>OX638221.1:52500-4852500 GCA_951805285.1 Thymelicus acteon | reverse complement strand
TTGCAATTGTAACAAATTACCAATATGGAATTTCTGAAATATATCCAAATGAATGAAATACTAAAAAACTAGCTATTACCCGCGGCTTCGCCCGCTTGTTCAAAGGGTTCAATACTAAAATTTAAAAGATACTAAGAGGAACAAACTGTAAAACCAATGACCCTCTTTAAACCTTCCACTATAAATAAAAAGTTATATCAACATAATTAATATTTCTAACTATAAATTGATATCAATCCATAGATCCTTTACGAACTTCTAGAAGGACCAATACATTGTTACTTTTAGTATGGAGTGATTCAAATACGCATCATAATGGATCTTCCCATGGGAATGAGATGTTTTACCGCGGTAAAAAGTAGCTTATGTTACTCTCCAGCCTCCTACCTATCTCCTCTCAAAAAATTATGTCATAATATCGCTCCGTTACGACGTGAAAGAGGGACAAACAAACACACTTTCACATTTATAATATTAGTATGAATTATTTATTTAAAACATATAATAAATGTTTTTGTCAGACCAATTTACTGTCACATACCACATGTTCTCACCATCACCCTGGGTTGACTGGCAAGGAATCCCAATAGGCATTAAGTTCGCCTCTATTGACCTAGCTATATTATGTTGTAAAATAAATATTAAATAATCATAAATCATAAATTTGGCTTTAGAAAAAACCGTTCTACAGGAGACATGTGGTACAGAGCTTGGACAGTGGAGATAAATGCCTTGCCATATTCTTGGATCTTGCAAAGGCATTCGACACGGTTTCGATCCCAATCCTAATTAAAAAACTTGAAGCTCTTGGTGCTAAAGATAGATCCGCACACGAGCTGTTACAGAAAAATAAAATATGGTGTTCCGCAGGGAAGTATTCTTGGCCCTAGTTTATTCCTAGTATATATAAACGATCTCTGCAGTCTTAGCTTAGAATCTGGTAAAATTTACTCTTATGCTGATGATACAGCACTAGTTTTCTCTTCAAAAGACTGGGATACTACTTTTGCATTAGCTCAAAAAGGATTTGATACAGTTGGTAAATGGCTACAATTAAATCGGCTATCTTTAAACGTAAATAAAACTAAGCTAATAACCTTTGCTATCCGTAATTCCTCTCATCCCCCAAACACGCCGAATCTTAAAATCATCGCTAACATTAATAAAGACACGCCTACATCTAACTACACACTAGAACATACCGACTCGCTTAAATACCTCGGCGTTACACTGGATAAGAATCTAAATTCGTTGTCATATCAATGATATCTCATCAAAAGTTCGTAGACTGTTATACATCTTCTCGCGACTACGTGCCTCTGCCAGTGTTGACGTGATGAGGATAGTATATAAGGCATTATGTGAATCTATTCTAACATATTGCATTTCAACGTGGGGCGGTGCATCAAAAACATTCTGAATTCAGCTTGAAAGGGCTCAAAGGGCCATCCTAAAAGTTAGTTTATCTATGCCTTTCCGATTTCCCACAGATAATCTTTATAGTTGTGCTAAAGTATTAACCGTCCGACAGTTATTTATCCTCAATACCATACTCAAACAACACCGGCTTACACCATATTATCCCCAACAACTTCGCCGTAGCCACCCAGTTGTTAAATATGAACCTACTAAAAAATCTTTCACTCAACGATTCTTCATTTATATGGGTCCACATCTTTACAACTTGTTACACAAAAAACTAAACCTTTATCCATTAACCTCGTATAAATGCAATGAAATGACATTAGACTTTCTCTTAAACATTAATTATATGTGTTTTCGAAACACACAGCATTTGTTAGAAGATGCATCTACAGATTATACCTATAAATATTAAATTCCATACCTTTCCTCTTCATTATCTGTTACCTTTATCCTTCACTTTCAGCAGTGCGCGGCAAATGTCAACTGCCAAGCCTGACAGTCAATGTCAATTCATAGCGTTTGCAGATTTTACCGCGAAAACATACAAGTTTTTTCCTTTTACTTTAAAAAGTAGAAATATATGTTATTGGAGTCTCAATTTTGTGTTAAAGTGTTGTTTTGCTACTCAAATTGGCGTTTAGAAGTGTTTGTCGCGTTAAAATGAGTGCAATTCAAGAAAATAGTAAGGGTAAGAGCGGCGTTAGTGATCAGTCGGATGTCGATGCTTCGGAAGGAGATCGAACATCTCGACAACAGCCCTGCATGTCCAGGGCTGAAAGCGAGTCCACCTCATCTTCGGAAGATGAGCTTGGCATCGCCTCACCACCACCAAATAAACGCCGTAAGTATAGTAGACGTTTAGATTCTGATCCTCGAATCGATTCGTTAATCAATCAGGTCAATTATATCTCTGGTTATTTAACACAAATACCTAATTATATTATGTCTGTCACTCAGAATCCCCAGGACCCAACTCTTGATAGTCGTAGTAATGTAGGAGAACCCAGCAAATCTCAATATTTGGTTAGCCCGTGTAGTAACCAGGTTAACTTCCAGTTAGGTGATATCCACACAGATTTTGATGAAAAGAAAATTATTCCTCCCGCTAAAAAAGAGCGTCTAGAGAGGGTCAACCAACTTCAGCATTTTAATACTCCAGCATGGAAAGGTTTGCGTTATAAATCATTATTGCAAGGATACTTAGCTACTCCAGGTTTTGTCTCACTCAAAGTTAACGAGGAATTGTGCCATTTTAATAAAACAAAGGACTTTTTAGAATCTGCAGAAAACATGCTGGCAGGTTTAACTAATGTAGAATTACACCGTCAAGAGCTCCTAAGACAGGGTCTACAGGATTTACTTAATTGGGCTGGACAAAACCCAAGTGAGTTAAGTCCATCAACTCTGTTTGATAAGGTGTCAAACCTTTTAGGTGTGGGTTCCCCACTTCATAAGTGTTCAGAAAATATCATGCAAATAATCTGTGGTAGGAGGGCAGAGTGCATAGAAATAAGAAGAGCAAGGATTATTAAGGAAATAAACAGCCCTGTGATCAAGTCTACCTTGAAAGACATTCCTCCTAGCGCAGAGTACCTGTTCAGTCGGGAGGCTTTATATCCGGTTATTCAATCACTTGGAGGCACTCAAACATGGCTTAACCAGCCAGAATATGTTAAAATAAGAGGATCAGAAAGAGAAAGGCCCTCTTTAGGTTACAAATCTGATAAGAGACTTCATGTTTCACAAACAAACAAGACGTATAGACCCGAACAAAGAGGTAAAAACAATTTACAGCCACCTCAAAAACGTAACTTTCGAAAGTACACAAAAACCCATAATAATAGCAACCAGAACACTAAACAAAAATGACTATATGTTGAACCACCAAGCCTTCAGGGGGGGATGTCTAAAAGATCACGTACAAGCATGGAAGGATCTTGGTGCGAACCAATATATTCTAAACATAATTACAAAGGGGCGCATACCGTTCAAGAAAAAACCACCACTCCAGCATTTAACTCCAACTTTATTAAAAAGATTCAATACAAAAACTTCCATCGACATGACAAATGTGATCCAGGACCTAAAGGAAAAAGGAATTCTGGAAATACCCCCGGTTTTGAATGCAGGCTTTCTATCCAAAATGTTCTTAGTAAAGAAGCAGGATGGCGGAGTGCGCCCCATTTTCGACCTGAGAGGACTGAACAGACACGTTGGCACCAAACATTTCCAGCTAGTATCGCAGACAGATGTAGCCGAATTCCTACAGCAAGACGATTGGATGGTAAAAATAGATATTCAACAGGCTTACTTCCATCTGCCAATTCTGGAATCTCACCGTCGATTTTTAAGAATTTACTACAACAATCAGGTACTTCAGCTAACTGCCTTACCTTTTGGCCTGTGTTCAGCCCCCCGGACTTTCGCCAGCCTGTCCAATTGGGTCGCAGAGACATTGCGTTCCAGAGGCATAAGACTATTGATATATCTGGACGATTATATCCTGGCAAATCAAGACCAACGGAAGTTGCAGAATCAAGTCTCGGAGACTTTGGAAATCCTGAACAAACTAGGTTGGCAAGTGAATTACCAGAAGTCTGTTACAGAACCAACCCAGGAATTGGAGTATTTAGGTCTTTTGTGGAATACAAAGACATGTACCATGACTCTACCTTCAAAGAAGGTTCTAAGGATAAAGACAAATATAACAGGTATTTTAAAGAAGGGATGTTGCACACTCCGGGAAGCTCAGAGGTTACTGGGATTCCTGAACTTCGCAAACTTGACCACTCCAAGAGGGCGTTTGCACTGCAGACACATGCAACGTTTTCTAAGGGGCTTCAACACTCTAAGACCGAGGCAAAAAAGAGACCTAACTGCCCCAGTGCAACAAGACCTGCTTTGGTGGAAGAGCGCTGTAGACCACAGTACAGTGGTAATGCACAAAAGCGACATTACTCATTTTTTAACCACAGACGCATCGGATGCGGGCTGGGGCGCTCACCTCAACGAGACTTATGTGAGGGGCACATGGTTACTTCACCAAAGGTCTTGGCACTCAAACCTAAAGGAGTTGTTTGCTGTGCTCGGTGCCATAAGTCGTCATCAAAAGTTTCTAAGAGATGCACACATCTTGGTACAATCAGACAATGTAACACTCCTCGCGTACATAAGGAACGAGGGGGGCACAAGATCCCTAGCCCTTCTGGATCTTACGTCAAAACTTCTAGAACTGACGGAGCGACTGAATATCACCCTGTCGGCGGCGTACCTCCCGGGGAGGTACAACGGCATAGCCGACCGCCTATCCCGAGACCGCCCAGTGCCGGAATGGCACTTGTTGCCCCCGGCTTCGGAAGCCGTATTCAAAGTTTGGGGCGTACCAGATGTCGATTTATTCGCATCACAGGCAAGCGCAGTCGTAGAGCGTTATGTAACTTGGGACTCAAGAGATGGCTCAGCCATTTTCTGCGACGCCTTCAGTCGACCTTGGCAATTCGATCTAGCTTGGGTGTTTCCGCCGCCCAATCTAATGCCAATGGTGTTGCGCCACCTCAATGCAGCAGTAGGGGTGTACATTGTAATAGCTCCACGTTGGAGACGGTGCTTTTGGCTGGCAGACTTAATGGAGAGAGCCTTAGCAGAGCCAATACCAATACAGAATTTGCACAACAACCTGATAGACCTGACAACAGGCAGACCCCCTCCTCAGGTGGAGGAGTTGGAGCTTCTGGCCTGGAAAGTTGGGGGTGGGCCAATCAAGTAGCCCATTGGTCTCCAGAAGAAATAGATCTGCTAAAGAATAGTTGGCGAGATTCAACTCTGGTTACCTATAAGGCCCCTATCAGACGATGGGTTTCATGGTGTGAGCTCAGCAATGTTAGCCCTCAAACACCAGATGGTAATGATGTGGCTAGATTTTTAGCAAAGTTATGTCTCGAAGACAAATTAGCATATCGGACTATTCTTTTACATAAGTCAGCAATTTCTACATATACAGCAGCAAGTGGCGAGGACATATCAAAGAATTTCTTTGTTCATCAGGTTTTAAAAGCCATATCACTATTGAAACCTCCAGACAGTAGAATTCATATTTGGGATACAAAATTAATTTTTGACTGGCTCAGACACACACCTATGTCAGATACACTCTTTGATATATCTAGAAGAACTGCAATGATTTTATTACTAGCCTCAGGTCGTAGAATACATGACCTTACACTTTTGGAATTATCAGATGAAGGTTTTGTGATGAACAATACCAATAATGACATAGTATTATGGCCAAAATTTGGTTCTAAAACTGACAATAGCGATAGAAGGCAATCTGGGTGGTTGTTAAAGCAACATCCGGAGGGATATTTGTGCCCAGTAAGACATTTAAAGAAATTAATGGAGGCCACAGAGGCTAGGAGATCTGAAGGAACAAATTTAAAGAATTTATTTATTTCAATTAGAGGTACAATTAAACCAGCTACTCGGACCATGATAGCGGGATGGATAAGAACCATATTTAGAGAAGTTGGTATAGATGCTTCGCCAGGCAGTGTGCGTTCAGCTGTTGCCTCTAAGAGCTGGTTAGAGAAGAGACCAGTAGAGGAGATATTAAAAAGGGCTAATTGGAGAAATTCTCAGACATTTAAGAAGTTTTATTGCCGTATAGTAGCTGATATTAATAAACAAAAGAGTGATGACAAATTAGTTAATAATTTTGTAAACATTTAATTCTTTTTGTACATATTACTTGTGCTGTGATTATTTTAATTTGATCTCATTGTTTTGATTTGTTAAATTAACTAGAAGGTTGTTAATTTGTTATTAAGTTTATTTGAGTTTATTTTTTGATTTAGACCTAACAGTCTTGAAGTATTTAAGTTTTGGGTTCATTATTTTTCAGAATAGATTTATAAAATGACTATAAAGAGATAGTTTTATTTTAATTCACATAGCGTTTGCATCCTTACACCAGCAGATAACAAACAGGTCTTCTAACAAATGCTGTGTGTTTCGAAAACACATATAATAAGACCGTTTTGCATTTAAACAAAACGGTTATTATGTGTGTGTAGAAACACACAGCATTTGAGCAAGGAGCTTGCTGGTTTGACAAGAAGACTATGAATTGACATTGACTGTCAGGCTTGGCAGTTGACATTTGCCGCGCACTGCTGAAAGTGAAGGATAAAGGTAACAGATAATGAAGAGGAAAGGTATGGAATTTAATATTTATAGGTATAATCTGTAGATGCATCTTCTAACAAATGCTGTGTGTTTCTACACACACATAATAACCGTTTTGTTTAAATGCAAAACGGTCTTATTATGACACAACTGAATCTCTCCTTAAGATTGCAATATGAGACAATACAGACAGACAATACATACACTTAAATACACACATATACACACACACACACACACACACTTAAACACACACAACTGAATCTCTCCTTAAGATTGTAAATTTATATGAGATAATACCTACATACACTTATTCACACACACACATAAATACACACTCACACACACACACACACACACACATACACAGCACATATAAATGTAAAAATTGTACTTTTTAAAGCCATGTTTGTTTAATATTTAGTTAGTTAAATCCCTTCGTTGACACTCACAATTAGTTAAAATCTATGTTCCACATTATACGTCAAAATATACACCTCTTTAAAATGATTTGTAAGGCTATTGTAGCGGTGGGCCTGGTTTCCTGTGACACAGGTTTTTAAACCTAATATAGGGACCAGCTTCCACAAATACTATAGTTTTATAACTTAGATTAGACTTTATGTAACACTGATTGTATCATGTATTTGTGGTGGAAACAAACGATTTATTATTATTATTATTATTATAAATTAAAATTTAAAAATCCCTCAACAGTTTTATTTACACTAAACATAGCTAAGAAGAAGAACACTCTCGATTAACTCGTTAGGATCCGCGTGATCGCGGTACCTTTGAGTTCGAACGTGCTGGAACGTTCCCGGTAACCGACGGGTTAAGTCACCTTTCAGACAAAAAAACTAGTAAAAAATCGGTTCATCCGTTTAGGAGCTACGATGCCACAGAAAGACATTCAGATCCACAGATACACAGACACGTCAACAATTGAAAAATTCTTTCACTGTCGGGAAGCTACACTATCCCCGGGTGACATAGGCTATATTATATTTTAGGAAAAATTAGGGATCCTAAATAAAACTCCAATAATGTGTAAAAAAGGTTAAAAAAAATAAGAAAACCGAAGCAAAGCGAGGGCGGTTACTCGTCAATAAATAAAGATAAACATATCAAGCAACGTACCGCTAGCATTATCGTTGTGCGGCGAGTAGTTACGTCGCGCGAGGTGGCGGTAGCGCGCCGCGCCCGCGCCCGCCACGCCGCCCACCGTGCCCACGCCCACGCCCTCCGCGCTCGAGAACGACGCGCCCGACGACAGGCCCACTGCGGAAAACAACAGATCTTTCTTTCTCTTTCTTCTCTCTTTCTTGGACGGCAACATATAAGTCATGCCTTGGTGTTGCTGTTGTTCATGGGCGACGATAGCCACTTACCATCAGGTGGATCTTTAGCACGTTTGCCGGCTATTCCCATAAAAAACACATAAGACGCTTTTTCATTCGATGATATGACATCGAGCATGTATTGTTCTTTTTAAGTAACAAGCTGGGAACCGACTAGATGAGCTACCTAATGGTAAATGGTTTACGCTGGTTTTTCCACGGGGACATCAGTAACACGGCATCACCGATGCGTTGCGATGGCCGAGAAAAAGAAAACTGGTCCCAAGCCCCCAGCCGGAACACGACGAGTCGTTTGGCGATGGACTCGAGCAAAAGGATGGTACTACGTCGTCGTACGTAGTAGTTTATTGGTCGATTAAGGCCATTGGTGTTTCGTGTTCGTAACTTGGTTACATGCCAGCGATGTAAAAAATAATAATAGCGTGATTCAGTCCAAGCGTGACGTCACCGCTATCACCACTAGTGTATGTCGCGCTCTGTCTCTCACCGAGCTCCTCGCGGCTAGAGTTGTTCCGAAGCGAAGCGCTGCTGGTGTGCTTCTGCAGCACCTTGATCATCGCGTCGCGCTCCGCCACCTTCGACTCCAGCTCCTTCACCCTGCACACAACGACACATCCAAAACATTATACAACTATATAAAATGCACATTAATAGACAAGCAAAATATAATATTACAGTTGAATATTCTGTCATATTATATTTGTACACATTTTGCACAATAAATTATGTTACTACCCCTGTTATTTATTAGCACCTAGACCTTTATTAAATTATTTTAGCGTCTCGTCTCGCCTGCTGTAATGATCTGTGGGGTCCGGGAAATATCGGGTCTATGAATTATAAAGTTGCATAATTTGGCATTAAAGTAATCATGGTTAGCAATAAAGAATATGATTAAAAAGGATATAAAAATGCCCAATCGTAATGATTCAGATGATTTACAGAGATATCTCATGAAACGATTTAAATGCACGTGGTTTTTAGAGCCAGTGCGCAAGTCTTGCAACGACTAACAACGACGAAGACGAAACGAGGGGGCTCCTTAGTTACAGCTGTTCTACCAGCGCTTACAAGCAACTTATAAGACGTAATGTCAGCCATATATCAATTTTGATCCTTCGCAAACCGGACAACCGTACCTGCTCTCGAGATCAGCGACCTTCTTCTGCGCCAGGTGCAGTTCGTCCATGTGCCGTATCTTCTCGCTGCGCGCCTCCGCCATCAGCCGCTCCGACTCTGCTGAGGTCTTCTCCAGCGCCGCTATCTTCGCGTCCCTTTAAAATGGAACATAGAACATGGAACACTTTAAAGTAGAAGTTGTTGAAAAGGGCAGTAGCGACGCGTTGAGCAACAGCGGGCGAGGTCGGTAGTAGCAATGGTGACCGCTATTGGCAAAAATTTCTTGAGTACTTCCGTGCTTCAGAGGGCACGTAATGCGGTCAGTCCCAGTTATAACAAACATCATCATCGTCATCGGAGGGCATGAACACTTCCGACTGGCCGTTGGCCACTAACACCTTTACCAATCCGCTTTGGAGCAGCGTGGTGGAGTATTGTCTAGGCCTCTTCAAAAGCAGAGCCCTGTGCTCATTAATGGACCATTGATGGGTTGAAGCTAACATATTTAGGGTACCATATCGAAAGAGAAGGTTTCATTCATTTAGGAGCTATATCACAGGAAGAGGCATAAATAAACACATCAAACAGCGTAACATACTTGGGTATAGAAGCGGCGGACACGGCGGCCTGGCTGCGCGCGGCTTCCTCCAGGTAGCGCTGCTCCCACTTGGCGCACTCGCCCTCGGCCGCCAGCAGGCGCTCGTCCCGCTCGCGCAGCTGCCGCCGCAGCTCCGCCTCGCCGCCGCCGCCGCCGTTGCCGCCGCACGAGCACGACCGCTTCCTGGTGACGTGAGCAACAAAAATATAAAAATATGCCTTATATAGACTCAATCCTTCTATCCTACCAATATTATAAATGTAAGAGTCTGTATGGCTATGGATGTTTGTTACTCTTTCATACAAATCTACTGAATGGGTTTTCATGAAATTTTGCAAACAGGTACAGTACGGCCGCTGTATCTTGGCGCGTCTGAACATAGGCTTTGCGAACTTTGTGTGCCTTCACATTAGGTCGCAAGTAGTGCGGCAGCAGCGCGGCAGCAGCGCGACAGAAGCGGATGCCTTCTCATTACAAATACAGCCGCGCGACTTGCTTAGATTAGGGTGGCCAGTTTATTTCAATAATGGACTCCAACGAGGAAACATCATTGTTGTTCCTGCTTTTGTTGGTTCTCCTTCGGCGCCGTCGACGTCGCATTCATAAAAAATCATATATTTTTTTTTAGTTTTATCATTCTCTTATTTTAGAAGTTACAGGGGGGGGGACACATTTTACCACTTTGGAAGTGTCTCTCGAGCAAACTATTCAGTTTAGAAAAAAAATATATTATAAACCTCAATATCATATTTGAAGACCTATCCATAGATAGACCTATCCACACGTATGGGTTTGATGAAAAAACATTTTTGAGTTTCAGTTCTAAGTAAGGGGAACCCACAAAATTTATTGTTTTTTTTTCTATTTTTGTGTAAAAATCTTAATGCGGTTCACAGAATACATCTACCAACTTTCAACAGTATAGTTTTTATACTTTCGGAAAAAAGTGGCTGTGACATACGCGACGGACAGACAGACAGACATGACGAATCCATAAGGGTTTCGTTTTTTGCCATTTGGCTACGGAACCCTAACAAGTATATACTGGATTGATCCTTTTATTTCGAAATCGGCATGTGAATACTGATTATGTAACAGTATTCAAAGTGTTGAATTATGGTAGTAATGCGATTGCAACACTGGCTCGAAGCCGACTGACCGCACGCGGCTGCCGCGCTGCCGCCCGCTATGAAAAATCGCGTGTCGCGCGGCTGTCGCGCTGCTCTTTTTAGTATAGAAGTATCAGCGCGACAGCCGCGCGTCTGTCGCGCTGCTATTGTCGCGCTGCTGCCGCACTACTGGCGACCTAATGTGAAGGCACACTTTAGCGCATGTAAGACAGAGATGGCAACCCGAACATGCTAACGTGTGACTGAGACACAATACACCGCGTATCGAGTATTGCCGAATTATGTTACTGCGCAGCCTTTTGCGCGAAGTTCAGACGCGCCACGATACAGCGGCCGCACTGTACCATGATCTAGAATATGGCATAGGACACGGGCAGAGCGCTAGTTAAATGAAATCTCCTAGGAAATTATAAAATAATCTTAAATTAAAATTTAAATAACCCCCGACAGTTTTATTTACCGGTTCATCCGTTTGGGAGCTATGATGCCACAGACAAACATCAGATACACAGACACGTCAAACTTGTAACACCCCTCTTTTTCTGTTGGGGGTTAAAAAGGATAAAAAATTACACTGTAAATATTCAAAATTCACAGGATCAATTGCTATACCTACTATGATGATGCAAATAGCGTGTGGATATAGAACGTTTAGTTACTCCAGAAGTCTTACGAAAAAATCCCTTAGAAATCACTTCCGATTCAAAAATGGAGTTTACAACGGTAGTAGAAGTTCAGTACTGTACGTTTCATGGTTGTGTATGCGTGCGTGCATTCGTGCGTACGGTCGTTTGTACTTGCATGCTTTTTTATATTTTGAGTCTGTGTATGTGTGTGTGTGTGTGTGTGTGTGTACCTGAGTGTCTGCAGCTCCTTTTCGAGCTGCGCGCGCAGCTTGCGCTCGGTGTGCTCGCGGCGGTCGGAGGCCTGCTGCAGCGAGGCCAGCGCGCGCTGCAGGCCCATCACGCGCTCCACGTAGCCGCTCGCGTGACGACACTACAGACACGGTGCAGATACACACGTTATAATATACATGTGTAGTGTATATAAATACTACTGGGTGCGAAAAGTGCCACTTACATTAGTCCTAGGACCAATGCAACTCTGTACACAATATTCATTATTCAACATGTCGAAGCTGATCTACTTTTTGCTGACGCACTGCTTTTTGCTTGTATGAAGAACATTTATCTGCAGTTACGCAAGTCTTATTTTAAGGATTTATTACCAAATTATTACCGAATTACTAATTGATGCATGTTCTGTATGTCTCCAATTATTTTGGATGATATGCACATTTTCTGGTATGTAACAGAGAGTTCGTGTGTCCTGGCGTGCACGTTACTTTGCGTGTGCGTGTGCGAGTCAGTATACCTCCTCTTCCAGCCGCACGACGTTGGCCTGCGCGTTAGTGAGCGCCGTGTCGAGGATGTCGATGTGCGTGCGCTGCTCCTGCAGCGTGGCGCGCTGCGCCGCCATCTCGATCTCCTGCCGCTCCTTGCTGCACGCCAGCTCCTTGTCTATAGTGTGTCAAACAAGCTGTGTGCTTAGTACGAGTTTTATTTGACATAACGGCGGCGTAAAGTAAACGCACGTAAACTATAATTTGTGTGGGATCAAAGCAGAGACATCTAGCGGCAGTGAAAAGAAAAGCTTCGGTCCCATACAAATTTTAGTAAACGTGCATTTATTTTACGTCGTCGTATGTCAAGTAAAACTCGTACTAAGCACACTGGCTATAATAATGTTAACAACTTATGGTTTCTTTATCGATAGGCAAGGTGGGAGGATTTATGGTGGTTTACTTTATACAACAAAAAATATGTGACACTTATAAATGAATTTTTATCTTTGTCAGTTTTACCAGGGCTACGTGTGAAGTAAATAAGATTAGGGACAAAGTCCCTATACTTATTCTAGGTCTAGGAACAAGAAAAGAGTGAATAGGCTTTTATTAAGTTAGTGCGCTCATCAACCTGGACCACATCTCTACTTACCATCAGGTGGGATTGTAGTCAAGCCATAGATTACCCCCAATAGATACCGCATAAGTGAAATTTTCCTAGAGTTTGAACTCACGAAATTTGGCGGAAGGCGCGGGTTGCGGGGAACAAAACAATGCGCTGTGATTGGCTATTTCTTATTCATACTTGGACTTGACGGGTCAGTATTGGTCGACACTATTGTCGTCGACTTGCAAATGCACGTATGTGTTGGCGCGCGTCAGTTGCCTTGTATGCGGTATCTATTTGAGGTAATCTATGAGTCAAGCATTAAAAAAAGTCCCCGTATAAAGTACTACCTCTATAAATATAGTACCTACCGTAATATACGAGTAGTACCACCCATTGTGATAATCTATTTGAGCGGTTCTGTTTGCTTAGATAACAGGGAATGCATTAAAAATGAAGCTCACCAACAGTATACACACGATGATACACACATACTAGTTGTATTCAGGTTAATGTCATTAATAAAATAAGCAATAGTTACTCTGCGTGATGAGCTGCGCGATGAGCATCTCTCTGTTCTGCAGCTCCTTGCGCAGCGCGTCCCCGCCCTCGCCCTCCGGCCGCGCGCCGCTCGACACCAGCTCCACCTGACGACACACAAATAAAACTTTCATTTTTACCTTTACTTTGTTGTTGTTGTATAAACACTCAAGAGCTGTAACGGCAAAACGTTACAAGAAAACGTGTGATTTTTTAAACCGACTTCAAAAAGGAGGTTCTAGATATGGTTGTTATATTTTTTTTATGTTACTAAATTTATATCAACCGATTTTGAATATTCTTTTTTATTTGAATGGATATTCAAGATTGATTATTTTTAGAACGGTTATTTCTTAGTAAAATTTTTATTATGTTACCCCGTCATTAAATCACTATGAAGTCATCCTAATATGTTGCTAATATTTGCTGCTGATGTTTGTCTTTCACGCAAAAACTATAGAACAGATCTTCATGAAATGTAGCACACGGTTAGGCCATGTTCTAGAATAGGGTACTTATACTTATACATAATATACTTATTATCCGAGAAAACGCATTCAAAGCCGTGGGCAGAGCGCTATCGTACAACGCTAACAACATTACGCCCAAGTGCAGATTTAGTTGAAGAGCACTTTCGTCATAATGTATATACGTCCGGTACCTGATGCTTGAGCGCGCGGTTGAGGTCGTGCAGCCGGCGGCAGTCGGCCTGCAGCCGCACGCGCGCCGTGCGCTCCAGCCGCTCGCGGCGCTCGCACGACCCCACCAGCTCCTCGTGCGCGCGACGCACCTTCTCCACCTCCTCCTCCAGCTACACCGACACACACACACACACACATACACATAAAGCACTGTAATGTTCGGTTTACACGTACTAAGTAGTTAAGTCATTGATTTACCACTAGCCGGTGGTAGCCTAGTGGTAAATCAATAAAGTTAAGTAGTATACGGAAAATTTAGTAGTTAAAATTTAGTAATCAAGTAGACAAGTAATTTATCTTATCTTATCACTTAACACGTTTGGACAGGCACTTTTTAGTTAATATTTAGTAAAATGCTTAAGTAATTAAGTAGAATTGTATGAACTAAAGAGCTTTACTGAATTATTACGTGTGGACGCACACTAAAAATTATTCACTTAAAATTTAGTTATCTACTTAACTACTTAATACGTCTAAACCGGACTTTATATCTGTTGGTCTTGGTTAAAGGAGATTGAAACTTAACAATATTATACAGGGTCAATTAAAAATCTCATAGGACATATTGCATTTTTGGAATGAGTACTGAGTAGTCGCTGTTGGCCCTAGCGGCCTTTAAAGTTTCACGCGGGCATGGGGGCGAGTCCGAAAAGACTCAGCCGACGACCTTTTAATTTTAGCTAGAAGTGGAGTTTCTTAGCTCCAACACCGTGATATAGAAACAAATTTATAGCTAACGTCCTAAGCGCACCCCCTGTGATGTTTGCATCAATACCAACAACTTTTGTTCAATTAATTTTAATAAAATCTTTCATACAAATGTGTTTTTTCGTAATCTATATCTTTATCTTACGGATGGGGGTTGAAGGTCAAAACACTTAAAATATTTTTTTAATGTTTTGTTACAGACCTGCGTGTGGAGGATGAAAGTTATACATTGCTCATTCATTTGTTATTTATGTAATAATCTTAGCACGCATATCAAATTTCAGCTTTCTAGGACTTCGGGACAACCCCAGAGTTAAAATAACAAGACAAGTTTTCTTGTATATTTTGGTGTTACCATTGTATACAAAGTATCAAATCTCGTAATAACAAAACACAAGTACAAAGTAACGAATGACTCACTAGTACTACACAAAATAAACCAAAGTACTTTGCTCCGATTTTCATTCAAATCGTGGAATGACTCTCGTATACGTAAAAATAAAGATTACTCACGATTAAATTTAGAGATACGAGGAATCATACGGCCACTAAATTTATACTCTAAACTGAAGTACGTAGGCACTAAAAGAAACATCATAATTTCGCGAATATAAATTGAAAGGATTTGACATAAGATATGCTATTTGACAGCATTACAAAATGAAATTAGGAATTTTGCCAGATTAATCTTATTTGAATAGTAGTAATAGGTTAAACATAATTACGGGGATTTTTAATAAGGGGTTCTGTCCAAGCCAACCTCTCCTTCCCTCGATGCACCTTTTTGAACAACAGCGGTGCCTCCTTCAGGAGGTTTCTTGCTCCTGTACCACCCAGTTTAATTCCGATGGTACACATAATACATAATGTGGTGGTAGATATCAGCGCAACTTTTTCTCGCGCCTACTTACCTTGCACTTCATTGGTACTGAATACTAGAATCTGATACTCAAATGCAAAGTAGACGCGACGAGATTTTTTTTAATCTTTATTTTTTTAGTTTTAATACGGTTACATGTATGACATCCCAGTACATAATAAATGTCGTTACAAAAAAGAGCGACAGTAGAAGTATGACTTACAAGCTAGAACAACGCACACATAAATACCGTACACGGATACGAAAAACGCGGTCAACTTACGTTTTTCGTGATCGTTTATGTGTCCCTTGCTAGAGCGTTCTAAACATCCTTCATTATGCATCTATTCTGTGGTCATTGTAGTCAGCAAACGACGCTACTATCAATCGATCTACCAGCGTGACTTTACCTTAGTGGTCTTAGCGACGCGCTCGCAGGCGTCAGCGAGTTGTCGCTTGAGCTGGTGGTTCTCGGCCGCGAGCGCGTCCAGCACGGCCGCGAACGCGTCGTCGGGCTCCGCCAGCGAGCCCTCGCCCCCGCTGCACCAGCCGCTCGACTCCGACCCGCCCGGCACCGCGCGGACACCCACGCTGACACATGCAGTATACACATACAGACAGGGCCTACATTATTTAGTCCAATTGAACCAATGCAATGTTCCGAAATTATTATTCAACATGGCAACGCTGGTCTCACTCAGTTCGTAAGAGAGAGAGATGGCACTATATTTTGCTAGGATGAACTTGAAGTACATTTGTGTGAAATCTTCCGACGGGCCTATCCCATCTTTTTGAAATCATTGTATTGTAGTGAAATCTGTTCTCACGGGATATGTTAGGTTTCTATTGAAAGGTTCTATATTTTCGGTTTAGAGTTGCCTTAATAATTTAAAAGATAGTACAAATTCACGCGAACGAAATCAACCATTATCTGAATGAATCTATGTCCTTGATAAGAGCTAAATATTTACCTAGTCAAATCCGGCTGCGACCTTGACAAATTGAGCTTTTCTTTACTGAGTTTGGCCTTAGAGCTTTTACCCTTGGACCTCTCGTCTCGCGGCTTGGACTGCGCGCGCGGCGAGTGCGGGGAGTGCGGGGAGTGCGGAGAGTGCGGCGAGGCGGGGGGCGTGGGCCCGCGCGGCGTGGGGGACTGCGCCACCTCCTTCGCCAAGTGCTTTAGCACCGATGATTGGTTGAGGAAGTCATCAGGGATCTCTGTTATTTCCTGTTTATTAAAGGTTGGTTTCATTTGTTAACATATTTTTCTTCTCATTCACATAGGAGTATAATGATAAATAAACAATTTTTCCTAATAAGTAAGCAGTTTACTTTTTATAAGTTAGTGTTCGACCAGTTTCATCTGATGTCAAGTCTTGAATGTGCTACATAAATGCATTTAAAAGAAAAATTTAAGCAAATCCTTAAGTTCTATTTAAGTCAATGTATTTAAGTCAATGCAGAGAGAAGGTACCTGAACACCATGATCGGGCGGGCTTGTATAGATCCTCTGACCACCAATATCAATGTAATTGGCTGTTGTAGTGACAGCCTGCTCTTTATGTATTTTGGGCAGAGGAATCCCGCTCGGTTTCTTGCCAACTTCAGCCTTCTTCAATGTATGGTATGGGGAAGACTGAGTAGCGGGATGCTTTACCTCACTGGTTGATCGTTCATGTTCTCTGAACAGATATAAAAGAGAATTTTCACTAATGGAGGATCTTTAGGAAAGTCATATCTTTTTTTTTATTGATGTAACTATTGATAGTTTTTATTAACATGTGCAAAAATATCCATGACAAATATTTTCAAAGGAATCGACAAAGAACATGAAGTAAATACAAAATTTTAACAAATTTGACAGGTTGTATCTCTTCGGCCAACGCATCCGTCATCAGCTGAATGTAATATTGTCTGACTGTTTGAATATATTGTCTCTAGATGATCACAGCTTACCAAAAACACTGTCTGCTACTTCAATAATATTAGAAAGCTTGATAACACAGGGAAATATAATAGCGAGTCAATAATTCTCACCGGATCGGTGTAGGACGAGAAGGCCATGAGTCGTCTTGGTTGTGGATGATGAGGGTGTTGTACGATGAGGAAGACACATCTAGTGAGCTGCGGTTGCTGTTGCCGCCTCCCACTGAGTCTTTCAGGGAGTTGCGATTACTTCCGGGTACACTATCCTGTTAAGAAACTCAGTAAGTAGCAGATATCTTTTGATTAAATCCAAATCATTTGAATTTAATGCTGCTAGAATTTAATTCTGCTAGATTCTAGTTTTAATTCATCAAAAGAAACTATCTACTCCACAGTTTAAAAAGCAAAGACGAAATTCACATATTTATTACACATTCTAACTTATTTTTTTAATGCAGCAATGTTCATTTTAAGCATAGGATAATCAGATCAATATACTGAAGGAATAAATAAATCACAAAATGCCTAAATGACAACAATATACAGTACGGCCGCTGTATCTTGGCGCGTCTGAACATAGGCTTTGCGAACTTTAGCGCATGTAAGACAGAGATGGCAACACGAACATGCTAACGTATGACTGAGACACAATACACCGCGTATCGAGTATTGGCGAATTATGTTACTGCGCAGCCTTCTGCGCGAAGTTCAGACGCGCCAAGATACAGCGGCCGAAGTATACATCAGTCAGAGCTCAGAAGTTCATTGAAAAGTGAAATTATATTAAAGTCACCGCGAACTAAGAAGCCCAATTTGTCGTTTGCCATCACAGTGACATTAGAGATGTACAAAAAAATCGGTTCACGAAAGAAACCAATTTTTACAACAAATCGATTCAAAATTATAAGACCTTCTAATCGATTCGATAATTAAATTTTAAACTAAAAACCGTAATATTTAGGTACCTAGTTACCTATCTACTACCCAGTGGCGTAGCTAGCCCTTCCGGGGCCCCGTATCAAAATTTTGCCGGGGGCCCCCTCTCGACTCGAGGGTAAAGATCTTTCTCAAAATAAATAAAAAGCTAGCGTGAATTAAAACAAATATAATATACTAACATCGATTAATAAACCACATACAATCAATACTCTAAAATTTTAATCTGGGAGCAGCTCTGTTTCGTTTCGGGAGATCCGAACGCGAGCACAGACTCAGTAGCCGATGTGATACGACAGGGCATCATGGTCATTGTCAACGACATGGTCATCCGCGTGCACGCTTATAGATCTATCCACCTCAGGGCTTAATACAAAGTTTAACGCTGTCTCTTGGTCAGCAAAGAAGCAAATGACTAAAAGGAAGGCAATTTAAAGTTCATCGGCAGAACTGGCTAGCGAATGGACGATTACCCCTCTGGTAGTCGAGAATTCTGGTCGCTAGCTCAAGCTGCTGAGGGTAACTTCTGTCGGTCGTCTCTTCCACAACTGCGTAAATCAGACGACTCCGTGGTCCATACGGCAAAGGGGAATGCCGAACTTCTTGGCATCCTTTTTGCCGCCAACTCAACTCTTGATGATAGAGTGATCGCCTCCACCTCAAAACCTGTGAGAGCTTGATACCAAGAAGTTGAGAAGACCAGACGATATTCACGCAGTGGCGTTAAAGATATGTGCTCCCGAGTTGATTCCAGCCCCGGATCTAGGGGGGAGGTGCAAATCGGGGCACCGGCCCCGGGCGGCAATTCAGGGGGCGCAAAAATCATAATATAGTATGATTAAAAATAAGAATAAAACAGAATAAAACTTGCTGCACAAAGCGCCTAGCATACGGAAGCCTGGTTGGGAGAGTAAATAAATATATTAAAAAAGAGTTCTTATCGTTCCATTCACGAAAAATGCCAACTATTATTTATTTGTGAGTTTTTTTTATCTTATCTCTATCACTATCGAGTTTCTGCCCCGGTTCGAAAAAAATCGAGATCCGGGGCTGGTTGATTCCCCGTCTTAACGTGCTTATTCTTATTCTATCTTATGCCACATGATTCGTCTTCGTGGAAGGTTACTCTTTTTCATTCCATCCACATAATGGGCGATATCAATGACCTGGCTAACTACAGGCCTATAGCGATAAGCCTATAGCCTCCCTGCTTGCAACGGTAATGAAGCGCGAGGTTAACATACAGCTCCTGGGATATCTGGAAGATCATCAGCTGATCTGTGATCGACAATACGGTTTTTGCGACGGTCGTTCAGCTGGTGATCATCAAATTTATCTTACGCACCTGTAGGCATCGTCAGGATATTGATCGCAACGGGGAAGCACTGGCAGTCAGCCTAGATTTCGCTAAAGCCTGTGACCAGGACTGGCACAGGGAGGTCTCACGAAGTTAACATGCTACGGGCGCTGTGAGAGGTTATGCAGTTGGGTAGTCAGCTTTCTATCTGAGCGACATATCAAGGATGTAGTAGATGGTTGTTCTCAGATATGAAAATGCTGGTGTTCCCCAAGGGTCTGTGGTATCTCCTACGCTGTTCATTCTGCATATCAATGACATGGCATGAGTGGCAAATGTTGCTATGCAGATGACAGCTCAGGGGATGCCTACTAAACAGCCCCCCTTAATTCCTCTCAGTTGCAAAACTTGCAAGTGGCGGATAGCAGGCTTAAAATTGTGTCTGAAGTCTCTCGACTTCAGACTTGACTTCATAGAGTTCTCACTATCTGGAGCAAGTCTCGGAATAGGGTTGACTTAATTTAGTCGAGTTCAACCCCACGAAGACACAAGTTGGCGCGTTTACCACTAAGAAAACCCTATTTTTCATAGTGCCTCAATTCCAGGGTACCGCGCTTATCACTAAAAGTGTTGTAAGAGTATGATTCTGGGAGTTGACATTTCGAGTGATGTGTAGTATCAGCGTCATTTGGAAGCCAAGGCTAAGTTGGCTTCCAAAAAGCTTGATTTTCTAAACCGGGCTAAAGTACTTCACTGCGAGCGAGGCACCTGCTCATGCTTTACAAAGCTCATGGCCGAATTGAAGTTTTATCCACACCGATGAGACTCGTGGAGAACTTCTACGGTCCGATTCTCCCGGTCATTTTTACCACGCACGTGCTAACTGCAGAATGAGCTGTGCTACGTGTAGAATGAGCTTCCTCCTGAGGTATTCCCGGAGCGCTGTGTCATGGGGTTGCCACCGGCATGTCCGCGCAGCACTTAGTTCCGGAGGGCATCATGAGTCGTGTAGAACGTAATTTTTTTGTACATTAAATATTTTGTTTAAATTTTAATTAGGGCATATAAATAACTGATTAGAAGTTTTTCTTATTATTATCTGTACTGTCTTTTTGTCTTCAATTTCGTCGAGTTTCCAGATTTAGAATCATGGCCTCTTAAAGATAAATTGCATGATGCTAAAGTAATTAATGCATTAATACGATGAAAGATGATCCAGAAAGTAATTTTATTGTTGATTTCACTTTTCAATGAAGTATCGATGCTTTCCGGAACATTTTTCGAATCATAATAATTAATTTCCGGATCATTTCACGATTTTTTTCTAAGGCGCATTGGGGGCCCACTCAGCCCCGGGGCCCCGTATAATTGATACGGCTGATACGGCGGTAGCTACGCCCCTGCTACTACCTCGATTGAGCTATCTCGTACCGCGTATTCTTAATATGTACCTATTTACGACTTCAATAAAATATTCTTTTATCCATTCGCCCATGAACATCAACAACACCAAAAGCATCACTGGTGCGTTGCTGACCAAGAAAGAGAAGAAAAAGAAAGAAAGATAGATCATAATAGAATGAAAGTCCCGCTCAGTTTCAAAAAATATTTTGACATAATATTATAATATGAGCGTCAGGAAAAAACTACAGTGAATCAATTCTTGCTTATTTCGTAAGACACATTCATGTACGTATATACATAATTATTATTTTGTTGAAAAAAAAATGTTTACCGCAACCTTAAATACATAATTACATATAACATATTATCTGCAGTTACTGTCCATGGATGGCGAAGTGCCCATACATAATGGAAAATGTCCTTTGTTAGCATCCTTAACAAAGGACATTTTCCATTATAATTTTAAATTTAATTCAAAATTTTAAATTCAAATGCAAGCAAATCATTTTTAATAATGTAATTAAATTAATCAATTTTCATTTTTAAATTTCGATTATAGTAATGTATCGATTATGACTGGTTTTATAAACGGTTTCAAGACGTCACATCATCCTACGTCAGATTAGATTTAGGCTTCTTCATATAAGATTGTTTCGACGTCATATATTTTTATTAAATTTTGCATAAATTATGATGTGATGGGATTTTTACTAGGTTTTAACGTATAATATGATTTATAATCAACGCCAATGAAAATGAGTAGGGATTTTTAACAAATTTTGGCAAAATCCTTTGTCCGTAAGTATTCAACTATTCATGTCAAGTAAATGAATATTCCATTTCGCTCAAAGACACCCATACAAGGTTAGTTCATATTAATAAATTGCAGCTATCATTATGGGCATCTTAGATAATTTTGACTATAATTCAGTTACAAAGTCAAGGGCACCTTGATTAATCTTAAATTAATAACATTACTTAATTACAAAAAGTTAGGACAATCAACTTTGTGATAGGTTATTACAATATCAATGATTTAAAGTCTACTTTAGTGTTCATAGTATAATAGTAACTTGCCTTCAATGAGTTTCTGTTACTGTTAATGTTATTGTTCTGACTCTGGTTCTCCTGCCCCTGCGGCTCTACACGAGCTGTGTGTCGGACCACATATCTTTCTTCTCTTGACAAATTCTCGTTAGACGTAGATACATCAGTCTCGCTGCCCGACAGACTTTGAGGGAAACTGCTTGGTACTGAAATATCAAACTTAATTAATGGAGTAACAGCAAATAACTTATGGAATCAGATTCAAAAGTTAGTAATATTGTTATTTTTATTAAGTTTTAAGTTTAATGTTAATATTTTTACATAATGAAATTATTAAGAGTTATTAACATTAAGTCTTCAATCAGATAACAGATTGCCATAAAATAACTAAGTCACATGAAATCTCCAGCAACACATGATAAACAAGGGCATTCACAATCACAAAAATATGATTCATAGCAATGGAATGTTGTTGAATAGAATCACCTATTCATTTTCTGAAAGTAAACCACCTACCGGATTGTTTCTGTGTCCTTTGAATGTTGCTAGCAAACGATAGGAACCGACCCGTCGGTCGCATGGACCCCATTATTGCTCAATTGCTTATTGGTCAACAGTTATGATCTCTAAACCATGTCCAAATATAATCTATTATTAATTGCCACTCCTATGTGGTTATGCCTTTAGCATCTGCAAATCAATTCAGAGATTCGTGTTTAGATACACAGTACTTGTGAATAGAAATAGATTACAAAAAGATACCCAAGGATCATGTCCTTAATATTATTGCTATCATCTTCAACATCATGTGGATTAACACCACATTCGTAAAACATTACGTGCAATTGCACATTTTACTACTCACAACGTTTCAGGAGAGCATGTATTGTAAATTGTAAAAGAACAAAAACTATATTACATCGGACACACCAATAAATAAAATTAAAATACCAAAAAATTCAGATGGACTGACTGATCCAAGGACTGATCAACCTACAGCTGTCAACATTTTTGACCACAGACTATAGTCGAATCCATAATTTGACGGACCCACAGATGTTAATGTTAGATTTCTTTTAAACGAGAGGTCGTAAATGTCAAATGAATGAATTCGAACACAATTAAGAATGGCATGTGAATGGTGCGGCATTACAGTGCTACAGTGCGCCCAATTTATCTGTGAAATGGTGAAAATTGGAACTACAGTGCGCCCAACTTATCTGTGAAATGGCGAAAATTGGAACTAATGCTGTTCCATCTTTGATTAAAGAAAAAGAGAGGATAGGAAATAAGGTCACGTGATCTGAAGCCAAAAGTTTCTCAAATATGGCGTCGACTCCGCCCACAAATTAGTGTTGAATTTTACACATATCGATATAATATTTTAAGAAAAAAATATATGATGATATGAATTTATTTGATTAATTAGTTTATAAAACACAAGAGTTCTAAATCAAATATAGTGTTATAGAGTGAGATATTATTATTTATATGATATTCCTACAACATACCACATTGTTTTAAAAAACCTTAAGTAACTTTTTCAGTATTTAATTATACAATATTTTGAATAAAATTAAATCTAATATAAAATTTAATCTAAAACGATTAACCTTAATACTGGCTTAAAGATATATATATTTATTTAGAATTCGAGATTTTTATTCGATTATGAATCGATACAAAACATCGTATTAAATTATAAGTATTAAATATAAATAAATATAAAATATGTATCATGTTTCATTTATTAACATATTTCTTTCTTTTTTTCTCTTTCTTGGCTGACAACGCTTTGGTCGCTGATATTCATTGGCCGCGATACCCAACTTACAGGTATATTTAATTATATGAATCGATATTTGGACTATTTATTGAGATATTCATGACGAACCGGACTATCGATACATAAAACACCCGGATTAAACATTCCTATTTAAAATTTTATTTTCTTCTTTTTCTCTCTTTCTTAGCCGGCAACGCATCAGTGATGCCTTTGATGTTGCTGATATCCATGGGCGACGATAGCCACTCACCATCAGGTGGATCGTCAGCTCGTTTGCCGCCTATTTCCATTAAAAAAAATCATTCGATACTGGATCGATCAGTATCAAATCACTAGGATCGATACCTGGATCGATACACTGCGATACGATCCATATCGATCTATACTCTAGTCGTTTTACAGCCGATACAAATGTAAAGTAAAGATTATTATTAATAATAATAATAATAATAATAATATTAATAATTTTATTTCGGGAATACGTCCTTAATAAATATTATCTATATTAAAATAGATTTCTAGGGTTTTCACCAACTGACATGAATTTGTACACCAAATGCGTTTATTTAGACAAACTACTCATTAGGGCAAAATAGTACATTATGTTAAACGTTTCAAATCTCTTCTTGGAAATAAGATTGTCATTGCAAAGTGTTTGAATGATGACGGTGTTATTTAATTTTGTTTATTTCTACATTTACTTGGAGTTTATAATTGTTATCGATCAATATGTATTTATTGAAGAATTCACAAATACCTTAATGGGAGTTTGTCTAAATAAAACGCATTTGGTGTACAAATTCATGTCAGTTGGTGAAAAACCCTATAAAACGAGTTTAATGGTTTGTTGACATTTGTTTCGGCTGTATAGAGTATCGATACAAGGCACCTGGATCGAACATCCCTAGAAGCAACTGTTTTCATAAAATGGCGTCCGAAAACAGGCTTCAAGGCGGAGCTTAGATAGATTTCTTTAAAATGTTGCCAGAAAATTGAAATATGCTACATGTATTGTACTCTTTCTTTAAGTTTACATTGTCGCGTGTAAGAACAGGACAGATGTATTTTTGGTATTTCGGGTCATATTTGCATAATATATGTATAATGAAAAAATGTATATGCAATTTAGGGCATATCCTCTACCTTTTCTTTAATCAATGTGTTCCATTCTTAAGTTCTTTGTGTTAATGTCAATGAATGACATTGAAATTTACTACGTCTCGAATTTTGTCCCAGTGATTGGTCCAATGCGTTCGACAGCGCCCTCCCTCAGTTCACAGATAAGTTGGTCGCACTGTAATGCTGCCCCATTCTTAAGTTCTTTGTGTTAATGTCAATGAATGACATTGACATTTACTACGTCTCGAATTGCGTCCCAGTGATTGGTCCAATGCGTTCGACAGCGCCCTCCCTCAGTTCACAGATTAGTTGGTCGCACTGTAACTAGTGCTACTTACCAAGTTATCTGTGAAATGGCGAAAATTGGAACTAATGCCGCGCCATTCATATGTTCTTTGTAGTCATTCATTTGACATTTACTACGTCTGGGTGAATTCGCGTTTTTGAATTATTTTGGTGTTTTTTTTTTAAAAGTATGTGGAAATGCGTGCAAAACCATGAAAAAAATTAGCACATAAAATTTCCTTTCTAAGCCTACAAAAGTCCTCAAAATTCGTTAAGCTAATCAAAAGTTATTGGGTCGTAAAAAAATTTATAAGAAATGGTAATGATATTGAGCAGCCTGGTAATGACTTTTATTTAACGGTAATGATTTTTTGTTAATGGGAATGACAAAATTTAATGTTATTCAAAAAAATTTTAAAGCCGTGTGTATTATAGTTATGTCTTTATGTTGCATAAGAAGATAAAAAATGTCAAGCTAAAACCACTAATTAGAGTATTATTGGTAACGAGATGGGCAGATGGCAGTAATAAATTACGCAATTCTAAATATGAATTATTAGTTCATGGAAATAAAATTACCTCTGGTAAAGGGGGGCATATGAATTTGAAATTTTGTGGGGAATGTCTGTTAAAATTATAAATAATATAAAAGATGTGATAGTCCCTTATTTAGCTAGGTTAGTAAATAAATGTGTAAATCTAGATACTTTCCCAGATCTAACGAAGTACAGAAAGATCATACTGATTTTTAAATCTGGGGACAAAACAGGCCTTAATAATTACAGACCTATTTCTATTTTACCTACGGTCTTCGAAAATAATTAAGTTAAATTAAACGCTGAAGAACTTCACCGCTTGTAATTTACTCCACCCTGAGCAATACGGTTTTACCGAAAGCCGTAATACAACAAATGCAGGTGCTAGGCTTCTCAAACTTATCTTTGAGACCTGGGAGAATTCACAAAATCCCTTAAAGGGTGTTCTGTGACCTGTCTAAGACGTTTGATTGTGTTGAACACTAAACATTACTACTTAAGCTACTACTACAGCATCAATAACAATTCACTTAACTTGATTGTGTCGTACTTGACGAGTAGAATCCAATGTGTTAGTATAAATGATAACAAGTGATCGAGATCTCAATCTGTGATGGGTGTACCACAGGGGTCGTTTCTGGGCCCCTTCCTTTTTCTAGTATACTTAAATGATCTGCCGTATTAAATTAAGAAATATGCAGACATTATCATAGTTGCTGATGTCACTTCTTTTATATTTAAGACGAATAGAAATAAAATAAATGGCGATGTAAAAGTTCTCAGGTTTGTTTGTCACACCGGTTTACTACAAATAATTTACTGATAAATGCTAAAAAACTAAGTATATTGAATGTTTGCTACCGAATGGAATAATACGAGACAGTCCCCTTTAACACGTACAGCAGTACCAAGCGCATCACTTCACTCTGAGACCAGTAAAAAAAGTCCGGTTTATATTTGTGAAATTATAACTATGGAAAAATCTACGGTTTTCTTGGGTGTCACCTTAGATTCTAAACTACAATGGGGCAATCATAATTATATCGGCTTAGTCAGTTTATGCCATTAGTTTATTTTGCACACTTTCATAGCCTCATGTCCTATGGTATATTGATATTATTGATGTGGGGTGCAGAGGCTGACATTGATGCGATATTTGTTTTGCAGAAAAGGGCAATTAGGACCATCTATAAATTAAAATTACGCCACTACCTGCGGGAGAGATTTAAAGAAATAAGCATATTAATAGTAACATCTCAATTTATTTACAATTATATTTTATTCATAAAGAAACAACGGCGGTTGGTTCAAGCAAAATAGTGATACGCAAAATCATCAAATTTGAAACAGACATACAGGATTCTTTTCAACTACGTAGAGTACAACGTTCTTTTGAGGGGCTCTATGTACGTTTTTACATTAAATTACCTAAGTACATGATTTGCTTATTCAAATGTATAAGAGATCTCTGAAATCCCAGCCAGTAAGCAAAGGATATTATAGTATAAATGAATATATTATTGACAAAGATGCATGTAAATTAGTAATGCATCCAGTTCCGCGTCAGTTAGAACATCTTGTGTAATAATTTCATTATTTAAAAAGATGTGCTGTGGAGTTTCTTTACGGATTTTCTTCTCCATGACAAAGCACCGTTCCGAAATGCTGTTAGATTTAAAAAAAGCGGCCAAGTGCGAGTCGGACTCGCTCATGAAGGGTTCCGTAGCAGCAAGTAACATAATATAAAAGTTCTTGTAGTTCGTTGTAACTTTGATCAATGTTTTTTGCGGTTTACGATTTATGACGTATTAAAAAAAAACTACTTACTAAATATCATTCAAACCAATTTTCGTTGGAAGTTTTCATGGTAATGTACATCATATATTTTTTTTAGTTTTATCATTCTCTTATTTTAGAAGTTACAGGGGGGGGGACACACATTTTACCACTTTGGAAGTGTCTCTCGCGCAAACTATTCAGTTTAGAAAAAAATGATATTAGAAACCTCAATATCATTTTTGAAGACCTATCCATAGATACCCCACACGTATGGGTTTGATGAAAAAAACATTTTTGAGTTTCAGTTCTAAGTATGGGGAACCCCCAAAATTTAGTGTTTTTTTTCTATTTTTGTGTGAAAATCTTAATGCGGTTCACAGAATACATCTACTCACCAAGTTTCAACAGTATAGCTCTTATAGTTTCGGAAATAAGTGGCTGTGACATACGGACGGACAGACAGACAGACAGACAGACAGACAGACAGACAGACATGACGAATCTATAAGGGTTCCGTTTTTTGCCATTCGGCTACGGAACCCTAAAAATGACGTTCATAAGTGTATCAGTCATATCGACATGAATAAAAGATTATTTCATCTTATTTCATTACATTTTTTGGAATGAAGTTCCTTAACGCGCGTTGCGAAAGGGGGCTAGGCGGAAAATTTGGTAACGAAAAGTTGTAACGACACTTTTTGCCATCATTAGTCGTTACAACTCGTGCGGCGTGCGCATGTTTCTCTGTCTGTTCTCTCTCTCTCTCTTATAGAAAGCAAGCCAGATATTTTCGTTTCTTGCAGTAAGTACTAGGATAGCAAAAACATGCAGCAAGTGTGCCAAAACAAATCTGGGGTATTAAATTTCTAATCGGCTTTGTTCACCTAGTAGCTTGCTACTAACGAGGACACTTTAATTTATTTTTCTTTTCAGATAATTTTTTTCAGAAACTTTTCTTTATTTTCTTTTCTTCTTATCTCTTTCTTTGTTCTCCTCTTCGTACAATGCACAATCTCCTCTGATTTCGGTTTATCTCCTCCGTCTAGCAATTTTTTGTTTCTCTTATCGGTTTTTGCCTTTATTTGCATTAAATTTTCGTTTATAATTTATTTTACTAAAAAGATATTGCAAAATTAAAAAGTTTTGTAGATTCTTTACCAACAACTTGTAGCTCAAATTTAATTTACAACACACATATCAAGAATTTATCGTTGAAAAAGAAATTGCTAGGTCTCATTACTCAATCAAAATTGATTTCAAAATCTCCAATCGTCATTACCATTCACACAAAATCATTCCCATTTACAAAAAAACAAGTGGGAATGATGCATATGGTAATGATATTTTTTCTTTTTTGCTTAAAATTCATTTTGTTAATCATTAATTTATGAACTCTTTGTGCCAGTGAAAATCATGTTCCTATTACACATACGTGTGGAGTATTAAAATTAATGTATAATTTATATTTACCTTGTAAGTCCAGTAAATGGCGATGATTCAAAATCGGGACAAAGTACTGAACGTCGTTGTTTTTCATGAATAAAAGTTGTTTCTCCATGCAGCAGTAAAAAGTTGGCCTGTTCCACTTTTTACAATGGACCAGACGAGGAGAAACGAGGGGTACTTTAAAGCGTAGCCCAAAAAACATTTGAGAAATTTAACGTTTGACGGTACTGACATGGAGTTGACGAATTTTCGTGACTAAATTTTAATTGATGTTTTTTACTAGTTCTGCACTGCTGATTCCATAATATTATATGTTATAATGTACCTAATTAAATATTGTCTCAAAATATAAAATTAAACACGCAATGTGTAAGGCAGGTTTTTCAAAAAATATTTTGGAATATCAATATCAGCAATTTCCCTACAAATGGTAATGATGTTTTGGGTGTGTTATTCAATTTTTTTATATAAATTACTTCAAATAATGTAATGAAATATGTGGGCGCTTATGTAAAAATATGTATAAAAGCAGTTTCTAAAATAAAAAATTATAAAAGTAGTAAATTAAATTTTTTATCAATCGGAACATCTTTTTTGTGACTTTGGCGAATTCACCCGTCTCGAATTGCGTCCAATGATTTGTCCAATGCGTCCGAGAGCGCCCTCCTTATCTTTATTGATTTTAGCTGGCATCGAATCATGAAATGGAAGGTATTTTGTCTGTAAATTAATATCGTTATTATTACATAAAATGGCGTCAACTGTTGATCGGTTAAGTGACTTTTACAAGGCGGAGGGCTTCACCTGTTTGTGAAGTCGGACGAATAATCCGCTTTAATATCAATAGTCACTCTGTAACGTAAATAATTAGTCTATGATAATTACATAATCTATGCCAGAGATTTCATTGTCATTGTCATGTCAATTTTTTATGTTTTTTTGATAGAATGTGAACAACGTAGTGATTAAGTACTCTGTGATGTGAACTTCAGGTTGTCTTCCAAAAAAAATTTAAAAAATTATTTACTAGCGTAAACAAAATAATGTTTCGCCGAATTGTTAACAGCAACGTTCTAGCATTATCATATCGAATAATAAAATTCTCTGCAACTATACCATCCAATAATCTTTATAGACATGTAACTACTACAGGTAAGTATCGTTTTTTGTGTAATAAAATATATGATCAAAATGTATTTCTGAATATAAACCTATGGTATTTTATTTCATTTAAAACCAGCTCATCGAGTTGCCCCAATTGTGCTGCGTCCATCATGTCGACTCTATTCAAAAGATGTGAGTCTAGAAGACATGGTAGTAGATTTTGAAGCAGTTCAAAAAGCTACATCTAATGGGAATATACTTATTGTTGACGTTCGGGAACCAGAAGAGATTAAAGAATATGGAAAAATACCCAACAGTGTCAATATTCCATGTAAGATTTTGTATGTGATTTTTCTGGGTTGTTCACTTTATTTTTTATTATTGTAAAAAAAACTATATTTTCAGTGGGTTCAGTAGCATCAGTTCTAAGCACGATGTCTGATGCTGAATTTGAACGTACATATAAGAGACCAAAGCCCTCGGAAGATACTGAAATCATATTTTACTGTATGATAGGAAAGCGATCAGGCATGGCACAGCAGAATGCTTTCAATTTAGGATACAAGAAGTAAGCACCATTGAACCTGTACTATTTCTAGTGTAATATCCATATTGCTTAACAAAGCAATATTTATCAACCACCCTTTATTCCATCTCAAGCTTGTTACTAAGGGGCCATCCATATATTACGTCACACTAATTTCATGACTTTTTGACCCCTCCCTCCTCCTTGTCACAGCCGGTCACATTTGTGGCAACTACCCCCCTAGTATGACTTAACATATTATGAAATTTTACACCTATAAATTAATAAATTGAAACAGCAGTTCTGAAATAAGTTTTATTACCATTAATTGTTTTTTAATATTTACCTATACATACCAATTATTCGATTTTGAAATGTGACGTCACGAAATTTAGGACCACCCCCCTTGTCACACAATGTTACACTATATCAACCCCCCTCCCCCCATTGTCACACAATATCATCACCCCCCCCCCCCCCAACGTGTGACATAATTTATGGATGGCCCCTAATATCTATTCAATTTGGTTTCTTTTCTAATGTAATTTTTACTTAGAGAATCTTCCTTAAAACTTATTTTAAATGAACAGACTAAAGGTGAATGCATACGTAACGTGGATAGGACAGGATGTGAAGTTTTGGAAACATTATAGAAAATGTAAACGATAGCGCATATGTTACGTATGCATCGACCTTTAAACATTTCTATCAAGTCATAATTGCACTTTTAGTGATAAAGGAAAATACAGTTTGTGAAGTTTGCATATATCCAATTCAAATAATAATAATTAAGAATTGTAGAACTCTCTGTAATCACTGTAATGAAGTTAAAAAATGGGAGTACTAATATTGAAAAATTTTACAGTGTGAAAAATTACCTTGGTAGCTGGACAGATTGGGCTCACAAGACCCAATGAATAGTACAAATAGAATCCCAGATACAGCCAAATAATGAAGTTTCTTACAAGTGGGTGCTGAACTTTTTCTAGTCTCCAGTTTTTGAACAAGATTTTTCATTTTATTAAAGTTTGTTCTGATGTATATATTTCTGCATTTTTGTTTTTACTTAATTTAAATTTTAGTACTACTTTCTGTATTTCTAATAAAAAAATATAGATTAAATCTTATTTTGTATTTATTTTATAGACTATACAGTATTTTTTTCCCAAGATATTTTACCTAAACCTTAACATACACCATTTACATATGATAAAACAAACAATTTGACCTATAAAAACAAATAATTTGGTTGACTTTTTTTCAGCCTTTGTTTACTTCTGTCTGCTTGACCAGTCATTCCAGCTGCCTAAATATGTCTTTGACCTGAAAGGTATATCAATATAAATATTTTAGTATAAAAATATTTTCCTAGTATTTTTTACACAACTGCGCGACGCAAGGGAAGGTAATGTTTTTCAGGTAATGTATGTTTGTTCCTATGTGGCGTTGTAGAGACCAAACTTGTTAATCAATTTTGATGATTCTTATGTTAATCGATTTGTCACCTTGCGAATGCTACTAAAGACATGACAATAATCTAAATTCATCACAGTGACCACCAGACATCATATTGTCAAAAAAAAAAAATTAACAAACTAAGTGAAGTCAGGTATTGTTAAGTAGGTATTCAAAAATGATTTTTAGGTTCATCATTTTTCATTTTAAATAACAATTTAGGATAAAACAATTTAAAATTGTTTAAAAAATAATTCTCGCTAATTTATTAACAAGACATGTATCAAGAAACATGTATGTGACTATAACAGACCATCACACTAAGATAGCTGAATTGTGACAGATACTCATATCATTTGTATGAGACATCATAAACACACACAACTCAATATATAACATATGTGTTTACCCCAGCCAGGAATCCAACCTAGCCTCCATTGCTTTGCCAACACAGGTCACCAACTGGGCGACAGGGTTGTCAAATCCCCATATTTCCATATGGGTAAATATCAGAAATTTACTACCTGGCATATCCCAATTTAAGAGCCTTATCCAGAGCTTCAGTGGACCTCTTCCCAGAATGACAATAGAAAATTAGTTCATCAGATGATGATGGTTTTGGTCTTTGGAACTGTTTCTTAAACTCCTCTTCTGACATTGAAGTTAATGCATCAGACACAGTACTCACTGTAAACAGAACTACATTTAGTAGGTAAGTGTAAGTTGCAATTCCTGCAATTAAATTAAAATTAGTATTATAGTATATTTATTTGAATCATATAAAAATTAAATTTGCAATTAGACATCACAAATGCTGTGTGGGAATATTTTTTTTCTTTTCTTCTAAAGTAAAATAAAACTCTTGACTTAACTTATTCTTCAAAATAATTATCATATCACATTAAATAAAATTGAATATTACATGGAATATTAATGCTGGATGGAATTTTCCCAGTAGAGTTCACTTCATCGGGGTTGCGAACATCAATTATTACTTTTTCAGGTTGGTGTATCACTTTTAACATATCCTCGTAGCTGACAACACGCTGGGGGTCGACCATTTTACTTGAGGCTGGGTCACTTTGTTGACTTCCTTCAGAGCTAAATACTCTCAAATAAGTAGGTGCAATTACAATTATTCTTCTTGGAGAGCCTAGTGAAAGAAATTAATCAAAAATATATAATTGATTAGGAATCTATATAATTGGAAGGCCAAGACAGAAGCATACAAATACTTTTAACATGTACAGAGTTAAATTACGAAAAGGGATAACTTACTTAAACTTTTTGAAGGCCGGGACGTAATACAACCACTACGAAAAACAAACAAAGGTGCAATAACTTTAAACATTAAAGAAATTATAATGAAGTTTTTTATAACAACTTACGCACTTTTCAAAACAATAATTTATGATTCATTTTATCGTATTGCACTTGCACTGAAATTATTTAAAGCAATCGTCAACGACAAATAAAATAAAAGGATTTGGAAAACCAAAATAACCAATATTTTTTCTGTACAAACTTTCTATCATGGATGGAAAATAGAGTAGAAGGAAAGGAAAAAGAGACTACTTTTTCTTTAATCAATGGTAAAAACGCGTAAAATTACAGGTATCAAATATCTATTTTTCAGACACTAGCGCCATTCATTACGAGTGACGCTGCGAATGCACTAGGCTAGATATGGGCGGTAAAAACTATAAATAGTTTCAATAACCCTTTATTTGCATAATACCACAAATACGGTATCAGGTACTACAAAAACTGTTTATTGAGAGAAACCATTTCTTCGTGAATACGAGGTATTGCGCGGTAAGGTATGAAGACGTGGTATAAACTATAAACAGTTTCAATATTTCAATAAACCTTTACTGGTTTATTACCACAAATATTTCATTTAATCAGTTATTTCGTATACCGACACTACTGAGAATAAGCGTAGGTATACCAATGATACCGTAAACCTGATATACCGAGTACACATTTCAATAAATGGTTATTAAAATAAACAGTTTTAAAACCCTTTATCCTTAATACCGACTTTACCGAGAATATGAGGATACCAATGATACCAGCTAAACCGAGTGAACGTTTCAATAAATTATAGTTATTGAAATAAACAGTTTTAAAACCTTTTATCGGCGACAATACCAATACATAGTTATGGTATTACGAAAACGCGTACCGACCCATGTCTACACTAGGCACAACTCAGCAAATTTCACTCCATCTGCAACAGGTTCATATCGTAGTCATTCATTAAAAAAATTCACACTATTGAAAATCACGTTTTCTCATAGCAGTATTATTTTGATTATATTTACTAAAACATTGTAAGTCTAACATTACATTTGACTAAGTAAATAGTTGAGGTTTTGTATACTGGCATTATGGAGGGTACCATGATTTTTAGGGTTCCGTAGCCAAATGGCAAAAAACGGAACCCTTATAAATTCGTCATGTCTGTCTGTCTGTCTGTCTGTCCGTCCGTATGTCACAGCCACTTTTCTCCGAAACTATAAGAACTATACTGTTGAAACTTGGTAAGGAGATGTATCTTTCTTTTTTTCTCTTTCTTGGCTGACAACGCTTTGGTCGCTGATATTCATTGGCCGCGATACCCACCTTACAGGTATATTTAATTATATGAATCGATATTTGGACTATTTATTGAGATATTCATGACGAACCGGACTATCGATACATAAAACACCCGGATTAAACATTCCTATTTAAAATTTTTTTTGCTTCTTTTTCTCTCTTTCTTAGCCGGCAACGCATCAGTGATGCCTTTGATGTTGCTGATATCCATGGGCGACGATAGCCACTCACCATCAGGTGGATCGTCAGCTCGTTTGCCGCCTATTTCCATTAAAAAAAAATCATTCGATACTGGATCGATCAGTATCAAATCACTAGGATCGATACCTGGATCGATACACTGCGATATGATCCATATCGATCTATACTCTAGTCGTTTTGCAGCCGATACAAATGTAAACTAAAGATTATTATTAATAATAATAATAATAATAATATTAATAATTTTATTTCGGAAATACATCCATAATAAATATTATCTATATTAAAATAGATTTCTAGGGTTTTCACCAACTGACATGAATTTGTACACCAAATGCGTTTATTTAGACAAACTACTCATTAGGGCAAAATAGTACATTATGTTAAACGTTTCAAATCTCTTCTTGGAAATAAGATTGTCATTGCAAAGTGTTTGAATGACGACGGTGTTATTTAATTTTGTTTATTTCTACATTTACTTGGAGTTTATAATTGTTATCGATCAATATGTATTTATTGAAGAATTCACAAATACGTTAATGGGAGTTTGTCTAAATAAAACGCATTTGGTGTACAAATTCATGTCAGTTGGTGAAAAACCCTATAAAACGAGTTTAATGGTTTGTTGACATTTGTTTCGGCTGTATAGAGTATCGATACAAGGCACCTGGATCGAACATCCCTAGAAGCAACTGTTTTCATAAAATGGCGTCCGAAAACAGGCTTCAAGGCGGAGCTTAGATAGATTTCTTTAAAATGTTGCCAGAAAATTGAAATATGCTACATGTATTGTACTCTTTCTTTAAGTTTACATTGTCGCGTGTAAGAACAGGACAGATGTATTTTTGGTATTTCGGGTCATATTTGCATATGTATAATGAAAAAATGTATATGCAATTTAGGGCATATCCTCTACTTTTTCTTTAATCAATGTTTGACACGGCTTTGACACGTTGACGTAACGTGATATGTGGGTCACAGACAATATATAATATACGCCTCGCACAGACTAAAAACTTTATGTAGATGGTTTGTGTCTATGAATTACATCAAATTCTCAAAGGCCAAGCTCAAAGGTTTTTCAAGAACCAAGAACTTTTAACAGGATTCGACGGCAAGCTTCGAAGAGACGCCTAAAGAGGGATAACGTGACATTAGATAAATAATTTCGACCTATCATCAAGGTTGACTACATGGCTAATACTAGCTACGCACCATCGTACTTAAACTTTCTATGATTTTCTGTTTAAAAAACAAACTGAAACTTTATATTTCCAAATAGCCAAATCGCTCTTCATTTTTTGTCACAATTGACCATTGTTTGCAGTTGTGACAAACCACATGTAATGTAATTAATCGACCACGGTGTTGTAGTTATAGTATGGCAACATTTTATATTAATATTAAATATAGTATAATGATAAGACTGGCAACACTAATCATGGACTGTGAGACAAGATGGCTTCTGTTCTGCAACTAATTAAAAGACTTATCGTGAATATCAATTTATTGTGTTTTACTTAATAACTAAAACACCACATGGCGCTGCGAAAAGAAGAATCTTCGGGTGTTATGGGATTAAAACCCCCAACAACATTAAAAACGTTAAATGCAGAAGAGTTTAAAAAATTTATTCAACGATACGAGTTTTATAGAATAGCGTCCGGAGTGAATAATAAAACTGAAGAAGTTCAAGTGGCACTATTCCTACACTGCCTAGGAGAAGAATGTATTGAAATATTCAACACGTTTAACCTCAAAGAAGAGGAGAAGAAAAGTTACGATACAGTTTTGAAGAAATTTGAAAATTATTTCGTTCCCGTAAAAAATGAAAGTGTAAGTGCCCACGTGTTCTTCACAAGGAACCAGCATGAGGGAGAATGTATCGACACTTATATTACTGAGCTTAAAAAATTAAGTAAAGAGTGCAATTTCGGCGACATGGCAGAAAGAATGATAAGGGACAAAATCATAACTGGAATAAAATGTACCATTTTGAAGGACAGACTACTAAGAGAAACGGATCTAACATTAAATAAAGCGATTCAAATCTGCAAAGCTGCTGAGTTGGCAGGAGATCAGCTCAAACAAATAAATACAGAAAAAGAAATAAATTATGTAAAAAAAGAGCATAGAAAATTAGGAGGTTATGAAGAAAAAAGGATGTCCCAACAGGAATTGCATAAGAAGAAAAACCAAAGTGCTAATAAGAGAAGCCAGATTCCAACTAGTAGTAGAAACCAGGTACAAAAAGAATGTTCAAGATGTGGTTATATTCATGGTTTTAGATGCCCAGCTAGTGGTAAGACCTGTAAAAAATGTAATAAACTTAATCATTTTGCCCGAATGTGTAAAACTTCTCAATTTAAATTTGTGAAAACCGAGCAGATTGTGGCTCAGGATACTGATATATACATGGATACTGTTATAAGTGATGTAAATTCAGATAATTGTTGGATTCAAAATGTAAAATTTGTTGATAGTGGTAAAAATATAAAATTCAAGTTAGACACAGGAGCGCAATGTAACGTCATATCATTAAAATGTTGTAAAATGTTAAATATTCACAAATTTGAGAAGAGTACCTTAAGATTGTCAAACTATAGTGGTGATAAAATTGATACTGTTGGACAAATACATTTGACCATTGAAATAAATAACCTTCATAAAAATGTTAACTTTCAGGTGAGTCGACAGGATTTATTTCCTATTTTAGGTTTGTCTACGCTGATAGATTTTGAATTAATAAAAAGGAATTCTGGTAATATTAATAGTGTAAATTCAGATAAATTGTCAAAAATTTTGTTGAAGTATGAGGATGTGTTTCATGGCATAGGTGAAATTAAAAATTACGAGTATAATATTCAGTTAAAAAATAATTATATCAGTAAAATAGAGCCATGTAGGCATGTTCCTTTTAAATTGTTACCGAGATTGAAAAGTGAGTTAGAAAACTTAGAAAAGATGAATATTATCTCTAGAGCGGACGGTCCAACTGAATTTGTAAGTTCATTAGTAATGACAATAAAACCAGATGGGTCTCTTAGGATTTGTTTAGATCCACAGCATTTAAACTCGCAGATAAAGAGAGAACATTTAATGATACCTACATTAACAGAGATTACAGCTTCTTTAAAAAATAGTAAGTATTTTAGCACGCTAGATGCTAACAAGGGATTTTATATGATAAAATTAAGTAAAGAATGTAGGGAGCTAACAACATTTAATACCCCATATGGTAGGTATTTCTTTAATAGATTACCATTTGGATTATCATCCAGTCCGGAAGTATTTCATAGAATTTTTTCAAACATTTTTAAAGATATGAAAGGGGTTGAAGTTTATATAGATGACGTGTTGTGTCATGCGGAAACAGAAGATGAACATGATAGATTGTTAGAAGAAGTATTTAAAAGAGCGAAAGAATGGGGAATAAAATTTAATAAAAAGAAATGTCAATTTAAGAAAAGAGAAGTTAAATACTTAGGACATATTTTGACAGAGGAAGGTTTGAAAGTAGATAGCGATAGAATAAAAGCTATTATTGAAATGAAAGAGCCGAGTGATCAAAAGTCTTTATTAAGATTTTTAGATGAGTTAAAAAATTTACTATGTAAACCTCCAGTTCTAGCATATTTTGAAATTAACAAGGAGATAGTACTGAGTGTAGATGCTTCTAAAGAAGGAGTAGGTGCAGTTATTTTGCAAGAAAATAAACCAATAGCATATAGTTCAAGAAGTATGACAGAGACAGAAAAGAATTACAGTCAAATAGAGAAAGAAAGTATTGCTATATTACATGGATGTACAAAATTTCATCAATATCTTTATGGTCAGAATTTTAAAGTAGAAACTGATCATAAGCCATTAGTTTCAATATTTTCAAAACCGCTTAACAAATGTCCGGCAAGGCTTCAAAAAATTAGAATGGCTTTACAACCATATACTTTTACGTTAGTTTATAAACCTGGGAAAGAATTGTTACTTGCAGATCACTTAAGTAGGTCACATTTGAAAGAACAAACAAAGTCGTACAATTTAGAAATAGAAACTCATGTTGGTATGATATTTAACAGTTTTCAAATTAGTGATAAAAATTTAAACAGCATGATAGAGGAGACTAGTAAAGATAATGAGTTGATGAGCGTTGTAAAGTACATTAGGGATGGATGGCCTCAAAATAAAAATGAAGTTGAAACTGAAGCTAAGATTTATTATAGTTATCGAGATGAGTTGAGTGAATGTAAGGGACTGGTATTCAAAGGAGATAGAATGATAATACCTAAAACTAAAAGGAAGGAAATATTAGGAAAAATTCATTATGCTCACATGGGGATGGAAAAATGTAAAATAATGGCTAGGAAGTCTATATTTTGGCCAACAATGACAAAAGAAATTGAAGATATGATTCAAAATTGTGATACATGTAAAAGTTTTCAAAATAATAATAGGAGTGAACCGATGATTGCAAAAGAAATAGCAGATAAGCCATGGCAAGTTTTAGCAACTGATATATTTTTTCTTCATTCAAAACCATACATACTTGTAGTTGATTCGTTTAGTAAGTTTGTAGAGATTCAGGAATTGAATAATTTGTCAGCTAATAGTACTATAGAAAGTCTCAAAAGTATTTTGTCTAGACATGGTATACCGGAGATAATTTATTCAGATGCAGGGTCACAATTTACAAGCTTAGAATTTAAGAATTTTGCTAACACATGGAATTTCCAACATAAAATAATAAGTCCAAAACATCATCAAGGTAATGGGCTTGCGGAAAGATACATACAAACAATAAAAAGAATGCTTAAAAAATTGATTTATGATAAAAAAGATATACTCTTAGGTCTGTTGATATATAGAAATACACCTATTGATCATGAAGGTAAATCTCCAGCAGAATTACTATTCAGTAGGCAGGTAAAGAGTGTATTACCATGTGTATCATGGGAAAAAGAAAGAAAGGAGATGTATGAGATGGAAAACTTTAAAAAGAAATTATTAGAAAGACAAAATTTGCAAAAAGAATATTATGATAGAGGTACAAGGAAGTTGCCTGAGTTGAAAGAAGGTGAGATGATTAAAATAGTTGATGAGAGTGGTCGGAAGCCTCATGAAAGTGGTATGATAGTAGGAAGAGGAAATGGACCAAGGTCATATAAAATAAAGAATGAGAAGGGAGAAACAATTGTTAGAAACAGAAAGTTGATTATTAAAGGAGGAAAGTATAAGGAACAGAATTGGTCAGATGATAGTCAGCAGGTTAATAATAATAATCAGGAATTGCCAAGAACTACACAGGATACACAAAATAATAACATGTTAGTACCAACACAAAATCAGGATTTTAGTATTCCTCATAGTTTACCAGATATTGTGACTAGGTCAGGGAGAGTAATAAAACGACCAGGCTATTTTAAAGATTATGTTTAATTTAGGTGATATCAATGTTTTGATTTAGAAATGTTACAATGTAAAGTGTATGTCAGTAACTTACATAATGTTGTTTAAAGTTATGGTATAGTATAATTTGATAGTTCTGAATGTTAAAGTAAATTTTGGATATTGTAATGAGTAAAAATTTATAAAAGTAAAATTTCAGTAAATTCAAGTATTGTAATGTATAACAGTAAAACTAGTTTTTATAAAGGGAAGGATGTTGTAGTTATAGTATGGCAACATTTTATATTAATATTAAATATAGTATAATGATAAGACTGGCAACACTAATCATGGACTGTGAGACAAGATGGCTTCTGTTCTGCAACTAATTAAAAGACTTATCGTGAATATCAATTTATTGTGTTTTACTTAATAACTAAAACACCACACACGGTGACGGGGACAAAAATTAATATTTTTGTCCGTCTTTCACGTAGATTTTGTAACTGGCGATCTTGCTGTCAAATGTATGGGAGAATTTACTGGTTCTAAATCTATGTATCGATCGGGGATGAAACATTATCTATAACGGGTGGACCGATTACCTGAAGTAAACGGCGGATATTCGCTGGATGTCTTATTTCAATAACTTTACAATCATTAAAATATACATTATGACCCTGTAGCCTAGTTGGTAGCGACCCTGCCTGCAAAGCGAGGGGTCCCGGGTTCGATTCCCGGCCGGGACAGATATTTATGTGACAGATAAATATTTGTACTTGGGTCATGGATATGATTGTGATGTTATAATTTAATTGTGTCGTACTGTCGTCCATGCCACCCGCGACACAGGTAATACCTAAGTAATAACGTACTGCGGGGGTATGTGTGTTAGCGTTTATTTATTATGTATATTAGAGGCCATCCATAAATTACATCACACTAATTTCATGACTTTTTGACCCCTCCCCCCTCCTTGTCACAGTTGGTGACATTTGTGAGACCTCCCCCTAGTATGACGTCACATATTATGATATTTTACACCTAGAAATTATTAATTTAAAACAGCAGTTCCGAAATAAGTTTTAGTTCCATTAATTGTTTCTTAATATTTACCTATACATACCAATTTATTATTCGATTTTTAAATGTGACGTCACGAAATTTAGTACCCCCCTCCCACTCCTTGTCACACTACATCGACCACCCCTATCGTGTGACGAAATTTATGGATGGCCCCCTATCTCATAAATAGTGTAAACATTTTTTCGATTATAGATATTAGGATTTTCCGAAGTGAAGCGAAAGGAGGTTCCTGGTGATTAAAATGAGAGAAAGATTAAAATACAATTTTATTGTGGTAATTATTTAAAAAGTACAAAACATTCAAAATAGGCAATTATGGTCAATAGTCTTTACTTGAGAATTAATATTTTATCCATTCAGTCTTAATTAATTTGAAAATTGTGATGCTCCATCAAATTGTGATGTACCTAAATCTGCTCCAGGGCCTATAGTTATATAAAAATAAATAGAAGTTTAATAAAATGAAGAGATTAAGTATTCTCATATAAACCAACCTATTATGGAAGACAACAATATTTTTGGCTCTTGTATATCTATTAAGTGCTGATAAACTAGCAAAATATTTAGGAAGTTAAAATACACAAAACTACAAACACAACATGCCATGTTTTGTCACAAGGAATCCTTAAAATTAATTCTACTTAAAATCACCACAACATTGATGTAAAAATGCATTGAATGAGTAAGTTTTAAAGTGCCTAGCTCAATATAGTTTCTTAGTATTACAATTTTATTTTGTTATCAAAAAGGATTGATTCTGTCACATACAGACATAAAATATAAATTATTCGCAAGATTGTATAAATCTGTTGATGTAGAAAACAAAGTTCTAGTCTTATCAACACATTTTGTAGGTATCTTATCAATACATTATCAGCAGAGGGACACCTAAAACTAATTAATTTCGTTTCGTTTTTTAACCATAGAGAGAAAACTGTACATGGTGTGTTATATTTCAAATTAAATAGAGACATATTCTGTTCTCAAAAGCTAATTAATTATATAGATGTTTCCATAAAAATTAACACTTAAATTATTATTTTTACACTGAAGCAGTGTGCCATGTAGGCTATAACTATTTCAAGTCTATCCTTTCAACTTACACCGTAATAGCTAAATTGTAAATAAATATATAAAAGTACACTGACAATACTAAAATAGTGGCAATACATACTGGTTGATGTTAGTAGAAAACTGATGTCTTATTATGAGACAGAATCAAAATATTGAGTATTTATAATAACATGTTAGTCTGTTCTCTATAAAGTAGCACTGGATCATAAAAATAACAGAAAATTTATAAAAAGAAACCTACCACCAATTAAAAATGCAATATTGCAATATTGTTACCAAAAAAAAAAAAAACCAAACATATATATGGAATTAGAAAACCTCAAACTAAATGGTCTCTATTTTCTTGCTACCTTTTCAAAATACTTCTTTTTCTCATCTGGGTTGGGAATTATCTGGAAATAAAAATTGCATATTTACAAAAGATAATCATAAAAGGATATCATTCTATACACAGACCTGCAAGGTACTTACGGTGTCTTGACCAGGCTTCCAGCCAGCCGGGCATACTTCACCATGCTTATCAGTGTATTGGAATGCTTGCACCAGTCTTAAGGTTTCATCTACAGACCGACCCACAGGAAGATCATTCATTGTAATCTGTCTTAGAATTCCTTTGTCATCAATAATGAATAACCCTCTCAATGTATGTCCCAAATCTTCTAAATATACACCATAATCTTTAGCAATCGAGTGTGTCAAATCGCTTAAAAGCGGTATGTTGATTTTGCCAAGGCCTCCTTCCTTGCGGGGGGTGTTAATCCAGGCGAGATGAGTGAAATGTGAATCAACAGAACAGGCAACCACTTCAGTATTGATTTTATTGAATTCTTCGATTCTTTCAGAGAACGCTAGAATTTCGGTGGGACACACGAAGGTACTGCAACCACAAAAAAAGCTTTTGTTATACAAGTTGACAAAGTACACATAATTTCAAGTATATTATATAGCTAAGAATGTCTTACAAATCTAAAGGATAGAAGAAGAACACTAAGTATTTTCCTTTGTAGCTCGACAGCGATAGTTGTTTTATTTCTCCATCAATGACCGCAGTCGCCTCCCACTCCGGTGCCGGCTTTGAAACTGAAAATTTATTTTCTAACTGTAATTCTCATGATACGATAAAAGATTCATAAGTTTGGTAATTTATTACAACTTACTCATGGCCTTTGTAAATTGTAATTTGTGATCTATTTTTCTTGCTCCTCCAGGGAAAACATTGCCGCTACCAAAAGAATAACAAGAGTCACTCTCAAACATAGCGGAATTACAATGATTTATGACACATTTGAATAGTACCAGTGTTATGATAAACTTCATGTTGATTATTAATAGGAAACTACAAATTTCAATACAATATTGTAATAACAATGATATGTTTAAAAATAAAATCTTTATCAAATCTGAGTATCTGACTGTATTTATGTTATCAGCCGACGGATATGACGTGCCAATTTGACACTATTGACAGAACTATGGATATATTACTCTATCTGGATCACAGACTTTGTAAAGGTACCTGAAGATCGATGACGTCATAACGGAATGACCATTTTTGTATTGTGTCCATGTTATCTATAGTCCCAGGATATATTATTAGATTGTGATTTTTACAATGATGTAAAATCATGTAAGATGAATAATATATATTATATAGATATACCGTAATTGTGTACCTTAATTTTCAATGTACGCTTAATGCAATAATTTAAGTTCGGTAATTTTGTATAAATTATAATGAAATGTATTAATTCAATGTTACAATTTTTTACCACCAGAAAAATTACCAATAGAAAACATTTTGAAGAACCATATCAAAAAAAAGAACAGCTGTCACGGCTGGCAGATGTGAAACATCGAAATGCGTCGCCACGATCACCAAGTCTAAAATCAGGTTTTCCCCTCACGTAAAGATGTTTCACATCAATAAGGCATATTTTTTTTCTAAGTGCGGACACACTACAATTATGAAGGACAACCTCAATCCAGTCTGATTGGTCGAATGGTCATTCCGATGTGACATCATCGGTCTTCAGGTACGTCTGCAAAGTCTATAATCCAGATAGAGTAAATATATCCATGGATAGAACCGTAGTGAAAACTGAAAACGTAGACCATGCAATAGACTATGAATAGACTAAATCTATGGAATAGACCGTGTCGTACGTCAAATCCTTTGATTAAAGAAAAAGAGAGGATAGGAAATAAGGTCACGTGATCTGAAGCCAAAAGTTTCTCAAATATGGCGTCGACTCCGCCCACAAATTAGTGTTGTATTTTACACATATCGATATAATATTTTAAGAAAAAAATATATGATGATATGAATTTATTTGATTAATTAGTTTATAAAACACAAGAGTTCTAAATCAAATATACTGTTATAGAGTGAGATATTATTATTTATATGATGTTCCTACAACATACCACATTGTTTTAAAAAACAATGTAAATTGTAACAATGTAAAAACAAGTAACTTTTTCAGTATTTAATTATACAATATTTTGAATAAAATTAAATCTAATATAAAATTTAATCTAAAACGATTAACCTTAATACTGGCTTAAAGATATATATATTTATTTAGAATTCGAGATTTTTATTCGATTATGAATCGATACAAAACATCATATTAAATTATAAGTCCATCCATCCCATCCATCAGCCCTTAGAGGTCCACTGCTGGACATAGGCCTCCCCTAACTTGCGCCACTCTGACCGGTCCTGAGCCTTCTGAATCCAGCGGATGCCCGCTGTCTTCTTCAGGTCGTCAGTCCACCTGGTCGGGGGGCGTCCTATGCTCCTTTTTCCGAGACGTGGGCGCCATTCGAGGACCTTTCTTCCCCAACGGTTATCGGTCCTTCGAACTATGTGGCCAGCCCATTGCCACTTCAGCCGGCTAATTCTTTGAGCTATGTCGGTTACCCTTGTTCGTCTACGGATCTCCTCATTTCTGATGCGATCACGTAGAGAAATACCGAGCATAGCCCTCTCCATAGCCCGCTGCGCAACTCTGAGCTTGTGGATCAGGCCAATAGTAAAGCACCACGTCTCGGATCCGTATGTCATCACTGGCAACACACACTGCTCGAACACCTTCGACTTCAGGCACTGAGGTAGTGTTTTGGACGACAAGATATGACGCAGTTTCCCGAACGCAGCCCATCCGAGTTGGATTCTACGAGTGACTTCTTTCTCGAAGTTGGACTTACCCATCTGGATCACTTGTCCCAGGTAATTGTATTCGTCTACAACTTCAAGAGCAGCGCCGTCAACCACAACCGGTACGGGTGTGACATGGACATTTGACATGATTTTCGTCTTGTCCATGTTCATCTTAAGACCCACCTGTTTTGAGGCGCTGTTCAAGTCCCCGAGCATTGTACCAAGTTCTTCCAGGGAACCCGCCAGGATGACTATATCATCGGCATATCGCAGGTGTGTGATGTATTCGCCATTGATGTTAATGCCACGTCGTTTCCACTCCATCAGCTTGAACACGTCTTCCAACGCAGCGGTGAACAGTTTTGGGGATATGACATCCCCTTGTCTGACACCTCTCTGCAGTTGGATGGGGTTCGTTGCTGTGTCGTGTACTCTGACGGACATGGTGGCTGATGAGTACAAACACTTCAACACCTCGATATACTGGTAGTCGACCCGGCACCGCTGGAGAGAATTTAGTACCACCCAGGTCTCGATAGAATCAAAGGCTTTCTCATAGTCCACATAGGCAACACACAATGGCAGATTATACTCCTCGGTCTTTTGTATAATCTGCCGCAGTGTGTGTATATGGTCTATGGTGCTGTAGCCTTTTCGGAATCCTGCTTGTTCGGGAGGCTGGAAGTCGTCAAGCCTGCGTGCAATGCGATTTGTGAGCACCCTCGAAAACAGCTTATAAACGTGGCTCAGAAGTGCAATGGGCCTGTAGTTCTTCAAAAGGGCTTTATCGCCCTTCTTGAAGAACAGCGTCACCACACTTCTGCCCCACGCTTCCGGGGTAGTTCCAGTGTTAATGACGGAATCGAACAGTTTTTGGAGCGCCACTAGAAGGGGTTTTCCTCCAGCTCTTAGAAGCTCGGTTGTGATTCCGTCATCTCCCGGTGCCTTGTTGTTTTTAAGCTGTTTGAGAGCCTCTCTAATCTCATACAGGCTGACGTCCGGGATATCCTCTGTGTAGTGTCGGGTCAGTTTAGCTCTCTTATCGCTCTCCTCGCTAGGAGGTGGAGCTTGAGAGGAGGCATACAACCGTCCGTAGTATCTCTCAGTCTCTCTCAGAACTTCCGGTTTCGACGAAACCATGGTGCCGGACTCGGTCTTCAACCTCGTAAGCTGACTTTGCCCAATAGACAGATCTCTGGCGAACACTTTGGAGCCCTGGTTTCGCTCAATTGTGTTTTTTACACGATTTGCGTTGTGTTTTCGCAAATCGCGTTGCCTGCACTTGGAGATCTGCTCATTGAGCCGTCGGTATTCCCTCATGGAGGTTGGACACTGTACACATAGTTCTCGTCGATCCCTCATAAGACCGAGAGTTTGTTCTGAGAGAAGCTGAGATCTACCACTAGGGTGGGTCTTGAAATACTTCGACCCTACCTCGTGGACAGTTGTTACCATCCTGGTGTTAAACTCGTCCACTGACGTGCACGATTCTAGGCACGCAAAATGGTTTTTCAGCTCAAGTTGAAAGTTCTCGGATCCCTGGATTTGGACGGATGTTGGGCGAAGCGTAGACTTCATCAGGCGTGACCGTTCCAGCTTCAGGTCGATATTTAATGTGCCTCTCACAAGACGGTGATCGCTTCCGGTTTTGAACCTGCTGATCACAGAGACATCATTAAATATGTGCCGTTTGTCTGCCAGAATGAAGTCTATCTCGCTTTTCGTGGAACCATCAGGACTTATCCAAGTCCACTTGCGTTGTGGCTTCTTTCTGAAGAAGGAGTTCATCATGAAGAGATCTTCCTTCTCCAAAAAGTTGGCCAGCAAGTGTCCTCGGTGGTTCCGTCGTCCAATTCCGTAGGGACCCACTTTCCTCCCGGCGCCGCTTTGCGTGCCCAGCTTCGCGTTGAAGTCCCCCATCACAACATTGAAGTGAGCTTTAGAGGTATGTATGGCTCTACTTATGTCCTCATACATAACCTCAACCTCTTCGTCGGGATGTGTCGAAGTCGGCGCATATACCTGTACAACCTTCAACGAATACCGTTTGGATATTCTGAGTGTAAGGTACGCTACCCTGGCCGACACGCTCCCGACTTGCACAATGTTGTTGACGAGGGACTTGTGAACGAGAAACCCGACACCACCTTGGGACAGATGTTCGCCCTCCCGGTGATAGAACAAGTTTCCGGATTTGAGTATTATCGTGTCCTCCCCCTGTCTTCGGACTTCAGATAAACCCACAATACTCCAGTTTAACTTGTCTATCTCTTCTTCCAGCTCTTTTACCTTGTCGTCGGACCTCAGTGTCCTGGTGTTGTATGTTGCCAGGTGCAGAAGTCGTCGTTTGGATTGGTAGCCCGATCTCTGCCGGCGATTCTTAGCACCCCCTGCCCCGCCGTTACCATAGCCGCTACCGTAACTAGGAATAGCGGGGCTGCCGGGGACTGGGGGCCGAGGCTTGTTCGTGACTTGCATGCGGGGGTTTTAGCCGGTAGTCACCACGCTTGGCTAGTGCGTGTTGGTGACCGCAGGTGACCTGACTAGTATTCGTCACGCATAGGAAGATGCTGCTGCCCATCTTCCTGGATTTGTCCTAATAGTCGCCTTTTACGACATCCCAGGAAGAACGGGAGTGGTGCTATTCTACAAAGTGAACCCGGACACCACACGGGGGTTAAATTATAAGTATTAAATATAAATAAAATATAAAATATGTATCATGTTTCATTTATTAACATATTTCTTTCTTTTTTTCTCTTTCTTGGCTGACAACGCTTTGGTCGCTGATATTCATTGGCCGCGATACCCACCTTACAGGTATATTTAATTATATGAATAGATATTTGGACTATTTATTGAGATATTCATGACGAACCGGACTATCGATACATAAAACACCCGGATTAAACATTCTTATTTAAAATTTTATTTTCTTCTTTTTCTCTCTTTCTTAGCCGGCAACGCATCAGTGATGCCTTTGATGTTGCTGATATCCATGGGCGACGATAGCCACTTACCATCAGGTGGATCGTCAGCTCGTTTGCCGCCTATTATCATTAAAAAAAAATCATTCGATACTGGATCAATCAGTATCAAATCACTAGGATCAATACCTGGATCGATACACTGCGATACGATCCATATCGATCTATACTCTAGTCGTTTTGCAGCCGATACAAATGTAAACTAAAGATTATTATTAATAATAATAATATTAATAATTTTATTTCGGAAATATATCCATAATAAATATTATCTATATTAAAATAGATTTCTAGGGTTTTCACCAACTGACATGAATTTGTACACCAAATGCGTTTATTTAGACAAACTACTCATTAGGGCAAAATAGTACATTATATTAAATGTTTCAAATCTCTTCTTGGAAATAAGATTGTCATTGCAAAGTGTTTGAATGATGACGGTGTTATTTAATTTTGTTTATTTCTACATTTACTTGGAGTTTATAATTGTTATCGATCAATATGTATTTATTGAAGAATTCACAAATACCTTAATGGGAGTTTGTCTAAATAAAACGCATTTGGTGTACAAATTCATGTCAGTTGGTGAAAAACCCTATAAAACGAGTTTAATGGTTTGTTGACATTTGTTTCGGCTGTATAGAGTATCGATACAAGGCACCTGGATCGAACATCCCTAGAAGCAACTGTTTTCATAAAATGGCGTCCGAAAACCGGCTTCAAGGCGGAGCTTAGATAGATTTCTTTAAAATGTTGCCAGAAAATTGAAATATGCTACATGTATTGTACTCTTTCTTTAAATTTACATTGTCGCGTATAAGAACAGGACAGATGTATTTTTGGTATTTCGGGTCATATTTGCATAATATATGTATAATGAAAAAATGTATATGCAATTTAGGGCATATCCTCTACTTTTTCTTTAATCAATGGTCAAATCAATGGGACGGTCGTCAATGTTTCACAGATTATAATATTCTTATTTTCATTTTAGGAAGTGTTTATATGGTCTACATTCTACAAACGACCAAAATATTTAGTCTGTGGCTTCGATGTAACGTAGTCTATGGTGGATTTTTATACTGTGAAATTGACGAAATTGTTCGCTTCGCTTGCATTCGCGTTTTTAGCGAACGTCGTTTGTGTATTACTACTTTTGTTTTAATACTATATTTTGTTAATACGTAAAACAGGAGTCACAAAATGAGATTATTTGGAGAAAAAATATCATTGCCTTAAGTTTGGTACTTAAAAAATCCATCGCAAAGCTTTGCGGTAAGTTTATTTATAAGTTTACTTCGTGTGATCCGATCTACTTGTCGTTCACTATGGCGGTCTGATTACATTACTTTTTAGTTTAGTTTCTTTTTGTAAATATATTTTTGTTGTAAATATATACTGGCAGTGCATCGTGTGTAATGCTGGAATATTGTTTTAGATGGATGTACCAGACGAAAGCGTTTTGGACGTAGACTTATTAGCTGACGATGGATCAGAGGAAGAATGCGAAGCTCCGCCGTCTTCTGGTAATATTTATTTATTTTAGAACGATTACATAGTTATAAAAGTGATTCCACTTCGTATCTTTGTTGTACAAGATTCTTTGTAGTGATTAGTGAATGCAGTATTCTTTTAGCAGTAAGTAATTAGGATGTATTTAAAACCATTAGCGTCAAAAAATAATAATTTGCTAAGGACTTCCCGTAGGTACTGTTTTAATGTTTGTCTTAGGTTGAACCCTTCGGCAACTTGTTATTTTGTGCTTGTTTATTTTTAATTTAATATGTATAAAGTGAATCACACAGCTACTGTGTGTGTCACTAAGCGTGTCCCACTAACTTTTGTGTTTCATTATGTTACCTCATATAAATTACAAGTTTTTATTCCATCTAACATAAGCACCACCCATACTCATTGGATACTGCCAATGTACCTATTAGAATTACATTACATGCAGTGCAGATTGCTACCTCATGTCCTTTTTTGAACTAAACTATCTACTCCTTACTCAAGTCAACATATATGCATATCTTTAATATTGAACTTGGCTCTCGTTTCACATTTATGTTTTTATGGGATTAATTATTACATGCTTATTTCTTTCACTCAAAATTACTCATTCTTTACATATGCACAATAGTGCAAACTGAAAAGTCTATAATTATTATTAATTTTTATTTTGTAGAGTTCTATGCGGGGCCGGCTTCGACGCCTACATCATGCGCGTCGTCCCCGCGAGGTGAAGAGCCCGCCTCGCCCCACGGGGGCATCCCACAGCCTGGCTTCTTTCATCATCAACCATATGCTAGGCCGTTCTTTACATCTGGACGACGGGGCCCTGGAAGACCGAGGAAGGAAGGAGCTAAGTTGGCAAGAGAGGGAAAAATTGTCAGGAGGTAAATAAGTCACATGGAAGTCCTTACAGAGTGACTTGGTCCAAATCATGAATTGTAAAATGTACATACAACCTATGAAACAAAAATTATGTTAAATCAAATATTTATGAATGAAAAACACATAACTGAACATCCAACAACCCTTCTGTTTTTGAAATGTACCTATATATTTATTAAATGGGCAGGAAAAGATCTAGGATTATTATTATTAATAATAATAATTTAGGAATTGCCCTAGTTGCAACTTAGATTTTATTGTACTTATAGATAAATTGGCAGGAAAAGATCTAGGATTATTATTATTAATATGATAATTTAGGAATTGCCCTAGTTGCAACCTAGATTTTATTGTACTTACAGATAAATTGGCAGGAAAAGATCTAGGATTATTATTATTAATATAATAATTTAGGAATTGCCCTAGTTGCAACTTAGATTTTATTATACTTACAGATACAGAAGCAACCCTGGCTCAGTTAGAGGGGCAAAGAGGCACCGTGGGAGTCGTGATGATGCCCTTGATGAAATGATGGACGAAGATGATTTCACCATGCCGGCGCCGGAGGAACCGCCATATATGCCGGAAAAATGGTACTAACGAACACATTAAATATGTTAATAATTGAAATCAAAAAAGAATAATTCTTTAAAACTTTTTTGTTATTTTAGGCCTGGGAAAGTCTGTGCTCTATGCAACCTGAGTGAACGCAGTCAGTTGGGTCAGGGAGAAATGAGACAGATTGCTTGTAATATTGATGGTGACGGTAGTACCACACCTGTCGTGACGAACTCTGGGGGCGCCACTCCCACGAGTGTGACAACACCGAGCACGCCCACCATGCCGGTGCCCGGTGGCCTAGCATCCCCACCACCTGAGCTAGTGGATACAAACCCACTCAACCAAACAGCTTTGCCGTTAAGCAGGCGTCAGAAAGCATTCAACAAATGCAAGTAAGTATTTTTCCTGTTTTTCTATGTCTTACCTAAATTAACTTGACATGTATGTATGTATAAAATGTTCCATAAACGACTTTGTATTTATTACTAGAAAAATGAGATTGTGGAAGTGAGAACAAATGATTAATCTGCTTAGTAATAAAAACCACAGTACATGAAGTATTTTAATTATCAACCTAATTTTCTTTGAGCCTCATTTAATTAACCTCATTTTATCTAAAACTATTTTTTTCCTCTTATTCATATTCTGTTATAACTTCAGAGGACAAATGCATTATAAAAGATGATTTAATAGTTAATTAACCAGTTAAACATAAATTGTGTTAAACTTTACACCGTTTCAATGTCCAGGACCCCCCTGTATAACATGGAGCACACGGATGAATTATCAATTATTGGATACATGGAGTCTATCGAAGTGACAGCAGTGGTGAGCTCGAGGATGTTCTACATTCACCGCTGCTGCCTGGAGTTCAGTCCGCCCTTCCAAGACCAGGTCGCGGCCGTGTCCAGCAGCGAGGAGGACAAGGAACAACTGGAGGAAGCCAGGGTCAGGGGCATAGTCACTGTAGCACTGTCGAGGAAGTGCTCCTTTTGTCAGAGATATGGTGCGAGCATTCCTTGTAAGGTACGATAAAGTAAAAGTAAAGTTTACTTTTATTCCTTGCAATTTACAATATTATCACTTAATACAACGTAAATTTAACGTAACAGTAACGTAACAGTATACACGTATTTTATATACACGTATTTTGTATACACGTAATTTAAATACTATTTAATAAGTGTAGATTCCTGTATAATATTAATATTTTGATTTTGCAGATGAGTTGCAGTAAATATTATCATCTACCCTGTGTCCTTGCATCTGGTGGTTTCATGGATTTTCACACGAAATCGTCCTTCTGCAAGGATCATTTGTATCAAGTGCCTCTTATATGTGAGTACTGTATGACGGCACTTACTTTACCCAATTAATTTTGACTGTTATCGAACACGTGTTAACAAGTAATGTATTGTAGGTGCGGCCGATACTGAATGTCGGACGTGCCACACGATCGGCGACATCGCGAACCTGATGACGTGCGTGATATGCGGCGCACACTACCACGGGACTTGCGTCGGCCTCGCGCAGTTGCCAGGTTTGAGCATTACCAATATCATTATTGTTAAATGTAGGATTTCATTTTAGTTATATATTATAAGGTGACCATACCTTAGACCTTAGACCATAGACCTTTTTTTAGTGCACGTCCAGTGGTCAAAAAAATGGTCAGTTTAGTTATTGTTTTTTTTTTTTTTTTTTACACGAATTAGTTAATGCTTGACCACAATCCCACCTGATGTTACAAGATAGTTATTGTTATGGCATGTGCATACCTTAGTTAATGTTTAAGAATATCGTCCCAGAATATCATTACTACACTATATTCACATTCGTATCAGAATTTACGTAATCACTGTGTTGCCTAGCAACCACAAACAAACAGGTGCATGAAACTTTTGGTCGTATAAAGTGCGTTTGAACTAAATCTGGAGTTCGCAAGTCGCGTTCCATTCCACTCTTTATAATTTAATTTCTTTTTAAACATAATATTTATTTTGCCAAAGTTTAAAATAACACGGAATAGTTACGCATAAAATCGATATAGACTGTTTTAAAATACATAAACATAAATATAAAATGTTATTCGGCTTTGTTTAATGAAATTTAACTTATAAATAACTTTATGCTCATGCATATTGAGTGGAATGAAATATCTGTATAATCTGTACAGTGCCATCTCTGAAGAACTTATTTGTGCCGTGGCGAAAATTGGAACTAATGCCATTCCATTCATAATTTAATAATAGCCGCACTATGATTGGTCCAATGCGTCCGGCAGCGCCCTCCTTAAGGTCACAGATAAGTTGATTTCACTGTATTTCGAAATATAATACGACCAAGTTGCAAAGCATGTAAGCGCCATTATAGCTGTGAGGTTTTCGTAGTCATTTCTATTTATAGTCATAGGCATGCGGACCGTAAATAATATTTTTTTGCAAAGGTTACAAGTCGCTTCACGAAATTAAGGATGTGCGAGCGTGAGTTATTCAATGATGAAAATTGTTTTATGATGTTGGTTTTTACGTCGTTTTCTCTTAGTGTGTTGTTGTTATAGGTCAATAGTAAAATAATGAAGATGTCACAAATGTTATAATGATTATTTAGTTCTTTAATAGTTGTTTGGTGTGCGATATACAAATCAGTTTGTGAAAACCCTATAAAGGAATTTTTATGATTTGTTGACAAGTATTATGATACGAGTTTGACTCAAGTGTAGATCTAAATGCAATAGGATTGTTTGAATAACCGGCCAAATGTGTATCAGGCCACGCACAATATGATTTTATTCTGTGACTGTAGTTTTAATAGAAATGTATATCCATGTAACATTACAGCACTATAAGTAATAGTGCTACTACAAATTTCTAGCACTAAGGGTCTCGGCACTATGCTGCAGATGAACGGACGAACGGACATGACGCAACTATAATTTTATTATGATTTCGTAGTTAAACCGGTGTGTGTGCGTTTGTACAGGCGTCCGCGCGGGCTGGGCGTGCCGCGCGTGCCGCGTGTGCCAGGTGTGCCGCGGCGAGTGCGCGGGCGGCTCGCCGGCGGACGCGCGCGCCGTGGCGTGCGAGCACTGCGACAAGCTCTACCACGCCACGTGCCTGCGGCCCGTCATGGCCACCGTGCCCAAGTACGGCTGGAAGTGTAAGGTGAGGGACAGTTAGATACATACCATCACATTGACGTTATAGGACATCGTCAAGATAGTAAGTTGGATGGTTTCATATAACTATTATTATTATACATACATTCGTCTCTGACAATTCACTATTTAATAATTTTATATATTTGGGCCAAATTGTGTTTAAAATGATGTGAGTATCAGAGTTGACAGACAAGATGTTGCATAATTACGGACTCCTTATTTTATGACATAATTATGTATTCATAATTTCTGAGTTTCAGTGAATGTGTGAATATTGCCATTAGAATGACTCTGCGATTGAAAAAAGAACGAATCGAATTTAATCACGATCCGAAAAAAATAATGATTCATTGAAGTGACAATGAGCCATTAGTGTAAATTTTTCTTAGATTAAAAATCCAGGAAAAGAAAAAGTCCGTTCTATAAATTATTTAAAGATAAAGCTTCATATAATAAAATGGTTGCACATGATCAAAATAACATTTTTACACGCGCTCGTTCCAAGTTGTCAACATGTAATGTACCGTGTACGTGCAGTGTTGCCGCGTGTGCTCGGACTGCGGCGCGCGCTCGCCGGGCGCGGGGCCGTCGTCGCGCTGGCACGCGCACTACACGGTGTGCGACTCGTGCTACCAGCAGCGGAACAAGGGCTCGTGCTGCCCGCTGTGCCGCCGCGCCTACCGCGCCGCCGCATACCGCGATATGATCCGGTGCACTGCTTGCCGCAGGTACTACGCACTACTACACTACTACTCTATACTCCGTTTAGACGATTCCTATGTATAAACAATCTTACAGGGTGTTTTTATTCTAATTGATAATTTAAAAATAATGCTGACACAAAATTCAAGGAATTTAATGATAACAATTGATCCAATTTAAAATCTATTTGAAGTCATAATCGGTTTGTTTTTCTTTGCAAAATGAAGTACAAAAATCAGAATGAACAGCATATAAGCATTCCTTTTCACAGTAGGGCTCGTGTTACAACTTTTGGTTGCCTTTGTTGATTCTTGTCATTTGATGCATTTGTATTGTATTGTTGTATTGATTTGGCAGGTATGTCCACGGTATGTGCGACCCTGACGCAGACCCTCAACAGTACAGACTGAAGAAGGAACAGAATCCGACGTATGAATACAATTGTCCACTGTGCAAAGCACACATGCAGTCGTCTGGCTCTAAATCTGGATGTAAGCACATTCATAACATAATTCGTCTACATTTAAGGTTCTCTGCAATGCTCGCAATTTTTTTTTCATATTTTGTCTGTATGATAGTGTATGTGAAATAAACATACTGAAGTACATTAATAAATAGCTGAATATAACATGTCTTTAATATTTTATTTGTTTAAATTAAACAGCATTTGATGAAGACACCATGGCATCGACGTCACAAGATTCATCGTTTGGTGACGAAAACTCTCAACAAGAACAAGACCCACTTGCGATAGAGACTAAGGTACATTTTATATTGATACATTTCAACAATTACCATACCCGCAGGGGATTAACACATGGATGGATGTAGCGTTGCCAGGCGTCCGGATACAGCCGGATATAGTTAGGCTTTTTTATGCGGTTTCGAACACATTAAACGGTGTGCGGCTTGTCCAACTTTTGTTAGGCTTTTTACAAAAATAATCATTTTACAAAAAAATAATAATTCGTCATGCAATTTCATTTTTCTTTCATTTAATTTTTTATGGTAAATGATTAAAAAAGCCTGGTTTTATGTACAAATTTTTTGTCGTACCTACTTACACAGTACTTCCTCAATAATTTAGGCTGTCCAGCCATTTATCGAAATGTCCGACCAAACTGGCTGGTCTGTCCGGCTATTAAGTTTGACGACCTGGCAACCCTAGATGGATTTTAGCTCTCTAAACAAATACTATAAGCAATACAGTAACACATACACTAATCACTTATAAATTGGATTATTCAGTAAAAGTAAGCCATAGTAATTTGTTTGTATGTAACTTTGTATACAGTCGGACGTTGGTCTCGGCAAGGGCAAGCCTTTCACGGTGTCCTCCAAGGTTGCCAAGAAGAAGATGGGCGGTTACAAGCTGAAGGGCGGGTTCCCTCTCGCGGGCAAGTTCCAGAAGCGACAACGGTCGGTACTAGACTTTAGCAGGAAACGAGGGTCGAAACCCAAGATGAGGGGAGTGTTCGGAGTGCCCGGACTGGGGCTGCAGCGACCGCAGGCTCCGGATAATAAGACTGCTGATGATGATCCAGGTATTTTATTAAAAAATAAGTATATCTATTAATTCATGAACGCTAGCAGCTTATTGTAACTTTTTTTTTTATAATGTAATGTTTTGTTATTATTATTGAGATACCTAATTTATTTGTGTTTTAATTTATTGTATATTTTTTTGCAAATGTCAGAATTATTTTTCTTATGATTTTTTTTTGTTACTCAAGCAATATTTTATTATTTAAGCAGCCCAGGGCTACAAAAATGGTATCTCACGCCAGAGGTCGAGATTTGAATCCAAGACATGCGCCTCTAACTTTTCGAACTCATGTGCGTATTAAAAAATATTATCGCTCTTAAGTTTAACATTACAATGAAAAAAAAAACAGTGTGAGAAACTTGCATGGCTGATGTTTTGCTTAATGTCCTCAAAGGAGAGTGATGCCTGCCAATCAGCATTTTGCAAGCATCTTAATCTTTGTCAGTTTGAAAGAATGCATTTATCTCTATTATAATATAAACATACTGGAACTTTTTATGGGACCAAGAGAGATGTTGGAATAGACAGTTTTCATTGAAGGTAATTTGTTTATCGAAGATGAAAACATTTTGCATGCAATAGGCTATGTATGATGGCTTAGCATACAGAATCACCTTATCTTGCAAATATAAAGATTCAATATAGCTACGGTTTTCCAAAAGTTTTGTCTACTTATTTTGCTTTTATTGTACAAAATTTACTGCTGTCATAAACTGTTTCAAAACAGGATCGCCTGACTGGTGTGTTTATATTTTAGAGATATTTTAGAGATAATTGGGCCCATTAGTGGTCTGTGAAATGTGGTTTGTTTGTTCCAGGCGTGGACAATAAGCTCATTCTGTGTTCGAGCAAGGACAAGTTTGTGTTGACTCAAGACCTGTGTGTGATGTGCGGGGCTGTGGGCACAGACTCTGAAGGGTGTTTGATAGCGTGCGCGCAGTGCGGGCAAACTTATCATCCGTATTGTGTCAATATAAAGGTAAGTAATATTCTAAGTATAGCAAATTTATAGAAGTAGCATATGTATAGATTTTGTGGGTTTGAAAAAGAAAAAAAATAGTTACATTAAAAAAATGAAGATTGGATTATGGAAGCTAGTTTAGATGTCAAATTAATTTGGCTAATTAATTTTCTCGTAGAATCATTGCTTTTCCTTGCAGTTGGTAAAGGAATAGTGGCAAAGATGTCGTATTCAGAGATCTATAATCTTCGGGGGCAACTCAATCGTTACTCAAAAATAAATCAGTGTGTTGTGTCTTTTTTTAATCTTTTTAAGTTATCAAAGATTGTTTCTCCCTGGTAAAGTATCTGGATCACCTGAAAGTTATCGACCATTCGATCCCATATAGGGTGGCTTCAGTATGTTCAGTAGTATGCCAAGTATTTGACTTGGGATATCGTTGCGCCAGGTGTCAGCGGTGATAGTGTCGCTCGGCTGGCGCTGCCTGGAGTGCACGGTGTGCGAGGGCTGCGGCTCGCGCGGGGACGAGGCGCTGCAGGTGCTGTGCGACGACTGCGACACGGCGTGGCACACGTACTGCGCGCGCCCGCACCTGCCCGAGGTGCCGCGCGGCGCGTGGCGCTGCGAGCGGTGCCGCCGCTGTCTCGTGTGTGGCACCTCCGACACGCCGCTCTGGTGTGATAACTATACTGGTGAGTACCGTGCTGTGGCTGTTTACTGCACGTGTGAAAAAAGTTTACTTCATGTCGTTAAGCGACATTATGACGCGTGTGTATACCCTTAGTACATATTTTATAGTTTATCGGATAAATGTGAAGACGTAAAATTTTAATAAACCCTTAAAAATCTGATAGGACAACACTTTATCTGTAAAAAAAGAAGGTAAGGGTACAGTATGACATATTATTATGTTATTATTATGTTGTTCAATTATATAATTTGTGTTTTAAATAAACTGATGGGCTGCTTACTACTGTGAACTCTAAATCAACACAAATATATTATAACTAGCTGTGCCCCGCGGTTTTACCCACTTTAATTTGTGGAAAAAACTAACTACTAAAATATATGATGTTATATAGCCTCGATAAATGGACTATCAAACACAAAAATATCTTTTCAATTTATTCTACAGATTTAATGATGAGGAGATTGTAAACAAGTACAATAAATTAATAATAATAACGCTTCACACTCATAGCCCCACACTAGGATTCCCTAATTTGAAACAGTAGTTCCTGAGATTAGCGTGTTCAACCAAACAAACAAACTCTTCAGCTGTATAATATTAGTATAAATAAGACCAAAATATAAGCACACACATGGACATAATATAGAAACTTCTTTGTGATAAATAATGAACATGTCGTTGTCCAGAGTGCGCGCCGTGCGCGTCGCTAGTGATGTGCTGCGTGTGCTCGGAGCCGTACTCGGACGGCGAGCTGATCATCCAGTGCTTCGGCTGCCGGCGCTGGCTGCACGCCGCCTGCGACAGCATCCGCAGCGAGAGCGACGCCGAGCTATGCTGCCGAGCCGGGTGAGTTTGACTGTTGGGTTACGGACTGGTTTATATTGGGTACCTATCAGTTATACCAAATATATAATGGACATTTAATAGTGTTTATTCCTGTCGAAGTAGTTAGTGTAATGCAGGCGGTAGTGATGGCGTAGAGTGCCTTTCAAAAAGCGTTTGTAACAAACCTACTTTGAATAAAACTATTTTATTTTATTTTATTTACATAGTTTAAGTGGACATAAAAATGGAAAAATTCCATTAGTGGATTTTTCTGATGGACTTTAGTGGTTTGAAAAGGATACTGGTTGTATATAATAATAGGTGTAGTTCAATTATTTCCTCAACAATAAAGTTTTTGAAGTGAAAACTTCTTTAGGCGCGTTGAGGCATTTTTGAGATGGGATGAAACCATACAGTTCGCGACATATCAGATTTAAATAGACACGACACGTCACCTACCTGCCTGTGGCGCCATCTCTGAGAGAAGTGCAGAACTATACTTAATTTACAGCTCGTATTAATATCAAGATTGTAGTTTACATATACTTTACGAGGCGTTGGCAGCCATTCTCTATAAATGTAATGTACAAGAAAACACTTAATTTAAAAGTATTTCCTGCACAATAAAATATTTCCTGACGATTCAAAAAATACCCACGTAATTGTTCAAGTTTTCACTTCCGTCGGCACCACCGGAGTGTCTTTTTAATTTTTTTTTTGTAACATACCGACATATTTTAAGCATGACATAGTTAATCATGGTCGACGTATAAAGTACGACTACCACGTATAAAGTCCTAGATCCAACTCGCATGTCAATAACCTCTGTGTCACCAGGTACAAGTGTTCGTTGTGCCGCGGGCGCGACGTCCCCCCGCCGCACATGGCGCGCGCGATCGAGCCCGCGCCCCCCGCGCCCGCGCCCCGCGCCGCGCAGCGCGTCACGCCGCACGCGCTCGGGCTGGGCGGCGAGTACTACGTGGACGACGTGTGTCTCTCGCAGCGCGGTGCGCATCACATGAAGCAGCTGGAGGCCGAGATGGGCATCACGCACACACGACGCAAGCGACGTTTTAAGAACGACAATGCGGAGAAGGATGCCGGTGAGGTTCTTTCAGTTAATAGAGAGTGCGTGTGGTATAATTTTTTTTTTATAAAATTTTCGTGCCTGGCGTGCATAATTTGACGAGTCGAAGTAAAGTTTTGAGATTGTATTTTATTTGTATATCTTATTTATTTTACTATGTATGAAATATTACATTAATACCCTTTCGTACAAAGCAATAGAAGATTAAAGTACAAACTAAAGAAATAGAAAAATTATTCACGCCTTGTATGGATTTCTTTGTACGATTTCTTTATTAGGATTACTCTAATATTAATGATATTTAACCTCATACTAATGTGTCAGCTACACAAAAGCATGATGTCAAGCTGGTTTATGCAACTTTGATTTTTGGTTTGGAAGGTGTTTGAGTAACAATAAACATTTAATAAATATAGATAAAACAGTTATTCACTTCAGAATTAATATTAACTAATAAAATACAATCAAATTTTAACATAATTTCCAACTAGATACATATTAGAAACAGACACACTACTAATGCCTTAAGGTAGTAGTTACATAAACTACTGTCATCTCGAGTTCTACAATGTATCTAATGAAAGTTTTTTGAATTTTTGACGCTGGCATTGTGGATTAGAAATAATGGCATCTATTGAAACAGTGGTTCAGAACGCAGAAGGCGACGTGGGGGAAGACTCGAAGCCCGACAGCACCGCGGAAGTTAAGGAGGAACCAGGTACGGCACTTACTATTCTAACACAGATTCTAACGATGTTGTTACCTTCAATGTGTATGTTGTAGAGTTGGAGACATACAATTAAAATACTACGTATTGATGTGCCATCAAGTGATAGTTTTGAAATGTTACTGTATTACAAATTAAAGCATATGTAATATTCTGCAATTTTCGAAGCGCTCATAGCCCGGCGGCTTGCGTCGATCCTATGTGATGGACAAAGTTAAGCAACAGCAGGCACCGTCGGTAGTTGGATGGGTGACCGCTAATGGCAAAAAATTCTTGAGCGTTTCCGTGCTTCAGAGGACACGTAAAGCCGTCGGTCCCGGTTGTTATCATAAGATAATAGTCGTTAAGCCATGTCGGAGGCCCTCGGGCGGTTTGAAAACTTCCGACACTCGGGTTGGCCACTAACCCATCCACCAATCCGCACTGGAGCAGCGTGGTGAAGTATGCTCTAGGCCTCCTCAAGAGGAGAGACCCGTGCCCAGTAGTGGGCCATTATTGGGTTGAAGCCAAGCCAATATTCTGCAATTTAAAAATCAATATCCCTAAATTAAAATTATTATTTGAATTATTTAAAACTTAAAAAATACAATATGTATACATAAGCTTTCTCGAACACAATATTTACTATACATACTCCATTATTGTATACAGGGTTGCAACAAAACACCAACCTGAAAGAGGGTATCCTATGGAACGTGGCCAACGACGGCCCAGCGCCAGAGGGCTTTACGATATATACCACAGACTCGGGGCTGACGGTGCTGCGACGCAAGCGGCAGAGGAACCTGAACAAATTGGGTATAGGAGGGTTCGTGGTGCGCCAGCGACAGGCCACTATCAAGGCGCAGGAGAACGATGAAAAGGATGCTGAGGGAAACCTGGCTTCGGGAGGTGAGTAGATAGAGAGGCAGATAGAGAGAGATAAAGGGAGAAAACACCAGCACAAGTAATTGTTCTGTTTATTTATTTATTTAAACTCTTTATTGACTGTACACACTAAGAAAGGTAGGTATGTACAGTACAATGGGCGGCCTTATCGCTTACAAGTGATTTCTTCCAGACAATCTATAAAAACGAGAGTAGAATCGTGTCTGGGAGAAATAAGGGGTGTACACATAAAACACATTAAACAGAAATTATTTTACATACAATTCCATGAAAATATGATATTACATACAGATAAGATAAAACGGACTAAGTGCTACGGGAAGTGTGAAAGAAAATTATAGACGAGGAAAGAAGAAAGTTATAGACAGAGGAAATGTTTTTTTCAGTAACTTTTTAAAGGAGAACTCTTCTGTTTATTTTTCTTATGTCTCACTTATCCCGAAATATCCAGTGTGTAATGTGAAATTATCAACTTAATTCACCATTCAATGTCCATTTTTAATCCCTGACGCAAAAAGAGGGATGTTTTAAGTTTGACGTGTCTGTGTGTCTGTGGCATCGTAGCTCCTAAACGAATGGACCGATTTTAATGCGGTTTGGTTTTTGTTTAAAAGCCGACGTGATTGAGATGGTTTTAGCCCTTTTAGTTATGTTTTATGAAAATAAAACTGAGGTTTTTTGAACTTTAAAATTTAGTCATTGAATATAGCTGTTTTTACTTGCAGAATCCCCGGGCTACAAGCGCAAGCCCCGCCGGAAGCCTCGGTCCAAGCTCATGGAGCAGTTTCCTTCCTACATGCAGGAAGCATTCTTCGGCAAGGATCTACTGGAACCTGTCAAATCGGTGGTCAGCTCTACTGGTATGTAGCTTTCACTAAACATTTACTCAGCTATGTATTGTATAAAATACTGGTCAGTTTGATATTATAGAATTAATAATAAAAAAAAATAGTAAGTTTTTGTCTAATCAGTATGGCCAGCTGGGAAACTACAACACGGCCACGCCCCTTTTAGCGCTCTAACTGTTAGCAACCGCGTAATGTCATTCTTAATGCGTTAAGACGCGTGTATGGTAGGGACATAAAGGCCATTGCCTGGAGTCAGCCCTGGGTGTTAGAAAGAAAGTAAGATAGAAGCGACTTGACGACGACCCTTGAATAAAATTGATTACCCGCGTGGCAGTAACTATAAGGTTACCATGCCGAACCGCCATTCGAAGGGTTCTGTTTTCGATTCCTAGTGAGGCATAAATTTGAATGACGATTTTGAATTTCTGTTCTCGGTCTGGGTGTGTATGTTCGTGTTCTTATCTTTATGAGTTATCCATGGTATCCACGACACAGGGAATCCTAGTGTGGGGCTATAAGTGTATACTCTAATCATGACAGGGACCCCGTCCGAGAGTCCCGTGGGGCGGCCAGCCACGCCGGAGCTGTGCCGCGAGCCGGACGCCAGTGACAGCGACGGAGAGGACGTGCTGCCCGCGCTGCTGCCCTTCCCTGACAACGACCATTCCTTTATCATCAACCTTAATACGGTATGGACACTGAACACTATGGGTGCGTCCAGATCTGGCGAATGCGCTACGAATGCCTCTTGTACGCGCTGCGCGTGTACCGCGCGTGGGTAGCACACGTGCAGCTCCTGCGCCACTCGTATACAAAACGTACGGCGCGTAGCTTGCGCGCTAACGGCGCATGGACGGCGCGTGAACATAAAAGGTACGCGCGCAGGTCACGCGCAGCTCACGCGCAGCGCGTGCTCCTTGCATTCCCCAAATCTGGTTCTCAACTGAGTCTAAATTTGCCTCATCATGCTATGGTTGTTTAACTACTGAATTCTGTTCATTTGTGTCCAGCATGACAGAATTTTAATATAATTATCATACTGGCACACCATTCATATGTCGACAAACTTCTGCCACTCAAACAATACAATGTACTACTTAATTATTATTCTGATACAGGAAGAGTTAGAAATCCTGCAATCGTTGAAACCTAAAGAGGAGAAGGATGACTCGTTCTCCGGAACCAACTTAGACGGCACTAAGATAAAGACAGAGGTGTTGGAAGACGGTCAACTGAAGCACACGGAGGACTCCACGGCGCTCAAAAACGCGATCCTCGGACCCCAGTCGAGCGACGAGCAGCCGCCCACAGTAGCCACTGAGAGCATCCCCACCGTGCATAGCACTAAAACTGAAACTATTAGCGGTAAATTATTATTATTTTTTTTTTGTTATAAACCGAAAAACTAGCAGGTCACATTACTGTTTTTGCTAGGAATCAGTTTCTCACAAAATGAAACTAGTTATAGTCCATTTTTTTAGGTTAGTCTTTTTTGGCAATCTTGGCGCTACTTTTTATTGATGGAAATTTTAATTTAAATTAGTTGAAATAAATGGCAACATTGGTTTGCACACACATTCTCTCACCCCAGACCCATATACCGTCTCCGTTCCGTCGTGGGTAAAAAATAGTCAATACCAAACAGAAATTAGTTTTGGTATTAGATGCTTATCTATCTTTAAATTATTTTCATTCCTAGGTCTTCAAATTAATATTAGGTCAGCCTCACATTTAAATTATATCTTACGATAAAAAGACACTGGTGATACTATGGACTAGAAATTAATATTCTACTTTGTTGCCCAGTGTAGACAGAATTCTTATTAAAATTACTTATATAAGTACTATTATTTCTTGTGCTAAAATCTGTTTGTTATTTAGAAACTGGCGGATCATCTCAAGCATCCACAATATCTCCCAAAGACGACCTGTCGCTACTGGGCGTGAACCTGGACGCCATGGTGCGCGACACGCTGCCCGACATGGACAGCAATGACGTCGACGAGATATTCAAGGGCGTTCTCACTGATGACTCACAGGTATTTGCGGATTTAAATTTCGTATTTTGATCCTGCTTATTACGTACCTAAGTAAGCTTATTACGTAACTTTTCAGAGTGAAAATTTGTTGTGAATGAAACGAATTGAACCTATTAATGGCCCACTGAGTTTAGTCTATGGTTCTTCTTGATCCTTTATGTACTGTCAATGTGTTCAAACCATTTAATCAATAAACCACTACTCTTGAGGAGGCCTTACAGCTAGATAAATAAATGACAAATAAATATGTTGTTGGCGAGCAGGAATCTCAAGAATCATCTGTTTCGTACGTGAACTCCATGGCGAGCACACCGTACTCCCAACAGCGCCAACAGCTGCAGAGCCCCATGGACTACGCGTCGCCGTACCACACCGAGTTTGGGAGCAGGTATTGTTATGTTTAATGTCTGTAATATCGTTATCTTAAAACATAAGTTTGCTCCCATTTTGACAGCTGTCATAGGTGGTGCTGATCACTTTTGTAATAATCGGTCTAGATATTGATAATAAAACTACATGTTTGTTAGATGTACTGTGTTGAGATTGTGTAGAATTGATATTGAAAGAACAGAATGAAGGAAATGTCTAATGCTACTTGAATACACATACACGATTTTACAAATTCACATAATTAATAATTTTGAATACAATGGACACGGGTTAATGACACTGATACTTGTTTACAACTGTAGAGATGTAACGTAGATTTACAATTACATTTAGTCAGTAAATAGGCCTTGCCAGTTCAATGTGTATGGACGTTTCTTTTTCTTCTCTCTTTCTCGGCCGGCATCGCATTATTGATGCTTTTGGTGTTGCGGATGTCTATTGGCGACGATAGCCACTTACCATCAGGTGGATCGTCGACTCGTTTTCCTGCTATTTTCATTACAGAAAACAAATGTATTGTTTGGTTCGACAGCAGCAATAGTGCCCTCAGCCCGCTGTTTCCGGAGTGCGGCACGGGCGCGGGGCCCGGCTCGGGTGGCAGCGCCTCCGCCTGGCCCGACGCCGGCGCTGCGCCACCGCCCTCGTACAACCAGCGCAGCGCCGACAAGATGCGCGCTGATGAGAGTCAGTATATTGTGTCTACGTACATTATCAAAATTCATTAGTAAAAAAAACTTTCGAAAACTAGTATCACAAACGTAATAATAATATGTTCAGGCATATTATGCCTGAAATCTACGTTCATTTATACAATGTAATAAGAACTTTTAGGAATAACTATTGAAGTAACTTTGTTAAGATGTCATCATGTTGATGTTTCAATTTACAAACACGTAATTTAAACTTATAATAAACATGTTAAAAAACCAAGCGGAAAGCAGTACCATACTTTTATTCAGTTGTGAAGCTGATTTCGAGCAGTTATATATCAACGAGGACCCTTAAAAGAGAGTAAACGTTTTATAGGCTTAGGTTCAGCGGCCACTATATCGGCAGTGTTATACGCAAACACCAACCACCCCGAGTGGAAGACGGAGTTCCCCAATTGGGTGGACCGGTGCAAGCAGATCCTGAAGAAGTGGCGCGCGCTGCCTTCCGAGCAGAAGGCGCCGTACCTGCAGCGCGCGCGGGACAACCGCTCCGCCATCCGCATGAAGAAGGCCCAGCAGGTAGGAGCTTGCCTTGTGCCCACGCGGCGTGTGCTAACCCAACTCACTCACCACTGTGTTACCATGTGTGTCTCACACCACCCTCGCAGACCTCACACCGAGACGTTCGCTAACAAATGTAACCGCCCACCCCGCGGCTGCGCCCGTCGCCACGAGCCCGCGTTTGCGTACCGGACGCATGTCATTCAAATATTTACGTGCAATTATTGTTCTCGGTGTGCAAGTCGCAAGTTTGCTTTTCAATATCATTGAGATATAATAAGGAGAATTTAGAATTGTTAAATGTTGAGGGATAGTGATATTGTGTGCTCTAAACTGGGATTAAAACCGAAGGCCCACGGGACGAGCTGAGGGGGGTTTCGTCAGTTGATGTGTGTCTCTGGTTTGACTACTGCTATGCTGTAGATTCTGTCGCTTGTCAGAGCTAGCACAGCTATACGTACCGAGGATTAGATAATACATCTAGATAACACACACATCGTGTAATATTTCATTCTGCAAAGTTGTTATTGTAAAATGAATAAGAATTAAAGGTATATTTAATATATTGTTATTAGAAAACCAAAACGATATATTCTTAAAATGTTAATTAAATAGGTAGCATTAATCATTATTGTTTGTATTGAAAAGAAATGTAAACTTATGCTTATAAATACATACAGTTAGTCATAATGTAAATAACAATTATAATTAGTTTACAGTCAGACTTGTAAAAAAACATATTTCATGTTTTACATAAATAAATAAAGAGTGCACCAATTTAAAAAAAAAAGAATTGATGTTTATTTTTATGAATATGAAGAATCTTTGTTGTATGTAAATTTTAGTAAAGTATATCTTTTTTGGTGATATGATTTCATATTAAAATATGCTAAAGCATAATACATTGTTAATTTTTGAAAGTCATTTGTTTTCAATTATGATTTTATTTTTCATTAAGATATTTTTATATAACATTTGTATCAAATACATTTATCGGTCGATAAGTCTATGACAGAAGGCGATATCGGTGGGTGTCGACGTAAAAAAAATAACAGAGAAACTTTATAGCTTCTTTAATAACTGATACCAACCCGTATCGCCTGATCGAGCGACCATTGCCGGTCCTACGAGACCAGGAGCTAGAAGGCCGCACATATAGTCCTCGCCACTTTTTGGCCCCTCTGAACTATGCTACAAAAGCTCTCCCACGTACAGTACTGCACATAAACAATGGTACCCTAAGCTCGCTCAACGCATAGATTAGAGCGGCCACAAAGTTAGGCGTGAACTATACTAAGCACTGGTTGGATTGCGGCGCGGCAGAACTCGGGCAGCGCGGCCGGCGACGAGGGCAGCCCCGCGCCCGCCGCGTCTCCCGCGCCCTCCGCCCCCGCGGCCCCCGCGCCTGCGCCTCCGCCCCCGCCGGTGGTGCTCCCGGCGCACGCGGCGGCCAGCGCGGCGACGGCGACGGTTCGCGCGCCCAACGTGACGGTGACGGCGGGCGGGCTCCTGGAGGCGGACGCGCACATCCGCGTGCTCACTCCCTCTGAGATCATGCGCACGCTGCCGCGCCTCGCGCCCCCCGCGCACCCGGCGCCCCCCGCGGCGCCCGCAGCCCCCGCACGCGCACCCACGGTACCGCGAAGCACGACCCTCGCATACGCACGATCACACGCGCGCACTACACTTCACAAGCTTGGCGGTTCCAGCACCATTGGGCTGTGGATCCTTAGGATCTTGGAATCTTTTGATAAAGATATAATAATTTAATCTAAGGAATGATACATAATTTGAATTAGAATACATCAAAAATAGGTTAACCGCCTGACTCATATCATAGCCCATGCTTGTATACTCTCAACACATTCACACCTAAATCTTGCTACATTACATACTCTGTTGGTTTTTTCCCAGATGCGAAATAAGGACATAAAGAAAATATTTAGTATAAAAAATTACCCTTATTTACACTTACATTCGCTGCGTAAAACAATATGAAGTTCAAAGTTGTACTGAATATAATATCCACCTGTAATAAGTGACATTCGCTTGAACAATACTGAACAATACTGAACAACACTAACGATGCTAAAGTGTGTATGCGAGCCGCTTTCCGTTCGAACTTGTTGGGTGATCGCGCGATCTTGCACCTCGCGGTCCATGGCACCTAAAATCAGTTCAGTTTTTCTAAAATTTGTCATCACCCAACAACAATTTTGGCTGTTTTATGGCGTTGTAAGCTGTGTTTTATTTAAATTTTATTTTAGCTTACTTTGTTTGACGTGGAAGAGTTTTAATTCCCGATGCGCCTCCCGGACTCGAGTCCTCTGTTTCCGTAATGTTGTTGTTTTATTATTTCGCTTTGCCTTGGTAGCGTTGGCTTTAACTTGGTCGTTGGTGGCTGTTGTGCGTGCTAACATTTCTAACAATAGTTGTATCTAGTTGGAGGTCCGTTGCGTTGTTTGCGTTTGCTCACGTTTAGAGCTTTGGAAGTTAGTTGTAAGTTCACAAGTAATAGCGTAACATAATGTTAAGTCGATACCACTAATTATTTCTGTTGTTATTATTATTATTATATATATTTTTTTACAGTTCTTCTGTTTTTTACAGTATCCACAGTTGTATAATATGTATTTATAAGTAGTATTAAAGCAATAATTCATCTACATCCGACTTCTAAAAATTATTAACATGTAACACGATACCATAAATTCAATATTAAGTTTATCATTCAATTATTATTATATTATTATTTACATTTTTATATGTTACACATACATTATAGAATTGATATAAACTTAATGTTTGATACGAAACGGTGGTTATTTTACATTTTTCAGCATGATTTCAGTATATTGAAACAAAAATCATTAAATAACTTTTTTACGTTGTACATATTGCATTCTAATATTTTATTGATGAATCGACAAGTAACTGCTGTAAAAAACGTACTTTAGTTAAAATTAACTTGGTTATTGATTACTTACAAACTTCTCTCACTAGTTTGTGCAAAGTTACTCAAAACTATCCAATTTTTTCAATTAAAAATTATTAATTTTATAATCGAACTTATAGTCTGAAGGAACTGATATTTTAAAGACACGTATGTGAGTTAGAGTGATTAGTATGCAAGATGGAAAATGTATGTTGTATGTCAGTCTTTTTGTCTGACAATACTGTTCATTTGAAGATAAGTCATCAAAGATATAAAACAATTTTGCGTGGTGAATGAGTATGAACTAAATTACCATTAGAAAAAAAAATTGAATTTATAAATATCAATTATTTTAACATCTATATAAAATATAGAAGGTCCCTGGTCCATTATCAGGAGTTTGAGCAACCATTTTAGTTGGCATGTAGCTAGAACTTTCGGCCTGTAGTCTTCAAAGATGACGAATGATTTTAAAAAAAACAATTGAAAAACAGGCGTGACTTAATAATATATCAATATCATGTATCCTTCGGATTATAATCCAGCTTTTAGCGAGAGCATGGCAACATTCACGATAATATCTGTCAAGCTGTGTATAGAGGTTGTAAGTATCAGTTTGTGTGTAGGAGCAAGAGCGCGCGTGCGGGCAGCAGCGCAGCGCGCGCGAGGCGGAGCAGGAGCGGCAGTGGAAGCAGCTGCAGCAGATGCGGCAGCAGCAGACGCAGCAGCAGCAGCAAATCATACAAGACCAGAGGATTCAAGGTATCTTTGTTCAAGATAGGGTAAGGGCCAGTGAGGTCGTTGCAAGTCTAAATGTGGTTTTGATGTGTGTTTTGGGATATATAGGGTTTAGTCAGCAAATCATACAGGACCAGAGGATTCAAGGTATCTTTGTTCAAGATAGGGTAAGGGCCAGTGAGGTCGTTGCAAGTCTAAATGTGGTTTTGATGTGTGTTTTGGGATATATAGGGTTTAGTCAGCAAATCATACAGGACCAGAGGATTCAAGGTATCTTTGTTCAAGATAGGGTAAGGGCCAGTGAGGTCGTTGCAAGTCTAAATGTGGTTTTGATGTGTGTTTTGGGATATATAGGGTTTAGTCAGCAAATCATACAGGACCAGAGGATTCAAGGTATCTTTGTTCAAGATAGGGTAAGGGCCAGTGAGGTCGTTGCAAGTCTAAATGTGGTTTTGATGTGTGTTTTGGGATATATAGGGTTTAGTCAGCAAATCATACAGGACCAGAGGATTCAAGGTATCTTTGTTCAAGATAGGGTAAGGGCCAGTGAGGTCGTTGCAAGTCTAAATGTGGTTTTGATGTGTGTTTTGGGATATATAGGGTTTAGTCAGCAAATCATACAGGACCAGAGGATTCAAGGTATCTTTGTTCAAGATAGGGTAAGGGCCAGTGAGGTCGTTGCAAGTCTAAATGTGGTTTTGATGTGTGTTTTGGGATATATAGGGTTTAGTCAGCAAATCATACAGGACCAGAGGATTCAAGGTATCTTTGTTCAAGATAGGGTAAGGGCCAGTGAGGTCGTTGCAAGTCTAAATGTGGTTTTGATGTGTGTTTTGGGATATAGTGTTTAGTTTTTTTTCTATTAAAATTTAGGAAAGAGCCAGAACTAAAGAGTTACCTTAAAGCTTTTTTTTTGCAGCAACTTCGTGTGAATTTGTGTAAGTTAAACCAGGATATGAATAATTTACACATTATGTCTATGGGATACGAATAAGCGTGTGAAGGAGTGTAGGCGGTGCGCGAGCAATAAAGTTAACTCCGAAATTATAGTTAATCGTTTGTTATACGAAAGAGCATAAGAATAAAGTACGAGAACACTACACAAGAAAACACACGAGAGAAATATCCATATAAAAAGAAGGGGAGAGAGTGATAGAACAGGAATGGCAGAACAAGCAACAGTCTTAACACGAAATACGAATAGCGAGTTAGGACGTAGCGGAAGCACTAGATAAGCGCGGGGTAGTCAAGCGATCGAGCGACACGTATGAGCGCGGTGCGTGCGAAAGGCTGACTGCGGGTTGCTGGGCGAGAACTGGTGGCGCGCGCCGTCCGCGATGCGGGGCGCGGTGCGGTGAGGCACTAGCAATCGGTTTAGCGAGCAGCTGGCCACGGCGAGTGAAATTGCGCGCGTAGAACACCAGAGCGCACCAGGTTTGATTCCGTTGCGTGGTATCGGTGCCCGTGTGTGTATGAATGAAAAATGAAAAAATGAAAATGAAAAATGTTTTTATTGATTCACAGATTACATTTTATACTAGTTGCAAGGGCCCCTGTACTAGGTGTAAACCTGTGTTACTGGGTACCCCGCTCATCCACGAAGACAAAATACAATGAATCACTAAAACACTTTAACAAAGCACAATAAGTGAGACCTGTGTGTATGAATGTGTTGTGTAATAGTGTGGAAGTGTGTGTGTGAGTGTGTGTGCATGTGTGTGTGTGTGTGTGTGTGTGTGTGTGTGTGTGTGTGTGTGTGTGTGCGCGCGTGTATTCTAAGTCATGAAATAAATAATAAATAAAGTCTAATAGATAAAGTTTTCAGTTTCCTCATAATCTAAGGTAAATAATGTCTGCATTACAACACGTTTTACTTGAGTTCTAGTCATAGGATATATGTTGAGTCTGCTATTGAATTTATTGTATATAGAGGAAGATTGTGCATGGTATTGTTTTTGTTTGAATTTAGTTGTATTATGCGGTATCTGGCAAACCTTGGCGTTTCTACGTTTTAACATGATACTTGGGGTATAGTATAGGCACTGGTGGGTTTTTAAAATACAGTTTAATATATAGATTTGTCTTGTAGTAAGGATTTTGTGGGAATTATGGAGACTAAAAGTAGAAAATCGTATAGGTTTACAGAACATCACTTTCAACAACATTCTTTGCGCTCTTTCTAGGGTAATTAGATGGGTTTTGGCGGCACCACCCCAGACCGGTATACAGTAACTCAGGACTGACTGAGCTAGGGCTTTATAGGTGTTGGTTAATATAGTTTCGTCCGCCACATGTCTAAGTTTTTTAAACACCCATATCAACTTCCTTATCCTGTCGGCGGTGATCTCGATGTGCTGATTCCATGTCAAATGTTGATCAAGAAGGATACCTAAATATTTGATGTTGCTAGTTCTTCCTATACTATCACAAGAACAATCCTTTAATGTTGAATTTGAGCAAGTGTGTACTTTTAGGTTGAAGTAAGGATCCGGTAGTGTTGTTCTACGAAGCGATAATGGTATGAATTTAGTTTTATTTACATTTAAAGTTAGCAAGTTAGATCGCAGCCAGTTAGTGATGCGTTGCAAACCACATTCAGCTATAATTTTTAAGGTGCTCCATGACTTAGCATTCAAATTCATTTATTCATCAAGAATATGTTTACATATTATGTACATGGTGTTGGGTAATACTTTTTTATAGTATGTTGACCAAGCTAAATGTTCGTCAGCTGCCTAAACTGGGCGTAAGCCTGTAATATAGGCAACTGAACTCTCCCAAGAGGTATCAGTTTACTATAATACGTTTAATTTGGTACAAGGTAAGTACATAAACATAGTTTTTGATGTTCAGTTTAAGTTAACAAAAGCAGTTTTAACAATTTAAGTTACCAAAATGAGCATGCAATAAAGATAATAACAAAAGCGAAAATCTGCAACCTAGTGTAAGTGTGTGATGTGCGCGTGAATCTTGTGTGTGAGTGAGGTGTGTGTGTGTGTGTATGTGTGTGAGGCGTGTGTGTGTGTGTGAGGTGTGTGTGTGAGTGAGGTGTGTGTGTGTGTTCAAGTGGGTGTGTGTACTTAAGAGGATTTGTGCAAACGTGTATGACATAGAATGTAAATGTAAATGATTCTAAATGAATGATCCTATTTACTTAAGAGTTGAGAGCAAGTTTTCCGTCTCATCATAGTCAAGAGTCAGGAGAAACTCAGTTAGAATTTTCTTTAGTGAATATGAATTTAAATTTCTAATTTTAAGGCTTTTACTAATTTTGAGGCTTTTCGAGATTTTATTGTAGACGAAGCTACCTAAAAAGCAAGGAAATCTATTTGAAAAAACAGTTCTAAATGAATTTATTGGATATACTATGTCGGACCGCCGTTTAGCGGGAGCTTTGTGATTGGGTGGTAATACTTTGTGCTGTTTTAGAATAAGGTTAAGTAAAAAGAGTTTGCGTATAGATAATACACCACTTTCCTCATATAAAGATGTTGTCGGGTAACGATATGGTAAGAAGTTGATGACTTTTAATACAGCGCGTTGTGCACGTTCCAGAGGTAAAATATGCGTTTTGGCAGCACCACCCCAAGTATCTATGCAATATGTAATGATCGACTGGCACAGGGCTAAATAAACACTTTTGGTTATTTTACTATCGGCTACTTGTCGGATTTTTCGAAACAAAGCAGTAAATTTTCGACATCTATTAGTTAGGGTTTTTATATGTAAGTCAAATTTTAATTGGGAATCTAAAGTCACGCCTAAGTACTTTGCAGAATTTACGGTATCTAGCCTGTAGCAATTACACAAGCCCTGAGAGCAGATTAAATGGTTTTCATAAGTGTGTGCAATTATGGTGAAGTTGTTAGAATTATTGGGAGGTAGATTTTTAAATAATATTGAAAAAGGTAGCACTTTTGTTTTGCTAGTATTAAGGCTTAGCAAATTATCCTGTAGCCAATTAGCAACACTGTTAAAACCTTTTTGGGCTAGTGAATAAACCTCATCCCAGGTCTCTCCTTGAAACAAAAGAGCAGTGTCATCTGCAAATGTTATAACTTTGCCACCCGGTAGATTGAGGTTGCACAGCTCGTTAATATAGACCAGAAAGAGGGTCGGCCCCAAGACACTGCCTTGTGGTACTCCATAAATAACGTGTTCATCCTCACTAATGGTGTTCCCGACCTTAACACATTGTGTACGATTAGATAAGTAGTCCTTGAAAATATCAAGTTGAAGTCCACGAACTCCTAGCGCTTCCAATTTTAGAAGGAGAAGAGAATTAGAAAGGGAATCAAATGCTTTTTCCAGGTCAACCAGGATAGCAAGGCACTTTTTGCCCGCATCCAAACTCCTGACTACAAAATTTATTAACTCTCCAACAGCCTCAGATGTAGATTTACCTTTTCGAAACCCATATTGATTCAGTGATAAGATATTACTATTTTCCAAATAGTCTATTAATCTTTTATTTAAAATGCGTTCTAAAATTTTTGATAAGGTTGGTAAAATAGATATTGGCCTAAAGTTACTAATGATGTTCTGAGGGCCAGATTTATGTATTGGTAAAATAATTGATTTTTTAAATACGGACGGGAATCGCCCCGAGTCAATAGAGAGGTTACAAATATGTGTCATAGGACCTCCAATGTGTTCAAGGTTATCTTTTACTAATTTTGAAGATATATAATCAATACCAGAGGTAAAGCTAGTACGCAGAGATTTTATGATTAAGAATTATTTCAGATATATCTGGGCCTATTAAAGAAAAAGAATGTAACGAAGAAGCTGTGGTTATGGTTTTGCTTGTGGAATGAGGGGTTCTGCGAGATTGTACTTTAAGCGCAATCGTTTTACCCACATTTGAAAAATATTTATTTATCATATTAACAGATTCCTGAGGAGTCGCTAATAAATTTAAAAGTTCTTGACTATGATGATTGGAAGGTTTAAGGTTACTCACGTTTCTGATAACTTCCCAAAGCTTTTTACTGCTATTGGCATTTTGAATTTCATTGCGTTCATACTGTGATTTTAATCGTTTGAGTAAGCGTGATAAGTAGTTACGATATCTTGAGTAAGTAATTTTCAATGTTACATCATTAGGGGTTTTCCTAAGTTTATAATGCATTTTATCACGATTTCGCATGCAACGGACCAGACCAGGCGTAATCCATGGTTTGATTGGAGCCTTACGACGAGGTAGTTTGATAATCCTGCAATTTCTGTCTATTATATTGTTCAAAATACCAACCAACAATCCAGCTGCATGGTCACAATCATTACTCTCAAATATCTGGTCAAAATTAGTATTTAGAATTTCTGATTTAATATTAAAGTAGTCAAATTTTTTGTAGGTAGAATACTGGAGATCCCTATTCACAGTTTTGAGTATAAGAGACAGTAGAATAGTATCATGATCCGTAATACTTGTTTTTATTACTAATGTTGTTGATGGCAGTTGAGACTTTAGCATTACATGGTCCAAGCAGTTAAATTTTCTTGTCGGTAAAGTATGAGCGGGTAGTAGACCGTGTGTTGCCATTAAATTGAGATAGTTACAAGCGTGTCGATCAGTAGTGTCATTTTTTATATCTATATTAAGGTCTCCCATCACAATTAATGACTGAAATTTTTTAAGTGGGGTTAATATTGAGTCCAGTGACATTGTGAAGTTGTCAGTGTTTAAAAATGATGGAGGTCTATATATAAAAACAATGGCTATCTTATTATTGATAATTACCACGAGACAGTTAGCATCGAGTAGATTAGGCTCATATATTGAGCACGAAAGATTTGATTTTGTATAAAGAACCAGACCGTCATTTTGATTATGGGATGTAGTAGTTGCCGTACAAATATAATTTGGTAACTGTGGCAGGTAATGATTGCAGGATAACCAGCACTCCGTAAGACATATAACATCCGGCTCAATAACAATTCTGTGTAAAAACGTACAGAAATCATCAAAATTGTGTCCTATACTCCTGATATTTTGTGTCATAATATCTAAGTGAGGCATCTGATCAGTTACATAAGCTGTGCACTGTTCAGGCTCGCAGTTAAATGAATTTGAAACTTGTAAATTGTCTAAATCACTACCTATAATAGAAGTACTATCCATTATCAATCCAAATAAGTAACAGTGATTGTCTACCACGAATTAATAAGTTCCAAGGGTTATTAAATTTGTTAAGGTCCAAAAAGAAATCACGCAATGAGAGGGAAGTATTAATGAAGGTAAGTTGTAAGTGCAGGTGTGTAAGTGTGACAGAGTGTTTGTAACTAAATTGCTCGGTACATAACATGAAAAATTAGGGCGGTGTCATCTGCGTATGTGATTATTTTGCAGTTTTTGAGCTTGTAGTTACACAGGTCATTTACATAGATGAGAAATAAGGTGGGTCCAAGGACACTACCTTGTGGAACACCGTATGAAATAGTTGATGTATCACTAAGATATTGCCCGAGTTTAAGCTGTTGTTGGCGATTTGTGAGGTAGTCTGCAAAAAGCGAGTGCGGGAGGCCCCGAATGCCACAATTATACAACTTTTCTAGGAGAATAGGTACAGATACAGTGTCGAATGCCTTAGCCAAATCTAGGAATACTCCAAGACATTTGTTACCTGCATCTAGATGTTTACTAATGTCTTCCGTCAATGCCAACACAGCGTCTTCAGTAGAGATACCGTTTCGAAAACCAAATTGGTTTGCGGACAATAAGTTATGAGCATACAAGAACTTTTTGAGGCGGTTATTTATGAGCTTCTCTAGTATTTTGGCTAGTACAGGTAAAACAGAAATAGGCCTATAGTTGTCGACACTGTCCTTATTGCCACTCTTAAACACGGGAGTAACAATTGCAATTTTAAATACAGATGGGAATCGGCCAGTTTCAAAACACATATTGTATATATGACAGAGCACCGGTGTTAGAAAGTGTCTAGCCATTTTAATGAAAGAAGTCGGAATATTGTCCCAGCCAGGGGCAGAGTCATTAGAAAGAGTATTGATAATAATGTATGTGTGATTTATGAATCAAACATAGTATATAAGTGTATGTGTGTTTCTGTATGTGTGAGATGTGGGACGGAAGTACCCACATGTCGAATTCCAATTAAACATTGTATGTCATTGTTTAATAACATGTGATTAACGATCTATTCAATATAAACAAAATTATGACGAAACAAATTTAAAGCTCTTTGTTAAAATATTTTTACAATTAAAATAGCTATAAAAATATTCTCAGTGCGCTAGATCAAAACGCACGGCGAATGCTCATACAACTTCTATGAGATGCGCGCGAAAACGCCTGGCGCGTGAGACAGAGCTAGTTCAATAGGAAATGTACGGCGAAATAAGACCGCTCTCGTGCGCCGCACGAGCGAACCGAAGATTACCGAGAGTGGACGAAACTTGCTGTTGCCGATACGACGCGTTAGTTATTATATTTCTTTACATTGTGCAGGAATTTTTATAATTATTCTTTTAATTTATTCAATCAATACCAGATTTTAATAAACAGGTGATTGAACATTTCGCTGAGGAAAATAAAAATATCTACGCTGGTAAAATGCACTACCATTTCTATGATCCCCCAGCCGCCACTGGTTACAATTACATAGAGATAACCGCGGGAATCTGTTAATGTGCTCAGGTTTTTATGTTGCTGACGAGGGATAAAAAATGTTATTACATCACAGACGATAAATAGTGAAACTATTTGTGTGAGCTTTGTTTTTCGGTCCCCAAGCAGCGATGCAGCGGATGCGCGCGCCGGACGGCAGCCCGCCGCCCGCGGGGCCCGCGGCGCCCGTGGTGGCTGCGCCCGCGGGACCGGAGGCGCCCCGCAGCACCTTCCCCGTCAGCCGCTTCCAGTACGCCTCCAATGAAGACATCAACCGCCAGCTGCGAGATCTCCTGCAGCGGCATCCCGACAAAATGTGGTCCCCGCGTGAGTACTTACTACTTATTCACACGCTGATAATAATGTGACATTATTGTAATGTCACATTTGTAAAATTGCCTGATAGTGGAGTCTATAGCTTCCAGCAGTTTTTTAGAATGCCAAATTTACGCCGATACCTAATAGATAAGTCAAAGCATTGGTTTGTACAGAAACAGGCGGCGGGGAGACTGGAGCCGAGCCGTTCCGTCAACCGCTGCCGGTGGCGCTTCGGCCGCGCGCCCCGCCGCATCCCGCGCACCCCGCTCACCCCGCGCTCCGACCCGAACACCAACACAGTACGACACTACATACATTTTAATAACTATAATGTTATATAGCTGATTTTAAGACGACCTGACTTTCTATCTTCTTTCAGTCGTAATGCAACAACGTCTTATTACCACGGACGGCAATCAGCTACACCAAAACATTGCTAACTCTGCGACGCAACAAGTAATGGATCAGAAGCAGAATATTGTACAGGCCAATGGTATGATAATAATAATCTAATATGATATCAAAAAATAACAATTAGTGCTTTACACAAACCTTACCAAGCTATTTTCTCTAAGTACCCTCCATTTTCGTTCTGCAAATTGTCTTTGAGGTTTAGTCAATTTGTTTTTATAATGGAGGATATAACAAGGTACATCATATGTCTCTGTCATTTAACCATTGTTTGGCAGAATAAATTTGTACCAACAAGGTAGATTATTATTGCAGTTTGTTACAAAGAGTGCATGATACATATAATTTATTTACAAAATAAATATTTTTGTTCTAGCTGCAACAGGTGAAAGTAAGTCGGAGGGCGCTGATCAAGGTACTGACGAAATGGACTTGGGGGATATGGATAAGTTGGAGCAGGATCCGGGCAATATCGGCGAGGTAAATAATAATATATAAATATCAACCAAATAAAAATCTACCAAATGTTAATTTAAACAACATAAATATTCTCTATTTACTATCGACAAATAAAAATAAATATTCTCTATTTACAATTGACAAAAGAATAGGTCAGGTGAACTTATGGTAAGCAGTCTATGGGCGACGGCGGCCGTTACCATCAGATATTTTGTCAGCTCGTTTGTTTACAAAATAAAAAAATAAGCGGGAAAGAAAATAAAACAAAGGTGTGTCGCATGCAACCCGTGCCACCCAACACGCACACTGACTGACATTCTAAACTTTCAACAGTCGTTACACAAATACATCCTAAACTTTGAACCGTAGTATCCGAACCTTACCATTCTCCAGGTGGACATCCTTGGGCTGGGCGGGTCGGACGACGACGAGCTGCTGCAGTCGCTGACGGAGGAGATCGGGGAGCAGTTCAACATCCTGGAGTACGCGGACCCCGAGCTGGCCGCGCTCAACGACGCCGGCCACCTGCTCGACGGGCTGGAGCTCGCGGACATCGTGCCCGATAGACCTACACGACACGCCAAGCGCGCCACTGAGTATGTTCCACGTTTATACTATAGTGCTTTTCAACTAAATCTGCAGTTGGGCGTAATGTTGGTAGCATTGAAATAGGAGAATAAAAATTAAAATGTTATATTAAATGTAATGTTTTATATAATCTCGTAATATATATTGTTATTACCTTTGATGAACTTAGTAAAAATGCTATTATTTGGTCCATAAAATGGTTTTTGAGCAACTGCAAATTTAGTTGAAAGGCAATATATATACAACCGGTTCCTACACCATTCAAGTAACCGTAGAATAACATTACGCTCCATATAAATAATATTAGAACCTTCTAGGCCATTTCATCAGCCCTTTAGGCTGTAGTAGTTAGGATGGATTAAATCAGTCCGAATAAGTACTTATTAGATAAATTAGTCCTTATTCATCACGCTATTTATTGCTGACAGAAGATAATGTTTTCCAACAGTTTCTACTACGCATCATACTCATCTCTATTTTATTTTAACAAACGCCCCAACTCAGTAACTAATGGTTACTTAATTCGCTCCTTAGTATAGAATTTGTATGGTGATTAATTACTAAGGAGCGATTAAAGTAACCGTTAGTGACTCTGAGTTGGGGTGTAAGATGGCTAGTAAATAACATCTTTTATTTTTACCAGTGAGGAGCAGAAACAGGAAATGAAAATGGACGGTGAAGTCCAGAAGAGGAGTATCGAAGAGCCGAAGTCAGAAGTAAAGACTGAGCTTGTGGAAGTGAAGTCGGAATGTCAGGAGGTGAAGACTGAGTCCCAGGCTCCGGCTGGCGTGAGTCAGCTGTTCCAAGACAGCTTGCCCCGGGTCATCACACAGACCCAGCAAGCGGTTATGCAGGTCAGTACTTTACTCAGCGTACCTTTTTAAATGTTAGATTGATTTCGCCACTGTTATGTTAGCAGTTGCTATTTCCATGGGAAGATATCCTGGAAATTGCAAACAAAAATATAAGTATTTGCTCCTTATGTTGTGGGAATTTCAATAAATCCTGCCTATACGTGTCTACATTATAAAGAAAGTCTGTTAAAGACCACATTCGTTTTATTGAAGAAGGCCAGACAGTGTTTTAGACGAGTTCTATTTATTAAACAAATAATATGTATGTAAACAAATAATAATATGTGTGTATTATGTAAATAATAATATGTACTTCTATACTAATATTATAAAGAGGAAAAATTTGATTGTTTGTTTGCATTGAATAGGCTCCGAAACTACGGAACCGATTTGAAAAATTCTTTCACTGTTGGGAAACTACACTATCCCCGGGTAACATAGGCTATGTTATATTTTCAGAAAAATTAGGGATCCTTAATAAAAGTCCAATAATGTAACCCAAGGTGTAAAAAGAATAAGAAGACCGAAGCAAAGTGAGGGCGGTTACTCGTTAAAAAATAAAGCTGACGCAAAATGAAAGAAATATAAAGACAGATAATGCCAATACGAATTTCTGTCGACTATTAATTATTTTTTGTAAACTATATTAAATTAGGATTTCGTTAAATAGTTGTTAAATAGCCAAGATTATTTACCAAATAAGTCTCGTCTAAAAGAATATCGTATATCGCACTCCCAGAACAACTCAAAATCTTTAAATCGACTTTTTTATATATTTGACTCGCAAAAAATTTGCCACGCATACCAATAAAACAGGCGTATTTGATATAATTATATTATATCAATAATTGACTGTTGAGGTTGAGTGTTACACGGTCGATGTATGTGCTTTATGTCCGCAGTCGGCGATGCAGGCGATGAAAGCTGAGGTGAAGATGGAGGGGGAGGAGGGCAAGGAGGAGTGGCGCGCGGCCGGCGCGCAGCGCTCCGTGTTCTCGCACATGTTCGGACTGCCGCTGCAGCTACAGGTTAGAGAACTATATACTTAACCAACCAAAGCTGCATCGCTTTAGCATCTGGGGTCTGTAGTCAAGAATTAATTTGTAATAAAAAAAATACAAATATTAAGGTCTAACAATATTTAAACATTCAGATTAGGCGTTAAAGTATGTTACGTATGTACGTATGTTACGTATGTTATTGACCAAGCATTTAAAGTTTTAATTGGTGAGCATACATGGTTTTTGTGCAAGTTTTAATTTTCAAACTCTGTGCTGGCCCATATTTATATTTTTTTATGAGTGTAAAAACGATTGGTAAGTATGCGTTTTACACTCATTTAAAATAGCAACAATAAAATAGCAATGGCATTTTCATTACATTACAAATAGCGAACAACCCAAGAGCCCCATGTGATATGTGTGTGTGTGTGACAGCAACAGTCGCTCCAGCGGCCGAGCCAGTTCGCGGGGCAGCCGGCGCTGGGCCAGCCGGTGGTGCAGCGGCCGCAGGTGCCCTTCTCCGGCGGACAGCACATGCACTTCACACAGGTGGGACTCGACGACAGTGTATCTACTCTATATATTATGACTACTTGGCGTATATTTAACGTTTGTCTACACAATGCCATTTGAATGCAGTAGAATTTTTCAAATTTATTAAACAATGAATCTCATTTTAGCCCTTTACTCCCAATCAATATAACTAGACCATATTAATACATATAACTTGGGTTTCCGAGGCATAAAACTATACAACATATTTAAAAATATATTACCAATAACAAAAAAACGTAAAGTACCTATAACTAGAGAAATAATAATAGCGTAGTTGTTACGTTCATCAAAGGAAAAAAAAAACAATGTTACGAGTATATTACGATATAATTATTATATCGATAGAATCATTATTCATAACATTATAAATAAGGAAACCCGTACTTCAATGCTACCAACACAATATTGAAGTGCAGACTTATGTGAAACGGACTATAATGTGCAGACGATAACGAATGCGGGCCAGTCGGCGGCGAGCGTGGTGTCGGCGATGACGGCGCAGGTGCAGGCGGCGCTGGCGGCCGGCCAGCCCATCGCGCCCGGCACGCTGCTGCGCGCGCCCGACGGCGCCGTGGGAGTGGTGCGGCACGATCGCTCCGTCGCACTCACCGCGCTGCCGCACTCCGCCGCGAGGGGTATGTTGACATTGTCTCTTTTCTTTCTTGGCTCACGTTTTGTCCTCCGTCGCAGTCATCGTGCTGACGCACTCCGCTGCGAGGGGTATGTTTTCGTCTCTTTTCTTTCTCGGCTGACGTTTTGTTAAGGTTTTGGAGTTGCTAATGTTCATTGGCGAGGTTACTATCGGGTAGCTCGTCTGCTCGTTTGTCGGGTATATACATAAAAAAAGTAGTTATAAATATTGGGCTTCTTTATTTTCTTTCACTTCCAGATAAAATGGCATAAATATAAAATATGTTTAAGATATAATTTTCAACTTCAAATATGACATTAATTGTTTTTTCGAGCTCTTCAAATACCTTCACAAACAATTTTTATACCCCATTTACACGCGCGCGCGAGCCACGAGACAATCCGCGAGACGCGCGCATACGCGCGCGTGTGAACATGGCGCTCGCGGACCAGACCGCGGCAAGTCTCGTGGCTCGCGGGCTCGCGTCGGGAGCGGTTTTGTAGGCGCGCGCCAACGGGGCTCGCGCGAGCGCTCGCGCGGTGTTCACACGCGCGTAGGGGGCGTGGCTTACGGACGCGCCATGAGACGGTCCGCGACACGCGCGTGTAAATGAGCGGTTAAAGTTTCGTGAAAAAGTCCACACGGATTCCATTCTCTCGCCCGCCTCATTTCGCTAGGACGTGTTGTGCGTGTAACATCATAATTATTATTCGAGAATATTATTAAAATGTCTTCAAAAAACGGTTTGTAAATACCGTATTGTGCCTCAGTGTAAATTACGTCAATCAGTACACGAAATAAAATATTTATTTGCGTTCCAAGAGGTGAAAAGGTAAGAAAAAAATGATGTAATGTGATGGGACACCAAAAATAATAAACCTTTATCCAGCATAAGTATTCGTCATTACTGTGAAGATAATAATATAATAATATAATGATTTATTTATTTATAATGATATAATAAATTAATATTATGATGAGACTATGAAATAGTTTGCGTAATTACTAGTAAAAGTAATTTAAACAACAATGTATTTTATTTTTATTTTAGATTTTTTTATTGACATTTCTAGCTATTCATAGTACATAAAATGCGGTTCTTAACACACCAATGTATTACCGCAGTCCGTAACACGTTATAAATATGCCATTACGCAACAGCAGTAGGCGGATCGAACCCCGTGGGGCCTGCAGTGGTGGGCAGTGCAGGCGCCGGGCCGACGCGCGCGGCGCCTCCGCCGCCCTACCCCGGCACACTGCGCACGCCGCAGCCGCCGCCGCCCCCCTACCCGCAGGTACGCTCGCACACAATGACGGACATGCACCGACGTTTACACACACACACACACATCACACACATCACACACACATGGCACAGATAGCCCGCAAAAAAGTAATGAGTTAAACATAATTTTTATTTTGAGTAAACATTTGGTCTTGCATTGATACAAGATAGTAAGAAAATAGGAAATATCGTTTTATGAATTGTAAAATTAAAAGCCACTATAATAGTTTAAATAAACTTCATTTTTATGCAATGAATATTGATTACAAGATGTAATTGATTACATATAATTACATTTGTATATATTGTAAATAAATATTACATAAAAGCTCAAGATGTGAGAAGGCAATAAATAACCTTTAACGATTTAAATTCTATATTCACGTCACAGTCCTAAATATAAATTTTATTAACATCTTCATATTACTCTATAACATTCAACAATACTGCAGACAGTAAGAACGAAATGAATATCTTGGAGATTTTTTTGGGTACATTGTCGTTGCATGTAGTAAAAGTTTTTTTTTTTTATATTTACTTGTTTAATTGAACTTATTTTGTCAGTGAAAAGTCGAAATACATTGTCAAGATAAGTTCGACAGCTTTAAATGTATGCTGTAACGGCGTAAGTTCACATTTGGAATAATTTTCCGATTCCTAAACCGATTCCTAAATGTGAACTTGTATATGATGTTCATCAGTTGCTTTAATTTTGACAGCATCGCAATATAATGTGAATCGTTTGAAACGTAAACATATCCAGAGCAATATTAATTTGTCATTTCATTCGGTGGAGGCTGACAAACAGCTGGAGATTAATTTGTCCTTAGATGAAGTGCTTGTTTCATCCGTGACAAGCTTCGTAAACTAATATTGCATGGGTATATTGTTTTTTTGTTGCCTCGAGTTTATACGACATTTTCTCACTTCCCAATATTATGATGGATTACCATAATTACTCTTATTAATATGATAACATTGTCTTGATTTACCGAAAATTTTTTTTTACTAGTGTTAGCTTCCCATTAATTATATTAGCCAGTAAACGAGTTATTATGTAATTCGTAAATATTGCGCGGTGACGGGAGCGTCGTTTCCGAGGCGTACAGCGCACATTCCGTACGTCGGTAGCGTACGCGATGTGAGCGGCTACAGGGTGGTGTGTTGCATGTGGGTGATTGGGGGCCACAGGCGCCGTATGACGACGCGTGGCCCGAGTGGCTGCGCCGCCGCCCGCTGCTGCTGCAGGTCAGCGACCTCCCTGCTCCTCCCCACCCTGCCACCCCACCCCTCGTCCCCTCACCCTCTCGACACGCCCCCGTGCAGTCTCCGTACGTTCCTGTGCGTGCTGAGTTACGTACACGAATGCTTACGTCCCCGGCACAGGGATTATTCTAGCAAAGCGTTTCAAATGTGTCTACCCTGGTGTATACCTGTGCTATTATTTATGTACCTTTTCCCCGTCCTGTTACATTTTAACATACTAACAACTCACTTTGTCTCTCCCTACTTTTTATCTACTTCGTTTACGATCATGGATCTATCACTATTCACTCTTAAGCTGTAAGAGCTATTTACTTTCCTAGCTCTTCACAATTCACAGTAATCTTTTAGATTCGTTTGATGATTGTGATTACAAAGATAAATAAAATTATTTACCACAAAAAAATATTTACTATAAATACATTGTTATTGTTTTATATTTCTAGTAAAATTTAAAAATTGTTAAGTTGGTAAATTGTGGATAACGTAAAAGTTATGCTAACCTTAACTTCTGAACACAATGATGTAGCTATTTAAAAAAATAATTAGTTGTTTTAGAAAAAGATATTTTAGTTTAGCAGGTCCTATTTCCCCATCTATCAATCGATCTCTCCTCAACACCTGTCCTTATAGTGTGTAGGTAAGTCTCCCACCGATAGAGGGCCTCGTCACCGCTAATCACCTGACGCTAGAGCTTCGTACTTGGCTTGCTCGCCGCACGCATGTCTACTGACTAACCTACGTTCCTTTTCAGCCTCTTTCCTAACCACACTAATCTAGATTACGAACGTTTAAGCACTCAGATTATATTTTAACAAATATTATCAAAGGTGTTACATACCAGATAAACACCGATTAAAAAAAACCAGATTAGTTCGAATTGCCTATCTCATCTTTGTTCTTTGATTGATTATAGTAGAAAATGCTTTTTACTGACTTTGAGATATTTTATCTTTATAGTCGAGTATTAGACTATGTGAAAAGAAAAAAATATTTCTGAAGAAGCATCATTATTTTAAATATTACACAAACATTCGTACACAGCCTTTTTTGATTATTCTCAAATTATTTTATTTTGCCATAGAATTGTAATGTAGATTAATATGTGGCACCATGTCGTAGTTTTCACAACTTTAGTACAAATACCGTAAGGTATTATTGGATAAGCACAAGTTATTTTCTTTTTAGTAATTTAATGTGTTCTAAATTACTAATTACTAGTTAATAGGATTATGTAGCGCAACCCCTATATTTTCTCTGTTATTAAATAATCAAACCACATATTTTAATATAACATCACAAAAAATCCGCTTAAGAATTTTGTAAAATAAAATCGTTTCAGTGAACACAAATTTCTCCAAGAACATTCCTTCTAAAAATATCATTATAATCTATCCATTGCCGGAGATGAGATGGGTATACAATAAAGAAATAGTTTCAATAAATGACACATCGTGTCTGTGGGGTTCAATAGCTTATACTGTCCAAAGTGGGTCGAAATGTGTTAATCCATGCGGGACGGTAGGGAGAGGAGGCCATTCGCCGGGGGATGCGTAGGCAGAAGTCTAACCGTGAGCACGTAAAGCAGGAGCAACCGTTGCTTCTGGAGGAGCTGTTGGAGCAGGAGAAGCGAGAGCAGGAGCGCGAGGGCGGCGAGTGGGCGGCGGGGGCGGCGCCGGGAGTGGGCGGGGCGGGGGGCGGCTCGGGCGTGGGAGCGGTGGGGGCGGCGCCCGCCCCGGCCCCGCCCGCCGTGCCGCTGTTCGCGGGTGCGCCGCCACCGCAGCCGCCCGCGCCGCCCGACCGTCCGCTCACGGAGGCCGACCACCACGCGCGGCTGCTCTACGAGAAGTGGCTGCAGCAGTACAACGCCTTCGCCGGCGACCAGCTGCGCTACTACGAGGCCGAAGTGCAGAAGCTCCGCAAGATCCGCAAGGTGAGCCGGCCGTAGTGCGCTTCCGTGTTCGTGTGCTTGTAGTGGCCTCGTAGCCTCCTCCGAGTCCCGTGGTGCGCTTCTCTTTCAGGTCATTGTCGCGCACGGGATTGTCGTGTCTCACTCGTTCTAACCGAATGTTATCTATCACTAACCGAGATTCCGGGATGGCGGCGGCCTTTAACGTTCTACACTGTGAATTCGAACGTTCCAGTCGCTGAACAGCAAGCAGCGGCAGCTCCGCAAGTCCGGCAACGAGCTGACGCCGAACGACGCCGCGGAGCTGCAGCGCGTCTCCACGGAGCAGCAGGCGCTGCAGAAGCACCTCGAGGCGGCTAGGAAGCAAGCGAGACAGCACACCGTGCTCATGCAGGTTTGTGTCGTGTCATCGGTACGGTCGAATATATATATGGCACTAATGATAAATTAATTCCGTTTGAGATACAACGAAAGTTTTTTTCTAGGAATACGATTCCAAGCAGCGCCAGCAAAATCCCCAACTGGCCCAGCAGACGATTATAAATCAGCAGCAAATAACCACCAACCAGACGGTGTTCGCCCAAAATCAGAACATCGGGCAACCTCAGCTGCAGCAACAGACCATAAGTAGACCGATGCAGATAGGTCTCCAGAGCACCACGATCCAGCAGTCGCAGACGTTGATCCGCACGCAGCAGGTGCTGGGCAGCGATGGCCAGCCGCTAGGACAGCAGCGGATCGGTCTCGTGACGTCACCGCTCAACACGCAAGGCAGGCCCATCCTGCAGGGGGGTCGCACCCTCGTCATCGAGCAGGCGGGCGCGCCCGGGGGGCAGCTAGTTCGACAGGTACATTTGCTGTTTAAACAAATTCGCTAGTAAATTTGGTCAACAATATTTGGGTGAAACTAACTACTGCCACTGTTGTCCATATCAAACATGATGTATATTTCCGATGCAGGTGGGAGGTGCGGGTGACCGCGGCGCGGCGGGCGGGATGGTGCAGTTCGCGCGCGGCGCGCGACCTGCTATGTCCCCGCTGCACGTGCAGTCGCCGCACTCGCTGGCGCCGCAGTCGCCGCTGCACCACCTCACGTCGCCCATGCAGTCCCCGCTCCACTCGCAGCAGTCCCCACTGCACCACACCGCGCAGTCCCCGCTCCACCCCTCCACGCAGTCCCCGCTGCACGCGCAGCAGAGCCCACTCCATTCGCAGCAGTCCCCCATGCACGCCCAGCAGCCCCTGCCGCAGCAGAGCCCGATGCATCCGCAGCAGTCGCCGATCCACCAGTCTCCGATGCACGCGCAGAGTATATCGACTCAGCACTCGCCGATGCATCCGCAGCAGAGTCCGATGCATCCTCAGCAGAGTCCGATGCATCCTCAGCAGAGTCCGATGCATCCGCAACAGAGTCCGATGCACCCGCAGCAGAGTCCGATGCACTCGCAACAGTCGCCGATGCACCTCCAGCAGTCGCCAATGCATACGCAGCAGTCGCCGATGCACACGCAACAGTCTCCCATGCAGTCGTCGATGTCGCCACAACACTTCCTGCAACAACTGCAGGCGCAACGAACTAGTCCTCAACTCCCGACTCCTAGTCGCAGTCCACAGGTTAGGATAATAAAATTATCTTGCTTACATTGTTTATTTTACTGTGATATTTTTTTTTGTGATCGATTGATTACAATTATGTATTATGTTATTAATTTATTTTATACTTTTTTTAGATTTACCAACAATCACAGATACAAAGCCCTGTTTCGTCACACTCACCACAACTACAAAGCGTAAGTTTCTGTTGTCAAATTTATGATTTTATTTTAAAATTATTGGAACATAATTATCAAAGTACCGTCTGTATGTTTTAGAGTGATTTTAACGTGGGTAGATTCTCGCGCCCCGCTCCTGGCTGCTCGCCGTTGCCAACAAGATTTGCAAGGCCTCCACATCATCAACAAGGTACTTTGTTTTGTATTAAGCTGTTGCTCGTGGCAATACCTGCGCCGCATATACTTTTTTATTAAATTTAATTTTGTATACTGAAATAGTGTAAATTATATTTTGTATAGGTATGAGGGTCGGTGTGCCTTTTGGTGGTCGTCAACAAACTTCACCACTTGGCAGTCCACAACCGATGCCCTCTCCAGGGAACACTGCTAACGAAATGGCGGTAAGTATCAAATATAAGTACATATACAATTTTGCTTATCATTTTGAATACTAATAACTATCGCTTCAATTGCAGCGTCAACAAATGCTGCAACGTCAGCAATACAGCCCAATGGGCGGGGCGCCCGCGTCGCCGTCCCTGTCACGGTCACCCCACGTGGCGCGCACTCCGACGCCCTCCGCCTCGCCCGCCGCCTCCCCCGCCCCCCACCACGACCACGGCGGGGGCCATCACCACCATATGGCGCCCATCCCCCCCGGCTACCGGTACTTCAAGCCCGGCCTGTTCGGGGGTGCCCCCGTGTGGCCCGGCAAGGGCGACGACCGACAGCGACCCCACATCAACAAGGTCTCCATAATAAAGAGTCGGACGCCCCCGCGGCCGAGGTACTCGGGGAAGACTGCGGCGCCCACCATGGAAAGTCGCGTCGATGAGCTGGGAGAGTCAAGTGAAACGAGGAAGTATGTTTTGTATTCGACGGATACTGTCGATTACGCTTCTGCGTCTGACGACGCGGCGCGGATGAGTTTCTCCAAGGACGAGGAAGATGACGACATGGATGAGTACGTTGAACATCTCGATGACGACGACATCGTGGTTGTGGAGCCGGCGGTCATCTCGCCCGAGGAGCGCATTGCCACAGAGGAAGATTTTGAGGAGCTCATCGACAGCGGCAAGCCTGAGGATGAAGTAGAAGAAGACGCGCTGCCAGATAAACCCATCAAGAGGACCGAAACTACAACAAAAACTGTAGCTGTTATAAGCTTGGCCACGGCGAAGCAACCGACTGCCAATGTCCAGCAATATAAAATAGTCAACCCTTCCCAGAGCTCTACCCTTTCGCGAATACCCGTTTTAAACGCCACGGTCTTGGCTCCTCATGCTAATACAAAAATACTAAACGAGGTGTCTCAGGCTACGGTAGCATCCGTATCCATCGCTAATCAAACTATTTCAGTGCCAGTGTTAAAGAGCTTAGCGGTTCCCATTGGAAGTATGACTGGGCATGGAAGTACCCTGGCTAAATCACAACTCAAAAAGTTGCCCTTAAACATCAGTAATTCTCCATTGACTGTCAATATGTCAACACAGGCACTTTCAAAACCTATTAGTTCGGTAATCAGTGTGATTTCCTCGAATGTACCTAAAGTTACAAACCTAAACCCTGTGATCACTCTCGCCACATCCAACACTTCTGGGGCATCTAGAGTACCGGTATCGATATTGACCCAGCATCAGGTTAAACAGAAAATTGTAAAGACGATCGAGAAACCAATGGGATTGTCTCTTTCTAACACTAAATTGTCGAGTTTGTCCGTAACTCATGACGCTACGCTACCAGCCAAAATCTTTCAAGATGAAGCAGCTTCCCCAGATAGCACCGTTACATCAGAAAGTAACACGGATTTACAGAATCCAATTTCAAGTGGGACTCAACACTTGATGATGACTAGTTCTCAAGGATCATCACAAAAAGAACCAAAAATGCCACCTATCTTAAAGGAACCCAATAAGGACATAGATATAGAAACCGAAATAAGTCAACAGACGGAGTTACCACATTCATTGTGTATAACTGAGAGAACACCCTTACTACTGGGTAAAGCTGACATAAAAAGTCCAGACCCTATACCTGAAAAAATTCCTGACAATATTATGGAAGGCGATGATGAAGATAAACCAGAAGAGAATATACAAAGTAACTTATTACTTTCTTACAACAAATCGATCCATGATCCATCAGTACAGAATCCAGCTACAACTGATAGTAATGCAGAAGAAAGTGTGGTTAAAACTATTAAAGCTATTGCAAATCAAACCAAAGAAATGGTCATAGATTCCAATATGCAAATAACATCAGATATGGCTCAAGAGTCTGTCCAAATATCGATACCCTCTCCAACCCCGTCTCAGGAAAGATATCTTAATGACATCACGATGCGAGAACACTCTGAAGCAGTAGAAGGCAATAACAAACACGTAGAAACATTTGAAGATATGCTTTGCATCCTGGAGGGTATAACAGATGATGGAAAACCGTATGCTATGAAGCAGCCACTTCCACCAAAGCCCAGTAACGTACCGACTACTTCAGGTTCTTCTTCCAATATGAATGCTCCTTTGAAACCGGAAACTAAAGATCCCCAAGAGCAGCCTGTGTTCCCAAAACGAGACCAAGAGAGACTAGGGCTGCAGTCAGCTACAGTTCCCCAACTCTCGCCTTTATCCCAACCGGCAGAGTTGACATCCAACATGGCTAACGTATCGCAACAGTTGAGGACAATCATGTCTTCGCTAAATACGAACACGGCAAAAGTTGAATCTCAAGCTGTTTCTAGGAAAATCGGTGATGCAACTACTCCGACTCAAGTAAACTTCGAGAACTTACTACCATCGTCGAAAGTCGAGGTGGCAAGCTCGCGACCATCACCCGTTCAAAGGCCAGAAAAGCCAGTCACCTCTGCTCAAAGTATGGAGTGCATGCCGATGAGTGCGGCGCAAGTTGTGGGTTCGCGGGTTAATACTTTATCTAATATAGGTCAGATAGGTCAGATAAGGAAATCTCCAACCGTGTCTCCTATAAACTCCCCTGTGAGCCTCCAAAATTCTCTAATGAAATCACCAGCACAATCACCGCTAATCTCTAATCAGTCTTTTAATCCAAATGATGATATAAATACTTCAAGTGCTTCACAAATAATTCAAATGCCTGCTCTATCGAAAATACACAGCAACTCTTCAACCCCGTCATCGATGATGCATTCGCATGCAAATAGTACTATATCAACGAGTGTGAGTTTTCAAAAGAGTTCTGCTCTGCCAACGAGTATATTGGGACACACCCTACTTCAGCCTTCAAGACAATCAAATATGCCATTTAACTCTCAAAACATCAGTTCTAGTCAACCGCCTGCTTTAGTAATGACTTCTCGACCAATTATGGGCAATAAAGAACCAGCACCAAATGTTACAGTTCGAACTCACAATATAGTTACTTCGGCTATGAGTCAAATGCAAGCAAAACCGGCGCAAGGCTCGATCAATTTTATAACTACTTCTAAACTTTTACATACTCAATTAACTTCACCATTGAAAAGATCAAAGTCGACTGATGAACCAAAAAGTGAAGTTATTGTTGGTCACATTCAGCCGACAAAACGGCACAGTGTAGAATCTGTGATAGTAAAATCAGAACCCATGGAAACAGATGAGCCCAATACACAGACACAAACAAACATGTCAGAATCTAGCAATAAAATTTTGCCTCAGGGTAATTCCAATCAAAGAAATGACGAGTCACAAAATGTTCTGTTAAAACAACTATTGCAGACAACAACGACAGCGGCAAATGTAGTTCCTCAGCGAACTATGACGATACAGAGAACTGCTCCTGCTCTCGGAACTATACCATCTTTAGAGGCACAGTTAGCGAGGCCTTCGATTCCTCCTCCTACGCTGGCGTTGACCCAAGAGGTAGAAATACCTAAAAATTCGCCACGACATATTATACACACTACTGTCAATTCGTCGTTTATGAATCGACCTGTACAAACATCCATCTCTGCATCGTCAGCAGTGTCTCCAATGATCCAAACCTCAACTCAATCACTAATGGATGTACGGAAACCACCATTAAAAATATTGAATAAAGAAGAGACGACACCCTTGCCTGAATGTTCACCTACAGTTAAAACTTTACCCATGTATCCGGTGAATATGGATAATCAGCAGATCCAGCAAACTATCAAAAAGGAAGTCGCTCCACCGCAGCAAAGTCCTGTACATCGGCCTTTTACACCGATGGATGTGAAAAAAGAATTACTTGACGAAAGCTCACAGCAGTCGGCTACATCCGGTGTTTCTACTGCTTCGGATCAGGGCAAGTTAGATCAACCTATGAAAGAAGAATTTCCGGAAAACGTAAACACGGATAACACATCAGAGACTAATGCACCGGAAACACCATCAGAAGCTAAGAAACGAAAACGTCGTGAATATCAGCAGAAGAAGCGGAAACAGATGCAGTTGAATATGAAAGCCGCGGCGGAGAATAATTTAAGCACGGTAAACGCTAAAAAGCGACCTCGGAAAGGATCCAGGTATGAAGAAGATTATGACACTTTTATTGACAACTTAATGGCTCAGCTAAGACTCCTTCCGCCAATGCAAATACAGGAACCCGCCTTAACCACTAACTTTGCTGTTTGTCCACTTTTCGGGTCAGGAGATCTGACAAAATTAAAGAATAAAGATTATGATATTTTAAAGGGTGATTTGGTTGGGGAATTTGGAAACGCAAAAATTCCAAATGTGGGTGATTATTACAACACAAAACCATTTGGTGACGAAGAACCGTTGCCGGAAAAACCACCTACTTCCACACAAAGAGGTTTCTATGACCAAGAATTTCAACCAATTATGTTCGATGAAGATCCAGAAGACAAGAAACTTGACTTCATCTGTAAGGAGCGAGATACAGACACACCGGACACAATTGTTAGTTGCTCGAGTCCGGAAGGTTTCGAATTTGATCCTGTGGATCGGTTTCCTGGGCTTAAGCTTATTGACGATGAGGAAGAAGAAGACGATGAAGAAACACCATTATCTGGTCGCGTGTCGCCTGTTATACCTCTCATTGCACCCATTCCAATCAGAGTGAAGCCTCTTTCACTATATCAAGTGAAAGATGAAGAAGACAATAAAAAATCGTTGAAGTCTGTCGAAAGCGATTCTCCTGTTAAAACTAAGATGGAGGATTCACCTGGAAGCTCTGAAAGCAATGAAAATGTAACCGTTACACTAACTCTTACATCTGGTGCGGCTGAAGACATCCTGGGGGTACTAAAGGAGCTTGCGGGAATTTTACACATCCCCCCGCCGACATCTTATCAAATTATAGAACGAACAGCCACCCCTCCCTCACACAAACTTGGACTTTACAGATCGAAAGGCAAAGATGGCAAAGAAGGGACGCCTATCGATATTCAAAGTATCTTGAACGGTGCGGCAAAATTCTGCCGGCACTGTGATGTGGTCATACTAGATTCTGTGGTGAGAGCAAAAGCTTCAGAATTCCCTCTCCTCTCCGCCAACAAAGGTAACGCAGAAGAAATATTGTGCGATAGTGACTCGGAGTTATTTTTCTGTAGCACACAATGTTACGAGAGGTTCGCGTGGCGACCTACGAATATAATACTGGATGGAAAATCAAAAGGTAACGTTAAAGAAGATACGAAATCCGACATCGAAGCCAACATATCCAAAGACCGGGATGATTTTGACACCGCGTCGACGGAAAGCATGGAAACCGACGACTTAGACATAAAGCCGGATATCAAAGATGAAAAGATGGATTTGTCATTTATAGATTCACTGGATAACGACGAACTGATGAAGGAGGTCGTCGATGACGTCACCGCCTTGGACGAAGACTTGAAGAGCGTAGAACAGGATGAGAAGAGTAATCAGAGTACCGAGAAAGAAAAGTTCCGAGGCATTCGCTACAAGTCATGGTCGCCGGGTTGCATCGGACCGCCCGTTAAATACAAACGACCCACTGACAGGGAGCTGACCGAGTTGGTGTTCCGGACTGGAGTAGCTATTATGCCGGTTACGACTGAGGACACTCGGCGGTGCGAGTTGTGCGGCATCCAGGGAGACGGCGTGGCGGACGGCGTGTCGCGGCTCCTGAACTGTGATGTGGATAGATGGGTGCATCTCAACTGTGCGCTGTGGTCGGAGGGCGTGTACGAGACCGTCAGCGGAGCCCTGATGAACGTGGACACGGCGCTGGCAGCAGGCGTGAGCGCCACGTGCGCGGTCTGCCGGCGGCTGGGTGCAACGGTCAGGTGCTTCAAGGTGCGCTGCGGCAGTGTCTACCACCTCGGGTGCGCCGTCAAGGACAACTGCGTGTTTTACAAGAATAAGACTGCATTTTGCGCGTCTCATGCGCCGAAGGTAAGATTACTTATTCATACCATTAAATATTTGTCAGTTGTAAATTTATTTTTAACAAGGTCTAATTAGTCACACGCCAACGTTGACTGATAAAGTATATCAGTAAGTCTATCAGATAGACAACGCAATGCCTGAACCAGTGGACACAAGTCTCTACATTGAAATATGATATGTACAGGGGTTCCCTAAGAAAGATTGACTAAAACTTAAATTTAAAAGAATGTCTTAAACGAACCGCCACCAGCTTGTAAGTTCTTGAACTGTCTTTAAAAATTCTTATTATAATAATTATTACGATTGTTAATTGGAACTTATAAATTTCTCACTTTGTCTCATCTTAATCTTGCTATTAGAACGAGAAAGACAATGAGCTGACGACCCTGAGCGTGCAACGCCGCGTGTTTGTGTCGCGCGACGAGCAGCGCCAGGTGGCGTCGGTGATGCTGCACTCGGACACCAACCACCTCATCCGCGTGGGCGGGCTCATCTTCCTCTCCCCGGGACACCTGCTGCCGCACCAGCTCGCCGCCTTCCACACGCCCAACTATATATACCCTATTGGATATAAGATTGTGAGTACCTAAGGGGCAATACACACCGCGATGTGGCAACCGCTGTTTTTTTTTTGTCTAATTATTATGTCTATAGGGGACCACACCGAAGGCGCCTGGTTGCCAAGTTGACACACATGTAATATCAATCCGCCGCCACGCTGCGGCCAGTATGTAGTGGTCGTGTCAGTTAAATTCACTTCTTAAGTTCTTATCAATCTTCGTATGGAACTATTTTCGTAAGATACCCTGTACGATACTCCACCGAAAACAAAGCGAAGTAAAAACGTTAAATGAAAACAAGATTGTGTTACTTGACGTAATTGCATCAAAGTGACAACTCACTCGAAGTAAAAAACAATAACTGAATTCGATACTACAACACATCAATCGATATTCCTCCATGTGTCATGTACGTGTGTGTGTGTCAGGTGCGGTTCTACTGGTCAATGTCGCGCGCCAACAGCCGCTGCCGCTACCTGTGCTGGATCTCGGAGGAGGAGGGGCGGCCGCGCTTCCACGTGCGCGCGCAGGACGAGGGACGCCAGGAGCTGTGCGCGCCCACGCCGCGCGCCGCCTGGGCCAAGGTAACTGCCCAACGCACAACGTTACTGCGGTGTAGATTAAAATTATTGTCTATACTAATATTTTGTGCTTCGGAGCGTAGGTCCTGGTTGTTATAGTAAGATAACAGTCGTTAAGCCACATCCGAGGCCATTCATTCATGCCGTCTGAATGAAAACTTTCCCCACATAGGTTGGTCACTAACCATTACACCAATCCTCACTTTAGTGGTGGAGTATGCTCTAGGCCTCCTCAATAAAAGAGACCCGTGCTCAATAGGGCATTCGTAGTTACCACAGCTTTTGAGTTAGTTTAATGTATCACAATATATTTACAGGATAAAATCTTGAGTAATCGGATATCCTACTAACATTATAAATGTGAAAGTTAGTATGGATGTTTGGTCCTCTTTCACGCAAAAACTACTGAACGGATTTTCATGAAATTTAGCATACAGGTAGACGACGATCTGGAATAGGAGATAGGGTACTTATTACCCGAAAAACTCGGTCCAAGCCGCGGGAGGAGCGCTAATGTGTCAATAATGTCGACGTGTTGTGTTGCAGGTGCTAGACGCGGTGGGCGCGCTGCGCGAGGCGCGCGGGGAGGAGGGCGTGCTGAAACTGTGGCCCAACTACGTGACGGGGGAGGACTTGTTCGGCCTCACCGAGCCCGCCGTCGTCAGGGTGCTCGAGAGCTTGCCAGGTAACGCCGGTCGCCGGCGGCGTCGCACCGTCTTATTTTTTCATAATGCTGCCACATCTAGTGTTAAAGTAATACTACAGTAATTTTTTAGACGAGTCTTATTTAGTAAACTATTTTAGTGCATTTTATTGTACAAGTAATTTAAAAATAAGGCAGAATAAATATCTAAATAAATATTAATAAATTATGATTTAATGCTAAAATTTCTGCTGTTTCCAATTACATTTTCCTATTTCTTATTTAATATATTTCTATTATGTTTAAATGGAATAAAATGTAATTAAAACAAGTAAATACTAATCTAAAAGTTTTATTAATCAAATGCTTCATGTGCTAGGAATTGAAACGCTGACGGACTACCGGTTCAAGTTCGGTCGCTCTGCGCTCCTAGAGGGGGGGTTAGCGATCAACCCATCAGGCTGCGCGCGCTGCGAGGCGCGTTGCCCGCGCGCGTGGCGGCGGCCGGCGCGCTCGCTCGTCCCCGTCGCGCCCAACGACGCGCACCCCTCGCACCCCGCGCATCCCGCGTACCCCGCCTCGCCGTACTCCAAGCAGTTCGTGCACACCAAGAGCAGCCAGTACAAGAAGATGAAGCTCGAGTGGCGGAATAATGTCTACCTCGCCAGGTTAGTTGTGTAGCGTAGCGCCTTTATCAGTCTGTGGAAAGATTTCTGAAGCGAGGTTCGATTCTTAGTCTGTTGGGTTAGGTCAGAGCATAGATTACCCAGAGAAAACATTTATGCTGTAATTTAAACGTAGATCAGCGGTAATAGAAATATTTATATTAAAATGCATGAAGACAGTTAGAATCTCGTGTAAATTTTAGTATTATTGACGCTTTAAAGTTTTTCAAGTAAATAGTAACTTGGCATTTTACCGCCTACAAACGTTAAAATCTCCATGCGAGAATTTAACGTGCCCTACGAGGCCCCGAAGCACTCAAGAAGCTGGTTGACTAATAAGTATTTATTAGTTTTATTATTAAACACCATTTCAATATCAAAAACTAATTTATACATTATTTGTTTCAGATCCAAAATTCAAGGGCTAGGGTTATACGCAGCGCGCGACTTGGAGAAGCATACCATGGTCATCGAGTACATCGGAGAGATCATTCGGTCGGAGCTGTCAGAGATACGAGAAAAGAAATATGAGGCCAAGGTAATATTGAGTATATTGTATTGTTATACACTTGTATAACAAGACTGTTAAAATTGTAATATTGTGTTTAATAATAGAACTTATAGCACCTGGTTCACAGAAAGTTTTTTAATATAAAATTGAATAAAAATAATTTAAAAAAAAACATGTCAGGTAAAAATAATATATAAAAAAACAAGCACGTCACAGTCGATAGTTAAAGTGAAGGTGGCTTGTGTCGATCCTACGTCTGAGGCCTTCGGGCGGCATAGAAACTTCCGACACTCGGGGTGGGCCATTAATTGGTGCCAGTGACCTCATTAGACCCAATCCTCATTGGAGCAGCATGGTGGAGGATGCTCTAGGTTTCCTTAAGATAAGAGACTCGTGCTCAGTAGTATTAGGCCGTTAATTGGTTGAAACCATAAAGTCAACCCTGGACTTACACAGTTTTGTCTAGGTTCTGTGAACATTAACATGCGAATGAACGAATGAATGGTCTATTACATTTGTATTTTCTATACTACCATACCATACCATATTAATAAACATAGACTAAAGCAAGAGTAACTTTAAAACTTGTCGTAAATAAGATTTAATTAATTTCAGTATTAATAAACATAGAGTAACGAAGAAGTAAGCTACTCCGAGTCTAATCTCAGAATCAAAGTTAGTCCATGTCGCTACATAGTTTAGCGACCGATTAGGCGTGGACTAAACGTGCATTGACGACATTGACGTTGACTTGACGCATAACGAGAGTACTTCGTTGTTCTAACTAAACGTCATTCACATTGATATTTTCTTTGACCTTTTCTTTTTCATCCCCGTTAACTGAGCGAGCACGTTTTTGGTTCATGTAAATCAATTTTTAAATTTAACAAGTAACCATAGCATGAAACAAACTGCGAGGAGCGAAGTTAGGCGCTTGAAATTGAAAGCAGTAGCTCGAGCACGAATATTTGCGAGAAAGTATTCGTATGGTTAACGTAAGCAATTTGTATGGCATTTTTTCAAAAGCGCCCCTATCGTACGCAAATGGTACTAAAATGCCATACAAATTTGACAAATTGCTTACGTTAACCATACGAATACTTTCTCGCAAATATTCGTGCTCGAGCTACTGATCACGTCGTTTGAAGTTGTAAATTCCAAAATATGTGTTGTCACTGTCATTTTAATGCATGAAGTCATTCACTGACTCACTCTTTTTACTTTTAAATTTTAAAGGTTGCCATATTTTACTCGTTGAAACCGGACTAAGAAATGTATTGTTAGTCCGAGGTTACTCCATGTTTATTAATATCATTGCAATTGCGAAGTTATTACTTAGTTAATCGAGAATTAACTAGTCCAAGTGTAGCTTCAGATGATGCTTGGAATAAGCGATTTTTATTAATAAGGGTGTAGATGAGTTGCGTGGGAGAAATCGCAAAAAGAAAATATGTAGCCATAAGGCTACCTGTTGCGTTGAACCTTTTAGAAGTGTAGGTTGCCAAATTTAGTGTGGGAATGTGGATTTGGTATCTTTGTTTTAGGTCCATGATTAACTCCTAATTTGTAGATAATAAATGAAATTCGTCGGAGAATTCACGTATTTATTGTACACATTATTGCAGCACTTATGCGCGCACACGACTGCTCGCGTAAATGAGGTTTTTACATTTTATAATACTTAATGCTAGGTTAGTGTTGTCCCTACAACCTTTTTTCTTAGTTCAGTGTCTTTGTGTGTTTTATGGTGTACAAACAATAAAGAGTTTATCTATGTATGTATGTCTGTGTGTCTGTGTGTGTTCAGAACCGCGGCATCTACATGTTCCGCCTGGACGAGCGGCGCGTGGTGGACGCGACGCTGAGCGGCGGGCTGGCGCGCTACATCAACCACTCGTGCCAGCCCAACTGCGTGGCCGAGGCCGTGGAGGTGGACCGCCATCTGCGCATCATCATCTTCGCCAAGCGGCGGATCGCGCGCGGGGAGGAGGTACGTCAGCTATCAACATCAAATGAAAAAAAAAAACGCTACACGCTCCTCATAGCGCCACACTGGATTCCCTGTGTCGAGGGTGTCATGGACAACCACATAGATAAGAAACATCAAGGTTTACGGCCGAAATATATATAAAGGTAGGATAGGATAGAGGTAAAGTAAGATCATAATGTTATTGTCAGTTGCTAGGCAACAATTATTAATATAGTAGAATGAATGTAGAACAGGTAGAATGAGAAGTACTACTAACTTATTCATTTATATCTGCTTCCAGCTGGCATACGACTACAAATTTGACATTGAAGACGACGCACACAAAATAATGTGCATGTGCGGCGCGCCCAACTGTCGCAAGTGGATGAACTAGACGGGACGGGCGACGGACAAGACGTGTGACGTGTGACGCACGCAGTCCGCAACGTGTTAATTATTCCAAGGAGTAGCGGATGTCGTACATGCATGAAACAGAACAGGAGGGCGTTTAGCCAGTTGTAATTCGTCATCGGTTACCGTTTTTCCATAGGTTGAATAAGAATCATGCGCGGTTAAACCTCGCGAATGAGCACATTACGTGCCGATAGAATTGAGTTTTCCGGTTGACACTGAGCACGACCTCCAGGGTGAAATAGGGTAGTTGAAGGCTATGAATGTTAGTTTTGTGTACCAAAGTGATTTTGAAAACTTTAACATAAGCAAATATTAATTTAATATCGTAATGAAATACACTTTTTAAAGCTGACGTGTGATCTAAAGTATCGATAAGACAATATCAAGAGTTTTACAAAATAATCTCTTATTAAACTATTATTTTGTAATTCAATTTAGAAGTCAGATATTAGGGGCGATTTGGGCGTACTTTGTATATAAAATTAGATTAGAAAATCATTGTTGTTATTATATTTTAATGTTCTAGATGTGAATGTTTTGACTTTTGACATATATGTAGATTAAGATTTATTTTAAATTTTCGATGTATTTTATGGATATCTGTGTCACTGTTCTTTTCTAAAAATATTATATTTAATTTACTTGTTATTCACGGAAATTTGTTTACGGTTAGTATTACAATATTCTAATTTCCAGATAATATATATCAAAGAGAACGGAAGTATCGACGCGATATTGTCATATTTCTTTTAATTATCCACATACAATCGAATTGAAAATTATTGTAGTATTTTATTATAATTTTGATAATCTCGGCTGAGGTGAGATGGTAGGTTAAGTTACCAAATACACGAGTTTGCATTTAGTGTCGCGTAGCACGAGTCACTAGCGATAGATGCCACATTGTGCCTGACCCGTTTTGTAAGTATGTATTGTACTACGTAGGTTGTGTAACTACGGAACACCACAGGGCGCCTTTGTTCGACTTAACTTTTACTAAATATTACTTAGTACAAAGCGCGCACGACTTCAAATTAGGTTTTTGTTTTGTGTGTGTATATATTACAGAAGAAATCAGAACAGTACAGAATCACAAGAAATGATCGAACGCAGGTCGGGGACCAATAATAGCTATATTTTTCTACTCTTATAGTTAATAGTTACGTCGCAAATTAGGAACATTTAATATCATTTGACTATTTATAAATGTGCTTATTCATTATCTTATGTTTATCACTGATGCTCTGACTTTTGCTACTATAAATACATGTTTATTTTCTGCCGATACTGAAGAGGGTTTATACGGTCGCCTAGTTGAATTTGTGCGCGGCGAGTAGTTAGTGTAAATTATATAAAATAAATAATATAAATAATGTTTTGACGCCACCGGAGTAGCGATGTCCACTTACTGGACTTGAGAAGAATCGTTCAATATGTAATGTACTCATTAGAACGGGCTGCGGTCTCTTGGACTGCACTTAGCAAAATTATTTTTAGAATTGTGAGTTTCAAGCGCTGTGTGATCCCGTTTCATACCATTCGAGAGACTTGTAAGTCTTGCAGCCTAATCGTAACCTATATATTTGTAACTTATATTTCATACATAGATATAGAGCGATCATCAAACTGAATGTTTTAATATACATTTGAATAGTATTTAATGATTTAATGAACTGCAGGAATGGAGTTACTTGTAAGTAAAGTACTATAGAATTATTTTATGAACCAGGTTTTCATTTATGACCGTTATATAATGCAATGTAATTTTAAGTGTTAACTGTGCAATATAAAGTCGACAAGTTGTAAATAGTGTTTATATCGCAACTGAGAAGAATGTTTAATAAATCATGAATTAGTTTTGTTTTGATATGCATTGTTCCGTTTCAGTAATATTACTACATTGCTTTTCCATCGAATTTATTTTATTTAAAGCATTCCCATTCTTTTACTACAAAATAATGTTCTTCGTAAAGTGTTTCTTTAGAAATATTATATTCTTAATATTTTATTTTCGCATTATTTTCCTTCATTAAAATTTATAAGAATATTAATTTTTTTTTATGTACATCCTACATACTATTTTAAATAGAGATGAAACAGTGGTTTGGCCGGATAGCCGATATTCGGCAAGCTTCGAGGCCGGATACTAGATATTCGGCCCTGTAGTAGTCAAGAAAAACAAAATCCAATTGCTAACGATATTGACTTTTTCTTGAAGACATCTCGAATCGATCGCAATCACAACGCATAAATTTGGTGGTCAGATAATTCGAATCAGTACCGTCAGTATTTCAGTAATCAGTAGTTAAGGTTTGCTAGAATTTATCTTTCAGCATGTTCCGGTTGGGAACATAAAAACAATGCTAGTTGACTGATAAAACAGTTTATTGATAAAAACTTAAACTATGATGATAAAATGATTGATTGATAATATCTAATTTGAATGCACCCGATCGCGGCGGTAATTGATTATGCACTAATTTTATGAATTACTTCAAATGCTCGCGATGCGATCGGTGGCACGTCATAGTGACGTCAATACCTATAGGTACGGTGTTCGGTTACATGCAATGCACCGAACATATTCCGGGCCGGCCTAAGATGCCGTGATAAAGATGATGCTGTTAGTAAGTATGATTACAAGAGTGATTACAAAATCAACTTAGTGCTATGGTTAGTATGATAGTTATAAAAATTACATACAAAATTGAATCACGTAAATAAAAAAATATGAAAGAAAAAAAAAATGAGTTACTCTGTTTGAGTTTGAGATAACTCTGTATTTAAATTGATGTCTTTTTGTTATGTATAGGCGATGTTGCCTTGTCCTTCTTACGCGCACTCAATTGTAATTTTGGTAAACGATCAAACACTCGCGCACTGACACTCGCGTACGCGTGATTTAATTCACTTCGATCACATTCACGCACATCACTCTCACTACACTGATAAGCCACATTTGGCACATTACACACACTACCACTAGACACAACACTGATGGTGGGCGGCAGCGGGCGGTCTCCGCTCAAGCGCCCCGCGCTCGAGCGGGCCGCACCGCGGACATCCTGCTCCCGTGGGCTCCGTGGCCGTGCGTCCTGCTGCCAGCATCGTCTTCCCCGGCGTTTATACAGCCAGAACGCGACAATACCGACTACTATAGCTACAGCTATGTAACTGATGGCGTACTGATGAACGTCGTGATATGATAAAGTGTCTATGTCTATCTGCTCGCTATTTGATTTTAGGTTTTTTACTTGTTGTTCAACTTTGGTGATAGTCTGTTTTAAAAAGCCATCCGTGGCGTTCTCTTCTTTAATTTCCGTAACAGTCAAATGAATAAAATGATTAATTTGGTCTAGTTTTGGAGTGTCAATGTTAGGCGAAATTATAAGTTTACTACTATGATATTGGAGTGGTTGTAAAGTGAACTGTTTTCCCTTTACAATACAATGCTCTTTAAAGTTAATAATGCCAGCGCCACTCAGCTGTTGTACAGAAACTTGATCCTCGCATACGACCTTTACGGAGTAAATATCGCAACAAAAATAAAAATACTGTGACGGCGAGTTCAATGGCATCCATTGATTATTACATATTTTCTTTTCAGCTAAACATTTTGATGATAGACTCTCCTTGGCTCTCACACACAAATTTTCGTCATTTTCTAAATGTTCTATTGGTTGTTTCAGTAGGCAGACGTGAAAATCTTCCATGTAGGAACATGCTTGTAGATCGTTATTATCCATAATTAAATAAGAGTCTCGCTGTAAATTAAATGCTACATACTTTGATATAGGTGTAATAGTAATCATATTTTTGTTATGTTGGCGGGGAACTGGAATCAACATATACATCTGATAATTGTCTCGGCTTACAAGAGGAATTGATATTTCAAATATTATGTATTCCTTAGTTACTCTTGTCTTTACATGAAGTAATCGGTACATTTCTTGTATATTAAGTAATATGTTATTGATAGGTAACGTGAGATCTTTAGACATCTGACTACCTATTACTTGTAATTCGGTTTTTAGTTGCGTGGGAGTAAGCAGGTGAATACTAATATGGCCATGATAGATATCTGTGATAGTATTCAATAAAGTATCTTGTAGTTGCTTTAAGGTTTGTAGAAGGTTGTTTCCCGATAAAGCCGTTAAAGTGAAGTCTTGAATTACACTAAGGTTTGCTATTTCACTTTTCAATACGTTAGTTATAGTTTCTAAATTATGCAGTTGTTTATGAATTATTTTATGTTGTTTTTCTATGGTATCTTCTATTCTTTTTATCAAATTAAACTCGGCTTCCACGACTGATGTTTGATTTTGCCAAAGCTTATTCAAATACTTTTCATTGTTCTTTATTTGATTGATGTCCCGAGCGTACTTTTCAGCGAATTTACTATCAAGTACACCGAACAGGCTGTTTGCTATGTTTCCGACACCGTCGATGAGCCCTCGGCGCCGACGCCGTCTGGCAGGCTCGTAAAAATGCTGGCTTAGCAAAAGCTTATTATAGTATTGTAATTCTTGATACGAGTGTTTCATCTGTAATAAAATCATGTTGCAATTGACTTGTTTTTGAAGAGCGTTGCAGGTGTTATCTAAATAGGTTGATAGTTTTGCATATGCTTCTAAACCTGTCCAATATGGCTCCATATTATAATAGACTACTAGGTTCCATTGATCGCGAATTATTTTGATTTTTGTAACAGGATCAAAGAACAAAGATTGATTATTTGGAAGCTTAGAAATAGTTGGCTGGGCTGCTGACGTTGTTATCAATGTCATAAAAAACATTATTGCGGCGACAATAGCCGAAAATGAATATTTCTTGTTATTTTTCTGTTTATGTTGTTGCTGTTGTGTAATTTGATCTTCATCGCTTTCTTGGCTCAATGGTAAAACGGATAGTTTCACTACGGGTCGTTTGATAATGCCATTTTTGGTTCTAAGGGTAACTACTCTGACGAGATTGTCCTTTCCAGGATGAAGTTCTATTACTCTCCCCATTGCCCACTTACCAGGGGGGAGGTTTTCGTCTTGAATTGTTACTAGGCTTCCAATCTTAATGTTTGCTTTTGAATTTGTCCATTTAGATCTTGCTGATAATTGTGATAAATATTCTGTGTTCCAACGCTTCCATAAATCTTGCTTTAATTTTGATAAAAGATGCCACCGGGTCCGGGCATCATGTTCATTTTCAATAATAGTCAAATCTGAACAGCTTATTAGAAAATGTGCGGGGGTTAAAATACTAAGATCTTCCGGGTCTTCTGACAGCGCGCATAAAGGTCTTGTATTTAGGCAAGCTTCGACCTGGCAGAGGAAGGTAGAATATTCCTCAAAAGTTAATCTTTGCTCACCTACGACACGTTTAAGATGAAATTTTAAGCTGCGCACTGCTCGCTCCCATAAGCCGCCCGCACTGGGCCATGATGGTGCATTAAAATGCCACTGTATGTTCATCTCTGTCACTTCGGCCAAAAAGCTATCATTGAATATTTGCTGATGTTCTTCATAGTTTTCTTGTAAAAGCCTATTTGCTCCAACGAAATTGGTTCCCTGATCTGAGTATATATGATGTGGCATGCCCCTTCGTGCCACCATTCGACGAAGGGCTGCTAAAAAGGCTGAGCTGCTCATATCAGACACTATTTCCAAATGTACTGCTTTGGTAGCTAAGCAGACGAATACTGCTATATAGCCCTTTGTTGTTTTGGTACCGCGCCCTTTGCTGAAATTGATATACACATGTCCTGTGTAGTCGACGCCAGTATGATAAAATGGCCGTTCAGGGTTACTTCTAGGGGTTGGCAGATCCCCCATCAGTTGCTGCTGCATATCAGGGTTATGCTTTTTACACGTAACACAATTTTTTATGTGCTTTTTTACAGCTCTTATGCCTCCGGTGATCCAGTACTGCCTTCTTAGGTTGGCTAGTGTCAGCCTGGGCCCTCCATGAAAGGTAAGTTGATGTGTTTGCTCAATCAGGAGAGTAGTCAATCTGCTTTGATGAGGAATGATTGCTGGGTGCTTCATATTTTCGTGAAGATTCGAATTTGCTAATCTACCCCCTACTCTTAAAATTCCTTCCTGATCTATGAATGGATTTAAATTCTTTAAAATACTTTTTGATGGTAATTGTTTATTTTCTTTTAATTGGTGTATGTCTGTGCTAAAATGATCCATTTGTACTGTTTTAATAATAATGCTTTTTGCTTGTCGCAGTTCAGGTAACGTGATATAGTTGGGCATCGCTTTACGTTGGCGCGTAGGTATAAACGCTCGCCTTATCCATGCTATAATATGAGTCACGGTTCGAAATGAACTGTGATTACTTAATAACTTATTTACAATGCTTAGTTCAGGGTCTGATTTTTGGATGATATTGACATTCCTTATTTTACTTTCTTCAACCGTTGTGTACTTCATTTTCTCCTGATGATCTTGATCTTGAAAAGTTTCGAGCCACTGCGGTCCCTTCCACCATAAATCATGATTTTTCAATTGCGTTACTGATAGTCCGCGACTAGCGGCGTCCGCGGGGTTATCGTCCGTGCTTACGTAATCCCAGCTGTTCGGAGGCACGATTTCGCTAACGCTACGAACTCGATTAGCTACAAAGGGTTTCCAGCGGGATGGGTCTCCTTGTAACCACCCTAAAACTACTTTAGAGTCACACCAACAGTACAATTTAATGTTTTTGTATGGATCTAGGCATTTTAATATTTTTCTGATTAATTTAGGGAGCAAGTGGGCGGCGCTTAATTCGAGTTTTGGCAAGGATAATGATTTCTTTTGTGGTACTAATTTTGCTTTCCCCGCTACTAATGTGATACTTGCTTTCTCTTCACCTTTAATTTTTGCATATACCACGCACCCGTAAGCTTTTTGGGACGCATCTGAGAATCCGTGCAATTCGATCACACCGTTTTCTTGAAATCCAATCCATCTCGGAATTTCAAATTGATTTATTTGATCTAATTCTGATTTTAACTTTAGCCATTCGTTGTTTATACTTTGTGGTACCATTTCGTCCCATTTTAAATCAGCTAACCATACTCGTTGAAATAATATCTTGAGCATAGTAGTTAGAGGTGCCAGCCACCCCAGAGGGTCAAATATTTTTGATATTTCACCGAGAAGTTTTCTTTTTGTTATAGTGTTATTTGATTTATCGGAGACGCTGCTATGAAATGTAAATATATCTTGCTTTGGCAACCATCGTAGGCCCAGTGTTTTTGATATGTCATCCGTTTTAAAATTAAAATGATTATTTTGCTCACTTAGTTGTTGATTTAAATTTTCTAAAAGTGAGGGGTTGTTCGAATTCCATTTTCGTAACAAAAATCCTCCCGACTTTAATAACAAATACATATCGGTGATTAACTTTTGACCCCTTTCTATATCATGCGATCCACATATCCAGTCATCCATATAATATGAACCTTGTAATTTTTTAGATGCTAATGGGTAATTTTTAGATTCGTCTGATGCTAACTTTTGCAGGGTCATCATGGCCAGGAAGGGCGCCGCTTTCATTCCATACGTGACCGTGCTCAATTGATAAATTTTGATAGGTTGATTAGGGCTGTCGCGCCATATTATTTTTTGATAAGCTTGATCTTGCTCTTGAACCATGATTTGCCGATACATTTTTTCTATATCGGCGGTCCAGGCATACTTATAGATTCTCCAGTTTAGTATGAGCGACTGTAGGTCTTGTTGCAGGTTTGGTCCCGGGTGCATACAGTCGTTCAAGCTCACTCCAGATGATGACTTTGCTGATGCGTTAAAAACCACGCGAAGTTTGGTTGTTACCGCCTCCGCGCGTTGAACGGCGTGATGAGGAAGATAATACTCCATGATCGAATTACGGTTGCTGGGTTTCATGTGATTTAATGCTATATATTCATCAATGAATTCCTTATAATTGTTAGCAAACTGAGGGTTTTTGTTCATTTTATATTCTAAATTATGAAACTGAGCTAATGCCATTGATTTTGATTGACCTAACTGATGAATAAGGTCAAGTTTGATAGGTAAACGTACTTTGTACCTGCCGTCAGCTGTTCTTGTGGTTGTGTCATGATAAAATTGAACACAGTTTTGATCTTCACTTGACAATGATGCATCCTCGCAGATGTCCTCCATCTCCCAAAATTTTCGAATTTCATCCACATTATTCAAGATTACGTTGCACTGATACGTTTTCATCATGCTGCCGCACAGAACCCACCCTAACTGGGTCTGTTGAGCGATAGGCTGCTCAGTATTATTTCCTTTCAAAATTCCTCCCATCATGATTATTGAATAGATATCTGCCCCCAGAAGCATGTCTACCGGCCTACTTACATTGAAGTCAGGGTCTGCTAATTTAAGATTTTCAATATAACTCCAAGACGGTTTTGAGAATGAACAATTTGGTAAATTTTTAATAAGTGAATTCATAATAATTACGTTAGCGGTAAAAGTGAAGTCGTTGTATATGGACGTACAGTTGATAGTTAGCTTTCCCTTGCTATTATTTTGCTGTTCACCGACCCCAAAGATTACACCTTTACAATATTGCCTTTTCAAACCTAGTTGTTGTGCTGCGCTTTCCTTAATGATAGATATCTGCGACCCTTGATCTATAAGGGCTCGCAATACATGCTGGGTGCCGTCTGCTCCTGTAACCTTTACCAAGGCTGTTGATAAAAGTATTTCTGAAAGATCATCCAGCGACACGTGCGAGGTCGTTGTCGCATTGTCGTTAGATTTTTGCTGTTGGCTCGTGTTTCTTCCGGTCACCTGTTGTTTTCGCTTAATAAAGGCATCATGTAACAATGTATTATGATTACCGGAACAATTGCGACACCGCTTGGTTGAAAAACAGGCCTTGCCCTTGTGATCGAATAAGCAATTTACGCAATAGCGATGTTTATTAACTGTATTTAATTTTTCGTCGCATTGCATTTCTTTGAACTTTGCACAATAAAATATGGCATGATCCATGTTGCAAAGTGGGCAATTATATTTTGAGCTTGAAGTCGACGTGTGAAATGATTTTAGATAATTGGAATGCTTATGATTATGATTTTGATTTTGACCTGAATAATTTGAAGGGGAGAATTTCTTTGGTTGAATAATACCTTGATACTGTTGATTGTTTTGTTTTTGTACATTTTGTTCAATTCTTTTCCGAGATGATTCCAGAATAGTAAATTTACTCTCCAAAAAACCTATAAATTCTTGCAAAACTGGCAACTCCCGAGGGTTTTTTATTGATTCGATATATTCTCCATAAGAATCGCTATCAAGCTTTTGAGATAAAATATGTACCAGCATCGGATCCCACGTGCTGGTATCTATGCCTAAGTTTTGAATAGCGTGCAGACTCTCCTTTGTGACGTCATGCAAACGCTTGATCTGACCCAATGATTGTTGTTGCATAATTGGAAGATTTAAAAGAGTATTTAAGTGGGATGTAAATATTAGTCTTTTATTATTGAATCGATGATTTAATAATTCCCAGCAAACAACATAGTTATTAGAACTTATTTGCAAATGATGTATGATACGCTCAGCTTCGCCCGTAAGTTTGCTTTTCAAAAACTGCATTTTCTGAGCATTCGACAAGGATGGATTATTATGTATTGCTTCATTAAATAGGTCCTTAAAAGAGACCCACTGCTGGTAGCTTCCACTGAAGGAAGGAATGTCCATTTGGGGAGTGGACTTCTCCCGATGAGATACGGACCATAATTTTGTATTTATTTCTTTCTTGATAGAATTGAATTGATTTTCATGCCTGTTATACTCCCTTTCGTACTCTATTTCCTCACCATCTACCTCTCCTGCTATTTCCCAATGTAGATTATCTATCGCTGTCCACCTGCTTTGCAACATTTTCAACGCATCTTCGAACTCCCATTTATTTTGAAATAACTCAACATTAATATTATTTACGCACCTCTGAAACGCCTTGAAATTAATGCCTTGCTTTTTTAACATATCATCCAACTTGCTGTATGTTCCTCTCGAAGTTATGCGACGGTAACTAGCGTCCCTGCTTTCTTCTTCGAGCTGATCTTGCTGACGACCCCTTACCTTCTTAGTTTGCCGCGTTGCTTCTTCTGCTTGTCTGCTAGGCCCAGCCTTTGGCTGTTCTGCTTCTGCTTTTTTGCTTGCTGCTTGTTCTACCTGCTGTTCCTCCCGCAACTGTTGTTCCTTCTTTACCAGTTCCACGTAAGTTTGCTGTAATACCTCTTTCGCCGTGTTGTATAACTCCCTCATCTGGTCGTACTCATTACGCTCAAAATAAGGATCGCTCGTCACTCCAACACGTTCTAATTTTTGATGATTTAATTTGAACTTACTCCACAATCCTTCTAGCCGCTCTAAGCGCTGCTGACAATATTCAATGGTTTTTCGCTCTGCTCCATCCTTTTTAACGTTGACCAATAGTTTAGACACAGAATCATATAGCTCTGCCTGGTTGTCGTACAAACCTTCCATCTTGTTGATTTAGAATGTTAACGATGATTATTAAGTAAGAAAAAAGGAAAGATCTTACTTGTGGTGCTGCTCAGATTGCTGGCGAGTACCTCCGGCTGCTGCTGCTCTGATGATGCGAAAATGATATCCCTCCTTTGCTTATGTCTCGTAAAGGAAAACTCCAACGGCACTGCAATCCTAGTGTACTGCTACAATAAGTCACTGATTTAACCTCACTGATTTTACACACGCGAGGTCCTTTTTTAAGCTCGAAGGACCATTTATGTTCCGGTTGGGAACATAAAAACAATGCTAGTTGACTGATAAAACAGTTTATTGATAAAAACTTAAACTATGATGATAAAATGATTGATTGATAATATCTAATTTGAATGCACCCGATCGCGGCGGTAATTGATTATGCACTAATTTTATGAATTACTTCAAATGCTCGCGATGCGATCGGTGGCACGTCATAGTGACGTCAATACCTATAGGTACGGTGTTCGGTTACATGCAATGCACCGAACACAGCACCTGGCAGTAGCGGTTACAGCGAAAGGCTATTTTCAAAAGCTGGTCTGGTATACGAAGCCAAGTGAAGTCGCCTCTTACCAACAAATGCGGAAAATTTGGTATCCATTTGCCACTTGTTAATTTTGAGTACTGAACTAATTAATAAAATAAACATTTTTGACGTGCGATTATATAAATAAATCTATTGTGGTATGATTTGCCTTGTGTAAAATAATGAGATTTTTTTAATTTTATTATTCGGAATCCAGCCGGATACTGAATTCCGGTATCCGGCCGGATAATTACCGGATATCCGTTTCATCTCTTTAATTTAATGGGAATATAAAAAATAAAATAGTGGGGATTAATTATTAATATTTGAAACTCCAACATTCGTTTCATATAAATTTTATTACAAACATTGTTTGGGCTTATACTGCAAATAATTATACCAAAGAAAAATCAAAATAAAGCTGTTAATCAACAGTTAACACTCGAATTATGTGCGTCCGGCGCTCCAGTGGCCGCCGGTGGTCTGCAAGCTCCAATACTTATTTGGTCGTTTCATGCTGCCGAAATATATCAGTGTCAATGTGATACATCAATGGCACGAAAGAAGACACTTGTAATTAATTACATTAATTTTCTTTATATTCACACCACAATTTGTAACATCTCACCTGGTTCTTTCATACAATCTTGCGTGCTGGCCATTTCATTAATTAAAACCGCTATCTCCCGATAAATGCGCCAAACCAGCATGAGTTGTTACGTCATTTTATATAATTTAATTAATTTACTTTCAGTTCATGTATTATTATGAATATTATTAATTTTATAGGCAGCACTCGCTTTCAGTTTTAGGCTGTTATTATTTACGACCTGCTGCTTTTCGCTTATTTTTTAGGGCAAAACAGATTTTTCCTTAATACTTAATAGCCGCCCTGCCAGGCCGCTGGGTTTCGCAGACGAATATAATTCGAGCATTACACTGACTGTGGACACTAAAGACAATGAGCGACGGCTGGCTGAGAAGAGATTACTGTTACTTAAAAAATAATAAAGCGATTTGTTTTCTAAATTACGACTGCGTTTTTATTGACATCGGATTAAGTTTGGTATTTGTGCTATAATTTGACGCGAGTTCCAATTCCTTGAGCGTTTTAATAAAAAATATTTTTTTATCTCAGGCCAGTCGTTGCAATTTCATTTAACGGAAAGTAGCATTCAATGAAAAATTAAACATGAAAGAAATTATTTAAAAAAATATGTATAATCATCGTCGCTATTACAAATATACAACACAATGAGCACTATATGTAGAATAACCGAGTGAAGCATCACCCGCCACAGTTGGAATGAGAAACAGAACTGAATAAATAAAGATATAATTCAATCCGATGCACTCGTTTTAAAATAGACAAGAATATAAATATTGACTACAAAAGATAAGTATAGAACAAGACAGACGGCAGGACAGAATCCTTGAGACTGGAAAAATAAATACTATGTATTTATCGGCCATATAAATTGCACCATAACCTCAAATTACACTTTACACGGTCTGACCAACTACCAACCCACCCTACTGACCTTAGCTCTTCCCGCATTATATTGCCTACACTTCCAACCAATGACCATTGAAGTACTTTGCGACTCCAAATGTTTAAGAATTACGTTATATCTTCAGGTCTCCATCAACGGTCCTAGTCGAGAATAACAACTGTATCTAGAGATGATTACATTTCCGTATACTGTAATAAATTTACAGAAACATATGCTGCAACCTTGTAACATTATTGCTGGACGCAGTTCGTCCAATTTAAAGTTGCGATAAAGTCGCAAATACTGACACGAATCGAACATAATATCATCTTATGTAAATACGGGGGGGCACCTTTTGCCCATTTGATACGAAACCATAATTAATGCATGTCCATGAAATTGTCTAAGTTAAATAAAAAGAAATACATATTCATGGTGGTAATCAATCACTGTCTCATACGGACGCAAGCCCGCACAATACGCGCGGACGAGTCAAGTTAAGAGTACGTTCCCCGCAAGTGAGTGACCGTACCAGCACAGAACGAACAGCTGAAAGCTATTTATAGAAGAGATATTTTAGAACTATATCGATATTGTTACTTCGCTAACTAGTAATGCTTGGCTCGCAACCAGAGGTTAAAACTATAAAAATAAATTTTTGTACTCAATATTTTGTAAGTACTTTAGCATTCACATCAAACAATCGACAACACTCATCGATTGCAAAACTACATTCAAGTTTTATTTCAGATGGTGAGATATCAACATTATAACACCATGACTTCACTATCACAAACATCTTGAGGATTCATTAAAATACATGAAAAACTATTAACTTACAGCCTACACTGCCTTACAGTAAGACTGATACTCTCAAGTTACAATATATCGTTAAAAACCTGACGAAGCTCAGCATTACTAGCGAGCGAACATAAGGCCGCTTACAAACGGGAGCATTTCCACTTATACATTATAAACATAGCCACTTCTAAACGACTGAACAACACGCGAGGTAGATCGATACGATTGAACGATTGAAGTACACTGAATAACCAAGTGCTCGATGTTCACAATTCACATTATTTTTACTCCACATTGGAATGTGACCCTAGATTATGTAAGTACCAATTAGAATTACTGCATTACAAGTAACCATTTGATTGGTAATTAGTTCCAGTTGTTAATTATAGTACCAAGTTTGTACGAGGGGTATACTATACAGTGTACACGTGTGGGTGGCTACGTTCGGGGAATATAATAATGAAAAGCAATCGTATGGTGCGCGGCGCGGCGAGGGGGGAGGGGGCGGGTTCAGTCGATGTACTGCGCCAGCCAGCGGAAGCCCTCGCCGTAGCCCTGCCGCTTCAGCACCGAGCACATGAACAGCTCCAGCGGCCGCCCCGGAAGCTCCGACCGGGACACCTTGCCCTAGAATCGTGTACAAGGGGTCATTAGTAACGGCAATTCAATATAAGTCACCCCAGAATTAAGGGTATTCTCCAGAAGGGTAGGCTCTATCCTCGAGATTACTCCCTATTGCTTTTTTATTTTTTATTGAAATAGCCGACAAACGAGCAAGCAATCCACCTGATTATTATTATTTGAATTTTCGGGCCCGGGACAACCATCCCAGGGGCCACTGCGACCACATTTAATCTATTGTGGCTGTACCCTTTTCTGAGTTAGATCTGGTCTCCAAGTCCTACTGCCCGGACGAACAGTAGGATGTTCCCAGGTTCCAGATCTCTTACTTTACTGGGTGGGATTAGGTGGCCTCCTTGCACTTTGCAGTGTTGTTCAGACCTATCAACAGTAGGTGTCTATTCAATGTCCGGTGAGCAATCTGATGAGTACCCGTAAGTCAGGGTGATTCAGGTCGAGCACCTTCTTTGAGTATTTCTGTGAGTAGCCAGCCATTAGGGTTTTGGCTCATCCACCTGATGGTTAGTGGCTATCTTTTCCCATGAACATTTGTCGCCTTTTACGACGCGTGCGACTTTTTGCAGTCTAACTAAATGTGACATTGTCTCACTGCGATTGTCAGTCACTTCGCGCGTGTTTTTGCAGTTGCAACAACGTTGCGACGGTTCGCGCAGCTGTTTGGTAACACTATTCACACATACGTCATTATGTCGTGTCTTCGCGTAGGTGCCAGATGAACGGACAATACGACTAAGGCCCGATGCTCACCTAAGCAATATTACATGTGATCTTGATTTTAACTATCAACCTTCAATGTAACTATGGAGTAGCGCCCATTTGCGTGAGTATTCATCGTGCTAATAGAGACACAAAAAATCACGTTTCTGTAACATTATTTAGGTGGACAATAGGCCTAAAATGTTGTCTCGAGTCTTGACTAGTGGCGAGTGAGATAGTGGGCGTGTGAGAGGGACAGCAGTCGGCACTAACCTTGCCGGTGGTCTGCTGGTAGAGGTTGAAGTACTGCCGCAGCTCGTCCTCGCTGGCGGCGCCGGGCTTGTCGATCTTGTTGCCGAGGATCAGCACGGGACAGTTGCTCAGCGTCTCGTCCGTCAGGAGCAAGTCCAGTTCCGCCTTCACATACAGATCATTATGTAAAACGGTGCAATGTAAACTTTTAGGTTTGAATCAACATGTGGTGTGACATTCAGAGTGTTCATGATTTTATGAGGATCTTAACTTTACATATAATACAGTATTTATAGGTAAATCATTTGATCATAAAAGATTGTATAGTGAGTGAGGGATCGTTGAAAACTCTTACCATGTAAAATGTGGGTAGCATTATGTAAAATCCGTGATATAGTTGTATGAGATTTAAAGATTTAATGCCAGCAAGGTGCATTTGTTGGTACCTACCTACATGTTGACTAAAAGGGAGTCTGAAGTCCGAAGAGTTTGCTTCTATTTCAAGCTGGGTACAGTGTACACGCCTGAGCATGTATAATGTATATTGTTAGGTCACCTTGGACTCGAGCAGCCTGGCGCGGTCGCAGGCGTCCACCAGGAAGACGATGGCGTCGACCGCGGGGAAGTAGTCTCGCCACACGCGCCGCGCCTGCTGATGCCCGCCCAGGTCGAACGTCGTGAACCGCATGCTGCCTATCGACAGCTCCTCCGACGCTACAAACATTGTTGGTTTTACTACACATTTTTCACATAAGCATGTGCTACCAACACCCATTGCTCATGGTGACCCGGCAGAAAAATGAACGAAGACTGTCTGGCTACTTTCAGTATGCCATCAACTCTAAAAAGTTTATGCCTAATGTATTTCGGCTTTTGGTAGGAAGTTCTTTCTCCTAGTCCAGCGGCGCCGCGGCGCTGCAATGTGTTGGAGATGCCTTTAAGATGAACACTTACTGTGTTGTGGCTCGTCTCCTTGATTGTCAAATACGGTCAATAGTTTATAAAACACTGTTTCGAGAATGTCCAACTAGTATTAACGTGTCTTTGTGTCTTGGATTACCAGACTTTTTCTATGTATTTACACCTGCTTTTTCATTTTAAATTATTTTTAAACATTATTTTGGAAAGTGATTTACAAGAATATGAAATGAAGTTTTTAAATTTATAACCATAACTTTTTACTTATAACACTGGAGTGTAATGAATCCTAACCCCTAAACTATGTAAGCGGGTATCATATTTTATGCAATAATTATTTCTAGCACAATCCAGTGCAATCTCTTTCGTATTCATGATAATCAAATTGCTTGCTTTGATTATGCCTTTGTCAATAAACTGTCTGCTTTCAATTGCAAATGACTGTTCTATTTTCGTTCCCTCATTTCATACTGTATAATTCCTTATACATAGAAGCACTTTACTATAGGTTTAGATTTGCTACTAAAATAATTATTTTTTATGTTGGTGGTGAAATTGTAAATTCAAATAAGAACCATCCTAAGAACAACTAATAAATCTTAAGATTGACCTTTAACTTCTTATCTCAAGTGACCTCTATAAGTCTAATCTAAATAAAGAAATAAATGCTGGTCTCTGGTCACACTTGTTTGTAGTGGAGTAGTGGCACCTACATAATTATCCCTGACTGAATATTTTTTTAAGGAGTTTTATTTTTGCTTTATTATAGTACACATGGTATTTGGTTATATGCGCCCTTACTTTGTAAAATTTTAATAGCGTTACGAAATTTAAAAAAATACAAATCGGTAAACGTTTTCGAATTTTATTTATATTTGTCTTTACCCTTGAAGTTATTGCTAGCCGCTATAAAGTTTCGCGCGTATTTATAATTTAATATCACTTGCCTTGCTTTTGCTTGAATCTAATCTAATCTAAATATGGCAATACAGTAGGAAAATACTACAGTTTATGAAGTTTATTACCCGAGTCACACATAAACGTGCAAATGGATTTAATATTATGATGATGTGAAATTACTTAATCAATTAATTTATTTATTGTTAATATATGTTCTGTTGTAAGAAATAAACTCCACAGAATTTACATTTCATATAAAACAAAAGAAAAGAGAAATAATAGGGGCTCTATGTATGTAACCAGATACACACAAAGATGTCACCTCGAGCATGGTGGTAGTTTTGATGGGTAGCTATAATTTTTCTAGTCTCAATTTTGTAATGATATTTTCATATATGGTTGCAGTATTGTGGACAGATCCTCTGACCCAATTATGTAAAATTAAAAACTAACTTGTAACTCTTCAGTCTCAATACAAGAATTATAATTATTATTGCATATCATTAGATTATTAGATCTTATCTATTCTATCTATGATACAATTTAAAGGATGTATGTGCTTGATAAACACTTTCAAGTGGACCTTAGCTGAAGGTTAAGACTGAATAGCAATTGTGAGGGCTATTTGAGTCCTCTTCATACAATATTTCAAAGAGTTGCCAAGTTTATATATTTCTTAATAACAAATTTATTAGAAGACTACAAATACAGGAAATTAGTTATAAACGCAAAAAGAAGTAAATATTTTTGTAGTTAAGTATTTGAACTTGAAGAAACTGGTTTGTAGTCAAACAAAATTAATTAGCAAGTTGACCTAATACCAATGTGTATTCTTCAAGGTAAAGTAAAATGGTGCTTGCATAATAATAATTATTATAAGCATCGTAAATTCATGCATTCATTAACATATTATGTCTAGGCATGTTAAAATCCTATAGGGAATTTGTCCGGCAGCCTATTAACGTTAGTAACATAGTTATTTGTTATGAGGGTATGACGAAGATTGAACAGTTGAAACCAGACCGATGGTCTTTACATCCACTCACAGAAGTCTATTGTACCATAACACTTCCCTCCAAATCTCCGATTTCACCAGACAAGACTTGAATACTTAGTACATACAGAGCTTAGTCCTCTAAATGGAACCAATACTATTGCATCATCTATTGTTCTGTGAGTTACACCATAACACAGGGAAGTTACCTTGAGGATGGAGGAAAGTATCTAACATCTCAGAATACTCATCAAAGATCATAGACGAAAAATCAAATTAAGAACACTCATAGTCCAGACTGTGCTTGACACTACATAATCATAATTATGCTATTCAGTATTCCCAGTGCATAATATATCTTTTCTCTTATTATTATTAAACTACATGCTATATTTTAATTGAATGTAAAGCAAACCAAATAGTTCACAATACAATGAACCTCAACAACACTAAATTATTAACACAAATATGTAAATAACACTCAATGCAATCTCAACTGAGATAATGTGACAGATGCCTCGGCATTCCCGAGAGCAGCAGATAATGTAATAATAATAATATAATTATCACTTACTTCGGTGAAGGAAAACATCGTGAAGAAACCTGCACACCGGAGAGTTCTCCATAAAGTTCTCAAAGTTGTGTGAATTCTACCAATCCGCACTTGGCCAGCGTGGTAGACTATGGCCTGTACCCCTCACATTGTGAGTGGAAACCCCAAGCCCAGCAGTGGGACAATTATGGGCTATTGCTTGGCTTTTTATTGGACGCAACAAGGAGTTAAGAATGTAATAATAGTTAACAGCAACTTACTGGGATGCAGTGTAGGTACGTGTTGTGCCAGTCTGTCATCTTTAAGCATGTGAAGCAATGTGGTTTTGCCCGCATTGTCCAGACCCAAGAATAACAGCTTTCCAGACTTCTTGTACAGACCTGAGGGATGAAGTATAATAAGGATAATTTAGCCATTGAAAGTTGTAAATATTCTTGTGTAAGTGACAATTTGTCTTCATGAGAAATACAGTTCTAAACCCAAGTGAAAGTAATTTTTAAGATGACCAACTAGGGTTTAAGTATTGGTGAGAATAAATTTGAGGCTTTTCAGAACTATGTAAATGTAACAGGTATATAATTTAGGATCAGGATGTTTTATTAAAATTGAATATTACCATGTGAACCATATTTGTAAAATAATGCTTGCATTGATAAGACATTAAAACAAAACATGTTTATAGTATTATTATCACCTTGATTTAAAAGTTCCATAACATTAAGTACACTTAACTTTAGTAGTGCTCTACTGCAACTGTTTTAGATTGGAATAAAATTGCTTTATTTATTGTTCTTAATTACTATGACTTAAAAGTAACAATAAATTAGGTATTGTACATTTAACCCTATTAATTATTGAACAATAAGCAGCAGTCATAGAAACAGAACATAATAATTCATATTAAGTTTAGAATAACAATACTCTATTTCTAAGAGGAATCTTATTTTACAAGAAAGTTATTATGACTAAATTACTCACCCAAAAAACCCAAGACTCCAGTTACCCAATCCCAGATAAACATATTGAATCTGGAATACATACGATTTATTACTTCATCGTATCGTCACCTTATTCACAAAGAAAACATACGTCTAATGACTTGCATTTAATACCTATATTTAAATCAAATGTGTAGTGTCATGCTAACAAAAGATAACAAGAATCATCGTCTTCAAAAGCCCATACACCAAAGTCTCGGGAAGAACATCCAAAATCATAGTATTGCGATAATGAATTGAGTAATGCGAGTGACAAAACGTCATATGCGTAGTTGGAACTTCAGGTTCATACTTCACTAAATGCGCTAAATGAAGAGTTAAATACTCACTTATTATAATTGAACTAGAATTAACTAATGCTAAAGGAAGTTTATCACAATTTCGCACTTATTAGCAATAAGAAACGTCGCTAAAACCGACGCTTTATTATAAATTTGGGATTATACGATGGAATATCAATCTGTTGGCAATGAATGACGTGCGCTACTTCCGGTTTTCACATTGCCATTAGCCAGGATCAGGACTTACCCTGCAAATTGTTGTAAAAACGTGGCAACATTATTTAAGGGTATGTATAGACATAGACATGCTCATTATTAGCTTATAATAATTTTAATATAATTATGCTTTCCAAAATTGCCCAAAAAGTTCCATAGCTCTAATTGACATCGATAGGTTATTGCATTAAATATTTAAATAAAAAAATATGGCAACGAGTGAACCAGACAAGTTCTGCTGTACATATTTAAAAGGTTGTGCAAGATTATGGCTGATGAGTAATTTGTATTCGTATTTCATAAACCTTTGTGGAGTAGACTGTAGCCTGGTATTTTTTTTTAACAATCAACCATTATTTAAGAGAAACATAATACTGTTGACCAGTGACGTCCAATGATATCGTTTTTTGCATTATTTTTAATAAACAGTTGTATTAGAATAAATACTTCTCCGGCTCTCCCACTAAACTTATAGAATGCGAATGAATTTTTCTTACTTGTGTACTCTATGATGTGATATGACGGCATAAAATAGGGGTCAGTACCAGTATATAACAGAGTACTCTGTGGTCAGTACTCAGAGTGCTTAGTGCGAGTTTTATTTGACATAACGGGTTTGCAAAGTAAATGCGAGTTGGCTAAAAGCATGGGACCGAAGCAGAGCCATCTAGCGGCAGTGAAAAGAAAAGCTTCGGTCCCACATACAAATTTTAGCCAACTCGCATTTACTTTGCGAGCCCGTTATTTCAAGTAAAGCTCGCACTAAGCACAATTTATTTAAATCTAAACCGCCTAGTCCCAACTCCTAAATCTCCTAATACGCTATAGTCACCGCGCACTAAGAAGCCCAATTTGTCGTTTGCCATCACAGTGACATTAGAGATGTACAAAAAAATCGGTTCACGAAAGAAACCAATTTTTACAACAAATCGATTCAAAATTATAAGACCTAATCGATTTGATAATTAAACTAAAAACCGTAATATTTATGTACCTACCTACTAGAGTCTGGCCAACGAAAGTAGAAAATCGTAAAATGCCGACAATTTTAAATGGCAGCACCAATTTTATGTCAAAACTACTGACAACTGTCACTACTGTCAGATGTGTGACTGTCATTATTATTTTCTAATCGCGAATTATGCTGTGTTAATGAATAAAACAGTTAAAAGTGGGTCGAGAAAGCTACTTTTTAGAATAATATCAAAGTATGAAGAGCATCAACAAGAAATTCTTAATGTTTATATGAAAAAATGGAATGTTTACACGTCGTAACTGCATTCATTGGTGAGTCGGATCAACTGTGAAAGATACTTGATACTTTTGTTCTATTTTTATTTAAACAACGCGTGAAATTTAATTTAAATGAACGCCTTTTGTTTTTTTTTTTCACAGACAAGCTGAAGGGTGCTAATATTGAAAGAGAAATTAATGGAATACGTAATATTATCAAAATTTGTCAAACCTAGAAGATATTGGGTATATAAAATCGAAATGAATACCTAGAGAAAACAGGTAATTTTTTATGCGTTATTCTATTACTGAATTTTAGAGTAACTACTTACCTACAAATAGAATTGAGTAGGCACGTTCCGTATGTTAAAAATGAAACAATTATTTTATTTTTCAGGACTAGATATTCAAATAATGGGTATGGATTACAAAGTATGGGTAAAAAACGGCCTCATGACTGACCATGTTGTAAATTTAAAAAAAACAATAGAAGAAATGCGATAGAATCACAGAAGAAGAATTGAATAAATTTATTATAAATGTTGGAAACTGATTCGAGCAATAGTGATGAATTTTTTGATCTTCAATATTTAACATCCGCTATAGGATTACAAAAAATAAATTGTATTGCGACATTTGTGTTTATTTTTCCTGTTGATTCGCCATAATTAACAATAGTTCTCGGTTGTTGATTATTTATATAACAAATTCATATATGTTATAATATTAATAGGTAGAGTCTGGCCAACGAAAGTAGAAAATCGTAAAATGCCGACAATTTTAAATGGCAGCACCAATTTTATGTCAGAACATAACAAAGTACTCTGTGGTCAGAACTACTGACAACTGTCACTACTGTCAGATGTGTGGCTGTCAATATTATTTTCTAATCGCGAAATAAGCTGTGTTAATGAATAAAACAATTAAAAGTGGGTCGAGAAAGCTAATTTTTAGGATAATATCAAAGTATGAAAAGCTTCAACAAGAAATTCTTAATGTTTATATGAAAAAATTGAATGTTTACACTTTACACGTCGTAACTGCATTTATTGGTGAGTCGGATCAACTATGAAAGATACTTGATACTTTTGTTCTATTTTTATTTAAACAACGCGTGAAATGTAATCGAAATGAACACCTTTTGTGTTTTTTTTTCCACAGACAAGCTGAAGGGTGCTAATATTGAAATAGAAATTAACGGAATACATAATATTTATCAAAATTTGTCAAACCTAGAAGATATTGGGTATATAAAATCGAAATGAATACCTAGAGAACTAAGATATAATAATTATCTTCACTAAAGGTAATTTTCTATTACTGAATTTTAGAGTAAGTAGTTACCTACAAATAAAATTGAGTAGGTATGTTAAAAATGAAACAATTATTTTATTTTTCAGGACTAGGTAATCAAATAATGGGGTATGGATTACAGAGTATGAACAAAAACGGCCTCATGACTGACCATGTTGTAAATTTAAAAAACCAATATAAGAAATGCGATAGAATCACAGAAGAAGAATTGAATAATTTGTTGGAAACAGTGATTCGAGCAAAAGTGATGAATTTTTTGATCTTTAATATTTAACATCCGCTATACGATTACAAAAAATAAATTGTATCGCGACATTTGTGTTTATTTTTCCTGTTGATTCGCCGTACTTAACAATAGTTCTCGGTTGTTGATTATTTTTATATAATAAATTCATATATGTTATAATATTAATAGGTATGCATAATTTATAATATCACAGATAATTAAAAAATATTATAAGATAATTGAACTATTTCCTCTGTTTGTTAGTTGATGTAACACATGAATCTCTAATTTTAATAATAATTACAATAATATGAACCACTGTAATTATAAATAGTAATATTCTACTTTTCAAGTATCAACATCAGTTAAAGCTCTAATTTGTGTGTTGCCATCTACAATTTTTTCAAATTTCGCGGGCTTGCCGATTTTCTACTTTCGTTGGCCAGACTCTATGCATAATTTATAATATCACAGATAATTAAAGAATATTAAAAGATAATTGAACTATGTCCTCTGTTTGTTGGTTGATGTAACACATGAAACTCTAATTTTAATAATAATTACAATAATATGAACCACTTGTATTCATAAATAGTAATATTTTATTTTTCAAGTATCAAAATCAGTTAAAGCTCTAATTTGTGTGTTGCCATCTAAATTTTTTTCAAATTTCGCGGGCTTACCGATTTTCTACTTTCGTTGGCCAGACTCTACCTCGATTGAGCTATCTCGTACCGCGTATTCTTACGTATTTACGACTTTAATAAAATATTCTTCTATCCATTCGCCCATGAACATCAACAACACCAAAAGCATCACTGGTGCGTAGCCAGCCAAGAAAGAGAAGAAAAAGAAATAAAGATAGATCATGATAGAATGAAAGTCCCGCTCAGTTTCATAATAATATTTTGACATAATATTATATTATGAACGTCAGGAAAAAACATGCTTATTTCGTAAGACACATTCATGTATACATAATTATTATTTTGTTGAAAAAAAAATGTTTACCGCAACCTTAAATACATAATTACATAGAACATATTATTATCTATGAGCTATGAGTGTGAAGCGTTATTATTATTGTTATTATTATCTACAGTTACTGTCCATGGATGGCGAAGTGCCCATACATAATGGAAAATGTCCTTTGTTAGCATCCAATTCATCTTGGTATTATTGGGTACCTAATTTTAAATTCAAATGCAAGCAAATCATTTTTAACAATGTAATTAAATTAATCAATTTTCATTTTTAAATTTCGATTATAGTAATGTATCGATTATGATTGGTTTTATAAACGGTTTCAAGCCGTCACATCACCCTACGTCAGATTAGATTTAGGCTTCTTCATATAAGATTGTTTGGACGTCATATATTTTTATTAAATTTTGCATAAATTATGATGTGATGGGATTTTTACTAGATTTTAACGTTTAATATGATTTATAATCAACGCCAATGAAAATGAGTAGGAATTTGTAACAAATTTTGGCAAAATCCTTTGTCCGTAAGTATTCAACAATTCATGTCAAGTAAATGAATATTCCATTTCGCTCAAAGACACCCATACAAGGTTAGTTCATATTAATAAATATCAACTATCATTATGGGCATATTAGATAATTTTGACTATAAATAGTAGCATGATTGTGTAGCTGTACCTTAACTTTACCTCTATGACTTTACCCCTTCATCTTTGTTAAAAAATAAACTTATCTATAAAATTATATACTCTGTAAATGTTAAGTACCGCAGATTATCGAATAAAAAATATTTTTTGTTTATGACTAGCTTGAAATACTTGTCACCGGAAGCCTTTTTAGTTTTTGACAGCTTTCAAAGCTTAAGGTATCCCGATGATTTTTATGAAATTGTTATGTTTATTGAATATTTACACATACAATATTGCTCAATAACGTTAAAATAGTTCTTAAATGTTGTTGTTACTTGGTTGTGTAAAGTTTTTGTGTAAGGATTACTTTGATAATTGAGGGTTAGAAAGTGCTCCATCCAAGTCTTGACATTTTCAGGCTAAGCCATGGCTCCAAGGAAAAACAAAGTAGCAAAAGAGGAGGTCCAGGTTACTCTCGGACCACAGCATTTAGCTGGCGAGACAGTGTTTGGCGTCGCGCACATCTTTGCTTCGTTCAATGACACATTTGTGCACGTTACCGACTTGTCCGGCCGGGAAACCATCGCCAGGGTTACTGGAGGCATGAAAGTTAAAGCTGACCGTGATGAGGCATCACCCTACGCCGCTATGTTGGCTGCTCAGGTTTGTTACACCTGATATTTACAAAACAAGAATTATTTGGATATAACCAGATATGTTTTCAGCTATATTTACTGAACTACCGGGTTGTAGAATTGCTATGGTTATCGCATTTATCCGCAATGAAATACTATTTTAATTAAGTAGGTACATAATTCGGGAATATTGTGAGCCTACCAAAGGTTAGAGTAGTATTCAAAAGTTTGTGGCATCAAGACTTTAGAAATACAGGGAATTTATTAAAATTACTAAAATTTAATGAAATAAAATTGTCTATGTATATTTTTATTTGAAATATAAAATAATAAATATTTAATATTTAATAATAATTTACATTGTTAGATTTTTATTATCATAAAATTGCATCAGATTGATCCCATCTCTATAACAGTGGGATCCAAGAATCCGGTAGCAGTTTGTACATGAAAATGGTTCATCAGCTGATTACAACGGTACATTCAATACCTAACTCGATTTAAGATGCTAGAAATGTCTTTTTGCCAATTCAGAGCTGTCAAATAAGTCCCAAATTAGTCATTAATCTATGCTTAAACTGTCAAGTCGGTGCCAAATGTTTTCTGAGCTGTGAAATAAGTTCTATGCTTAAACTGTCAAATCAGTCCCAAATGTAAGTACTCTATACCTTATGTATAAACATTGGGGAAAAAAGACAAACGGAGGTAAGAATCACTGGGGTCCAAGCTCCCCGTGACAGGGGGAGTAGGGCGAAGCCCCCGAAATTAAAAAAAGCTACAGGAACCCAAAACGGAATGGGTTAGGTTAGGTTTGTATAATTTTTTTCATGTGGAAATAGGGACCCCGTGAAGCAGGGTTCCGTTGACATTTATGACGAAGTGTAGTTTTGTGACATAATTGAATAATTATAATATCATTGTGTGGCAGGAAAAGACACCATGAAGCTTTATGATTATTTTAAAATTTTGAGGTTAGGTTAGTTTTTCTTAATTTTCTCGGAAATGGTGCGTCGCCGAGAGTTGCGAGTGGTACCGTTGTAATCAGCAATCACCCCTTCTTCCTCCACCGCCCCCCTCTTTCCTCCACCACCCCCCTCCTTCCTCCACCACCCCCCTCCTCTCCCCCTCCTGCTACCGGATTCTAAATTTTAGTACTAAGGTTATGAAAGTTTTTTTCAATTTTCTCGAAAACTGTGCGTCGCCGAGAGTTGCGAGTGGTACCATTGTAATCAGCAATCAGCCGTTAGTGACTGAGTTGGGGCATTAGCTACATTAGATCATAGTTATCATAGCAACGAAAGTATATTTACTATTTGGTAAATTATCTTGGCTCTTTAATGAAATATTAATTTACATTACTTTAAAAAAATAAAATTAATAGACAGAAATTAGTTTTAGTACTAAATTATTCATTTTGTGTCTGCTTTATTTTTTTTTAATTATAAACAAGTAAAGTAAAAACACTGTAAGCAAAGCAAAGCAACAACCCATAATCATCCCACTGCTGGGCTCGGGGGTCTTCTCTCACAATGTGAGGGTTGTAGCTATAGGCTTACTCTACCACGCTGGCCAAGTGTGGATTGGTAGACTTCACACACCTTTGAGAACTTTATGGAGAACCCTCCGGTGTGCAGGTGTCCTCACTAACTTGTAATATGCACATAATATTTGAAAATTAGAGTTGCATGCCAGGATTTGCACTCTGGCCTCTACGTATGGGATGTATCTTAACATTCTAACCATTAGGCTATCACTAAACACTGTAAGACTATTAATAATTTTTTTTTTACTTTGTCTATCTGCAATCAGCTTTTTTTAGTTATATGCAGATTTGTGCGTGTATCATTGCGTTAATGGAGTGACAAATCCATTGATTGTATTGTCATTATCTATTAATTTATTTGATTTGCCTAGAAAGCAGCATACAGAAACTATGCTGAATTGTTTCCAAAACGCTTAAATTACCTCATTTCCTTTGGAATTGTGGAATATAAAGTAATTTATTTTTTATTTTTAAATTTCTTTAGAATTTAACACTCACAAACAGGGTACATATTTTTTTCTTTTTAAGTATATGTTACACTCTGTGACTGAAAATGCACATTAAGTGAAAAAACAGTTCTGTCCATAATGCAAAACATACACAATACAATAGGATTACATTTATTTATTTTGTCCATAGTAAATATGATCATTGCACGTAATACTGTAACACCAGTAGTCCAATACTAGTTAGAAAAAGTTGATAATTATTAGAAAAAGCAAGTTTAGTAGTATTTTTGTTACCATAATTGTATTGTTGTAGAAAATCTCTTACTGATCAGTATTTCCTTAAACTCCAGGATGTGGCTGAGAAATGCAAGACCCTCGGCATCACAGCTTTACACATAAAGCTGCGTGCCACCGGTGGCAACAAGACTAAGACTCCCGGCCCTGGCGCCCAGTCTGCTCTCCGCGCGCTGGCCCGCTCCAGCATGAAGATTGGCCGCATCGAGGACGTGACTCCCGTGCCATCAGACTCCACTCGCAGGAAGGGCGGTAGACGAGGACGCCGGCTGTAATCTTTTAGTTTAAGCGCACTGTGGACTGCAATAAAGGTTTACAGTATTTACGCGTTTTATTTTTAGTTCTGTCTTAAAACAAAATGGGATTTTTTTTTCCTTAAATCTTCCATGACATAATTACGTACAATAATTAAGTACTAAAATAAGCCACCTCACAAGATAAAAATGGATGCATTTAAATCTGTTTGAAATGTAAGCTCAAAGTTAGTTAATCTATAGACTAGTAACAAAATAATAATGACGACGGAACTCCGCTGAGCCTGCTTCCTTCGTGAAACTCCACCCTGGACCTCTTTTTATCTCATAAATAAAATCAATAACCTAATCTCACATTTATTTCCCTCCTCTATTATAATTGGGGGTAATCTATGGTTTACACACTGCACAGTACAGTGCGTTTCAAGTAAGTCTGCAGTTCATTATAATGTTGGTAACATTGAAATGTTTTTGAAATTTCAAATACCAATTATAGGGAAATAATAATAGCCTTTTTGTCACATTCATCAAAGGTAATAACAATATAAATTACAAGATAATATAAAAAATTGTATTTTACATATTATTAATTTGGAAAATCTTATTCCAATGCTCAACAGCAATGGCGAAGTGCAGACTTACTTGAAGCGCACCATAGCGGAGGCGGCGCGGTGTAGAGGTTCCTACTTCCTCAATCCATACGGATATGATTTAGGTATAGGTGAAGCCAATGGGTGCACGCCTCACGGGTCGTGGGTGTTGAAATTGATGAATTTGAATCTTGGATGGGTATATTTTACAATTAGCTAACCCGGCAAACTTTTTTGTATACCGCTTAGCAAAAATTTTGAGAGAAAACACATCTTACGTGTAGAGCGTAAGATTAGAAAAAAAAAACACGGCGAACTTCGTATAGCCTAACAAACTTTTTTTTTTCTAAAATAAAAGTAGCCTAAGTTACTCCTTGTTACACCAGCTATCTGCCAGTGAAAGTCCCGTCAAAATAGGTCCAGCCATTTCAGAGATTACCCGGAACAGACACATAAAAATTGTGAAAAATGTTGTTTTGGTATATGTACCGTGTATACATCCAAATGCACTTAGTAAAAAGCGGTTATTTTAATATTACAAACAGACACTCCAATTTTATTTATTTGTATAGATAATGGTAGGTATCTTGTTCCTAGACCTAGATAATTTTCCAGGAATTTGACAATTTGAACAGTGACTCCATTTTCCTCACAATTTGAACTTTTTTTAAGTAGTACTCCAAATCACGTATTGTATTTTGAAATAATTTTGAAGAAAAAAACAAAAATGATACTGAGAACTTTGTTATTTAATTATATATTATTTCATATAAATAAATAGACTTTTGAAATATACATGTTATGTTTGTCTATAATAAACATTTTATATCATACACAAAACGTGAAAATTTTCAAAGTACATACATAGGTACTTATCTAGTTATATCTAGCGTAACATTAAAACCCGGTATAGCAGGTCTACATTATTGCACGATCGTGGGTTCACATGTTGGCCACTAAATATGAAATATGACTGTAACACTGCCAAAATAGGTATTTTTAAATAATAAAAGTTGGGTAAAAGCCCTATTAAATTTCGACTACGAAATTAATGATACAAAACTGCAAATGGACAAAAGATATTCGAGATTAACCACTTAAAATAATCAATGTTATTTTTCAACAGCGCTTCGAAAATGCACCTTCGAGTTTTAGGCATCTCAATGCACGCGTTAATTTAAATTCTTCCATGGTCATATAAAACACTTCAAGTTATATTTAAGAAAAAATAGGAAGTTTTTAAAAGGACTCTTGAATTTATAGGTACACATTAATGATCAACTTTGAAAATCGATTTCAATTTAACTTTGTTGTACTAAATAAAAAAAAATCATTCAAAATAGCCTGATCACCTTCATACTACCTAATAAATTTCCTAGCGTTGAATTTCATGTTTTGTATACGCATCCGCCGCCTGGTTACAATCATATTTCGTAATTGGCGTAAACAGTTACAAACTACCTTCTTAAACATAAAGTACCTATATAATATTTTCCGTAAGTACGTGAAATAATATTATTAAACATGTTTGTATGTTTGTCACGGAGGGACGCTCGAACAAGCCGATAAGATTCGACTAACACGTCAGTGCACAATTTTACAAATGAGATCAAAATGTATAACTTTCAAAACAATGCTCCTTGAGCATACTAATCTAAACGTCTGAACAAACTTTACAATTTACATTAATATAATTTAGTTTTTCAATGTTTACTTCTTTTATATTTAATCTATCATTTAATTATTTTTGCTACATTGGAAAATATTATTTTCCTGGCACGTAATTTTAGTATAGGTTTATTTTTAAACTACACTTTCAAAATTGTGAAATCAAATGTGTTTCAAAATTTTACAAGCGCAATTTCAAACTGTTATTAATTTTATTTCAGCATTTAGTGAAACAAAGATGTCTATGCTAAAATTACGTCTCATCTTTCATAAAATTCGTCATACAAAATTATTATGATATTTATATAAAATGCTACAGTTAAGCCGATACGAAGCTATATTATATAGATGCTGCAATCAAAGCAAATTTAAAATAATATTTAAACTCGACTCTGACATAGACAACATCTGAATAAAAAGCAGTGTGACTTACTTAAATTCAGATTCAACTTATCAAGTCAATAATAACTCATTTTTACTTTCCAGCATATAGTACCATTTGATTAATTTAGACTCATGTAGGTTTAACGTATGGCAAGTTAGGTATTGCGACCGAAATAGAATTAAACTTCCTATTAATAGAAAATGTAAAACACTGTCAATACACCAATAGGCCTTAGATTATATTTTTATTAACTCATGATTTAAAACCATTAAACAAGCAACTACGATAGTACATAACATGATGTTTATGCAAGGTGTTTTTTTTCTTTTATTTAAGTTATTACAACACATCTACAAAAATACAAATAAATTTATTTTCCTAAACTTTTTTAATTTGGCTTTAGAAAATATATCGATACTGTTAATATTACTTATATTAAAATTGCACAAAAAAATGAACATTGTGACATCACGAGGCCGACGTCAGACGAGACACTGCACGTATGTAGCGGCGCGGCGCCCAAACACACAATAATTTTTACACACAACCGACACCGAAATTTAAACGGAACTAGACTACGGTCTGTCAAAGAAACGTCCTGGGCGCCGGCAAGACGGGGGGCGGCGCGACGCAGGCGCGGACCCGCAGCACGGGGACGAGGGCGAGGTCAACGGAGCGGGGCGGGGGCGGGAGCCGGGGCGGGCCGCGCGCGGGGCTTACGCTACGAGGCGGTCTTGAGGCGGATCTTCTTGAGGCGCGAGGGGGACGGGTGGGGGAACGAGCGCCGCTTGGGGGCGCCGGCGAGCGCACCGCCGGGCTCCTCCCAGGCGGCGCCCACCTCGGAGGAGGAGGAGGAGGCGACGGGGCGGCCGCGGGTGGGGCGGGGGGAGCGCGGGGCGGGGCGCACGGCGCGCGAGAAGCTCCGCTTGCTGAGCTTGGTGGAGAGCAGCGAGGCGCGCGGGCTGTCGGCGTCCTCGGCCGAGCGGCGGCCCAGCTTGGCCTTCCCCCCGCCCCCCACGCCGCCGCCGCCGCCCACTTGCGTCTTGCTGGCGTTGGGCTTGCGGACGGCGAGGATGTTGCGCCGCTTGGTGGACAACGTCTTCTTGGGTTCGCTGTCGGCCAGGTAGCGGGTCTTGGAGGCGGTCTTGACGGGCTCGGCGGGGGTCTTCTTGGCGAACTTCATGTTCATGGTGATGATGTCGTGCGCGGAGCGCGGCGGCTTGCGCTCGGCGTCGGTCTTGGCGCCGACGTACGTGTTCTCCTTGCTGACGTCCGCCATCTTGCCCTTGGAGCGCGCGTACAGCGGCAGGCGGCTCGGGGACGACGTCTTGGGCCGCAGCCGGGACATCGTCAACTGAAACGGAAGATCACCAGTAACACCGGCGAGCTCGACCTGCGTCTACGTAACGATTCATTCCACCTCACACCCGTTAGTTTAGTGCACGTGATTATGGTGTTACTTGACACGGAACAACAAAATTCACTCTGACATTAGTTCTTACCCCGATCGAATTAAAAGGCTGGTGTTTTTATAGAAGTTTAGGGTGATTTAGCACTGAAAATTAAAAAGGAATGTTACAAACAAAAAGTAATAAAACAAAATATTGTTTATTGCAGAATAAGTTGTCAGTTTTGTTAGCACAGTATCGCTGAACGATGTAACTGGTAATGGATTAGGTACTTTGTTGTTGTAATTATGTTAAGTGTAAAATAATAATATTAAAGTTGCTATGAGCGAGTATTTTAAGATTCATTTGGATAGTTTAAAACAAAATCAACAGAAAATGTGCAATATTTTCTCGCCTGCTCATTGATCAGCTGTTTATATAAAAATGATTGAGTTTCTAGCTATCCATCAGGAAATATTACTAGCAATTAATAAAGCATAAATATATCTGAAATTTCTCACATTCCACGAACACCTTGGAACTAAGTTTTTGAAATGTTATATCTCATGATAATAATCAGATACTATCGACAGTCGTTTGGAAAGAAAGTGAGAAAGAGAGACTTTGTTATGTATAGAAAGTGGCCGAGTATCAGAATAAAGTATCGTGCGTACGTGATGTTATACATTAACATAATAAGAATAAAATATATACACAAAAGAAAGATAATTTTTACAGTAGACGATATCTTACATAGTGTGTGTGTGTGTGTGTGTATGTGTGTGTGTGTGTCATATACCTGCGGGCGCAGCGTGCGCGTGTGCGCGCGCAGCCAGTCGCGCAGCGCGGCCAGGTTGCGGTGTTCGGAGCCGGGGATGCGCGAGTTGGGGTGCTGCCCCGTCAGGTCCAGGATGGACGCGCCCAGCGACCGCCCCACCTGACACACACCACACACAATCGCCAACGTTTATTAATTAAATTAGTTTTTTCCCGCGGCTTCGCCTGCGGTAGAGTGGTTTCGAAACATTTTTTTTTATTAATTAATTTAGATTTATAGAACCATATTAGATATTAGATGATGTTCATGGCTACATGCGCGTGGATATCCATTTTTTACAAATTTCGCGGGAACCCTGAAGTTTTCCGGGATAAAAAGTAGCCTATGTGTTAATCCAGGATATAGGCTATCTCCATTCCAAATTTCAGCCAAATCGGATAAGTAGTTGTGGCGTGATTGAGGAACAAACATACAAAAATCTTTACAAACTTTCACATTTTATATTAATAGGATTTATTTACTACTGCTTTGCGGTGTTTCCCGGCAGTGCCAATGTTCAGCCTCAATGCCATTCACACGCACACGTGGAAATTTTGCGTGCGTACACAATCCGTACATAACATAAACACAGTACAATTTTATTGATATAACAAACTGTATAAAAAGTTCGCAGATTTTTGTATCTTATACCATTTCAACTAAATAAATTGATCAGGGTCAAAATGGATATAAAATACAAACATTCTTTGCAAAAAATACAAGATAATTTGAGGATTGCCTTAATACTTAAACATAAGTACGCCAGCAAAAGAGGACATATGGATGGCTTATAAGAATATCGGCAGATTTTTGAAGAGATTTCACAGCAAAGGAAACTAACAGTTTTGACAAAACTGCAATAGACAACGAAGTGAGTATTTATACTGTAATTGTCGAACAACATACTGCGTGTACGTAAATACGTGTTACAATTACATAATGGGAAATATTAACAAACCTTCATTGGGTCTATCTCTTCGAAAAACTCCGAATTCTTAGCGCGACAGTGTCTTACCTGAAACGGTGTTAATGTATCTGAAAATTTACTTTCTAAGAATATATTTAAAAAAATTTACCTATTTATACGCTAACCTTATTGTTTGGAAAGAATGGGCTCCTACAATGCAGCATTTATTTCCAAATAAATCTAAGTGCTTGTGTTAGGATATAAGACAGTCGATGAATATAAGCAAAAAGTTACCTACAAGTATATTTTGTAAAATTACTAGCTGCCCTGACAGACTTCGTTCTGCCAAAAGGCTTTTTTTTTATTAAAACCTTTCGTATTGAGATGTAAGCTATCCTCTTTCAAGTTGGATCAAACTGCACACGGTGTGCAAATTTGATTAAAATCGGTTAAGTAGTTTAGGAGTCCATCGCGGACAAACAACGTGACACGTAATATATATATATTAAGACTAGCTGCCCGGACAGACTTCGTTCCGTCAAAAAATAAAATAAAAATTTTTTTGGGGTTGACCACCCTTAACATTTAGGGGATGAAAAATAGATGTTGTCCGATTCTTCACCCTAGCCGATATGTACGCTAAGATTCACGAAAGTCGGTCGAGCCGTTTCGGAGGAGTTCAACTTCTAACACCGTGACACGAAAATTTTATATATTAGATGATAAATTGCATCGCTTAGTTATCAGTGTAGAAAACAAGTTTTTATATACAATAGATGATAATTCGTTCTAAATTCCACGTGATCTATGGCATACCCATAATATTTTCGGTGTTACAAGGCACGGACTTACAAGGCGTTTTAATAGAGTTTACCACCAAGAATGTGTGCGATGTGTACGGACTCACAAGTCGTTTATCTTTTGCAATGTAAGGCGTGCACAGACTGGGTCTCTTTGAACCATATAATTATCGATGCAGAATCGGCTAGAAATAGTGTTAGGATTGACTTACAAATTGTGCGATGTGCACGTCAAGTCGTACGGTGCATCGTACGCACTACATACCTCCTCAAATATATGCGGCGTGTATTTAGGCGGCGCGGGGGGGTTGGTGGCGGTGTGCGCGGGGGGCGCGGCGGGGGCGTCGCGCAGGGGGGGCGGCAGCACGTTGACGAGGCGGCCCGTGTTGTAGTTGCACTCTAACGTGTAGGAGCGGACGAGCCCCGTCGCCTTCAACACGGCCACGCGCCCCGAGCCCTCGCGAGACATGCCGTCGCGCCGGTCCCTGGACAGACGTTATTGTTAGTACCCGCCGTTGAGCCGTGGCGAAGGGCGAAGTCTGCATAAAGACTTTATTGGCTAATCGCTATGGAGTAGCAGACGACCATTAAGTTATTGTTAAATACACTAGCCAGTCAGCCAACCTGACCTAGGTACTTTGAATTTCAAATAACACAACTTATCTTATTAAATTAGGCACAAAAAAAATGCCTTCTACTAGAGAAAATATTTGAGTTCTAAGTTCTGTGATTACGAGTATAATATAATTATATTAACAAATTAACTTTTATCGACCGTGACTGAATTAAAAAAAATACGACGGGTTGTAACTTGTGACCCATATGAACGTGTGTGTGACAGTGCATGTCAGTGTGTGTGTCGGCGTCACTCACTTGAGGTACATGTTCCGCTCGGTGAAGTTGCAGGAGGAGAAGTGGAAGTGCAGGTTGTTGAGCGCCATGATGCGCGGCAGCAGCATGCACTCCACGCAGCGCTCTATGTCCTCGAAGTGGTTGCCGTACATGAAGATACCTGAACACACACACACACATACATACATATTATCTGTATTAGGAGCTGGCAGATCTCATCGTAGCTGGCAAATAATAAACGGACCACATTTAGAGAAAGAAAACATTTATTTTGTCCAATTTTATTTCCCCATTTTGCCATCAGATTCTGGTAGAACTATAGTGGTTAATAATACTTATTATTCGTTAGTAAGAGGACAATAGAAAGTAATGACTGCTAATGTAGATTAGTCCCGTTATATTTGTAATCGTGTGCTATGTAACGTCGTGTTCCGGCTGGGAGTTTGAGCCAGTTCTTTCTTTCTTTTTCTTCTCTCTTTATTGGCCGACAACGTATCAGAAATGCCTTTGGTGTCGCTGATATCCATGGAGGACGATAGCCACTTATCATCAGGTGGATCGTCAGCTCGTTTGCCCGTTTTTTCCATAAAATAATAATAAAAAATGAGTAACAAGTAACCTTTTTTGGAAGCGTGTCCGTGCAGATCAATGTAGAGGTACAGCCCCGACTCCGCCTCCTTGGGGGGGCGGGGCGCGGGCGCGGGCGCGGGCGGCGGGGGCGCCGGCTTCTTCTTCACCAGCTTGTTCGCCGTCGACTTCGGCTTGTCTTCCTTTACTGGCGATGTTTGTTGCTGAAATTATATGTACCATATATTTTAGCTTAGTTATTTGAGAAAATATAAGTCCTTTAATTTTTTTATGGAAATCCGCCTCGGCTTCGCAGGGGCTATTTACTTATAATATGTTACATATTTGTAACAATCATCACAAAATTTCAGCCCATTTACAACAATCTTAAGTGAATTCCAATAAAACCTTCATGACAAACCGACTTCATCAGACAAACCGACAAAATATAAAAAAAAAATCGTTATTTTAATTGCAATGCCCCTAGTAATAGTCTCAAATATCTTCCATGTACGTACAGATATCGATCAGTTACATTATTATTGTGTGTATGATACGATATGATGACATGATGTAGTGTAAGGTAGTGTAGTTACCCGGGCGCCGCCAGCGAGCGCGTCCGTCTGCACGAGCGCGGGGCGCAGCGCGTCGCCGCTGTCGCCGCCCGCGCTCGCCGCCGACGTCGTCTCCACCACCTTCTGTACACACACACACACACACACAACGCGTTACAACAAGCGATAGGTGGTAGGTAAATAATATTACGAGCGTAAGGGCTTGTTTCACCATCTTCAAGTAGAGTCCTGAATAAGCTATTCGCCGGTTAAAGTGACGTTAAAGTGTCATTTTACATACACGAAATGTCAACTTAACCAACGAATAGCTTACTTCGGACTTACTTGAAGATGGTGAAACATGCCCTAAGTGTATCAGTGTTACTCATATAAATAAATTATTTTGACTTTGACACGTCAAGATATTATTCTATACAAGTCTGAATAGGACCATCGGAACATGTTATATTTATTATGTTCTTCATAGAAGCAAAAAACCGGGCAAGTGCGTGTCAGGTTGTAACGAGGTGTACTAATACCTCGTTCAATACTTCTTGGCTGGCAGATTCATATTTATTCTAAATTTTAAAATTTTTAATATAGGTGGATTTTTCAGAAAATATCATCTGTCAGCTGGGTTCCCTTCGGGAATCATGTAAATACGTTATATATTTTTTTGATACTTTTATTACTTTTTATTGCCGTTACAGTGCCTACTTTATATGATCATTTAATAATGTTTATTACTCGTAAGACAATACAATAATTTGAAGAATTGAAGTTGTGCTCATTAAAGTAATTTACCTACCCCGCCCTGAGAGCCTACCTACTATTAATTGTGGAGGATCTGCACCATGGGCGTAGCCGGGGGGGGGGGGGGGGGGGGGGGGGGGGTTTCGGGGGTTCAAACCCCCCCCGAAAAGTTAAGGACTGACATTTTTATGTGCTAATAAACCTTAAAAAACATTTTTCTAGACGTCATTCCGAATCGAATGAGCTATCGCACATATTTTTAGGAGCTTTATATTTTCTATTAAACACGTTTTTGAACTTTTTGACTAAACTTCTTTAGGGTTATTTTATGTACTTTTAGTCGTTGTATTTTCTTGAACAAGAAACTTGACCCCAGAAAACTAAAACCTGGCTACGCCCGTGATCTGCACCCTCGCAAGGTCACGCGCAATGTTGGTTCCGAAGTAGTAGGTTTGTCAAAATTATTACTCTTTAACTGCTTATGCTAACACAGCCGTGATAGTTTTCCTTGTAAAATAAAATAAATAAGTTATGTGATACGTATTTATGAGAATTTTTTCACTAGTCTAACTCCAACCGTTTAGCCAGCGGGGGGAGGACATTTGACTCTACCCAAAGTCAAATATTTCGCAAACGGACCCCTAATTCCAAAAATGGTCGAAGACCATACGCGACGAAAAAAAATTCATCCTCACGTTAAAAATTAATCCTCACGTTGACAGCAGTGATAGCCTAGCGGTTAGAACGTTGGTCTCCCGAACCGAAGGGCCCGAGTTCAAATCCTGGCACGCACCTCTGATTTTCAAATATTATGTGCGTATTAGAAGTTAATTATCACTTGCTTCGGTGAAGGAAAACATCGTGAGGAAACCTGCACACCGGAGAGTTCTCCATAAAGTTCTCAAAGGTGTGTGAAGTCTACCAATCCGCACTTGACCAGCGTGGTAGACTATGGCCAGTACCCCTCACATTGTGAGAGGAGACCCCGAGCCCAGCAGTGGGACAATTATGGGTTGTTGCTTTATCCATGCCAAATTACAACTTTCTAGCATTAAAGGTCTCTGCGCTTTGCTTCGGACAGACGGACGGACGGACGGACAGACGGACATGACGAAACTATAAAGGGTTCCGATTTTACTTCGGAACCCTAAAAAGCAGCGCACTCTCTCTCTCTTCTCTTCCTCTCTATTACGAACTATGTGAAATCAGCGACGTCGCGACATAATATTGTCGCATTAGTCGTACGAGGGTTAATGTAAATGGCCACATTTTGAGCGGTGGCTCTTTCCTTACATAGTACATACATCAACCAAAGCTTAATTTGTTATTTGTACATATAGTTTATAATATCATGACTTCACATTAAAGACTTACGCTAACAATTTCCTCGTTGTTGAGTTCCGATACCATGTATCTCTTGAAGCAATTCGTGCAGAAATACTCGCTTTCACCTTCCGCTGATGCTTCGGCTTCGTCCAGCTGCCACAGATAAAAGATTGAAAAGATATGGGGAAATGAAATATATATATCTCACCAAGAAAACATGATCTACTAATGAAGTGTATAAATACGTAAGAAAATGACCAAGATTACTGTGACAACGAGTACAACGAGTGCTGCGAGATACTACGACTACTATAGTAAATATTTTCTTGCAAAGTACTTTTATTTTAACTGATGATTATGTAGACATTGTCGATAAATGAAGTATTACGTTTCTCATAAAATTAATCAGATAACTACGTGTGTATATTGCATAAAATTGTGTAAAATAAAGTGTTGAAACGCTCTACGTTGGCTACCATGCTACTAAACTATCATGTGTTTTATGGACATTATTATGGGCAAATTTGTGCGACAGGTTTTACTTAATATTGATATTATACAAGCACCGGTAGTTATATTGATGACTTAGGTTGATTATAGTGATACCTGTCGTTCTTGATCGTCAATCTGTTGTCTCTGGTGCTCTCTGTATTCGTCTATTGAATGATAAGTTGTGGGATCGTCTCGAACCTGTACAACAATAATGTACCCCTAGGTTGAGCCTTTTTAACTGACTCAGCAGGTGGTTTGAGCTTGTAAGGGTTTATCGTAAAAAAATGTAATATAGATTTGAAATGCATGAATTTGATTTTTTTTATAAACATTTACTGTACCCCAAATAGCACCTTCAATTATTATAAAAGAGCCTACATATAATTTGTCAAGAATGAAAGAGCCTAACACGAATTTAGCGATGTGGATATTTTAGTGACCACAACGCATTGTGAGCTGTATTTCGCTCAGTGTTTTAAGTTTTTGTCCGCTATTGTGTGGTGTCCACGGCACTCCAGGAAATTCTAGTGTGGGGCTATCATATGAGTGTATGGCGTGTGTACTGACCATGGTGGCGCTGTATCCGGGCACCATGGCGGCGATGCCGGGCATGGAGCGCTCCAGCTGACGCACGGCGCGCCGGCACTCCCCGCACCAGCCCATGCGCACGCGTGACGTCACCTCGCACGTCGCACTGTCCCTGCGGGCGGACAAACGTGTCACGTTTAATTTAATAAAAAAAAACACTCTCACGTCAAACTTACGTCAGCTTTCAAACAAAAACCATTAGTTTATTTATAGTAGCCGCAGTATCTCCCTGCACTAGATGACATATTGCGCGTTCACTCACTCTTCGGTCTTAGGTTTTAGTGCGAGTGAACGCGCAATATGTCAACGAGTGCATGGAAATATTGCAGCTACCATAGAAGCAGTTAGACACGTGAAATTTATAAAACACCTCTTTTTGCGTCGGCATAAACGCGAATTGCGATTAAGCACAGATCACTTAAATTTTTCGTGTCCGTTCGGTGTCTATGTGTGCGTTGTTAGAGTGAGCTGTATATGGAGTTATTTTTATATGTGTAATATATATTTTGTGGTACAAATAAAGCCGCTTCATTGTGTACAGTTTGTACACACGCAAACTTCCATGTGCGCGTGAGTAGTGCTTGTCGCCCGGCTGTGCCAAATCAAACATGTCTGTAGCACGGCTGACTCTAAGCGAGCGTACAATACGTTAGCACTTAGCCTTACCCAGCGACGGAAGACGAGGACTCCATGAGCAAGCTGATGCTGTTCTTCAACGTCTCCCGCAGAGGTCGAAGCGGGTTGACCCCCTGCAGGTTGAGCTCCTCGCTCGTGCTGAGGTGCACCGTGGAGCCCAGACACGAGCGCAGCAGCGCGCCGTCCAACAACGATCCCGTCTCCAAGTTAGTGTTGGAGGCTCGCGGCGACGTCTCGCTTATTTGCGACGGCGCTTCTTGTAGCTTCATGTCGTACACCTAGAAAGATAACTGACTAAGCTACACGTTCACATACATACACACACATGAGTATATTACAATTATCTACATCTACATGGCGAAGTGGACGCACATGACTCATGACATTCATCTACGACTAAAGAACAGCCAGTCATTACCAACTAACTACGGGTTACATTGAGAGATAGCGATGAATTCTTATGTCAACGAGAGGCTGGCGTTTTTATTTTTTATGTACCATACCAGTAAGGGAGAATGTTGCACGTACTTGATCAATCTGACAGGTCAAAATTCAATTTATGAAACTAACTACAGTTGAAAAGTAAAGGTATGTCATCGAAACTACATAGGTAAAGGTGCCAGTAATTTTCCAAGACCACAGATATTAATTTTACCTGACATTAAAAAATGCCATAGATAAAGCTTTCATAAGCATGTAATCGATAAGCTCTTGTAATTACCTCGGTGAAAATATTAAATTCGTAATCAAGTGTTATCTACCTCAATTTGCATTAATAAGGCATTTGGGAATATTTTACAGAAAAGGGTTACACCTAAAATCATAATATACTTAGAACGTTGATCCCACACAAGGAAACCCTGTGTTGTGGATGACCAACAACTTCCTAATGACACATTCATGCACGAAAAAGATGATTTATTTTTTATTTGGTTAGCAGTCGCCGTCGCCCATGGACACTCGCAGTGTTGCGAGAATGATGGTATCGTATCTCACCTGTTCCGCCAAGTTAGTCGCTTCACCGGTCAGCGACTTGAGATCCCGCTTGATATTGTCGGACGGCTGCTTTAAAGTGGACGAGGACTTGTTCACCGACAGCCCTTTAGCTGCCTTCTCTCGCTTGTACGGCGAAGTCGACGCACTAGTTTTTTTCGTGTCCATTATCTGCAAAATATGTCCATATTACTACAGTAAGAGAATACCTTTATATCCTTTATAAGATTAACGCATGCTTGTAGGCATCTGTGATTTGGTATTGTTTAAGTTTATATACGGAGAAACGGTAGAAGTGCAGGAAGCTACATTTTATATAATTATTTGTTACAAATACGCGTATTAAACAACCTGGTGACAATGTGGAGTGAAGACCCTTTCACAGTATGAAATACGGTCAAATTTCGACTGCGAGCGGTTGTCACTAGTTTTCGATTAAAAATGTTTGTATATTAAGTTATAGAAGAAAACCATACTGATCTCGGTTGCCCACCTCAGCACTCTCGCTAATATTCTGTATGCTGCGCGAAGTAAAACTCTTGCTGTCGTCGCAAATCGGGTCTTCTTCCTTTTCACTGCCAAAGTGATAATACCTGAAACAAAGGCGCATTTGAAATTATAGTCGCATATATATATAATATTGTAAAACTTCACAAAGGACCAAGACCTGATTGCTCATTTGTTTCAGACGGGAATCTATTCCGAGACTAAAGTTCTAGTTCTACGCCTTACCTAAATGACACCGTGTGGAACGTCCTTACCTAATAAGAGCGCGCGACGCGTACACCGACGGATGATACATCAGCGAGGGGTTAAGGTACACGCGGTTCAAGTTAACCCCTCGGGTGTCGGTCCGGTAGTGTCCGCGCGCCACGCCGTCCGGGTTTAGGAAGGGGATCATTTTGAACACGTAGTACTTGCGCAGGTGGATCGCGATCGGATCGTTCCTCGTCAATAGGAGGTTCAGGAAGCCGTTGAACACGAAACTCGAGGGGGTTTCACCGGGGTGCACGCGGGCTGATATGAAAATAATCTGTGGATGAATGTAAAAGGTTTTATTATTATTATTTACACTTTATTATACCCTTAAAGCTAAGTAAGTGGTAAATATTGATTACAACAAAGGGTTTTTACTGTAATCGATGTTAGTTTCACCCTGGTTACTACTATTAGAAGTTGCTAATTGAAGAATAAACTTTCCTTAGTTATACAAATGAGTTATCTTTTATTTCTTACCTTTTTATTCTGAAACTTAAATGGCCTTTCTTGGTTATCTGGAAACAGATGTTTCAGCCGTTCCTCTCGCTCATTTGTGATGCCGTGATGTGAGGTTATAGTTAGCAGGTCTACACGTCGCCCTAAAACAATACACTTGTATAAGGACAATTAATTATATAATAATTTATAGCAGATTAATAAAATGTATCTAAATTTAAACCCAAAAACTGCTAGCTAAAACAGCAGCAAAACAAGGAAATAATTGGCGCCTTTCCTGAAAATTTACAGTTCTTACTCTGATTTTTTTAAACATCCTAAAATTTAAAGAGCTAATTTTGTTACTAGTCTTACCTTCAAGTGAATAGATGAGACATTCTCTGTAATAATATATATCATCAGGAGATTGAGGAGGAGGCAACGGAAGCATTTTCAAGTCAATAGAATTGAGAGCTATTTGTAACTCTGCAAACGAGTATGGGTATGTGAAAGCAAAGAATGTGGTTGCTTTCAAATTATCTGATGTTCTATATTTAAAACTCAGTGTGAAGGTGTTGTCATCCGTCTGTAAAAAAGTAACACTGTTATAATGCAATCAGAATGTCACATTAAGAAATATTTTTATTTGCAATGTTTGAAGGTCATTTAATAAGCAAGTTTACTCTTCTACATCAACCAGAGATGGTTTAATGGTGCCCTGGTATTTAGGAAGGCCAGCAATGACCACAACTTAATCATTAAATAAATTGATACCGAGTGAACAGGGCGGTCTCTTATCCTCTCCCACTGAGGTTTCCCAGGCAATGTACGAGTTACTGGTGCCATTCCTTGGTTGTACATTTTGCCTTGTTTGTTGAGATTTATGAGATTCAAGCGTACCTAAAATCGTTACAATTTCATGACGTAAATAGGGTTTAGCAATTCAAATTAAGCAACACATTAAAAATTACTGTGAATAAAATCAGAATGAATATATTAAGAGCTTCAGTGGATTATGCATTCTCAGCATTATAAATAAATTTATATGGCATTTAATGAAAAATATTTACACTTACCAATACATTAGGCTCACTCGCCTGAACACCAAAATAGAACCAAGTCCGATTCCCATTCTCAAACTCTGTACCCGCACAGTCGGGCCGAGTCCAGAGATTAAACTCATAGTCAGGGGTTTCCGTGGAATTTGTTTTGGGGTTGATGGCTGGAGCTGAAAGAATTATTAGCGATAAACAATGTCACAAAGTAAAAACAATAAAGTCGACTTTTAGAATGGATATTGGTGGGACTCTTACATACAACAGTGTTTGGATCACTCACTCCCTCATCAAGTTCATATATTAATTTATAAGCTTTATCAGCTGTAAATCGAAGTCTAGATAAGTAGATATTTCATAAAACCAAAACAATATTAGGGATTCTTTTGTTATACCTCTACTAAGCTTATCTACAGTATCGTTAAAAGAAATGAAATCCTGGGCCTACAAAGATTGTTTATTTGATTGGAACGGCATTGAACTTTGCATTTCATCATTATTGTACTAGGGAAGTTGGGAACGGGACTCACCTATTAGCTCAGTCGGCACCCGCTCGACATGTCCGAGGTTTCCCGAGTCAAAGTTATGTATAAAATAAAAACCACCGCACTCTATTATATTATTGTGATCCATAACTAATTTTATTTAGGCTACATTATCGTGATACAAAATCTAAATGTGTCACTCTTGTCACCTTTTTGTACGCTTCTACTTTACAATTTATTTGTCTGGTAAAACCTTCGCTTGAATCTTCATGCTTGCCAATTTTTGAATGACACTCAGAAAGTCAAAAATAAAAACTTCACTGTTTTTCTAAACAAAATTATGTAATTTTGTTGACATCGATTGACGGATAACAGCTGATTTGTTTTATTAATGATCTCTTTAAATTTCAAATTGTCTCTAAAAGCACCAAAATCAACTAAAAAATATTCTTTAAACAAACAATAAATTTATATATAAAGCTAATTTGAAACTCTTTTATATTTATTACAGTCACTTTTTAATTGGAACAAGACTTTTTGCCATGATGAAAATTAAATTCAAGATGGCTGCTGTCCTGTCCGTGCTACACAAAGCAATTTATGTCAGTGAGCGGACGTGAAACGAGCTGCCAGTGGTAAAATTATTATGGATCGTTTTTTAATATTTATTTACCTGTCGTTAATACCTTGGAATGGAAAATAAAAATCTTTATTGTTGTTATTGTTAACTCATTACCAATAAACTAAAACTTAGAGGTGATACCGGTTGTTACATACCGGTATCTATATATATAAAAGAAAGTCGTGTTTAGTTACACTATCGCTTTCCGCCCACGTCCGACAATCGGTGACCGATTTTTTGTAGGAGAAAAATAGAACGTACTGATAGCAATAGTCGGTCAAAAAGTCGGTTAGAAATAATATGGAAGAAAAAATCGGCCCGATTATCGGTCCTACAAAAAGACTGACGTGGGCGGGAAGCGTATTTATAACTCAAGAACGGCTGAACCGATTTGGCTGAAAATTGGTAGGGAGGTAGCTTAGAATCAGGAGACGAACATAGGATACTTTTTATCTCGGAAAATAGACCTGTTCCTGTGGGATAAGGTAAATTTTTGTTATATGTAGTTGATAAATTAGTTATTTAAACAGATATAAAATAAAGCTCGGGGATGGATATAGGATACTTTTTATCCCGGAAAATAGACCTGTTCCTGCGGGATAAGGTAAAATTTTGTTATGTGTAGTTGATAGATAACTATTAGTTATTATTATTAGCGACTTTTATGACTCCTTTTTTTACTTGGGAGCGGGAGCGGGAGCGTGAGAGGGAGAGGGAGAGGAAGAGGGAGAGGGAGAGGGAGAGGGAGGAGCACACAGAAACTGTAACGGCTAGCGATACGAAGTTCGCCGGGTCAGCTAGTTTAATATATGGCTAGGTATGCTGTTCTACTAAAATTACCCCTTTAAAATAACAACGTTTAATTACTAGCTTAATAATTACTACAATAATGTTTTTAAACATTGTAGTAGCCTCGCGCCTACTGGTATATATATCTATACATATAATAAAATTGAAGAGTCTGTCTGTGATTTCGAAATAAATGACTTTTTCAAATTGCAAATCGTTACTTGCACTATACCAACACCGAAAAATGAGTTTTTAAAATTTTTGTCTGTCTGTTTGTTTGTCTCCGCAAATCTCTGAAACCACCGAACGAATTTTAACAGAACTTTCACTAGAATATTGAAAAGACTTCAACTTAGCATTTAAGCTATTTTTTATGGTTCCACACCAAAGGGTTCCTTAGGGATATTTTGTATGGAAAAATAAAAAAATGCCAGCTGATTTGTTTTAAATTATAAAAAACGTTTTCTCCGTACAAAAAGAGTAATACATGCATATCTTAGTTTTTACTTATATGACACGGAAAGACCATAAAATTCCTTTAAAGTTTATTTTTTTCATTAATTCAAATTCCTATTACTGAGTGGATATCTGTTTTCTTATTTTGTTTTCAAGAGCATGTTTTTTGCGTATCTTTGTGCTCCAATATCATTTCAGCATTTTATTAATTTCACCTTGGAAATGGTGGAAAAACGCAAATTAATTATGTATGAGTAACCGATCGATTACTATCTTGGCCACTAGATGTCGCTGTATTTATTGATTCACGCCAACGACTTTGGTACATACAAACCTCTTATTTACCTACAAATATATAAAATTGAAGAATCCGTCTGTGATTCCGAAATAACTGCATTTTTCATGTTGTAAGTCTTTATATTAAAACCGAAAAGTGAGTTTTTTTTTAAATTATTGTTTGTCTGTTTGTCTCCGCAAAAACCAATGAAAGGATTTCAACAGGACTTTACTACGATATCGAGTCTTCAACTTAAATAATAGGATATTTTTTAGGGTTCTATAAAAAAGCTAGACAATAAAATATGAGTCGATTTGTTTTAAACTTACAAAAACCTTTTCTTCATCCAAATTAAGGTACATACATTTCTTAGTTTTTTTGCAAGATGGATCAAAAACGTAGCACTGAAGTACCTACCTATTTTAACAGTTTTACAATAATTCAAACACATACCTTTATCTGACTAATCTACATAATATAAGTACACAAATATTCACACAAAATCAGGTATCTATGCATATCTTAGTTTTTTCTAATTTGCAAGATGGAGCCAGAATGTGGCATGAAGTAATTTTTATACAATAATTCAAATACCTGTAACTGACTAAATATCTATTTTTTTCTCCAGTTTTTTTAGAACCATGAATTGCCTACTTATGACCTCCAATAAAAATTTAGCATTTTTATATATCACCCTGGAAGGCGTTGAAAATCGTAATTTAGTTGTACCATAGATATGAGTTGTTCGAACAACTGACATTAAACAAATTGAATTGAACAATTGATAATAAAATACATAACTCCACATACAAAGCATATTGCGACGTGTTAAATCAAGCTTAGGATTGTTATTTGAAATAACTAAGTGTTTCATGATTTTTTTTATGGAAATAGCCGAGCTGACAATCCACCTGATGGTAAGTGGCTATCGTCGCCCATGGACATCAGCAACACCAAAAAAAGAGGGAAGAAAAAGAAAGAAAGAACTGGCTCTCAAGCCCTCAGCCGGAACATGACGAGTCGTTTGGCGGCTGATTCATGTTCAAGGGTGGTAGCTATGGCGAACCCCAGGTGAACCCCATGGAGAAATAATAATAATGGTATTAATTAACAATTATAATGCATATCCTCAGGAACATCGCGTTCAGATTGCAGAGTGCTGAATTTTCTTATTTTCTGTGAAGCAATATCTCCCCTTTGCCGAATTATTAATTTGCCAAAAGTACATGTAATAAATGCAGAAATGTGTTGCTCCTTTATTACCATTCTCACATAACTCATCGAATTAACCGTAACTCTCTCGCACCGCTGAACCAATCTTAATGTGTTTGGGTATAGACATAGATTGTACCTTGGAGAAGGATATAAGACTAGGTACTTCTTTTTTAAAGTCTGAGTTACCTATATAAAGTGAAATACTAATGGATTAGCCAAACGGCACAAAACTTAAGAAAACTTAGAACACACAAAATTTTGAAAATAATATGATGAAATAATAATAAGTGCGAGCTAGGGTTGTTGAACCTAACTTAACTGTTTAGTGGAACCTAACATTGCTGTGTAACGAAAAGATAAACGGAATTGAGAAACACAGAATATTGATCTTTTCACAGTTCCTAGGGATTGCAGACTGTGTTGGATATTAATTTTAATTTGTTACCTTCTCACCTTCCTGAGGAAAAAGGTCTTGACAGACAGACAGACAGACAGACGGGCATTGGAGTGAGTGATTTTGGGAGCCGTGTTTTTTTTTTATGCAGAGACAGTGCTTGACCCCAAAACCACCTGATGGTAAGCGGAAATGAAGTCGTGGATGGTAAAGCCAAAATATAGTATTCACTCTTGACTTGAAGTCACCCACATTATAATCAGACGGGTACATCAACGCAGGCAATTCCAGTCCTTTGCGGTACGCTACGCAAAATAAAAGACGAAGCAAAGCGCGATGTCCGCACCGGAGGGATGTTAACAACGAAAGGAACCCTAAAAATACCGAAACGTTATCAAATCAAATCAAAATCTTTTATTCATATAGGTATCACTGATACACTTATGCACGTCATTTTTTAATGTACCAGCTTTTCAGAAGGGTGATATATTATGATACGTTTATTGACTTTTCATCGTAATGCGGTTCTAATGATCAATCATGCTGCTTTAAGAGTATGTTCTGTAACTTAACTAAAGTGCCTACTATTTTTTCCGAAGCGAAGCGAGGGCAATTGCTAGTACATAAATAATATTGACTGGTATATTTATTATTAATTTGTTTAGTTTTTAAAGTATTTTGTTTCTTGATATAATTAGTAGGCGTCGACATGGTCTTTCCACAGACCTCCTGCGGCCTGCCTGACATATAGCATATACTTGCAATATGTTTTACCCTGGTGGAATAAAATGACTGCGACGCCAGCTTTGTTTTACGGACATGATAGGATACCCCGCTCGACAGCGGGGCCCGCCTATAGATGTAAATCAACCGATTTAAAACGTTTAAAACCAAATTTTGCCGTTTTAAACCCCAAATAAACCGTTTTAAACGGTTGAAAACTCGCCTACAAAAATAGAACTGTGTTTTACGGTTCATTAAGGGTAATTTTTTCTCACCTAAAATCAATAGAAATGCCCTACCGCGAGTACAGTACCTACTGCGAGAGTGTGAGTTTGGTTTAAAACCGAAAAAACTGGTTGAATTCGGTTTTAAACGGTTTTTTTCGTTTTAAACGGGTTAGTTTGATTGGTTTTAAACCGGCCTTACATCTATAGGCCCGCCCCTCCACCGGGAGACACTAGTTCTTCCGAGCCTAAGCCCGGGTAAAAAGGTTCGCCTTGAGACCCGCAGAACCCTCGTATCGGTCCGCGTAGAAAGGCGCGGCAGCGATAGGATGACCCTAGTTTTTAGTTAGCTTATACTTTGTAGTGTTATGAGGAGAGACTAAAGGGTTAAGTTAAGAAAGAAGATAATTAAAAGATAGATTTAGAGGCGTCCACGCCAAAGATCTCGGCGAGTGGCGTGCGGCCGTGCAAGGGCGCACAAGCCAGCACAAGCAGCAGGGATGTGGCTCGCTCACTGTAAGCATGCGGCAGAGGAGTGGGTGTGCGGGCGTGCAGTAGGTGCACAAGATAACGCACAAAGTGGAGAGATCACTCGGCAATCACACCGAGGAACTCTGTAATCAGACTTCAGTCATTACTCCTTCTCCGTGTCAAAGACTCCGAGGGACTTTGTATCAGACTTCAGTATTACGACTGTTGCGTGTTAATCGCTCCGGGGGACTCCTCTCTCTGCCCCCGAGCTCGTCTGTGTCCAGTGAACGATTTTTAAGTCCATTCCATTTTCCAAATTTTCTCAATACATGTGACCTTATCCTCCGTTCTCATAAAAGTTAACAAGCCATCTACGATTTTTCAAATATTTGAAACTGGACGCCGGAGACTCCACAGGCCGCTGCTTGTGGCTCGGGCCTACTCCTTTGGGCCTTACCGAAGGCCCCCTCAACCAAGTGAAATTGTGCAATGAACTATTCTAACTTACTTATTTTTTGTGTATCTATTTATCAGTATTATCGGTCTAACCACCGGAAAGTACATTAAACTTTAAAAATCTTTTCTGAATATATCTCTTAATTATTATCTTCTTTCTTAATTTAACCTTTTAGTCTCATTTCTCTTAACACTACAACTTATATATGTGGAACATGTGGTCACATGAGTCGCTCAGAAGGATCGCACCCCTACTCGCTCATCCACCAGAGAGCTACCTGTTTCCGCGGGAGCTCTTAGATTCTCAGACAACCCTTGGGGGATAAACTTGGATGTACATTGTATTGCTATTTGTAGGTCTACTTAAAAACGAGTTCATGATTAAATATTAAGGGTAGGTACGTCATCATTTAGAAAGTTAGAACCCAAGATATGGATAATAGAATCACTAGTAACCAGTGGCGTAGCTAGCCCTAAGGAGGCCCCACATCAATATTTGTTGTAAGGGGCCCCCTCAACGTCAGCTGTCAAATATAAAAGAAGTGCCAACTTTAGCTGTCGTAGGCCGCTGGTGAGCTTTTTTTGGGAGTGTTAGTGGGGGCCCCGTATAATTGATACGGCTGATACGGCCGGCGCGGCGGTAGCTACGCCACAGGCCACTGCTAATAACATCATTGGCTTGACATCACAAGCGTCCCATTATCGATGGGCGTCGCTTGGCCCCTTTTTTCTTTTGGAAGTCGGCCGTAGAGTACCCTAGCAGTTAGTCAAGTAGGTTTCACGGCAAGGCAATACTTAAATGTTATAGTCTTTATAATAAAAACATTTAAAATGCAACAGTTTTTTAAATTAAACATTTTCCTTAAGTTTGCCATATATCATTACTACCCAGAATTTGATCATTGTTAGCAACACTATCGAATGGTGTAATAATGCAGGATGATTTTTTTTCAAAATCATGAAGTTCGATTCCTGGCTAGGAATTTTAGTTTGCATCAAAATCCGCCCCAAGACTCCTTTGACAACTTTTCGTTATTCCTCATATTTTCGAATTTGGCCATCCACGCAGACTTGAAAAATTTGGTCATACATGGTATATTCATTTTTTTGTGATTAGGTTAATCATTAAAAGTAAAAAGAAAACATCGTTTTAAACCAAAATTGTATTTTCATCATTCTTACATCTATAACAATATTAAATAAGCTTAATTAAGTATACAATATTATAATAGTTTACTTAGGCGTGGCACTTAACTATGGATTATAAAAAATTACATTCCTTATAACTTCCAATAACTTGGCCAATAAATGCCGTCATCACAAACTTATTCGTAAAATACGATCTATCAATAATGTCTACTAACGTGTGGACTACATCATTCCTATACACTTGCTTCCTACAAATTGTCTTTTGTGAGCACAATTTATTACTGATTGCATTTAGAAACAAAGCGATAAGGATAGATAATTCTATGCGAAATGGACGTGATGAGGTGAGTTTTGGCAACTTTTTTGGCTCGTTTACCAAATAAAATACAATACAAGTTAATCAAACCAAACTAATATTGAGGACCATACAAAGGTGCATGTATAAATATATAAACAAAATATCACAATTCGGGACTACACCTAAGATACACGTTTTATACGACAACTATATTCCTTATTACAAATAAGTATAGTTAAGATAAAGTCTACGTAATGTTAAATGTATGTAAATTAATGCTTTAAGATCTAAAAATATTTTAGGAACAGTAAATCTACTGAGCCAAAGATGTGGTATAAGTAATTGAATCTAACATTATGTATAACATATTATGAGTTATGTTGTTATTAACAAAATAATAAGCTATGGACTAGATGTCAACTAAACGAGCATTGCAAGACTGAAGAAATATTGAAAAATTGATGTTTTTTTGGTGTTAAGAGAGTATGAGCATAGGTGTATACTTAGGATCAATCACTGAGCATCAAGTCATACAATCAGACGAACGCGCAACATTTGAGCCATTTTTTATCTCAATGTAAAAGTTTATAATACATTCAATATAAATATATAGTGTGAACAGAAGTTTGTGAAACACTCATTTAAATTGTAACATTTCTCATTTTAAAAGTAGTGACTTACTAAAATAGTTGATGTAAATGCAATTGCAGCTTCATTGTTATGAGACATATAAACAATAATGATGTTATTGATACATTAAGTATATTGTGATGTCCAACATTTTTAGCATACATCCAGGTGTTAGAATTATGTGAGCGTCAGCGGAAGACGAGAGTGATAGTTTAGCAGATTAGGTATAGGTAAGAACCGTTTATCACGGAGCCCGTTTGTGAATTTTAACAATAATCGTCTGCATGAATGACAAAATATAAATTGTTCGCACATAATTAGCTACATCATTCCGCACATTAACGATGGAATGCATTTACAGTAAACGCGCTGTTAGGATAGAGTCGATGTTTAGATTTAGTCACTCGAATTTTCACATGTCACACAATAAACATTTTGTACAATGCGTCTACGAATCTACGTCGGATGTGTGGTTCTACGACAGTGGCGTAGTTAGCTCTAAGGAGGCCCCATATCAATATTTATTGTGGGACCCCCTCCATGTCAGCTGTCAAATATAAAAGGAGTGCCAACTGTAGCGGTTGTAGGCCGTTGGCGAGCTTTTTTTGGGAGTGTTAGTGGGGGTCCTATACGCTGGGGGCCCTGTGTAATTGATACGGCGGTAGCTACGCCCCTGTTCTACGATTAATGTTTCTGGGTAATCGTGTTTTTCATATTCTGGCTATCGGCGCTATGACGTAAAGATTAATGTTCCCATTAATAAAATCACCAGTGTGTATATTTTTCTACACAACACGACAGCCTAAACATGAACATAACCAGATTGCCGTCATTACGTAGTATTACGTATGGACGCACTGCAACTCATATTCACTCCCGTTCCATTAGTACCTAGATTAATTATTGTAGACGCTTCGCTCTTTCACGAATAAATACGACATAAATCAAACAACACTGCAGTTATTCATTATAAAATATTCAACAATGCATTTGTCACATTCTGGCACCGATCACGTAAAATTCAACCAGGTCATTCACGTAAATTTTTGAACATTGTTTATTTATTTAACTAAATATAACATGAGGGTTAGCCCTTGCCCTCGTCGGGTATGGCGATGGACACTGACGGCGGCCGGTGCCTCTCAGTTTTGGTGGGAGCACCGCACAACTCGTCCGTGGTTGTTATTTTGCACTCCACTATTCGATAGTTGCAGGTCGTGGACCCGCAATCGAAGTCCGTATACGGCACTGCGTTCGGGATACAATTGGCTATATTCTTCGACTCGTCCTTGAATGGGGGACAGCTGAAAATAAATAAATTAATTAACACTCACGCTGTTTAAATCAATTGTTAAGCAACCCATGGTAACTGGTAAACCCATGGTACCCGTGGCTCATGGCAACTAATTGTATTAAGACGAATACACAAATTTTTTATCAATAGCTTGCTAGCCGAGAACGAGAGAGAGTCCATTTTGTTCACTTGCTCCCGAAATTCACATTGCCAAATCCGACCCTAACAATCCTATACTATGATTACGAGTGGCAAATAAACGAAACATTGGAAAAAAAAAACAAACAAGAGTCGAGAACAAATATTCATCTAATAATCTTATCTAATAATCATAGGAAGAGCCTCTACCAACTGAGCTACAGAGAGCTTTAGAATCGTTTAAAAATAAACCATACAGAACAGAATACAGAACAAACGTATTCTGAGCCATACAGTATAAACACAGACCACGTATTGTGATCTGTGAGTATAGAGGAACTTTACCAAAGGCACGTTGGATCTCAATTTCCTTGATGTCCTATCGATTAATTAATATTCTCACTGAAAATCAGCGCCGTGGCGAATGCTACGGCAAAACGCTGAGTGGGAACCTTTCTCTGGCACTACAACACACACGAACATTGTAACACTGTATAACTCAATCCTTAACTTATCTTCAGTTTAGTATTAAAATATGTTGTGTGTGTGTTTAGCCAGAAATAAATGTTTTCTTTCTTTCTTTCTTTCTTTCTTTCTTTTATGTTAGAGTTTCATCTACTACTTTGCTCTATATATCGCTTAAAGGGGGGAAAGGGTCCAAAACGCTGATGTCTAATGTAGATTGGAGGATGGACCACAATGTCTTTATAATATTTACCTCATTGGCGGTGGGGTTGGTGACCGGGAGAGCGGGAAGCTGGCCACTTCTCTCGATATCGCTAGAGACTTGATTGACCCAAACGTCTGCTCTGGGCTCAACGGAGCCCCTAATACTGATGCCATACCACTGTAACAAAAACAATTCAGTTTCAATAACTAGAAATGTTGAATCTCATAAATCGTGAATATTTTTATATCTAGAGAGCGGGATGCTAGTGTAAAAATATATAAAAGAATACTTTAAAGTAATTATCCCGTGGTAACGACCTTGGTTGCTCAGGTGTAGCTATAGTTTGAAGATAATTATATTGCAGACTAACACTTGTTACTATGTGGTTATTTCTATCCACACAATTCATGAATCAGAATGTTAGTAGACGCACTTACAAATCACTGGCAAATGTTAGGTATGGTTGACAGTCCAATAAATATTTTTCTGCTGCGGAGTTAACGACTGATGATTCGAAAAGTATTAGTCAGTCAGGAAGAAAAACAAATGGAAAGTTTTCTTCTTCGTCAAAGGAAGATTTAAAATACTTATCCAAGGTCAAGGTTACGCTATCGTATGTCTACTCTATTGTCAACTATATGTAGTTCAGGGAGAAGAGGTGTAAAGCTTCCAGAGAAGTTTTTTTACCTTTGATGGAACAGAGAAGATAATATAGTATAGGTTTGGAATAAGAAGCTTGACCGAATAAGAATAGTTATTAATTCAATTTAACTCGTAATTTAGATTTAGTTTTCGGTTTCTATTTAAAGTTACAGATAACACTTATATAAACTATAAACAAGTGGTTTATTTATTAAGCCGGCGCCAGATATAGCTTCAAACATGTGAACATTGCTGTGATTGATATGTGTAGCACGGGACTTTGAGTATTTGTTCAAAGTTTGAACAAAGATTTGCACTTTGCCATGCGGTATTGGTTTTTAGCGCACATCAAAGCGTTCAAAGTTTAATGTGTTCAAATGTTTGCGTAGCCTGCCACACTTGCGCAAAGTCCAGTTGCAGGCATAGACTTAAAATACATAATTATAGGTCTATGGTTGCAGGACAGCTGCGATGGCGAAAGGTCGTGTGCGGTAGGTAATTGATAGAATACTAAATCCGAACAAAACTACTTGGTATGCCGTGATTATGACTTTAGATCATCCAACTGGACATTGGAAGACATATTTTGTAATAACTTATAACTTTTATGAATCATGATCGTACTTTAAAGTATTGCACACCAAGTACACCAATTTTTTTTATTTTTACTTTTTACAGCAATTTTTTTTCTAATGTAAAACGGTTATGTACTTGTTTTTCGCATGTAATAAATAATTACAAGCACTTAAATAATAAAAGCATCCACAAAATCTACGTCCATCTTGTTTGTCGTCTACCAGCATACTGTGAAGAAAAACGATTGCAAAACATGCCTGGCAGGTTGTGACAATATGTGTTCAAATGTCTTTGCAAAGTCCTTCAAAGCAATGTTCACATGTTTGAGCTATATCTGGCGCCGCCTTTATACTCACACTACAGAATCGCTTGGCACTAGGAAGGGCAGCGGCGGAGGGCAGGGCGGGTCGGAGTGCGCGGGGGACGCGGGCTCGGCGGAGCGCGGGCAGCGCGGCGTGTCGCTCTCTTCCACCATGCCCAGCCAGCTGCGACAGCGGCGCCACAGGCCGCTGGGGGTACCTGTCGCACGGGGTCAGGAGGCTTATAGGCTTGGCTTCAACCTCTTGAGAAGGCCTAGAACATACTCCACCACGCTGCTCCAGTGCGGATTGGTGGAGGGGTTAATGGCCAATCCGAGTGTCGGAAGTTTTCAAACAGCCCGAGGGCCTCCGACATGGCTTAACGACTGTTATCTAATGATAACAACCGGGACCGATGGCTTTACGTGCCCTCCGAAGCACGGAAACGCTCAAGAAATTTTTGCCATTAGCGGTCATCCGACGTGCTTATAGGGTTGCCAAAAAAGCAGACAGACTACTTGATGGTAAGTGGTCATCGTCGCCTTTGGACATGAACAATATAACAGGAATCGCCAATGCAACGCCGCCGCGCCGGCCCGTTGATTATGTCGGAGTTACGAAAAACTCGTCTTAGGCGTGCTCATGCTTATCCAATGAGTACAATCATGACTCCAAAGTCTAACTGGTGGGTAACCTTACTTGTGAAGGGTATCGGGGTCGATTCCAGATTTTTTTTTATGTGACACAGAAAATTGTCTGTTTTCGGGTCGTGGGTGTTAGCGATGTCTTAATTATTGTGTTGACTATGTCATCCGCGATTACGTGATACAAGGAATCTTACTGCGGGGTATGAATTCGGTCCGTCATGTTTTGGTACGAATTGGACATTTTTGGATAACGGAAAGAATTCGGATGACAGAAGCCAGACGAAGTGCGTAAACTCCCACACAGATAGTATTACGACTACTTCGTAACCGAATCTACGACACCATGTAAAAAAAAGTAGCGATGAGTGTGAAAATTTTCCTTGTAGTAACCGCAAAAATATGTCTGCGATATAGGTACTTGAGTTGCGTTGTGGACAAATCGTCTCTACATTTTTATAAGGACGGCATAAAGTGGTCATTACAATGATGTTATATCTTTGGGTCATCTATACTATACTAATATATAAAGAGGAAAGATTTGATTTTTTGTTTGCATTGAATAGGCTCCGAAACTACTGAACCGATTTCAAAAATTCTTTCACTGTTGGAAAGCTACACTATCCCCGAGTAACATAGGCTATATTATATTTTCAAAAAAAATTAGGGATCCTTAATAAAACTCCAATAATGTAACCCAAGGTGTTAAAAAAAAAAAAAACCGAAGCAAAGCGAGGGCGGTTACTCGTTATAAATAAATACGTGTATGTGTAAATTATATGCATATTCACGCCCGACCACATTGTTGTCATTGTCATGTGGTATGGTTTGTTATGGTCATGTTGCTCTACAATAGACTATTACCCTTTATAAATTATAGTTCTATTTTTATACTTACGGGAAAATTTCCTGCTATTTTGAGGGCTCAGCGGGTAAAAGTCTCCATGTATCGGGCAGTGAAAAGCCAGCCTCCGCTGTCGGCGCTGAGCCGCGCGCATTAATATACAAAGCACGATTCCTGAAACAGACATAAAAGTTAAAACATTTAATAGGGATGTTGACTAATTTTAGGATTCAATTTGATTTTATAGATAGAACCTTATGATTCATGAAAAAAATATTATAAAAATAATAATGTTAAATTTAAAGACAAAAATTGATAAATAAAAATCATTTTCAAATTTCCCACCAAAAACGTCACGTGACGTCACTAGCCGATATTCAATACTATCTGTCGACTGAAGTTAGTCGCACTTACATATAAAATAAGAACAATGACGTCATAAGCTCAAACTGGCGTTTGAGGTCACGTGACAGTGAGTACTATTATTAACATTTTAAAATAATTATATTTCATTTATCTTGATTGATTTCGACAAAAGAATAATATTTTAGGTGTTTAAATGTTTTCCTTGCTACTTTAAACATAAAGTTATTTTAATTTACTGATAGTGTCAACATCCCTATTTGTATCTTTAGCTAACCTGGTAAAACTTTTCTTTGAATGAAGTTTGGGTTGGGAAATCGTTTTATATCTCTACATGTAGATAGACGTTGTAATTTTTTATAGAATTAGTTAAATCGGCGATCGCTAATGGACTTTATTGTATGCTTCCGAGCTTCGAAACACTCGATAAACTGTATTAGTTACCAGTTGTTCAGATATGTCGGAGGCCTGTGTGTAACTTAAAAACATTTGCTCTGAAAAAAACTCACTTACTCTAAGTAACGTGATGCTCTATATTTTGAGGACTAAGCCGTGACGTTTGTGGGTCACTGATTGCAGGGAGGGATCGGAGGAATATAGGAGAACCCCTGACCAGGTGGATTGACGACCTGAAGAAGACAGCGGGCATCCGCTGGATTCAGAAGGCTCAGGATCTGTCAGAGTGGCGTAAGTTAGGGGAGAACTATGTCCAACAGTGGACTTCCAAGGGGTGGATGGATGGATTGACAGGAAAACTTACCAGCAATAGTCATGAGTGCCCCAGCCACGATGCACACGGGCCCCAGCACGCGCGAGTTGCCGGTGAAGGCGATGCGCGCCTGGTAGTGGTCCGGCTCCTCATTCTCGCCGCACCCTCGATATGACGCCGCTGGAAATGAACATATGACTGATATGACGTAAAATTTTTTATAAGCGACCCAGCCGGGTTTTAAAGGTTAGGCGATGACATGAAATACTGTGAGATGTATGGGTTTTTCGCACGTTATCATTTATTTCCGTGATCCATTATACGGCATATTATTATGTCATTAAACTTCGCATTAAAATTTGCGTAGTAAATATGCATATTATTTCTTTTAACGGTACTTACTCCATGTCGATATAGAAACTGAATAAAGTAAACGCAATATTACAGAATTGATAATATACATATTATAGCAATATTATTTGCTGCATGTGTACGTACATATATTATGTGTATGCATAATATCGTTTCGAGAATTAGACCTTATGTCGAAATACTTTAGGTCTCATTTACAGGTAGCAGCTATCTGTTCAGTTGTTCTGTTTCCAACCGCAGAATCGTTGCGGATGTTCCGTGTCTCGGGTTGCAGCGTTGCCACTTGAGCTGTATTGAATTACTTCCACTGAGCACGGGCTGTTAGCAGCTAATTGATAACATTAACTAAGGAATTAAGAGATTTATTAGTCTGTAAGTTACACCGTCTATAGCATCTTTACAGCATGGTAGGATTAGAATAGCTTGCCTGCGTCTGCGTTCCCGCCCACCTATGACGTGGATGTCTTCAAGAAAAGAGTGAATAGGCTTTTATTAAGTTAGTGCGCTCACCATCCTGGACCATATATCCACTTACCATCAGGTGGGATTATGGTCAAGCATTAACTTATTGTAAGTAAAAAATTTTTTTTTTGATTAGTCCTGTTTTTATCACACGGTAACGCAAAATAAGTTTGGACTTTAGTATGAAACCGACTCATTTCACACGACGCACTGCTCAAAAAATACGCTCTTTTGGCCTCACCCTTAAAACCTACAGAGATAGGTACGTTGTTACTAGAGTTACCTGTAGAGATAGGTTGTTTTATTTTTACCTTTTTAAAAGTAAATCTTTAATGACGAAGGTCTTCTTATAATGCCAAGTCTTTTTAAAGTGTTGTTGCTGGTGGAACGTGGCCAAAAATACACGAGACCAATACAAGCTTAGTTACGTAAAAATGTGTTTTTTTTTGGTACGTGTTTTTGAGTATCTTTACCTTATGAGTTTCAGCTTAGTCATCATAATATTCTACAAGTGGTACAGAGTACAAATCGTGAATATCCATATTATATTACGAGTATTATCTTTCACCATTTATACAATGTCTCTAATTCTCGATACCTACATACCTACTTAGTTTTTATTAAATACATACGTATATATGTGTAGTTGTGCGTTACTTCTTATTCATTACTTCATAGAAAGATGTAAATGAATCCTGATTGATCTAATGATTTTTAAAATACTGTAATACCGATAAGTTTGAAAGAATAGCCGTTTTTTAATGTTTCTCAAAATACAATTTTAGTACCTACTGTGTGCGTTACGAAATTTTTAGTTCGGAAAAATAGGTGGAATTTTCCGCAGATAAAATTAACGTTCTTGATTTAGTGCTCTGCTCATCATTCTAATGTATTACCAACTGGAATCGCTTGAAACAATTGCTACTTTATTTTGTTACTATCAAATGAATTTATTACATGCTGAGATCCATCTAGAATGAATTTCTTAAGGAAACTTTCAATCGAAATAAAATCGTAGCGCGAGTGTTTTTTTTAATTATCTTATTTGGTTATAAATATCTACATATAACTATGTTACAAGTTTACAATAGAAACTAAATAATAATAAAAATTGTTTCATCGGCCAAACTTGGAAGAACTTATAGCAACGTTAAGATGTGGCCCTAGAAGAAGATTAACAAAGGCTTATTTCGCTCGCCTGAAGATCTTACTACAGTCTACAACGTGCAAGATACACAAGGACAGACACCGGAAGGCGTTTCCACTCCTCCGCTCTGCGAATGAGAACACTTTCTGCGAGACAAAGGGATGTCTACAAGATAAGGGTTTAGCGCTGTTCGGCTGCTTCTATAGATAGATTCGTTGCTACGCTCAAGTTGAGTTTTGTATAATTATTCACCTACTGTTGTTATTTATATTGTATATATTCCATAAAGTGGATCTTTATAGAAGAGTATTACTTTATAGTTCATCTATACACTATACTAATATATAATGAGGAAAGATTTGATTTTTTGTTTGCATTGAATAGGCTCCGAAACTACTGAACCGATTTCAAAAATTCTTTCACTGTTGGGAAGCTACACTATCCCCGAGTAACATAGGCTATATTATATTGAAAAAAAATTAGGGATCCTTAATAAAACTCCAATAAGGTGTAAAAAAATAAGAAAACCGAAGCAAAGCGAGGGCGGTTACTCGTAGGTTTATAAACCTAATGTGTTCCCTATTTTTTTTGTTTATGGAAATCACCGGCAAACGAGCTGACGATCCACATGGTAAGTGGCTATCCTCGCAAAACTTATTTCGAACTGCTGTTTTAATTTAATAATTTCTAGGTGTAAAATTTCATAATATGTGACGTCACACTAGGGGGGAGGTCTCACAAATGTGACCAGCTGTGAAAAGGACGGGGGAAGGGGTAAAAGTCATAAAATTAGTGTGACGTAATTTAAGGATGGCTTCTAACCTATCGTACTGCGAAGAGAGAACCAAACTTACCAGTAAGTACGCATCCAACGAGCATGAACAGAAAGCCGAAGATTGGCAGCACGATCTGACAGTTGGCAGCGACGACCACGCCCGCGACAGCTAGCCCCCCCTCCACCTTCTCGACGCGCAGCCGCGAGATGGCGGGCGGGCAGCGCGGCTTGCCCGCCGGCGCCCGCACCAGCGGCTCGCCTGGTGGCGACGTCGTCCTGCAACACAGATACGGGAATTTAGTACGCTGTAACTTGGGGTAGTGTAACTTGGTAGAGTGTAACTTAGTATAGTGTAGCTTAGCATAGTGCAACTTAGGATAGTGTCACTTAGGATAGTGTAAATTACGCCCCAACTCAGAGTTACTAACGGTTACTTAAATCGCTCCTCAGTAAATAATTTGTATGGAGATTCTTTACTAAGGAGCGATTAAAGTAACCGTTAGCGACTCTGAGTTGGGGCGTTAATGTAGTGTGACTCAGTAAACTCTAATTTAGTACACCGTAACTTACGAGCAATAGATACCTTTTATCTAATCAACCTAATCATCCAAAACCCAAACGCAGTATGACGTAATTTCTTATTATCTTATTGTAAAAATTAAAATAGATATTAATTACAGTTGCAATCTCCAACAGTATTGTTTTATTTATGATTTTGACTTTTGGTTTGGATTCTTAAAAAGTTTGTGTATAAGTTTATTAATACGTTCCGTACGAGTAATTGAAGTAATTTTGAGTAAATCTTATTAAATGTTAATATAGACTTGACGAAATAAAGTTACAATGAAGTAAATTAATCGCGAGCGCGATGAACTGTTAATTGTGAAGTTACGTTGTGGTTTTTAATTAGGGAATTTAAGCTGAACGTTTTGTTATCTGGAAGCTTGCACTAAAAATAACTGTTATTTTGGGACGCATGCGGTAATCGATGCAGCAATAAAGATCATGAAATTAACGACAGACTGACGCTGGGCAGATTGTAGGTTTGAGTAACAGTCTCTAAAAATTAATAGCAAAACAAAGCAAACCTATGAAACTATATTATGAGCGCCCTTTAATTTCCAAAGATATTACAATGGAAAATGACTTTCCATTTCTATGTTAATTTCTGTCTGATAATGTTATAACGTATCCATAAATATTAAGTACTTAATGTAATCTATATACTTAAATTAAAAATATGAGTGATTTTTCATGCGCGAAAAAAACTAATTTTAATCTAAAAACAGATTCTCAAGAGAAGCTCACGCAACCTTTGAGCGTCTAATATAGGCGTCCTCTGGCCTTGAAGGTTGGCCAAAGCACTTGCTCAAATATAATCTCCTATTGACAATGCGTCAGATTGGCTATTTGTTAGATATTTGTGTTTACTGATTGTGTAGTTACTATCGACCTACAATAGGCCACGGGTCTCGTCTCATACATTATCCTTTTGAGAGAAGATGGAAATAGATGGGTTCAGAAGGGCAAGGGTCGACGACTTTGGATTGACGGAAGGAATTGTAACGATATTAAGAGTAAATAATTACATAGGCATAGACAGGATCTATTTTGATGAGTATCCAAAGAAAGTAATTTATTTAAGTGTGTGTATTACTGACAGTAGGAATATTTATCATGAACATATTGAAGTGATATTTTTTTATTATATTAGGGTATGCGGTGAGGATGATATATAACACGATACTTATTAACAATGTTAAATGTCAAAATGTGATATAGTCAGACACATGCGTCATTCTCTAGAGGGAGGGCAAGAACATGTAAATGTGAAGTGAATCACATCTATACTGACTAGTTAAGTCTAGAATTAGGCACGACATGATAGAATCGCCTGATAGATATGTATCGTTGAGACGGCTCTACTGAATCGCGAGACATAGCTCGACATTATACAGAACCAAATTGTCATAATCAATGGCAATTACGCAACCATTTTCACATTTAAAACATTGAATAATTTTACAATATAGGCATTCCTTCTAATATAGAGACATTCAAGAGGTCTATTCAATTTTGGTCTCGGTTTAGCTACCTCACTAAAAGCCCGCTATTCGACATCAAACAATGTTTTTGTTTTAACCGCGAACCGCATAGCTACTACGAGGTAAAATAGTTGGTTTCGATCTTTTTGTTCCTCTCAGATTGTAAGGAATGAAGATGTAATAAAAACGGTGAAGTTCGTTAAAATCTAACAACAGAAAACAGCAGGCAATCGTGGAATCGTAAAAAATCACGCAAATAGTTTCATGCACTCTTTTAGAGGAGAAGGTATAATGGAAATGTTAAACTAACCGGTATTTACTTCGTGTTTCGTAATTCCTGATTATTCACGTGTGATTTACAAATTTTCACCAAAGCTTACACTTCTAGTTCAGTTAACAAATCTTCAAGCTTACTTTCGAATTACATGCAATGGATTTCAGTATAATGGTCTGAAACATTCGGTAGAAAGAAATATTTCAATCCAGCATGTTTGAGATTTGTAAGCAGTTAGATTTAGGTTATACGAGACAGCGAATGAAAGCTGCGTGGGCACTGTGGGCTTGGAAATATGTATTGCTAAACGCTCGTTATTGTGGGTTATCATATCAAACATAAGTATGTGAATAGCCATAATCTTCTGAACAGACAGCAGTTTGGAAAATGGCCAGAAAAAAGAATGAGAGAGATAGAAAAACACTAATAAACATGTTTGTAATTCATTATTTATGTGTCTCGATATATATACCTACTCACAATAGTCTTACACCAATTTTTAGTTTCTAGAATCATTAAACAAAAAATCATCACATAAAAATTTCCCCATTTTAAAAACATTTCCCCGTTGCTACCAAAGTTAAAGTAATGTTTTAAAGTATAAATGTTATAATTTAAATATAGACTTGGGCTAATGAGACTTAGTTTTTATTTTACCGAAAATACAATTTTAATTTTTAACAGGAAAAGAGAAAGAAAAACCGAAAATTAAACATTATAACTTATCAATAAATACCAACTCGCACCTGAAATAAAGCCACTCACATTTTCAAGTGTCGCAGGTGGAATACACCATTGAGATATCACAAACATAAATGACCCAGAACATATATTAGTCTGTCATATAAATGTCTGCACCGAATCATTGAGCCAAGACTCAAACTTGACAACGCCGCTAGCGACTCTACCAAGTGTAAAAGCTTCAAAAATTACCCAACGAAGTAAATATTTAGTAGTCCGTGCCTCGACCACAAGCTCAGTTCATGTTGAATTAAAATTTTTATTACGCACAGAAATAAGGTTACGGATTCATCAAAAATTCAGATATCTACGAGTACCTACCACCGTATCATTACCGTGCCTGTAGGTGAAATGCAATGAAGACGTCATCCCTGGTAAAATTTTAATAAGTCCATGTGTTGCTGTTGTATTCATGACGCTGGCAAAGTGTTTTAAATTCCGAGGAGTTGACTCAATCATGACAGAGATAGCGTTAGTGACATTGTCTGTGGGTTGTTTCGTCTTCAAATTTTCTGGCATCGTTTGATTTATGTATTGTTAAACATCGCTACAATTTTAGCTTGTGGCTGTGACGTATTTTGTGTCAGTCACACTTTTTCGTGTGTTACAGTATTTTATACGCCACTAGTGCTGGCATAAAACGAAATTAGCATGTCTGTGATAGTTTAGCCGTTTGAACATTAGTTAATTCTGTTCATTATTGAATTTGAAATTAATTATAATTATCACTGGCTTTGTTGGAGAGAAATATTGTGAGGTAACTTGCGCATCTAAAAGTTCTACATACCGTTCTCAAATGTGTATTAAGTCTGCCAATCTGCTAGCGGCTAACCTTTTGGACTATAGTCTCTTACATTGTGAGTGCAGACCAGAGAGTAAGCAATGAGAATATGATTGGTTGAGATTAATATTCACGACGAGAACCAATGTTCGAAAGTGTATAATACCTAATCATGTTTAATTATTAAACACTTCAATTATAACTCTCATTCGATACATTCGTATTTAATATAACTAAAGACTAGAAATTATTTGGTCGGTACAGTCACCTGCAAAGAAAAGTAACCCATCTGTTTATAAACACACAGTAACAGATGGGTTACTTTTCTCTGCAGGTGACAGTACTATTAATATAAATATAAGCTTACTAAATACTGAAATATGCCTCATTAAAATTTAAGAGGTGTCTCAATTAGGTGTTTTACTGAACATTTGAGTATGTTCTCCATATATATTGCATTACGTCGATACACAGGATATACATAAATTCGTATTCCTTTTGTATGCAAAACGAACACGAACATGTATTTTCAGGTGAATAACACTATTTACACAGATTGTTCATGATTCAAATTGATCGGTTTACCAAAGTTTCGTCATCGAAAATGTGTTAATATAATATTTATGAGTAGCCTCATAATTATGACAAGTTAGTGTGCATTGCCAGCTAAAACTACAATACCACTTAGCATTAGATATTCACATATAATAATAAAAATATAAACTAGCGATTCCATGGCAACAAGTACAGTAGCCGCGCGAGTTGAATGCAGAGTTTTTGTATACACAGTGCCGCATTCAACTCGTGCGGCTACTGTAGGTACTTGTGAATCTTTGTCAAAATTATTATTAGATGTGTATCTAGTATATTAAATTGTACAGATGTGAACTGTTTATAAGAACGAAGCATAGAAGTGTAGTTGGTAGAGACAAGTGCATTGATAGGATGACTAAAAAAATGTGCAAAAATCAAAGATAGTTTTCACAATAAGTATCTCATAGCAAATAAAAAAGGCTTGCTATACTTCAAGTGCGTTAAAACGTCGGTATAGGTTGTCTCGGGTGGCATAAAACTCACAAATACTCCGATACTCAGGTTAAACACTAAGTAATCCGCAACGCAGTTGATGACATTTTGTCCCTTAAATTAGGATAAATATCCTGCAGTTGAGAGCAGCAGAAAGACTCAAGCCATTATAAAGCGTCAGAACGACGTTTTAAACATATCAATATTAACAAAGCTTTTCAACGAAAGCATTATCATTAGTCAACATGTTAACGCAGTATCACGTGGTTATCGACAAATAAGTGAAAGTATTCATTGAAAGAAGAAATAATTTATTCAGTTCAATTAAGAAATATACAAGTTTAATAAATAACTCTAGTAAGCGTAGTGTTAGAATGTGAGAAGAACGACTCGCTAATTATTTACTCAACTAATTAATCATCGTAGTAGTTCTGAATTAAGATGATTTGAAGTTTTATGTGGGAACATTAGATGAGTTGGAGTTTTCATAGCTTTCCCTCTCATTTAATGTTTTACTGAAAATTGAGTGTTATTGATTACACATACAAAACATTTACAAATACAAAACATCTAGGATCCAAGGGTATATTATTGTAGATGTAAGGATTGTATTTACTCGTAACAAAACAAAACTGAATGCTTCACCTTCTACTTATTTAGGGGATTACTAGCACATCGGTAACATGTCTGGTACAAATATGAACCTCTTGCTCGATAGAAAGGAATTGGATGTTGTGGCAACGTTACGAAACGTACTCGTAACTTAAGGATCAAAAAGGAAAACCAAGGCAGTTTGTGGATAAAGCACAACTTAGGGATGTTCGATCCGGATCGATATTTGTGTGGATCGATACAATGGCATACGATCCGCTCGATATTTGTATCGATACAATGGCATTCGATCCACTGGTGGATCGATACACATGCAGGGTGGATCGGATCGGATCGGATCAGAATTATTATGGAACTGAGGTAGATTTCTTTAGATCTGTGTTTGGCGCATCATATTACACGAACAAGAAGGCTTCCACACATTTTTAAGCAATATTTGTCAAAATCTTTGGTGGATAGAAAGTCTGATCCATTAATTAAAGTATTGGTCAGCTAGAAAAGTTTTTTGGGGAAACTCTGCGACACAGCTCTACGGTATTTATCAGTGGTAGGAACTTCAGTGCCGTCCGAATGGCTTTTCTCGTTAGCCAATAGTATTTTAAGTGAAAGTAATTGATTTTATCCTGAGCGCTTATCCAATTTACTATTCTATATATACTACTAATTTATAAGCTTTGCATGATATATTAATTTATTTGATTTATAATGAGTTTAAATACACAAGAGTTCTAAATCAAATATAGTGTTATAAAGTGAAATATTATTATATACATGATGTTCCTACCACATTATTTTAAAAAACCTTAAGTAACTTTTTCAATATTTATTTATACAATATTTTGAATAAAATTAAATCTAATATATTTAATCTAAAACGATTGATCTTAATATTTCCTTAATGATCTATCTTTATTTAGAAACCCACTGAATTAAGCTTGTCGATAGTTTATACATGTGTGTTATAGATATTTAAAATATTTTATTCGATTCTGGATCGATATAAAACATCATAATATGATTAATATTATTAAAGTATACGGTATACCTACATAAAATATCATCTTTTATTTATTAACATATTTCTTTCTTTTTTTCTCTTTCTTGGCCGACAACACTTTGGTCGCTGACATCCATTGGCCGCGATACCCATTTACAGGTATATTTAAAAATTATATGAATCGATATTTGGACTATTAATGATACTAGGATATTTATGACGATTCGGAGTATCGGTATATAAAACACCCGTATCAAACATTCCTATTTAAAAATTTCCTTTTTTTTTCTTCTGTCTTTCTTGGAGGGCAACGCAACAGTGATGCTTTTGGTGTTGTTGATATCCATGAGCGACGATAACCACTTACTATTAGGTGGATCTTCAGCTCATTTGCCGGCTATTTCTATCAAAAAAAAAAAACATTCGATACTGGATCGATCCAGAGTATCGTATCAAATCACTTGGATCGATACCTGGATCGATACACCTCCATACGATCCGTATCGATCCAGAGTATCGATACAAAGCACCTGGATCGAACATCCCTAGCACAACTTGGACGGAAGTCAGATAGTTTACACTTTACACGTCATTACATTTAGCTCTCCAGGCGCAAGCGATTGACTTGAAAATGTAGGTCGGTCGTGCCATAGATGTAATACCACGGGCGTAGCCAGGTTTTAGTTTCGGGGGGGGGTTCAAGTTTCCAGGGGGGGGGGGGGGTGTTCAAGAAAATACAACGACTAAAAGTACATAAAATAACCGTAAAGAAAATTGAGACTTTATTTTTTCTCACGGCGTATGTAGTGCCATCTATTATTAGTTTAGTCAAAAGTTCAAAAACGTTTTTAATAGAAATAAACCTCCTAAAAATATGTGCGATAGCTCATTCGATTCGGAATAACGTTAATTTAAGAGTTTATTAGCACATAAAAATGTCAGTCCTTAACTTTTCGGGGGGGGTTTGAACCCCCAAAACCCCCCCCCTGGCTACGCCCATGTGTAATACAATTGTATTCCTTTTAAAGGATAGTTTATTTAAGAGAAAACCTGTAAAGAAAACAAAATAATCAATATGTTTGGTATTTTATCTAGGCTTGTAATGTTTTGTTAAGTATAGAAGTTTCATGTTAGATTTTGAGTGATTTAAAACAAAACATACATATAATAACCTTGTAATTATAAAAATAAAATTTAAATTATTCGTTCTTTGTATTGAAAGTGGTAAATTCATAGATAGGGGGCAATCATTGGGTAAATTACATCGATTACTGACCGACTGATACGAAACGACAAACGACCACTGACCTATATTAATTTAAAAACCTGGTAAGATCGATGACATTTATAGAAGCAATGTCAATAATGAATTAACTGTAAAATTAAATGTTTATTTGGTAATTCTATGTTATAAATAATACCAAATTCGATGCTATTGAGACTATTTCTTTAGTATTTGAATTACCCTATTGTGTTTTTAGATGAAGTCAATGTGTTCGTTCCATCTGAATAAACAATTTTAAGTTGCCTAGAGGCATAATGGCTGAGTAAAACATAAACTCCATGTGAAGAGCTAACAAAAGACGACTCTACACAATGATGATGAAACTTCACTAACCCAATCAATTTTTTTTTGTTTTTATTAGGTAAGGTAAAATTGAAATTCAAATTCAGGAAGATGAGAATGATCTAATTTTTTGACGTCACTCTTCATTTCGAAGTACCTGTAAAGAGACGATCTGACGACCGCATCCTGAAAAATATTGAAATTCCTGATAAAAGGAATTTCACTAAATCTATTTTCGTACAACATAACGTTGTATAAATATAAATCGTTCCTAAGTTGTTTACACATCAACTTGATTTGTTGATGTCGCGCATCAGACATTATCAACACCGGGTTACCACGGGCCACGGCTCGAGTGATTAATGGCCCGTCACTATCACACGGCGAAAGAAAGCCTTGTATTCAATGACATTAATATGTATAAAATAAGCCTTGTAGTCTATAGACTTAAATATATAGAGGGGCTGTTCTGAACAAAATCCGTGTCACATTTTTCATATCTACTCTGTGACAGAGCTTCGTTTGGTCAAGTTCGGCTTAAGATGGCGGTATCAAGTATTTTGCACTAATAATTTTTAAAAATGTAAGTAAAAATTTAGTTATTTACCAATTGCAATTTTAAATAAACTCAAATAAAGTTCAAACGTAATTAATGAAGACGTTTTAACAGTGCACAATAAAAAATATGCGTTATTATGTGTTCTTGAACGGTCGGGGTTTTTCAAAAATAAAATCTACTTGTCTCGTTTGCTCGCAGCCGACTAAAATACGTTGGCACCATTTGGTGTCAATATAGGTGTCCAAATTTTTTGTACTGAACAGCCTGAAACCTGTCAGTACTGCGAGTATAGTATATTCATATAGATCTATGTTGTAGTCTCTAATGTTATAAATATTTTTCGAATATTGAGTCTTGTTCTTTATTTTTCCAACAGATCATAAAAATAATATACTTTTACAGATTATAAAGCTGCTTTATTTTTATTAATTTGTCAGTTAATTGGTACGTATAATTTTTTGGGTATTCGCATCAGTTTCTTTAGGAGTGGGGTAATTGGGTCCATTTCCACTAGGCCCGTTTCTTCTACTTTTTCTGTCTTTTGGTACCTACCTATTGGCTCGGAATTAAAGGAACAACTTTGCTTTCGTAGCAGCAAAGTTATTTTTATTTAGGTACCGATATAGTTAAAGCTAAATTCTAGACATAAACGAATGGTCCGATTCCTACTGATGTATGCAGTATCGCGTATGTATATTTGTATTTTTTCCGAGCAAACATGTTACAATGCGTTGTCAGTGAACCGCGCAATGAGCGTATAATGTAACGGAACTTATTGGACACGTCAATTCGCTCGTACCGTTCTGTTTCCGATCCAGTGCTCGCGCAAATCCGATTTCCTTTGTGTGCGCGCGGAAATCAGACTCATTACGCTACGTGATATGACATCGCCAACATATTGCTTGAATTGTAGCGAACAGATTTTTAACGCATTATATCGCATCATTGAGATACATACATAGAGGAGACATCTCAAACAAAATGTGTGTTCCACCGCCGGCTTGTCCTCCGTTCTCTTTTCAAACTAGAAGCCTCGTTTGCACACTTGCCATAGAGTAACTTTATATATGACACTTGCCGGACCAAGACGGCAACCTAAGCAAGCTTATATATTCCATTAACACGCTAGTGGCTTGCCAAGTTCAAACGCTCCTTATGATGTTTTCATTCCTAAATGGCGGGAACATTGCACAATAATTTAATTAAATTCGTTTTAGTTGATTTAAGTTAATATTTTGTTTTCTTACCGATGATAAAGTGATATCATTATCTTTTTTGTTTTTTGTCGTGCTATTGTGATACGTTCTTATTACGCACGACGGCATTTTTTCAGTTTTTTCATAAACAATTTTGGCATGCGGCCGCCATGAGCGCAGCCGAGTGACAGCCGAGTGACAGAATGAAATGCAGCCGGCCGGCTGCAATGCACACCCCCGAACCCAATGTTCGCGGTGTTTGTTCTATACGCTAGTAATACTAGTTCAATGTATCGCATTTGTTTTTTTATTGTTTAGTACCTTATTGTTTAGGCTTCATCGTCTAGATTTGTAAAAAGACTTTATTTAGTAATACAATTTTTCCAATTAGGTCATTCAATGTGGTACAAAAGCAAAGATTGAAAGTAGAAGCTAAGACATGCTTAATGTTTTAGATTATTTCTCATTATTTTTAATAACGACCCTGCTTTACAAAAACGTATTAAGTATTCAAAAGTAATACAATTTATTATTTACTTTGTTGTTTACGAATATTTTGTAGTTTTATGAAATTATTTTTCACGTACTTAAACCGATATAATTTGAGTAGAAAGCATTTCATCGATTGTAATAACACTAACAATAACCACCATTTATAGCAACTACAAATAAAACAATCTACGTAATTGATCAATTAACTACAAACTACAGCACAAATGGAAATAGACCGAACCTATTATGATATTAAAATGAAAGAATTTTCATTCATCGTCTAAAACGCTTGATAATTAACTTCCACTCATCACGATAAGTTATAACTTATTCAGTACTTCAAGTCGATACTCGATAACAATACGTAGTCACACGCGACGGATATTTCTGGAGGTTATTCTGGTAGCCAGGGGGCAATCTGTTGTCACTACCGAGACCAGACGCTTAAAAATAATCCGTCCCCCACACCAATTGAGTGTTGAGGACACGCTCAACAAGTGTATCCTGTACAATGACGTTGGCGTTAACGTTATGATGTTACTGCGTAATATGTGAGACTCTTATATCAGGTATTTATATACCGCACTATGATATTTCTTCTAGAATGAGTTAAAGACTCTTCTTTATGAAGAGGTGAAGGCATTAGTAATTTTAGCAACTTGTCGTTCAGTTAGAAAATTACTCCATTGTACATATTATTATACCCTAAATGACATAAAGATGTTCTCGGTATAAAAGTGTCTCCATTGGTAATCAGATACAAGTGAAATTCAATCCGTACAATTAGGATTAATTCGTCTTTAAATTACCATAAAATAATTCAAATTAACATTAATCACTAAATATGTGCGTACCTTTGATGAAATATGAGTCATTTATAACTGACGAGAAAAAAGGAGGAGGTTCTCAATTCGATACGTACCTATATTTTTTTTAATGTATGATTATCTTACGTAGCAATCGGCACGGGGTGGTCCGATTTTAATGATTCTATTTGATTAAAAGGGTACACATAACACACAACAGCTACCTATTTTAATTAAAAGGGTTAGTAAGACCCATGTGTGCGATTCGTCCTGGGAGCTGACCTATTATGCATATTATTTTTGTCAAAAGGAGGTCATACATGTGGTTAGGACGAGTAAATGGTAAACCACACACGCGATTATGCATGCGAACTCAACTCAAACAATGTAGCAAATATAATTGAATTATACACAAAAGTAATTATTATGAGCAAACTGAAATTAAATTTAACAAATTGATAGTTCGATGAAAATTTGATTGATTGCATTTCGTGTAAAAGTTTAGTCTTGTTTTGTCACTGTTCCATTTGTTAGCTCTAGATACAGGTATTGTATTTAAATTAAGTTAAAAGGGACAATTGCTGTGACATAGAACAAAGCTGGTAGAACTGAATGAATTAATAATGAATAATGGACGAATGAAGATTACTGCTTCGTGTTTGTTCATGTAGAGCTTACGCTTTTCAATGTGTTGTGAAGAGTGAAGAGACGGGATGGTATAGGCCGATTCTTCTAAGCTGGCACGTTCAGTGACGTTTAACTATACTTATATCACAGAAGACATAATAGTATTTATAATCTCACACTAAGAAAATTTTTCATATAGTATGATTCAACAAATTGTCTTAAATATTGTTCTAATCAAAACTATAATTAATATAGAAATATGCTTTTGAATTTGAATCTAAACAGTCCTTTGTTTTATTAAAAAACCTATATTGAAGCCACTATTACCAATATAATTCCTCCGAGGGGCCCTACCACCAGAGGGCCGAATATAGTCGCCTCTTACGACACCCATCCAGCGTAGGATTTTAGGTTAGTATTCAAAGCCGCTGCAATACGGCAAAAACAAATTATGATATGATCAACTTATCTCTGCGCGCTCATAAGCTTGTCCATGTGCAAGGGAGACCAATAATGGATTTTCGTGATGTCTTTACAATATTCTATGGAATGACGTCACTAAAATTTTTTATTTAAGACCGTACACAAGCGCAATTTGTCTTTGTGTTGTACGTGTCAGCTAATGCTCTGCCGTGGCTTTTCAGCGTTTTCCGGGGTAATAAATACCCTATCCTATTTCAGATCATCTATATCTATATTATCTATACATCTATACATACAAATAAATAAAATTGGAGTGTCTGTTTGTAATATTAAAATAAACGTTTTTTACTAAGTGCATTTGGATGTATACACGGTACATATACCAAAACAACATTTTTTGCAATTTTTGTATGTCTGTCTGTTTGTTCCGGCTAATCTCTTAAATGGCTGTACCGATTTTGACGGGACTTTCACTGGCAGATAGCTGATGTAACAAGGACTAACTTAGGCTAATTTTATTTTAGAAAAAAAACATTAATTTGCTAGGCGATAAGTTCGCCGGGTCAGCTAGTGGTACATATACTACCTGTGTGCGAAATGTCATGAATCCATTCAGCAGTTTTTAAGAGAGAAACAAACATCCTCACAAACTTTCTTACTCATAATATTATTACAAAGTTCTCGTGGTATTGTGTTATAAAAGTAGATGTTTGTTTAAAAATAGCTCCCCAGCTAGTAAATTACACAGGACGTCAGCAACGAGCGTATCCTGCTGATATTACGAGGTCAGTTCTCCCGCATCAAATCAATTTCACGTCTTATGATTTATGATTTCATACTGTTGAACTCTTTATTACATCACTTTCGCTGTGAAAGGTGTTAGTAATAAAATGAAAACTACATTTATTACTATTTTATAGGTGGGACATTTAAAAGCAACACAATTTGGCTCATATTTATTGTTATATATTTTTATATTTATATTATTTTATTTTCACTGCGTTCATGGCTAAACTTACGTGGCTTTGACAATTGTTATTTTATCACTTGGACCATGATTTAAGGTAGCCTATTAATTTAATATGGCACACAGCCATTCACCAATATTAAATACGAGTAACCGCCCTCGCTTTGCTTCGGTTTTCTTATTTTTTTACACCTTGGGTTACATTATTGGAGTTTTATTAAGGATCCCAAAATTTTTTGAAAATATAATGTTATGCCTATGTTACTCGGGGATAGTGTAGCTTCCCAACAGTGAAAGAATTTTTGAAATCGGTTCAGCAGTTTCGGAGCCTATTCAATGCAAACAAAAAATCAAATCTTTCCTCTTTATACCTATATTAGTATAGATAAAAAATATGCGATAACAAGTAATATAATAAAAATAAATAGGCACCTGAAGCCTTTCTTCAATTTCGTAAAAAGAACTTCTATTTTGGTTCACATTGAGTAAGTAACTCGGACTGAATATAAAACATATTGAACGTTTTATTGCTACTAAGATTCAGTTTTGGTGCCAACTGGTCTTCGAGTAACCATAATATAAAATCGCATCGAGATCAGGAACATATCAAAATAGTGATTTTGATTAAACTTTATTGACTCCTTGCTTGAGCAAAAATTAAAGACAACAATGAAAGAAAAAATAATAAAGAAAGTGTGCATTAAAATAACTCACAGAATTTACCGGATGAAGCGGTCATAGAGTCGTTAAAGTTTGGAGATAATGGTGATAAAGTCTTGATAGAAAGTATAAAGGGCAGTTTCTAAATGGAATAATGACCTAAGTATGTTGAACTTGAATCTGTCATCAGATGACTCAGCAGTACAGAGTGATGGCAATTAAGGAAGACTTACGTCCAGTACCCACAAAGATTATTTTGTTAAACTATAAAAAATTAAATATTATGCATAGCGCTTAACCTTTATCGTGATTTTCCGCATTCTTACTTTATTTACTTGAATAGATTTACTGCTTCGGCGTTATCTCCACGTTAAATTGAAGATTACACCCAATAGAGACGCCTTGGTAGCGCCGCAAGCTAAAAATAGCTCGTAATACTGCACTAATCATTGCGGGAGACGCCAGCGGTATAGGTAACAAAAGTACACAGATAATGTTGAGTTTTCACAGTTCATCGGTTAGAAAACATTCTATTACTGCTTGCTGCAGTGCCCCTTTTTAACAGTCTATCGATAAATTTTGTGTTGCAAATTAAATAACAAAACGTTTATGACGTACTTAGGTAGATAGACTTTTTATTTTGTTGATATTTGTTTTTGAAATGCAGCACTCTGTATTATTTTTAGCAACTTCATTACAAGTACGTTACTTTTTATTATTTGTTTCGGACTGACCAGAGTTTTTACAAGGTGATTTTGTTGTTTTGATATTAATCTAGAGCTGCACAGGGATGGGCAACCCGAGCTCGGTTTATATACCTAATATATCTTTGTATAATATTCCATAATAGAAATTAATCATAACCTACTTACTACCACGGTCATACTTATAAAGTAAAAAGTTGATACAGTTTTGTTATTTAGTAATGAAGATAATATAAGAAAAAAGATAAGATAAAAGTTAATTCGTGTTTGTATACCAAGTATTCCATAGTATTTTCCAGCTGCTGAAATAGTATTTCACATTTCAGGACAACATTCCAGTGAAATAGGGGAGTCGTCATGCGGTTACTAAGGATGTACATTAGCTGCCGTCGCCGCTTAGCAACCGGTAGACAAGTGATAAATTATTGAACAAGATGTGATTGTGTGCTACGAAAAGATGGCCAAGAAAATTATAAGCGAATGTAACATTTTGGTATATGTATTTCCAAAAGGGGGAAAAATAATTTAATATCGATAAATTTTACAAAGACAGTATGTCGTACTCGTTTGTCTGTTCGTCATTCAACTTCCAAACATAGAATATAAAGCAACCTAAATGGTTGCTCTAAGTATCCTTTCACAATAACATGTTAAATTTCTACCGCAGTCATCTAAGCTCTTGTACAGTACGGAGTACCAATGGCAAGTTTGACAATAGGCGCAATCACCGCCAGCTTTCAAAGTTCCAACTGTTCCGAGACTCAACTTGAACACTTAATGAGATCCTCATAAAATACTCATGATTCATGTCGAGGATTTAGTTACAATAACGAATATTTCTCTACCTTTTTAAATGAAACCGGCAACTACATGGAATATTTTAACGTAAGTGATATCTAACCGTCGAGGAATATGCGTAAACCATAAACCCGATGGTTTGCCGACCAAGAAAGATCACATAGGATATGCCTGTAAAATTATATTTTAATTTTGCAATATTAGACCTTTAAAAACGTCTTGGTTGATTTCGATAGATATTCAGAGGATAATATTCTCTTACCATCATAAACAAATATATTTTCTATGTGAATAACCGACTATCGAGCGGAGGAGCGGTGAGGAGACAACTGATAGTTAGCGGTTGCCGGCCAAGAAGGACTGAGAAGAAAAAAAGAACTGGCTCTCAGGCCATCCAGAACCTGATGGTGTTTGAATGTTTACGATAACAGTGACTCCGACATAAACTGATGGTAATCTGAAAAACAATCACGAATGTAATACTTTTCTACATATGCTTTTTTGTAGTGTATATGTTTGCTACATTCTTAATACCTGCTTAAGGTCAAGAATACAAATCTTGTAAGCTGAAGCCATATCGGGTGGCGAACACATTTGCTATTAGGTTAAGCAAGAAATACATGTCATGATGCAAAATTAGTGCCAATTTGCGTGCCAATAGCGCGCACGTGTGACTTGCTTGTACGTCATATTAAATTGTAGTTACATTTGTGTACATTAGCATAATTGTCAGTCCTCTCAATCATAGCCATAACAATGGGTCTCTGATAAACGAGATTTTTTTTTATTCAGCCTTCAGTCGGTCCGTCAGGTTTAAGTTGTCTTATAAAATGTCTGTTAATTAGTGGTCTCCAATCAAAACTTTTGCTCTGTCGCCCATCGATTCTACAACATACTCGTATGTCACTATAATAGTTCGCTACTACTTCAGTTTGTAAATTTTCAAAAGGGTAATTAAGTACACTAATTCTTGTGCCTACTCAGAACAATACGAGTATACAATAATGGGAACTTAACAGTTCCGTAATATACAGATTAACCGAACCTGCAAAATTACGTCCCTGAAATTCCTTGACTCAGCAGCATTTTATTTTTGTACACTTGACTTAATGACTCGAATAACTAAAAATTTGCGATGTGACAGAAACATATCTTAGTCATAAATAAACATATCAATTTAAATTCTACAATTATTTTATTGGTTGTGCAAGTCAACAAGAAGGAAAAATAATTAAAAATTCTTTGAATGAGGCACCATTAATTATTTCAAAGACTTGAACCGTGGCTTAAAGCAAAACGAAATTAAAAGCAAAATCTAATGCCGGACTAGCGTTCTAACGAGAAATTCTTTAAGCAAAAGTCGGAAAGCTTTTTCAGCGAAATGCCTTAACTGAAGGTACCTAACAGTTACGGCAAATGCTCTGCGGCAATTACCGATAACTGCACGGAATGAGCTGGTTTAATAATTAATTAGACGCTCTAATGGAAGACAATTCCCATCGGTTTTATTCTGGTTTCCTTAGCGGAAGCTGCCGCAGACAGAATATCAATGGACAATCGATAAACGAATCGAGTGGCTGTTTCCGTTGAAGTGTCATAAAATGAACGGATACCATTTTTTAATTTAATATGATAGAAAGAAACAAAATTTCTTTTGTTTCTGGTTGGTTTTTATTTATCACTAATTTACAGAAAAGATTTAGCAGTGTTTTGCCGATTTTATCGTATTTTAGACCAGTTATGTAATTTCATTACGAAGGAATTTTATTTTTGCAAGTTAATTATTATTGTCTTACCAATTTCCCATTTTTTTTCTAATAAAATATTAGTTACGGTTAAAAGACAAGTTGGCAACAAAAACTGGTAAATTTACGTCACAATACGCCATATTCTTGGCATTTCCTTTATTCGCCGAAACAGCATCTGTGAAATGCTTCGGTTACAACGGTAATTAGGTAATGTTTTGTAATTAATGATTGAAAGAGAATAGTCGATTTTGCTTCTACTCGTGATTCAATAAAAATCAATGATGTCTGTTCTGATAATTTGGCTATGAGTGAATAGAATAATGGTATTATTAGGTAGTATTATTAAATTAATAAATGCCTATAGTTGCCGAATCTATAGTACCTATAAGGATAATATTGTTCCACCTTAATGCCATGTCGTTTCGTATAGCAAGGATTGAAGTAGGGATCACCAGGCGCTTCTTGTAGATTCGATTCAAATTTCCTTACCAAGCGGAAACGCTTGCTGACGGAATACCAATAAGCTATCCGCATCTGGAAACGGAGAACGCTTACGGATAGACTGTTTCCGATACGGCGCTGTTTGAGATGGAAACGCGACATTCGATTAGATTTTGATGTCGTATCGTTGTATAGGATTTTAAAGGTGTTGTAGATTTGGGGATGAGCAGATACTTGAAAATAAATGCAGTGACTTGTAGAGTGCAAGTGAGCAAGTGATACAATGAAGGTCTGGAAAGTTAAAGTTAAATTAGTTTTAAGTTAACCTAAACGGACGACGGACGCTGTAGTGAAAAGTTGAATTAGTGAAAAGATGGAATGGTGTAGTGATACGGTTATTAAAGTAAAAACAATGAAATACATTTCCATGGTAAAATATTCTGTAGAGTAAAATAGCATTTATTTTTAACCCCGAGTACATTCGCTTGCAACTAAAGCGAGCGAATATCTACATAAAACACATTGGATGAAATCACTTTTATCCTATCATTTTTCAGACGCCAAAGATTTGAGACAGAAAATGAATAGTTGATAAAAATTTGACTAGTAAGTTACTTAAAAATACTTTCATTGATACTGTTTGGCACTTGCCTTCAACCCATTAATGGCTCACTACTGGGCACGGGTCTCTCCTCGTAAGGCGGCCTAGAGCATACTCCACCACGCTGCTCCAGTGCGGATTGGTGGAGGGGTTAGTGGCCAACACTGGTACCATTTGGTACTTACTGTATTGCATTGTAATTAATATCAAAAATAATACAAGACTCCATGCACAGAAGGCTCATCTTAGCGTAAATTCACAATGTGGGTTGTCACGGACAAAAAAACTATTGTGATATTATCTTAGAAATGAGCACGACCTCTAAATGGGAAAATTATAACACCTATTTTCCGTGTCTGTTGCTGGCTGAATAATGGGTGCAATAAAGAGAGGGGTCGGATATTAATGTAGTTTTCGTCTACTCCATTTTTCTGTAGATCATTGAAACAGGTTCCTGAACTAAAAGGTAACGAGTTGTATTTGCGCTTTTAATGAGAGTCTGAGTTAATATAATGGGCGAACTATAGGAGAGAAGCACGCGGAACGAGCGGAACCGACGCGACGGCGTGGAAACGGGACAGGGTTCAACGCTCTCGGGCTCCGCTGACGGCTCCTGAGCGTCGCATAACGATAGCTAACTTGTAATTATTATGTTACGAACATTAATTACAGGGTAAAAATGACTATGGACATTTTCCTTTTATTAATGTCTCATAATTGAGGCTTGTATAATCTGCTGGGAATACTTTGTTAGTGGTTTGAAATTGATACGATGAACTGTTGTCCCAGAAGCTTTCAATATAAGTTATGAATGGGTACATAGTTACTATGGGTACATAGTTTTATACTTGAAGTTAAAAAATATATTTTAAGTTAAATTATTCAATCAAGTCAACGGTGCCCCTGTTGATGGGGCTCCCGCTATACGTTGACAACAAAAACCTTACAAACCTAACCCATTAAAACCACAAACAGTTTATCTGACTTTAAACTGCTTAATTTAGAACGTTACAGTCAAAACTAAGTCAACCAGACACGTATCTCTATCGTACATCCAATGCTGGGCAACAATAATGGATTCACAAGAACAGCAGAACATTATATCCATTCAGAGTGCGCCAACATATTATTTCTAATTACACCGGCAATATCATCCACATACTGCCCCCATAATTGAAGAATAACTCATAAATGTTATGCAAATGATAGCAATGAGTGAAAGGAGGTTAAGCCCAGATGCAAAGGCTTTTGAGTTACAACAATGCTGTAGTTACTGTGCCTTTGGAACTTGATGGCCCACAATGGAATTGGTGAACAATGCGCCCGTCTCGGCAGTTTCACCAGGATGGAGTTACGCAACTACTAAATAAAGTACCTTCATATTATGCAGATAAAGGGGCTACTATTTTTTTTAACGGCTTTCTTTTATTAGCTTTACCCGCATGTACTTTACATGCAATACACACTTGTGTATTGGTATCCAAAAAACTGCAGTTTTATGTCAGACATAATTTTTGATACGACTCTGTTAAGTTTTATTTCTAAGATTCTGATTTATTACGTTTTTTTTTCGGAATATCATATAATCGTGTTGCAGTTCAGGCAGTGTTATCAATTGTATTACCCAAGTATTTACGAGTACTTATAAGTTAAGAAATGCCTGGTACTTCTTCACAACCTTCGTTAGTGAAATGTGAATTAAAATATTCCATTATACTAATTCACTCATGTACCTATCTAATGTTAATAATAGCTCGTCAAGCTAACAAAAGTGAGTAAATTAATTAGATGATTTGTTTACGTTTAAAACCAAAGTGTTTCAGGCGTGTTATTAAGTTATTTTCCACCTAATCTGATTGTACATAACGTCACTATTAGCTATGAACTATGAGTATGAGCTACTATTAATAAGACATTTATGAAATTCTGGTAGTCGTATGTAATTAAGAGTAACTTAGGAATAAGGGCTTCGTGTTTACGGCGAATACGACCTTCGCTGTAAGGGTCGAAGGTCTTGAAATAATTTGAAGTGTTACGTGAACAATCTTACTTTACGTTTCATTTAGTAACGATTAATATTTTCCTTGGTGGTTACGTCACTTTTACACTTACCTTCATTCAGAGACTAATTAGTTATAAATTGCTTTATTAATAAAAAAGCTAATATTGTTTTCAAGTTTATTGAGTAACTTTGAATTAGACCTTGAATTAAGAAAAGTGGAATACTGACTTAGTTTATCTTAGCTCATACTTAGTTTACATGTGAAAAGATTTCTTTTTCATAATTTGACATGTATATTTTAAGTAAGTGAAGTGGCAAGTATAATTAATTTACCTATGTATGAAAATATGCAGGTCTATCCCACTAGTCTCAATATGTTGTCTCATCAGCGTGTAAAGATGATATGTTTTAACTACAACCTAACAACCTTACTCGATAATACCTGGTTAATTATCAATAAACATAACTGACTGTAAAGTCCATAATTATTACGACCTTATATGTGTGTAGGTACATAATATATGGAATTTCATATCAATGTTTGACTAATATAATTGTAACTTTTATATATTGATATAACTTGAATAATTATAACCTTGATTATAATTATTAACTGTAGAATATGCTCATATTCGTATGCCTATGCTCATATTCATACGCGACAATAAAACCTTTTTACAGCCCTTTAAAGTTCACATAGAAAAAAGCTTATATAATGTACAAGACACGTATATTCACGAAGTTACTAAAAGTAGATACAAACCTCTAGTTATTCAAAACTGAGAACCTAAGGACTCATGCTGAGTGCCTAGAACGGGCTTTGGCAGGTTTCATCAACAACATCGAACGCCCACGTATAATATGTATACTTATATTAAATCGATGTGGCTATGAAAGCTACGTTATGGAATTAAAAAGCATCGTATTTTGTTTGATATTCAAGAAAGGTTTTTGTTGATGTTTAATAAAACGTGACTATAAATATTATAAATCGGTAAATGTGAGCGTTTAATATTTAAACGTTCACCTACACTACACTAACTACTTACCCCGCACGAAGAGTCTATTTGTTTCATGGATAATAATTTTGGACATAATTATGGACACATATTTTAGTGTGATGATCCGGTGTCGTATTCCGGCTGGAGGCTTGAGAGCCAGTTCTTTCTTCCTATCTTCTTCTCTCTTACTTGGCCAGCAATGTATTTTTTTTATAGTAAATAAATAAATAAATAATACTTTTCGTTTTTTTCATTAGATAACTTTAACGTCTTCAAATCTTCCTTAAGAAATCCAAAACCAGATAAATATTATTCAGCTTTAACTCCTGAGCAGCCCGTCCTGGTAGGTACTGACCAGTGTTAATTGATGAAGAACATATTATAACCATATCTGTACAAATACCTGGCTCACCCCAACTGAACCGTGTCTACCACCTAGACTTTAGGGTATTCTTTACATTAAATCTAGTCACATACACTGATATTATAATGTAAAAAATATAGATATGTCACTAGCGCGCCGACGATGAAGAGCGTAAGAACAGGCAATTGACCGTTCTGCTCGTAGTCGCTCTGTCAATACAAGACGATACGCACGCTTTTGTTGTTATCAGAAGTGCTTGACATTTGACATACAGCGTTAAAATGCCTTCGTGTATTAAACCAATGTGATTGGTGTAGTGAAACAAAAGATAAACGTGTGTGTGTTGTAGCTCTTTTCGGAACAGATTTTTTTGGTTGATTTGTAAAGGCATAACGTATCTATATGTTTTAAATATCGTCGGTCGTATATGAATTAATATTCGGTGCGAATATGAGGCCTTAATGTTTATGTTGAATGGGTGTACTTAATAGGAGAAATGACGCGTGTTATGGTGTCCATGTTTGATTCATGGTGCGACGCGCAGGCATTTGGTTCTATGTACTTATTGTTAGTCCATGTATGTCCGTACGAAAAAATCTTTATGTTAATATTTCTATTATACTTGTGCAAATTTACATATATTGGGTGGAATTTACGATTTAAAATTTAAATCTAAGTAGGTATATATATCTACGAGTAATCCAGAGACGCATGCCTATTCATAAAATACTTACCAGCAGGGCTATTCAGTTTTGTAACTTGACAGCGGATTCCGCGATGAGTGTCAAAATTGAAGTTCGAGTCCGAGATCTTGATATGTGATTCTCGAATCATTTCAAACTTCAAACGTCAAATCATTCAATCAAACGTCAAACGACTAAAGATGGCGATAGCTCTTGACTAACTTTTCGTTTGACAATTGGACACGAGCTTCGACGGTGACGTAATTCGATGATCGAGAATAATAAATATGTCATCCTCTAATCATCTAGTACGGCACTTGCGAAGTGAAGTGATCCTAGAACTCGAACGTCAATTTTGAAACTCCGCTGTCAAGTTACAAAAGAGAATAGCCTTCCTGAAGGAAATGAATGAGGAAAACCGCACTTAGTATTCGGTTCATAAAACAATATATGTAATTCGACTGAAACATTGCCCGGTTTGTTTCAAGAAAAAAGGGTTCCGAGTACACCAATATTACCTAGGTATATTATAACCGCATTCGACACTATAATATTAAGTGCATTTATCATAACACTACATTATAGTATTGTATTGAAGAATTATGTATTATAAAAAAAACCACTTGTATTATACAAATGGTCGAACCTGCGTCTGCGGAAAAATCATCGAAAACATTTCATCGAATTACAATTCGCCGAACACAATACATCGAAAAAACATTTCGTCGAATAACAAAACGTAGAACAACCAAGTCATCGATTGACATTTCTTCGAATAGCATTACGTAGAACAACCATTTAATCGCATGACAAGTAACCGAATTACATTTCGTCGAATATCATTTCATCGAATGTCATTTCATCGAATATCATTTCATCGAATGTCATTTCATCGAATGTCATTTCATCGAATGTCATTTCATCGAATGACAATTCCTCGAATTGCAATTTTTCTTGTTTAAAAGATTTAAAGATTTTATTATAAACAGAAACAATTTAATGCTTTTTATAACTTTTTTGTATTTCTTATTTATTGACCAATAACAATTTAATATTTTTATGTACATAAAAATTTTAGTTTTACTTTCTTCCTTGAATCATTTTTTTTCAAAACGTTTACGTTAGTGACAGAAACGAATCGCTGCAAAACCGACTCCACGTAGTCTTGTTTGCCCTACCCCTAGAGTGTAATGTAAACCCGCGTAGGCGCGGAGGGGCGAGGCGGCCCGCGAGCTAAGGAGCAGGTGGTTGTAATGCTCGCCGCAGCAGCTGAGGCTGGCCGGCTCAGCCGGCCAGCAAGCCGAAGCTGCGGTGGTGAGCATTAAAAGCATCTGCGACGATAAGCTCGCGTGGGACCGCCGGAGCCCCGCAGCGCCGGAGCCGTGACAGAAACTGTGCTTGTTGCATGTTGCATGCTGCTTATGTCTTAGTGCTGCCTTTCAAGGATGTGTGACGTTTGAAATAGTAAATAAATATTTATTAATGATCATATGAAAATAATATCATTCGATTCGGCCAATTGTGATTCGATACATTGTCATTCGATATATTGTCATTCGATATATTATCATTCGATATATTGTCATTCGATATATTGTCATTCGATATATTGTCATTCGATATATTGTAATTCGATATATTGTCATTCGATGAAATGACATTCGATTAATTGTTTTCGATGAAATGTTAATTCGATTAAATGTGTTTTCGATGAAATGATCATTCGATTAATTGTGATTTCGATGAAATGTCGATTCGATTAATTGTAATTCGATGAAATGTGTTCGATGAAATGTAATTCGATGAAATGTTTTCGATGATATTTCCGCAAATCCGAACCTGAGCTTTAGGAAACCTAGTTTCCTAGTAGCCGATTTGCCCTTGTCTGAGGAAACTTCAACTCCTAACAACTGGAGACAATCGATTCCAAGTATACATTCCGTAAAGTAGGACCCAAAGTGAACTGACTCCTTTTGCCGGTGAACAGATACGTCTTTTTTTGGGAAGCTGTATCTTGAAATATTTTCGTCGACCTATTCAGAGCCTGCCTGAAGAGTGAGATTACAACGATTCAACGGATTTTAAGTGTAGACATAAGAAATATAAAGTGTCCATTCACAGCATTTTATTTTTTGGTAATTGCAGGATATTAGCAAGGATACCGCGCATTAAACTTGTCTGTGACGCGGCCTAATAAAGTGTCCTATTGTTTATGTGTGTATAGTTTACAATTAAGTATAAAATGTTGTGGAATTAAACAACAAAGTTCCAGTGGAAGTACTAGTATTTGTAAGTAGGTACTCTTATGTAGCTTCGAAATATTTTGACCCATTTACTGTGCCATAACGTCATGCGCACGTAATTCACCTGACGCGTTGCGGTTCACTGACATTTAATAATTGTGACCTATTGAATTTTATCGAATTCCTACCACAATTTAAGAAACACCTTTATGAATTTAATGATGCGATCTTTTAGCTTATTAATAAAGACAGTGTATCTACTTATTATTGTGAACAAAAATTAAACGAATTTATCCTTAAATAGAAGTTATAGTAAATGGTGAATGTTAAAAAAAATTTGGTTACCAATAGAGAAATGATTAAAACAGGAAATGAGAGGGAAAGTAAGAGAAACCTATTATAGTGAGATTTGTGAGCCAAACCTCAAGCCCAGCAGGAGACCAGTGATGAGTTGTACTTAATGATTCATGTTTCGTGACTGGAACCTATGAAGTGCTAAAAGATACGCAGGTATAATAAATTACTACGATCGTGAAGTGTTGGCGACGCTATATAATACTTATACTTAGTTACTTTTACGTCGTTCGTGCGACTCAGTGACCGGATGATTAAATAGAAATTGCATTCAATTGATTAAATTTGAATCTGGCAAATAATTTATTGCCGTAATGAAAGCGTCTGTCTGTACGGCGACACGAAAGGTGTTTGAACTCGAAGCGACAGATGTAAATCGCTCAAACTACTTAATTCTTAGGAATAACGTAATTGATACGGGTTAATTAAAACAGTGATGAGACAGGGAACCTATGGAGAGTCAGTGTAACCGTAAACTTGTAAATTATTAGAGAAAGGACTAGAATGAAGTGGAGTACTACAAGACACTGATGATTTATTTCTTCAGTCCGATTCGTACTGCCTATATCCTATTAATATTAAATTGTAGTGTATTTGCGATAGCATACATACACTGGCTCATGTGTCTCTGTATTAAATGGCAAACGTCACTGTCACTTACGAAGTGGTTACGTACTCTGTGGTCACTGACATGTCGGAAGGCGAATGGCGCGTACGTTACAACAGTGCAGGTGCTTTAATAAAATACGTGGGCATTGTCGAGCCAGTGAAACTATAATTATATTAATACACATTGGATCTCCTACAATTATAAATGCAAAAGTTTGTATAGATATTTAATACACTTTCACCCAAAAATTACTGAACGGATTTTCATGCACAATAACACACAGTCATTGCTCATAATCCAGAATAGGATATACCTGCATAATATCCCGGAAAAACGCGGGCAGAGGGTAGTTCTTTCAAATAATAACATCAATAGTACATGTTACGGGGATGTCGAAACAAGTTATACGTATATTTTTACACATCTTTCCTTATCGCGAAAGATACGACCTTGCCGTGACAGTAAATAAATCTCGTAGCCAATATTTGTGAAGCTTTCTGTAGCAAGATGCTGAGACAAACAAAATGTATGAGGTAAAACGATAGGTTTTATGTTCAATCAACGATCGTATGGAATACGATGTTTGAGGGCTAAAAATGTCACTTGTTAAAGAAAATAAGTATGTCTATAAAACACCAAAAATTTTTGTACGGATGTCCTCTATCTATAGAGGACAAATTCAACGTCTACTTTGAAACCCACTTTTAATATAAGATCATTGTTTGAAACCATCAAACCAATGTGTCACAAACTGGTTTCATATAAAAGGCAATAATCAATGATGTTGTATATCTTTGGCAATAATGCACAGATGGTTTAAGCCCACTTTAACAATGCATTAGGCACATTTTAGATTTTAGATTTTTCCCATAATATAAAAATTTTTAGCGTAGTGGAACACGCCGGGTATCCACTAGTTGTTATATAAAACAAAGTTTTGCATTTTTTTAAATGTTGATTGCATGTGTAAACGCTTGAAAATTAAACAGACAAAATATTACTTTAATAGAGCTTTATACAATGATAAGAATATGCTTTCGACTATAGATAACTAAAAATATCGATTTTCGTTCGATCAAAGTGACCGGATTTTGTATAGGAGTTTTATATTCAGCTGTATGAGGGCTGGCGCGAGAACAACAAATAAAATTAATACAATACCGTCATGTCTGGGAATTTGTCTGCTAGAGCCGCATCATCAAGGTTTTAGTAGATAGGTGCAAACCTCACATAACTTACGGCCCTTTTCAATAATTTATCTATCCATAATATCTGGATATATTAGTAAATAACAATTGACACAATATCTAATATGACCTTTGAATATGACTTTTGATTTGTACTTTTTAGGAGTCGACTCGATAGGCAACTGACCTGTGGATTACGAATAAGTAGACAGAATGTTGGCAAAGGCCGTAAGTAATATAATTTATGTTTAAAATCCTTAAGAAGATTAAACAACAGACTAATTTTCCTTCACGCGAATATGTATTATCTAAACGCCGAGAAATGTTTTAGCAAAATGTTAATTGCATTCCATTAAATTTCAGTATTTTCTCATCGGTACTTAACTTTAACTATGTCAGTCCACCGATCGGGTGACCCAATTAATGGCAGTACCTAATAATTTTGTTGTTTTTTTTTATGAAGAATTTTAATCCGATTAAAATCTCTTTTGATAAGTTTTTACTTTTTCTACATGCTAATGGTAACATAAACTTGTATGTTATAATTATGAGGCTAATTTGACGGGTTTACTAATAAATATTATCATTAATATTAATTTACCAGTATGCATGTCAGTAGAATTAACTACGAAACAGTGATTACATGTGTCGAGGGTTAACATGCTCATGGTCTTCGCAGCAAATGTAATATGTGAAACCAATGATAAAACGGCACATGTCATACATACTGATGAACTGTGAACATGCGATTAGCAATGTTACATTTTAATAGGTACGTTGTTTTTAAGTAAACCGACGGCAAACGTAGTTTTAACTTATTCTTAGATTTCATATGGTAATTATCATAATAATATTATCAATATTCAAAAATCGACATTAATCAAGGTATGGATCTCAGATTAAAGAACAAAAGGGTATGGATAAAATAAATTACTCGTTTTCAATATTAACAAAATTAGATGACGGGATGCAAAACGTGATATAGCAGCATGCAAAACGCAGCAGAAGAATAGAGCAATTATATATTTCTATAATGATTTAATGATAACAAAACTAAGTTGGTTTTACAGAGATGCTATATTGATGGATGTATGATCAAAATTCAAAATCAAAGTCATTCAAATATGCGGGTATTTTATCAATGTACATAATATATTTTTTGTATCTATAACTTTATTTTGTGGTTTTGTTTCGTTGGACATAAAATAAGCTACAGACGTTTGATATTGACTGTAAATGCTAGTCGCTAATCGCTTAGTCGTTAACAGTCTTCTATGAGAAGCGTTCCTAATAAGGCAATGTACTAACGTGATTGACGCCATATCACAATTGCAGCTTATCGACAGAGCGAAGGCTATCAGCAATAAACATCATCTTATGATACTTATTGTTAGATCATATTTTAATGTAACTATTAAAGTAATTGTTTGCTTGTGCGAGTATTTGTGCTTTTTACGGTAGGTATTTATTTAACTTGCATTGACATGACATCACAACCATATAATGAATTGGAGTTCTAACAAAAATAAACATTACTTTCTTGAATTGGTACAAGTAACATAATGTCAATTTAAATAATCTAAAACCGCTCAAGTTCGTCAGAACCGCACAGTTCACTAATTAGGTTCCGTATCCGAGTGGCGAAAACTAAAAACTAATAATTCAAAATATAACTTTATTTTGAATTTCATCATACATGAGAACAAAAATGGATTAAAAGAAAGAAAGAAAAACATTTATTTCACACACACACGTAACAACACGTATAACAGTCTGCTTAAATCTATTATTATTCAAAACGAGTTCACTTTTAAAAAAATGTGGCAAAGGAAAATGGCGGACGAAAAATGTTCGTTCATCGCCATGAAAGCTTCATGTTCATTACGAGCATGGAGGATAGACTAAAAGGAGGCCCATCTCTATGTAAGAAAAGTGTCTGTAAAAAATTGTCCAATAACGGGTGGCGCTGCGATGCGCTAAATAGCAGAGGTTTTGTATACTGGCATTATGGAGGGTACTATGAAATTTTTTAAATATTTAAACTCAGCAAACTTCACTCCGTCTACAACAGCTATGTTCATATTATTATCGCTATTTCTCAAACACTAGCGTTATTCTGGAATGGTCATTATTGGAACCTCTATTTTCAGTAAACAGCTGGACACTTTTTCAACTGTCCCGCCAAGAAGGCTCTCTCAACTTTCAAGATGGCTCTCCTTCTACTCTATCCTCCATGATTACGAGATGAGGGTGGCGCGATGACGATAGGATTATGATCATTTATTTTAAGAGCATAATGTTGTGCAGTCAATCAATGATATTATAATGTAAAAAAGAGGAAGATAATAATAGTCGCTCTGTCAATATAAGACGATACGCACGCTTTTGTTGTTGTCAGAAGTGCTTGAAATTTGACATACAGCGTTAAAATGCCTTCGTGTATTATACCAATGTGATTGGTGTAGTGAAACAAAAGATAAATATGTGTGTTGTAGCTCTTTTCGGAACAGATTTTTTGGTTGATTTGTAAGGGTATAACGTATCTATATTTTTTAAATATCATTGCAATCAATATAATAAATTATAATAATAACGCTTCACATAGCCCCACACTAGGATTCCCTGTGTCGTGGCCATGGACAACACAGAAAGACGAAACACTTCACACCCAGACCGAGAGTAAAAATTCAAACTCATCATTTAAATTTCTGCCTCGCTGGGAATCGAACCTAGGACATTAGGCGCGGCGATCCGGCATGGTAACCATTGTGCCACACGTTATTATGACATTTAAGTAGGATTGGAAGTTAATATTACTATTGACGACCCGAGTGGCGCAATGGTTACCATGCCGGATCGCCGCACCGAGGGTCCTGGGTTCGATTCCCAGCGAAACGGAAAATTTGAATAATGAGTTTAAATTTCTGTTCTCGGTCTGGGTGTGAATGTCCTTGTCTAGTGTGTTGTCCATGGCACCCACGACACAGGGAATCCTAGTGTGGGGCTATGAGTGTGAAGCGTTATTTATTTATTTATTTATTCCAACTTGCTTCGTTAAAAATAAATAGATAGGTATAATCGCGAATCTCGCGACATGAAAATTCTTCATATTGATCTTAAAAATACGTTGAATTCAATGACATTTAGTTGGTACAAACAATTGCACTGCACTTGTGTTTAAAAAATTGCTATGAAGGAGGTAGTTGTAGTAAAAATATACATAAATACGCAGTAAATGATTCTCTAACAGCCTCTCCATGCAAAATCTTTGTACTACACGCAAATTTCACTGCAGTTTTTTTTCTGGTAAAAATACTGCATGTAGCTCGAGGCTTTAGATTTATTCGTCTGCGCCACAACTTTGTGCCGAATAAGCTAGAATTTTTTTTCCGTGACTTAGAGCGGAATAAAGGTTTCACGCAAATCGTTTTTGTAGTCATCCTTAATTTTACAGTAGGATTCGCTAGTTCTACTTTCAAACGAATCTGAATGTTTATAATAATAAAGCCAAAATATTTAAAATTAAAACTCTTAATACACAACACACAATTTCATTTTTTTACAATTTTTAGAAATACACGTATTTTACGAAATACACGATTAAATAGATAATACATATTTATTTATGTATTTATTGGATTTCAAACGTAAGATTCAGTTCTACATGGTTAAATCTACATCAGCTAGGTACCTGCATATAAAGGTATCTGTTAGGCAACCGATAGGTAGAATCTTTAGCCAATGATATCTTTAGTAACATTGTTGTATAGCTTATTTACTAATCCTATTTAGCACGTTGACTAAAAGTCAGTCGTGTTATAAGCATTGCATAAACAACTCATTACAGTACTAAAGCCGTACAAATGCAGGGCCTGGCCGCGCCCAAGGACACTGCGACAAGGGGCAAGTGACAAGACTTAAATTGTATTGTACTAAGCAACGACTTCAGATTTTAAAACGCTTATTGCCATATCTGAGTTACTTGAGAATGAAAAAACCGGCCAAGTGCGAGTCGGACTCGCCCATGAAGGGTTCCGTAGCAGCAAGTAACGTAATATAAAAGTTCTTGTAGTTCGTTGTAACTTTGATCAATGTTTTTTGCGGTTTACGATTTATGACGTATTAAAAAAAAACTACTTACTAGATCTCATTCAAACCAATTTTCGTTGGAAGTTTGCTTGGTAATGTACATCATATAATTTTTTTAGTTTTATTATTCCCTTATTTTAGAAGTTACAGGGGGGGGGACACACATTTTACCACTTTGGAAGTGTCTCTCGCGCAAACTATTCAGTTTAGAAAAAAATGATATATGAAACCTCAATATCATTTTTGAAGACCTATCCATAGATACCCCACACGTATGGGTTTGATGAAAAAAACATTTTTGAGTTTCAGTTCTAAGTATGGGGAACCCCCAAAATTTATTGTTTTTTTTCTATTTTTGTGTGAAAATCTTAATGCGGTTCACAGAATACATCTACCTACCAAGTTTCAATGGTATAGCTCTTATAGTTTCAGAAAAAAGTGGCTGTGACATACGGACGGACAGACAGACAGACAGACAGACATGACGAATCCATAAGGGTTCCGTTTTTTGCCATTCGGCTACGGAACCCTAAAAAGAGTCACATTGCTGGCTGTGTCGCTAATGCACATCCGTAACGTAACAGCCGTAGAAAACGCATTGCAAAAAATAAGATAATTTCTCTTAGTGTCTCCTTAACGACACTTTTCCATGTCTCGAGTTACTGGCTACCAGAAATAAAATTAAATGTTTTTACGGCAACGATTCTATGATTCTTTTGATGTTACACATATGTATTCATGGAAAGCGGTAAGAACCTAACCTAACTCTCAGGCCTGTTGCACTTTTATTGGTTGACAAAAAAATCTCATCAAATCAGGGGCGTAGCTAACGCCGTATCAATTATACGGGGCCCCCAGCATATAGGGGCCCCCACTAACACTCCCAAAAAAAAGGTCGCCAGCGGCCTACGACCGCTACAGTTGGCACTCCTTTTATATTTGACAGCTGATATTGAGGGGGCCCCACAACAAATATTGACATGGGGTCTCCTCAGGGCTACCTACGCCACTGCATCAAAGCGATCTCGTGTTTGGAAGAGAATGTAAATATCGGATTTGGGAGAAAATTATTAAGAACCGCCCTTCTCGAAAACGTCCGCCTTTCAGGCCGCTTGCTTATTGTGTACAGAGTGTATACTTTCTGTCATAAAGTTACTATAGAGGAGAATCTCGTATTCTCCGAGTGCTATGTATTACTGAAGAGTGCGTGCCTTACTGTGCTTGACCCACATTGCGAATAAAAGTCTATTCCCGTGAAATAGAAATGGCTCAGATAACAGTCGTCTGTTCACATAGCTTTCATTCATTCTTTGAGCCCATGTTGCTAGGCAAACGGGTTCATGTGTTAAAGAAAAAATGGAGAGACGTATTTAAATAGATTGTGAAATGTTTTAATTTTCAAATAGCTAGCAAGCCATACCAGGAATGGAAAACCTTGACGGTTAAAAAGCTGTGAACGGTGAGTTCCATATCAATACGTTTCATAGGGACTTAAAAATATAGATAATGTATTTGTATGTAATGACTAACTGTAGAGACATCATAGAGAGCTTTTATGACTTAGCTGGATTCATAAAACAACAACACAGAATCGACACAGAAAAAATATATATACATAGAATTTAAATACGCTCTTAAACATCTAGAGCGTAGGCTTTTGCTTTTCATACACAAGTGAATTCCAAAAGCTGAGTCAATCATTCAATTTTTTAATTCAGGGACGGGCCTGTCATGATAACATCTTATTACACCCCGCTACTGCCAAATAAATCACAAAGCTTTAGGCCCTCTAATGGAAAAGCCGAAATGAATCGAGCTTGGAATTCGTTTGACGTATAAATGGATGAAAGAAATATTGGGACGTTTATTTTTATCAAACTTCCTCATGATTTGGGCTTGTGTCATTCAGAATATCGACCGAGTTAAGCTTTGCAAGGAGATTTTTGAGCGCACCCGTGTAACAGATGGCATGTTCGACCAGAAATTAAAATGATAAGTAGCATTTGTTATCGTTTCATGACAGTCATTAAGACATACCACTAACTTCGCTATTGGGGAGGAAAGCACTGTCACAGTATGGCCGAGTACATTTTAAGCGTCAATAACCGAGTCCATAGACCTCTAATGGGTTTAAGCCATTGTCAACTGTCGTCGTAATGAATAACAACACAGTGGACCAAAATAACTTTGATGAAGGTAAACATCATGTAGGTAAAATGTATACACGTATAAGAGGTCCAGTTGGTCTCCAATTCGACATGTTATGTCAAGGTTTTTGCTCCTAAATTTCTTTTATACATTCTTTGTTGTATTCATAACTCGATATTAATTTATATTGACTTTCCACTGCGGGTCGCGCGAGTTTATCTCGATGACAGCCTTGATCTCCGGAACGTGAATACTCGAGACTTGAGCCTCGAGCCCTGCTCATATGCAATAGAAATCATCGATGAGTCACCTCTCATAAATCGAATAAGTTAACATAGCCAGACGTTTTCGTGCTGCGCAGAAATATAGTACCGATTATGAAGCGGTGGCGTGCAAAGAGAATTGTTAAGACGATGTTCCTTTTGAAATTAGTCGTTCTGCGTGTATGCCATGACCTTCGGGGCGAAGGTCGAGCCCGTGGCAACCTGCGATGTAGCCTATGTAGTTCTAATCCCATGGGTTTGAATAAAGAACGTTTTCAACAGACTTATAATTTTAAGTTTATGTTAAGCACGCGACTCCAGCAGCGTTGGAATTTAATTGTATGTTTCACTGTAAAATATTTTGTTTAGTTCCATTAAGTGCCTCTACCTTTAGTCAAGCAAACTATTAAAGATTGCACGAAACTCACAATCATTTCGTTAAACAACTATTTAATAAAAGTAGCGTTGAAGTTTTAGCAAAAATAAAATGAAAAGCTTGGCTTCTTCGCTGACAATGCGCAGAATTTTCGTATAGTGTAACAAATTTCCATGGCCAACGTGACCATATCAGATGGCCTACCTGCTTATTTACTGGTTGATCACTTATATAATTTACACTTATGATGGTCGACCAAGGTAAGGAACGTAATGTAGGTTAAGCCTGAAAATCAGTATAAACGCTGAGTTTTATTCCCTTCAAAGGACGCTTAGAATTAAGTGTAGGCTAATTTATTACCATTATTTTATTCAGATATTGTCTGTTGCTGATCTTGCGCCCTCAAGCACCTTTTCAATATTCCGTTTAAATTGCTGTTCTCAAGAATAATAATAAAGATTAATAAGTATAAAGTGATTTGACCGTTATTTTCAATTATTACTCAGGTCCAATGTAGACAAAATATAAGGATCGAGATAACGCTTTACTTCAGAAATTGTCTGTTATTTACCTACCTACATAACAGAATTTAGTATGTTAATGGCCCCGTTAAATTATATAGGTCAGGTTACGCTTTAACGCCCTTGTTGCGTGAAAAATTTCTCCAACAACACCTAGAATAGAAGAACAGATACGAAATGCGTATCGAACCACACGCAGTAGAGTTCCATAATGGAATTCAAGCAGGGCTGGATCTGGGGGGAGGGGCTGGCCGGGGCACCTGCCCCGAGCGGCAGTTTAAGGGGGGAGCTAAAATCATAATATAGTATGATTAAAAATCGTAGATCCGGGCGTGAATCCAAGAAACAAGGTCATTTTGTATGCCTTTCTATCATCATTTCATCATATACCAGAAATAAAAAATGTCGTTATACGTTGTGATAAGCATCATACTATTTAATCATTTATTCTACCGTTTACAAATAAGCTGTGACGCAAATGTCTTTTGACTTCGACGACTGAAAATTAAAGCGAAACGTACCATAGTTCAATTTTGCGTCGGAAGTCTCCATGATCCAGGTCATTTTAATACTCTGGCTAAAGTCCAGATTATCGCTGTTTATTTATAAAAATAACAAATCCCTTTGAAACATTTTCAGTCGAAGAAATATACAAATCCGTTCATTATCGTTATAGCGTCTCCGTCATGTTGAACTTTTCTCGTTATCAGAGCATATTGGTAATGGACTGACTAAATTGCGATCGGCCTTGTGTTCGATAAATTATTGTTTTCAGTTTTGATTCCTTGCGATGTCTTAATTACAAGCTTTTATTGGACTCGTTAGTGTTTTATCATGTAATTTGGCTTCAACCCATTGGCCTACTACTGCACACGGGTCTCTTCTTGAGGAGTCCAAGACCATTCTCCACATAATATGTGTCGATAGTTATTAATGTTATTATAATGATTTTACTTTTCTTAGCGTAAAGGTTTTAAAGAAGGTTTGAATTATCTATACTTCTATACATCTATATCTATACAAATAAATAAAATTGGAGTGTCTGTTTGTAATATTAAAATAACCGCTTTTTACTAAGTGCATTTGGATATATACAAGGTACATATACCAATACAACATTTTTTACAATTTTGTCTGTCTGTCTGTCTGTTTGTTCCGGCTAATCTCTGAAATGGCTGGACCGATTTTGACGGAACTTTCACTGGCAGATAGCTGATGTAACAAGGAGTAACTTAGACTACTTTTATTTTAGAAAAAAAATAGTTTGTTAGGCGATACGAAGTTCGCCGGGTCAGCTAATTATTATATTATATTTGTGTTTCATTATCGCATCAAATGACAAGTTAAATAGTAAGAAAAGTTATTTATAAATCTTGCATTGTGTAAGATAGCAGTTGACTAACGCTCCAACTCAAGAGTCACTAATGGTTACTCAAATCGCTACTTAGTACAGAATTTGTGTGGTGGTTCTTTACTAAGGAGCGATTAAAGTAACCGTTAGCGACTCTGAGTTGGGGCGTAAGTTTCCTACTTCGAATTAACCTAATCTTTGCACTTGACCACATTAATCCATATTGGAATAGCGTGTTTTTTATGCTCACTCTTCTCATGACTCACTCACAAAGAAAGACCGTAACATGAAAAGGAGCACAAAACGTACTCATCCCTATTGAACCCAAGGATTAAATACGAAGAAAGTATTACGAGAAAAGAGCTCTTTAATATTTCCGATAGCAAAGCATGTAGACTTCGTTTCCGTATAGAAAACAGCGTATCATAGACATCGCGTGAGATCAAACTTTGTTCGGTCGATTTCGCAAACACGATTTTGACACTATAAATATTATTTGCTTATATAATACTGACTCGTAGGCCTCGTAGCTAGGGTTCGAACGATACTTTCGATACTGATTAGGTATCGATACTTTTGTTCGCGATACTCGATACTGAGTACTCGATACTTTTACCTGGTATTCACTCGCAAGTACTCATAGGAAACCTCGGTATCGAGTAATTAATTAACTGCATAGAATAGAGATTCCTTAACTTAAAATTATCTAACACTTAAACCTATATGATTGAATTTTATGAAAGCCTAGTGTTGAATTATAACAAAAATAAACAGCTATTTAATGATAGTAGGAAAAAGATTTATTGAAAATATTGTCAGGTCTGGAAAGTATACCTAAAAATATAACATTATGATTATGATCTTTCTATTTTTTAAGTTATATTATTTTGCGACTTTTCACGGAACTTTGAAAAACCTTAGCTTGGAAGGCATTCGGCATTCAAATATCGAGGTATTCAGCTTTCGCTGCCAATGTTAGTGCAATTTTAAATAGAATGTAGACTTCGTGCGGTAGGTACTAAATTACCCATTTAATTATACTCCTGGCTATAAAGACGTGTTCTTGACTATAAATTTCTTGTATACACCAACTAGCTGGTGTGGCCGACATTTTTATATAATACTAGCTGCCCGGACAGACTTCGATCTGTCAAAAGTTTTTTTTTATTAAAACCTTCCGTGTGCCATACGGGAGATGTAAGTTATCCTATCATTCAAGTTGGATCAAACTGCACACGGTGTGCTTTGATTAAAATCGATTAACTAATTTATGAGTCCATCGCGGACAAATAATGTGATACGTAATTTATACGAGTATATATTAAGATATTTCAATATGTGTATTTTTTATAAGTGAATTAGATAGAGGTCGTTTCGCGTTGGTCTCTCTCAAGGGAGACCTAAGCTATCTTGCATCTGATAATATCCCGAGGAAATCTGCGTATCTGAGTTTTAATGCTCTCGAAATTGAGTAGATACTCGATCTATTTTATCAAAGTATTACTTCACATTGACACAGTTAATGTATTGTGTATATAAATATGTTATACACAAAAAATAGCAATGCTAAATTATGCGTCGATGGAAAATTTTATTAAATTATTTTAAAAATTAATAAAGAAAGATTTCCATCTCTCAAACTTAATCTATGCGGAATCTTATATGGGCGTGCATTATTCTTAAAATAATAATTATACCACGTTTCTCGACTCAAGAAGCCGAGTTTTACTTTACTGAAGTACTTTATACCAGGTAGGTAGGTAGGTACTCTGTGGTACCCTGTCTCTACCTTACCCTACAGTCGCCGGACCGGCAAAAACTAAATACTATTTCGACCATAAAAACACATTTGAGTTCAACGATCGTTTCTTTGTTCGTTCACTCCATCTAATCTCGATTTGATGCATTTTTTCGATCGACTCGGTTTTTATGTCGTAAGATATCGCGTGAAGTCGTATGATAAATTCTGTTAAACTCTTTTTTTAACAGAAGATGTAGTTATGAATCAATGCGCGATGGCGTTTTATCGTAAAACCAATTCGTTAGAATAAATCGTACTTAATTATTAATCATGAGTACCTAGTCTTTATTTATTACTTTATTCGATACGAGTAACCGCCCTCGCTTTGCTTCGGTTTTCTTATTTTTTTACACCTTGGGTTACATTATTGGAGTTTTATTAAGGATCCCTAATTTTTTGAAAATATAATATAGCCTATGTTACTCGGGGATAGTGTAGCTTCCTAACAGTGAAAGAATTTTTGAAATCGGTTCAGTAGTTTCGGAGCCTATTCAATGCAAACAAAAAATCAAATCTTTCCTCTTTATATATTAGTATAGATAGACTCCTTAAAATGGTACGAAAATGTTGTTCTGTAACTAGTTCGAGTATTATTATATATTAAAAATATTCAATTTTTTAAATTAATTACAAAGCTCCTTCTTATTTTTGACAAATTTTTAATTAAGTTAAGTAATTACAATTTCAATATTTTCGTTCTTAATAATAACGATACTATGTTTATCAGTCAGATTTTTCATATTAAAGCCAAAGTTAAGAACGATTTCAAAGAGTGATCAGGCTACATAAAAATGTAAGCATTAACAATAAGCATTCGTTTAAGTTGTTGCTTATTGTCATTAATAGCATCATCAGTAATTCATTTCATCATTAATATCATTCAACAAGAGTGTTATGCTCGCATGTGGACTATAAAGGCTTCAGCCCATTAGCTGTCCACTGCGGGGCCGCGGGGGCGAGCCCGTTGTTATAATTGGGGACAAGATATTAAGGGTATAACGTGAAATAAATTATTAACACAGGAAATTTTTGATATTCAGAGCCTGTCGTAGCAGGTGTTCTATTACGTAAATTGGAGTATTACGAGGTTGAAACGTGTGTTATTATAATGGCTGGTTACATTAAACTATAGCTGTGGCTGAAAGCTATACTGAATTGCCTATTATGGTATATATTTTATATAATTTAATAATTTACTCCATCTATTCGCATTGGAGCTGTGTGGTGGAGTATGCGTTAGGTAGAACTCTTCATTTAGGGGGAGAGCTCCTTGCCCTGTATCGGGCCATTAATGGGTTGAGATAAAAAATATTTCGGATGCAGTTGGTGTTTGTAAATATATCCTTTATTATTATAAGAGATAAAGTAAATGTCCACTAAGTAGGTTCAGAGTTTTTTTTCTTGGTTAACTTTTCGCATATACCTCTCAATACTTTAAGCCAATACATTAAGTAGAACATATTAAATTAATGGTACTGTTTGTGGCTGCCGAAAAATCTTTACCTTTGACTCACCTCTTATATTAATCAGACTTCTAAGATAGATACAAACAGCTGACCTAGATCTCATTCTAGAATTAAAATGCCTCGTAGCACCGAGATCTTTGATCTTGTAAATAATTATTTTAGACACGCTTGTAATGTATGTGAATAAATTAAATATAGAAGGTAAAAAAGATTTATTGCAGATCCAAAGGTATTTTGTGTAATCAAAGAAATAGTGTAAAAATACATAAATTAAAGAAAACTATAGTAGTTAGTAAGTATACTCTATAAAAATAATTGGTTGTGTGTAGTAAAGAATTCTGTTTTAACATTCGTGACACCAATTTCGCTTGGTACTTCCATTGAAGTTTTTAAAACAATATTTAAATGTCTATGTTTAGTTCTACCTACATGTAAAAGTTTTGTCTACTAGTTGGGTTGATGAATCACGTGATTGCTTCTCCATTACCCCCGTATCGGTAACTAAGTGTACCGTTATATGAACTGTCTGTAATTAGCGGGCGTGGTTAATAACACGAGGTTTCAGATACACATCGGGGTTACTATCCGGTATTCGTGTTAACCGTTCATCGTTTGTTACGGTTACAAAGAGATATTTATAGAACACATTATCACAACCACGCATCTTTTTAGTAAGATTTCTTTTTTCTTTTCTTGCGTCATTTATGGTGCAAGAGCTCAGTGCCCCCAGACGTAACTTATTTTCTAAAGGACAAAATGTGGGGCATTAAGTAGTGTTTATAGTGTGTATGGAATGACCGCATACCTGCTAAGTTGGTTAGGCGGCCAATTCAGAGGTACCAGGTGAGAAAAGTAACTAAAAATAGGGTTAACTTAACTTAAATTGTAATGGTTGATTTTTACATATATTCCATAAAATACTATTACAAAATAATATTGAACATTGTCAAACACTTTCCGTCGGTCATAACTTCCGCCAGACGCTTTAAAGCTCCCAAAAAGTATCGTCATTTTACATATATTCTAATGTCTGACTTTTACATAATATGTTATTTATGGGACTATTTTAAACATATATTTATTCAGCCAGACCAATCATAAGGACCATCAAACACACGCCAAAAACATTCAGCCGTGATTATGAACGCAACGCGGACGGTACTACGATCGTGTTTTGGAGTTTTGGAGCGAGTGAGATATCTATGCGAAGTGATTTCTCCCTCTTAACCTCACAGTCCCCTACAGCCAGTGTTGCCAGGTCCAAAACTGGATAGCGGTAGATTCCTTCATGAAATACAGTATTCTAATAAAATATGGTAGTTTGTAAGAGATTTGAGGTTTTTTCTGCTAAAATCTGTTTTTTGTGTGGGTCACATAAGTATATCACAGGTCATAAGTGATTCCTTTACATCTCGCTATTTTTAAAAAGGTGGTTAATTTTTAAATTCTTAATATTTATCGCAATCTTTGCTGCACCCTTGCGACTGAAATAAGCAGGCCCTAAATAGGGCACACTGAAAACTGCAAATGAGGCTCGTACCGGCACAATTAATGCTGCAGTATTTTTTATTGTATGATAAATATTATATTTACTTTTTAATCAACACATTGTTTTACTCATTACGAATGTTCTATTTATTTAGGTTTTAAATGGTTTAAAAGATTAGTCTTTTATAAAATAAAGATAAGAAACATAAGCCGAGTACGTAACTGTATACGTACTTGGCATGTGATTCAACGTTCATATGAAAGATGCATAGCTTCATTTGAAAAATATTGTCGGGTAAACTTTGTTCGTAGACATTGGAATACATCAATATACTTAAACGTCTTGCTTTGACTTGTTAAAGCCAACTGTTATATAATTTAGAATAGAGTTATTATGTAATGTGTTTGAGTGACCATTTGGCGTAATCACCTTTCCATTGTGACGTGACTAATGTATTATTATAGAGATAACTGGCTTTATATTATACTAATCGGAGAAGATGATTAACGTTAGATAAAAATATTTTTGTAAGCATTGATTAATTATTCTACTATCATTCTCGTATTATCCTACTTTAGATAACTATTTACACTTCGAAAGTTCGGAACTAATCACCAATTATAATATTAACATGCTGACGTTAAGATAAACTAAGTGTCTACGTAACGTTTATCGAACTTCTGAATTACTTTATTCTTCTACACAGTTCGGAAGTTTGCGACATTTCGGAAGCATCGTTAGTTTGCAACGGAGCAGTATTACGTAACCTAGTGTGAACTGTGAACTGTGAACTTGACGATATGCAGTCGCTAATGTATGAATGTATATTGTATATGATGACCCCACTGTCTCGTATATTTCAATGCATATATTACGAAATGATGTTTTTTAAATATTCCCAATTTTTAAATTACTAGTAACCCGCAAGTCAAGCAAGTCCTTAGTGTCAGAAATTATAGGTAATAATTCCTATAGGCTATAGTTTTCCTATAGTCTACTCGTATAGCCTTCCTCTTGAATGAAGCTAGCAAACACAGAAATAATTTTTAAAATCAGACTGATAGTTACAGAGATAAGCGCGACAACAATCTAACGAACAAAACAAATCTTGATTATATTAGCATCGATGCTCCACTTAATAATCAGGTAAAACAATTAGTTGCCTTAATTATTAATTAATATAACCACAAAGAAAACAGGTAAAATAGAGAGTGAAACTGTAAATACCACAACTGAAAGCGTCAATAAACGTTTCCTGCTCATGCCCCACATTAGAATTTTCTGTTGCGGATGGAATGGAGGTACAATGTACATACAGTACGGCCGACGTACCTTGGCGCGTCTGAACATAGGCTTTGCGAACTCTAGCGCAATGTAAGACAGAGATAGCGACACGAACACGATAACGTGTGACTGAGACATAATACGCCGCGTACCGAGCATTGCCGAATTATGTTACTGCGCAGCCCTCTGCGCGAAGTTCAGACGCGCCAAGATACGTCGGCAGTACTGTACATACATTTAACACATCATAAACTGCCGTTATCAAACACCGAACACATATCTGTCATATAATAAACTAGCGTTCTGCCTGCATTTTGCGGGATAATAAGGGGCCATCCATAAATTACGTCACACTAATTTCATGAGTTTTTGACCCCTCCCCCTCCTTATCACAGCTGGTCACATTTGTGAGATCTCCCCCCTAGTGTGACGTCACATGTTATGAAATTTTACACCTAGAAATTCTTAAATTAAAACTGCAATTCCGAAATAACTTTTATTTCCATTAATTGTTTTTTAATATTTAACTATAGGTACATACCGATTATTTGATTTTGAAATGTGACTGAACTGAAATTTAGGACCCCTCCCACCCCTTGTCACTCAACGTCACACTACATTGACCCCCCGTCCCCCCTTATGTGAAATTTCATTAAAATCCGTTCACTAGTTTTTGCGTGAAAGAGTAAGAAACATCCGCACAATCTCAAGGCACCCAAATTTTGTCTCCATAACGATGTATGGAAAAGATTAATAACACAAGCGAAATTGTTGCCTGGAGCTTCAATGTCTCGTTAAATTGATAAAATAAATAAGTGAAATAAAAACCTATTGTGCGTAATGTTACTCTACGGGTAACTTCAATCAGTCACGAAGAGGGTTCCACACAATGGTATTGTTTCAGGGCTCGAGTGGCAGAAAATTGTAGCATTGTAGCGTTTTGAAGTCTCAACTCTTAAATGAATCATTTGCGGCCTAGCGGGTATAAATATGGCTCTATTTTTAGCTTTAATCATGCTCTACATTTTCGATGTTACTCTACGGTGTCGAAATAGAGCGGTGAGTTTTCGTTAGTAGCTGGCAGACAGACATGCCACCTAACGATAATCGTAATAATCTTTTGTACGGTAAAACAAAAGTTACTGACGTGTTTACACCTGGTGAAGTGGTTAAACTCGCTTGTTATCTTTCCATACTAAGCGAGAGAAGAAAATAAATTTGACAGTTTTGAAAGGTGCACATTTTAAGGTCACCAGGAAGGCGAAATAGTTAGGCGCGTTATGAAATAAATGGAAAAATGATGAGAGTGAAATTTTAAGATTTGGGACACGGTGACGGTGACACAAAAGGTGACGAAAAACGTCACAGGTGATTTTTTAACGCGCGTTTTTAGCGCGTTATGAAAAAATGATTATTATATTTATTAGGTATATTGTTTTTTTATTGTTTTTTAATTTTTTTGATACCAAAGAAGTAGGTATAACTTCTTATGCGCGTACATAAAAGTACACGTTTATATTTTTTTATCTGTTGGTTTTTGGTGTGGAATAGGAAACATAGCATGTGCTATAAAATATTCATAAATACCAGCGTTTATAAGTGTGCCAAATATTTATAATACTTTTGAAAAATATTTATTTTTGGCAGAAATGGAATGTTATGCAGATAATGCTGCCTGCAGAAAAATATTTTGAGGTTTACCTTTAATAAAGTGTTAAAATAAAAATTCTTTGTCTTTGAGCACTTTCGTTAGTATTGAGTTAACAATGAAGGATTGTGTAACAGACAACAGACTGTACTCTGTGAATTAGGTCTCACGAAGAACGATACCCAAAATTTGGAGCACTAAGATTTATCAAAGGATTAACGCAATCGATTTTGCTTGAAGAGACACTCTTGTAAGCAGAACAATGGACTTTCGAACAATGAAAATGAATTCTGTTGGTTTATTAACTAACAAGAATAATAGTATAAACGGACGAAAACTTTTGGATTTGTTCAATTGCTAAAATCTCCAAGTTAAGAAAATAGGTTGGGACTCAGCCAAGCGTTTTTCTGGAACACAATTAAAATTACAGCTTTTTAAGTAGGTACTATATTAAGTATACAGGAAGCGAGTCGAGTATAATAAGTGTATAATAAACTGTGCAACAATTTACGAGCAGTCGAGTATAATGTAGACAATACAACATTATTTTAACCATGGTGCAGTCAACTTATCTTTGTGATGTGTAGTTTCGCGAAACATGTGTTGGTTTGTGTTGTACTACATTTGGTTTACTAAATACTGGTTTCTTTTGTATTAGCGACATGCTTCGTATCTTTAGAAGAATACAAATGTATCGTCAAACATTGCGCGGAGTAAATTAATAGTTAATACTAATCACAATTACACTATTTTACATAATGAATCTCCGCACATCAGCGTAGCCAGCCATGGGCTCAGGGTGGGGCAGCAGTCTAAAATAATATGTAACTTTTTGTTTTGATCGCATTTTTTGTGTCAACTGACGACTGTCGAGTGTAAACTTTCTTACAGATATTAAGTATTGTAGTTAGTACCTAGATAATTAAGTTTTTTAAGTTTGATTAGGTACCTTACAGGCTTACAGGTCACAGCCAGGGTGGGGCAAGCGCCCCACTCTGCCCCACCCTGGCTACGCCCATGTCTCCGTAGTCAATAATATTTTGTAAATGGGTACACACTTGACAATTTGTGTTCTGAAAATAGGTCACCAGATGAATCTGCTGTCCAAATTCATTACAATATTCGCTGTATACGAAACAATATACATATTTGTATTTACGTGACAAATGCGTCACAGTTGTGCGGTAAAACAATGGCTTGCAAAATGCTTTACAATGATAATGACAAATCGGTTTAAAGGCCGCATTAGTTAGTATTGTAGGTCGAGCGATATTGTAAGAAAGTGATAGGGCAGAACTATTATTGTTTCAGGTTGTTTAATATAATGTTTATAAATTGTCTTGAAGGTGTTCTGCATTAAAGATAATAAAATTTATTTTATTTTATCTGACCCACGTTTCCCTCGAGGAAACGTATTTTTTTTATAAGTAAAGAATTATTTGTGAAACAACAGTGTCTAAACCATGACAAAATAAGATTATAGATCAATTCGTTTAGAAACAATCTTACTTGTGATAACTTTGATAAAAATCCTCCTCTTTTAATCTACAGAAAACACGATTTGCAGGGAAAAATCCTTATTTGGCATCAATGCTTCGACTCATAACTCTGGAAAGGTTTGTCTGAAAGCCTCGTCAAAATTCTGTTTCAAATCGTTTCGACAGTGCTTTAGACGAAAGAGTAAATTTGTCACACCCTCGTCACTGTCAACAGGATCCTCAATAACTTTGTCCGCCATCAGGAGGCTATGAAGCGCAGAATATAATATCGAGGTTAAGCATTTTCGGACGTAAATAACCTTGATAACTTCGGCAAACTTAGCGCTGATAAGTAAATTTTACACGTCACGGCTTATCTAACAGTTTTTTAATAACAATTTTCCTTGGAAAATGGAAAAACCTTTTTATTAGACTCGATTTTTTTCAAGGGCTAAGATAAGAATGTACGTTGATGACGCGGAGATGGTAAATGTAGTACACGTGTGAGAAAAATTTGACTACCCGAATGAGATAGTGGTAGATGCCCCATGAAACCTATAGACCACCCGACCTCTCTTTGATGTGGGTACCTATACTTACGTCTGAACACTCTTGAACACAGACGGTGATGTGATGACGGATATCAGGACTACACAGATTAAATATTAGTGAGCTGATATTTACATGTTGATTGTATTAAGAATAAATATTTGAGTTTCGATTCGTGGTATGTATACTGTAAATAACTAATAATGGAGGCCATACACGATCAAGTATACTTGATCAAGCATCAAGCGGACTTGACGCGGTATCCAGTATACTTGATCGTGTATGGCCACGGTATAGCTATCTGGCCATATTAAATCATAAAAAAGATAAAATGATATTTTCTGAACAACATCGCAACTTCAAAATTATGAACGTAAAATTAAATTTAGGTGAGGTTATATTCAAATTAAAGTTGGGAATCAAAAATTTAAACTGACTTCTTCGAAGGACGAAACCGGACCGGAAGGTTAGTTGAAGATGCAGAAAAGTTTTTGTAGATCAAATGATATGGTTGTCGTGAATTCAGTGTCATTATAAAATTTTAATCGATAATATATTTTTGTGCGTGTTTTAGTCTATTGCAAAGTATATACAATTTTATTATTAAACTCTACATTATTTATATTGTACAGATTTTTCAGATGAGATAAATTCTACGGCAGGTAGAAACATAATTTTTCGTTCATTAGTAGACTTGGAAATATAACAAGGTTTAAGAATTTTGGAAAATATGCGTTAATTTTACTATCTTAATTTAATTTACGAGTGTTTAGTCCTTTGTTGACCAACTTAAAACGCAAACTATGGTAAGGATGGAAATATTTGATATTTAATAACATTTTTTTAAAATCTATAGTATTTTTTACAACATTTAATATTTATATAGATACTAGGTACCTCGCATTACGTAAAGTGCAATGAAGTAACAATTATTTTGGAATTCAATCGTGCATCAATATGATGCTCGCGTGCTGATTCCAATCTAAACGTGAACTTGTGGAATATTAAATAGTAACATATACTTAGCGAGCCGTCTGCAGAAATAATTAACAGATAAACAATATAGCTTGCTGCTATTTATAAGAATTTGGAGAATAAAGAACATTTATAGCTTGTGTAGAGTCAATAGGCGCTGACGTGTTATTTAGACAAAAGCTCAAATAAAAGCTCAAGTCAGCGGATATTAAAATTAAAATTATATATAACGAGTAACCGCCCTCGCTTTGCTTCGGTTTTCTTATTTTTTTACACCTTGGGTTACATTATTGGAATTTTATTAAGAATCCCCAATTTTTTTGAAAATATAATATAGCCTATGTTACTCGGGGATAGTGTAGCTTTCTAACAGTGAAAGAATTTTTCAAATCGGTTCAGTAGTTTCGGAGCCTATTCAATGCAAACAAAAAATCAAATCTTTCCTCTTTATATATTAGTATAGATAAATAATTTTAAAACTGTGTAGTGCGTGTATTGTATACCTTTGTTGTCAAATTTTATAATCAAACTTAATAATTATGATAATATTATTAAACCAGTACCGGCAAGCGAGAGTTAATACAGAACAAAAGGCCGCAATATGATAGTAAACAATTGAATGTCAGGTTAACGGCTTAACAATAAGAGAGGGCTTTCTAATCTACATATGAGTGCAGCGGTGATCTTACCAGACCGGTTGTCCCTTCATGCCGGCGCGTTCCACGGACAAGAGAGCTCGCAAGTGCATCCCTCACCCCAGGGACACCGTGCACCAACTCATACGAGTTTCACCGAACATCGTATTCAAGCACACCACATCCTCTGAATACAAATATCACACACAACTGTCAGTTCAGACTTCAGAACCCACTCCCGATCGACGCGACTCGATCGCTCAGTGGCCTGCGGACGACTGGCTGGCTGGCTATAGCTATCTCACCGCGGAAAATATACGGGATGTTACGCGATGTGTGCGCGGACTAAATAAACCTGACGCGATTCGATCTCGACTTTACTACCAGGTGATAAGATCCACAATAGTTAACACTCGCTTGGTGTTTACGTCGTGCTCGTATGTAGCCGAATCCCGCTAGATGCGGAGGAAAGAAAGTAGGTGCATTTCCCTGAGTTGGATGCTGTGGTGCGATTGTACTACGTATCGCGGTCAGTGTCGCGGTTCGTGAATTATTAAATAAATATTCGTGTTTGCATGCATATGTTCCGGAGTTGGCACATATTGTGCACCATGCATTATAAGATGCTTAGCCCCCGAATAACTAAATACTTTGACTCTACATAAAACTTTAAATTGTATAAATGCTCTTGACTCTACATAAAAATTTTAACTTTAAATTAGCATAAAATATTTATTATTATTTTTATAAATATAAATTAACGTGCACCTTACCATAATATTTTATCACGATCGCAAAAAAAACTACCCAAAGGTTGTCTGGTAGAGATCGCTGTGTAGCGATAAGACCGCCTTTTGTGTTTTATACTTTTATAAATTATATTATTTTTCTTTGTTCCCTAGTGTGTGCACAATAAATAGTATTTTGTTTGTTTGTTTGTTTTTTATTCTTGAATGGTTATCGAGTATTATCGACCCTTCCTTTTATATATTTTGAGTTTTTACTTTTAAATAATATCAACTTTTTAATTGGTTGTTAGTAGATAGTTTTGTTTTGCGTTCTCACTTCTATTTTAATATTATTTTTAATACTATCATGTAATTAAAAAAGTTTTCGGCAACCGAAGCCCCTGTACTTGGTACTGCATATTTATATAAACTGGTAAAAATCCCTTTATCAAAAATCCTAAACCATAAATTTCGAATTTGATAGCCTCATCGTGCTCCGAAACTGTCAAACTTTGTTAGTCTACTGTTTGTTGACTTAAGATAAAATATGAAGCTATGATGGAATGTAGTGTAGAAGGAGAAAGTCATTTCGTATTTTGTGAAGGAAAAACAAACATTCGATCGTTATAGACTGTTTGGCACGCGTGTCACAAATACATACTTCATATTCAAAATAAATTTTCGCCTGGAAGTAAACAGGAGTAATTAGGAACTACGTCACTCAGCCGTTTAATTATTTCTTATTTTTACGTATCGTAATGAACATTTTTGAACTTTGTATGAAAAAATCAGGTATAATAAAAAATATATTTATGTTGAAAAATATATTACCATAGTGTTTTTTATGGTTTTTAGACCTAAACGCCTTTGATTATCAAAAACTAATGAATAATTTCTTACACACAAACGTGCACTAGATTTTGTTTTGTTGTGGATAATAAAAAATATAAAATTAGTTTTTTCATCAATTTCAAGGTAACTACAGTTGTGATTCAGGGAAGTGTGAATAGAATGATAAATATTAACAATCTTAAAATGAAACGAAATACTTTTGTCGCATAAGTATATATTATTATGTATATTCACGTCCTTGAAGTTCACATATTCAGGGCGTTTACCACGAGGTGACCTTTACTGACAGCTCATAACATCAAATTAATATCTTAGGGTATAATACCTATCGACAGTTTTGGGGCAACTCCACTAGGCGTCAGATTACGGTAACCCATTGTGAAGGCTTGTCATATCAAATTGAGGTTGTGGGTGTAATTGGGAATTGAGGGTATCCTGAATGATTGTTATTATGGAGGAAACACTTTAAATGCGTTTATTTCATGAATATATTTAAATCTTTAATACAAATTACTTTTGGAAAAATATTTTTGACCCACGTTGGGCGCCAATTTAAAGAATTCTTTATGTGGGTTTATTTTTTAATAAATATCCGACTAACAGTGATTCATGTCATAAATCTACACCATTGATGGATATAGAAGATATGTAAGACCACTGCTGAAATGAAGGTAGGTAATATAGAGTACAGAGATATATAAGTCTCTCGAACTGGGCCCCATAACCTAGGCTGCTAAGGAGGAAGCACCATGAGTAAGAGTGGTTGGTTTATAGTCCAGGATGAATAAAATCCCTTAGTCAGTAAATGTTAACTAATAAATGTACTCAGTGGCAGGTGGCAACTGGACTAAATGAATGGAGACTAAAATACAGCATTCATAGCCCGGTAATGTTAACATAGAAAAAATTTGGAAGAGTTACTTAGTACCTAGTAGTTATGTACGAATGTTGAAGCCTTCGGGTTGCCAGAATTCTTTAACAAGTGGTATTCCCCCGTCTTACTCTCAAAGTCTCTACTATCCCTACCGTGCTTAATATTGTTCTCTTGTTCCAAGATTGAAACTTTAAATGTAACTTTAAGATTGATATTTTATAATAACAACGATGACACGATTAGCCTAACTTTATTTTAACGGCATTAACTCAAGAAAATCATCAACCTTTGGGACCATAACGGGGTCTCAAGGAAACTTTCTTTCTTTTCTTCTATCTTTCTTGGCCGGTAACGTATCTGTGATGCCTTTGATGTCAGCTCGTTTGTCAGCTATTTCCAAAAAGAAACATTAAAAATATTAAATAGCCAAACTAATAATATGATGTTAAAAAGATTTAGTAAGGAATTAAATACGAGTCCGGGAGTTATACCTCAAATAAATCAAGTCTGGTCAAAGCAAAAAAGGAAAGTCGTTTAGTTTGTGGCGACCGGTAACCGGTCCAACTTCGACTTCGATATCTCCGTAATGACAACTTCTTGTTGATGCACACTGCAGGTTATTAAACTTCTCGTCATGAGTTGTTATTAACGGTTTATTAATAACAATCGTCAAGTTCATAAGTTGTGATTGTAATGTTGTTATCACTCATACATTGTGAGATGTATACGTATAGGGCTCATACATCTGAGCCAAGCAGTGGTCCACAGACGTGGGTCGTGACATGATAATATTACCATTGAGAATCATCAAAAAGTAAAACTGTATGTATTATTCATGAACTATATGTAAAATAATGGCTCTACTAAATTATGAAATCTTATAACTACGTTCGGTTTAGTAGAACATGCAATACGACATGTATAAAAGCCGTTTGCATTTTAATGTACTAATTGCCTTACAATTATGAAGTGTTTTTTATGTTTCTACTTAAAAGTAATTTTTTTTTTATTATTTGTCCACTATGGGAGAAAAAGACGCGCCTTGCTCGTATCACAGCATACATAATAGTACCTATTGATACTCGTATGACGTACATGAAGTCATCTAATTATCTTGACAGAGTAAAAGTTTTTCTATTCCGATTCCACGTCGACTGGTATTACACGTTATCGATTCGATTTAATTTTAAATATTATATCAGCTGATGATATTCATTATGTAGTTTAAATAAAAAAACATACAATTGATGCGGCGATGCGGCCTTATAGAACAATGCAATTGCCTGAGTGGAGGGAATAATTAAATGTTTATTTTAAACAATAAACAATTTTTAATAACATAACATAACGTCATGTCGTGACACACGTTTATTGTTAGTATATTTACAAGTATAAAAAAATTGCAGCCAGATAGTGCTTGCTAGCTTGCTGCTTTACGCGAAATGTAAATACAGTAGAAGTAAAAATAACAGCATCACTCCTTTTTTAAATTTTAACATGGTGAAGTAGCAGCTCCCTCAAATTATGAAGGGGACGGTCTATTGAAAAACTTTGAATTTATTGAAATAGAAAATGTGAAGTGGTTGATGAGTGGTTGCCAAAAATACCCACCTCACTAACTTTTTCGCGGATGGCGTAAAAATCCGCCGCAGCCAGCAAGGGTTAAGAGCAAAGCTACATGCCATGTAAAACTTAACTTTTGCTGTAATAATCTGACGACCCTGTAGCCTAGTTGGTAGCGACCCTGCCTGCGAAGCGAGGGGTCTCGAGTTCGATTCCCGGCTGAGGCAGACATTTATGTGACAGATGAATATTTGTACTCGGTTCATGGGTGTTGTTGTCATGTGTTATATATGTCGTCATGTCATGTCGTCATCAGTGTGTAAGCGTTTATTTATTTATTTAGTGTCCTTACTCTATGATACGAATCATAAAGCCCTATCATTATTCGAACACTTTATTATAACTGAAATTATAATATAATTATGTGTGTTTGGTTTCGGTACTTGTTGTTGTCAGAAGTAGGTAACCTAAATTAATCTAAAATGTTGAGTTTACCTTTGATATTGTAAACTGAAATATTATATTTCCGAATGCAGTATAAATGCAGATGTGAATGTTTTAAAAATAGAATCGCTATTTTTATGCAAGGCCTTTGCTGCATAAATCATGAGGCGCTTTTCAAACTAACGCGAAGTTGCGCCGGGAGCGAAAGCGATGCAGTTATAAACGCATTTCACTTACTTTAAGTATATTAAAACGTGAGAAACTATTAGTCCATTGAAATGTTACATTTTTTAGGCCTAACCTTGCGTTTTTTAGATGACATTTTCACTTATAACTTTTTTATTTATAGTTTTACGACAAAAAGTTACTGGACCAAAGTTGTAGAGAATTTAATTTGCAACAAAAAATGTTAACATTTTTTTTATCAAATAAATAGTTTAAGAGATATATCGTAAAAACCATTTCAACCCCTATTTTCAAGATGGTGGCCGTGTAAAAAGGGTGGCGACCCCACAAACTTGGTTTTAGCTTTACACTGACCCCCCCTACACATCAAAAAAATAAAATTGCGTCCTCTAAAAAACGCAACCCCAAATGTAACTTTTCAATGGACTATATAGCAAGCGAGTTTTATTAAAAGAGGTATTTGGGGTGGAAATCTAATCCCATCCTTGCATTTAATTAAGGCAACCTCACCTGATCTACTTGTTTAACAGCAGAATAAATATTTATTATTAGTATTTAGTATAGAATAAAATTAATATACTCTATTTAGACCTTGTTATAGACCTTATTATAGAGGTTGTTAAGCTCTGGACCATAATTGAATTTCACCTGTACTGGGGCAAGGAAATCAGGAAAAAGTTGTACATTTCTAACACTAACCATTCGTAATCAACTTTGAACTGTATATAATAAGTTTCGATTAGTATCTCAAGTAGTAGGCGTGTCTGCAGTTTTCGATTAGTATCAGGTAATTGACCTAAATTGCCTTTGTCGTTGCATTTGTTTAAACTTTACCAGATCTCAATAAACACAGCACGTTTGTCGTGTAAGTCGTGTTATAAATACATCCCCTTTGACTATCACAATCTGCAATGCTGAGTAACCGACGCGAATGGGTTAGTTGGATTGTGATGATGATTGATGACTGACGTTTCACTGCGTAATCTATACTGTCAAACTATTAGAAAGTGGAGTATTTCGGTAGGTTCCGCTATACGATACGCCCGAAGTTGCGTGTTCGACTGTAACCTACCACACGGCACACGCCACTCACGAGTCACGTGCGAGACAGCAACAACAACGTCAGAGAGCAGTGGCCAGTGAGCACTGAGCGTTCACAATCCGCGTACTGTAAATATAAACGTTAAACATAAACGTTAAAATATAACCGTTAAACCAAGAGTACTATTTCCGTGTTATAGAAATTATGTTGATAAAATATCTACAGTCATCAGACATTTCGAGAATAAGTTCATTAACTTATTAGAATAAAAAAAACTCCCTACTGTTTTAATTACACTAAATCTAGCTAAGAATCGTGTAAGGGTTTGGGTATGCCCTTAGAATGTTAACTGATAATGATAAATTAAAGACTATGATAATTTGATATAAAAATGTATTGATATAAAACTTATTGATAATGATAGATTAATGATAAGTGAGTACGCGCGGTGATGATGCTTGCTAATTGCGAACTGAACAAAATTCTAATAAAAGACAATGAACTGAAGAAATTGATGACGCGACAATAATTTGTACGTGCTTAGCCCGTACATGCTCCCGGGCGCGAAAGATGTGGTTAGTAGTGATGAGATGTTCCCATGAACTTATATTTAAACAAGGTGATAATACAAACTTAACATGTACCCGATGGCTTGTTGTTATTTGATGTGATTTGACAAGGTGAAGGGCATTTTTTTTATTACAAACTAAGTATGTTAATAAACGTTTATCCTATTATTATTTATATTCGTCAACAACCGTAAATACCGATCGCAGTACGGCCGGCGATGTACTACGATTTTGCTTAAGCACTCGCGCACTTTCCACTTTATCACTATCACTTTCACTCACACTGTAAGACCTTTTACACCTTTTGTTATCACTCATCACTTTACACTTATCACTACACTCTGCCGGCTGCGAGCTGGCTGGTGCCGCCGGTGCCGCCGCTGCCGCCGCTTCCCTCTCTCGGTCTACTGCCGCTGCTGATGATGGTTGTCGTCGGTTGTGACGTAAACGCTTCCACCCGAAGATGAGGATTGCTACTCCCATTGTTACCACCATAATGTATATCACGGTGTAATGATGGACATCATGAAACGAAACCTGCGTTGCCAAGGGTTCATTCTGTTTCATGGTATCTATTCTGTTTTCAATGTCTTGCAGTTGTTTAATATGATCAAATAATTCTGAAGAGTAGGAATTCAGTTCAGGAATGTTGGGAATGGTTATATTAACTATATGATTGATCGGTGGTATAACGGGTATTTCTGCTGTCGAGCTGATATTGATTTTATTATAAAAGGTTTCACTCTGAGAATACATAAAGAAATCAGCTGATTTTATTATACAACCTTCAATTATTGTAAAGAGGCCTGACCCGGTCATTTGCACGGCGGTAATGTGATCTCCGCATAGCAGTTTCAGTTGACACTGGTCGCAACAATAGAAAAGATAATTATTTAATTTGTTTAATGCAGTCCATCGGCTTTGACAAGGTTCGATAACCGTTTTACATACTCTTGATCTAAGTTCGGTTTCACACATATTTTGATCGTCTTTGATATGATAAATAGCTTTGTTCAAATGACATAAAATAGTGTCGGAGGTCTGTCTTATACAAAGTTTCATATCGCCTTCTGTTATTGGAATTAGCATGTCTTTATGTAAGTTTATAGCGGCGTACTCCGAAACTGGTACCACGGTTATAGAATTGCTTTCAGAACGGTGCGGTATGGGGATAAGTTTTAAGATTTCATATCGGTCTCTTCCAATCAGAGGTATTTTGATTTCAAATATTAAGTAATTAGGTAACATTCTCGATTTAATTTCTAATAGATTGTAGATAGCCGGTAGGTTCATGTTTTCAATTGGTGATGATAAATCCTTTGATATCTGTCCCGCTATGATGTTTAGTTCCTGCCTCAGTTGGTCGGGAGTAATAAGATGAAAGTTTATTTTTCCATTGTAAAGATTGGTGAGAGTGTCCATGAGTACTTCTTGAGTGTTTCTCAGGCTGAATAACAAGTTATTGGCAATCATAGCAGACACGAAGAAGTCATTAACTAATGTGATATTTTGTAAATCGCTTTTAAAAATGTTCAATGTGTTTTCAATGTTGGTTAACTTCTGGTTGATGATTTTGTGGTGCTTATCCATTATGTTTTCTGTCCGTTTTAAAAGATTGAATTCCGCTTCTACAATAGATGTCTGATTCTTCCACAATGATGCTAAATGATTCTGATTTTCTCTGATCAGATTGATATCGCTCTCATACTTTTCCGCGAAACGTTCATCTAAGACACCAAATAGGCTATTTGCTAGATATCCGACCCCGTTGATAAGGCCACGACGGCGTCGGGCACGCGCGCCTATCTGCTGATGCATTAGAATATCATTGTTATGTTTAAACTCTGAGAACTCGTGCCGCAGTTGTAACAGGATCCCGTCGCAATTTAATTGTTTTCTTATGTTCATACAAATGGTTTCTAAGTATTTGATATACTGAGACACTGCGGTATTCCCCTGCCGGTATGGATACATGTCATAGTAGACAATGAGTCTCCAATCGTCTCTGATTAAATGCATGTTTGTAATGCTATCAAAATAAAGACTACTATTCTCTGGCAATAGTTTGATATTATAAAATGCTGCATGTGACGTTGATAAAAATGTAAGAAAAAATAATAATGCAGTCATCAAAGACACGAAGATATTTTTCTTCTTAGGACTACGACTCTCTCTTTTTAAATCTCGTGCTTCAGTTGATGATGTGATAGTTTCCGCCACATTCTGATCCGTTTCGTTTACAGGTAAAACAGAAAGCTTCACTGTGGGACGTTTCATTAGACCGCTTTTAGTTTTAAGTGTGACAACTCTCACAAAGCCGTCTGCTCCGGGATGAAGTTGTACGACTCGACCTAATGCCCATTTGCCAGGAGGTAGGTTTGCGTCATGGATGATAACGACATCATTGATTTTGATATTATTTTGATGTTCCTTCCATTTATTTCTTGATGATAACTGTGTAAGATATTCAGAATGCCACCTTTTCCAAATATCGTTAAATATCTTCTGGGTTAGTTGCCATCTTGTTCTTAAATCCTTTTCAGTGTCATATAATGTTAATGATGCTCCACTTGATAAAAAATGTGAGGGAGTAAGAAAGTCTAGATCCTCAGGATCTTCTGTCATGGGACAGAGTGGTCTTGAGTTTAGACATGCTTCTAATTGAGCCAGAAGAGTGCTGTATTCTTCATAGGTGAGATGTTGTTCGCCTATGACTCTTTTGAGATGATATTTTAAGCTCTTTACGGCGGCTTCCCACAGCCCGCCTGCTGATGGCCAAGATGGTGCGTTATGATGCCACGTGATTCCCATTTCTGTGATTTCAGTCAGAAATTCTGGATTAATGATGTTACGTAAGGTATTGAGCTCTTGTTGTAATACCTTACTTGCACCGATAAAATTCGTTCCTTGATCACTGTAGATATGATGCGGGACCCCCCTTCTAGCCGCCATCCTGCGTAGAGCTGCTAGGAATGATGATGTTGATAAATCTGACACAAGCTCTAAATGTACTGCTTTTGTGGCCATGCATACAAAAACAGCTATGTATCCTTTAGTTGTTTTAATACCACGGCCTTTGTTGGCTTTAACTGAGATGTGACCGGTATAATCGACACCCGTATGATAGAAAGGTCTAGAAGGGTTCGTTCTGGATGAAGGTAAGTCTCCCATTATTTGATTTTGTAGATGGGGATCGTGCTTTCTGCACGTTATACAACGACGTAAACGTTTTTTGATGGCTCTTATACCCCCAGGAATCCAATATTTCTGCCTCATATAGGCTGCTGTTAATCGTGGACCGCCATGATACGAAAACTCGTGACACTGATCTATGATGAGTTCCGCTAATCTTGTGTTTGAAGGAATTATTATGGGATGTTTCATTTCCATGCTGATATTAGCGTGTCTCAACCTACCACCGACACGAAGTATTCCACCTTCCGTGAGTTTAGGACATAAGCTTAAAATGCTGCTTTTCTTATGTATGCTTCTGTTTTCTGATAACTTGCTTATTTCATCTGTGAATTTCACTTGTTGAACTCGCTTTATAATGATAAATCTTGCTCTGTTTAATTCTTGTAACGAAAGGTAACAGGGTTTTTCTTTCTTATTAACAAATCGTAGGGCCCATGCTAATACTCTTATTGCCTTTGATAATGAACTACATCTATCTAAGAGTTGTCTGATTACGTCTTGATCGCTTGATATTTGTGTTATATTAACTTGCTTTCTTTTTCTGATTTCCTGTTCGGTTGTATATTGATGATCGTTTATGTCAGGTTTGTATGATGGCAACCATGATGGCCCATGCCACCATAGATTGTGTTCTCTCAATTGAGTTGCTGTTAAACCACGACTGGCACAATCTGCTGGGTTCTCTTCTGATTTTATGTAGCGCCACGAATGTGAAGGCATGGACTCCATTATCTGCCTCACTCTATTAGCAACAAACGGCTTCCATCTATCGGCTTCTCCATTCAACCATCCCAGCACTACCATGGAGTCCACCCAACCGTAAGTCTTGATGTTGTAATTACTCAAACATCCCTTGATTTTATCCATCAACCTCGCAAGTAACAGCGCCCCGCAGAGTTCCAGCCTGGGAAGTGATATAACTTTATTGATCGGAACTAATCGCGCTTTCCCAGCTACAAGCACAACTGAAGGTAAGGAATTTTTCTTATGCACCCTGATATAAATTACCCCAGCATACGCTTTTGTGGAGGCGTCACAAAAGCCGTGAAGCTCTATTTCTTCTTCATGATCTGTTTTCAGCCACCTCGGTACCTGACACTGATTGACGTTTTCTACATCGATCTTAATACGGTTCCATTCCTCCCAAATATCTAACGGTAATTCACTGTTCCATTCTAAGTTTAGCTTCCAGACGCCTTGAAACATCATTTTTAGTTTGATAGTTACGGGTGTGAGCCACCCCAATGGATCAAAAATCTTCGAAATATCTGATAAAAGTGACCTTTTAGTGGGTCTGGTACTCGATATAGGTATTTGTGATTGAAATATAAATTGATCTTCTTCTGGACTCCACCTCAAACCCAGAGTCTTGCTTGTTTCGGCCAGCTTGAAATCGTATTCCTGATGATCTTCATACTGTTGATTATTTTTGTTATTTACTTCATCTAATATAGCTGGTAAATTTGACTTCCATTTTCTTAAGTTGAAACCCGCTGATTTTAAAAGATTAATTAATTCGAATTTCAATATTTTTGCATCTTCCACTGTATGTGACCCGTGTACTAGATCGTCCATGTAGAATGAGGTTTCCACGACTTCAGCTGCTCTTGGATAATTTAGCTTTTGATCATTTGCTACTTGCTTAAGGGTCATCATAGCTAGGAACGGTGCAGCCTTTGTTCCATACGTGACAGTCGCTAACTGATATTCTTTTAAACATTCCTGGGTATCCGATCTCCAAATGATTTTTTGTAGTTTCTGGTCATCGGGATGAAGCCATATCTGTCTGAACATTTTTTCTAAATCAGCCGTATATGCGTAACGATACTGTCTCCATTTTATGATAAGGCTTTGAAGGTCTTGCTGTAAATTTGGACCCCTATACATAACGTCATTCAGACTATATCCAGTCGACGTCCTCGATGACGCGTTAAATACGACTCTAAGTTTAGTAGTAGTAGAGTCCTCGCGATAAACACAGTGATGCGGTAAATAACAATGGGGTTTCGTGTTACCGAGCGCTGTTACCATGTGACCCAGCTGTTGATATTCATTGATAAATAATTTATAATCGTTTAAAGTGTCTGCTTGTTTACTTATTTTTCTTTCTAATTGATAAAATTGCGCTATGGCTTTAGTTTTTGATTCACCGAGCTTTTCCTTGTATCCTGGTTTCAGCGGTAACCGAACCTGATATCTTCCATCATCTCGTCTTGTTGTTGTTTCATGATAATAGTTGATACATTGCTGATCTTCCGATGATAATTCAGATAAATCTGATATATCTTCTACCTCCCAGAACCTCTGAATATCTTCAATGTTATTTAAGAGCACGTTACATTGATACGATTTAACATTACCGCATAAAATCCAACCAAGTCGAGTCTGTTGTGCAGTCGGTAGGGTTGAACCTTCTCTACATATGCCGTCCATTATGATATCGGAGTAAATTTCTGCCCCTAATAGTATATCGACAGGGCGACTGATATGGAACTCAGGATCAGCTAACTTAATTTGATTTAAAAATGGCCAACTGGGTCTCGGGAACGTATTATTCGGTAGATTTTTGATTAGATTTTTCATTATTAAAAGATTAGTTTCGAAACTGTAATCGGTAGTTGTTGAAGCACAAGTGACATTGATCATCCCTTTACAGTTACTTTCTTTAGCTCCGACGCCCGATATGATACCTTTGCACCTCAGCCGTGGCAACCCTAATAACTGAGCAGCATTTTCGGATATTAAAGATATCTGAGAGCCCTGATCTAACAACGCACGCATGGTATGATATGTACCATCTACCGCTTGTACCTTGATATTTGCTGTTGCTAATAATATTTCAGGAAAATTATTTTGCAATGATACGTGATTGTAGCCTTGTAGGTGTTGTTGAACTTGTTGAGGTTGCTCGTGCTGACCCGCGACCCCCGCGCTCCCCGCGGATGGGCGCGTGTCTTGCGGTGTAGAATTACGTCCGGTGTCAAACGCCTCATGCAAAATCGTATTATGATTTTTATTGCACTTACGACAACGTTTGTCAGAAATGCAAGGTTTACCATGATGATTGTATAAACAATTGGGACATAAATTTAATTTTGATACTGTTTTTGATTTATGGAAGGCCGTCATTGCTAAAAATTTTTGACAGTTGAATATGGCGTGATCACTTCCGTAACAAAGAACGCACTTGGTGTTAACATTTTTGGTGAAATTGGAGACTGTTCGCGGACTCGAAGTATATGCATTCTTGTAAAAATTTAACGGTTTGCGACTGACATTAATATTATTCGGATATCTATTTGAGGTTGATTGATTTGGCTGTAAATTGGGTTTTGATATAACAGTTTCTTGCTTTTTGCGAGATGTCTCTAGCGTTGTAAATTTTGTTTCTAAGTAATCTAGGAATTCCTTCAAAATCGGCAAATCGCGTGGTTGCTTTATCGATGACATGTAGTCGTTATAGGTTTCAGTGTCCAATTTTTGTGATAGAATATGGACAAGAAGCGGGTCCCATGAACTAACATCGACTCCTAAATTTTTGATAGCATTCAAACATTCTAGCGTGGTGTCATGAACGCGTTTGATATGATTTAGCGACTGCTGTTGTGTAACGGGTAGGTTTAATAACACATTGATATGGGCGTTAAAAATTAGTTTTTTATTGTTAAACCGATTATTTAAGATTTCCCAGCACACTTGATAATTTTCTGAGCTAATAAGAAGGTGTTGAATTAAGCGTTCCGCCTCTCCCTTGACCTTGCCCTTAAGAAATTGCATCTTTTGAGCATTAGAGAGCGATGGATTTTGATGGATGGCCTCCGTAAAAAGATCTTTAAAAGATGGCCACTGCTGGTAACTACCACTAAATGTAGGGATCTCCATAGTAGGTGTTGTCTTTTCCCTATGAACAACTGAAAACATCTTCTTATTGATAGCCTTTTTGATGTTTAAATATGATAATTCAATCTCAGAAAATGATGTTTCGTAGTCGAGATTGGAGCCGCCTATTTCGGTATCGATCTCCCAGTGCAACCCATCGATGGCTGACCAGCGAGCCTGAATGCTCCGCAATAAATCCTCGAACTCCCACTTCTCTTCTACTAAATCAAGGTTTATATTCGCTACCGTTCGTCTGAAAGCTTTAAAATTACTGGCCTGTTTACGCAACATATCCTCTGATTTACTTGTCGTAGCTCGCGATTGGTACTGCTGTTGCCCTGAGGAGGCTTCGTGTGACCCCCCCGTTGGCGGTACGAATGAAGCTGTTTTTAATATTGGTGTCCTAGGTCTGTCTTTGCATTCGTAATTCTCAATTGCTGAACGAATATTTTCAAACTTACTTTTTGTATTTTCATACACATTGCTAGTGAAATATACGTGTGAATACTCACCGATCTTGTATAGTTTTAAATGATTAGAATGAAACTCTTGCCAATGATGGTCAAGAGTATCCAACCTTCGCTGAATGTAATCAGCCGTTTTCCTTTCTTTGCCATCCTTTTTAAAGTTGGAATATATTTGGTCGATGACCGTGATGACCTGTTCTTGGGTGGCAACTAATTCCTCCATGCTTGACATTATGTGAGATATATAAAGGAAAGATCTTACTTGATTGTTGCTGCACAGTTACCGCACGTGTTGATGTGTCCGGTAAAGCTCCACTCCTTTCTTCGCTGGACTGATGATATCCACGTGGTCGTATAGACGGCACCACGACGATCTTGACACGTGTAAGATGCACAGACGCGTATGTCCCGCCTATACGGAGGCTCGAAGGACCATGTAAGGGTTTGGGTATGCCCTTAGAATGTTAACTGATAATGATAAATTAAAGACTATGATAATTTGATATAAAAATGTATTGATATAAAACTTATTGATAATGATAGATTAATGATAAGTGAGTACGCGCGGTGATGATGCTTGCTAATTGCGAACTGAACAAAATTCTAATAAAAGACAATGAACTGAAGAAATTGATGACGCGACAATAATTTGTACGTGCTTAGCCCGTACAAATCGAGATGGCTCGATTACCATAATGAAAACCGACAGCCACGTTAATCTTATAACTTTTTGCGTCGGGGGTTAAAAATTTGGTTTCTATCGACATCGGCCATTTCTTTTCGAGATTTATCGTATTCGAGATACTCTCTATGGCGTGAGAATTATGTCCCAGTGTTCTACACTCTACAGTCTATAGTGCTATCCCTATACTATCTACTTTCTATAGTGTGTGTAGACCATGTGTAGACCGTAGAGCTACCGCAATGTCCGCACTGCGAGTCGTGTATTTGTATAACGCGGAACGACTCGACAACCTCTGTGTGTTAACAATTTTTTTAACGAAGTTCCTTATCGCGCGTTGCGAAAGGGGGCTAGGCGGAAAATTTGGTAACGACACCTTTTGCCGGTAACGACACTTTTTGCCGTCGTAGTTTTTTTTATATAGAAAGCAAGCCAGAGTACTAGGATAGCAAAAACATGCAAGCGAGTGTGCCAAAACAGTGTGTTTTTGCTATCCTAGTACTGACTGCAAGGAACTTCGTTCCATTCGGGTGTCCCTTGACACCTCTCAAGTTTTTTTTTATCAGACTATAGCGAGCCAAAAGGAGGGTTATGTCATATGTGTACTCATATTCACCAGCAGAATTTTTAAAATTATTCGTAATTTTTTCATTCATGTTCATATTATTCATTTATTTGACAAAAAGTATCGTTAGAAGCATTTTGAATGTCCACTGGGCATAGTGTGCATGTCGCTGGGCGTGACGCTCAGAAACGTGGTCAATAAAAACAAGGCGCCGTCTGTGGTTCCAAATTAAAGGGCATAATTATTACCTTGAAGTGCTAAAACCGTCCCTGTAAAGAAGGAAATTCAAGTTGACAAAGACCTGCGGGCTTATTCCGCTTTACGTTCAAAACAACTTCAAACCTAGGTATATAAGGGACTGACAGCACAGCTTTTTAGATCTTGGCGTCGTAACTTACAATGGGAATGTCTAGACTTTGTATTTATTACCAACACTGTCTTGAGAGATATTGCTAGACTGTCTTGTGAAGATGGAAATTTGTGATCTACCTTTACTACTGCCGTCTTAACAGTGTCTGCATCATCATCCCATTATTAGGTACTCTCGGATTTTCTTTTACAATGTGCATATTTGATTACAACGTTTCTTTCATCGAAGCAAGTAATCTGTATTGTTGTCGCATAATACATATGTTAATAACAAACATGAATATGTTATATATGTTATGAATATGTTGTTCACGATTAAAATCGTTGAATATTTAAAAATGAAAAAACATTAATTATTGTTCTATATTATTAATTACCAGATTGCTTTAACCTAAATTGGTAATAGAATAGATTTAGGTTACCTTTACCTTACCTTGATTTACCTGGTTTGCGAATTTACGTCTTATCATCGCCTTCGCTCCCCTTTGTTCATTACAACGAAGCTCATATTGTGAGTTTTGAGTCATAAATTTCACTTTTGTGTGAATAATAGAATTTGTTTGCGAAAATTTTAAACACTTTTGCTTTCATTCAAGTCGCTTGTTAATTCCTACGCGTACTTCGTTGAAAATGAATAGGCAATATTATAATTGACTATCTATTCAAAGCCACAGTATGTTTAACATAAATTGCAAACTTTTTAAAGTCACTGCTTCTTAGGAATGTGTTTAGGCTTGTGGCAGATTATTTAATTGACTTTATAAATCTAGATAACATATTGAAATTGTGTGGAGTAGGTACAATGTAAGCAAAGTATGTTCACCTGACTAATGCACATCGTTTAATCCAATTAACTATTATAATTAAATATCTTGCAAACCAGGAACTCCCAGACGTAAAGTGTACGCTAACACTGCGCTCGCTCTGGTTGCATTGCACCTTGTTCACTTCATACAATAGGGATGTTGCCAGTAACTGTAAATTTATGTTTCAAGTATTAAGGGAAACATTTAAACAACTAAAATATTATTCTTTTATCGAAATCAATCAAAATAAATTAAATATAATTAATTTAAAATGTTAAAAGTAGTCCCTACTTACTGTCACGTGACAAACAAACAAACGTGATACGCCATTTTAAGCATATGACGTCATTGTTCGTATTTTATAATGCAAGTTCAACAAATTTCAGTCGACCGATAGTACTGAATATCAGTTAGTGATGTCACGTTACGTTTTAGGCGGAAAATTTGAAAAAGATATTTATTTATCAGTTTTTAAATTGAAGACTATTATTTTTATAATATTTTTTCGTGAATATTAAGGTTCTATCTATAAAATAAAATTGAATCCTAAAATTAGTCAACATCCCTATTGTAACAACCAACAGCTGTTGCTTGCTCAACATTGTCACTACTAGGGCTCTACGCGCGGCTTTTCCGCGGTTTTCGGGAGTACGTAGGTATATGTATACGTACGTAGATAAGTATCCTATTATCCTATTCCAGATCATGGGTTACCTGTGTTACTATCATGTCTTCTGTGCCTGTACACAAAATTTCTTGTAAATTTTGTTTACAGTAGATTTTGCGTGAAAAAGACCAACATTCTCAGAAACTTTCACGTTTATAATAGTATATTAGTAGGATATTATCTTCGATAGAATATTACGATTATGATAGCACCTTATCTTTAATGTATATAATTATAATGAGCATTTTCAGTGATTATATGTTATTCTATAGCCGAAACAAAACTGCCTTTCCACAGAATTAATGTTCGAAACGAAATAGTATGTATAATAACATATTCATGTTTTTGTCATTCCCGATGTAAACATTCTTTATATAACAAATGCTAAAGTAATTAGGTACTTCACAAGTAATGTATTTGGGCAATTAGAAGCAAGTAGGATAACAATAACAAAGGAAGAACAACGCGGCGCCTAAAGAGACTCTTGCGTAACAACTGACACAGGATAAGTTTCAACAATAAAACAATTAATATTTGTGCCTCTCGTTACTCCACTTGGGTTATGTAATTTGACGAAACAAAACGATATCAATAATGAATAAATCCTACCTTTGGTACTTACCTTTTCGCATTTATCACGATAAACCCAACGCAAGTTTTTCATACCTGCCACATCGTATCAAATAATGAATAGCAATCTAAGATTACTACCAATCATAGCGATAACAAGCGATAGACGTACCTTTAATGCGCTGTGTATCCAACAGTACCTAATCATTTTTGTGTGAAATCAGTTTACTAACTCCGTGTACTGATTCACTAAAAGCCAATTTGCCTACTTTTCCACGTAACCCACATCCGGGATGCGTCTCTCTCGGGTGCTTCTTGCGTAAAACAAAACTTTTCAGAAGATCGATCTGGGTTTATAAATAAACATGCTCACGCAGGGGAAAAATTATTCATGGAAAACTTTTTCCGTAACGTTGTGAAGGGATGTTTTACCTGCGATTTGATATGAGTAATTGTGATATATCGACATTTCGATGTATCAAAGACGATATTCGAATGCAGAACTATATTTTAATAGCACATTCGTACTTGCAGCTTTTAAACGCCCACACACACTCCCAGCACTAGGATTACAATACAATACAATTTTTATTGAATTGGGGGCAGCCACGGATCTGAAAAAAAGACGGACGTAACCTTGTCTAATCGAGAGTGAAGCATAGCAATTGCCACCCGCTTACCATGTATGTGTGCGTAATTTTTGATTCGTGATTGAAGCAATATGGTGTCAATGTGTGGGTGTGTGTACTTGTACGAATAGAGAGTTGGTATTACTATGGGTGCTTCACTGAATTTGTTGTTGGGATTACGTCCGTCTTTTTTAGGTCAGTGGGGGCTGCATTGAAGTACAAGAACACACATACACATTACGAGTAGCAAGATGATTCACGACGTTTATCTGCCGCCCGGGACACGACCGGGAGCTCCAGGCCAGGTTATTAACGCCCCAACTCAGAGTCATTAACGATTACTTAAATTGCTCCTTACCACAGAATTTCTATAGTTATTCTTTACTAAGGAGCGATTTATGGAACCGTTAGTGACTCTGAGTTGGGATGAGCTACGGAGCCGTTAAACTTGTCGCAAACGTCAAATTTTATTGGTAGCTCTTCTTTAGAAATAATGTCTCTTGCATAATCGATACAGCTAATGTAAATTTCGTTGCGTTTGTTCGTAATAACAATTTGTGGTATATCATGGGCGTAGCCGGGGGAGGGGGGGGGGTTTGGATGTTTGGGGATTTAACACGTTTTTGAACTACAAACGTCGTGAGAAAATATAAAGGACTCCCTCAATTCTTAATTTTCTTTAGGGTTATTTTATGTACTTTTAGTCGTTGTATTTTCTTGAACCCCCCGAAACTAAAACCTGGCTACGCCCATGAGGTATATAATAAGGTTTTGATCAGTAAAAATAATAAATATTGACGTATTGGGACTCTTTCGACTGATATTTTTACTTCTTTTATCTAATCTCTGGCGTGCCCTGCCTAAAATCAATTTGATATAATGTTAATTTAAGTAGATAATACAAAGAACTATACATTTTATTACAATAATTAATATTAATTAGGTACAGTTATTCAATTTGAATAAATAAAAAAAGCTAATTGAACAACTAACAAAAAAATAAAATAGTATAACTCAAATTATAAAAAAAGATCTTAAGGGGATTGCCTTGCCCGATGACCTTGGAGATTTGGTCCCTCTACTAGTATTTTTTAACTAAGCGCCATCTACCGACCAACGACTATACTACAATAAAACGAACTGAAGATAAAGCAAGAAAACATGTGGCACAGAGTTTTCATCGTTTTTGCCTATTTATATTCGCTCTCTGAGAGATCTTCGAATACATTTTGTTCCTATAGTTTTTGTAGTCTTTTACGAGTACCTGCCTACATGATAATAATTTATTTATTTTGAACTACACTATGCATTATGCCTGCTGATATATTATGTAGCTTTCATTCTACTAAATGATACATTCTGAAGTCTGATGATGACCAAGTAAGTACTGATCAGTTTTCAGTAACGGGAATAGTTAGGATGACCTAGCTTTCAACATTTATCTAATTGAGCATGGGTGCTACTACATGAAACATTCTGAAGGTCTGATGATGACCAGGTAAGTGCTTATAGGTTCTCAGTAACGGAAGTACTTAGGATGACCTAGCTTTCAACATTTATCTAATTGAGCACGGGTGCTACTACATGAAACATTCTGAAGGTCTGATGATGACCAGGTAAGTGCTTATAGGTTCTCAGTAACGGAAGTACTTAGGATGACCTAGTTTTCAACATTTATCTAATTGAGCACGGGTGCTACTACATGAAACATTCTGAAGGTCTGATGATGACCAGGTAAGTGCTTATAGGTTCTCAGTAACGGAAGTACTTAGGATGACCTAGCTTTTAACATTTATCTAATTGAGCACGGGTGCTACTACATGAAACATTCTGAAGGTCTGATGATGACCAGGTAAGTGCTTATAGGTTCTCAGTAACGGAAGTACTTAGGATGACCTAGCTTTCAACATTTATCTAATTGAGCACGGGTGCTACTACATGAAACATTCTAAAGGTCTGATGATGACCAGGTAAGTGCTTATAGGTTCTCAGTAACGGAAGTACTTAGGATGACCTAGCTTTCAACATTTATCTAATTGAGCACGGGTGCTACTACATGAAACATTCTGAAGGTCTGATGATGACCAGGTAAATGCTTATAGGTTCTCAGTAACGGAAGTACTTAGGATGACCTAGCTTTTAACATTTATCTAATTGAGCACGGGTGCTACTACATAAAACATTCTGAAGGTCTGATGATGACCAGGTAAGTGCTTATAGGTTCTCAGTAACGGAAGTACTTAGGATGACCTAGCTTTCAACATTTATCTAATTGAGCACGGGTGCTACTATATGAAACATTCTGAAGGTCTGATGATGACCAGGTAAGTGCTTATAGGTTCTCAGTAACGGAAGTACTTAGGATGACCTAGCTTTCAACATTTATCTAATTGAGCACGGGTGCTACTACATGAAACATTCTGAAGGTCTGATGATGACCAGGTAAGTGCTTATAGGTTCTCAGTAACGGAAGTACTTAGGATGACCTAGCTTTCAACATTTATCTAATTGAGCACGGGTGCTACTACATGAAACATTCTGAAGGTCTGATGATGACCAGGTAAGTGCTTATAGGTTCTCAGTAACGGAAGTACTTAGGATGACCTAGCTTTTAACATTTATCTAATTGAGCACGGGTGCTACTACATGAAACATTCTGAAGGTCTGATGATGACCAGGTAAGTGCTTATAGGTTCTCAGTAACGGAAGTACTTAGGATGACCTAGCTTTCAACATTTATCTAATTGAGCACGGGTGCTACTACATGAAACATTCTAAAGGTCTGATGATGACCAGGTAAGTGCTTATAGGTTCTCAGTAACGGAAGTACTTAGGATGACCTAGCTTTCAACATTTATCTAATTGAGCACGGGTGCTACTACATGAAACATTCTGAAGGTCTGATGATGACCAGGTAAATGCTTATAGGTTCTCAGTAACGGAAGTACTTAGGATGACCTAGCTTTTAACATTTATCTAATTGAGCACGGGTGCTACTACATGAAACATTCTGAAGGTCTGATGATGACCAGGTAAGTGCTTATAGGTACCACGGAACACAGACACAAGGTAAGTACTATATTAAAAAAGTATATTTACAAGAGATAAATGTCATCCAAAATTCCCAAATTAGACATTGTACCCAGAAGGCTGGCAGCATTGCCCTGCTGTAGATAATAGCGATAATATTGATGCGACCTTTAAATACATTTCATGTTTAGAACCTATTCGGTCATTCATTCGGCATTCACTAATATCCAATTATCCACTTCACACCACAGACGGAGTAGGCCTACAAATACAGACTACAAAGATATTTTCACTTAACCATTGTTTACAGTTCGGCGTCTTGGCGGCGCAACTAGCCAATTATATTTTGCTTTGATCGTTACAACTGAGGATGTTTATGTTCTTTCATCATGTAAATTGTATACCCTTATTTACGTGGTGTTGTCAAAAGGATCCCAAATAATAATGTGTTTACACTCTGAATGTTACATACAATCTAGAACGATGTTGTATACATACTTGTCAAATAAAATAGTTCGGTTAGGCTTCAAGTCATTGCAGCATTGGAGTCATTGGCGGCAACCGAGGCGAGTATAGCCTAGTCACTAAAGAGGCTAATGTATTTTTTAATTTAATTAATTGGTATAAGACAAGTGATCAGACTAAACATTGGTCGCTCTATCTACTACATACTACCTACTCTACTCTGCTCTACCTACCTACCTGAAAGCCTTTAAATAAGATTTAACTACTGTTCTCTAATACCCCATTTACACGCGCGCGTGAGCCACGAGACAATCCGCGAGACGCGCGCGTGCGCGCGCGTGTGAACAGGGCGCTCGCGGACCAGACAGCGGCGCGTCTCGTGGCTCGCGGGCTCGCGGCGGGAGCGGTTTGTTAGGCGCGGCCAAAGGGGCTCGCGCGAGCGCTCGCGTGGTGTTCACACGCGCGTAGGGGGCGTGGCTTACGGACGCGCCACGAGACGATCCGCTACACGCGCATGTAAATGAGCGGTAACAATAAGTACCGGAACCGACTTTATGACTTATAATATAATATACGAGTAACGGCCCTTGCTTTGCTTCGGTTTTCTTATTTTTTTACACCTTGGGTTACATTATTGGAGTTTTATTAAGGATCCCTAATTTTTTTGAAAATATAATATAGTATATGTGACCCGGGGATAGTGTAGCTTCCCAACAGTGAAACAATTTTTCAAATCGGTTCAGTAGTTTCCGGAGCCTATTCAATACAAACAAACAATCAAATCTTTCCTCTTTATAATATTAGTATAGATAACTCATTATTATGAGTCTTGTCGGAAAACAAATCCTTCAGGCATCCCAATAACGTGCCGCGTGCGTCCAAAGTTATTAACTCAGTCGATCTATTATGAGGCTTTAGCGAAGAGAGATTTACCGCCAGGCTATGCGGCTATGCCTGGAGCGTAGGCGTATTACGATAGGAAATGTTCGAAACTAGTATATACCTATATATCTACCTATGCGTTGTAGAAAATTTCGATTTGTGATGAAGTTTTGGCGTGACGTTGCGTGTCCGACGTCGCCAAATGCCTATGATTGTATTGTTAGGGCAGTTTCCATACTTTCCATCAAATTCTTCTAACAGATTATGTAATATCAAGTGTAGTAATACCCTCCATCGTTCGTATCTTTGGAATATTCTTTGCTATAGAAGACAGATAGGTAGAAAACAGAACAGCTTCTTAAAAATTCTCATTTTTTCATTACTAATTTACTTATTGTTTCACGAAACATATGTTTCGTAATACTATTTTTAAAACGCTACGCTCTGGTATTCTGTATTGTCTCTGTTGTGTTGAAATACCACCTTTCTGCTTTGGTGTTTGTTCAGCCCGTGATATAATTTTGAATACACTAACACTTGTTTTACTCTCTGTGAGAATAGTATGAATATTGCATTAGACCGCCTAGATCGGGATGAAGTAACGGTATTATTGGCGGATACATTTCACGGTTTTTTTTTTAATAAATGTATAACTGTATTGTATAATATGTAATATTAATTACATGTACCTTTTCCGTTGGGTTCCTTTCTGCTTTTTCGTCAAGTCTCTCACTCTATAAATACTCGTATAAGGTTGATCAATGTGAAATGACAATAATAAACTTTGCCCCCACAACGCATATAATAAAGTGTAGCGATTCTGGCATAGATTCATGCCATGCGTACACCTGCTCTACACATTTGGCTAGTACTATTTGTGTACCCGTCTATCGTAGAAGCAAAGTACCAATAAAATTACAAATACGTACTACGTCTCTGAGTACCTAATAATAATTAATTAGAGTTTTTGTAAAACAACCTTGCAGGGGACGAAAATACTAATTATAAATTATTTTTTTGGTATTACCAGAATTTTATGGTCTGGATCTCTGGAGTAAATTATACTCTACCTTGATAGCTCGTACTGTATTATAAGCATAAGTTAGTGCTTGAAAACGATCTCATATGATGGTAGGAGGAGCTGAAGTCATCGTGGACTTCAGGTGAGTACACTTAGACTATATATATTATTTTTTTAAATAATAAATAAATATACACTTACAAACTCATACCCCCGCAGTAGGTTATTTACCTGTGTCGCGGGTGGCACGGACTACACATATAACACATCATTATAACATCCATGACCCGAGTACAAATATTTATCTGTCACATAAATATCTGCCTCAGCCGGGAATCGAACCCGGGATCCCTCGCTTCGCAGGCAGGGTCGCTACCAACTAGGCTACAGGGTCGTGAAGACTATTTACTCTCTTTTTGAAAACTCGGAACTCTCGCTAGTATATTTATCGCACGAAGGATTCCGTCATGAAATACAACCTACCTGATATATCTGTCAAGACACATAATTCTGTCAACAGTTTCTGTGACACAATGTGTTCCCAGGGCGGGTCTTGAAACCGATACCCTTCACTCAGCAGGTAGGCTCATGAAACTGAGCTACGAAGTTCAGGAACACACATAATACAGGTACTGTTTTTAACATACTTGTCAAATTTGTACATTAATTTGTGTGAATAATTTCTTAATAATTCTCAATGATAATAACCATATTATAGTGTATGTTGTAATAACTAGTAGTCGGCAGTGATTTCCGTGAAATACTTTTCTATCCTGATATCGTACTTCTTAAACCGTATCTCATACCTTGTACTATACATTGACATACATATATACATCTTGTACATAGACTTGTATACAGTTCCTGTCGCTGTAGTATAATTCATCCACTCAATTGCTACACAGTCATCTTTAAAACGAAATTGAGAATAAAATATACTACAGAAATAAACATTTCAGGAAGATTTCATTTCATGCTAATTTCCGGCGTCCGATAAACACTCGCAAAGATATAGGAATATTATTTTTGAGTAAGAATCATGCTGATGGATTTTTGGAATTGCCGTTACACATTCGCGGGATACGTGTCCGAGTAAAAATAAATAACTTGGTCTGATTCCGCTAATTTCGTGCTCACGCATACAGAGCTCAATTTATTTGACAGTCGTGTATCAGATGGTGAGATAAGTTCTAACTGTAACGGCCAGAGTCCTCCTCCTTAGTACAGAATCGCTCTTTAACACACAATTTGTATTGTGATTCTGGACTAAGGAGCGCTTTAAGTATCTTATAAGTGACTCTGAGTGCGGCCATAAGTCTTGTGCTAAACCCGCCCTCATTTTGCTTCATGAAATCTATGTGTTAGTCAGGACCAGTATCCATAATCCTCTCTGCTTGTTTCCTCCTGCTGAATAATAGACAAGAACAATTCACCATTGCCTGCTGGACGTTCGTATTAATCATCTGCCAGTCTAAATAATCGGTAATCACAAATATCACTGTACTTTCACACGAAATTGTAAAGAGCATCTATACCTATCCGAAAAAAATGCAATTCAAGAGTCATGTATCAAGAAGCGAAGGGTAAATGGCACGAAATGTACGACGAAACATGATTCCGATTTTATGAAAATCTTGAATGAAAATCGAACAGAATACCCGTTCTGCTTTATATATGTACGTAAATCAAAAACTTTCTACTCCTTTTAAAGACAATTACGCGGACGGAGACTTGACACACATACACACGCATAATGTACACACAAAAATGTCAATGTGAACTAATTCTGTGTCACTTATGGTCCAATTTAGACCACAGAGCGGTCCTCTAGCATGCATAACTATATCAATATGGTTCATCTCTACCTCGTGACTATGGCACTCCCCACCCAAATGCAAACTTAAATAAAGTATTACCATAATTTTGATTTACAGTCTTGTTTTCGAGCGAGTTGTAATACATACTCGTAAATTTTTCTTTCAGCTTCCGATGAATAAATAGATTTTCATTCCCGGAAATTATTCATTGAGTTTTATTTTGCAGTTGTGATGTGAGTGAGTATGCTTAAGAATTACCTGAATTTACGTTGAATGCTTACAGGCCTTACAGTCTACATTTATTTCCTCCTAAATTCCATTGTTAGTGCAACATCATTTGTTCCTCACAAGAAATATTTTTATACTAATTACTAGCTTCTACCCGCGACTTCGTCTGCGTGGACTTGAGATTTAGTAATTAAAAAGATCCCGGGAAATCACAATTTTTTGGCACCAAGGGTTGTGTACAAATTTACAGAACCGAACATAAGAGCAATATTAAATGATTTAGTAACAAACTTAACTTTTCCGCTATAAAACTGTCGTTCCCATACATGTACATAGCGATCAATTAACCAAATACGAAAAAGTTTAAGTTTTTTTGGAATGATACCTCCACGTATTCCTGAGAAAATAGGGTCGACAGATAGACATACAGATAACGAAGTGATCCTATAAGGGTTATGTTTTTTCTTTTGAAGAACAAAACCCTAAAAAAATTATACAAAAATTCTATGTAGTAGGACATACATAAAAGCAGCCCAAACAATAATTATTATAACCTGTAAACCCAACTTCCAAACTAAATTATACCCTTGACCTGAAGAAGCAGATCCATCTCCGACCCTCGAATGACCTGATCCCGACAAACATGCACCCTGTTCTTTGATGCGGGATATACATTATCTGTGAGCCAAATTTCATCTAAATCCATTTAGCCGCTTTAGCGAGGTTAAAAAATTATCTTAATATACGCTTAAGGAATATTAGTGGGATTTTATATTTATACGTACACCATCAGATCCTGAATTGGTCAATGTTGTACTGGTTTTGGTATGTCAACGTTACCAATCTATACTAATATATAAAGAGGAAAGATTTGATTTTTTGTTTGCATTGAATAGGCTCCGAAACTACTGAACCGATTTGAAAAATTCTTTCACTGTTGGGAAGCTACACTATCCCCGAGTAACATAGGCTATATTATATTCTCAAAAAAATTAGGGATCCTTAATAAAACTCCAATAAGGTGTAAGAAAATAAGAAAACCGAAGCAAAGCGAGGGCGGTTACTCGTAACAAATATTTTGAAAACTGTTACTCCCACCCATTCTGGAATTATTATACATATTCTGTCTCTAAGGTACACCAGCTGACCCCGAATTGGTCAACAATGGACTGGTTTCATAATGTCGACTTTATCAACAGCAAATATCTTTAAAAACGGTTACGTTATTTCCGTCCGTTCAGGATTTACATAATAATTGTTCTTCAAGATACACCATCAGACCCAATTACATGATGATCTTGATTATTAATTTTATCTTTTTTTATACCCTGGACCGAATAATTAAAAAAATGTCTTCCGCATTTTCACACATTCTGTGATTAAAACTCCAACATTATGAAACATTTCATTCTTCTTATCCATTGAATAGTATTTGGTTTGAAGGGGCGCCACATTTGGGGTGGGAGCAAAAAAAAAAGGAAAAATCGATTTTTATATTCATATATGGGCACACAATATTCTTGCCTAGGGCGTCAGTGGCTCTAACGTCAGCACTGGTAGAGCAACTAAAATCAATGACCAAAAAATATACAAAATATGAAGAACATTAAATTTTTCATTCCATTAAGGTTAGAGACAACGTTATTTATTTTATCTAGTAGAACTAACAATTAAGATATACTGAGATAAAATATAAAGACAACTGAAAAAAAAACAAACAGTTTTACTTCAACTACACCAGGAATAGGAGTTGGAGATTATACTATTTATTCATAGACGTTGACGAATTTTTCCACGTAAGTATAAACAGCCAAACCTAACCTAATCGAAGTCTTCTTCCATTTGAATTACTTAGTGTTTTCTTGGCACTACATCTTCCTTCTTTTCGACTTATTGTATGATTTTATCTGACCAAGTAATAATGTTTGTAAGACGGTCCCATTACTGCTCACCAGATGACGAAAACTGCTACCGCGATGCCGCCGCTCTGTCTCCATGATCGGATTGGGTGGTTTAGCAAGTACCTGAGGTGTACCATGTCATGTTTCTCGGTCAATATTGATCGCGCCGACCACGGGCTATATGAGTCGCTCAGGGACGTCTCGCCTCCCATAGTTGACTGCCTGAAAGCTAAACGCTTCTGCGTGAAGAGTCAAAAGAGTCCCCCCGACTATCTGGGGAGTTTCGCAACCGCGGCACCAGCTAGATTTACGGTAATGATAGGATAGGGGTAGGGGACTCGACAGCAGGGCCCGCCTCTCAACCGGGAGACTCTAGTTCTCCTGAGTTTATTCTTGAATGACTTTGGGATTTTTAAGTGTAACTTCCAACTACGCAAGGCCGCGCTTTTCGACCACGAACTTGGCCCAAATGCCACATGTATATATTATACCTATAAAAAGTTTCAGAAGAAACTCATAGTTTAAACTGCTTCGCCGTTTGTGGATTAAAAACAGCGTCCTGCATTACTATAAGATTAGTTTGTTTTTACTGCTATTTATATAGCTCAATACATCTTAATTCTAAGTTCTGCTAGATCATTAACAACTCTCTCTGAACTTGATAGAATGGAAATGTAATCATCTTTATAATTTAATATTTTTTCATTCATATTCTTTTTTCTTGGATGACAACGCATGAGTGATGCTTTTAGTCTGATCATGGACAACGCTTTTATTCATCCATGGAGGACGATGACAATTTAGCATCAGGTGGCTCGTCTGCTTTTACGTGGCTATTCACAAATTCAAAAGTATTTTAGTTATTTGTATTGCACTTATGTACGTCCGGTCATAATTAGCCTATGCGGAGCCGGCTTGGTACGCATTGACCAGTAGGTAGGACAGCATTGATTATTAAATATGTAAAGGATTTGTATTTTTATTATTATCTACTTTCTGTATGCCTATTCATACATTACAATAAGGAAATCTAAATTGTAATACTTTGTCAAAATTTAAGATTTTTTTTATCTACAAAAAAAAACATTATTTGATAATTTTCCTAAATTGTGTGATATTATTATCGCTAACTCTGACCCACATCGTCATACAGTGAATTGAATATAGGAATCTTATAGAACAACCTAACATAGTTATGTGTTATTGATTGAGTAGGGTAACTAATTTACTTAAAACCTCAATGTTTTAAATATTATAGATATGTATAGGTGCACACTAATTTCAATAAAAGTTTTATTGACTCATTATCAGACCTACTTACATTTTTAATTATGAGTTCTAGTGATCTAAACTGACATCTGTTGTTGATTAGCGAAACTAATTCACCACAAAATCTTAAATTAAAAAAAATTGGTACACATAGATTTTTTTGAAGAAATAACGTATATTTCCGATACTAACCAGTCTCTTTTATTCCTCTATCAGGTATTTTCACAATTTCCTGCTGTTTTGTGGCGTATCAAAAAGTCCTATTTATTAATATCTCGGCTTTTAAGCAAAGTATCATAATAAAACGTACACCAGATTTTAAGTTAGATCACCAGCAATAAAACTGTGAAAACCGCATTCAATTTCATCCAGTGGTTTTGGCGTGATGCGGTGTCAAACATACAGACAGACAAGATTTTTAAAAATGACAGATTTGCAATCTATTGCTCCTATTGAGTCCCCTGATATCAAATTTTCTTAAATATCTTCAATGTACAGACATTATCGAGTTACTGTTTTATAATATACGAGTAACCGCCCTCGCTTTGCCTCGGTTTCCTTATTTTTTTACACCTTGGGTTACATTATTGGAGTTTTATTAAGGATCCCTAATATTTTTGAAAATATAATATAGCCTATGTCACCCGGGGACAGTGTAGCTTCCCAACAGTGAAAGAATTTTTCAAATTGGTTCAGTAGTTTCGGAGCCTATTCAATGCAAACAAACAATCAAATCTTTCCTCTTTATATATTAGTATAGATATAGATATAGATATAGATAATAAAATTTGCCACGAGTTAGTTTAAGCCAAGCGTATCTATGTTTGTGTATGCAACATAGACGTATCTATCTATATTGCATGCATTGTCTTCAACCCATTAGTGGACTAATACAGGACATGGCTATTGTTTGTAATTGAGGAAGCGTTGAGCATATCCACAAACTTAACTGCTCCAGTCCAAACTGAACTGAACATGACATAAAACATGATTGGAGTGTGATGTAGGATGTAAGAAGTTTTGCAACCTAATTAATATTTGCCATTATGATAGATCTCGACATCAAAATCGGGTAAACCGGCAATTGTGGCTTCACCTCATATTGGGTAATTGAATCCTAACACGATAGGCCGATCACCCAGGATCACTCATAAATTGTGGACAAAAAGTGCCACTTTTTGTCCACAATTTGAACTGAACTTGTCCACAAACTGAAACTGACATCCAAAAACATAACGGAACGATGTACAGAAATTGCCAGAAAAAAGTCTCTAAATTAGTATAAAAACGTACCGCAGGAAAAATTGTCCCGAAATTAGTACAAAAAGGCACCGAGCAGGGAAACTGGGTTGGATGGATTTTACATCACACATTCCCGAATTCCGAACGCAGCAGTTGAATGACCTCGGCGCAAGACAAGTGGAGAGAGCCATTGCCACGTGTCCCGTGATGTTCTATTATAAACACGGTGAGAGGATTGCGTGTCAGTCTGTCAGTGTTGAAATCTACGTGATCTCTTTATAAATAGTCAAACTAAAAAGTCTGTGATATAATAAGAGTACGTATAACGTTTAAGTATGGTATGAGGTGTTGGGAGTCAACACACAGATAATTGGATGATCTATTAAAGCGATTATAGGGTGGTAGGTGTAGTAAGTATTGAAATCTAATAGTGATTTTATGTTTTGGCGGACAAGTATCCGGTTATCGTTAGGTAATATTCGATAAGCCATGTCGGAAGCCTACAGGCGACAAAAGAACATCCGTCACCCGGTTTTGTAACTGAATCGTCCATTAATCCGCAATTAAGTTAACCTACCCTCTAATTATCAGCTACAGTGACTTACATAATGGTTCGTTTAATTTAATAAATTACCTTTTTAAAGAAAATAAATATATGTACGATCCTTAAGCGAGCTAAAAAAAAACAAATAAAATAATAGTACAGATTATGAAGTACATATGTTACCGGATATCTGTATAATGCTGGTATTCAACACAATTCCTAGGAAATGTGTATAATACCTGGGTCGTTTTGGCAATGTATTAAATTATATGAATATTATCACCATTACATAGTTTGCCTAGGTAATGTATACGTTTCTCAACTACTGTACAGAATACCTGCAGGTCCACCGGCAATGAATAAAGTTAGATTTGGGTATGTGTAGTCAACTTGGAACCTGCATGAATAGATATTTTTTTATACATTTTAAATTAATGCTTGACCGAAATCATACCTGATGGTAAGGAGAGATGCAGTCTAATGGCTCCTACACTACACTGCTCGCCTACGCAGCTTCGGATTTTTCAAAATTGGTGACAGAACCGACTTAGTCAACCCCGACCCCACGTGGTACTAGTCTGCCCTACCCCTAGAGTGAATGTAAACCCCGGAGGCGCGGAGGGAGAGCAGCCCCCGCCCGCTGTAACTAACTGCAGGCACCATGTGAGCCGAAGCGGCTGAGGCTGGTCGCCGTAGGCGACCAAAAAGCCGAAGCTGCGTAGGCGAGCATGGAGTGCCTGCAGTTAGTTACGCAAGGGCGGAGGGGCTGCACTTCCCGCAGCGCCGGAGATGTTTGGAAGTCTTTTTGTGTATCAAAAACCCCTAAATTCTCCCTAAAAGTGCATATGTCACCGGAAGATAACGAGAACCGCAAATTTACAAACCTAGGTTTATAAACAATATACAACTAAATGAATATTACTCTAACTGAAACATTCGCTACTTGAAAGTTAGCCTTTTGAAAAGTGTCATTATAAAAGGCAGACCAAACGTACAGTTGGTAACTGTTAGATTGGGAAATAAAAAAAAATTGTGATAAGTTGGCAAATTATTATTCGGCGAAATAAAATTCTGCGAAAAGTTAGTTGGCAAGTGATAATCGGCCAAACAATTTTCGGCGAAAAGGCAGCTTAGAGAACCGTCTTTTACACACATTACCAACTACGCATGGAGTATTGCATAGAATTCCTGGGCTAAGTATGAAATAAATAATATTCAAAACGTTACCTGAACGTTTTAGATATTCTATACATTGCCTAGGTATTGTATAGAATGCTGAATTATACAGATATCCGGTAACACATACATAAAAATCAGTGTAACCAACAATGCAGTAGAATGAATGCATTGTTGGTTAAATTTACTGAAAAATAATAATGTAGAGGTTGAATTGTGTAAAATGTCACACAAAAAGTTCCATTCTCAACTCGTATTCTCAAATCAAGGGCTAAAAACGCCTTGAGGACTTGAGGAAACCTGAAAGTTTTTTAAGTTGCGTGTAATACCTATACCAAGCTCTTGATTAGCGTCTAGATATTTAAGAACATAGTACGTATAATTGGAATTACTTTAACATTCGTATTGCTTCAAGTTCATTTGGATTTCGTGCTTAATGTGATTAAAGAGCCTAATGTTAAGAATATTTACCTTGGGCACGGATTTCAGTTATAAGACTTCATGGACGCAATTTATAAGTACTTAATTAAGTACTTTATTCACTAATTTATCATTAATCATTTACTTCTGTTTCTTTACATCAAGAGAACAAAAGTACGGTAATGATAATTATGGTAACTAATTCTATCCATACTTAGCTCACATTTGGTTGAACAACTATGGTTTTACTTGTTTAATATCGACGATGTGCGGATTTGACATAGTGAATGTTTGACTTTATGCGTGTTTGACTTTATGCGTTTTTGACCTTAAGAGTAGATATAATCCGAACATACCACCACCAATTTGAGATAAGCTATCAAATAAGTTGGAACAGGACAGTGAGGAATACTCCAAGACTCTTTTGACTTTGATAGTTTTTGATTTCTGACTTTCTTGTAATGGCGCCACATAATGGCGCAATAGGAACGCGTCGAATGTTGCGTAGACAAGACGCATTTGGATGTAGCATAGTGTACTATTAATAAGTTTAGTTTATCTTTGTTCTATAAATAATTTAATATGGGTATATAGCGGCTAGCGGTATTTAGATTGCATAAGGCACTGACTCTACTGTCCATAGATTAATGAGAAGAAGAGATAGAGCGTAGAAAGCTATAATCCGCGCGCGATAAGAATGGGATGTGACCTTTTGGAACTGAGACGCTTACGTGTCATCGGCAAGCCGTAGCGTCGGCAACAATGATATTGAATGTAAAAAAAGGTAGTCGAATTTAGTCAGGTGTAGCGAAAATCGCTACACTACTATGACATTTGACAGCTATAGTAAAATATTATAATATCTTTAATCGGCAAACTCGCGTCGAAGCTCGCATAATTATGCTAGTTGTATTTTAAATAAAATATATGCTATAAAATAATATGCTATAAAATAAATGCTAATATTATAGGCGAAGCATAATAATTTAAAGTAGAACGTCCCCAATAGCGATCTCCATCATCTGTAGTACTTAGGTAGTCTGTTTACATTTTTATTCTATTATTCAGAAGGCGATACTTCTGACGAAAGCTCTGAAGATGACGAAATCTCTGATGATGATTTCCATGAAGCAAATAGGCATTAATGTAAAATAATGTATCTAAACATTTTATTGAATTGATTACAACCATGAACATTTTTTATATATAATCATTATGATAGATCGCAGAAATTCGCATTTTTTTTGCTAACGCCTCTTGAGAACTTTTGTTTTTGATTTACTTCGACAAGGTTCCATACCAATCTCGTCGCGCGCGGATTATATCTAGTTAAACTGTATTATGACAGTTTAGACATTCGTTCTAATCACTTTAGACTATTTAGTTCGTCTTTTCTCACGTCCAATCTCTGAGACGAATGAAGTAATTCATAGGTATTATTATAAAACTATGAGACTTTTACTAAGGTTTTTTTCGACATAATTATGGTGGGTCCTTCCTTCAAGCTATCCACCCTTTAAGGTCGATCCACTACTTACAAGACACCCTGTATGTGATAGGTATATCTACGTTTATATTTGACGCTCCATCTCTTTCACGTTTTAATCTATGTAACAGATTGACATAGACATGAGACATGCATGCGTGTTTGCGACAGTGTGTGTTGGCACCAGACATGCAAGTTGTGACGCCGATCCTCGATCTCCGTCGATATAATTTTTACAACTTGAAACTTAGAAGAGATATTGGCGACGGATGGGAGGATTTACTCTGTTGGGATTACATTTTTAAATTACAATTACAAAAATTAAGAAATGATTGGTTCACTTTATGTGCAATTCAAATAATCACTAGTACCTACCAGTATGTAGAAATGTCGCGGGTAGCATGAACTAACACAATGTGAGACTCCACATGTACACACAATCTGATAACAAACATCTAACATCTGATTCAAATCAATATCTGCCCTTGCAGGAGTTGCAGGAAATCGAACCCAAGACCCTCTCATCGCAAGCAGTTTCATCGTCCACCTACTAGGCTACAGGACATTGAAAGAGCGAATAAGGCCACTCCTGCAAGGCTATTCTGTTTTGTAACTCAACAGCGGAATCCGCGATGAGTGTCAAAATCCTATCTTTAGTCGTTTGAAGTTTGACACTCATCACGGATTCCGCTGTCGAGTTACAAAACAGAACAGCCTTACTGGTCCTGATCCTGCTAAAGGAGGTCGAGCAAATGAAATCTACATGAAATGACTACACTGGAAGTTGCTTAACACCTAGTCATTTACGATACAAAGAAATTTATAGCACAGCGTTAATCTTGGTTCTCTCAACACTAAGCGTGGCTGTGTAATAACAGAACGGCAATATCGTTCACAGCTGTCGCCAGACTCGCCAGAGATAGGAGACGCCCACATGCAACTGCGTTTTGCGTAGTGGCCCACTTCTTGATTTCTCGTTTTCTCGCTTATTCACCCATTGGTCAAAATTTAATTTTATAGGTCAAAATGAGTACTTAGTACATAAAATAGTAATTAGTTCGTCAGTCTTGTTTTACTAATTTTGGTTTGCATATGATTATATTCATTTTCTCATAATTAATCTGCTCTGTGTAAAGTATTACGAACACGGATGCATGCCAAGTGAACACTTAATTCATATTATTGTGAATTGTCAGTATTTTGTGGAGAATAATGATCTGATACTTATGAGTTTAATATTGTGGCTTTTTGACAAGTGGCGTAACTGAACTGTGTGTGAGCGAATGTTTAACAAATGTGTTCCAAAAATGTTAATAGTTTTTTTGCGTTGAACCATTTTAAAGCAGGTTTTTACGCCGTGACGGCCCTATAGACTAGTTGGTAGTGAACCTGCATGCAAAGCGAGGATTCCCGGGTTTGATTCCCGATCGAGGCAGATATTTATGTGACAGATAAATGTTTATACTCTTACTCTGGTCATGGGTGTTATAGTGATGTCTTGACGTGAAACATGGAATCCTAGTGCAGGGGTATGAGTGTGAGACGTTTATTTATTTATTTATGCAAAGCCGATCTTGGATCTACCAGGAACACTATGCAATATTATATAACTTTCTGCTATTCAGGTTTCCCTACGATGTTCTTGTGATAGGTATGTGATAATTAGTAATTAACTAAGCGACCTCTAACATAAGAACCTGAAGATTGGAGCTGTTATGATTGTTTCATCCGTTGGTCAGAAACGTGCATCGCAAGCATTGAAGTTCTTTCTTTCTTTCTCGCTCTCTTCTCTCTTGGTCGGTAATGCATCGGTGATGCCTTTGGTCTTACTAATGGATGATGGATGATGATGGGCGATGGTGGCCACTTCAGGTGGCTCGTGCGCTCTTTTGATGACATGTTACATAAAAAATTTAAATAAAAAGTAAATTACGAATACAGTATTCCAAGTTACAACGTTTTATTTTAAGTGTTTTAAATAAACTCCTGCGACATGAACGACTTTGGTTAATAAGCAATAAGAGCAACGAGTGAACATTCGATTTCGGCTTATTTATATTTAGATGTTACCGTATTTGCGGAAAGTTGAATGAGCTGTACTTATTTCTGATAATATATTGATGATATTATGAAATAACATCTCCGGATTCGTTTTCAGGCCAGGAGATATTAATTTGTCTGATGTTAAAAGCTTTCTTCGGTTATTTGCTATACTTAATTTTACTGTGTCCATACCCCTCGCAATCTTGGTAATCTTAGTGCGCAGATGTGTCTCAAAAATACAGAAATTTTATACTTGAGAAATAAAGTACATAAATAGGTACATTAAATACATTAAATACTGATATTATATGTATACTTACACACTGAACACATACCTACACAGAGAAAGAGACCAAAGACCCTCATGGGTATTTAACATGAGTAGGTATTTAAATATGTTTTTACGTTTTCAAATATTTAACAGAACAACACGCAATATATATGTTTTTCAAAGAGATCTGATGTGCTGAACTCCTTTCGGGTTCACTGGCGCTTTGTCAGGTGTGACCTGAACAGGGTGAATGAAATTATAAATGTTTAAAGCACTTAGCACTTTTATTCATCTTTCTGAATACTTCCTACGCATGTTTCTCTATTCATAAAGAATCCAGGCGTCTGTATCCAATAATTCAAACGTTGACCCCTATACTAAGGTTAACGATCAACCTTAAGGGTTAAACTTCTAAATTTCAGGCCTGCGACAACGTCCTGTAAGTATCACATTTACAGAGAAGTATCTTAGGTTGTTGTGATTAAAGTGGTTTTTGTAACAAAAGTTTGATAATAAAATGTCCCTGGCAGAGATTCAGGGCAAAGCCGTGGCTAAAACTGTACATCATTAAACTAAATAAATAAACTCGCAGACTCACTATAGGAGGCATCGGGGACACTATAGGGGGTTTGCGGATAAATTAATGAATGAATGAAACATCACAAACGACATGTAAGTAAGTAGGTATCTCATTATACCTGCCATAATCGGGAATCGAACCCGAAACTCTGTAAAAAGTTTTTCACCATATTAAAGTTTTTTCTCTATATTTTTTTTGATTATTTTGTTAATTTCGATTTTAATCGTTCATTAATACCATTATTACTATTATCTTTTCTTCGTGGGGTCCGCCTGGATGCCACCCTCTTGTTTGAGCCACCAAACTCGTCGTGTAACGGCTGGGGACTTGAGTTCTTTCTTTCTTTTTCTTCTCTCCTTTTTGGTCGGCAACGCATCAGTGATACCATGCAATCCATGATGTCCACGGGCGAAGATAGCCACTCACCCTCATGTGGATCATTTGCTTGTTTGTCGGTTATTTCAATAAAAAAAAATTATGCTTCTTGGACAATGAGACCGATATAAGTAAATGACAAAGCAAAAAATAAAATGAATAAAATGTTGTTTTATTGCATCGAATTCTGCGCATAATATTTATTATAAGATATCATTAAATATAATGCTACATGAGTGACATGAGGCATTGCTACGTATGCAGATATGCGTTCAGTCACTATCATTTCCGTGAAGCATTATACTCGTAAGGACAACTCCATATATAGTCACCGCGAACTAAGAAGCCCAATTTGTCGTTTGCCATCACAGTGACATTAGAGATGTACAAAAAAATCGGTTCACAAAAGAAACCAATTCTTACAACAAATCGATTCAAAATTATAAGACTTTCTAATCGAATCGATAATTAAATTTTAAACTAAAAACCGTAATATTTAGGTTACCTAGTTACCTACCTACTACCTCTATTGAGCTATCTCGTACCGCGTATTCTCAATATGTACCTATTTACGACTTCAATAAAATATTCTTTTATCCATTCGCCCATTAACATCAACAACACCAAAAGCATCACTGGTGCGTTGCCGGCCAAGAAAGAGAAGAAAGAGAAAGAAAGATAGATCATGAATAGAATGAAAGTCCCGCTCAGTTTCATAATAATATTTTGACAATATTATATTATGAGCGTCAGGAAAAAACTACAGTGAATAAATTCTTGCTTATTTCACGCCGTATTGGGGCGGCTTAGAATACTAACCCCAATCCCACGCCGGATGGGTGTCGTAAAAGGCGACTAAATCCGGCCCGCTGGTGGTAGGACCCCTCGAGGGATTTTAATTATTAATTAATACCATTATTACTATTATTATTTCTCCATGGGGTTCGCCTGGATAGCTACCACCCTCGAGTATGAGTCAGCCGCCAAACGACTCGTCGTGTTCCGGCTGGGGGCTTGAGAGCCAGTTCTTTCTTTCTTTTTCTTCTCTCTTTCTTGGCCGGCAACGCATCGGTGATGCCTTTGGTGTTGCTGATGTCCATGGGCGACGATAGCCACTTACCATCAGGTGGATCGTCAGCTCGTTTGCCGGCTATTTCCATAAAAAAAAATTCGTAACTCGTTTATTATTTTGTTGAAAAAAAAAATGTTTACCGCAACCTTAAATACATAATTACATATAACATATTACTGTCCTTGGATGGCGAAGTGCCCATACATAATGGAAAATGTCCTTTGTTAGCATCCAATTCGTCGTGGTATTATTGGGTACCTAATTTTAAATTCAAATGCAAGCAAATCATTTTTAACAATGTACCTAATTAAATTAATCAATTTTCATTTTTAAATTTCGATTATAGTAATGTATCGATTATGACTGGTTTTATAAACGGTTTCAAGCCGTCACATCACCCTACGTCAGATTAGATTTAGGCTTCTTCGTATAAGATTGTTTCGACGTCATATATCTTTATTAAATATTGCATAAATTATGATGTGATGGGATTTTTACTAGATTTTAACGTACAATATGATTTATAATCAACGCCAATGAAAATGAGTAGGGATTTTTAAAAAAAAATTGGCAAAATCCTTTGTCCGTAAGTATTAAACTATTCATGTCAAGTAAATGAATATTCCATTTCGCTCAAAGACACCCATACAATGTTAGTTCATATTAATAAATAGCAGCTATCATTATGGGCATCTTAGATAATTTTGACTATAGGTCCAAAGCGAAAAATTATAGCAGCGTAGATAGAAAATTGCAGGTTAATACATGGCGTAAGGAATATTAGTAATGCTGTTGTAAAACAAAGGTTAGAATTACGTATTAACTGAGTCATAACGGTACGAGAGATACAACATTTTGTTATGGTTAATACAGTTCTACGCAACTTCCCATAAATAGAATCAGCGATAATCACTGAGTAATCTTTATATCATTACAATTATATATATATCGGAGAGTTGGTAAGGTGGGCCATTATCTTTCTGGTTGAACATGGCGGAAGGCCAGGAATAGTCTGTACACTGAGTTCAGACATCACTCAAACGAACGATCATCATTTGTAAGATCAACGATCAACGATCCACGCGATTAACTACGATTAAACCTGGAAACGCGACAAGCTCGGTACAGCCAGCGATCGTACATCTTATCGATCTCCGCGCTCTCAATCGAATCCTCGTCTGTCTCCAATCCCCATCCCGGGCGATCCCCCCAAACGTCAACTTCAATTGTTAACTTCAACTTCTGTCACTTCTGTCAACTGTCAACGGTCAACTGTCAACTGTCACGCCACGCCGCTGTACCGATCATGTCCAAACAAACGTTTGACGTTTCCTACAGTAGTTTTGGAAGTTCATTATAGATGGCGTTAAGAGATCGATGCATAACTGCGCGCTGCGACACGGCCGTCCTGACCTTTCGCACGTCCTCGTGCGAGATACCCGTGCAATGTGCAAAAATCACAGTTTACAATATAGCCGCTCGGTCAACCTGACTAATCTTAGGAATACTTGTCATCAGAAAAGTAATCCTTATTTAATAATTAAGACATTTCAAAATTAAATTCAGTCAGTTATTTTTTTGACAGTGCATCTAGAATAATCATTCTTCCCCTGATTCCCTAATCCCATTAGGTGCTAACAAGGTGAATATTCTTGATATTCAATCTCTATCCGGCGTCTGACATTGACTCAAGACAACCCGTATCCGGCGTCTGATAGTCTCAATCTGTCAACGACTCAAGACAACCCTTATCCGGCGTCTGATAGTCTCAATCTGTCAACGACTCAAGACAACCCTTATCCGGCGTCTGATAGTCTCAATCTGTCAACGACTCAAGACAACCCGTATCCGGCGTCTGATAGTCTCAATCTGTCAACGACTCAAGACAACCCTTATCCGGCGTCTGATAGTCTCAATCTGTCAACGACTCAAGACAACCCGTATCCGGCGTCTGATAGTCTCAATCTGTCAATGACTCAAGACAACCCGTATCCGGCGTCTGATAGTCTCAATCTGTCAACGACTCAAGACAACCCGTATCCGGCGTCTGATAGTCTCAATCTGTCAACGACTCAAGACAACCCTTATCCAGCGTCTGATAGTCTCAATCTGTGAACGACTCAAGACAACCCGTATCCGGCGTCTGATAGTCTCAATCTGTCAACGACTCAAGACAACCCGTATCCGGCGTCTGATAGTCTCAATCTGTCAACGACTCAAGACAACCCGTATCCGGCGTCTGATAGTCTCAATCTGTCAACGACTCAAGACAGCCCTTATCCGGCGTCTGATAGTCTCAATCTGTCAACGACTCAAGAAAACCCGGATCCGGCGTCTGATAGTCTCAATCTTTCAACGACTCAAGACAACCCTTATCCGGCGTCTGATAGTCTTAATCTGACAACGACTCAAGACAACCCGTATCTGGCGTCTGATAGTCTTAATCTGTCAACCTCTATCCGATGGCATATACCCCATAGCCTATATCCGGCGGTACACGAAGTCATTGCATACTTACTCATCAAAAACAATTAACCATCGGTTCACTTGCAATTAAGATTTTAAATAATTTTCTTATTATGTTATCCCGTTTGTCTTAATAATTCTCAAAACCAGTATAGTTGGGCTGTTGATTTTAAATAGCAAAAAGTATTCTAGACTCGTTATGTTGCGCAAAGGCGGTCACTTTAGCCATTGTTACCAGAAATCGTCAAGTTACACAAACTTAAATAACCATCAAATGTCAAATGCCACATCAGCACTAACCCGACAAGAAATAATTACCATTAGTGAATAGTAATCAAAATGAGCTACAAAAGAATCAATACGGATCACCTGTTATATCATGTCACCATTCAATAACCGATGATGCTCATCGTAAGCCACGGCACAAGGAGCCGCGATGCACTCCCGTCGGTGTCAACAAATGCAGGTAGTTGACACTGCATCAGTCAACGAAAATGTTCGTCAAGTTCGTGATTAATGAAGAGTTCTAGTGCTGCTCATTTCGAGGCAACATACTGGCTGTAGGAGCTTACTAATAATAATAATGAAACAAAATATGCCATACCAAATCGCTGTCGAATAATAGTATCAAGGCAGCCATGTGAAAAACCTGAAATGCGGATTCTTGCGATTCACGTGAAAAGCTGGTACTTGTCCCTAGACACGTCTTGTGTTTTTTTTTTTTGGTTTCTTGGTGTGGTTTGATGTCTTGGACGCTTTTACTGCCTCGGCCATCTCTGACAAAATCAACACGTCCTCGTGTTGTTTTTCAAATAGTAACGTACTCTGTTCTATCGTTCACTTTCACCATCAGCCGTCATTGCCACTGTAATACAAAACAAACGACAACAAACACGCCATTTCTTAACTTCACTTTTCTGCACCGAGGGTAAACGGCAAAGCAAAGAACAACAAAATGATTTAAAGTATTTGATTTATAAAACGTTTCCGGTGTCACAAAACAATACACTTGCACTGATTCTCAATAACCTTTGTTCGGCAAGTTTACGAAAAAAAAATTTTAAATCTCTCAAAACGTTACGTTCTGTATGAAATCAAAACTATGATGCATTGTTTACCATTTGTCTAAAGAAAACAAAATAATTAAATTCCTTTTATTTAATGATCGCAATTTAGTGCTTTTACCCTACTGGTCGTAAACAAGTATCTTTACCCTACAGGTAACAAGAAACAAAATAATTAAATTCCTTTTATTCAATGATCGCAATTTAGTGCTATTACCTTACAGGTAACAAATTACTGTTTTTACCCTAGTCACACTAATGCAAAATCACCAAGTAAGTATACAGTTTTCATCAACACAGATTTATTGCTGCAAACTTTTTAGTTTTATGTAGCTATTAGATATCCTCATTGTCAATCATCATCAATTAGGTTTGGCTGGTCAACATTGGTACCTTATATCACCCATATCATATTCAGTCTATATGAAAATAGTTGTATCACACTTCATAGTACAGTTGTAAACAGATGGGTTACTTTTCTCTGCAGGTGACTGTACTATCAAATCAATAATCCACATCCATTTGGGATTATAGTTTAGTTAGAACCATAATTTATTCTAAACGAACACTACCAAGCAACTATTTCTTTCTTATTAAAACTTATCAAATCTCATTCAACTCAAACTTTTGAACATGTGATGTATGATGGTAGCAAGATATGCAATAACATTATTTCGTCATCATCACAAAAAGGTATCTATCTTATTGGTTTCACAAAAGAAACATTTTATTTTTACTTTATAAAATAGTTTTTACAAAACTCATAACATCATAATGAATTGAGCAGCATAATCACATGTAATAACCATGACTACAAACTATGCAGATACCAAGTACTTAGTTAGTCTATATTTCCATTTTGTAATGTTTTTTTAAGAAAATTTTAAAATCACAGAACGGTAACTATATCACATGACTTCTGATCTTGTTATGTACTACAAGTTTCCTTTAGTTATCCTGGCACCATAACCCAAGTTAAGGTAACATAATATTTAGATAGTATTGTCTGTCAGCTGTTTGTTAAATAACAAACTTGTAAAACTAACTAAATAATCAATTCACTTTTTCAAATTAACAGTAAGTAGGTACTTAGCTGCCTAATTTGGTCTCAATCTTTTATCTTAGGTTTTATTATTTGTTGTATGTGTCAATCTTATAATCTCAAAGTAGTACCATACTTCAAACTTTATTTAAATCATATTGTAAGTAACCAAAAGATATTAGGTACCTGGATACACAAACTTTTGTGTCCATAATATTTCAAGACATTCATCCAACATAAAACAACAGATATCACCTGATTTCCAATAGCAGTCAGCACTCATCAAGTCCCTCAGCAGACTTATATCAGCTTCCCCGGGTACAATGATGCAAGCTTGAACTAACTGACAACACTTGTAAACACTTACACACGGTAGACATTCAGATGCCTCCTGGCCTTAGCTTACGAGCCTTGAGGGCCCCTGAAAAACTTTGTCTGGGTCACAGAACTCTGGGGTTCTTTCTTACTGGGGCTACTGTAGGTATTCCATCGTGAAATTATTATCGTCAAGTTTCCTTCCGACTCCATTCTCAGATACCTACTTTAGCTTCCTCGAATTGTTTCGTCGTGTTTTCAATAATAAAACGCACATCGATGTTACACTCGTAAAACTTATCGTCAAGTTTTGCAAACCAACGTCAGGATCTCGTTTGCCGGTTCTAAGTATTGTAGTAGGTATTGTCAGATAGCCTTTTCTTGGGGCATAAGTTACATCCCACTTCTGATATCGGAGAGTTGGTAAGGTGGGCCATTATCTTTCTGGTTGAACATGGCGGAAGGCCAGGAATAGTCTGTACACTGAGTTCAGACATCACTCAAACGAACGATCATCATTTGTAAGATCAACGATCAACGATCCACGCGATTAACTACGATTAAACATGGAAACGCGACAAGCTCGGTACAGCCAGCGATCGTACATCTTATCGATCTCCGCGCTCTCAATCGAATCCTCGTCTGTCTCCAATCCCCATCCCGGGCGATCCCCCCAAACGTCAACTTCAATTGTTAACTTCAACTTCTGTCACTTCTGTCAACTGTCAACGGTCAACTGTCTACTGTCACGCCACGCCGCTGTACCGATCATGTCCAAACAAATGTTTGACGTTTCCTACAGTAGTTTTGGAAGTTCATTATAGATGGCGTTAAGAGATCGATGCAGAACTGCGCGCTGCGACATATATAACTAGCTGTTGCCCGCGGCTTCGCACGCGGATGTTATGCTTATCATATTTGTACCTAACCCTCACAGAAGAAAATTTAAAAACAGGTTTATTAATATTGAAGTACTTATATTTAGAAATTAATATACTGAAACCTACGATAAAATCACAAATCATTCCTCCGGAAGCGGGTTTTGAAAAATAAACAACATTCACATTAATTTGTTTTCCTTTTTCATGAAAAAATTTGAAAAACTCGAAAATTACGAAAAGTTTTCTTAAATATGATCCAAAGTACACAACTTCACTAATTTTCGTCGAAATCAGTTCAAGAGTTTTCATGTGATTCCCGGACAGATAAACAGACAGACAGACAATAATTTAAAAAAACATATTTTTTGGTGCTCTAACATGTTATTGAAGTGCCCCTAACCGAAATCTTGAAAAAATATTTAATGTACAGAAAAGTGGTTCCTGAGATTTATTATAAATAATGTAGCTTTTTACTGATGAACGATTTTTCGTAATCGGTCCAGTAATTTATGAATATATCCATTACAAAGTAACAAACAACTAAACAAAACGAAAAATTAAAACTTTCATATCAGTTCACTTTATATGTCGCTATTTATTGATTATTTTCAATATTAATCGCTCTCCCGCTCCCGCTCCCACTCCCTGTCCCACTCCCTCTCCTTCTCCCGCTCCCTGTCATACTCCCGCACCCGGTCCCTCTACCACTTCCTCTCCACTCTCTCTCCCTCTCCTACTTCCTGTCCGCTCTCTCTCCCTCTTCCACTTCCTGCCGCTCTTCCTCTTTCTCTCCCGCTACTTCTCCTTCTCCTGCTCCCTGTCACTCTCTCTCTCCCGCTCCCAGTCCCTCTCCCGCTTCCTGTCCCTCTCCCCTTCCCCTCCCGTTTATTAAGTCCCCTACATAATTTTTTTGTTTCTCACTATAAGTTTCCATATTAATTGTCAGATTTCTGAGTTTTAAAACGACGAACTTCTGAAAAAATTTGCAATCCCTTTATCCTTTAGGGTACAAACTTACATTTCCTGCTTTTTTTACTCTTTGAGGGGTGAATTTCCAAAAACATTTAACAATTATTTTTTGTTCCTAATTATAAGCTTACATAGAAAATTTCACATTTCTGATTGTAAATTCAAAAGTTACGTAGTTCCTTAAATATTTCAACCCCTTAATATTACCCCTTATGGGGATGAATTTCGAGAAAACCGTGATACAGTTATTTTTTGTGTTCAACTATAAGCTTATATACAAATTTTCACCCTTCTAACTTCAAAACTAACAAAATTACCATACTAACTTGTGCCCTCTTAATTAACCCTTTAGGGGATGATTTTCCAAAAGAACGCATTACTGTGAAATTTATTTTTAATCTGGAGCTAATATGTAAATTTTCATGTTTTTAACTTCAAAAATGACGAACTTGCGTACTAAGTTCCATCCGTTAAATTAATCCTATAAGGGATGATTTTCCAAAAAATGTATTAAAGTTAACTTTTGTTAATTACTATAAACTTACATCAAAACTTTCATATTTATAACTCTAAAAATGACGAAGTTTATTTGTATGTAAATTACTACCAACCCCTATTTTTAGGGGATGAATTTTGAGAAAACCGTGATGCAGTAATTTTTTGCGTCTAAATATAAGCTTATATACAAATTTTCACCCTTCTAACTTTAAAACTGTCGAAATTACCATACTAACTTGTGCCCTCTTAATTAACCCTTTAAGGGATGATTTTCCAAAAAAACACATAACTTTAAAATTTTGTTTCTAATCTTGAACTAATATATAAATTTTCATGTTTTTAACTTCAAAAATGACGAAGTTGCATACTAAGTTCCATTGAAGAAATTAACCCTTTAAGGGATGATTTTCCAAAAAACTGTGTTAAAGTTAACTTTTGTTTATTACTATAAAGTAACATAAAAAATTTCGTATTTATAACTCTAAAACTGACGAAGTTGGTTTGTATGAAAATGACTTCTTACCCCTATTTGTACCCCTTAGGGGATGAATTTCCAAAAATCCGTTCTTATTGGACGTCTCCTTAGCAGAAACTATCTACCTGCCAAATTTCATCTAAATCGGTTCGGTAGATTCTGAGATTTCTTGTTTAATCAGCGGTGTGTCGCTTTTCAATTTTATATATATAGACTAGCTGTTGCCCGCAGCTTCGCATGCGGAAATTATGCTTATCATATTTGTACCCCTTGCAGAAAAAAATTTAAAAACAGGTTAATTTATATGGAAGTACTTATATTTAGGAATTTATATACTGAAACGTACGATATAATCACAAATCATTCCTCCGAGAACGAATTTTAAAAAATAAACAATATTAGTTAACGTTACTTTTTTCTTTTTCATGAAAAAATTTTAAAAACTCGAAAACATGTATTTCATCAATTAAATGAGGAATTTTTGTTGCAAATTTAAAGCAAATCTATATCAAATATCAAAGCATATTTCAAAATATTCCACACTAAGTTTCATCTTGTTTCCGGTGAAAACTTTTAATTTTATCGGGACGAAAAGTTTTTTAAAACGTGATCCAAAGTATGAGGAACAACATAACGAATTTCCGTCGAAATCAGTTCAAGGGTTTTCATGTAATACCCGAACATACAAACAGATAAACAGAGAATAATTTTAAAAACAAAATTTTTGGTGTTTTAACACGTTATTGAAGTGCCCCTAACCGAAATTTTGAAAAATATTATATGTACAGAAAAACTGGCTCTTGAGTTTCATTAGAAAAAAAAACAAAAAGGTCCCGTTATTTCCATCCATCCAGAAGTTACATGTCTTGAAGTAACACCACCAGATCCTAAATGGATCAATGATGAACTGGTTTTACGATGTCAACATGAACAGTACAAATATTTTTAAAAACGGTTCTGTTGTTTCCATCTGGACACTCCTTCTCCCTCTCCTGCTCCCACTCCCTCTCCCGCTCCCACTCCCTCTCCCACTCAAACTCTCTCTCTCTCTCCCTCTCCCTCTCCCTCTCCCGCTCCCCGGCCCTCTCCCGCTCCCTGTTCCTCTCCCGTTCCCGGTCCCTCTCTCGCTTCCTGTCCCTCTCTCCTCCCCCTACCGTCCGTAAAGTCCTCTACACAATTTTTTTGTTTCTCACTATAAGCTTACATATTAATTTTCATATTTCTGAGTTCGAAAATGACAAAGTTCTGGAAAAACTTGCAACCTCTTTATTTACCTCTTAGGGGATGAAATTCCAAAAAACCTGTTACAGTTAATTTTTTATTTATTTTCACATTTCTGAGTTCGATATTGACGAAGTTTCGTACAAATTTACATCCCCTTTTACCCCAAAAACTGTTACAATTAATTTTTGTTTCTAATTATAAGTTAACATATACATTTTCACATTACTGAGTTTAAAGTGACATAGTTTCTTAAATAGATATTTACAACCCCTTAGTATTACTCTTTATGGGGATGAATTTCGAGAAAACCGTGATACAGTTAGTTTTTGTGTCTAACTATAAACTTATATACAAATTTTCATCCTTTTTACTTCAAAACTGACGAAGTTGCCATACTAACTTCCACAACCTTATTCAACCCTTTAGGGGTTGATTTTCCCAAAGAACACATAACCATTAAATTTTATTTCTAATTTTGAAGTAATATATAAATTTTCATGTTTTTAACTTCAAAAATGACGAAGTTACGTACTAAGTTCCATCCAAGAAATTAACCCTTTAAGGGATGATTTTCCAAAAAAATGTGTTGAAGTAAACTTTTGTTTAATAATCATACATAAAAAAATTCATACTTATAACTCTAAACTGACGAAGCTGATTTATATGTAAAAGACTTCCAACCCCTATTTTTAGGGGATGAATTTCGAGAAAACAGTGATACAGTTATTTTTTGTGTCTAACTATAAGCTTATATACAAATTTTCACCCTTCTTACTTCAAAACTGACGAAGTTCCCATACAAACTTGAACAACCTTATTCAACCCTTTAGGGGTTGATTTTCCCAAAAAACACATAACCTTTAAATTTTGTTTCTAATTTTTAACTAATATATAAATTTTCATGTTTTTAAATTCAAAAATGATAAAGTTGCGTACTAAGTTAAATTGAAGAAATTAACCCTTTAAGGGATGATTTTCCAAAAAAATGTGTTGAAGTTAACTTTTGTTTATTACTTTAAACATACATAAAAAAATCATATTTATGACTCTAAAACTGACGAAGCTGATTTATATGTAAAAGACTTCCAACCCCTATTTTTAGAAGATGAATTTCGAAAAAACAGTGATACAGTTATTTTTTGTGTCTAACTATAAGCTTATATACAAATTTTCACCCTTCTAACTTCAAAACTGACGAAGTTCCCATACAAACTTGAACAACCTTATTCAACCCTTTAGGGGTTGATTTTCCAAAAAAACACATAACTTTTAAATTTTGTTTCTAATCTTGAACTAATATATAAATTTTCATGTTTTTAACTTCAAAAATGACGAAGTTGCGTACTAAGTTCCATTGAAGAAATTAACCCTTTAAGGGATGATTTTCCAAAAAAATGTGTTAAAGTTAACTTTTGTTTATTACTATAAACTTACATAAAAAATTTCAAATTTATAAATCTAAAACTGACAAAGTTGGTTTGTATGAAAGTGACTTCTAACTCGTATTTTTACCCCTTAGGGGATGAATTTCCAAAAATCCGTTCTTAGTGGACGTCTCCTTAGCATAAACTATCTCCCTGCCAAATTTCATGTTAATCGGTTCGGCAGTTTCTGAGATTTTTTGTTTAATCAGCGGTGTGTCGTTTTTCAATTTTATATATATAGATAAATTGTATAAGAAGAAGCGTATTACGCGGAAAATTTGATTCACCCGGGAATGACCCATTGGTTTGGTATCGAGCCAAAAAGTTTAACTGCGAAATAAAATGTCGCGTATTTTAAACCGAAGCTTGTTTTCCGCGATCAGTTCGAGATATTTTTAGCTTGTTAAGTAACTGTTTTGTCGGTCAAAAACATGTGAGTAATTCAAAAGAATACACTACGTAAGCACTTTTCCTTCAAACCTGCCTAAACTAGATCTCTTATTGCTGTCAACACTTTGTTCGCCTCAAAGAGACTTTTAGTTAATTAAATATCGACAAACAAGTAGTCATCCCAGTGGAAAATGTTCATCACCGCCTACCTTCACCTACACCATCATAGATGCGTTACCGCCTGTCACGTAAACTTGCCAACATGCATGCTGTTAATATTGTTACCGCTTATAGCGACCTCAAAATAAGGAATCCAATCCAGCCTCTTCCAATATAAAGCAGGGCAAACCTCGATCGAGGATGGGAGAAGTTACAAAATACATTATTTACATACCACTATGTGCATATGATCAGTAGCGTAGCTAGTCCTAAGGAGGCCCCAATAAAATAATATCAATATCTGTTGTGGGACCCCCTCGACGTCAGCTTTTAAATACAAAAGGAGTGCCTTTTTGGGAGTGATTTTTTGGGAGTGTTAGTGGGGGCGCTTATACGCTGAGGGCTCCGTATAATTATTAATACGGCTGATACGTCGGTAGCTACGCCCCTGCGTATGATCCTTCCCTAAAGGGAAAACTCGAAAGTAAGCGACTAAAAACATTTGACTGATTTTAGTATTTTTACTCGCTTATTTAATTTATAAACATTTGTGGTAATAATAAGTTACTACAAAAACAAACGAAAACAAAAACAAACAGCATTAGATTGAATACGATTCCTAGGAAACCTCCAGTGCTAAGGTTAAGACTTTTCCAACTACGTTTACCTGTCACGTAGGGAATGTGAAGTGGTTTAGAAGCCACGCTTTTCAACGATAAGTAGTGTTGTATTACAGTCGGTGAGTATACGAGTGATATTTTTAAAATTTTATATGTAGGAATGTTGTGAACATGCCAAAGGTCGCATCTATGGTGAATACTCTTGTTTACGGAAATACTTAATCTACCACACACCATAAAAATTAAAATACATCCGTTGTAAATATACTCGTAGATAGCTACTTTAAACACATCTGAATGTTTGACGTTGAGTGTAAATAAGTAGTTAGTTTGAGATTAATTAGAAACACATCCACATACACACACAATCACTAAGATTAGTCACATCCTCGCATCAGGATATCTGTTGGGTGTGGACACAACATGTAGCATCACAATTCACAAGCAATTACGCTCAAGAGCATTGTAATTGTATACAATAAATCAACATTACGTACACAAAAGGAGTTATTTATTCACCTGTAACATAAATCTACCCCGGTCCAATAAAATCAAACTCTAGGGATTTTGTTCGCCCGGTCAGGTCATTCACCAGGAGAACAAAGTTGTGCAAATAATCCTTCGACCTCGTCCACGTATTTTATTTACTTATTCAAACAACATTCCGGAATTACCTATCTAACACATGGGCAAATAAATAACAGTAGTTTAGTTTCATTAATTTTTGCTTAGTTATTATGAATGTTTGTTTATCCCCTGTTTTTAGGGTTCTGTAGCCGAATGGCAAAAAACGGAACCCTTATAGATTCGTCATGTCTGTCTGTCTGTCTGTCTGTCTGTCTGTCTGTCTGTCTGTCTGTCCGTCCGTATGTCACAGCCACTTTTTTCCTAAACTAATAATAATAAATAAACTAATAATAATACTTTTTCCTAAACTATAAGAGCTATACTGTTGAAACTTAGTGAGTAGATGTATTCTGTGAACCGCATTAAGATTTTCACACAAAAATAGAAAAAAAAACAATAAATTTTGGGGGTTCCCCATACTTAGAACTGAAACTCAAAAATGTTTTTTTCATCAAACCCATACGTGTGGGGTATCTATGGATAGGTATTCAAAAATGATATTGAGGTTTCTAATGTCATTTTTTTTGACACTTCCAAAGTGGTAAAATGTGTCCACCCCCCCCCTGTAACTTCTAAAATAAGATAATGATAAAACTAAAAAAAATATATGATGTACATTACCATGAAAACTTCCAACGAAAATTGGTTTGAATGATATTTAGTAAGTAGTTTTTTTTAATACGTCATAAATCGTAAACCGCAAAAAACATTGATCAAAGTTACAACGAACTACAAGAACTTTTATATTATGTTACTTGCTGCTACGGAACCCTTCATGGGCGAGTCCAACTCGCACTTGGCCGTTTTTTTTTGGTAAAAACCAACGTAATTTTAGCTATTCTACAATGTTAGATACTTTTATTGAAAAAAAATTCTTCTCTGCAAAATTTCAGGAAAAATCTACACTATTATCGCAGACATGTATACCTAGAGTATAGCTAGAGTATACCTAGAGTATACATGTCTGTGACTAAAAACTACGTTTTAAAAGCGAACTCTTTGTATTATGCAAATGTAATGGGCAACACGTGGCTTTGTAAGATTGCGTCAAAACTCGTAAAAATACCTAAGTAGGTACACATTAATTTATTTCCACTGTACACACTAGATATGTGTGTACTGTGTACACTTTAGTTTAAAGGTGGAATCAATAAATACAAAATATACAGTAAGTATGTTAATGAAATTTAGATTTTTTTTATGTAACTAACTCATAAATGGGTAAAATTGGGATAAAAATTCCTATTGCAAGTCCAATACTTCCACGGGCGAATAATCGAGCACCGAATAGTGAAGAGAATATTTTTTTAGAGTTGCGAAAAAACGAAAAACGGAACCCTTATAGGATCATTCATGTGTCTTTCCGCCTTTTACAGCCAATTTACTGCGAAACTACTGGACCAAATGAGTTGAAATTTTGGTACTCATGGGATTTGTGACCCAAAGACGAAGGTATAAAGAAAACAACAGAATTATGAAAAAAATAATTAATGAAAGCCAATTAAAAAAAACTGTTTTGCAAACCGTATCGTGCGGCATGTCAAATAAAAAGGCATAATTGTAAGGATCTCAAATATATTTTTGTTATAGTTCTACAATGGATGGTTTTAAAATTATTCAAGAAAGAACGAAAACTGAAGGTGAAACTTGACTATTACCCCCCTGCATTATATTATCTGCATGACTAATGTAGGAAACAGCCCGAAAAAATCCAAACGCCGTTCACTTTAAACCTCCTTTATTTTCACTTAACACTGCACAATTTTATTCTTAAAATACACTCTTTAGTATTTTATTGTTATTTAAAATCGAGACAGCTTTATTTTAATAATTACTTAGAAAATACACAGTACTGCCGCTTAGAAGTGTGCTTCGTCTTTCGATGTCTACAAGAGACTGCCATGTTTTATTTTTCAAATCTTCCACGTGGTGTTTGCCGGAAGTAACGAGAAAATATGGCGCCGGAAGCGGAACCAAGGCAGTATATGATAAAATTAATATTACTGGTAATTGTAAATAGGCCAATCAATTGTAACAATAATACCTAATAAAACTATTTATTAAAACACTTAATTAGCTAAATAATATTTTTAGAATATTGCTCTTTATTTTAATTACATATTTACGTATTTGCCAAACCGGAACAACACATAAAAACAAAATCATTTAAAATTAATCCACTATTATACAATACAAATCATTCTTAATTTACGATAAAATTAATAAAGCTAACAGCTCGGCCTTCCTGCATATCGCGAGTCCCATCGCGAAGGAAAATTCATAACATGTATAATTTTATAAAATTATATATAAATAAAACAAAAAAAATAGGTAATGATAAAATCAATAACTCTAACAGCTCGGCCTTCCTGTATATCGCGAGTCCCATCGCGAAGAACGAAAAAAAAAAACATTTTTCATAACATATTATTATTATTATTGTTAAACAAAAATATAAATAAAAATGAATTCCTTTTTAATGACATTTTACTTAAAAATTTCACTTGCGTTTTATTAAGATGGATTACTGAAATTAATTCACAATTAAAATCACAATTAAATTTTGTTTTACACAACAATACATTTAAAAAAAATATATAATTTGAATATAATTTAAAAAAACGAGTAATTCATAATGATTAAATGGTGTAAGTAATTATTTAATATTATTAGTTGTCAATATTTACATTTATAACATCATTTCTCTCACTAGTATTATTATCATTTACATTTATCACATCAATTCTCTCACTAGTGTTATTATCATTTATATTTATCACATCATTTACATCGTCACTCGTCGAATCATCAGGGTTTTTGTCAGAGTCTGAACTGCTACCAAAATTTTGATCAAACGTCACCCATGGTTGTATCTTATCTAGGGCTACAATGCCTTCATATCTACGACCGCCTTTACGCGACAGTGGGGTATCCTCGACTACAAATCTATCGTGTTCGAGCACTTTTACTATACGGTAAGGACCCTGATATTTGACCGTCAATTTTTGTGACCGGCCATCGTGTGGTACTTGCCTTTCAACCTTAACCAAGTCACCCTCTTTATAATGCTTTCCTGCTTTTCTATGTTTGTTATACCGTACTGTGTCCTTTTGTTGTTGTAATTCTATACGTTTAGCCGCTTCTTCTCTTACTGTGTCTAATTCGTCGGGCGATAGTGGGTGAAATGTGTCATTGATTACGGAGCTTAACAAACCTTGACTGCTATGATTAATATTAAAGCCAAATAAAAGTTGTGAGGGGGATTTTTGTGTTGTTTTGTGTATTGTTGTATTGAGACCCATCTGAATACTGTGTACATTTTCATCCCATGTCTTTTCATCTTTCCCGTGATTTGAAGTTGCTAATGCTTCCGTTATCGTGCGATTAAACCTTTCTACTTGACCATTAGCTCTTGGGGTTGCAACTGCGTTTAGTACGTGTTTTATACCATACTCTGAGACAAAAGCTTTAAATGTTTTGCTGGTAAAACAAGATCCCCTATCGGTAATTAATCGCGTTGGAACTCCAAAGTAGCTAATATGGTCTTTTAGGATCTTGACTGCTGTGGTAGATTTTGTGTTCCTAACAGGTGTAATATTTACAAATTTAGTAAAACCATCAATGATAACCAGAAGATAACAATTTCCAGCTTTGCTTTTTATAAAAGGTCCCAAGTGGTCAGCGTGAATTGTATGAAAAGGTACGCTAATCTTTTCAATTGGATGTAAGTTACCTTCACGTTTCCCTCCTGGTGCCTTGTGGTGGGCACATTCTAGACAGGCTGAAACATATTTCTTTACGAAGCGTGCCATACGCCCAAACCAGTAATTTTGTCTTATACGCTCTAGAGTTTTTTCAAACCCACAGTGTCCAACGTCATCGTGATTTCTTTTGACTATCTGCCATCGCACTCCCCTTGGTACTACCCACCTCAACTCATCCCCTATAATCCGATATACACGACCGTTTTTTAATTTGTAATTTTTGTATACTTCAGCTATATTTTCGGTATCCTTATCGCTAAGTATGTTTTTTATTCTAACTATGTCATCGTCGACGCATTGCACGGTGGTGATCCAATTTTGTTCAGACTCTACTTCCAAAACATCAATGATATGTGCTTCGCTATCATGTGGAACATTGACTGGATTTCGGCTGAGGGCATCCACATGGGACATTTTTGTACCCGGTCTATATTGGATTGTACAGTCATATTCTTGTAATTGGATCCACCAGCGTGCAATCCTCGGGACTAGATCTCTCTTAGTCATTGTTGACCTTAGAGCATTGCAATCAGTCTGTATAACAAATGCAATTCCTAAAAGATAGACGCGGAATCTATTTAATGATGCTATAACTGCGAGAGTCTCTAATTCAAACGAATGGTATTTCTGCTCCTCGGTAGTAGTTTTGCGGCTGAAATACGACACCGGTTGCAATACGCCGTTACTATTTCGCTGAAGTAGGATGCCAGCTAGGCCATGTTTACTAGCGTCCGTGTGAAGCTGTGTCTCTGCCTCCGGGTCATACAAGGCTAATAGTGGTCGTTCCGATAATAACTCTTTGATATACCTAAATGCTTTTTCTTGGGGTTCGTTCCATAACCAGTCATTATTCTTTTTTTAATAAGTTCGTCAAGGGGGCAGCTATCAAAGAATAATCTCTTATAAACCTCCTAAAGAATCCTGCTAATCCAAGAAATTGTCGTAATTCATGCTGATTTTTAGGTTGGGGAAAACGCGATACTGCATCAGTTTTTATGGAGCCTGGTCGAATGCCATTTTCATTCACTTCAAAACCGAGAAAATCTATGGTGTCAAAGAAAAATTTACATTTACTTAATTTTAACGTCAATCCTCCCTTTCTTAATAATTCGAGTACTTCCTGCAGACGACACAAACCTTCATTAAAATTTTTACTGGGTATGAGGATGTCGTCCATATAAACTAGAGCGTATTTGATTTTGGCTTCAGATAAGATCTTATTAATCGTTCTTTGGAACACAGCCGGGGCGTTAACTAGTCCAAATGGGACACGGTTATATTCAAATTGACCGTCGGGTGTGACGAATGCTGTCTTAGGACGAGAATTTTCGCTAATTGGTATTTGGTAATAACCTGACGCCAAGTCTAGTGATGTAAATTGATTATTCCCAGCGAGGAGGTCTAACTGATCCTCGATACGCGGTAATGGATAGTGATCCTTTTTAGTTTTGCGATTTAAAGCCCGGTAGTCCACACATAACCTCTTATCGCCCGTTTTCTTTTGTACGAGAACTATTGGGCTAGCATAAGGCGAACACGATTCCCGAATTATATCACTATCCAGCATCTCCTGGACCATATCCCGAACTAAGCATCTTTGCGAATATGACATACGGTAAGGCCTATAAACTACTGGTTGTGAATCCTCTAATTCAATAGTCATTTCGGCGGCATCAGTATATCCTAGATCTTTAAGACTACTGGAGAAGCAGTCGTTAAACTTGAAAAGTAAATTTTGAAGGGTTAGACGTTCTGCTTCATTTAATTTGGGACCACAAATGACTGTATCGTCGACTTGGGTTGTGGTAATGGTCACCTTGCTAACGTCAACTATAGGCGACGCAGGTACTGAACGTGTCAACAGAATATCTTTAGAGATCGTAATGTCAGAATTTGATAAGTTCCAAATAAGAAGAGCACATCGATTATTCTTAACACTATACTCCCCGGGCAAGAGAAAATATTCGTTGCCACAAGGCCCTCTGACGGATCCATTAACGCCAACGTAACCGTTCATGAAAGAACAGCAAGTGACTGGTATAGCGCATAAATTATTAATGGGTATTTTAGTTTGCTCACATGAAATAAGACTAACTTTGTTGTTGGGGATTTGTTGAAAAACCAGCTTATCTGGTGTTTTAGTAATAATAATATCGGGCCTTTCGGTAAAAGAATGTCCTAGTAGTACCGGATACTTTAAAACATAGTCCTCTACAACATAAATATCAATAGTACCTTTAATATTTTGTACCTCTACTGTTGCGACCATTAAGCCTAAGGGCGTAACCAAGTTTGCACCGATACCTCTTAACCTAGGCAACTCTACATTGATCTCAAAACTTATGGCCAACTTCTCTGCTTCGCTTTGTCTCATCAAAGTCACCTGACTACCTAAATCAACATGACACTTAAAAACGATTTCGTTGACTTTTATATCCATTATATATTTAGTGTTGGACTTATCATCCAAGCTTAGCTGCGATACTTGCTTTTCGGTTTTATCTGAAGAAGCGTTACTATTGGAATTATTTTTGTTTAATACATTAGTTCTGTTCTTAAAACAATCTACTGTTCTATGCCCTAGTTTATCGCAATTAGTGCATTTATTCAAAGGTTTGTCACATTTAAAACTTGGGTGCCCAATTTGATGACAATTGTAACATCGTATATTAGCATTTTGTTTATTGGAGGGAAACTTAGAGTTGTTAGGCATGCTATCATCGCTGAGGTTACGTCTATCTAGTCTAGTTTTTCTGAAGCTGTCATTGTTATCTCTGGTATGACCCACTTTAACTGATCTAAAATATTTTAACACCTGTTCCGGTTCCAAAAATTGTGCAGCCTTAGCACCCACTTTAATCGCTCTATCATCTACTCCATGAAGTAAACAGTCTACTGCTTGCTTGCCGTTTATCTTGCATCTGTTTAGCAAATTAATTTTCGCATAGTAATAGTGCTCTAACGATTCCCCGTAACGTACCCTTTTACTCAACATTTCTGTAAGGAGCTCAGCGTAGTCCTCGCGACATGGGAATGATTCTATTAACTTCTTTTTCCACTCAGTCCAACTATACAATAGTGTAGGCAGCCCTTGATACCATGACTTAGCAACACCGCATAATTTAGGGAGGGAATAGTGTATTATCTCCCTTTCATCCCAATTGTAAATCTCTGCGCATTCTTCAACCTTTGTAATCCACGTTAACATGGATTGTTCCTTACTCATGGGATCAAAGTCTGGGATAACGTTGGTATTGAAAGATAATTTAGATCTATCTGAGCTCCTTACATCCTTAATTATAGAAATAACCTTGTCAAGAATGGTGTTATCTTCCAAAATCTTAGCCCGTTTATGGGTACGTGTAGTTTTAATGGACTCACCTGATGATTCTGACGAATTTCTGTGATTTGTTCGCTTATTATGTATGTGCCTTCTACGACGTCTTTCCGTTCTTCCTCCAGTCCTTGTAGCTCGGATGTCGCCACCGTAATCAGATTCCTCCGATGATGCCATTGATCTTCCCCGTCTTGAACGCCTCCCTTCCGATATACCTCCACGATCCACTCCTTGGAACATACCGCTTGTCCCAGGTTCTTGGTTTAAGCGCCTTCGATCTGGGTTGCTACCGTTGACCAGCCCTTTACCTTGGGCATCATCAACTCGCGACTCTTCACCTCGAGTATAACCGCAAGTTAATCCTTGACCTCTAAAGTTGTGCACCTGTAACCTTTGGCCTTGAGTATCATCCACATTTAACCCTTGACCTCGGGTATTGTCCATTGTTAACCCTTGACCTCGGGTATTGTCCATTGTTAACCCTTGACCTCGGGTATTGTCCATTGTTAACCCTTGACCTCGGGTATTATCCATTATTAACCCTTGACCTCGGGTGTTATCCAGTATTAACCCTTGACCACGGGTGTTATCCAGTATTAACCCTTGACCACGGGTATTATCCAGTATTAGCCCTTGACCTTGGGCATTAAAATCATTAGGCCCTGAACCTCGGGCATCCTCAGAGTCCATGTTTCTGAAACTCGAAACAAATAAGCTTAAAAAGATAAAAATAAAAACCGTCAACCAAATGACAGACGAATGTATTCTGTAACCATAATTATCTAATACATTACTACAAATTAAACGAGTGAATTTCAAACTTCATTGTATCATAGTTAAATTAGTTAATTTTGATTTAAATACACATACATAAATACGTACAATAGGTACGAGGGTAATTGTAGGGCATGTCAGGTATTGATAAATAAACCGGTGTATATGTATAAGTGTTATCTTTAATAAAACTTAGGATATCTAAATCATTTGAGTGTATATTATATAATATACACAGTATCAGTGTATGTATAATAGTTATTTTTTTATTTTTATTTTATTCAAAAGGTATAAAATAATCAATGCGCAAATAAAAGCTATATATCATAATCTTCTGCCGCAGCAGAAAAGAGTACGTCGTAAGTTAAAACAGATTAGTCTTGGGTTATGCAGGTTCCACTAAGCATTATAGAAGTTTAAGATAAAATCAGCTTGTTATTTACTTACTGTTACAAGTAGGCGTGGAAGGAAGTTTTATATATCCTTTTCGAATATCCCGTCTTCTGAACTGTAGGAAACAGCCCGAAAAAATCCAAACGCCGTTCACTTTAAACCTCCTTTATTTTCACTTAACACTGCACAATTTTATTCTTAAAATACACTCTTTAGTATTTTATTGTTATTTAAAATCGAGACAGCTTTATTTTAATAATTACTTAGAAAATACACAGTACTGCCGCTTAGAAGTGTGCTTCGTCTTTCGATGTCTACAAGAGACTGCCATGTTTTATTTTTCAAATCTTCCACGTGGTGTTTGCCGGAAGTAACGAGAAAATATGGCGCCGGAAGCGGAACCAAGGCAGTATATGATAAAATTAATATTACTGGTAATTGTAAATAGGCCAATCAATTGTAACAATAATACCTAATAAAACTATTTATTAAAACACTTAATTAGCTAAATAATATTTTTAGAATATTGCTCTTTATTTTAATTACATATTTACGTATTTGCCAAACCGGAACAACACATAAAAACAAAATCATTTAAAATTAATCCACTATTATACAATACAAATCATTCTTAATTTACGATAAAATTAATAAAGCTAACACTAATGAGGCTAGAATTTTGAAAAAAATACATAAAACGGTTCTTTACTAAAATATTACAGGAAAATCTATATGAAGTCTATGGTCAAAGTGGCAAAAATAAAGAAAATAGAAAAATAATGGTTAAATACATATAACCAACGAACGGAACCCTCTACACAGGAGTTTAACTTGCACTTACCCGCTTTATTTTTTCTACAAGCGTTAAAACTGTACGAGCGTGCAAGGCTTCCGGATGAGTTTCAACGTGATGCGCAGTCTACAGACCTACGTAATGAGATACTGTGTAGCTCTGCCTTTTCAGAACGCATCTGACTTATTTTTATTCACTTTCTGGATTTTTTTTTGTTTTGAATGTCTATATGGATGCAATGTTTACTTAATGTCAAAATTTCACTGTGGACTGAGGATGTTGATTTATTATTAGAACTTATGTAAATTATTATGTAGATGTAGGTATTATACATATACTTATATTATGTTAAATCGGTAGATATTTCGTGGAACAATTAGCAACCGTGAGGTCATTATCTGATAGCAACATTTATAAGATAAAAGATAAACAGTGTGATACACGGTGGGCGCAAGTGTTCACAATCCACAATACACGGACAAACAATGAACTGAAAGGTATGGATGTCTTTGTTTAACATTGTATCTTTTAATGAGGCCAACGTAAACATCTTGCCATCTGTGTTGAGGCAAACATTCAACATTGAACACTTGGCCGGCTCAAACTTATACGTTTTCCATATATTTTCAACATCCACCCTGGCTGTTATAATATGTCTACTATCACTGTAAATGAATTTTGAAGTTACAAGTATACTTCTTATGCGACTTTCAAAAAGAATGCGGTAGAGGACTTCAAATAATGTTTACAGGTTAATCTCCTGAAAGAGCTCTGATATCCATGAAGTATTTATGGAATTTGATATAAGCAACACATGCTAAAATATGTTCATCCATTATCATCTCATTAATATCATCAGAATTATGGTTCATTGTGCTTAGTTCACCTTCACCTGAGTAAATATTCTTGGACCCTTTACATTAATTAACCACGCCCGAATAATCTATACTAATATTATTAAGCTGAAGAGTTTGTTTGGCTGAACGCGCTCAGGAACTACTGGTTCCAATTGAAAAATTCTTTTTGTGTTTAATAGTCCATTTATCGAAGAAGGCTATAGGCTATATAACATTAGTACTTTGTTAGTTTTTTCAACAAATTAACGCGGGTGAAACCGTGGGGTACAGCTAGTATCTACATACTTACAGTTATGACAGGTTAATAGTTTTAACGCATGCACAAGAAATACGATGTTAAGTAATAAAGATAACGGATGCAGCAATAACAGGTCGAAATAAATTAGAGTCAATCTGTTGGAGGTCACTTGCTGAGGTCCAGTTTTATCCTGACGGCATCTCTCGTGAATATCATTAGGTACGTGACGACAACCTGTTACTAAGCTTCTTTCCTTAATTCATGACATACGGTACCCGGAAATGTAAGGTTCATTGGATAAAGGGAATCCTAAAACCTGAATAAGGAATAAACTTCATAACTGATGGACGTCATGTAAGTATATAAAGTTGCTGGATACGCTAGTCGTACCATTTACTGCAACTACAAAGGAGGTTGTATATCTCCTTGATTGTCGTAATATTACTTTTGTTCCGCGTTCGATGCTTCCACCTCCTCCGCTTAGTTACAGTTTGCCTCGTAATGTGATACGTCGACTACGTCGCGTCGTATAATGTTAACAATATGATAACTCCCAACTCGCAGATATATTAACATTATTAACGCACTCATTTCAAGCTGCAGTTGTATATCGTAGTTTTGGTAAATAAATCACAAGTTCAGCTGTAAAACTGATCAGTTAACTAAATTGAAGTTAGTCATCAAACCAATATCAATGGATAATAAAATAATAAGGCATTGAAATAGCTAAATGGATGTAACGTGTGCATAGTTAGCATATCGGGACTGTTCAATAATTTGACCACCTCAAACAAAATACTTAAACACGCAACATAATATCTTGCTTTGGATCTATTCTTCTGTCCATATGAGTAACATTAATAATGGGACTACGTCAGAGATGATGGCGGAATACTCTGCGTCTTTCTCTGTGTAAAAAAATATAGAACCCTAACCTAACCCAACTGTTTCCATTGGAGTTACGAGATTTGCTTTTTTCGTGACAGGGGGCTTCGCCCTCCGAGACCAATCACTCGGGGTACTTTGGCCTCCCAGTCCCGCTTTTGACTCAGTGATAAGTTTACGAAATCTAATATATAAAACCTCTAGAAAAGCGTGATTAGTTGGGTGGGTTAATAGCAAACCGTTAATAGCAAAAAGTTCTCGAGCGCAAAGTTTTTTCGCAGAGTAGGCACGATAACTCGTTGGGCCTTTGAAACCGAAGAGTAAGAACTTGAATGTGATCAATATCTTTTGATGTCGGTAAAAAAGTCGACATTGCTAGACATTGCGTCGTTTTCTCAGGGTGATAAAGTGACTCAAAAATAATACTACAACAAAAAAAAAAATAGATTATGTAGAGCGGGTAACTCTTAAATCGAAGCGCTCACAGCACGACGACTTTTTTCTATCCTACATCTCTAGTGGCAAAATGTCTTGAGTGATCTAATCTTTCGGAAGGCACGCAAACCCGTCAGCCCCGGTGGCTATCAAAAGCTACATAGCAGTCTTTAAGCCATGTCGCAGGACTTCGGGCAGCATAAAAACTTCCGACAACCTTCCACCAATCCTCACTCCTCTCGATGGAGTATTCTCTAGAGCTCCTCAGTTATGAGGAGAAACCGGTGGACCATGAATCCTATAACACCTATTATAAATGTCAATCGTTTTTAAATTGTGAAACTCTCGTGTTTATCAGGCTGTGATGAAACGATAAAAGTTCCTAGAAACGAAAACAATTCCGTCAAACTTATCTATATGTCACTCAACTTTGACGACAACCAGTTTATAATTAGAATATTTTATTGGATGGCGCCGCTTCAACTAATCATTCTAGTCACATCTCGCGCGAGTAGGGTCACCATGTCGAAATATGATCATTCCTTACAAACTATAATTAATAACAATTAGATTTATTGTATTATTATGATATAAGAGTTATAAAATGTTACTGATGATCATTCAAGGGTGTCCGACCACCATCAGGTGGCTCAGTGTACATCAATAGTATCAATACCCAGTGATGCATGTCGATGATCGATGTACAAAAAATGAGACTAAAATTAAATAACTACTACTTTAACATTATAATGAAGTGGATTTAAAACTTATGTCTCCTTTTTTATCTATACATCTATACAAATAAATAAAATTGAAGTGTCTGTTTGTAATATTAAAATATCCGCTTTTTACTAAGTGCATTTGGATATATACACGATACATATATCAAAACAATTTTTTTTAATTTTTTTGTCTGTCCGTCTGTTTGTTCCGGCTCATCTCTGAAATAGCTAGACCGATTTTGACGGGACTTTCACTGGCAGATAGCTGATGAAACAAGGAGTAACTTAGACTACTTTTATTTTAGAAAAAAATAGTTTGAGGAAAAAAAAAATAGAATCAATGAAAAATTTTATAATATTAAATAACACGCGGACGAAATCGCGGGTAACAGCTAGTTTGTATTATAATTAATGATGTCAACCAAAAATAACGACAAATTAAAAAGCCAAAAAATCACTCTCCGGTGGAACCTTGAACCCAGAATCATGGTAACCCTAGGAGCTAGTGACTCGTAACAAATATTTGTACTATCTTATCATTTACTTACTTCAACAATAACAGACAATTGTGAAACAGCGATCTGTCTGTAGTTAACTACGCCACAAGTGAAGCTTTTGACATTACCATTTCCTTATCATTAGGTACACGAGTATTATATACAAATAAATAAAATTGGAGCTTCTGTTTGTAATATTAAAATAACCGCTTTTTATTAAGTGCATTTGGATGTATACACGCTACATATACCAAAACAACATTTTTTACAATTTTTGTCTGTCTGTCTGTCTGTTTGTTCCGGCTAATCTCTGAAATGGCTGGACCGATTTTGACGGGATTTTCACTGGCAGATAGCTGATGTAACAAGGAGTAACTTAGGCTACTTTTGTTTTAGAAAAAAAAACAGTTAGGCGATACGAAGTTCGCCGGGTCAGCTAGTTTATAACTAAAATTGTCGACGAATGTTTAGGTTGCTAAATATTCTACGATTGATTTAAGCTATGCTGTGATACCACACTGTGACCTTAAAGTGCACATAGGTTATGGTTTTCCGCGCGTAAAGTAGCCCTTTTTTTACATGATGAGAAAATAATTATGTACGAAATTTTGAGTTCGCTATATATGCACAGCGCTTAGTACCCTCACTACGCTAATCTTCCTAGTGTCTTGTAATAATCTAAATTTTAAAAAATAACCGACTTCAAAATTACTCAAAAAATACTTGTCAGATCTCGTTCTTTATGTGGGACTACATGACAAGCACCTGCTTTCGTAAAAAAAACAATCATCAAAATCGTTTCACCCAGTCGAAAGTTCTGAGGTAACAAACATTAAAAAAAAACACAGTCGAATTGAGAACCTCCTCCTTTTTTTGAAGTCGGTTAAAAAATAATTTGTACTACTTCAGACAATAGTGCTATGGTATAGGTAGGTATAATATTGTAGCATGATTTTTCCATCGTAGTAATACTAAATCACCTGTATAAACAGTAGGATCACGGGAAATGAATGTTTTTAGTAACCAACATAATATAATCGGTTGATAATACCTGCCTTAGAAGGAATGTGGTTCGCTACTACTTTGCTCAGCTGATAATGGACTTTACTAGAATAGAAGGAGGGTATAAATTATAATGCTTGATAATCTTGATACTACAAAACCTTGCGACATTCAAATGAAACCCGTGTAGCAATAGCGCTTCATAACGACAAGCATTGGATTATCATGATGTTATTAAGATTAAGATTAAGATTAATGCGGTAGTTGATTATCAAATAATCCACCAAATTAGATACGTATCTATACACATACGTTTTCTCATTACATAGATAATGAACTTGAGATAATTCGTCGCGCCTGTAACAAGAGACTAACAAGGCTATCGCGAACTCGACAATGACGCGAGCTAAGAGGCTTTGAGCCGCTAATTCTAATTATCCCTTTGTGAAACGGTTCTACGTTTTCCTTCATTTGTTAAGTATACGATTGTAAAGAAATGTAAAGTTTAATATAAGGGAAAAGTCTCCCGAGAAACTCTAACAGTTATTATTTGGTCTTATTGGTACTTTATTTTACTTATGTTTTATATCGTGATATTTTACTGGATAGATCGTTAAACAAAAAAAAATGCCTCCTAATAAAATATGATAGAGTAGAAAGCAATTATAAATGAAATGAAATTCGAAAACTAATATGCATATTTATAAGTTTTATAACCAAATTCATTTATTAATTAATCGATTGCCGCGATATGCGCTACGATTTGGAAAATGTTTCTTTATCTAGGGACGGTCCTGTAGGTCCTGTAGTTGTAGTCTTGTCTTGTAGCGAAGGGTCCTAGGTTCGATTCCCGGCAGAGACAGACATTTGTGCGACAGAAAAATGTTTGATCTCTGCTCGTGAGTTTGTGATGTCTTTATTTTCATACTTCGTGTATATAATCCGTGAAATCCTTATAATCCGTGAAAAATGAGATAAAAGTATAATTTTGGATTACTTACAGTTTCAGTTATATTTTATTGTCATCAAACCTTTTTTTCTTATACAAAATACGAAATTAAAATCGCATATTTTTATTTATATCGCCCTTTTATTGTAACCGTTTTTTATAAATGGTATTCCCAGATTTCCTCACTCAATTTTACGCCAATATCTTCTATTTTACGGTTTACGCGTCTGTGATACAATGTGGCGGCAAATGGAAAACTCAGAGTTCTCCAGGCTAGTAATGTGCCCTCTGTAGAACTTTTATAACATAGTTACTGTGTATGTAATTGTAACTGTGTTTTATATGTATGTGTAGTTGCGCATAGACATTTTACCCGACTGTCAAGAAAGGGTTCTGATTTCCGCGCGTATCTTGCATGTGCTATGCTGCCGTCATAAGGAAAAAGGGCACATCTAACATTTTGTAAATTGCGAGAAAATCAAGTTTAAAAATCCAAATAAAATTCGTCTTTATAACCCAATCGAAAGTCCTGAGGTAAAAAACGTAAAAAAATACAATCGAATCAAATACATCCTCCGTTTTTGAAGTTGGTTAAAAATAAAAATAAACCGAATAATGCAATATGGGTATCAAATTGAAGAGCTCACCATAAGGATTTCAAAAAGATACATATATCATAATAGCTTTTTGATAGCAGGCGGTTTTTTTTTAATTTTAAATTTATGCTAGTTATCATAATTATTATAATTTACGGTAATTTCGGGTATAGTTACCTATTCTTTAGGCTCCAGGCTTAATTCCCACCGGCTCGATACATACATTAATTAATACATTTGATTCGAATTATAATTGATAGCTTTGTATCTCCACAGAATTCTGCACCTCTAAAAGCTAGAAATAAATGCAAATCAATAATTTCAATTAGAATTTCAGAGCAATGCAATTATATGAACTCTCTTTAAAGGCGCTCATGAGGTTTCCTATATTCATAAAACATTTTCTTTCTTTACTGAAGACGAAATGGTTGTACCTACTGTGAACAATGATATTATGAATGAATATGAATGAATATAACTATGAATGGATGGATTAAACGAAAGGCAAAATGATTAAATTTTAAGCGTTCTTTTATAGATGTAATAATGTATTTTTTTCCATTTCAGATGAGATATTTAAATACCTGAGTAAATACCTAATTATTTTTCTCTTTTATGAGTTTTCAGATCAAGTATTTGGTCTGTCGGCTCCACTTCATCACTGTGTAAAAGTGTACACAAAATAATAAGGTATTTTAATGTCAATTATTGATCAATAATAGTTTGCGTACCTGCCTACCCTCAATTTTTTTACCAATTCAGTGCATTTTAATATTATTAAACACAAAACCTATTTCTATGTTTTCCGACGTTGATTAATAAAAAAATCTATGTTGTGGCAGCGAAACTGCAATATAACAGAGAGTTTGGCTAGCATGGACGGTCATGCCAAGGTTACATGGTAAATGTCGTGGATGTGACCCACGATTTGGCACCATGCCCAAAGCCTAACCGATTTCAGTTAAACTGCAAAACAACTTTTGCATTCAAGGATGATTCAAGGGTGTTTTACTATTATGCATTTTCATATTATTATTATACTAAAGATAAAACATGTTATTGCGATATTAAATCATTATTTGGATGCTGTTTCAGTGTGTGTAATTTTAGTAGTGGTACTTAATTAACTTTCAAAGTATCTAAGAAAATTGAAGAAAATTTAATAAATAATTATAATATTAGTATTTTTTATGTAACTCTTTATAGAAAGGGAAGCAATCAATCTAGAAATCCTGAAATCTGAAAGAACTGTTCCTCACAAAGGGAGCTTTCCATGTTATCAAAAGTACCTAAATGTAATTAGTATTCTATGGCCTTTACCGACAACGGAAAATGTAGACGAATTAGAAATTTGTGAATGATGAAGTACGATAATTATGGACGTATGCACCGAGAGTAATACCGAAGCAACGTTGGCCCTGGATTTCATACATTTTACCTACTTCTAGGTAAACGAGTCGTAATGTTAAGTACTAACTTCAGTTGTTAAGAGAACCGTGTTGCCCGGAAAAGTTGAAGCTGCGGACGATAAGGCACGAGCTGCGAATAATGCTCTTTGCTAGGTCTATGAATTCCTATTCAAGGCACCTTATTGAGTTACTTATTGAGTCAGTTGAGAAGAATGACTTCTCTCCAATAATGTCCCATTAGAGGTCTCTCCTCGTTATTGGGAAGGCCTACACCATACTTACTTGTCGCTCCAGTGCGGTTTAGTAAAGGCCTAACATGGCTTAGGGGCCATCCATAAATTACGTCACACGTTAGGGGCGATGAAGTGTGAAATTTAATAATTTTTAGATGTAAAATTTCATAATATGTGACGTCACACTAGGGGAAGGTCTCACAAATGTGACCAGCTGTGACAAGGAGGGGGGGAGGGGTCAAAAAGTAATGAAATTAGTGTGACGTAAAATATGGATGGACCCTTAACGACTGTGGCTAATATATAGTATCTAATATAATAAATACACAGCAAAATAAGTAGTTTGAAATAACAAAGAGCACCAAGAGCAACAGACAGAGAAAGAGCTACTTTATTATAGTATAATATAAATTTATAGTTATTGAATACTTGTTGTTCCAACTACTGGTTGTCATTTATAAGTAGGTATAGAGATAAAGTTAGACTGTTGATAGTTTCCAAGATATTGGTATGTTTGATAAGAGTTACTCCAAATACAATACAGCACATCAGCAACACGCGCTTTGAATGTGAATGAAGACAGAGGAAATTAAATTAAATTAAATAGCATAGGGAATAACTCCTGATAATCTCCAGAATTGTGATATATTTATCACAATGATGTGAGAGAGAGAGAGATTGCCTGATTAAATTACTCTTTTATAAAAAAAAAGATTTGTTAATAAACAATTTTATTATATTGCCATATATCTCATTCACCCGTTATCGTGAGTATGCTGGCAATTGGTCGTGTATTATAGTTCTTAAGTTATAATATACATAGTTATTAATTATAACAGGAGGTAAGTATAATATGACCTTAGTATCTTTGTAGAGTTATTACCTTCGATCTTTGTAGAGTCCGCTTACATAGTTTAATATCAAGAAAAAAAAAATTAAGAACCAAAAAAATATGGTTTCAATAACAAAATCAATTACAAATTTATCATATCTAATGAAGATAATTTGTTTTAATTACGTATACCCACTTTGATTAGCTATTGTTTGTTATTTTATTGTTCTGGCATACGTAAATTACTAACATTTCTTGGTATTAAAATTGATTACAATTATCGTAGTTAATATCTAGTGGTTATTTATGAGAAAATGATATCCATTGTTCTACTAATTTGTGTCCAATGTGGGTTTACATAAAGCGCCTCCCGGACCCCGGTCGGTGTTTAATAAAACATCCCATCACCTTTATTGGTCCCGCAGATAGGATTCACCAGCAAATAAATGTAGTATAACTAATCCTTTCAACTAGATATAGTTCAGGGCGCAAATCCAATAAAAACAACTCAAATCCGAACGTATTAACAGAACTTACATGTATGTCTTCTTTTTGCTTGCTTTATTAACAAAGTACGTACAAAATAGGTAATATTGCGTACCTAGTGGTTCGTAACGGAATAATATTTAATACCACATCTTAAGTTACATGTAAGTTACATAAATATTATATTTCCAATTTAATTTTCATCGTTATTCTACCGAGAATCACACTGACGTTAATCATTCACATTAGCCTATTAAGATATTGTTTAAAAACAATATGTTTCAAAGATGACTTTATTTTAGACACCGAGACACAAATAACAAATAACGTTACATACACAAAGAGTAAAATATAACTTACTCAGTTTCCCGAATCTCCAGGGAATTGTTGGACGAGCGCGGCACCAGAGGCCTGTAGCTGGACCTCGTCATTTCCAACTCCTCACTGCTCACCACAGTCCACACTCAACACTACAGTTCTCTCATAAGTCGATCTTCACACGCGCACCGCTCTATCGCACCGACAACACGCCTGACAGTCGACAACGTATACTGACAACTGATTACGATTGTTTTGTGTCGCACTATTTACAGTCCCCCGTTTGATAACATGTATGTATTGTTTATCGAGGACGTATAATACAACCGGTTCTATATAATAAAAGGCCGAAAACGGTATCAAAAGCTGTTTGTTATAAGGTAGTGAGTGAACCGATCGATAAAGTTTACTTGGGGTGAAAGCTCCGGCCAAACCACGCCTCCGGGCCGGTTCTGCGAGCTTGCTACGGCAGCGACATCTGTAGAGACGTGTGCGCCAACTAGTTTTTCAGTGAAAGCATCATCTCTAAAAGCCTTCAGGGAATATTTATTTTTCATTGTTATGTGATGCTCTTCTTTAACGATATAGAACTAAGTACGATTAGAAACCCGGATTGTGATCCGATTCCAAACCGTTGAGGTCTTACGAGCACAGATGTCTCCTAACAGCTGAGAAGGTCTCTCCAAACCCATCCTACGCATTTGTAATGTAATCTGTCGAAGGATTAAATCCATGTTCAGTTTAGTAAAGTAAAGATACGTTTGTAATTGATGAAATTAATTTTTGCAGTTATTAAACGTATTTCGATATTGCATCTAGATTAAATTTGAAATATCAAATTGAATTTTTGTAAATTGGCGGTACCTTGACATATATCGTAAAAAAAATTACGGCCAATTTACAAAAAATCTGTTTGATATGTAAAATTTAAACTAGATCCAAAAAAAAATTACGATAAGTGTCAAGATATTGCTCAGAAATCAAGATTTGGTTCTTATAGGTCATAGACGACCATGTGTCCTCTGGAGTAGCAACGCATCTGTGACCAACTTCGAATCACAAGAATAACGACTAACTTACAGGACGATTACTAACATTTACTAACAGGACTAATCTACACTAGCACTCCTAAATTCCATACTCATCTTCATAACGACTTATATTAAACTGGTATTTTTATTAACACCACCTATAGTGCATTTCACGTAAGAGTTCCCCTCGCTACCATACAATTGCTCTGAATCTTACTGACTACAGTCAACTCCTATTCGAGGTTTGTCGCAGATGTCCATGGGTGGTGACGACCACATTCCTTATCAAATTATTACAAAAATACCCTAGTGGCAATCTTCCCGTACTATTATTTAATTATAATTAATTTTAAAGTTTCGATAAACTTTATTGCAACAGAAATTATAAAGTGTACGTAACTTTGTGTGCATTATTTACTAATGTTATGAGTTATTTAGATTTCTTGCTCTCTTCTTTTTCTTTCTCTATTTTGGACTCTTCCACCTCGGCTTCACTTTGCTTCTCATCATGTTCTTTAATCAGTTTCTCCCTCTCATCTTTTTTTTTCTCTGTTTTGGACTCTTCCTCATCGGCTTCACTTTGCTTCTCGTCATGTTCTTTAGTCAGTTCCTCCAAGTCTTTTTCAGCGTTTATTAGATCCTCTTCTGTTATATCTAAGTCAGGAAACCGCCTCTGAAAATTATGAAAGAAACTGCGTCATAAATTATTTTAGTTTTAGAAGACAGGGTTTTCGATGTAATGTCTAATTGTTGCTGCAGGTCTGGGGGAGGGGCAAAATAATTGTTTTTGGCCCACGAGGGGGTAAACGCCAACTATCTGCCAGTATGTGGCTTGTCTGTTCGTTTGTAAACTTATACAAAGAAAGTCGAGTTACATAAAATAATCCTCCTTTACTTACAATTAGTTCAAAAGCTTTGACAATCTTGACTGTGTGATGCGGAGAGTGTTGCTATTTCTTATTGTTAGGAGGAGGAGGTGCAGAAGGAGGAGATTAATTATAATTATTATGTAAGGACCTATTCTGTTTAACTCGATAAACAATTTTTGACAAAATGTATTGGCCTAGGCTATGTTGCAAAAAACCAGCAATGCCTTTACCCTTTTTCAGGCAACGTTTAATAAATGAATATTCTTCCTTTCTTCTAACTAAATGAATAACACCGACCAATACTTGTGTATAGTTATGTGCCTCGTGTTTGATAAGATTAAGATATTACGCGAATACACGAGACTGTGATGTGGTAATGTGTTACCGTGCGATAGGAGGAACTAGAAATATCCCAAGATTTCGCTGTATGTGAACGTTTGTATGAATATTTGTTCCACATTTGCGCAAAAAATATTGAATAGATTTTCATGAAATTTGGTACGTAGGTAGATGATCTGGAATAAGACAATACAATACAATACAATATCTTTATTTGTATATCTTTATTGACATCAATGAATTAGTGTGCAAAGTCCCATTTTACAATAATCCTCTGCCGCGCAGGCAATTAGGCGAAGCAATAACACCTGCAGTGTATAATGTGTATTATGTATTACTATGTAAGAAGACTTATGTCTGTACTGCACCGTATTGTATTGTAAAATAAAGTATTTCTTTCTTTCTTTCAAAGCCGCGTGCAGGGTACTAGTATAAAATAAATTTACCGTAAATTACATAAACATGTACACAATAGTTTTTGAGATCAACCAGACGACACCTGAAGACAGGTATCACTGACGCGTTGTAGGAGTAGATCGAAACCCGCTTGATGCCAGGTATTGACTGATTGTGAGTACAATTTCTCCACCAATCCACACTGAGGAGAAACCAGTGCTCAGTACTGAGACTCAGTAGTACGTAGTGTAGTTGAATTTGAATCCATTTAACAGGTAGTAGGTGTTTATAATTTTAACAAAATTTAAATTATTTAAACAAGCCAGTTTATTGATTGTCATTCAAATGATAACTTTCGACAACATACTGATAAAATATGAAAGAAAAACTTGTTTCCGTTTCATTTACCGTCGGTATCATCGGAAGATAAGGATTTTTTCTGCGCATCGTGTTTGTTTTTTAAAGCACTTCGTTAATCTTTTGGCATTTGCCGCGCCAAAATAAATATACTTACTTATAAACGATATTATCTTATCCTGTTTGTATTGTGTTTGAGTTTATATGAAATATTATAATAATAACATGGATTACGTTTTTTCACTTTAATTAAGTAAAAGAGTCATATTTTTGTCAAACGATTCCAGCCTATTATTAAAAATCACAATGCAATCTCACAGCATAGTACCTATAGCTATAAATAAATGTTTTTATATCATTTGATGAAGGAGGATTTCTTTCATATAATCACGTAAAAATTCACTAATGTTTAAATATCTCTTATTTTTGTTAACACTATCTATCTATGGCACAGTTCTTGTTATCGATATGACCTCAACCTGGTCCAGATAAATAATATTGAACTGATTGGGTTATTTCGATAAGCGATAAGTTTGGGTTTGGCGTTCAAAGTCGAATGTTTTATTTATTTCACTAAAAAATTACAGTAAACCACGTGTTAGGTAGGTGGGCAGACGTTAGGTACCTAGTTGTATTTACCTAAAAAGCAACCAGACTACCAAATGTTAAGTGGTCACCAGACGTAACCAATGCGTCGTTGGTCCTGACGTCCCTGACGAAGATCTCTTTACCACAGAGGTTCTCAGACTTTTTTCTCATAGACCATTTTCAAAATTTAGCTGGTTCCGGTGGACCCCCTGCAGCTACATTTCTACCCAGAACTCGACAAACAATGTGAAGATTACTAGATTAGATCTATGGAAATTCGCGCTGCGGCTCAGCTTAGATTATGCATATGGAGATTAGTTTTCGAAAAAAAAGTGAGAATTGATCGATTAATTAATTAGGTAATTGATTTTTTGTCACGCCAAAGTAGACCCCCATCGAGTCTCCCGTAGTGGACCTTTGGGGGTCCACCTGGACCACTTTGGGAACTAAGGCTTTTCTAACGAACCCCATGATGTAGCACCGGAAAAAATCGATTTTTTCTTTTTTCTCTCTTCTTGACCGGTAATGTATCGGTGATATAGGCGTGGTGAAATCACCAAAGCGTGTTGCTGATCTTCATGGCCGTTGGTGACCACTCACTATGAGGCTCGTCAGTTCGATTGTCGGCTAATCGGCTCTTCATCAAAGAATAGCTACTGCTATTCACATAAAAAAAAAACTTAATATTAGGTACTCAACATTTTGCAGTAATGACGTGGCATGACATTATAATTCGAAAATCTAACTTTGAAGGATCTTCTTCCTTAATTAATATCTACTTTGAGTGAAAGGAGATATTTAGTATCACTAAATACCTACCAAGTATCGATTTCATTTATCGCTCTCTATCTTTGACCTTTATTCCACGATACCAATAATCCGAGGAAAGTACCAAGAAAAGATCTGGATTTTTGCGTTTCACAGCTTTTATTCTTCCGTTGTTGTGACAAAACATGCGACGGCTGAGAATAAGCAGACTGTAAGCTGTGTGCGTATCCACTTGAGCACGAAGAAAAACGGAGTTTAAACAGTGCGTCAGGAGCTACCGAGCTAATAAACACACATTGACGGAATCCGTGCATTGTTTTTTGCGAGCTCGGTAGACTTTTTCACGAAGCTCTCATGACGCGCTGCTCGTTACCGAATGGTTTATTTCAACGTTAGATAAGACCCAACTTAAGTGTTCTGTTGATGCTTGAGATGACTAATAGATAGGTGATGATGTTTATTCCTCTCTCCGATGTAAAATAAAGTTATTGTTGGGGAAATTGTTTATTGAATGAGAAAATAGATACGATACTGGTATAGTTAGGTACTTACTGTGTATGTGGCATTAAAATAAACTTACACACGTTTGAATAAGTTTAGTATAGGTGTATTTATACAGAAATGGTACCAATAGGTAGGTACATACCTACCTGTTATTAACTACGGAATTAAATTATTGGCACTATGGCTATGGCCATGGCTATCAGCCTCGAATATAAAATAGGTACATGGTACATACCTATTTAAGATTACAACGGTAGGTATTGCTTCCAAAGTACGCAGCATCTGAAAGCTATCATTACCTACCCGCAGTTCCTGCAAAGAGTTCTGTATGTTTTCTTGTTGCGCTCTCAATCTCCGTGGCAGCATGAACACCGTGTTGAAGAGTCTCAGCATGAGCCAGCACAATGCCGTTAGCGCTCCGTATAGGAACATGCTCTTTATCATCGCCCAATAGTCCACGTTCACTTGCTGGTGTTTCATCTTTTAGGTAAATTATCTTCAGTAAAGGTTATTTTGTTTGAAGTATGTTTCCTATTTCCAATTTGTTCACAATTTTTCCTTTCGGAGTGTGTAAAGCAGGCTTTTACTAATATACTTATAACTTAAACTAAACTAGTAGAGAAAGTGTTATGACGTGTGTTAGAACCGCTACCGACTGGTCAATAGCGACCTATTTCACGCCGATTCAATGTCAACGCGGCGTCACGAATTATTGATGACACAGTGGTTGTAAAAATACTTCCGTATGTTAGTATTGCTAATTTTTTTTAGTTTCCAAATTGCTTGATAATTTAAGTAGGTACTGCAACCGTTAGGTACCTATCTAAGGTTTTAAGTCAGTTTAATGCGAATGCCATCAATTATATTACTTATTAGGCCTATTTCGGGCAACCGACCAAAAAAGTCCAGAACTAAAAATCCATGCATTTTCCAGCATATATTACGTAATAATAGTCAACAAACTATTAGTTAATCAGTAATAGTCGACAAACTACGGAACCCCATGTTGCTCGTGGCATGACACGCATTTGGCCGGTTTTTTAATTTACCGTCAAGTGTTTTTTATGATTTCAGCAGTGCTGGAGAGCCAGATAATTATGTCGATTCTCCGCATCTATGGCTTGCTGCTTGCAACGCATCGTCTTGGTCATTTGGTGATATCTATGTGCTCTTTGCCAGTCATTTAGCTTACATAAAAATATTCCGTTATCTATCTATTCAAGAATCGTGTGCTGGTAACTAATACGAATATGTACGTAAAGTCTAATAAAAAAAGTTGAGAACACATGTTTAGTGTACGATCAATAAATCAATGGCTACACGTAGTTCAGCATTCACGTGACGACTGTCGAACGTGACGTGGTACTGCCTACGCCGTAGAATATCTACTTAATTAATTTAAAAGTCGATGCATACGTAACGTGGACGGGACGGAAATGTAAACGATAGCGTATACGCCACGGAGGCACGCACGGGACGGCAACGGGGCACGCACGTACATTTAAACCCCGTCCCGTCCACGTTACGTATGCATCGACCTGAAGATCGTTTATCTTTGTGAATCATAGTGTGAACACGAACACCCATAAGTGTTAGACATTGTATCTTGGAGGAGATAAGAAAGTAGTAACATACTCGTAGTAGTAAGTACTAAGGTCAAATCAATTAGGATCGAGATCATGAGTGTCGCTAAAGCTATGTGGACTCCGAACCCAGTTCACACCTGAATACAAATTGGTTTTGATGGATCTTCCTCTATTGCTTTCCATAGACCATTTGAAAAACACCATATCTCAGATCCAGATAAAATCCGTTTTTTTACGGAAATAGACGATCCAACTGATGACAGTAGGTAAGTGACTATCGTTACCCATGGACATCAGCGACACCAAAGGCTAACTAATGCGTTGCCAGCGAAGAAAGAGACGAAAAATAATAAATAGATAATAATAAATATAAAAGTAATAAATTATTACTAATAATATTACGAAACTCATCCGGCGTGGGATTGGGGTTAGTATTCTGCCACCCCAATAAGGCTTTAGATTATAATGCTTTAGTAAATTTAATATATCTATTTTGAAATTGGTAATTATGTTTTGCCACATCACTGATGGGAAAGGTTCTTAATAAAATAAAATAATCGTTTATATAATTTTTTTTTTTGTATTTCATCTACAGCTTTATATATTTACTATACAATAAATAAACAACAAAAATGGACTGTAACTGAACAGAAGTGATTCAGCTAAAACAATGTAATATAATTAGCACATTCAACGCTTTACAATATAATGCACATTGGCTACAGTTGGTCTTTACATCACAGCAGAGTTTTCATGAACTTCAAGCTTGGTTTTAGGTTAGGTTAGGTTATAATGGATTTTTTTATATTTCACCCGCTTCTAAACGTAAAAATCTATGCCAAGGAAATAATGAATTAACTGTGACCTAGAAATATCACTGGTACATAAGTACTAGAACAATCGCTTAAGTTATTTGTTGAAATTCACATTTGATTCTAAAAATGTGTTTTTATAAACAAAAAATATTACTATTTAGTTGACTTAATATCGCCTCCAAGTCACCAAATTAAGTTCTTAGATACTTTAAAAATTGAGCAATTTGTGTGGTTTGAATAAAATATGTACTAAGGATCATACATAATTACACACTGGAAGATTTTTTGGATTAGTCAACAGTCTCCCAGTCTCTCCAGCCTGGGCGATAGGATGACATAATAAATATGAACATGTATTTTTTCGGTAATATGGTCGTATAATATAGTTTTTACCAAATATACACAAAAAGATTTTGATAAAAGTATAATCTTTAGACAACAGATACAACCGGCCAACAACATTGTTTTAGTAATTTAGGTAATTTACTTTTTAATAATGACATTAAATCTTTCATGAAAATAACAGTTATCATTAAGGAAGCTATTTAGCATAGCTATAGATGTTATAAAATAAAACATATAGTTTTTCCGCTATAAAAAATGTGACCATATAATTTTGTACCAAAATAGCTATGAAAAATTTATAATATAATTTATTTTTCCAAATTCCACAGATAAATAGTTTTTTAAATTAATGTAACCTGATGTTTTTTGTAACATATACTTCGTAAACAACAAATAGACAAATATATTTTTTAAAACAACGTTGAAATAAGCAAGGTGTTTACAATTTCGTATTTGATAAAAACATTATTCAGTATTTACGCCAGAGATATGTGATATGCGCAATTTGTACATAAATTATTCATACAAAATCTTACGCTATGAGGATGTATCAGTTCTGAAAAATGATGACAAAAACAAACATACATACCTACTTGAGAATAAAAGAATAATATCATAGTACACAATTATAATTATACATGAACACAAAAATAAAACGTCAAGCTTGCTACTTCTTTAATGTATCTTTAACAAATTAAATGTCTATAATATAGCTAGCTCCCGAATATACAAAATACATTTGATTAATAAAATGTACAACCCTTTATTTATTGTGGATATAAAGATACTTATGTAAGGGAATATTGAAAATATTTTTATAATTCGAAGTGTGATATGTTACACTCTAATTAATTGCATCTAAATAAATACTGTTAGTTTTTACAAGAATGCATAAATAAATAATGATTAACAAAAATAATATTACTTGTCACTGACTAATTAATATTTTATACTAGTTTACACAATGCTGCAATATGTTATATTGACGATTAAATAATGTAGACGATATTGCTAAACGGAAACAAGAGTTTGTACATTTGAAACCAGCTTGATTATGAAGGTGCTATGTACACTTGTAACCAGAGCGGATAGTTAATACCAAGATGGGTTGCGTCCATTACATAGATCCCAAGTTTGACATATTTAGGACTCAAGCATACAGAGAGAGTTTATTCCTATGACCTTGGATTTTAACCTACCAAGTTCCACCAGTACTGAATTGTGGAGCTCTGGTGAGAAGATATCAGCTAACATTTTTTACCTTTCTCTAATTTTATTTATGTTTGGTAGCAGTAGGGCAAGGGATATTTATTTGCTAACTTGCTGGCTATAGTCCATCCCCCCCCCCCCCAAGCTTACAGAGTAGATAACACTTTGCTATATTACTGAAGTCATCCATATTTTAGCGCAGCGGAAATTAAGATATATACATTGTTTTATTTTACAATCCCTGCTTCATGGAAAGTGACAAGGCCAATGGGTCAGTTGACGTGTATGTTTACAGATTTATTGTACTTATGCTTCACCCTATAACGGCCCACTTCTGAGTAAGGGTCTCTCTGATCTAGTGCGGATTGGTGGAGGGGTTAGTCACCAACCCAATGTAAGAAGTATAACCTGGACCAATGGCTTAATGAGCCCTCCGAAGCACGGAAACGCTCAAGAAATTTTGCCACTAGCGGTCACCCACCCCCGCGCCCGCTGTTGCTTAATTTGGTCGATCACTTAGAATCGACACAAGCCGCCCGCGCCTCAATTATACCTTATTTAAACGTTATTATATATTTAATTATAGATGTACAAAAAACTGCATTAAGGCGCTGAAGTAATGTATTTTTCAGAGTAAACTGAATTTTAGCCCAAAATTAATCTAACTCAATATTATCAAAGCAGCTAGCTGGAACAAGGGCAATAGTAATAATAATATTATTGTTTCGAAACATTCACTATGTTGTATTCTTTTATTACATACTTTATTACTATACGTATTTACAAAGAGTACAAGTTTTGTTTACAACCAACCAACATTGTCTTTTGAGCCCATTTTGTATTGAAGCAAATACAAAATAATTTAACGAGCGTATTGAAAAGCTTAAGATTAATAACTGGAATGAAATTATATTAATGAAAATACATTAACGTTAAATATAGACGCTATAATACAATTTTACATTGAACACATGAATAGGTAATTTGACCGAACTTCTACAGTACGATCTAGAATTCGAACTAGTAAAATGCATCTCTTCAACAAGTTTAGTGTACAGCCATACAAACATTCTTTATTTATTTATTTTTATTTATTTATTTTATATGTTACACCAACGAGATACACACCTCGCTCGAGCACGAATATTTGCGAGAAAGTATTCGTATGGTTAACGTAAGCAATTTGTCAAATTTGTATGGCATTTTAGTACCATTTACGTACGATAGGGGCGCTTTTGAAAAAATGCCATACAAATTGCTTACGTTAACCATACGAATACTTTCTCGCAAATATTCGTGCTCGAGCTACAGATACAAATACTTAAGATCATGCAATTAAACGAATTCTTGTACAAACAGCAAAAAGTAACGCCATCTATTGTTGAAGTTGTGAATTTACACTACTCACTCCACAGACATGTATCTAGAGACTCACTCCCATGAGTAGAGATCGGGTATTCCGATGCATATTTAAGTACCCAAAATTACAAACTATGAAATTATGAAAACGGACTGATATTTTTCTCAATAAAGTCGAAGGATTTTATGACTATTCGGATGTGTATGTATTATGTAAAGTCATATTCAAACAGTAAGATGGGACCAAAAAATCCACTCCATAATTTCATAGCCAAAATTATAAGGTATACAGAAATATTAACATTAATAATATTAATTTGTATAAAATCGACAATAGATAAACACACCAAAAAAAGTCTTTAGTTGGCTATACACTAAAGATTCATTCAAACAAGAGCAGTTTCTCAAATGGTCATGAAGTTTTGGAAACATCGTTTCATAGAAAATGTATACGATATTGCATACGCAGCGGAATCCCGTACGGGAAAAACCCGTTAAGTATGCATTGCGCTTTACATGTCACTGTTTTATACGACTTTTTCAGCATCTCAAACCGAATCTTGAGATCGCAGAAATCTTAATATCGGTTTATTAATACGGGGGCTTTCATCATATTTACATGCAGACGTGTATCGAATACAGAAATAAGACTTATAGAGCGGGCGCTAGAGGTAAGTGAGTATGCATGAGTAACGAATTTCGACAACGGATTTAAGTGAAGAAAAGATCAAGGAATAATAATGTAGATCTTGCCGATCCATTGTTTGGTCCATTTTTTTAACCCCTCTTCTCTTATTCGTAAAGGTAATGTATCGAGTACATGAAATAAAATTTAAGGTGTACTTTCGGAGTAAGATCACCGCCGCCCATGGACATTAGTGTAACATCGGGAGCGTCACCAATGCGTTGCCGGCTTCGAAGAAAACAATAGACCCGCTTCTTAAATGACCCCATGTCATAGTTTGGAGAGAACAACGATGCAGGAATTTCATGCGGGGTAGAAAACTAGAAAACTACGCGAGAACCGAACTGTGGACGAACGCCAGGTATCCAGGTGGTGTTGATAGAACCTGGTACATCGTGATGTGCGGTGATGGAAATTAACCGCAGGGATTAAACCAAACAGTTCTTCAGAACATTCCCCATTATACAGACGGTAGAATAAGCAGAGAGAGCTTACGTCTCTCTTCAACACAAGCGACTCTAGTCTGCAAGCTTAGGACCGTCTACAAGACGTAAGACGTAAAGACGAATGGCTCGCCGTTACTCCGAATACTCCGTAGGAAGGCAGCTAAGAGAGTAATTCCTTGTGCCACGATCAGTGGCGGCTGGTGGATCCTAGAAGTGGTGGTGCACTGTATCAGCGTATTTTTATTTTTAACGACTACCAAAGAACGATTATGATTTTCGCGCGTAGACCTTCTAAATGGTCTACGCGCTGGATGGATATAAATAGCTGAGTGTTTGAAAAATAATCCTGCCGATTTTAATTCCAATTTTTGTTGAAAGTTTTATTTTCTAAAATAAATTAGCTTCCAAAATGGTCGATGTTAAAGTTAATACTCATTTTCACAGCTATTTACTCACACACAATGTCCCACAATTCAGTAACTATAATATTATAATACTGAAAATCCTTGCAGAATGTAAACAAACGCAACTCCTTTTAGCTACCACAGAGTACTTAATCTGTATGTTAGCTACTAAAAGCGCGGCGCCGCGCCGGGCGTAGCGCGCGCAAATTTCGTGAAACCTCGTTCCGCTCGGTAATCTTCGGTTCGCTGGTGCGGCGCTCGAAAACGTCATATTTCGCCGTACATTTTCTATTGAACTAGCTCTGTCTCACACGCCAGGCGTTTTCGGTTGCATCTCATAGAAGTTGTATGAGCATTCGCCGTGCGCTTTGGCTAGCGCACCGTGAACCATTTTACAGCGATTTTCGCGATAATGAGTCTTAATACTTTGTCAAAGAGCTTAAATTGGTTCAACATAATTTCGTTAATATTGAATAGATCGTTAATCAGACACTATTAAACATTTTTTGTTTTATTTTTCTAAACATAAAAATCTGGCAGTTCGGTGCACGAGTGCACTTAAAGTACAGCCGCACCTGGCCACGATACACCCTATCGAAGGCCTTGCCAACATCCAAATTTACAGCCAATGCTTCTCCCCTGCTCTCGATTCCTTTCGCCCATGCCATGGCGGAAATCGTATTGACGGTCGCTAATCAGCTGACGATCTTCTAGATACCGGAGCAGTTGGGTGTTTATTACACGCTCCATTATTTTGGAGAGCAGAGAGATCATAGTTGTTGGTCTGTAATTGGATTTGACCTATCTCCTTTTTTTAGGAATAGGGTGGACCAAAGCTACTTTTCATGAAGACGGCACGATGCTGGCAGAATAGGAGAGTTGGAATAGGCGCGTTGAAACCGGTGTCAATTCCGAAGCGTACGTTTTTAGCACAATAGCAGGTATACCATCTGGCCCATTCGACTTGTTGATGTCAAGGGAAAAAATAGCTTGACGTACGGCATTCTGAGTTAAATGCACGTGATGATGGTAAGCGGTGTGTTACCCCCGTCATCAACAGTCGAATTCGACGCAAAGAGTGTGCTCAGTATTACGGCTATCTCTTTTGCGGTGTGGGCCAGTGTATTATCTGTAATTAATAAAGGAACGTCTTTACGTCAATAGATGTAGAAACACACTAAACGCGTACGTGCGCTGTGCGTACTGCATGGGTGAAGACAGTTGCGTAGCGTGGGCTTTCGTAGCCCGGGGCCAACCGAAAATTTGCCGCCTCCTAATGATCTTTGCCGCCCTCATATTATATAAATTTTTTTTATTAATTAAAAATGCACTTTTCTTGTATTTTTCATAGCACAATTTACATTACAATTTAAATAAAAAATAATGAATTTTAATGTAAATTTCTTATTTATTTTTTTAAATCGAGTGGCTTGCCGTCCCCTCTTCATATGCCGCCCGGGGCCATGCCACACACTACGCCACTGGGTGAAGAGGGGATATTATGGGAGCGGGAAGGGACCATCACAGCTACTGGCAAGATGTGTTTTGTCATTATTTAGGGTCTCAGGTAGAAGAATCCGGTCACAGTTGCCGTCACTCGGATTTTGCATACTCAACTACCTCTAGCGCCTGCACTATTACGAGACTTAAGAGAGATATGGATGTAAAAACCATACAATAATGAACTAAATCAGAAAACTATATGTTTTGATCCTACTTCAATAGATACTCCTCGACTTTATGACGAATTTAATTTAATTTTAAAATAATACTACAAAATATTTTTGGTCCTTCGAGCAGTCCAAAAATCCAAGGATATTTATTTTAGAGACATACCACGCAATTTTACATCGCTATAATGTAATATTCGTAAGTACTCAAATATGGTCGTTTTTATGCTATATTGCTCACATTCGAGAAACTTCTTGTGGTAATGACGTCTTACATACATCACACATCAATAATCTGATCACAGCGCCAGGCCTTGCATTTATAATTTCTAATTCATACATCGCCGTACAAAATGTGATTCAAAAGGTATCTAACAAAGTGAAATATAAAATCTAATGATCTTACGCATTTAATATAAATAAAATCTGTAGGAAATTTTGGTAAAACTACCCGAAAGGTCGAAGTTCAGGGCATGTTCTGAAGACATTCTTTGATCTGTGTCCACGCTTGTAAGTTCTGAAAAGTAATTATTAGTTATAAACAGACGACCCAGTATGATAGTAAACGTGCCAGCCGACTAAAGGGTTCCAGAATCGATTCCCGGTAATAAAAAATAATGAAACAACCCTGTCCATGTAGGAGGTATCACAGCCATACAAATATTTGATTACAAACAACCAACGGAGTACAAATATTTATGTGTTTCATGAAAATGTTTTCTCCGTCAGGATTCGAATTTGAAACCCCTTGGTTCTTGCTTCCTGGACAACAATAATTATATGTTTAATCACATACCTTTTTCGCAGCTTTCACTTGTAGGGCAATAAATCCCACCAGGGACTCGTGCAAATCTTTATCTTTCTGCTTTTGGAAGTATTCTATTTCTACCAACGCTTGCTTATTGAAGTCTCTGAAAGAAACATAATATGAATAGAATATAAAACAATAATAATAACAAAATGAATGCTGTATGTCTTCCCTGTAGTCTATATTACAAATGAATGTGCTCCTAGCATTATATTTTTATTAAAGGTCGCTGCATACGTAACGTGGACGGGACGTGGACGGGGCATAAATATACGTGCGTGCCCCGTTCCCGTCCCGTGCGTGCCTCCGTGGCGTATGCGCAGTAGTTTACATTTTCTATGAAACAATGTTTCCAAAACTTCACATCCCATCCCGTCCCCGTCCCGCCCACGTTACGTATGCATAGGCCTTTGAACTCATCATTCAAATTTCTATCTTGCTGGGAATCGAACCCAGGACCTTTAATATGGCGGCAGTCTGGCATGACAAAGAAACAAACTAAATCCCCGACGACCCATGTGGCGCAATGGTTACCATACCGGATCGCCGCACTGAGGGTCCTGGGTTCGATTCATAGCGAGGCGGAAATTTGAATGATGAGTTTGAATTTCTGTTCTCGGTCTAGTGGTGAACGTCCTTGTCTAGTGTGTTGTCCATGGCACCCACGACACAGGGAATCCTAGTGTGGGCTATGAGTGTGAAGCGTTATTTATTTATTTATCTTAAGTACAACTAAAGCGTATTTGTATTGTATTGTTTGTACCAGTAGCAATAGCAAGCTACTCAGTACTCACTCGAGCTCCCGCCTGGCCTTCTCAATGGCGTCCTGGTCGGCGCGGATCTTGGCGTCGAGTGCGCGCGTGCTGGTGTCGCGCACGATGTCGGGCTCCGTCGTGCCGAACAGCCGCGACATCAGCCCCGACTTGCCCGCCGCCGCGCGGTTGCGTTCTGATATCCTGAGAACATACCATAAACAAATAAATAAAAAAATATACCATATATAATATATACAGTTAATACTCCATGACAGTACAATACACACATAACTTAATGGCCCTGCTACATACAAATATAATAGCCTCTACAGACTATGCCACTGGCACGTACCACAGAAATCGACTGTGCTGAAGAGCAACATCAGTCGTGCAGAATTTGTTGTGAAAAAAGAAAAAGTTGTGGTTGTTTATCTATGTATAGAACTCAAAGGGCATTTTACTCTACATTGAATATTTTTTGAAAATTTCGATTAGGGGACACTTAAACAACGAGTTACAACTCAGTTATTTAAGAACTGGCTCTCAAACCCCCAGCTGGAACACAACGAGTCGTTTGGCGGCTGACTCAAACATGAGGGTGGCCGGTGGTCTAGCGGACCACAAAGAGAAAATTGTATTATTGAATTATTTAAATCAATTTTACCAATATAATTCCTCCGAAGGAAGCAGTGGGCCGGATTTAGTCGCCTCTTACGACACCCATCAGGCTTGACAGGAGTAAGTATTATAAGCTGCCCCAACACAGTTTCTGACAACCATGTTTCTTTACCTGTTGTTAAGAGCGTCCCTCGCATTCTCCAAGGCCCGCTGCAAGGTCTCATGGTTGGCACACAGATGCTGTAGCGCCGCCGCGTAGAATAGGTACTCCTTGAGCTGGTCTGCCAACTGTTCCTCTTCCTCGGCTATCGAATCCACCCACTCCGCTATTGAATCTTAATAAATTATAACACTTATTTAGAAGTTTAAAAATATTACTGTAGAACGGTTATGAACTTTAGGACTTTACAACCTTATTCAAAATTCTATCCATTAATGTTTCTTAACAGTTAGTTAGGTAAAATAATATAAAACACTGTTAGGCAAGAAAGGTTTATGCATAGATAGAATATAATATTGAAATCGGCCATATTACGCCAGTTGCCTAGCTCTCAAAAAGTCAACATTATAGTGTAAGTTATTATTACAATACGGCCGACGTATCTTGGCGCGTCTGAACATAGGCTTTGTGAACTTTAGCGCATGTAAGACAGAGATAGCGACACGAACATGCTAACGTGTGACTGAGAAATAATACGCCGCGTACCGAGCATTGCCGAATTATGTTACAGCGCAGCCTTCTGCGCGAAGTTCAGACGCGCCAGGATACGTCAGCCGTACTGTATTTTGGATGGAAAGATTATTGTAACCAACCTAACAATTTAGGATTGAAGATAGTTTAATATAGAACGACATAACGAAATTACAAAATAATTTTAACTACTCTTAGTACAAACATTTTCTCGAAATGCTTGTTTAATTTTAACAATATGAACAATGGATAATGAAATTAACATAGTAAATTAGTTTAAACCCAATACATACCAAAGTAATGTCCCGCTTTCTGCAATCCATCGCCCATCTCTTTCTCAATGACGCTCCATTCACTGAACAACTTGCCATAGTTCGCGTGCAGTTTACATAACGCATAATTCTTTTCTATAATCTTTGATCTGAAACATGAATACATAAAAATTATAAATATTAATAATAACAACGCTTCACACTCATACCCCACACACTAGGATTCCGTGTCGTGGGTGACATGGTCAACACACAAGACATTCACACCCAGACCGAGAACAGAAATCAAACTCTTCATTCAAATTTCTGCCTCGCTGGGAATAGAACCCAGGACCCTCGGCACGGCGATTCAGCATGGTAACCATAGTGTGGTCGTACTATTTTTATGTGAATAGCCGACAGACGAGACATCCTGCCACCTGATGGTAAGTGGTCACCGTCGCGTAAGGAAGTCAATTACGACAAAAGGAATCACTAACGTATTTTGTCGAAGAACGCCCGACATTTTTTCGATACGTTGTCGATACCCACGTGAGAATGGGATTTCATTCATGCCATAATCATAATTTCATTAGATTCTTAACATTTTTTTAAATATACTTATTATAATAAAATAAATAATATTTGAAGCTGTGATTACCGGGTGTATAGGAAATTTCCCAAATTGGTCTCTAGCTGCTTTCCATAATTCTTAACATTTTCAATCTCCGGATCAGGTTTCTTTAACCTAATTGATACTGACAGGGACTTCAGTTTATTTTCTGCCTGTAATAAATATCCTAGAAAAAGAGAATTATTATATTAAAATTAACAATAATGGATGAAATGGAATCAAAATAAAATGGTTTGTAACTCAAACTTTGCAGTATGCTTCAGACATTCACAGTCCATTTAGCTTTAAGCCCAACTTCTAGTTTTGTGCCTTTGTTTGTTTACCTGCTTAATGCAGGAAAAAGAAGACAATATGCTAATACAATAATTTTATTATCCTCAGACTTAGTGCATGAACAGTGCTACAGCATATTCATATTATGATAATGCTCTGCCTGCAGCTTTACCTGCGATTTCCGGATTAACAAGTGCTTTATATCTTATTCCAGGTCTATGAACTAAATTCATGAAAATCCATTCAGTAGTGTTTGGCATTAAAGAGTAACAAATATCCATACCAACTTTCACATCTATATATAAAAGAAAGTCGTGTTAGTTACACTATTTATAACTCAAGAACGGCTGAACCGATTTGGCTGAAAATTGGTGAGGAGGTAGCTTAGAATCAGGAGACGAATATAGGATACTTTTTATCCCGGAAAATGGACCTGTTCCTGTGGGATAAGGTAAATTTTTGTTATATGTAGTTGATAGATCAGTTATTTATACAGATATAAAATAAAGCTCGGGGATGGATATAGGATACTTTTTATCCCGGAAAATAGACCTGTTCCTGCGGGATAAGGTAAAATTTTGCTATGTGTAGTTGATAGATAGCTATTAGTTATTATTATTAGCGTCTTTTATAACTCCTTTTTTTACTTGGGAGCGGGAGCGTGAGAGGGAGAGGGAGAGGGAGAGGGAGAGGGAGAGGGAGAGGGAGAGGGAGAGGGAGAGGGAGAGGGAGAGGAGAGGGAGAGGGAGAGGGAGAGGGAGAGGGAGAGGGAGAGGGAGAGGGAGAGGGAGAGGGAGAGGGAGAGGGAGAGGGAGAGGGAGAGGGAGAGGGAGAGGGAGAGGGAGAGGGAGAGGGAGAGGGAGAGGGAGAGGGAGAGGGAGAGGGAGAGGGAGAGGGAGAGGGAGAGGGAGAGGGAGAGGGAGAGGGAGAGGGAGAGGGAGAGGGAGAGGGAGAGGGAGAGGGAGAGGGAGAGGGAGAGGGAGAGGGAGAGGGAGAGGGAGAGGGAGAGGGAGAGGGAGAGGGAGAGGGAGAGGGAGAGGGAGAGGGAGAGGGAGAGGGAGAGGGAGAGGGAGAGGGAGAGGGAGAGGGAGAGGGAGAGGGAGAGGGAGAGGGAGAGGGAGAGGGAGAGGGAGAGGGAGAGGGAGAGGGAGAGGGAGAGGGAGAGGGAGAGGGAGAGGGAGAGGGAGAGGGAGGAGCACACAGAAACTGTAACGGATAAGAACGGCTGTACCGATTTTAATGATTTCTGATTTGTTACATTCTTAGGCGATACGAAGTTCGCCGGGTCAGCTAGGTTATAATATTAAGGTCGATGCATATGTAACGTGGACGGGACGGGGACGGGACGGGACGTGAAGATTTGGAAACATTGTTTCATAGAAACATCGTTTCATAGAAAATGTAAACGATAGCGCATGCGCCATGGAGGCTCGCACGGGACGGGAACCGGGCACGCACATACACATTAAGTAACTTGACTTAAGTAGGTTGATTTACCGCTATCCGTTATGGTTTCTCGCCACCCGTGCTCCTGTTGTAGAAAGCTGATAAACTGGTCGTCGAAACATAGCCTCGGGTGTGACGCCACTCTCAGCAGAAAGTTCTCGAGGCCTGCTCGACGACGCTCCACAAACTCTGGGTCGGTGGTATCAGATTTACGCCACGCATAAAGAACCTGGAATATAATGACTGTAACTTTATATAAAAGTTAAATTAATTAATGGAGATATAAATAAGTTTTTTGTGTAACATTATAAGAAGACATCATAAGAAAAAAATAGTAATAAACAATTTCTGGTTCATTGTATAGTCATTGTTTAACATAATTAGATTCTAATTGGAACTCACCATATTGCTTATACGAACACACACTACAAACTTGATAGGCATGAAAATCATAGACCACCATATTCTCTACATTAATGTCAACGGCCATACACCACTGGTCCATATGTATAACACTAGCCTCTTGCTAAATAATTCTGGATAGCAATTTTAATTATTATTCTAAACTTACTCTTTTTTCTGGCAATGGCGGGATCACAACATGAGGGTATGTGACTTGTAAATAGTCATGTATTTGTTCAAACTCTGTATAACGTCTCCATATTGTATTTATTTTGGACTGCACTATTTTATAATCTGGTTCAGATACCCTGGAAAAAATATATTTATTGGAAAATAATTAATATAATTTTTTTAGTAAAGCATAATAAAGTTTATAAACTAATAAAAGAACATGCAACACTCCACTGAACATGAGTGTTTTCATTTTCGTAGATCTTTATTTACAAGTAAATCATTTAGAAGTCATTAGCTTCTACTGTCATCTTTATAAAAATTAATCAGTGATGCTTTAAGTGAGGTCAGGTTGATAATATAAAACAATAAGATATTGTGCCTGCGTCACTCAATAAATGTATATTGGAGCAGTATCAGGGATAAGGTTAAGGATTCCTCAGCAATCCAGTGGCTTTCTAGGCCTAAGTGCCAATGAAAGAAAGTTATATTGATTTTATGCACAATAACTCAATAACGACCCAACTTAGAGTCACTAACGGTTACTTTAATCGCTCCTTAGTTATTAATAAATCAACTGAATTATTTAATGGATGATGTCATGGAATCTGTATTTGTCAGCTATTTATACAAATACATAAATCTTAACAAAACGTAACATGTAACATAATCAAAAATAAATCCATTCAAACTCAAAAGTAAGATTTATTCGTACATTGTATAGTAGTGATTGAGACAAACCATCTGGAATGAATCACCTACATTTTTCGCAGGAAGGGTGTAATCATTCTAATTAGGACTATGATAAAGGTATAATTTAGAGTGAAAACAATGGCATGACTACTTACTTGAGATCGATTAGATATACAGTATAGTGATCCCGTACGTGTAAAGTACCATTCGCGCGTTTCTCCGACTCCACGATAGATATATCAACATGTTTAATCAATGTGTCCTAAAATCAAAACAGTAAAATCATGTCTCGAGTTCTTGTTTATCAGGAATAGGAGGCGGTGTAATGTATAAAAATATTAAATACTTGTGCCTCGAAATCTTCAACAGTTTCTATTTGGTTTACAGTTTTAGATGCTTTGATCGGAGAGTTTTCTGCTGACATACTGCTGAATATGTAGAAATTAATTTAAACTGTTATCCAAACACTTTTGTAATTTGTAATTTTGTATAGTTTATAATTTCTAATTTAATCCAAATATCTAAAATTTCCCAAAAACAGCAACATACAAGGAAACTGTCAATTTGACACTAATGACATGACTTAAGAGTTTATCAATGACATATGTCATTGACAGTCTTTTGGCGGTTCATCGGCTTTGTCAAACTCATGGATATATATTCTCTATCTGGATCTGGATCACGGACGTTATAGTAATATCTGAACGTCACCTGAACCTGTCATAACGGAATGACCATTCGACCAATCACAGGCCGGATTGAGGTTGTTCTTCATAATTGTAGGGAGTCCACACTTAGAAAAATTATGTCCTATTTTGATATGGTTATTTAAAATGTTTTTCTTTTGGTAATTTCTTCTGGTGGTAAAAAATATAATATTGAAATAATAAATAATACATTAAAAAAATTCATCAAAATTACCGAATTTAAATTATTGCATTATGAGTAAATTGAAAATTAAGGTATACAATTACGGTACTAATTATTCATCTTAGATGTTTTTATTATCTCTTGTGTGTACATAAATGATAAATAAATAAATAAATATAAAAAATTACAATCAAATGATAAATCCTGGGACTATACATAATATGGACATACACTAAATATACACTAAATACATAAAACTTCACATGAGATTGAAGTTGTCACGTGACGTTTAGTTTTTAAGCTATTGCATAGCTTTTATCGCGGGCTTTGAGCGCGGCGACCGAATCAAAAAATTTCGTAACGAAAATAAAACTTAACACCTCCCCACTCCGCCTACCATGTAGCTCGGCCAAGCGTTCGCTTAACGTGTATTTATATGGTACGACTGTACGAAGCTCGCACGGATCGAGACGAGCTGCTCCGAAATCGGACGAATACGTAAGCAGCTGTTTGTGGGAAAGTATAAAGGTAGGTGTATAGATATCTATCATATCTTTATAATGCCACACACACCGCATGTGTGCCCTGTAAGTACACATGTAGGAATATATGTATACATAGGTATACCTATGTACAACAGTGAATAGCAGTTGCTGGTGAATAGCTGTACGCGTAAAATTTGTGTATAAAGTGTTTTAAATATGAATAAACAAAGTGCATTTATTAATGAAGAAAATGATGAAAAAATAGTGAAAGAAAATAAATATAAATATGAAATAATTATAATTGCATAAGATGATAAAAAATGCTATGCAATAGCTTTACCGCGGCAGTCCCCGAGTGCCACACGTTTAATTTTTTTTAATTATTCTGTCCAGGGTATAAAAAAGGTAAAATTAATAGTCAAGATGATCAGGTAATTGGGTCTGATGGTGTATCTTGAAGAACAAATATGTAAATCCTGAACGGACGAAAATAACATAATTGTTAAAAAATATATATTTGCTGTTGATAAAGTCAACATAGTGAAAACAGTCTATCATTGACCAATTCACCTTGAATGTGTATCTTAGAATAGAAAACAAATATTTGTGACCATAGGTTGTGTTGAAGACTAAATATGTAACTCCTGAATAATTGATGGAAATAATAGAACCGTTTTTAGAGATAGTTTAAGTTATTCATATTGACATTATAAAACCAGTCCGTCATTGACCAGTTCAGGGTCTGCTGGTATATCTTAAAGACAGAATATGTAACTCCAGAATGGATGGGAATAACCGTTTAAAAAATACTTGTTGTTGGCAACGTTGACATAGCAAAACCAGTATAATAACATAGACCAATTCAGGATCTGATGTGTAAGTATATAAAATCCCAGTAATATTTCTTAAGCGTATATTAATATATATTTTTTGTCCTCGCTAAAGCGGCTTAATGGATTTAGATGACACACTCACAGGTTTTTTATATCCCGCATCAAGGAACAAGGTGCCTGGTGCATGTCTTTCTATAATTTTTTTAGGGTTTTGTTCCTCAAATGAACGTAACACTTATAAGATCATATCGTTGTCCGTCTGTCTGTCTGTCTGTTGACCCTATTTTCTCAGGAACGTGTGGAGGCATCATTCCAAAAAACCTTAAACTTATTTGTATTTGGTTAATTGATCGCTATATCCATGTAAGGGAACGACAGTTTAACAGCAGAAAAGTTAAGTTTGTTACTGAATCATTTAATATTGCTCTTATGTTCGGTTCTGCAAGTTTGGAAAAAATCTGCCGGGATCTTTTATAAATACTAATTCACAAGTCCACTTAGACGAAGTCGCGGGTAGAAGCTAGTATTCCGTAAGAATTCACCTTCAAATCGTGGCGCCGGAAGTACCGTAGAATCCCTTAGGCTAGAGTTTTCGTGGTAGTAAAATACCACGGATGAGCGATGCACTAGCACACGTTCATAAAAAAATGAGAGGTGTCAAAGGACACCCGGATGGAACGAAGTTCCTTTCGATTAATACTAAGCGACCAGAAGTCTTCGAGGGTGCGACAGTACAATCATAGTATGTGGCTGTCTTATTTACTCTTCGGTATTTAGCATTGGCACAACAGGGATATCTATATTACGATCATGCACATTAAGTTATTATTGCTATTTCTCTTGTCATGCCAATTAATATGCGGAAGAGCGACAGGGATAGAATAAATCTATCACTGTCGCTCTGACAAAACACTTGTCAGAGTATCTAAATCGTAAATTATGGAATTTACGTGCGTAGGCCGGCGATGAGATCAGGCCTTCTTTATAATGAAAATACGGTGTAGATCCAAAAGACACTCCTTTACTGATTACAGAATCAGCAATTACTAATTATAATATTAACGGATCACTTCGATACGGAACGATTACTTGTTAAATAAGAATAGGTAAAAATAAGTCTCACAGGTATAAAGTTATGACAGATTGAAAAATCGGTTTAGGTTCAACCTTTAATAAAAAAATTCACATTTGACTTTTTATTCGTTCGGGTCAATATATTTGCGACCGCCACAAACTCCCACGAGTCGAGTAGAAAATTTGCAATTTCGTTTTGAATGTCTGCTGTTTTACGAGGTGTAAACCTTTAGAACAGTGGTACTCAACCTTTTTTTCATAAGGGCCACAAATTCGTGTTAGCTATGGTGTCGCGGGCCGTAAGAAAAAAAATGGGTTAAAAATCCTAGGTTTTCGCAATAGGCATGATGACTGATTTTGAAATACTGTTCTATATTGTTAGGAAATATATTATAATTACAACGTGTATCATATTTCCGCAAAAAAATAAGGTTTAGTATAAAATAAATACATTTCAAATTATAAGTTTAAAATTCGCACCAAAACGCTTCAAACTGTCATGGCGTGGTGGTGACGTCATGCCTCAGGAAAACAAAAGACGATACGTCATTAGGGTTCCGTAGCCGAATGGCAAAAAACGGAACCCTTATAGATTCGTCATGTCTGTCTGTCTGTCTGTTTGTCTGTCCGTCCGTATGTCACAGCCACTTTTTTCCGAAACTATTAAGAGCTGTTGAAACTTGGTGAGTAGATGTATTCTGTGAACCGCATTAAGATTTTCACACAAAAATAGAAAAAAAAAACAATAAATTTTGGGGGTTCCCCATACTTAGAACTGAAACTCAAAAATGTTTTTTTCATCAAACCCATACGTGTGGGGTATCTATGGATAGGTCTTCAAAAATGATATTGAGGTTTCTAATATCATTTTTTTGTAAACTGAATAGTTTGCGCGAGAGACACTTCCAAAGTGGTAAAATGTGTGTCCCCCCCCCTGTAACTTCTAAAATAAGAGAATGATAAAACTAAAAAAAATATATGATGTACATTACCATGAAAACTTCCAACGAAAATTGGTTTGAATGAGATCTAGTAAGTAGTTTTTTTTTAATACGTCATAAATCGTAAACCGCAAAAAACATTGATCAAAGTTACAACGAACTACAAGAACTTTTATATTATGTTACATGCTGCTACGGAACCCTTCATGGGCGAGTCCGACTCGCACTTGGCCGCTTTTTTTTAGTATGGTGATATTCATTTGTTTTAAGACGTGTGACGTAATTTGCGCTAATTGAGACTGACTGGCGTTTTAGCCAAATGGCGGTTTGCCGTATTTTGTAGTTTTATTTTATCAATTATATTGTTTATCTCGCTAATAATAATACGATAAATGCGTGTTTTGTAATCCATTAATAGGGTTTTATTAAATAAATACATAATTTTAGTGATTTTTACTTACTGTCATCATGCCTATTATTACTCACTGATTTAAACAACGCGTTCATTGCGTATATTTTATATTTTTTTGTCATTTCCTGACGTGAAACACATTGCAATGTCACGGACACAACACATGATTAGCCATATTTACCTTCAGGACTTTTAGGACCACAATGTTGAATTTGCAAAAAGTTGAATTCCAAAATGTTATATTCCAAATATTCCGAAGTTAAACTGAAGTTAGGTATTGTGCGTGGTTTATTTGGGTAGGAATAAAAAACAGATAGCTAGATTCAAGTAATATTCTCCTGATTACTATTTAATTAATAAAATTACTTTCGCTCAAACAAGAGACAAGATATAGGATTATACTCTTAAGGTCAAAAACGCCAAAAAGTCAAACACGCAAAGTACCTTATGCCCAAAAAATAGTTATAAATAAAATTTGTTACAAATAAATTTTCTAAAGCAAAATAAAAACTGAATAATGTCAATGTGCAGTAACCCTTTGAAAATATTTTCGAGAGTAGTGTTGGAGTCACTGGATATTTTGGGCATTGGGCAATTGAACAGAAACAATAGCTTAGGCAGCGCGTTGGCTACAGTTACGTTTGTTACAATTATATTAATTTTATTGTTAGTACTGAGTTCTAGATCCTATATCGCATGAAAGTGAGTAGTAGTTGAAGTATTTGCCGCGAAACTCTTAAGAGTGTAGTTATTTATAGACATTTTAGATAATATTGTTTACCGTTCACTCTGGCGCCATATAATTATTATACATAATATTTTCCTACCATAAAAGCACATGAATAAAAGCGCCTGGTTATTTGTACATTCATTCGAGTGTAAACATCTCTTTATTCTCTCCTCAGAGCAATTTGCTTTTGTAACTTTCAACGCAGTTATTCTACGAGTACTTTCTGTTTCCCTCGTTACGATTCGGTTGTCTATTATAAACGTATTCTTCGATATTGGTTTAACTTTAAAGGTTTCTGATGTTTTCGAATGATTTAATAATTTTGAAATAAGCTTTGTTTTGAGAACTCTGTTGACAGCCAGTAATAAATTTTGCATTTTGTGTATTTTAATTTCTAAATGCATAGAATAGATGTATAATCCGTCATCTATGTATAATATTGTTCTACCCGCAAAGTAACCTTCGAATTTCACTTAGAGAAATAATTCAAATTGCAAAGGAAAATAAACAATTAAATTATTTTTAGGAGTTCAAGGGTGACCCGCCTGATTTTCCTTTGTAAAGACGCTTCAGTTGTTCCTTTCTATTCAAATGTACCTACAAGTTTTACGAATACCGCAACATGAAGTTTTTGAGAGAGTTTTTCGTAACATTGTAATAAAATTTCGTGTTTATTTTTTCGGATTTCTGTATTTTTCCTTCCTTGGAACCCCAACCCCTCAACTATTACCGCATTTATTTCGTTATTCTATTACAATAGTACAGTTTATTAAATTACAGATCTGTTGTCGTCAACATTGCCTACAGTCAAAGTAGAGTTGTCATCAATTAGGTACAGGAACATACCAGATATTCAATATAAACTACAGCATAACAATCTTATAAACAAATATACCTACCTGGTCTAAATTTAAACCATTAATTTTTTTTTTCATTTTGGCAGGCCGTGTGGCGAAATGTGGCGGACTGCCTCACTTTTCCGGACTCTTACGCAAAAACTACAGAATTTCATGAGTTTTAGCACACAGATAGACCATAATCTGGATTAAGATATGGGGTAGGTACTATTATCCCGGCAAACGTGGGGAAAGCCGCGGGCAGAACGCTAGTGCGTAAACGCAGTTTACCTAATCTTTATTTAAAATTGGAATCGGTTCGGGAGCAGGTACGGTTAAATTGTATGGAAAGGAAAATTTATGATTTATTGAAAATCAAAAGCAAATCAATATAAAGTTTAAATCGCTTTCAGATGTTACAGAAATGTTTTTGACGTTATAACGTCTATTAAAACGATGAGCGCCGGGCGCATCTATGAAAAAATGTTGCGTTCCGCGAGCGAGAGAGCGGCAAAAGCGAGAGAGAGGCACTATCGGCCACGATAGGCGTATCGTAGCCGATGCCGTAGGCGAGCCGTAGGCGATCGTAGTTGATTGGAGCGGAGCGGGGCGGGGTGGAGTGGGGCGGAGCGGGGCGGAGCGGGGCGGAGCGGGGCGGAGCGGGGCGGAGCGGGGCGGAGCGGGGCGGAGCGGGGCGGAGCAGGGTGGAGAGAGGCGGAGCGGAGCTTTGTCATGACGTTGTCACGTTCAACTACCACCCGTAAACCGACTTTAGACAACCATTTTTGTTATGAAGTTAGATGAGCTGTATACGAGTGAGGATATTTGGATATTGGTGGTATTTTGATTGCGAATGATTTAAATCAATCAATCAAGAATATTATTTATTAGTGAAATAAGGTACATAAGGATGGTAACATAGCTCACTTACTCTGCCAATTATTGGCGTACAAAATTGATTAAGGTTCTGTAAGTTGATTCTTCATAATATGCTCAATTAACATGTTATGGTCAATGAAATTAACATGTCCTAATATTTAAAATTTAAAAGTGTCAGTAGATATAGATTGCTTTGATTATGTTCAGCAGACGGTATCTTCGCCGTTGACAGTTACCTTTACAGATTAGGGAAATCGTGGCTCCTAAATCCTGAGGGGGTTTCGAGCTCCTGCAGTAGTCCTCTGAGATGAGTCCGAGGGATTTGTGATGGGGAACCTTTCGTGTCTTCGTACGAGCTCAAGGAAGCCATAGATATATTTCATAATTATTATCTTTTTCAGGAGTGGATAGAAATCCCATATAGAATTTAAGGCACCAAATAGATTGACGTAACAATCATCAAAATCGGTCAACCTGCTTGGTCTCTACAACCCCACATAGGAACACATATATGTATACATATACTGATAAACACATTACCCTCCTTTGCGTCGCGCAGTCCGGTAAAAATAGGTACCGACGTGGATAAATACGTATATAAATAAATAAACGCTAACACACTCATACCCCCGCAGTAGGTGTTTACCTGTGTCGCGAGTGGCATGGTCGACACATATAACACATCACAGTAACACTCATGACCCGAGTACAAATATTTAGGTATCTGTCACATAAATATCTGCCCCGGCCGGAAATCGAACTCAGGACCCCTCGCTTTGCAGGTAGATTCGCTAACAACTAGGCTACAAGGTCGTCTAATTAAGTCGTCTAAATTGATTCAAAAATATAGAGAATACACAAAAATATAGAGAATACACAAAGAAAGCGTATCTATAGGTAAACTAGGTTACAGTGAATCCGATACCCGATCCGGTAAAAATAATTGCTGCGAAATCTAACCATGGTCGAATTAAGCTTGCATAATAAACATCAACAAACTTACTTCGATCGGGTCATAGAAATAAAAAGGCAATATTGGCCGCTGTATTTTCAGCATGGCTATTATTTTTTCTTTTAAAACACTTGAAAGGTTCACGACCTTGCAGAGTTTCTTCCATCAACAGAATAAATGGAACAGAAACTAAATAGCGTGCCTCCATCGTGTAATCGCGAGAATTCTCTCTTTTTATGAGGAAATGACAAATTTATTCATTATTTCAAGTTCTTTCGGCGCCGTTTCTCCCATTTACCACTTACTATTAGTCATTCTGAATAAAAGGGATCATTTTGGAAGAATTTTTAATCAGAAAAAAAGTTTTTGTATTGTATTTCTTTACAGCAGATCCTACTGTCATTGCCCATTGCTTGTAAGTAAAAATAAATTAATATTTTATTTTTATGGAAATAGCCGGCAAACGATCCACCTGATGGTAAGTGGCTATCGTCGCCCATGAACATCAGCATCACCAAAGTTATCACCGATGCGTTGCCGGCCAAAAAAGGGTGAAGAAATAGAAAGAAATAAATAAGAAAAAAAAATGAGAGGTTTCAAGGGACACCCGGATGGAACGAAGGTCCTTTCGATTAATACTAAGCGACCAGAAGTCTTCGAGGGTGCGACATCAGTGACACTGCACAATTATAGCATGTGGCTGTCCTATTCACTCATCGCTATTTAGCATAGGCACAACAGGGACGTCCATATCACGATCATGCACATTAAGCTATTATTGCCATTTCTCCCGTCATGCCAATCAATATGCGGAAGAGCGACAGTGATAGAACAAATCCATCACTGCCACTCTGACAAGTGTCTCTTCTGTATATTAATTGGCATGACAAGAGAAATAGCAATAATAACTCAATGTGCATGATCGTAATATATGTAGATATCCCTGTTGTTAGTAAAAGTGTTGTGCCTATGCTAAATACCGAAGAGTAAATAAGACAGCCACATACCTACTATGATTGTACTGTCGCACCCTCGAAGACTTCTGGTCGCCTAGTAACTCGGTTTAAATAATAAACGACGGCAAAAAGTGTCGTTACAACTTTTCCTATTAATTTTTTCCGTCTAGCCCCCTTTTGCAACGTGCGATAAGGAACTTCGTTCCAAAAAGAAAGAAAGAAAGAAAGAATTAATATTCCCACTTAATACACGTTGTATAAGGTTCTCTGAAGCAAAGCAACGCCGGATTACCAGCTGATAAAAAAGTTGCGCCTTCGTTGACTATAAGAAGCTAACCCTCTTCATCAGGAACAACTTTGTAACGCAGATTTGTTTCACAAGTTTCTTAAAGGGAATGCTCCTTAATACTTTTCCTAACAAACTTTTACTGCTGCCTACTTGTTTTTGAATTTATAATGAATATTATTAAGGACAAACGTTGTTCGTAGCAGTAGAAGCAATTTGATGTACCTACCAGTAGCTCTATCACTTAAGTCTTAAAATAGGAGAGCAATATTTGTTGCTTCGAATACTAACATGTATTGCGAATTCTACTCTACATATTTTAACCTGATACAGAAATCAGCTTAACTACATTTTAATATAATAAAGCAATGTTTTCCGTTTAGAGTTAATGACATATTTTATTATCCACATTTGGTAGTGAGGATGATCTACTTCTATGTCTATACAAATAAATAAAATTGGAGTGTCTGTTTGTAATATTAAAATAACCGCTTTTTATTAAGTGCATATGGATGTATTCACGCTACATATACCAAAACATTTTTTTTTACAATTTTTTCTGTCTGTCTGTGTGTCTAACTCACTCAAGTGGCATAAAAATAGAAGCGTCTCATACAAGCGGTTTAAAGTGTCGTAGTTTTACGTTTACTAAGGAGCGATTAAAGTAACCGTTAGTGACTCTGAGTTGGGGCGTTAGTGTTATAGGTCAGTTAATTATGTTTGTTAATCTCATGCCAAAAAAAGTCAAAATCGATTTGAGTGCCATTATGATTACTGCCTGAAGCGTAAATTAATGTTTCTAAGTTATGTCAATATAATACCCACGAAAGGCAACTTCAAACGTGTACTTATTACTTAATATGAAGCTTCTGCAATAACACTATTATTGTTACGACCGGTTGCGATGCCAGTCATAATTTATCGAGTTTTCCTGAGGTAATCGCATTTTCAACGGTGACTTAATTATGCTAATGAAATACGTTCCACTTCTAAACTGATCGAACTTAGAACTTCTTTTGTTTACTACGAGTATTCATTTATACTCGTATGTGGTGGAGAGTGATAGTTGATTGACCATTACTGTATTATGTTTGTATCTAAATTTTCATATTAGTTTATTACTAAGTTCACGTTACTAAGTGTCTTTTCTTATTATTTACTTAAACGTTAACATATTTACATCTATAAATAGTACTCGTATATGTATTTATATAAATAAAAATGAGGGTGCATATGTTGCTAAGCGCAAAACTCGAGAATAGCTCGACCAATTCGGCAATTTTTTTTGTAAAATCCTTAAGGCACACGGAAGGTTAAAAAAAACTATAAATTTTTACTATTAACTTTTGACAGAACGAAGTCTTTGCGGGCAGCTAGTATAACAATAAAATTATTTTACTCCTTTTCAGTTAATGTACACGACGTAATAATTAAAACTGTCGTAAGTGCAACAGACATAAGACGAAATCGAATTTGGCTTTGACAAACTTTCAATCAATTAAAATCATAATTATCAGGAAGGTGGGTCATTCATGATTTAGTTTGGGCGGTATTACATAAATTATAATATTGAACGAAAATAATAAAAAATGAAGAACTAAGCATCTGCTATCTTACATTGTTTTTTATTAACCGACTTCAAAAAAGGTAGGAGGTATTCAATTCAATTGTATAATATTTTTTATGTTTGTTACCTCAGAACTTTCGACTGGGTGAACCGATTTTGATTGAGCGAGATCTGACGAGTAGTTTTTGAGTTATCCCTAATTTTGAAGTCGATTATTTATTGTCAAAAATTATTTAAATTGTAGAAAACTGTGACAAATGACAACAGTGAAAACGTCAAAATCTAAGTATAGTTTTTACTTGTACATTGTGCCTTAACTGTACATAATGTAAATTCGTGCATTAACATGATCTTGTGAACGATACATAAAAGAGTGTAAAATTACGTACATCGATCAAAAATTGTACTTTTCACTGGCGCTCGATGAATGACATTGAGGGTTCGTTTTCGTAATTGCCAGCTCACCTTGACTGGTTAGCAAAAATGGGCCTATGCATAACGTAACCATTTATTTTATTTCATAAAGTGGGCTTTCCTCAAATGTATTAAAAAAAATAGAAATCAATAAACATAACGATTTCCATAAGTTGCTTCAGAAAATATGATCGTTGCATACATTTCGTACATACAAAACATAACCGAATTCAAAATAACTCAAAAACTACTCGTCAGATCTAGCTCAAATTTAAGTGGGACCACTTGACAAGCACCAGCTTTCGATTAAAAAAAGAATTATCATAATTGGTTTACCCAGTCGAAAGATCCAAGGTAACAAACAAAAAAAATACAGTGGAATTGAATACCTCCTCCTTTTTTGAAGTCGGTTAAAAAACCATAAAAACCATACATGAAAACCAGTATTACAATATACTGTACTGTACAGTACAGTCTTTTTTTATTACCGAGTTCAGACAGACATAATATGTGTAAAACTATATTGTATTAAATATTGACGTTAAAAAAAGTGGGCTGACGTCATTGAGTTATAAGTATACATAGAGAAGACATCTCAAACAAAATGTGTGTCCCCGCCGGGAGGTTCTATTTTCAAAATTGAGCCCCTGTTCTCCTTTCAAAATCGAACGAATCCATTGGACATTGAAGCCGCGCGGCGTCAATACATTGGAACATACATTGTGTTCGCGGTGTCTGTTCTATACGCTAGTAATAATACTTCAATGGCTGACGTAATCAATATCGCTACGCTTTGAAACAAAAAGTGTTTTTATGGGAAAAACTGGACAAATTTTTATGGACTGTCTCGCTCAAAGCGGGCGTACATATTAACTATCCATGGATATAGAGAGGTTATATTATTGTACCATGTGGACTATTTTTGTGATACTTATGGGTTACTACTTTGTTACTGTTGATTGTAGTAATGGGAATGTGATGTAACTATTGGGGATGGGACAATTTCCTTTTATTTCATTTTGATGGCTTGTGTTTTTTTCAGCCACCTCGCGTCAGAGAAACGTATTAAATAATAATTTATGTAATATCATAACGTAGAGATTGAAATTTGAAACCAAAGCGTAATTGAAAAGTGCTTTTCAAAATTATTTTTTGAAAAATATTCACAAACAGGATTTTGTTTTTTGATTTTTGCGATAACTTCTAAGATATAAAAAATTAATTAATTAACGTGATAAACATACATATATGTATGTATTCATTAGTGTACATATATTATGGTAATACTATATAAATATGTAGCTTAAAAACGCTTAGCAAACAGGCAGTCAAATAAGATGATAATTTTGAAGTAAAGAGTTATCCTTAGTCGTAGTATCTTATTTATAGAACTTTACGTGCGAAACATTTCATCCGTATTATTTACATTATTTTCATGTAATTTGAAATATTTACGCAGCGTAAGCGATGGAAACAATTTTGTCCTACACGTTCAACAATTATCGTCATATTTCGGGCAAATTTAAAACAACTTTAATAAAACATTTCAAACTTCCTCATAAACCACTTTATCTATTGGTGAAAACTTTATGAAAAACTGTTCAGTAGTTTCTGAGATCTCGTGTTACAGGAATTAAAGCAGTAGGGGACCCTTTTGTAGTGAAAACTTCTTTAGCATCGTTGTCATTTGAAAGTCGATGAAACGAAAAAGGGACAGTAAAAAGAGACAGACACATTAATTCACAAGATTTAACGTGGAAGAAAATGAGATAGGAAGCATTATATCATGTTTCTTATATTTGTGCTTCTCTTTGTGTTACTTTAAAAAGTGCTTAGTTGTATTCATAGATGACGCGAGGAACAAGATAGAAGATTCGTTTTATTGCTGGATAGAATGCGCTAGCTGCTCATTTTACTCTACATATTATGTTAAGAGACGGCGTTAGTTACCACTGTTTTATTTTTATTTAGTACAAAATAGTTTTTGAAAGATAATCTATACTAATATATAAAGAGGAAAGATTTGATTTTTTGTTTGCATTGAATAGGCTCCGAAACTACTGAACCGATTTCAAAAATTCTTTCACTGTTGGGAAGCTACACTATCCCCGGGTGACATAGACTATATTATACTTTCAAAAAAAATTAGGGATCCTTAATAAAATTCCAATAATGTAACCCAAGGTGTAAAAAAATAAGAAAACCGAAGTAAAGCGAGGGCGGTTACACGTCAATAATAAAAAAGCTCTACAAAAAGTTCACGAGTGTGAGTGTAAATATATTAAAACTTTACGTTTATTAGTTGTAAATTTAGAAATAACAATGATTTTATATTACGTTCTTTGTTAGTAAGGATATAGGTAAGAATACATATTAAAAACTTATTGTTTGAAATTCAAATACAAATACACAAGCGAAATTAGCTCCACAACAATTCATATTTCGATTTATGTATGGCACATTTTTATTAAAATATATGATCCCAGTATGCTATTATTTACGCTTTTAAGCTATGTTAGTGATTTAAGCGTATTGCTCTTAGAGATAATAAAGCCGGCGATTTAATGCTCCCCGTATAATTGCCTAAAGCGTTTTTACAAATTGGTATTATTTTTTTGCCTCGCTGAATTATTATTGTTTCGCTTCGTGAGTTCCATGATAAAAGATTTTTACACAGTTGAGCTCGGTCATTCGCGACATGAAATAATGTATCCATGCTTGTAAAGGTTTACAGACTTTTTCATTTTATTATAGGTATTTAATGATTGCTGCCTTGTACTTGATGGAGACCAAATTACGATCGTGCGGAACAGTGATTATAGGTACAATCAGCAGAAGCAGAAGAGTTAGGTGACAACGTCATGACAAAACATTGATGAAATAATTGCATACTTTTATAGATAAAATTGAATCATTTTAATTAAATTACCATTATTTTATATAGGAAAAGGAGTGAAATGAAATCTACATTTTGATTCATAAATTAACTTTTATTTGCAAAAATTACTGCACTCGCGGACCGATGCGGTTACGTTTTTAATAATAAATGAACAAATATTTGAGATTGAATTGATATTCAGATTTTTATTTACAAGAATTAATTACCTTTATTACCGCTATTGTTGTTGTGATGTACACAATGAAAACTACATGAACATTTCACTTCACTTTATAAACAGTTCACGTTTAGGTAAGGAAGTAAGTTGTGTGCTGCCGCTGTCTCTCTTCTACTCGGACGCACCGGCTCATCGAGAGGAAGAGAGATACATGCGCGAGAACCGAGCGCTTCGGCCGATCGTAGCCGATCGTGCCTCTCTATCGCTTGTTGCGCGCTCTCGCTCGCGGAACGTGACATGACGTCACAGAACGTAACAGTGCGTCATGCTTTTTCGTGCGTGCACCCGGCGTTCATCGTTTTAATAGACGTTGTCACGTCAAAAACTTTGATTACCTCTGCTATAGGGAGCATTTCACATTGATAAACAAATGATTACGGAACATTATTGATTATGCCCTGCATACCTAACTCTCTTGCTGACTGTACATATGAGTAAGTGAACAAAGTGGAATACCTACAAAACTATTAACTGAAATTTTCAATTTAGATAATTATCTTTTTGTAGTTAGAATACTTTTTTTGCTATAACAGCATTTAAAGATATTTAAATGCTATAACAGCACTTAAAGATATTTAAATGCAAAAGACAAGTATAATGATGATGAGCATTATTAAATACCTAGTACATAAGCCACTCATGAAGTTTTGAGCTCCTAAAAAGAAAACACACCTTCTGCCCTGTTGGATGTGCTTTTATAAAAGCAAATTGAATATAAAATACTCTGTAAGCCGTTTGCTTTCCAATCGTTTTGCTGCTCTATCTATTGTATAATGGCGAACGGTATCAGGGGACTCGGTTTTATCTTATTTCCATAAAGGAAAATCTGCATGCATGAGAGTTTCCACAATCTTCTACATTCGAATTTTGAAAGCCTGTATCTAGAAGAAGGACTAATTTGTGCCTATGGACGTGCTAAATAAATGAAACTATTTTTTTTATGTTTGTTACTCAACATTTTCGACTGGGTGAACCGATTTTGATAGTTACTTTTTTAATCGAAAGCTGGTGCTTGTCGTGTGGTCTCACTTAAATTTGAGCTAAATCTGACGAGTTGTTTTTGAGTTATTTTTAAGTCGGTTATTTTTTTCTAGGCAAAATTCATTACATTATGTTTCGCCTGAACAAGTGTACCCATGTAAGTAGTTAATACTGTTTAGTACATAGTTTGTTCTCCTTCTTGCACTATTTAGTTGTATAGACCCCTCTCAGCATGTAATTGCGAATCGTGAGGTGAATTGTGATAAGCTGATCCAAATTGGATGTAGTATAGAGAATTCCTAATTTATTTTATTTCAAAACCTTACCCTAAGAAGTTTGAAAGTTTAGGTATTGCTTTAGTTATAATGGCAATGAGTTTGTGTGATGACCTGATACAGTCCACTCAGGTTTGGCTCCAGACGAGGAGACTCCCTGACGATTCACAGCACATTCACTATTTTTTTAAATATAAAATCGTGTATTTACTTCGTAAACTTTTCCCTTGCCTAAAAAGGATTTATACGTCATGATCAGGTGCTCATTCCCAACTTTCGACTTTGACTTTGGAACTTTGCTTTTAATTTTCGATCACGGGTTAACTTTCCCGATAATTTACGATTGCCATAAGTCTTACGCCCCAACTCAGAGTCACTTAATGGCCATTAAAATCGCTCCTTAGTACAGAATCACAATTATTCACCCCCAGAGTCAGTTAATGGACCGTTATAGTCCCTTAAAGGCAATTAAAGTTAATTATACAAATACCATTACTTAAACTATATTTAGGATTGATTTTGACGTTGACTTGACAATCTTGACATTAAGTTTACAATTTGAGTGATTTCGCCAATAAATATCTTTGGATTTCGCAAGCAAAATGTCTAATTTCGCGGATTTCGCCGATTTTATTGAGTTTATTGATTACGATAAAAGAGTAGAAGGCATAGACATGTGGGGCCAAGGTGATATTTACGAGATTTCGATTTCGAGAAAATACTCGGTCCAAGAATTTTATGCACGATACAAGTTTACACCAGAATGTGTAAAAACGGTTATGTATATCGCCCATACTGGTGCCAGGCCTAACGAAACCAACAAAGAAAGGTTTAACATTTGCCTCGGAAATAATGATGCTGGTGACAATACGGTACTTTGCTACAGGCAGTTTTCAGGTTAGTTATCTACCGATATACCTAATAATTTAATTAAATTGAATTGAGAGGAGGCAGGTATTTGTTATGAATTTTTTAATATACTACACTATTTTGTACACATTTACTCGAAGACCCGTGTGGTGCAATGGTTACCCTCAGTGGTTACCATACCGGATCGCTGTGCCAAGGGTTCTGGTCAGCGAGTCGGAAATTTGAATGATGAGTTCCAATTTCTGTTTTTTGTCTGGGTTCTTGGTGGCTCTTGTCTTTGTGTATTGTCCATAGCACTAGTTGGACTATATGAGTGTGAAGCATTATTATTATTTCTATTGCAGAACTTGGATGGAGATGTAATGAATATCTGCCAGCAATCTGTCTCAAGAATTATTGATAGCAAGCAAAATGCAAGATTTTGTTAAATTCTCTAGTACTGTAACCGAAATTAACACAGTAAAGTAATGATATTTTTTAATCAAAAATATATTTCTCATATCTGATGTTATCATGAAGTAATATGTAGGTTCTAATTCTTGTGGTTTTGTTACAGACAACTTTTTATGAAATAGCTCAATTTCCTGGAGAGATTGGATGTATAGATTGTACCCACATCAAAATAAGAAGTCCTGGAGGCATAACTTCAGAGGTTTATAGAAATAGAAACGGATGGTTCTCAATCAACGTCCAAGCTATCACAGGACCAAACTTGGAATGGAATTTCATGATTTAGTAGCTTGATGGCCTGGCAGTACTCATGACAGTTTCATTTACAACAGCAGTGCTATTAAACAAAGACTTAATACAAGATTATTACAAGGAATGATATTAGGAGAAAGTGGATATGCAGTTATCATCATTTTATCACCAAATTCCACTCCACAAGAAAATTATAACAAAAGTCACATTAAAACCTGAAACACCATAGAAAGATGTTTTGGCATTTGGAAAAGAAGATTTCCTGGTCTTCAAGTAGGCATGGTTTTAAAGGTGGATAAAATTGTCGCTTTCATATGTGCATGTGCTGCACTGCATAATATAGCAGTGATGGTGAATGACATGGTGCCTTCGGAAGGCAATAATTGTTATGATTTTGAAGTATCACCAATTATGGAAAATCAAAATAACGATGGGTTTTCAGTGCATCAAAATTTCAACCAATTATATTGACACACTCAAAATCTATTGTTATTGGGGTTTACCAGTAAAATGATACATTTTATAGATGAGTATGTAAGCGTTTGTTATTATTATTATAAAAAAGTATTTGAAAATATTGTATTGTTTTCCTTTATATTCTACGTCATACTTGGCAACCCTACAATGGCATATCCCTCACATTGTGGCCGGAGACCTGACTTCAGCAGTGGGAAAGCATAATTATGGGGAAGTTAGATATTGCAATGATGATGCATAAATAATTAATACGCTCATTTTATCAAAGTTACTTTATTTTGAAAAATCACTTTTCACTTTATATAATTTTAGCTTGGCTTTTTCAAGCAACACCTTGTTTTTCTTCTTTCAGTAACACTGCTTTGTTTAATTTGTTGAATTTCCAACTGTAAAGATAAAAAATATACTTAGGATATTTGATAATAAATTAAGATAAACTGTTAATAAAAGAGAATGGAAACACATAACTATAATTATACCTTTGTTTTCAAAGTTGGCATACCCATTTTTTTATTATTATCTAGATGTTTTATTCTCAGCATAGCTTCCTATCGAATAGTTGGTGGGCTATCATTCATTAACTAAATCCTCTTTTTGATTTGTGTCTGAAAAATGTAACATACTCGTAGGTACATACAACAACATAACAAAATTAGTCATCATCAATAAGAATAATAATATATAATATTAACATATAAATTTTTCATAATTCCAACCTAATACAGAAGTTTGTTGCTGGTCACTTTACTGATTGCTCATCATCCTTTGCATCTAATAGATCTAATATTACTATCAAATTATCAAATCAATTACTATCAAATGCATTTTTTATTTCACATAATTATTATCACAGGTGCAGCCTGATAAACAAATATTGACTTTATAATATTGCATATTAACTTAATACTCATAATATCAATCAGATTTAACTCAGTGAAACCAAAGCAAGCTGTTATATTATACCCACCTCTTCCACCAAATAAATAATTTCTCCATGTTGTGGAAGTGGTCCACCTCCAGTCCATAACAAATTCCCCGTTCTGTGGCTCGAGATTTACGTGCCAAAGCTTTCATATTGTCCCACGCACTCTTTTTCGCGGTATTTTACACTCCTTATCCTAAAACGATACAGAAATATAGAACTTGTTTTGATTACAATTCACATTGTTAATAACTTTTGTTTTGAATCATATTCGCTAATTTGAAAATACCTACCATGATAATATAAATAGGTCGGCGATAATTAAAGAAAATGAAGTGAAAGTTGAAACAATATAAACAAACAAATAAACCATTATGAATTATGATTGAATTGACACTTACTGTACTGCCATAGATGTTGTAGTATAACTATAGTATTGCCATAAATGAAATTGCGAGTTCTTTATCTTATTTTAAAGAAAAAAGCAACTTTGCCATGTTTTTATGTAAGAAAAAGTAGTAGACGAATTTGTTGTTACTATATTAGTATAAATCATCGCTCTAAAAGCATTCAAATAAATATTATTTTTTATGTGCTATCAACATATTTTACGTGTGGCTACACTAACACTCTATCGATATGATTATCGATAAGGTTATTTGACGTTCGTCCGCACTAGGGTCACTTAAAGTTAAGAATATGACTCTGAGATGAATCGATACTTAACATATTTAATCTCAATTAGTTATGAGCTCCTTACAGCTAAATAAACGAACCTTTCTGAGTTGGGGCGTTAAGGATATAGCGGTTGGAGGAACATTATTAAGTACGAAGCGAACTTGAATAAAGACCCTTTGAGATTACGTGGACTCTTTTATGTATTGAGGCCAATAGGAACACAATGTAAGCCGAAGATATTAATCACGAGGTTCAGAAGAGATGGCGTTGTTTTCTTTTCTTCGTGAATTGTTTCTTTGGTGATTGAAAACTCTGTTGTTGTCTACGTTCAGAATTGATTGGTAAAAGTTTACGCTGTGTATTACGTTTTTAAGCTGATATTCGGTTAAGAAACCAAAATTCGTGGCTATTATTAACTGAGATCTGAAATTGAGTACAAAACTTTTCGTTATAATAATTATATGTTTTAATTTGCAACTTAAGTAAAATAAGAATGGAAGGACTAAATTTCACTTTCACATATGAAGTGTGAAATGTATGCGGGTTGTAAAAAAAAACAATCATAAGTTAAAAATGTTATATAACAACAATGTATTTTCCTGACGAAACTTTATTTATTCCAGGAAAAAAGTTTTTTTATTCAAGACCTTTGTACGTCAATAATCGACCAATGAACAGACGCGTCACCTGATAATAAGTGATACTCGTTACAAGTGGATATCAGCAACACCTTCGCATCAGCGGTGCGTGGCCGTTTAAGAAAAGAAAAAGAAGACAGAAAGATGAATTAGAAAAGCAGATAGGTACCTACCTATACTATTACAAGTAATTAGTAAAGCCTTTGTTTAGCAGTAAAAATTACGAACGATAATAATATGAGCAGCATATTTTTACATAAATTTTGAATAACGTTTCATCAATGATTAATATGTGTTTACATTTTGGAAATGAATCGTGATATAATACAATTCGTCAAAATTATATAACCATTATGGATGGTTTTTGATTAATATCTGCTCTTCAAAGACGAACAGATATTTGCAAAAAGAAACATGATTTAACAGAAAAATAATAGGAAAATGATCCGTCAGACCCTAATTACCTTTCTCACTATTAGAAGAGGTTGAATCGGCTATACAGACATAATTCATACTGAATTATGTTTTTTATGCATAATTAAATAAATAATTGTGAGTATCATTTCTTTACATTAGATAAAAAAAAAATTTCTAAATCTTACTTTGTCTTAATTTTTAATAATTTCTCTGAATCTCTTATAGTTAGATAAGATTAGGTTACTTAGTTGAATTACCAGAGTGTACAAATAAATATTTTTAAAGCGAAAAATAAACCCGGAATCAAAAATCTCGGAAGTGGCCGCACTCAGCAACTTAGAGGATAGCTCTTTGTGGATTTAGACGAAAAACAACTTCTTGTTGATCTCAAAGAGAAAAATGTAAATCCGAATTGATTCAAAACACGTAGTAGGGAGATTGTACATATTTTATTGGAATAACAAGAAAATACCTTCTTCCAGAAGCTACCCTAGATAACTTGATATTATAATAATAAACATTCAACATAGTAGAGCTTAAAGTCTGTCCAGCGTTGACTTGCAATCCAGTCTCTCGGTATCGATGACGTCTTTGGTGTTACTCTGTGGTGTTACTAATAACGATCTTGTAGCCTAGTTTGTAGCGACCCTGCCTCCGAAGCCTGGGGCAGATATTTAGATGACAGATAAATATTTGTACTCGGGTCATGGGTGTTATTGTGATGTGTTATATACATATGTCTCGTCTATGTCACCCGCGACACAGGTAAAAACCTACTGCGGGGGTATGAGTGTGTGATCGTTACTGATGTCCGTGGGCGAAGGTGCCTTACTTACATTAATACTTGGAATTTTATGATAAATTGCCACACATAAGTACTTAGCGCTGCTATTGCATTCAAAATATTTCAATGATTGTTTATTATTGTTTTTGTTTATCATAATTATCAGTACCTAATGTGTAATTTATCAATTATACAAAAGAGTTAAATTAGTCTAAATCTGCATATGTAACATTGCTTCTATATCAGTTTATTCAATTAATTCCAAAGCGAAGTAAAATAAATTTAATGACCTTAAAACACTATTTCAATTGCCTAATTATAACAGGTATATTTTTATAAATAAGTCATTTATCAACTTTAGTCGTGATTCGTTTTTCATATTAAATGCATGAAATCGGTGATTTAAGGAAAGGTCGAACCTATAAAATACATTGTCCGAGTGAAAATATTTTCCTACTGCTTTAATTTTGTCCGTGCTGTTGTTGTTTTTGTTTATGTCCTTTTAACGGGTCGGCCTAATAGGTAGTAACACTCGCCCTCTGTAACATCTGCTTTTATTCACCAACGTTTATTATTCAATAAAACCGTAGCACCCACTTTGAATTTGTATTTTGTGGCATTAACTTCACCATTGTTTTCGGACGGCTTGTGGCGACTAGTAAATACATTAGTTAACAAACTCGAGTGCCGAAAATTCATAAGCCGGTTATAAGACTCGGATCAGGCTTAACAAACACAAGAAAATCTGGCAGGAGCTGTAATGCCAGGTTTTGTTGTATTGAATTGTCATGTCTGTTTTCGAATTCAGTCTATTAATACCTTGTTATTTACGTATTCAAAGTATTTTAAATTAATCACAAATCAACGAAACTGCAAAATTTTCATTCAGTTTTCAGACCAGGAACTGGCAAGCTCCGGATTTAGTTAGGTTTGTGAATGTAGTAATAACTTAAGTAGGCGATTATTGCGTATTCCACAGACATGTGTGTATTGCCTTATTGTGTAGTCCTTTATTTATTTTATTTATTTAATAATTTATGCACACAAAGATACAGGTACAGATAAAACATAACGTAAGGATGGTACAAAGGTACTGCTTATTTCTTATGAAATCTCTTCCAGCAGCCCTGAGACTGGAGAGCGGTATGTTTAGATGGTAGAAAGACTGTGCACACAAAATGCATTAAAAAGGAACTACAAACATATATATATATATATATATACATACATATACATATAAATCAAGTCAAACATAAAAACACAAAACAATCATCCATAAAAATACAAACATACATACATAAATAAATACATATAATATTACTACGAATACTGACGATGAAACCAAATAGTCGCATCGTGTTAAGTGTAAACCGACGGTAGGATAAAATTATGTAATAGACACTTTATGCAGCTAAGGAGCTTTATTTGGTATTGATGATGCTGTGTACCGGGTTTGTCTAGGCCTCGCCAAGAGATGAAACCTGTACTCAGTTGTGGAATAGCGTTGATAGAGTTGGATAGATAAAATTATCATAAGAATAAATGCAGTTCCCGATTACGTGTTAACACTATAAAACAAATCTAAAAACTATCGCCGATGGATCATAAACCTTTCAAAGAAAATTCTAAACTGCTCAAGCCGTTTGGGAGATAAATGTAAACAAATTGTAATATTATTATTATTATTAATAATAATAATAAATATAAATAAATAATAATAATGTCACATTGGAAAACATCTTTACAGGTAAATGCCAATGATAACACAGTGATAACTAGACAAATATTTATTAAAAGGGGAATCTATCAAGGCGATTCCTTGAGCCCGCTGTGGTTCTGTCTCGCCCTTAATCCTCTTTCACACCTTTTGCATCAGTGTAAAGTTGGTTACTGCCTTAAACACACGAGAGAGGAAACAATTATATCGCACCTTATATATATGGACGATATAAAACTTTACACAAAAACACATAACGAGATGAAACAGCTAGTAGATATCACAGTAGAGTTCAGTAATGATATAAAGATGGAATTCGGTTTCGATAAATGTAAAACGCTACACATAGTAAGAGGGAAAATTCGACCAGGTGATTATGCGATAGATGACGATTATACCATAACAGCATTGGAGCCCACGGACATGTACAAGTACTTAGGGTATAAATAACTGAAAGGTCTGGATCACACACTACTGAAACAAACACTTACAACTGAATATAAGAGAAGAATGAATGCCATATGCAACACACAACTGTCTGGAAGACATACTATAAAAGCTTTAAATACTTATGCCATTCCCGTTTTAACCTATTCATTTGGAATAATTAAATGGGCCAAAACAGACATAGAGCAAATAGAACGCAGTACACGTACTACATTAACAAAACATAATTATCTACACCCTAAATCTGCAATAGAAAGACTCACCATCAGAAGACATCAAGGAGGTAGGGGTTTAATAGACTTACATCATCTTTGGCAAAAACAAATCTTTCACCTTAAAACTTTCTTTCACACAAAATCTCGCACAAGTAACATTCATAAAGCCATATCCCTTAATGACCAGAACTTTACTCCATTAAACTTAAGTGAGCACTCAATCATTGAAGACCCCAGACATACAAATCCACAAGAACAGAAAATAGAAAACTGGAAGAAGAAATCCTTGCACGGAAGACATCCCTATGACTTGGAGCAAGCCCATATAGATCCTATAGCATCAAACAAATGGCTTAAAGTAGGCAATCTATTTGCAAAAACGGAAGGATTTCTTATAGCTATACAGGACCAAATAATAAATACAAAAAATTATAAGAAATTTATAATCAAAGACCCATCTATAACAAACGATAAATGCCGCAAATGTCACAATCAATCAGAAACCATTCAACATATAACTGGGGCATGCACAACACTCACACAAACTGACTACACACACAGACACAACCAAGTAACTAACATCATCCATCAACAACTTGCACTTAAACATAATCTCATTCAAAATACCAACACTCCGTACTACAGATATACTCCTGCAACAGTATTAGAAAATCCCTTATATAAATTATATTATGACCGTGCCATACTTACTGACAAGACTATACACTATAATAGACCTGATATAACACTACTAGATAAAGCTAACAAAACTACTTACCTGATAGATATCGCAATCCCCAATACACACAATATAGCTAAAACCATTGCTGAAAAAATAAGTAAATATGCAGATTTAAAAGAGGAAGTGATGAGAATTTGGAACCAAGATAAAGTATATGTAGTGCCCATAGTACTCTCTACCACTGGCGTAATCCCCAAACATCTTCACCATAGCATTAAACTCATAGGATTAAAAGAAACTATATACGTAACTCTTCAAAAAGCAGCTATCTTAAATACATGTAGAATAGTAAGAAAATTCATGCAAATAGATGAAAATAATTTAGCATCCCATAACACCGTAAACAAAAGTTAATTTACACACCACACGCTGCATTTACTTGGCTTCGACCCGTAAATGTGGCAGTAGAACCAGTGAAAAGCTGAGAATAAAATCTCTTTCCGATAATAATAATATTTTCAAATGAGACTTTTGAATATGTATGTATTGGTCTCGTAATATAATATTATTATAGGTAAACAAGTAACAAGTTTACTAAGGGTAAATAAAGTACCCTTAGCCAAGTTTTTAAACCATAACAAAGTAATAATTTGTTAGTTATTGAGAAACTTTAATGATAATGTCAATGACGCAAATTTATCGAAAAACAAACAATTCTATTGGGGTCGACTAAGGATGATATTAATTTTATGTTCCCTTTATTATAGCGATTTAAAACTGGCTTTCTCGAACAAAAACCTATTCTGAACTCTGAGCACGAACCTTTGTGGAGGAGAAATATTAATATTATCACTCATGGCAGACTCAGCACAGATTTCCGTTCTTAGAGCCTTGGTTCTCACGCATTACATGTGTTTGTGATATAATGTGCCTTTAACCATAAGAATAATGAATAAACAAAACAGTTTAAGTTTGCCGTATGTCATTATTATCCAGAATCTGATCCTTATTAAGGACACTATCGAATGGGGTAATAACACAGTGTTTATTTTTTCAAAATCAACGGGATCGATTCCTGGCTAGGAATATCGAGTTTAAAAAATCCAATGATGCAATTTTATTTTTTAACCAAATCGAAATACTTGAAAAATTCAACGTGTACAGCCACCTGTCCGTTTTCATGACACCAAAACCTCACTGACGCCATGCCGTCAGAAAGCAGCAATTTCTGGCCATCCGACATTGCAAACGAAATAAACAAAATGTACGTATTTTATATTTTATGGTTCATCTCGTACAACAAACAAAGATGTAGCAGGAGGACTGGGTTGTGAATACATTGAGTGCGACTTCTGACAGGAGCAGCATTTGTCGTAGTCCTGTATAGTTTTCGTCAGCCGGTATTCAGCAGGGTGAACGATGAGTAGCAGTTGAATGAACTCAACGATGATTGGAGCTTTTTACATCCAATGACATTACTTAAAATAATCAAGACCTATAGATTCCTCAGTCCCCTAGATGTATAATCTTTAAAGTTAGTCATAGATAAATAAAATTTTTGAGTGCATTGTCTAAATTGTGAAATGTGTAACTTGTTTATAATTTTCCGCCATGCTACCTACAAGAATAAGCCGAAATTTTCTTGCGCGCAGCACGATGTATAAAACTGCTAGGTGAGGTCGACAAGAGAAAATTCTCCATAAATTGAATGAAAAAGTATCTTATATTCATTGTCCTTCTTGCTTAGTTAGGAAGTTCGCTTAAATGAAATTCCTGTAAGGAATATTCCAATTTTAGATACGATAAATGAACAAAAAGGCCCGAGATTCGTTATTTCCCTTTGTATCCATTTCAAGAAAGAATGAGTGAATGAATGAACAGTGTGCATAGGTACCTCATTACAATCAAATTAAAGTCTCGTTCAAGATTTTTCCTGTCTCAATGATTATTTCAGCTAAATATTAACGTACGAGCACTTATATAGTCTTAAACACGTCTTATCATCATAAATTTGAACGAGATCTGAAAAGTAGTTTTTGAGACTTTGAAGTCGGTTATTTTTTGTTAGTAAAATTAAGATTATGTTGTTTTCTTCTAGTAGCCTTGATGAGTAAACGTAGATGAAATAAAACATAAAACGTAATAGAAGAAAGCTACATTATTCTATTACTCTGTCTCAACTACATCGATATAATTTAATATACCTACTTTAAAATTCTTTGCGTGACGTGTGACTGCTACGACGCGGGCCGCGGCGACGTACAACAGAGTTCTGTGCTACGACGCCCGCTACCAGCTACGAATGTATCTGTTGTAAGAGACGATGATTTATTGTGTTCATAAAGGCTTACAACCATTAAAAAAACAACACTAAAATACTCAGTCAATATCATCATAATAATATTAATCTATGTGTTGAACCCATGTCAATTGAGAACCCTTGAAAATGGATTGTCCTATGAATTAAGTAAAATTTACTGAGCGGCCGTTCACTCAATGTAATTGATCGTGTCAGGGGACAAACCGTGTTATCAAAATTTTACTCGTTAATATTGCTGTGGCATGAAAACATTTTATCGACAACATTGCGTATAACATTCTGTAGAATTATCTTTATAATTATTATGTTAAAAATAAAATTCTTTAGCTTAAGATTAATTAAGTTACTTTGATTGGCAATGAAATCAAAAGAAGCCTATTTTACATTGAATTATTGTGTTTGAAAATTTGTGTCCCGCCGTGAGGTTCTATTTTCAAAATTGAGATCCCGTTCTCCTTTCAAAATCGAATGAATCCATTGAAAATTAAAGCCGGTCGGCGCCAATTCATTGGGACATACATTGTGTTCGCGGTGTCGCGGTCGGTTCTATATGCTAGTAATAATACTTCAATACTATCTTATTCGTTGTTAAATAAAAAAACGGCCGTTACACCGATAGAATATGGGTAGAAGTATACTGCTAATCTAAACATGCATTTATTATGCGAGTTACAACATCTTTATTTGTAAACCACGTATCTGTAAAGCCTCCTTACCTCAACAAGACTCGACTACAAAGTTCCAACGATGATTTTACGTTGGTTTGTCTTATTTTCATCAAACATACCTACGCAACGTTCTCGTCAAAGTGAAATGTCTAGTTGAGATAGTTCCTGAGAGCTATCAAACTTTACAAGCGGAACAATTCGATTGCATTCCGATAAAAGCGCCACTGAATAATTCAGTCGCAAGCATTCAGCAGATCACGACGAATGCGGAAATTCTATTTGTTTGATGACCTTTACTGATGTGTATGGTATAAAATCTATACAAATAAATAAAATTGGAGTGTCTGTTTGTAATATTAAAATAACCGCTTTTTAGGGTTCCGTAGCCGAATGGCAAAAAACGGAACCCTTATAGATTCGTCATGTCTGTCTGTCTGTCTGTCTGTCTGTCTGTCTGTCTGTCTGTCTGTCTGTCTGTCTGTCCGTCCGTCCGTCCGTCCGTCTGCTATACTGTTGAAACTTGGTAAGTAGATGTATTCTGTGAACCGCATTAAGATTTTCACACAAAAATAGAAAAAAAAGCGGCCAAATGCGAGTCGGACTCGCCCATGAAGGGTTCCGTAGCAGCAAGTAACATAATATAAAAGTTCATGTACTTCATTGTAACTTTGATCGATTACCACTTTGGAAGTGTCTCTCGCGCAAACTATTCAATTTAGAAAAAAATGATATTGGAAACTTCAATATCATTTTTGAAGACCTATCCATAGATACCCCACACGTATGAGTTTGATGAAAAAAAAATTTTTGAGTTTCAGTTCTATGTATGGGGAACCCCCAAAATTTATTGTTTTTTTTTCAATTCTTGTGTGAAAATCTTAATGCGGTTTACGGTATACATCTACTGATCAAGTTTCAACAGTATAGTTCTTATAGTTTCGGAGAAAAATGGCTGTGACATACGGACGGACAGACAGACAGACAGACAGACAGACAGACATGACGAATTTATAAGGGTTCCGTTTTTTGCCATTTGGCTACGGAACCCTAAAAACAATAAATTTTGGGGGTTCCCCATACTTAGAACTGAAACTCAAAAATGTTTTTTTCATCAAACCCATACGTGTGGGGTATCTATGGATAGGTCTTCAAAAATGATATTGAGGTTTCAAATATCATTTTTTTCTAAACTGAATAGTTTGCGCGAGAGACACTTCCAAAGTGGTAAAATGTGTGTCCCCCCCCCTGTAACTTCTAAAATAAGGGTATGATAAAACTAAAAAAAATATATGATGTACATTACCAAGCAAACTTCCAACGAAAATTGGTTTGAATGAGATCTAGTAAGTAGTTTTTTTTAATACGTCATAAATCGTAAACCGCAAAAAACATTGATCAAAGTTACAACGAACTACAAGAACTTTTATATTATGTTACTTGCTGCTACGGAACCCTTCATGGGCGAGTCCGACTCGCACTTGACCGCTTTTTACTAAGTGCATTTGGATGTATACACGGTACATATACCAAAACAACATTTTTTACAATTTTTGTCTGTCTGTTTGTTCCGGCTAATCTCTGAAATGGCTGGACTGATTTTGACGCGACTTTCACTGGCAGATAGCTGATGTAACAAGGAGTAACTTAGGCTACTTTTATTTTAGAAAAAAAAAAATAGTTTATTAGACGATACGAAGTTCGCCGGGTCAGCTAGTATACAATAATAAAAGGTTTTTTGGTGACATCAGGGTTCTGCTTTCTGCACTTCTTCTCCATGAAAACTTTAACTATAGGTACCAAATGTCAGATTATACGTGCGTGTATTATTCTCGAAAAGGGGTATCAAGATTTTCCTTCACGTTTTGATACGATGTAAAATATGTATTTAAAATATGTTTTCATTTTACATGTTACATGTGAATGGAAAATTCCACGTACACATAATAAATAAGTCGCAGAAAAATATCTCACTTCCTACGTGACCGTGATAGCAAAGCGGCTGCGGTAACGTATGTCACTTGCTGCTGGTTTAAACAACTGTCACTTCTATCTTCACTTTAATGTAGGTACCAAACTTGAAACAATATTCATGTATATAATGAAAGTACTAAATAAATAATTCTTCTATTATTTTAATATTTTTATGAATATGAATAGTTTTTCTATACTAATATTATAAAGAGGAAAGCTTTGTATTTTTGTATTTTTATATTTTTGTATGTTTGCAACGAATAAACTCAAAAAAATTCTTTCACCATTAGAATGATACATTATTAACGAGTAACATAGGCTATATTTATTACTAGAAAAAATTAGGGATCCTTGCTAAAACTTCAGTAACGTGAACCAAGGTGTAAAAAAATTTGCTTAAAAATTTATTTCATCGCATACGCTGCGGAAACTATTCATGATAGAACAAAAAAATGTTCTACAATATTAGAGAATATATCAATATCTACAAAAAACCTCGCGATACTATATGTCCAACGATTGTAGTTATGTCACTATAACCACTTTTTACATTTTAAAAGTTAATAAAAACGCTGACCAAAATCAGACCATGATAACCATACCTTCGTATTAATCCTTATCCGAATAAATCATTTCATATTCAAAACTGTTTCAATATCTGTTAATAACTTTTTGAAATACTCAAATCGGACATTCCATTCAGAAGATATTCAGAAAAACATCAGTAACGTGAACCAAGGTGTAAAAAATTTGCTTAAAAATTTCTTTCATCGCATACGCTGCGGAAACTATTCATTATAGAACAAAAAAATGTTCCACAATATTAGAGAACATATCATCATCTACAAAAAATTTCGCGATACTATGTGTCCAACTATTGTTGTTATGTCACTATAACCACTTTTTACATTTTAAAAGTTAATAATAAAGCTAATCGAAATCAGACCATAATAACCGTACCTTCGTATTAATCCTTATCCAAATAAATCATTTCATATTCAAAACTGTTTCAATACCTATGGATAACTTTTTGAATTACTCAAATCGGACATTCCATTCAGAAGTTATTACGAATCCGCCGCCGTACAATGACCAGTGTAGACCCACGCATAGCAGCCGTAGCGTAGTTAGGCGACGAAGGAGGGGCACGAAGTGCGGGGCGGGCTAATCTATACATATAATAAAATTGAAGAGTTAAACTGTGATTTTGAAAATGTTTTTTTCAAGTTGCAAATCGTTATTTGCACGATACCAACACCGAAAAATGAGTTTTTAAAAAAATTTCCTGTCTGTCTGTTTGTTTGTCTCCGCAAATCTCTGAAACCACTGAACAAATTTTAACACGACTTTAACTAAGATATTAAAAAGTCTTCAACTTAGCATTTAAGCTATTTTTATGGTTCCACACCAAAGGGTTCCTTAGGAATATTTTGTATGGAAAAATAAAAAAATGTCAGCTGATTTGTTTTAAATAATAAAAAAGTTTTCTCCGTACAAAAAGAGTAATACATGCATATCTTAGTTTTTACTTATATGACATGGAAAGACCATAAAATGCCTTTAAAGGTTATTTTTTTCAATAATTCAAATCCCTATTACTGAGTGGATATCTGTTTTCTTATTTTGTTTTTAAGAGCATGTTTTTTGCGTATTTAAGTGCTCTAGTATAATTTCAGCATTTTATTAATTTCACCTTGGAAGTGGTGGAAAAACGCAAATTAATTATGTATAAGTAACCGGTCTTGGCCACTAGATGGCGCTGTATTTGCTGATTCACGCCAACGACTTTAATACATACAAACCTCTTTTTTACCTACAAATAAATAAAATTGAAGAGTCCGTCTGTGATTCCGAAATAACTGAATTTTTCATGTTGTATCGTTACTTGCACGATATCAAAACCAAAAAAGAGTTTTTTTTGTTAATTTTTAATTGTCTGTTTGTCTCCGCTTATCTCTGAAACCAATGAAAGGATTTCAACAGGACTTTTCTACGATATCGAGTCTTCAACTTAAATTATAGGATATATTTTAGGGTTCCATAACAAAGCGAGAAAATAAAATATGAGTCGATTTGTTTTAAACTTACAGAAACCTTTTCTTCATCAAAATAAGGCACAGGTACATACATTTCTTAGTTTTTTTTACTATAATTTTTGCAAGATGGAGCCAGAATGTGGCACTGAGTAATTTTTTACAATAATTCAAATAGCTATAACGGACTAAATATCTATTTTTATCTACAGTTTTTTTTAAACCACGAATTTCCTATTTATGCTCTCCAACAAAAATTTTGCATGTTTTATATTTCACCATGGAAGGGGTTGAAAATCGTAATTTAGTTGTACGAACAGTTGGCATTGAACAAATTGAACAATTGATAATAAAATACATAACTCCACATACAAAGCGTATTGCGACGTGTTAAATCAAGCATAGGATTGTTCTTTGAAGTAGCTAAGTGTTCCATGATTTTTAGAGTATTATTAGTAGTTAGAGTATTGTTGTAGTTCTGTTATAATGCGTATCTTCAGGAACATCACGTTAAGACTGCTGAGTGCTGAATTTTCTCATTTTCTGTGAAGGAAAAGTGGAGATCCCCTTTGCCGAATTATGAATTTGCCAAAACTACAATGTAATAAATGTGAAAATGTGTTGCCGTAGACATAACTCATCTCACATAACTCATCGAATTAACCTTAACTCTCTCGCATCGCTGAACCAATCTTGATGTGTTTGGGATAAATATAGATTGTATCTTGGAGAAGGATTACTACTTTTTTTAAATCTGGGTACCTATATAATGTGAAATATTATTAGCCAAATTATTAGCCAAAAGGCACCATACAAACTATTTATTCAATGTAATTTACTATGGGTTAACCAGGAAACACAAAATTTAGAAAATAATATGATGAAATAATAATAATAAGTAAAATCAATCGACCAAGTGCGAACTAGGGTTGTTGAACCTAACTTAACTATTTAGTCAGGGGCGTAGCTACCGCCGTATCAGCCGTATCAATTATACGGGGCCCCGGGGTTGAGGGGGCCCCCAATGCGCCTGAGAAAAAAATCGTGAAATGATCCGGAAATTAATTATTATGATTCGAAAAATGTTCCGGAAATCATCGATACTTCATTGAAAAGTGAAATCAACAATAAAATTACTTTCTGGACCATCTTTCATCGTATTAATGCATTAATTACTTTAGCATCATGCAATTTATTTTTAAGAGGCCATGATTCTAAATCTGGAAACTCGACGAATTGAAGACAAACAGGCAGTACAGATAATAAGAAAAACTTCTAATCAGTTATTTAAATGCCCTCATCAGAATTTAAACAAAATATTAAATGTACAAAAAAATTACGTTCTACACGACTCAAGATGCTCTCCGGAACTGAGTGCTGCGCGAACATGCCGGCGGCAACCCCATGACACAGCGCTCCGGGAATGCCTCAGGAGGAAGCTCATTCTACACGTAGCACGTGCGTGATAAAGATGATCGGGAGAATCGGACCGTAGAAGTTCTCCACGAGTCTCATCGGTGTGGATAAAACTTCAATTCGGCCATGAGCTTTGTAAAGCATGAGCAGGTGCCTCGCTCTCAGTGCCTTACTCCTTAGCCCGGTTTAAAACATCAAGCTTTTTGGAAGCCAACGTAGCCATGGCTTCCAAATGACGCTGGTACTACACATCACTCGAGATGTCAACTCCCAGAATCTTACAACTCTTTTAGTGATGAGCGCGGCACCCTGGAATTGAGGCACTACGAAAAATGGGGTTTTCTTAGTGGTAAACGCGCCAACTTGTGTCTTCGTGGGCTTGAACTCGACTAAATTAAGTCAACCCTATTCCGAGACTTGCTCCAGAGAGTTCTCGACTTCAGACACAATTTTAAGCCTGCTATCCGCCACTTGCAAGTTTTGCAACTGAGAGGAATTAAGGGGGGCTGTGTAGTAGGCATCCCCTGTGCTGTCATCTGCATAGCAACAGTTGCCACTCATGCCATGTCATTGATATGCAGAATGAACAGCGTAGGGGATACCACAGACCCTTGGGAACACCAGCATTTTATAGGTTTCATATCTGAGCAACAACCATCTACTATGTAGTATATTGATATGTCGCTCAGATAGAAAGCTGACTACCCAACTGCATAACCTCTCACAGCGACTGTAAGATGTTTATTTCGTGAGACATCCCTGTGCCAGTCCTGGTCACAGGCTTTAGCGAAATCTAGGCTGACTGATAGTGCTTCCCCGTTGCGATCAATAACCTGACGATGCCTACAGGTGCATAAGATAAATTTGATGATCACCAGCTGAACGATCGTCGCAAAAACCGTATTGTCGATCACAGATCAGCTGATGATCTTCCAAATATCCCAGGAGCTGCATGTTAATCTCGCGCTCAATTACCGTTGCAAGCAGGGAGGCTATAGGCTTATCTTCGAACCTTCTTCGTATCGTACGCTCACTTACGGTTACACCCGCACTGCTTCTAACTCATGTCGGGCTTGGACTGCCGTCAAACGGGGGTTCCTACGTACACGAAGCCGAAAGAAACGATCATCCCTACTCGAAGTGCGTCTTTTTCTGCCTTGTTCTGGTTTTCTCACATAAGTACCGGTCTCCCTGAACCGTTGGATACTGCGTTAGATTGTTGAAACTGGTCGACGAAGATCTCTGGATATCATTAGTTAATAGTATCAGGCGTTACTTTGCGGAAATCCATTGTTATTAAGTTAGTATTAGTCTACTTTGCAACAATCCGCGGATAACATGTATGATGGTATATACTTTAAGACATGCGTGGCACCTCCCTCCCTCCCTCCCACATTAAAAGTATATACCAACATACATACCAGCACCAACACGTGTTTCGCCCCGAAACGGAGCATCATCAGGGTAAGTTGACTCTACGATGGTTAGTCGCAAAGTGAACATCGTTCACTGAGCGTGGCCTATTTATACCCTACTCGCCCACTGGTTATCTAATGACGTTGTTGATAATTAGTGATTCACGCGCGCCGGCAGAAACCGGGTCTGACGTAATCTGGTGATTATTACTGTTGGAAATCCTCAGTAAAGGCAAGTTGGATACATTAATTTGTTCATTCAGCAGTGTAAAACTTGGGTTATTATTATGTTTTATTATTTCTAACTGCTCTAGTATATTTAATTTAAAACCCTTTTCCGATTTATGTAATACGAGTAACCGCCCTCGCTTTGCTTCGGTTTTCTTATTTTTTACACCTTGGGTTACATTATTGAAGTTTTATTAAGGATCCCTAATTTTTTTGAAAATATAATATAGCCTATGTTACTCGGGGATAGTGTAGCTTCCCAACAGTGAAAGAATTTTTCAAATCGGTTCAGTAGTTTCGGAGCCTATTCAATGCAAACAAAAAATCAAATCTTTCCTCTTTATATATTAGTATAGATATTGTATGTATGGTTACTAGTTAAACTGTGACCTGATTCTATTAAATGTTTAGCAAAGTTAGACTTATCCGCGTGACCATTCCTATATGCGGCCATATGTTCCCGGTAACCTTATTATTTGTCCTGATTATAATGGCGTGTACGTGGGTCAAACTGGTAGAAATTTTGACACACGTTAAGACGGGGAATCAACCAGCCCCGGATCTACAATTTTTTCGAACCGGGGCAGAAACTTGATAGTGATAGAGATAAGATAAAAAACCTCACAAATAAATAATAGCTGTCATTTTTCGTGAATGGGACAATAAAAACTCTTTTTTAATAAATTTATTTATTCTCCCAACCAGGCTTCCGCATGCTAGGCGCTTTGTGCAGCACGTTTTTTATTTTTAATCATACTATATTATGATTTTTGCGCCCCCTGAATTGCCGCCCGGGGCGGGTGCCCCGGTTTGCCCCTCCCCCCCCCCTAGATCCGGGGCTGGAATCAACTCGGGAGCACACATCTTTAACACCACTGCGTGAATACTGTCTGGTCCTCTCAACTTCTTGGTATCAAGCTCTCACAGATTTTTAGGCGGAGGCGATCCCTCTATCATCAAGAGTTGAGTTGGCGGCAAAAATGATGCCAAGAAGTTCAGCATTCCCCTTTGCCGTGTGGACCACGGAGTCGTCCGATTTACGCAGTTGTGGAAGAGACGACCGACAGAAGTTACCCTCAGCAGCTTGAGCTAGCGACCAGAATTCTCGACTACCAGAGGGGTAATCGTCCATTCGCTAGCCAGTTCTGCCGATGAACTTTAAATTGCCTTCCTTTTAGTCTGCTTTTTTGCTGACCAGGAGGCAGCGTTAAACTTTGTATTAAGCCCTGAGATGGATCTCAGTGTGCACGCGGATGACCATGTCGTTGACAATGACCATGATCCCCTGTCGTATCACATCGGCTACTGAGTCTGCGCTCGCGTTCGGATCTCCCGAAACGAAAAAGAGCTGCACCCAGAATAAAATTTTAGAGTATTGATTGTATGTGGTTTATTAATCGATGTTAATATATTATATTTGTTTTAATTCACGCTAGCTTTTTTATTTCTTTTGAGAAAGATATTTACCCTCGAGTCGAGAGGGGGCCCCCGGCAAAATTTTGATACGGGGCCCCGGAAGGGCTAGCTACGCCACTGTATTTAGTGGAACCTAATATTAAGTATATTAGCTGTTTTTTTATATGCCTTAAGCAGGCAAACAAGCAGACGGGTCACGATGGTAAGTGATCACCGTCGCCCATGGACATTAGCAACATTAGGGGTGTCACTAATGTGTTGCCGGCCTCAAAACGTGTAACGAAAAGATAAACGGAATCGAGAAACAAACTTAACTTTACCATTGAAAAACTGTCTCCTCATACATCGACATGGGTCCCGATCAAATTACCAAGTTTTGCAAATAGGTGTAAAATCATTTTCTTTGTGATACCTATTACCTACTTACAAATTCATAGTTTTCTTATTTTTTTCTTTATCCTATGTTATACCTAAGACATTTCTTTTAGCCGAGTGTCTTTTGATTGCGTTCACAACACAGAATATTGATCTTTTCACAGCTCCTAGGGATTGCAGACCTGAGTGTTGGATATGAATTTTAATTTGTTACCTTCACGCGTTCCTTAGAAGAAAAGGTTTTGACAGACAGACAAACAGACGGGCAATAGAGTAGGTGATCTTATGGAAACCATGTTTTTTCTTTTGAGGTAAGGAACCCTAAAAATATGGAAACTTTATGTGGTGTATTGACCTTTCATTGTAATGCGGTTCTAATGATCAATGTATGTTCTGTAAGTAAACTAAAGTACCTAATATTTTTGCCGAAGCGAAGCGAGGGCAACTGCTAGTCTATATATATAAAAGAAAGTCGTGTTTGTTACACTATTTATAACTCAAGAACGGCTGAACCGATTTGGCTGAAAATTGGTGGGGAGGTAGCTTAGAATCAGGAGACGAACATAGGATACTTTTTATCCCGGAAAATAGACCTGTACCTGTGGGATAAGGTAAATTTTTGTTATATGTAGTTGATAGATTAGTTATTTATACAGATATAAAATAAAGCTCGGGGATGGATATAGGATACTTTTTATCCCGGAAAATAGACCTGTTCCTGCGGGATAAGGTAAAATTTTGTTATGTGTAGTTGATAGATAGCTATTAGTTATTATTTTTAGCGTCTTTTATGACTCCTTTTTTTACTTGGGAGCGGGAGCGGGAGCGGGAGCGTGAGAGGGAGAGGGAGAGGGAGAGGGAGGAGCACACAGAAACTTTAACGGCTAGCGATACGAAGTTCGTCGGGTCAGCTAGTCAATTAAATAAAACAAAGTTTATTTGGTATTGTATAAGGAAGAATATCAAAGAAACCCTCTGAATTTCATTCTTATTTCAAGTCTAAGTTCGTGTTTCCTGAACGAAATGATTAATATGGTAATCTATCAATATGTATCAATGATGTGATTAGGAAATTTATGCCACCAGTGGATTAATTCATGCCTAAGTTTAATTTCAAAACAAACAAACTAATAAGTTAATATTAGATTAAGTTGAAAAATGAACTAACGCTAGTCGTATTATCTTAGCAACTACTTAATATTACACGATTCAGCTATTATTCGGACTGGATAAAGGTTGTTATTTTCCGCCTCGTCGACCTCCCAAATTAATGGATTACTTAAGAGTACAGACCTACGATTGTGATGATATATCAGTCGGCTGGTAAATGTATTGCTTATGCTGACATGGAGAAATAATTAATTAATAGAAAAACATCTGAATGACCCGACAGACTATTAAACAGATTTTTTAGACGCTTATCTCTGAATTTGGAATATTCGACCCTAAGTGATCGACAGGGTTTAAGTATTCCAACTAAGGTCACATGCTAATTGTACCTATTGGTATAGAAGAGTCACTCCGCAAAATCATTTAAATAAATAGCGACTCAGTGTTGCCAATGCTACGGCAATTACCGTGTTCTACGGCTTTCAGGCCAAAAAATCACAAAATCTACGGCCTACGGCTGGAACTTAGGACCGTAGCAAATTCTACGGCTTTTCGCAAATTCTACGATCTTTTTGTTATTTATTATTTTTGCAGACATTTAACGAATGTTATGTTAAAACCCTTAAAACAGCGCCACTAGGCTAATGAAAAGTGTTCCTTGTTTTGTGGACATTCAAATTCACTGCCGTTGACTTTATTTTTTTTTAGTCCGAGCGCTGAACCCATGGTATATTATATATTGGCATAATTGGATAGCATAATATATTGGCAGCTGTGGACACGGCCCACAGTTGATCTTTTTCCATATAAACACGGCTTTTTTATCTTATGTACACGGCCTTCCTAAAATTTTCATTGGCAACACTGTAGCGGCTCTTGCTCCGACACAAAGTGTAATTCAGGTCGCACAGCGCCAATCGTCAACAGACGTTGACTTTAGACGTTGTCTCTCTTTTTAATCATAACACTTATCCTTTCTGACAAAGTCAGGGTTGTCTTCTTTTTGTGTGATGACATTGTGTGATAGATTAGACTAGATAGATACATATATATGACACGGCGTGGCAGCCCTTTTGAAATTGGCGATACGTCGAATGCGGCACGTATTTGTAACATCATACCAAAAATGCGAAGTGCGCCAGGCCTGCTAAGGTCCGTATTAATAAACCGATCTTAAAATCTTTGCGATTTCAAAATACGATTTGAGATGCTGAAATATGTCAAATCCTATGTAAAAATGACATTTTGTAAGATCTGAGATCGCGCTTTAGAGCCGACATCGGTTTATTAATACGGGCCCCAATCAAACCAATTACGTAACTAACTAGTAATTTTTTGGAGTTTCTTGTCCCTGTTCTTTTACAGCTGCTCATAAAAATCTTGGCATAAAGAATTCAATTCCAGGCTAATAATTTTCTCATTAATATAAACATTTTTCCCATTACCAAACCAATCGTAGAACGGACGATGGTAGGGACGAATGACAAATACTTGCAGCAGCTCACTTTACATTCGGTATTTTCTCCGGGATCGAGTTCAATAATAAGGAATAGTTCAGCTGAGGAAATTAATCTTTTTTGGTAGTCGCACCCGATCCCCTTTTGCTTAATTGGCGGGAACGAATAACTGGCTTATTAAAATGAATCTCCTTCATGAATGTTGCGCTTGAACAGAGCACCGCCATCAATATAGCTACAGGATTTAGCTTTAAGTTTATTAAGTAGCTGGACTTAGGTATTTAATCTGGTTAGAGGTTGCAGTTTCGAGTTTCGTTTCGAGGCTAAGCGATTTGCTAACTAAACTATTTGATTGCTTAATTTGTAAACATTGCTGCTCTGGACTTCACACGTCATAACTTGCCATCAATACGTGAAATCTGATCATAATTTACAAAATAATTCAAATGTCAAAAGTATGTATGTTAATAAGTAGTTTTATTTCTTTGAAGCTATGGATACAATCATACAACTATAGCAACAACTACTTGTTATGACGATACTGACAAATGCGTTAAAGTCACAGACATGTCTGTGGTTAAGTTAAAGTAAATATGAATGATGAAAACAATGTGAGTTTTAATAAAAACGGTGAACAAAGGAATACATTCATAAAAGCGAGTATTTTATTCATCAAACTGTAAAAATTAAGCAAGTAGTCAATATAAAACTGTATAGCTGTCATGGACAGTGACGTGATCAATGGACAAGAATACAATGGAAAGTTGCTTGTTTTTTTTAAATTATTGTACGGTCTAATGATCACGAACAGCGGCCACAGATTAATGTCAAAAAATTAAAAGTAGATACAAGATAAAGTTTATACGATTTCTGATTAAACAATAAAGTAATAATTACTTAGCACGAAATACTTAACTAAAGTTTTACTGTGTTTTTATGCGACAGCTATTTTATATTCTGCGAAATAACTTTGTAGTTTACATGTTTTGTGATTTTTTTCCTTTGGTCGGAGTTAGGGATGTACATTCTGGATAGTAGACAGTGGTGATATATTGCGAGGTAAGGATGGGTATAATTCATTTCGTAATAAACTTTGAACTTATTCTTGCCTAGGGCGGTCGAGGGTTTTGATAAAGACTGTACAAGACGTACGTTACAAACTTGTACCTTGTCTCCCTAGTCCAATTAAATGGAAGATCAACTTTTGATTACAGCCACATTTTTTGATTACAAAAGATGGAAGAACATAATATAAAAATTGTTGCATATAAGGGTTAAGACACATTGTTTGATGGTAGAATCGCAGAATAGGCCACGGGCTTCAAATGTGTAACGAAATTTTTTTAAAGAAAAGGAATAAAAAATAAACGTTATGCTTAAATGTGACGTCTTACTCTTAATTATTGTGAATTGCCGCGTTACTTGCGACACAAAGAATCCTTGAATATCTCTTAAAAAAAACACGGCAGTAACAAAACTTTTTTTAAGTTGCTTCTTTATTGATCTTTCTGTCAAATGGCTTGACTAGATGTTATATTTTCTGGACTTCAAACTACAGTAATTGGTAACAAATGATCAAATTAAAGTTCTCGTTTGATCAACAACCGATATGGTTGTTCAGTATCGAAAGTACACGATAGGATGAACAAACTGAATTAATTTAACTTCCCTGAGAGACGAGCCGCAGCTAGAAATATACATTAATTATGTTCTCGACTGCTTGTTAGTTGTAACGACTTGGAAATTGACTCGATATTTTTGTTCATTACGCATTCACCTAACTGCACTTTAATGTCTAAAGTGAAACAGTTTTCCTATCGAATTGAGTTGAATAGTCAGAAATTCGATCCAATAATGTTCGACATTTCTTTGTCGGTATAGCCTTTTTTGAAAATAAAAAAATGCCTTACAGCGGTTAGACTTACTGCCAAGGTGGCATTTTATACTAGTGACTGGTAGAAAATATACCTATATGGATGGTATGTACATTGCGTACAGTACCTATTTTATTTAATTATTTTTACAGTTTTTGTTACATTATGTAGATTGCAATATACATTACAATGACATACATAAAGTACATTGTAGGTTCTATATGTAAGTCTGTTTGTTGGTTTGCGTGTTTATCTATCTTACTCTAAATCCCAAATCAAATAAAATTTAAATCAATCGAATATAGGTCTTGTGAGTTACCAGGTTTTCCGACATCCCGAACCAAAGGGGGTTAAGATTTTTAAATATACAAGGTAATTGCATTATTAGTGTAACATAGCGATGGGCAACTCGACGAAATTTACTCGAGTAACTCGAGTAAACTCTTTGGTCGAGTAACTCGAGTAACGATTTTACGTACTCGAGTAAACTCGGCCGATTCAACTCAGCGACGAACGCGAGTCGACGCGGCGACGCGGTTCAACTCAGTCGGTGTTAATCGTCGAATTCGTCGACTTCGTCGAGTTGCCGCCGACGCGCTTCGCGTTGCGACGATTTTACTCAGGCAACTCATTACTCGCTCGCGTCGACTACTCGCTGAGCTCGCTGTCGCGTCGGTTCGGTTCGATTCGGTTACTCGAGTTTACTCGACTTTTTACTCGAGTAAACGGTTAATCTTGCTCGAGTAACTCGAGTTGTAAAAAGTATTACTCGGCCCATCGCTAGTGTAACAGTCGCGAAGTTCACCCGACAGCACTCAGTTGTCACAAGACCCTCATTAAACTGAGGAATTTAATGAAATTTGTGACTTGGAATTTTCTTTACGTCACTGACTTCCGATATCCAATTCTATTTGAGAGTATTCTCAGCTTTCATTAACAAAGAATGAAAAATATTATAGAAATCGAAGTCTACTGACGACTTGAATGTACATTGGATGAATTGTCCGTAAACGACAACAATGGAATATTAAAATGGGACTTTTTATAAACTTTACAAACAATCGATGGTTTTGAATTTAATCAATCGTGGAGCGTACTCTTTATTTCTAGGATAGAATAAATAGGTTTCTAGCGTATAGTGCATACGTATGTAAAGTCCTATACATAATTATGCAAAATATCCACTAAGCACATTATGCATTGTGCCGAATTCCATTTCGAAATTTTAGAGGGCTAACTTTACCAATATCAAGCGCATGTCTCAAATATTGCTATCTTGTGATCTTTTGCTCACAAAAGTCCAGTTGAGCGAAGAAAATAATAAAAGACAATCTAAGATTCGCCAAGAACGGGGCTTTACTGACTTTACATTTTCAAGACGTAATATTGCAGATCTGCAAGATCTAAATGACAAGTTTTACTGCTCTCCAATGTTGCATTCTATTTACAAAGAAGCTTACTTAGTACACAGAGTATGTCTTTGTGCTAATGAAATGAGATGGATATAAGAACAATGAGACTAAGTAAAGCTTGGTACTTACGCTAGTAAGATTGTTGAGATTTTATATCATTTGGTATATTACATAGGATATCATTAATTTTGAATTAGAAGTTAGATATCATTTTCGTGTTACACCAGTCATCGATATACTAAATTTTACTAGAAAACTAACTATGCGCGTATTTTATGAGCATTACTGATCGGTTTGGAGCCTTTTAGAAATAGTACAAAAATACTTACTACCAAACTTTAGCAGTACATAGATAGTACCTACATTAATTGAACATACTTTTAAGGGTTTTATTGAAACTTCAGCTACACTAAAATAAAACACATACTTTGTATTTCACCAATATGTGAAATGAGTGTAATCGGTAAGTTATAACTTCCTCCCTCCATATCCGCCAGGTTTTATTATAAGTCGTCAAGAACAGAGGGAATAGTTGGTTTTTGTCTAAGTTAGTACACATCTTGGAGTTATCGCCATACACCATATTCCATCATAACATGAGGAATTGTTGTTAAAGATTAACTTGCAATGAGCAAACCGCGTGTAGGGGATAATTAGGTTGAAGCAAAAACTCTTTTATGAGTAGAGTATCATATCAAGTGCGATAGCATCATATTATGACTCAGCTTGGCACGAAGGACATGATGTGGCACCCTTTAATTATGGGTACACTAAATGTAATAGACTCTTTAGCATAAGTATTTATAAGATTGCAATAGTGTTACCTATGTTGGGTGTCCTATTAATAATAAATAAATAAATAAATAAATGACATTTTCTAGGCGGCTTCTCCTTTGTAACATGAAAAGAAAAACATTAATGAATTAGTTTAACACATGTACTACCTGTTTTTTACGAGACCAATTCATTCTTGACTAGTTCATTATGGTTTTCTTAATGATGTGCTGAGGAGTTTCTTTACTTTCTTCTCCTCCATGACAAACCACCTTTCTGAAAAGCTGGTAGAATAAAAAATGACGTGCATTAGTGTATCAGTGATACCTGCATGAATAAAGAATTTTGAATTTCATATTAAAGTGACCTCTCACCTTCTACTCTACAAAAAGTATTTAACTCTATTACCCTGTATACGAGGTTGACGCTATGAAAAATTCAAAACAAGCGAAGAACTAGGCGCAATGTATGCGAAACGAAGCTTTTTCATGCTAATTCGGTTGAAAGTGGACTCCTTTATAAGTTACGGTAAAAATTAAAATATTTAACAAGAATCCGTTTAATACGATTTTTATAATCACAAGTGCGTTGAATAATTTCATTCAATGAAGGATAATAATGTGACAATAATAATTATGAAGAAATGTTTATATTATGTTGTGTTGTATTATAATAAAATTGTACTGAACTTAGCTACATAGAAAAGTGTATGATCTCCCATGTAAAGGTATTGAATGCATACCTAAATAAAGAAAAATTATAATTTTATTCGAATTTCGATCATTAGGAGGATAATCGTAAAATAAGTCAATTACACTGATTAAAATTTGGAATATCCCGCTATGGAAATGCACATTTTGTTTTGTTTATCCATATTAAATTCATAATTAAATTAACATTAAACTAAATCCTTAACCCATTTGTTACTATCGTTTGATATACGGATCAATGTACATTAAAAAATATTGAACAAACTGTGGGCAGTTTCAAATTGTATTGTTAATTGCTTATATTAGGTATATGTTTCCTTCATAACAAGACATATTTGGTTTTCAAATTAGACGGTTATACAAAATTTTACGAGCGTCGATAGTTCCTCCTTTTTTGACATTAATTTTTCAAAGGGCATAAATAATATGAATTTCCTGTTTTTTAAAAATATCTTGTGAGAACTTGTTGAATTAGATGGCTCTTATTATTTTTGTAATATATATCAATAAATTTTGTTTTAGAATATGTCACTAAATTGACGATAAAGTTAGTGTTCCGTATAACAAACGATAGTAATATAGACTACCATGTTTTGTCATTGAAGATCATAATGCAATTATTACTTTTTGATGTAAATACCCTACAAATGAATAGCTGATGGTAGCAGTCATCAATGCTCATGAATATTAGTAACACCAAAGCCATCACTAATGCGTTACTTGCCAATAAAGATACTTGGGATCCGTATATAACCTCTCCAGTTTCTAGGATGATTCACCTTCTAGGGTACTGACGAACTTGAGAACTTGACAAACGTGTTAAAAAACCACCAACACATTTGCGAACCTTCCTGGTTAACCTGGATAGTACTAGGATGGATCTCAGTGACCTTCAACACGAGCAAACTGGCGACATGTAGCCGCTACGAACATGGAGATCCATTTGGAGTGAAGGATGGATAAAGCCCTTGAAGGATAGGAAGGCGAAAATGTGACACAACAAAACTTACTTACAGCACTTTAAATACCTTGGACACTGGGTTACCTCTGACCTGAAGGATGATGTGGACATGGAACGGGAGCGTAGGGCGTTGTCTGTAAGGGCTAACATGATCGCCCGCAGGTTTGCACGCTGTTCCAGGGATGTCAAAATTACTCTTTTTAGAGCGTTTTGTACGTCACTGTACACGAGCAGCTTGTGGGTGGATTACACGGTGAAACAGTTCAACGCCCTACGCGTTCAATATAATAATGCTTTCAGGGTGTTGTTGGGGCTGCCTCGATTTTGTAGCGCATCAGGGATGTTTGCCGAAGCGCGTGTAGACTGTTTTTACACTCTAATAAGAAAACGATGTACATCCCTGTTGTGCAGGGTCCGGGGCAGCCCTAACAAGATTTTGAGAGTACTGTCGGAGAGATATGACTGTGGGTACCTTAATCACTGTAGCATGATACATATGCACTACGCCTATAAATAAATAAATAAATAAATAAATGATGGTAATGTTTTTAATACTGACTAGGTGTGCAATTTTGATTTAATTTAATGAAATATGTATGTAAATTATTATTTTGCCAATTAATTAATTTTATTTTTATTTTTATTTTATTTTATTTTATCGTAATGTGACAATTATTATTTGGAAATTTCATCTTGATTATTTTAATTATGTAATATTTAATGCGACCGGATAAATTTGTGATTATTGTACCTATTGATTTTAAGCCTACTAACACTAGCCTGTAAGACAAACCTACTAACAAAATATGGATTTAAATCTGAAATAAATGATTATTATTATTATTATTATTATTAAAACCTGCCAGGTAGTAACTAGGGCAGGCGTCGTCATCATCACCAGCAGCATCAGAATGATGATGATGATGATGCGAAAGATGTAATCTCAGTAGTTCAGTTGTCTAGCGAGTAATAAGAGATCAGATAAATCTGATGAAAATCCTCCGTAATTCACTCAGCAACAAGGTTTTTACATAATATACTTATCAAGTGGCATTGGTAATAAATAATATATTAGAATAAACTATATTCATATGTTATTTATTATATAATCTGACTAAAACTCACTATAAACAAGTATTTTATACAAACATTTCACGGTAGTACATATTACTAGCGTTCCGTATATCAAACACCATTTTCCAGCATTTCCACAAGAGTTAGAATTTTTTTTGAATTTTTTTCTTATTATTTACTTTATTACTATACGGCATACCAAAAACCGGCAAGTTCCATCGAAAAAAGTTATATCCGTAACAAGTGGGTTAAATAACGCCTACGAATAATTTCATTTTTCTATAGTGTTGTAAACTGTACTTGTGTGTAGTGTATCAGTCACTACTTAGGGGCCTCATTTCATGACTTTTGGACCCCTACCCCTCCTTGTCACAGCTGGTCACATTTGTGAGACCTCCACCCCCTAGTGTGAGCAGACCCCTCTTTCCCACTGGGCACTCTGGGCACGTGCCCAGGGCCCCGTGATCGATAGGGGCCCCCTAGTTTCTGTCAGATCACTAAACGATAACTGATATTTATTACAAAAAAACTTTTTCAATTTGAACAAATCGAACCTAAATTACTGACTACAATACCAATTTGCTTATTAGCTTTTTCATAAATCTAGAGACTTGCTTATCTACTTTCTTTGTCTATTCTAACAAAACAGTGTTCTGACAAAGTCATAAGGGCCCCATTATCCTAATATGCCCAGGGTCTCCAGTAGGTTAAAGATGGCCTTGAGTGTGACGTCACATATTATGAAATTTTACACCTAAAATTTATTAAATTTAAACAGCAGTTCCGAAATAAGTTTTATTTCCATTAATTGTTTTTTTTTTAATATTTACCTACATATAAATACCAATTATTCGATTTTGAAATGTGACGTCACAAAATTTAGGACCCCTCCCATCCCTTGTCACACAATGTCACACTACATTGACCTCCCCCATCCCCCCTAACGTGTGACGTAATTTATGGATGGCCCCTTAACATTATTAAGTATGTAGTTGTACATGTTAACTGTAAAGGAAATTTGAATTTTAGATTAATGCAGAATCCGCAATAAACTACGACGATGTCTTGACACTGCATAAATTACTATTTAAAAAGTTATGTGGAGATAATCTGCATCTAAAGATATGCAAATCATCTCCGCAGCAACGTTTGCGGGTTGCAAGATGTTGTATAAGTTATACAGTATAACGAAAGTAAGTTATACAGTACAAACAAGTAATACTAGCACTGATTTACATTCACATACACTGTCGTGTGATGGGTTAAATATTTCTGCTTGAGTATTATTTATTCCACTATTAAGTATATCCTGAATTTTAAAGTGAAATACGAATATTACGAATTTTAAAGTGAAGTATGTATGTATGATACTATTTGTATAAAAGGAGGGATTACTACCTTCCATTATTTCTGGGTTTTTAATGGAAAGAAATAACGGCAGTATCGACACTTTTATAAGATAACTCGCGTGACTTGCGTGTTACACAATAATGATTTTACTGGAAGCTTGGTTATGCTATATTATCTATTCTGTGGTTACTTTAAATAAATCATGAAAAATTGTCTGAAAATGGAAAAGGTCTGGAAACTGCTTATGCGTCTTATGCTCTTTAAGGAACTGAATGAGGCTTTGCCTACATCTTTTCTTTATCTCTATTTATATACGGCATCCTAAAACATACCCAGGTATAATAATGTTTTAACCCATATAATTTTTTAACAAGAAACCTAACTTATATTTTGTAAATAATTTTTATCGTAAACGGGAAATATTTTTAACCGACTTCAAAAAAAGGAGGAGGTTCTCAATTCGACTGTTTTTTTTATGTTTGTTACCTCAGAACTTTGGACTGGGCGAACCGATTTTGATGATTGTTTTTTTAATCGAAAGCTGGTGGCTGTCATGTAGTCCCACATAAATTTTATTGAGATCTGACAATTGAATCCATGAGAAAACCACATAAGTCGTAAATTTGTGTTAAGATGTGCGCGACAAATTGACGAATAACACGCCAACCGATTTCGATGATTCTTTTTTTAATCGAAAGCAGGTGCTTGTCATGTGGTCCCACATAAATTTGAACGAGATCTGAAAAGTAGTTTTTGAGACTTTGAAGTCGGTTATTTTTTGTTAGTAAAATTTAGATTATCATGTGACTTTTTTATATAACGCTTCACACTCATAGCCCCACACTAGGATTCCCTGTGTCGTGGGTGCCATGGACAACACACTAGGCAAGGACATACACACCCAGACCGAGAACAGAAATTAAAATTCATCATTCAAATTTCCGCTTCACTGGGAATCGAACCCAGGATTCTCGGTGCGGCGATCCGGCATGGTAACCATTACGCCACACGGGTCGTCAATTGTCGTAGACTGATTTGTAACAATCAATTTATAGTTTTGCTTCCGAAGACGTAGTATTATAAGCTACTAGGGCTCTGCCCGCGACTTAGGCCGCGTTTTCCAGAATAATAAGTACCCCACGGACGTAAAAATTAAGGTCCGTGAAGTACCCTATATCTTAATAACCGACTCAAAAAGGAGGAGGTATTCAATTCGACTGTATTTTTTTATGTTTGTTACCTCAGAACTTTCGACTGGGTGAATCGATTTTGATGATTCTTTTTTAATGAAAAGCTGGTGCGTGTCATGTAGTCCCACTTAAATTTGAGCTAGAACTGACGAGTAGTTTTTGAGTTTTTTGAAGTCGGTTATTTTTTTCTTGGTCAAATTCATGTTATAAAAGATCTCTTTTTTCCTAAATGAAACTGAATTTGTTTTCAGAATTCCAGATGAGGTCTACTTGAGTGTTAAATTTCATGGAAATCCATTCTGTAGTTTTTGCGTGAAAGAGTCACAAACATCTATACATGATCACAAATACACATTGATATTATTAGTAGGATAGCGGGATTACAAACATTATTTATCATCAGGCTTATAATAAAATCAGGGAACTGGTAAACGGCGTTACTCATAAAACTATTTCCTTATCTCTGATAACCCCGGAGCCCAGTTTCTGATCTGACTGCGGAGCAAGATATTTGATACTCGGCGAAACTTTATTTAACACGATAAAATGTTTGTTTGAAGGTCCGTGCATGAGGCACATTCGGTCCATTCATGAAGTCGATTTTTGACTTTCCCATATAAAAAATTTAATCGCGGATTGAGATTTATTTATTTATTTTATCGTGGTACATGCTGGGTATAACAGTATACCTATTGTTATGTAGTGTATATTTTAAGTAGTAGGTAGAATGTAGTGTTATTTCACTCACTAAGATTGGTTATACTACATACTGTTTTATTATCACCATAAGTAATTCTGTAAGATTACGGGAACCTGTAATATTTTCTATATAAAATTATTGCTCGTTACATTCGGTGTGAGGTCGTCGTCTTTGCTTAATGGGATCATTCAGGGGCGGTGGTGATAATAGCTTCCATAAATAACAACATTAAAGGAGGTATAAAATCCTCGGAAAATGTAATGAAAATAATCTTAACAATTCTGTACAGAGACAAACAATAAACTATTTTTTTATAATCTACCTAAGGTTAACATTTTATTTTTTAATGGTTTCTTCTTTAATTTGGAACTGGAGATAAATACAATTAACGCATTGTTTCGATAAAGTGAAAGCTTGTTTCGATATAGTGAAAGATATAGTGAAAGTTGTATCGTTATCAAATAAACCTTAGAGTTTTTATGGAAATAGCTGACAACCGATCTGATGATCCACCTGATCCACGGTATCGTGTGGCTATCGTTGCCCATGGACATCAGCCATTTATACGAGACAATTAAATTGGCCCAGGTTGAAATAGAGGTTGTTAAATGGGATGAAAGCTTAATATATCGCTCATAGAACTCGAAAATTGGTATAAATATACGTCAAAGCCAACTGTTAAATAAGTTTAAGGTTCAATCGTAGAACTTAGTTACAGAAGTAATTAATCTAATACATGTACTCGAACGAAGTGGCTGTTTCAACTTTCAACAACACCAACAATAAATCAACAAAGGATTACCATATTCTGTGATTAATGATGAGTATAATAAATACTTATTTCTAAGTCGAAAATAAAAATTCCTTAATAAGCATGTTCAGCGAGTAACATTTATATTGTTTTTTTTTTTTGTTTTTCTAATTAAGATGACAAACGGCTGAAGTTTTTTTTAAAATAAAATTACATCATGTCAAAAACAGACTTAGCTATCGTGATTTTATGAATCTTAAAATGTACAATTTATTTGGCCAAAAGAGTTTGTAATTCAGTTATTTTAATCTGTGTAACTATTCAAAATGAAACATTAAACAATATTGTAATATGTCCATACATACAAAGTAGCAATATACTTAATTATAACTAAAACCAAACTGCGTAAATATCATTCTTTGGTAAATACATTTTACAGCATTATTACAGGGATTAAAAATAATACATATTTTTTTTAATTATAGGAATTGAAATTTCATCGGCTTGCATCAATCCTTGGATCTGTAGTTCACGGTCCAGGACCGTTCATCAATCCGTACTGGAGTAGCGTGGTGAAGTATGATCTAAGCTTTCGCAGTTAGAAGGAGACCCGTCCCCAATAGTGGTCCATTAATGTGTTGAAGCCAAATAACTTTTTATTTCTATTACAATAAATTTCATACAAGCCGGTATGACTCGGTTGTCAAAATTTTACATCTTTGACCCTCGACCCAAAGCCAAATTGACTAACCGCCGTTGCCGACGGCCATTACCGACGATGTAAGGTGACAGCTTAATATCACAGTAAAGTTTCATAAAGGGCCCATTTTCTTTGCAGCTATGAAGATTTTAGAACCTCATCCATTCTAAGTAGTTTTATGATTGCTAAGATCGTAAAGATGTTTTACAGCAGTTTGGAAGGTGGCAAATCGCTGGCAGTAGATGTTATTTTTATATAATTTAACATAAAATTAAATTCAATTATTTATAATTTAACGTATATTTACAGAACTTAAGACCTCACAAGGAGATTATGAACCTTCCTATGTGATCGTGTGAGTCCACATGAAAATAGTATTATAGTAAAAAGTTCACTGTTCGCATACCAATACTTATTCATAGTTGCTTAATTTAAGATTTCACCTGTACTGATTTTCAACACGACGAAATGTTAATCGTCAAAAAAATTGTTTTGGTATAAGTAGGTTATTACTAGGTACTATACCTTACTCGAATACCAATAAAATATTCGTCTTCTAATAATATCACCAAGTAGGAATATTATTTTTTCCATTTTCTAAAGGCTACAAACAAGCAAGTGTATGTTTCTTCTGAAACATTTTTTCCATCCTAATTTTTACACGTCTCTCCATTTCGTATCAAAGGCATGTCAGCAGGTAATGATGCGCCCTCTTTTTACTCAGCTGTATTTATGTGTCAACTATCAGTATGTATAATACTAAATATATGCAGCAGAAATGAATTTTCCGGTGCTGGTTATTCAATAATATTCCTTTTACTTTGCACCATGATAATTATTTCCAGTTCTCCTAACGTTCACATCAATGTCCCAAAGTACTTCAATACTACGTGATCAATAAATACTGACATATTCCTCATTCTATTTAGTTTTTCTTCATGACATGTCTTATGTATCTGCTTCTGCATCGGCTGAGCGTTGAGAATAAAGAGGTCCGGCCTTGAACCATCGCTAAAGATTCATGGTCTCGCCGACATATTTATATTGTATGTATATTATTAAAAAAACAAATGTGTTACTTTGGCCGTTAATTAGACGAACGAATTGACGACAGCATGCGTATGACATGCGGCTACGTAGAGAGATCGCCTAAATGTTACCTCCTAATGAAATAAAATAAAAATAAAATAAAATATGTCGAGGAAAACACAGGACCTTGGCCTCCAATTGTCATCCGAAATAAACAATAAACAAAGTGTGGGCGTTTTAGGTGATTTATGATTCATAACACACGTTACTGGAACTTAACTAAACTTTAATGTTTTACAAATTAGGTACGTGGAATTATTCACTGTACGAAACGGAGGGACAGTTCCTCCGTGTTGTCCCGTCGAGTGAGGAATGCCGATTGCAGAATGAGTCTCAGCTGCGCTCCAGTGTTGCCAATGCAAATTTTTAGACGGCCGTGTACATCAGATAAAAAAGCCGTGTTTATATGGAAAAAGATCAAATCAAATCAAAGAGCACGCATTCAGACGGCGTGCCGGGGTGTGTGTGTTCGTTCGGGATGATATTTGTTGTTCCCGTCTGACCTGCCTTGAAGACAAGGACCTATCACTGTTATGGACACGCGTGGACATTGCAGGCCACATTCGTGTTTACGCGTGTCTTTATAGGTCCTATAGCGGAGACGTGGAGACGACTCGTCTATTTGAGCACGTCCAAAGATCGGCCGATAGGGTGCTTGAGCAGTATCCTTCGGCGGAGTTAGTGGTTTTGGGGGACTTTAACGCCCACCACACGGACTGGTTGGGGTCCAAAATCACTGACTTCGCGGGAAGGTCTGCTTTTGACTTCTCCTTGGCCTATGGGCTCACTCAGGTTGTAACTGGTTTCACCAGAGTCCCTGACGTTGTGAACCATACTGCTTCTCTGCTAGACCTGCTGCTGACTTCTCATCCATCTAACTACCGAGTAGTGGTTATGGCTCCTCTAGGATCATCTGACCACTGCTTGGTAAGTACATCTGTACCCTTGACGCGCCAGGAGGGATCTCGACCCACCGGAACGCGTCAAGTTTGGCACTATAAGTCAGCAGACTGGGACGGACTCCGGGAATTCTTGAGTTCGTATCCTTGGAGGCAGCTCTGTTTCGCTTCGGAGGATCCGAACGCGTGCGCCGACTCGGTAGCCGATGTGATACGACAGGGCATGGAATGTTTTATTCCCAACTCTGTCATATCCATCGGTGGTAAAAATCAGCCCTGGTATAGTGGCCCCTGTATTTCGGCATCTAATCGGAAGCATGCCGCTTACCAGGCCTGGGCATCAGCGTACACGCGTAAAGATCCATCCACCCCAGAGCTTAAGACAAAGCTCAACGCTGCCTCCCGGTCAGCAAAGAAGCAAATGGCCAAGGCGAAGGCAAAGTTCATTGGCAGAATTGGCGAGCGGCTGGTCGGTTACCCATCCGGTACTCGAGAATTCTGGTCGCTAGCTAAAGCTGCCGAGGGCAACTTCTGTCGGTCATCTCTTCCACCACTGCGTAAACCGGACGACTCTGTGGTCCATACGGCAAAGGGAAAAGCCGAACTTCTTGGCACCCTTTTTGCCGCCAACTCGACTCTTGATGATAGAGGGACCACACCGCCTAACATCCCACGGTGTGAGAGCTCGTTGAATGATATACTTTTTACCCAAAAGTCTGTCAGACGGGCTCTACAGTCTCTCGATACCAAGAAGTCGAGTGGACCAGATGGTATCCCCGCAGTGGTGTTAAAGACGTGTGCTCCCGAGTTGACTCCCGTCTTAACGCGCTTATTCTCGCTATCTTATGCCACAGGTATAGTACCGTCTTCGTGGAAGGTTGCCCTCGTTCATCCCATCCCCAAAAAGGGCGATCTTAGTGACCCGGCTAACTACAGGCCTATAGCGATTACTTCCCTGCTTGCGAAGGTTATGGAGCGCGTGATTAACACGCATCTCTTAGGATATCTGGAGGATCACCAGCTGATTAGCGATCGGCAATATGGTTTTCGCCACGGTCGTTCGGCTGGTGATCTTCTAGTTTATCTTACGCACCGGTGGGCTCAGGCTCTTGATCGCAACGGGGAAGCTCTAGCAGTCAGCCTAGACATCGCTAAAGCCTTCGACCGGGTCTGGCACAGGGCCCTTCTCACGAAGTTACCATCCTACGGTCTACCTGAGAGGTTATGCAACTGGGTAGCCAGTTTTCTATCTGAGCGACATATCAAGGTCGTAGTCGACGGTTGTTGCTCAGATATGAAACCTATAAATGCTGGCGTCCCCCAAGGGTCTGTGTTATCTCCTACGCTATTCATTCTGCATATCAATGACATGCTGCAGCATACAAGTGGCATCCATTGCTATGCAGATGATAGTACAGGGGATGCCTACTACACAGCCCCTGCCAATGCCTCTCAGTTGCAAATGGCGGATAGCAGAATGAAACTTGTGTCTGAAGTCGAGAACTCTCTGGAGCAAGTCTCGGAATGGGGTCGACTTAATTTGGTCCAGTTCAACCCCAAGAAGACACAAGTTTGCGCGTTTACCGCTAAGAAAACCCCATTCGTCATAGCGCCTCAATTCCAGGGTACCGCGCTCACCGTGAGTAAAAGTGTTGGGATTCTGGGAGTTGACATCTCGAGTGATGTGCAGTATCGGCGTCATTTAGAGGCCAAGGCTAAGCTGGCCTCCAAGAAGCTTGGTGTCCTGAATCGGGCTAAGCAGTACTTCACTGCGAGGCACCTGCTAATGCTTTATAAAGCTCAAGTCAGGCCCCACATGGAGTACTGCTCCCACCTCTGGGCGCCGCAATACCAGCTTAGCCCATTTGACGCCATACAGAAGCGCGCGGTCCGAGTTGTCAACGACCCACGAGTCACTCACAGGTTAGAACACTTGAGTTTCAGAAGAGACATCGGTTCTCTCTGCGTGTTCTACCGACTTTACAACGGTGAGTGCTCCGAGGAATTGTTTGACATGATGCCTACGTCTCCTTTTCATCATTGCACCACTCGCCGAAGATTGAAGTTCCATCCACACCGATTGGACTTGTGGAGAACCTCTACAGTCCGATTCTCACGAACTTTTTTGCCACGTACGTGCAAGCTGTGGAATGAACTTCCTTCTGAGGTATTCCCTGAGCGCTATGACATGGGATTCTTCAAAAAAGGTGTAAAAAGAGTTCTCCTTCAGGGCCGGCGTTGCATTGGCGATTCCTCTGGTGTTGCTCATGTCCATAGGCGACGGTAACCACTTACCATCAGGTGGCCCGTAAGCCTTTTCGTCTGCCCTTCAAGCTATAAAAAAAAAAAAAAAAAAAAATGTGGGCCGTGTTCAGTGCTGCCAATATATGTTTTACTATCGGTTTAGCGCTCGAACTTTAAAGAAGGTCATCAGCACTAAAACAGTCGAATACTCTAAAAGTGAATTTGTTATAGGTAAATTAATTAAGTACCGTAGAATTTACGAAAAGCCGTAGAATTTGCTACGGCCACAAAGTTGCAGCCGTAGACCGTGGAATTTGTGATTTTTTGGCCTGAAAGCCGTAGAACACGGTAACTGCCGTAGAATTGGTAACACCGATGCGCTCCCTCGAACGTACCACATCACGACTCTGTCTAGGCAGTAACGAAGTGCCTTCTGTTTCCTTTTAATACAATTAGGCCGATGTGTTATCTAGGAAGCATGCTTTCACTTCAGTTGACCGGATCCCACAAATATATAATTATGTAAGTGAATGAAAACTGCTTTTGACAAAGACAAACATTCTTAAAATCATGGCTGTGAAATCTATGTCCTTACTAAATAGCCCCAATACTAGGTGCATAGTTCAATTAAATATTTTTTATATTTTTTTTAATTTGGATTTGGCACGGTTTAAAACATACTAAAGAAATTCAAGCTTATCCTTAACATAAGTCCATCCAATTTCTGTAAAGTACCCATCCTTATTTTATTATTAAACATTTGCAAAGCGCTTCGATATGTACAATTGTACATACATAGGTAGGTACATGCACAAATAGCTTGTCAAATACAGTCTCTTCACCGATGTCCATTCACTGCGCAGTGAAGTCCACAAGCGGAAAGATTTTATTTAAATTGCACTTGTCCATTTGATTTCATGCTCAAATGGGAGTTTTGTACGCAGCTAGTCTTCATATATATAAATTACGTGTCACGTTGTTTGTCCGCGATGGACTCCTTAACTACTAAACCGATTTTAATCAAATTTGCACAGCGTGTGCAGTTTGATCCAACTTGAAAGATAGGATAGCTTACAATGCTCCTTAAGGCACATGGAAGGTTTTTAATAAAAAAACAGAACGAAGTCTGGTCTGTCTGGGCAACTACTGTAGTATATAGCCAAAGAAGATGGAAATCAGGCTTAATACCTACTATATGTATTATGAAACTGTGTGTAAGAAGAAAAAACCTTAGGAGTTCTTTCTAGAGTATTCTACTGAGACCATTTACAATAGCGATAATGTTCAAACGGTTGTGTAGCGTGGAAGTTTAATTGTGAAGCAATCACTTAAAATAACTTCTTGTTTTTCAAAAACGGATCTTTTTACACGCTTTATATTAGCTTCACCTGTATGTTTGTCTTTGTAACTTGTAACCGACTCCTTTAGAGTTGATTTTGACTCGTTTCAAACGGTCAGATTTTTTTCAAACTTCATAGACTTATCGAGGACCAATGACAATTCAATATTTAAAGAAAAAAGAAAGAAAGAAAAAAAAACCTAAATTTTATTATACACGCTTCTATAGAAAATCCAACTGAAATATAGAAAAAATTTCTATTTTTTAATTGGATTTTCTATAAAAGCGTGTTTTTTACTTTTTTTAACTATTATTTATTATTAAATAAGTTACCTACAGTAAAACCACGTAAATCTTACAGTTTATCAGTAAAACCTGAGATTTACCAACTTCTAATGGTAAAAGTCCGAAATGGTCTGTGATTATTGTTCATTTCGAACTTTTACCATCGTACACTCGGTAAATCTTAGATTTTACCTCAGAGACACGGTAAATGTTGAAAAATAGACATTATAAACATTCGATTAACTTTACAAAGCAAATAAAATAATTAAAACGATAATGCCGAACATTAATATAATAATAGCAAAATTTTATAAGCGTTTAAAATATTCAGATTGTGCGAAACCGTATACTCAAAGTCCAAATAGCTATTAATGCGTTTACTATTTCTCCACGGACTACTGTAAAAATGGCTTGGAGTACCTACTCGTATAATAAAATACCGGCTATTATAAAATGTATTCCAGGCACGCAAAATATCAATATTGCACCCTCAAAGCTAGTCGTATTGAGTATCTATCCCATTAATTTTGATTTTACACAAGGCCATATAGAGGTGTTAACACATTAATAAAAAGTTAAAATGTGTCTCTATTTTTCGACAAAAAATTAAATATATTTTTTTTGTCTGAGATTTTCTGTCATCACTATCTGAGAATCTTTCGATGTTTTGTAAAAGGTCATGGTGTAGTTTAAATGCAATTTGAACATTTTAATTGAATACTGTTTCTGTTCATGAGCTATTAAATAAAAATAAATAAATAAATATACAAATCATATTTTTACATTAAAATAATATATATTGAAAAATCACTTGCTAAAATCGCGTGCATCATAAACAGTGTTGCCAATGGTATGGCAATTACCGTGTTCTACGGCTTTCAGGCCAAAAAATCACAAAATCTACGGTCTACGGCTGGAACCCTAGGCTAGGGCCGTAGCAAATTCTACGGCTTTTCGCAAATTCTACGATCTTTTTGATGTGAAACATCTTTACGCGAGGGGTAAACCAGATTTTAGTCTCGGCGATCGTGGCGACGCATTTCGATGTTTCACATCTGTCAGCCGTCCCATGACAGCTGTTCTTTTTGTTATTTATTATTTTTGCAGACATTTAACGAATGTTTAAACCCTTAAAACAGCGCCACTAGGTAATGAAAAGTGTTCCTTGTTTTGTGGACATCAAATTCACTGCCGATGACCTTTTTTTTTAGTCCGGGCGCTGAACCGATGAACCGATGGCATAATTGGATAGCTTACTATATTGGCAGCTGTTAACACGGCCCACAGTTGATCTTTTTCCATATAAACACGGCTTTTTTATATAATGTACACGGCCTTCCAAAAATTTTCATTGGCAACACTGATCATAAACTCGCCACGATTCATGATTCATACATCGTAATTTGAAATGATGCCGTAGTTTAACACTCTGCTACCTTTTTATTTGTGCCAAAATTTTGTAAACTGCTCGAAGCGGATTTTACTTATTTCAAGCTTTTGGATTTTTCATTCCTTTGACATTTTGTTTTAATTTTCTAGACTCTCTAGAGCGACTAAATTTCACGTTAACTCCGAAATTTCAACCGAATTTCAAAAATTTGCTGTAATAAAATATCAGTACCTAGCTGCTGTTTTTATCTTTAGTTTTTCCATTCTTGTTTTCCACTTGTATTAGATTGGTATGAAGGGATGGCATTATTTTATGATACGAGTATGATATCATCAGTGACAAGAATGTTCTGTATGGTAACATTTGATTTTCTTTACCTTTAGTGAATATTAAAGAGAGTAGTGTACCTATATAAGTATCTACAGTTGCATTATTTAAAGTATAATGTAATAAAGTATCTACAGTTATAAAACTAGATAAAATTATTGTGGTTAAAATATTGTATTACATTCCAGAACTTAAACAATCTCGTAGCATTATAAAACAACAACAGGGTGATATTGTGAACGGAGAAATGCAAAATCTTCCAATCCAGAATGTAATAAGAAATGTAATATGACCAGGTTTCCTGAAACGAATCGCCCGACAGCTGCGTCATCGGATTTTAAGAGGGAGGGCATCTGTGGTTACTTTTTCCCTGGAACGAACAGTCACGATGAATTATAAGTTTTAGCTGTGTTTGGGTGACTTAGAAAACTGATCCCAATCCCATGCCGGCGGCCGGTCCCAAACAATGCGGTTATAACCTTAATTTAATGATTGATAATATTATTAATGGTATTATATTTTATACCCGAGTGCCAGTAAGGGTTATGATTTTCGCGCATATCTTGTATGTAGGTACATATGTAAGTATTCATGTAATATTTTTTATTACCTCGTATTTTCCAAACTACTTGACCGATTTATACTCTTATGATTAAGATATCGTTAGATGCGTCTTGACAACCCAAGTGTTCTTAGATAAGTGAAATTAGTAAAAGCAAATATAGTGGCTTTGAGATGCCATTGTTTGAAGTATGAAAAAATGAAAAGAAATGGAATACTGCATTAAGGGTATTAAATTAAAGAGCTTATCATATGGATTACAAAAAGGTCACCACAGTGTCATGTTTTTTTCAGACGGGTTTTTGATTTTTTATTTATTTATTCTAGTTGAAACAATTATTTCTAAAGTTCGCCTGGTTAGCTATCACCCGTCATACGATGATTTAGTGATGTTGATGTCAATCGGTGACGATACTCGCTCACTATCAGGTGGATCGTCAGCTCGTTTGCCGGCCAGTTACATAAAAAAGGTTATAGTGAATCATTTTTTTGCCGTATTGGGGTGACTTAAAATACTAACCCCATTCACACGCCGGATGGGTGTCGTAAGAGGCGACTAAATCTGGCTCGCTGGTGGTAGGCCCCCTCAGAGGGTGTATATTGGTAATATTCACTTTAATTGCTAATTAAGACCAATATTACTACTATTATTTCTCCATGGGGTTCGCTGGATAGCTTGAGTATGAGTCAGCCGTCAAACGACTCGTCGTGTTCCGGCTGGGGGTTTGAGAAGCAGTTCTTTCTTTCTTTTTCTTCTCGCTTTCTTGGTCGGCAATTCATCGGCGACGATAGTCACTTACCATTAGGAGGATCGTCAGCTCGTTTGCCAGCTATTTCCATAGAAAAAACACATTTATAGATAACAAAGGTTGTAGTCTAACTTTTATTCATTTCGAACCAAATATAATAATGTTAAAAGACATTATTTTTTAAAGATGTTTTCTCGTAATAAAACAGTTAGCAAGGTAATCTAATAAGTAAATTATTGTTAGGGATTTAAATAACTCATTTTACAAATAACAAGCCAGTGAGCGAGATAACCGGAGCCGCTAAGTGGCGGCAAAGCGCTTACCGCTGCACAACAACAGCAACGTTTATGAAATTAAACTTTGTCTCTTTATTATTTATCTACGAACATTTCGCGGTGAGTTGTCGTTGAGATAGCTCATGTTGCTCTGCACGAGTGGGACCAAAATTATTATGAGCAGAAAACAGTGCAATTTAATCCTGCGTAACTACTAATTTTTGGAAATGCTACTACTAAATAATGACCTAATTTGAGTTCTTTGTAAACCATAAATAGTTAAAATTACACATACGTTATGATTCATAACCGTAATATTTTTTTTACACGAATAAGTTATAATTATAATTTTTAATTAGTCTTCACTTGTTCAAAACATGATGTTTCATGTTTGAAGCGTCATAACAAAATTCAATTCATACAAAGTACGGAGAATGTTAAACCGAAGGTTCATTGCTCTCCAGGGAGCTTTTTTACAATAAAACATTTATCATCTCGGACAATGTACAAAAAACAAACAGCTCATGCATTACCTAATTAACTGCTTTGTACCAAGCCCGGCTACCTCCATTGAAATTCTACCTCAACCTCGTTCTTAGTTCAGTAGGCTGCATCTCGAACAGGGGATGTTGACTTAGACTCAAGATAGATGAAGCCCGCGTTACACTAAAAAAAATGCTTTCCACAAATTTTATAATTAAACCTGGTGTTTTATATATAAGGTATGACATTAGGTTAGGTCAAGCGCTCATGGCCGGGCGGCTTATGTCGATCCTAAGCGATCGACAAAGTTAAGCAACAGCGGGCGTAGTCATCAGTTGGATGGGTAACCGCTAGTGGCAAAAATTTCTTGAGCCTTAAAGCCGTCGGTCCCGGTTGTTATCGTAAGAAAACAGTCGTTAAGCCATGTCGGAGTCCATCGGGCGGCATGAAAACTTCCGACAATTGGGTTGGCCACTAACCCCTCCACCAATCCGCACTGGAGCAGCATGGTGGAGTATGCTCTAGGCCTCCTCAAGAGGTTAATATCATTACCATTAGGTTAATATCAATCAGACATCCACGAAGTTGATTCTGCATTGATACCAAACAATATCATAAATAATTATGAAGAAGCTTGAAATATACACATAGGGAATTCATGAAGTAGCTCATTACAAGCCGACTGGAATAAGAATGATATATGAGGATTCCTTATGTTTATTTATTTATAAATATTTGAGATGCCGAGCTCAAGGCAAGGCAAGGCCAGACGAGGAGAGACAACTTTGTCTTGGCCCATAACGTCTGAGAATAACATAAAATAGGTGTATGTATAGGCTAAATAATTCTTGACAAATAATCTAAATTTTACTAACAAAAAATAACCGACTTCAAAGTCTCAAAAACTACTTTTCAGATCTCGTTCAAATTTATGTGGGACCACATGACACGCACCTGCTTTCGATTAAAAAAAGAATCATCGAAATCGGTTGGCGTGATATTGAGTTATTCGTCAATTTGTCGCGCACATCTTAACACAAATTTACGACTTATGTGGTTTTCTCATGGATGCCATTGTCAGATCTCAATAAAATTTATGTGGGACCACATGACAGCCACCAGTTTTCGATTAAAAAAAAACAATCATCAAAATCGGTTCGTCCAGTCCAAAGTTCTGAGGTAACAAACAAAAAAAAATACAGTCGAATTGAGAACCTCCTCCTTTTTTTGAAGTCGGTTAAAAATAATCGACTTCTAAATTAGGGATGACCAATGAACTAATATACTGTAGTATATTCGTTTACCAATTGGCGGATAACTTAAAAACTGCTCGTCAGATCTCGCTCATTTACTTGATATCACATGACAAGCACCAGTTTTCGAGTAAAAAAAGAATCATCAAAATCGGTTCACCCAGTGGAAAGTTATGAGGTAACAAACATAAAAAAATAACAATTGAATACCTCCTTTTTTGAAGTCGGTTAAAAATGTGCATAGCATTTTTTATTATAACGCGTGGCGTGATGGTTAAAGAATTTTGAATGATGAGTTTAAATTTCTGTTCTTGGTCTGGCCGTGTGTACCCTTGTATCTGTGTATAGTCCATGGTACCTATGACACAGGGAATTCTATTGTAGGGCTATGAGCTAGGCGTGTATAGTATTTAAATGATGTTCAAGCAGAAGACACAACTATTACAACAACACAAACCTACACAAAAAAACAGACCTTCACATGGCAGGAGTAGTGTCAGAATAACAGAACGATCAACTCCTGTGTTACAACAGTTTTATGATCTGTAGATCCATCTGGTTCTCTGAAAGGAATGTAACTTCATCAGAAGTGTACAAACGTGTATAGAAGTAAATTAATTACACCTATGTAGCTTCGGCTCACACATCTCAACTTAATGGAGAACTATTCCGGGAATCATTAATGACTTACGAAGTAGCTTTCGAAGTGTGCTTTAGGAAGTGAATTTCATTAATCATGACACATTAAGAAAGTTAGATTGTTAAGTGAAGAATAATTCATTTTTAGGCACTCTTCAAACAGGATGAGGATAATTTAGTAGGTTTCAATGATGATTTATGGGCTGCCTTTGCAGATTTTTTATCTACCTACAAAAATAATCTACAAAATTTTAATATGTAGGTATTTTATGAACTGAAATTTGTAATTTAAAGTAAATTATTTGAAATTTTGACATGATAACGTCTGGCGGGTCAACTAGTTGTAAACAAAAATAAGTTTCATTGAAAAGGATGTCGATACGTGACGCAAACTCGCGGTGGCTATTTGAAAATTCTAAAAAAATATACAAAGATTTTAATATTCGAGCGCGTCATTGATGCGCGAATCGTGCTGACCCTAAATCTTGCGTTTATTTTAAGGAGATGTTTTCTTAATCTAGCGGCGATCTATACGATCATTTCGGATCATAATTTATCATAACATCATAATAATAAACTGCACAGTGTCAGGCGATCCGCCAACCATCTTTATTATGGGTACACGAAATATTTAACTTTCTATAGCAAAAGTACTTATAGTAAAGACCCAGTTATTATCAGTGTTGGGTCACCTATAAAAGTAAGTTAAAAATACCAGTAGGTAAACTAGGCAGCTTAGAAACTTAGGGGATGCTATTGATAGTATTTTGTAATAAAGCATAAGATCTTAAAAAAAAATCGAAGCTTTCGCGTTATTCCAAACGCTTGTGGCAGTTGTGGCTCATACTTTCCACCTATTGCCAGCACAATAATATTAAATATTATGTCTGTTAAAATCCTTTGCGGACCTGGTTGACTTTCACTTGTAAGTATTGCTGTCAATGTATTATGCTAATAATCTAAATTTTACCAAGAAAAAATAACCGACTTCAAAATAACTCAAAAACACTCGTCAAATCTAGCTCAAACTTAAGTGGGACCACACGACAAGCACCAGCTTTCGATTAAAAAAGAATCGTCAAAATCGGTTCACTCAGTCGAAAGTTCTGAGGTAACAAACATAAAAAAAATACAGTCGAATTAAATACCTCCTCTTTTTTTGAAGTCGGTTAAAAATACAGGTAGCACTGTAAAGTTGCAGGTTAGGCATTAAGAGAGGAGTTTAAGTCAAGAAACGTTAAGTACTTAAGTGTAAGATAAGAAACGAATTCAATTAGGCTTCAACCCATTGATGACCCACTACTGGGCACGGGTCTCTCCTCTTGAGGAGGCCTAGAGCATACTCCACCACGCTGCTCCAGTGCGGATTGGTGGAGGGGTTAGTGGCCAACCCGAGTGTCGGAAGTTTTCAAACCGCCCGAGGGCCTCCGACATGGCTTAACGACTGTTATCTAATGATAACAACCGGGACCGACGGCTTTACGTGCCCTCCGAAGCACGGAAACACTCAAGAAATTTTTGCCACTAGCGGTCACCCATCCAACTACCGACCGCGTCCGCTGTTGCTCAACTTTGTCGATCACATAGGATTGACGCAGGCCGCCGGACTATGAGCGCTTCAATTTCATTACTGCAATGAATTCAATTACTGCAATTAAATAAATGTATTTGACGTAACCCTCTCTATATACCTCTATCATTACCTGTTGTGTTCCATCTCTACGTGATATTCGGAATTGCCGATCATTGACAATTGATTCACATTTCCTATTACATTTTACGTGTATCTTCCTATCTTGTTACAACACTCACATCATTACGACATATCGTACACATCACAATTACACCTTATTTAGACGACACCTCTACACTCTACTAAACACGTAGCAACCATGATGTCTATTTACCAGACGCTTAGACTTTCTTTTCTTATACCAGGTTCTCATTTTTCACGAAAACTGAAGAAAAAATTTCACCGCCAAAATTGAAAAAAAAATGCACGCTTTTGATATTCAGTTACTGTCATGTCTACTGGACGCTGTTCTTGCCGAGACGAATGGTCTCCCACGCTAACATCAGTATTGTGTCAAGAGTGCCCCATGATAATGTTCCATGTCATTCACTCTTGTGTAAATTCAAACGCTATATCTATTCATTTATAAATGTCTTTAAATACGTATACTTAGTATATTCATACAAATATTTGTGGTATACATAAAAAAGACTTCAGAGTTGAGTCAAATAAATATTAATAACAATTTTTTATACAATTATTTGAACAAGCAGATTTTCTCCTCGATAATTTTCTATATAATTAGGTCAAACGTATAAACAATAAGACGTTTCTAACGATACCTCATTTGTGGAATTATGGTTCTGAAGGAACAGAAGAAGTCGACACTAATACAAACGGGCTGAAATAATTCATTCATCATAAATGTCATGAGTACAGTCACAGGAAACATTTTAATTTTGCGGTAAAGTAGTCCTTTATAAACGGCACTGATAGAGAATCATTTAAATATGTTATTTATGTTATCATATTGTACTGCAAAGCAAAGAAAAGCAAAGCAACAACCCATAATTGTCCCACTGCTGGGCTCGGGGTCTCCTCTCATAATGTGAGGGATACAGGCCATAGTCTACCATGCTGGCCAAGTGCGGATTGGTAGACTTCACACACCTTTGAGAACTTTATTTAGAACTGTCCGGTGTACAGGTGTCACGATGTTTTCCTTCACCGAAACAAGTGATAATTAACTTATAATACGCACATAATATTTGAAAATTAGAGGTGTGTGCCAGGATTTAAACTCGGGCCCCTGCATACGGGGGACCAACGTTCAACCAATAGGCTATCACTGCTTTTTATTATTGTACTGAAATTAAGTAAATGACAAGTGATCTATTTAATAAAATAAGGTACGATGAAATAATCTCATTACGTTTTATTAATTAAAATTTGTGACGATGAAATATAAAATTAATATTCTTATATGCCTTATCAGCAAGGACAATAGCTTCTCTTCATTCTTCTGATAGATTTACTGTTGAAATAAAATCGGAAATGAACGCTTTTGTAACATAAAAATTTAATAAATTATTCGTATCAATGATATAGGTAGGTACGTAAATTTCATAGGAAATAAAAGTATCAATTATAAAAATTCGACTCCATAAGATTGCAATTGGCTGTATTGCGGCTTGCAAAGTTTGAGACAAACAAACAAATTAACCAAAGAATATATTATCGTCTGACAAGTCTAAGCTCTTGAATGATTCACAAAGCATGTGAATAGTTATAAATGGTATAACTAGCTGACTCGGCAAACGTTATGTCAAAAAAAATCTAGATAGGTGGTGGTAGGGCCCCTCGAGGGATTATATTGGTAATATTGATTTTAATTATTCATTAATACCATTATTATTATTTCTCCATGGGGTTCACCTGGATAGCTACCAACCTTGAGCATTAGTCAGCTGCCAAACGACTCGTCGTGTTTCGGCTGGGGGCTTGAGAAACAGTTTTTTCTTTCTTTTTCTTCTGTCTTTCTTGACCGGCAACGCATCAGTGATGCCTTAGGTGTTGCTGATGTCCATGGGCGACGATAGCCTCTTACCATCAGATGAATCGTCAGCTCGTTTTCCGGCTATATCCATAAAAAAACCCTAACCTGAACGAATAAACTGAATCTGAATCGAACGTATGAAATATTTTTTACGACCTATAAGCCAAATATAGACAAAAAAATTCAGAAAAATCGGTTGAGCCGTTTCGGAGCAGTGCGACCAGAAACACCGTGACACCAGATTTTTATATATTTGATTAGATATCATGTGGTCCGTTAAAAGCAGAAATTATATTTCTGTTCATTCATGTTAACTATTTCTAAAGCAAACAAAGATTTATTTTTTAATTTGTTAATCTGACACAAGGAGTTCAGTTCGAATTAAATCATCCGCGAAACTAGAAAATTATTGAGGGTCATTTGTTAAATAAAAATAAAAGAGAATTCCGAAGATCAAGGACCCTTCAATGTTTGATGAAAAATCTAGACGTCGAAGTTTCCTGTGAATATTCATCTTCACGGATCTGAAATGTAATTAAAAGTTTAACAGCATTTGGAAAGCAGGATAAAAAGATTTAATTTAATTCCCAATGTTTTCGTATTTCAGATAGTTTGAGAGTCTTCTTAAGATATTCGAAATACAATCCTTAAAAAATATTCTTAAAATATACATAACGAAAAACAAAAATGTCATCGTTTCCAGAGGTTGGATGTGAATATTTATGATAAATTTAATAATATTATAGTACTTACTGAATTGATGTGTTTTTACATTTTTAACCTAACCCAAAATTTATTCAATCTACATATCATGGTAGTTAGTAGTTGCCTAACCTAATCTACCTATATTATGTCGCTGACATGCGGTGTGTAATGCTAGATTTCCACTATTCTTCTTCTTAGTCGGTGTCTTCATTGCTGAAGGTCGTGTCTAGCTTGAAGTGTTAGTCACTCGGTGCACTATGCTTCTCCATGATGTCCTGTCCTCGGCGGTCTTCAGAGCTTTGGTTATCGGCAGGCCTGTGAGGGTCTTTACTAGGTCGGACCAGCGGGTAGGTGAGCGACCGCGTGGTCTTTTCCCATCGACCTTGCCAACTACCATCAGCTTTTCTAGATTGTCAGGGTCCCTTCGAGCGATGTGTCCAAAATATTTGAGAATTCTCTGAGAGCAGATAGTGGACAGTCTTGTGGTTATTTTAAGCTCCTTTAGTATAGACACGTTGGTCCGGCGTGCAGTCCATGGGATACGCAGCATCCGCCTCCAACACCACATCTCAAACGCATCTATTTTGTCCCTTTCTTTCTTTCTGAGTGTCCAGGATTCGGCGCCGTAAAAGAAGATTGAGAATACCAAAGTACGCACCAGCCTCACTTTGGTTTTGCGGGATATGTTGCGGTCTTTCCATATCCTAGTGAGTTTAGTCATAGCTGCTTTGGACATTTGGAAGAATAAATATGAAAGTGTGTGGGGATGGATAATTTTTACTGTTTACCGCAAAAACTACTGAACGGATTCTGATGAAATTTAGGGTATACCATGATCTGGAATAACATAGAATACTTTTTATTCCTGGAAATGCTGGTGAAACCGCGGGTGGAGCGTTAGTTATACATTATATCATGCGAGCTATATACATACATATATAAGTTTTTTTTTTTAACGCTTCACACTCATAGCCCCACACTAGGATTCCTGTGTCGTGGGTGCCATGGACAACACACAACATAGACAAGGACAGAACAGAAATTCAAACTCATCATTCAAATTTCCGCCTCGCTGGGAATCGAACCCAGGACCCTTGATGCGGCGATTCGGCATGGTAACCATTGCGCCACACGGGTTGTCAATCCATCAAGTTCATTCCAATTGAAACAGTTTTAACTGAGCTATTTTGAAAAAGCGTCACAGATAATATTAAATGTAATAAGTAGTGTTAATTAAAGTTTTGATATGTAACTTTCCATTACTTATACGAGTAGGTATATAAAGTTAACGTTGACGTCATTGTAGAATTGAATTGAAATGAATTTCAGACCGCGCGGTATCGCCGCCTGTGACTAACTGGCCTCGGGTTCAACTAAACTGTTAGTGTTACAGATTAAAACAATGAACAATGTATTCATGGTGGTTTGCCTGGACTGGGTTCGGAATTATAGAAATAAAGTTCCAATTTGTTTCTTTAAATATAAGGACCGAAATAATAAAAGTATCGTAATAGTATCGTTTTGTAACAGTAAAGTAAAGAACATCACCGCATTCCTCATTGATCTTATTCTACTTTATCTACGAGTAGGTAATAGAATGACATTATTTCTAACAATGGAATAATGTCGTAGTGGTCTAGCCCTACTGGTTTTGAAATTTGAGATTAAAAAACTTTTATTCCGTCACACAATTTGGTGTCCCATCATAGTTTGTTCGAGTTGTTTATATGTCGCTGTAATAGAGAAAATGTGGCCTAAAATAGATATAAATCAATTAAATCCCTTATAAATCAACCAAAAAATCTGTTCCGAAAAGAGTTACAACACACACATATTTATCTTTTGTTTCACTACACCAATCACATTGGTATACTACACGAAGGCATTTTAACGCTGTATGTCAAATGTCAAGCTTCGGACAACAACAGAAGCGTGCGTATCGTGTTGTATTGACAGAGCGACTACGAGCAGAACGGTCAATTGCCTGTTCTTACGCTCTTCATCGTCGGCGCGCTAGTGTCATATCTGCCTCTTTTTTACATTAAATTGTCACTGCCTAACGCTTCCCGCCCACGTCAGACTTTTTGTAGGACAGATAATCGGGCCGATTTTTCCTGCCATATTATTTCTGACCAACTTTTTGTAGGACGTGTGCGTTGCACTCTTGCTATCAGTAGGTACGTTCTAGTTTTCTCCTACAAAAAATCGGTCACATCGGACGTGGGCGGGAAGCGTAAAACTATCATAATTTGCGTATTGTACAACTCATAGCAGTTAGCAATAACGTAGAGAGCACTTTATGTAATTTATTCGTTACCCCGCCTTATTAGCTTAGTTCGTATGGATGTTTGCATAATTTATCAATGTTAACATAGGGAAGCGGTTACCTAAGAACCCACTTTACCTTATTATTTGTTTAACAATGAGAATAAATATATACAAAGGTATGAGTGTTATTAAGTGCTAATTTTGTTATCTAACAGATTAGCGTCCAGGCCGGCTAGTCAAGTAAAATTTATTCATAAAATTGTAAATTACACTGCTTTATAATATCAAGTTACACTGGGTTAATTAAATCCTTTTGACATAGATTGGAAACGAAGCCAAAATGGGAGTATAGACTTTTATGTATGTATATCTGCAACAAATATACTTTCAGTGAGAATAAGAAAGTAGCGTTCACTCTCATTCAATTATTGAATGGTAACTTTATTTTTATAATTATCGAGTGTTGAGACAAACGTGTTTGTGGTGACAAATGAGCTGACTGCATGGATCAGCAACACCAAAGGCATCACTGATGCGTTGCCGGCCAAGAAAGAGAGAAGAAAAAGAAAGAAAGAACTGCCGTTTGGCGACTGACTTAAGCAAGAGGGTGGCAGCTATCCAGGCGGTCCTCACGGAGAAGTAATAATGGTATTAATGAACTAAATACCTGGCGTTCATCCACAGTTCGGTTTTCACGTAATTTCCTGCCACGGACATGTAAACTGTGGAACGAACTTCCTGCATCGGTGTTCCCGCTAAACTATGACATGGGGTACATCAAGAAGCGGGTCTTTTCTTTTCTTCGAGGCCGGTAACGCATTGGTGACGCCCCTAATGTTGCTAATGTCCATGGGCGGCGGTGATCACTTACCTTCAGGTGACCCGTCTGCTCGTTTGCCTGCTTAAGGCATAAAAAAAAACTATTTAAATCAATAGTACCAATATTAACCCTCCGAGGGCCCTGCCACAAGCGGATCAGATTTAGTCGCCTCTTACGACATCCATCCGACAAGGGATTGGGGTTAGTATTCTAAGCCGCCCTAATACGGCTAAAGTACTTAGTACAATTTTAGATTATCGCTTCGCAATCACTATGCTTCAGCGGGCCTAATAGCCTATTTAGCATTAGTCTTATCATATCATGGATTCGGATATCATAACATTCGATGGAATGTTAGTAGAAGACAAGTCTAAGACAATTTTATTTCTGCCAGCAAATTACCCTCTTGGATAACAAAATTTGCCTGGCAAAGATTATAATTATAGCAAAAGTTATTTTCATTCTTTTAATAACATGAATCAGCGTAAAATCATCAATTAGGGAAATTATTTTTCAAGTGCAATTTTATATTAAACTTAGGGAGATATCTTTATTTCAATACAGATCTTTTAATAAAGGGAATAAACGATAGTCAAATTCTCTCAGCTCCATTCGGCATCGCTCCCATGCAAAGTCAATTATTAGGCAACTAAGGCTGAAGCTATTTTTGGAAACGACTGGAGTATAAAAGAATTGGGGTGTACGTTCGTAGACGTTTCATTTCGTATTTACCGTTTGATGAAGGTTAGGCTTTCTGGGCTTTCATCATTCTATAGATCGTGTTTGTGTCCCAATGCCAATGCGTAATATTAAAGAGAGTTTAATTTTCTAAATTATAATGATTTTTGATAGGTGACAAATGTATTAAATAATGTGACGAAAACAAGTTAGTAAGCCTTTCATTTGTACTCTTAACATTACACACATGGCTTCAACCCATTAATAGCCCACTACTGAGCACCACGGGTATCTTCTCTTGAGGAGGCCTAGAGCATATTCCACCACGCTGATTACACACGTCATAGATAAACTTGAAAATTGTTTTTTTAATATATGTAGCTAGCCAACAAACGCGCTTACCATCCACCTGATGCATACAATGGTATGTGGCCACCGATATCATTATTATATATCATTATTAGATAATATTACCCACGGATATCAGCGACACCAAAGGTATCACTGAAGCGTTGTCGACCAATCTGTTTCCGCACGGTAACGGATACACTTCCGACAATATAGTGTCCTAAATACTTCACGTGATACTGTTACAGAAAAAGCGAAATATCCACTTTTCCATAGTAAAAAATTCTACTCACATTAAAATTTTCTAGATTCAGATTTTTATTTGAATATCGGGAAAAATCGTGACTTAAAAACTCATTGTCATCGTGTTGAATACGAGATAGCAATTATTGTTAGCGATAAGTCGAGAATTAAACGCTCTAGGGAAATGGATTTGCGGGAATCTTCACCGGTTTGACAACACAGCTAGATAGCACCACACCTATTTAGTTGGAAATCTATTTTAAAAAATTCTTCCCAATAAAAATCTTGGTTAGTGTTGAAGTAAATATGAAGTTGTAATAGTGGAGAAAACCGTACTAATCTGATTATTTGCACCCTGTCCTACAATGGCGCCCAACGTGGGTCTAACTCATAACATAACTAAGAATAAGCATAGAGTTATCTTACAATTTCTTTCCCCGAATAGGTCCTTTATCAAGATCTATTCGCTTGGTTAGTAGTTTGTTAATAATGTCATAGTTATTATTATATTATGTAACTTGTAGGAAGGACGAAAGTGTATAGATATCGAGTAATAATTGCTAATCCCCTGGTGATATATCAATTAACGAGGATGAAAAGTATCCTGTAAAAATCTGTAATAATATACATCCGTTATTATTACTATAAGTTACAAAATATGCTTGGGTACAAAATATCTCCTAAATTGATTCAGTATTTTCCGGAGATGATAAGCAGATATTACAAAAATATGTTGTGATAGTAAGAAGATTATCTGTTGTAATACAGACGTATATCCCTTTATTATTAAATGTAATATTAAAGCCCTCAATTGAAGGTAGGATTATATTAAACTCTCGTATTAAGTTAACTGAAATTTCCTTAATACATTTAGAATCAACCCAATATTGTATTTAATCTCCAAATCCTGAGTAAGTCGCGGGATTAGGACTACAACCGTAGATGTAATAAATTAATATGGTAGGCATTTTGGGTAATCGTGTCAATGAATTAGATATAATTATTATTTTAAACTAGCTGACTCGGCGAACTTCGTATCGCCTATTAGTTTAATCTTTTTTTAGTTTTAATAGGAAATATTTTAGGAAATAAGACCTAATGGACAAAAGTGGGTACGAACGACAGCCGAGACAGTCGGTACGCCCATGTAGACAGCGGTGACCATTTACCACAATTTGGTTCGTTTAGTGGTAAATAATATGGTCAAATGTTAAATAGCCATGTACCCCACCTAATTATCTAATTTAAATTGTGTGAGCTGTATCTTGCTTATTTGAAGACAACGAACAATTCGCCATGATGGATCGGTTTACTAACTGGGTACTGTTCTTGACGCCTGGTCGGTAGTTTGTGACAATGATTTATAAGTAGCCACGCCTATCCATCTCGGTTATAGTAAGTAGGTATCTACATTAAATTATGTTAAATATTTTCTTATTTCTTTCCCCTTACTTTAGTTACAAAACATAATATGTAGTAAGTAGGTAATAGAGTAGCTGAGAACATTAATAAATATGAACAGTGTATTTTCACGACATTGCAACTTGGTTGGTAATCATATCTGGAAAGCGAGGTGTTCCAGGTTCGATAGCCGACCAAGGTAGCCTAATGCCATCGGTTCGTGATCCCGACAATAATAGGAAATCATAGAGTAAAGTCCGGTTTACACGTATTAAGCAGTTAAGTAGATAACTAAATTTTAAGTAAATTAATACGTGTAAACAGATAATTTAGTAAGTTCTTAGGTTAAATTTAGTTAATTATTTAACTACTTAATACGTGTAAACCGAACATGACGTTCGGTTTCGGTAATTAACTATATTTTAACTAAAAAGTTACTAAATTGTCTGTTTACACGTATTAATTAACTTAAAATTAAGTATCTACTTATCTACTTAATATGTGTAAACCGGACATAAGGGAGTTTATTTCAGTTTTTAGCCTTTTTTAAAAAAGCAACATTAACGCAAAAAATAACCGCTTCAAACAGAAAACCGAGCACAGAGAATAATTAATGTTAATTGCTTTCATCACGTAGAGCGCCGCGCCATGCCCGTAGATGAAACTGACTCATATTTTTTAAATTTCTTTTCACGAACACTTTCTTCTCCTCTCGCCTCACCTTTCGCGTCAGGATGTAAATATTAGATTGTGTGGATTCAAATCTAGAATTACAACGGCGCGGCGCCAAAATGTTACTATCTAGAATCTATATGTTATATAAAAGTTTCTTCAACGTGTAAAAAAGTGTACCCAATGTCAACTACATAAATGAATTATACAATATACACAGCTTACATGCACGGACCTGAAAAAAAGACGGACGTAACCTCGTCTAATCTAGAGTGAAGCATAGCAATGGCCGCCCGCTTACCATGTGTGCGTAATTTTTGATTCGCGATTGAAGCACTATGGTGTCAATGTGTGGGTGTGTGTACTTGTACGAATAGAGAGTTGGTATTACTATGGGTGCTTCACTGAATTTTTTGTTAGGATTACGTCCGTCTTTTATTTAGGTCCGTGACTACATGTCAATATTTAACCTTGTGTATTAACAAAACTCTTTATGAATTTAATTTAGAAACATGTGTAATCCTTTAACAATACATGAATTTAATATTTATTTAAAAACATAAACTGACTTATTTGTTGGCTTAGGGCCAAACTGAAAATTAGGGCTACCTAAATCATGGCTCTCAAGCAGTCCTTTTTGTTTACCGCGTCGGTCCCGGTGGTTATAGTAAGTTGCCAATGTTGCCATGCATGAAACCTGCCGACCCATAGGCCGCCACTAACCTATCCACCAATCCACACTGGAGCAGCGTGGTGGAGCATGCTCTAGGCCTTTTGAAGAGTAGAGGCCCGTGATTAGAAGCTGAGTAAAACTACCAACTAGGATTATATGTACATTGTTTGAATTACGTGAATAAGCCACCGTTAATTAACACAGATATTATGTAAGTAAGAACGTACTAATGAGAATCTCGTGTCAATATTGTGTTAAATGATTGAGTTTTAAAAGGTATACCTTCCTATACTAGGTAAATAGTCATATATCTTGCTGTCAGAGAATATCATTACGAGTAATAAGACACAGACATAGTAGCTACTATAATAACTATAGGTAATGATAATACCTACCTACTCCTTATTTAACACCAAATGTAAATAAAAAAGTAAATGTAGGATAATACGAAAGACGGCCTTTTATCAGAAACAGCAATCTATTCCAGGGAAACTAGGATTTCAGAGTTCATGATTCACGATAAAAAGGGAGGATACTATTATTATGTTTGTGATAATATATCAATTCTTACACAAAAGCATTCCGTACTAGCGTTGACAATAGAGCCATCATTCTATCACTCAATAACAAACACATCTGTCACGTTAATGTTCGGTCCGGCCGGAAGTCGACCCCAATAGACTGACACTCGTTTGTTTATCAGAAACGACCTTGTTTATAGTAATTGGCTTCCTGTAAACATTGCCATTGTTATCACTATTGCCTGTCACTTATCCAAAAAGATAATCTGAATTATGAATACCATATTTATTCATGGAATGAAATTAATATTTATTAAACAAGCTTTTACATTAAAAGTGTTCATGCTGCTGGCTGCTGAGGAGATCCATCTTCTAGAACCCTGAGCGTATCAATTCAGCATTATCATAAAAATGCATTGCCATCCAAACTTAAGAGTTAATAGTTTATATTATTTCGATAATATTAAAGATAATCCTTTGCTGGTTGCCTTGACGTCATTAAATCTTTTAAGGTTCAACTGAAAAGGATAACTCGGAGTCTGGTGCATTCTCCACCATGCTGTTTGAGTTAGTTGTTTGAGTATGAACTTTTATAAGAATTAGTGTCCGTTAGCTGTATATCCTGGTTATTTGAATGAATGAATGAATGAATGAAAAAGCTTTATTCACGGCTTTCAACCACACAGCGTAAACAATAAAAAACTTAAAACAAATAAAAGAAACAAAGGAAAACAATAACATAAACTACTTAAAACAAACAAATCAACAAACAAAGTGTAAGTAAATTAAAGAAGGCCAAAAACAAAAGCAAAAAAATAAGATCATAAGAAACATCACAATAATTTGATTTAAAATCACAATAATATACAATATACATACATACATACAATAATAAGACTACATTAAAAAAGGGGATCTGTGCTGTAGTATAAAGCCGTGAAAAGGACCGAACTCAGCGAAAGCCGCCATAAGAACGGCACTGATTTTCAGTTCGGACCATTTTATTTTATTTCTGGTTAGATTCTGGTTATAATTTAAACATATAAATTTCTAACCTGCACATCTGAAGGTTGACTGTTAGAGAATGCTGTTTAGCATTAAGTCCGCACATTGTACCACTTTTTGGGGTTCAATAAAGATTAATTAAATTTTCTCTTATATAACGATCACTTAACTCCCAGTTTCGAGGGTCATACAGACAACGAGTAACCGCCCTCGCTTTGCTTCGGTTTTCTAATTTTTTTACACCTTGGGTTACATTATTGGAGTTTTATTAAGGATCCCTATTTTTTTTAAAATATGATATAGCCTATGTTAGTCGGGGATAGTGTAACTTGCCAACAGTGAAAGAATTTTTGAAATCGGTCCAGTAGTTTCGGTGCCTATTCAATCCAAACAAAAAATCAAATCTTTCCTCTTTATATATTAGTATAGATTAGACACATACAAGCGGCCCGAATACAAATATTTATCTGTCATACAATTGTCTAATGGGCCGTGAAACTAATCCGGCAGCCCTCCCTTCGCAGACAATTACCGCAGGCAACATGGCAAGTCGTCAACCACATTAATTTTAATTAATTAAGGACACATACATTAGTAATCAAAGTATGAGGGTGCTCGGTGTGTACTTCATTATTGCGTCATAATAAATATGTAGCTGAGGCGATGATGCCTTCGCCCATTGAATTAATTAAGAGGCGGGTGTTGTGGTGACGGACGAGATAAATGTTTCGTGCTTACGTCATACGTCATAGTTAATGTAGAATGCTATCTATTAGCAACATGTTGACCTAATCTCACTTAATTCTCTCCGTATAAGTTTTTATTACTTGTCAGGGTTAATAGTTATTCAAGGGTCGTTAGTTGTTACTTGTCAAATATGATTCGATTTGTTACTAATATCAGTGTCAGTGCTGGTTGACTGATAGGTCGTATGGCTTGGCAGATATGGTGATAAGTAGGTAAGAAGGCAAGCAGTTAAGCAGGCATACGGGGCCTGTATTACGAGCAGAGAAGGAGTGTTAATCACGAAAGCAAGCTGGCGGCAAAGCAAGCGAACGAGCAAGCAGGCCGGCAAAAAATTTGGCGGCAGGTAAGCTGGCAAGAAAGTAGACAGAAAGTCAGGGTGACAGAAAAAGTTGTTTTGTGATTCATTTATTAAGCGCAAGTAAACGTAAGTAAGTACGAGCCGAAATCTGTTATGCCGTATTGGGGTGGCTTTGAATACTAATCCCAATCCCACGCAGGATGAGTGTCGTAAGAGGCGACTAAATCCGGCCCGCTGGTGGTAGGGCCCTCAGAGGGATTATATTGGTAATATTGATTTTAATTGTTAATTAATACCATTATTATAATTATTTCTCCATGGGGTTCGCCTGGATAGCTACCACCCTTAAGCATGAGTCAGCCGCCAAACGACTCGTCGTATTCCGGCTGGGAGTTTGCGAGCCAGTTATTTCTTTCTTTTCTTCTTTCTTTTTTGGCCGGCAACGCATCAGTGATGCCTGGTGTTGCCGATGTTCATGGGCGACGATAGCGACTTACAGGTGGATCGTCAGCTCGTTTGCCGGCTATTTCCATAAAAAAAAACTATTTAATTTTGGTAACAAATAGGATCGAAGTACAAAGAATAGATACCTACAGTGTTCGTACAGATCCATTTTAAACGCTTTTATTTCTTAGCTTACCTACCCTGTTTGTCTGGGTCAAATTGCAAGCCTAATGAGACTTACATCCCCCTATCCTAAGGAGTTGAAAATTTACACATTACCTACTTCAGTTCTGATCACAATGCATTTTTACGATAAACATGACCTGATTATCACTATTTTAATGCTTGAAATTTTAAACATGAGTATTAAGCTTATGGTGTGATACTTTTTTTCCCCGTGTGGTGTCCGGGTTCACTTTGTAGAATAGCACCACTCCCGTTCTTCCTGGGATGTCGTAAAAGGCGACTATTAGGACAAATCCAGGAAGATGGACAGCAGTATCTTCCTGTGCGTGACGAATACCAGTCAGGTCACCTGCGGTCACCAACACGCACTAGCCAAGCGTGGTGACTACGGCCTAAAACCCCCGCATGCAAGTCACGAACAAGCCTCGGCACCCAGTCCCCGGCAGCCCCGCTATTCCTAGTTACGGTAGCGGCTATGGTAACGGCGGGGCAGGGGGTGCTAAGAATCGCCGGCAGAGATCGGGCTACCAATCCAAACGACGACTTCTGCACCTGGCAACATACAACACCAGGACACTGAGGACCGACGACAAGGTAAAAGAGCTGGAAGAAGAGATAGACAAGTTAAACTGGAGTATTGTGGGTTTATCTGAAGTCCGAAGACAGGGGGAGGACACGATAATACTCAAATCCGGAAACTTGTTCTATCACCGGGAGGGCGAACATCTGTCCCAAGGTGGTGTCGGGTTTCTCGTTCACAAGTCCCTCGTCAACAACATTGTGCAAGTCGGGAGCGTGTCGGCCAGGGTAGCGTACCTTACACTCAGAATATCCAAACGGTATTCGTTGAAGGTTGTACAGGTATATGCGCCGACTTCGACACATCCCGACAATGAGGTTGAGGTTATGTATGAGGACATAATTAGAGCCATACATACCTCTAAAGCTCACTTCAATGTTGTGATGGGGGACTTCAATGCGAAGCTGGGCACGCAAAGCGGCGCCGAGAGGAAAGTGGGTCCCTACGGAATTGGACGACGGAACCACCGAGGACACTTGCTGGCCAACTTTTTGGAGAAGGAAGATCTCTTCATGATGAACTCCTTCTTCAGAAAGAAGCCACAACGCAAGTGGACTTGGATAAGTCCTGATGGTTCCACGAAAAGCGAAATAGACTTCATTCTGGCAGACAAACGGCACATATTTAATGATGTCTCTGTGATCAGCAGTGAAGCGATCACCGTCTTGTGAGAGGCACATTAAATATCGACCTGAAGCTGGAACGGTCATGCCTGATGAAGTCTACGCTTCGCCCAACATCCGTCCAAATCCAGGGATCCGAGAACTTTCAACTTGAGCTGAAAAACCGTTTTGCGTGCCTAGAATCGTGCACGTCAGTGGACGAGTTTAACACCAGGATGGTAACAACTGTCCACGAGGTAGGGTCGAAGTATTTCAAGACCCACCCTAGTGGTAGATCTCAGCTTCTCTCAGAACAAACTCTCGGTCTTATGAGGGATCGACGAGAACTATGTGTGCAGTCTCCAACCTCCATGAGGGAATACCGACGGCTCAATGAGCAGATCTCCAAGTGCAGGCGACGCGATTTGCGAAAACACAACGCAAATCGTGTAAAAAACACAATTGAGCGAAACCAGGGCTCCAAAGTGTTCGCCAGAGATCTGTCTATTGGGCAAAGTCAGCTTACGAGGTTGAAGACCGAGTCCGGCACCATGGTTTCGTCGAAACCGGAAGTTCTGAGAGAGACTGAGAGATACTACGGACGGTTGTATGCCTCCTCTCAAGCTCCACCTCCTAGCGAGGAGAGCGATAAGAGAGCTAAACTGACCCGACACTACACAGAGGATATCCCGGACGTCAGCCTGTATGAGATTAGAGAGGCTCTCAAACAGCTTAAAAACAACAAGGCACCGGGAGATGACGGAATCACAACTGAGCTTCTAAGAGCTGGAGGAAAACCCCTTCTAGTAGCGCTCCAAAAACTGTTCGATTCCGTCATTAACACTGGAACTACCCCGGAAGCGTGGGGCAGAATGTGGTGACGCTGTTCTTCAAGAAGGGCGATAAAGCCCTTTTGAAGAACTACAGGCTCATCGCACTTCTGAGCCACGTTTATAAGCTGTTTTCGAGGGTGCTCACAAATCGCATTGCACGCAGGCTTGACGACTTCCAGCCTCCCGAACAAGCAGGATTCCGAAAAGGCTACAGCACCTTTTCCATAGACCATATACACACACTGCGGCAGATTATACAAAAGACCGAGGAGTATAATCTGCCATTGTGTGTTGCCTATGTGGACTATGAGAAAGCCTTTGATTCTATCGAGACCTGGGCGGTACTAAATTCTCTCCAGCGGTGCCGGATCGACTACCGGTATATCGAGGTGTTGAAGTGTTTGTACTCATCAGCCACCATGTCCGTCAGAGTACACGACACAGCAACGAACCCCATCCAACTGCAAGAGGTGTCAGGCAAGGGGATGTCATATCCCCAAAACTGTTCACCGCTGCGTTGGAAGACGTGTTCAAGCTGATGGAGTGGAAACGACGTGGCATTAACATCAATGGCGAATACATCCCACACCTGCGATATGCCGATGATATAGTCATCAAAACAGGTGGGTCTTAAGATGAACATGGACAAGACGAAAATCATGTCAAATGTCCATGTCACACCCGTACCGGTTGTGGTTGACGGCGCTGCTCTTGAAGTTGTAGACGAATACAATTACCTGGGACAAGTGATCCAGATGGGTAAGTCCAACTTCGAGAAAGAAGTCACTCGTAGAATCCAACTCGGATGGGCTGCGTTCGGGAAACTGCGTCATATCTTGTCGTCCAAAACACTACCTCAGTGCCTGAAGTCGAAGGTGTTCGAGCAGTGTGTGTTGCCAGTGATGACATACGGATCCGAGACGAGGTGCTTTACTATTGGCCTGATCCACAAGCTCAGAGTAGCGCAGCGGGCTATGGAGAGGGCTATGCTCGGTATTTCTGTACGTGATCGCATCAGAAATGAGGAGATCCGTAGACGAACAAGGGTAACCGACATAGCTCAAAGAATTGGCCGGCTGAAGTGGCAATGGCCTGGCCACATAGTTCGAAGGACCGATAACCGTTGGGGAAGAAAGGCCCTCGAATGGTGCCCACGTCTCGGAAAAAGGAGCATAGGACGCCCCCCGACCAGGTGGACTGATGACCTGAAGAAGACAGCGGGTACCCGCTGGATTCAGAAGGCTCAGGACCAGTCAGAGTGGCGCAAGTTAGGGGAGGCCTATGTCCAGCAGTGGACCTCTAAGGGCTGATGGATGGATGGATGGATGGTGATACTTTTATTGCCGAATCCTTAAAATAAAATAAGACTATGGGTTTATGTTTCAAAACCTCTAACTGTCGTAACTAGGTTATTATATTATCGTTAACATGTGGTCTCCTTCTGCGAAACCGTCATGGTAAAGAAGGAGACCGCAGACCGGGAACGGGAGAGGGCTCATCCAGCTCGTAGATGGCAACGACACTGAATAGGAAATTGGAAGGGACTGGACTACTGAGTACATAGGAGAGGCACCGGTGCTTCACCAGAGATCCCGGAGCTTCACCATATGCGCAGGATGGCTGCTGAGAGGATTTTGGTGGGTAGAAATCCCACATAACCCGCAACCTGTAGGTTAAGGTATGCATTGAAGATTCCCCCTCGAAAAAAAAGGTATAGACGAGAAGAAGTACCTTAGTTCCAAACGATACAAACGTACAATGTACATACGGTAGTGTACACTGTCGTGACACACTGTAATGTCGGTATTATAGTACCTATCTACATAATTTTAAAGACTCAGGTAATTAGTACAGTATTAACGAATATTTTCAATCAAAAACATAAACATCAGTCTTGCTCAGAAAGTCGTAATTAAAGCATTTTAATAATCCCTGAAATCTCTTATTAAAATCCCCATGTATTTTGACTCTCGGTCTATAGCGGAACGAGTGGGAAATAAAAAGTTCCAACTACATTGGGGACGAATGAAACTTTTTTTTCCCACTCGTACCCAGTGGGGACGACAGGGTGGGGACGACCGGGAATAAACCCTATCTACCTGTAGTGGGACTAGTGGGTATAGTTTTGATAAGAAAAAATGGCTTAGGGCGTATTTATTTATGTAGAAACCACCAGCGCCGATCTATCACGTTAGGGAGTACAGAGTGGTGAAACAATATTAAAACACTGTTAAAAAAATACAATCGAATTGACAACGTCCGCCTTTTTTGAACTCGGTATATAAGCCTTTAGAGACAATAACTAAATATAGTTTTTGAAGATAAACAGCGCTATTCATTGTGACAGATAACTAACGCCTTGTCCGAAAAAGGATTTCTCAGCATTCTTTCTCAACAAAGTTTCCGATGGGTGTATTTGGTACTATATAAAAGATTATTGTGATGAAGTAGGTACGCAATTTAATCCGAATCGGACAACGTTGGAGCAGTTCATTGTAATTTCCTTCGGAAGAAATTAATGCGAAATCGATACCAATAGACATCCCTAATGCTTCATTGTATGATTGTACATATTTTACTTTTTATCCCTATTTCCACGTTGTAGTACTGTATTTGTTGTGAGTTAATTGAGCGTTATTTTAAGGCTCAACTCACAAGCTGAGTAATATTTTTGAAATGTAATCCTTATGCCGAGTTATCCGTTTTTATGACCTCTGTCACAAAGAGCTGCAGTCATAAAGTTCAGAAAACGAGAAATTAGCCACAAAAGTAACAACTCTAATGAATTTTAATTGCGTGCATAAATATGACTTCCTTTTTTACCCACGACGAACGCAACGGAACGGAGGCACATGCGTTTGGGGTTAGTGGTTGTTTGTTTGTATGTATGTATGTATGTATGTATGTATGTATGTATGTATGTATGTATGTATGTATGTATGTATGTATGTATGTATGTATGTATGTATGTAATTATGGGCAAAACGGGTAAAACTACTGGGCAGATTTCATTGCGGTTTTTTGCATTCAAAAGGTATCATTATAGAGCAGGTTCATAGATATGTTTCATGGTGGTAGACCTCCAGGTGGCGCTGCAGATCCTTTTTCTTTTTTTTGTTTACATCCGGTGCAGGTTGTTTCCATTTTTTTTTATTTTGTACTTATGTACACAAAGTACAGTAGCAATCTCCTTACGAGCCTTGTTAATTTTTAATTTGTTCTGTTTTTAGTTAGAACCAGCCACTTTAGTTGCATTCCATATTAATTCATAGAGATACGTTCAAAGATGTTATAAGTAGCAGATACGTCTATACAATTCTGTCAATAAACTCACGCTAGCTAGTCTCCACACACTTTTGAGAATATTTAGAGGAAGTTTTATTTTTTAATTCATCTCAATTTTGTAGGTAAGTATTCGTTAGGTACCGATATTCTTTTTTGGGAGAGTAATTTTTAGGAAACCAAGTTTAAAAGAATAACTATTAATATCGGTTAATTAATAATGTTTCATTTATGAGCTGAATAAATGACATGAAAATGATCATTTTAAATGATTTATTTTTTGAGTTGTATTTGAAAAGATAACTCTTTTTATAAAAAGAAAACTTCCATTAATCTGCTACGGAAAATATGAACGTCAGAAATCAAGTAGCGACCCAAATAAAAAATAAAAAATGATTACATAGCATTAACGTCGAACACTCTCTAAGATGCCAGTGACGTTTTATCTAGAGACTGTCCTGGATTGATTGATGAGGTGTCTCTAGGGCAGACGGTTTTTATTCGTTTCTCTTAACGATCTATTCCCTATTTTTGACAGACTCACCCTTTCATTCCTTTTAAAGATTTAGTTGTCTGACAGGGAGATTTAAGATTTTAGTCGCATCGCAACTTAACCAATTGATACATTTTTCACTTGAAATAATCCTTACTGATCGGCTAATGTAAGGCATAGGTACCGTTAGTTTTATTTTCATAAATATTTCACGGATTTATGAATGTTATAATAGATAATTGAACTAAATACACTTTGTCGAATTTATCGAACTTTATAATACACGAGTAACCGCCCTCGCTTTGCTTCGGTTTTCTTATTTTTTTACACCTTGGGTTACATTATTGGAATTTTATTAAGGATCCCTAATTGTTTTGAAAATATAATATAGCCTATGTTACTCGGGGATAGTGTAGCTTCCCAACAGTGAAAGAATTATTCAAATCGGTTCAGTAGTTTCGGAGCCTATTCAATGCAAACAAAAAATCAAATCTTTCCTCTTTATATATTAGTATAGATAAGTATCTATGTATGTATGAATGTTTGTTACTTTTTGGGCCTAATTTGATGACTGTTGTTATTTACTAGTGGATACCTGGCATGTGTTACTACACAAAAAAAAATTGTATGGGAAAAGTCGAAAATTGAAAATGTGCCTAATGCATTGTTTTAGTGGTCTCTAACCATTTTCGGATTATTGCCTTTCAAATGAGACCAGTTTGAAGCATATCGGTTGGGGTTTCAGCCTATAAAGGATATCCCCACAAACATTTTTTCTATTTTATTTAAATAGTTTATTTACGATCAGTTTGTATTTTGAACATCAAAGACACATACCATTGAGTTAGGTTTTTTCCTGCAGCATACGAACATATTTCAAACCTATTCCAGTTTCCAAATACTGGACTATCTCTAGAACGCGGGAACCGCACCAACTGAACAAATTAAGAGTACACGTGAAAACTTTATGGCGATTCTCACCGTATGCAAACTATTAAAATTAGATTCTAACTTATTGTTTTGGAACGTAGATGTGAGCCTGCATATTGAGGTATTTATACGTGACGTTTTAAGGTCAATGCATACGTAACGGGTTTTTTTCCGTATGGGACGGGAAATGAAGTTTTGTAAACATCGTTTCATAGAAAATGCATACGTAAGGGGCGTGGCACGTACGGGAAAAAACCCGTTACGTATACATTGGCCTTTAGATTCAGTTTTTAAAGCAGTACTGCCAATACTTCAAAACATCAACAAAATCCGTGTTTACTGTTCAGTTACAAATTGCGATATTAAATACTAATCACTTAAATATTTAGCTTTAACCCCTCTAGGCTCTACTGCAAGGCACGAGCCTCACCTCATAACTCAGGAGGCCTATAAACGTAATAGATTGAAGTATATCGCGTTTTAACTTATTTAACACCACTTAACAAGGTATTTTTCATACCTGTTTAAATAACATTCACTTAAATGTATATATGTACTTATACATTACTAATGTACGTCCTTAATATTAACTAGGAAACCCAGGGTGGGTTTTACTACTCTTCGCTTTGGGAAGAGATAAAAAAATATCCACATTAAATATATTTTTGAAGTTATACTTCTTATGCGACTTGCAAAAAGGTTGGGTTGAACGTTTGATAATGAAAAGTGATACACGTTATTAAATTAAATATTTATTTAATTATGTCAAAGAAGTATAACTTCTCAAGCGCATACAAAAGTACACGCACTCTTTTTTTTCTTATCCTCCCAAAATGTTTGGAAAACGTTTTTAGGGTTCCGTAGCCGAATGGCAAAAAACGGAACCCTTATAGATTCGTCATGTCTGTCTGTCTGTCTGTCTGTCTGTCTGTCTGTCTGTCCGTCCGTATGTCACAGCCACTTTTTTCCGAAACTATAAGAGCTATACTGTTGAAACTTGGTAAGTAGATGTATTCTGTGAACCGCATTAAGATTTTCACACAAAAATAGAAAATAACAATAAATTTTGGGGGTTCCCCATACTTAGAACTGAAACTCAAAAATGTTTTTTTCATCAAACCCATACGTGTGGAGTATCTATGGATAGGTCTTCAAAAATGATATTGAGGTTTCTAATATCATTTTTTTCTAAACTGAATAGTTTGCGCGAGAGACACTTCCAAAGTGGTAAAATTTGTGTCCCCCCCCCCTGTAACTTCTAAAATAAGAGAATAATAAAACTAAAAAAAATATATGATGTACATTACCATGCAAACTTCCAACGAAAATTGGTTTGAATAAGATCTAGTAAGTAGTTTTTTTTTAATACGTCATAAATCGCAAACCGCAAAAAACATTGATCAAAGTTACAACGAACTACAAGAACTTTTTTATTATGTTATTTGCTGCAACGGAACCCTTCATGGGCGAGTCCAACTCGCACTTGGCCACTTTTTTATTATGTTACTACATTAATTTTAGCAAAAAGCTTTTGTTGCAAATTGGAACAAATCCCTTGATGTTTAAAAAAATGTACACATACTTTCATATTTAGGACTGTTTCCCAAGGAAAATTTTTATTTTATATTTGAAGACAATCTATGTAAAAAAGAGGTTTGAAGAAAGTTAATAATAAATAAAATATAAAACAAACCTTTGTGAGAAATATTTATCTTGCTAAGTATTTGTGGAGTACCGGAGTTATGGAATCCATGGAATTCCCTCTTCATTGAAATTTGCTTTGTCTTCTCGTAGCGTTGGCGTCCTGTGAGAGACGTAATTTTAATTAAACCATTGAAGACAAACCGATATCAGAAGTATGTGTCATTGTAAGGAGAGGTGTGTGTTCATAACAACGCTAATCTTACTATTGTGTATAAATTGACAAAATTATTCGAATGATTTTGCTATTAGACTTAACTGTATTAAAATGCTATAGGCACCATGTTATTTACCTACCTAATCACCTTTTTTGTTCGTATAATCCTATTTTTTTTCTGAATAAAAACCATATTGTAGAAAAGTACAGATAGATTCATCTTTGAATTTCTCACGCAGCAAATCACGAGTCTTTCATTTATAATTTCAATTTAATTGTTTCTTTATGCGCGGATTTACCCCAAAGTGAAATAAATAATCCTTGCTGTTTCACTAAGCAGCTAATACTAACAGCTTTACTAAAAGCCAATGCATACGTAACGATGTTTCCAAAACTTCACGTCCCGTCCCGTACGGGAAAAAACCCGTTACGTATGCATTAACCTTAAGTTTATCCGCAAGCGTCTTTACGAGTATAAAGGTGCTGGTTGCAGCTTACATATAGTCTAGAATTATTCCTAGAAAAACCTTAGACTGCTCCATATATTTAATTATTCAATGTTATAGACTTATTCACACTTCTTACATTAGGTAAGGCAAATTCTTTATATTTAGCTTCCTTTGTATTTAAAAGTAAATTATCAATGGTGAATCAATACGTGCAAGAGTAGGTATATGAGAGCAATAATTCTGTTTACGTCGTCAAAATTTACTTTATTTCTATTATTTTTAAATATAAGTGAACTATCATTTGCAAACAGTATGATTTCATCATAATTATTGATGTGGTATGGAAGGTTATTTAAACAATAAAAAAAAGAAAAGGACCTAAGATCGTGCCCTGAGACACCACATCCATCATATCCACTTTGAATTCTATTTTTATTTATTTATTTATTTATTTAATAGGTTCAACAACAGTTTTAACATGGTAAAATACACTAAACTTAAGTAAACTTAATGTCTTATGCTACATGAAAAACCAATAACAGGCAAACACAGCATACATTATTTTATGTTAATGTGTATACTAGCACACTAACACACAAAAATTTCCATTTAAGTCATTAACATAGACAGTTAGACGATTACTCATGCCGCAAATCGCGTTTAGGAACTTCGTTCCAATAAAAATAGTGCAAATTTGGAGCTACCATCCAAAACTGGACCTGAGAACATCGGGATCTATAAAAAGTTCTGTTTTGGAAAATCAATCGGAATCGAATTATTATCTAACTTCGGAAGATTACTCCGATAACATTAGTTAAAACGACATTCATCCGAAACAGCAAATTATGACACAATTTAATGGAATGGAATTCTTAGATTTACGAAGGGTGGGTAATGGATATAAAGCTTGAATTATCCTCAAAAGCCGCATTTAAGGGAACTGTAATTGGTTTTTTGTTGAGCCCCTTCGTTAAGGGCGCGCAAATTCCTCTAAAGTCTATTAGTACTATGTGTTTCGAGTTGAAAATAAAACGTCGCAAATCACTCGGATATTAAATTATATTCTATGTAGCTAGAATTGGACAAATGATGAAGGTGTCTATCAGGATTTGAAGGAAAAAGTATAATGGAGATTTTTGTATACGTATAACGATAATTTAAATGATCCTTACCAAACGCTATTACTTTGAAGTCCGTATTTTTTTTTATAAAAGTTTCATTTTAATGTAGTTGATGCAAATAAAAGAATATTGTCTTTCAACTTGAATATAATACTTAACTGATAAAAGATCGCTTTGTTCACAAAATGCTAATTCAAATATCCTATGCTTGTATCCGAAGATAAAAATGTTTCTTGTACATTTCTAGAAGAAAACAGCTAAACGTGACATTTCGTTTTCCGACATAAATGGGCTGTTCGAATTTGAATAGGAAGTCCGTTCAAGCTCCTATTCAGATTCAAATATCTCAATTTTCACTTGCATCTGTACCGTGTACATCTGTTTGTGTGTTGAGTGAAATAAATGTTTCAGTTTTAGATAAAGTTCCATATCCTCCATTACGTCTCGATCGTTTTCCTTTCACTTCCGACACACTGCACTAACGACATTTTTACGCACTGAAATCGGCATTATTTTAGATTTTTTTGACACAAACTAATCATAGGATTGGAATCCTTATTCGAATGCGCAAACTTATATATACATATATCTATACTAATATTATAAAGAGAAAAGATTTGATTGTTTGTTTGCATTGAATAGGGTCCGAAACTAATGAACCGATTTGAAAAAAAAATTCACTGTTGAGAAGCTACACTATCCCCGAGTGACATAGGCCATATTATATTTTCAAAAAACTAGGAATCCTTATAAACCTCTAATAATGTAACCAAAGGTGTAAAAAATAAGAAAACCGAAGCAAAGTCCGCGATGATATTTTTTTATTCACCGATGATATTTCTGGTACGATCTTTACTTAACTATATGTATTGTAATAAACTTAGATATAATGTATTGTATTTTGCGCTCTAATACAATATAACGTTACGAAACTACGGCCATAAAATAAAAATTTTAAAGTGACAAATAAGATCAAAATTATATCGCTAAAATATCTATTTACTTTATTTGGAACCTCACGAAGTCCCTCATAAAATAAATTTTATGATAAAAGGTTTCATACGTATGTTTCATTTTATCACGTATTAAATCTCGTTCCAAATCGTTAAGATTGTCCCAAACGTTCTTTATCCTTTTTGAGTATTTGCGTTAAAAGCTATGAAGATGCTGCTGTAAAGTCCATGGTCAAATATTGGTTCAAGTATTGGTTCAAGTATTGGACATCTACGTCATCTACGTCATGATTAAGTTAGTGCGTTAAAAATATCATAATAATCCTACTAATATTATAAATGTGAAAGTTTGTGAGTTTGGATGTTTGGATGTTTGGATGTTTGGATGTTTGGATGTTTGGATGTTTGTGTTACAATCACGCAAAAACGGCTGATCGGATATAGATGAAAATTGGCATGTATGTAGTTTAATACCTAGAATAAAGTATAGGATACTTTTTATCCCGAGATATTGATCTATTCCCGAGGGAGAAGAAGTAAATTAAATGGTAATAGGAAAACAGTTTTGACGTTTGTCTTCACAGTGACATTAGAAAACTCAAAACAGCTGATTGAGTGATTAAATTATATTAATGGTTTATTGTTTTAATATGTTTATTAACAAACACATAAAAAAATTGTGATGAGGCACATTGTGATAATTTTTGTCATACACTGGAAGCTGTAGTAGCCATCGATCTCGTATAAAATCAAATAAAGCCAACACAGCATTTTTTACGCGTAATTAAGGCTGCTTTCACATCAGCGTTTGTCAAGAGTTCCTCGCGCCCAACTCTTAATCAATGAGCTATACAAAATAATAATTTTACGTAGAAGAAATACTGTAGCTTATCAAGGTTTTTCCTGGCTCTCAGTATAAGGTGCGATTGAAATAATATAATTTATACCGTATCAGGTTTAATTAATTGCATAAAATCATCAAATTTGGTTTTTAACATTCGTAAATATCTACCTATATTTTTTTTTCATTTACTTTATAGAAAGAAAAATTAATTTTTTAACCTATTTAGCAAATCATTATTCAAGTGTGTCGGATGAATTATAACGCTTATAAAATCCTAGTGTGGTGTCGGCCTTTTGTCAAGATCGGCCTTATTTCAAGATTTCTTTATTTTTCTATTGCTGTGCATCTCGTATATTACCAGTGCTATTTACCGAAAACTACAAACCTTCAATAAGTTTTTAATGAACAAGACCGTTAGTATACAATGTTTTAGATAGGAATAGATTCGTTGTTTATGAAGCGATTTTCATGTTTTTTTATTGTATTGAGAATTTACTCAAGTTGGTCCTACTTCATTATAGTGAGATGATGGATTGTGGAGATAATGTATGAGCTTCTCAATCGTAAGGAATAACTGAACCGTGTTTAAATATATTAGCTGTTGTCATCATTGACATCGTCCATAATGTCATCATTTTATCAATCGTTGACATTGCCAGGTATGGTGGTGTGTCTTAGAGACGAAATATGGGACTCCTCAACGGAACAATTAAAATAACAATGTTTAAAAATATTTGTTGTTCGTAACATTGGCTTAAACTCATTAAAGACCCACTACTGGGCACGGGTCCCTCCTCTTCAGGAGTCCTAGAGCATACTCCACCACGCTGTTCCAGTGCGGTTTGGTGGAGGAGTTAGTGGCCAACCCGAGTGTCAGAAGTTTTCAAACCGCCCGAGGGCCTCCGACATGGCTTATGATTGTTATCTTATGATAACAACCGGGACCGACGGGTTTACGTGCCCTCCGAAACACGGTAACGCTCAAGAAAATTTTGCCACTAGCGGTCACCCATCCAAGTACCGACCGCGCCCGCTGTTACTTAACTTTTTCGATTACATAGGATCGACGCAAGCCGCCGGCAAGTTCGTAATATTAACGCTGCAAAACCAGACGCACAGAAAAATAGACTTTTTTTAAAATTATAAGTTAATGCTTGACTACAATCCTACCTGATGTAAGTAGCGATGTAGTCTGGTTTATTATGGGATCTATTTAGTACATGAATATTTTCATACTTTCATACTTTAAGTATGATAATGATGATGTTTCGTGATGACCTGCGATGATTGCCAGGCAAAGACTTAATTTGGCATACTTAAAAATTAAAGATGTATGGTCAGCAAACAATACCGTTTCACACATGTCCTTAGTGAAATAAGGAAGATCATTGATATATATTAAAAATAGCAGTTGTCCTAATATTGATCCTTGGGGCACACCCATGGTCATGTGCACTCCAGGTGACTCTATTCCATTAATAACTACTTTTTAAATATACCCATGTTATTTAAAGAATGCTATGGTTCGTTTGTGTTACGTTTTTGTAAACATAATTCTATCAATGGTCCTGCTGGTTGTTCTAATTGCGGAATAACTTTATAGTTTTCCTCCAGAATAATAGTTGTTCTTTTATTTTCTGTGCATCGCAAAATTTACACGCTGTTTTAATTTTGTCCCTTTTTAGAAGCTTGTGGCTATTGAGACTCGCGAGTTGTGACTCGCATCATACTCTAGCAACAGCCCGTCTCTGTCATTCTGTTTCATGAGCATGTTGCTAACGTCGTTTACCTGCCTGTTCCGGCGTAACAGCTCTCAAGCTGGCTGAAATTATTCCTCACGACGTTCCCTTTTCATTTTTATGACCCCTCAGCAGCTCGCTGGGACGCCAAATAATGAGCATGTTGCTGGTGTCGATGATATGCCTGTTTAGGTAGCTCTTAAGTTAGTCTGCCGCTGAACTTACTTATTCCTCACGACATGCCCTATGATTTTTTTTGAATCCTTAGGAACTTGCTAGAACGCGAAATAATGAGCATGTTTTCAACATCAATGATATCCATTCTTAGGTATGAAAAGCAGGATACCGTAAGTTTCATTCACAAACATCCAAACATCTATACCTAACATCTAAAACATCAAAATTTTAGTAGGATCAAGATCAAATTCTAAATTCTCGCGAACGAAGTCGCGGGTAGAAGCTAGTAATATCATATATTTGGTTAGAAGACAGAGCTCCCCCAGAGCATTATCTTATTTCTATTTGTTCAGATGGGCATATTTCTGTTTTATATACAAAACCAAAACGAGACTTATAACTTAATACCGAAGCTACGTACTTTACAATCTAGATGTAAATAACTATTTATACAAATATCATACTATCTAAGAGTCTATTAGACTACGAGAGATAGTCTATGGTGATCCTTGTTGTTACAATCTATTGCAGCATCCAGCAAGATCTTGTGGGCAGTTTAGCACTAGCACTCTAGGAAAGCAAGAAGCTACTGAAAGTCTGAAACACAATGAAAGCCTAATTTAGGGTGATCCACTAAAGTTAGCCTTAGCCACTTAGCCAAAATGCGACCAAAACTTTCACAATGGGAAGACTCATTGTTATACTCGTAGTAGTGCAGATTAGCGGACTTATTTGTGACTAGCGCTCGCCTGTGGGTTGTTCCGCATTTTTCGGGATAATTGTTATCCTTTATTCTAACCCAGATCTAGAACTACCCGCGTGCTAAATTTCATGAAAATCCGTTGAGTAGTTTTTGCGTGAAAGACTTACAAACATCTTCACAGACTTTCACATTTATAATATTAGTAGGAAGTATTTGAACATCAGAGATTTGAACACGGGCCCTTGTGTGCTGAATCCACTAGTCTTTCCTACTCTCTGTTAGAATACTGCAATTTATCAATCCTGTTCTAAAGACCGATGATGTTCAACATTTCCCCAGCGAGAACTATAAATAAGACAAACCCTTTCGGCGCCGAGTCGGGTAATAAGGTCCAGAATAAATACTCACGCTGTGGCCCGACCCGTATTACTTTTATTAACAACATTAGGACCTCGCCGCTCTGATTGGCCTCATCTCTCAAGTCCGTTTACCTTGTTAGATTGCCAGTAGGTACAACAAAAGACTGATGATAGCGTTAGTTTAAGTCTTCAGAAAATGGATATTAGCTGGAAATAGATATCTGCTTAGATTAGTCAACAGACCGAAGGTTGAGTGATAGAGATTTTTTTAGCATAAAGTCCGCCTTTTGTACGACATTGTGTATGGAAGAATAAAGTTAAATAAATAAATACACCGCACGTTCATCGTATTTTTCTTTAGGATTAGAATTAGAATCACTTGGTTAATAGTATTAGACTTTTCACGTCCTTAGTCGGGGTAACCTACTATTCTTATAGTGTTGACCTACCACGCAGACGAGGACATGGGTAGAAGCTAGTACAATAATTCCCGCATATTCCCGAATTTGTTTCTAAAATGCTCGTATTCCCAATTAACGGCCAAATGAGTGAAACATATCATGTAATTCGAACCACACGTTATCGCCTCAAGCTCATTTCATTAGTGTCTGATACAATACTGATAGAAAATGACGAGCATGAAACGAAAAATTTCAGAAATAATAGAATTTCCGCAACGTATACCAACTTATTCTTATATAGATAGTGATGATTGAAGTACTCGTTGTGTTATGGTTAGAAATATTTTTTCTATCGAAATTTATTTTTATCTGTACCAACAATACCAACGTAAATTAAAATGCAAACAAGCGTGTTAAAAATAAACAAGTATTGAATTTGAATTAATTAATCTTATAGTAAAATAAATAAAAAATAATTCACCAACTAAAATTGACTACAAATATTTTGGTCAGTAGTTCATTTAATAAAAAAATCAGTAAATACGTTGCCTGCTATGAACAATTACAGAAACCAGATTATCGTTCAGAAATAATGTAAATTTTACCAAAAAAATATCCAACTTTAAAGGAACAGACGTCGAAGTACCAGATTTCAAATATAAAAAGGTGTGTGCTAAAGCACAAAAAATACAGTCGAATTGAGAACCTCCTCCTGTTTTTAAAATCTGTTAAAAATACATTCGACGACATGCAATGATTAACACGCGACGATCGAAGTTTGCAATGTTATTTAATATCAAAACCACTTCACACACGTTATCAGCTGAAGTGCCGCAACGAATACATGATTTGATATTGTTCCTATAAAGCTCTTTACCACTGATATTAATGGTAGAAGCACATATTAATCTAACTTTGAGTAGGACACGTCACTATGTCCTACCTAATTAAGAGCCTCGTTTATTACAAGCTAAGTTTGTAATTAATTAAATGTCATAAAAAGTCTTTGATAGGGGATTTAATGTTAGATTGGAGAGGGAAAATTGGTGCATTCTACTTGGAGCCTCTAGGAGGCTACGGACACTAACTATTCCACCTGGATCCCCCATGAAGGGGATCCATGGATACTATGATGAGAGGACCTCCTCGTGATGGTCGAATTTTTTTTTAATTGTAATAGCAAAAAAAAAACAGACGAGCCTCCTGATGGTAAGTGGACATCGTCGCCTGTGGACATTGGTAACACCAGTGGCATCACTGACTGTCACTGACGTGTCAAAAATACACCGGCCAAATTATTATTATTTATTATTTGGAATTTCGAGCCTGGGTCAAACGTCCCAGGTGCCACTGTGACCAGATTTGATCTATTGTAGCCGTACCCGTTTCTGAGTTAGATCTGGTCCCCAAGTCCTATTGCTCGGACGAACAATAGGATGTTCCTGGGTTCCAGCTCTCTTACTTGACTGGGTGGGATTATGTGGCCTCCTAAAATGCGACTTCTGAAGTGATTTATGGCAGAACAATCACAAAGTATGTGGATGGGTGTTTCCTCTGCCTCGCTGCACAATCTACAAGTTGCAGTATTGCTCAAACCTATCAACATAGTGTTTATTGAGCCTGCAGTGTCCGGTGAGCAGTCTGATGAGTACCCGTAAGTCGGGTCGTTTCAGGTTGAGCACTTTCTTTGAGTATATCTGCGAGTAACCCGCTATTAGCGTTTTGGCCTGTTTTGCGCCGGGTTCCCTACGCCACATCTCAGCTCCCCTTTTCAAGGCTATGGCTTTGAGTGCGGCACGAGAAACTGCTTTAGAGATGCCCACCATAGGTTCAGGACGCATGGTGGGCGCCTCGGCCCCTCTTCTTGCCAGTTCATCGGCCTTCTCGTTCCCGCGTATACCTTTATGCCCAGGTACCCATTCTAGGGTAACCTTGTTGTTGAAGCCTAATTGGTTGATGGCTTGTATTCCTTCTAGTACAAGCTTTGAATTGACTTGCTCAGACTGTAGAGCCAATAAGGCTACCTGACTGTCGGAGAGTATCGTAATACGTTTATTTACATATTTCTTTTCAAGGTTTTCATGTACGCATCTTATTATGGCGTACAGTTCTGCTTGGAACACGGTTGCGTATGAGCCTAAGTTTTGGTGAATCAAAACTTTTGGTTTGTCTCCATAGGCCCCTGCTCCTGCTTTTCCTCCCTTGCGAGAACCGTCTGTGTACCAGGTCACATCGCTTTCTCCCAAGGATTTAGGTACCGCTGTGTTCCATTCTTCTCGTAACGGTATGACTACGTTGAACAGTTTGTTGAAACTGAGCTGAGTATGAATAGCGTCGCTCGGCATCGCCATTACTGGGCATGCTACTAGGTCTTCATATAGATTCCTCATAGCACGGGATTTCCAGCCATGTTTTCCTCCTTCGACAGCGCGGAGTATAGCCGCCCTCGCCTCTTTTTGTACATGGATATGGAGCGGTTCAATGTTGAGGACTGCCTCCATGGCTACTATTGGTGTAGACTTTAAGGCTCCTGTCGACATTCGACATGCTAGTCCTTGAATGCTATTAAGTTGTCTGATACATGTTGCCTGGGTGGTTTTTCTCTGCCAAGTTATGCAGCCGTAGGTAATAATGGGTCTCGCTATCGCGGTGTATACCCATTTCACCTGTTTTGGTTTTAGTCCCCATGTGGAGCTTGCGAGACGGCAACATGTTCCTAAAGCGATTTTGGCCTTTCTTGTCACCTGTAGAAGGTGCTGATTCCAAGTGAGTCTCTGGTCTAACGTTATTCCGAGATACTTGACTTCTGTGGAGAACCGTAAGTTGGTTCCAAAGAGGGATGGGTTCCATAGTCCTCCAAGGCTGCGTCTTTTGGTGAATGGTACTAGGACCGTCTTGTTGGCATTAACATTTAGTCCAGTATTTTCACACCAGCGTTCCACTTTGTGAAGAGCTGTTTGCATGAGGCTTGACAAAGTGTCCGGGCAGGTGCCGCAAATGATGATATCCAGGTCATCTGCATAGCCTTGTGTGTCCAGAGAGGCATCGTTTAGTTCCTGAATAAGGGAGTCCACAACAATTGTCACAGAGGTGATAACACTCCTCCTTGTGGACACCCTCTTGTAATTTTGATATCGAGGGTGGTGTCAAATAATGTTGTGCGGACTATTCTGTTCCTTAGCATTGACCCTAACCAGTTCACGGTGATGTCATCAATACCACGGTTTTTCATACCTTCCAGTATTACGTGAGTTGGGGTGTTGTCAAAGGCCCCTTCTATGTCTAAGAAGCAGCATAAAGCTATCTCTTTATCTTCGAGGGATTTTTCGATTTGGTCAGTCAGCTCAATCAGTGCTGATTCCGTCGATTTCCCTTTCTGGTAAGCATGTTGTTTTGGACGTAGAGGTTTGACCTTCAAGAAGGTATCTCTAATATGATGGTCGATTACTTTTTCCATGGTTTTCAGTAGGAATGAAGTAAGACTAATTGGTCTGTATGATTTGGGTAATGATCTGTTCCTGTCACCAGATTTAGGGATGAAGGTTACCCTTACCTTTTTCCAGCTGTCTGGCAGATATCCCCAGGCAAAACTCGCCCTCATTATTTTTATTAGTGCTGCCAGAATTTCATCTAGTCCTTCCTGAAGTAGAGCTGGGAAGATCTTGTCTTCTCCTGGTGACTTGTATCGTTTCAAGCTGTTCGCCGCCCACTTTATTCGATCGGGTCTAAACACGGAAGCTGCAATCCTCCACTTCTCCAAGGTAGGTTTCGGTGGCGATGGGGGAAATGCGATGGTGTTATCTTTTCCTAGCACTACTGATCCCGGAAAGTGGGTGCTGACCAGTAGACTCAACGTCTCTTCCGCATTGCTGGTGTAGTTCCCGTTGGGACGCTTTAGTAACCCAATTTGAGTGGCAGGTGATTTTGCCATTATCTTCTGTATTTTGGCGAGATGTGAGGTACTGTTTATCTCCTCGCAGAATTTCCTCCAGGATTTGCGCTTAGCTTTCCTGAGTTCAGTGTTAAAGTCCGTGAGGGCCTCTCCGTTGGCTTGCCAGTCGTTGTTCTTTTTTGCTTTATTGAAGCGAGTTCTGGCTTGTTGCCTGAGCCTGAGGAGGGTGTTGCTCCACCATGGTACTTTTCGATTTGTGGTAACTATTCTTAGCGGGCAGTTGTTGTAGGCATTGTTTATTCCTAGCTCCAACGTCCTTGCTGCATGTTCGAGTTGATCTAAGCTTTTTACATGTTTATTGAGTTCTCCCATGCTTGTTTTTAATTCGGCCCTATAGCCGATCCAGTCACTTGCCTTGGGATCTCTGTATGATTCGATATGATTGTTTCTGTAGTTTTTTAAATTGAATCTGATGTGCCTGTGGTCAGACATGGATGCTTCTGCACTTACATGCCAGTTGTCGATACGGTCCGCTAACTGTTCCGTACATATGGTGATATCCAACACCTCTTGCCGTTGCGCTGTCACAAACGTCGGTGTAATTGAGTTGTTAGTAGTGTGGAGGTTATTGGATATAAAAAATTCATACAGTAACTCACCCCTGCTGTTGGTATTGGTACTTCCCCATTTGGTGTGATGGCTATTGCTGTCACACGCGAGCAGTAGTTGTGCTCCCTGGTCCTGACAGTATTCCACCAAGGGGGCGAGCTGTGTTGACGGGTCCTGCGTGTCGCCGGGAAGATAGGCAGAGCAAACGATGACTTTTGTCGACTCGTATTCCGGAAGAGCAACGTAGGCTGCTACCAAGTCGTCTGTACACATACAAGGTAAAGGTAAGAATTTTAGATTATTCTTAAAGATTATGCAGGCCCTGGGCCTAGTTCCTCCAGTGTTGAAAAGTAACTTACCAGCTGAGGCTAGACCCATTACCATGCTCACGCGGATCCAGGGCTCCTGTATGAAAGCCATGTCCAGTCTCTCTTCCAGCATCCTTTGGCAGACGATGGTGCTCGCAGCCTTCGCGTGATGTAGGTTGACTTGAACGGCTTTTATCATTTTGGGTTGTTTGGGAATGGATAGGATTTGGAGGGATTTGTGATTAGGAAGGGGCAGGAAATATGCGGTTGCGGAGGGGTGCGTGTTTAGTGTCTAATGTGTGTTTGTGTGTGTGAAGTAGTGTGTGTAGTGTTTTGTGTAGAAGTTAAGGGGTTGATTTACTGTGTGTGTTGTGTCTGTTTCTTACCCTAGTTCTTGGTTTTGAAGAGGGTCGCGAGAGGCTTTTTTGCTAGAGTGTTCCCTGGCTAATGAGGGAAGTTGCAGAGGCCTCTTCCCTCTTTGGGCTCCAGCACCTCTTTGGGTGAATCGGTTACGACCTCGGGTACCTCGTTGTAGCCCTCGCGACACCCCCCCGCTACCCCGGGTTAAGAAACGTGCGTGCGGCACGTTCTCGCGGACGGGGTAGGGAGTAGGGCGGGCCTACTCGACTCCAATCCGCGAGATGTGCCTGGTTTGGGTGTGTGTGTCGTGTGTGTACTGACGGCATCCCCCCCTGCACCAACGCCAGAAGTCATTCCACCGCTATGACCGTCAACCGCGCGCGCCTCATATTCTATTGTGTTTGTGCTTGATAGTGAGGTGACAGGCGCGCTGGTTGCCGGTTCAGTGGAGGTCTGCATCGGCATCGGTGCAGCTGAGGATGACGTCACGACATCTTCTCCATCCTTCTTGGGAGGAGTTTTAATTTTGAAGAAGATGTCCCGGAAACCAAAGTATAACCTGTAATTTCGGTTCTTTAGGATTTCCAGGGCATCTTCATCGAAGCAAAAGGTCACCGTTTGACCCGTCTCTTCCGCCTTGCTATTGACTATCTTCCACTGGCTGACTGTGGCACCAATATTCTGCCTGTCTAGCCTGTGGAGGATAGCCTTCGACGAAAGGTTCGGGTCTGGTATCCACGCCGTGGCATAAAAGGGTTTTGGCAGATCAGCTTCGTCTACTAATCTCAGATCTGCCCTCTTCCACGGCTTTAAGGTTGGAACCCGTGACGCGACCCAAGCGCGGGAGGCGCCGTCAACGCAGGTGAGAATGAGACAACCCGCCCTGACGGCGCATCCCATGAATCTTGGTCCTTCACCGCTGCCGGAGGCGTCTATACTAAGAAGTATCCCCTCCTGCAGTATCTGGACCTCATCGGGATTCATAGCCCGTCCCGTGTCACGGATGCCAATCCGACAGGAACCAGCCACTTCACTGAATGAGGGCTTGGCCGCTTCTGTTCGTGCAATTTTTTTAGGCTGATTCCTGGGCGACTCTTCTTCAGAACGCGTACGCTTGGTGGCCTGGGCCTTTTCCTTGCCTGCCAGCCATTCTCGTACCTCCGGATGTTGGTGGAGTTCGGCGAATGGTTTCTGGCAAAGGACGTTGGCCTCCTCCTCACTCTTGCCTCGGTCCTTCCACCAAGCATGCCGCCTTTTGGCGGCGCCAGAGAAGTAAAAGCGAGGCGTTGGCCTGTTTACCTCTTGTGTTGATGATGTGGTTCTTCGGCTGCGAGGTTTTCCACCTCGTGAATGAGCTCGTCGAGCTTTATGTCGTTAGCTTTTTTATTAATGTTACTGTCATCCATACTGTTCCCACGATAAGCTAGGGAATTAAATTACACCTTCTGCAGAGCCCCGCATGCAGAAGGCGGGCTGATTACTCCCCGAGGGCGCCCGGTATCGAGGAGGACACTGTTAGAGGCCGGGTTATACCCCCCGACCCCGCAAAAGCGGATTGCTCGGCACGGCGTGTACACCTTCAAATTTGGGTGTATGTGTTATGTTGCTGGATATGTGGTGTGGTGTGTGTGACTTGTAGTGTTGTGCAGACGGGTGCTCAGCCGAGGACCCGACTCCACTCAGCCGAAGCGTGTGTGTGTGCGGTGTGGTATGTAGGTGTGGTGTGGAGTGTAGGGAATGCATAACTGGTGCCCGAGTCCCGTCCAGATCCATAGCGGATCGAGACACGACCCAAAACCCCAAGTTATGCATTCCGTTGCCCTCCCCATTTATCCGGACTTGGGACCGGCACCATATTTAAGGCCTTGGCCTACAACATGGCGGTTGGGTTCACCGGCCAAATGCATGTCAAGTCACGCGCAATCAACAGTTCCGTAGATGTAAGTTCATCGACTATTACTCATTAATTACATATTTTAGTTTTTGGCTTATCACTTGAACTACAGAACACAATAAATAGGTACGTTTAACATTTCTAAAGTTATAAAATTTCGACCAAGAAACATTTATTTATTTATTTAACAATTCTTGTACATAAACAGCATTGTATAACACGTAGTAAAAGAAACCTGCAAGAAAGAATATGCAAAGAAATATGCAATAGAATCAACAGATTTATCTATGTCTTACGAAACTTAAGAAAAACAGCATCAATTAATACAGCCATGTCTGCTTACCATGGTTATATAGGATCAGTTTTAAGATACGGACTTGTAATATGGGGAAACGCAAGTGACATAAATAGAGTATTTATTGCACAGAAAAAATGTATAAGAGCCATTTGTGGAAAACCACCGTTTGAGTCATGTAAGCCCTTCTTTAAGCAACTAGGAATACTCCCACTTCCCTGTATTTACATTTTAGAAATTGTAATGTATGTAATAAAAAATCCATCACAATTTTTAAAAGCTAGGGATCTTTTCACGAGGAATACTAGAAATTCAGACAGATTAGTTTATGGAAAGGTACAGAATACAAACTTGTATAAAAAGAACTGTGTAGGAATGAGCATCAAGATATTTAACGCTATACCTCGTAATATAAGAGACCTGCCAGAGAGACCACTCAAGTCCAGACTAAAGGAATGGTTAATGAATCACTTGTTTTATTCAGTTAAAAGAGTTATTAGATCTGAAACAATTGCAGCAATGGGCCTTTTAGTATAATTAATTGAGATATGACTTTAATGTAATTTTATAACTGACTTAATGTGATGTAAACGTTCTCTGTAATATGACATAAATCTAAATGTAATTTATTCAGTGTAATTTAATATTATTTGTATTGTACTTAATAATTATGGAGCTGACACTTATTGAATAGTTTTAATTAAGAAATAGTTTAAGAGATTATGCAATAGATAAGTAGACGAGACATACATATTCTTTTGACACTTTGTAAAGTTTGCATGCCTTAATAAGGCGGAATATGGCGAACATAACAAATTTAATACCTGTACAACTAACCCATATTCGAGCAAATAAATTGATTTGATTTGATTTTGATTTGATTCAATTTCCGAAACCCAAAAATAAATCTGATACATGAGTTTTGCAAGCGCTTAAGCTTATTCGAAAGCTCCATGTTTTTATCGACATATTTGTATTTAGTGAGTATTTTTAAAACCTTAGGAAATTACTTCCAACTTCCTAATCAGAAGTTGAAGTTGTACAGATACTGTGTTGAATATTGAATAAGGTATCTTGGTGAAGATTTTGTATTTTTGCTGGTGAAAGTATAATCCAACAATTTGCACTTTAGTCCGAGTCACGAACTGAGCAAATGGATCGGATAAATTGATATACTTAAATATCACCTACGTGACGGAATATCTTCCCTTCAGTTTTCGTCAGAACATGTCATGTTATTGAAGACCCTCGTGGCGTAATGCCGGACCGTCGCGTCACCGCGTCGCGTCGTTCGAAGGGTCCTGGGTTAGATTTTAATGATGAGTTTGAATTTCTGTTCTCCGTCTGGGTGTGTGTTTATGTATGCCTATAACATGGGCGTAGCCACTGTGGGGCAGGGTGGGGCAAGTGCTAAAGTATAGAAGTATAAAGTAAAGAAATATAACTTCAAAAAACTAATAAACTAATAATGTTTTAATATTGCACTTTTTTATCTTATTTATTTACATAACACTCAGTAAAATCCAGCCTCTACATAAATGTTAAACAAGTTATAGTTTATTAATTAAGTGGTTCTTGAAACAGAATGCTACGGCTCGCCGACTCATTACTACAGCTGTTCCGGCAAATAATTTATTTAACGTATCAAATTGAATCACGGGTTAACGCTGTATGATATAAATACAATATTTGAATTTAATCTGTAGCCACGTCTGAACCCATGTCACGACGGGACATCAAAGACCGAGTCCCCTTGGAATATTTCCAAAACAAACTGTTTTGATTTTGCGTCAAGCGGTCAAATACACTAATAGAATGCGGAATACTTATTTCGTACTTCAGACATTGTCAATGTGGTTAATTATGGCTTCAACCCATTAATAGCTCAGTACAGTATTCGCAACAATTTTTGGCATATACTATTCACAGAAAATGTAAGAAATATAATTAAAATCAATATATCATCATAAAAAGAATACCTTTTCCGTATGACTGGTTCATTACACGGAAAGTGATTTAGCAACAATAAAGCTTTCTCCGTTTTGTAATTACCTATTACTATGGTTAATACTACGAAATGAAACGTCTGATAAAATTAATAATCCACAGTAATATACGTAATTATTTTTGCTAGTTACCTACGTACTATTTGTAAACATAAGGTACTAGTTAATGTAGATTAAAAGGATTACAGTGAAAAGGCTTGGCGCGCTTCCAATCGGAGTTAGTTGCAGTCATACACCTATATGTATACTATACTATGTAGAAAAGCTGTTCAGTGCTAAAAGTTTCGACACCTACGTTGACACCATATTGTGCCAACGCATTTTAGTCGGCTGCGAGCAAGCGAGACAAGTAAATGTCATTTTTGAAAAACCCCAACCGTTCAAGAACACTTAATAATGCATATTGTTTATTGTGCAGTTAAAACGTTTTCATTGTTTACGTTTGAACTGTATTTGAATTTATTTAAATCATAATTAGTAAATAACTATAATAACTTGACCGAATGAAGCACTGTCACAGAGTATGAAAAATGCTTGAAAAATATGACACGGATTTTGTTCGGAACAGCTGGACTACATATTTAAGTCTATGGTTGCAGTTGTTATTGAGTTTGAATACTGTCGTATCTGTTGTACTTCCAAGGCACTTAGGGGAGAGCTTGTAGATTTGTTGGTAGCGACCCTGCCTGCGAAGCGAGGGGTCCCGGGTTCGATTCCCGGCCGGAACAGATATTTAAGTGACAGATAAATATTTGTGCTCGGGTCATGAGTTTGTTTTGTGTTATATGTGTCGTCCATGCCACCCGCGACACAGGTAATAACCTACTGCCGGGTATGTGTGTTAGCGTTTATTTATTTATTTATTTATAACGATTGATAAGATGGAGTTGTGGATTGCATTGAACTTGATACTAACTTATCTACCAATCAGTACTCTGGATTAAACCAACATACTAATATTTCTTCAAGACTAATCTTTCAAGTCTGGCAAAAGTGTTTTAATAAGTTGGTTTAGCTTTAGGCGAATGGAACTTTGCATAGAGAATGAAGAGTATTTCGAAAAAATGTAAAATAAATATTATTAATATCTTGTATAGTTTTTTCTTGTCTCAAAACTTATCGAATGACCTACGTATAAACATTTATAATGCAGAGTGCTTTATAAAAGCTAAATTTGTTTTGAAATTTTCACTGTCTATCTAACATTATTAAACACGCAAAAACGCTGAATTGAAACATCCGTGTACTTCGTATATTGAAAAATAAATCAGATTTCACGGGAAAGTCTTATTAGTTACCATGGAAGTGTAAAAAATTAATTTTTCAGGGTAATGATTATGTTTATCTGAGAAGAGAAGCGAGTACGAGTTACTAGTTCGAAATAAATTTTCCATTTTACTGGTGACGCCCACACGAATTTATTCTGTTGCAAGGCAATGTTTGCTTTATCATATAAATAAAATTCCATACCATTCTATATAGGCGTGCTCCGTGTATACTCGCATAGGTACTAAACATATTGTAGGTACTGACGTATGAATTGTTTGATGAGACATATAGAGGAGACTATAAAATATGAAAAGATACGTGCGGGAAATAAAATGGATATTTGTGTTCATGACCTTAGCATGAGAGTAAAATAAGTAGTGCATCTAGTACTAAAAGTATTTGTATCTCTTGAGAAGGCTCTTGAGTAGAAACCCTTATTTATTTTCATCACATCTGGACGACCCTGTAGCCTAGTTGGTAGCGACGCTGCCTGCGAAGCGAGGGGTCCCGGGTTCGATTCTCGGCCGGGGCAGATATTTATGTGACAGAAAAATATTTGTACTCGTGTCATGGGTGTGATCGTGATGTGTTATATGTGTCGTCTGTGCCACCCGGGACACAGGTAATAACCTACTGCGGGGGGTAGGACTGTGTTAACGTTTATTTATTTCGGTATCCATATAATTCTGTAGTTAACCATCTTTACAAATACATTTGACTACCTTGTAAAGCTTTGCCGTTTGTAGCGTCTGCGGTAAACTTTGTCTATTACCGACTGTTTTCTCTATTCCTTCTGAATCTGAAGTATTTCAGTATTCAGAGCGAGTAAATGCCAGAGTCTGAATAACCGCCCAATTGAGTTATAAGAACTCCGCATTTGTAACAAACCTGATTGTAAAACTTTGAAACCACTAGTTATAGCACCTGGTAATATCGTAAAGCTGTCGGTCCACGTTATTCACATGTCATGGTCACATGGTTACATCGGAGGCCTTCGGGCGGCCTTCCGACTTAGGTTGGCCACTAACCCCTCCACCACTCCACGCTGGAGCAGCGTGTTGGAGTATGCTCTAGATCTCCGAGAGTGGAGAGTATTGCTCAGTATTGGGCTATTAATATGATAATATGTTGAAGCCAGCCAGTTATAGTAGCATATTCGTAACACTGGCGTTCTTCATTTGCTGTCACCAGCAATCTCTCGCCCTCTAAATCATTCTAAAAGTTACATACAAGGCGGAAAGTCTAACGAGTATATAATTGAGTTAGCAACTTTAAACATAGTTCAATGCATGTCTTTCGCAAACTTCGCCTAGTCCCAAAACTTTGTAATGCGTATAGGATTAGACGGATACCTTAATAGAGCCAAATGTCCGATTACTTTGTTAGGTGATGGGTTATTCTTGATCTACGTCGATTCTATCAATCATGGTTTCGCAACTATTTACTGCAATCATTAATAACATTGTAGATTAAAAAACTAAAATTTACCCCTAGTAGTGTAGTGTAGCTTTTCATATTATTATAATAGTTTAAATATTTGTTTCAGGACTAATTATTCAAAGTTAATTATTTTATATTATTAAGGGGGGTAAAATCAATACTTCCCTAGTGAATTTACGTGAATTTGGCGACACTTGTTTTTCTTCTTCCGACGGGTCGAATAACATTATATAACAATAAATAAATAAATAAATAAATGTATGACTGAAACATGACTGAAGATAAGGGGCCCACTTCTAAATGTTTATATTTTGTCGACTTATAGTATTGTAAGAGTTCAGGAATATTAGAAAATCTCGTATATACAAATATTATATACAAATAGGAACAATAAGCCGTCAAAGTTGTCCCCAATAGATGTTGATATTGGTTTCCCAGATGCAAAAGGCCCTTTAAATTCGCTATGACAGCACACTTTCCAAGTATTTAGTGCTTTAATTCAAAGCGGCGTTGGTCGGATATTGAGCGTGTAAAATTTATAACCCTTGCACGAGCACGGAATAGATAATCAAAGTCTACTTTTGTACTTAATCCTGGTTCATTGGTACGGAAGACGGATAGTTGAGAAACAGATTGGTTTCTAGGAGGGCCTTTAAAACGGACATTGATCTTTGGTCATGCTCTAAAGGAGTTTCATCCATCCTTGTCAACCTGTCTTGGCGTTACAGGATGCACCTTTGACTAATGGATAGGGTTTCTAGAAAATTAGACGTGGCTATTTAAAAAATGTAATAGGTAATAAAATTGGGAAACTTCAAAATGTAATAAGTCAAATGAAATAAGTGCCATAATATCGATAATTTGCGTCGCCAATGGTCTTTTAGTGGTTGAATCATCATTGCTAACAAAATGTAGGTCTAGTTTTTTGATCTAGGCTCTGAACTCACTAAGAGTTGGGATCATCACTTCATATTCAGTAGAATAGTAGAATATCAAATACTTAACACATCACACATCACATCGCAAATGTCATTAGAATAAGCGCTTTTTCCAATCGATGTAAAAATATATACACTTTACTATGATTAAAGAGTACTAAATAAACTTTCAATAATTGGGAAATAAAAACAGACCCGCTAGGTTCTATTATCGATATAATGGTATTTTTGATAAGCTTGTGAAAACTCAAACGGTCGGTGAATTCATGAATTCATATTCAAAAACCGAAAAACTAATTTTCGTGTTATTTCCACCATACGCTTTCATATTCGATACGATTGCGCCACTCGTTCTGTCAGTCTCGGTCTGATTAAAAGTCAACACACTGGTAACACGCCTGCGTTTTGTTTTAGGAAAACTATTATTTATATTATACGTAACTTGCGTGAGTTACTACGCTAAAAATTGTATATGGGAAAAGTCGAAAATCGGCTTCATGAATGGATGGAATGTGTCTAATGCATTATTTTAGTGGTCTCAAATCATCGCTACATTCCATCACCCATCCATCCATCCATCAGCCCGTAGAGGTCCACTGCTGGACATAGGCCTCCCCTAACTTGCGCCACTCTGACTGGTCCTGAGCCTTCTGAATCCAGCGGATGCCCGCTGTCTTCTTCAGGTCGTCAGTCCACCTAGTCGGGGGGCGTCCTATGCTCCTTTTTCCGAGACGTGAGCGCCATTCGAGAACCTTGCTTCCCCAACGGTTATCGGTCCTTCGCACTATGTGGCCAGCCCATTGCCACTTCAGCCGGCTAATTCTTTGAGCTATGTCGGTTACCCTTGTTCGTCTACGGATCTCCTCATTTCTGATGCGATCACGTAGAGAAATACCGAGCATAGCCCTCTCCATAGCTCGCTGCGCAATTCTGAGCTTGTGGATCAGGCCAATAGTAAAGCACCACGTCTCGGATTCGTATTCGCTACATTATTGCCTTTGAAATGAAACCATTTTGCGCTGTATCGGTTGAATGGTTTCAAAGTCTATAAAGGACATCCGTACAAACATTTTTGTGTGTTATATTGATATCTTGTATAGTATCTGCTCTAGAAACAAATTTCATTCATATTTATTCATTTTATGCATGTATACATACAGGTTTCGTCACATTATCGGTAAACAGATAGATAAAGCGATAGAGACGTAAAAATTGCGAAAGGATCATTATTCGATGCAAGATACTCACCGGAAATCTCTAAAAGTAAACGACTATGATTATTTTTAGTTCTAAACAAGAAATAAATCACACCCTTGATCAAAACATTATGATTATTCCTAACGGTATTATACTCGTAATAATGTTTAGGTTAAGAAAGCATACGCCATTTGTTACCATTATAATGTCATTTTCTTTGAAAAATGTCGTATGTTCTCCGCAAATCTCAGAAAGAAAACGTAAGGCTATAAAGTATGTTAGGAACATTAACTATACCTACATTACAAACAGGTAAAACCAAAAATTTTCCCTCCATTGGAATTCTACCAGTGTTTCAGGCACTATACTAACTCAGGCCTATATTTCAGAATTCTATTTATCTAAATAAATCAATGAAAGCTGCTGATCAACTTACTGCCATTTTGCATATCGAAATCAAACTTTATTAGTATGAAAATTCTGTGGAGACATTGTATAATTATGGATTAATCTTATATTATTTTAAGAGGCGATTCGGAAAAAAAATATTTTTACAAAATACAAAGTTATTTCGGCAATCGTTCTGAACGTTTGTTTAATATCATACAACTTTGTAAGGGTGGATCTAAGATTTTCACGAAGGTTCCGTGATTCAAATGCCGTGTGTAATCTTCCGAGAAATTATGGAATAAATATGATCTCGGCTCACGCCCTTGGAGATTACTTATTCATTACTCCAGCGTCTACAGATTTTGTCAGTTTATTTTAACATAATGTTTACTTTTTCATGTTTTTTTTCTATCTGAATGGTGGATTTACAATGTTAATGCGATACAAATTTCAGTAATTTGTAATTCATCGTTTTTTTGTTTTTATTTGAATCCGTGATTTGTTCAAATTCCTTAGGGATTCCTTAATTTTCCTGCGATATATAAATATGGGTATAGAACGCTGTTGATCCGTTTCAGTTAGCATAGTATCGTGTTCATAGCACTGTTATGGTACTGTCATATTCGTTATAGTGCCCTTGGAAGCACGGAAGTACTTTTGAAATTTTATCACTAGCCGACACTTAACTATCGACCACGTAGAAAATTTCCTCTCACTTACGAATGTTAGAAGCCAGTACTTCTACATGTAACATAACTATTAAATAAACTAATTAGATACTATCTTCTAGTTACTACAAACTGTCTGTATAAGTTAGAAGAGACTTTGAAACTTCCAAGTATAATAATAAACAGTGTCTAACTCGCAACATAAATAACCCATAGAAATAAGTTTATTCCAATACTACACGCGGCATATATCTTAGTCTGACAGTTTGTCACTAGTTCTGAAAATACAAGACGAACATTCAGAATAACTAGGGTATACAAAAGAGCAGTGGAAAGAGTAAAACCAATTACGTCATAGTTGCATTTCGTATTTCATGGTATGCATCTATCGCACTTTGTAGGATTGAAAACGGTCGGGAAAGTATTGGACTTCAGAGAAATATCATAGAAAATATACAAATACGCTCAGTTCAATTAGGCGACATAGAATACTAACCCCAATTGCATTGCATTCCATAACAGAGTGTCGTAAAAGGCAACAGAAGTCGGCCCGCTTAGTGGTTAGGTTAGGTTAGGTTAATTAGGCGACATAGAATACGAACCCCAATTGCATTGCATTCCATAATAGGGTGTCGTAAGAGGCAACAGAAGCCGGCTCGCTTAGTGGTTAGGCTTCATAAGGATTATACTATACTATCAATCATTGTAATATCTTTCTGTGAAGCCTGCCCGACAAGCCACCCTCTGGCTGAAGTCAGGCGTCTGGTACTTACAGACATTATTGAACGAGTTACCCTGTCATCTAGTTATACGATTTAAATTTTATATTGATTCATGCATTTCATTAGGAATCTCAATTCAGGATTTTGTTAATTAATTTGAGACATAATATCGATTTAATATTCTAACTATAACAACACCACAACACAAAACTAACTATAACAACAATTGATTGGCATGACGGGAGAAATGGCAATAATAGCTTAATGTGCATGATCGTGATATGGACGTCCCTATTGTGCCTATGCTAAATACCGAAGAGTGAATAAGACAGCCACATACTATGATTGTACTGTCGCACCCTCGAAGACTTCTGGTCGCTTAGAACTTCGTTCCATCCGGGTGTCCCTTGACACCTCTCATTTTTTTTTTGGTTAGAATTTGGATAAAATATAATGTATTTTTAAACCATTACGGTTTAAAAGGGCTTTTAGTAATAAGCTTATTTCTAATATGTAATTAAGCTTAGCATGGCCGACAAGTATTGTTTATATGGGCTATTTGATAACTGAATCTCTATCTTTATAAGTGAAGAGAAAACTTCACTGTTAAGAATTAAGCAAGCACGTAGTGCCTTTAAATGAGCCTATTTTCCAAATAATCACGAAAACATAATTAAAACTCTCATGAACGTGATAGTTTAAAAAATATAATACGATTTCACTTCATTGACCCATTAATTCATTTCGCAAATGTCTCAAGTAAGAAAGTCAATCATATAATTTTATTATTATGGTTAGGTTAGGTTAGGTATTCTGTTAATCTATACTTACAGAAAAAGTTGTCAACCTATGCCAAATTTTCGTAGCCTTAAACATACAAATTTTAAATGAATTTACTCTAAACTTTAGAGTATTTAGAGTCTAAAGTCGTGTTAAACTTGCACTTTGCAGCGGATGGGAAGTTGTTTGTAGAAAGTTGTAGATGGAAATGCTGCAGTTTAAGTTATAGTTGTGAAAGTGACATACCTACTTGAAAAAGAAATCCTGAAAACAGGCAACAAATCAACGAAAATTAATTTCTCTTAAAGTGCTTAGGTACCTACTTTAGAAATATTAGCTATTTTTTACAAGTGAAGCACAAGCATGATTAGGAAACTTATAATCCAAGACTAACTCACCATTTACCACGAGGTGCGATTGTAGTCAAATAGATAATAACAAGAGAAATTTTGTTCCTTTTATTCATAGTTAAGGATAGTGAAACAGATTCATAAAATACTTTATCTAGCGCTTATAAGAGCAAACTGAAAACGTGAAAACGCTTCCACGTAATAGGTAGTAATCTGTGATGTTTATGTATCTACTTTGTTAATGCTCATGTAAATTTGTCTTCAGCTGAAAGCATGCATTTTCACATGTCATATTTACACATGTGAGTGTATCTAAGCCACACGGACCTAAAAAAAGATGGACGTAATCCCAAGAACAAATTCAGTGAAGCATCCATAGTAATACCAACTTTCTATTCGTACAAGTACACACACCCACACATTGACACTTCACTGCTTCAATCGCGAATCAAAAATTACGCACACATGGTAAGCGGGCGGCCATTGCTATGCTTCACTCTCTATTAGACGAGGTTACGTCCGTCTTTTTTTCAGGTCAGGTCGATGGTTACTAGATACAATTTACTCCATAGGATTCATTCGATTACTATTATAAATATGAAAATGTTTATTTCTAAGTTACGTTAAAATGGCCTGGACAGATTTGGATGAAGGCACCAATATATTTTAAGAGGATATTAAACGATTCTTTATAATTTATTAACTAACTTAATTAACTAAATAAATAAATAAAAAAAAAAAAAATTTTGAAAAATGAATTTGTTTTCGTAGGATAAGAAGTATAAGTTAATTAGTACGAAGGTTGTGTGGAGAGAATTAATTATTTTTTTTACTTTGTTAACATTAAATACCTTGTTTATATGTCAGTTACATTAGAAGCACTTGATGGGGACATAATTTACACTTTATGCTCGTAGAAATAAGCACCTATTTAAGCAGTAGGTATGCGATCCCTTAAACACAATCTTATCGTATTATTTTGTAATGTAAATCACAAAACAATATTTTGACACGAAATGTTATCACATTACAACATCACAAAATACAAATTTTGTCTTTTATCTTATTTTGTACAAGAAATATTTACTCGTACACGCCTGTACGGTACGTTCGAAGGCGATATTTATGGAATTACAGTAATTGGGTTTCCCTTAAATAGCTATTACGTCACACAATTGAATGGAAAATATTGTGTCAGAGATATCTTTTTTAATCGACTTCCAAACAGGAAGAGATTCTGATTTAATTTTTAATTGTGATTTTAAATTTTTCTATTTATACATACGGCAAAACCCGATTTCAGGTTAAACTAGTTCGGCCTAGGCCAAACTAGTTTGGCGCGACACGATTAGGCAAAACTAGTTTCTCGTCAGTCTGAAACTGATTAGAACCGAATTGTTACGGATTTATATTTATTCGACAAATCTTTGTGCTTTAAACCTCCTAAATTACAGCTATTTTGGTCACGACTGCAGTCGTCATTGCATTTTATTATTAGAGTCGTGTCGTCAGCAAATAAGATACATTTTTCACTAACTGAGACTATAAGGTCAATAATATAGATAACAAATAAAAGAGGTTCAAGTATACTTCCCTGTGGTACCACATTTTTGTTGTCTAGATGTTGTGACTGGTATTTGATTTTATGGTAATTCAATATTCTTGTTAGTTCGACTGTTTGTTTTCGATTTGTTAGATAACTTTTAATCCAATCCCAAGTGTTTCCTCGCACTCCGTAACGATATAGCTTATCCAGCAATATTTCATGACATACTAGATCAAAAGCCTTGCTCATATCGAGAAATACAGCAGATATTGGTGTACCTTCATTTAGACTTTCTGTAACATCTTTGACTAATGAAAAACATGCAAATGTAGTTGAGCTGTTTTTTATGAAACCAAATTGTTCCTTTTTTAATATGTTTGAACTTGTCACGAAATTGTACAACCGTTTATGCATGGCTTTTTTTTTGGTCTATAAATACTGACATCATCACGGTTACCTTTTTTGTAAAGAGGTTTTACTCTAGATATCTTGAGTTTATCTGGAAATGTCCCTTGCGTAAACGATTGATTAATAATATGACTAAGAAGTCGACTAATACTAGCTGCTACTATTTTTAATATTTTTGTGTTTACTAAATCATACCCTGTCGAGTCTGTATTGTTTAGTGACATAATTGTATTGAATACTTCCTTTTCATCTGTTGGAGTCAAAAATATAGTTTTATTATTATTTGGTATAATTATTTTATGTTTTCCCGTAATTGCATTTGTCCTATTTCCTACATTTATAAAATATTCATTAATTATATTACTAATTTGTTGTGGTGTGCTATAAGTTTTATTTCCTACATTAATTTTAATTATTTCATCGTTATTATTGTTATTACTATGAGTATCTTTAATTATTGTCCATGCTGCTTTACATGTATTTTTAGCTTTAGTGATGTACTTCTTGTTTGCTAATTGTTGCGCCTTAAATATGCAATTTTTTAAGATTTTTGCGTACCTCATATATCGTCTTTTATGTTTATCTTTTTTATTTGCCTTAGAAAAATGGCATTTGAAATATAATTGTCTTTTTTTATGCAACACCTTTTGAGGCCTCTCGTAATCCACCTTCTCTTCATAGGTTTGTTTGTTAATTTTATAGTAACCTTTGGGAAGCATAGGTTATAAAATAGGCAAAAGTCGTCATGGAAGATGCTAAATGACTTGTTTGCATTGTTTTCAGCGATTACATTTTCAAAAATTAAACTTTTAATAGCCTCTTTGAATTTAGAAATGTTTTCCTTACTAAAATCCAGTTTTGTTTCAAACCAATATTTAGGTTTTAAGTGTCTTGATTTCTTGACCACTAATGTAAGAGTTTGAGCTGTTTCATGATCTGAAAGACCTAGATAAAATCGTTTGTAGTTCTTTAGCGTAGTTATTATCTTTTAAAGGATCAATGTTCCAGTCTCCACAAAAGAAAATAGTTTTTTTATGTTTTCTACAAAGTTTATCAACTAATTTTTGTAATTCTTTCAAAAATATTTCTAGTATAGTTAGAGGACTACGATAAATACAAACTAAAATCGTATTATGATTTAATATCTCTAGAGCACAACACTCAAAATCCATTTTAATCGGTTTATCTATTAATAGTGTCTTATGCTGAAGCCCCTTTTTAAAAGAATACACGTGCCTCCCCGTGATTCGTCAATTCGTGAGTAATACGCACTTAAACTATAGTTTTTAAATTTTAACAGTGGCTCCCTTCCAGCTTTAATAAACGTCTCTGACAGACATATAATATCTACTTTTCCAACCTTCGTTGTTAAATCTTCTAGTGTTATTTCAAAGATATCCAACTTTGACTAAAACCCTGCAATATTTTGATGTAGTAATGTTACCTTATTGCGTTTTGTTACTTTGTTCAAGAAAAAACTGCTCCTTTTGTCCTATATCTGTATTTGTGTGGTTAATTTTTTTTAAATAATATGGTATTGTTCCTGGCTTGATTATTTTTTGTCCCTGATTTGTTGGTTTTGGAGGTATTGCCGCTGGTTTTTTTAAATGGTTTTTTATGGTATCATAATTTGGCGTGATAAATTGTTTTTTATATTGCATGTAATCGATTTCCGTATTTATTTTGCGAATAATTTCTGACTGTGTATGTATAAAATTTAAATTTGAAAAGTTATCACATTGAATATAGTGACAGTTTGAGTAATTAGCTAAAAACAATTTAAAGTATTTATTCAGTAAATAAACATTATGATAGGGATTATTTATAATATTAATTACAAAAATTTTATATTGCCTTAACTTATGAATAAAATTACATACTTCTGATATAAATTTATAAGGATTGGTTTCATTACACCCTACTCCTAGTACAATTATATCATATTTATTTAAAAAATATTCAGTAACGTATCACAGTATGACACAGAAATAGCTGAGCAGATATGATACATGAAACACTTGTGTAACTTACCGGTCATTATTTGGGAGAAGTACTTTGTTTCCGTAAATGGATCTGTTTCCACAGGATAAAAGATAAGGATTTGTAATCATGAACATTGTGTCAAGGGCTGAGTCTGATGAGTAATTAGGGTTCCGTAGCCAAATGGCAAAAAACGGAACCCTTATAAATTCGTCATTTCTGTCTGTCCGTTCATATGTCACAGCCACTTTTCTCTGAAACTATAAGAACTATACTGTTGAAACTTGGTCAGAAGATGTATTCTGTAAACCGCGTTAAGATTTTCACAGAAAAATAGAAAAAAAAAACAATAAATTTTGGGGGTTCCCCATACATAGAACTGAAACTCAAAAATTTTTTTTTCTTCAAACCCATACGTGTGGGGGTATCTATGGATAGGTCTTCAAAAATGATATTGAGGTTTCTTATATCATTTTTTTCTAAATTGAATAGTTAGCGCGAAAGACACTTCCAAAGTGGTAAAATGTGTGTCCCCCCCCTGTAACTTCTAAAATAAGATAATGATAAAGCTAAAAAAATATATGATGTACATTACCATGCAAACTTCCAACGAAAATTGATTTGAATGAGATCTAGTAAGTAGTTTTTTTTTAATACGTCATAAACCATAAACCGCAAAAAACATCGATACAACAACAACGAATTACAACGAAGTACAAGAACTTTTATATTATGTTACTTGCTGCTACGGAACCCTTCATGGGCGAGTCCGATTGCACTTGGCCGGTTTTTTATTTTTGTGCCAGCTGTGATAAATATTGCGTTTTATACTCATTGAAAATAAAAAATTGTAACATTTTATTTTAGAATTTGTATATACCCTAAGGTAAGATAAGTTTAAGCTAATTTAGTATGGATGACTAGTATAAAGTAAGAATAATATTTCTGAAGTATCTGTCTTCCGAGACTCTAGAGTATGATGCTGTGCTGTGAGATAAATAAATAATCTTATGTTGCCATAGTAATAATGTTGTACTACATTATTTATAAGATGAAAAAGTGAAAAATATTTGTGTGTCACCCTCGGACAAAATAGATAATTATTTTAAAAAGAAAATTGTACCATTTTAATAACAAAATAAGAATTTTTTTATTGAATGTTTTTTGAAGTTTTAGAAAGCTTAATTATCGATATAGAGGCCAAAACATTTTTTTATTTCGTTCGCCTATCGCAACACACAAAAATCTCTGAACGCAGCTACTCTCACCTAAGAAATAAGTAAATAAGTAAATAAGAGTAAGCGTAGTAAACTAGTAAGTGTTGCTAGCCAGCGACTTAACTTCGAATCGTGCGGAACATTTGACTTGACTTTAACACTACCTATAGGACGCTAGCTTAACTACATCTGAATCGTCTGAACAAAAAGAGAACAAAAAAGAGCAAAGATCCCGACAGATTGAGAACCTCCTCGTTTTGGAAATCGGTCAAAAATAAAAATACATAAAGTGGACCTTTTAGCAATATATTCAACACCCTGCTGATTGATCATTTATATATTAGATATTTTTATAGCACAAGTAAAGTGTAACCAGGATATTTATGGCTCGCAATTAACAGACAAAAGGGTAGCAAAGATATTTATGACGCGTTATTATCGCCGGCAGGTCGTCGGAGGAATCGGAGGGTCACTTAGGCCAGTATTACTAAACCGATTTTAAGATCTCTGCGATCTCAAGATCCACACAAGACCATCACACTGACCAAAATATGCGAATTGACAGAAGTTATACTGGTCATACGTCTTATGACATTATGAAGAACTCAGATATTATTAGGAAAATTCTTTGCTCAATTACCTATCACTGAGTTATCACTTACGTAGCAGGATACTGAAACAGCCTTGTCGTTTTCCTCTGCATTTTTCCTGTCCTTAGATTTCACTTAAATATCACTGTGTGAAATGGACTCTAAGTGGGTGCATCTTAATGTTCATTTATGGGCTGGAAAGATGTTTATCGTAGTTCATTAAATATTTCTGGTTAAGTATACCTAATCATCCAGTTTCTGTCATTAAAAATTAGGGCCTTCCTCAATGGTTATTAGATATTTTTCTTACATATTTTCATTTTTTTTGTGTATTCACATTGCATTTCAAAGCACCTATCTACTTGAGTTTTAATAAGCACTTGTCTAAAATTTATGACAGTTAAAATTACGGGACTTCCGTAAGGTCTATCTTATTACGCCAATTTTCAATTTTCAACAGATGTCTACCCGAAAGTAATTTTAGAAAGGTTCCTCTTTTTGAAACATCGTCAACTGTAACATAAAGGGAAACTTTTCCCCCCATCAGTATTTCAATAGAAAAGTTATGAAAACGTCCTTTATTTTTAATAAATGTTCACCCTGAACTCAAAATCAGTAAAGGTCTGAAAACTCCTAGGATTCCGAACTAGGATACCGAACTCAAATGAAATATTTTACGAGAACTAAATACGCTGAAGCTTCCGTTGATATACTAGTTTTATATTGATAGCCGATAAGCAAACGTGCCACCTGATGGTATGTTGTCGTAAAGTTTATGGGTGATACCCATTGAACTATTATTACTAGGGTATAGAACCGACGCCGCGAATCCGATGTTTACGTAATGAACTGTAGCCACTTTGGCTACTGTTTTCAGTGGATTGAGTCGATTTTAAAAAGAAAACGGGGTCTGTTCCAATACTAAACATTATGATAGGTACTTCAATGCTGATTCCACGTGCCTTATTGATACAAGTTCAATGATTGAAAATAAGTCTGCCGTCATAAGGAAAAAGGGCACATCTAACATTTTGTAAATTGCGAGAAAATCGAGTTTAAAAATCCAAATAAAATCAGTAATATCAAGTCTAAAAGGCACATATAACCACATATGACTTTTCAATGTAATATTTTGTTTGCAAATATAAAATATTACAATTAAAAGGCACTTTTATTCACCTGTGCATTTTCATTGTAGTAAAAAGTGATCATAATAAGTACTACATGTAATATATACATGAAGGTATAACTGCCAGTTGTGACATTTCTTTTACATTACATGTTAAGGTTTTGTATTGGTAAACATTAAATAAAAGAGCACATTTGTCACATTTCAGTTATGCCCTTGAAGCGTTCTTTTAAGCCCTTTAAGCCCTTTCCTGTTTAGCGTGATTCTAAAAAACTACGAAAAATTTGGTAGAGAGGCATTTTTTTTCCTGATTCCGAATATGTATATAACTCAATTTCACAAAAAATGTTAGTTGTGCCCTTTTTCCTTTCGACGGCAGAAGTATTCAATAAAATCAAATAAGACTATATAAATGGTTCTTTAAACATTGAAATAACTTTAAAACATTTATAAGTTGGTTCTGGATTGATTCTAAAATTCTAAATTCAAACTTGAATAAGTCATTCGTTCTGGACACTTTGCAAATTGGATATTCTGCGCGTAAACCGACCCACTTATCAAAGGCTGTTTATTTATAGAATTAGTAATTCATGAACAGTTTTCCAAAGTTTCTTTGGGCGTATCCAGGCAGATAGTAAGCTAACAATAACTTAACAACGCGTAGCTATTCCGGGCAGGTAGTCAGCGCCAAGTGTCAATACTTTGTGCCGATAGTCTAGGCAATAAGTTCAAAATTGTGAAAAATAGAGATACTGCACTTAAAAATACGTGCGATAGCTTATTCTGTCCGGAATGATGTCTAGAAATTTTTTTCAAAAGCGTTTACCAGCACGTAAAAAATTGAAAAAGTTATTAACAAATTAAGTTGCAAAAAAAGGTATTTCGTTTTTTGTTAATAACTCCGAAACTATTAATATTTAAGAAATTTTAACAAAGTTTCTTAAAGAGAACAAATTCCTAAAAAAAAACTCCCTACTCCCGGAATCTATCTCCATTATTTATAATTATAATTTAACGCTGAAAATGGGCCTCCACGCGGCATTTTTAGGTTCCGCGTGCGGCGTCAAAACCGAGTACGTCACACTCAATAATTTTTTCAAGGACTTAATTATTAATTCAAAAATTAAAAAAAAAATATGGTGTATTCAGAACACTTCAAAGAATTTGCTCCCGTAGGAAATTTTTCTTAAAGTTAATTTTTCAACAAGTTAGTAAAATAAATAATACTTTGTTTATAATAATTTTATAAGTTGAACAAAAACTGAGAAATCCAAATAATATTATTGATTTTTTTTCAATTTATTATTACATAATCGTTTTTGCATCAATAAAAGACATTTATTGACTTGAAAAAATATTTTTATTATGGCTTGTTATGTCATAATAATGTTAAATAAGCGGTAAGTTACACTGGTTTCTACGTGATCTACCAGTGCTTTGCTTTTAAGAGGTTTGCTTTCTACGTGAATACGTCAGAATCTTCAGATTTGGACAAAAATTACCAAGAAGGCCACTATGCCCACGCACGCAATTTTCAAGTGAAGGCTTAGTAGTTTATAGAAGATTAAATATGTCGCAAGATATCGGAAAATTCTTGTCTTACGATGGTGCCAGGTTGTCGATACGTGATCTGGATAGCTGAGTTATATGGAATAGTTTGAGTTACTTATCGGGTACAAAAAAAAATCCACTGTAGAGCCCGATATTTTCTGTTTTACGTGTCAGTAGTACTTATTTTTCTCATTAAAACAATAAAATATTTATCTAATAATATTTTTAACTTAAATATAAACACAAACATGTTATGAAGTCGCAACATGTAGCTAAAATCTCAAATTAATAACGTTGCTTGCACAAATCTTAAATCACTTTTAACAAATATTTCACACTATGGAAATTGGAAATCGGCATGTTCAATACAATACAAAAATCCGAACGGACATTCTCTCTATTTTTAGAACTAGTTATTCTATTCTATATAGGCCATACGTAGCATAACACAAAGCATTAAATTATAAATAATAAAAGGTATGTTCATTTAAAAACTTAATTATTTTGAGGTTTATCTCTTAAATGCAGCGCACGATATTTTTTGGATCATTGTACTATTATGTTTAAAAGGAATGCTCAAATGACTACACAGAATTAATATTGTTGTGGATAAAACACCTGACTCCCTCGCCTTAGATTTAGTTTCGTTTTCATCCCGTAAGTAGAGCTATTAAGTCTTACAAAGGCTTAAATATTTAATTTGTTACAAACAATGACTTTAGGGAAAACAAACATTGTGAGATTTGCTTATTTAAAAGTGTTGTCCATAATATTTTTCAAATCGTAAGCTGTTAGTTAACCCGTTCTTCGCGACTGTAGTATCTAAACTATCACGATTAACTCATTGTCACGTGAAAAGACCTACTAACATTGCTGAGATATTTAAGGGTTATGATAGGGTTAAAGTTTCATCCTTTCTTAATATGAAACACTTGCACTACTACTTTTTTTTTATTATAACCTTGTATTAAATACGCGTTTAGTTTGAAGTACGTACCTCTATATACCCTTTATAATCAAATACAACTTTGAATAATTTTGTATAATGTGTAAATATTTAATTAAACAAGCGTAACTTTATGTTTAGGCGTTTATGTGAAGTGGCGAGCGGTTGCAGCGATAGCGTTCGAGCCGTTCGTTCTACAGTGTTGTTACGACTCTGCCCTCACGAGGTCTACTCGGTACTCGCTCACTCCTCGCTTCTCTCGTACTTCGCAGTCACAAAGTAAATATCCGCAAATCGTACTTCATATTTACTTTAAACTTCTGCGTAAATTGCTTAATTGTTCGTGAGTTTCAAACTTCGTAAATTGTTCAAGATACAAAATTAACAAAACTTTACTTGATTAATTAATTTGTAAACTATTGCTGTGGTTGTTTTGATTACTTAGAGTTATTGCCATGTGTAACTTTGTAAAATTCAAAATGGTGTCACAAAATTGTGTTTTGAAAACGATGTGTGAAGACTTTTGACTTGATACCAAGTTGAGTTCTTCAAAGCAGAGTTAAGGTAAGTTTTAAGTACTTTTTATTGCACTTAAAATATATTCAAATTCTATAATTATTTAGGTCTAAATGAATTTTTAATAAAAACAATGTGTGATTTAAAACTATAAGAGTTTTAAAAGCAGGTACCTACATATATTTTTTTAATCAACTTCAAAAAAGAGGATGTATTCAATTCGACTGTATTTTTTTATGTTTGTTACCTCAGAACTTTCGACTGGGTGAATTGATTTCGATGATTATTTTTTTATTCGAAAGCTAGTGCTTGTCATGTGGCCCCACTTTAAATAGAGCGAGATCTGACGAGTAGTTTTTGAGTTATCCCTAATTTTGAAGTCGGTTATCTTTTTGTCAAGAATTATTCTTGCTTACGATTTTATTCCACAAAACTATAATGTTCTCGGAAATTATTATTTTAAATATGGGTATATCTAATTATTGTAGTTATATAAAGCAAGGCTTGGTAATAAGCATGTATTTATTTGAGTGTTAATTCAAAATATTATAGGTAGGTACATTAAGGAATTTAAAGAAAAACCTTTTGCAAAGTAAACCTAGGTACCTAATTAAAATTGTAGATCAGTTTAGAAGTATACAATTGAAATACATGTAAGCGAATTTAAAATACAATAATAATCTGAATTTTACCAAGAAAAAAATAACCGACTTAAAAATAACTCAAAAACTACTCGTCAGATCTAGCTCAAATTTAAGTGGGACTACATGTCAAGCACCAGCTTTCGATTAAAAAAAGAATTACATAATTGAACATAATTGGTTCATCCAGGCAAAAGTTCTGAGGTAAAAAACCTAAAAAATACAGTTGAATTGAATACCTCCTCTTATTTTGAAGTCAGTTAAAAATACTCACCTACTTATATTGCTTATAAAACCTTTTTGTTACCTACAATTCCCTATTCCGATCAACTAGTAATCAACTACATGGCCCTATCTACTTCATATTACTTTTGTATTAAAATTGTAGGGTTTGCAAAAAATATGATACAAGACCCAGTATAAAAAACTTTGAACATAAAATTATAATGATTAGTTGCAATATTTTTTACAAAAAATATAAAAGGAGAAGTTCTCTTTGACTGACTTATCACGTAAAGCAAGAAAACGGAATGTTCATGCACGCACACTTTTCTTTATAATATAGAACAGGCCGACTCACGAAATTCACAGGGGATATTTTATGCATCTTTTTAGGGTTCCGAAGAAAAATCAGATCCCTTATAGTTTCGTCATCTCCGTCCATCGGTCCGTCTTGACACTTGACTCTTAACCGGATTCTTAACCGGATTCAGAGACGGGCTGTTCGTATTGTCGATAATCCAAGCTCACAAACGATTTAGAATCGCTACCGTCTGTATAATGGGGAATGTTCTGAAGAACACGACATTCCGCGTACCCACTTTGGAACGAACTACCACCGACGGTATTCCCACAGTGCTACGATATGGGGACCTTCAAGATGTGGGTCCATCACTTCCTTCTTAGCCGGCAGCGCACTGATGACGCCTCTGGTGGTGTGAGTGTCCATGGGCGACAATGACTGCATACCTACCATCAGATGGCCCGACCCGTCTGCTTGTCTGCTTGCATATTACATTTAAAAAAGTGGTCACTATCGCCTATTTGATATTAGCCAGCCGAGAAAACCGGCCAAGTGCGTGTCAGGCCACGCGCAGTGTAGGGTTAAAATTAGCACTTTTAAGCCAAATATTTCGCAAACGGACCCCTAATTCTAAAAATCGTCTTAAAAGACCCATAATATTTTTGGAAGACTTTTTCAACGATACTCCCGCTATAGGGTATGTACGTGACGAATAAAAAATTCATCCTCACGTTACCTGTAGGGGAGGTTCCCAGAAAAAAAATGTTTTTAAATATTTTATTCCACGATTGTAGAGTTTTAATAAAAAAGAGTAACCGCCCTCGCTTTGCTTCGGTTTTTTTACTTTTTACACCTTGGGTTACATTATTTGAGTTTTATTAAAGGATCCCTAATTTTTTTGAAAATATAATATAGCCTAAGTTACTCGGGGACAGTGTAGCTTCCCAACAGTGAAAGAATTTTTCAAATCGGTTCAGTAGTTTCGTAGCCTATTCAATGCAAACAAAAAATCAAATCTTTCCTCTTTATACAATATTAGTATAGATAAATATGTATATCCATGCCAAATTACAGCTTCCTAGCACTAAGGGTGTCGGCGCTTTGCTTCGGACAGACAGACGGACAGACAAACGGACAGACAGACGGACAAACAGACGGACGGACGGACATGACGAAACTATAAAGGTTCCGATTTTGCTTCGGAACCCTAAAAAATGAGTATATTTATTTTCTAAGCTTAATTTTTAACTATATGCAATTTTATTTTCACAAACGGATAACATTCGTAATCCAATCCCTTATCAATAGTAAGCCAACTTCTGACGTCATAAATAATATCTATTAAGGATGACCAAATCATAACGTAAGACTTATACCCGAAAAATAACTTCATTGTATTATCTATAACAAATAATAATATGTTATCATACTAATATTATAAATGTGGATGTAAGTTTGTTTGTTATGATTTCACGCGAAAACTACTAAACCAATTTGGCTGAAATTGGTAATGAAAATAGCCTTTAACCGGGGTTAAAACATAGACTACTTTTTATCTCGGAAAAATTCAGAGTTCCCGCGGGATTAGTAAAAATCGAACTCTACCGCGGGCAACAGTTCATAATAAAAGAATGAAATTAATTATTATATATGAACCGCTTGATAAAAATGACTAACAAATCTTTGGGTACTTAAGTCAGCAGTCATAACATATCTCTCGAAGCTAAGCTGGGACGGGTTAGGGAAAATACTACCAAATTATACGGGTCACCAGATTTTAACAATATTATACGCATACCTAAGTATAACCTATACCTACGTATGATTGCCGTAACAATAATTCACTAAATAAGATGAGGGTCAATTATAAAGAAGAAACTAAAATCATGGATATTACAAAGAGATAAAAAGTTTTTGAGCTGAAAAAATAGCCGCTTGGGGCACAAATCCGAACGCACTGCACTTTAATTTTTATCGGGAACCGGATATTTGCTCGGGATTAAGAAAAGCTTTTAAAAGTTTTAATGTTTTAATGGTATTTATTTGAACCGATCAAAACAGTTTTATTTGGAGAAAAACATTTTGAAAGCTTAAAACATGCACACGCTTTGTGGGTTGAACGTCGGTTTCCTGCTCTCAGTGATGAGGTTCGAATCCTGAATGCACTTCTAAGTTTTCAAAGTATCAAATGTCTACGTCAAATTGCATAATAATGATATATCTTGTGCACAATATAAACCATTTTTAGGGTTCCGTAGCCGAATGGCAAAAAATGGAACCCTTATAGATTCGTCATGTCTGTCTGTCTGTCTGTCTGTCTGTCCGTCCGTATGTCACAGCCACTTTTTTCCGAAACTATAAGAGCTATACTGTTGAAACTTGGTAGGTAGATGTATTCTGTGAACCGCATTAAGATTTTCACACAAAAATAGAAAAAAAGCAATAAATTTTGGGGGTTCCCCATACTTAGAACTGAAACTCTAAAATGTTTTTTTCATCAAACCCATACGTGTGGGGTATCTATGGATAGGTCTTCAAAAATGATACTGAGGTTTCTAATATCATTTTTTTCTAAACTGAATAGTTTGCGCGAGAGACACTTCCAAAGTGGTAAAATGTGTGTCCCCCCCCTGTAACTTCTAAAATAAGGGAATGATAAATCTAAAAAAATTATATGATGTACATTACCAAGCAAACTTCCAACGAAAATTGGTTTGAATGAGATCTAGTAAGTGGTTTTTTTTAATACATCATAAATTGTAAACCGCAAAAAACATTGATCAAAGTTACAACGAACTACAAGAACTTTTATATTATGTTACTTGCTGCTACGGAACCCTTCATGGGCGAGTCCGACTCGCACTTGGCCGCTTTTATTCTCTTAAGTTACCACATTGGCATTGTTAGTAAACCGGCCTATTTGCCCAGACATATTTCACCTTCGTTCAGTTCTTAATAACGTTCTTATGGTCTCTGAAGTATCAATGCGTACAAAGCCAGCGTAGACGCATTGTACTGTGATTTTTACTTTCGTAGACAAAAAAAAATGCCAATTTTATTCTGTATAAAAAATAAATTCATAAATCAAAAGCTATTTAAAATACTTTGGTAGGATTTTATCACTCTGATAAATTACGATTTAAAACTAGGATTAGGACTTATCTGTATAGATTGATTTTATTTTATTCATTTATAAATAAGATTAATGGTACTGGGAAGTACCCGACACTCATAAATTTTTCATTAAGTACAAGTTGGTGCTATGAGATAAGTAATCTTAACATCAGTCGCTAGGTATTTTTATACTATAATAGTGGAATGTTATAGAAGATATTTAAGAGATCAATTTATTACATCTGACTTATTATTATTTTATTTTTACTGTATAATAATAAGTAAAGTTTAAATGTAAAGAAATAATATGGAGTCTTAATATATTGTTTTTCCAATTTTCTTACTACCCTCGGACTTAAAGCTTATTAATTGAATGAAAATAACTTGTTAGTCGACAATTCGTTGTAGCAACTAAAGTAGCAACCATGCCCAAGAATAAGATAATTGTACCTTCGATCCCAAATATTCTAAATTCCAAACCTTCGGTACCAAAAGGTTCAATATTATAAGGTTCAATATTATATATAAGTTCAATATAATATGTATTGCTTACACTAAAGCTAATTTATAGCTACCATAAAAAATATACAAGCAGAGGAGAAACATTTTGTTGATCTCTTTGATCTTTACCTATTTATAAATGCATAGACAATATCAGTTGTAGAAACCCGATTCGACCCGACCGACGGACATTATAACCACGGAGGTAGGTTAGGTACTATTACTAAGAATAAGTAAAGACTTTGTGCAGGTAAACTTTCTCATTTATTTCTGGCACTGGGCCGAATACTTATATAATTTACAAAGAATCTCAACAGCGTGATTCACAATATAAATTTGTAGCGACATCTATTATTATTTGTAAGAATAATATTTTATGTTCTATTTACAAATTATTCTTTATTATGTATTTAAATTCATATCATATTTGACATCAAAAAGATTTCTACATACTGCCAGCCAAAAGGCAAAGTTGAAATTTGCCTTTTACTAGCAAAAAACATATAATATTAACAATTGGATACATTGAAAATTAAATTATTAATTGCATATTTAAAACTAAATAAAATGTATCACAAAAAACAGCAATCAATTGAACAAAATAACAACTTAAGTTTTAAATTAAATACAATTCATATTCTTATTTATCTACTGGTAAAATTACAGATATTTTGTCGTCTCCAGGATGAGTATCAATAATTCGACCATACAACCACTGACACGGAGATAAGTTATCCTCCTTTATAACTATCTACTACATCTCCAATGGCAGGTTGAAAATTATGGTTTGTCCATTTGTACCGATATAGAAGTCTATCTTTATCTAGTTTATTTTCTAAAGACTTCAACCTTTTTTCTGATATTATCCTGGAATCTGTCACTTCAGGAGTCCCATTCCTGAAAGGAAGACGTACAATACATCTGCTATTGTTATCCCTTCGCGTCGTCTCAACAAAGTGTTTTTCGCATCTGTTTTCTTCCTCCATAAACATTTTTTCTTTGTTGTGTTGTATGTCAGATTCTAATCTTTTTGACATTTCATTACCTACTGCGCGGCAGTGCATCGCTCGGATATGTGGAGAGGAATCGGCTATTGACTTTACCACTCCTGACAATATCCATCCAAGACTGGTGGCTTGTGCTACCAATGTACCACCTGGACTTTTCTTTAATCCGTCTTGAAGTATCTGACTATAGACTTCTGCGCCCAGCAGAAGGTCAATATGATTGGGTGTAAAGAAGTCTGGATCAGCCATTACCAAATTATTAATTTCTTCCCATTCTAGTGTTTCTACTTTTCTTGTTGGAAGAAAAGAGGTTATGTTTTTGATTACATACGCCTTCACCGGTATGACTACGTTAGCATCAGTCCGGGACATTATATTGAAGTGTACAATTGCCTTCGATACAATATTCTTGTTTCCTCCCAGGCCAGTTACTGTATTCGTTGCTGACATCTTCCTCAATCCTAAGTACTGAACTGTTGATTCAGTAATGAAGGAAGACTGCGACCCTTGATCGAGCAGTGCCCGAAGATCATACCTTTCTCCATTTCGGGACATGGCCTTCACAAGCGCAGTGGCGAGTAAGACCTGTTGTTTTACCTTGTCCGTAGAAAAACAGGAGACCAATTGCGTTGAGTTAGATGTGCTTGCTTCTGAAGCAGTTACAGTACATCCACTGGTTTCATTATTAGCTTCATCAGAATTATAACTGTCATTGGAATGTAGTAGTACATGATGCCTACGATTGCATTTGCGACATTTCAACTGAGACCTACAATTTTTTGCCGAATGATTGTTACCCATACAATTGAAACAAATATTATTTTGTAACGCAAAGTTGCGACGCAAGTCAATTGGTAAGTTACAAAAATCTTTACACAAAGACAATTTGTGATTAGATTTGCAGTGGGGACAAACGACATCATTGACACTATTAGCATGCAGAGATTTAGATGGTTGATTGTATCGCAAAGCCGGTTTGTTACCTATAAATTCAATGGCCCGAAATCGATTAGTCAAAAATTGTTTGAAATCATTATATGTGGGCAAATCATTGGTAGGTTTTGTAACATGAAATTCCCATTGACGTCTAGTCTCTGCATCCAATTTTAGTGTCAGGATGTGTATTATCATAATATCCCAACTGGTTGTATCAATACCTATATTGTTCAGTGAAGCCAAACAGTCATTGGTTGTATTAATGAGTTCCTTTAACCCATTTGCAGATTCAGACAACAAATTCTTTTGACTAAGCAACCGTTTTAAAACATGATGAGAAACATATCTTTTATTATTGTAACGTTCTGTCAACAATTCCCAACATCGGTCAAAATTGGATTCCTGTATAGGAATATGTCTGATTAGTTGTTCAGCTTCACCAACCAATGAACATTTAAGATAATGCAATTTTTGTACATTACTCAACGTATTATTATTTTTTATAAGTGAACAAAATAAATCTTGAAATGAAGACCATTCGGAATAGTTCCCAGAAAAACTTGGAATATTAATTTTAGGCAATTTTACGTGATTCTGACTCGTGCTAATAATATTCGTTGACTTAGTTTGTTCACTTTGTGTGTTAGACAACATAAAATATTTTTGCTTTAAGTCACTTTTATATTCTATGAACATATCTTCAGTTTTATCATATATTTCATCTTTATTGTAATTTGAAACTTTTAAATCTTTTGCAGAATATTTGGAGATTAATTCATTATGTCCTTCTGTGAACTTTAACCACAATGCATCAAGAATCTCTAATCTCCCTTCAAGGTATTCCTTGGTAACTCTATCTTTTGGAGATTTTTTAAAAGTAGTATGAGTTCTGTATATTCTTGATAGCAAATCTAGTTGTAAATTAATTAAAGCCTCCATTCTGATCAAAAAATTTCAAAGTTCAAAAATTGTAAACAAAATTTTAAAAAGTTATTCTAAGTTCAAATTGCAAAGATAAAATTCAAAATAGGAAAAAGTTCCCAAACACGAAAAATTACAGTTAAAAATTCAAAAATTCAAATTAAAAGTTCAAGTTTGTGCAAGATAAAATTCAAAATAGGAAGAAGTTCCCAAACACGAACAATGACAGTTTAAAATTTCAAAAATTAAAAGTTCAAGTTCCACGTTCAAAATTTGTTATTCAATGGAGAAATTACTCACTGATACACTGCACTTCACCTTGTGACATGACATTTATGTCACACCCCTTCCGTGGCCTTACGTTGCGGCACCTCTGCAACGTGTGGTCGGCAACTCTCCTGGTTGTTTATCCGTACCACTACCCGCGTCCGTCAGATCGGCGGTCTGACAGTTTCCTCCACATTCATTCACTTTGGTGACAACACTTTGGAGACAACACTCGCGTGATACTCAGAATAACATTTGAACTTAGAATAACTTTTTAAAATTTTGTTTACAATTTTTGAACTTTGAAATTTTTTGATCAGAATGGAGGCTTTAATTAATTTACAACTAGATTTGCTATCAAGAATATACAGAACTCATACTACTTTTAAAAAATCTCCAAAAGATAGAATTACCAAGGAATACCTTGAAGGGAGATTAGAGATTCTTGATGCATTGTGGTTAAAGTTCACAGAAGGACATAATGAATTAATCTCCAAATATTCTGCAAAAGATTTAAAAGTTTCAAATTACAATAAAGATGAAATATATGATAAAACTGAAGATATGTTCATAGAATATAAAAGTGACTTAAAGCAAAAATATTTTATGTTGTCTAACACACAAAGTGAACAAACTAAGTCAACGAATATTATTAGCACGAGTCAGAATCACGTAAAATTGCCTAAAATTAATATTCCAAGTTTTTCTGGAAACTATTCCGAATGGTCTTCATTTCAAGATTTATTTTGTTCACTTATAAAAAATAATAATACGTTGAGTAATGTACAAAAATTGCATTATCTTAAATGTTCATTGGTTGGTGAAGCTGAACAACTAATCAGACATATTCCTATACAGGAATCCAATTTTGACCGATGTTGGGAATTGTTGACAGAACGTTACAATAATAAAAGATATGTTTCTCATCATGTTTTAAAACGGTTGCTTAGTCAAAAGAATTTGTTGTCTGAATCTGCAAATGGGTTAAAGGAACTCATTAATACAACCAATGACTGTTTGGCTTCACTGAACAATATAGGTATTGATACAACCAGTTGGGATATTATGATAATACACATCCTGACACTAAAATTGGATGCAGAGGCTAGACGTCAATGGGAATTTCATGTTACAAAACCTACCAATGATTTGCCCACATATAATGATTTCAAAGAATTTTTGACTAATCGATTTCGGGCCATTGAATTTATAGGTAACAAACCGGCTTTGCGATACAATCAACCATCTAAATCTCTGCATGCTAATAGTGTCAATGATGTCGTTTGTCCCCACTGCAAATCTAATCACAAATTGTCTTTGTGTAAAGATTTTTGTAATTTACCAATTGACTTGCGTCGCAACTTTGCGTTACAAAATAATATTTGTTTCAATTGTATGGGTAACAATCATTCGGCAAAAAATTGTAGGTCTCAGTTGAAATGTCGCAAATGCAGTCGTAAGCATCATGTACTACTACATTCCAATGACGGTTATAATGTCCGTCGGTCGGGTCGAATCGGGTTTCTACATGTAGAAACCCGATTCGACCCGACCGACGGACATTATAACCACGGAGGTAGGATTAGGTACTATTTACTAAGAATAAGTAAAGACTTTGTGCAGGTAAACTTTCTCATTTATTTCTGGCACTGGGCCGAATACTTATATAATTTACAAAGAATCTCAGCAGCGTGATTCACAATATAAATTTGTAGCGACATCTATTATTATTTGTAAGAATAATATTTTATGTTCTATTTACAAATTATTCTTTATTATGTATTTAAATTCAAATCACATTTGACATCAAAAAGATTTCAACATACTGCCAGCCAAAAGGCAAAGTTGAAATTTGCCTTTTTCTAGCAAAAAACATATAATATTTAACAATTGGATACTTTCAAAATTAAATTAGTTATATAAAATTTGTTTTAAGTTCAAATTGCAAACACGAAGAAAACTTTAATAAAATTCAAAATAGGAAAAAGTTCCCAAACACGAAAAATTACAGTTTAAAAATTCAAAAATTCAAATCACATTTGACATCAAAAAGATTTCAACATACTGCCAGCCAAAAGGCAAAGTTGAAATTTGCCTTTTTCTAGCAAAAAACATATAATATTTAACAATTGGATACTTTCAAAATTAAATTAGTTATATAAAATTTGTTTTAAGTTCAAATTGCAAACACGAAGAAAACTTTAATAAAATTCAAAATAAGAAAAAGTTCCCAAACACGTAAAATGACAGTTTAAAAATTCAAAAATTCAAATTAAAAGTTCAAGTTTATGCAAGATAAAATTCAAAATAGGAAGAAGTTCCCAAACACAAAAAATGACAGTTTAAAATTTCAAAAATTAAAAGTTCAAGTTAAGTTCCACGTTCAAAAAAGTTTTGGAGAAATTAATCACTGATTCACTGCACTTCACCTTGTGACATGACATTTATGTCACACCCCTTCCGTGATTCCCTTACGTTGCGGCACCTCTGCAACGTGTGGTCGGCAACTCTCCTGGTTGTTTATCCGTACCACTATCCGCGTCCGTCAGATCGGCGCCTGACAGTTTCCTCCACTTTGGTGATGAGACAACACTCGCGTGATACTCCACCCGCGTGACGAGGACTCTGCCGAAGACTCCGGTTGATCGATCGAGTCCCAAAACAACAGGTAGGTATTCCCCTAGATCCGTAATTGAATACCGACTTCCGGTAAGTTACACAGATCCGGTCATGAACACTACACTGACTGCCGGCAAGTATCCGGCTCGAAGGACCATGTAGAAACCCGATTCGACCCGACCGACGGACATTATAACCACGGAGGTAGGTTAGGTACTATTACTAAGAATAAGTAAAGACTTTGTGCAGATAAACTTTCTCATTTATTTCTGGCACTGGGCCGAATACTTATATCATTTACAAAGAATCTCAACAGCGTGATTCACAATATAAATTTATAGCGACATCTATTATTATTTGTAAGAATAATATTTTATGTTCTATTTACAAATTATTCTTTATTATGTATTTAAATTCAAATCACATTTGACATCAAAAAGATTTCAACATACTGCCAGCCAAAAGGCAAAGTTGAAATTTGCCTTTTTCTAGCAAAAAACATATAATATTTAACAATTGGATACTTTCAAAATTAAATTAGTTATATAAAATTTGTTTTAACTTCAAATTGCAAACACGAAGAAAACTTTAATAAAATTCAAAATAAGAAAAAGTTCCCAAACACGTAAAATGACAGTTTAAAAATTCAAAAATTCAAATTAAAAGTTCAAGTTTATGCAAGATAAAATTCAAAATAGGAAGAAGATCCCAAACACGAAAAATGACAGTTTAAAATTTCAAAAATTAAAAGTTCAAGTTCCACGTTCAAAATTTGTTATTCAATGGAGAAATTACTCACTGATACACTGCACTTCACCTTGTGACATGACATTTATGTCACACCCCTTCCGTGGCCTTACGTTGCGGCACCTCTGCAACGTGTGGTCGGCAACTCTCCTGGTTGTTTATCCGTACCACTACCCGCGTCCGTCAGATCGGCGGTCTGACAGTTTCCTCCACATTCATTCACTTTGGTGACAACACTTTGGAGACAACACTCGCGTGGTACTCCACTCGCGTGATACTGCACTCGCGTGACACTGCACTCGCGTGACACTGCACTCGCGTGACACTGCACTCGCGTGACACTGCACTCGCGTGACACTGCACTCGCGTGTAGAAACCCGATTCGACCCGACCGACGGACATTATAACCACAGAGGTAGGTTAGGTACTATTACTAAGAATAAGTAAAGACTTTGTGCAGGTAAACTTTCTCATTTATTTCTGGCACTGGGCCGAATACTTATATAATTTACAAAGAATCTCAGCAGCGTGATTCACAATATAAATTTGTAGCGACATCTGTTATTATTTGTAAGAGTAATATTTTATGTTCTATTTACAAATTATTCTTTATTATGTATTTAAATTAAAATCACATTTGACATCAAAAAGATTTCAACATACTGCCAGCCAAAAGGCAAAGTTGAAATTTGCCTTTTTCTAGCAAAAAACATATAATATTTAACAATTAGATACTTTCAAAATTAAATTAGTTATATAAAATTTGTTTTAAGTTCAAATTGCAAACACGAAGAAAACTTTAATAAAATTCAAAATAGGAAAAAGTTCCCAAACACGTAAAATGACAGTTTAAAAATTCAAAGATTCAAATTAAAAGTTCAAGTTTATGCAAGATAAAATTCAAATTAGGAAGAAGTTCCCAAACACGAAAAATGACAGTTTAAAATTTCAAAAATTAAAAGTTCAAGTTAAGTTCCACGTTCAAAAAAGTTTTGGAGAAATTAATCACTGATTCACTGCACTTCACCTTGTGACATGACATTTACGTCACATCCCTTCCGTGATTCCCTTACGTTGCGGCACCTCTGCAACGTGTGGTCGGCAACTCTCCTGGTTGTTTATCCGTACCACTATCCGCGTCCGTCAGATCGGCGCCTGACAGTTTCCTCCACTTTGGTGATGAGACAACACTCGCGTGATACTCCACCCGCGTGACGAGGACTCTGCCGAAGACTCCGGTTGATCGACCGAGTCCCAAAACAACAGGTAGGTATTCCCCTAGATCCGTAATTGAATACCGACTTCCGGTAAGTTTCACAGATCTGGTCATGAACACTACACTGACTGCCGGCAAGGATCCGGCTCGAAGGACCATGTAGAAACCCGATTCGACCCGACCGACGGACTTTATAACCACGGAGGTAGGTTAGGTACTATTACTAAGAATAAGTAAAGTTTAAATGAGAAAGTTTACCTGCACAAAGTCTTTACTTATTCTTAGTAAATAGTACCTAATCCTACCTCCGTGGTTATAATGTCCGTCGGTCGGGTCGAATCGGGTTTCTACATGGTCCTTCGAGCCGGATCCTTGCCGGCAGTCAGTGTAGTGTTCATGACCGGATCTGTGTAACTTACCGGAAGTCGGTATTCAATTACGGATCTAGGGGAATACCTACCTGTTGTTTTGGGACTCGATCGATCAACCGGAGTCTTCGGCAGAGTCCTCGTCACGCGGGTGGAGTATCACGCGAGTGTTGTCTCATCACCAAAGTGGAGGAAACTGTCAGGCGCCGATCTGACGGACGCGGATAGTGGTACGGATAAACAACCAGGAGAGTTGCCGACCACACGTTGCAGAGGTGCCGCAACGTAAGGGAATCACGGAAGGGATGTGACGTAAATGTCATGTCACAAGGTGAAGTGCAGTGAATCAGTGATTAAATTCTCCAAAACTTTTTTGAACGTGGAACTTAACTTGAACTTTTAATTTTTGAAATTTTAAACTGTCATTTTTCGTGTTTGGGAACTTCTTCCTATTTTGAATTTTATCTTTGCAATTTGAACTTAGAATAACTTTTTAAAATTTTGTTTTCATTTTTTGAACTTTGAAATTTTTTGATCAGAATGGAGGCTTTAATTAATTTACAACTAGATTTGCTATCAAGAATATACAGAACTCATACTACTTTTAAAAAATCTCCAAAAGATAGAATTACCAAGGAATACCTTGAAGGGAGATTAGAGATTCTTGATGCATTGTGGTTAAAGTTCACAGAAGGACATAATGAATTAATCTCCAAATATTCTGCAAAAGATTTAAAAGTTTCAAATTACAATAAAGATGAAATATATGATAAAACTGAAGATATGTTCATAGAATATAAAAGTGACTTAAAGCAAAAATATTTTATGTTGTCTAACACACAAGGTGAACAAACTAAGTCAACGAATATTATTAGCGCGAGTCAGAATCACGTAAAATTGCCTAAAATTAATATTCCAACTTTTTCTGGGAACTATTCCGAATGGTCTTCATTCCAGGATTTATTTTGTTCACTTATAAAAAATAATAATACGTTGAGTAATGTACAAAAATTGCATTATCTTAAATGTTCATTGGTTGGTGAAGCCGAACAACTAATCAGACATATTACTATAGAGGAATCTAATTTTGACCGATGTTGGGAATTGTTGACTGAACGTTACAATAATAAAAGATATGTTTCTCATCATGTTTTAAAACGGTTGCTTAGTCAAAAGAATTTGTGGTCTGAATCTGCAAATGGGTTAAAGGAACTCATTAATACAACCAATGACTGTTTGGCTTCACTGAACAATATAGGTATTGATACAACCAGTTGGGATATTATGATAATACACATCCTGACACTAAAATTGGATGCAGAGACTAGACGTCAATGGGAATTTCATGTTACAAAACCTACCAATGATTTGCCCACATATAATGATTTCAAACAATTTTTGACTAATCGATTTCGGGCCATTGAATTTATAGGTAACAAACCGGCTTTGCGATACAATCAACCATCTAAATCTCTGCATGCTAATAGTGTCAATGATGTCGTTTGTCCATACTGCAAATCTAATCACAAATTGTCTTTGTGTAAAGATTTTTGTAACTTACCGATTGATTCGCGTCGCAACTTTGTGTTACAAAATAATATTTGTTTCAATTGTATGGGTAACAATCATTCGGCAAAAAATTGTAGGTCTCAGTTGAAATGTCGCAAATGCAATCGTAGGCATCATGTACTACTACATTCCAATGACAGTTATAATTCTGTTGAAGCTAATAATGAAACCAGTGGATGTACTGTAACTGCTTCAGAAGCAAGCACATCTAACTCAACGCAATTGGTCTCCTGTTTTTCTACGGACAAGGTAAAACAACAGGTCTTACTCGCCACTGCGCTTGTGAAGGCCATGTCCCGAAATGGAGAAAGGTATGATCTTCGGGCACTGCTCGATCAAGGGTCGCAGTCTTCCTTCATTACTGAATCAACAGTTCAGTACTTAGGATTGAGGAAGATGTAGAAACCCGATTCGACCCGACCGACGGACATTATAACCACGGAGGTAGGATTAGGTACTATTTACTAAGAATAAGTAAAGACTTTGTGCAGGTAAACTTTCTCATTTATTTCTGGCACTGGGCCGAATACTTATATAATTTACAAAGAATCTCAACAGCGTGATTCACAATATAAATTTGTAGCGACATCTATTATTATTTGTAAGAATAATATTTATTGTTCTATTTACAAATTATTCTTTATTATGTATTTAAATTCAAATCACATTTGACATCAAAAAGATTTCAACATACTGCCAGCCAAAAGGCAAAGTTGAAATTTGCCTTTTTCTAGCAAAAAACATATAATATTTAACAATTGGATACTTTCAAAATTAAATTAGTTATATAAAATTTGTTTTAACTTCAAATTGCAAACACGAAGAAAACTATAGTTAATAGTATCAGGCGTTACTTTGCGGAAATCCATTGTTATTAAGTTAGTATTAGTCTACTTTGCAACAATCCGCGGATAACATGTATGATGGTATATACTTCAAGACATGCGTGGCACCTCCCTCCCTCCCACAACGGAAACATGCACTACACTAATTAAAAGTATATACCAACATACATACCAGCACCAACACGTGTTTCGCCCCGAAACGGAGCATCATCAGGGTAAGTTGACTCTACGATGGTTAGTCGCAAAGTGAACATCGTTCACTGAGCGTGGCGTACGAAGAAAACTTTAATAAAATTCAAAATAAGAAAAAGTTCCCAAACACGTAAAATGACAGTTTAAAAATTCAAAAATTCAAATTAAAAGTTCAAGTTTATGCAAGATAAAATTCAAAATAGGAAGAAGTTCCCAAACACGAAAAATGACAGTTTAAAATTTCAAAAATTAAAAGTTCAAGTTAAGTTCCACGTTCAAAAAAGTTTTGGAGAAATTAATCACTGATTCACTGCACTTCACCTTGTGACATGACATTTACGTCACATCCCTTCCGTGATTCCCTTACGTTGCGGCACCTCTGCAACGTTTGGTCGGCAACTCTCCTGGTTGTTTATCCGTACCACTATCCGCGTCCGTCAGATCGGCGCCTGACAGTTTCCTCCACTTTGGTGATGAGACAACACTCGCGTGATACTCCACCCGCGTGACGAGGACTCTGCCGAAGACTCCGGTTGATCGATCGAGTCCCAAAACAACAGGTAGGTATTCCCCTAGATCCGTAATTGAATACCGACTTCCGGTAAGTTACACAGATCCGGTCATGAACACTACACTGACTGCCGGCAAGGATCCGGCTCGAAGGACCTTGTAGAAACCCGATTCGACCCGACCGACGGACATTATAACCACGGAGGTAGGTTAAGTACTATTACTAAGAATATTAAAGACTTTGTGCAGGTAAACTTTCTCATTTATTTCTGGCACTGGGCCGATTACTTATATAATTTACAAAGAATCTCAACAGCGTGATTCACAATATAAATTTGTAGCGACATCTATTATAATTTGTAAGAATAATATTTTATGTTCTATTTACAAATTATTCTTTAATATATATTTAAATTCTTTGACATCAAAAAGATTTCTACATACTGCCAGCCAAAAGGCAAAGTTGAAATTTGCCTTTTACTAGCAAAAAACATATAATATTAGCAATTGGATACATTGAAAATTAAATTATTAGTTGAATATTTAAAACTAAATAAAATGTACCACAAAAAACAGCAATCAATTGAACAAAATAACAACTTAAGTTTTAAATTAAATACAATTCATATTCTTATTTATCTACTGGTAAAATTAAAGATATTTTGTCGTCTCCAGGATGAGTATCAATAATTCGACCATATAACCACTGACACGGAGATAAGTTATCCTCCTTTATAACTACCTACTACATCTCCAATGGCAGGTTGAAAATTATGGTTTGTCCATTTGTACCGATATAGAAGTCTATCTTTATCTAGTTTATTTTCTAAAGACTTCAACCTTTTTTCTGATATTATCCTGGAATCTGTCACTTCAGGAGTCCCATTCCTGAAAGGAAGACGTACAATACATCTGCTATTGTTATCCCTTCGCGTCGTCTCAACAAAGTGTTTTTCGCATCTGTTTTCTTCCTCCATAAACATTTTTTCTTTGTTGTGTTGTATGTCAGATTCTAATCTTTTTGACATTTCATTACCTACTGCGCGGCAGTGCATCGCTCGGATATGTGGAGAGGAATCGGCTATTGACTTTACCACTCCTGACAATATCCATCCAAGACTGGTGGCTTGTGCTACCAATGTACCACCTGGACTTTTCTTTAATCCCTCTTGAAGTATTTGACTATAGACTTCTGCGCCCAGCAGAAGGTCAATATGATTGGGTGTAAAGAAGTCTGGATCAGCCAACACCAAATTATTAATTTCTTCCCATTCTAGTGTTTCTACTTTTCTTGTTGGAAGACAAGAGGTTATGTTTTTGATTACATATGCCTTCACCGGTATGACTACGTTAGCATCAGTCCGGGACATTATATTGAAATGTGCAATTGCCTTTGATACAATATTCTTGTTTCCTCCCAGGCCAGTTACTATATTCCTTGCTGACATCTTCCTCAATCCTAAGTACTGAACTGTTGATTCAGTAATGAAGGAAGACTGCGACCCTTGATCGAGCAGTGCCCGAAGATCATACCTTTCTCCATTTCGGGACATGGCCTTCACAAGCGCAGTGGCGAGTAAGACCTGTTGTTTTACCTTGTCCGTAGAAAAACAGGAGACCAATTGCGTTGAGTTAGATGTGCTTGCTTCTGAAGCAGTTACAGTACATCCACTGGTTTCATTATTAGCTTCATCAGAATTATAACTGTCATTGGAATGTAGTAGTACATGATGCCTACGATTGCATTTGCGACATTTCAACTGAGACCTACAATTTTTTGCCGAATGATTGTTACCCATACAATTGAAACAAATATTATTTTGTAACACAAAGTTGCGACGCGAATCAATTGGTAAGTTATAAAAATCTTTACACAAAGACAATTTGTGATTAGATTTGCAGTGGGGACAAACGACATCATTGACACTTTTAGCATGCAGAGATTTGAATGGTTGATTGTATCGCAAAGCCGGTTTGTTATCTAAAAATTCAATGGCCCGAAATCGATTAGTCAAAAATTCTTTGAAATCATTGTATGTAGGCAAATCATTGTTAGATTTTGTTACATGAAATTCCCATTGACGTCTAGTCTCTGCATCCAATTTTAGTGTCAGGATGTGTATTATCATAATATCCCAACTGGTTGTATCAATACCTATATTGTTCAGTGAAGCCAAACAGTCATTGGTTGTATTAATGAGTTCCTTTAACCCATTTGCAGATTCAGACAACAAATTCTTTTGACTAAGCAACCGTTTTAAAACATGATGAGAAACATATCTTTTATTATTGTAACGTTCAGTCAACAATTCCCAACATCGGTCAAAATTAGATTCCTCTATAGTAATATGTCTGATTAGTTGTTCGGCTTCACCAACCAATGAACATTTAAGATAATGCAATTTTTGTACATTACTCAACGTATTATTATTTTTTATAAGTGAACAAAATAAATCCTGAAATGAAGACCATTCGGAATAGTTCCCAGAAAAAGTTGGAATATTAATTTTAGGCAATTTTACGTGATTCTGACTCGTGCTAATAATATTCGTTGACTTAGTTTGTTCACCTTGTGTGTTAGACAACATAAAATATTTTTGCTTTAAGTCACTTTTATATTCTATGAACATATCCTCAGTTTTATCATATATTTCATCTTTATTGTAATTTGAAACTTTTAAATCTTTTGCAGAATATTTGGAGATTAATTCATTATGTCCTTCTATGAACTTTAACCACGATGCATCAAGAATTTCTAATCTCCCTTCAAGGTATTCCTTGGTAATTTTATCTTTTGGAGATTTTTTAAAAGTAGTATGAGTTCTGTATATTCTTGATAGCAAATCTAGTTGTAAATTAATTAAAGCCTCCATTCTGATCAAAAAATTTCAAAGTTCAAAAAATTAAACAAAATTTTAAAAAGTTATTCCAAGTTCAAATTGCAAAGATAAAATTCAAAATAGGAAAAAGTTCCCAAACACGAAAAATGACAGTTTAAAAATTCAAATTAGAAGTTCAAGTTTGTGCAAGATAAAATTCAAAATAGGAAGAAGTTCCCAAACACGAACAATGACAGTTTAAAATTTCAAAAATTAAAAGTTCAAGTTCCACGTTCAAAATTTGTTATTCAATGGAGAAATTACTCACTGATACACTGCACTTCACCTTGTGACATGACATTTATGTCACACCCCTTCCGTGGCCTTACGTTGCGGCACCTCTGCAACGTGTGGTCGGCAACTCTCCTGGTTGTTTATCCGTACCACTACCCGCGTCCGTCAGATCGGCGGTCTGACAGTTTCCTCCACATTCATTCACTTTGGTGACAACACTTTGGAGACAACACTCGCGTGGTACTCCACTCGCGTGATACTGCACTCGCGTGACACTGCACTCGCGTGACACTGCACTCGCGTGACACTGCACTCGCGTGACACTGCACTCGCGTGACAAGGACTCTGCCGGAGACTCCGGTTGATCGACCGAGTCCCAAAAAAACAGGTAGGTATTCCCCTAGATCCGTAATTGAATACCGACTTCCGGTAAGTTACACAGATCCGGTCATGAACACTACACTGACTGCCGGCAAGGATCCGGCTCGAAGGACCATGTAGAAACCCGATTCGACCCGACCGACGGACATTATAACCACGGAGGTAGGTTAGGTACTATTACTAAGAATAAGTAAAGACTTTGTGCAGGTAAACTTTCTCATTTATTTCTGGCACTGGGCCGAATACTTATATAATTTACAAAGAATCTCAACAGCGTGATTCACAATATAAATTTGTAGCGACATCTATTATTATTTGTAAGAATAATATTTATTGTTCTATTTACAAATTATTCTTTATTATGTATTTAAATTCAAATCACATTTGACATCAAAAAGATTTCAACATACTGCCAGCCAAAAGGCAAAGTTGAAATTTGCCTTTTTCTAGCAAAAAACATATAATATTTAACAATTGGATACTTTCAAAATTAAATTAGTTATATAAAATTTGTTTTAACTTCAAATTGCAAACACGAAGAAAACTTTAATAAAATTCAAAATAAGAAAAAGTTCCCAAACACGTAAAATGACAGTTTAAAAATTCAAAAATTCAAATTAAAAGTTCAAGTTTATGCAAGATAAAATTCAAAATAGGAAGAAGTTCCCAAACACGAAAAATGACAGTTTAAAATTTCAAAAATTAAAAGTTCAAGTTAAGTTCCACGTTCAAAAAAGTTTTGGAGAAATTAATCACTGATTCACTGCACTTCACCTTGTGACATGACATTTACGTCACATCCCTTCCGTGATTCCCTTACGTTGCGGCACCTCTGCAACGTGTGGTCGGCAACTCTCCTGGTTGTTTATCCGTACCACTATCCGCGTCCGTCAGATCGGCGCCTGACAGTTTCCTCCACTTTGGTGATGAGACAACACTCGCGTGATACTCCACCCGCGTGACGAGGACTCTGCCGAAGACTCCGGTTGATCGATCGAGTCCCAAAACAACAGGTAGGTATTCCCCTAGATCCGTAATTGAATACCGACTTCCGGTAAGTTACACAGATCCGGTCATGAACACTACACTGACTGCCGGCAAGGATCCGGCTCGAAGGACCATGTAGAAACCCGATTCGACCCGACCGACGGACATTATAACCACGGAGGTAGGTTAGGTACTATTACTAAGAATAAGTAAAGACTTTGTGCAGGTAAACTTTCTCATTTATTTCTGGCACTGGGCCGAATACTTATATAATTTACAAAGAATCTCAACAGCGTGATTCACAATATAAATTTGTAGCGACATCTATTATTATTTGTAAGAATAATATTTTATGTTCTATTTACAAATTATTCTTTATTATGTATTTAAATTCAAATCACATTTGACATCAAAAAGATTTCATGGTCAAGCAAAAAAGACAAATTTTTAAAGCCTATGCTCTCGCTTGCATCATTTACTGACGCTAGAGATTGATGACATTTCAGCAAATGAGAATTGATTCGCATTAACACTCTCTATAATGAATAATTCCACCAAACACATTTTCATGTCAAATTTGCATTGCCAAAACGAGACCTTAAGCCTCTACATCAAAAATTTATTGGTTTCGTCTTGGCAACATTTGACATGAAAATGTGTTTGGTGGTATTTCACTCCTTTTTGTATGACAACAAGCGACTTGATGACTACAAGCAATTAAAAGTGAAGTAAAATATTTACAATGCAAAATTATAATGAAATAATTCAAATTTAAATGCCTACAAGTAAGATACCCCGTTAAATGCCTACAAGTGAGATACCCCTTTGAACTCGTAAAAGATTTTTCGTTTTTTAAATATTGGATGATTGCAACACTGCAACTGACTGCAACTATAAAAAGCGATTAATTTTAAATTGCCCGAAGCACAAAGAAAACCAAACATAAACGATGAGTAAAATATAAAAGCTTTGTAACGCGGGAGCAATGCAAAAGCTATCACCAACACTAAAAACTTTTAAAGCGAATAAAACTCTTCATTTTTCAACGATATTTTATATGCGGCATTAAACAGAAGCCTTGCTTGCAAGGCTCTGTTCACATGTAGTTTTATTTGGTAATTGCCGCAATTTCGTTACGAAAATAACTATAAATCCTCTTTATTCCCCAACCCGTGGCATTTTGAAATTCCTTAAAATTACTTTTTAGTATTTGTAATAACCCCTTGTCAGATTTGAACTCTCTCATACACCAGTGACGGAAATAAAACAACTTATAAATTTAAATATAAATTATGTTTATTCCCTATCCCATGGAAATGTCGGGAAATCCGGTAGTAAAAGTGAGACACATAAAACATTATTAAGGAAACACAGGTGCCTGTTTGCAACATTTTATTTCAGATTTTGGGCAGGAGTTTATATAGAGATATAGATTATATAATATATGTAGAGAAACTATAGATTTTGAAGAAATCCATCGTAATTTTATCGTTATTTTAATTACATATTTTCATTTATTTTGAAACTAGCTGACCCGGCGAATTTTGTATCGCCTACTTTTTTTTTCTAAAATATAAGTAGCCTAAGTTACTCCTTATTACTATAATAATAAGCATATATTTTGCACTGATATGCAAAACAGTTTTGATGTTTCTTTCACATCCCTCTAATTTTTTATTTCAATTTGTTTGTTTGTTTGCCAACTTCGATTCGATATTCATTAAGCATTTCTATCACCATGTAACTACAATACAAATGATTGAAACCGATGGAAAAGCGTAGTCAAACCGCTCATAGCTTAGCGCGTCGCCATGTGTCAAGTAATTGATCGACCGAGTTAAGCAACTTTAGAAGCGTTCGCTTGCTCGATAGATTCCCCTAGTGGCAAATTGAACACTTTATTCGAGCACAATAACTATCAGTGGGTTTTGCCGTTAGATAGCTATCGTTGAGCCATGTTGAAGATTCTCGTCTGAAGAGCTACCTACACTTTGGTTACTTTACACGAATCCGCAACGAAAGAGGACGTATATGAGAGGACGCTTCATTTCTTCGCAATTACAAGGCGAAGCTTTTGCTTTTGAACCATTTTGATTGAAGCCAAATGACGGCAATTGTGAAGTAAAATTATATGCTTTTGTGTAACGTAATAAGTTGAGAAGATGATTGAGTAATCTTGGCCATAAGATAGTCTCTGTGTACAGGGACAAGCTGCATTTTTTTCTATTGTTAGTTTCATTTTACAGTTTACTGTGGCTGCCACTATAAACTAATTGTTATAGGTACTACTACCAGAAGTATTGCTCCAGACAGATATCATAACATTTCCTGTTATTATTGTATATATTTAGCGCAGAAATACTTCAGACTATTAGGTTCATTATCCTATGTAATATGGTTAAAGAAATCAGCTGATGTATTAAACAAGAAACCGCTGACTAACTTCACGACTTAAAAGGGTCTCTTGGCATCATTTGTTTTATGGTCGAATAAAGCTTCCATCTCACATACAAGCTTCGGTAATTGTAAATCCTCTCTCCTTGGTTTAGTTAATTGCATCGTCTGCGTTGACAGCCGTACTTAGCGTTAAGTAGTTCGTAAAATTCATTAGGAAAGCGAAACAGAAATTGTTGAAAGCAAAATACTTATGATCACAGTTACAGAAAGAAAAATTAAATTTGTGGGCGTAGAACACAGTTTGTATGCTCGATTTTACGAAAAAAAAGAATTAGTTTTTAACATTATCCTCGGATAGTTATTTTAATCATCAGCAAAATTTTTTTAATGATTATGCTCTCTATTTTATTTTAAAAGCAAGCCTTTTTGAACATGATTTTTATAAATAGACATATCAGTGTTATAATAAAATTATGTAACTGTAAATAGGAAAAAACACCTCGGTAAGTCCTTGCTGTTTTCTCGGGAGAAAACAATTGAGTGGACCCGGGGCCGCGGGGGTCCACTCACGGTAGGGCTTTGTTGAAGCAGTGGTGTAGCTGACTTTCAAAAAGAGATTATAAGCTCTGCTAAACCAATTTTCAATAAAGATATTTGAGTTTGAATGCTACTATTATACTATTATAAATCAACGAGTATAATTTTAAGGTAAAATTTTATGTGATAATATATTATTATACGAACATAATTCTAATTAACACACATGATTTAGGTACGACCTTATTAAATTAAATTGTGTTGTTGCATAAGCCTCATTAATATGAACTTTATTATAATATGAGTAGAGATAATTATTATAGGCTTTATATACATGCAACTCAATTATAATATTAATTAGGTATGCGTATATGACGCACAACGTATATTTTTGAGTACATATTATTTTGTATTATACCTACTTGCTTAGTTATAAAAGATAATTAATGATCATGTCATTGCATTGTTTTTGTAAAATTTAATTATCCCAAAAATACTTATTTGTAAGGCCGTTAAAAAGTAAAAAGAACTAACATTTAATTCAGGCTTAAAGAAACTACAGATGGGCATCTTTATTATGAGCATTCCACAAATTATTTTTTGCATTATTAGGGGACACACAAATACTAAGATATGCTCATAATACTAAATACAGATAGGTATTTAATACTCGTATGTATGTTACGTGACGTTCTTGTATGTTTCTTAACTAATTTATAATTATTAGAGAGTCTAATTATTTGTCTGGCACGTGTTTATTAAGTAAGCATACACAGAGTTGTTTATTATATCTTGAAATATAGTGAGCATTAAATACAATGTGATTGGTAGATTTCGCGCCATCTACGCGTCTGTGCGAGAAATACGTGAATAATTTACATAATGTGCTTTTCTGAAGACGGATTCAAACACATTTTCATGTGCGATTGACTCTTTACGCGTCACTAAAGCATTTCCACAGTAGTTACTTACTTTTTCTCGTGAAAGTTGAAGTCTGCGTAAGCTTAATAAATGTTGTTACTTATCGGTCTTTTACTTTGAAACGTGTTGCCCGTTGCAATCCAAGTTCCAAGAGATTTATAGAAGTTTCATAGCATAGAGCACAATATTTGGTGTATAACACCAAATATCTATACATAGGGAGGAGAAAACAAAATAAAAGCATATTACACAAAGAAAAATAAGTTCTTAAAGCAAACCATTATGAAATTTTCAGATATGGAATAATTAGAAGAATTAAGACCTAACCGCCGACACTGCCAAAACATGGCAATATGTTATCCAAATCCTGTTTATTTTTAATTCCTTATCAAGATGATTCGATCAACGTAACTCGAAAATCCATTCATGATTTATAATCTGAGATTTAAAAGTCAAAAATATTTTGATAAACTAAGTGTTATCATATCTTATGCGGCTATTATAGGCGGTAAAAAAATCATGCTAAGTAATTTAGTGTAGAAGCAACCAAACCCAATACTACCTATTGTTTAAGATAAAGCGCCGACGAGCTACTATTATTTATATCTTTATGAAGATAGTGGAAATAATTTTAAATATTGAAAAAAAAAATCACCAATAATCCTACTAATATTATTGGTAGATGTTTCTTACTGTTTCACACAAAAACTAATGAACGGATTTTAATAAAGTTTACCATACTTATAAGTAAACTACGACCTAGGATAAGATACAGGATGAAATAGGTACATTTTATGCCGGAAAATGGAGGAAAAACGTAGGCGCTCGTACTATATACAGCGCATTTACAGACTACATTACCTAAGGTACTAGAGTAGAGTAGGTACCTACTACTACTACAGATACTAAAATACCTAGATTAATATGTTGTGTTTAAAACTATCTCATAACAACTTATTAAGTCAGAACATAATACATTATAATATTAGTATCTATTGTGTACACAATAAAATGTACTGTGTTATACGCTTATTTTCTTGAACATAAGCTGAGGTGACTAGGTGAGGTGTGAAGCGGCACAAGTTTCATCAACTAATCTAAGATTTCAAACATTTTGCAGCAGAATGCCGGCGCACTTATTATCCAAGTAAGTTTAATTAAATCGGTAAGTTACTAGAAATATCTGTGGGATTTTGTTGAGAGTTTAGATTAAACGAGCTTAGTACAATATTTATTTACATCGGTACCTAAATAACTATAATTAAGTTACTGAGACTTCAAGTGTAATAAAGTAGCACCAGAATTGTCTTCATAACATCATTATAAATGTCTGCTCTGGACAGAAATGGGCACTAACACAATTAATGAACACCCTTATTAAACATTTTTTGTTTATCCTAAACGTCAGTATTCCTAATCGTCTTAGAATTAATTCAGTAGGTAATTAATTGAACTGAATAATTACAAAGGATTAGTGTCTACTTCAGTAATTGATTTTGAATTAGCAATATAGGTGGGAAGCACATAAGTACCTAAATACTAGCTATCAATCGCTTGAAGACTTTTCACAACTGCTCGATTCTAGTTTCTACTAATACAGAGTTTGCACCTTTTAAAATATTTTGAAGTTATACCTAATTCTGTGTACAAATGCACATAGCATTTGGGAAAATAGAGTAGTGTATTTCAACGTACGACGGGAGTGGCTTTAAAAATAATTATATTTAAGAAAAACGATTGTGTTAAAAAATACAAATTACACATTTAGACAAAATATGTAATAAAGAAAGTAATTTTGATGTTGCCGCCACATTTGCTCGGATTTAAATGATAATGTTTCTTATTACGAAAGAAATTCTTTGGAACACGACCTTTGTCACGATCACTGATTTATGTAAAAACAAACAGTAAACGTAATGAGGAATTGTGTGGTATTTTATGCTATTTTATTTTCCTATGTAAATCTTACGCTATTTTATCGAAATTGTTACAAATCTTAAATCATAAATATCATTGGGCTACGTAGTTTCAACACCATTTTAACGTTTGAAACCTTTCATAATAATAAAAAAATTGTAATTTCCATATGACTATTGCCTTTACAATGAAAGATATTGATTGCTACCCGGTCCCATCGACGTCATCCAGAACAATTAGATACTCTCCTCAAGGCTAAACCGCCCACATCTGAGCCAATTAATGAAATGTAGTCCTGTTGATTCTCACAAAATATCCAAGCTTTATTGACGCTACATGATATTAGCCGATACAAAATCTTATGCTATTTTATCAGCTAAACCATAATACAATTCTTCTTCGAACATACATTAAATATATGTAAAGCATTATATATATAGTTTATGAAACGATAAGAACACCTATATGTGATTTTATTTTTATTGAACTGCTAAGTACACGATACCATACCGTTTTTCGATTTAGAAATCGATTTGCGTAATATTAGGCTTAAAAGTAACTTTCAAGACACTCATATACAAATGTACGTGTAGCTAAGTTAAAATCAAGACAATGCAGACTTAAAAACGTAGGTATAATTGTCAACCAACATAAACACATAAATCATTCATTCATTCATCCGTCTATAGCGTCCATCAATTCATTCATTCATTAACACATTCACTTACAATTACGGAACTCTACACTGCGCGTGGCCTATAACGCATATTGGTTGCTACTATAATCTTTGTAATCGTACTATGATTCATTAATCCTACTACGTTACATCGTAGCAGCACAGAAGACAATAGTACAGTCGGCCGTAGAAGTAGCTTAACATTTTAGTATCTGTATAGGTAGTAGTAGTAGGTAATGTAGTCTGTAAATGCGCTGTATGTAGTACGAGCGCCTACGTTTTTCCTCCATTTTCCGGCATAAAATGTACCTATTTCATCCTGTGTCTTATCCTAGGTCATAGTTTACCTATAGGTATGGTAAACTTATAAAAATCCGTTCATTAGTTTTTGTGTGAAACAGTAAGAAACATCTACCAATAATATTAGTAGGATTATTGGTGATTTTTTTTTTTCAATATTTAAAATTATTTCCACTATCTTCATAAAGATATAAATAATAGTAGCTCGTCCGCGCTTTATCTTAAACAGTAGGTAGTATTGGGTTTGGTTGCTTCTACACTAAATTACTTAGCATGATTTTTTTACCGCCTATAATAGCCGCATAAGATATGATAACACTTAGTTTATCAAAATATTTTTGACTTTTAAATCTCAGATTGTAAATCATGAATGGATTTTCGAGTTACGTTGATCGAATCAACTTGATAAGGAATTAAAAATAAACAGGATTTGGATAACATATTGCCATGTTTTGGCAGTGTCGGCGGTTAGGTCTTAATTCTTCTAATTATTCCGTAGAAGTAGCTTAACATTTTAGTACTTTGTAATAGTAACTGTTTCGACGGTTTCCTAGCAACATCTATGACTAATTCAAGAAATGTAAAGTGACAAGGTACTAAAATGTTAAGCTACTTCTGCGGCCGACTGTACATGGTAGTAGTGTAACGAAGTGTAATACCTCGTTCAATATTCCTTGGCTGGGAGATGCATTTTTCTTTTTCTTCTAAATTTTTAAATCGTGACAGTTGGTTTTTATAAAAATGCATCTGTCAGCTAAGCTTCCATCATGGAGGCAGTTCTTAAAATTAAAACTATTATGAACGTTTTTATTATTTTTATATTACTTTTATATAAAATATAATTTACGATTATTTTTATCATTTATATTATTATTGTTTTATCTATACTAATATATAAAGAGGAAAGATTTGATTTTTTGTTTGCATTGAATAGACTCCGAAACTACTGAACCGATTTGAAAAATTCTTTCACTGTTGGGAAGCTACACTATCCCCGAGTAACATAGGCTATATTATATTTCAAAAAAATTTGGGATCCTTAATAAAACTCCAGTAATGTAATCCAAGGTGTAAAAAAATAAGAAAACCGAAGCAAAGCGAGGGCAGTTACTCGTGTGTAATAATAATGGTTTAGAGTATCAAATAGTTTTAAAACTATAAAGCAATATATGTAATACTTTGGAGAATCGGAGTTGTGCCTCATTACTTGCTTTACCTGCCTACCCAGCCCTGAGAGCATTACCTACCTACTACTTGTGGAGGATCTACACCCTCGCAGTACTAGCATGAGGTCACGGACCTGAAAAAAAGACGGACGTAACCTTGCCTAATCGAGAGTGAAGCATAGCAATGGCCGACCGCTTACCATGTGTGCGTAATTTTTGATTCGCGATGGTTTTAATATCAAAGCAGTATGGTGTCAATGTGTGGGTGTGTGTACTTGTACGAATAGAGAGTTGGTAATTACTATGCTTCACCGAATTTGTTGTTGGGATTACGTCCGTCTTTTTTTAGGTCCGTGCATGAGGTATACATATAAGTTGCATTGTATATCAGAGTGCCTCCAGCTACATTCTTCTGAGCGCTCGTAGCCCAACGACGTCAGTCGATCGGTTCCTTCGCTTCGGTACTTCAGGTCACATATTATCCCGATTATTGTTAGATAGCAATCGTTAACCTATGTCGTGTCGTACCTTCGAGCAGCATTATTCCAACACTTGGTGACCCACTATGTACATCGTAGCCAATTCTCACTGGAGCGAGGTGGAGGACGCTCTGGGTTGAAGTCAGGCGGACGACTTAGTCTGTACAAATGAAACATAATGCGTTGTAAGCTTGAGAAGCACTCTACAAGTACCAGATAATTTTATTGTTATACTAGCTGCCCGGACAGACTTCGTTCTGTCAAAAGTTAAAAAAAATAAAAATAAAATTTAGGGGTGGACCACCCTTAACATTTAGTGGGATGAAAAATAGATGTTGTCCGATTCTCCACCCTAGCCGATATGCACGCTAAGATTCACGAAATCGGTCGAGCCGGTTCGGAGGAGTTCAACTTCTAACACCGTGACACGAGAATTTTATATATTAGATTTTAATTTCATTGTTATATTTATTGTATGCTTAATTTTCTATTGACATTTTCTAAGACGCTGCTCCTTCTATTCTCTTTTTACTACTTCATATATTCAGCAATGATTCATATCGAAAACCTATAAGATTTATGCATGAACATTTGAGGATCATCTATAATAGCTTTTTGAAAATAAACGGATTCTACATAAAAATAAATGCAAAACAAACCGTATAAACGCGACTTAGAGGTAATCCTCCATAGCGAAGATGGATTTTCTCACTTAGATAAATAAAACGTTCACACAATCAAACCGGCACATAACAGTGAATATTATTATAGCACTGAGTGGATCGAGTAGATCACTCGTATTTTTTATGTCCCTAATCTGTACGTGTGTGTTGCTCGAGCGCATTTGTATATATTCAGATATACTTGTGTGTGACAACATAATGAGCGCGAACGACTAAAATTAGTAGTTAGTAACTACGTAACTAATATTATTTGCTTAATAACTTCATTAGGTGTCCAATAATTGTACAAAGATGTTTGAGCTTACGATATAAAGTTACTCCGAGTCTTTTAGTAATAATATGTTCCAGTCCCAGTGGCTGACTTAACTATTGTGCGTCTCTAGAGTCCTAAGTTTCAAAAGGTCCGGTAGATCTGCTTAGTAGTCCTAATACGTAATTATTTGCGATGTAAGGAGTTCTCCGTGCTACAGACAAAACAACTTCCAATCTCACTTTAATGATACGCCCCCGAAAACCGTCTGACTATTCGACTAATAAAAAAAGTTTTTTTGTGGTATACGTACATGCGAAATAAATATTTATTTTATACAAATTTTCTTTACTGATCGGAACACGACTACTAATTAGTAATAACTATTAATGGCGTTTCGACTAGTTTATTCGTTGTAATTAATTATGAATTATTACATGATTTTAATGAAAGATTTAATTGCAATGATATTACGACTATAACAATATAAAAACATTTTATTTAATTTCCTCTTACCAAAAAACCCAACGTTACGTTTTCAACATTAAGTAAAAACCTGAAAACGAGCGAAATATATAATTATAATCAGGACGATTTGACTAAGTATAAATTAAAACAATTACTATCATGATATGCTATTTTTAAATGCTCAACGTTCCTAGGTTGTCATTATAAATTATTAGTATCTAGTCATAAAAGAACATGATACTGCACGATTTGTTAAAGTCATTTGGCTCTAATTTTCCTTTAACATAATTTATATGTGATGTGATAACTAGATGACACGTTATTTAATCTTCAAATTAAATTTTTTAAATGATTCGACTATAAACACAGAAGAAATATTAGTACTTATATTACATACTATAAACAAATATCATTAGATGTAAAATGGAAAGTTGATAATAATCTATTTATAATATACGTGTATTTTGTTACTGTAAATGTTCGTTCTATTAGAAATAAAAAAAGGCTTTTAGGATATTACTAACCCCAAAGATATTTCTTTGCAACATACTAGTTCATCAACTATTAGCACAGAAGAAATAATAGTACTTATAATCTATTAGAACTTCCTGATCTGGTCCCCAGTGGAATGAAACAATAATGTTTCGTATGTCAGACAGATGGAACTGACACAATTACAATTACCCAATCAAAAGTAAATTAACCCTCTAAAGAATGCTTAAGCTATTTTCATTTGCAAACGCTGATAAATCTTCGTGACCAATTGGATTTTATTCTTGTAATTTTTGTTTACATAAATTGTATACCTTTGTTTACCTACCTTTTAAGCAAGTTCAACTATTATTTACGTCGAACACTTTAAGCAGGTATAATATACCTCCTCCAAAGTAAACTTTGGAGCTTGGGTTTGGGCTTTTAAGTTTTATTGATAAAAAATAAAACTCACTTTACAGTTTCCGTTATTAAGTATGGTTAAGGCGGAATATTTTTCAAACAGCCGCGCTACTGTGTATTGATGGCCGCTAGTACTCATGGCTTCGACAGAATTAATCATCTCCCCGCGTCAAAACCACATGCAGCCATTTTAAAGCTAATAACAAACTTTATCTGGATAAGACTTATCTTCTATCTTAAGATAGAAGAAGCACAGTAGTAGCAATGGAACTAAATTACTTTGTGAGCATAGACAGCTAAACATTTAAAGTTTTCGACACAATACACATACTAAGTCAATTTTGCTTCAGGATTCGTTGCGATGTGCTAGATCAATAAAATGCTTAGGATATTTCAAGAAATTTATAAGCAAGTAAACACTACAAATACAAAGTAATATTATTTCCTAAATTGTATAGATAGAAGGTACCAATACAAAATTACCACATTAAAACGCTTAATGTGAATACTATACTAATATGTATACGCTTTAACCAACTGAAAAACAGTAAATGAAACTTGGAGATTTTGTGAAACAATTTTAAATAAATAAAATTGTTGAGGGACAGGATCCACACATATCGAGGCGTATACGTTCAGCAGATGGCACGCGAATTGTTTCAAAATAAATAAAACTATGAATTGTAATCCCAACGTACAATGTAAGATTTATTTATATTCGCGCATTTATATTTTGTCCAATGGTCAACTGTTGTTTCTACAGTGAGGGAGGTAAATGAAGATTAAAGAAATAAAAGGTTCACTCGTCATAAAGCCCTCATAAATTGTATTGTCATAAAGCCCTCTCCTAAGAGATTCAAGCCAATTTATCTTTCGGGCATTCACTCCAAGTTACTTATTCCGTTTCCTTCCCACCGCTCAGTCTCTCTTCCATGCCAAATTATAATAAATACCTACCATGAAGGTATGTGGAATTTATTAATATTGGATGGTAATATAGTATTTGAAGAAAAGTCATCCTTCGATTTTTTATGTTTGTCACCTCAGAACTTTAGACAGATTTTGATGATTCTTTTTTTAATCGAAAGCGGGTGCTTGTCATGTAGTAAGACTTTGAGCGAAATCTGACGAGTAATTTTTGAGTTATCCCTAATTTAAAGTTGGTTATTTTTTATCATGAATTACATTATAGCTCCCATTGTCTTCGCAGGTATATGCTGCTATAAATTACGTAAAAATAATAAATGTGGCAAACGAGAACAACTATAATTACCAAGCATTAGAAAATCTCCCAATAATTACTACATAAATAGCTAAAATGAGAAGCTTAAGGGCTTGCTTCACAATCTTCAAGTAGAGTCCTGAATAAGCTATTCGCCGGTTAAAGTGACGTTAAAGTGTCATTTTACATACACAAAATGTCAACTTAACCAACGAATAGCTTACTTCGGACTTACTTGAAGATTGTGAAACAAGCCCTTAATGTAGCAAGTGGTGTAGGTAATAGTTTGATCCGTGATAAAACTAACGCTCATTGTTATGCGAAACTTAAGTTAAACATTTTGAACTTCCACTTAGAACTTGTACGAAGATGAGGCAGTGCTATAAACCGTAGATTTAAGCAAGTTACTGGTGACAATGTAATTGTAATTACATATTCCGCTATTGCCAGTGTTTGTCTTAAGAACTTAGTTACCGAGGGATTTAGGAGAACATAAATAGAAATTGATTATGAAGGTAAATGATGTTATATTATAAATTAACTTTGATTTTGACAATGTAGAAGATATTTCAAACATTCAACTGACATAAGCTATTCATGTTCTTTCCATATTTTTTAGGGTTCCGTAGCCAAATGGCAAAAAACGGAACCCTTATAAATTCGTCATGTCTGTCTGTCTGTCTGTCTGTCCGTCCGTCCGTATGTCACAGCCACTTCTCCGAAACTATAAGAACTATACTGTTGAAACTTGGTAAGTAGATGTATTGTGTAAACCGCGTTAAGATTTTTATACAAAAATAGAAAAAAACCAATACATTTTGGGGTCCCCATATATAGAATTGAAACTCAACAATTTTTTTTCATCAAACCCATACGTGTTTGGTATCTATGGATAGGTCTTCAAAAATGATATTGAGGTTAGTGATTTCACATAGGGTTAAGGCTTGAAAAGGTCCAGTCAAAGTTATTCTGCGGCCAAACACGTGCAAATTCGAATTGGAGGTACCTACTTATGATTTTTACGTAAGCATTTCTACATCAAATTTTTCCATTGTATGAAGAAAGAACACCGATAAAACCTTTCAAATACAAAGAACGTTCCATCCAACTGGGTTTCTTTAAAATGTTAAAATAATATCCGATATCGCACTTCTATAAAAGGGCTCCAGAAATATTTTTAACGCTTAATGGCATCGGAGCGTTCCAAGTTGAGTATGTCTAATGGAGGGCACTGAAGATTATGGCAAACTACATAAATGCTTTCCGATAAGTTTTTAAAGGTAGGTTCTTAAAACGATTAAAGTTGAGGACGTGACAACGAACTTTGTACATTATGTAAATGAACCACCGTAGATTAATCATTTATTTTAGTGTGCATACATTTTCGCGTAAAACTTCGAGCCACTGATGGTGGACATCAACAACACGATAAAAACGGTAGAATTTGCGACCCAAACACACGAAAAATGGGTATTTTCTCGTTTCTCTAATCCTACTAATCAGATATTTGTTACTTACACCCCATGTAACAAATTATGTGTAAAGAAAGAAAACGACGAATAATATTAGTTACTATTAATAATGCGGTTTATAATTTATTCTTGGATCACGTCAATTATAATATAATCCGCGAGAGAGAAAGACCTGTCGGTCTCCGGTGCGTGAGCTAGCACTCACTGGACCGCTTAAATTCGTTTGTGTATGCAAATAGGGTTCTGATTTATAAGGGAAATATGGAAATAGAAAAATGGGCAGTTGAATCCACAATTAGGTTATACTACAGAATAAATAATAGTACTTATAATAAGTAGTAATACTACCTTGAATGCGTACAACGGCGTAGTTGCTTAGTAGACTTGCTGCAAGACGGTTCTGCGTTCATTTATATATTAAAATAAATTTTATTAAGTATTTCATAAGACAAAAAGAGATTCGTATTATCTATGATAGCTGCGGCACTGAAAATTCTAGTTATTCTGTACTAGAGCTTATGAGTAGTATCATTATATCGCTTTCTTGTGGAACTTTCGTTAAGTTCATAAGTTATTTTCCTCCTAAATAGTCCTTTAATCTATTTAAGATAATCCCTTAATATACGCTAACAAATGACAATCTTGTAAACAAAGGACATATTGTATAATATTATCTCTAAATATTTGTCTCTGTGCTTGTTCCAGGAGATCATAATATTTAACTAAAGGATATTTGCTTTGCTGAGACAACGCTTCATAGCTATGGTAGCTGATGGTATCAGTTTCTATATTAATAAACTAGCTGACCCGGCGAACTTCGTGTCGCCTAAGAATGTAACAAATCAGAGATTTTTCTAAAACTATTTTTTTAACCGACTTCAAAAAAAGGAGGAGGTTCTCAATTCGACTGTATTTTTTTATGTTTGTTACCTCAGAACTTTGGACTGGGCGAACCGATTTTGATGATTCTTTTTTTAATCGAAAGCTGGTGGCTGTCATGTGGTCTCATATAAATTTTATTGAGATCTGGCAATGGCATCCATGATAAAACCATATAAGTATTAAATTTGTATTAAGTAAGCGCGACGCGACGAATAACTCACGCCAACCGATTTCGATGATTCTTTTTTAATCGAAAGCAGGTGCTTTTCACGTAATCCTATCCTACTAATATTATAAATGTGAAAGTTTGGATGTTTGGATGTTTGGATGTTTGTGACTCAATCACGCAAAAACGGCTGAACGGATATGGATAAAATTTGGCACACGGATAGCTTTCAACCTAACTTACCGGATAGGCTACTTTTTATCCCGGAAAATATACCTGTTCCTGAGGGATAAGAGGTACAATTTAGTCATAGAAAAACAGTTTGCCGTTTTTCGTCACACTGACATGACAGATGAACGAAATAAAAATGGCCGAACTTCAATCAGCTGATTAAGTGATTAAGTTGTATTAAGGTTAGTTGTTTTTAATAACTAACATTACACCAATTGTGCGGAGATGCACATTGTGATAATTTTTATCATACAATGCGAGGTTTAGTAGCCATCGATCTTATATAAAATCAAATAAATCAACAAAAATTTTTTTGTGGAAAACTAAGGCTGCTTACATACTAGCGTTTATAAAGCGCTTCATGCACCCAATGAGCAATCAATGAGTTACAAAAAATAATAATTTTACGATAAAGAAAATTACTGGTAGCGTATCATTGAAGTATAATGTAGTAAAGTACCAGAACGGACAGCGCGAACAACATTTGTGTCGCGTCGGTAAATTCTGTTTTTAAATCGAACGAATCCATTGAAAATTGAAGCCCACTGCAGCCAATTTATTGGGCCAAACATAGTATTCGCTGTATCGGTTCTATATGCCAGTAATAATACTTCAATGTAGCCTATCAAGTTTTTTCCTACATTTCAATAAGAAGTGCTATCGAAGTATTATAAGATATCGTATCAGGTTTAATTGATTGCAAAAGATCATCAAATTTGGTTTTTAACATTCGTAAATGTCTTTCTATTTTTTATATTTACTTTATAGTAAAAAATATTAATTTTCCTGAACCGATTGAGCAAGTCATTATTAAAATGTCGGATGAGTGCGTACGTCTTTAAAATCCTAGTGCGGTTTTAGCCTAATGTCAAAATTGCTTTATTTTTCTATAGCTGTGCATGCGTTTAGGCCAGTAATTTTTTGAATCACTGATTTTAGTCATGGATATATTACTCTAACTGGATATATAACTTCGTAGTTGTACCTGAAGATCGATGATGGCATAAAATAATGACCATTTTTGTATTGTGTCCATGTTATCTTTAGTCCCAGGATATAATTATCTTTCGATTGTGATTTTTATAATGGTTTAAAAACATCTAAGGTGAAATTATAATATAGATGTATCATATTAAAATTGTGTACCTTAATTTTCAATTTACTCTTAATGCAGTTACTTAAATTAGGTAATTTTGAAGAAATTCTTATAAAATGTATATTATTTCAATATTATAATTTTTGCCACCAGAAGAATTACATAATATAGAAAACATTTTGAAGAACCGTATCAAAATAGGACATAATTTTTCTAAGTGTGTACACCCTACAATTATGAATACGGCCTGTGATTGGTCGAATGGTCATTCCGATATGACGTCATTGATCTTCAGGTACCTCTATAAAGTCTATGATCCAGACAGAGTAATATATCCATGATTTTAGTTAATACGAGTAAATTCTTTGTTTAAGAAGCAATTTGGATTATGCTTTTTTGTATAACATTGGGTATTTTGTCAAGTAAATCCTATTGAAATTCAGTGAGGAGCTGATGATGGTATCTGGAGATAAAGAGTACTAAATATCTGGAGATAAAGGAACTCCTCAATGGTAGAAAAAAATAGGTAGAACGGTGTTTAAAGATATTTTGTTTTCGTTATCGTTGACATTGTAAAATTAGCTCTTCATTGACCAACTAAGGGTCTCATGACGTGTCTTGGAGAACAAATAGGTAACTCCTGAACGGGTGCAAATTACTTAACAGGAATAAAATAATATTTGTTTTTAGTAACGTTGACATTGCAAAACCGGTACATTAATGACCAACTTAAGGCCTGCTGGTGTACTTATCTTGGAGGCTAAATATGTGAATCTCGAACGGATGGGAATATCTGAACAAGATTTAAAAATATTTTTGTTAGTAACGTGGAAATTGTAAAGCCTATATACATCATTGAGCAACTTGAGCCTGATGGTGTATCTTGGGTACACAAAATAATTTTGCCATGCCACTAAAACGCAGACGTGTCTGTTCACCGCAAAACGGAGCCTGTTCACCTTTGCTCCCACTTTCCGGAGTGTATCCCTGGAATGCACCGACCGCCTACAGTTATTGGAAGTCGAAGTTTCCTCAAACCTCAACTATGAAAGGTTCATCGAATCCAAAGCTAAAGTGGCTGCAAGAAAACTTGGGGTCCTTGCAAGGGTGCGCCAGTACTTTTTTTTATGGAAATAGCCGGCAAACGAGCTGACGATCCACCTGATGGTAAGTGGCTATCGTCGCCCATAGACATCAGCAACACCAAAGGCATCACTGATGCGTAGCCGGCCAAGAAAGAGTGAAGAAAGAAAAGGAAAGAACTGGCTCTAGAGCCCCAAGCCGGAACACGACGAGTCGTTTGGCGGCTGACTCATGCTCGAGGGTGGTAGCTATCCAGGCGAACCCCATAGAGAAATAATAATAGTAATAATGGTATTAATTAAGAATTAAAATCAATATTACCAATATAATCCCTCAAGGGGCCCTACCACCAGCGGGTACTTCTCACTGAGGTAGATTTTAACAATGTATAAAGCTCAGGTTCGCCCATGTGTGGAGTACTGCTGTCACATTTGGGGCGGTGCCGCAAAATGTCACCTTTCAGCCTTAGATTCGATGGAGAGGCGTGCAATGAGGTTCATTAACGACCCAGAATTGGTGGTAACCAACCTGCAAAGCCTCGCACACAGGCGGAGAGTAGCCAGCCTCTCGGCATTCTACAGGATCCATTTTGGAGATTGTGCTCAGGAATTGCATGAACTAATTCCCCCATCCCCGTTCCTCCATCGAACAACCCGTCGTATGGCAAGCATCCATCCCACCGCTGCGAACGGTGCGATACACGTCTTTCATACTGCGTGCCGCGAAGGACTGGAATAGCTTGCCTGCGTGGGTGTTCCCGTCCAACTACAATGTAGGTGTCTTCAAGAAAAGAGTGAATAGGCATTTATTAAGTTAGTGCATTCACCATCTTGGACTCCATCGCCACTTACCGTCAGGTGGGATTGTTGTCAAGCACTTATTTTATGTAAAAAAAATGGAACTTTTATGTGAAATAAGCTAATGATTCTGATGGAAGGCGGGAATGAAGTATGGGTGGTAAAGCGTACTAACTTACTAAAAGCGTATTCTTTCTTTACTTGAAGACACCCGTATTATAAGAGTAAGAGCCAAGATGAAAGGGCTCCTTTTGCCGGTGAATTGACACGTTTGAGTTTTTGTGACGTTGAATCTCACACAGTTGGTATGCCAGACCCAATCGAAGGCCTTTGAGATGTCAAGAAAAACGGCTAGCTCTTCCCTATTTTTCTCGAGGGCCTCGTCCCAGATGTGAGGGCCATACGCTAGAAGATCTCCCGTCGTCCGGTTTCGGCGGAATCCGTACTGCCTGTCGCTAAGAACATCATTGTATTCTAGATATACCATGAGGCGAGTGCTAAATATACATAATAACAGCAGTAATTACATGGGCGATTGTTGTTGTTGGTAACATTCACATTGCAAAACCAGTACAACATTGACTTAAGCTGAAAACAAACTGTCGGACGCGGCTTACGGACGCGACTGAAGGATGTGACGTAATAGGTATCTAGATAATGAATGTACACTGAGCTGTACAAACTATCGGAGGTAAGTCGCGGACGTGACCTTGAGGCACCTTGAGGCGTTCGGACGTCCAAGAGCTATCTGGCGCGCTGGATGTTTTTGTCATGTGCTCATTATCAGTCGCGGCTGTCAGCCGCGTCCGGTCGGACGCGGCTTATAGTATGTTTGCAGCTTTAGGGCCAGATAGTGATCTTAGAGATAAAATAATATGTAATTCCTGATCGGGTGGCAATAACGGAAAACTTTTTTAAAATATTACATAGTTGGTTGTACTTTAACATTGCAAAACAAGCATATTATTGACCAAACTTAGGGCCTGGTAGTGCATCTTGAAGACCCAATAATTATGTAATACCTGAACGAACGGAAATAACGAAATTGATTTCAAAGATATTTGTTGTTGTTTTTTAAACCATTTTTAAAATAAAATTAAGTGAATGTTTCTTATTCACTGAAGCTTAAACTGCTAAACGAATTTTTTCAGTTTGGCTCCCAGATATTTAATATCCCGCATTAAAGGATAGGGTACTTTTTATATCGGGGATAGATTTTACTATAATCCGAGTACATAAGGTATTTATTTTGTATTCCGATATTTCGACCCAGTTGCATGGATCGTGTTCCAATGTGGTAAAGTTTAAAACTGGGTGAGTTAAGTTTAAAATTTTATATCGGGGATAGACCGTTCCCTCTTAAGTGGTATAATTAAAAATGGCTAGCGTAGATGTTTTTATCATTTCTTTTATTGATCATACTCTTCATTCCTCTAAAGATCCAATTCTGAAGTCCACGCAGACGAAGTCGCGGGTAGAAGCTAGTCCCACATAAATTTGAGCGAGATCTGACAAGTAGTTTCAGAGTAACTTTGAAGTCGGTTATTTTTGTTAGTAAAATTTAGATTATTACTAAAATAAAATTAGCCTAAGTTACTCCTTGTTACATCAGCTATCTGCCAGTGAAAGTTCCGTCAAAACCGATACAGCCATTTCAGAGATTAGCCGAAACAGACAGACAGACAGACAAAAATTGTAAAAAATGTTGTTTTGATATATGTACCGTGTATAACATCCAAATGCACTTAGTAAAAAGCGATTATTTTAATATTACAAACAGACACTCCAGTTTTATTTATTTGTATAGATGTATACCTAAACCGATATTAGATACTTATTGTAGATTAGCTGATAGAATAAATTTATTCCAGAATAACCTTGGCTAGCATACCGATAATTGCATTACATTACACCAAGTATTACTTTCGTTGAAGAAATGTTGTATATAAAATTTTGTATAATATTAAAGTTGGGACCGATGATAGGCATCATAAGATCGCGAGTTTATTTCAATTGCGAACGTTATCTTCGTGAAAATTGTCAACAAGCTCCATTTAGAATGTGCTAAGCTATTTAGGGATCTGTAGCGGTACACCAAACCGCTTAATCCTAAAAAGGGTCGTGTTATGCTTAATTTATTCGCCATCTGTTATTTACAAAGTTAAGTTGAGTTTATAAATCCAGAAAATCTTGCGTACCTACATTTATAATAAATGTTATTAAATACATATAGTCTAGTGCCGATAATTTTTGAAACGAAAAAAATTTATAGTAGAATGAAACCTATTGCAAAAGGAAGAGAATATAACGAAGATTATAGGAAAAATAAATTACGGGCGATCTGAGGTCGGGAAGGGGGGGAGAGGGGGGGTTTAATGGAAAAAAATGGTTTATCTCGATTTCCGGAAAAACTACAAGTCCTATTGAAAAAAGTTGAATGGCAAAGTTGTAGGTAATAAATAATAATAATAATAATAAATCTTTATTTCGGATGTCAGAGATCCATAGGTTGTTAGTGTGTTAGTTACAATTGTACTTAATAATATGTTAGTATTGTTAGTGCAAAAAGATCTACAACTTTTGTATTTACACTTTTTTACGTAACCTCAAAATTTATGTGAAAAATTCAAAAAAACACGTTTTTGGTTTTTTATTTTTATCTTGTACAAAAAAAAATTTGTTTCACAAAATTTGGTGAAAACTTACCTTTGTATGTCCTTGACATACTGTAATTTTTTTGATTCAAAAATATATTTTTTTTCACCTTATTTTGACCTACTATCGAAAAAGCACCCTTATTTTCAGTCGAAAAATCTCACGTCAAAAAATCAGATTTTTTTAAAAATTTGGTAGTCTTTTTGTTCGTTGGAATCTCTACTTTCTAATGGTATATAAAAAATTATACACTACCATGGTAAATGTTCTCAGAAAATGCAATGAAACGTCAACTATTTTCGCATATTTTTTGCAATCTCAAGCAATCAATGGAATCCGAATTTTTTTTGCGAAAATAGTTGTCGTTTCATTGCATTTTCTGAGAACATTTACCATAGTAGTGTATAGTTTTTATATACCATTAGAAAGTAGAGATTCCAATGAACAAAGAGACCACCGAATTTTTTAAAAAATCAGATTTTTTGACGTGAGATTTTTCGACTGAAAATAAGGGTACTTTTTCGATAGAAGGTCAAAATAAGGTGAAAATAAATATATTTTTGAATCAAAAAAATTACAGTATGTCAAGGACATACAAAGGTAAGTTTTCGCCAAATTTCGTGAAACAAATTTTTTTTTTTGTAAAAGACAAAAATAAAAAACCAAAAACGTGTTTTTTTTTAATTTTTCACATAAATTTTGAGGTTATGTAAAAAAGTGTAAAAACAAAAGTTGTAGATCTTTTTATTACCTACAACTTTGCCATTCAACTTTTTTCAATAGGACTTGTAGTTTTTCCGGAAATCGAGATAAACCATTTTTTTCCCTTAAACCCCCCCTCCCCCCCCTTCCCGACCTCAGATCGCCCGTAATTTATTTTTCCTATAATTTTCGTTATATTCTCTTCCTTTTGCAATAGGTTTCATTCTACTATAATTTTCTTCCACTTTTTACCGTTTTTAGAGCTATCGGCACTAATATATTACAGTATTGTTTGGTTTTTACACGCTTTATATTAGCTTCATCTATTATGTTTGTTTGATTGTTTGTAATTTCTCTTAGGACTTGATTTTGACCCAGTTCAAACAGTCAGATTTCTTTCAAACGTGGACTTATTGAGGACCGATGACAATTCAATATTTAAAGAAAAGAAAGAAAGAAAGAAAAATCCTAATTATACGCTTTATATTAGCTTTATACGGCCAGATTTCTTTCAAACTTCGTGGACTTATCGAGGATCGATGACAATTCAATATTGCAAGAAAAAAGAAAAAAAGAAACCTAAATTTGATTTCAAAAAATCTAACTAAAAATGAAAAAAATAAATAATAGTTAAAAAACAAAAAAAAAACGCTTTTATAGAAAATCCAACTAAAAAAATAGAAAATTTTGAATTAAGAGTCGTGTAATTGTAATAAAAGCGTGGGGTGTATGGTGTCGAAGAGTAGAAGGGATAATATATTTAAAAGCACCCCACGCTTTTTTACAATTACACGATTTTTAATTCAAATTTATTTTCTATTTTTTTTAGTAGGATTTTCTATAAAAGCGTGTTTTTTAGTTTTTTAACTATTATTTATTTTTTTATGAAGAGAACGCGACGACATATTCGATTTCCTGTCATGGCATAGATAGACGTAAAATACGTAACTTATTTGTTGCCGTGTGAACACAAGCCTTGAACGCAATAAGGCATGTGAGTAGTATAGTATTGGGCATTCTGCCCCACTTGTTCGCTCAGGCGTCCGCCTTCGCGTCGTGGGGCAGAATGCCCAATAAGATTTCTGGTAATTAGGGCTCATACATTTTGTTCCACTGTTTCACTCTTCTATACGCCTCCTCCACGTGGAACAGAATGCCCAACACTGTTTCTGGTAATAAAGCGTTATACCGCGTTGTCGATGGATGAGATCTTCAGTGTACTTACTACATACGATAATAAATGTTAATGTGATGATTCTAATTACTCATTATCAATCAGACTACTGCACACTCAAATCATGAAATTTGTAAAACAACCACAATCGCTGAGTTTTAACACAATCTGTGAAGAAGTTTGTAAGGCTGATTCTCGTCATGGCGAATTATTGCCTAATTCAATACGATGCATCATATGCGGGCCTTCCAACTGTGGAAAAACAAATTTGTTAATTGGTCTCCTTTTACATGAAAATGGCTTGAGATTTCAAAATGTTTATATTTATTCGAAAACTCTACAACAACCGAAGTACATATTTTTAGAAAATGTTTTAAATCTTATACCTGTTATTTCACTTCATAAATATCAGGGAAATGAGGAAGTATTAAGGGTTCAGGACGCAAAACCAAATTCTATTATTGTTTTTGATGATGTCGCTTGTGAAAATCAAAATAATATGCGTGATTACTTTGCGATGGGAAGACATAAAAATATTGATGCTTTTTATCTGAACCAAACGTATAGTAAAATTCCTAAACAGTTAGTTAGAGATAATGCGAACTTGATTATACTTTTTAAGCAAGACGATATAAATTTAAAACACGTTTATGAGGAGCATGTTAACACAGATATGACATGGACTGAATTCCGCGAAATGTGTTCGGAAATTTGGAAAGAACCCTTTAGTTATGTTGTAATTAATAAAGATTGTTCTAAAAATAAAGGATGTTACAGAAATAAATTTGACACTTTTGTGGTATTTGATTAAAACAAAAAATATTTAAATCAATTACTTTTATGAAATCGTTATTCTTTATACGACGGTCAATCGATCACTATCTTGCTATCATTATGGAACAATCAATGAAAAGAAAAATTGTGAAGGCTGCAGCAGCTGTAAAGAAAAAAGTAAAAATTATGAGGAATATTGACATCGATAATAAGCAAGCATTGGAGACAGTTTTCAAGCCTGTGACTAAACCTCTCAACTTAATTGCAAACTCAAATAATCATTCTCTCCTTCCTACTGTAGACGACGAAGAAACTAAAACACCATTCGTAAAAAGCATTATTCAAAAAAATGTTACCCCTAAAATTAACACTGCAAAAGTCATCGATCCAGACGAATCTCAATCTGACATCGAAAGTGAATCTTCATATCAATCAATAGAAGAAAGCAAACCAGATCACGATACATCATCCTGGTCAGTATCATCAGAAGCATTAGAAGATATTCCATTTGGCGTCAGAATAGAAAACGGAAAATTAATGTTAGGTTCAGCTTGCGTAACAATTGGTGATGATTATATCACAGTAGCTGGACGCAAATATCATAGTACACCTGGTATAAAACAGTTGCTGCTAAAAAAAGACGTTGATTTAAGTTTAGTCACAGACAATGATATGCAAAATTATAAATCAATGTTACTTGACACCAATGCACATCGACGGGACTGTGATCCAAGTAAACCAATAAAGAGTAATAAAGGACAAAAATATTTACAAATTGTAAAACCCCTATTTAAACTTCAAACACAACACAAAGGAAAAGGTCTACCTTTAATGAAAACATGGAAAACAAACATAGATTATGTGTATTGGGACGATCCAAATGAATTGGTGGAGAGGTTGAAATTATTAATTGCGTCTCGAGATGCTGGCAATACTGGATTAGACAATGAAATTATATCAATTATTGAAGAATTGCGTGAAAGTAAAATTATAAATAATTGAATAAATGTTTGCTAATGATGGATGTTTTTCATTACACTACTGACCTTCGAATAAAGTACACTTTCAACATGAACGTGGATAAATTCGGGCACTATATTCATAAAAGAATGCGTCTGTCTGAACTATTTGACGTTTATGATAACGCTTTAACAAAAACAGAAAACGGAGAGTTTGATTTAAAATCGTCAAGACTTAGAGGAATTAAATTACCCATAGAAGCAGACGATGCTGTGAATAAGGATTATGTTGATAATTTTCAGGATAATTTGATAAAAGAATTACATAAACTGAATGAGACATTGCGTTCACAAACCATGACACATATTCAAAATTTTGTTGAAGCTACTATAAAAACAAAGATATCAGACGTTTTGGCTCATTTGGAAGATAAGTTTTATACCAAATCAGAAATTGATAAATTACTTAAGAAATCTTCGTAATGATGAAACAACAAATAGTTAACGAAATACACAAACAAGCACGAAGAAATTTTCTTCGAAGACCTGTTATTCTAAAGGGAATAGATGACTTATGGCAAGCCGATCTGATAGACATGCAAAATTTAACAAAGTTTAATAAAGGTTTCAAGTACATTTTAATTGTGATTGACTGCTTTTCTAAATATGCTTGGGCGGTGCCAATCAAATCAAAAAATAAAATTTGTGTTACCAATGCATTCAAATCTATATTATACAATAGTCATCGAAAACCGATTAATTTGCAAACTGATCTAGGGACAGAATTTTATAATAACATATTTCGGAATCTCATGAAGACAAACAATATAAACCATTATTCAACGTTTTCTACCAAAAAAGCTTCGATTGTCGAACGATTAATTAAAACTATCAAAAATAAATTATATAAATATTTTAGTTTAAATGGAAGTTATCGGTGGTTAGGATTACTAGAAGTTGTCATAAAAACATACAATAATACGAAACATCGTACTATCAATTGTAAACCAATCGATGTAGATAAATCTAACGAACCTTTAATTAAACAAAATATAAAAAAATCCCATAAATATATATCACTAAGGAGTGGACCAAAGTTTAAAGTCGGTGACTATGTTCGAATAAGTAAATACAAACAGCATTTTGAGAAAGGGTATACTCCTAATTGGTCAACTGAATTATTTACGATAAAAAATATTAATAACACAGTTCCAGTTACGTATCACCTACAAGATCAACGTAAGCAAACTATATTGGGAACATTTTACGAACACGAGTTGCAAAAGACTAAATATCCTGATGTTTATTTGATTGAAAAAGTTATAAAAAAGAAAGGAAATAAGCTGTTTGTGAAATGGTTAGGTTTAAGCAATGATGAAAATAGTTGGATTGAGAAAACTGCAATTCAAGGTTAAAATTGTTATTAAATAAGAAGTTTAGTCATATTTGTTTCATTGCAACTTTGACGATGCAAGGAGGTGGGCTAGTTAATAGTATCATTAATAATTTACCGTTTGAACTTCATTTGCCTGGTTACAATTACTGTGGACCTGGAACAAAACTTCAGAAACGTTTACTACGGGGTGATCGAGGGGTGAATAAGCTAGACGACGCTTGTATGCAACACGACATAGCATATGCAAAACATACAGACCTACCTAATCGTCATAAAGCTGATTTACAACTTCTAAATATGGCAAAACAACGCCTTAAGTCAAAAGATGCTTGCAAAGGCGAAAAACTAAGTTCATGGTTAGTGAGTAAAGTTATGAAAGCCAAACTTAAAACCGGTGCTGGCGTCAAAACGTTTAAAAATTTTGTATCTAAAATAAGATCAAAAATCAAGAAATTTAAACACAACGATAGTAAATCTTTAATCGACGCTGCTTATTCAGCAGCTAAGAAAGTATTTCCAAATAAAAAGAAAATTCGAATACCACGTGTAATACCCATACCAAAAACTGGAGGCATTCTACCTTTGATTCCAATTTTTGCTGGTTTATCGGCATTAGGGACCTTAGCTGGAGGTGCAGCTGGCATTGCGAAAACCATTAATGATTACAAATCTGCTCAGAAAAATTTGCAAGAAACACAACGACATAACAAAGCTATGGAGGGTGTAGTATTAGGCAAGGGTCTATACATTAAACCGCACAGAAATGGTCACGGATTATTTATAAAACCCTCAAAAAACTGAAATGTAAGCTACCTAATCGTCCTCTAAGTAATATAGATATAATAGAGTACGCATGTGACATCCCTCACTTCAGAGGAGTTTTTATGCGAGATCAATTACCAAGAACACCAAAGGAGATCGAATGTGGTATTGTTAATTTGGACGAGTCTAAGAACAAGGGGACGCATTGGGTGGCTTATGTTAAAATATATGACTATTGTGAATATTTTGATAGTTTTGGCGATCTGAAACCGCCTAAAGAAATAATTCGTTATTTTAAGAATTGTAATGTTTGTTATAACTACACAAGATATCAGTCATTTAATACAGTTAATTGTGGTCATTTATGCTTAAAATATCTATGGCAATTTTGGAATAAAAATGTATAAAATATGTATCATTCTTTTATTTTCACCATTTGCAACATGTCACTCACTTTGTCGATAACAGGAAATTCATCAAGTTTATCCACGTACTATCCAAACACTCTGCAATTAGATGGAGAGTATGAATGTGCTTTATTGCATATCTCAACATTTAATTCCATTCCGAATATTGATAAAACTAATAATAAGTTATTCTATGGATCTAACGACGTTATTGAAATCCCTGAAGGGACCTATGAATTACAAGATATCAATGATTATTTAAAATCTGAAATAAAGGATGCGTCAATCAATCTACAGTGTAATAACAACACATTGAAAGCAACTTTGTACTGTACAAAAGATATTAATTTTTCTAAGGAAAATACCTTTAGAAACTTGTTAGGGTTTAAAAAACAAATATTGAAAGCAAATAAATGGCATGTGTCACAGTTTCCAGTAAACATTTTACCAACAACCGTGATCAGGGTTGAATGTGATATCGTAAGCGGCTCATACATAAACGGCGAATCAAGTCATATTATTCATGAATTTGCACTAAACGTACCACCTGGATATAGGATTATAGAAATACCTAAAAACGCAATTTACTTCCCCATTAACCAGAGCAACATAAGCTGCATTAATATTAGACTTTTAGATATAAATAATCATTTAATCAATTTACGTGGTGAAGAGGTACAGTTGTATTTACATCTTAGAAGAAGAAATGATTGACTATAATAAATATACGCATCAACCAACTACACGTATCAGTTTGAATCAAGAAATCAATCATACAAGAGCTCGTAATAAAAAGAAAATAAAATTAACGAAAAGCAATACGGCATTCTTAAAAGCGATCGGCTTATTAAAATGAATATTTTAGACGTTTTATCGACTCCATCTTACGACAATAGTGTAGAAGGAATTGAATATCATTCTTACAAACCCTACGTAACTAGTTTTAATAGAAATGATGAAATCCGCATACCAATCAATCAACAGGATCTATATGTACTACCATCAGCAAGCACCTTGTATTTGGAAGGGAATGTTATCGTTAGAAAACGAGATTCTAAGGATCCTGTCACCAGTGTTCAATTTACAAATAACGCTTTATTGTACTTATTTCAAGATATACGGTATGAGCTAAACGGAGTGGAGATTGATAAAATAAAGAATGCTGGCGTTACGACCACCATGAAATCTTTAATATCAATGAACGAAAGTGAATCTAAGATAGCTTATTCTTGGGGGTGGAATATTGATGGTATAAAAAATGGAGGTAAATTTTCTGCTTCTATACCACTTTGTAACATAATGGGCTTTGCAGAAGATTTTAAAAAAGTTGTGATAAATAGTAGACACGAACTAATATTACTAAGAAGTAACACAAACTTGAATGCTGTGAAACTCAATACCGGTGAAATTGTAGAAGACGTTCAAATAAATAAAATTATTTGGCGTGTACCACATATCAAAATATCTGACAAAGAAAAGCTTAATTTTTTGAAACTGTTAGAACGAGATAAACCGCTTCAAATGATATTTAGAAATTGGGATCTGTATGAATATCCAGCTTTACCTAAAACTACAAAACATACTTGGGCAATTAAAACTTCGTCACAAATAGAAAAACCAAGATATATTATTATTGGTCTACAAACAAATAGAAAAAATAATGCAAGTTCTGACATGTCTCAGTTCGATCACTGTCTTCTTCGCAGCGTTAGAGTCTATCTCAATTCAACATACTTCCCTTATGAGAACCTAAACGTTAACTTCGCAAACAACAACATTGCCTTATTATACGAACAATATGTTAGATTTCAACAGTCATATTATGGTCGTCGTCCTGAGCCCTTGTTGAGTGAGAAACAATTTAAAAATTTAGCGCCGTTATTTGTTATCGACTGCTCTAGGCAAGTAGATAATTTGAAGACAGGTCCGGTTGTGGACGTTAGAGTGGAAATTGAAAGTGATTCTGATATACCAGATCAAACCGCCGCGTACTGTCTTATATTAAACGACTGCATAATTGAATATAAGCCACTGAGTAATACTGTAAAAAAATTATCATGAATCAGGATACCATCATAGTGGATATTCAAGGATTTAAAGATCACTACAATAATTTTATAGTAAAAGAATTAGCATTCGCAACACGTGATTATACACAGTTATTCTTAATAAAACCCCCATATTTATTCAAATATTTAACAACTGATGAAAAAAGACAAGTAAAGTGGTTGGAAAGCAATAGAGGTATTCATTGGAACGAAGGACACATTGATTATAGAGAATTTCATCGTATAATCGTTCCCTATCTAGAAAACAAAAATATCTTAGTGAAAGGTTTGGAAAAGGTTAAGTGGATAAAAAACATTTGCGAAAATTGTAAAGTGTCAGATCTTGGTGAAGACCAGTGTCCTAACATGTTTGAATTGCATAAGAAATTCTGTGATAACAATTTAAATTGTAATGTACACACAAATCATTGTGCTTTAAAAAATGTGTTATGTATAAAAAAACATTTGGGGTGGCACTAAAGTGATATGTTTTGGTTTTATAAATAAAAATAATTTCTTCAGTAAAAATGCATTTTTATTTTTTAAACATCTTATACATCTAAGAAATAGAAGAACGCAGGTGAATCAATATAAAATAATAACTTACAATAACAGTAGTATCTTTATTAAAAATCATTGTCTATTAAAGATTTCGATATTTTCTTAACTAACGATTCTGTATCGTCCATAACACTATCCATAGCATCCTTAACAATGTACTGCGCACTTATCACAACGTTCTCACTTTCACTATCGCTGCCGTTTGTTTGAGAATTGTTGTTGCAGAGATCAATAACAGAAATTTTTATTAACCTAATGCCTCGTCGTTGTAATCGGCTCATAACAAAAGATTGTGTAGCGTTATGTTTTTTCAAAGTGTCTCGGCGACGTTGCTTGGACTTTTTCTCTTTCGATAGTTTGCATTGCTCGGGTTCACAGTGATAGAGCTCGGAAAATCCTTCGTAAGGATCCTGAGCATACTGGCTAAACACAATCTCTGAATCAGATACCTGAAACAAACATTATCCATTTTCAAATCTGATGTACACACACTAATATTATATCACATTCAAATAGGTACTTTACTTACCGTGGACATAATTATTATAATAACACAAGTACTAGGTATAATAATGTAAAAACAACTTCTCAATTCTATTAATATTCCGCAAATAATAAAAAATAAACTAACTATCAACTTTATATATTCAAATCAATCTAAAATTGTTAAGTTAGCATTCAATCAAGGCTATAAATTAGTTGTTTGAAAATCACTCTTTCGGATATAGTTTTATAGTTCAATATATTAAAAGAATTTAGTATAAATTATAAACTGCAAGTTTGCATAAATATATCATACCTTCCCATATAGTGCGATGAACTGTAACATGTCATAACATGTTGCGTGTATCAATAATACATACCATTCTGGAGCATTATTATTATTACGTTATAACCTACAAATTATTACCATGAATTGTGAAAGCTAATTTATGTATTGAGAATAAAATACAATATAAATATCAAGGAAATCCTTCTAAAGGCATAGGTAGAAGCCACCTTCGGTAAAAAAAGAACTACATATATTAATAGTTTAAATAGATCAATAAAACAAAATTTATATTTAACAAAGGTTGTTTATTTATAAGTATACAATATTACATAAAAACTTACTAATTACTTCTATAATTTACAATCTTATTTATGTACATTTAAGTTGTAATGAAACTTGGACACTGACTGAATACAAATTATAGGTTACTTATACTCGTAGTTATTGCAAAATCAATTACAGAAATGTTTATTAACTTTATTATTCTTCATATACTTACCTAAGTACATATTTTACTAAGAACATTTACATAATCTCTACATAATATTATAATAATAAAAAAGAGATGATATTTACATGCTCACTAAAACCAATTGCGAATATCAATATTTAGAGGTAATCTAATGACCTTTTAAAATTGACTAAGAGGTTGATATTTGTTAATATTAATTTCTAAATGTGAATTATTTAAAAACGTCCATCCACTATCTCTTTCTTGAAACTCTTCAATTTTTTTCAATAATATTGTTATAACTTTTTCATAGGTGGACTTGAAACTGTAATTTAAATGAATGATAAAATTTTTTGTCGCAAAAGATTTCAACTCTTGTAGATCATTCTTCAGCATTAAAAAGACTCCGAAATATTCAAAATTTATTTTAACAGATAAATGTTTTTGAAGCGAGCTATCTATTAAAGATTTAACTTGATCATGAATATTTTTTAAGAAACATTCTGGGTAAATATTTGCTTCGGGTTTAGATGTAGTAATCCGATAACTTGTAATACGTCCTTTGAAACAGGAATGTATAATTTCAACGTTGTCATTGATACGAATAGTACTATTATTTTTATGTCTGTTACTTCGCAAATGACTAATCCAACAGCGTGAATTCACATCAATGTTGCAAACCGAACAGAATGGCATTTTTAGAATCACAATATCTAACAATAAAATTATTATTCAGAAATATTGAGTTAACTGCTAAGTATTTATTACCAAGTAAGACTTTATTACCAGTTACTGCAGTAGGTCTTCAAAACTTCACATCTTCAATTGCATCTCTCAATCTCTGATCAAAGTGATGTGCTCTGGAATAAGATACGAACATAATTTAATAACACATACTAATAATACCTAATTTTAATACACTTTTAATTAGTTTATTACGGTTATAAATCTTAAACAACAGATACAAATAATAATCACTAAGACACATCTACAATTGATTTTGTAATAGAATAGATGTCAGAACATTAATATTATTTTAATGTGGAGATCGAACCCACAAATTAATACTTAGCCCAAGAGCAGGGCGAGGAGATAATATTATAAGCCACTTTTTCATTCATCATACTTAGAATTAATTCTTTTAGGAACCGCGAAAGTACTCAATCAGATAAAAATAATGAAAACTATCATGGTAATATGAATTAACAACTAATTACATACCCAATATTCACAATATAATAATGTCGTCTTTGTTAATTATGTCTCAAGTATTAGCATTCCCTCGTTAAGTAGGTATTTCTGTATCTGCAAATGTAGTCAACAAATAAAATATTTGCTTCAAACCAGCACCTCCGCTGCCTCACAGTTCATAATAAGTGATGGTCTGAAATAAAAAACACACTTATTATAATTATACTGATAACGACAACAAAATTTAATGAAATGAATATTACTATTTAATAGAATATAATATTTAACATAATAATTACCTTATAAAAAGTTTTGCGACCGATTTTACCATTATTATAAATACTTATAACTTGTACTCACAATCAGTAATCGAATTAAATTTAAATTAAAATACACATTTTGCGTGCAAATAGTACCAATACCTATTGTGTTTTGTCAAAACAAAAGTGTCGTGTTCCATCCGGTTGCAGTACCTAACGGTATTTTGCAAGATTTTTCATTTCAATCAGGGTTGACATCCAAATGCAAATAATTATGTATTATTATTACCCATTTACTTAAACAAAATGTTGTATTTATTTCTTAATTATTATATACAAAGTTTATCTACGTTAAAAATAGGTATAGATTATGTATTTAAGAGTGCTAATGGTCTGTTAATTTACCGGATTATACAATATTTTCTCGATATGTAATTACCTACACAACAATATAAAAGACTCAATGAAACGTAAATAACAAGTCCTTTTAATCATATATTTTGATTTTTACAATTTAAGTTGCGATGTTTTAAATTTATATCGTTTGTCAACCCTAACAAAATATCATATTTTTCAACACAATACTTGTGATTATTGTACACCTATTTAAAAGTGTTATTCAGCAATACGAATTTTTATTATGACGCTGCTAATTTGGTTATGGATGTCACTTCCACATATTTTAGTGTAAAAATGGGATCATCAGTCCATACATAGTACGTAGCATGTATGATAATTATTTTGGTAGCCCTAAGTCTTTGTGTTGCGTTAGCAAATAATGATTCTAGAAAATTCTTAGTTATAATTTTTTTACAAATGTAATACGTACAAATAAGAAATGTCTCAATTGTGTATTATTTTGATTAAACACACTTACATTTCATTTAACAAATTTACATGTCTTTTCTGACTTATAAGCTAACGTTTTCGGAGCTCGGTACATCAAATTCGAGCCTCGGCTAGGAACAAAGTACTCCTACAACGACTACAGTGCGACCAGCGCCGAGTGCCTCCACTCTGCAGTTCAGTCCATAGAACAGTGGTTGTACTGGTAATTATACTTCAAGTGGCTGCCATTTAAAATGTAAGTCTTTATCATTTTTATTAATTTTCATATTTTACTCCAACCAATTTATATTTCAGATACAACATGTAGCCAAATACTTTGACATTTTTTTCACTAACTTTATTTACTCATAATTATTATAATCGTCAATAGATTAATTACAAGTGCGAGAAAATAGTTTTATTATTACTAGTTCAGTCCAAGTAGATAAACATTAACTTAACATTTTATCCTTTTTCAGCATAATAATATTTCAAGTAATAATAATTAATTAAAATTTAACAATTTACAGGTCGGACTCTGAGTGCGATCAACGCAGCAACTCTACAGATGTTGAACACGGTGCCGAGCTCCGGCGAAAACATTCTACTCCTACAAGCAAGCGTAAATCTACGAAGAAATCGACTGCCATTATAAGGTAATCATACTAAATTTACATCTACTCGTTATATTTAAATTATAATATTTCAAATTATGTACTTACGTTCGATATATTTATGTGGCGTTGCGGTCAGTGGTTGATTTTTTATTATACATTCATTTTCGTGTCAGTGTTCGCATAATAATATGTAATCCATAGTAACACTACACTTTTATAACTTAATAATTTTTTACCAACTACTAAGAATTTATGTTGTCTATATAAAAATGTAAAGTTACAGGAGATAAAAAAATACATTTTTACTGTTCAATGATACTCATACGGTTACTGAAATAGTTTATGATATATAAATATGGGAGATATTTTTTTATTTATTTTCAAATAACCAGTGCCTATGCGCTATTACTACAAATGTCGATCAAGTTTATGTTTATTCTTGTTCAGGATTTATTTTAATATCTAATCTTATGATTGCACAGAAAAAAATTCTTTCTTTCGCCTTCGGTAAACTTGACTTTTGAGGTAGATTAAATTGATTCTTAATATTATTTAATTGTTACTCTCACTTACAAGTAACAACAATTTATTTACATGACCATCACTACAATTTTTGTATTAATTTACATACTGCAATGAGCCTGTATGTATTCATTGTGTTATTTTTCGCAATGATTTTGAAAACCGACACCATGTAATATCAGTAAGTTATTGTATACTTATACGGATTATTTGTGTTTGTTACAGAAAAAAGGGGAAGACTGTGGACATATTCAATCTTAGTCGTGATGGCGGCAAATCCAAAGATCCTCCATCGCGCGTGCTGTCCACGTACTTCGTCAACAGGGTTGCAAACGGCAACGAACGTCGGGCGATTAACACAACGGGGGACTACCTTATCGATTTAAAAGTATATCAAACCAACGATGCGCGCAATACTGATGCACAAGAGCTCTGGAAGAAAGCGCTAGTACGAATAAAATTCCAGACACAAGACGATACACCGCAATGGCGAAAACTTCAATCTTTGGTGCACTCGGTGGATGAACTGTGTGAGGACCATCCTACATTTATATCAAATGAAATCTGTAATTAACGTTAATGTTATAACTATGAATAAATAATTTTTACATATTGTTTTGTTTCCTTTCTCAGCTGAACCCGCGTTATTTACAACAACAAACAGTTATTTTCTAATTATGAAATTTTAATGAAGCATTCTGTCCCACGTTACCAGAAATCTTATTGGGCATTCTGCCCCACGACGCGAAGGCGGATGCCTGAGCGAACAAGTGGGGCAGAATGCCCAATACTATACTACTCATGTGTGTATATTTGTCTAAAAATATAATCGACCAAATAGCCCAAATTCAGAACGAATATCAAAAGTTCGCCAGTTAACGTTACATCTTGTTTACTTATCTCATGATGCGGGAAACGTTATTGTAAACACGGCTACATTTATGTTAAACTACTAAACATCATCGAAATGGGAACGGGAAGCACATGCTATCTCGACTTCTATTGATTTGTTTAGATTTAAAGAGATTATTTAATTTCTGATCGGCGGGAAAACTAGCCTTAGAATAACAAGCTAAACCTTCAAACATTCTCCTTTAAAATAATAATTTAACGTGGGAATGAGACACTGTAGGTACACGAATTTCTAAACACAACTCAGTTATTTTACTACTATCAGCGTACTTTTTCATGGTCCATATTTGTATCCTTATTTCAACATGCCTGTATAAATTTTGTCACAGCCCGGTATCTTTTGAAATAAATTTATGCTATATGGTAAGACGATCAGTGTTCTTCACATGATACAGCGTCAAGGAAACATTACGACGTAAACGATGATACGTCATTTTCGACACAATAACTGGAGCTACTCCCTGAGTGACAATAAACAGCCTGCTGGCAAGACATTCATCAATCATTCATATAGATATAGATGGATAGATATATAGATAGATATAGATTTGGATGGATAGAGATAAATTAGCGTCGACTATTCATTTGAACATGTGTGATAATACATGGTTGAGTTCATACGTTTGTTTCGCAGTTTTACTTTTAGTAGCTATTACCGCGTACGATGCCAGACCAACGTGCGTGATCGACCGAATAAGGTATCTTTTGCTACGGTCAGTTGGATAGATTACCGCTGGTAACAAAATCATGAGCCTTTGTGTGTTTTGTAAAGCAAGATAATTCAACTATCCCAGTTATGTTTAGATCACAGGTTATTGCTTCAAACTGTTAATAGCCCACTACTGAGCTTGGGTCTCTCCTCGTGAGGAGGCGTAGAGCATACCCCAGCAAGATGCTCCAGTGCAGGTTGGTATAGGGGTTAGTAGCCCAAGTGTCGAAAGTGTTCATGGCTTCATGCCACCCGAAAGCCTCCAATATGTAATGACTGTTATCTTATGATAAAAACTGGGCCCGAGAGCTTTTCGTTCCTTCAAAGCTAAGGCAAAAGAACTACAGATGTTTGGCTCGTTTAATCTATAATTTAACACGTGCTATAATCCGCACATGAGTAACGAAGAGATTGTGCTCTAGGTATCCTATTTCCTAGAAGAGACTGCGCTGTAAAGTAACCTACTAATGGAACAAAGCCAACCTGAACGTAACGTAAGAATATTATGTATCTACTTAGTAGAGTATGTTTCAAAGGAATGGTACTCAATATTCCAGTTTGTCACGAGTAGCGTGAAAATGAAAAGATTCATTGAAAAATGCTCAGTTAGCTAACGAGAAAATGAGATAAATCTCGAAATGAGCTAGTAAGATACGAAATTGCAGTAGCTACAGCGTAAAAGCAAATACAAAACACCATTGTTTGGTGCTGCTTCAGATTATAATAATTTAAGACTTATAAAAAAAACAAGTACATAAATTGAAAAAAAAAACTATGCAGCTGTATTTTGTAAGGATAACTCGAGCGAACATCCTACGTACTAAGTACGTTTTCGCGTTTTCACTTATTAACTTACAATAACTTTCACGTGTCATCCATCACTTGTTATGAACTATCGCGTCACCTAACACAATGGAGTGCGGCGAAAAAAATATAAGGGTCGTCCAAACAAGCGGCTGACATCATAAATAATACTATCTCGGTGTGCCATCAACAAAGTGGATTCAACAACGGTTTAGCTTGTTTTTGGTAGACACAAAGACAGCCTTCATTAAATTGTGATTTATATAAATATCGGTCGTGAAATATGGCAGAGTCTATCCTGGATGTTAACGCTGCAGAGGTATAGGGTAAATATTTAAATGTATTTGTCGAAATAGTCCTTGAGCCTCTGGTTTATTTCGGTGCGTCTTGAAACTCAAACCACCGACGGAGCCGCAGCTGACGTTCACTAGGCTTCATCATACTTTGTCCAAGGGATATCTCCCGCCAGCCGAGATGGTGTTGCCTGGGAGACGGCTGAGCCCTGATCTAGTCGGAACACTGTATAGTCGATTTAGAAGACTTGGATAGGATGATTCAGGCCGGCGTGACATCACCGGGTATCGTATGTGAGATGTCGACACAACACAGCTTTCGGAAGCGTCTTATGAGTTATAGTCCAAGATGGCATTGGTCATTAAAATCTGATCCTAGCTTGAGGACTAAAAGCACTTTGATAGTTAAAACTGTGTGCGAGAAACGAACTTAGATTCATATTCTACGGTAGTCTTCGTGTCACCGTGATATCAAAGAGGGCTTTCAAGAGCATCGACTTCAATTTTTAAAATTCAACACATAGGTTTGTATATATCTTTAGTATCTTGAAGCGCTAATAGCCCAGTGAGTCGGTAGGTGGATTAGTGACCAAAAATTTTGAAGCAGTTCATCGTTAGCCGCCACATGGATAGCTTTAGCAAAAAATCATGTTTTCAAGCGGATATGCAGGGCTTACCAGCACAGCTGGAATACCAGCTAAAGTAAGTACTTATTATTATACTAGCTAACCCGGCGAACTTCGTATCGCCTAATAAACTATTTTTTTTCTAAAATAAAAGGGGTGGTATTTAAACTGACTTCTATTTAATAGCATTATTGTCCTCTAAAAATTTACACTGTCCCCTAAATTACTAAGTCAGCCACCATCAATGCGCGTCTAAAAAATACTCTTTTAGCCACTATAAATTTTCAATGTAAGCTACTGTAAATACGACTTAGCATAGCAGTTATTTTTTAGCATCTATATTTTAAACATACATTCAACTAGTAAACTTCTAAAATATTTAAATATGACACCAATAAAGTAATTTTATCTACATCTAGTTTTATAACTCAGCATCTTTTAATTTTTTTCAAACATAAATAATTTATAACTCGTCCTATATTTTTGATCATCAAAATACCTAAAATTATCATCAAATATATTGAATTTTCATCAAAACGTACCTAAAATTAAGGTGTGTAATAGTTAGTATAATAACATTTAGTATAATATAACTTGAAATAATGTTCACATGTCTATAATTTTCACATGCTATAAAAACAAATAACAAAATTTCATGTGATCTAATGTTTATTTCATATTATAATTCATTAATTTGCTCGAATAACATTTACTTTAACGTTTACTTTATATGAATTATGTAGCATAATGCTCTTTTTATATAACGTTCATTTGACTTAATTTTCATTTAATATAATTTTCAAATACATAATCTAATCTTCAAACGTTACACACCCTTAAAAGGTCTACGGCATGCGGCAAACAGCAAGAGGCATTCCGCATGCAGCAAGCAAGCAGCAGACATGGCTTCTGTCACGGCTCCGGCGCTGCGGGGCTCTGGCGGTCCCACGCGATCTTATCGTCGCAGATGCTATTAACGCTGACCACCGCAGCTTCGGCTTGCTGGCCGGCTTTGCCGGCCAGCCTCAGCCGCTGCGGCGAGCGTTAAAACCACCTGCTCCTCAGCTCGCGGGCCGCCTCGCCCCTCCGCGCCTACGCGGGTTTACATTACACTCTAGGGGTAGGGCAGACAAGACTACGTGGAGTCGGATTTGCAGCGATTTGTTTCTGTCACTTAACAATAGAATGAAAATAAACAAATACACGCGATAACTCACAATAAACAAATACACGTGACAACTCATACCCGCATGAATCGAATCGCACTCGCTGATTGGTGCAAATGGCCAGTAGCGCCCGTCTGACTGGCGACAAACAGATCATGCAGTTACTTTTTCCATGGTATAAGAATACGATTTATTATTTCACATGCTAAATTATAAAATATGATGTTTTCTAGTTCAAGCTTGAACTATCTTTTTTGAGGAAAATATGTTCAGGCTGTAAAACGTAAAATGTTGGTTAGTTGTAAAATCCGTGGCTGAGTTAGTAAATTAGAAGGTGATGTATAAATCAGTGGGACAAGTAAAAATAATAGTTGTTCTTTATTTGACGCTTTCTTTGGAATATTCAGGTGGCATTTAAAAAAAGGCGAATTAGTTTATTAGAAGCCTTCTCATTTTCCCATGGCTTAGTTATTAAATCAGAGGTTGGTTTCCGTGGCCTAAAAAAAAATCTGCGGCTTGACTTATTATTCCCCAAATAAAAGTAGTCTAAATTACTCCTTGTTACATCAGGTATCTGCCAGTCAAAGTCCCGTCAAAATCGGTTCAGTCATTTCAGAGAATAGCCGGTGTATACATCCAAATGGACTTAGTAAAAAGCGGTTATTTTAATATTACAAACAGACACTCCAATTTTATTTATTTGTATAGATACCCTCACCGTCATGTCGAAGTGAAGTGATACAGTGCCTGTTTCCCGCGCTACCGCCCTTTGTGTCTTGATGTATTTTCTTATGGCCAATGAGTTTGTTCCACTAGTTAGGGACAAGTTGCTGAAAAATAATAAATAGAACACTAACCGTAATACACTTTAACAGACAAATATTTGTTTTCGGGCCCGAGTGTTAAGTACTTATTTATGTACTCGTATTTTTTTGGCTTCGCCCATACAACGACGATAGTTTGAGTGTCTGAGTATTTATTTTTGTTTAAAAATATTCTTTGTAGACTAGAGTACAAACATGTAGTACTATGATACTTAATAATAGAATTATATTCATAAAATGATAAAAAATGAAGTCTGCTGATAATAATTATGTAGTCATAGCATGCACGGTCTGGATTATAAGCATCTATGAGTGCTTGAAAATTCCGATCGTATCTCGCCTTGCTACGGAAATTCTAAATTAGTGGTGGAGACAAAATTGGCTATTCATTGTTCGTAATCTAAATTAGTTTCCTAATGAGGATATTATAATGAAACCGGTAAAGTTTGAAATGGACTCGCGTGACTCATAAAAATAATACCACATGTTCGTGAAATTTTTAACCGATTTCAAAAAAATGAGGAGGTTCTCAATTTAACTTGTATTTTATGTGTGTTACCTCATAACTTTTTACTGGGTGTGCCGATTTTGATGATTCTTTTTATATTTGAAAGCTGGTGCTTGTCATGTGGTTCCATTGAATTTGAGTGACATCTGACAAGTAGTTTTTGAGTTGTCCCTAACAGTGCGTATTTAATTGTATTCGACTACGTTGATGATGTTCTCATTTGAGGTCGGTTATTTTTAGGGTTCCGTAGCCGAATGGCAAAAAACGGAACCTTTATGGATTCGTCATGTCTGTCTGTCTGTCTGTCTGTCTGTCTGTCCGTCCGTATGTCACAGCCACTTTTTTCCGAAACTATAAGAGCTATACCATTGAAACTTGGTAGGTAGATGTATCCTGTGAACTACATTAAGATTTTCACACAAAAATAGAAAAAACAATAAATTTTGGGGGTTCCCCATACTTAGAACTGAAACTCAAAAATGTTTTTTTCATCAAACCCATACGTGTGAGGTATCTATGAATAGGTCTTCAAAAATGATATTGAGGTTTCTAATATCATTTTTTTCTAAACTGAATAGTTTGCGCGAGAGACACTTCCAAAGTGGTAAATTTGTCCCCCCCCCCCCCCCCTGTAACTTCTAAAATAAGGGAATGATAAAACTAAAAAAATTATATGATGTACATTACCAAGCAAACTTCCAACGAAAATTGGTTTGAATGAGATCTAGTTATTAGTTTTTTTTAATACGTCATAAATCGTAAACCGCAAAAAACATTGATCAAAGTTACAACGAACTACAAGAACTTTTATATTATGTTACTTGCTGCTACGGAACGACTCGCACTTGGCCGCTTTTTTTCGTTAAAGTTTCTATGTTTATTACCTCTGAAATCTGTCATTTATCAACCGATTTGTTGTTCATTGCAGTTGCCGTTACAGTTACAGTAAAAATTGATTTTCTCCACTGAAAAGGAAAAGTTTTTTGGAACTTCGAAAATAATTCACCATTAAGGTATAGGTACCTTCAAAACTATGTAATTGTTTTATTGATAAACATTGCTGATGAGATTCGATACTGATTATTTTTCATACCCAGATCCCTCAGTGATCAGAATATTCGGACGAACCTATTTGCACAGACACAATGTTAAATGAGATATTGTTCTACATAAAATTAAATAGAAGCAGAGGATAATTTAGAGATAGGTACAACATTTACTGTTCATACAAGAATAATGAATAGGTATAAGTAGGGACTTAAAACTTTTTTACTTTTGGCTTCCGATGAAAGGCCCAACTGACAAATCCATTTTTCATACGCCTACTAAATTAAGAGGCGAAAAAATTCAGATTTGATTTATTTATTTCATTAGATCGTCCAAATTTTTTAAATAGTATTTTAAATAGCTGAACGATATTTTTACTCTCGCATATGACTACCTAGTAGAAACGTATGAAGTCTAAATGGAACATTGATTAGTTTCAACCAAACAAATCACATTATTTGAAATTTAAAAGAAAAATATATCTGCCAGCCAAGGACATCGATCGAGGTATTAAACCTCTTAACAGAAGCTTCGAGATTATTACAGCTTTTATAATCAAATGCTAAGTAGTCAATGTGCATGCCAATGGAAATCAGCAACATGGGCATCCCCGCTTCGGGAGATTTACGTTACTTCTAGTTCGCCAACACTTCGACTTTCTTCGACGTCTACGCCTTTACTAGAAACTAGGTTACATCGGTACACCCAATAAAAAGTTAACATATGAAAAATACAATTGAACTGAGACTCCTTTTTTGAAGTCGGTTAAAAATAGGATAAATCTTATCCCGGTAATATGTTCCCGTGGGATGATTTGGACGTTTACATGTTTGCGAAACCTCTCGTGGAAGTGGAAGCCCTATTCCTTGGGAATGAAGTAAAAATTTAATGAAACAAGTGTCGTGACGCTCGAGAGGTAAGGTAATAAAACAGATTTGTTGCTCCCACAGGGGATCATTAATTTAGTATTCACTCTAAATTTTTAGAAACTACCTGAGACCATACCTTAAAACCTACGAATATTACACGTTTTCTTTGTTTTAATAATAAAAAATACCAAGCGTAGTGTATTTTGTTTTGGGGTATAAATATAAGTTGTACTCGTAGAAGTCCTAACTGTTGAGCAAAGGGTCCCGGATTCATTTCTGTTGTTGCCTGTAAAGTTGTATAAGATTTTTAACATTTTCACAGGAATTTACCTACTCTCAATGATCTTATAAAATTCTCTACAAGTTCCAATAAAATGTATTAGATCCGGTACCTTTATAATATTCCTTTATAGTATTCCTAATATTCCTAGATTAGGAAAAAATCTTTTAACCCTACATACGTTATTCTATTATTAAAACATAAAATACAAATAATCTTAATGCAATATAGTATTAAATAAGTAGTTAATTAATTAGTTATTTGAAATCTGGTAGATAGCAATAAAAATACAAAAAAACCTTAATAATATTTATCGGCGCGTATGTCGATATTTCATTATAATTCGATTACGAATTTACTTCCATTTGTTTACTCGATAAGATACTCGATACTCGATACTCGATATCACCTTAGTCAGATCATTCGATGAATCAGGCGATATAAAACCAGTTGCTAAACTGCCGAGGGCTCACTTCGATTTGAGCGGCCGAACCGTACGGACGTCTAAACGTGACATGGTTCACGCCTCAAGAATATCGGTTTATTTAAACAATCAGTTTATAATAATTGAACTATTTTCAGGATTCATATTATTATTATAAAAAAAACAAACAGAAGAAGTTTTAATAACAGAATCGGACCAGGGGTTATGCGAGGCTTGGGGTGGCTGATTAAGGGGAGGTTGGAGGCCATCAGGGGGGTTCAGCTCTCGTTCCTGACTATAATTGTCAGAAATTGGTACTGATAAAACCAGCTGCTCCGATATCAGAAGTGGGATACGTAAACCAGGATTTTCAGCAAGGAGTGTAAGTGCCATAGCGATTATATTGGTAAGACGTTATTATTATTTTTTTCTATTATATGCCTATTGGTAGTGATAAATATGGGGAAACGAGTGTCAGCTCCTGGCACGGTCACCATGGAACTTGAACGTGTGAAATATGGTGATGTGACGGCATCGTCGCACAGGTAATGGCAAACTGCGGGTACAAATCAAGACAAGATATGCCATAAGTAATTGACGGCCCTGTAGCCTAGTTGGTAGTGATCCTGCCTGCGGAGCAACAAGCTTGATTCCGGGCCAGGAACGTTTGGCGCGTGGGATTCTCTGGCTTCAACGACTTCCAACTCTCTGAACGTGGTGGTGTGAGGAGGAAAAACAAGTGGAACGTTTCATGGCGCTGTGGCGCCAGAAGCGATTCATGTTTTAAAAAGGTCTTGAATTTAGCTTTTGTTTTTTTTAATAAATCTGTGTTCCAGATACTGAAGGGATGTCAGTTGTACAACGAGAGATTTATTTGTACAGAAAGCAAAACGCGGACAGTTCAAGAAATCTACCGTGTGATATAGTAAAGAGAATACGATTTGGGGTCACCTAGCGTATTATGTAGTGTTCCCGTCCAGCCCTATGGTTGAAGATGCGAGGACCGTTAAAAAAAGGGGAGCGTGTTTGTGTGTGTGGCCGTACGCCTAAGTGATGTTATCCGCAAGTATCTGATTTGACACGTCAAAGGCTGGTTTTTTGAGCGTATTACCACTCCAAGAACCATGATTGACTACTATAACGCTGGAATATTGTTGGAGATAATCACAAAATCATCGTTTTATTAAGATTATGGTGAGTGATAACAATAGTTTTTTTAGAGTTACATAGAGGTACTCCGGTATCCACTTGAGAGAACCCGCATATCATGAAATAGTGAAAAGTGTAATGCAATTGATTACAACGTGACGACCTGTGGAGTAATGGTTGCCATGCTGGACGGCTGCCGCCGCACCAGAGGTCCTGGCTTCGAGTGCCCACGACGCAGGTCCTACTGTGGGGCCATGAATGTGAGGGCGTATAACGTCTGAGTTTAATTCAAGTTTATAAAACTTTGTGATAATTATGCGTGGAATGCCAACCTATGGATTATGTATCGTATCGAAGGTACATACGATCGAAGGTTGTGTTTTTTTTGCGGGTGGAAGGCAATGGAATCATCATCTACAAAGGGCCTTCAATACCAGCGTTCTATCAAAACATGAGGATTGTGAAGAATGCTCAGAAATGAGCCCAGTAATAAGACACGAGGAAGTATCTGCATTCTGGCGCTCTGAAGATGTGAGTAGCATGGCATAAGAGCCGTAGAACTGTATAAGAAAATCAGACTTCTCTCTAAATGGTTGAGGCTTAAAGTTAAATGATTAAGGATGGGACCAGTATGCTACTTCGAAATTAGGCGCAGTGACTGACCAGTGGTGAAACTATTGTACCCAGCTCTATTCCTGAACTCTAGCGAACAAATGATTGTCACGCATTGCGACGGCGTGGAGTTGTTTGACCAAGGATCTCTAATTATTCAATTTGTGGTCATCGCTGCTTTGACCGCAGTTGACCTGTTTGCGGCGGATACTTTGGGGACAAGGTATGGATATCTGAAATGTTCATATGTAACCACATCTGGTTTACTGGAGAGTGGCCTGACGATTGGACAGGGTCTGTGATTCTTCCACTTTATAAATGGAGCACCAGCAAGATGCAACAATTATGAAACCATGGCTTTTATATCCCAGGTCAGTTGGATATTTTATGAATAGCGGGATTCGTCGCTTTTTGAACTAACAGATGTAACAGCCATATCACATGAGTGCAACGCTTTTTGCTGATTCGTTCGGTTAAGATTCTGTAAAAATTTTGAGCGAAGGCAGTGCTGGAGAATTTGAAGACTTATTGAATCTTTATTTCATGCAAAAGAAGAATGTTGCTTGTTCAAATCACTACGAAGTCATCGTTTTGAGGAAGTAATAAGATACTTCAGGGGATTGCAGGAGTAGTATTAATTTACAAAATTTACACAGTAATAATAAACAGATTATGAGAATGCGATTAGCCGATATAAGAAAGGAAAGAAAAATTACACGTGGAATAGATGGCCAAATAGAGAAAATTTAAGTGATGCCTACGTAACAGTTCTCGCACGGTTTAGTATCCATCTCGAGTGCTCACGTTTACTGCTTTTATTGCGGCGCAGTTGGACAGCGATTTCAATTTATTCAATATTCAATTTTGTATGGAAGGTTCGACATGTTTACCATGGAAGACGTTTATATGACTTGTGGAATAGATGATGACAGTGTAAGTGAGAACTACAAGCAGCCATAACGAAAACAATATCGGAACTCTTTAGTTTTGAAAAGCTGTTGGATGTATCCTTTTTATCCATTCATAACGCTCATGGAGGGACCTTTCTATCAGAGGGACTTACGAAAGCTGGAATGGTGGAAAAACTATAGCTGGCATTAAAATCTAAAGAGATTTTAAGGTGAAGACCTCCTATACTCAAATGATTCTAATCTACTAGTCACCAGTGAAGTTGAAATAGTCTACTTCTGCCATACAGAGTGAATTGGATAAGAGATGTTTCTTAGATTCAGACAAAGAAAAATTAAACTAGCGGTGGTCGACCGTGGTAGCAGACTACGGCTCGCGAATGTATTTGGATTTAAACTGTTGAAGACTTTATCTATTACAAAGACAATATAAACAATTACGGATTTAAAGAAGATTGGAAATGAAAGTGGCAAAAATAACTACTGCGAGTATATGGACTGATCAAAGCATTTCGCTCTGAGTCGAAACAAAGACGGCTCTTAGGTGTTCTCTATTTACGGTTACGGGGTAGAGACCTGAACACAGGAGGGCTAATTGCGGCCATGCCAATGTTTTTGGGATGTCGTGTGGGAAGAAAATGCTTCAGATAGCTGGAAAGCACAAATATATAAATCTAGCGCAACTACTTTTGCTTTGGGACCCAAATTTCCGCTTTCTATCTATGCTAAGTACTCAAGTTTTTCAGTCAGATTGCTGGAAAAGTCGATGCTGGCAAGGTTGACGGTGGGCAAAATGGAATGTCCTAGTCCAGCTTGGTGAATTGGTCAAATTGGCGCATATCTGAAAATCAAGTTGAGCGACGCTGTATGTACTACCAGCGACAGCGCCCAGAATGAACTCTGAATATTCATAGACGGACTGAGTATGCACGGATGTGCAACACATCGTCGGGCAGAAGATGTGCAACGATTAGGGAATCGTGACCCTAAGTAGTGGGGAGTAAGACGCCATAAAGAGGAGATAAACAACATTTAAATGATGCGTGGCTTTGTTGAATCAAAAACAAGAGATGGTTGGAAACTGGCCACGAGTCTTGCATTAAATGAGTAACGTTCGATAGGCGGAATCCATAGAAATTTGTTTGATAGTAAAATATAAAGAATTATTACAATGTACGTCATCATTTATATGTTTACTGCTGCTACATAAGGACCCTTGGGGACGAAATCTCTAATATTGATGAACTGCGACCCTGACGAATTGTTGTAAAGTTGGTTCTCTCTATTTGAATCTTGTCCTACAGATCCTATATTGGCAACGCTTTCTCATAATGATTTCCGTCGTGATTTCCACGGATAATATGGATGGTTTTTGCCAGTTCACTCAAGTTGGAAGCAGAGTTACGAGTATGAAGCTTTGTTCGCGATCGACTGCACCAAGCGCTGCAACATCCAAATCAGGTGAATGTGTCAAGGATGCTGCCGTATCGGCGCAGAGTTGAAGGTCATGGAACAGACAGTAAGAAGGGTGAGAAGTTGAGGTTATTGAGTCGTCGATTGTGACGAATGAGGTGAAAGATTGAATAATTACAAAATAATAGTAAGTTATTTTTAATTGCTGTAGTAGATGGAGGACAGGGGCCTCTCTACTGTGTGTTGACTAGGTTGAGGACAGGGGCCTCCCTAGATAGGATTCACTAGTAGATGGAGGACAGGGGCCTCTCTACTATGTGATGACTAGGTTGAGGACAGGGGCCTCCCTACTTTTCCTTTCTTATGTAAAGTGTTTTGTTATTATTTTTAAGGTCGAGGCGACCTTATTGCAGAATGGCCGTATCGGCGCGTATGTCGATATTTCATTATAATTCGATTACGAATTTACTTCCATTTGTTTACTCGATAAGATACTCGATACTCGATACTCGATATCACCTTAGTCAGATCATTCGATGAATCAGGCGATATAAAACCAGTTGCTAAACTGCCGAGGGCTCACTTCGATTTGAGCGGCCGAACCGTACGGACGTCTAAACGTGACATGGTTCACGCCTCAAGAATATCGGTTTATTTAAACAATCAGTTTATAATAATTGAACTATTTTCAGGATTCATATTATTATTATAAAAAAAACAAACAGAAGAAGTTTTAATAACAGAATCGGACCAGGGGTTATGCGAGGCTTGGGGTGGCTGATTAAGGGGAGGTTGGAGGCCATCAGGGGGGTTCAGCTCTCGTTCCTGACTATAATTGTCAGAAATTGGTACTGATAAAACCAGCTGCTCCGATATATTACGTAAGTAGTTAATGCAATTTTTATTTCAAATCTAAAGTATCATGTGCTTTCATATTATAAAGTCACGGTACAATAAACAGACTGAAAAATCTGAAATATGAAGAGGATTTCGACCACTCATGCATGCCACACCGACTTTGCCAGAGGCTTATAAAAAGGGATTAGGTAAAACTTATGACATTAATACCAGCCAACATTACATTCAGCCATACATACAACATACAACCATACATTCATTTTGTTACATGAAATAAGGTAGTACTTGACAACAAACAGCGATAGCCTAGCGGTTAGAACATTGGTCTCTCGAACGCAGGGGCCGAAGTTCGAATCCTGGCACGCACCTCTAATTTTCAAATATTTAGTGCGTATTAGAAGTTCATCAAGGTGAAGTAAAACATCGTGAGGAAACCTGCACACCTGAGAGTTCTCCATAATGTTGTTAAAGGTGTGTGAAGTCCAATCCGCACTTGGCCTGGTTACCCCTCACGTTGTGAGAGGAGACCCGAGCCCAGCAGTGGGATATTATTATTATTATTAGTTAGTAAAAGACTATTCACTCTTCACTTGAAGACACCAGCATTGTAAATGGACGGAAACACCCACGCAAAGAGAACGACGAAAGACGAATCGTTTACATGCAAGATATATCATAATATGTCAAAATATATAGACATACGTATATTTTAAATTACGTGCACAGTTTATTAAATCGTTGAAGTATTGAATCATCTTATCATAACATGTTTAATTTGGGTTACTATCCAATTTTAGATATCTGAATAGAAATATATCTCAAATTATCCTTTTAAAACTATTTTATCATAATATGTTTAAGACAACAATTTCTAAATGAAATTTATATTTATTTACAAATTAGGTGTAGAAAAAGTTATTAGGTTTCGTAATATAAGCAGCCTTCGGCATCGAAAGATGTAATATTAGATCAACCCCAGTTTTAAGAGAAAATGAATCGCAATGTAACTCGCAAAAAGTATATGAAAGATTATATAAGTAATATCTGATCCCGAATAGGTTATGTTTGATCTTGCTTTACCACTGAATGTATGAATATGTTTTTCTCCCCTTATATCCATAATTCTATTAGTAGTAGTCTGGATACGAACAGTTAATAGTATTAAACAAAATATAAAATAATTTGAGCAGAGTATTAAATAGAGCCAATCTTGTTATAATAATTAAAAGATATACTTTGGGTGATGGTAAACAGAGTACATTTTAATTAAAAATATAATGCTTATTAAAAAGTATGGGTCTTTCTTTAAGAAAATTAGATTTTATTTCAAAGGGCGAATCACTGAAGTTTATTAATATTTCATTTCCAGGCCCCTGATTCAAATAGCCTTCTATTAAATAAATTTTGTCGATAAATCTTCTTAACACACATTTTATTATTCTTTGGCGCGTTTTTATGATAATGATAATGACGAAAGATTTTTGATAGGTCTGAATATATTTTATGGAATGTATTTATTGCCACAGGCGTCTGGAATACCTAACAAGGGCGTCACCGACGCGTTATCAGTCAAGTAACCTCTTTGACACTGCAACCCTGTTCGTAAGGACTAATTCTAAGTTGATAATAATAATAGCGCTTTATTTCCTCTTACAAAAATTATTACAATGCTTACATCATATAAAACTTATGTTTAATATTAAAGTCTGCAAGATGCTGGAGTCCATACTAGGATAGCCTGTATTACAGATCTCCAGGCCCTCACCCCAGAGCAATGAGATGATGTAGATGGATGGTTGATAAAGCCTCCCGTCAGGGTACCGTCATTGCGGACTTTGTTCGATTAGATATCTCCTAAAGTACTTGACATAAAAAAACATATTTATTACCTGCATCGATAGATAATGATCTACAGGATACAAAAATGTAAAAAACACTATTTCGGTGTATTGTCACAACCGACTTTATTCTATGATGTGGTTTCTGCGCAATCTTACATGTTTACCATTATCATAATATGTTATTGTTAACATCATACCTATAAGCAAACAAGCAACCCAACAGAATTCATTTAGAATATGTAACCAAGTTGATTTATTTAAAAAAAGATATCGAAAAAATTACCTCAATTGAGAACAATTTACGCACGTCGGTTGTGGGGAAACATCTTATCTTATCACATTAGGTAACATTTCTCGTGAAATAAACTGCGAGGAGCTATAATTATACCAAGTACTCGTATTTTTATTTTCTTGACAGAGTACAATGCATTATAATTATTAGAATTGGATTGACACCACTACATGTACCTACATAGTAAACTATCAAATATGCATAGAGATATAGACCTATGTTTTGTTCACATAATATATTTTTTTTCACGATGAACTCCATTGGGCATTTTGAACTGGTTATTCCAGAAACAAATACGATTTTACGTTAGTAAAGGTACATAAAGATTAAGGGATAATTTATTTTCTGAGTTATATGAAAGCGAAAAGTATGGGTTTGAACTTTTCGCATTTTAATTAGCTATCAATTGCTTCACTGGAGGAAAACTAAGTTTAAAACATCCCGCTTTTTGCGTCGGCAGTTTAAAAGACAATTATTTTTTGCTAACTTAAATAAGCTTAAAATTCTTATAGAAATTACAAGCATGCTAAAATAAACAAGTACCTAATAGTTTAAGAAACTAAATACACGGTTTTATATTGTCAATGTAGATACTGAAGAAAAAAATTGGGACTGTGCTCTTAACCATTAAGGAGTTCCCTCGGCTGGAGCCAAACTTGGGAGTAGTATCAAGTCAAGCTTGTCACAAAAATGCATTGTCATCAGAACTAAAGCAATGTGTAAAATTTCAACTCCTTAGGATAAGTGGAAGTAGGTCTAGTTAGGCTTGCAAGATATGACCCAAACAAACAAATAAACAAGGCAACTAAATAAAACCGTTTAATAGAACACTCCTTTTTATTTATTTACTTCAAAATATTTTATCCTCAACTAAAAACGGGTTCCCACAAATATAATTAACTTATTTTCACAGTATCTTAAGAGTGCGACCTCTTCTACCCGGCTCGAGTTCCCAGGATGGCCATCAGTCATTAATTTTTTTTTGTGAAAAAAATATTATACTAAGATCACGGAGCTGAAAAAAAGACGGACGTAACCTCGTGTAATCGAGAGTGAAGCATAGCAACGGCCGCCCGCTTGCCATGTGGGCGTAATTTTTGATTCGCGATTGAAGCAGTGAAGTGTCAATATATGGGTGTGTGTACTTGTACGAATAGAGAGTTGGTATTACTATGGGTGCTTCACTGAATTTGTTCTTGGGATTACGTCCGTCTTTTTTTTAGGTCCGTGACTACAATATGCCTACAAAATACAGCTTGTTTTGCACACTATACATTTATTTCTGTAACATATAGTGCGAAGTTCCAATTCAAGTGTCAATGTCGTCAATTATCGCTTACTCGTGCATAGCGTGTTAGTAGATTGCAGAGGAGCTTTTCACATACATTTCGCTGAAATTGTAGCTAAGATAATATTCACGGCATGTGCTCCAGGAATTTCGCACTGATATGTTATTCGTGCAATGTGCTTTTCACAAAATACACAGCTCGAGTGTTGGAAGATTCAAATTGGATACATATTGGACTGAATAGCAACCTTCAATGCGAAACAAATCTTTAATGTATCTGTGATTGAATTTTACTGTCGAGTTTGAAAGACCGTCTACTGCGTAAGTTCAGCATTGAAAGAGGGTGAGAGAGAAAGTGAGAGTTAAGCATTAAAAATATAGAAAAGAGATATTTCATGCATTTTAATCTTACCGTCTGGGATCTTGTGAATGTTCCAAAGTAGAACCTTTATTTGTCAGTACAATGTTTAAGAAATATTTTGAAACAAATATTTTACTAGACAGACGCTCAATAATAAAAGTTGCAGCTGGTTCCACTCAAGTTAGAAATTCAAAATATTATTTTAAGTAGTGTAGAACTTCTTTATCAGATATTGTTTTTAAAAGATAAGCTGGGGATCTCTTGCCGTTTCTTTGCCAGATCCGAAACGATGATAGCACCAAAATATCACCAAAATAAAATATTGAGTTTGATTTGTATAATTCCTGACACAAAATAACTGACATCAAAATTAGGAGTAACTCAAAAACGCCTCGTCAGATCTTGCTCAAATTAAGTAGGACCACATGACAAGCACCAGATTTCGATTATAAAAAGAATCATCAAAATCGGTGTAGTAGTTGTTGTACTTACGTGCTCACGTAATATTTGGATATAGTGATATGGTTGACTTGCATTAGCTCGTTACGACACCAGTAGGTAGGGAAACACGTCTGCTCTCGTCTACGGCTGTCTCGTGACTGACCCAGTGTTGCCCCACTACCCGTGCTCCCGAGATAACGTGATTACTGCTATAACTATAATAGCAGTACAAACACTACATCTCTTCCTTATTAAAATCTTTATTTAATCTGGAGCCCGATCCACAGTCGACTCTGCAGTTGATCGCAACTCAAGCCTTCAAAGGCCACTCCACGTCTACACCATTCAATATTCCAGTTACTTAGATAAACTCATTTGTAACACGCACTATATATATGAAGCAGGCTACGGTTTGTAAACTGTAGCCTTCTGGGTGCCTTCACTAGCCTCAACAAACTCAAACTGTCATATGCATGCTTCGTATAGAATTACTTATGTAGATTATACCTTCACTGCAAATTATTTTAAACATTGAAACAACACCTTAGACCTCTTCCAGCATTTTTTCGTCTTACACCTTTCCCATTCTCCTTCTATCTTTATTAAATAATAATTATTTGCATCACCTCTTAGCTTTTCATACTTCCCTCTTTCTCCTCTCTTTGATCAAGATCGCCAAGTTATTAGGTTTCATACCAACATACAAACGAACCTCGTCATTTCTGTCCTTAAATAGACAACTTACTGGTAAAACAAACACAGGAAATATGAGAAACTCGATGAAAATTTATATTATTACTAAAAGTGGTTTACTGTCAACAACAAATTATGTACAGCTTACAACCTGCTTTCGTTTTTAAAGACTAAAGTTTTACTTGCGAGACAATCCTCTTATATACGTAATATAAACTAGGTCCCACCGACGACCATAACACGCCAAACATGGCTAGACTCGCAACAGGAATTTCCTTTATTTAGGCGTCCTTTCTGAATGGGCCCAACGGACCCGACGGTGTCACATATGAGTCAGACACTGCAGATACCAATCATTCACACACCAGTCATTTATTGAAATACCTCGTCTATTCATTATCTTTATTCTACATCTCGACTCCATCACGCCAAATAACTAATATATTCACAAAATCACTACATTTTGTATGGTTTTCAAAGTTATGAGGGCCCATACTGCCGTCTAGTCAGTAATGATTTCAATTTCAAGAGGTCCATACACACTTTAGTTACTATGATTTCAAATCATGGGACCCATAATGCCGTCTAGTCAAGTAATGTATGTATGATTCTAAATTTCATGAGGTCACTACTTCCATCAAGTCAATGTATCAATCTCAATTTCATGGGGGCTCATACTGCCGACAACTCAGTAACGTATGATTTTCAATTTCATGAGGGATCATATTGCCGACAGCTCAGTAATGTATGATTTTCCATTTCATGAGGGCTCATATTGCCGACAGCTCAGTAATGTATGATTTTCCATTTCATGAGGGCTCATACTGCCGACAACTCAGTAACGTATGATTTTCAATTTCATGAGGGCTCATATTGCCGACAACTCAGTAACGTATGATTTTCAATTTCACGAGGGCTCATATTGCCGACAGCTCAGTAATGTATGATTTTCCATTTCATGAGGGCTCATACTGCCGACAACTCAGTAACGTATGATTTTCAATTTCATGGGGGCTCATACTGCCGACAACTCAGTAACGTATGATTTTCAATTTCATGAGGGATCATATTGCCGACAGCTCAGTAATGTATGATTTTCCATTTCATGAGGGCTCATATTGCCGACAGCTCAGTAATGTATGATTTTCCATTTCATGAGGGCTCATATTGCCGACAGCTCAGTAATGTATGATTTTCAATTTCATGAGGGCTCATATTGCCGACAGCTCAGTAATGTATGATTTTCCATTTCATGAGGGCTCATGTTGCCGACAGCTCAGTAATGTATGATTTTCAATTTCATGAGGGCTCATACTGCCGACAACTCACTTCAACTCAGTAACGTATGATTTTCAATTTCATGAGGGCTCATACTGCCGACAACTCAGTAACGTATGATTTTCAATTTCATGAGGGCTCATATTGCCGACAACTCACTTCAACTCAGTAACGTATGATTTTCAATTTCATGAGGGCTCATACTGCCGACAACTCACTTCAACTCAGTAACGTATGATTATCAATTTCATGAGGGCTCATACTGCCGACAACTGAGTTACGTATGTTTATGTTAAGTAAAACTAAACTTCATTATAATTACTTTTGGTTGATCTTACTCTGATTTCTCTGACTCTTCGAGTTAGAGTGCCTTTTAAATTTTACTTTCATTGTAACATTAGCTTAAATACTATTTTTTCCTTTAACTCTGAATTTAACTAAAACCCCAGAAGAAATAATAGTATTTTTAAATAAGTACAGAAGGTGCACTAAGAAAAATTCCGAAAAATCATTTAAATAAATAGTGACTCTGGCTCCAACGCAATAAAGTGTAATTCAGGTCGCACAGCGCTAATCAAAACGCGTAATGAGTTGCCTTCCTTTCTAACACTGTCGCTTATCCTCTCTGGCAATGTCAGGGTTGCCTTTTTTTGAAAGAATAAAATTAATCTGAAAGTTTAGTGACATGTGTGATGACCTGAAGGAAACTAACATTTATAAAAGTTAATTCATTTTGCGTTTTTTTCAGAAAGTTTATTTTTATGTGTTACACATGTATTATTATAATATATGTGTAAACGATAATTAAATATATATCAGTTCGGACTTGATTATTTAACATCATACTGAAGAACACGCATCAACATATAGACAAACACCAAAATTTTTACTATGTGTGATAGATTACGAACGTGTAACTGCTATTATGAATTTTCTGAATTAGTAGGACATGTCGAACGTGGCATGTACCTACTTGTAACATTATGGTAAAATGCGGAGTGTGCCAGGCCTGATAAAACTTCAACTCGGACTATAGCTTAAACATTCACTAAACTTTATCTTTATCTTTACCCTTTTCACTTGAACTCAACATTACCTTGACCTCACTTTTTTTATGAACTTTTTTAGGTATTGTGACGGGTCATCTTATTGAAATGAAATTCCAAGTGGTTTACAACATTTAGCTGTAAATCGATACAAAACTACAATCGGTTTGCCTGCAAAACTATTTAAAGAGGATCCTCGACTTCTCGATTTATAACTAAATACATCCAGCTTAATAAATATTTTTTTGGACGTCAGGAGAGTTTCTTCTTCACGATTTTTGTGGAATTCTGTCAAAACCAAGCCTCGGCTTCTCCAGGGGTATGAATTTACTATAGTATATCAAATCGTGCGTCTTCAAAAGGGCGCTTTCCTCAGGCTACAATAATAAATAGCAAAATTTTAAACATTGCTGCACCCATTCGAACAAAATACAATTATTGTTCTCAATTTAAAAGTAAAAACTTACTCCTTTTGCGCACGAATAACTCAATAACCAATATATAATATGATTTCCGTGACACAACTTAGTTTAATCACAGTAACAACACAAGAACGCGTCTAGCTCGCAAGCGCTTTTGACCCTCACTGCCTCAATAGATTCTATAAAATTCAACACAAAAACTAAATTACAAAAATAAAATTGTCTCATCGTGAAGATTTGAACTCCGGTATCGCGGCTTGTATAATGGTTCCTAATAGGAACGATGATAGGAACTTCCTATCATCTCCCAATACGCAATGATATTCAAAAATATAGATACGTTATGCCCTTACAAACCAACCAAGAACTCCGTTCTGAAAAGAGCCACAACACACACACGCCCATCCTTTGCTCCACTACACCAATCACATTGGTACAATACACGAGGGCATTCTAACGCTGTATGTCAAATGTCAAGCACTTCTGACTACAACAAAAGCGTCATGTGTTAACAGCGCGACCACGACCATAACGTTCAATTACCCGCTCCTGCGCTCCTCGTCGTCGGCGCGCCAGTGACACATCCACCATAGAACCCTAACGTTGTTGCTATTCTTATGACGGAATAAATGTTTCTTTCTTTCTTACGCTACCGCCCATCAAACCAACTTTATTTATGATTACTCACATTATGTTATTATATTTTCAACCGTGTAGTACAGCCGTGATGGTCAAATACCAAAAGGAAAGACTGCTAAAGAATCACAAAGAACTTACAAGCTGAAATAGGGACCCGGCGCCGCAACGTTAAATTACGTTAACCGTATTACAACAGCTTGTGATACCTAGTTTATGTATATTATTTTCAAAAGAAATACAAGTGCATGGCTGCATGTATACCAAGGCGGCTAGGCATGTATGTATGTTTGATACTGCCAATGCAATACTTTCATAACAGAACATAATTTTTCATCAAACAACTTCAGTTCCGTTTTTTATCAGAATTCATATCAAAACGACTGCAATTATTTCAGTTTATTATACCTGCACATGTACTTTGTAACTAAAGCAAAACTACGTTTGAATGAAACCCAGGACCTGCGTAGAATATAACTAATAGTCATAACAACAGCTAATTTTATTGACAATCACCCTTACTGTTATAGTTTTATGGCAGCGAAGAAGCAAACTCACTCTCAACAATTAAACTTAACTTGCATGTGCTGCCATCTATAATGGTAGTAAAATCTATACTTTATAAAGTCTAAGAGTCCACCCGGCCGAACTCGCCAATCCCAGGAACCACCGGTTCGAACCGAAAAACTCCGTCCGACAATCCATTCACCGAGGAAGGCCACAGGCCATACAGCATCGTACCTCCAGCAGCCAGTCCCTTCCACAAACCAACGCGGGCGAAACGGCGTGGCACAGCTAGTCCTAAATAAATTTCACTAATTCAGGGAACCTTTCTCCTTTTATTCTTGAATATTTTAAAGTCCCTACTCCTTTATTTAAGTTCATAATTTGTATAATGTTATCTCCTTTTTAGTACTAAGTGTTGTTGTGCAACACACACACACGCAAGAATGGATGCCGGACACAATTCGCACATTTATAATAAAAATGGTGCTTTACAAAAATAGTAGTTTTTCAGTATAGCCATTCAAAGTTTTCAACTCAACATTGCGATCAATGTCTATAAAGAAAACTGAAATATATCGTTGCAATTAGCCTCTCTCGTCGGTTCGCCCAATCTACTTTTAGTTAGGCACTAAAAACATGCTAGTAAATAAGTAGTTATTCAAAAAATATATTCGGAAAAAGTTCCGCATAATGCCAATTTTTCTCATTGGCACACATACGCAACTTTAACCAAACACGCGGCACCACACGCAATACGCCATTTATGTAGAAATTCCTCCAACAGATCGATACTGTGTATTATATTTAAAACGACACAGCTAAACACTAAATATCACTTCTTATTTCAAAACAAAACCTGTCCCGCTATCACTTTCAGCTAAATAAGTGACACTATATCCAAAATGTCATTTATGTTATTATTACTTCAGTAGCGTGAATTACGCTTATAACACAAAATGCCACTTTTTTACTCACGCACAGTTGTTTTTACAATGTCAATCAATGCCATTTACCGAAAACAAAGGGAATTGTGTAGATAGCGGTAATGGCGGCAATTTTTATACCTAATTAGAGAGAGAACTTCGATAATTATGATGATGTTGCTCAATACGTTATTTAAAGTTACAGCACACATAAACAAATTCTCGAGATAACTATTCGGCACTAATATTAACATTCGTCTGTTGATTATTTCTTGCATCGACGTTTTATTTTCCTTCCAACTCTTCCTTTATCAACACAAAATAAAAATATTTACTGCACTGACCTTTTGACCTCGTCGCCATTATGTAGTAGTTGTTGTACTTACGTGCTCACGTAATATTTGGATATCAACCATAGTCAACCATATCACTATATGGTTGACTTGCATTAGCTCGTTACGACACCAGTAGGTAGGGAAACACGTCTGCTCTCGTCTACGGCTGTCTCGTGACTGACCCAGTGTTGCCCCACTACCCGTGCTCCCGAGATAACGTGATTACTGCTATAACTATAATAGCAGTACAAACACTACAATCGGTTTGCCCAGTCGAAAGTTCTGAGGTAACAAACATAAAAAAAATTCAGGCGAATTGAATACCTTCTCCTTTTTTGAAGTTAGTTAAAAAGTAATACGCCTACAAACGTCGGCTCAGCGATACCACAAATCAAACAGGTGTGAGTTAGATCAGTATTTCCAGAATTTGCTCGCAAAGAACAGACAGTTAGCTAATCTCGCCAACTTTGTCAGCCTCGCGTGTCAAGTCTCAAATATCGTAAGAAGCCACAAGGGATTTGTATCAAGAATATCTTTGCTCAGTGAATACGAAGGTTTTTATCGCGTTCACTTATTTTGTGGAGACCTTTCTCGCGTTTCGAAGGGAATTGAAATATAGTCGCCATCATAAATGGCGTATTTCGAGGAGTGTATAGAATTAGATATGTGTATGCCACAATGATAGAATAAGTATGGATTTACAGAATGTTGTTGATGTTGTAATATTGACAGTGATAATGACGACATTGATTTTAATGGTGATTGAAATAAAAGATTGATGGGAGAATAACCAAAATTAGGCAAGGTACTCTATATGTAGATACTTGTTTTAAATTTAAATTCTACTTGGCCATGTAGCAGATTCACAAAGGTTCATAACCAACAAAGACTTACAAAACCTCGACTGTTTATATTACAAATCTAAATATAGGCACGTAGGGACCAATCGAAACAACAATTCAAACATAACTCTTCCGTCCCTCCTGTAAGGGGGCATCCATAAATTACTTCACACTAATTTTATGACTTTTTGACCCCTCGTCCGTCCTTGATCACAGCTGGTCACAATTGTGAGACTCCCCCCCCCCTACACCTAGAAATTATTTAATTAACAGCAGTTCCGAAATAAGTTTTATTTCCATTAATTGTTTTTAATATTTACCTAAACATACCAATTATTCGATTTTGAAATGTGACGTCATGAAATTTAGGACCCCCTCCCACCCCTTGTCACACTAAATCGACCCCCACCCCCTCCCCCTAACGTGTGACGTAATTTATGGATGGCCCCTAATCTGGATTAGGTTCCTACTCAGAATTTTATACAATTGTTCCGCAGCAAATCTCTGAGCTCGTCCGTAGTTAATTTCACAATGAGATTTATGAAGTCAGTAAAACGATAACCAAGAAGAAAGATACAGTCCTTTTTTTGTATTGAAATAGCCGGCAAACGAGCTGACGATCCACCTGATGGTATGTGGCTATCGTCGCCCATGAACATCAGCAACAGCAAAGGCATCACTGATGCGTTGCCGGCCCAGAAAGAGTGAAGGAAAAGAAAGAAAGAATGTTTGGCGGCTGACTCATGCTCGAGGGTGGTAGCTATCCAGGCGAACCCCATGGAGAAATAATAATAGTAATAATGGTATTAATTGACAATTAAAATCAATATTACCAATACAATCTCTCGAGGGGCCCTACCACCAGCGAGCCGGATTTTGTCGCCCCTTACGACACACATCTGGCGTAGGATTGGGGTTAGTATTCTAAGCCGCCCCAATACGGCTTTGTTTTGTTGATAGAGTTGGCCATGGTACGACCACAATATATTACAATCCTATATTGTGGTACGACTGTGAAACTATAAAGGCCACTAGGATCAACAGCAACTATCCATTCGAAAAAAAGACCGAAGGTTCTGGAGTTTGTTACCCGGTCAGACACTAATATGTAACAGAGAAACTGTTTCGAGGTTTGTGTATCTTATTTAATTTTGAGTTAGTGTTTTGTATAAATAAATAAATAAACGCTAACACACTCACACCCCCGCAGTAGGTTATTACCTGTGTCGCGGGTGCCATGGACTACACATATAACACATCACAATCACTCCCATGGACCAAGTACAGATATTTATCTGTCACATAAATATCTGCCCCGGCCGGAAATCGAATCTAGGACCTCTCGCTTCGCAGGCAGGGTCACTACCAACTAGGCTACAGGGTCGTCTTAATCGTATCTTAATGCAAAGATGCCGGAGGGATCAATATTATTAAATCATAAATTATATTACAGATTACAGATATTATTATCTTTCCGTGAAACCTGCCAGGTTAGCTTGAATCAGTCGCCAAATGACTCTTCGTGTTCAAACTGCGGGCTTGAGAGCCCAGTTTTTGCTTTCTTCCTCTTCTTTCTTTTGTGGCCAGCAACGCATTGGTGATGATTTTGGTGTCTGTTATCCATGGGCGACGATAGCAACTTACCATCACTTCTGACCCTTCGGTCGTCAACTCGTTTGCCGGCTACTTGTGTAAAAAGCAATAACATGAGGTAAGAATAAATTAACACACACACGTCACTACCAGTGATTCACTGTCTATAAATTGCCTATTCTAAATACCTTTTACCACTCCAAGGTGAGGTCTAGACACCATTAGTCGAATTATACGGGACAGTAAAAGAGAGTGGATTTACTACTGATGAAATAGGACGATAGTGTGGTACTGAATTATCCAATTTCCCCAAAGCTGCGATTATATTGCTAACGTCGGATTATGGATGAGGATGGAGCGCAGAGATAAAAGTTTCTTTGAAACATTTAAAGTTATTACATATGTATATCTTGATGTTCGCAATCGAATAATTTTAAAAAGGATGTGCCCTTAGGTTTCACGGGCTCTGTTATTTTGGTAAAAAAAATATGAATAAAAAATTAAGCCGGGGGTAGAGCGGTAGTAATAATAATTATTATATAGTTACATTGTAGAGATTTATATCAGCCAAGCCAGCAACTACCCTCTCTCGAAAATCCACCGTGAAATGTTTTGAGTGTTTTGGTCGCAGTGTAAGAAAGAATATTGCGGGTCACTCGCTCCTATAATGGGCGGCTACTCGTTGAAGACACCGTTGGTGTTACTAGCACGGGCGTAGCCAGTGGGAGGGTTTTGGGGGTTTAACCCCCCCCCCCCCCCCCGAAAAGTTAAGATATTAATATGTACTATTCACCCCATACATTTTATCTTTAGATCTTTTGAAACATAATAGATGGCGCTACATACGTCGTGTGAAAAAATAAAGGACTCCCTAAATTCTCTGTTACTTTATGTACTTTTAGTCTTTTTTTTTTCTTAACCCCCCCCCCCCCCTGAATCTAAAACCTGGCTACGCCCGTGGTTACTAGGGTCTATGGACAAAAACAAAAGCGCCGCAACAAAGAAAAATTAGTGTGAAAAGTAGATAAAGAATATTATATACCAACTGAAAGAACAAACGGCAGAACTGTTCATTGAGCTATTCTGTTTTATGCGGTTGTTCATAAACTTTCAGAAACTTTGCGTCGCTCACACTGAAAGAGGTTCTCTTTGTTTAGTGGTTCACGTTACTTCTATTATTACGTCTCACACGCCTTGTGCCGCCCATTCTAAGGGCAAATTAACATTGCCCACATGAAACATAAACTTTTTATGTGTTAACGAAAAAAAAGATACTTTTACGAAATAATCTAAATTTTACTAACAAAAAATAACCGACTTCAAAGTCTCAAAAACTACTTTTCAGATCTCGTTCAAATTTATGTGGGACTAAATGACAAGCACCTGCTTTCGATTAAAAAAAGAATCATCGAAATCGGTTGGCGTGATATTGAGTTATTCGTCTATTTGTCGCGCACATCTTAACACAAATTTACGACTTATGTGGTTTTCTCATGGATGCCATTGTCAGATCTCAATAAAATTTATGTGGGACCACATGACAGCCACCAGCTTTCGATTAAAAAAACAATCATCAAAATCGGTTCGCCCAGTCCAAAGTTCTGAGGTAACAAACATAAAAAAAAAACAGTCGAATTGAGAACCTCCTCCTTTTTTTGAAGTCGGTTAAAAAACATATTACTTGTTATCAATTGTAAATTCGAGCATAGTTTAATTATTATAGCGTAATATGATCATTTTTTATTTATTTGTTTGGGATATATTCAAATTATACACTTTGTGCCTTTGCAACTACTTGATAGTTAATTTATGTAATTATAATTGTTTTAGGCAAAGGTTACCTGATAGAGATCACTGTTTAGTGATATCTGTTTAATTAAAATAATATTTACTTTCAATATTACTTCCTCGATATTCTGTTCATGATTATATTCGTCTACATTATACGTTTTGATTTTGTAAGCACATAATTGAAGAAACCACTAAATCATACAAAACGATGTTAATATTGCATTCTTAATTACACTTAGACCGAAATTTTTAATAAAGGGTCATTAGGACCGAAATCACATTTAATTGTTGCCGTTCTAACAAATGACTAAGTAGTTTAAATGAAGGGGCTTAAAAGGCCACTACTAGGAGGTAAACTTGTTTACTGAATCTGTTTGATATTTCACTTTGCGTTTTATTCGCATCATGGTCTTACTGAAAGAAGGACCGCAATCTTTTCTATTTTATTTTAATATGTGCAAGAAAAGCTTTGTACCTTTTTTTAAAGTTTACATTCAGATGAAATAAAAAAAGATATATAAAGTTATTGTTATTGACAAAAGAACATTTGAAAATGTCAATGTGAATTAGCTTTTTGTGAGACTGAATAAAATTATAGTCGTATTTTTACGGCAGATCGGGGCCTCTAGTATAAACTTAGGTACTATCTATAATTCTAAATTGTACTGACTGATAATGCTCTGAAATCCCTAGAAGTAAATAGTTTCTAACTAAACTCACTTTTCTCGCTTCACTTCGCAAAAATTATCTTTAAGTTTATAAATGTAATCGATCCAAAACAATTTTATTATCACTTACATATTTTTATATCAGCCGCTCTATAAATTGTACGATGACCCATTTGAACCTTTTAGCGTATTTTTTCCAGTTACATTAATATTTATTGTAGGAAATTATTTATTACAACAGCTACAAAAATACTCTAAAACATTATCTACTCACCGACTAATAGAAGTGCCGTATATTTTTTATCTCTTCACCCACGGACTCAGATCCATTTTCCGGAATATAAATACTTAGTAAGATTTAACTATTTACTTATTTGACCTATTTATTATATTTACTTTTAGATTTTAAAAGTTTTGTGTATATTGAAAATATTACACGCAAAATGAAATAAATAGCCATAACAAAGAGACCTGGGTACCTGATGGGAATTGATGTGCCTCCTCTACCAATCAAAAAAGACATCATCATTTCGTCGTCAAAAAAGAATGTTAGAAAATCATTATTACTAACAACACTGCAACCCCAATCGTTTAGGAATGAAGCTGTGGTATAAAGTGTAACCTCTATCAGTAATGACCAGACCTAACTTACATTCCCTGGTCAAATTGTTAGACCCACTGTGATTGCACATTTTTTATACAGGTATCTCGTAAAAAAACAATGAAGGGGACGTCCATAAATTTCGTGAGGCATTTAGGAGGGGGAGCGGGGGACGAGCCGAATCTTCTCTAATCTTACGTTGGGGAGAGCGGGGGTCTCGGCAAATCTCACGTATTTTTTTTTTCGCAAGAATCAGAATAATTGCCTGAAAATGGTCTGAAACAAAGTGCAGAAACTAAAAGTATATTATAAAAACATTTTGATTTTTTCACCCAAAGTCTATCGAGTGTGGACACTAGAAAATACATATTTTTAAAAATTACTTGAGATTAGGGGGTTGAGTGAGGATGGAGCCAAATCTCATGAGACTTACGACATCTCACCAGGGAGGAGGGGAGTGTCTGAAAATCGTTAAAAATGCCTTACGTAATTGATGAACGCCCCCAAAGCTGTATAGTATCACCTTATAATTTTACCATTTTACATAAAATCTTTAGTGCATTTAATAATTTGGCCAGGGATGGTAACCTAAACTAATCTAAGATAATCCACTTTTTGACAAGATGCACCGCGAGCAGGGTAAATTGACTTGGACTGAAGGATAAAATATGCTACGCACTCACAGCCCCACACTAGGATTCCGTGTCGTGGGTGCCACGGACAACAACCACCTAGACCCAGAACAAAAATTTAAACTCATCATTCTTTCTGCCTCGCTAGGAATCGAACCCTTCGAACGCTGGTCCGGCATGGTAACCATTACGCCACGCGATAGTCTTATGCGCAAGACTTTTAAGATACTACTTATATGAATGTAAACCTGCATGTCCTATAAGTACCGTAAGTCCTATAAGTACCTACTCTTCCTCTACTCATATTTCAAGACCGTATCTAAACTAAAATAGAACGTCCTCCCGAGGTCTAAGTTGATTGATTCAATCCCACGGAGAGCGCTTCAAACTTTCCAGTGTCTATATTGAATTTTCAGATACATGCCTGTAAAGTGCCTTCCTTTCGCAGGGACTTGTTTAAAATAGTGTTTTTCTGAATAGTAGTTTTAGTCAGTCATTAGTACCTAGTCAGTCATCAGTCTACATGTGACCAATGATGTATGTAGTGAAACAAAAGATAAACGTGTGTTTTATCAACGTCTCTTTTCGGAACAGATTTTTTGACTGATTTGTAAGGCCTTTCTTGAACCATTGAGTAGATATCTACGTGGTTCAATTATGTAAAATAAACTATGAATTTGAAAATATAATATTACTTCATAACACCTCCATACTCTATTCTAGCTATGGCTACACCTGAGAAAAGTTTGTCAGTACAATACAACCACAAACAAAGAAACCTTATTTTTTCTATATTTTCTTATTTAATGCTGGGCCATAAACGTTATTTTTCTGCAAATCATTGTTAGTAATTATACCTAACGAACGCCCACTTTGCTGGAACTAGTGGACGTTATCTGTCTATCTGTTTGTCTGTCCGGGCATCACATGAAATCCCTTGAACTGATTTCGACGGAAATCCTTATACTTTGGATCACGTTTTAAAAAACTTTTTGTCCCGATAAAATTAATAGTTTTCCCCGGAAACAAGATGAAACTTAGTATGGAATATTTTAAAAATATCAATAATTTGCTTTCAATTTGCAACAAACGTTCCTCATTTAATTGATGGAATACATGTTTTCGAGTTTTTCAAAATTTTTCATGAAAAAGGAAAAACTAATTAATGTTAATGTTCTTTATTTTTCATAATCCGTTCCCGGAGGAATGATTTGTGATTGTATCGTAGGTTTCAGTATATAAATTCCTAAATATAAGTACTTCAATATAAACTGTTTTTGAATTTTCTTCTGCAAGGGGTACAAATATGATAAGCATAATTTCCGCATGCGATGCTGCGGGTAACAGCTAGTATACTATATTTACAAAACATGTAAATAGCTGACTGATGAACAATCGAGTTACGTAAAACTGTTGACGGGTGGTAAATCAGCCGGGTTATAAGTGGTGGTGGAAGTGTTTTTTTTTAATTTCAAAAAACATAATTAGGTACTAATAACTTGGGAGATAATAACATCGTAATTGTCACGTTCATCAATAATAATAACAATATACCTACATATATTATGAGATAATCTATATATATTATAAAACAGTAACTCGATAATGTCTGTACATTGAAGATATTTAAGAAAATTTGATATCAGGGGACTCATCTATATATATTATAAAACAGTAACTCGATAATGTCTGTACATTGAAGATATTTAAGAAAATTTGATATCAGGGGACTCAATAGGAGCAATAGATTGCAAATCTGTCATTTTTAAAAATCTTGTCTGTCTGTATGTTTGACACCGCATCACGCCAAAACTACTGGATGAAATTGAATGTGGTTTTCACAGTTCTGTTGCTGGTGGTCTAACTTAAAATCTGGTGTACGTTTTATTGTGATACGTCGCTTAAAAGCCGAGATATCAATAAATAGGACTTTTTGATACGCCACATAACAGCAAGAAATTGTGAAAGTACCCGATAGAGGGATAGAAAAGACTGTTTAGAATCGGAAATATTCGTTATTTCTTAAAAAATCAGTGTGTACATATTTTTTTTTAATTTATGTTTTTGCAGTGAATTAGTTCTGCTAATCAACAACAGATGTCAGTTTAGGTAACTGAGTAGTGAGTAGGGCTATTATACCGTGAATAAATCTTTTATTGAAATTAATGTGTACCTATAGATATTTAAAATAAATAAACGCTTACACACTCAGGTTCGTCAAGCATTAACTTATAAAATATAAAAAAAACATTGGGGTTTTAAGTAAATTAGTTTCCCTGCTCAATTAATAACACATAACTAAGTTAGATTTTGCTATCGGAATAATATAGATTGACTGTATGATGGTGTGGATCAGAGAGCGATAATATTATGACACAATTTAGTCAATTTACCAAATAATGTTTTTTTTGTAAATAAATAAAAATCTTAAATTCCGACAATGTATTATAATTTAGATTTTCTTATTGTTATATAGAAGTAGGCTCTTAAGAAATAATAATAAAAATACAAATCTTTTACATAATTAATAATCAAAATGAGTAAGAAATTAAAATATTTGCGAATAACCATCTGCTGCTGTCACCTACTGGTCCATGAGTACCAAGCCGGCATAGGCAAAATTTATGACCGGACGTAAGTGCAATACAAATAATTAAATTACTTTTGAATTTGCGAATGCCACGTAAGAGCAGACGAGCCACCTGATTGTAAATGGTCACCGTTTTCCATGGACGACTAAGTGCGTCGTCCGTGATCAGTAAAGGCATCATACATGTGTTGTCATTCAATAAAAAAAAGAAAAGAAAGAAAAAATAATAAATTATGAAGATGATTGAATTTCTATTCTATCAAGTTTAGAGACAGTTATTTATGATCTAGCAATGCTTTTAATTAAGATATATTGAGCTTTATAAATAGTAGTAAAAATAAACTAATAACACGCTGTCTAATCCACAAACTTCGAAGCAGTTAAAAACAATAAGTTTCTTTTGAAACGTTTTCCAGGTAATATAATATATACTCCTGGCATTTGGACCAGGTTCTTGGGCGAAAAGCTCGGCCTTACGTAGTTGGAAGTTACACTTAAAAACCCCAGAGTTATTCAGGAATAAATTCAGGAGAATAGAGTCTTCCGGTTGAGAGACAGGCCCTGCTATTGCGTAAGGGATCCTTTCATTACCATAAATCTGGTGTCGCGGTTGCGAAACCTCCCAGATGACCGGGGACCTCTTCTGACTTCTGAATTCCTACAGAAGCGTTTAACTTTCAGGCAGTCAAGTGTGACGGGGCGAGACGTCCCTGAGCGAGTCACGTGGCCACGTTTTGCCATTCTGTACAAGGCCAGAACGCAAGGGTATCAAACTAACCACGTATAGATTGGAAATAACTTTTTTACTAAGTTCTTCTAATCCATACAAGAGCAGTACGCAAATACTCGCGTATACTTCGTAGTAATGTAGAAGTATATTTTGTTCCATAATGTACAGCGCCATTACGCATACGGACTAATCCTGTGGGTATCCGAACCCCCGTGACAGGAGGAGTGGCGGGCGGAGCCTAAAGGGCAAGGGGGGGCTCGGGGGGCGAAGCCCCCCGCAATAAAAAAAGATACAGGAACCCAGAACGAAATGGGTTAGGTTAGGTTAGGTTCGTATAATTTTTTTACGCGGAAATAGGGACCCCGTGTAGCGGGGTTCCGTCGACATTTATAACGTAGTGAAGTATAGTTGGGAACGAAGACACAAGCATCTACGATACAAACTATACACGATCAGTACGCAAAATTCGTGTATGCATTGTAATAACAGATTTAAAAACAGACCACGTGGCCCGTGGTCGGTGCGATGAAACTTTGACCGAAAAACCTAATAATATGATACATCTCAGGTAATAACTGAACGTTTTTAAAAATATTTGTTGTTGGTAACGTTGTCATTGCATAACCAGTAGATATAACGTTAACAAATTCAGGATCTGATGGTGTACGTATATATGTTACCGGCAAAACCCGATTTCAGGTTAAACTAGTTTGGCCTAGGCCAAACTAGTTTATCCTACTCGTGTCAGGACAAACCAGTTTGGCCTAGTCTAAACTAGTTGGGCCTAGGCCAGACTAATTTGTCCCGACACAATTAGGCAAAACTAGTTTCTCGTCAGTCTAAAACTGATTATAACCTAATTGTTACGGATTTATATTTATTCGACAAATCTTTGTGCTTAAAACGGGATCCTGCCTTCTCGCCGAAAATTGTTTGGCCGATTATCACTTGCCAACCAACGGTTCGCCTATTTTTCACTTTGACAACTAACGATTGTCAAATTTTTGTATGACAACGTTTCATTTGGTAGAATTAATGGAGCTGATTATTATGATGACACAACACGTTCAGAGCACTTATCATTTGTCAAACCCTTCACTAGGCCAGACAACTTTTAGACGAATAATAACGTTTCCTCTGTGTAACGGTTCCCTATTCGTACATTTATATTATGATAAAAAAAACTAATTTTTACATGCAATTTTTATTTAAGAATTACAAAAAAAACTTAACACATTAATAATTTTTCCTCTGAATATGAAGATTTGTGTTCAAAAGAGTTCTGTTGATTCTTTCTTCTTTCTTCTTTGTCCAAGTACTTTTTTTTCTTGGGTTCTGGTGGGGCACCTGTTAATTTATTTTCTATTTCCCCCTCGTTTGTAATGGTTTCCTTTATTAATTGTTTTATCAATTTTTCAAATTGGTGACAGAACCGACTTAGTCAACCCCGACCCCACGTGATACTAGTCTGCCCTACCCCTAGAGTGAATGTAAACCCCGGAGGCGCGGAGGGAGAGCAGCCTCCGCCCGCTGTAACAAACTGCAGGCACCATGTGAGCCGAAGCGGCTGAGACTGGTCGCCGCAGGCGACCAAAAAGCCGAAGCTGCGTAGGCGAGCATGGAGTGCCTGCAGTTAGTTACGCAAGGGCGGAGGGGCTGCATTTCCCGCAGCGCCGGAGACGTTTGGAAGCCTGTTTGTGTATCAAAAACCCCTGAATTCTCCCTAAAAGTGCATACAATGCAACTTTGTAATTATAATGATTTGTCGTTTTCTTTATAAATTTGGTCCGAAACCTTACTTAATACATCATTTTGGTAAACAATATGCAACTATTACTCTAACTAACGACTAGCCTGACAAGAAACTAGTTTTGCCTAATTGTGTCGGGACAAACTAGTCTGGCCTAGGCCCAACTAGTTTAGACTAGGCCAAACTGGTTTGTCCTGACACGAGTAGGATAAACTAGTTTGGCCTAGGCCAAACTAGTTTGACCTGAAATCGGGTTTTGCCGGTAACATATACATGTCGGAAATCAGTAATTTCAAATCATAAAATGGAACGTCAAGCTGGAACTAGCTTGGGTGTATTCGGAAGTTGAAGATGGCAGCACCGTGCAAATTGTCTACTGTCATTTGAGTACACGCGGTGGCGGGGGTCACAGAGGACAGCTATTGACTTGCCAACCGGCAGCGGGCACTCTTTAGACAGCCTCCGAGCTGAGCGGACGATAAAGTAGAACGTCGTTATTATGGCCGAGTTTAATTTGCATTAGCATTGCACAACGTTTACTTTATGGAGAGCACAACTGGGTACAGTGTCAGCGCCAGCGATTGGCGGATTTATCACACGGGTTTTAATAAGCGCGAGAGGCGCGGGCAAGTTGTGGAGCCGGGATGGCTGTGAGTGTGCAATGCGACGTGTGAATTATGGTTGGTTACCCGGAATGCCGCACCGCGATGTAAATCCGACTTCACCGCGTTCCATTAGCGATTGGTTATGTTATTCGAGCGACATAGTAACCTGTTCAGAGCCATGTGTATCAGTAGTAATTGCCTACTAAATTAGTAGCAAGTGTAAAACATGTGTTTCAATGGGTTTCTAAGTAAAATGATGAAAACGCCCACAGTTTATTATTTTCTGGACCACCTATCTGCGACATACATATAAAACCCACTAATATTTCTTAAATTTATATTTAGATATTTTTAGGTAGTTTGGCTCCCAGTTATTTCATATCGCGCATTAAAAAATACCCATACTCCATGTACCTATTGGGGGAGGGGTTAGTAGTCAGCCTACGTGTCGGGAGTTTTCACACCTCCCGAGGGCCTCCGACATGACCATACAACAATACAGTCTAAGACTGTACCTTACCATATAACGTGTAACAACCGGGACCGACGGCTTTACGTGCCCTCCGAAGCACAAAAACATTTTTGACACAAGCGAACACCTATCCAAATAGTTGCAGTTAGTTGTAGTGGTATCGTCGCTTTCAGTTTTCAGTTAAAGATAATTATCAAAACGTCTGTAGTTCCGGCGATATCTACATGAAGCGGTTTAAGTTTCCCCGACACTTCGAAGTCGGTCATTGAAGTCAGTAGCAGGAGTTGTGGAAACTTGTCGACGAGTCGATTAGAGCTATTATTACCGAGGTCTCGATAGCGCTAGTTCTGTCAACAACATTGCGCTACAGTGGGTGGGTGCCTACTTATGTAGTTCGACCCGTATGGTTAGGCTTTTGTGAAATAATAAGAAATACTTGTCATTTCCTTTGTTAGGTCTAAGAATATTTGTATGTATTTTCTTATAAACTATTGTAGATATAGTTGAAGACTTTTACTCCGTGTTTCTTCAGAATTTAAAGAAAGAAAAATATTTATTTACGACTCTAAAGAGCACAGATTTAAATAATATAACAAGAGAAAAAAAACAAGATGCTTAATCTTAAAAGTAACACAAAACAACAAGTGAAACATAAATTAATAAAACAAAAGAAAAAGAAAAAAGCTTAGACTGTATTCATACATTTTCTTACATAATTATTTAAATCTTTGCACTTCTAATAATAAAAAAGTGATACGTTACACACGGCGAGAAGTACTCATAGGCTGATAGTTTTGCTCGATCTCTTCTCACAGATTACCCCCAATAGATACCGCCTACAAGGCAACTGACGCGCGGTAACACGTACGTGCATTTGCATGATCACGACATTAGTGTCGACCAATACTGACTAAGTATGAATCCAAGTATGAATTAGAAATAGCCAATCACAGTGCATTTTTTGTCCCCTGCAAGCCGCGCCTTCCGCCAAATTTTGTGAGTTAAAACTCTAAGAAAATTTCACTTACGCGGTATCTATTGGGGGTAATTTGTGACCTCTTCTAGATCAACATTTCTGTAGAAGTGGCCGAGTCCCATTTAGTCAATCCCATCTTTGGGAATTATAAGCAAGATTGTAAAGTTCCATAGGCCTCCTACAAGACGTTGTTAAGTTTGTTAACATAATTAGAGATTACTAAAGCCATGTAAAAACTCAACGCGAACGTCAAAGCCCCGATCTACTATTAATGGTTACGTTCACTGAAACAAATGAGCGCCCACAACAGAGGAATCGCTCTAATAGTGACGTAACTGAAGCTGTTGACATATTAAATTACTCATATTAACGGGAAATAGGTACTTATACTACTTATGGTAAGACTAAAGACGCAGGAAGTGAGTGATTGTGATTTAATTTCAGTTTTAATTTTTTATAAATTTGATTGTTTAGATAGATAGATAGATAACTCTTTATTGTTTGCACACCACATATTATATAATCATACAAGAAAAACAGTAAAGATGGAAGTACAAAACAACAGGCGGCCTTATCGCTACATAGCGATTTCTTCCAGGCAACCTATAGGAAGGATACATAGAAAAACATAGAGGGCATCGGCGTGCGTAAAGTCAACAAAGAATATAAAATAGAAAGATATACCTAAACAAAAAATAAACAAAAATAAAACAATTAAAACTTTGTAAAATACAAATTAATACACATAGCATAGCAGTGATAAGCAAAAATCCATCATTCCTTACCACATTAGTTGGTAATAGGTAGAAGGAGTAAAAAAAAAAAGAAAAAGGAAAAGTAGAAATAGAGGGAAGAAAGTGAACATGAGAGAAGAAAGCATTGTTATTTAGCAAGATAGTGATCTTTTACTAATTTTTTAAAGGTTAAGATATTTCGCGCTTTTTGAATGTGGGTAGGTTACCCTTAAAAGAAAGTATAGCTCCTAAATTATAATCTAAGTTATTTTTTAAAGGTTAAGATATTTAGCGCTTTTCGAATGTGGGTAGGTTACCCTTATAAGAAAGTATAGCTCCTAAATTATAATCTAAGTTATGTAATTAACATTAGTTAATTACACAATATTTAAGAAAAAGAGAAAGCAGACCATATTTTGTGTAAATATAATATAGTCAAACAGAACAAAACTGGCATAAAATATATATTATACGACTATATTATTAGATAGAGACTATATTACTAGATATTGTAACTTTTTACCAAAGTCTTTTATTCTAATGGAGAGCACAAAGCGAATGAAGAAAAAAGTTGAAATGCACCATAAAATATCAACGCTATGAGTGGGGTATGTTTCTTTACCTCCACTATTGCATTCCCCGGCTTATGGCTAGAGAAAGCCGTTCAAAGAATGCCACGCGTCGCCGTCTTGCGGGCTCATAAAATATCTGTATTTATTTTATAAAAAACACTCAGTTTTCTACGTTTTTTTTTTGATACGCGAAGAAAAATATTTGTACCACTTTTTGACAATATACACACACATCTATTTTTTATTTTTTATTTGAAAGGTGAGGTTCTTAGCTGCAATTTACGAAGATCAGTTCAGGCGTTTTAAGGTCATCAGCTCTTTTTTGGTGAAAATAAAAGTGTTGGGAGATTTTAGAATTTGAAAATTTACAGACATATTTTTCATATGGTGTAATACCACAGGTAATACTACTTAATCTATACAAATAAATAAAATTGGAGTGTCTGTTTGTAATATTAAAATAATCGCTTTTTACTAAGTGCATATGGATGTATAGGTACATATAGGTATACCAAAACAACATTTTATACAATTTTTGTCTCTTTGTCTGCCTGTCTGTTTGTTCCGGCTAATCTTTGAAATGGCTGGATCGATTTTGACGGCATTCACTGACAGATAGCTGATGTAACAAGGAGTAACTTATTCTACTTTTATTTTAGAAAAAAATAGTTTGTTAGGCGATACGAAGTTCGCCGGGTGAGCTAGTACTTTAATAAATATTTAAAGAAAACATGATAAAAATATTAAATAATGACAATGTAAAGGAATCCTTTGGAAGGAGTGAATTATGGTTGAATTTTGAACTCAGAGCGGGTCTCTAGCAGGCAAGCAATTATGTGGTCGTAACGATTCTTTTGTCCTTATAACAATCGATTTTATTTGACTCTTTAAAAGATTTATTTTTAGCCCGGGCTAAAAATACTGTGACCTTAAGAAGGAGTACCGATCATCTACTCAATATTGAAGATGTACAAGTGTTTTCTTTTATCCCATACAAAAATATTCTGCAAACAAAGGAAAATTTAACACTAAAAGTAATTTCGTTTAGCCGCGTAGTAGCTCAAAGAAAAACATTGATGGCTATTAATAAAACATTACAAAAACTGATGTTTTTACGCTTGTTTTCAAATTGTATGTATGTCGTTACGTATGTAAATTGTATGTATCTAGTTTGATGTAATGCTTAGTGTACAATTAGGATAATTTGTATTGTATTGTATTTTTGTTTACAATTTTTTGGTAAGATCTTCAATTGGTTAATTTGTCATTTACTGAGTTTATTCGATACAACCTAAAATGTATTGTGACTATAAAGTTCACAATATTCGTAGGGTAGTTGAGTTACCAACTTCAACACGTACAGAAATGGGTCACGAGTTAATGAGATCAATTGAGATAGTTTTAATGAATTACATGTCTGATTTTATCTTAATAGAGTCTTAATTTGATATAATGAACTCAATATGTAAATGATAATTGTTTATGATTATATTTTACGTATTACTTACGTACACTTTTAACTGATAATGAAAGCTTTCGAATATCTCGTCGTCGCTTGAGTTCCGCATAGTGCGTCGTAATAAATGAATCAGATAATTTTAACACTCCTTACTACTGCTACAGTAATCTCTTATTGTAATTTCCATAAAAACAACAATCTATCTATATGTTAGTCAAACCTCCAAACTCCAGCACTCCAAGGTTTATCAGGATTGACCAGAACCTTTCGGCATACCCTGAAATAGATTCCTATTACGACCGTTTTGACCTTGACTTATGTATTTTTAGTCAAACCTATAAGTTGCTCAGTCAATCTGTTTCGGACTTTGCCTAATCTATCCTAGAAGCTATCAAATGTCGATTTATTTGTAAACTGTGTCATATTAATGTAGTAAGTACTATAGAAGACATAATAGTACATATATCAGTAGTAGTATATCGTATGTGCCAGATGTCAATGCAACCCCGTAAGTCGAATAAGCAGGGAGTCACATAGATTTCTTTCTTTTTCTTTGGCTAATTCTAATTCTACCTTTCTTGGCCGGCAACGCATCAGTGATACCTTTGGTGTTGCTGATGTCCATGGGCGACGATAGCCACTCACCATCAGGTGGATTGTCAGCTCGTTTGTAGGCTATTTCCATAAAAAAAATTATACGCGAGGGGAACCTTTGCTTATTTTTTTTTAATAATTATTGCACGTAGAAGTTAACGTCCCAACTCAGAGTTACTAAAGGTTATTTTAATCGCTCCTTAATAAAAAATCGCCATACAAATTCTGTACTAAGGAGTGATTTAAGTAAGATTTCGAAAAGTTTTTGACAAAAGAGAACATACCCTCGCTGTGGACGTCGCCCGCTTTTCTTCGGCAAACTTAATACTTATTCAATACCTACTCATATTGGAATTAATTTAGACTTCTTCGAAATGATATTACTTACCTGCCTTCTTTATTTGTAAAGAGTCAAAGTCGAAAAGTATGACATTTACCCACGAACCTAAAAAAAAGACGGACGTAATCCTAAGAACAAATTCAGTGAAGCACCCATAGTAATACCAACTTTGTATTCGTACAAGTATACACACCTACACATTGACACCATCTTGATATGACATTGACAACATCGCGAATCAAAAATTACAAAATTACACACACATGGTAAGCGAGCTGTCAGCTGTCAAGTTCACTCTCGATTAGACAAGGTCCGTTCTTTTTTTACGTCCGTGCATTTACCCTATACCGGCTTGACTTTACTTGCATTGAACCGCTGTATTCGAAAAAACTACTGAATTTCAGAATTGAACTGTTAGAGTCGGGTATTTTTGAACGGTTCATTTGGGGTAATACAGAATGTTTCAAGCTCTCTAATATTGACAGATCCTCAAGGGTGATTGTGTTTGTAATGTCGGGTACCTACATGTAATTTGCACCGTGGTGCGACCCACGCAAATACAGGACACTTTTACTGAGCTCAATTTAGCGCCGCGCGACTATCTAAGCTAAAATAAACATCGGTTGCAACTTGTGAGACTGATGACGTATTTTAGCAATTGGCAATAAAATCTTTATTTTTACGATGAAACATAAGTAGATATGATGATTATGTAACTAGTTTTATTGGAATCGAATTATTAGTCGCCTTATTACTTCGACTTGCGATTTTCTCTGGTAGAGCTTATCACGCGAAACATGTTCCACTACGGCTGTTCCCAATATTTTATCGCCACAAAGTCTTATTAGAGATTATGATTATTAACTAAGTTAGTAAGTAAAATAATAACAACTTATACAATTGCGAAGTATACAATGTACATACATACCTATATGTATGTAGTTATAAGACTAATATTTATTTTAATTGTTAATTAATACCATTATTACTATTATTATTTCTCCATGGGGTTCGCCTGGATAGCTACCACCCTTCAGCATGAGTCAGCCGCCAAACGGATCGTCGTGTTCCGGCGGAGGCTTGAGAGTCAGTTCTTTCTTTCTTTTTCTTCTCTCTTTCTTGACCGGCAACGCATCTGTTATGCCTTTGGTGTTGCTGATGTTCATGGGCGACGATAGCCACTTACCATCAGGTGGATCGTCAGCTAGTTTACCGGCTATTTCCATAAAAAAATATATAAGTACAGTACCGAAGCAGCGCTATCAAAAAGACACATGAAGTGCTTCCCTAAACTAAGTCTAACTTCTCTAAACTAACAGCTTTTCAAAGTTGGCTGGAGATATGTAATCTTCCTCTATGGCACCGAGTCTGGGCCCTCTTAATCAAGTGCCTGCATCTGGTCAGGTTCAATACAAGTTATGGTACATAAAATGGAAAACCTTAATAAAAAATAGTTCGTAAAGCTATTAACGATAACTATTTTTAAAACTTATCATTTTAGTTTAAAATGCCAGAGCGTCATGTTAGTCATGTATAAAATCCGTTAACTAGTGAAGTACTGATCAATGAAGAAAGTTTCCACCGCCAGCTTTAAAGTTACGCCGCAACAGAAACTAGACGTTATATTATTGTTCAATGTCGTCCATCGATGCAAATTACGAAGCGAGTCAATTTATCTATCACGAGTAACCGCCCTCGCTTTGCTTCGGTTTTCTTATTTTTTTACAACTTATTGGAGTTTTATTAAGGATCCCTAATTTTTTTGAAAATATAATGTAGCCTATGTTACTCGGGGATAGTGTAGCTTCCCAACAGTGAAAGAATTTTTTAAACCGGTTCAGTAGTTTCGGAGCCTATTCAATGCAAACAAAAAATCAAATCTTTCCTCTTTATATATTAGTAAGTATAGATGACACAGTGTCAATGTATGTCACTGTTGTGATACCTATATAATACGCGGTCATTATATTCAATGTATATGTATAATTATTTCTCGTATATAAGAATATGAAACCCCTTGTTGTCACTTGCTTGTCCACCTGTCTGGCAAATCATCATATTTTAATTTTTATGAATTTCATTTAACCTTTCAACTTTACATTAGGTACATCGTTTTACTTATTTTTTGCTATTTAAACGGGATTGTTTAAAAAATATTTATAAATGGATCCAAGTTGTATAATAAACTTTTATAATTAAATATAGTCTTGTTAATTAATGTCCTTGTGCCTATTATTTAATACCTAACTTTGTTCCAAAAGGGTGTCCCATGACACCTTTCTCTTGTTTGTTAAGGAGCACGGAAAAAGTTCAAATTTGCATAAATAATGTGGTGACCCCGTGTCAGACGCAAACTGTGATAAATAATGAAGTAGGTAGATAAACTGATTTAGGAGGTAAACTTTGGGAGTTTATCAGATAGTAAAAAAAACTTTTGTACCGTGTTTTTTATTCACGTGACATGTTCATGTGACAAATATTTATACGTAGTGACTTATATAACGTATATTTTTACTACTTATAGTATGTTCATGTCACCTGCGCAGAGCAGCCTAGTATAGGGTCGTAGATGTGGACTGAGTTTGTGCTTTTTTTGTCAAATAGAGCCACTATTTCAAGTCGGTTCACGTGTTAGGTAGTAATTTAAAATTAGAAATAGTACGCCTCATTTGTAAATGACACGTGCTTCAAGACGTTAACGCCTGGCTTAAACTCTATTGAAAACGCCAAGCAAATTAGTATGAAACGGTTAACTAATCGGAGCAAATTAAGACGTTCACAAGAAATGCTTATCTATTATAAGCATTGTTGTCTTGTATAATAATTGAGACTCAGTAAGAAACTACAAGAACTTAAATTATTACCACTTGAAATAACTAGCGACTTTATCTAAGTAACATGATGTTAGCAAAAGTAGGAAAAAGTTTCGAGGCATTTGCCTTCGGTTGTAATTAGTCTTGTGATGTTTCCAAGTATAAATTGAAACGTTTTTAGGGTTCCGTAGCCAAATGGCAAAAAACGGAACCCTTATAAATTCGTCATGTCTGTCTGTCTGTCTGTCTGTCTGTCTGTCCGTCCGTATGTCACAGCCACTTTTCTCCGAAACTATAAGAACTATACTGTTGAAACTTGGTCAGTAGATGTATACCGTAAACCGCGTTAAGATTTTTACACAAAAATTGAAAAAAAGCAATAAATTTTGGGGGTTCCCCATACATAGAACTGAAACTCAAAAATTTTTTTTTCATCAAACCCATACGTGTGGGGTATCTATAGATAGGTCTTCAAAAATGATATTGAGGTTTCTAATATAATTTTTTTCTAAATTGAATAGTTTGCGCGAGAGACACTTCCAAAGTGGTAAAAAGTGTGTCCCCCCCCCTGTAACTTCTAAAATAAGAGAATGATAAAACTAAAAAAAATATATGATGTACATTACCGTACAAACTTCCAACGAAAATTGATTTGAACGAGATCTAGTAAGTTTTTTTTTTTTTAATACGTCATAAATCGTAAACCGCAAAAAACATCGATCAAAGTTACAATGAAGTACAAGAACTTTTATATTATGTTACTTGCTGCTACGGAACCCTTCATGGGCGAGTCCGACTCGCACTTGGCCGCTTTTTATAACAACTTGTTCTTAAAAGTAGGTACGTTGTATTAGCAGTCTACCACAGAGCACGCTATAAAATTATCTGTAGGATATTCTAAGATGATTTCTAACCCAAGTGTTGGAGGTTATGACACTAGAAAGCCTGTAATATAACTTAATTACTAAAATTTATTTTGATAAACGAGATAATTATGTACATATATTTCACTTTCATCAACTGCTTTGTTATTAGTATTAATGAGGAGATTTGTGATTGCTGGGTGCAAAAATAATAAAATTTTGCCAACGAAGGAAAATAAGTATTTAGGAACATTTGTGTGAACGCAACGCCTGCTATAAAAATAAACAAAAAAGACCTCGATCAAACATGTTAAATAATATTATAGTTTTTTTACTTACTTTATTTGTCTTTATCAAGGCTATTACTTGTAGACTGAAAAACTAAAGCGCGGGGAAGAGTTAACATTTTGCAAATTCCAAAAAAACATTTCATTCCGAGCTTTAGCTACGAAAAGTCGATACCAAAAGCCTACTCATATGTAAATTTGGTAGCGCGAACAAACACCGACTACGAGTTAACTGAACAAGATTTGGTTAACAGAAAGTTCTGGATACAACATGCAAAAATTAAACATTTTATTTGTACACTGACACTGCCATGTTTTAATTAAATATTACGACCTATCTACGGTTTATCTGTGCCATATTTTCCAAGTTTTAAATGCTTCTAACCCTTGCGGCAAACAAGGTCAAATGTTTACTGATGCAAATTGCGATATTTTATTACTGCTCCGACTTAATTATTTAAATTGGACAAGGCAAGGCATCACCAGTCAACCGCAAGTCTATTATGGGTTAAGAAGAAATAATTATTGTCGTCAGCAGCAGTGTCTTTCCGGATAGGATCGACCTTTCTCGAACTAGCTGAAGTCTTTCTGTACTTTTTCTCGGAAGATTTCCTGGTTCTACCACTTTCATGGCTCCACCTCACCCGTTCAAGATATACTCTATTCTGTGGCGCCTAGTATCTTCTGATGTAGGTTGCTGGAGACATTATTTCATACCTGAAAAACCCCTAGTTAATAAACGTTTACATACACATCCCTAGCACTAGGAAAGAACCAAGAACAAATAGGGTTCGAACGATACTTTCGATACTGAGTAGGTATCGATACTTTTGTTCGCGATATCCGATACTGAGTACTCGATACTATTACCTGGTACTCACTCGCAAGTACTCATATAAAACGTCGGTAGTGAGTATCTTAGAAGTACTCGATACTGAGTAGTATCGATACTTCAGGGCCGATACTTTTTGGGTATCGATACCATACCCATCGATACCGCACGAGTACTCGGTATCGATACCAGAGGCCGATACTTTGAACCCTAAGAACAAACAATCAGATCCAAAACGCTTCGCGTCACAGACAGCTTCACTACCAACGAGCTTACGGAGTCGCCATTAATAAATGGGATAAGATAATTGGTAATTCTATCAACCTTTTTAAATACAGTAAAATGTAACTCTTTAAAGGAAGTTTTATTCCGCAAGTGTCTACTTTTTTCCTTAACATTTAGAAAAACCGGAGCAGTTCTAGAATCTTGTAAATTAAATTGAAATTTAAAATATAATTTATGGTCATGTGCATTAATTAAAACGCATCATGCTTGAATTTCCATTATCATGCATTGGCTAAAGCTCGTGTCTGTATTACATCGAATGAGGTTTTAATAGAAAAGACGCAATTATTCTTCGAAACATATTTTGTTAACTTTAACATGGGATGAAGAAATATCCGTCATGCTATTTATAACAGTTGATAGACAGACTTACAAACACACGAGTGATCTTACTAAGGTTTAAACAAGTACGAAAATGTTAAATTATATGGATATGCGATTTCGTGACTGTTCTTAGGTACAGAATTTTAAAACGTTCACACATTGTTACTTATAGTCACATCCTTGCACTAGGATTCGCTGCTTCGAGATTGACATGGTCAACATAAATAACACATCACTTAGCACCCACGATTCAACAACAAACATTCAGTGTCAAATATAGGGATGTCTACCCCGGGCGGAAATGGAACGCGCGACCCCTCGTTCGGGTACTACGTATATCTTACTTACTTAAGCCTTTAATTAAAAACTTCTACCAAGTAACGTTAAAACGATCAACGCCTACCCGATATCGCAAATCGAGCAAAGTCGGCGACTCTCAAAGTTGAAACAAACTGGAAATTTAGAATAATGCAGTAATTTTGTTATTTACGACTATTACCGGCTTATGCAAATCGTAAGCAATCGATAGAGTGAAATCGAATGAGATCGAGAATTGGAATAAAGTCTGCTAAACATTAGTACTACCGTAAAATCCACATTATTATTTATCTTTATTATTTATCAATATAAATAATGTTTTTATTACAACGAAATTTAACGAATGCACTTGGAGAATATTAGATTCTGAACTATGTATACATACGTAGAACCACAGAATAAATAATAGTACTTATACCTAATGTAGAACCAAGGGTAAATCAATCCAATCACTGAAAAAAAATGCAAATTATACATTCGAATTAAAAATTAAAATGCGTGCAATTCACACAAATAAAGGTATTTATTTAATAACGTGTATCAGTTTTAATTATCTTTCAAAAACTATTTTGCCAACCTTGCTGGACCCACCCCTAGCCCCCCATCCAAATTTTCAATTTTTTTTTTGGAAAAACAAGAACCTCGAACATAAGAAACACTGTATAATGCTTCCTATCTCATTTTCTCCCACGTTAAATATTATGAATTTATGTGTCTGTCTCTTTTTACTGTCCCTTTTTCGTTTCATCGACTTTCAACAACGATGCTAAAGAAGGTTTCACTCCAAAAAATACTGTAATAATAATTTGAAAATACTAAAATCAAATATATTTTTTAGTTTTTTTTTCGAAAATTACTGAGACTCCTGGCATACGTTATTACGTCAGCAATCATAACGTTTACTCAAACTACTGTGTATTCTTCTGAACAGCTGTTCCTTGTATCTTTGTGTATCCGTATGTTTAAACAGATAAAGTCTAGTGTACGGAACAAGGTTATATGTATAAATATAAATTACATAAATATATCAATCATTTTATCAACCATAATAATTTACTTTAAATCTTTGATGTAAGCTGCCTTACTGACATGTATCCTGTTATATGTCAGGCCCCAAAAAGATGAGCTTGGGTTCTTACGATTTGCGGGAACAAAAAAAAACAGTCGAATTGAATACCTCGTCCTTTTTTGACTTCGGTTAAAAATAGGGTATAACATATGATGAGTTTACAAGGAAAACTATCACGGCTATGTTAGCATAAGCAGTTAATGAGTAATAGTCGATACACTTCGGAACCCAACATTGCGCTTGGCCTGACACGCATTTGCCCGGTTTTTTATTTCTTTATGATACAAAATTAAATGCAGTATTAAAGCTGATTAAACATTGATTTACATGTAGGTACTCGTACAAACAACTACAAATAGCAGCAATATATTTCTGAAAGTGTTGATTCGCGCGAAAATAATATATCATTGCTCGAGTCGATTACCAAAATAAACATTCATTCAAAACGAACTTTCCGAACCCAAAATTTACCTAATAATGATGCGGGTCCACCGCTTCATTTTTGGCCGACAATTGATCGGCGATGTCTTTGGGGTTGCTGATGTCCATAGGTGAGGGTTAACACTTACCACCAAATGTATAACCGATTAAAAACAATATTAACTTGTGCATGGTCATTACTACATAAGTAGCAGTAAGTAGGTATTTTTAGATATCGTAATATATAGGTTCGCATAGAGTAAAATAATTTCGTAGTAATCTATCAAAATTAATAAAAACGGGAGCTGTCATTACGGTAGACAGACTGGCAGGACCGCGGAATCAAAGTTAAAACTAAATCATAGTGATTAAGTACTCTGTGAACTAAATAACGTTGAATTGATAAAACCGGGTGTTATCAGGCCATAAGCGAATAGTATCTTTGTGCTTATCGAATTGTGTGTTTTATTTAGTATCCTGGCAGTCCTGACATATACCTAACTACACCCACAGAGCGAGATCCATGTTCATATCATAGCTACTGAAGTTATCTGTCATACATGGTTTATACCTTTTATTTCCTTCATCTGAGGGTTTATATTGATGATCTGAACATACGAATGAATACCTCCAACCCAGCCCTGTCCCGATATATCGCTCACCTAGTAAAACAACGGCACATCTACGTTTGTCATATTTTACAGAAGCGAATTTCAAAAATTATATAAAAATGTTTAAAATTAATTTATGGGTTCTTTTTACGTTTCTATCAGATTGTGTGGGTTTGGTTATTCAGTCAGATTGTATGGGTTACTAGTATAGACATTAATACATATTTACCACTATGTAGATTATGCACTTTTAAACACGTATACCATATAAATAAATTTCGCATTTTTTGCAGATGTGCCATTATATTACTGGGTGAGCGATATATTATAATGATAGGAAGGTAACGAGCAAATAAAGACAAGTTTGACAGCTAGCTCGTTGATTCTTGAAGGTAAAGTTGATAAAGTTTTTTGACAAACGATCGCTATCTCGCTATACCGAAGGGTCGAGATAAATTCTAAAAGTTGCTTTATTATGTTTTTCTTTTCAGCTGAAAACCCGCCTCGGAGTTTTAGATGAGCTGAAAATTGAAATATCAACTTAAGTTTGATGTTACCTAACTTGTATGTGGCAAACTTTGTTTTCGCAAACATTTTGGATGAATACTTTTGAGTGATCTTATTTATTGCAATGATATAGTTTTTTAATTTAATTTTAAACATTACACCACAGATATCACTACAGTACAAAATTAAAATTAAATCATTGATATAATTCAGTAATCATTATTGTAGGAGATCCGATGTGTATTAATATAATCACTGTTCACTGGCTCGACTATGTCTACGTATTTTACCACGTCACTGTCACTATAAGGACACATCCGTCTACTCCGGGATCTCCGCAGAGACTCCGTCTTGTACTGAGTTAGGTCATGTATCGAGTAATCGACTAATACAATAATCGAATAGATGATCGAATGGACGAGTCCATTCGATCATCAAGCGAGGCGTCATCTAGCGACACCAGCGCACAACTCTGAGTACGTAACCACTTCGTAAGTGACAGTGACGTTTGCCATTTAATACAGAGACACACGAGATAGTGTATGTATGCTATCGCACATACACTACAATTATTATTAGAACAAAAATGTTTATAGTAATTATTTATTTGTTGTAAAATATAAGAATCTAGTCCATTTTCGCTCGACTTCTAATCCTTGAAATCTTACATTAGATGTATGTTTTACGTCCATGTTTTATTAACACTTACGCCAACCCCATCAACGTTGTGATCTGCGTCGCTTCCGGCGGTAATGAAAACGTTTAAATCAAAATTATGTTCCTTTGTGCCCCGAAAATTTAATGAAATATATGATGTGCCCGCAACTTTACATCGTTGACATTAAATCTAACATCAAACAACGTTTACTTAATTGGTTCAAGCGTAAGGAACAAATTAAATACAAATTATCATTATACTAAAACAGAAGCAACTTAAGTCATGGATAATTGCTTAATTACAAAAGTCTGCGAAGCTAAAGCATACGAATAAAAAAGGTATAGAAGCTAAGGTTCCTAGCAAGGTTGAATATTTATATCGAATCCTACTTATTCATCTCGAAGGGTTGACACTTGTTTTACGTGACGATTTTAGGAAAAAAATGGTATACCTACTTATAATTATCAAGATGCTTTTTATATACTTATGTATTCCGGAATAATTGTAATAATTTACTTTGCTACGATAAAGAGAAATATAGTAAGATAAAATAAAAACACAATATACAGTTCATAATAAGTAATGATCTTATAATAATATATTAATATCTTTTCATACAACATAAAAATATGTAAGTAACTATGATTTCCCTTAGGATAGCAAAAGGATATAACTTATCAAAATCTTTGAAATTCCAATCTCACTTAATAACCCCAATTAATTATCTCAGCTCAGATATTAACGAGTCCCGTCAATCTCGATAGCATTGACATTTTATTGAAGGATTTAAACAGAATACCTTTAAAGAAATACTTATCAACTGTGTTCAAATATTATAAGCCACAATATTACATTTGATAAAAGACCTTATTTATTTTCTGTCAAAAACAGTCTATTGAATTAAACCTAGTACGTTGTCAATATAAATCGAGGCTAAATTGTATGGATATTAAGAGCAATAATACAAACGCCCGTCGTTGAGAACATTGTCACCAGACTAGATGAGACTGGACATTTATGGCAAGTGCTATATTCAATGTTCTTCCTCAAAATCCGTGTGCTTAGTGCGAGTTGCATCGAAAAGTTCACCTACCTCGATAACGTCAGTACATGCCTAACGAGAAGTTGCGAGTGCCAGTTCCAAAACGTGACTCGTATCAATCCACGTTTGTTCATTGAAAATATCTATTATTATGTTGGCAGCAAAACCGTCGTTAAATCTCGTTAAAACATCGTGAAAGAACCCAACCAAATTGAAAATAATACATTTATTTAGTTGGAGCAATAGTATCAAGCTACAATTAAAATAGTGGTGTTATACTGTAGTTTACTTGCTTAACGTGCTATAGATTAGTGTTTTGGTTGTTTGTTTCATATTAAATATTATTTTTTTCAGTACTTACTTCTCAATCATAATATATTGTGGCATTTTAAGCGAGAAAACAGGCAATATTAATTAATGAACATAGCTACAGTGATACATTTGATATGGAAAAGTTTTTGTGTGGTGAGGTTATATGAATGAAATTTATTATTTATTTAACAAGCTCAGATCAATAATTAACAAGTTCACGATTGGTGTAATATTTATTTAATAGGATTTATATGTATAAGCACAGTGATCTTTGGCTGTAAATACTTATTCACTACAAACAACAATTAATGGACAAATCATGTCTATTTTGAACAATGAAAGTTTTTATGATACCTAACATATTACAATATGAGGAAGTGTACAAAGTAAGAAATGTTATGTTCCTAGTATTTATTTATATCTTTATATTTAAGGTACAAATCAAGAGAGATGGCAGAGTATCAAACTTGTCTCAACAGCACTAGCGCAGACTACTACTTCCAACAAAACAACAGCAATGCAACATTTTCCTCATTGTTATTTAAGAGTAAACGAGTAAACAAATACGTATATAAAGTAAAAGTATAAACACAGCAACATGGATTTGAGAATTGAGAAGATATGTGAAAATAAGGCCGCTACAAATATAATCATTAATTTATATTACAGTGTATGAAATGTGAAGTCTGTGACCATTGTAATTTACTCATTGGTTTTCTATTGAGATTGGAATTGAAGGTATAACATTATGTGGGAGAAATAAAACTTTAAAAGACAGATTGTGGTTTTCTTGATAATTATATTTTAGGAGGCATATTATGTTGAATATGAAATTATTAAGGCATTACAGCATAATTATTATTATGTAATTTTGGTTTAAAGAGTGGAAATAAAACGTTGAACGGTAAATAATTTTTAATATAATATTTTTGTAATTCTTCTCCGGACAACAGTATTCAGCTGGATGTCAATAGTCTTAGTTGTAATTCAATCTTCCCCTTTTGTTATTGTATTCTTTATAATTGCTCTTCAACACCTTTCCTTTAATAAAAATATATGACAATTTTATTGTGTTCAGCAGTATATTAAAATCTTTTATAACAAAGGCTAAATATATAATTGTAAAATATAATACATAAATATATTAAATTAAACATTTTAATATATTATGCCTTATTAAATTATTCTCTATCTATTTTAAAACAAAGCAGGCCCTTAATATCATTTTGGCACATTACAATGGCATGGCATAATTATAGTAAAGTACTATCAATAAATCTTCTTGCTGGGTATATTGGCTTGGCAATAAATCTAAAACATTAAGAACATAGATATAATTTAGGATCTCAAAAGTGTAGGTGCTGATACGTCATAATGATAATATAGTCCCAAGTAGATAATATATTAAATGTTAATTGCATTTCTAGTATCTAGTTACCGCTTGCCTCGCAGCTGGGTATTCAGTTTATGGGTTTATCAAATATGTCATTATTAAATAAATATTTTCCTTGATCCTTGAGAGCTCCAATGCAAACGATATTGTCACCTTTGGCAATATTAAGTTGCATAATAAAATAATTCATTGAGTTCATACTTGTAGACAATTTTAAATAAACTTATTTAAATCTTAATTGTGTAGGTAATGTAAGTACCTTTTATTTCCAAGAGTCCAAGTCAAGACACAATAATATTAGGTTTATCAAGTTCCTTGCAAGTAGTTTAAAAGTTATCTTCTTTAAAAATATCTTCATAAACTTTTTAAAAACTTGGTGACATTCGCCATTGGATTAGTGTTTATGTTTAAGTACTCTGTGACTGTGATTGCGTAGTGTTTAAGTACTCTGTGATTGGATTACCGGAAATTCTTTCTTGCATGAACAATACAAATACTACTTATCAATAATTTTATTCACTTTAAGATTTAGTGGCCGCAAACATGCTCCGAGCAATTATAAATGTCCAGCCATAATTTTCAAGAAACAGAAAAAAAGTTTAATTAAAATAATAAACCATCTTTTTATGATTTCACTAGTAAATTTCGCGTGAAAACTTTTCGGTCACGTGGTCCCATAGTTTTCGCAAGCTACGTATTGGAACTGTCAAATAAAGCCACTCGCACTCGCGCAATGTTCGAGAAACAATACAATAACCACTGACAGATAACTTCACTGTGAACTTTACTTTCGTGAACGTGAGCGCATGAAACTCGCACTCGCGCATTTTTTTTCTTCACTTTCCCGCTAGATGGCTCTGCTTCGATCCCATACAAATTTGCATTTACGTAGCGAGCCCGTTATGTTACGGAAAACTCGCACTAAGCACACCGGACTCATTTCGTAAACACGTTACGCCGCATGAACCTAATGATTGAGCCATACATAATAACAATTTGTGCAACTTTATTTATTTCATTATATCTTAGAAAAGGCGGACTAAATTGTAAATACATTAACTTCCAGTGAAACTTTACTGCAAAAATAAATTATCATTAAAAGTTATTAAGAACTAATAAGTCTGGTCATCGTCTGTCTATGTGCCAAGTTTCATCTTAATCCGTGCATGCTAATCCAAACATCTACACAAACTTTCGCTTTTAAAATATTAGTAGTTAAGATGAAAAATTACAGCTTTGCTGTTGGTAATTTTTGGAATAAACAAATTATCTATAAAAAAATCCACTAATGTTCGGCACATTATTGGACTTAACAAAATCGATCAAACATTTTTAGGGTTCCGAAGTAAAATCGGAAACCTTATAGTTTCGTCATATCCGTCTGTCCGTACATCTGTCCGTCTGTCTGTCCGTCCGTCTATCCGTCCGTCTGTCCGAAGGAAAGCGCCGAAACCCTTAGTGCTAGAAAACTGTAATTTGGCATGGATATAGATAATTATTAAAACTCTAGAATCGTAGAATAAAATATTGAAAATCGTATAGTGTGGCGTATCGTTGAAAAGGTCTTTAAAAAATATTATGGGTCTTTCAAGACAATTTTTGGAATTAGGGGTCCGTTTTTGGGCGAAATATTTGGCTTTAAATTGCTAATTTTGGTTAGAGTCGTGCCCCCCCCCCCCCCCCCTCCCGTGCTGGCTAAACGGTTGGAGTTGGACAATTGAAAGAAATCTCAAAAATAGGTTATATGATGAGTTTACAAGGAAAACTATTACGGCTATGTTAGCATAAGTAGTTAATGAGTAATAATAGATAAATTTACTACCTTACATTGCGCGTGGCCTGACACGCACTTGCCCGGTTTTTGCGTTCATAAAGGCTTTATTTGTGTCATTTGAAGGATGTTTAAGATTCCAAAATTAAGTTACCCATACAATATTATTCTGTTTAAAAAATGACAATATTACTTATTTCAATATTTATCAACAAACATCGATTTTAAAATAAAATGTTGTTTTGGGCAACGTTTTTGTAGTTTCCTACTTAGTCTTGTTTGCTGTTACGTGAAACCAAAAGTGAGGAACTATGTACGATTTTATAAAATGATACATAAGCCACCTCTCTTGACAAGTTGCCAGGAATCCAATTTCATCACACCATCCACAGAGTGTTTATCGCTGTACTTGTGGTGTTTTTTCGTATATATTTCTCGTCCAGAATTGAGAAAAAATAATCAAACAGGAGTAACGTACTTAGGAGCCAAGAGTTTATTTTTACTTATAACTCAAAAATAAAATTATTTGAAAGTCAAACTTACAGATCGAAATAGCAGATTATTTTAACTTTTCTGCAAAATAACATGTTTAAAAAATAATTTGTACCTAATCTAAAGACTGTCTATCGTTGTCGTTATAATGTCACCAATTGCTAGTCATAAAATTATAAGTCATAAATTTTCTTTTAATATTTATAATAATATAACATATTGTGTACTAACCAAAGCTTTCGAGTTTCTTCGTGCTAGAAAGCTGTAATTTGGCATGAATATAAATATTTATTAAAACTCCAGAATCGTAGAATAAAATATTGAAAAACATTGTTTTCACGGTACCTCCGCTACAGGTAACGTGAGAATGATTTTTTTATAGGGTAGTGTGGAGTATCGTTGAAAAGGTCTTTCAAAAATATTATGGGTCTTTTAAGACGGTCTTTTAAACGTTTGGAGTAGGACAAGTGAAAAAATTCTCAAAAATAGGTTCTATGATGAATTTACAAGGAAAACTATCACGGCTATGTAAGCATAAGTACCTAATTAATGAGTAATAGTCGATAAACTTACTACTTCGGAACCCTATATTGCGCGTGGCCTGACACGCACTTGCCCGGTTTTTGAATGTTATTCATTTTATTATTTTAAATGCCCTCTCATAAACATATTGACATCCAATTTATTGTGTACCCAACGTAGAGGTGGATAATTATGGACCCTCTATTTATACCCTGTATATATTTTGATATTTTTACAATTTAAAAATACGGTCATTTTACAAGCGCAACAGCGACACGTGAATTTCGAATGGTCGTTGCCTCATGTTTGAGCAGTCGAGCGAACAAACAAACAGACAGAAGGATTGGCGACATTCCTCCCTTCTTTTCATGGTCTATCATCCCGGGACGGTATAGCTCTGTTGACGAAGTGTTTACCTTTCAACGGTTTCTAGTCCATTTACCATCAGTTCATAAAGTAAAAATGTTATAAAGAAAATATAAATTTTATCATCTACAATATTATTTTCACGTCGCCTGATCCGATGTATTAATATAATTTCATTCTACTTTACGATATCATAAAACAAGTAGGTGTTTGTACAAATAAAAATAAAATGAAAACATAAACCTACTGAGTTTTATGCATCTAATCATCTTTCACCCAAACACTTGATTCTAAAACAGCCATTACTAAAATGGAACTGTTTTCGTGTTGAGTCTTAGAAGATATTTTATAAGACTAGTACTCGTAAGTATTTCAAGCGTAAGTTTATTCATACGAAAACGTCCCTTAGGTACCGTTAGAGAGTTAGGAATATCTAACTTCAAATTTGAAGGCGCGGCAAAACAATAGCAAGTTCAATGCTTTTTCTTGCAAATGTACAATTTTGATAATAAATCGTTATATAAAAAACTTACATGATTCTTTACCCCAGTTGGCTCTTTAGTAAAGGCTCTGCCAGCATAACCCAGTTTCGATTCATCATGAAGAATTGTGTTTCTTCTGGAGAGAATCACATTGCGAGATCATTAATGAATTTTTAATTGATTCCATTCCATAATAATGGGTTCGGTAATGGTCAAATGGTGTCGCTTTAGCATTTCATGTTTCTATTGGTAGATAGATCCAGTGAGTTGTGTTTGTAGGAAACTCCGTATATTCTAGTGTAAATAAAACAAAATAATTCTGACACATAATTTTATCTATATTTTATCTCACTAGGCATCATCTCTGTTTATAAATAAGAAGATACGGATAATTAAATACGTATATAAAAAAACAAAGGTCATGCTACCAAAACAGTACAATTAAAATATTAATTAGTTTTATATTACATTTATTTTAAGGGATTTACTAGGCATAAATTCTTATTGTAAATTTATTTATTTATTTATTTAGTTTAATTTATTAGCACGGTGAAAACCAATAACACTAATTAATATAAGTTATACATTTACGGTTACTTATTATTTTGAAAAAAGCAAAGACAATAAAATAATAACTAAAAACAATAATAATAAAAAAATAATAAATAATTTAAAAAACATAATTAAGAAATCCTTTTTCAATAATTATAAAAGCAGAAAAAAATTAATCTAATGTCAACTCAAATTATCATAAAAATTTCATACACAAATTAATTTAAATTCATCAATAAATTAACTACTTAATAAACAAAAACTAAAATTTAATTAATTGAATAATAATAAAAATAACTAATCAAATCATACATACATCACTCATTCGTTCACAATACCGCAGGCACTCTTTCAAAATCGTCTTCCATTCATCCGCAAATAGGTCACAATTAGGGGAGTCCATGGAGGGAAAAATTATTAATGTTCCGCTATATTTAAATACATTAATTTACTTTGATTTTTTTATAGAACTTAAAATATTACATTTGGCTCCATTCATATCCCGCTATTGAGCTCAGGTCCCTCTTCTTGAGGAAGCTTAGGCATACTCCACCACGTCTCTATGTTATTATAGGATTATATTATATGTATGACTTACAGTATGTTATGTATTAATTTCCCTTTAAAAATAAAACGTAAAACTGAACATATCAGGAGACACAGTAGTGTCTAGGACAAGTACACACACACATACATACACCCTCTCAAAAATGTCACTTGACGCTATAGTCTCTTTTCTCGAAACCTAGTGTGACGTCACCAAACAAGCCGTCACGAAATTTTTAACTCCATATTTTTCATTATTAGCGAAACGTCAACGCTTTGTACTTTCACACATGAAAATGATTAATAATTGTGTGCATAAAACACTAAAAATTATTTCGATCTTTCAATTATTTAATACTTTACAACAATAAAAAATTTGGCCCGGTCCCTTTTTGGAATCTGAGCAGCCTAAATCGGCAATTTCGGATGAATTTTTACTAGAAGGTTGGTATTGAATTTTCTTTTTTTTTTCTTCGTACATGGCATTGGCGTATTATATATTTCGATATTAATGGCTGTGACCACAGACACATGCTTAGTAAGTAGACAGCGTATACAGACTATACATTGAGTGCTTGCTTTAAGGATATAATAGTCTAACTGGATCACAATCTTCGAAGATACCTGAAGATGACACAATTGACCATTTTTCTGTTGTGTTCATGTTATCTATAGTCCCAGGATATATTATTCGATGGTGTTCAAATATTTTTATAATTGCAGTGCACTTAAAAAAATAGATGTAGGTACCTTAATAAATAATATTGTTTCATTTTATTATTACCTTACACAAAAATAATCATAATAATATAAAAACATCAGTTTTCATGACAAAGATAATTTTGAAGAAATTATTAAAAATACTAGCTGACCGGGCAAACGTTGAACTGCCTCTTAAATTATATCTAGATATAGGGACACAACCCTTGGGTTAAAATTATGAAATTTTTCACATTTATAACTTTAAATTACATCCCTTATTTTCACCCTCAAGGGGTGATTGTCCAAATAAACTTGTCACAGTACTTTTGTTTTTATAGGTATGGTAAATTATTAATTTAATTATCGCCGAGAGTCGATATTAAAAAATAGGGGTTGGTGGTAGAAGGGTTAAAAATTAAAATTGTGTGTATTTTTTATGCCAAATCCTAAGAAAATTCAAATAAAATTTTTTGTCCAAAAAATAAAAAAAATTGGCGTGTACCATACTTAGGGGTATGAAAAATAGTTTGCGTCTTATTCTCAGACCTACTGATTATATACACAAAATTTCTTAACAATCGGTCAAGCCCTTTCGAAGGAGTTTGTAACTAATACTGTGACATATGCATTTATCTTAATCTTAATATATATAAACTACGTGTCACGTTGTTTGTCCGCGATGGACTCCTAAACTAATTAACCAATTTTAATCAAATTTGCACACCGTGTTCAGTTTGATCTAACTTGAAAGATAGAATAAATAACATCTCAAAAAAAAAAACTTAAAGAATGAAGTCTGCCCGGGCAGCTAGTATATACATATAAAAATAAATTGCTTTTTGTTTGTGTCACTTAAACTTGAGATTGGCTGGACCGATTTGGCAAATTTTGATCTTGAAATATTTGTGTAACTTCAGGGAAGTGCGTTTCAACCATAGATATGTTACTCTATCTGGATCAGAGACTATGTACAGGTATCTGACGATCGATGATGTCATATCGGAAGGACCATTCGACCAATCCCAGGCCGGATTGAGGTTGTCCTTCTTAAATTGTAGGGTGTCCACACTTAGAAAAATTATATCCTATTTTGATATGGTTCTTCAAAATGTTTTCTATATGTAATTTTTCTGGTAGTAATCATGATAATATTGAAATAATATATTTTAATAAAATTTCTTTAAAATTACCGACTTTATATTATTGCATTAAAAGTAAATTGAAAATTAAGGTACACCATTACGGTACATCTATATTTTAATTTCATCTTAGATGTTATTAAACCATTATAAAAAATCGCATTCTAATGGTATAATAATATAATATATCCTGGGACTACACATACATGTAACATAACATGGAAACAATACAAAAATGGTCCTTCTTAATATGACGTCTTCGATCGTCAGGTACCACTACGAAGTTATGTATCCAGTTAGAGTAATATATCCATGGCTGTAAATTGTAAATTAAGTACTCTGTGGTGTAGTACTCTGTCACTCTGTGTTGGTAGCATTGATTATTTGAATTGGCTATTAGACAAGTTTTGGAAATATATTTTAAAATTTTCGTAGGTTTATTTTATACCTCTTACAATATTTATTTTTTCAAAAAAGTGATATTTAGTAGGAATAAAAATAACTTTTAGTCCATTAATTTGAAATTCGCGCGAAATAGTCGGCCATCTGTCACTTACTGGCTGTGACGTCTTATTTCAATAAACAAAAGTTTATTCTGTGAGTTTATTATTATTTAGGACGCTCTAACTCTGAAGATATTTTAACTGAAAAACTTACACCTTTTTCACTGGAATTGTGAAAATGACAAGCTACAAGCCATGTGCAGTGCTTATGTGTAGAAGTACTACAATTAAATTTCCTAACAAATTGTTTAAACACGTTCCTAAAATTCCCTCAAGTCTCAACGTCGAAAGCAGTGGTTACATTTTACAATTAGCACGTCGAGGTCGTCGAGACCCAGAGTTAACATCTGATAAATCTGCAATATTCTTTTGTGAAGATCACTGATGTAAGTATTTAGAAGTAATCAACTTAGCCTCTGATTTACAAAAAAAAAACAAATTAAACCTAACCTAATGTTGTTCATAAAACATGATCAAAATAAAAGTAAGTAATTAATATATTTGTGTTACTTTACAGCTGCCTAATGATATGGGAAATTACATCCAATACAGTGTGATGGGGTCTGTTGGCATAATAAGACTGAAGCTAGACTGTTTACCATCAAAATTTCAATGTCAACCAGACAGAATAAATCGCACCGCACCGCCACAGCCTCGATCAGCTGCAAGCAAAAGACAACGTATGAACATAATACAAGGAATATTTTCAGAGGAAACTCAAATGCCAACAACATTAGCCATGACAAGCAATAACGGTGAGTAAAAAAACAATTTAATAATACACAACCCTTTTATTTTTTAATCTGAGTACACAACAATATGTTGAAAAGTTCATAAGTAGTACCTTTGCCATGTACCATTACCATATAGGTAAGTATGTAATAAATAATATGTTTTGATTTTTCCAGATTTTTTGTCTGCTACTGAGAAAGATGACTGTTCAAACTCAGATCAGGCGATACAAGTATGCCCTGAAATGAGTAATAAATTAGTTCGAGTGTGTATGTCTGCAAAGAATAGAAGCAGATATGTACAAACTATTACTCAAAGTAAGGATAAAAATACTTCTTTAAAGACTCATGTAATAACCACTGCAACATCACATTTTAAAATAAAGTATAGGATAGAATCAGCAGGGCATTCCAAAATCAGGAGAAATTTACTCTTTACTGAAAAGCTAGAAGCGTTGTCTTCAAACAGTTCATCACCATCAAAATTGCAACTTAATATTGACAGTTCACCATCTGTTCAATCCTTATTAACAAAGACAAGCAGCGATCAAGAAACTCAATCTGAATTATTAGAATTAAAGAGGAAAGTTGAAGCAGAGAAACTATGTTGAATGTCAATTGAAAATACTGTACGACTGATCAAGAAAAATCTAAGATATTAATTAGGTTTTTCGAAGGATTGTTATTTTTTGATTGAAATTTTGAAAAAGCACATTAACCTTCCTGAAGAACATATTATTGTTATGTTTAAAAAAATAAGACTAAATACACCATTTTCTGAGCTTGGAGACCAATTCTGAATGTCACTGTCGCTAGTAAAGTATTTATGAAATCTGTAATTCTAATTGCAAGTGTGTTAAATCCATTTATAATTAAATCAAATAAACAATTGGTAAATCGGAACCTACCTATGGCGTTTAGACATATGTGTCATAATATCTATTGTATCGAGAATTCTCTATGTTAAAACCTCATTCTGTAGTGAATATGAAATTGTTAAAATATTTAGATAAATGTGTTATTGTTGCATGTGCACTGATTAACCTACAGGATAGTTTAATTAAAAATACATGATTTGTTAATATAAATTGTTTTATTTGGTACTATTATAAATTAATGGATATTTTTCTTCCAATATGATTCTAAGAGTAAATCTTTTACATATAGGTACATAATCATATTCTACAAGCACAATATTGACTTTCTGAGTGTCTTCAAAGTCCCATGATGCCAAACAAAACAAATACTTTTTCAGTTTAGTTAAGTGCATTTGCAGTTGCACTTGTGCGAAGTACTTAGCAGTAACTTGATTCATCGAAACATATTTTTTTGAAGTTCATTGGACTCATTCATTGGACATTTTATTTCTATTACTGTGTCACCATTTAAAATTCCATCCGGTGATGCTGGTATCATAGGATATTCTTGACACATGAACAAGCCGCACTGAGAAATTTCTCCAAGTAGATTTTTTAATTTTTGTTTTACAAGGTCTTCTAATTTTTGACCCCTTTTAATAGCAACTGTGTCTGGAACACCATACGACTCGAGAAGATCTGAAATCATAAACATTTAAAAATCATTAGTTAGGGTGTCGTTATGGGGGCGCTGAGGAAAAACTTAGAAAAAGTCCTCCTGTGACCCCTTAGCAAGACTCTGACCAATTTTGCTTATTCATTTCAGTACTTACATGAAGGTTTTTCCATTCCGAAACTCGGCAGAGCAAAAGTCAGAGATACACGCAAAGAAATTTGCAATTAAATGAATCAACTTTAGGCAAATTCGCACTGTCAGCTTTTGTATGGCCTGACTCCATTTTACAAAACCTCTCAAAAGCACAAATCAAAATATATCTTAATAATTTTCTCAATAAATTGCACACGATAAAGTAACGACGCTTTATTTATTGAAATGTGACGTCATACAATGTTCAATCATGGCAGCCCACGTTTCGGTTCTCGTATCCACAGGTAAAAAAACTCAAATCTATTTTTCAAAAATAAAAATATTTACAATTTGTTTTCATGCAAAAAACGTATTGTATAATTATTGTTAACCACTATACAACCGTATTTATCACATTTCATATTTTACCGTGACAACTGTCAAATAGCCAATTGTTTATTTTTCATAAGTCCACCGAGTAAAATGCCTAGATTGATAAATAAGGGGCTAAAAAAAATCAAATGGTTGATTATTATTACTTTTGCCGTATTGGGGCGGCTTAGAATACCAACCCCAATCTCACGCCAGATGGGTGTCGTAAAAGGCGACTAAATCCGGCCCGCTGGTGGTAGGGCCCCTCGAGGGATTATATTGGTAATATTGATTTTAATTGTTAATTAATACCATTATTACTATTATTATTTCTCCATGGGGTTCGCCTGGATAGCTACCACCCTTGAGCATGATGAGTCAGCCGCCAAACGACTCGTGTTCCGGCTGGGGGCTTGAGAGCCAGTTCTTTCTTTCTTTTTCTTCTCTCTTTCTTGGCCGGCAACATATCAGTGATGCCTTTGGTGTTGCTGGTGTCCATGGGCGACGATATCCACTTACCACCAGGTGGATCGTCAGCTCGTTTGCCGCCTAATTCCATAAAAAAAAATATTAAGCAACGTTTGCAGAAGTTGGATGTCTATTACTTAGACACTGGAGTTCGATACCGAACTCAATTAAAACAAACTCTTGCTTCAAAACTAGTTTAATCTTGATTTTCTAGATATTTAGTGACAATCGTCTAGCTGACATGAACTTGAGTTGAGAACTAACTAGAAAAATTAAAGAACACTCCCACGGACACAGTCTTATCGCGAATAAAAATATGTAACACGAGTAGGTTGTTTAGTTAGTTCGTGTTCGCATAAACATTGCCCTGTAGGTAATCGTTAGGCGCGAACATCATCCCCGCCGTTAAAATCGCCGGATTTTAACCCTCAGCTTGATTCTCTGTCGCTGGTAGAGGGCTTAGTCGTGTGAAAGGTCTGCGAACAATCCCTCTAGTCGTTTGGACGTCCGCCACGCGACTCACACCGTCAGGACCAGGGAACAGCTTACTGATACGCCCCACACGCCAACATAGTGGTGGCATATTTTCCTCTTGCAATAGCACCAGGTCTCCAAGTTTCAAAGGGGTATCAGGAACGCGCCACTTTGTTCTCTGTTGTAATTCTGCCAAGTATTCGTGCTGCCATCTCCTCCAAAAGTGTTGTCGGATTTGTTCGAGCCGTTGGTATCGTCGGAGATTAGTAGCCTTGCAGTCGACGAGATCCGGTGACGGTAATGCAGTTAGCGGCCGACCAAGCAGAAAGTGCCCCGGGGTGAGGAACTGAAGGTCATTGGGGGATGAGGACATAGGACAAATGGGTCGGCTATTTAGTATTGCTTCAACTTGCGCAAACAGGGTGCCTATCTCCTCGTATGTTAAATGCGAATTGCCCATAACACGCCTGATGTGAAACTTGGCGGATTTCACTCCAGCCTCCCAGATGCCACCAAAGTGGGGAGCGTAAGCAGGGGAAAATATAAATTTAATTTCTTCCTCACTGCAAAAGGAATTTATTGATTCTTTATTAGATTTTAAAAACTTGCCTATTTCTTTCGCGGCGGCTACAAAGTTTCGTCCGTTGTCACAAAAAATCTCTGCAGGCCTTCCGCGACGGGCCACAAATCTACGTAAAGTTAAAATGAAAGCTTCTCTTGAGAGGTCGCTTACAGCTTCCAAGTGTAAGCATTTAAATCTCAAACAAACAAAAATACATAAATAACATTTCGATGTCCTTGCTCCGCGGCCCCTTCGATTTAGGATAAGGAAAGGACCAGCCATATCTACACCAACACTACGAAACGGGAAGTCCACCGTAATACGCTGTGAGGGCAAGTTTCCCATCAAGGGAGTTAAAGTCTTGCCTTGCACCTTCCTACACTGCATACAATTGTGCACAGTTCTCCTCGCAAGGTGCCGGCCATTAATGGGCCATATATAGTTCCGCACGCTAGCGAGAAGTAGCTGTGGACCAGCGTGTAACTTATGCAGATGCTCCCGCTCAAAGATAAGTTTAGTGAGGTAGTGTGATGAATGCAATAAAATTGAATGCTTACTCTCAAATGGAAGTGACGATTGGTCTAAGCGACCTCCTACGCGTATCAATCCATTAGCATCCATGAAAGGTGTAAGAGCTATGATGCTAGACCGAGAACTGATTTTCTTATTTTTAGCTAACAAGCCATATTCGACAGGAAATGATTCCTGTTGTGCTACGCGACAAAGCAAATGAAAGGAGTCTTGCAATTCTTGTACACTTAGTGCTTCTAGACGCTTGGATTTAGGATTTCTTAAATTGTGAAGAAATCGCAACACATACGCATACACTCGCTTTAGTCGATTTAATTTAGAAAAATTATGGAATTGAATTATCGATGAACTGCTATTGTCTAGATTCGCAACATTTGCCTTTAACTCTAGGTCATTTAAGTCTTGTTGAACATCTCTAAGTAAGGTAGGCCAAGATGATTCGTCTAACAATAAAAACTCAGGACCAAACCACCACAAGTTATTATTCTGAAGTTCTTCAGGATACGCCCCACGGGATATGAGATCAGCAGGATTCTGTAAGGTAGGTACATAGCGCCAACACCCAACATCGGTTAACTCTAGCACCTCTGCGACTCTGTTGGCCACAAATGCTTTAAGTTTTCTAGAACTAGTGCGTAGCCAAGCAAGAACGACGCTAGAGTCACACCAGTGGATCCTGCGTTTTATATGAAACCTCAACGAGTCAGCAACTGCCTTACATAGCCGAGCCGCCAATACAGCGGCACATAGTTCCAAGCGAGGTATAGTGTAGGTCTTCACAGGTGCTACCTTTGACTTGGAACATAAAAGGTTGACACTCACGTTGCCTGCTGCATCTACAGACTTAATAAAAATGCACGCGCCGTACGCTCTCTGTGAGGCATCGCTGAAGGAGTGTAGCTCTATTATGACTGGTAAGTCGCATAAAACCTTCCTAGGTATAGAGAGCAAAAATAAATTATTTAAAGTATTATAAAATTTCAGCCAAGCCCTTTGCATATCATTTGAAATTTCGTCATCCCAATCAACTTTATCGATCCATAACTGCTGCATAATCAATTTAGGGATAATTATACAGGGGGACACAAAACCTAGTGGATCAAAGATTCGAAAAGATGTTGATAATATAAAACGCTTAGTTATTTTCTCTGTACTAGGAGGCATGTCAAAGGAATAAAATAAGCGATCTGTTGCCGAATCCCACCCTAAGCCGAGGGCGCTTGCAGACTCACTTAAAACTAGTTTGTCAGTAGAGCTTGAAGAGCAGGACTGTAGAACTAAAGGAGAATTTGATTTATATTTGCGTAAATTAAAGCATCCTGCCTTCAAGGCCTCCGACACAGAATGTTGAATGCATTTCAATTCATCTTCGTCGTTGCAACCAGTAATTAGGTCATCCACGTATAGGTCATGTTGTAAAATAGTTTTAGTGAGTGGATCCTCGCACTCCTCCCCCAGTTGCCAAAGACATCTCGTGCTCAAATAGCACTTGCAAAGCCGTAAGTAATAGTATTAAGTCTCAGTGTTTTGAGGGGCTCACGTTCATCCTCTCGCCATAAGATGAGTTGTAAATTGCGATCGGATTCGTCTACCACAATTTGCCGGTACATCTTTTCTATATCCGCGGTCAGGATGTACTTGTGGAGGCGAGTCCGAACCAATATGGAGAAAAGAGAGTCTTGTATTTGAGGTCCAACCATCTGAATGTCATTGAGAGATACGCCGGAGGAGGTGCGAGCAGACGCGTCGAACACCACTCTTATTTTAGTTGTCTCACTATTCTCTTTGAACACCGGATGATGAGGCAAATAGTAACATAAATTCAATGGAGGACTATCAAGTGTTACTTCCGAAAGATGACCTAATTCTGCATATTCCCGGATAAATGCTACATATTGAGATTTGACCTCAGGCTGTCTCTTGAAGCGCTTTTCTAAATTACAAAATCTTTTCTTGGCCATGGCATGTGAGTCCCCAAGACAGTCGGGTGATTTAACTAAAGGAAGCCTCACACAAAATCTACCATTGGACAAGCGACGGGTGTGTTGCACAAAATGCCTTTCACATGCCTGTTCGCTGTCATTTAAATAAGCCTTAGGAGGAATCTCCTCTAGTTCCCAAAACCTACTCATTTTAGTATGTAGATCATCATCTTGTGTAGAATTAGTAAGAACAGTATTACACTTTACATTATTATTAATTTGCTTGTTAAACAAAGGCACGGGACCACCAATAATCCAGCCTAACTTCGAACTGTGTAATCTAGGACACCCTGGGCCCAACGACTGTTGCTCGCAGCCGATTATGTCCCAAAACAGATCCGAACCGATAAGTATATCAACTTGAGACGGTTCATAAAACTTGGGATCCGCTAAAATAATATTACTAGGAATTTTAAGTGAACTAATATCAAAACTAGAATTAGGTAGCGAACTAGTAAGTTGGTTCATGACATAAAAATTCGATGTAACATTGAAGGACGTGTTACATGATTTAATTTGAACAACACAATATTCTGTGATAGTTCCTGAAGGATTATTACCAAAGCCAATAACATTCGTAGACATTAAAGGAGTGACATCTAGTGACAATTTTTGTTTCAAATTTAAAGTTAAAAATGAGGTTTGGCTGCCACAATCTAACAAGGCGCGCACGGTTACTGATTCACGCGTCCTTGGATTGACAACCTCGATCAGTGCCGTCGACAGTAGGACTTGACTAATATTCTTATTACAAAAGTTAGTTAACGTGCCTACGGGGCTAATATTGCTTACAGCACTGGCTGTATTGCCTTCGATATTAGTAGCAAGGTGCAGGAGTGAATTGTGCCTTCTTTTACACTCTCGACACGGACTGAAACGACATTGACGAGAAAAATGGCCAGGTTTCAAGCAATTCTTACATAGTTTCATTTTAGTTGTCTGGGCTATACGATCACTAACGCTCATCGCCTTAAATGATGGACAATCAAATATCCTATGCTCAGTAGAATTACAACAAGGACATAAATTAGAAGAAGTCGGCCTTTGTTGTTGATCTCCATTAGTGTTGCTGTTACTAGTGCACGCATATGACTTCAAGTGTGAACGTTCCGTTTTGGCAGTAGCAGCAGCCGCGGCTCGTGGCTGACCATGATTAGACTTAGAAGAGCTCTCAGCCTTACTGCGATGTACTGATTCTAGAATGGCCGCACGATCGTTCAGAAACTTGTGAAAATCTTTAAGCGTGGGTGTATCAGTTGACATCGCATTACGGTGCTCCTCCCATCTCATGAATGTGGTACTGTCTAGTTTAGATGAAACCAAATGTATAACAATAATGTCCCAATGCTCAGTTGCCTGTCCTAGACTGGACAGTGCCCGCAAATTCTTAGTCACGTGATCGACTAGGAAGCGCAGCGACCTCTCAGACTCTTTTTGTAGTGCGGTAATATTAAAAAGCGAACTTAGGTGATGATCTATTAATAAACGTTTGTTGTCATAACGCTGTAATAGTAGGTTCCAAGCCTCCTCATAATTATTGGAAGAAACTTCGAGATTCGCAACAGTACGAGCTGGTTCCCCCTCCAAATACGAAAGTAAATAATGGAACTTGTTCACGGGGCTAATTCGACTATTTTGATGAACTAGAGATTTGAATGTATCCCGAAATTCCATCCACTTAAGATGTGAACCATCAAACTTAGCAATGTTAATTAACGGAAGCCTAAAACTGGTTTCATTATGGTCAAGCCCACAATGGCTTGCATTATGACAGTTACTAGAGCCGTGGGCACTGTCAACGTGACTGTGCAACTGCAACAGGGTTTGAGCCGCTACAATATTGCTAATAAAGGCCTTCTCAATAATTTCTCGTTCCGCAAGCTCCTCGTCTAATTTATTAAAATTAATAACCTCAATCTTGCTTTGTAAATCCTCAAATTTAGAAGATAACGCTTCAAATTTACTAAGCTTAAGAGTAAGTTCGGCCCTTTCCGTCGTAGTAAGCGTTTCCAACTCATTCAATCTATCAATATATTTTTTAAACTTGGTTATTTGTCCCTTGACAGAACTACGCTTAGGAATTAGTTCCGCCAAGGTTTTTACGTCATCATCAATTCCCATCGTAAAACGTTAAAAATTGTTACAAAATTCGTGAAGAAGAAATTAAATTAAAGTGTAAACAAACAACAATGTAACAGATATAAGTCAACGTAAAATAATAAAATGAAAGTTTACAATTTAAAATAACTAATGAAAACGCTCACGCCCCTTTCTGGTGGTATCTGCCGCACGGGAGGTCGAGGTGGTGCTCTAGCGGGCACAAACAGCGCAGCGACGTGACGGCGCGGCAGCGGCGATGCGTATCGGGCCCGCTCACTAGTTAACGGCACCCCTGGAATGTTCGGCGGAATAATCAACACACAGAAGTAACGCGGGACAACAATAACGGCGTTTAGGGAATCAAAATAAACAGAAAAGATTGAAAGAGTCGCCTAAATAACGGTAAATGTAGTTACGGTTTAAGAATAAACAACTATATTTGATATTAAAATCTGCTTGATATTGTTTAAATATAACAAGTAGACAAAGGGATTACTTGTTTTCTAGAGAGAGTTCGACTACAAAATCGGATGACGCAATACCTACCATACCTTATTCACAAAGGTAAAAGTATTATCTATTATGTTTGCACAAGTTAAAACTACTAAAGGATGTTCAGAAAATGATTGAAAGAGGGATTAGGGTACTGAAAGGGACACTTAGCTGCAATAGTCTGCTGCGCTGCGGGTGGTCCAAAGTCCAACATCCGGCGATGCTAATTCCGTGTTCCTTTCAAATGTAAACAAATGTTCCGTGGTGTTCAGCTCGTTCCTCAATACTTGACTGGACTCGGTGCGGTGCCGCCCGATAGCTGGTTGCTACGACGCTGTTGCTGACCAATTCCAGCAGGACTCCAAGCTTCCACAATCCAGATGTTCAAATCGATATTGTCTTCGTCAGGTTACATCCTGCACTGGTCGCCATATATGTCTATTACTTAGACACTGGAGTTCGATACCGAACTCAATTAAAACAAACTCTTGCTTCAAAACTAGTTTAATCTTGATTTTCTAGATATTTAGTGACAATCGTCTAGCTGACATGAACTTGAGTTGAGAACTAACTAGAAAAATTAAAGAACACTCCCACGGACACAGTCTTATCGCGAATAAAAATATGTAACACGAGTAGGTTGTTTAGTTAGTTCGTGTTCGCATAAACATTGCCCTGTAGGTAATCGTTAGGCGCGAACATTGGACATTGAATGGATTGGATGGGCAACCTCCGTCATGGTACTTTACTGTACTTCCATATTGTAGGTATTACTCAAATACAATATAAATACAAAACTACAAAGAAACTCAAGTCGTTTGATAAAATTAAAATACTGTCGATGTCGGCGGACAGCCCTATCGCGCAGCTACTTCCGCGCGGCCGTAGGCAAGTTTTTCGAGAATAGGGCCGAGTTACGTTACTGGATATCTCATTATACTGTGGAATTATTGTTGGATCAGTTGGATCTTATAGATTCACTTTGGCGGAAATAAATGTCAGTATTGCCATACAAAAAATAATTTTCATACAGTTATATCCTTGTATGTATAATTTCAGGCTCTTTTCTCTATTTGATGTCACTATAATGTATGGGGCGATTGTAGGATCTCAGATCGTACACATTGATGAAAAAAAACAGTGTTACCCTACAAACAATAATTATTTTCATGAGGCAAAATCAACGGCTTCCTGGCTATTGATTTTTCAAAAATCTAATTATGCAGTTTTGGTTTTCGTGAAAATCGGCTCCGAGACTCCTTTGACCACTTTTCGCTATTCCTCATAGTTTTGAATTTATCCATCCACGCCCACTTGAAAAATTCACCTTGTATACTCTTCTGGCAGATACTTGCAACCGCTAGAATCTTCCAGCTGTTTACATATACTTTTTAACAACTGAAAGAATGTTCCCTGAAAATTTGAGCCATGTGGGAGCAGGTTATGAATTGCACACCCGATGACAACTTTACTTTGTTCTGGCACATACTTGCAACCCTCAAAATGGGTTGGCAATTTTTTTTACACTTAAGCATATCTAAATTACAACCTATTAAAATTATAGCCTTGTGGGAGAAGGTTAAAAAAGAATATTTTTTGCATTTTCAAAAAATTAAGGGATGACGCAACCGCGAGATGCCTGCCAGAATGGTACTTTCTTATTTGACTGATAATAAAACATCGTAAAAAAAAATTCGAGCTCTGTGGGAAACGGATTAGTCAGATGGTTCAGTAGCTCTTAGACATATTGCTGCATATTGGCTGTGTTAGAGTTAGAGCAAAAAATTTCTTGATATTGACGTACCTATCGAGAGTAAAGCACAACTTCAACCGCTTCGCGGTTTAAGGCGTGCAATATTTTTTAAAAAAAGTTTACTTTACAAAAAGACATGAAATCCGAACAAAAACAGTTTCACTGTAAAAAAACAGGACAAGTACACTTCAAAAGATAGTTACAAAAATGATAATTAAGTTTTTACAAAAAGTTATGAAATCAAAAAACCCAAGTACATAACCGTTTTAGATAAGAAAAAAAAATTTGCTGCTAAAAGTAAAAAAAAATGGTGTACTTGGTGTGCATAATACTTTATAGTGCGCGCTTATTTCAAAATAATCTTAAATTAAAATTTAAAAAATCCCGTCAGTTTTATTTACACCAAACATAGATAAGAACACTCGATTAAGTCACCTTTCAGACAAAAAAGACGAGATCAAAATCGGTTCATCCGTTTGGAACATACAGATACACAGACACACAGATACACCGAAACACAGACACGTGAAACTTGTAACATCCCTCTTTTTTCGTCGGAGGTTAAAAAGTTTTAAAAAATATCTTCCAAATTCAGTGGCGTGTGGTACAGCCATACAAGCCGAAAAGCCCAGCTTACTATCATTGCTTTACTATAATCGCTATGCAGCTGTTAAATATTAAACGTATGGAATGGAGTGCTCTGTGATGTCGGGTCAAAGATCCCGAGATCCTGGGTTGTACGACACAGCTGGGCTTGCCTTGTTCTGACGGCCTAGGCTTCCAATGTCAAGTCAGATCGAAAATCATAATTATGCACACCAAGTACACCATTTTTTTTTACTTTTAGCAGCAAATTTTTTTTTCTTATCTAAAACGGATATGTACTTGGGTTTTTTGATTTCATAACTTTTTGTAAAAACTTAATTATCATTTTTGTAACTATCTTTTGAAGTGTACTTGTCCTGTTTTTTTACAGTGAAACTGTTTTTGTTCGGATAAAAATATGCTGTTTGTATTATAACGTATTATATTAGAACATTTAACTGGCTTATGAAGGAAACATTAAAATATTTCATAAAAACAACAGCTGCACTGGTTTAAAAGTTGCTACAGCAGCGGCGCGATCCAAGCAATACGATTACGCTAGAAATTTATAGATACTTTTAAATACACGTAACATGTAAAGAGGTTTTGTACGAGTGCTAACGTTATACGATAAACACGGACGTAAAAAAAAAGACGGACGTAATCCCAAGAACAAATTCAGTGAAGCACCCATCGTAATACAAACTCTCTATTCGTACAAGTATATACACCCACACATTGACACCATACTGCTATGACATTGACACAATCGCGAATCAAAAATTACAAAATTACGCACACATGGTAAGCGAGCTGTCATTGCTATGCTTCACTTTCGATTAGATAAGGTTACGTCCGTTCTTTTTTTACGTCCGTGACGATAAAATAAAGATTTGACAAGGAATAAAGAACAAGGTGTCAAAAACATAATACCTTCTCGTGTCATGTATATCGATAACTATCGATAATATAAAAGGCTCGTGAATTATATTCGGTCGATTGACCCAGCTATCGGCTGTGGCAGGTCGGTGGCTCAAATTTATGAGATCGTTTCAATAATCCATCCATACAGATACAGTCCCGCACATGAACTGCTTGTGATACGCCCACGACAAATGTTATACTCGTATCTGTCAAAAGATTGATGGACAAAAGTTATGGCGCTGTAAATCTACCGTTAATGTAGATCCCTTTTGGATGTCCTATGTCCTTCATCAAAATACCTGTTTTTAGTCCTTCATGAATAAGTTTTTGTATAAAATTTTATGCGACATGTTGTTTCAATTTTAAAGTTTACAAAATAAAACAATAATTGTCATGTTAACATTATCCGTGACACAAAAATTTTATTCGTTTTGTCGATATGTTGCTAGTGACAGATTTATGTGACCTTGGTATAATATGAAAATATTAAGTACATCGTAAATTTAAAATAGCTGCTCATTAATATTATAATATTATTCTTTCATTCACGAAAATTTAAAAATGTGTAAGAATTTTAATAAAAAGAATATAGCATAAAAATAATATTTTAACTACCTTGTTTAATCTGTTTACCAAATTGTGCAAAAATGCGTGACTGAGTAACAAACGCCCAAAACATGCATTTATTGTGCATTTTCCATCCATAAATTCTTGGAGATCTACTGCTGAATTATTGTGCAAATAAGATAATAATAATGTTTTTAAGATTGAAAATTTCGACTTTCGGCACAGAAGAAATAATAGAACTTATATTAAGGTCAATAGTTCTTGTCTCTTCACACATTCATACAGTCATACACTCAATATTATTATACTCTGTCTTTGTTATCCCCAAAACCATCCTTACAACATCATCAGAAACATGAAATTAATGAGTCTGTAGTATTTCATCAATGATTGCTATATTCTCAATCTAACTACTATTTGAAGCAAAACCTCAAGTTGTGAACTAGACCATCTGGGTGTAAATGTTGCCGTTATCAAATTTCACTCATTTTGCCCTTACCTTCTATTAAGATAGTTATCCGGCCCAAGTTCAGCGAGCCTGAAAATCCCAACATCCCAGAAGGTTGCCTACCCTTCCTAATCGATCCTCCTTGCTCTTAAAATTACGACTCAGGGTATTAAATTCAAGAATATCTTGTTATAATTGTCTGTCCAACGGCAAAGTTAAGTTTGTTACAAAGTTAGTTTTTATGTATAAGTGCAAGGTTCGGTTTTGCACTTGGCCGGTATTTTTAGAATACGGGTATTAATTCTGGAAGAAGCAAAAGATCTTCGACGCAAAGTGAGGTCGGTTAGTATTCAAACATATTTAACCTTTTATAAATTTTCTAAATTATGACAAAAACTTATTAAAAATCCCTCATTTAGGTCAAAACGTAGTGTAAAAACAAACGTGCATAATTATTATACTCGCAGCTATTCCGTCTCCCACTCTTCGTAAAGTATACAGGTTAATTATAGAATACTTAGCTTTAGTTTTATCGTGGTATAATATTTTATATTGTTTAACTCCTTTTTGCCTTATAGCAGTTATAGCCCTGCTTAATGTGTTTATCATACACAAAAATATTTTTCTAAATCTAACTTTAACTTTAGGCTACAGGGTCGTTGAAACTATGAGAAAATAATTAATACTGTTAAATGAAGCGTTTAAAATGCAGCACTTTCTTAAAATTTTACATTTTTCGTAACGTATGTCATTACTTCGCAAAATTTGAATTTTTTTAGTGGCACTATAGAATGGTGTAATAATACGGGTGTTTTTTTTTTCAAAATCAACGGGTTCGGTTCCTGACCAGAAAAATTGATGCAATGATGTAGTGTTAATTTACATCAAAAGTTTTTAAGCATTTTTCGCTATTCCTCATAGTTTCGGATTTGGCCATTAGCACCCAAAAATTAAAGCTGCATATTTGAATAGCATTCATCAATAAGTATCTCTGAAATAAAACAACTCTCTAGGAATCATTTACTTCCAAATTTCTCCACTGCACCAATTATTATCCTTTTCTTTGTTGAACACAAAACCACAAAATTTTCGCTGTCAAGATGATTTATTTTCATAACTATAAATATGTATAAGGCATTTTATATTGGGTATGCCAAATAGCTACTTGTAGCTTTTAATGATAAGTAAAAATAATTTTCAAAATAGCGGATATTATAAGTTGCTACTTCCGTTGCTGTGGTAAATAATAAATCATTGCGATGGCAACACAGCGAGACGTGACCGGGTTTAAGTCGTAAGTATATACGGATAACGTGTCTCAGTGCCGCTATAAATCTCTTCAAGATTATCTTTTTGTTATTAAGTTTTAAATTGCACTACGATTTCTTCCACAGTCTCAATGCTACATGAATTTGTTCATAAACTTGTGGATTAAGTTTCCTGGAGCGAAGCGAGCTTGGATCGCTACGGCGCTAGTAGGTAGCTACGTAATAAAAAATTACCGCGATTATCTAGAGCGCGAGATAAGTACCTTTTAATTACGGTTATTATGAAGATTAAAGTTTATCGCCGCACCGTATTAATTACTTTTGTTTGGCGACTCTTTAGTTAATGTTTTCTCCAAACACTTTATGTTTTTTGCTTTGATTTTTTGTATATACGTGTACATAATATATTGGGCGCAAGTGTCTCAGAAGCCGAAATGTAAATGATTATTATTTTACTAATAACACAACAAAAAAAAATGTTTGTGGAAAACTGAACTAGGTGCTTTCAGATAATGTAATATATTATACGTAATTAAAGATAGTTTTTTTACGTCACATTTAAATATAATATTGTTTATCAGTCGTTTCATTAATGGTAAGTCTTTTATCAGGACATGTCTACCGTCAATACGAATATTTGTCGATAATTTAGTTACTGTCAAACCCGCTAATAGTCCATCGCCCACAGAGCAGTCGCCATCGGCGGCGACGATAATTTCATTTCAACCGAATATTCGGAGCGAGCAAACTGGTAAAATACTAGTGCACCAATATATTGTGTGATCGGACGCTTGCGTCCTGCTATTCCTGTAATATTATAAATATGGAAATTTTATGGAGATGCTTGGATGTTTATTTTCCGGTCAAGAACATTACTGATTAAAGAAACTTGGCTCGGACAAACCATGGCTAGGATATATGATTTGTCCGGTTGTAGGTTAACCTACGAATTCATCTACAACTGAAAATATGGAGTTTATGCTACACAATATACATATATCTATAATAGAGAAAAGAGAAGAAAAAAAATGGTTGTCTATAAAGTCGGTTTACGGACGGTAGTTTAACGTGACAACGTCATGACAAAGCTCCGCTCCGCTCCGCCCCGCTCCGCCCCGCACCGCTCCGCTCCACTCGCCTACGGCTCACCTAAGGCATCGACTACGATACGCCAATCGTAGCCGATCGTGCCTCTCTCTCGCTTTTGCCGCTCTCTCGCTCGCGGAACGCTACATTTTTTCGTGCGTGCGCCCGGCGTTCATCGTTTTAATAGACGTTATCACGTCAAAAATGTGAATCTAGAATAGGATATAGGATACTAATTACATAAAGCAAAATAGGCAAAGCCGCGAGAGAGTGCTAATTGAAACATATTTCTTTTGAAATGAACGTAACTTTCCACAGTGAAAATAAACGTCTTTTGACACATAAATTTAAATTTTCAAGTTTATCCCATCCTCATGTTTATTCTATTTTCTCAAAATAATGTCAACGCAACATGAAAGTCTGAAAATATTAGCAATTTTAATACAAATCCGCGGGTGGCAGGCGGCAGATGGCACCACCTATACAACAGTATCTGCCGCAACTACTTAATGCCTAAACTTGTATAATATTTTGCCTCCTAATAGAATTGTGACACGCACTGCAAAGACACGTTTCGGCTCATTTAATGCGAAACTTGGCGATTATTGCGCGCAATGATACGATAAAGGAAACATGTTGTTGTCAGTTTTCTATAACCTTAACATTGACAATAATGGGGTTATGTTATTGTTACGATTACGATGGAGGGAAGGTAAAACCCTCCAGTGTAATTACTTTTAACTAGCTATTACGCGCGCTTCGCTTGACGTATTATAAAAAAGTAACCTATCTGATTGCAGTTGAATAATTGATTACCGTATTTATTTCTGAGAATGACCTTCAAACGATTAACATATTTTTTATTGTGAGTGATTTTCAAGCTCATAATTGCGATACAAAGATTATACCATAAGTTATACCAGTCATTATACCTTATATACCTCGATAAGGGCCTTAGGTTTTTCAAAGTCCTTCCTACGTTTTCATATACTTAATACAAAGAATTTTGGTGCAAAATTCATAATTCTACACTAACCCGTTGAAGCTCGTCTATCAGCTGTGTTGTGATGGAAATTCAGTTTAGCCAACCTTAGCTGACTGCCCGACTCCTGGTTGATTTGTTTATCTTACTAATATTATATGTTCCGACTGGGGGCTTGAGAGCCAGTTCTTTCTTTCTTTCTTTTTTTCTCTCTTTCCTGGCCGGCAACGCATCAGTGATGCCTTTGGTGTTGCTGATGTCCATGGGCGACTATAGTCACTTACCATCAGGTGGATCGTCAGCTCGTTTGCCAGCTATATCCATTAAAAAAATGTATGTAAATTTTTTGCATGGATATTTGTTACTCTTTCAGCCAAAAATTTCCGAACGGATTTTCATGAAATTTAGCACACAGGTAGACTATTAACTGGACTAGGATATAGTGTACTTACTATCCTGGGAAACGCGGGAAAAGCCACGAGCAGAACGCTAGGAGGAAATACATTTGTTTGCAAGATGTTAGTTTTCCGCAATGAAATGTTTTCGTTCACTGGTTTTCCGTCCTTCGTAGTTCGTCGTACTTACCTTAATTTGTGTCCATGCAGCAGGGGTATATATTGCCGTAGTATAAGTCAAATCTAATAGGATTAAGCTCGCTGAGAGGATGATTTCTTTCAGAGCGGAAGCCAGGGAATTGAAAGATGCAATGGTGGTCGAGATTATGATAGATTAGGTATTTCAGATTATTTTAAAAATAATTTTGCTGGAGTTGTTACGGATAGGGTTTCCATCCTGGTGTAGTGTGTTGTTAAGACACTTTTGTGAAAGCATTGTTAAAAAAATTCATACTACAGGATTATTTTCTTTTCGAGACACAGACAGAGAAACAGATAGTTCTGAATATTTTCATATTTTTAGGAATATTAGTATTTTCAAAAGAATTGTACTTATTAACTAATATGTAAACAACGTCTCGTATTTCAAAAACGGATTCTAAATTATTACAAACGCGGCATGTTTTAAACATAACATTATTTGTACAAAAGTTATCCGTTACTTTTATTTACGCTATTCAGTAATATCCTAGTTTTCTACAATCATTTATTTTACGAGCCCTGTAGGATGAGTATGTCAGGCCGAAGCATTATGAATGCTCCGAATATAAAGGTACCACAAATCCTACACCCGCCATTGAGCCAGAAAGCATTGTTATAAAAGCTTTTTCAAATATTGTGCTTCAGTCGTACTTTGGAAAATATGGTTGGATGTTAACCGCAATTCTTCAACATTTGTCGGCCTACCCGGATTATGTTATTTTATCCTTTCAAAATGTGGAATTGTAGCCAAATTTTTGACACAAATTTTTAATTTCCTGGATTATGGTCACGTAGACTCATCAGTATAAAATACAAAAAAAAATACACTTACAATAAAATGATAATGGCAAATAAACTAAATCCATGGACTACACATGGTCAATTTAGACCAAAAAATGAAAGTGAAGGTGCATAAATTCCCAACAAGCTGAAAATCAGTAAATAGCAACTTTTACAACTTTTTGAATCGTTCTATCTCAGAAATGGTGGTTCGTAGAAAAAAAAGTATTAATACATTTTTATAGATAATTTTATGATCTACAATTTTTTTCTAGAGGTACTTTATGATAAACCGACAAACAAGCTGTCGATGAACCTGATGGTGAGTGGTTGTCGTCGTCCCCACGGGCGCTTTTAACTGATTTCCATACATCAACACCAAAGGCAGTACTGATGCGTTGCCAGCTTAGAAGGAGAGAAGATAAGGACGACAGAAATACACTAGGTATTGCTTATTTAAAAAACTTTTGTCATCTTCATTTACGCAATATCCTGTATACTTCAGTGTATTGTGGAACTTTCTGTTTTATTTTTCTTTTTTCTTTTTCCATCCATTATTATGCTTAGTGCCGTTGTTAAACTTTACAATTTGATAACGATTATGAAATTTTAATTTTTAATATAATTATGTAATAATATACACGTACCACCGGTTTCTGCAAGGCTCATCAAGATTTAACACAAACTAGTAAACATTGAAAAATAAAAGGTAGTAAAAACATTATACTAACCTAACTCTGTCACATCTTAAGAACATACATCAGTACATGTTACTTGATGTTACGGGATTGCGTGAGTAGCTACCATTCAGGGGCAAGGCCGCTCACATACTATTTTGCTTAAAAGGAACATCGCTTGACTAATGTACCTACATCGTAAGGAAAAAGCTTCGTTGAGCTTTCAGCGCGTCTGTCAGAAACACGTTGATACTAACGGTGTTAGAATACATTAGCTACTACATATACGAGAACTACGAATTCTAGGAATACCAGCCACCTTTTTGAGCCACCATTATTTTTTGATAATCTTAACACAATGCCAGTAAAAATCCATTCAAGTATTATTACTAGCTTATAGAACAGACACCGCGAAGACAATGTATGTCATAATGAATTGGCGCCGATCGGCTTCCATTTTCAATGGATTCGTTCGATTTTGAAAGGAGAACGGGAGCTCAATTTTGAAAATAGAACCTCCCGGCGGGACACACATTTTGTTCAAGATGTCTGTTCTATGACTTTATCATACTTCAATGTAAAAATCTATTTTAATTTAAAATATTGTTCTTTCGTTTCTGTACAATGTACATCAAACCTGTAAATCAAGTCTCGTTTCTTTTTAAGAACTTTTCGAGATAACTGTTTACTTAAAATAGATCATTGGCCTGAGGACTTCAGAGCCTGTTCTTCTTTACCTTCTTCTCTTCTTTACCATGAGGTGGTTTCTAGACACCAGTCGTCACGTTTTATTTGATCTATGAACCACAAAAATTACGATACTTAAATAAAAAAACTTTTTTATCATTCACATTTCGTCATTCACACGCTCGCACTAGCATTCCCTGTATCGCGGGTGGCAAGAATATTACGTCTTTAACACCCACGATCCGAGTACAAATATGTATCTGTCACAAACATATTTGCTAACTGGGACATCTCGTTTCGCAGGCAAGGTGACGACCAACTAATCTACGTGGTCGTCATAATTGGTTCTTATTATATTATCGCCGTAACTAATCACACTGAAAATAATATAATTAATCGACCAATCCAGGCGTCTTAAATTTTAGTCTGATGTGCGACTGAGTAACGCATATAATTCAGTATATCTACCATTGCAGCTGCATCAAGACAGACCGCAAGTTTCCAAGTACACCATGAGCTAGTTTGCTTTTCTGATTCGATATATTGTTATGAAGATACTATTAACCCTAATCGCTTCGAAATTGTTTACAGTTTACAGGTAATGTTATAAAAATCTTGTGTTTACTCAAGTTAATCATTTTATGTGTCAGCTTTTTATTATTCTTTACATAGAAAAACGTTGATTTTTGCAATGTAGAGATACATGAGAACATATTATTAGGTAATTACTACATTTAAGTACTACCTTAACTCTTAACAAAACCTCCATACTAACTTTAAGATGATCCACACCAAAAGATTTGAGGAATCCGAAAATCTAATAGAATTCTTTTCACTTTATGTCGCGAATACTTGCTCTAACTGTACTTCACCCTCTTAAGTCGGCTAGTTCAAGTAAAAGGTTCGAAGTCGAGAAACTTAATTTCCCAACTTACTTCTCAGTTAATTTCGGTACCGCGTTACCGCGCCGCACTCACCCAACCCGACCTTACTAAATGAATTTAAGTTTCTTCGAGCGTATCCGAGTATCGTATTGACCAGGGACAGGATTCATCTGTTTTTTCATAATTTACCAAAAATTTACTAGGGCCTCTTTCACAACCGTCAAGTAAAGTCATAAGTAGTTACTTGCTAATAATGTTAATCGGCAAGTACAAGTAAAAGTCACAATTAACTTTTATCAGTTTCACAATATAAAACGTAGTTCCGAGTAACAACTTGACGGTTAGTTGAATGATTTTTCATAATGCGTTTCAACATTCAGTCAGTTTGTAATGCAGTAATGCTTGATGTGTCGAATAACAACAAAATTAAGATAGAACTATAACGTAAGTACTATGTAATTACTTCTAAGTAGTTTGGAGATTTGTTTCTTTATGTTTTTTTTTTCTTGGCCAGCAATAGTTTGTGATGTATTTGGTGTTAGTAATGTCGATGGGCGACAGTGTTCACTTACCGTCAGATGGTTTCGCTCGTTTTACGGCCAATAACATAAACAAGAAAATGTTTGCGTGTATTAGGTAATAGGTATACACAGGTACGAAGTAAAACTTATTTACCACGAGTAACCGCCCTCGCTTTGCTTCGGTTTTCTTATTTTTTTACACCTTGGGTTACATTATTGGAGTTTTATTAAGGATCCCTGATTTTTTTAAGATATAATATAGCCTATGTCACCCGGGGATAGTATAGCTTCCCGACAGTGAAATAATTTTTCAAATCAGTTCTGTAGTTTCGGAGTCTATTCAATGCAAACAAACAATCAAATCTTTCCTTTTTAGAGTTCCGTAGCCGAATGGCAAAAAACGGAACCCTTATGGATTCGTCATGTCTGTCTGTCTGTCTGTCTGTCTGTCTGTCTGTCCGTCCGTATGTCACAGTCACTTTTTTCCGAAACTATAAGAGCTATACCATGGAAACTTGGTAAGTAGATGTATTCTGTGAACCGCATTAAGATTTTCACACAAAAATAGAAAAAAACAATAAATTTTGGGGATTCCCCATACTTAGAACTGAAACTCAAAAATGTTTTTTTCATCAAACCCATACGTGTCTATGTCCATAACATCTATGGATAGGTCTTCAAAAATGATATTGAGGTTTCTAATATCATTTTTTTCTAAACTGAATAGTTTGCGCGAGAGACACTTCCAAAGTGGTAAAATGTGTGTCCCCCCCCTGTAACTTCTAAAATAAGGGAATGATAAAACTAAAAAAAAATATATGATGTACATTACCAAGCAAACTTTCAACGAAAATTGGTTTGAATGAGATCTAGTAAGTAGTTTTTTTTAATACGTCATAAATCGTAAACCGCAAAAAACATTGATCAAAGTTACAACGAACTACAAGAACTTTTATATTATGTTACTTGCTGCTACGGAACCCTTCATAGGCGAGTCCGACTCGCACTTGGCCGCTTTATTATAATATTATTAGTATAACATTTTGTTACGTTCTACGACAAGCGTTTCCGACAAACGTTCTGAACGAACTTTAGTTACAACACACGTTACCTCTTTTGCCCAACTCAATTCTTAGGTGAAAGCATTTTTCTAAAACGGAAAAAATACGTAAAAAGTGTATCAATAATGATAATAATACATATCAGAGAAAATATTTTATATCCATACTAGCTACCCGGACGGACAGACTTCGTTCTGTCAAAAGTTTTTTTTTTATTTTGAGATGTAAACTATCCTATCTTTCAAGTTGATTCAAACTGCACACGGTGTGCAAATTTGATTAAAATCGGTTAAGTTGTTTAAGAGTCTATCGCGACAAACAACGTGACACGTAATTTATATATTTTAAGATTATAAATACGTGAAGGTGAAACGTTATAGGTATGCCTTTTTACGACCTTTACGCGGACGAAGGAGTATGAAACTTGGTCCAGTTAAAGTTCACATGGAGGAGTGCAGAAAGCTAATATTATCAAATATGCATTACGAAGTTTGACCGCAGAGCAGGTTTCTAGTTTGTAAAATATACCATACTGTAAATAAATGTGCATATATTTTGAATAAATTTTGGATAGCTTGAGATATGTTTGTTAACTTTTAATATAAAAATAGGTCGAGAATATGCAAAAATAACTCTTACACCACCTATTAGGTGCAACCTAACAATACTCGTACTTTCAATAACGTTAAATCTATCATTTAGTTGACCTAACAAATATCGTAAGTTACACCTCATCAAAGGATCTGGAAAGCGTTTCCGTGATATATAAGAAACCTAATATTGTGTTCCAATCCTAGCGTATCCATCCATTCGTGTCAAGACGTGACGGATTACGGAAGATATCATTTACGCGTAAATAAACAGGAGACCGCAGGATAGACCCTGGCTCGTCGCCAAACAAAACAGTGCAGCCGACGTTTATGTACGTACTTCCAAATTCCAAGGAAGATGTCGGCAGAAATTACACTAAGACGGAAATGTCATTTATGGATCCGGCTTAATATTGATAGCGATGTTTGATTATGCTTAATATTTTATATGTAAGATAATGTGTTCGTAATAAATATTATCTTATATTTTCCTGATTGATGTGCTCATAGTTCTACTCGTTGGTTGATAGGGAATACCATAACGCGGTCGATAGTTGGAGTGAAAAAATGGCTAAAGAACTGGGAATCCGAACTTTGAAATGCATCTTAAATCTTTGCATCTAGTTGTGATCGGTAAAACTAAATGCACTAACACTTGAGCCTCCTTATTGATTGAACTTATCCCTCACCAATTCGTACTAAAATAAGTCTGTCTGTTTGTTCCGGCTAATCTCTGATATGGCTGGACCGATTTTGACGGGACTTTAACTGGCAGATAGCTGATGTAACAAGGAGTAACTTAGGCTACTTTTATTTTAGAAAATATTAGTTTGATAGGCTATAGCCGCTATACGAAGTTCGCCAGGTCAGCTAGTAGTTTAATAAATGGTTGGGGCTTGTAGACATTGTCTTATATTAAAATATTCACACACTTCAATATTTAAGCTGTCCCGGACGTTTTGCTTTGCACTACATATGTAGCAACAGTATTTATAATGCATGTAGTGAAGTGCCTCTCAATACGGCCAAAGTAGCTACTAGGGATTGCAATCCGGAAAACCGGATCCGGTAATCCGGCCAGATCCGGCGTTTTTTACGCATGCCGGATCCGGTCGAATTTACCGGATCCGGCGACCGGATCCGGTCACGGAAATTTTTGACAAAATAACCATCCTGTTGCTAGTGTAGATGCTGTAAATGCCTGGTATAGATGTTGTAATTAATCTAGATCATAGAATTGTAATTAATCACTTGGCTGATGTAATTTTTCTACTTAATGAAAACAAATATTTAGACATGAAATAAACACAATCCAATAGCATAACTAAAGTTTTACATTTATTAAAAAAAAAATACAGTCAAAGAACTTTTGTGCCACCCTATATGATAATCTAGCTGAACCGTAGCCAGTTCCCTGGGCGTCAAACATTTTTACTTCTGATGAAGTAAGAAAAAAAATTATTATTAATCACAGTAAAATATAGCCTATGTCACTAAGGAATAATGTATCTTTTTATTGGTGTAAAATTTTTGAAATTACTCCCAATAGTTTTTGAGTATATCCATTATAAAAAATAAATAAAATATCAAAATTTTCCTCTTAACCCACTTGTTACGGATATAACTTTTTTCGATGGAACTTGCCGGTTTTTGGTATGTCGTATAGTAATAAAGTAAATAATAAGAAAAAAATTCAAAAAAAATTCTAACTCTTGTGGAAATGCTGGAAAATGGTGTTTGATATACGGAACGCTAGTAATATGTACTACCGTGAAATGTTTGTATGAAATACTTGTTTATAGTGAGTTTTAGTCAGATTATATAATAAATAACATATGAATATAATTTATTCTAATATATTATTTATAACCAATGCCACTTGATAAGTGTATTATGTAAAAACCTTGTTGCTGAGTGAATTACGGAGGATTTTCATCAATTTATCTGATCTCTTATTACTCGCTAGACAACTGAACTACTGAGATTACATCTTTCGCATCATCATCATCATCATTCTGATGCTGCTGGTGATGATGACGACGCCTGCCCTAGTTACTACCTGGCAGGTTTTGTTGTGTCACATTTTCGCCTTCCTATCCTTCAAGGGCTTTATCCATCCTTCACTCCAAATGGATCTCCATGTTCGTGGCGGTTACATGTCGCCAGTTCGCTCGTGTTGAAGGTCACTGGGATCCATCCTAGTACTATCCAGGTTAACCAGGAAGGTTCGCAAATGTGTTGGTGGTTTTTTAACACGTTTGTCAAGTTCTCAAGTTCGTCAGTACCCTAGAAGGTGAATCATCCTAGAAACTGGAGAGGTTATATACGGATCCCAAGTATCTTTATTGGCAAGTAACGCATTAGTGATGGCTTTGGTGTTACTAATATTCATGAGCATTGATGACTGCTACCATCAGCTATTCATTTGTAGGGTATTTACATCAAAAAGTAATAATTGCATTATGATCTTCAATGACAAAACATGGTAGTCTATATTGCTATCGTTTGTTATACGGAACACTAACTTTATCGTCCAATTTAGTGACATATTCTAAAACAAAATTTATTGATATATATTACGAAAATAATAAGAGCCATCTAATTCAACAAGTTTTCACAAGATATTTTTAAAAAACAGGAAATTCATATTATTTATGCCCTTTGAAAAATTAATGTCAAAAAAGAAGGAACTATCGACGCTCGTAAAATTTTGTATAACCGTCTAATTTGAAAACCAAATATGTCTTGTTATGAAAGAAACATATACCTAATATAAGCAATTAGCAATACAATTTGAAAGTGCCCACAGTTTGTTCAATATTTTTTAACGTACATTGATCCGTATATCAAACGATAGTAACAAATGGGTTAATATTAAGATGATTATCATTAGGTGCTACGGCTTTATTACGGCTAGCATTTGCGTTCCTTTATAATCCAAAAAAAAAATACCTCAAAAACAGTATATATTAGAAAAAGCGGCCAAGTGCGAGTCGGACTCGCCCATGAAGGGTTCCGTAGCAGCAAGTAACATAATATAAAAGTTCTTGTAGTTCGTTGTAACTTTGATCAATGTTTTTTGCGGTTTACGATTTATGACGTATTAAAAAAAAACTACTTACTAGATCTCATTCAAACCAATTTTCGTTGGAAGTTTGCTTGGTAATGTACATCATATAATTTTTTTAGTTTTATCATTCCCTTATTTTAGAAGTTACAGGGGGGGGGACACACATTTTACCACTTTGGAAGTGTCTCTCGCGCAAACTATTCAGTTAAGAAAAAAATGATATTAGAAACCTCAATATCATTTTTGAAGACCTATTCATAGATACCCCACACGTATGGGTTTGATGAAAAAAACATTTTTGAGTTTCAGTTCTAAGTATGGGGAACCCCCAAAATTTATTGCTTTTTTTATTTTTGTGTAAAAATCTTGATGCGGTTCACAGAATACATCTACCTACCAAGTTTCAATGGTATAGCTCTTATAGTTTCGGAAAAAAGTGGCTGTGACATACGGACGGACGGACAGACAGACAGACAGACAGACAGACAGACAGACAGACAGACAGACATGACGAATCCATAAGGGTTCCGTTTTTTGCCATTCGGCTACGGAACCCTAACGAGAAGAAAAAATTCTGATCACCTGATCAGTCCGGTCGGATCCGGCCGGATCCGGCCGGGTTGGTGAAAATGACACCGGATTGCAATCCCTAGTAGCTACGTAAGTAGCTACGCTAAGTTGTCTCTGAAATTTTCTTAAATGCAGACTTAGTTCACTTCATATTAGTGGATGTAACAACAGTTGGTAACACCAGTCAAGATGTCATGGACCACACCAACATAACTTAACAACTACTTAATTGTTCCCGAGTCTTACCGGGACTCCTGGCTTAACGTAACATATTAAGCAAGGAACCGTCATCAAATTGAGAAACTACCCTTCAACTCACACAAGAATAGCTCAACAGAGCTCAAGCTGTCAAACTAAGTTTTCAAACTAAGCTGATCTCACAGTGCTCTAACTGTTTAATATTTTGAAATTCCTCAGATTACCACAATATAATAAAATCTAGTATTCGAAATTGTGTTACCAGAGATCGCTGATAAACTATTACAAGCTTACCACCAACGTGTTCACTTAATACTGGCGGCGAAGTTAGCAAAGTTAACATTGCGTAAACCTTTAACTTAAAATAGGTTGATATGACCAACGTGAGAACAGGAGGGCTATTCTCTAAGATACAAACTCGAAATCGAAGCTCACTCAAGTGAGACTCGAAAGCGAACTTGCATCATCTTGATATGTCATTCTCTAATCATCTAGTACGCACTTGCGAAGTGAAGTGAGTCTCGAACTCGATCTTCAATTTTGAAACACATCGCGGATTCCACCGTCGAGTTACAAAACAGAATAGCCTTGCTGATCGTAAAGTTCAGAAATTATAATAAAATACAAATATTTGTTTAAAGTAAAACAATGTTTTGTTTACTCTTAGTTACTTTTTTAAAACTAATATTTCAATGAAACGTACTTTCAACGTTGTTTAGTAAATACGACTCGTCTGAATAATTTTACCTCTACTATCTCTTAATAATGTTTTAATTTTAATAATGGTACAAACGTATTGCTCTAAGGTTTATGCTCCTCTTTGATTTATGTACGTTACAATGTGTTCATTATTGTAGACAACACTCCCCATAATAAACGTAAACGCGATGTCACATAAAAAATATTAAAGTGGTCTGTCACGCATTATTATAGTATCTAGTTAGGGAAAGTCCTATTTTACGTGAAGGGAAACACTTTGCTTTTAAGATTACTGTATGCACGTAGGAGTCTGATAATTAAAACTACAATTAGTTTACTCGGAGTAGTGTAGGAAGCTAAATTATATATTTATTTTCGATTGTTAATATTCAGTCGTGTTAATGTTGAGTAATCCTTGGCAAAAATTAGTTATTAAGTTTTTATATTATAGCACAAAGAATAATAGTACCTATAATTAATTATAGCTACTAACTTATTCCGTTCACGCTTCACCATGACATCCACAAATTGAACTCTGGTACTGTATCTCACGACCCAATGCTAATGGGTTAAAGTCAGAGTAATACTAGATGAAATTCTTAGCAAATCTCGTCAAACCTAGCGATAATTATTCTCATATGTCTTAAAAATCAATGAACGTAATTTAATTAGAAAATACCGAACATATCTCATCTCTTAATGAAAATTCGCCATTTTAATTAAATACGACGATGAATTTCAATCATCTTAGTACTTCATTCAAGGTTCTAGCATTTAAGCGTTTAAAATTCAAACTCATACTATTGCGAATGAAGGTTTGCAGTTTGTTTTAGTCACTCCTTTATTAAGCACACGTATTATAAATTCCGATAAAAATGACGTACGTTTTCATGGATAAGTTGACATAAATTGATGGTAATTGAATCATTCGTTTGGTTATTTTACTAAAATGAAATTGATGAATACATAATGTACATTTTGTTAACAGTTCTTCATTTCAAATCCATTAGCTGATAATGCCAACAAATTAGCGTAAACACAAATAGCAGTTTCCAATTTGGTTGTTAGCGTCGAAATGGAAGTGTTTATGAACGGTATTAGTTTATCAGTTCTATTCCATTCAGTAAAACCATTCCAATTCCTAAGTGGCTTCTGAAACATTGTTTTGTTGGAATGGAAATATCATAGATATCAAAGTATTAAACTGTGAATACAAATGGACATGTGTTATAAGACTTTCAGATTTATCATTTAGTATTTGAAATAGAGAATGAAAATTGGCACGTTAATATTGTACCCTCAGTGGAAAAAAGGCATAAAATGAAAATTGCAATTTTACAGGAGAGCATAAAAACTGTTAAAATATCAGTACGTAGTCAAAGGAATTTACATTACGATTTCTTGCACAAAACCGTCAAGATTTTGTCTCTCTTTCCAATCATATTAATAATTAAATTCAAAGTAATACGACTTATGTTTTTTTCCACTGAAGGTGCGATATGTTTCATAGTTTTTGAATATTAATCCCCAAGAGGGTGTGAAACAGAGGATGAAAGTTTGCTAATAAATTAACGCTGAGTCGAAACTGCTTTATTTAGAGGCTTGAAATTTCGACTGTACATCTATTTTGTATCATGAACATAGAATATGACAGAATTTTTGGAAATTTCAGTCCTAAAATGGTAAAATAGGGGATGAAAGTTTGTGTGAAAGTCGATCTGTTCTGAAGTTAAAGCCAAGACATTATGACAATTGGTGTTTGGACTTTCGATTAATTCCTTCACCACCACTTACCGTGGGGTGGCTTCTCTGCTCGTTTATTGTAAGTTTTAGTAATGAATAAGTTTTATTTAGTAATAAAACTTCGATGTACAAGTCTCGGGTTCTTGTTGGCTTTCTGTACTGAAAATCTAATTTTCGCAAGCTGCGAGCCACGACTGTAAATTTATTACTAATTTATACTTGTAAATTTTAAAATTTATACTCCAAACATCACAAATAAATAAAATTAATTGATTGATTAATGTTAAATTGGGATCATGTTATGATCTTAACAATAGGTACGTCCAACCAGTACAACTATAATGGATAATCTCTTGCAATATTTAAATACTAGTTGTTGCCCGCAGCTTCGCACGCGGAAATTATGCTTATCACACCCTTGGGCTTTTTACCCCATTAGGGGTTGAATTTTGAAAAATCCTTCCTTAGTGGATGCCTACGTTATAAGAGGAATACTTGTGCGTTTTAAGTTTCTAGCCCTAAGGATTTAGCCTCTGCGTTGATACATCAGTCAATTACTTTTTCCTTTTATACATACAGATTAAGAGCTTTCTACTGTAACTGTAGTAATAACATTTCTATGATAATAATTAACGTAATTTTGCCATTAATCAGAATTGAAAATTACCTCTTAAGTTTTGTTTCTTAAGGGATTTCGCATAACGTCACAGTATCGTATCGTTGTTTACATAGTAATATACTTTTGAATAACTTAGAATAACCTAGAATAGTATATCTACCTTTATATAAGGACTAGCTGTTGCCCGCAGCTTCGCATGCGGAATTTATGTTTATCATATTTGTACCCCTTGCAGAAGAAAATTTAAAAACAGGTAAATTTATATTGAAGTACTTATATTTAGGAATTCCTCCGGGAACGGATTTTGAAAAATAAACAACATTAACATTAATTTGTTTTTTTTTCTTTTCATGAAAAATTTTGAAAAACTCGAAAACATGTATTCCATCAATTAAATGTTTGTTTCAAATTTAAAGCAAGACGTTGGTATTTTAAAAATATTCTATACTAAGTTTCATCTTGTTTCCTGGGAAAACTTTTAATTTTATCGGGACGAAAAGTTTTTTAAAACGTGATCCAAAGTATAAGGAATAATATCAATCAATAATCAGTTCACGGGTTTTCACGTGATGCCCGGCCAGACAAACAGACAATAATGCCCCTGTCCTTTTCTCTCCCTCTCCCGCTCCCTGTCCCTCGCCCTCTCCCTATCCCGCTCCCGGGCCCTATCCCGCTTCGTGTCCCTCTCACTCTACCTCCCTCTTCCTTTACCGCGCCCTGTTCCTCTCTCCCCGCTCCTGGGCCCTCTCCCGCTTCCTGTCCCTCTCCCTCTCTCTCTTTTTCTCTCTCCCGCTTCCTGTCCCATTCCCGGTCCCTCTCTCGCTTCCTGTCCCTCTCACCTCCCGCTCCCGTCCGTAAAGTCCTCTACACAAATTTTTAGTTTCTCACTATAAGCTTACTAATTTTAATATTTCTGGGTTTAAAATTGACAAAGTTCTGGAAAAACCTGCAACCTCTTTATTTACCTCTTAGGGAATGAAATTCCAAAACACCTGTTACAATTAACGTAGTTCCTAAATATTTATAACCCCTTAGTATAACCCCTTATGGGGATGAATTTCGAGAAATCCGTGATACAGTTAGTTTTTGTGTCTAACTATATATAAGCTTATATACAAATTTTCATCCTTTTTACTTCAAAACTGACGACGTTGCCATACTAACTTGCACTCCCTTAATTAATTAACCCTTCAAGGGAGAATTTTCCAGAAAAACATATTACTGATTGATTGTTTCTAATCTTGAGCTAATATACAAATTTTTATGTTTTTAACTTCAAAAATGACGAAGTTGCGTAGTAAGTTCCATCCCCTAAAGTAACTCTTTAAGGGATGATTTTCAGCTAAATTTTAACTATTGTTCATAACAACAAACATACATTAAAATTTTCATATTTATAGCTCTAAAAATGACGAAGTTGATTTGTATGTAAATGACTTCTAACCCCTATTTTTAGGGGATGAATTTCGAGAAAACAGTAATACAGTTATTTTTTGTGTCTAACTATGAGCTTATATACAAATTTTCACCCTTCTTACTTCAAAACTGACGAAGTTCCTATACTAACTTCCACAATCTTATACAACCCTTTAGGGGTTGATTTTCCCAAAAAAAACATAACCTTTAAATTTTGTTTCTAATCTTGAACTAATACATACATTTTCATGTTTTTAACTTCAAAAATGACGAAGTTGCGTACTAATTTTCATGTAAGAAATTAACCCCTTAAGGGATGATTTTTCAAAAACATGTGTTGAAGTTAATTTTTGTTTACTACTATAAACATATATAAAAAATTTCATATTAGGGTTCCGTAGCCGAATGGCAAAAAACGGAACCCTTATGGATTCGTCATGTCTGTCTGTCTGTCTGTCTGTCTGTCTGTCTGTCTGTCCGTCCGTATGTCACAGCCACTTTTTTCCGAAACTATAAGAGCTATACCATTGAAACTTGGTAAGTAGATGTATTCTGTGAACCGCATTAAGATTTTCACACAAAAATAGAAAAAAAACAATAAATTTTGGGGGTTCCCCATACTTAGAACTGAAACTCAAAAATGTTTTTTTCATCAAACCCATACGTGTGGCGTATCTATGAATAGGTCTTCAAAAATGATATTGAGGTTTCTAATATCATTTTTTTCTAAACTGAATAGTTTGCGCGAGAGACACTTCCAAAGTGGTAAAATGTGTCCCCCCCCCCTGTAACTTCTAAAATAAGGGAATGATAAAACTAAAAAAATATATGATGTACATTACCAAGCAAACTTCCAACGAAAATTGGTTTGAATGAGATCTAGTAAGTAGTTTTTTTTTAATACGTCATAAATCGTAAACCGCAAAAAACATTGATCAAAGTTATAACGAACTACAAGAACTTTTATATTATGTTACTCGCTGCTACGGAACCCTTCATGGGCGAGTCCGACTCGCACTTGGCCAATTTTTTATAACTCTAAAATTGACGAAGCTGATTTATATGTAAAAGACTTCCAACCCCTATTTTTAGGGGATGAATTTCGCGAAAACAGTAATACAGTTATTTTTTGTGTCTAACTATAAGCTTATATACAAATTTTCACCCTTCTTACTTCAAAACTGACGAAGTTCCCATACTAACTTGTACAACCTTATACAAGTTAACAACCTTATTCAACCGTTTAGGGGTTGATTTTCCAAAAAAATACATACCTTTTAAATTTTGTTTCTATTCTTGAACCAATATATAAATTTTCATGTTTTTAACTTCAAAAATGACGAAGTTGCGTACTAACTTAAATTGAAGAAATTAACCCTTTAAGGGATGATTTTCCAAAAAAATGTGTTAAAGTTAACTTTTGTTCATTACTATAAACCTACATAAAAAATTTCAAATTTATAAATCTAAAACTAACAAAGTTGGTTTGTATGAAAATGACTTCTAACCCTTATTTGTACCCCTTAGGGGATGAATTTCCAAAAATCCGTTCTTAGTGGACGTCTCCTTAGCATAAACTATCTCCCTGCCAAATTTCATCTTAATCGGTTCGGCAGTTTCTGAGATTTCTTGTTTAATCAGCGGTGTGTCGCTTTTCAATTTTATATATATAGATTTAGCTTCTGCAATTGGTTTCATATAATAATTAGGCTGCGGTAAGTAATCGAATCTTAATTACAATCGTTTGAAATCAACAAGTAAACTTGAATAACTTAATGAATAACACTAACAATTTAATAACTCGACCATGAATTACAACAAACGATTTTAGGTTCTGACCCAAAGGACCGTGCAGTAATTTACATAGACCAGAGGAGCGACCGCCATTCATTACTCGATTTGGGATTACAAATGGTGTTCAGGAATATACTAAGAATTAATTTATCGAAAAATAATTAAGTTTCAATAGATTGAACTATTTGTTAAACTTCATATTGATTATAGTTTTTGTTCCGGTTCCGGTATTAATTTTTAATTTAGCAGGTGTATTCTTATATCTTTCCAGTTTCGTACCTATATCGTCTATCTAGAACAATACGACGACCAAAACGAACAAAATGACGACCTGTGTGGCACGCTGGTTACCATGTCGGATCACCGCGCCAAGGGTCCTGAGTTTGATTCCCAGATTCATTGATCTGAGCCAGCGAGGCGGAAATTTGAATGATGAATTTGAATTTCTGTTCTCGGTCTGGGTGTGAATGTCCTTGTCTAGTGTGTTGTCCATGGCATCCTCGACACAGGGAATCCTAGTGTGGGGCTATGAGTGTGAAGCCTTATTTTATTTATTTACAAGCTGACCCGGCGAACTTCGTATCGCCTAACAAACTAATTTTTTTTCTAAAATAAAAATAGCCTAAGTTACTCCTTGTTACATCAGCTATCTGCCAGTGAAAGTTTACCCCGAACAGACAGACAGACAAAAATTATAAAAAATGTTGTTTTGATATATGTCCCGTGTATACATCCAAATGCACTTATTAAAAAGCGGTTATTTTAATATTACAAACAGACACTCCAATTTTATTTATTTGTATAGATTTAATAGCCGTACGATTTTATATCTAAGTCTGTGTAGGATCCGGAGTGAGGGACATCCGGACATGACGAAATAATGAGAGTTTTCTCATTTAACTACGTTTACTCGGAATATAGTTAATAATATCAGGCGTTACTTTACGGAAATCCATAGTTACGATATTAAGTTAGTATTAGTCTACTTTGCAACAATCCGCGGTTAACATGTATGATGGTGTATACTTTAAGATATGCGTGGCACCTCCCTCCCTCCCACAACGGAAACATGCACTACAATAATTAAAAGTATATACCAACATACATTCCAGCACCAACACGTGTTTCGCCCCGAAACGGAGCAGCATCAGGGTAAGTTGACTCTACGATGTAGTAGAAGTAACTTTGCAACTAACCGTCGTAGAGATTGTTGCAAAGTAGACTAATACTAACTTAATTACTCGTAATAGACCTCGTTCCAGGGATGTAGCAAGATTCGAATTTGAGGTAGGGCAGCATTGGTTACAGGTAGGGCGGAAGTTACAAAGAATTACTATTATATTATAATACGAAATGAATACAACATATACAAACTGTGGTATGTTCGGAAAAGTTTGGATACCTGTCTGTCGCTACAAATTTTTTTTATCTCAAACTATGAACAAACAATTTAATTATAATAATTTATCTTAGTTATTGATATTTTTAAGGTAGGGCATTGTGATTTCAAGTAAGGGCATTGCCCCACAATGCCCCCCCCCCCCCCCCCCAGCTACGGCCGTGCCTCGTTCACGAACAATAGGTATTATTAATCGATATTTTGTAATCAAAAACATCACATAGAAGCTGAAGCTATTCCATCACAGTATTATTAAATTGTATTTATTAGGCAGCACAACAGCTTGTAATGACAACCCGCCAATAAGTTGTTAAAACGTCCAAAACTTGCGCGTCCCAACTGGTAATTTCCAATTGAAATAGTATATTGTATTCAATACGCGAAACAGTAAAACGTATTTTAAACCGAAAATTAAAAACCTTTCAAATAATTTTGCTTAAACCTAATAGCGTATCATAATCCATGGTGGATTATTTGTTGCTCAATGGCAAATTGGTGAAACAGTTACTGTGTTAGCTAGATATCGAAAATCTTAAGCTGCAAACATACTATAAGCCGCGTCCTGACAGCCGCGACTGATAATGTGCACATGACAAAAACATCCAGCGCGCCAGATAGCTCTTGGACGTCCGAACGCCTCAAGGTGCCTCAAGGTCACGTCCGCGACTTACCTCCGATAGTTTGCACAGCTCAGTGTACATTCATTATCTAGATACCTATTACGTCACATCCTTCAGCCGCGTCCGTAAGCCGCGTCCGACAGTTTGTTTTCAGCTTTAATCTTACACACAAGTTTTCTACTATCTGCCCTTGGTAGTCATACCAAATTACCAATTCAAATAATTTATTTAACCTTTATTGAAATGAAATGAATGAACGAATGAAATAAGTTTTATTCAAAGTAGGTTTGTCACAAACACTTCGAAAGTCACTCAACGCCTTAGCTTCAACAAATCCCTACCATGAGCGGTCCCGGGAGAAGAAGCGACTAGAAACTACCGAGGTTATTTTTTTACTGCTCACAGTTACAGACAGCACTTAATACTTATGGCAATATTTAATATAAAAAAACTCATGTCCAAGCAGTCTTGTCATTTAAATAGTCATCAACTTTGTAAGATGCTTTCTTCATGAGAATACCTTTTACATGAGTTTTAAATTTACAGTATGGCATTTCTATTAATTCTAACGGGATTTTACTATAGATTTTCACACATCTACCTGTAGTGTTTAGAGGGTCAATAATACACACATTTTACTCTGTAATGGGTGAGGTAGGTATACGCAAGGCTGACGTCTGCACACGGCACCTAGCACGCAGCATCGCTGCCAACTGACTGGCAGTCACTCAGTGACTGACAGCTGTGCTTATACACTACATCCCTTCTTTATTTTATAATAAATAATAATTGATTACAACTGTTCGTTAGCAAATAATATATTGCAACATTGACATAGATCTGACAATAATACATTACTCAATATCCAACTTTTATTTTCTTTGTGTTATTTATTATCATTATTGTTGTACAACATGTATTTCCCATTTCTGTACATCGTTTTCACCATCAGAAACTCACACCACTATGTGAGTGCAGGGTTAAAGTTTGGTGTCAATCTGTTAGCCTCAGTTACTTATTATTCATCGATATATTTTTCTGTAGCTAATTTAGAATCTTGTAGCTCCCTTAGTACTGTCCTCATAATATGGTTTCCCTCTTTTCTTTAATTGAATTATAGACCTGTCAATTTCTGTCTCTCACATTACTGTCATTGTTAGAGTGAAAGGTATTTTACTGGAAGTGATTGGAAGCTTCATAAAAAAAATTGATGTTATTCTCGCATTTCACTAAATAAAACTCTGTAGATCATAATTATATTTTTAACAAATGTCAAATGTAGCATTGAAAGTAGATTAGCCCAAGCCATTTACCATAGTCGTCTACTTCAATTATCAAAAGTAACAACATAACTTCTGAAAAATCTTGAGTAAGTCCCTCTATTGCCAAGGCTCACCCAGCCGATATGCATATATTATCCATTTAGTGTCATATGTGTGCATCATATGTGTGCAATATGCATCACCCATACACACCCCAAACTTCACTTCTTCAACTTCATAACTTTCTTTCTCGAGATGGAGACTGATCTCGTATTGTTCAGTATCATGATTTATCATGATTACCTATTTATAAGTACTCGACTGGTACATGACTTACAGGTATTTCCCTAACGCTATCTTGTTTTTTTCAAGACTAAGTGAGAACAAAACTCTTAAATTATTTATAGAATTAACTTTTGCTATTTTGACCTATCGTGATATTACTTTCCAATTTTTTCTTGAGGGTACTTCATTTATATTGAGGGTAGGTCACAAAACTTGAAGGTAATTTGAAATTTTCAAACGTTTTTCTTAAGAATTTTGAGTCATTCAACTAGACATAATTCATGATGTCAATATAATATCTAAAGTTCATACAACTCGCTCAGCGCATTATAAGAACTCAACTTTAAACAATTTTCCTATGTGACATTGTTATTTCCATCTCGTGTCACTAAGAAATAAAAACTATTTGCCAGCCATTCATTTAATGCCAAGCTATTTAATTCTACCACCAGCATTTACACTGTGAAAGTCACAGACAATTTTTGAGGGTACTTCATTTCATGGTAAGATAAGGGGTAAATCTTGAGAATTTGAGTCAATGAACAAGACTTAATTCATGATATCAGTATGATTGTCTACAGTTCAAACAACTCACTCCACGCATTATAAGGGTCAACTTTAAACAATTTTCCTATGTGACATTATTATTTTCATTTATTGTCAGTAAGGAATTCAAACCATTGGCAACCCATTCATTTAATGCTAAGCTATTTTGCTCTACCAGTATTTACACTGTTAAAAGTCACAAGGGTATTTAGAATAGTACCAGTAGAATCTCTAATAATCTTAAAAATAGTTGCTTGTGAAACTACGATCACAGCTGACCAATTTATTGTCTCTTTAATTATCATGTGAACTTGAGTATTCTCTTCATTATCTTAACTCTTGATTCACTATCAGTTTAGTCAGTTAAGTTATGATTCTCTGGGAATTTGCGTTTGCTTCCCAGGGGAGTTTCAGTCGTTGACAAGCACTCTGTGTGAGGATGCTTTGTGAGATGGTGGTCCTGCGTGCACGGTTACACCCACTTACACATATGTACATTCGGTTTAGTAATGTGGCCACTCCAGCTTCTAGATGGAGATCTAGTGCTTTCAGCTTCCACAACATCAAGGTCACTTTAAACTTGATAGATCTGTGATACAGAAATATAAGACCGATGACGAGCCTCGGACTGTACTGCTTTAGAGATAAATCTCTAAAGTTGCTACTTAGCACTGTCATTCAACTAGAAATAAGTTTTTTTTTTCTTGGCTAAGTCTGACATAATTAAATCGAACCACTTTGTTAACGCATATTCAATAATTACAGTATGAACCTTGCCCTTGATAGGTATTGTTTTTGTATAATGTCGTGAAAAGTATGGAAACTGATAAAATAACCTTTTGGTCATTAGCCATCACTTGATGACGCTAGTTAACTATTTATGTCAATTTTACATGAAAAGAGCGCAGAGAAACACCTAAGGTGTTGTCATTTTGCAGATGGTTCAAGTTGGATGAATATTAGTAGTATGTTGTATCTACGTAAAATAGCTGATTACAACGTCGTGTTTTATTGGACTACCTCAATATACTGAAATTTTATTTCTCAGTGTCTCATTGTCTCTTTACTATGGAGACAAAATCATAACCTTGACATATAATATTTACCTTTATTCTTCGACAGCTCAAAAAGATTAATATTTACATTGCAAGTAAAGATATTACATGGAAATACTACGATCTTCTGAGTCTGTAATTGCTTGTTGCCACATGGATGAATCTTTATTTTTTCAATAATAATAATATTATATCCAATAAATTATTGTGGACTATATTATGAAAAAATGAAAAAAATGAAAAATGATTTATTCAGTAACCATCATTACAACCAATTTCAGTGCACTAGCTCCCACACTAGGATTATATAAGAATTGCAAAAATTTTATATAATTATCATAAAAGCCGAGTCCGTTACCATGGACTCATAACTGCTGTCGTTTGTCATATTTTGTCATAATCTGCTCACATATGTGATATGTTCACATATTACATATTATACTCGTCTGTAACGAATTATTATAAAATAATGAATCGTCAAAGACGGAACTATGTCATTGTACATTTCATACATGGTCAGATTCAAAATTACTTCAAAAGAAGTTATGGAATGTTAACACATGAATGGAATAAAATATACCATACCAATAATCACTGTCTTACTTTTATTCCTTACATAATACTTGAATTCTGATGCCACATCATCTCTTTACTTGGTATTTGTAATTCATATTGATTGAGGTAACTTTCTGAAAACCTGCAATTTGTTATTTCATCCCACGATTTCATATCAGTGAAATGGGACCGATTATGATCGGAATCATCTCCATTAGGCATCTCGAATGGGTGTCTTATGAATCATATCCAACAGACATCTTTGGCTTTCAATGACATTCATAACGACATATCCATAAAATATTAATTTGTAAATATTTGCAGCCACTGTGTATGCATGGCTTTTTACAAATGTAACGTTATTACAAGTGTAACATGATTGCGTAGCCTTAAACATTGGTTTATAATATTTGCGGGCACCTTGTATGCATGGCTTTTTACAAATGTAACAGTAACATGACTGCGTAGCCATAAAACATTGATTTATAATATTTGCAGGCACCGTGTATGCATGGCTTTTTACTAATGTAACAGTAACATGATTGCGTAGTCTTAAAACATTGATTTATAATATTTGCAGGCACCGTGTATGCATGGCTTTTTACTAATGTAACAGTAACATGACTGCGTAGCCTTAAAACATTGATTTATAATATTTGCGGGAACCGTGTATGCATGGCTTTTTACTAATGTAACAGTAACATGACTGCGTAGCTTTAAAACATTGATTTATAATTGACAGTATATATTACGGTATATTATATACCACTTGTATACAGAATACATTACAGTATAATGTATAATGCTCAATCACCTCGAATGACTTGCCATAGCAGTAATTCAATACATCGATTAGTTTGGCTTCTTCCTCAGAATTCCAAGTCAAGTACCTACTCCATACCTTAATTTATTTTATGATAATTATGGTAAATACCCAATAAATTGAAAACTTTTTTTTTCCATTTTTTTTTAGCTATATAAGCGTTACAATATCTCTGACGTTTTAGACTGAACTTTAGTATTCCACATACTCATCCATCCTTAAATTTTAATATACCTTTTAGGAAATACTCATTATATTGAATAACTTCCGCAAACACTATATTTTAATGTCTTATAATTTGGCTGAACATAAAAATGTTCCACGTCACTTTACCCAGAACTTTGATTTTTCTTCTCGAAACAGCCATCCTTGAGCCATTACGAAAATTTTTGAATGAAACAGTGAAATCGGTTAAGCTATCAAGAAATACTAAAGTTCATTTTTATTTATACAAACAAGAAGATAAGTATATTACAATAATAACGTGCTTCTTTCGAGCATTTTTTTTTTGTACACAAGGTATAGCATTCTCCTTACGAGTCTTGTTTAAATTTGCGTGCCCCTTTCAGGCCTTTTTGTACTCAAGGTACATTAACAAGTTCCTTACGAGTCTTGTTTAAATTTGCGTGCCCCTTACAGACCTTTTTGTACTCAAGGTACATTAAAAAGCTCCTTACGAGTCTTGTTTAAATTTGCGTGCCCTTTGCAGGCCTTATTGTACTCAAGGTACATTAACAAGCTCCTTACGAGTCTTGTTTAAATTTGCGTGCCCCTTACAGACCTTTTTGTACTCAAGGTACATTAAAAAGGGGGAATAATAAGTCAAGCCGCAGATTTTTTTTTAGGCCACGGAAACCAACCTCTGATTTAATAACTAAGCCATGGGAAAATGAGAAGGCTTCTAATAAACTAATTCGCCTTTTTTTAAATGCCACCTGAATATTCCAAAGAAAGCGTCAAATAAAGAACAACTATTATTTTTACTTGTCCCACTGATTTATACATCACCTTCTAATTTACTAACTCAGCCACGGATTTTACAACTAACCAACATTTTTCGTTTTATAGACTGAACATATTTTCCTCAAAAAAGATAGTTCAAGCTTGAACTAGAAAACATCATATTTTATAATTTAGCATGTGAAATAATAAATCGTATTCTTTTATCATGGAAAGAGCAACTGCATGATCTGTTTGTCGCCAGTCAGACGGGCGCTACTGGCCATTTGCACCAATCAGCGAGTGCGATTCGATTCATGCGGGTATGAGTTGTCACGTGTATTTGTTTATTGTGAGTTATCGCGTGTATTTGTTTATTTTCATTCTATTGTTGGTGCGGTCGTTGTTAAATAAGTGACAGAAACAAATCGCTGCAAATCCGACTCCACGTAGTCTTGTCTGCCCTACCCCTAGAGTGTAATGTAAACCCGCGTAGGCGCGGAGGGGCGAGGCGGCCCGCGAGCTGAGGAGCAGGTGGTTTTAACGCTCGCCGCAGCGGCTGAGGCTGGCCGGCGAAGCCGGCCAGCAAGCCGAAGCTGCGGTGGTGAGCGTTAATAGCATCTGCGACGATAAGATCGCGTGGGACCGCCAGAGCCCCGCAGCGCCGGAGCCGTGACAGAAGCCATGTCTGCTGCTTGCTTGCTGCATGCGGAATGCCTCTTGCTGTTTGCCGCATGCCGTAGACCTTTTAAGGGTGTGTAACGTTTGAAGATTAGATTATGTATTTGAAAATTATATTAAATGAAAATTAAGTCAAATGAACGTTATATAAAAAGAGCATTATGCTACATAATTCATATGAAGTAAACGTTAAAGTAAATGTTATTCGAGCAAATTAATGAATTATAATATGAAATAAACATTAGATCACATGAAATTTTGTTATTTGTTTTTATAGCATGTGAAAATTATAGACATGTGAACATTATTTCAAGTTATATTATACTAAATGTTATTATACTAACTATTACACACCTTAATTTTAGGTACGTTTTGATGAAAATTCAATATATTTGATGATAATTTTAGGTATTTTGATGATCAAAAATATAGGACGAGTTATAAATTATTTATGTTTGAAAAAAATTAAAAGATGCTGAGTTATAAAACTAGATGTAGATAAAATTACTTTATTGGTGTCATATTTAAATATTTTAGAAGTTTACTAGTTGAATGTATGTTAAAAATATAGATGCTAAAAAATAACTGCTATGCTAAGTCGTATTTACAGTAGCTTACATTGAAAATTTATAGTGGCTAAAAGAGTATTTTTTAGACGCGCATTGATGGTGGCTGACTTAGTAATTTAGGGGACAGTGTAAATTTTTAGAGGACAATAATGCTATTAAATAGAAGTCAGTTTAAATACCACCCATTAAAAAGCTCCTTACGAGTCTTGTTTAAATTTGCGTGCCCCTTGCAGGCCTTATTGTACTCAAGGTACATTAAAAAGCTCCTTACGAGTCTTGTTTAAATTTACGTGCCCCTTGCAGGCCTTATTGTACTCAAGGTACATTAACAAGCTCCTTACGAGTCTTGTTTCAATTTGCGTGCCTCTTGTAGGCCTTTTTGTACTCAAGGTACATTTACAAGCTCCTTACGAGTCTTGTTTAAATTTGCGTGCCCCTTGCAGGCCTTATTGTACTCAAGGTACATTAACAAGCTCCTTACGAGTCTTGTTTCAATTTGCGTGCCTCTTGTAGGCCTTTTTGTACTCAAGGTACATTTACAAGCTCCTTACGAGTCTTGTTTCAAATTGCGTGCCCCTTGCAGGCCTTTTTGTACTCAAAGTACATTAACAAGCTCCTTACGAGTCTTGTTTCAATTTGCGTGCCCCTTGGAGGCCTTTTTGTACTCAATGTACAGTAACAAGCTCCTTACGAGTCTTGTTTCAATTTGCGTGCCTCTTGTAGGCCTTTTTGTACTCAAGGTACATTAACAAGCTTCTTACGAGTCTTGTTTCAATTTGCGTGCCCAATCCGGACTTAATACTTGTAACGGGACAAGTGGGATAGACCCGTACAACCTGCGTGAACCTTGACGTAGCTACAATTATCAATAATTATATTTAATTTAATATTGGCTTTAGCGATAAAAATATTAACATATATAATGCTTCAATATTGCTACGTAATACGGATTTTAAGGTATAATAAACTTTTTACATATTACGTGCATATGCATAACACATTGTTTGTAGCTACTTTACAGGTTCTTTCTTAATATGGTTGTATAGGCAATGATCTTTAAGTGAACTGTATTGGCGTGACCACGGAACACAGACACAAGGGCGTGACTATAATAATAATATTGAACTGCTAATTAATTAGCAAAATTACGTCTAAAACTTGTTTAGATAATCATAATCTTTTGAATTCATGGTAGAACGGTATTTGAATTGTGAAAACATTAACCACAGCATTATATTAATAAGTGGGGTAGATTCTCAATCGTTTCTTTCCAAGTTATTGTAAGGGTAACGTCGAGTTTCACGTTTTTATTAAATACCCACCAAATACAAACAAAACTTAGGATATTGTTATTGTGATGCGGTAGCTTTATTTGAAATAAGGAACGAAATAAATTACTCTTTCACATACTACAATTTCCTACAGCAATATCATAGGAAATTTATGGTCTATTTGAAATAGTTACTTGAGGCATGGCCCTTTGTGAACAAAATGATTTGCATGGCCTTCGAAGTATTTAATTAGTTTTGATGCTTAGACAACCATTTTCTGTACAAATATGGCAGTGGTACTTTAAGTTGCAGAGTTATTAAAACGTCAACACTTGAATAATTGTTACTTTAGTGCACGCAATTAGGTATACTTACATATAAATTATGTGGTTGTAATGTAATAATACACTTTACTTACTTAAATGCGAATATAACAGAACATATTCGTTACGAATTTGCCTGTCCGAACGAATGCAAGGGTGGCATTACTCCTTCTTTTTCTTCCAACATTTTTTGGTAATTCCTTATTATTTTTACCGTCGTCGCCACTTGTAGTGTTTAGAGGGTCAATAATACACACATTTTACTCTGTAATGGGTGAGGTAGGTATACGCAAGGCTGACGTCTGCACACGGCACCTAGCACGCAGCATCGCTGCCAACTGACTGGCAGTCACTCAGTGACTGACAGCTGTGCTTATACACTACACTACCCATGAACGAGCCACCAGTTTTGCTGAGTCTAAAACGAGGCACAATCAGTCTAGCCTTATTTCTTGTGTTAATATTGTGAACTTCACTCTTTTTAAGAAAAGTATCGGAGTGTTTTTTGACCACAACAATAACATCACGATACAATACATAGTGAACTTATTGCTCAATGCATTCTCTACAGAATAAAGGAAGCAGGATTCGGAAGGTAAATTTTATTTAAGGATAATATTCATAACTTAGGATAAGGATTCATAACGAATTACATCAGAGACTATAATTTAGTACAGTCGGCCGCAGAAGTAGCTTAACATTTTAGTACCTTGTCACGTTACATTTCTTGAATTTGTGATAGATGTTGCTAGGAAACCATCGAAACAGTTACTATTACAAAGTACTAAAATGTTAAGCTACTTCTACGGCCGACTGTACCTTCAAGAGTCACTGCCTGATTGGTTATAGTCTTCTAGTATCATCGTTTAAACAAAAATAAATTAATCTTTATTAAAATTCCGGTGTTCTACGGAACAGTTTTATTCCCAAGGGTTTCCGATATTAGCATGCGAAAATACAAGGCTCGATTCTCGATTCAATTTTTGAGGCTACCTGAAAAGTTTTAACGAGCTTCGCCAATAAGCCCCATGTATGTATGTCATATTCATGTATTCAAATGAAATTAAAATCTTTACTGTCAGTGTACAAGTGTGTGATCGTATATCACGCCACCCTCGCCTCTTCACAAATATTAATCGTATTAGCACGAGTATTTAACTATTTAACCTATAAATCTATACCTTTCTCGTAAATCTGTGTATTCATAAAAACCGCAAGTAAATCCGTATTTGAGATTATCGCCTTTAAACAGAAGTTTATGCTAAGTAGGGATTGTATAAACATTTTTAGGTTTGTAATATATGTTTCTTGTATTTGAAGAGTAATGACACAAGAACCTTGAGCGTAAAATTTTATTTACGCAGTTTGCTACGTGATCATTTATCCTATTGTCTGAACGATGCTCGGGCGCTTGAATTCGCGGTGCTCGTAAAAGTCCACAATTTTATTGGATCTGTTTTAAAAATGCGAAATAGCACATAAAATCCTATCGAGCCATATACTTTACGGACCATACCGCTACTCCCGAGCGACTGGATGACTTTATCGCTGAGACCTCATACATGATTTGTGTTAAGAGATTTGTTGATTGATTTAACCTTATCGTAGTTTATCCTCTCTTTCGTTCTTTTTAGGACCTGATTGATCACACATATTGTAAAGGTAATGTTTTCACGTAAGCCATGATTGCCTATAAGAATCAGACATACAAGGAATGTTTAAAATAATCTATATCTATACAAATACAAATAAATAAAACTGGAGTGTCTGTTTGTAATATTAAAATAACCGCTTTTTACTAAGTGCATTTGGATGTATAAAAGGTACATATACCATAACAACATTTTTTACAATTTTTATCTGTTTGTCTGTTTGTCTGTTTGTTCCGGCTAATCTCTGAAATGGCTGGACCGATTTTGACGGGACTTTGACCGACAGATAGCTGATGTAAAAAGGAGTAACTTAGGCTACTTTTATTTAAAAAAAATGTGAGCCGTCACGGGACGCCTGGCAGATGTGAAACATCGACATTATTTTGTAAAAGTAATATGCAGAAAAGAACATATTGTGATAGGAACTAAATATGTCATAATGATAAAATAAAATATTACGATAATTATCACGGTCAGACATTTTATTATCAGAAAAATAATTTGTTTTCAAGTAAAACACAGGTTATGTTTACTGTAGTAAACAACACTGTGTACACTACGGAGTATACACTATAGGTATTCGAGCTCAGTGTGGCTCAGCTCGAGAAAGATGGCGACGCGTCGCCACGGCATGCGTCGCACGCCAGAAATCGGTTTTACGTGCGGCTATAGATGTTTCACATCAAAAATAGTTTGTTAGGCGATACGAAGTTTGCCGCGTCAGCTAGTATTACAATAAAAATATTACTACATACTAGCAGTATTACCTACATAATATTTATTATGTGTTCTTTCTGTTGGCAGTCCAAATAAATGTAAAAATATTTAGACAATTTTGTTTACGTTTTGATAATGTTTCAATATTGTCGCTGCGGAATTTGACGGACGTGTGAATTAAACTGTGCATTTCTATACAAAAAGTACGTTCGCCAATTTCATTGTACGACATCGTTTCACGTTCGCAAATGCAAACAGACACTTTAGAATAGCGTTTTTTTTATTATTGGAACGAAACCTCTTTGGTGATATTAATATGTAGAACAGATAAAGTGCTCAGATCTCTTCGAGGGCCCGACGAACAATCGGCAGTAATTTACCAAGCGTCCTTAATTACGAGAGCCCGGTCGCATGTCGCACCACTAATGGGTTGAAGCCAAATAGTGTCATGTTGAATTAATGAAAACAAAAGCTGCAACTAGTAATACGATTAATTTGTATACGACCTCTTAACCATGACAACGCTAAAGTCAAAAGTCAAAGTGAAACTACGTAACTTATCAAACATGCTCCATTATGAAGTAAAAAGTTATTGTTTTAGGGTTACTAGGTACCTATCTATATCTACTCTCGTTGGTATAGAATCAGCACTTCCGAATAGTTCGGGTAATTTAGAATTTATAGAACGTCACCTTTTCAAGTTAACTTAAAAAATTTTTAGCTCCTGACATAAAATTTTTAAACAAATCTTCTTTGTATCTTTTAGGTAGTCCTATTTTCGACGACGGTGTTATTAATTTTATTGATAATTCTATTTTAAAATTTTCTTCTTATTCAGATAGCCTTCTGAAAATTAACAACCATTTTGCTTTTATTATTTTGAAACATTGTTTATTTTTACCAAAGTTCATTTATTTTCTAAGATGTTCTCAATTTTGGAAATTTTCAAATCTTTTATACAATATTGACAACTTAATTAAATTTCAAGTAGAGAAAATTCTTAATTTAAATTTATCAGAAGATTCCTGGACTCAAGCTTCATTGCCTGTTAGACATGGTGGTCTTGGTATTCGAAGTATTTCTAGTGTCGCTCTTCCAGCATTTCTGTCATCAGTCCATAGCACTTCAACACTAATAGGTAATATTTTACATCATAATGATCACACCTTTGATGTTGCGTGCTTGGAAGATGGCATGAATGCTTGGAGGATGATTTCTCAAAATTCGCCATCAAATTTAAATTTACAAAGAGCGTGGGATGATTTGCTTTGCAAGCAAACATTCAATGATTTATTGAATAACAAGGCGGATATTGACAGGGCCAGGCTAAGAGCTGTGTTAACCTGGGAGTCGGGTCAGTGGTTAAACGCACTTCCATCTGCTCCCATTGGCACACTTTTAGACCCTGATACCCTGCGTATATCCGCTGGCCTTCGTTTGGGTGTCAAGGTTTGCACGCCTCATATCTGCTCCTGCGGTGCAGAAGTTGATGCTTTGGGGCTCCACGGTCTCTCTTTCCAGAAAAGCGCAGGCCGCTTTTCCCGCCACGCTGCTTTGAATGACATTATCCGAAGATCTCTTGTCACAGTAAATATACCATCAATTTTAGAGCCGAATGGCATTTTCAGAAATGATGGCAAGAGACCTGACGGTATGTCAATTGTGCCATGGAGTATGGGGCGGTCGCTGGTGTGGGATGCTACCTGCGTAGATACACTGGCTCCGTCACATCTTCCTGGTAGCAAAATCAGAGCAGGTGCTGCGGCAGAAGCGGCCGAAAAAATGAAAAAAATAAAGTATGGAAATCTCGGGTCAGCATATGTTTTTAAAGCTTTCGGTGTCGAAACGCTTGGCCCGTGGGGTCCCGATGCTCACTGTCTTTTTAAAGAAATTAATAAAAAATTAAAAGATAAGACGAGCGACCCTAGAGCTGGCAGCTTTCTTGCTCAGCGTGTAAGCATAGCTATACAGCGAGGGAACGCTGCCAGCATTTTAGGTACTGCGCCGCAGGGACCTAGCTATATACACTTATTTTAATTTTACTTTATGTATTTAGTTTTATATTATATAATGTAAATATATAGTTTTAAATAATTATAATAAACATTACTATCTGTTAAAAAAAAAAAAATTAAAATACTGAAAAAAAATGCACTATATTTATAAATGTTCGATAACCAGTGCTCAGATTCGACCCCGTAACAATTGTATTATAAGTATAAATAAGGTAATTTGGTATTAATTAATTTCATCATCCATTTCGTGTTTCAGTTGATTATTTACCGCGTTCATTGCGCTAATTATTTGGAGCTCCGTCCTTTCAATTAAATTGTTGACATTATCACCGCCTACGTGCTATTTTCAGTTCTCAGTTGCACATTATTATTTCAATCAGGCTGACCCTTTTTTCATAAACAGCCTCTCACTGGCTTGAAACATAAAGACTACTTTAAGAATTGCAATTTTATAAAGAAAAATCCCATACCAAATTTTACCATCTCGCGTCATGTTCGTGATCAATTCACTCCCGCATGATAACTCGTAAGACGCTTCCAACCTTGAGTATGTATCATGACGCCGCAGCTTTAGTGAAGTTGTGACGAACGTCAGCTCCGGTGGCTCTATCGGTGGTCTGAGCAGCCTCCAAAACCCAAAGAATGTCACGTGACCCGTCTTCAAGTGCAAAGCTATACATACATATTAACTTTTTGTTTACTAGTAACTCGGCTACTCTAAACTATAATAACAAGATATAAATGGACCGTCCATTTCAATACTTACTTTGAAGTACCTATGTACAGTACGGCCGCTGTATCTTGGCGCGTCTGAACATAGGCTTTGCTAACTTTAGCGCATGTAAGACAGAGATAGCAACACGAACATGCTAACGTATGACTGAGACACAATACACCGCGTATCGAGTATTGGCGAATTATGTTACTGCGCAGCCTTCTGCGCGAAGTTCAGACGCGCCAAGATACAGCGGCCGAAGTATATGTTAATAAACACTTCAGAAACATTCATACTCGTAGATACTCTTAGGTGAAATTGTTCATTTGTTACATTGGCGTTGTCGCCAAGTTTCGTAACTAGAAATTAGATAATTGTTAAACCTGAATTTGCTTCGCTCAGTTAAACATAATCACTGTAGGCCACTAAGTCGAGGGACAATCCTCGGCGTATTTGGTCGCCTCATATTATGGCCATAACTGTATCGATTGAAAGTACCGCGTACCAATAATCCCGCGTATTCTGAGCTGATATCGACAGACATAACAGTATTATCTTCAAAATGTTTGCATTCCGCATTTTCTACGGTTCGGGTGGGTGACCTATTCCTACGCTGAGAAGAGTACCTATGCTGCGCAGGCCACTAGGTATATTCATAAGTTACACTTAAGGAGGTCTGTATTTTTTTCAGGGTACTGGGAACCTCCCCTACAGGTAACGTAAGGATGAATTTTTTATTCATCACGTACCCTATAGTGTGGCGTATCGTTGAAAATGTATTTCAAAAATATTATGGGTCTTTTAGAACCATTTTTGGAATTAGGGGTCCGTTTGCGTAATATATGGCTTTAAAGTGTTACTTTAGGTTAGAGTCAAGTGTGCCACCCCAGGCGGTTAAACGGTTGGAGTTGGACAAGTGAAAAAAAATCTCAAAAATAGGTTATGTGATGAATTTACAAGGAAAACCTGAATGATAGTCGATAAACTTACTTCGGAACCCTAACATTGCGTGTGGCTTGACACGCACTTGCCCGGTTTTTATTTTTAAATTCGAAATTACAATAAAAAGACACTATATGGTTTTTTTATCAAAGAGAACTCTTCCAAACCAAATAGCACATTGTGAGAAAAGACGCGCGCGCGCGCGCACGCGCACACACGCACACACATACACACACACACACACAGAGAGAGAGAGAGAGAGAGAGAGAGAGAGACTGAGCACAGCAATAGGATAGTTTTAATGCATAGGTGCATCATTGATCATAATTATTATGCCTGCATACAATATCTACACCCAAAATAATTGTTATTTTTCCACCTAAGCCTTCCTCGTAAATCACTCTATGACTCAATTCTATCTCATGATAAAACGGCGTGGTAATCCGTGTAGGATTTTTCGAGCTTATTGCGTTCAGACAGAAAGATTTTGCTTTATGTTATGTAGTGATACGAGTAAATCGAAGTTAAAAATATAACAAGGAATTATAACAATAAACCGATCTGATGACAAGTGAAGAAATACAACAGGCGGTTTTGTCGCAAACATGAAACTTTAATAATAGCACAGAAGAAATATAGTATAATAGTCCAGTCAAAAAAGACATCTAAACGGAATAACGGTTTTGTCAAAACGGAATAGTCATAGTTTTTTAATGTCAGTCTATCCGTCTGCCCGTCTGTCCGTCTGTCCGTTTGTCCGTCTGTCCGTCTGTCCGTCTATCAGTCTGTCCGTCTGTCGGTTTGTCCATCCTTGCGTAGCATAGCCCTGAGAGTCCTGAGACCCTTAGTTCTAGAAAGCTGCAATTTGGCATGGATGTGCATATTTATTAAAACTTGACCATTCACAGGCACCGTTGCCAAAATTCAATCGACAGTCCATTCTAATCGACAACATATTATATCTATTCGAGATTGATTAAAGGATTTTGCAAGAACATAATTATTAGAAGAAGCCTTACCGCATCCATAAGAATTTAGTTGCAGGACGAGCCTCATTCCAAGATATTGAATTCTAGTCTACTATTCCCCGGACGTCATTCAGTTACGTGATGGAATTCAATTTCTATTAATGTCCTTACAATTTTAATTAATTATTAACTTACATGTTAACAATACAGAAAGAAAACTGATTCCGTATCGTAAATACAAGTTGATTTTCTGGTAAAGTTTACATCTGAAGTTTGCATTGCGTATTGCTTGCATAAATTTGTTAATTTATGATACATTTACGAATATTTTCTAAAACATATTTTAAAGTTTTTACTTGAAAATCATTTATAACTTCATGTTTAATTAAAGATCAATATAAATGTAAATATTTATCATATCGTAGTAGTAGTATCATAGCTATTTTTCATTGACTCATCGCCTTATCACCAAAATACAAATAATACCTATACGGCCATATTAATAAACATAGACTAAAGCAAGAGTAACTTTAAAACTTGTCGTAAATAAGATTTAATTAAATTCAGTATTAATAAATATAGAGTAACGAAGAAGTAAGCTACTCCGAGTCTCATCTCAGAATCAAAGTTAGTCCATGTCGCTACATAGTTTAGCGACTGATTAGGCGTGGACTAGGCGTGCATTGACGACATTGACGTTGACTTGACGCATATCAAGAGTACTTCGTTGTTCTAACTAAACGTCATTCACATTGATATTTTCTTTGACCTTTTCTTCTTCATCCCAGTTAACTGAGCGAGCACGTTTTTGGTTCATGTAAATCAATTTTAAATTTAACAAGTAACCATAGCATGAAACAAACTGCGAGGAGCGAAATTAGGCGCTTGAAATTGAAAGCTGATCACGTCGTTTGAAGTTGTCAATCCCAAAATATTGTTGTCACTGTCATTTTAATGCATGAAGTCATTCACTGACTCACTCTTTTTACTTTTAAATTACAAAGGTTGCCATATTTTACTCGTTGAAACCGGACTAAGAAATGTATTGTTAGTTCGAGGTTACTCCATATTTATTAATAACATTGCAATTACGAAGTTATTACTTAGTTAATCCAGAATTAACTAGTCCAAGTGTAGCTTCAGATGATGCTTGGATTAAGCGATTTTTATTAATAAGGGTGATACAGTACAATACATAGAATAAAATGTTTCCATAATTTTGTCATCAAAATTATTCCAAATTTAATGAATTTCCTTCGGCAAATAGGTTTAAAAAATGGATGTTATATACGGACAACACTATATGAGTATAATACTGTACGAAAAACACATAATTATCGTGAAAACCCGTATCAAACTAAAATGTCAGAATCCACAATAAATCAACTTTATTGTCACATAATGATGTAAGTTCTGTTTTTGCATCGAATGAACAGAACCCAAGAACAATCTTTAGCGAGGAAAAACTAATTACAGAACAGTCGTTTGGTGAAAGTCTGATGTTTAAACAATATAGAAGTGGACAGTTCGTTCGTTTATCAAACGACGGCGTAAGCTGTGGCAGCTCACACGTCCCTTGGCTTTATTCCGTCCGCTAATAAATCTACTCCTTTGCTTACAACCGAATAAGACAAGAGAGCCAGTACTTTTTTCTTCCTTTTTCTTCTCTCTTTCTTGACCGGCAACGCATCAGTCATGCCTTTGGTGTTGCTGATATCCATGGGCGACGATAGCCACTTACCATCAGGTGGATCGTTAGCTCGTTTGCCGGCTATTCCCATAAAAAAAGACAAGACAAAGTTATTCTATAAAATGATAACTAGATAATAGGTTTAGCTCTCACTGACATCTATAAAACGAGTACGCTCTATGGCTCTATTCTCATCAATCAACGTTACTTTTCCGCGAGACATCAGGAAACTATATTATTTTGCGAAGAACAATGGCTAATCCTTGCTAGCCCACGTCCGATAATCGGTGACCAATTTTTTGTAGAAGAAAAATAAAACATACTGATAGCAATAGTGCAATGCACACGTCCTACAAAAAGTCGGTCAGAAATAATGTGGAAGAAAAAATCGGCTCCTACAAAGAGTTGGACGTGGGCGGGAAGCGTAAAGGAAATGAAAACTTACTGAACCAATAATTGTTGCTTTGCAGTATATTTAGATGTCAATATTATAGTATTTTAAGGTACTCCCATACCACAGTGACCTTGCGTGTTTAGCCTCCAGCTCCGCTTCCCCGCAGCAGGACACGCTCTACTTCTACTCATTTTTTGTGATATTGATGATGAAGCTACTAATAAAATAAACAAATAAACCCGAAAAATAAACAGTAGCCGAGTGACCGAAAGCTAAATAATTATATTCGCCCGCGCAGACATCCCCCAAAATAATCCCAACTAAAAAATCGAAAATGTTACACAGCCTCCTTAAAAAAATATTTTAAAAAAGAAATCTACAATATTAAGAGCAAATATAATATTCTCTATATTTAAATGTAAATTTAATTTTGATACTTGCAAAGGTAAAGAAATGGGAAGAAAGTTTAAACGAAAATACAGGTTATTTCAATTGTTTGTGTTTACTTAAATAAATAACAACATGAAAATGTGACTGCATATTATTAAAGAACATGAATCAATCTATGATATATATTTTTAACCGACTTCAAAACAAGGAGGTTCTCAATTCGACTGTATTTTTTTTTATGTTCGTTACCTCAGAACTTTGGACTGGGCGAACCGATTTTAATGATTCTTTTTTTAATCGAAAGCTGGTGGCTGTCACGTAATCCCACATAAATTTGAACGAGATCTGACAAGCAGTTTTAGAGTAATTTTGAAGTCGGTTATTTTTTGTTAGTAAAATTTAGATTATTGATAATTTACTGGTATCATTCTAACCTACTAGATGCAAGTTAAAAATGCATTTTTAGAGGAAATGTGTTTGGAGCCCCTTAAACAAAAGAATATTTAGAAAAAAAAAACAATTCACAAATAACACACGTCGTAGTAAAATTTTAGATTCAGTAAAAGTGTAAAATTCAACCATGATACTTTTTTCTTTCTCTCTTGGTCGTCAAGGCATTGGTGACGCCTTTGGTGTTATTAATATTCATAGGCAGTGGTGGCCACTTACCATTGGAATCGTAAGCTCGTTTTTCGACTAATATCCATCAGCCCTTGGAGGTCCACCGCTGGACACAGGCCTCCCCTAACTTGCACCATTCTGACCAACCATGAGCCTTCTGAATCCAGCGAATAGTAAGTTACATAAAAAGGTTAGTTAAAAAAACGTGTGTGTGTATATGCACGTAAGAAGTTATATTTCTTTGGCGTAAGTCGTAACAGAACAAAAATTGCTAAAGATTTCACCCCGTATGCCACAACTCTTTGTTTGTAAACGGAATCGGTTATCAGCTAACTTCATCATGTCGTCTCTTGGCTGTCGGTGTACGCGCACATTGTAACATGGAAACTTGAGAGACAGTTATCAGTTAACTTCAACATGTCGCTATTTGGCTTCGGTGTGCGCGCGCATCGTAAAAATTTTACTCTCATAATTTCTTCAAACGCGCCAAAAGAAGTAATATCATCAAAAATATTTTGTATGAATTGTTTCGTATTTAAAAATAAAAACAAAATTTATCCCATAAAAGACAAGGATGTAGACAAGCAGAGATTGACATCAATCACAGTCATGCCTTCGTTGAGAATCCTACTTTATGACCGAGCATTTATTTCAGTAAGTGGAAATTCAATGTCTGAGTTTCAGCGACCCTTCTCATGCGTTCATTTTAAATGAAGTGTTCTTACATTGTGGTTACAAGAAACCTCAAAGTATAAAATCATTATCGAATAAAGAAAAACGACAGAGAATTTTAATATTAGACTCGAAAAATCTTTAATATTAGAGTCCAATATTAAAATTCTCCCTCTTTCTTGTTTCTTTAGATATAGATTAGGTATATGTAGTGAATTGAATCTGACGTACATACATATATTTAGATAACTGTTCGAACTCTTTTCATTTATTTTAAGTTGCTGCTTGATTACAATCCCACCTGATGGTAGGTGATGATGTAGTCACAGGTAATAACACTATATTACTGAAACTCTATTTTCTGTCGATTTGTAAACCAACACATTTTACGAGTAATAGAACAGGAATATCCACTAGGTTATGTGGTGTCTAGGTTTACCTGATTAGGTATTAGAAATAAAACACAAAATGGTTTTCAGTGATACAACACAACCCGCGCACTTGACGGCTGGATGGTGACTGCCTTGTGTGCGGGTAGTACAGATACTCTTTTATTATTATGTATGTCACATCTCTCCCTTTCAACAAAATTTTAATTATGTAATTTGTCCCCTGATAAATAACTGATAAGTTCAGCTTTGATTAAAATATAATTTGTTCGAACAAAGTACACAACTTATTTCTATCGTTCGTAACATTTTATATCTCCAAAGATTACCTTTTTTGTCCAGTTAAATCACTATTTTTACAAAATACAAAAAAATAAATTACTATTATAAGGATTTATAACATTATTTTCTTATAATGATTTATTCCTATTTAGTCTCTTTTATTCTTAATATACGGCCCTTAATAATCTGCTTTCCCTTGTTTTTCCTTTTTTTTAATTATTATTTTTTATTTTTCCTAACGTAACTGGTTCGCTATGTGTTATCGTTGTGGAGAAGAACCAGTTGAAGAAACTCCATAACAACACTTTTTTATTAGGTACAAAATATTTGATTATTTTGTATACTTTTTAGCACCTGACCCAGTACATCGTCGCAGCACGGCTTGACAAAAGTGTATATTTCACACTGGAAGTGACCTGCAACAAAACACAACGAGAGCATTTCTCCAAATTTAGTGCTGACCTGGCCTTTAATGTAGTTAGTTATCAAGTTCTGGTCAGGAAATTCAAACAGGCCTGTCAAACAGGGTATATCAAAGAAGTGAATAAATTCAATCGGACTAATGTTTGATTGACTGTGGCGTATTTCATTTAAAATTATTGCGTCAATGAATAACCAAAGTTAATTTATAACCTTATCATTGACTAATTGTAAGTAATTTAATCTATCGACAAAGAAATATTTACATTCTATGGCCAGAGTATGACTTTGAACTCATTTTTATACTTTTACCTTGCTTGTAATACACGTAAAGAAACTTCCATGAGCTTGTGCGAGTATCATCAAGCGCTTCGATCTCGTCTCTTGCTCGAGCGTCTACCACCAACCAATGCGTACGTGGAGTGTTGAAACACCAACGCTCCTGAGCGTCGTGTTATGTCAACTAGGAGCCCAGCGGCCTCAAATTCTTCGTTATTATCCAAATTCCCCTTTTTCCTTTTCTTACATTTTTGCGGTGTTACACATGGGGATGTTAATAGGATTATAATTTTCTAAAACTTGTATTTCACACTTGAAATTCATTATTGTGATTCTTGAAACTTAGAACGATTGACGTCATTTTTTTCCATAATTAAATTATTACTTCATTACTTTCAATGCAATTACGTATCAAGTACTGGCGCTGTGCTTACACGGCTCATGTTGTGCAGCACGGCTTAATGCTGGGTCTGGGCCTGTTCGGTGGTCACACAGCACGCTGCAGCACTGACACTCATAAGATATATCTCGTGTTACTTATTAACATTTATTTTTGTTATCTCTTTTTCTTTCTTGTAACTATTTTTTTTATGCTGTAATTAGTACCCTGGAATACATGTATTTTCATTTCATTTCATTTCATTATATTATCATTTCATTTCCTTTCATTTTCATTTCATTTCATTTTCGTTTCATTTCAAGTAAGGATTTTATTAGTTACTCCAAAGTATCTTTGTACTTGTAATTGATTAATAAATATTTTTTGTTCGTTGGAACAATTAAATAGTAGGTCCTGTACATGTCGGTGATAACTGTTTTATCACTTATTCAAACATGATTGTTTTTAATTATTATTGAATTTTCAATATTTAGTGAGCAGATCTGGTCCACAACAACAAATGTTGTGATTCCATTTAGCAGGAATTCAGGCTCATACTAGTTAATTCAGGCTTATTACGACGATATGTAATAAAATAAAGCGATAATGTGCAAATATATAGATATTTACTTAGACAGCCGTACAGTGATATCGGTTTGTCATTGATCATTCGGAGCGGTCGTTAGAGGTGCGCGTGTGAATACCTTTAATAACAACTTCGCACGCAAATATATTAAAACGATAAGATTCGTTATTATTAATACATGAATATAGGTATTTTAACCATAGGAAACATTAAATGGTATTTCTATTAATTTATGCGTTTTGTTACATATCCTCCCATTAATAGCCATATCCTCATTTGTTGACCAGCAGCGGTAATTGGTATAGAAGTTAATAGTTTCGATAGTTATCAAAAACGTTCTTTCAATATTATAAACCTTCTGTTATTGGTCAGTACTTAACTGACGTTTTCGTGACCATTTCATATTTTGTTTTCGATATCATTATTGATATCTTTAGTATTGGTCAATAGTGTAAGTACTCAACTGACGTATTACGGTAAACATTACCTCCCACGGTTTAGTGCAACATTGATTTCGAAATCGGTTCGATACCATAATAGATATCTTGTATTATTGGTCAGTATTTATCTGACTTTCGATACCATGACAGATATCTTTTATTATTTTTCAGTACTTAGCTGATTTTCGATACCATAACAGATATCTTTTATTATTTTTCAGTACTTATCTGATTTTCGATACCATAACAGATATCTTTTATTATTTTTCAGTGGTTGACTGATTTTCAATACCATAACAGATATCTTTTATTATTTTTCAGTATTTGCCTGATTTTCGATACCATCACAGATATCTTTTATTATTTGTCAGTACTTGACTGATTTTCGATACCATAACAGATATCTTTTATTATTTGTCAGTACTTGACTGATTTGACTTGATCGATACCATAAATACCTTTTATAAATGGTCTATATTTGACTCAGTTTATTAGTATTTTATGCTTCAACCTTTGCATTTCTAGTACGACATTTAAGACATTTTGCAGCAAAATATTTGATTACTGATAATATGATTATTGGTTCCCATGTCTACTCCATTTAGTTGTCGTTTGATCTCGTTCCAATTTTATGTAGGTACGTGAAAGTTAGTTTTCGATTTTTAATGCCTTTCATTACCTACCGGTTTAACTGTTTGTTCAGTTTCTCAATTCATCACGATATTATTCAGCAGATGCAAAACTAAGCTTATAGGTTGCATTCTAGTACAAACCAGGTAGAATCAGTATTATACCGGCCAATGAAGGAATGTTATAAATTATTTGGTTAAAATATTTTTGACTTTTTTCGTTTTTGACCTTAAGAGTATAATCCATTTAAAACATAAATTTATTTACAATCTTGATTTTAGTTAGGAACAATATTACCCGGAATGAACTACTTGGTAATCATGGTGAAACGGTTCCTATAACTGGTTTGTACTTTACCATGAATCAACTTATGCAAATGGTGTAACCAACGCATGTGGTGTATATATATTTTTCAAAAATACAAATAATTCGATTGCCTTGCACTTATCCTCGACTACAAAATTTCATCGAAATCTTTAGAGAATTTTTCGAGATACTGATTACTGTTTTAGCGAGGAATACGCAAGATCGTTTCCGCCGCGATTTGGAAACAGTAATAATTCAGTCCCTTCGATATTTTAGATATTACAATTGTCCATTTGACGTTAATAATAAATATTTTCAAAATGAGATAGGCGATATGCAAAATTGCTCGGTTATTTAGTGAAATGTTCCATCAATAAAATCGGAAACACGTTTCGATACGATATAAATAAGCAAATACTAATTAATTATCATTATCATATTTTTGTATCTCAGAAACTAAATGTCATTTGTTTATCAAATCTGTTATGTATATTATTATTTTTCCTCTACGTGATCATTTTAATGGAATTAAAGCTTAATTAAAATTGGAACGACTTCTTGATTTATATAATCCAATGTTTTACACATGTCAAGTATATTATGTTCTTGACGAGTTTTCACTCATCTGACAATTTTGCAGTGTATTTGACTTGATTACATAATATGTAGTCATTACATATTTGTATGTATGTTTTTCTTTTAATTTCGAAAATGTAAACAGGTACAGTTTCATGTATGTATGGTTAGGATCTTCACTTACAACAGGATCTATCACCCTATATTCTACTAATAGGTACCGGCAAATTAATGTGCTTAATGCATTGTTTTGGTGGTCTCAAACCATCTTCGCATTATTTGCCTTTCAAATGAACCCTGTTTGGGACACATCGGTTGGATAGTTTCAGTCTAAAGGACATGGCAACAAACATTGTTTGTGGTTTATTATATAGATTTTGCTTAGAATCAATGATATTCAAATATATATTTTATACATTATAATATCATTGCTTAGAATAACATCTGTAAAATAACATCGTTGAATTTACTTGCTACGTAAGTACTATACTTTAAATTTGGCACCCACGACACAGGGAATCCTAGTGTGGGGCTATGAGTGTGAAGCGTTATTTTAAATAACATAGTAAGTTAGTAAGTATCTCTATTTTTGAGACAAACTATGAAGATACCGTATAGCAAAATCGCTATGATATTGTTTACGGTTATCTTATTACGATATTTGATATATTAATGTGAAGACTGAATTTGGATTTATATTGACATTTTAAATTATTATTATCATTTTGGCAGGCAGAAATATCAAACATTTTTCAACTTACTATTGTTAATAATTATCATTGTGAACTAAATATTACTTAATTAGTTTTTAACCTATCACACGAACAAGATCCTTTTAATCGCATTTTATGATCCCAAATAATCCCAATGCTTGTACATTACAAGTAAACTGGCCGTGTCGATACCGACCATACAATAATGAAACAATATCTTAGGTATATATTACCTATTATTGCGCCAACACGCATTGTTTTTATTTTGTACCATTAATATGTGTATTTTGTAACCTATGTGTTATCAATACGAATATCAGGCTACAATATATGGAATGTAATTTAATGTACTATATAGATGCATTTGTTAAGAAAATACCTTCATTAATTCAACAATCAACTTTGTTAATCAAGAATCATCAAAGATTGAACACAAATGCATTTGTAGGTAGGTACTTAGTATTTTATCAAATGTTCTCTTGTCTTTTCTTTTCCCGTAAAAATATACGATTCTTTTAAAACTTTCCAAAACTAAACATAGCACAAGTGTCCCTTATTTCAAATAGCACCGACATTTTCGTATGATAACTCAAGGTTAACATTTTGTGAACATAAAAGAACCAAAATTACTCACACTTTTTCCTTTTGTTTTTTTTTTTTTTTTTACCTCGGTCGCCAAATGTGGTGTCTAGGTTTACCTGATTAGGTATTAGAAATAAAACACAAAATGGTTTTCAGTGATACAACACAACCCGCGCACTTGACGGCTGGATGGTGACTGCCTTGTGTGCGGGTAGTACAGATACTCTTTTATTATTATGTATGTCACAGGTTAAGATAATTCTAATCCTTCGCGGAACCTACTACGCATCGTGTAGTAAAGCGCTTCGCCAGGGACGTTAATATGAGGTCAAGCGCAAGTTTGAAGTGTGATTATCAATTGAAAAACATGTAAGTTCGTACCAAGTTGCACTTTATTCAAGACGATATTATACACATAGTTATAGACTTATGGAGTAATCATCTACTCAAGCACCTAGGTACATCTGCATAAAATATCATCGTAAATAATATCTGATTGTGAATAAATTTGGAGTACGTAAATAAGGTGAGTTTGAAGGAAGTTCGATAGCATTTTTTTAATAAAGAAGGAACAAATAAATATTCGGCTATAAGGTCATAAAACATTTCTAAGTTTCCACAAGGCTTTACACGTAGATTCCATGGCTAAAGTATTGATACCTCGGTATAGTGTATTTCGTAAGATACTGTAACGAGGTGTACTAATACCTCGTTCAATACTCCTTGGCTGGCAGATGCATTTTACTTATAAATTACATCTAACACTTACCATCAGGTGGGATTGTGGTCAAGCATTAACTTATTCGTGTAAAAAACATTATTTAAATATTGAATTTGGTTTTAAAAGAAATAAAAATCATCTGTCAGCTGGGTTCCCATCGGGAACATGTATATACGATATTTTTATTTTGGATATTTTTATTACTTTTTATAGCCGTAACAGTGCTTTCTTAATATGATAATTTGATACTGTGTTTTAAGACTATTGCTTTAACAATACAATACATTTAAAAATCGGAATTGTGCAATACTTAATTACCTACCCCGCCCTGAGAGTTACCTACTACTTATTATACTTGTGGAGGATCTGCACCCTCGCAATACTTCTCTCCCTCCCACAACGGAAACATGCACAACAATAACTTATGTAACTGTTAACCGCGGATTGTTGCAAAGTAACAATGGATTTTCGCAAAGTAATCTAATCTTTACGGAATTACTTAAATTATATCCAAAATAACATGTCCTGTGAGGCTTACACTATTTGAAAACAAGATTCTACTTCATTTACACCTATTGTGTATAAAGATTGGAAAGGAGTAAATAATTTCCATAGAGAATTTATACATACGATACATAACTCTGTTAACATGAGCGCGAAACGAGTCGGTGTAGTAATTAGGCTCAGCCACGTAAAATTCCGAATAACTTTTAAGTTTTGACAGGGAACGCCGAAGTAATCGCGGCTGAAAAACTGCCATGTTCGTAATATTCTGAACCTATATGGAATTTGAAAAGTTCCTTAATCTGATTATAAATAAATAGACAATATATAACGCTACACTCTCATAGCCCCACATTAGAATTCCCTGTGTCATTTCTGTCATGAACAACACCCAAAGACAAAAACACACACCCAGACCAAGAACAGAAATTCAAACTCATCATTCAAATTATTTATCGCACCAGCCACTCAGAAATAGGATTTGCAACTATTGAAGTATAATGTCATAGAACAGACATCTAGAACAAAATGTGTGTCCCGCCGCGAGGTTCTACTTTGAAAATTGAGCCCCCGTTCTCCTTTCAAAATCGAACGGATCCATTGAAAATTGAAGCCCGTCGGCGCCAATTCATTGTGACATACATTGTGTTCGCGGTGTCGGTTGTATATGCTAGTAAATAGTAATAATACTTTAATACTTGCAACGTCCTTACTTGGTTTTGGATAAATCATAAAATTAAATATCTCTTTTTTGTATTATTAACTTATTGTTTGGTGCAGATAGAATAAATGCCGATAAAGATTTTTTAAGCCTTTTTAAATCATTGTAAAAAATACTTTCCATGATTTAATTCACCACGCTGTGTTTATTAACACAGTACACGCACTGGCGTCGCAGCTCATCTTACAAAAACGTCAGAGAAGCCGTGTAACTTATTAAGGATACACTTATGAGATGAGTTGAAGACACGTGGTGAATATTCGGCTTTGTGAACTTGGCACCCGACATTGTAAACCAACATTATAGCGAACTGCAGACTTACTTGAAACGCACTATACTTACATTCATTTAGCTTAGTGTAGACTCAAACATTTCTTTTTGCCCATTTAAGTTCTGTAAGACCGAAAAAAAATTAAACCTTTAGGATTTGTGTATGAAAGTCGAGGGCGTCTTTCTGCTTTTCCGTCTGTCATCAATTCACAAATCCCGGGAAATGCCATTTACAGAATGAAAGTTAAAATGAAAGATAAATCCGTTGGGAGAGTCCACTTCATGATTCTTTCATAAAAAGACCCTCATAATCAAGTTGAAACTATCATAATGGCTGTATCGTCAAGAGAGTCAATCAATGTCCATGCGAAATTTCGTAATAATCAGTTGTTTAAAAGTTGAAAAAGCTTTCCCACCATTTCAGTCAAAGATATACCTATAGCGGTGTCAAGTTTTAATCAGACCGTTTAAAAATTACATGTCGTGTTATTTTAAATGACAGCTAACAATTTCAAAATGTTAACATTCAAAGAACAGTTCGAGAAATGCTGAACTATTCAACGATTAATGATAAAAAGGGTTCGTTCTTATACAATAATTAATTTGGATTACTCCACAAATTAGACTCTGAAAAGTTTTATTGGTAAAGTTATTGCTAGGTACGCTGACGACGGCAAAATGTAAACCAGAGGAGAACAAAATGAGACTGCTAAAAGGAACTTAAAAAAATTGTAAAGTAACCTTTGGGTTCGGACGATATTCGTTTTGGTGGTAAATTCGGACTTCGTTAAACAAATATTCACTAATCATGCCATTGATCTGCAATGTAATATATACGTATCTAAATACTATAAATCGGTATTTCTGCCAAGTTTGCTCAAATTCGAAAATTTTGCCATAATACGTAAGTCCTCATAATAATTGCCTCAACCAACCATACTGTAAAATAAGCAATGGCAATAAGCGTATTCAAATTAAAGTTAAGTAACTAACTGACGCCCTCGCATTCGAGTTATATTTTGTTTGCATGTATATAACATTTTACATCCATATTACCCACAGTTAATGAACGTCTACGACCAAAGATTTCTCCAGACGGCGGACGTGGTCCACCTGCTTCTGATGTTATAAAATAGGCTGTCCCAAAAATCACGCAAGCAAAAATTACTTCATTACTGAAGCACATGCTATTTATATTTTCAATGTGTATCTTTTATGTTGTGATTTTCTAAGAATCTATCTATAATTCAGAGAGTTTTCTAAATATTTTGACATGTAATTTTATGAAAAATTGGCTTCACATAAAATTCTTGCGAGGAGTGGACCGAAATCAAAACAAGACTGATAGATTAACGGTTTGCAAGCTATGTCTGAATGAAAAGTAAGTATAATAACTCACAATAACTTAAAATATTCGACGTCTGATATTGAACAACGATTGCTCAGTCTGCTTCGTGAATTCTGACATACATATACATACATTTAGTTGTTTTTGAGTGACGTCAGATTTTTTCTAATAGAACTTAGTCGTTTCTGACCTATTTATAGGTCCCGCAATAATTATATTTAGACTGTATGCGTATGCGTTGATTTCTGCTGATCTCATGCTTAGTCAATTGGGATGCAATTTCAATATTGTATTTTATTATGCTTTGGGTTATAGGTGTAAAGTTTTTTGTTACATTTCAGTCGGTTATAATGCATCCAAAGTACGATAATTGCATTCCGAGATTGAAAAGTATATTAAGTTGTGCACTACAAACATTGTGTTTTTGTATAGTAACGACGCTCTGAATAACAACCTCATGTGGAAGTGACTTTCCTAAATCATTTGTAGGACAGAGTAACACGAGACAAAAAGCGGGAAAGCCATTTGGATTATCGCAGTCAGGAGTCACGTTTATTTTTATTGCTAAGGTTCAGCCCATTAACGGAATTCTATAGGATACGGGTACAAATTATACCCAGGGGGTAATCTGTGAATAAAGGCTTTGTATTTGAAGAGTCATGTTGCTTGTATCTTGGAGAACGTAATGGTTACACTTTTGGTAAACAATTGATAGTTACACGCGAACAATTCTAATTTTTGTTTTTATTACTCTTCTATTAATATAGAAACTACTCATAAGTCGAATCACACCTCAAAATTATCATAATTTTGATAACAGTATTGAAACCGAATCAGGTCATAGCACACATGCCTACATACGATTTGCTAGAGACATAGAGACGTTAATATGTTTGAACCACATCATGATTGGGTTCACTCCGTTGGACGAATCGTTCTGATTTTCGAATTTAAAATGACTCGTTTTTATTTTTCCGCCAACGCATCGGTAATGACTACGATGTTACGGATATCCATGAGATACGGATCAATAATAAAATAATTAATGATCAAAAACCATCAGGCGGCTCAGCAGCTAGTTTGTCCGCTATTCATTTAAATAAATGGCATAAGTTTCATGCTATTCGAAAGACGAGTGACTAACACGATGATAGCTAAAACTGGAATAAAATTAACTTGTATTTGCGTTAACATGTGTGTGTTACATAGACATAATTACAGATTTATTTGACAAGAAGATCAACCAATAAAATGTCTGAGCAACAAATTATATTACAGAAAGTAACTACTCCCAGATTGCTAAGATTACAACGCAATTGGATTGGACGAAAATTGTATGTTCTTGTTATGTGTTCGCGACTGATCTTCCAATTTGAGAGTACTTTATCAACAGAACATGTTGTCAATTATCGAGAAATAAAAAAGAAAATTCTACTAAAAGTAAAATACGAGGTACAAGGATATTTTTTGTGGACAAGACCAATCTTTATTTATTACTTTAAGGAGTCCATCGATCGTCATAATTCGACATCTTCAGAAATAGATTTTTACTACCCACTCGTCTTGTCGAAGACATTGAGAATTTTAAAAGTTGGAATCATAACACTACGAACTACTTATAATTACAATATCTACTTCTACTAAAATAAGAAACTACTGAACGGATTTTCATCAAATTTTGCATACAGCTAGACCATGATCTGAAATAGATGGCGAGGGTAGAGCCCTTGTTTAAAATTAAAATGTCATAAAGTACAATCCATCTCTTGAGTCCAATCCAACATTGCGTTTGTGATGTTTAACTTGTGTACTACAGGAACAATCTAGAAAACTCTAGATAGCTCCTACGAAGTCCTACAATCTATCCTCGTGTCGCTTCTAACTTGCACAACTCTACTGGCGACTCATGAACATGGCAATGACGCCAATAGTCGTACGTAAGTCAACATTGACGCTCAAACACGTTGGTTGACCAAACGGCGCTAATTCGCATACAAACCCCTGAAATTGAATGAAACTGAATATCAAATGAATTGATCAATCAGACACGATTGTAAGGCTGATTAAAGTGAATTAGGGGTGTTATGGGTTCCGTCTTTAATTGAACAACGGAGGCTATGGCATACAAAAATTACAAAACGGATAGATCACACATTTGAGCCAAGATTATTCATCATGATTGTATAAACGGATGTATGTCATTTATGCTGTCATGTCGGTTTCTCGGTCATCGGTAAAGTTTTGTTTTGAAAACTATAGTTTTCATCATAAATACTTAAATTTAGAAAAACGAAATAAAGGAAAAAAATATAAATGCATTAAAATATTACTTTATTATTCACACTCAGAAACACTCAAGACAGTGGAGAAGACTTTTTGTCATGACAATTCGTGTGCGCTCGAATCAGTCTTCGAATCAAGCATGTATGAATAGATTGGATAGTGCTATAAAAATGTACAATGAACAACGCTCAAAGACAAGAACACATACTTACACCCCGAAGGAGAACAAAAATTCAAACTCATAATATCATTTCGCCTGTAAACGAGCTCTAAACTTGGCACGGCGTTGTCGGTGGTCCGGCATGTTACAATTACGCCAAACGGGTGTCAAATTGTACCTACGTGATTGGCGATTGCTCACAAATAAAATACGAGTAGTTTACCAACATGGAACATTTTTTAATAGGTACATCAAGGCGATGTCAACGAAATTAACGATACCTAGTGACATATCGCAATAATATTGAAGTCAGCAGCAACAGCGTGTATCATTTGATTATTGACTCCATAGGTGGCCCGCTGCAAGTCTCCAGTAATTGAGGAGCAGTCATGCGTTGCAATTCCCTCCCTTTAAGGAAACTTGCACTCGTAATAAATCAAAGCATTATACCGAGTCTACCTCATCAGTCCCATTATTGTCCCAACACCCAGCGCGTTGATACGTTTTTGCCCCGAAACAGTGTATTATCAAGGTACTCGTATATACAACTATGATACACTTTACATCTTGTACCATCTACATATATCTGATACCTAATAGCGTCTGTTGGTAAAGAATTCGTATTTCTTTCTTCAAATATTTTTTAAATGTTTTTCTAAAGTCCAAACATGGAGAGCAATATATTTAGCCTAACAACTCCGTTTGTATTGTACAAACAAAGATCTTCGAATATTTGCTGATTAACAGAATCCGGGTTTACTAGCAGCGTATCCAAAACAAACAACCGCCGTAAATGATCTGGTGCACGGATTTCGATAAAAAATAATAAGCAGCTGTTAATTTTTAAAGGGCAATTAATTAGACTAATATTGTTCATGATTATCCTCTGTACACATTACTAATGGAACTTTTGGCTTTTAAGTAGACCAGGTACAGTTTTTCAGAATTACACATTTTGTGAATTTACCTTTATTAGTATACGCGACAAAACACATACACATATGTATACAGGATTATTTAAATTAATATAGTTTTTTTATGTACATGTCGGCAAGGCCATGAATCTTTAGTGAAGGTCCAGGGACGGACTTCTTTATTCTCAACGCTTGGCCGATGCAGAATCTGCCATATAAGAAATGTCATGAAGAAAAACTAAATATTTAAAATGAAGAATATGTCAGTAATGTAGAATAGATTAGTCCGGTCAATTTAGACCAAAAAGTGATAGTGAAGGTGCATAAATTCCCAACAAGCTGAAAATCGGTAAGATTGTTCAAAACATAATTATAAATAAAAATTTTAAATTTCCCATCATTCCCGTGTATGGAAAAAAAATAATTCAAGATCAAATGTCAAAAAAATTAGTTTTTCGCGATTTTCAGCAAAACGGTAAGTTTTATCATAAAGTACCCCAGACAAAAATTGTACATCATAAAATTATCTATAAAAATGTATCAATACTTTTTTCCTACAAGCCACCGTTTCTGAGATATAACGATTCAAAAACGCGCTAAATACACCACCATGAAGTAGCGTGGTAAACGTGTGCATATTATGACGATAAAAACTTACAAATTTTTGAATCGTTATATCTCAGAAACGGTGGCTCGTAGGAAAAAAAGTATTAGTACATTTTTATAGATAATTTTATGATGACGTTTTGCTGAAAATCGCGAAAAACTCTTTTTTTGACCTTTGACCTTGAATATTTTTTTTTCCATACACGGGAATGATGGGGAACTTAAAATTTTTATTTATAATTATATTTTTAACAATCTTACTGATTTTCAGCTTGTTGGGAATTTATGCACCTTCGAATGTCTAAATTGACCGGACTAAGATGCAATATTGACCACTTGTTGAAGTACTTTGGAATATTAATGTGAACGTTAGGAGAACTGGAAACATATCATGATGCAAAGTGAAAGGAATACTTATTATTGAATACCTAACATCATTTAATTAATGTAATTGGTGTATACCGTATTAATTAAAGTAAAATTAATAAATAAATATATAGAATATACCTTCTGCCGGCGACCGTATAAAACACCTTCTGCTATATAAGTGTGTATGACAAGAACGTGACTGGCATATTTTAAAACTTTGGAATACTTGACTGGATAGAACAATCCTTTGCCTAAAATGCTTTTTAAACAATTTTAGTTTTCCCACGGATCTAAAAAAAGACGGACGTAATCCCAAGAACAAATTCAGTGAAGCACCCATAGTAATACCAACTCTCTATTCGTACAAGTACACACACCCACACATTGACACTTCACTGCTTCAATCGCGAATCAAAAATTACGCACACATGGTAAACGGGCGGCCATTGCTATGCTTCACTCTCGATTAGACGAGGTTACGTCCGTATTTTTTTCAGGTCCTTGAGTTTTCCCTTCAATTTCTTGTTAAAAAAATATTTTTTGCCAATAGAATGGTGGTACGCACGTGAACGAAGATGACGAAAATTTACGAAAAAGCATTATTGTTCTCAGCTGAAATGATGTTTCTATGCAATGGATGGATTTCTGGGTTCTGCACCACTTCAAAAGCGGAACATGGTTACGACGTATTGGCCCTCACAGTCCACTAATAAGAATCCAATTAAAATTGTTTGGGTGTAAATGAATCTTAAAGTATGAGTAAAAAATTTAGCAACTGTCGTTAAACACACTTGTGAACTGAAGTCTGCGTGCTTTATCTCGCAGCTATGCTGAAAAATTAAAGGAAAGTGTGCCCCAAAGATGGCAAGCCATTACAAACAACAATGAAGATTGGATGAGCATCCAACAGCAGTAAAGGATCTAATTGATAACAATTTTTCATTTCCTATTTCTAAGGTTTTTATTACATTTTGCCGGTCACGGTCTTTTCGTACATAGTGCATATACATGAATATTATTTAAGTACTGATTCAAATAATACTGTTAAATGTTAACCTTAGCTAAGTTCAAAGCCTAGCCAAAATCGAAGATTAACCGTAACAAACTCCCAAATAAACTTAAAAAATATGTGAGCCGTCACGGGACGCCTGGCAGATGTGAAACATCGACATTATTTTGTAAAAGTAACATGCAGAAAAGAACATATTGTGATAGGAACTAAATATGTCATAATGATAAAATAAAATATTACGATTTTATTATCAGAAAAATAATTTGTTTTCAAGTAAAACACAGGTTATGTTAACTGTAGTAAACAACACTGTGTACACTACGGAGTATACACTATAGGTATTCGAGCTCAGTGTAGCGAGAAAGATGGCGACGCGTCGCCACGGCATGCGTCGCCACGCCAGAAATCGGTTTTACGTGCGGCTATAGATGTTTCACATCAAAATTCTTGATATCAATGTCATTGAATCTATTGCGTCAAAAACTCTCTATCTACCTATCTAGCAACTGTCAAAAAGTTCAATATACTGTAAACTCAGATTAAAGAACAAATTTGAGAGTGTAAGTACTCGTTACGTTACCTGTTACCTTTACTAGAGGTTACGAATAGAAAGGAAGGGCTCTAGGTTAAATTCTGTGGCTGAGGCTTTACGATAAATACAAGTTTTCTCTACATATTGGACTAGTGACGTCATAATGTATTTGTCCATGTCTACCGCGTCAGAGAATTCTGTCTGGTCGACCGTAATTTTATTTAGAGCCAGAGCTTTTCTTTATTTCGCTCCGTATTGAAAGAAATTATTGAATGGCGTAGAAGCCTTCTATTCAATGTACCAATGTTTTTCTCTTTTCTTTTTATTGGTTAAAAAAATACCTTGCTTTGATTTTTTGCCGGTATGAAATAACGCCTTCATTTGCAACGGTTTCCGCTCTGTTATTGGAAATCGGTACCGACTACCGACCAAATTGATTTTGTCTGCTGAACGTAACTTACTGGCATCGGAGCCGATAGTATGACCGGCTGTGGTGAAGGCATATCGGGCGTATCGGGATCGAATGGACGAAAAAGTCGTTACGCTGTAGGCGTTAATTGGATATACCTATAGGTATGTGAATATTCGGCCAAGTGTGCCTTCACATTAGACGGATATACTCGTACCATTTGCCCCATTAGCAATTGGGTAAGGGGAAACCCTAAATCTACTATTTATCACTAGATGACCCGCCTGCTTGTGGCTTCCACCCTTTAAGTAATGAGCACGGGTCTCTTGTATTGAGAACTTCACCCGTGCGAATTCCCAACCCAGCCCAAATGTCGGAAATTTTCGCTCAAGAAATTTTTGCCGCTAGCCGTCATCCATCCAACTGCCGATCGCGCCCGCTGTTATTTGTGGACGATCACTTAGGATCAACATTAGTATTCTATGTTTTCAAATAGGTAGAATAGGTTCCTAAAGTAATGATTTACGCCCAAATGGGGACATTATAGTCCCTTGAATCGTGATCTTACTGAAAACCTATACATTTTTTAACGATATCGTTTCTTCACAGGTATCCAGAAGCAAGGATGCTGGCAGAGTCGCTGCCAACAGCTTCCACTATGAACTGGACGACGCCCTACACTGATGACCTTCAGGCTTTTTACGTCACCTTCTTCGACATAAACAGCAACAGTTACCTTAATGATACGCAAAATGTCACTGAAGTGAGTTATACAGAATAGCAATCATATTTTCACTGATATAATTGTGGAGGTACGAGTTTTGGGTTACATAAGTCTTGTCATACCCCGATCACTCGTTTCGATAGTAGATGGATTAAGATATTCAAATCTTACTTTCCTTGAGTACGTAAAACAAGGAAATACATTTTTGAAGTTATACTTCTTTAGGCACGTTATGAAATAAATGGAAAAAATGATGAGAGTGAAGCTTTAAGATTTGTGACAAAAGGTGACGAAAAATGTCGATTTTTTAACGCGCGTTTCAAACTCGCATTATGAAAAATTATTATTATTATATTTAATTTATTGTTTTTTATAATATTGTTTTTTTTTATATTGTTTTTTGAAGTGAAACTTCTCTATAGACGGGGTATTAGGATTTTAATTAAGTAATGCAGGAATGCAGACATTGTTGTTTCTATCGATAAATTTAATTACAGTTCGACCACTACTTTACATTTCCATTTGCGCTGACTCCTTAAATCCAATTAGAATATTGATGACCCGTTGTTTGGTTTACAGTTCATTAGATCCACGAATTTAATTAGCCTTGTTTAGTATATTTATTACTTATTAAGGTTGTATAATAATGAAGGTGATTAATATAGTTGACAGACACACATAAAAATTTCAATGTCGATTTTAGAAGGAGGGTTTTTAGGGTTCCGTAGCCGAATGGCAAAAAACGGAACCCTTATAGATTCGTCATGTCTGTCTGTCTGTCTGTCTGTCTGTCCGTCCGTATGTCACAGCCACTTTTTTCCGAAACTATAAGAGCTATACTGTTGAAACTTGGTAAGTAGATGTATTCTGTGAACCGCATTAAGATTTTTACACAAAAATAGAAAGAAAACAATAAATTTTGGAGGTTCCCCATACTTAGAACTGAAACTCAAAAATGTTTTTTTCATCAAACCCATACGTGTGGGGTATCTATGGATAGGTCTTCAAAAATGATATTGAGGTTTCTAATATAATTTTTTTCTAAACTGAACAGTTTGCGCGAGAGACACTTCCAAAGTGGTAAAATGTGTGTCCCCCCCCCCCCCCTGTAACTTCTAAAATAAGAGAATGATAAAACTAAAAAAAATATATGATGTACATTACCATGCAAACTTCCAACGAAAATTGGTTTGAACGAGATCTAGTAAGTAGTTTTTTTTAATACGTCATGAATCGTAAACCACAAAAAACATCGATCAAAGTTACAACGAACTAAAAGAACTTTTATATTATGTTACTTGCTGCTACGGAACCCTTCATGGGCGAGTCCGACTCGCACTTGGCCGCTTTTTTATGTAAATAGCCGACAAACCAGCTGACGATCCACCTATGGTAAGTGGTTGTTATCGCCCCCGAACATTAGTGACACTAAAGGCATCACTGATGCGTTGCTGACCAAGAAGAGAAAATAAGAAAGAATAGATAGGTATGTTTAAAAACTATCACCATACATGAGCATGTCTAGATGAAACTGGTTTGAATGGGATAAGTTAGCGACGCGATCTCCAACAAGAAGGATCAAAGTAATTTGACTTTCGAAATCTGTTTACACATAATTTATCTACCTACTCGTCAAAATCCGTACATGGCATGAATAAGTTGATAAATCGAAAAGCATAGTTTTAAGGGTGGTTAGGGTCAATTTAAAAGCTTTTCCGACTTTTTCAAGCCAAGTACGGAAATGTTATATTCAACGTTATTGTTTTCAGCAATACCAATCATTCATCCTACCCTGGTGGCGACAAGTGCTATGGACGGTGCTATTCGCGGGTATGGTGGTGGTAGCTACAGTGGGCAACTTGGTCGTCATTTGGATAGTTCTTGCCAATAAGAGAATGAGGAGCGTCACTAATTACTTCCTCGGTTAGTATTGAATGACTTGTAGCTATGTTGTAGTTGTGTTGTAGGTTAGTTCGACGACCCGTGTGGCGCAATGGTTACCATGCCGGATCGACGCACCAAGAGTTCTGGGTTCGATTCCCAGCGAGGCGGAAATTTGAATGATGAGTTTAAATTTCTGTTCTCGGTCTGGGTGTGAATGTCCTTGTCTAGTGTATTGTCCATGGCACCCACGACACAGGGAATCCTAGTGTGGGGCTATGAGTGTGAAGCTTTTTTTATTTATTTATTATTATATGCATATGGCATAATATTATTATTAATGTTCGAGAGTGAATACAAATACAAATACAAAATATCTTTATTGTACACATAAAATTACAAAGGAAAATATACATTTGAATATGAAAATACAATTGGTTCGGTGGATGTTAAGATTCTGGTCAACAATCGCCAAATTAGTTTATGTAAGTTCTCAATTTGATAAAAACTTTGATTTATTTGAATCGATCATGCACCGGTGAATGTTAACATTGTAATTGTAAATCAAATTATCTTATTTATTAGCTTTAAAAATAACGGAATATAATAAAAAACATCGAGGTAATTTTACCCTCCCTCTGCTTGCGTCACACTTCGAAACAAACCTAACCCAATATACATAATTACTGCAAGGCTATACTGTTTTGTAACTTGACAGCGGAATCCGCGATGAGTTTCAAAATTGAAGTTCGAGTCCGAGATCTTGATATGTGATTCTCTAATCATCTGGTACGCACTTGCGAAGTGAAGGGAGTCTCGAATTCTAACTTCAATTTAGAAACCCATCGTGGATTCCGCTGTCAAGTTACAAAACAAAAGTGAACTTGCATCATATTGACATGTCATTATCTAATCATCTAGTACGCACTTGCGAAGTGAAGTGATCCTAGAACTCTAACGTCAATTTTGAAACTCCGCTGTCAAGTTACAAAACAGAATAGCCTTCCTGGTCTCATAAAAATTTACTACGTCGTTTTCATGTTCCTGTGCTAACATCATAGCCTCAATATTGTGTATGTATTGATTACTATATGTATATGCTTCGTAGGTATTGTAAAAAAAAACCTAGTGTTCGTAAATTTTTATGCACCCTGTCATAATTTTAATGCATTAGAGGCCGAAGCTCAAAGCTGACGGCACTTTTATTTAAATCAGTGTCATAACACAGCAGGCGAGTGCTTTTTATCTAGTAATTTTGCTAGATGGTATAAATGTCACGTCCATTTTACATTACTTTAGGTAAAGATTTGAATAATCTTATTTGATGGGCACTAAAATACGGTGATCTGTCTGAAATCATCTCGTATCTAACGTATGTTTTGAACAAAGGGCCATTAAAATGTATCCAATTTCGTATCTCTACGATTTATGTAGCTATTTACATACCAATGATTAGAGATGATAATATGTTGAGGGATGTATGTATAAATATGATGATAAATATGTACATATTTAATAAATATGCTCTTCTGCTCATGTTACATCTTGTTCACACTCGGACAAGAGCAATTAAAATATTGAAAAACATTTTTTTTCAGGATACCTCCCCTACAGTTAACGTGAGGATGAATTTCTTATTCGTCGCGTACCCTTTATTTAGTGTGGGGTATCGTTGAAAAAGTCTTCCAAAAATAATATGGGTCTTGTAAAACCATTGGAATTAGGTGTCCGTTTGCGAAATATTTGGCTTTAATGCTAATTTTGGTGTCGTCGCTCGCCTCACGCGTTGGCTAAACGGTTGGAGTTGGACAAGTGAAAAATTCTCAAAAACAGGTTATATTATGATGAATTTACAAGGAAAATTATCACGGCTATGTTAGCATAAGTAGTCGATGAACTTACTACTTCGGAACCCTACCTTAAACTCATAATGGGGCCCTTTACGGGATGTGAGGTAAAGCCAGTTAACAATAAGAGTTCAGTGCTTCTAGATAAATTGTACAGGTTAGGTACTATACTGAAAGATGTTCTAGATTCTCAGGACATTCCGAAACTAAGAGCTGTCCATTCATTCAATATAATCTGTTATTGTCTACGCGCCATTACCTTAAAATGGTCCAACGCTTCGTGATGCGATACTAGTGAAAATGTACTTACTAAAAGGAATGAAAGTTTGGAATTCAACGGGAACATGCCAGACTTGTACCTTAATACGTATAAAATATTCAACAGAACAAACCCCATATTTTTTATGGCTTGCATTGAAGTAGGTATTATTACTAGCATGGATTGAATTGTTCAATCCTAGATTAGTTTTTTCTTTATGGGATGTAATACCACACAGGTTACGTATAAGCGTAGAGGCCTAATCTTGCGCTGTTAAAACGAAAATAACTGCATTTTTAATCAAAAACTAGCAACTTCGGGACGGACTTCGGGAGTTCATTGTGAAGCATTTTTTTAAAGATAAAGTAAAGATAACAACATTTAAATAGGTACGATTGCTAAATAGACGTTTTATCTAATACTAGTTTCGCGACATATAATCAAATAAAAAATTGAATTGAATTGAACTGACATATATTGAAGCCCAGCGTAAAAAGAATATTTAGACTTAGATCGTAGCATGTTTATGCCTCTTTTTAATCTAAGCGTTATCTTGATGGAAATCTACTGAAAACAGCTTCTCGAGATCTAGTTGAGATTGTAATTTGAACAAATAGAGCATTGTTCTTGCTCATTCATGCACCAAAGAAATGCAAATTTCCGATGTTATTTTAGAAGCGTCACGAAGTCCACTAAAACCCATTGAAAAAATCCTTTAATCAATTTATCGTGATAGAATCGGCCCCAACACAGTTTCAATATTGGAAAAAAATTCATCCATTTTGTGTTTTTTAACTTGTTGACTCCAGTTGACTCAGACAAAATCGGGATTGCCAAACAAACAAACAACACAGCGCTTCTATCAGTGTGCTTCTATCAGTGTTTCGTTCTTTCATCGGATGTACAGAACCATAAAAACAATAAAAGTCTCGAGAACAATGAAACAAACGCTTGAACTAACCCAAACACGTACTCTACGTTTCTAAAGAGCGGAAATCGGAATGAAAAGCAAAAAGTGATCTGAGTTCCGGCTTATATTAAAGCCGTATTAGCTCTTTGAGTCCATTTTCAACCACTCTGGGAAAGTTGCACATAATATTGCTCTTTAATTTTGCAAAATAAAAAACAAGTATTTTCCTTTCAGTTTGTTAATGATCTGTTGACAAATAACAAATTAGATGAACTTAATAATAAAATAGTAAAAGAAATATAAAAATGTGTTTAACTTAACACATACATACATCACATCACACATTACAAAAGTAAGGAGACCTCCTTACCTCTAGTCGGCTAAAAAGCCGACTTCAAAAAAAGGAGGTTCTCATTTCTTTTTTAATTTTACCTCAGAACTTACTCAGAACTCCGTCATTTATCATCCTTATTGGAAAAGATTTTTCCTTAATTTAAAAGGGCGCATTCATATTGCTCCCATATTTTTTTCGTATATTTCTAATGAAGAAATCCATGAGGAATTGAGGGAATTCCTCAAATATTACACGTGTACTAATATAATTGACTTATAATATAATTAATAACATCACTTTTTCGAAGACCGTTTCTTTGAAGACGGTTATATTTTGTTAAAATTCTGATTTTTAATTGTAACGTATACACTACAGACACAATATTTTCTAATGTTCAATATTCCTTACGATTATTTTAATATTGCTAGTGGTCCACTAGTTATAATATTGCTAGTGGCCCACTAGTAGAGAGCTTGGCAGTGCGCCATAGAGTAACTTTGCAGTGCGCGCACCATGCGGAGTACGTACTGAGAACCCTTCAGAACTGATGTAAGGGCCTGTTGTTGGCATTCTGTTAGGTAGTAAAGAAAGTTTTACTGATCTTGTATACTTACACAATTCGAGCTAATGAATATGTTTATTATTTATGAAACTATAAAAACAACGTACGTTGTCGGCAATAAACATGTGAATAACAAGTATTTTGGATTCTGGTACAATTTGGAAACGTAAGGAATATAGCCAAAGCAAATGCGGGTAGTCTATACTTATAATAAAACAGCAACTGAAAATAATTAATATGAAAAATCTCTTCTAAAAATTTTTTCGAGGTAAAGAATAAGTTTCCCGATGCAAATGCGTTACTTAGTAGGTTTAAAATGAAGTTAAAGATATTTACTTTATATTTGTTGACAGTGAATCTCTCCGTGGCTGACGCGATGGTGTCGACGCTGAACGTAACGTTCAACTTCACGTACATGCTGTACGCTGATTGGCCGTTCGGCCACTTCTACTGCAAGTTCTGCCAGTTTATCGCCGTTCTCAGCATATCGGCTTCTGTCTTCACACTCATGGCCATTAGTATAGACCGGTAAGCATTTTTTTTATATATTACTACTGGATACCCGGCGTCTGCTATTACGCTATTTGTATATGGGAAAAGTCGAAAATCAACTTCATGAATAGACCGAATGTGCCTAATGCATCGTTTTAGTGGTCTTTAACCATTTTCACATTATTAGGTTATGCACATCGTTAGATAGGTTTCTTTTGTGCCCATTTAGACGATAAAAGGTTCTTGTCTGTTGCATATAGTTATATGCAGCAATTCACTCTTGCCTTGAAGACACACACTTTGTATTCGAAAATTGTAGCTAGCACACTATTGAGCACACTACTGCTATTGAACAAGCCCATTCCATAAAGTGGTGTTAGTTGTTACTGAAGGTAGATATATTGCTATTTTATAGACTATCAGGAGAACTCTACTTACCTTTGTATAGTGGGACCAACGTCGATATTAATAAAAAGTTAAAAAACATTTTTATCAAAACTAACGTGATATTAAATTTTTCAAGTTTGCGTGGATGCGTAAATCCGAAACTATGAGGAATAACGAAAAATGCTGAAAGGAGTCTCGGGGCCGATTTTGATGAAAACTAAAACTGCATCATTACATTTTTGAAAAATCAATATTACTGGCCAGGAATCGAACCCGTTGATTTTCAAAAAAACTCACCTGTATTATAACAACATTCAATAGTGTTGCTAAAAGGAACAAATTATGGGATGTAGTGATAAACGGCAAACTTAAGGAAAAAGTAGAATTTTAATAAACTGCTGCATTTTAGACGCTAGTTTAATAGGAAGAAACGTATTTTGTCAAAATGAGCTCTTTCCTTAAGTTTGATGTATGTCATTACTTCCTAAAATTTAATCCTTGTTAGCAACACTATCGAATGGTGCAATAATACTGGGTGAGTTTTTTTCAAAATCAACGGGTTCAATTCCTGGCCTGAAATATTGATTTTTCGTATATCATTACTTCCCAGAATTCGATACTTGTTAACGACACTATCGTATTGTGTAATAATACAGGTTGTGTCTTATTTTTTCAAAATCAACGGGTTCGATTCCTGGCTAGGAATATTGATTTTTCAAAAATGTAATGATGCAGTTTTAGTTTTCATCAAAATCGGCCCCGAGACTCCTTACAGCATTTTTCGCTATTCTTCATAGTTTCAGATTTGGCTATTAATACATACTTGGAAAATTCACCCTGTGTATAAGTTCACGGATAAATTTTTAAAACCCCACAATTAATAATATTCTGATTCTGATTCAAGGGTAAATAAAGTCTTTCAATTCACAAAGTCCAAATTACGAAATCAAATTGATACTGAGTGACTAATTGAAGGTATTGATTGACGAATATGACAAAATTTTGATCCGGTATTTCCTTTTGAAATGGAAAACTCAATTAATACAGGAAATTTTGGACAAGACTATTAAGTAATATCACAAACTTTAGAGTCGTATATTTATTACCCTAAATATAACTGAGAATCATCTAAAATTTTTCACTTGTTAACGTCTTTTATTGTTCAGATTACACTACAGAAATAATTTTGGGTATGTTAAACCTTATCGTTTTATTTTTTTATAGATATTAAATGACAACTACAAAACCTTTCAAATAACAAAACAACAAAGTTCCTGAACAACATTTCATGATTTAATTATATTTTAAAACCGGGGACAACTTTCACCCGAACGCTGTAACAGAGGTTCTGAAAACTATTCGGGGACACTCGAACTGATAAACCCTACTTAAGGGTTACAAAATTTGTGCACAATACAATTTAATGAAACTGTCTGTACATGAAACACATTTTAGGAAAACCTTTGGTCGGGTTATGATACGTTTGTACCGCTTGTACGTGAAAGATATTTCTATATAGATGAATAATATCAATGACAAGGATACCTGGAAATATGAGTGCCCCAGCACACTAGCGTGTGTCCAGCGTAGGCGTTCGATGAACGTATGCGCAACGCAGACGTCGCGACAACGAAACGCGGGCGTGGCGTTGACGCGACGTTTCCTCCGCGGTTTCCTAACGGACCAACTACGTACGCACAACTAGTGGTACGGCACAACTAAGTGTTCCCGTCGGCACAACTATGTACAACTAAGCACAGCTATTTTACTATAACCATTTCTAACGACACAACTAAGTACATTCGGATAAATACGATTAATAAGAACCTCTTCAGACATTAACTATGATATTGGCTACTTCTGTCATATCTTTGAAAAAATTAAATTAAATTGCGTTGCAGTAGCGCGGCGCAGAATTCACACAATTTCCTTGTCGTTTCGGTATTATCATTAAATGGATTCCGACGAGAAAAATATTGATGGCGAAGTATGGTAATATATTCTGTCAAAATTTGAGCTCAATCGGTGAAGAATTTTTCGAGTTTTTAAAACATACACAAACCAACTTACTATTTTTATATAGATTTTAATGATATCTTTAAATTGTCTAATACCAGTAACGCATTTCAGATATGTCGCTATCATGAGCCCCCTTCGACCAAGGCTTGGGAAACGAGCAACCTTGGCTATAACTGCCGCTATTTGGGCCATCAGTTCCGTCATCAGCAGTCCAAATATGATATACTTTACTACGGATTCCGTAGAAGAGGATGGAAATACCAGGTACATATCTACTTATGTATATTCTCCTGTATGCAAAGCAAAGCAACAACCCATAATTATCCCACTGCTGGGCTCGGGGTCTCCTCTCACAGTGTGAGGGGTACAGGCCATAGTCTACCACGCTGGCCAAGTGCGGATGGGTAGACTTCACACACCTTTGAGAACTTTATGGAGAACTCTCCGGTGTGCAGTTTCCTCACGATGTTTTCCTTCACCGAAGCAAGTGAAAATTAACTTCTAATACGCACATAATATTTGAAAATCAGAGAATTTTTGAAATTCTCCTGTATGACGCCCATAATAATATCTATTTTAATCACATTTGCGGTCATTAAGTCCTTAAGGAGGGCTAATATTTTAGTGACCAACTTCAGTTGAAATTCGAATGCAGCTAATAGACCCTGGCTAACCGAACTAACTTATACAGCTAACCTGCCATATTTGGGTCACTTGCGTCATTTATCAAGAATTTCAAAAATAGTTTGATGCTTTGCCATTCGAAAACCCCTCGGGTGCGCTATTCGAATGGGTGTACCATTCATAAAACCGACTGCTATAAAGCGAAAAGCTTACAGTCAAACGAATAAGCGCTGTACATTTCAGAATTCAATCAGATTTTCAACACAAACCTTGAATGAAAACGTGACATAAGCGTCCTGGGAAACATTTTTATTAATGGCTTTGCAAATGCTGTAACTGTTTATTTTTATTATGAGGCATATATTCATTGATGAAAAACCTCAAAAAATTATTATCAAAACAATTGAATGTCGCTACGAAAGTTTTTGTCACCTCTCTTTTTCGGCCAGTACTAGCAAAAAACTGGCAACATTATATTATAAATTATAATGTACCTACTACTTACATTGGATACAAGTACAATACGTCGAGTCAATTAGCCTCACATTACAATCCCATGTTAAACACAATGACATAATGGGAAAAAAGTTAATATATGAATAATATCATTGGGACACCGATGTGTAGCGTTAAACACAATTAGGTATTCTTATTGATATAACAGTATGACACATCGCTACAAAATATTAATTTAAGGGACAGTAGGTACGACGGTACGACAATATCCACAGACCAAAATAACGCACCGTATGAAGCGGTCTTACCATACATAATTACATGGATACCCAGCGTGTTCCACTACGCTAAAAAATCTGATGACAATGACAGATCAGTGTGTTTATGCGCCATCTTTTCAATATATTAAATTCAAATATTTTGTATAGGAAAAGTGAAAAACCACTTTAACAAAGGACTGAATGCGCCTAATGCATTGTTTTAGTGGTCTCAAACCACTTTCGGATTGTTGCCTTTCAAATGAAACCATTTTGAGGCATATCGTTGGATGGTTTCAGAGTCTATAAAGGACATCCATACAAACATTTTTTGTGTTTTATATCACGGACCCACGGACCACGGACTTAAAAAAAGACGGACGTAATCCCAACAACAAATGCATTGAAGCACCCATAGTAATACCGACTCTCTATTCGTACAAGTACACACACCCACACATTGACACCATATTGCTTCAATCGCGAATCAAAAATTACGCACACATGGTAAGCGGGCGGCCATTGCCATGCTTCACTCTCGATTAGACGAGGTTACGTCCGTGTTTTATATGTATATATAGATTATGTTTTGTTTTAGGTACATATGCTACTCGTTATGGCCTGACGGCCCGACAACCACTTCTGCGATCGAATACATGTAAGTTTTAACTCGATAATCCATTTTCAGTCATTTATATATTTATTTTTTTATTTAAAACTTTATTATACCTTTTAAAAATGGTACAAAAGGTGGGCTTAATGCTAGAAGCATTCTCTGCCAGCCGACGAGTGTTTTATTGTCTTACATATTCTGTTTCAGGTATAACGTGGCATTTATGGTGTTGACGTACTTCCTTCCTATAATTTCAATGACGTATACGTACTCTAAAGTTGGAGTTGAGCTATGGGGATCGCAATCTATTGGAGAATGTACACAACGCCAGTTAGATAATGTAAAGAGCAAGAGACGGGTAATAATATATTTTATCGTTAATAAGTACTTATCTCTCTTTCGACAGCCTCTGTGTATGCAAAAATACGACAAATATTCAACAAATGGGTTAATAAGCTTTCTTTCTTTTTCTTCTCTCTTTGTTGGCCGGCAACACATCAGTGATTTATTTGGTGTTGCTGATGTTCATTGCTCGTTTGCCGGATATTTCCATAAAAAAAAATAGTAAACATAATACGAAATAACAAAAGGTGTGTACCTGAAGATAAAGAAATTATGGAAAATGTATATGGAATGAATGGATATGATAAATTAACAAATTTTTAGATCAATGTTGCTCATAGAACACACATTAAGTACTTATTTTGTATGTATCTTCTAGGTGGTGAAAATGATGATAGTAGTTGTAGTTATTTTTGCTGTGTGTTGGCTTCCGTTCCACGTGTACTTCGTAGTGACGTCGTACTACCCAGATGTGGTAAACTACCCGCACATCCAGGAGATATACCTCGGAATCTATTGGCTCGCAATGAGCAACTCCATGTACAACCCAATAATTTACTGCTGGATGAACTCAAAGTAAGTACAAAACAGACCTTCTGTAGAGCTCAAAATTTATAACATGTTTGCAAATCGATTTCTGCAGTGCGGACAAGTTAAACAAAGACAAAAGCTCGTTGCTTAACATTCAACTCAACTGTGAAACATTCCCTAAATAGGGTATGCCACATGCTCTATTTTCTTGAGATGCAATGCCCTTATACTATATCAAGGCAGATTCTCTGCTCCTGAGTTATCTGAATAACTGAAAGTGTCAATTAACTGAAGTTCATTAAATGCTCCCATTCAGGAGTATAATGAGCCTATCCGTGAGACTATGGATATTATGAATAGTGACTATGATGTGCATGTTTTATTTAAATATTGATTTATGATATAAACTTAATGAAATTTCAGATTTAGGCGAGGTTTTAAGCAGTTCTTCTGGTGTTGTGGTGCAATCGCTTCAGGGCGAGGACTCAGTAGGCATAGAGCATTTGGGAATGACCGTAGCATGCACTCCTTATCTCCAAGCAGAAAAAATGGAACAAGTAAGTTGGGTATTGCAGGCAGAATCCTTTCTTTATACCTGGCCTCATAATAAGTAATTATAGTGTATCATACTAAGGGTATAATGAAGGACAAATCTTACAACCAACATTTTCTAAGCAATATTTTGATGTTAACACTAAATATGAACATCGATGTAATAATCTTAACGTAAACGCTCCTATTACCGCCAGTTTAAGCTGACTTTGGATGAACTTCAGAAAATTAGATATATGCCGTTATGCTAGGACAGGCGTTTTAATTTATTCTTTATCATAATTAAATATTCTATGACATTCAGTACTTAAATTTAGTATTAAATGACACAATATTTAATAAATAATAATTTAATCTGAAATAGCGGCTGCTTCTATTACCGACCGATGGGATGATGTTGTTTCTATTACCGTTTTTCATGTTTCTATTACCGACCACTGAAAAAGGAACACATTCTCCATACTATTAAATAATAAAAAAACAAAATAAATATTTATTAAGTTGGTATAAAACATTTGAGATCAATAATTACTATTAAAAACTGAGCTTTCTTCTTAATAATGTAGTTAAAGTACATATTATTAAAAACACTCTCTACTGAAATTTTATAAGATGGAGGTTAATATCTTAAAACAAGGTTTAGTTATTCCAATCCGTTGGAGTTACACATTTTGCCATCAAATCGCATCATCAGACCCTGAGACAGTCTATGATGTAGGTACTAGTTTTGCAAAAATAAAGTTATTGGTAAAAAAATTCTTAAAAACAGTTCCGATTCTCCTATTCAAGAGTTACACATTTTGTCTCCAAGGGACATCATCAGACCATAGAATGGTCAATGATGTACTGATTTTGCTGTGTAAATATTTACCAACAACAAAATATACCTTTTAACACGGTTCAATTATTCCAATCCGTTGAGGAGTTACATATTTCGTCTCCAATTCACATCATTACACCCTGAGATGTCAACAAACCGTTGAGGTGTTCCACTCTATATGTCCAGAACCCATCATAAGATCCTCACCATGATGTTAATGAGACCACCCTGAAGCAATCCCCTATTTAATACCGTTTAAACCATCCGAATTGGTCGAACATATATAGAAAAAAAAACATATACGACGAATTGATAACCTCCTCCTTTTTTGAAGTCGGTTAAAAACTTATGTGTGGCCTATAGAACATTTATGAACACAGGAACTTATAGCAGGCTTATCAGCATTTTAACTACAGTACGCTACATACCTACAATAAGAGACTTTTATAAATAAGACCGTATGGGTCGGTAATAGAATTAAGTATGAAGATTCTATTACCGACCTAAAAAGAAACAATAATAGGCAAAAATCCATAAGACAAAATATATGGCGTTAATTGATCCAAGTATGTAATATACTCTTTAGAATGAAACAAGTTAAAAAAAAACATGTAAAATTATGTATTAAAAGAAATAAAAGCTAAAATACCAACTATTGTAAAACATCTAACAACGCCATGGGTCGTTAATAGAAGCGACTTATAAAAATTATGTTTCTAATACCGCTCCAATGTAAAATTCGATTTAAACGACAAGCCATGGCCAGAACGGTAGTATTAGATGTTAATCTAAAAAACCAATGTATTATTTATTATAGTTACATATTTACATGCACGTATACACATTTTATTTGTGTTAATTTCTCTTAAGTAATAACGAGGTGTTCTTATGTAGCTGGGAGCACAACACTATGACACAAAAGTCCGTTGCGGCCGCGTCTCAATTATTGGCTATTTACTCTGTTTGCTGATTATTTACGCACACAAACTTTATTATTTTTGTTTCTCAATATACATACCTAAAATATTTTTAGGCTACAACTTTCATGGAATCTATAACATGCCTTAAAATAGTGATTAAAAAACTGGCGGTAATAGGATACAAATTTTGGGGGGCGGTAATAGGCGCGTTTACGTTAGTCGATATAATACAAAATACGTTGTCGTTGTTGTTAATGTTGTCGGCACTAGCATGAAACTGGTCCACTTTAATTGCATGATGACAAATATCGATTCCAGAATTAGTCGTCATCGTATTTTCTTTGAAAACCTGCTCTTAGTTATTTTAGTTTTTTCATTTGTGGCAGTTACTTTTGTTTCTCATTTACTCTGCATTTGCTTCATGTTTTATTTAAATTGTTTAATACTTGGCTCTGTCTTGTTTATTTATCTGATTTGTTCAAACTGTTTAAAATCCAAGGTGGTTCTCCGTAGGTTTATTCAAGACGACATACAAAACTACTAAGTTCATCAAAAATCCGCCCGGATCTCCTCATTTGCTACATACAAATAAAATACACAAGTAGGAGTTGAGCGGTGGCCAATCCAGAAATTTGGTAAATTTACATTTTAAATTAAATAAATGTTCATCACAAGCGATCACTGGTGCGGATTGGCTTGGAGTGAAACTCAGTAGATAGGCTCAAAAAATATGCGCTAATAATCACTTAACATTATGCATTTTTGCTTCTTTGCTTGACCTCGCTCTATTCTCTTTGGTTTCTTTTGCACTTTTGTATTTCGCCGTAATGTAACACATAAAATAAACAGTAATAATTCAGATAATAATTATGTGCTTCTTTTTCTAGGCACGATTCGGATCTCAATGCACAGCACGTATAATAACACGCTGGTGAGTAGCGCCTGACAGCGGCGATACGCGTCTAGCGCGCACGGAGAATGTGGTTCGAATGACGCGGCGCACGCGTGCGTTGACCGAACATGGATATGACGTCCCCCCGCGCCCCGCGCACTACCCACCCCGCAGGACCTGTACGGTTAATCTTTATGTCGGATTTAACGTTATTTCTACTATACATATATACATATATATACTTTACTATACTATTTCTATTATAAATTATAAAGTATTTTAAGTGTAGGAATTATAACCATATCTACTGAATCATAATTTTTTACATATGTGTTTTCGTTATCTATCCATAATATGACATCATCCATCCATGAAATTGACAAACTCCAAAGAGTTGTCCATTAGATCAATCGGGCAGCAGGGTGTAGGGTGAGATGAATGAGGGTCCCCTACTCTAACTGCATTCAGGAAATTCCGTTGAGAGCATCACATTGAATAAATATAGACAAATTAGCCAGTTATAACCTTAACTTAATAATGTGATTAATAAGTAATATGTATATGGTAGTGGTGTGTTTCCTTTATTTACAAGTTTTCTAGAAGACAAAGATTAATGAAATACGAAATTTTTCACGTGAAATTATTATGAATTTTTATGAAGCCTAATATATTTATGTACCTTCTTGTAATAAAAAGTATTATGTACTCACCTTCTATTTACCTACCTACCATATCATAACATATCTCATTGTATATATATCATTATTTATTCTCCTCTAGTCCTTGCTATTAGAATCATTTCATGATAATTGTATAATTGATTTCATAAATATTGTAAAAACATAGTTACGTAAGCATATTTTTTCAAGACTTTATTCAATGGCAAATGTTAAGATGAGCATACAATTTAAAAGAAACTTAGTTTGTAAGTGATAGGAAAGTAATTTGATACCTTTTTTAATACAGAGTCCTCAATAGTTGCTTTGGGGTGATTTAACCGAAATATTAAGTTCTACATTTTTAGTTATATTGCCATAAGTATTCTGTCAAGTGCACGAAAAATAGCAAATCATAATTCGTAGGTAATGTATAAAATAAGATACTGATAGATGCATTTATATAAAACTTATTGTAAGTTAATATGTACCGGCTATTTATATGAAAACTATTACATTAAGATAAGAATTACTCTTACATAAATAGTATAAGGGTAATATGATTACCACCGAAAAATATTTAGCTAGGCATGCAAAAATTACTCGAAGCAGACATTGTAAATTGACTCTGCAAAATATATTATCTCCACATTATGTAAATATTTTTTTGCTTTAAACTCATGTTTTCTTGATTATGTTCAAGCACACGTTTAATATTTTAAATTGTATAAGTATGACCAATGTTTATAGCTAGGTGTAGCAATTAATATATTACAATTGATCGAAATTCGATACTACGATTAATCGTAAGTAACAGTGTTAAGGAATAATAGACGCGGCCGGTAATGAAATAAGTGTATAGTAGCGAAATTTATTTTTCTTCTTATGTGCTAAGGAGGGCACTGCGGCTATTAGTCGCCATTTTCATGAATAGCAGTCACCTTCGAATTAATGCTCTGCCTAAAGCCTTTGGACAGCGAAAGGACTTTGGATAATAGGGTTGGCCAATCCGCAGTCCGCTATGATTGTTTGTTGCTGAATGCTACATTAATTTATAGTTAAATAATTTATGTTGATGGCGTGTGTGGACGCGGACGCATTGAGCAACATTCCACAAATGGCAACAAGTGGTCGCAAAAGCTGAATTTAATCTTGTTGCATATTGTTGCTTCAGAATGTAATTGCAGTGTGCGGTGCAATGGTTTTAAAGAATGAACAACATTTGTATAAATAGAGGATACAGCGTGGATATGTGTGATGTACCTAAACAATTAGTTCCCATAGCTGTAAATAAAATTAAACAATGTAAATAATATGAAGAGAATATTGTATTTGTATGGATGTATTTTTCTGTGTAATTAAATGAAAGTTAATATTCGTACTTGGCGCTTAATCAAAGATTAACAAGACATTTAATGTTTAATAAATATTTGAAATCTATGGTTTTGTTTTATTTCCATACACACATAATTCTGTTTACCGGTTGGAGATCATTTTTTTTACACTTATATTAGCTTCACCTGTATGATTGTAACTTGTAACCGACTCCTTTGGACTTGATTTTGACCCAATTCAAACGGTCAGATCTCTTTCAAACTTCGTAGACTTATCGAGGACCGATAGGATTAGTATTATTTATTGTGTCAACTGCCCCTGCCAATTCCTAACGAACCCCCAGTGGTGGCAGTTTAGTGGTGGCCGTTGCGACAAATATTATTTGGAATGTTCCAACGTCCGCCACTGATGGCCGCTGGGACAAAAAAACAATGCACTGATCCCTGACGCCACTGCTGGTGCCTGTTTTAGTGGTGGCCGTTAGGAGTTTACCGCCCCGACCCATCCACAACATAAAGACAGCGGGTATTGGATTCAGGACCTGTTAGAGTGGTGCATGTTAGTGGAGGCCGATATCTAGCAGTGGATTTATAAAAGATATGGATGAATGGCATCCACATGTAAAAAGTGACAACTGGCAGATATGCCTTTTACCTGCTAAACTGCAGCGCACAAAGTACATAAACAATACGTTATGCAGCGTGTAGCATCATTCTGTTTAATAGAGGTAGTAGTTCTGCCCAAGCTACAAATGTAAACTCTTTCAATTTCCATTCAAATCTTTTTAGAGTTTTACAATTTTTAGAGTTTTACAATAGAATTATTTGCAAGAGCGCCTTTCTAAAATCTCCGCGATCGTAAAGTACGCTGCTAGCAGTTCACGGGCGATTAACTTCCTGAATTGTTCGAGATCGTTTACTTTCACTACTGAAACAATGTTTTAAGTTTGTTTAACTTTACTCTTAATCTCTTAGCATTAGAAGTTGCATCAGATACTTAGTTTGGAATACAGTCCTCTTGATACTGTATCTAACTGGAAAGTTTGTGAAGATGTTTGGGTGTATTGGTGTTGACACACAGACAGACTATATCGTCGTTGTGACTTCAAAACCTCTTATGTGTTATGTGCCACTTTTGGCAAAATCACTTTTTTACGTCAGTTGATTGTACATTTTGAAACACTATCGAATTCAAAAACTCTCATTTGTGTACTACGTTTCCATGGTAATTTATTCACCAAATTCAAAATCACCTATGTGCTTGCAATTTTTTTTCGATTTTTATCACTTTTATCGATTCCCTCAAAAAGCAGATTTTTTACACATAAGAGGTTTTGAAGTCGCAAAGACGATATCCAGGATGAGGATATAGGACTTAATTTATTCCGGTTGTTCACCGGGAGGAAACTAGCAATAGGCATGATGACAGATTTTGAAATACTGTTTTATTGTTGGGAAATATAATAATAAGGAACTCCTTAACGGTTAGCAGCGCGGTTTTTTTCTTTAGTTCCTACAGTGGCACTAGAAAACCATTTATTTAAGTAGTTTTTAAACTATTAACTTGTCTATCTTAATAAATATAAACGTGTCACATTGTTTGTCCGCGATGGACTCCCTAAACTACTTAACCGATTTTAATCTTTGCACACCGTGTGCAGTTTGATCCAACTTGAAAGATAGGATAGCTTACATCTCCCTTAAGGCACACGAAGGTTTTAATAGGTACTAAAAAAACACTTCACAGAACGAAGTCTGTCCAGGCAGCTAGTATTAGTATAAATATGTTTGTCCGTTATTCTGTTATATGTTAGTCCGCCAACCTTCTTTCTCCAAATTCCATCTTTTTCTTTCCAGTGTGAAAGTGACGGACAGACAGACACAAGTAACTATAAAGGTTTTATTCTTTTATCCAATACGGACCCGTAAAAAGCAAACGCCCAAGGCAAAAATGTCATTTTCAGTACAAGCGCTAGTTAAGTGCATCGTTATCTAGATTGGAAAACTTCTCGCTGAACTGTCACGGCGGAGTTTAAAAGTGTGAGAAAATTTAACTTCGTTTCTGGCGTTAAAACGTGTTAGTACTTCTGAAGTTTGAAGCTGTAATAATAACGTAGAAATAAAAAAAAAGATACCTACATTTTAGTAGCCTATGTTTTAATCCAGGGTATAGGCAGGGTATATCTCCATTCCAAATTTCAGCCAAATCGGTAAAGTAGTTTTCGCGTGAAAGCGTAACAAACAAACTTACATTCACATTTATAATATTAGTATGATATGTTAGGGAAAGTTATTTAGCGGGAGCGATAATGCGACGATATTTGATTCAACTCGAATGCTTTTGGGGGTTGGGGTTTTATAAAGATGCGGATTGATTAATTTATTTGTCAATGGGCACGTATTGCATCGGCGAGAAGACTGCTTTTTCAGTAGTTCTTCTCATTTCAAACTCCGCGGTGTGCGAGTGAATGAAATCAATCAATCAAATCAATTTATTGTGAAATATAGGTTTACAGGTAAAAACATGGTAAATATGTTATTATTCCACGTATGGGCACAGTGCACTTGCCAGAATAATTTTGGCGGGAACAGGCAAATGCATTCCTAGAATAATGCCACTATAAGCGCGAACACCAATATTTAATTAAGATATGTAAAACAATTTTTAACAACTTTGATTACATTAAACTTAGATTACTGCTACTTATTCCTTCGTGCTCGAGAGTACACTTAGATCGTCCATTCCAGTCATTGTCGTTACAAAAAAATTATTAACTCATGTGATTATTTACCAAGTGACCCACACGTATAGATTGTTCTTGGATTGAGGCCACAGTTTATTGGACCCACATCACTCGTCATCCCATCGTAGCTACGAGTATAAGCGTAGACACTCTGTAGACAGAACATTTAATCTAACATGGGGGCTCTACGATCACGCATCTACGTCTACGCCAATGTACGAAATGTAGGATTAATGAATGAATTATTTAATCTTAGTTTATATACAATTATTTTAAAACATTGCATTTTTGTGTTAACAATAATAAACCGAACTAAAAGGTTTGTGTAAAAAAATTACAATATTAGGTAATTTTCGCAAAAAAAGTTCTTGAAACTACTTATGTTATTAATATTAAAAAATTAGTCAACGACATGTTTCCGGTACAGTTTATAAAAATGTCTACAATTTTATTCTTTTAGATAAATAAATAACGCTTCACACTCATAGCCCCACACTAGGATTCCCTGTGTCGTGAGTGCCATGGACAACACACTTGACAAGGACATTCACACCCAGACCAAGAACAGAAATTCAAACTCATCATTTAAATTTCCCCCTCGCTGGGAATCGAACCCAGGACCCTCTGTGTGGCGATCCGGCATGGTAACCATTGCGCCACACGGGTCGTCAATTATTATTCTTTTAGAAAATGCTTTTTTTGCTTATTTTTTTATTTTTTCTGTAACTTACTATAAAGACGATTGTTTTGATAAACGACTAACTATATTTCTTAGGTAGAATATCTTCTATCAGAAAAACTACGTTTGGTTTTACCTTAATATTTTCATTATTCTTATATTCTTCTTGGTTATCTAGAAGAGATCGCTATCGAAGAATAAAGCTACCTAAAATGCTCTATCTTAATGTTTATAGCCTATTGTTCTGATGTACACAAATCAGTGGAATAGTACATCCTATTGTCCGCACAGTATAAAGGATAATATTACTGGTGCTTTATTATTGTTAAGCCTTAATATGATTTAGTAATGCTATAAGTCTGTGTATAGTCAGACTCTGATGTGATGAAATATTTAAAAGTTTTTCATATATGTATTTCTCTTTAATAGTCGGTGTATCTACTCGTACTTAAAAATTAATATAATTTCATAATGCTAAAACAAACCTTATTATTATGTTTGTTGATTAGCTGTTTTTAAATTTGGATGTGAATACATTTTTAGAATCTTGTTTAAGTATTTTGTAAATCTGTGTAAATGGTTAATGTAATTAAATGTCCATAAATCTAAAGCACTAATTTATCTTTATTTGTTTTCAAGCGCTCTTTATAGCACCGCGCGCGAGATTAATAGGTACGGACGAGCTGACTTGTATTTTCACTCATTTTTAACCAACTTCAAAAAAAAGAGGAGGTATTAAATTTGACTGTATTTTTTTATTTCTTTTATACTTATTTGTTATTTCAGAACTTTCGACTGGGTGAACCGATTATGATGATTATTTTTTAATGGAAAGCTGGTGCTTGTCATGTGGTCCCACTTAAAGAGCGAGATCTGACGAATAGTTTTTGAGCTATCCCTAATTTCGAAGTCAGTTTTTTTTTCAAGAATTATAATGTTTCATTATGACTTAAACGAACCGAGCTTCGTCACTTTTATTCATAATTGAATAAACATTATGTAATAATAAACGCTTACAACTACCACCCCCCCCTGGTTTTTGCATGCCTACGAGTACGTACCTACCTTCTGTTGCAAACAAATAAATAAATGAATTTTACCAAGAAAAAAATATTCGACTAAGCTCAAATTTAAGTGGGACCACATAACCAGCTAGTGCTTTCGATTAAAAAAAGAATCATCAAAATCGGTTCACACAGTCTGATATTCTGAGGTTACAAACATAAAAAAGACAGTCGAATTGAATACCTCCTCCTTTTTTGAAGTCGGTTAATAAAAGGTCTGAAGAGTTTTCCCACGGGCTAAAAGCTGCTCCCCAATTTCTCGTGCATGGCTGTACAGTTCTTTAACTGCCTGGCTGGCTCCTAACTCTCGTATACATCCGTGTTATGTTGTTTGTTAATAGTATCAGGCACTACTTTGCGGATATATTAGTCTACTTTGCAACAATCCGCCTTTAAAACATGCGTGGCATTTACACATTTACAAGACATATTAACGTGTTTCATGAACAATCAACATTCAGAGGAAATAATAGGTCTGTGAAGATTCTATTTATATGTATAAGATTCCATATTCATATATCTTATTGGTAAATTCCATAATCTTATTGGTAAATTCTTTGGTTTTTACTGACGCTGAAGGTAAAAGACCACCTCCGTCATTCTTATGGTCTGTGTAGGTACCTATACGATTTTTTTCAATCAGGTGAAAAGTTTTAGAGCCGGGTAAAAAACTTTCCAAGTCGTTTTGTACACTAAATATAAACTGATGTAATGTATTCGTTCACTCGCAGAGTTTCGTTCACTACATTCAGAAATTTGAAAACCCGAGACAAACAATTGAACAGTCACACTCAACACATGTTATGGGTTGTAATGATAACATATCTGTATTCACATTAGGATCGTTAAAAAGAGATGAGCCCTAAATCGCCAGTTTCGTTATCTAACACGTGTGAATTAAGTTATGAGTGTCCCGAAGGGTTAAATCCATTAACGAGCAGCTTAAATTTTATCTTGATTGAGTTTTCCACAATAATTGAACAAAATAAATCTTACGTGACATTTTGTACCTGCGTATCGTTCAATAATAAGTAATGTTGATTCTACCTAAAAACCAAGTCTTTGTTTTTTTAGGGTTCTGTACCTCAAAAGGAATACGGAACGCTTCACTTCGTTGTCCATCTGTCTGTTAGTCAACCCTCTTTTTCCAAATTAATATCTAATATTCAGGTAGGTATGTAATCCCTTGGATCTGGGAAAAATGTGTTGAGCTGTCGTATTTTTAGGGATCCGTAGTATAAATCCTTATACCGCTACAAAGTGGTAGAATCTAATCTTTTAAAAAAGTTAGAGTTCCTCCCCTACACGTAAATGGGGATTTTTTTCTTGCCTACCCCACACTGTAGAGTATCGTTTGATAGATATCTCATCTCAAATATGGTTTTTGGGTTTGCGAAGACAACTTTTTATTTAGAGTAGAGGTACACGGAACTCAAAGTACTCCGACTAGTTGATTTGAATGTAAATTCACTGACATAGAATTGCGTGATTGGAACTTGGAACCACACTCAGACATCCGCAGAATTCATTTGCATCATCCTGCTGAGTGATGTAATGGACTGAAACGTGAGAGCTTTCAATAAATAATGAGCTTTCACCTAATATTAGCTGTAAAATTACCTACAAACTAAAATTAGGTACCTACTAATTGTAAGAAAATTTATGTATATTTTGATAGTCTAAATATAAGCGTAAAATTAATAGCTTAAAACTCTAATAATACAATTACCTACTAATTCTTGGTATGAAAAGTAAAATTTTCATTGTAAATCACTACTTTTTTACCACGGACGTCAAAAAAGAACGGACATTACCTTGTATAATCGAGAGTGAAGCATAGTAATAGGTAATAGCCGATCGCTTACTACGTGTGCGTAATTTTGGGGTTACCACAATATGAACATTTCCCCATTTTTTCTTTATGTAATAGTAAAATCTAAACACTAAATGTATTACTTACTGAATAGTTATTCAGTAATGTACGGCTTACACGTATTAATTAGTTTAGTAGATAACTAAATTTTAAATAAATTAATAAGGTAAACGAACAATTTAGTAGTTAAAATTTAGTATGCAAGTAAACAAAAAAAGATTTAATTTTTTCTGTTAAGTATATGGGCGGGGCTTATCACTTGACACGTTTGGACAGACACTTTTTAGTTAAAATTTAGTAAAAATGCATAAGTAATTAAGTAGGTTGTGAATAATTGTATGAACTAAAGAGCTTTACTAAATTATTACGTTTGGACGCGCACTAAAAATTCTTCACTTAAAATTTAGTTATCTACTTAAATACTTAATGCATGTAAATCGAATATAACACATTCCACATTCAATAAATGCAAATTATTATATTTGATGAGATTAATGAATTTTATTAGTTGAAAACAGATTAAATACACTGGTTTACCCATTTTACTTATAGGGGAGGTACCTAAAAATTTTTTTTTCAAATTTTGTTCTACCATTATCTTAACGTAATTAATGCACCTTAATCTATACCAAATTTCAGCTTTCTAATATTGTTAGTTTGTAAGCAATGCCACGGACAGACCGACAGACATGGCAAACATATAGGTAAGGGTTCCTTGTTATTTAGTACGGAACCCCAAAAAAATATTATTTTAAACTAAAGTAAGAAACTCGAGCATTATACTATAATTTTCCCACACATTCTGGGTATTAGCATATGCAATATTGTTGGCAACACTGACTGATTTTGTGGTTACAATTTTTCTAGTTTTATTTTGTTAATAACTTCAGGAAAAATAAAAGAAATCAGTGATTAAATTACAAGCTTACTTGTGAAAGGTGATCCCTTTATGTTTTTTAACTGAATTACTATTGTTCTTGCAACTTTTAACAGCACACACAGGCATTTTTATTTTTCTTTATCAACTCCCGTTGTCCGTATGACTCGAGTGCGGTCCGGCGCCGGAATGGCGGCCGATGGTGTCAATGTGTGCGTGTTTACTTGTACGAATAGAGAGTTTGTATTCCGATGGGTGCTTCACTGAATTTGTTCTTGAGATTATGTCCGTATTTCTTTAAGGTCCGTGTTTTTTACACGCTTAATGTTCGGTTTACATGTACAGTAGAATCCCGATTATCCGAACCTCGATTATCCGAACATTCGATTATCCGGACTTGCGTCACGGCTATAATAAATTGCTGATTTAAAAAATAAAAATGTGTGCATTTCACACGTAGTAGAAGTGAAACCTTCAAAAATAAAAGAATTAATTTAATAAAGTGTATCAGTTGTAATTATCTTTCAAAAACTATTTTGTACTAAATAAAAATAAAACAGAGCTAACTAACGCCATCTCTTAACATAATATGAAGAGTAAAATGAGCAGTTAGCGCCATCTATCCAGCAATAAAACGAATCTTCTATTTTGTTCCTCGCGCCATCTATGAATACAACTTAGCACTTTTTAGAGTAACACGAACATAAGAAAAACTTTCAAATGACAATAATGCTAAAGAAGCTTTCACTTTAAAAAAAAATTACCGCGCAACGACACGGCACAAGTTTCATACAAGAAGCGTATCAAGGACTTAGCCGCAATGAAAACATAGGCCTATAGTATATACTATTGAAAAGTTGAAATGATTGCGTCAAAGATCAATAATAAGTTCCGGATAATCGATTTCAAAGTCAAATCAAAAATTTTTTTTTGTGTAACGGGTTTTACGTACGTCATTCAGACAGCACAATATTAAAAAAATATGTGCTATAATGATAATGAATCACATAATACCTATGTTATTTAGGACTTTGACTGGAAGTCAAAGTCCTAAATAACATAGTCAAAGTCCTAAATAACATAGGTATTATGTGATTCATTATCATTATAGCACATATTTTTTTAATATTGTGCTGTCTGAATGACGTACGTAAAACCCATTACACAAAAAAAAAAAATTTTTGATTTGACTTTGAAATCGATTATCCGGATTTTCGATTATACGGAATACCCCTGGTTTGATTTGATCCGGATAATCGGGATTCTACTGTATTAAGTATTTAAGTAGTTGACTAAATTTTATCTAAATTTTAACTAAAAAGTTACTAAATTGTCTGTTTACACGTATTAATTTACTTAAAATTTAATTCTCTACTCAACTACATAATACGTGTAAACCAGACTTTATATTAGTATAGTTCATTATACTGTAAGTGCTACGGTTACGAATGTAAATTGGTCTTGGACGCCCGCCGGCCGGCCGGTGTCAATATTGTTCGGAAATTAACTCCGGCCCTCGGTGTCGGCTTACGGTAGGGTGCGATAACGTCCAGCCAATTATTTTATTGTTAATTAACGGCACTTTTTAAACGGAATTGGACGAATTTAATTTAACTTAAATATTAATAAGCGCTCATAGTCCGGTTGACAAAGTTAAAAGCAACAGCGAGCGCGGTCGGTAGTTGGATTGGTGACCGCTAATAGCACACATTTCTTGAGCGTTTCCCTGCTTCGGAGGGCATGTAAGCCTGTCGGTTCCGATTGTTATCGGAAGATAACAGGCGTTAAGCCATGTCGGAGGCCCTCGGGTGGCATGAAAACTTCCGACACTTGGGTTGGCCACCAATCTGCTTTGGAGCAGCGAGGTGGAACTGGTGGAGTATGCTCTGTCTCAAGTCTCAAGTCCAACAATGATTAATTATGTCTATTTGTTAGTGCGTTTATTCCTGCTTATCTTAGAACGGCTTTACCAATTTTACTATATAGTATAAATAAGCTACATTTATTTCAGTCGGGTCACAGACAAAAGTAAGGTAGGTAGGTATATCACTTAAAAAGAGTGATTAGGTAGGTATATAGGAGTATATAGGAGTAGGTATATAATGCAATTGTCAGGTCTGAATTATGTACTAGAAGTAATTTGTACCTACTTAATAAAGTACGCCAAGTACTTACGAAGATGTAAGTACTTACGTACCTACCTAGCGGTACCACCTATTTAGCGGTGTTGGAACTAGTGTTGCCAGATGGTCGGGGTTCGTCTGGATTCTCCCAACATTTCACATGATATCCAAACAAGTCCTGACAGAATAGAAGTCCTAACAAAATACAAAACGTCCCGACAATTCCAATACAATATTTTTGTCCCGAAAAATACCGACTTTTTGAAGTTTTGTCCAGATATTTCAGTCTTGCCATGTGGTTGGCTAGTTTTTTTATGCTAACGACGGGGAAACAGGCATACGGCCCACCTGATTGTAAATGGTCACCGTCGCCTACGGACACGTGCAGCATCAAAGGAACTGCAAGTGCGTTGCCGGCCTTGAAGGAAACGATATACACTCTTCTTAGAGAACCCCATATCATAGCGCGCAGGGAATGCCTCAGAGGGAAGTTTGTTCTAAAGCTCGCAAGTTCGCTCGCAAGTTAATTGGAACTGTGGTTGACTTAAAAAATCCCAATAATAAACAATACCTGCATTAAGTACCTATTTCGGATTTCAGTCGTACGTTATAAATATTGTCGGCGTACCCAAAGCCATTTGAAGTCTACTCGTAAATATCGGCCGGATATTAATGAACCCCTTCCCTCGAGGCTCGACTACCGGCGTGCGACACTAATGGCAGCCTCGCAAAATTACATCGTAATTTTTTTGACCGTTGACGTTGACGATTTAACATTATTATTTGAATACGAAATAAATAAAAGTACTTATTGTTAGATCAGTTCTGCCATTCACTAAGATTTACTAAAATATATTTTGGATTAAAGACTTAAGACTAAACCAGTAAAAAGAAAAATATTATCGAAACACTAATAAAAACAATCCTATAACGTAAGTGTGCACGATTGAAAAGGAAATGTCATCTTGAGGTACCTAATGATATTTTTATAGTCGGAAAAGATGTTATGCTAGATATAAAAAGCAGTGATAGCCTAGCGGATAGAACGTTGTCTCTCGAACGCAGGGGCCCAAGTTCGAATTAATTTACAAATATATTAGGTATGTGCGTATTCTATTAGAAGTTAATTAACACTTGCTTTGGTGAAGGAAAACATCATGAGGAAACCTGCACACCTGAGAGTTCTCCATAACGTTCTCAAAGGTGTGTGAAGTCTACCAATCCGCACTTGGCCAGCGTGGTAGACGATGGCCTCTCACATTGTGAGAGGAGACCCCAATCCTAGCAGTCGGACAATTAGGTATAGGTTGTTACTTTGACTTTTGACTTTATGCTAGATAGGTATGTAGATAAGCTCCAAAAATGCTTGATCCCTATTAAAGTGGTACAAACGGTAAGAATTAAATGACTACGATTGTATATTATTACCCAAAGCCTTAATGCTTGAATCTTAATTTAGGATACTAGGTACATTGAACGCAGTTCCAAATACCCAATGTCATCTAAAGAAACAGCGGCTTATTACGCTGTTGTACTCATAAATAACAATAATAGAAACCAGAGGTCAGATCGATTTTGGTACTGCAGGGGTCAGTGGGCCCGTATTAATTTTTTCTGGAATGCAGGACTTTCCGACACTTCCGTAGATACTTTCAGTATATAACAAAGTACTCTGTGGTAGATACTCGACACAAGAACGAGGCGCGTGTCAAAGGGGCTCGCGCGAGCGCTCGCGCGGTGTTCACACGCGCGTAGGGGGCGTGGCTTACGGACGCGCCACGAGACAGTCCGCAAGACGCGCATCTAAATGAGCGGTCAGAATACCTAAATATTATACTTTATAGCCAGGGCCCAGGCTGTGTCCAATCCAAGAATGAAAAATTATTGCCGAGAATAGAGGTAAGGAGAGGCTAAAAAGTCATATTATCCGTTAAGAGCACGTGAGATGTACCTAGAGGTACCTGAAGACGGATGACGTAACAATGAATGACCATTTTTCTATGGTATCCATGTAATCTATAATCCTAGGATATATTATTCAATTGTGATAAACTTTTTTTTATAAGTGTAGTATGCTTAAAATAAAAAAAATGTACCGTTATAAAAAATATAAAGCTGCAAACATACTATAGGCCGCGTCCGTTCGGACGCGGCTGACAGCCGCGACTGATAATGTGCACATGACAAAAACATCCAGCGCGCCAGATAGCTCTTGGACGTCCGAACGCCTCAAGGTGCCTCAAGGTCACGTCCGCGACTTACCTCCGATAGTTTGCACAGCTCAGTATATATTCATTATCTAGATACCTATTACGTCACATCCTTCAGCCGCGTCCGTAAGCCGCGTCCGACAGTTTGTTTGCAGCTTTATTGTTTCATTTCAATAACACCTTATATATAATTCTTTACTGTTTACAGCAGAAAAAAATATAATTATACTTATCAGTAGAAAATATTTTTATTATTTATTTATTTATTTAACACTTTATTGTTTGTACACCAAAACATAATATATATAAACAGCACAAGAAAGGAACACAAAACAATAGGCGACCTTATCGCTTTATAGCGATTTCTTCCAGGCAACCCAGCAGTAAATTGAAATCAGCAAGAACAGAAAATGGGTAACAGGCGTACTACATAATGTAAAACAGTTATATAACAAATTAACAGAAGAGAAGAAAGATAAAGAATAAAGAAAGTATTTTCAAATGACAAATTAACACACTAATAAAAAAAAAAACAGTGACAATGAGAATGTATAGCGAAGAAAAGGAAAAAGGAAAGGAAGAAGACAAATTAGGAAAGAAGATAGTGTTCTTTAAGTAGTCTTTTAAAAGAAACTACGTTTTCTGCTTTCCTTATTGCTAGAGGCAAAGAGTTCCAAAGACGTATAGCAGTCAGAGTGAAGGATTTATGAAGGAATGAAGAGGTGTGTGAAGGGGTTAGTAAAGTAAGATTGTAGGAAGAACGAAGTATGTGATTATGGGATAGATAACGATATTCAAAGTTATCACGCAAATAATCAGAGCAGAAAGTATGTGAGCATTCCGGCGAAGGCGAATAGGGAGCCACTTGAGTTTAGCACGAAATTCGGAGACATGATCATATTTACGTAAACCAAATATGAATCTAATACAAACATTTTGGAGACTTTGAATATTTTGAAGAATTTTACCAAATTAGTACTTAATAATTTTATTGGTCTAAGTAACGGTAAGTCTAAGTAAATGACCGACACGTCAACCTCAATCGGGCCTGTGATTGGTCGAAAATGAAAATTCAATGTTACATAAAGGACACTGTCAGTGGGTTACTTCAAGTTTCAACCAATAATAGGGCATATACAGATTTACTGTCCATATTCACTATCAAATTCAATAAATCATTCAAAAGTCATAATAGTTATGTTATGTAAATATCAGTTACGGGTGCTGCCATCTTGAATCGGTTTCTGAAATATATTTTATACACAGATAACAAATTATATGATAAGCTTTCATTTTCTATGTATCCATAGAATTTAATATTCAAGCAAGCAACACCACGGGCACGTAGTCAAAAAAAACAATAAAATCCAATATGGCTGACTATTGCAAAAGGGGATGTTTGCGGTTATTTTTCCTGAAATCCTGTTTACTTTAGCGCCTTTTATTTATTTACGAACATAAGTACATTGTCTTACAGTATATCATGTAAGTCGGTGTACATAAAATATCTTTTGCGTGAGTATATATTTAAAAAACCGCTTTTTTATTTTCGTTCATTCACCGTTGACCAATCTTTTCCTTTTAATATTTATATTTTATATTATGCTTCCCTTGCAGGTTTACTGAAGATGCCATTAAATTCTGCAACAGAAACGACAAAAGGAGTTAGGAAACCTAATCTATCCTTGAATAGAAATAATGCAAAAGTTTTAAGCAACGAAAGCCGGAATACTATTAATTCAAATATCGCTAAGGAATCGGAGTCCAATAGTAATAAGGAGAACAGGCCTGTAAATAAAAGAACCCTATCGAATACTTATTTGAACACATTGAATGCCGCAAAAAAATTGAAGCCCCTGACGATACCAGTAGGTATGAGTACCTAACTTAATCTCGTTGCTTCTGCTAATTAAAAATTATTAATGAAATTTGTAGTGTATGTAAATAAGTTATTGATGTTGTTATCAGATGAAAAGTGTATTCTAGCAAGTTTTCGTACTCAATAGTAGTCCAAAGTGATAAGAACCGTATCGTTAATTGTGGACCAACACCTCGTTTATACTATATGAGTAGTTGTGTAACTTGATCAAGTCACTTATAAAGCGGTTGCTAAGTAAAAACAATAACAACAATTCAACTTGATTTCAGTAGTTTAGTGAAATTCTCCTTTTTTCATTGATGTCTTGACTTGCCATGCATGAATCAAGAATTACCTTATGCAGCCCTCATTTCAACAGCTAGCTGATTAAGTACACCAGGAACATTGGCTGACTCCTAATTTACTTTTAGTTTGATTTAATAGAAGCTGTAAGCTTTCCATGTCTGTAGTACTTTAGTAATCTAAATTATTCCAAAAAATAAAATCAACTTCAAAGAAAATTTTTTAGAAACGTTATATATCCAAATCTGTATGTATACTAATGTTTGAGAAGTCCCTCATTGTAGGACCAATACAGAAGTATATGAAATGTTTAAAAAAATACAGTGAAATTGAGAACCTCCTCCTTTTTTAGAAGTTGGTTAATATTGATTGATTCCTATAATTTGAATAACATTGTAGTTACTATCAACAGAAACAAATAAATCTGAGGTTGTCCTTGCTACGCCACTGGGCAGCTCTGCCATGTTGAATGGCCACCACCAGTCTGAGAACCATGGCACGCAATACGCTGGAAGTGTTCAGTGGAAGACACCTATTGCTACTCTCTCCAACCTTGGGAATACCTGTTACTTGAACAGTGTTTTATATACTTTACGGTGAGAATGCTGCTTCTGGTATATCCATACGAGGTATATATAAGTTATCTGATAAGTTGTCAAAAACAAAAAGTCGAAAAAGATAATGGTTCAGGGTTGTAATTTTTAAGTTTTTTTTTAGGTAATGATACTTTTTTAACCATTATAAATTTTGAAACATTATTTATTTGGAAATTAAATGAGAATTCCCAAAAAATTGAGATTGTCAACTTGTTCTACAGATAATTTAGTACATTTTAAAATGTGAAGTGCCATTTGCTTCTTATTATCTTTGAGACTGATATAAATTTTCTAGATCTTATTACTTACGATCCTGTAGCCTAATTGGTGGCGACCCAGCCTGCAAAGCAAGGGATCTCATGTTTGATTCCTGGCCAGATATTTATGTGACAGATAAATATTTGTACTCAGGTTACGGGTGTAATTGCGATGTGTTATATGTGTCGTCCATGCCACCCGCAACATAGGTCCTACTGCGGGGATATGAGTGTGTTAGCATTTATTTATTATTAAATGTATATCATTGTTGAATATAAAGAATAAATTTGCAGTTAGAGGAAAATTTCTATGCTGATACAAAAATGTTTAATATCTAATATCAAATTAACCACTAACCCCATCGTTTTGCGCTGGATCAGCTTTCTGGAGTATGCTCAAGAGAGAGGGCCATTAATAGGGTTAAAACTATCAACCTCATTAAGACATTTATGTTTTAACAGTACAGTCTCTTACATAATTAGATTATAATAATTTTAGCAAACTAAGAATGTGTGCTGTAATCTAGTTTTCAGTGTATGGACTGTCAGGTTTGTCTGATAAAACTGATAATATTGATTGAACAAATTCCAGATATGCTCCGAGATTCCTTCACAACTTGCATCATCTAGTATCAGATTTAGCAAGTGTAGAGCAAAAGCTTGGCAGCATCCGGTTGAAGAGCTCATCACTTGGCCGGAGTGCAGCCGGGCTTGCTTCTTCTGGCACCAGGTCATGGAGCAGCAAGGATTTACTGTCTCTAGGACAGTCTGATAATAATGCTGGCAAAAGTAAAATACAGGTGAGATAGTCATTAAAATAAGCAACAGATTATACGCTTATAACCAAATTATATTGATGAAAGCCATAGAATGCTCATGTACAGAACTCACGCTGACCACATAAGTTCACATAACACATGTAACATTTTTAAGGTTTCATGTTGTGATATCCCAAACCAATGTAGTAATGACTCATTGTGAGTTACTTAAAGCATGCTACTGTTTTACAAAAGTCTATAGGGACTTAATACTTAGTTACATAATAATACAGAACAAATAAAGAGAACAAACTAACAATGATTTATATAAATTAAATTGTCTTGTTTGTTTAAAATCTGTCACTCATGATAAAATTATCTGGGGTTTTATCTATGCGAAATTGTGTCGTTAGATGCATGAATAACATATCTATACATCTATACAAATAAATAAAATTGGAGTGTCTGTTTGTAATATTAAAATTGCCGCTTTTTACTAAGTGCATTTGGATATAGTACATATACCAAAACAACATTTTTTATAGTTTTTGTCAGTCTATTTGTTCCGTCTAATCTCTGAAATGGCTGGACTGATTTTGACGGGACTTTCACTGGCAGATAGCTGATGTAACAAGGAGTAACTTAGGCTACTTTTATTTTAGAAAAAAAGGCGATACGAAGTTCGCCGGATCAGCTAGTTTCATATATGATTATAATAATAACAGCACCAATCAGAAAAGGGCCATCCATAAATTACGTCTTGCTTTTGCCTTTTTAGGGTTCCGAAGTAAGATCGGAACCCTTATAGTTTCGTCATGTCCGTCCGTCTGTACGAAGCAAAGCGCCGAGACCCTTAGTGCTAGAAAGCTGTATTTTGGCATGGATATACATATTTATTAAAACTCCAGAACCGTAGAATAAAATATTGAAAAAAAAAAAATTAGGGTACATCACCTAACAGGTAACGTGAGAATGAATTTTTTATTCATTGCGTACCCTGTAGTGTAGGGTATCGTTGAAAAGGAAAACTATCACGGCTGTGTTAGCATAATCGATAAACATACTACTTTGGGACCCTACATTCGTGGCCTGACACGCACTTGCCCTGTTTTGTATAATTCATTGCTCAACAGACAAGGTCACATTTTTACACAATTTGTATGGTGTGATAAACTAATACAGGCCATTAACAGAGTATCAGCTGTTTATATCTAATAATGGAACCAAATTGGCACATCACAAAGAGTCCATCTGATACTACATGTTAAAGTTTAAGACATGTGCAGTTGTAGCCAATTTTATATCAAATAACCGCCCTCGCTTTGCTTCGGTTTTCTTATTTTTTTACACCTTGGGTTACATTATTGGAGTTTTATTAGGGATCCCTAATTTTTTTGAAAATATAATGTAGCCTATGTTACTCGGGGATAGTGTAGCTTCCCAACAGTGAAAGAATTTTTTTGAAATCGGTTCAGTAGTTTCGGAGCCTATTCAATGCAAACAAAAAATCAAATCTTTCCTCTTTATATATTAGTATATATTAGTACCCTCACCCAGAACAATGAGTATGAGTTGTTTATGTGATCTTATCAATTTAGGGTTAATTTTTGTCGTTTTATAATTGAGAAAAATTTTCAGTTTTGGTCATACTTATTTTGACCTCTACACAGATAACCAAACTACCAACCTGAAAATTATCAAATCCCAATCTGCTACTCCATACCCTTACTAATACCAAAATGCTTTCAGATAGCAACAGAGAAACTACACGAGACATATTTGAACCTGCGGGCGGCCGAGAGCAAGTGCATTAACAGCAATTCAGACTCGAACCCCGACCCCTTCCCACCGGACGCCTTTCTAGCTGCCCTGAGGGAAGTCAACTCTACGTTTGAAGGTATATTCGTATATTCTATCTGCCCTGGTAACTTAAAAACAACTGAAACACGTTACAACTATTTAGCAGACATGAAAAGATTCAAATGTCAAATTGTTACAACATAAATCATTTGTCACACCAGTTACATGCATCGAAACCGTCTGTTACATATAACGCGACGGTGATTTCACCACAGTATTCCTTTTACTGTGACTTAACGCCGGCCACCGGCCAAGGTACATATAATTCACAGAATTCCACCGTGCGAAAGAGAGAAAGCAACATGTGTGAGCGGCACAGTGCCACCAGCTAGAAGGGAGAATTTGTTTAAGTGAAATTGCATCTATTGCTATTTCTAATGTCATTAGACTTTAGTTTGTCTTGATTTGTTTCAACTTGCTTAGTTAATAATATCGCTACGTTACAAAAACTTCAAATGAAATTAAGTCTTACTTTAAACAGGATAAGGTTTTAATTAAACTATGTAGGTATTTGATATTTATATCCACGTCGTGACTCGGTGAATTCGTGATACGTTGAGATTTCACTTCACTAAATAATGTCACTACGACATGTAACAGACGGAATAAAATGCACCCACTGTGACAATAATCGTCACTAATGAAATATGACCGTGGTGATTTATCACCGGTGATATAACAGTGACAAAAATAAATATCTTCACCGACTTGATAGTGAAATAAAAGTAGCGATATTTTCCATTACTACTGAAGTAGCTCTGATGGCCGGTTTCTGAAGTCTCCAGTTAAATGATCAACAGCTATTGAATCAATAAAGTTAAACTTAAGTTATGTATTCGATAACTGTCACTGGGTTTCTGAACACGCGAGCGGCCTTTCAATAACTATGAATTCAATAACGAGTACCTAAAACTGCCACTAGATGGCTCTCTTCAAAATGACAAGTTTCAAAGGGATATATTATCATTTTCATATTATTTTTTATTATATCTAGCCCGTTATATTGACGATTCCCTTCAACTACAGCCAGGCCAGCCAAGCCGACGCAGCCAGATGGTGAAGGAAATACATCAATTGTATTATAGTGTAGCCTTTGCCATAACAATACTTTTTGGATAGAAGTACCTAAAGAATAAATTGTGAGATTGACGGTCGGGTTGTCATGGATACATTATTATTGATGAATGTCAATGGCAAAAATTAAAAATTGTTGGATTTATTTCATTAATTTTATAAGTATTTAATTTAACACGTTGTATTGGCGATTCCTCTGGTATTGCTCATGTCCACAGGCGACCGTAACCACTTACTATCAGGTGGCCCGTATGCTTTTTCATCTCCCAAATGTTAAAATGAAACGTCAAATCTTCATCTGAGCGTCAAATAAAGTTATGGAACCTATAAACGGCCATTTTGGGTTAGATCTCAGATGAAGGAAATAAAAGGCAGATGGAACATTCGCAAAGAAATGTAACGAATAACGTGAAGTCACTTTTTCGCTATGTGTGCGTGACAACCTTAATGTCAACTAGCAGTGGCACCGTATGGACACGTAATTCTTTGTGTGTGTGAGGATGCCAAATGAAAAGTCACAAAATCCCGCAATTTTGTAAATGTTGTTTGACATATTTCCAACTTAACACATTATGCACAATTAAATTGGCAAATTATTTATTACTAGTCTAGTGAACGCCCTTGCTTCGCTTCGGTAAGCCCACAGTCCATAAAAGTAGGGATGGTATTCTTTAAATTGTCGTGATTTTTTTATTTGTAAACCGATTCAAATAAAACAAACACTAAATGTTAACCCAAACTCATTACAATACGTCAGTGAAAACCGAATCTTTTATTAAGCCGTTCCTGAGATAGGAGGAACAAATGCATAGAAAACCAGACAAAAATTTACGTTGTAATAAATTAATGTGATAATCATAATTGATTTTAATTTCATCACTAGTTATCAAAAAGTACACTTATCAAAATATATGTAAATGTTCTTTTAATATAAAATAATACTTAAATATATTTAATTGTATTAATTAACCTATGGACTTTTTTATGCAGAATAAGTTAGTGTTTGACCACAGAACCACCTGAGATGGTAAGCGGTAATGAAGTCGTGGATGGTAAATCACACTAACTTAGTAGAAGCCTATTCACTCTTGACTTGAAGACACCCACATTATAATCTGACGGGAACACCCACGCGGACAATTAATTCCAGTCCTTTGTGGTACGCATAATAAAAGACGAGGCAAAGTGCATTTTTTTTTCTCTTGTAATAGCAGCTGTCGGCAATCTGCAAAATTATAATTGAAATCATTTTAGTGAGTAGGCTAAACTAAAACAGAAACTAAAATATAATATAATATTTTCTTTCAATCATGCATTTTATCGTGGGCTAACGTGACATTTTCAATTAACCCGGTTATAATATCCCAGCGATAGGTGTTTATGCATTGGCTGTATTTCTTGATTTTTAAGGTTTAAATAAATACAAATATTTACTTTTTAAATATATTTATTTCGACATACATTTATAAATCGACCAGTGTTCAAATAGCTCATGCATATTTCCCCAAATTTAGGGTAACCGATTTTCACATAAAGCTGGTATACAAATGAATAATTGTCGAGGTTTTGTGTTCCGAGCAAACCGCAAAAATATTATTATAAATAAATAATAAAATAATGAACAGATACCTGTGAAAAGATATTCCATCTGCTTTTCTTTGATTTTGCGAACTACTTTTAAATTGTTTAAAAATGCAAGACGGCATTCTAACTGATAAAATTATTTAATAAATTTTGACAATTGCGATGTTCATGCAATTTGACGCTTTCTTTAGTAGTGACACGAGATTGTATTAGTTTTTTATTTTGTATTATTCTTGGTAGGCTTACGTCATATTCGAACGACGTTATCTGCCTTTCATTCCTTCATCTAAGGGTTAGATAAGTTGATCTTAGTTTAAGCTGAGTTTATGTATTATCGCAGTGCTCAGAAACGCTTTTTCGGAAGTTATCGACCCGTTAGCGTTATTGAATAGATAAACTTCCGTCAAAAGTACCTCAGAAACCGGCCATGAGTCGTTAAAGCAGTTATTTGCTCCCAATAATAATAGTATTATTACACGCCAATAGATGTCAGGAAGAGTCAATGATATTGTAGCAGTTTTTCATTGCCTGAAAACACGGATAAAACGACATTTTCTGAAAATGAATCCTAGCTATAGTCCCCGCGAACTAAGAAGCCCAATTTGTCGTTTGTCATCACAGTGACACTAGAGATGTACAAAAAAATCGGTTCACGAAAGAAACCAATTTTTGCAACCATTCGATTCAAAACTAAGAGTTTCTGATCGAATAGATAATTAAATTGTAAACTCTAAAAACCGTAATATTTAGGTATCTACCTACTACCTCGATTGAGCTATCTCGTACCTCGTATTCCTAATGTGTATTTACGACTCTAATTAATTACTTCTTTTATTGTTTCTTCCTAACAACTCTTGCTGCTAGGTATGCATGGAAATAGCCGAGCCGGTAAACAAGCCGATGATCCACCTGATGGTAAGTGGCTATCGTCGCCCATGAACATCAGCAACACCAAAAGCATCACTGGTGAGAGAAGAGAGAGAGAAAGAGAGAAGAAAAAGAAAGAAAGATCATGATAGAATGAACTCATCTGCTCAGTTTCATAATAATATTTTGACATAGTATTATGAGCGTCATCGAAAAACTACAATGAATTAATTCTTGTTTATTTCGTAAGACACATCCATGTATGTGTATACACACAATATATTTTGTTGAAAAAAAAATTACCCCAAAAAGGTTTAACCTGAGCATAGATTACCCCCAATAGATTCCGCATTAGTGAATATTTCTTAGACTTCAAAGTCACAATTTGGCGGAAGGTGCGGTTTGCGGGGTACGAAACAGATGCGCTGTGATTGGATATTTAAAATTCAAACTTGGAATTTATCGAGCTCAACACTGTCCATAGTGACTGAGTATGTATGATCGATAAATCGTACGATCAATGTTTGTGATTATCATTATTTACTTTCATCACATTTATAATGAATAACAATACAATATAAATATCGATACTTTTAATAATATAATATTAACACTGTTTATATTATACAATGTCCGATTAGATAAATCAAATATACAATGCTATTCGCGGCTAATTACATTAAAATAATAACATAACTGTTCGTAGTAGGACTGCTTCTTAGCTTCATGAACTTAAAAACTATATTTTTGGGTTTTTAAGACATCATTTTTAGGAATTATTTTTATTACAAACTAGTTGACCCGACAGATGCTGTCATATCTAAATTTCATTAGGTTTGTTACTTTCCTTTCGTGTGTATATTATTTTTATCACACTGATGTTTTTTCTCCTACGGTTTCAAAATTTCGATGTTTGTCATTTCATATTATTATTATTTTATTGTTTGGCTAATCCCTTAACTTCCAAATGAAGTATAACAAACCATAATTTATTATAGTAATTCCTAATCACAATTTATTGCTTTTGTTATAACAGCATTCCAATATCTCTAACTGTTAACTGGACCCTTATTAATGTACCACATGAAGAACTTCAGACCTCTAGTTTTATTAAATTTTTATTTTACTTTAAATTCTCATTACAGTGAATAACTTTTGCTTAGTAGGCAAAATGGTATAAAAAAAGGAAAGAAAAGAAAAATAATTATAATACGAAAATATGTATATATCATATCGAGTTAAGTATATATAATATGTACCTATCTACCTACCTGATATTCGCGCAAATAATAATAAATAATAATATAATCAATATTTAGCTGATTTTCCACATAATTTCTCCATAACTATAGGAAAGCACACGAATTTGAAAGTTTCCATACATTTACATTGTTACTTTTTATACTTAGACAAAGTAAATGTATTCTATTCTTTTCTATTCTATTCTCGATAAGAAGTATAAGACCCATAACAAAACTGGCAAGTATAACTATAATACAACTGAATCCATCAACTGTCATCTGAAAAGTGTGTTAAACAAACGACACTGTATTTGGTAGGAAACCATCCCTGTCCACGGTGTATTGATTCTTTCCATTTTTCCTTCCTCTCGGGGCATCTAGGAAATCTATAAAACCATTACCACAATGTTTTTTTATATAATAAATAATGTTATCCTTGACTACAGCAACCTTTGTCCCACTTGTAACCTGTTAAAAATTATCGATTTCATAGCAATATCCTCAAAATGAATATCGATACGTCTTTAAAATGAAAAGTTCACTTCCCTAGTATTGTCTTTAGTCAGAAACAAGATAAGTATTTTGAATTAGGAATGAATTTTTTACAAAATGTCACTCTCAAAACCAGCTTAAGTTGAACTCTGCTTCATTATAAGAAAATTTGTAAAATAAATATGAATTACTAACTTATTAAATGATATGGCATCTTTTGGGTAACTGTTTTTTCGAACTGATTTTCCATACCATTTAACACTACAATAAGCCATGGTTTCATCAGCAAATTCTTTTTTGAAATTAATTAAATTCTGAAAGATCCGCGTGTGTATGGGTCGAAGGTCTTGGTCGATACTAATGTCGTGAATGCTAGTATAGCTTTATGTGCATAGCAAAAGCACTTCTATGTTGCCGCGCGTCAGTTGCCTTGTATGCGGTATCTTTTGGGGGTAATCTATGAACCTGAGCTACATAATTACATATATATTATCTGCGGTTAATGTCCATGGATGGCGAAGTACCCATACATAGTGGAAAATGTCCTTTGTTAGCATCCAATTCGTCGTGGTATTCTTGCGTACCTAATTTTAAATTCAAATGCAAATAAATAGTTTGTAACAAAGTTATTGAATTAATCAATATTCATTTTAAAATTTCGATTATAGTAATGTATCGATTATGATTGGTTTTTTAAACGGTTTGAAGCCGTCACATCACTGTACGTCAGTTTAGCTTTAGGCCTCTTCATGAAACATTGTTTCAACGTCATATATTTTTATTTGATTTTGCATAAATTATGATGTGATGGGATTTTTACTAGATTATAACGTTCAATATGATTTATACTTAACGCCAATGAAAACGATTTTTAATAAATTTTGGCAAAATCCTTTGTCCGTAAGTATCCAACTATTCATGTCAAATAAATGATTATTCCATTTCGCTCAAAGACGCCCATATAAGGTTAGTTCGTATTAATAAATGGCAGCTATCATTATGGACATCTTAGATAATTTTGACTATAGTTCGATTTATCGCCCCCGAAACCCCTGCATACTAAATTTCATGAAAATCGTAGGTGCCGTTTCCGAGATTCCGAAAATATATTATTCATATTTATATACAAGAATTACTCGTTTAAAGGTATTTTAAATTTAAGTAAATTTATCACACCAACTCACCTGGCGTGTCAATTTTATTAGGCTGGCGGTATAATTATATGATTTTGTTGAAGTGGGGATAAGTTTAGTAAATAATACCTTTAAATCGAAATTGAAGAAGTTGTAGCCTAGGTTTTAGTAATGCTGCCTACAAAGTGATTGGTCTTACTTAATCCCACCCAAAGAAGTCAAAGAACTGGAACCCAGAATCATCCTAGAATTTGTCTGAACAGTAGGACTTAGCGACCAAATCTAACTCAAAAACGAGTATGGCTATCATTGACCAAACCTGGTTTCCCTTGTCCGAAGCCCGATATCATACAAATAAATAAAATTGGAGTGTCTGTTTGTAATATTAAAATAACCGTTTTTTACTAAGTGCATTTGGATGTATATGTTACCGGCAAAACCCGATTTCAGGTTAGACTAGTTTGGCCTAGGCCAAACTAGTTTATCCTACTCGTGTCAGGACAAACCAGTTTGGCCTAGTCTAAACTAGTTGGGCCTAGGCCAGACTAATTTGTCCCGACACAATTAGGCAAAACTAGTTTCTCGTCAGTCTAAAACTGATTAGAACCGAATTGTTACGGATTTATATTTATTCGACAAATCTTTGTGCTTAAAACGGGATCCTGCCTTCTCGCCGAAAATTGTTTGGCCGATTATCACTTGCCAACCAACGGTTCGCCTATTTTTCACTTTGACAACTAACGATTGTCAAATTTTTGGAATTAATGGAGCTGATTATTATGATGACACAACACGTTCAGAGCACTTATCATTTGTCAAATCCTTCACTAGGCCAGACAACTTTTAGACGAATAATAACGTTTCGTCTGTGTAACAGTTCCCTATTCGTACATTTATATTATGATAAAACAAAAAAAAAATAATTTTTACATGCAATTTTTATTTAAGAATTACAAAAAAAACCTTAACACATTAAATTCGTAGCAATGCACATTAATAATTTTTCCTCTGAATATGAAGATTTGTGTTCAAAAGAGTTCTGTTGATTCTTTCTTCTTTCTTCTTTGTCCAAGTACTTTTTTTTCTTGGGTTCTGGTGGGGCACCTGTTAATATATTTTCTATTTCCCCCTCGTTGGTAATGGTTTCCTTTATTAATTGTTTTATCAATTTTTCAAAATTGGTGACAGAACCGACTAAGTCAACCCCGACCCCACGTGGTACTAGTCTGCCCTACCCCTAGAGTGAATTTAAACCCCGGAGGCGCGGAGGGAGAGCAACCCCCGCCCGCTGTAACAAACTGCAGGCACCATGTGAGCCGAAGCGGCTGAGGCTGGTCGCCGCAGGCGACCAAAAAGCCGAAGCTGCGTAGGCGAGCAGAGAGAGAGAGAGTGGGGTCTTCAAGATGGCGGGGACGCTGGCAGCAGATGTCGTTGCGGGCATACACACAGACTCCGGCGCGAGGGTGAAAATTATGCTCTAATGTGTATCCTGGGTAGTCGAGGTATGCCGCGCTCAATGGACATCTAATCTGCGTCTCCGTCAAAAAGAGCAGGTGCGGCTTAGCAGTCTCAAGGTGGTGGTGGACTGCAGTGAGATTGGAGTGCAGCCCACGGATATTTGTGAACTGCACTTGGAGTGAGGGGACGTGCAACCGCTGTAAAAAAACTTTTTCCCTTGCTCTTTTTTTTCATTTTACATTTTGGAGTGAATAGGATGGGAGATGGCAGTTGAACAAGGCGTCACGTTGCTGACCAAGCGACGGTATCAGGATCGCTGCGTCATTGGGGGCTTAGTCTGGAGACCGCGGGGACGCCCGAACCCCCCCGGAGATCGCCATCAGGTCCCCTCATCCGGTCGCCAACCGGCATGATGGAGCCACTCCGGGATTTTTCGCAGTTGGCGGGGCAGCCTTTCGTGGGTGGCTTTCCCACTACTTGGGCCCCCTACTGACTACGGTCGGCCAGCGGTGCACCGTGCTTCGGATCCCGCTACCCTCCGCGACTAAGCTCCCGACACAGCAAAAACCAATCCGTCACAGCCGGTCCGCTAACGCAACTGTTCAGACCCATCTCCCATTCGGCTTCACCAGACATCATGCCGGAACACGACGAATCGTTTGGCGGCATGGCTTTGTCCAGTGGGTGGTAACTGAAAGCCGGCAGCCGATGTTATGGCCTACCACCAGAGTTGCTGCTCGTTTAGCACTACCCAGGGGACACGTGTAGGGTAATCATGTCTTCAAGTAACTTCCTACGGACGCGAGCAGCTCGTCCCCCATAAACTAGTTTGGCCTAGGCAAAACTAGTTTGACCTGAAATCGGGTTTTGCCGGTAACATATACACGGTACATATACCAAAACAACATTTTTTACAATTTTAGTCTGTCTGTTTGTTTGTTCCGGCTAATCTCTGAAACGGCTGGACCGACGGGACTTTCACTGGCAGATAGCTGATGTAACAAGGAGTAACTTAGGCTACTTTTATTTTAGAAAAAAAATAGTTTGTTAGGTGATACGAAGTTCGCCGGGTCAGCTAGTCATAAATAATAATAAAAATGCATGATCATGTCGCACAATGAACCTAATAGTAAACCTATATACCTAAATAATACAGTGAAGAGGTCTGCATGATCGAGGCACCGTTCAACCTCAAGCCTCACACCTCACTATACTTGAGTCAAACTCGTATCAGAATACTTGTCAATAAATCGTAAAAATTCCTTTATAGGGTTTTCACAAACTGATTTGTATTTCGCACACTAAATAACTATTAAAGAACGAAATAATCATTATAACGTTTGTGACAACTTCATTATTTTAATATTGACCTATAACAACAACACACTAAGAGAAAACGACGTAAAAACCAACATCTTAAAACAATTTTCGTCATGAATAACTCACGCTCGCACATCCTTAATTTCGTGAAGCGACTTCAAACCTTTGTAGAAACTTATTGTTTTGAGGCCGGCCTACCTATGACTATAAATAGAAATGACTACGAAAACCTCACAGCTATAATGGCGCTTACATGCTTTGCAACTTGGTCGTATTATATTTCGAAATACAGTGAAATCAACTTATCTGTGACTATAAGGAGGGCGCTACCGGACGCATTGGACCAATCATAGTGCGCATAGTAGTAATTTATGAATGGGATGGCATTAGTTCCAATTTTCGCCACGTCACAAATAAGTTCTTGAGAGATGGCACTGTACAGATTATACAGATATTTCATTCCACTCAATATGCATGAGCATAAAATTATTTATAAGTTAAATTTCATTAAACAAAGCCGAATAACATTTTATATTTATGTTTATGTATTTTAAAACAGTCTATATCGATTTTATACGTAACTATTCCGTGTTATTTTAAACTTTTGCAAAATAAATATTATGTTTAAAAATAAAATAAAATTACAAAGAGTGGAACGGAACGCGACTTGCGAACTCCAGATTTAGTTCAAACGCACTTTATACGACCAAAAGTTTCATGCACCTGTTTGTTTGTGGTTGCTAGGCAACACAGTGCTTATTTAAATTCTGATTCGAATGTGAATATAGTGTAGACCCTTTTCGACCTCAAGCCTCACCTCACGTTGTTGCAGGCAACAGACAGCAGGACGCACACGAGTTGCTCGTGTGCCTGTTGGACAACATCCGCGAGACGTGCCGGGCGTTGAGCGCGCGCGCCACCCGCCTGCAGCCGCAGGAGAACGGGGATAGGTGAGTCCTTGTTGTTCCACTGTAGGCTCTTTGGAGAGGAGGTAGGATTAGGTGATAAGATTAGGGAAGTACTGGTTGGCAAACGTCACATACTCTTCGTCTATTCTTTTAGTTTCGATGAGGTAGGTAGACTACCAAGATACTGTTGTTTTGTAGTCATTGTTGAAAGTATTAACACTCATTGAATAAAACCTTCATATTCGCATATTATGTATATCATAGTATCGCATCGGTAATGCCCGATGGCCGTGGGCGGCGATTACCACTTACTATTAGCCAGCTACATAGAAACAAGTTTGGCAAAGGGAGATCTCCCGCCAGGCGAGGTGTGTTGCCTGGGAGGCGGCCGAGCCCCGACATTTGTATATATGCTAGCGATCTTTGAAAACTTCGATAGCGTGATTCAGGGCGGCGTGACGTCACCGTGTGACGCGTGTGCGCTGTCGCCACACAAGCTTTGTTTCTATAATAAACAAAGCAGTTCGTCAAGTCGTGTTCCAACTGGGGGCTTGAAAGCCCGTTTTTTTCTTTCTTTTACTTTCCTTTTTGGCCGCCAACGCATCAGTGATGCCTTTGGTGTTGGTAGACGACCAGTGTGGCGCAATGGTTACCATGCCGGATCGCCGCACCGAGGGTCCTGGGTTCGATTCCCAGCGAGGCGGAAATTTGAATGATGAGTTTGAATTTCTGTTCTCGGTCTGGGTGAGAATGTCCTTGTCTATGTTGTGTGTTGTCCATGGCACCCACGACACAGGGAATCCTAGTATGGGGCTATGAGTGTGAAGCGTTATTATTATTATTTTGCTGGCTATAAAAGTTATTACCCTATCTTCTTGAGTAGAGGTATAATATCTGTATCGAACATTCCAGCAACGGCCTAGCTCGCCAGCCGCTGGACGCGGACAGCGGGAAGCAGACCCTGGGCAACCTGCGCAAGTCGTGGAAGAAGCGCAAGGAGGTGAAGAGCAGTGAGAAGCGCTGCTCGCCGACCGAGGAGCGCGCGCCCTCGCCCGCCGACACCGAGCGCGATGAGAGGTCGCGGCCCGGGTGGGACTTTGTTGCTGATGATTTTGAAGGTGTGTAGTTATGTAGTCACAGTGGCGTAGCCTTAAGCAGGCCCCATATCAATATTTGTTTTGGGGCCAACTCAACGTCAGCTGTCAAATAAAAAGGAGTGCCAACGGTCGTAGACCGCTGGCGAGCTTTTTTTGGGAGTGTTAGTGGGGGCCCCGTATAATTGATACGACTGATACGGCGGTAGCTACGCTCCTGCGTAGTCACCAGGGATTGAAAATGCGATGTTTTTTAGAAGAGTGAAAACGGACAGGGAATGTGCGAGCGGTTTTTTGTGTTATTTTGGTGAAATTGCGTTTGTGTTGCTTTTATTGTCGTGCACTTATAGCGTGCGTTGGTGTCAGTCACTCGATCTCATGATGTTTGAGAAATCCTTATTGCATTGATTTTGTAGAAGAGCGATAAATAAATATAAAAAAAAATTGATTTAAGTTTCATTTTTTTTCGTTTCGACTTCTTTAATGTGGCTAATAATTAACTTAATTTTGATTTCCTTTTTAAATAAAAAATCACGCAAAAATGCGTGAAATCGATTCAGTTACCGATTCTTACCAAATTACTTTCGGGATGTGCGTTACATGTGTTACATATTAGGGAACGTTCCCAAACCACGTGACACATTTAGGGGGTGAGGGGGGTCTGCAAAACACCACGCTTGGTCACAGGGGGGAGGGAGGGGGCTTAGGTTTTTGTCACGTGGTCAGTATCCACTAAGGGAATCTCCCGCTTTCACGAGCTATACTTACTCACCTACAGGTTGGCGCCACACTTTGAAGTTACAAACATTTTGAAGGTTGTTCTAGGTTTGTTCTACAATGTTCCAAAACGCCATAGGGCTGAAACTTTCAGAGAAAATCCAAAAAACGCGAGTTTTGAGATAGCACCGCACTTTCAAGGTATCGCGATTCTGGCGACGATGACGATGCACAGAAATTGCCTTGAATGGCTTTGGTCAGAGACCAAAACGCTCGGCTGCCACACGGATAGCTCAGCAGTCTCTTGCCGGTTCTGTGTATGTGCTTGAACTTTGCCTTGGTGATCTGCTTCTTTGAGGACCACGAAGCAGCATTAAATTTCTTTTTTAGCTGACTCACAATGGTGCCTCTGAGCTCACGTGCCTCTACCCAATCCTGATAAGAAGATTGCTTCAGGCTAACTTAAGGCTTAATGCAGTTTCAGTCAAACCAGGCTTGGGTTTTACCCCAACGGGTACCACAGAGCTTGGAATGTAACATTCCATGCCCTGGAGTACCACATCAGCTATGAAAAGCGCATAAACGTCGGGATCAGCTGAGGAGAAACAAATGCGCCTCCACGTGAAAGACTGGGTCAACTTCACCCACATGATCCCACCTTACAAATAAATTTTCTTCGAACGCGATATTTTGGATCAATATAAGCAGGACAAATCTATAACAATCCAGACCATCCGCCAGAACTTCCTAATTTGCTTTTACGAAAGGAGAATGCCCATTTTGTATGGAGAAATGTACTGACATTAATATTTTTGTGTCCTGATAAAAATACCTTTATTTGAATAAGTTATCTTAATACATTACACAAACCAACTTTAGTCAATTTTAATCATAGGAGTTACGAGATTTTCAACAAAATTATTTTGTATTTAGGTTATAGTAGACACAGTAATATGGACTCTATGCAGGCGCATTAAGTACACGTATACGTTTAAGTTTAAAATTCATTTGACAGTCCCCTAACACCATCTAGTTTGTTGTATCATAGGTTTAAGGGTAAAAAACGGCTTATCTCGATTTCCGGAAAAACTGAAAGTCCTATTGAAAAAAGTTAATAGGCAAAGTTGTATGTAATAAAAAGATCTATAACTTTTGTATTTACACTTTTTTACATAACCTCAAAATTTATGTGAAAAATAATTTTACAAAAATTTTTTTTTTTTTTTTCACGAAATTTGGTGAAAACTTACCTTTGTATGTTCTTAATATACTGTAATTTTTTTGATTCAAAAATATATTTTTTTTCACCTTATGTTGACCTTATATCGAAAAAGCACCCTTATTTTCAGTCAAAAAATATCACGTCAAAATATCTGATTTTTTTAAAAATTCGGTGGGTTTTTTGTTCGTTGGAATCTCTACTTTCTAATGGTATATAAAAAACTATACACTACTATGGTAAATGTTCTCAGAAAATGCAATGAAATGACAACTATTTTCGCAAAAAAAATTCGAATTCCATTGATTGCATATGAGATTGTAAAAAACATATTTATATTATTTTAACTGTCTGCAAAAAAAATTGTCACGTGAAAACTAGGGGGGAGGGGGGGGGTCTTCTTATATACCACGGTTGGTCACCGAGGGGGGGAGGGGGGTAAAAAATGGGTCACGTGGTTTGGGAACGTTCCCTCATTGTATGTTTTAGTTTAGCAATAATTTTAGTGGGCTTTATTCAAAGACTATATCTTGACGTTTTTTTATTAATTTTTTATCTATATCTGTTTCCAACCACCCAGGAACAATGGTGGTGCGCACCATGTGCCTGGAGTGCGAGACGGTGACGGAGAAGGCGCAGGCGGTGTGGGAGCTGTGCGTGCCCGTGGGCGACGAGGACGCGGGCGAGGAGCCCTTCCGCGCCGCCTGTCTGTCCAGCGAGTATCTGCGGGATCAGAACAAGGTAAATACTAACGAGTGCTCTGCACGCGACTTTGTCTGCGTTTTCAGTGAAAATAAGTACCCTGACGCCCCAACTCAGAGTCACTAACTGTTACTTAAATCGTTCCTTAGTACAGAACTTGTATGGTGATTCTTTACTAAGGAGCGATTTAAGTAACCCTTAGTGACTCTTTGAGTTTATTCCAGAAGATGGTCTACCTGTGTGGTAAATTACATTACATTACAAAATCAGTTCATTAGTTTTTGCGTGAAAGAGTTATAAACATCCATACAAACATAGTAAGGAAGTAGGATTACTTACTAGTTATCGAACTAGTGAAGCTTGGTGCCAACATAGACCCGTCTAAGGACCTTAATGAGAGGAGAGTGAATATGCTTTAAGTTAGTGCTCTCACCATCTTAAAGAGTCTGCATACTATAGCGTACTGTACGATCCGATGACCAAACGTCCGTCACAAGTTGTGACCCAACGACCCGACACCTTTGTTCTAGAATTGTCCCGGATTTGATAAGATTCTATCTGGCAACCCTAGTCACAACCCCCCGCATCTACTCCCGGAACCATTCACGTTAGGGATTTGTTGAAGCGATGGCGTAGAGTGACATTTGAAAAGCGTTTGTAACAAACTTACTTTTAATAAAGTAGTAATAAAGTAGTAGTTGAAAAAGTTAGTGTGCTTTACCATCCAAGGCCTCATTACTGCTTACCATCAGGTGGTTTTGTGGTCAAGCACTAACTTATTCGGTATAAAAAAAAAGAATAAAACTTATTTCATTATTTCATTTCAGTACTGGTGCGAGCGCTGCCTCCGCCACAACGAGGCGCGGCGCTCCGTGGCGTACTCGCGCCTCCCGCGGCTGCTGGTGCTGCAGCTGAAGCGGTTCAGCGGCGGCATGGAGAAGATCACCCGCCACGCGCCCACGCCGCTCCTCATGCCGTGCTTCTGTGAACCCTGCGCTAAAAGACCGGCTGAGCAGGCGCCGGATCATCGGTAATATATAATAATTATTATAATACTAGTACTTTTTAAGCCCTGACGCTAAAAGAGGGGGGTGAGAGGTCTGTCTGGCATAAACGAATGGACCCATTATGATGCGTTTTTTTTTATTGAAAACTGACATGATCGAATTGGTTTTTAGCTATGTTTAGTGTAAATATAATAAAACTGTCGGGGTTTTTTTATTTATTTATAGTTATTTGTTCCATAGTCAAAAGGGAACCCTTATACTTTCGTCATTTCGTCCGTCCGTCCTCAGCATAGCGCAGAAATCCTTAGTGCTAGACAGATGTAATTTGACAGTTGTAATTTAAAGTAATAAAACAAAATAAAATAAAAATTTCAGTGTACAACTACAAATTGTTGTCTCCCCCATAGTTTGAATTTGTTGGATTGTTGAAAAGCTCTTTCAAAAATATTGTAAGTTTGCAAATAGCATTTTTGATCAGGGGTCTGTTTAATAATTAGCCTATTGGCCTCTGACTGACCTAGCATATTTTACACCACATACAGAAATAAGAGTAATTAGTATTTCTCTCGTTCCAGATACGTACTGTGGGCAGTGATAATGCACCTCGGTCAAACACTGACCGGCGGTCACTACGTCGCGTACGCGCGCGACAGCTCGTCGGGCGACGCGAAGTGTTCACGCGAAGGCAGCGGCGACGCGACCGCTACCAACTCCAGTTCGAGCTTCATGCGAACTTTGTTCAATCGACCCCGTCCTATGCCGGGCTGTGCCGCCAGAGAATGCTGCGTCCCACGCGTTCCCCCAGACACCTGCTGGCTGGCCTGCGATGATGACCTCGTCAAACCAATCAGCAACGAAGAGTTCGAAGACCTCCTCTCCGCAGAACCCAAGATGAGATCCGCTGCCACACCATATCTACTCTTCTACGTCAAGAGCGAAGTTGGCTAGTCCGCGTCTAAGTGATTAGTGATAGTTGCAGTGATTAAAAATTTATGGAACGTTGAGTGTATGTTGTCAGTATCGTCAACTTAGACTCGTTCTGTCACGTTACTTGTAGTGGTAACACAACAATCCTTGTTGGACGGTTGCGTTATTTTATTTATGGTTTTGTATTCAAATGCTTAAAAGACAACTCGGGCTGGAAGCATGTTGGCCTGACGTGATATTACGAATGTAGACAAATATATGCTAGGATAATCCAGAAATAGATCCCAAGATATATTGTATAGTATAAATATGGTAATGTAATGGAATTTCGCGCTATTTTCACTGTTACACTCTGACAATATAAACGTAAAAAAGTAAAGTTTTTACTATATAATTTTCTAAGAATATACCTTTCAGTGTACCATTTTTTGACTATTGTAAGTGTATGTTCATATTAACCAATGTTATTTGCATGAAATATATATAGAAGTGTGTATTTGTGCTGTGACAAGAATGGCCTAAAAAAAGTATATGGTTCGTTTGTTGAATGTTTAATGAAAAAAAAATTAAAACTTCCTAATTCAAAATTTATGTAGCACAGTTACCTTAATCACAATATAATTAGCGCGTCCCATGTTATCGCCTTAATTATCTTGAAATAACTATTTTATATAAGAAATGATAGTTCAAAGATAGAACAATATTTAAAAATGAAAAAATAAATTATACTTATAAAATGCAGTATTACCACGAATTTGTAAAGTGCACTTTGCGGTAGAAAATCCTGTAAGCTAGGGAGAATGACATCAACTATTTATAATGGTTTCTTCCAAATAGATCGAAATATTTATTAATTAGAATTCATATAGATGTATGTAAACACTTGTCTTAGGCCACATAACTTCGTGGTATCATTGTTCAGTTGATGTAGGCGGAAGGGTTGTATCTTGTTGTCTCGGCCCTGGTCTATGGCAGATGCTGAAAGTGTCCGATGTACTTCTTACCTCTCATGAGTCAGTCATATTATGTAAATATTTCAATGTAAATGGACAAATTTGCCTTGGACAAAATTTTGGATGTAATCTAAAATATAAAACTATTTGCCCTGACTGACAGTCAACGCCCAACCCTTTGAGCTAGGAAGATAACACACACAACACATTTATAATGTACACAAGTGTTAAAGCAGGGTTTTTTTTTTCTAAATGGCCATGGGATTGGGAATAAGAATCAACAACAACTTAAAATCGGAAATGTAAGTCATTTCCGATTTTAAGTTGCCTTATTTCTGAAACTATTTAAATATTGCGCAGTTGCTAATATCTAAAAGAATGATCTCCATACATCTGTACAGATAAAGTGCATTTTATTGACTTATTACATCGTCATACGCAATTTTCGGCATTTGCAATAGATCACCGCCTAAAATCGTTCAATAAAACAAACATTATTGAATAGAAGTGTTGTAGTTGAATAAAATCCGTTAATATGTATATTTTTACGCACTTTTCTAATAGACGAATCACATTAACTCTCAAGTTTCTACAGATTTTCTCAATAGGACCAATGTAATGTTAATTTTTTTACGTTGTAATTTTAACGCACACGCGCTAGTTATTATAATTATATGAATTAGACAAGACTACGAGGGCATGATTGTTGCTTGCTACGACATACGACTGCTTTTCTGTACAACTTTATTATATTTACACTTAGAACTTGCCGTTTTAATGACGCCTTCTCAATCGACCTCTATTTTTCTACTGTAAGTAGGCATTGGGACTCTCAATAAATAGTGTAAAGTATAATTAGAAACATGCCATGTTGTGTTGTGTTTTTGCTAAGTTTTTTTTTTATACACAAATTCAATGAAAAATAATTAGCGATTAAATATAATATTTTTTGCGGTATTCTCATTACTTAACACGAATAAGGAAATAGCGACAGTGGTGAAAATCTTATTAGTGATAATAAAATAAAATAAATATATTCAAAGAAAACGCCCCTACTCTGAAAGGTTCGTTTATTAGTAGTAAGGATTTATGAAATATGGCAAAAAAATATTTACAATAAAATAAAATTGTGGGAGATTGTGACTTTTCATCTGGCACCTTACACACACGAAATACGTGTCCATACGGTGCCGCTGCTAGTTGTCATTATGTTTGTCATGCACACATAGTGAAAAAGCGACTTCACGTCATTCGCTACATTTCTTTGCGAATGTTATATCTGCCTTTTATCTGAGACTTTAATGAGCGTCACAATTACTTTCGCAGAATTGTTGGTATTTAAGGCGGGAATTTCCGAAAAAATTGTGTTTTTGAATTCGTTGTATTCATAAATGATTCATAATAAAATTCTAAAAAAATATGTGTTATTTTACAGTCTTTGTTCTTGGGTCTCGCCACATTTAATGCATTCACTTATTGCTAGTATACGTAATATAGGATATACCACTGTCTTATTTCCTAAAAAATATGTTTAACACAGCATTGTATGTATTTCGACTACTTGTGTGAAATTACCATACCAACCAATTTACTAAGTAAAAAGATACTGTAATTGTTGTAACATAAGGGCGTTTTCAAGTAGAAAGCTAGCTACCGGCGCCGATCTGCCAGCGCTTATCGGAACCGATCCGTGCAGGTAGTCTCTATACTTTGTGCCGAACCAGCGCCGACAAGATTATCTCAACGGACCAGTACCGATAAGCGCTGGTAGATCGGCGCCGGTAGCCAGCTTTCTACGTGAATATGCCCTAAAATTCAAGCAATTGCTGTTGTATGTGTAAATTTATTGCGTTATGCCATTCCAAAACCTTAAAAAGGTAAAATTCTTGTCAGTAGATATACGACTTTATTTTAATATTCCACAATGTTATACTTTTTTCAATGTAAATTGGATTTGGAAGAATAAAATCGTAATTTCAATAATATTTCTTATTTATTTACCCTTTAGTGCATTATTCTAACTAATTCTACAGGTATTCTAACACCCACCGGTGGGTGAAGCTGAAGCCAGTGGGTGCACAGGTAACGGCCCTTCTCCTGCTACAAGAATACTAGATAGTCCTTGTAGTAGGCTGTAGGATACGCGTACCAGATAAACTTATAAAAAGTCTGTAATTCCGTACTAGCTGTACCGATTTCTTTATAACGGAAAAGAAGCAGAATAGGTCTCCCTTCCTTTTCAGTCGGAAACGTGTCAGTGATGCCTTGTTATTCTAATGATATTCTATTATATTTGCCTAGTAAATATTTTCCGTAATGTGTCGCCATTACACATCCAACGATAAGAGATATACTGGTCATCAAAAAAATCAGTCTACCTGCAATTTAATAAACAAACATGTGAAAAGGCTTATTTGTGAAACAGTCGATCATTAATGAACAAAAAAATGGGTGGGTCCATTTTTTTCGTTTATTCCCACTTGTCCTGTTGAGTAGTCCTAAAAAAAATTCCCACTAGTTCTGTGAATTTGATGACCAGTGTATTTAGTTTCTACTTGATTCCATTATATCGGTTTATATTATTAAACCGATCGGCTAAAAGGCCGAGAAGGGTAAAGTTTACTTTATCGACGACCAATGATAAAGAAGTAAATGATGTATTTTATCACCTTTAGATAAAAGTTGTTGGATCGGGTATAGTTAGTTACTTAGTTCCCGAGGAGCTTCTGCCGCGTTCAAACGAGTTTCTTTTTACAAATAATTCTCAATTGTGATCGATAAAAATGAAGGCTATTGATATTCGCAACAGCAAATGGACTGTAAGTAAGATTTTTGTTTAATTTTGCCATAAAAAATGTCCAATCTTATAAATGCAATATACCTGCCTAAATTCTTCTTACTAAAAATAGGTACATTGGGCAACTTCTCGTTAAGTTAATTTTAATCAAATTATAATACGATTAGATTATTTAATTAAATAATTATAAAAAGTGGGAAGCTAATAAAGTTTCTGTATATACAATTATTTAGGTTAATATCATAGTTTGAAAACATTTTTTTCATATAAACGAAATTTACTCTACTACTAAACGATACTCCTAAATGTGCGTTCAAAAATCGCTACATACTAATAAAATTGCGAAAAACGTAAAAAATGACATAAAACAGTGTTAATGTGGCTATTGCCAATTGTAAAAATGGCTTCCTACCCATGACATTGTGTTGACCTTTACTATCCTGTTTAGAAGTTGCTGTCAAACTACTAAGTAGTTATATGTTCCCAAATTCTTCAAGTGATATTCTTTAAGTTTTATAACATAGTTCATTAATCCCACATCAATAATGGCATTAGTAAGTGAAATATTCATAGAATTACCTATTATTACGCCTAATTAACTTAATACTTCATAAAATGTATTTACTTTATTCCACGGCTTTATTCCTACCTGCCGGTGTCCCACCTACCTATTAGGTGCAAACATGCTTGTAATTTTCTTTCAATACACTATGTTTAATTTATCTTTGATGCTTTTCTTATTAATATAACTTTTCTATTACATTTTTACAAAACTTAAATATTACAATTTAACAATTATAAAAATATATTTAAAAGCAAAGGATCTTACTTATATATTTATATTGCTTACATCTATGTATTTCAAATAAAATGTTAGGTTTTTGCTAAGATTTCCTAATTGAAACTATGAAAAAATTTATTAGAACTTCGGACATTTTAAACATAACCTATAATACTTACTTAAGTGTCATTGTTACAGTAACTCCTTATGAAAGTTATTTGTACATTACATATTAATAAATTAGTAATACTATACGTAGTAATACGTGTGTCCTTTAGTACTATTTTTGACAGGATTTATATTTTTTGATTTACCTACGTTCTACCGAAATTCATCGTGATATCCGATGATTTGCAATTTAAATTGATAATAAACAAAAATCTACCAAATAATTTTATTATAAAAAATCGTCACTGATAAAATTATTACAGTAATTAAATCTTATGCACACATTACATCGAAATTAACAATTAATATAAATGATATGCAATGCAGTGATTGATTTTCAATTCTCTTAGATAAGATAATGAAGTTTGTTCAGTAAAATATTCAGTGCTTAAGCGCAAAGCATTTATAAGGGTAGTGTTTTAGTTTAAATAATAAAAATATACTGTGTAGATGTAGGTATAATTTTATTGTGTATTGAGTTTTTAAGTAGTAAGTGTATAACTTGATTAACTTACATTCTATGTATTGAGACTCATTACATACGAACTCAATGGTAAGTTGAACCTACATAAAATATAGGTAAAATTTAATTAATACTACTATAGCACATACTATAGTCACACGTGAGGTAGATAAATAAAAGTAACGAAAATGGAAGCACAGTACATAATTATAATTGTTTAATGTAATCCGTACAACTTATTGTACAGTGGTTTTAAAACTGCAGCTAATACATACATACCTTTCCTTTTTACTCGACTGACGATTTTTTCATTTTTATGGCAAAAAAGTTGTCCAAATGTTGCACACTCCATCTTTCACGGGCGCTTTTTTGAATGAAACCACTCATTCCGCAAACAATCACGGAAATCGTACACGTCCGGAAATAATAAACAGGAACCGGAAGTAAAATGTAAAGAAATTTGACAAATTCCTACTAAATGACAGTTGACTAATGATTTTTATTTGATTGATATTTCACGTCAAGACAAAGTGGTAAAAGTGCGCGAATTTACAATTCACTTTCAGCCAAGTTTATTAATTATACTTATAAATATCCAGAGATTCTAATTAGATTGAATTGTATTTAAGCAATACGACGTATTTGTATGTATACATTTTGGCATAGAAAAGACATTGGCACATCTTCAAAAGGTTAAATTTAGAATCCATCGATTCGAGAAACCCTGTTAATGTTAGTTACGCGGTAATTCGTTTGTAAGGGTTGTTGTTTTCTTGTGTTTAAACTATGAGTTAATATAATAAATAGGAACAATAAGTCGAGTTGGTTTCGTTTCCTTACCGCGCGTTGCGTTGTGGTTGCGCGCGCCGGTTCTCGCGATTCGGTGTTCAGTACGCAAGTCCGGATTCAGTTGCAACCGCGAGAAGTTTACGAAGGGCAGTTCAAGATCACAAACGCCGATTGAACAACCTCTTCATACATATCCAAAGACATTTTCTCGTGCTAGTGTCAAAATGGGCTGGCCTACCATTTACGATGGGAAAACTGAGGTATTTCGAAGTGTTTTAAATATCGTAGTGTAAGCCAATTGTTTGGGCTGCGTTGACCTTGTTACCATGACGGCGATTTACAGTCATGGTCATCTGTTCATTGTCATATCCCATATGGATTGATATGCTTTAATGATACTATTATGGCATTTTAAATTGCAGTAGCTTGGACTTATTTTGTAAAAAATACTCATTTCTTAGTATCCTATCTAATCACAATATTACATAGTGGAGTTTATGTAATATTAATTAAAGATATTACATCATCATATTACAAATTCATAAATTATTCAAATATAGTATTAATATGTTTTTCTTTGGTATAAACACAGTAATTTCACTTTTCTTAAATGCTATTTGGAAAACAGTTTTACAGCTTTATGACCAAAACTGTAAACTTCTCTTTATTCAATGCCATTTACACTCACATGGTATAAACTTTCCGAGGGTCAAAATCAGAAAAACAAATATTCTATAATCAATCATCATAGTGCTGTCAGCAGCACATAATAATCATAAGTATTATTATTATTATTTGATTTTTCGGGCCTGGGACAGCCATCCCGGGGGCCACTGCAACCAGATTTGATCTATTGTAGCCGTACCCGTTTCTGAGTTAGATCTGGTCTCCAAGTCCTATTGCTTGAACAAACAGTAGGATCATAAGTAGGTAATTAGTTTGAATGTATTTCTGTGAAATTTTAATTTAACATAATAAAATGTTACTAAGAACATATAAATAAATAATTCCTTTAAAATAAATAAAGTATTCAAGTAGATGTATAAGTAATAAAATATTACTATGTTACAGCAACCTTTATCATCAATATAATAATATACCACATAATATTGGTTTCTTACCAATTCAACTCTATAAATACTTCCCATTCTTCAAGCTATTTAAGATTCTACATTACTGATATGACGTACAATGTGCGCATGTTTAATTACCTGCACATGTGTTCCTCATGTTAGCATTTAAGTATTACACTTAAAACCTAACTCTAAGCTAAATAGCTCTTTGTGATGTAGTATTCAATATTGATTTGCACTTGAATGATAAGGAAACATGTCACTAGAATGTTTTATGAATCTTTATCTTAGTAAAAAAAAAAACATTTATATCTAATAGGAGCGGGGATTGACTTTTAAGTTAAAACAGCATTCAATTCCATGAAATTAAATGTATTGAAATTACAGGACACTTTTTAATGACTAATTTTCATGACCTAGCTATACTGAAATTATATGTAGTGACATTGTTATCTAATAGTTACTGTAGTGAAGTGTAGTTTATATACACTAATAGTACCATGTAGTTGACAACATGCAGATTGCATCTCAATGCCAAGTCCATTAGAACTTATTACAGTTTGTATGCTCAACTAGTCATATCTTACTGTGGAAAAAAATATGTAGCACTAAATATCTCCTTACTGTGTACTTGTAGTGCATCACAAGTCACAACTTAAGTATCTATTTAGAATAGATTTCATATAAAATTGTGTAAAATGAGAACTTAATGTATGAATATGTATGAAGTAATTATGTTGTCATATTTTATCATATTAGTATTTATGACACCTGTGTTTTTCTTTTCCCCTCACTGTGATCATTAATTAGTTCTTTCATTTGTATAGGTACTATTCAAAAAAATATTAAATGTAAATACATAGCTAGGATATAAGCATGAGAAAAAACACCTGATGGTCAAATAGGAGAGTAGATTATTTTATTATATTACAGGGTCTTTGATACTGCAAGCAAAACATAAATACATTTAAAGGGACTAATAAGACGAATTGACCTAATATGGGTAGTATGGTCATATACATACATAACACCAAACGGTGTTACAGTATCTAGTACCACTTCCACTTTCAAGGGACTTGGTAGGAATAACTAGTGTGTCAGTTGTTCAGCAGAGTTCAACACATATGGGGAACTTATGGGACTCGTAGAAAGACTTACGGTTAGAGCCTCTTGCACCCTGATTATAAATCGTCTACTTTAAAAATGGATGTGAATGAAATATTATTGTGGTACATTATGTTCTTACAAATCAACCAAAAAATCTGTTCCGAAAAGAGATACAACACACACACGTTTATCTTTTGTTTCACTCACAGGTTTCACTACACCAATCACATTGGTGTATTACACAAAGGCATTTTAATGCTGTATGTCAAATGTGAAGCACTACTGACAGCAACAAAAGCATGCAAGTTCTTATATTAACAGAGTGACTACAAGCAGAACGGTCATTTGCCTGTTCTCACACTCTTCATCGTCGGCGCACTAGTGACATATCTACCTCTTTTTTACATTATAATATCATTGGTTACAACTGTGAAAAGAAGAGTGGAATAATTATATTTAATACTAGTACTTAACGTAAAGTAGGTATAGGGTTTTTTTTTTTATTTATAAGCTATCTTACTAGTAGAGCATGTCAGTGAAAGAATAAACAAATATCAAAAAATCAAAACTTTCTTCTTTATAATATTATTTTAGGCAAAATGTTTCCTAAAAATATTGCCACTTACATGTTACAACAATAACATAGCGCGCCTCCACATTAGTTTTTCAAGTAAACTATGTCTATCTCTTTCCTTGTTAATAAACCTCATCTCTCACCCACTACCTAGGCGGGGTCAGCAGACAAGCCGAGGATGCAGCTGGCCGCAGCCGACGTGGGCTCGCACCTGCAGCACATCTGCAGCCTGGACATCGAATCCAAGGCCTCCTATGTACGTCTGTCGGGAATCATCTGTACTATTGGTGAGGAGTTATTTAAAAATACTTATGTACATCATTTTTTTCACTGGATCAAAAAAAATAACTTTCTACTACTTTATAATAACAGATGTTTTAAAGTCGTTTGCGGATCTTCTGGAATACGGAAGTGCTTAAGGAATTCTGCTAGAGGTGGTTTGGTTATCTTTCCATCATTCTTCATCCTTATTTATTACGCGGTCTCGACCCGAAATTATGTGTAAGACCTGAGTCTAAGACAATGAAACAGTATTATACGTACTATTGGATTGGTAAATTCACGCTACGTACTCGTACAGTAGGTACCTACCTAGATATCTGAATAATCCGAATATTATCGCATACCAGCTTACATTGTTGTGAAATCACTTGCATTTACTTACTATCATGATAATGCAACATTTATCAAGATAACTTCATATAGGCTTAGCTTTTGCTATCGATTTCCACCTTTCAATAAAAGTGAGTCAGCGTTACTTTGCCTTACCGCCGTTTAAAGTCCTAGGTTCGATTACCAGCGAGGCAAATTCATAATCAAAATACTGCTGATAATAAAATTACGCAAGACAATTATTTTGCAAAAAATTGAAGGATGGGTTGCAATTTCTGTTCTCGTCCCAGGTGTATCTGTCTGTATGTGTTTATCTTTCTTCATGACTCACAACATAGGGAATCCTAGTATGAGGTTATTATAAGTAGCGTTATAAAAATAAAAAATAAAAAATGTTTCACCCAGGGCCGGCGTCACGCGACGTCGCGATGCTTGAAAAAATGATGGAGACCGGTATGAACGTCGCTCGCATGAACTTCTCCCACGGCTCCCACGAGTACCACGCGGAGACCATTGCCAACTGCCGGCAGGCTGAGAAGAACTACAGCGCCAAGCTCGGCATGCCCTTCTCCCTGGCCATCGCCTTGGACACCAAGGGGCCTGAGATCAGAACCGGATTGTTGGAGGGTGTGAGTAATACGATATGTCTTGAAGTGTTCTTATGTATTCATGTATTTGAACTTTGTTGAACCATATATTATAGTATCTATATTAGCTCAAAGTACCTATTTTCTGCCGGTCAATCTTTTGAGAGTTACAAAGACATAACGTTAATGTTATCAATTATAATAATGCACTAATACAATGCAACTATAAAGACGGTCTTTGATAACTTAATTTTTAACGCCTATTACACATAAATAATAAAAAATATTGAGACGGTAATAATAAGATATGACACAAAAATCTCTTACTCAGTTCTGTTACAGATCTCCTCACACATAGCCTATGTATATGACTGAAAGTACTAGTGCGCATTCGTAGGTTTCCTCACGATGTTTTGTGTCAACAAAGCAAATGATAAATCAGCATATAACATGGTTAAACTCATGAATAATTTTCAGGGTTATATTTCGTCGTTGCGACTTTAAGACCTCTATGTGTTATGTGTCACATTTGGCAAATTCATTTTTTTACGTCAAACGATTCTTAAACAGCACTATCGAATCGAATTATCACCTATGTGCTTGCTAAACAAAAGCTTATTATTTTTTATAGATTTTCTCAAAAAGTTGATTTTTTACACATAAGAGGTCTTAAAGTCGCAACGACGATTTTCATTTTTCATTGGTGAAGTTTCGAAATTAATGGGGACGACGCGACGTTAAAAAAGTTGTCTCCACGCAAACCCCAAGCTACCCTCTATCAATAACTAGTATCTGTATCTCGACACAGGGCGGTTCAGCCGAAGTAGAACTGAAGAAAGGCGAGACCATCAAGCTGACGACCGACACCGCCTACATGGAGAAGGGAACCGCCGCGGTCGTGTTCGTGGACTACAAGAACATCACCAACGTAGTGAAGCCTGGGAACAGGATCTTCATCGACGACGGCCTCATCTCCGTCATCTGCCAGTCGTCTACTGCTGATACCTTGGTCTGCTCCATTGAGAATGGAGGTGAGTGTTATCTTAACTGATAACAGTGATAAGATAACTGACGAACGAACTACATGAGCTACATGATGGTAAGTGGTCACCGTCATTCACAGATGTAACTGACGAACGATTTGAGCTACATGATGGTAAGTGGTCAACTGGTCACCTCGTTCACAGATGTCAGCAATGCTAAAGGTATAAGATGCGCCGGCCAATAATAAACAGGCAAGAAAAAAGGAAATTCTGACTCAAACAATTGCATACATCTTTTGTATGCCTGAATTAGTCTTCAATAATAAATGTTAAACCAATTCTACCTAACAGCTTTTTAATTGCCATTATGAATCCAGCTGTTACTTGCAGTGAGGTAATATGAATTTTTGTCATGTGTGTCCATTACGTCGGCGATACAGGGAATACTTTTCTCAGAGCGTTTTATTAAGGCCCCAACTTAGAGTCACTAACGGTTCCTTAAATCGCTCCTTAGCACAGAATTTGTATGGTGATTCTTTACTAAGGAGGACTCTGAGTTGGGGCGTAAGATACTTGTCTATGTCTATACTTCATTGAATACCTTGTATTTTTGGCAGGCATGCTCGGATCGAGGAAGGGCGTGAACTTACCCGGCTTGCCCGTTGACCTGCCCGCCGTCTCTGAGAAGGACAAGTCAGACTTGTTGTTCGGTGTTGAACAGGGCGTAAGTATTACTGCCAGTTCTTTCTTTCTTTTTCTTCTCTCTTTCTTGGCCGGCAACGCATCCGTGATGACTTTGTTGCTGCTGATGTTCTCGGGCGACGATAGCCACTTACCATCAGGTGGATCGTCAGCTCGTTTGCTGGCTATTTTCATAAAAAAGCTATTAGGGTAAGTTCGCCTGTTCGCGTCCATCGCCCAATTCGCGTCCATTTTGCGGATCTCCCTTTAAAAATCCTCGAAAATAAGTCAACTAACACACCAATCAAACGAAAAGTTATTACCGCTTATACTTCAATGTATAAGAGGCACGCACACATGGACAAAAGTTCTGTGCGTCAAACCAATCCCGTTTAGAAAAAATAGTTAGTCTCGACTGTTCAACAAGGAAGCGCGTATGGGCGGGATATTTAGATAAAAATTAGTGTGCAGCGGTGCGTTTGATGGTAAGTTTTTTATTGTTTTATGTGAATTTTAGGATACATAGCTGTTTCTACACTTTTATGATGAAAAAAGGAATAATATTAATTATGAATTTCCTTATGTTTTTTATATTTAACGAATAAAATAAGGTGGACGCGAATTACTACATCGAATTTTACAAAATTTCCACTTTGCGTCCGCAATGGACGCAAACTATACCTACAGGGGATAATAATAAACCAAATTGCGTCCACAGTTTTCGTTAAATACTTGCTTGTAAAAATAATTTAAAATGTATTTTTTATTATTATTGTACATTTTTTTATTAAGACTACGTATTTATAATTCTATTTTTTTAATTGAAATGAGTAATTTCTTTCATTCTTATTTTTTTTTCATTTAAGATGAGTTCTTCGGAGACAAGAAAGAAGAAGGAAAAAAAACGTGTGGCACTCGGGGACTGCCGCGGTAAAGCTATTGCATATCATTTGTTGCAAAATAAAACCTCATACCCCCCACTTGCAGTCAGTACTAGGATAGCAAAAAAATGCAAGCAAGTATGCCAAAACAAAGCTGGGGTTATTAAATTTCTCATCGGATTTGTTCACCTAGTAGCAATTAATTAAAGCGAGTACTAGGCGCACAGAAGTCTTAGAGGATGCGACATCAGTGCGATCTTATTCACTCTTCGATATTGAGCATAGGCACAACAGGGACGTCAATATCACGATCATGCACATTAAGCTATTATTGCCATATCTCCCGTCATGCCAATCAATATGCGGAAGAGCGACAGTGATAGAACAAATCCATCACTGTCGCTCCTCCGCATATTAATCGGCATGACAAGAGAAACAGCAATAATAACCTAATGTGCATGATCGTAATATAGACATCACTTATTTAATTATGCCTTATGTAAAATACCGAAGAGTAAATAAGACCGCACTATACTATGGCCTGTACAGTATCACTGATGTCGCATCCTCGAAGACTTCTGTGCGCCTAGTACTCGCTTTAATTAATTGCTACTAGGTGAACAAATCCCAAGAGAAATTTAATACCCCAGCTTTGTTTTGGCACACTTGCTTGCATGTTTTTGCTATCCTAGTATTCCTAGTACTGAGTGCAAGTGGGCGGTGTAACCTTTTATTTCGTTACGGTTTTTCTTGATTCGCACGCCGCGCTCAAGCCCGCGATAAAAGCTATGCAATAAGCTTTAAAGAACATACACAGAAGAAGATTTAAAGAAAGCGTTAAATGAAATTCGAGAGATTAATAAATCGATACAACTAATGTTGAGAAGATTTATTTTTTATTTTTTTAAGTGCTTTTTTTAATGATAATAATGTTGATTTTTTAATATTTATATTATTAAATAAAGAAATTATTAAGATACAATCTTTCTTTACAAATTATTCAAAATTTCACCCCTATATTCCTTTTCTAAGTTGTTGGACGCTAAATGGTCCACGGGTGGACGCAATTTGGATTTTGTGGACGCAAAGTGGGTAAAACGCCTAATTCTGAAGTTTATCTATTTAAAAAGAAAACACAAGATGTTTCTAATAAAACTGAAAGTTAATCTTAAAATAGACTATATAATGAATACATTACATAAATTTTTCATAGAAATTAGTACTGGGACATTTTTATTATCGCCGTCAAACTTGCCAACTGCACTAAATGGACGCGAACAGGCGAAACGACCCTATACGGTCCACCTAATTAACCTAACTTTTCTTTAATCCCGATCGCGATATAAGCTGGCTATTTGAAAGCGAAGCGAGGTCGTGTAATTTTCTAATTTTATTGAATACGGTACGACAGGTGTGCCTCTATAGCCGCAATATATGTATGAACTCTGCGTCTGGATAAATAAAACTATTAATGATAACAGTGATAACGTCGTTTCTCATTTGCGTGCGTGATAAAATCGCGTGCTGATCACGCTTACCCGTGTTGGCACGACGTTTCTATAACAATGTTGTCAATATCTTATTATTGAATTAATGAGTATCACCAATATCGAAGTAATGTATATTAATATAAAAAATGTTAAACTAGTATTGAAGTTTATAGATTTACTGTAGAGAGCGTAGTAATCTTGCGTGTTGTAATTCGGGTGTATGGAAGACTATAAATAATTAAAAGATGTATTTAGGTAAATTAAACTGTAATTGTACTTTTTACAATAACTAACTTATTCCTAAATACACTGTATAATAATAAACTATCGCGAGTATAGCACAATGTGCTCCGAACGCGGAATTGGGACGACTGACTGTGAGAGCAGCAGGTCTACTCTTGAACTTAATTTCAATCCCGATCTAAAGCCAATCCGATTCCAATGCAATTTCGTCACTCACGTGATTCCGTACTCTTGAAACCAATATTGTCAACATTGGATTGAAATCGGAATTGCCACAATAAATTGTTCTCTAGCGCATGAAGTTAGCTACGCTTTTACTGCTCTAGTGCTGTTCAATTCATCACGATAAACGGGTTACATGACTTTCAAGTGTTAAATCTTTTTAATTACAAAGTTAATAAAGAAATGAACTGAAAAATATTGTTTTACTCTTTGATTTTAGCATTATTCACGCACTTCGGTATATGAAATTGGTTTCTTTAATTAAATGTAAGGTGAATTTGGCTGTATGCGACGGGTTCGTTGCCTACACCATTGATAAAAAACGTAACATTTACACTAGTCCTCCAATTTCAAATAGTCAAGTGGATTCCTTGGCGCGATATAAATAAGTTTTGTTTGCATGGTATTCCCGCAGTCCTTTACAGTCAACAGTTTACGGTTGCTAACTTAGTTAATAGTTTGACTAGATATTTTAAATAAATAATTCAGTGAAAAAAGTGGTGAGTAAAAAAACATATTTACCTATATTGATTTGAAGATATTACTCTCTTCCTAGTATGTTTATATAGTGTATCTTTAGGGCTTTAAATAAAAGGCTCCATCCATCTCTGCATGGTGGTAGATTCACCTATGGCTACCACCTACCATCCACCGTCCTTTTAAAGTAGACTGTGAAATGTTTTAAGTTATAAACTTACGAGTTTTGGTTGCAATGTCAAACGGTTGGCAACGCGTCGGCCATGCCTTTGGTGTTTCTGGTGTATGAGCGACGGTGACCACTAATCAAGAGGCGGCTGGTCTAATCGTTTGTGAACTAATTACGTAAAATACTTTTGTTTAAAAATACTTCGTAGAGATTATAATTTTAAAGTTTTGAATTTTCAGTCATAATGGCAAATCGCCCTAGTTACGCTCAACAAGAAGGGTTGGTGGAATTTTTGGAGCAAAACCCGGGCATAGCCAAAGGCTTGCTTCGAACCACTCAGGCAAAATTAGAGACGAAGAGAAAATGGGCAGCATTGGCCACCTCTTTGAATGCGCTTGGAGGAGCTCATAAAGATGGTCAAGGCTGGGCTAAGGTAATTTTTTAAATATGTACCTAATTATGTAACTAGAGATAATGATCCATGGATATCATCCCTGTGAAGCAAAGGGTGCCGTGCTCGTTTTCCAGCCGGGGTAGATGTACCCGTATTATTGTGTTAATATTTATTAAGAAGCGCTCATAGCCCTGCGGCTTGCGTCGATCTTAAGTGATCGACAAACGACAAAGTTAAGCAACAGCGGGCGCGGTCGGTAGTAGGATGGGTGACCGCTAGTGGCAACAAATTCTTGAGCGTTTCCGTGCTTCGGAGGGCACGTAAAGTCGTCAGTCCCGGTTGTTATCGTAAGATAACAGTCGTTAAGCCATGTCGGAGGCCCTCGGGCGGTTTGAAAACTTCCGACACTCGGGTTGGCCACTAACCCCTCCACCAATCCGCACTGGAGCAGCGTGGTGGAGTATGCTCTAGGCCTCCTCAAGAGGAGAGACCCGTGCCCAGTATAGGGCCATTAATGGGTTGAAGCCAGATGTAGGTATTATGACAGATAGATGTTTGTTTTCGGGTTGTGGGTATGATGATACAACAGACTAAGGATGTCCTGTGATGTTGTTGCATTGTTTTTTTTTTATTTTATATTTTAATTTTAGTATTGGTCTGAGAAAAAATGTGCCCTTAAGAGGCAGTGTGCACAGCATGCAGCTTCAATCAGGCGCACTGGTGCTGGGACTGCCTCCAATTTACCAGTACTATCCGCCTTAGACCAAAGATTAGTTTCCTTGATGGGTGGCCAAGATTTTGCTACTAGAAGTATAGGAGTAGCAGTAAATCCATTCCCTGAATCGGTAAGAATACTTTATTATTTATAATATAATTATTTATTTACATTTGTTTTATGAAAATTACTATATTATTTGCTTATTTTACAACTTCAGACAATAACAGCAACAGAAACAGATGAAGTTCCTGACATCGAAAATATTGTTATACAAAGAATAACACCTATTCCTAGCACCTCTCGTGATGACGCAATGCAAGCAACACCCTTAAGTAAGTTTTTAGTTGGAAGGAATGCTAAGCCAAATATAAACAAACCATAATTCACACAACACTTAACTGTGTCAAATGTTAAATGTTTTGGGACGATTTACTTTTCTCAATAGGACAAAAAAACACTTGAGTATTTTTTACTGAACTTGTATTTTGTACCCAGCAACTTGTAGATTATCAAGCAAAAAAGTGGTTTAACCGAAATAGCGACCTCAAGCTTTCTTTAAGATCTTTTAAATTGATTATATTTCAGTTCCACCAGCCCCCACACCACCACACGAGCAAAGCCGAATACCGCGACCTCGCCGGCGTCGCAGTTCAATACCGAGGCCTGCGGGAGATATGCAGCAGTTCGAAAGAATTGAAGAGCGACGTGTTGAAGCAGAGTTGATCACTGCCAGAGCATTAGAGCAACTCACAGAACAAATAAGTGCCATAGCAACTGCATTAACTTTAATTGCCAATGCAATTTTGGAAATTGCAAGGAAGCCCAGCCCCTGATTATATTATATTTTTTTATTAGGTTTAAATTTTAAAATTTATATTAGATTTACAATTTATATGACATTATTCTGTTGAAGTTTTATTGCATTTTTAATTTTAAGAAAGTTTTTTCAATATGTACAGTTTTTTATTTTATAAGTAAATAAAAGTATTATTTAGCTTTAAAAGTTTATTTAATTCTTTTTGATAAATAAAAATTAAAAGAACATACCCACTCATATTTCTAAAAAACAATTTGCTATAAATAACTACTAATAATGAATTTGAAAAGAAATTTACTTAAAAATACCAATAAATTTGCACTATAGCAAGTAATTCGCTTAAAATACTAATATAAAATTTTATTTGCATTCTTAAAATATCTTAATTGAAACTTACCAAAATATTATTTCTATTCTTAAAATAACTTAATTTTATCTTACCAAAATTAAATTTATACACTTAATATGTCTACATTGAATCTATATGTATATTGAAAAAAAACTAACTACACCATTATCGCCTATATGTCCACAACTGCTGAACTAAAACTGCCCTCTTTTCTATCCCTCGTCTTAGTTCAGCAGTTGATGTACTGTTCGAAAGTACTTGTGAGTCTTGTGAGACTTGATATTCATACTGAAAATCTATTGCAGCCTCTTCAATATCAATATCACTGTCAAGCCTACTTATGCATATATTGTGCAAGACACAACAAGCATTTATAATTTTAGCTGCTACATCAGGATGGTAATGAAGCACTCTATGCCCCAGTAAGCACCGCCATCGATTTTTTAAAACACCAATAGTACGCTCCACTGTGTTGCGTGCAGAGCAGTGCAATTTATTATAAAATTCTTCTGGGGAGCCAACTGCAGCATCCACTATTGGTGTCATCATATACTCTCTTTGAGCATATCCAGAATCACCTAAAAGTAACAAAATATTAAATAATTTGCATTAAAAAACATAATATTTTCATTGCATATTTACATTGTCATATTTAATTACCCAATAAAAAAACTCTTTCTCCATTATTGTTTAAATTAATTAAATGCTGTTTGATTGGATGCTGATTCCAAACAAAACTATCATGCGATGCTCCTCCAAAAGAAGCATCAACAGACAAAATTTTTAAATCTGCATCACATATCTGAAAAATATATTAAAATGTTATGGTTAAAATTGTTACGAAATCAAATGCTATAATAAATATAATAGGTACATCAAATTAGTGCCTTACAATCATTACATTTCTAGAATGGAAATGTTTACGGTTGTAAAACCTCTCCTCATTTTGTTTTGGCCTAATTATGGCTACATGAGTACCATCAATACATCCCAACGTAGATGGTATTTGAAATTTATCATAAAATCTGAAACAAAATATTAATGATTTAGAGTTTATAAATACAGTGGAATGCTAAATATAAACACAAAATAGATTATCTATATTAGATGATGTAAAAATAATTACAAGTATTACCTCCTTTTAATAGCATCTCTTTCTTCACGAGATTGGGGAAACTTAATCCATTTATTTACGACTTCTTCGTGATTAAAAGCCGCAGTAACCTCTCGGATAGCCCGAGAAACAGATTGCTGGGACATTAGAGTCCCATATGTCCCTGCAACTAGTTTCTGATAACTACCAGTTGCATAAAAAGACAATGTCACCAAAATCTGCAAGTTTAATATAAAGTTAGTAACTAGTTGATATACAAAACCTAAATACATTATCATAAACAATGTGTAGCACCGACGACTAACCTTATACCTAGGCATTATTTCACTTCTTCTTCTAGGAGATCGTATATAGGGCTTAATTATGTCATGAATTTCCTCAAATAAATCCTTCGTCACTCTATAATTAGCCCTAAATTCTTCTTCAGTCATTGAAAAAGCTTGGTCTGTATATCGCATCATTCTGCGCTCATTTCTTCTTCGATTGATGTCTCTTTTGTGAGAATTATATACAATATGGCTCATTAATGCTAATCTTGCCATATTACACTGTTATTATTGTAAACACTGCACTTTAAGCTAAACACAATTTCTAAAAAGTTGCACTTTCGTTATTGGAATGTTCCCAATACACAACCAATACTGAACTCAATATTCGCGCAATACGTCACTGTCAAACTAAACTCAAGAGTAGCGATTAACGCTCTCCAATCCCGATCTCAATTCCGATTAGTTCCAAAAATGGACACACAATATTGAAACAATATGGCGCTAGTGTCGAACTCAAGAGTACGGAACGTCATAATTCCAATGTCGATCGATCGGAATTAAATTCAAGAGTAGGCCCACAGGTAGGGGTTGTCAGCAAACCCCAAACGCCACTTCATATATTTCAGTCGTCACCCAATAAATTAACATGGCATGTCACCACAATATTCCCCCCCTTATAAAAAATAAGGTAATTACTTAATAGGTAAGACAAGTACAAACATTCTCATTTCAATTACACAACAAAACATTGAACACAAAATAATATGGGAACCACCAAGTTACCAGTTGAACCTCACTTAAAATAACACAACAAGAAAAGGTCCAATGCAAAAATAAATCGTTTAACACTCAACATTCAGGTTAACATAATTTTTGGTATAAGTGGTTCTCACAGTTCCAATGAATAACATGTTTGCGTTTCTTATCACACTATTTTCAAGTTTCATAATGACATGAACGTTCTTGTTTCTACAAAATGTTAGGACGCCATTAATCAATCAGGATAATGGTTTTGGGACTCGAAATCCTTTTCAAGTGCAACTAAACATTACTTGACACAGAAATAAAAATAACTTTCACACATAATACTCAACTTTACACAGCTATTCGTTAAAAATAAATGCTTGTGAAGCTTAAAGAACATAAGTATGCATAAATATTGTAAGAATGTGATCTTAAGTAGATTCCACTTAGAAGTTTAAAAATCGTTAAATCTTATAAAGGTATGTGTAAAAACTTGTAAACAAAAATCTTCTGCATTAAAACAGTATAAGTACAAATATTACTAATAAATCATTCACATAGGTATAAAAAAATAATACACATTAATACAAGTTATTCAAAAAAATTATAATAAGAAATGCACGTCTCAAAAAAAATGTATATTACGTAATACTAATAACTATAGTAAATACTTAACTTTAATATCGTTTTGGTACTTTGCTAATTCTGCCAGAACGTGTTATAACATCTTTACGCAATATAGGGGTGTCATTAATCACAACTTGTTTATTATTTGTAATCTTAACAGTTGGTTTTATAATTTTATTTACTGTGCTATCTTCGTCATCTAAAGTATAAGCTGGTTTCAATCGATCGATAGAAATACAAGCTTGACGATCAGCTAACTGAATTTTATAATATTTATCTTTTCTACTAATTACATTATATGGTCCATCATAAGGAGATTGTAGAGGTTTTCGCACTGAATCATTTCTGACAAAAACTTTGTCACAGGTATATAAATCCTTGTGTACAAAAAACTTTCGCGAATCTTTTATCTCTCTACTTATTGGCTTTATATTACTTATGACTTTTTTAAGCTTAGATACATAATTATCACTATCTAAATTAATATTAGGACTACTGTCATAAAAATCTCCAGGCAAGCGGATACTTGTACCATAAATCATTTCTGCACAAGTACGATTGCTGTCAGCCCTAACTGCCGCTCTCAACCCTAATAGAACTGTAGCTATTTCTTCAACCCATGACCGTGTGGATAACCGTGCGGTAAGCGAAGCTTTTAATGATCTGTGCCATCGCTCCACTATGCCATTACTTTGAGGGTGATAAGGCGTTGTTCGTAACTTTTTAATTCCCATAATTGACATTAAGTGAGAAAAAAGATTACTTTCAATTTGACGTCCTTGGTCACTAGTTAGTTTTATTGGACAACCGAATCTAGCGATCCAACCTTCATATAGGACTCGGGCAACTACTTCTGAAGTCATTTCCTTTATTGGAATTAGCTCTGGCTAACGACTATAACGATCTATCATTGACACGCAATACCTATATCCATCGGGGGATGTACTAAGAGGTCCAATTATATCAATGTGGACGTGTTCAAAACGATTGCACGCTTCATATTTCCCTAAATCGGATATAGTATGTCTTTGAATCTTAGCACGCTGGCAAGGAATACACGTTTTAGCCCATCTACGAACGTCTTTGTTCATCCCTACCCAAAAATATCGATCACTAATCATCTTTTGAGTAGTACGAATAGAGGGGTGACTTAAATTATGAACTGAATCGAATGCAATACGCCTAAATATTTCAGGTAGGTATGGTCTCGCCCTACTAGTGGAAGTTTCGCATTCTACATAAAGTTCAGTACCTGGTATCATAATACGTTTAAACTGCATTTTGTTTTTCAACTCGCTGAACTCCGTGTCGTTTTTTTGTACACGTGCCAGTTCTGCGAAGTCAATAGCCGTAGGACAAAAAATTTCTTCCACACGGTACAAAGCATCTGCTACGACGTTGTCATTACCATTAATATGACGAATATTCGTAGTAAACTCGCTTATAAACATTATCTGCCTAGCACGCCTAGGTAACTCTTTGTCACTACCCATTTTATTAAATAAGTAAGTTAACGGCTTATGATCCGTTAAAACAATTAAATCGCGACCTTCTATCATGTAACGAAAGTGAGCTATCGCCATGTATATAGCTAAAAGCTCTCTATCATATGTACTATATTTCCTTTGCGCGTCGGACAACCTTTTTGAATAATAACCTAAAGGTTTCCAGCTGTCCCCAACCTTTTGCTGTAATACGGCGCCTACGGATGTCTCGCTTGCGTCTGTCATCAGCGTTAAGGGTGAATCGGTTGTAGGATGCGATAACGTAGCAGCTCGAGTTAAATTAAGCTTGCATAATTCGAATTGAGATACTGCCTTGTCGGTCCAAATAATTTGAGTCTTATCCTTCTTTTTAGAATTAATTAAATATTTATCTAATTCGGATTGCTGTTCTGCTGCATTGGGTATATGTGATCTATAAAAATTTAACATACCTAGAAATCTTCTTAGCTGGTTAACGGTCGTGGGTCGCGGAAAATCGATGATGGCTTTCACCTTTTCATCAAGCGGCCGTATACCCTCTGCTGACACTTCATGACCTAAAAATTCTAATTTTTCCTGTTCAAAAACGCATTTTGAAATATTAATAGTAATACCGAATTTTTCTAATCTAGAAAATACTTCTTCCAGATGCTTTCTATGCTGTATAATATCATCACTAGCTATAATTACGTCATCTATATACACGAATAAAAAATTAAGATCTGGTAGTACGCTATGACACATAAATCTCTGAAAAGTTTGAGCACCATTACGCAATCCGAACGGAAGTCGCTCATATTCGAATAATCCGAATGGTGTGACCACGGCTGTTTTCTCAATATCACTTTCATTGACTGGTATACAATTATAAGCTCTATTAATATCTAATCTAGAATAAACTTTCTTACCAGCAAGAATATATGTAAAATCTTTTAACCTAGGAACCGGATATTTATCAGGTTTAGTTATAGCATTTAAAGCTCTATAATCTCCACAAGGTCTAATTTGTCCGTTCTTTTTAGGAACAATGTGTAAAGGACTTGCCCATGCACTTTTGCTTGGTCTACAAATCCCCATCTCACACATAATACGGAATTCTTCTTTCGCTTTCGCATATCTATCGGGAGGTAAAGGTCTCGGTCGACAATGTACAGGTGGTCCGTTAGTGTCTATAAAATGCTTAACATTATGTTTAGGTATATCCTTAAAAGAAATAGGCTTAGTAAGGTCTGGGTACTTAGATAACAAATCATAATAAGGATGGCTATTATCAACCGTTTTAATTGAACTATCATTATTATACTTTGAAATAGATGCTATAATATTAAGATTTGTTACCTGATCCACCAGCCTGCGCTTATTAAAATCTATAATTAATTTATACTTTGTTAAAAAATCGGCTCCTAAAATAGGTTGCTTTACATCTGCTATTATAAATGTCCACTGAAAAGCTCTACGTAAACCTAAATCTAAAATTAGACTATATAAACCAAAAGTATCTATGGGCGTACCGTTTGCCGCGTACAGTTTATATTTCTCGGAATCACTTTTGACACTATATCGCACAGCACTACGCGGTAACACAGACACATTGGCACCACTGTCCACTAAAAACCGTAAATTATTTCGTCGATCCGTGACACATAAGCGGTAGTTAACCAAAGGATCACAGCCTCCCGCCGCAGACTGCACCATCTCATCCTTCCAGCTGCATGGTTTTATACATTTATTCGCATTTTTTCCATAACGATAATGATAAAAACATTTCCATTGTGGGTAATCCACTTTGCGACTTTGAATGGCAGTGCGCGATGATGAACGTGGCCTGCGGTTATTATTATTAGATTTTTCTCTCCTGCATGTATTTTCAAAATTGTCCAATCGAGAATTAAGTTTCTTAAGTTCCGCAATTATAATATCGGATTCGGAATTTGACGTAGACTGGACTGCCGCAATTCCTCCATGAGGTTTGGTACTTTCCATCATTTTGGTATGTAGGTACAAAATTGTTCAGGCCTACCTTCCAATAGTTGAGTCGTCCCAATTCCGCGTTCGGAGCACATTGTGCTATACTCGCGATAGTTTATTATTATACAGTGTATTTAGGAATAAGTTAGTTATTGTGAAAAGTACAATTACAGTTTAATTTACCTAAATACATCTTTTAATTATTTATAGTCTTCCATACACCCGAATAACAACACGCAAGAATACTACGCTCTCTACAGTAAATCTATAAACTTCAATACTAGTTTAACATTTTTTATATTAATATACATTTCTTCGATATTGGTGATATACATTAATTCGATATTGGTTATACATTAAGTCGCAAAGTGGATTACCCACAATGGAAATGTTTTTATCATTATCGTTATGGAAAAAATGCGAATAAATGTATAAAACCATGCAGCTGGAAGGATGAGATGGTGCAGTCTGCGGCGGGAGGCTGTGATCCTTTGGTTAACTACCGCTTATGTGTCACGGATCAACGAAGTAATTTACGGTTTTTAGTGGACAGTGGTGCCAATGTGTCTGTGTTACCGCGTAGTGCTGTGCGATATAGTGTCAAAAGTGATTCCGAGAAATATAAACTGTACGCGGCAAACGGTACGCCCATAGAGACTTTTGGTTTATATAGTCTGATTTTAGATTTAGGTTTACGTAGAGCTTTTCAGTGGACATTTATAATAGCAGATGTAAAGCAACCTATTTTAGGAGCCGATTTTTTAACGAAATATAAATTAATTATAGATTTTAATAAGCGCAAGCTGGTGGATCAGGTAACAAATCTTAATATTATAACATTTTTTTATATTAATATACTTTACTTCGATATTGGTCGGGGTCACCAATATTGAATTAATGAGTATCACCAATATCGAAGTAATGTATATTAATATAAAAAATGTTAAACTAGTATTGAAGTTTATAGATTTACTGTAGAGAGCGTAGTAATCTTGCGTGTTGTAATTCGGGTGTATGGAAGACTATAAATAATTAAAAGATGTATTTAGGTAAATTAAACTGTAATTGTACTTTTTACAATAACTAACTTATTCCTAAATACACTGTATAATAATAAACTATCGCGAGTATAGCACAATGTGCTCCGAACGCGGAATTGGGACGACTGACTGTGAGAGCAGGTAGGGGTTGTCAGCAAACCCCAAACGCCACTTCACATATTTCAGTCGTCACCCAATAAATTAACATGGCATGTCACCACATTATCTTGTATCTGTTTATGTTTACGAAAAAATTCTAACAATAACATTGATTATTTTATCATCTATCGGTTATTAATGTTTGTTTGATGTATTCGTACGTTTTGGAAAATTCCATGGTGCGTTGTGTGACGTCGTAGATTTTATGTCGTGGCCTCAAACTAATGAATTGGATTTTGAAAACGGCTCTTCAATTACCATTAAGACAACAAACTCAGTATTACAAGATATGATTGATGTTTTACGATAGTAGATTAGATAATAAGATACGACATACATTGCATTTAGTCGAAGTTGCAGCAATAGGTATCGGAAACATCACGCTACCACTTATGTAATAATAATTATCTCCGACTGATAAGGCGTCGAGCCTGTGATAGCTAGTGTCAAGTGGTTGGCATTAACATTGACCGTTAAGGAAAATGCCGGGTCCGTTATTATTATACAAGTAATCCGCCCACGCTTCGCTTCGAATCCTGTAGCCCTGAAGGATTTTCTTTTTGACTAATGGCCTTCCTCATGAATTACTCAACAACAATGAAAGAAAAAATCTCTTCATCTTTATTCTCTAAATGTTACCCAGACCAAAAATTCAGATTTGCCCCTACCCTCTAGTCCAGCAGTTGAATACACACAAAATAAATTGATTTGTTCCCCCTCCCTGTGCCAGAAGTTGGATACGCTCAAAAAAAACTGATTAAGCTGGGTACAGCCATACACTTCATACGTACACACAGCAAAAGAGTTAGGTAAGCAGGACACGATACAAAACATTCGGTAAAGTCTATTTAAACAATGTTTGTGTTACTATGAATGTTAAATCATTCCTTTTATACATAGCATTCAACATTGATATAATAGTTCAAACATTCTGTAATATTAAACTTTATAGAACGTTTTCGTGTGCCCTGCATACCTAACTCTGTCGCCGTGTGTACACTGCACACTTCAATATCTGACTCTCCCAGGTGGACATGATCTTCGCGTCGTTCATCCGCAACGGCGCGGCGCTGGCCGAGATCCGCGGCATCCTGGGCGAGAAGGGCAAGAACATCAAGATCATCTCCAAGATCGAGAACCACCAGGGCATGGTCAACTTGGACGAGATTATTGCTGTGAGTTATTATAGGAATAGTATTTTTCTACCCATAATATAGTATTTCTAGCTCCAGGAAGTGCTATAGACCTATCTGCAGGGGTACGGAGTATTTCTACCAAAGGAAATTTGCCTGGTAATATATCGGAACATTACGGAACCCCATTGAAGCGGGGTCCCCTCAATAAAAATATTGATATAGGGCCTACCTAGGACAAGCTATGCAACTAAGTTAATTGGTAACGGTTAAAATGTGAAGTCTTGGTTGTACTACACGCTAGACGCAATAAATAATGTAGTAATTACAATTTCATACAGTACTACACCAGCAAAGGTCAAATAAAGCAATTTTAGTCGTATATTGCTCCAGCAATGATATTTAAATGAATATAGAGACGTTACGCCCTTACAAATCTACCAAAAAATCTATTCCGAAAAGAGCTACACCAATCACATTGGTGTAATACACGAAGGCATTTTAACGCTGTATGTCAAATGTCAAGCACTTCTGACAGAGCGACTACGAGCAGGACGGTCAATAGGGTATTGACTAATTTTTAAAAATCATTTTAATTTATTCTTTATTACAAAATAAACCCACTCCATTGATATTTCCGAAAAAATTAACAGTATTGTTAATAAAAATCAATGTTAAAGTTTAAACTTCCAAAACCGCGCCAAAAACGCTGTTTCTGTCATGGCGGTGGTCTATGATACGTGTGACGTCACACGCAAGTATCTATTAAGATTCTATATAGGAAAGATCTGATTTTTTACTAGCGTGTGACGTCATCAAAGTTGTCACCAATCACAGGGCGTTTCGGTCACTGGTAAAATTTCCTAAAATTACAGTATTTTAATTTCGTGTTATTTGCAAAAATATACGTGATTTACTTGAAAATAAAGTGAAACATGTTTTTTAGTGCTACTATCTTATAGAATAATAACAATTTGTAGTATATTTTCAATGTAGTCAAATACCCTATTGCCTATTCTTACGCTCTTCATCGTCGGCGCGCTAGTGACAAATCTACCTTTTTTTACATTATAATATCATTGCTTCAGGCAATTTATTAGTCGTTAGCCCGCAGTTGTAGAGTTATACAGGTCAAACTGTGGCGGAGTTCAAATCAATACATTTCGCTCCGTGTGAGTCGCGTGGTCGCGTCATACATGCGGACATTTTTTCTTACACTGCAGAAGCTATTAAGGCTTATTGCATCCGCCTATTGGTCGACTTTATGATACACACTTGTAAACTGGATTATGTGTGATTATTAGAGCGGTTTCGGTTTAACTTTTTTGAACGTTATCTTGCAAATAAAATGTCTTATCTAACTGTAATTTCGTTGAATGTTGTCATATTAACGATGATTGACATCATTCTAGTCTGACAAAATTAAGTGCACATAAAATCTTTACTTACGCTTTATACACCTTGTATTTTATTTTTAGTCAGTTTATAATGAGGTTCTAAGTCAAATGTTCGAGGGATAGTAAAGAGTTACTTTATATCCCTCCTATATAGTAAAGAGTTACGTTATTATATCAGAGGATATAATATGCAATTTAGCCGAATCTACGCATATTATTAATAAAACATATATGGCTTTATATGAAATTTTAGAACATTTTGAAATTGATTTAACGTAACGGAAACTATAAAACTTGGTCATATTCTTTATCAAATATATTGAATAAAGTTCTATGAAGTCACTCTCTAAACTTCTAAAGTCTCGTTTGTGTCCAACGTCTATACTTTTCACGACTACAAGCAGTTTTGTCCGCAAGAATTACAAGATAAATCTAGTTATAGCTTGTAACTAGCTGTGCCACGCGGTTTCACCCGCGTTAATTTGTGGAAAAAACTAACTACAAAAATATATGATGTTACATAGCCTATAGCCTTCCTCGATAAACGGACTATCAAACACAAAAATAATTTTTCAATTCGAACCAGTAGTTCCTGAGATTAGCGCGTTCAACCAAACTCTTCAGCTTTGCAATATTACTATAGATACAGACGGGCGCGGACGCCGCCAATTCGCTAGGTCAGGCGTCCACATTGCCAATTGGAGGCTAATTTAATTCAGCTCTAATGACTTTGGTTTGTATTAGTAGGGGAGCCCATGATGCTAAATGTGGATTTACTCGAGCGTCGCGGAAACCTATTAGATTTGGTAGATTATATGATAGGAAGAATAAATGGTCCTATAATGTTTCCACTTTCAGCGGTGGGTGAAGAAGCCTTTACAGATTTTGAAAATTGTTCAAACAAACTCAAAATTGTTCAAACATGGATATACTCGAGCGTGTCAGATTAGCATAAGGGGGTTTAATTACAAGCTAAAAAGTGTCAATTTTGCTAATCTGACGATTTGAGCGTAACCTAAGGGAGTGGGAGGGTAACAAAGTTTGCAAACAAAAACGATGAATAAGTCAAGTCGACTTACTCGAGCGCAGTCATTTTTAGGGTTCCGTAGCCGAATGGCAAAAAACGGAACCCTTATGGATTCGTCATGTCTGTCTGTCTGTCTGTCTGTCTGTCTGTCTATCTGTCTGTCTGTCCGTCCGTATGTCACAACCACTTTTTTCCGAAACTATAAGAGCTATACCATTGAAACTTGGTAGGTAGATGTATTCTGTGAACCGCATTAAGATTTTTACACAAAAATATAAAAAAAGCAATAAATTTTGGGGGTTCCCCATACTTAGAACTGAAATTAAAAAATGTTTTTTTCATCAAACCCATACGTGTGGGGTATCTATGAATAGGTCTTCAAAAATGATATTGAGGTTTCTAATATCATTTTTTTCTAAACTCAATAGTTTGCGCGAGAGACACTTCCAAAGTGGTAAAATGTGTGTCCCCCCCCTGTAACTTCTAAAATAAGGGAATGATAAAACTAAAAAAATTATATGATGTACATTACGAAGCAAACTTCTAACGAAAATTGGTTTGAATGAGATCTAGTAAGTAGTTTTTTTTAATACGTCATAAATCGTAAACCGCAAAAAACATTGATCAAAGTTACAACGAACTACAAGAACTTTTATATTATGTTACTTGCTGCTACGGAACCCTTCACGGGCGAGTCCGACTCGCACTTGGCCGCTTTTTTTGTTTATTTCAAAAGTAATAAGACCAGAATAATAAAAAATATATACTCTGACGATTTCCGCAAGCCAAAAGTAAAGAAATCGTCAATCAAACCTTGACCCTTGAACCTTGAGCGTACCCCCAATATTAAAAGCTCATACTGTCTGGAGGTACTTATCAATATGTAAGGTATCCTCCCTTATATTAATCTGCCCCGCTCGAGTAAATCCAAAAATCCCCTCTTGGGCTCCCTTACTATATGACGTTAGTTTTGTTACATGTATTGTGTCGTTGTTTCTTTATAAACTGTTATTGGTATTCACACATTGCAGGGATTATCAAAAAGGCTCGACAAATAACCCACTTTCCAGCCTTCCTTTATTTCTTTATGGGGTTAATTCGATCTTGTATAGAAAACGAATCATGTTACTAGTCTCGAAGATGTAACTGTGGTTTTATTGGTGATTTTTGGCTCCATCTGTTCATTCCTTCTTCTCTTTCCTATGTTAGCTGGCAACCATATGCATATGTTTGCATATGTGCATATGTTATTATCGAACATGAAGCTATTAAAGAGAGGAGACGTTGTATGTAGATTTTCTTATGCAAGAACGCGTGACACTTTGCGGGGCGAGGGCACCCCCTCCAACCCACCAAATCCCGCCCACTTCTTTATTTTCCATCTATCGATCAATAGCAAAACTACTCGCTTCGTTCTATATCGATTTTATTACGTAGTTTAACTATCTCACACTAGATGTCAATAAATGTAGGATGTAACAGAGACGTACTCAGAATATTCATACCATCTCATTGGACATAATTTAGACAAGTGAAAAAATTCTCAAAAATAGGTTATAATATGATGAAATTACAAGGAAAACTATCATGGCTACGAGTATGTTAGCATAAGTAGTTAATGAGCAATAGTCGATGAACTTACTACTTTGGAACCCTACATTGGGCGTGGCCTGACACGCACCTGCCCGGTTTTCTTATTTTTAAATGGCTTACGTCCCAACTCAGAGTCACTTACTTATCGCTCCTTAGTATAGAATCACCACACAAATTATGTACTAAGGAGCGATTTAAGTAACCGTTAGTGACTCTGAGTTGGGACGTTAGTTTGTTAAGACTTATAAAGATTGTATACAATGTTAAACTTAAAAAAAAACTGATTTTACCTACTCCCGTTCACGTAATTAAATAAATTATACTCTGTTCATTATGGCATTATTCTTTTGACAGTGGTCATCGAGATCACGGGCATAAAGTTTCATATTTTTTTTACATAGAAATGCACGCACGTCAATAGTATACTATAACTATACTATAACTATAGTATACTATATTATTGGTTGTAGCAATCAATAATGATATCCCTAACGTCATCGTAACCAAATGTATCAATTTTGTGATTATAATAAATTTTTTAACCGACTTCAAAAAAAGGAGGAGGTTCTCAATTCGCCTGTTTTTTTTTATGTTTGTTACCTCAGAACTTTGGACTGGGCGAACCGATTTTGATGATTGTTTTTTTAATCGAAAGCTGGTGGCTGTCATGTGGTCCCACATATATTTTATTGAGATCTGACAATGGCATCCATGAGAAAACCACATAAGTCATAAAGGGCAATGTCCATTTTCGGCTATTCGTGGACAGGATGCTCAAAAATAAATAATTACACGAAAAAATATATTTTGTTTTTTAACTTATACACGCGAATTATTTTTGTATCAATTTACTTTTTTAAAATAATATATATATAATATAACATTCTACTGATAAACACTTCCTGTTGTCACATACACAGAGTACTCACGTCAGTAGAATTGCAACATTATTCCGATAACGATAATAAAACGATATATCGATGTTATTTCGAAGTTTTAATTCTCACGACAAAAAGTTAAGTTTGGTAAGATACACGTGTAAAAAGCAATAAACTATAAATAAGGTATTATTTTTACTAGAATAACATATTATTTTATGTACGTTGCTTTTATAATAATTCACGATAGTAAACAATATATCGATGTTTTGCAAACACGCTCGAATCGATGCATTGTTTGCATCCTCAACTATCAGTCGTTATTCGTTGGATCATAGTGCATAGTAATCTACGTTCAACTTTCAAGTCACATTCGCTTTGTTTTTCGCATCGTGTTTCGTCTGTGTTTTTCATCATTAATATTATTATTACTAATAATATTAACATTAATATTATTATTACCTTTGGCTTACGAAAATGGATTTAGACTCTGCTTCCCAAGTTGACCTTGGCACTATTGTATGTATAACTACGGTTGACCCTTGGTTTGTATGGTTGCTCATGTAATGATTGTTTTTTTGGTTTCTGAGCTGGGCAAGGTACAGAGATGATATAAATGCACCAGCCCCGATCTTGGACAATATATTAATAACATACGAGTCAGATTAATAAAAAAAATGTCAAGGAAATTGGGCGTTTTGTTTAAAATACCTACAAAATATTTATTCAAATAACCACTATAATAAACATCTGGTTACAAAACAATTATTATTTTCGTTTTTAAATTGAGTAAAGGTATTAAGCCTATATAATATTTATGTTGAAATGTGGTGTTCACTGATAGCCAAATGTCCATACAAAGTGGACATTGTCCTTTGTGTTAAGATGTGCGCGACAAATTGACGAATAACTCAATATTACGCCAACCGATTTCGATGATTCTTTTTTTAATCGAAAGCAGGTGTTTGTCATGTGGCCCCACATAAATTTGAAAGAGATCTGAAAAGTACTTTTTGAGACTTTGAAGTCGGTCATTTTTTGTTAGTAAAATTTAGATTATATAAAATTAAACCTTTTGTACCTTACCTTATATAGATACTATGCCCATTTCCCATCACAAGACAAAAAGAATCAAGCTATAATGAACAGAGTATAGGCAGTACTTTAATTCAATGGGACACTCGGTAAAATAATTGGATTCTAATTACGGCCCTGTGTTTTTGTTATGTTTATTTGTTGTAAATGGTTGACGATAGATGGCGGCCTGTTTACAAAATGATTATAAAAACTAAAAAAATAATATTTTGGCGGTGAAAAACTCTATAGGAATGAATGTAGGACAAATTTCAGTACGTGTGATTATCAATATAATACTAATACTTAGCTCTACGCACCTATACATTTTTAGTTCTCTTGACACAAAGTGTCGCCATCTAATGTCGAGTAGAATTTTATTTGGCGAGATCGGCGTTAGTGATTTTTCTAGAACTATTCTGCCTATTCTTATAAATTATGAATCAAATTACTTAAAAATGAAATGAAATGCCATCCATAGCATCAGAACGTCTATCCGAGTAGTTTTTACACGATAAAACACAGCACTTCATCCTTTTCTTTGAAAATGTGAAGCTGTGCACAGGACGGGCGCCGACAGTAGACTGACTTAAGGCCACGCCTACTGTGATGACGTCAGGACCCAGTTGAGTCACAGTGCACAGTTGCTTAGGCCGTCTCCTCTCTATAATAGCTTCATGTTATCGAACGTCATTGCCATACAGTTGTCTTTAGGATATTAATTTAGCCCTACTACTCGTATATATTGTATGGTAACCCGCGACACAGATAAATCCTACTGCGGGAATATAAGTGTGCAAACCACAGGTGCAAACGATTTATTTATTACATTAATATTTGTTGTTTCACAGGCCTCCGACGGTATCATGGTGGCTCGCGGAGACCTCGGTATTGAGATCCCACCAGAGAAGGTGTTCCTCGCGCAGAAGACCATGATCGCTCGCTGTAACCAGGTAAAGCGTAAAGCTATTAACCAACCAATATACTCCAAACTCCAACCAAACCCACGTATATTTTAGTTTTTTTTCATTATCGCACATACACCACAACTGGGTTGCCTGAAAGAAATCGCTAAAGCCGCCCATGGTATTGTATTCCTTCCTTGTCCTCTTTATATGTATTATTTATGGTGTACAAACAATTAATTGTCAAATAAAACATAAACTGACCTCTCCAGGTGGGCAAACCAGTGATCTGCGCTACCCAAATGCTGGAATCCATGGTGAAGAAACCCCGCCCCACGCGCGCCGAGACATCGGACGTGGCCAACGCCATCCTGGACGGTGCCGACTGCGTCATGCTGTCCGGGGAGACCGCCAAAGGAGACTACCCGCTGGAGTGCGTGCTCACCATGGCCAACATCTGCAAGGAGGCTGAAGCCGCCATCTGGCACAAGCAGCTGTTCATCGACCTTGCGTCGCAGGTAATAAGGGTCATTTTGGAATGTTTGGAATCGGTTCCGGTTTTAATAACGGCAACGATAGCAGTGGAGACATATTTCTTTAAAATAGTAATAAATAAATATCATATAATGGAAGCCTATTTAATCCGCTCCGTCCTTCCGCTCCGACAGCCAAGCAGCGACTGACTCGTAACTGAGTAACTAATGACTGAACTAGGCTCAAGCAAGGCGCCATCTATCTACTCTGGGGCAGTACTTTATTATTTTGACGTCCCGTGTGGCGCAATGGTTGCCATGCCGGATCGCCGCACCAAGGGTCGATGTTCGTTCGATTCCCAGCAAGGCGGAAAGGGCATTGAACCTAATTGGCATACCTACAAGAACCGCCATTTTGAAAAATTTTTCGTTTTGGCGGCCAGTGATGAAACATGTGTCAATCGACGAAGTAAGTGATTACAATCAAAAAGTATTCAGTGATGAAATGTCGTAAGTGATATACTTTCTAAGATATTTGAGTTCAAAACCGTAGAAAAATAAAGCAAAAATCTTATTTTCGGCAGATATTGATAAAACATGTGTCAATCGATAGACTAAGTGATTACAATCAAAAAGTATTCAGTGATAAAATGTCGTAAGTGATATACTTTCTGAGATATTTGAGTTTATTAATAATTATTTTTATTTTTGAACTCAAATATCTCAGAAAGTATATCATTTACGACACTTTATCACTGAATACTTTTTGATTGTAATCACCTACTCCGTCTATTGGCACATGTTTCACCACTGGCCGTCGAAACGAGGTTTTTTCAAAATTGCGAAATTACAGGTATGCCAGGTTCCATACAAAAATATTCGAAGCCCTTTGAATGATGAGTTTGAATTTCTGTTCTCGGTCTGGGTGTGAATGTCCTTGTCTAGTGTGTTGTCCATGGTACCCAAGACACAGGGAATCCTAGTGTGGGGCTATGAGTGTGAAGCGTTATTATTATTATTAGAATACTACAAATTGTCGACTGAAACATATCCTCTCTTTACAGGTGAAAACCCCAATCGAGCCAGCCCATTCCCTCGCCATAGCGTCAGTGGAGGCGTCGACTAAATGCATGGCGTCGGCCATCGTGGTGATCACCACCAGCGGCCGCTCCGCCCACCTGCTGAGCAAGTATCGGCCACGCTGCCCCATCATTGCTGTGACGAGGCACGCACAGACCGCCAGACAGGCGCATCTGTATCGCGGCGTACTGCCCATTGTTTATGCAGGTGGGTTTTGGTAGTTTATAATTGGCGACTAGGGTTTTTGTTGGTTGAGTTAATTAAGTTTCTGTATGTTTTCTATTTAAGTAAGTAGTAAGATGGGTTATATTTGTGGTTGTCAAATTGGGGAGTTAAGGGACGAGATTTGCATATACATGAAAATATTCGATCACATGAGCGTATTTGGAAAAAATCGCTTGCAGTGAGAGGATGAGTAATAATATAAGAAAACCTTTAAGTCTGTTCGACAATTATTAATTATTAAAAAATATTTAGTATTAATAATTTGTATCTAATAGACAGATACGCTGTCTCATGTACACAAGTACTTAGCGCGTTAGGCTGCTGATGTGGCCAACACAATTAAATCTTTGTGTGAAAGAGCCCCAAAAATGTTGGCCGCACCTGTGTAATGTCAATCCTAACGCGTTAATTGAGTAGGACGCAGATATAGCAGGGACATAACATACCCATGTGTGTTATGTTCGGTTTACACATATTAAGTAGTTAAGTAGTTAACTAAATTTTAACTAAATTTTAACTAAATTAATACGTGTAAACGGACAATTTAGTAGTTTAGTAATCAAGTAGACAAGTAATTTAGAAATTCTATTTTCTGTTAAGTAGGTAGGCGGGGCTTATCACTTAACACGTTTGGACACGCACTTTTTAGTTAAAATTTAGTAAAATGCTAAAGTAATTAAGTAGAATTGTATGAACTAAAGAGCTTTACTAAATTATTACGCGTGGACGCACACTAAAAATTATTCACTTAAAATTTAGTTATCTACTTAACTACTCAATACCTGTAAACCGGACTTTACAGATTCGGTGGCGTCCGACTGGCTGAAGGACGTGGACAACCGCGTGCAGTACGGGCTGAAGTTCGGGCGCGCGCGCGGCTTCATCAACGCCGGGGACAGCGTCGTCGTCGTCACTGGCTGGAGACAGGGATCCGGGTTTACTAACACTATGCGTATCATGTGAGTTCACAGAGTTATTTGGCTTTAACCTATTAATGGCCCACTACTGGGCACGGGTCTCTCCTCTTGAGGAGGCCTAGAGCATACTCCACCACGCTGCTCCAGTGCGGATTGGTGGAGGGGTTAGTGGCCAACCCGAGTGTCGGAAGTTTTCAAACCGCCGAGGGCCTCCGACATGGCTTAACGACTCTTATCTTATGATAACAACCGGGACCGACGGCTTTACGTGCCCTCCGAAGCACGGAAACGCTCAAGAATTTTTTGTCACTAGCGGTCACTACAGAGTTAATAACAAAGTTATTTATTTATTTTTCATAGAGCCGCCGACAGAATTACATGTAATACCATCAACAATACAAACAATCGAACAATAGTTAGGTTGCTTAAGATCCATAATCAATAATCCATATCAATAATCCACTTATGGGCAGTCAGTCACAACATGCTTGTTAAAACTATATAGAGTATGATAACGTAATATCATAAAAACAAGCAAAGAATTGAAGGTACAGTGCCATCAACTTATTTGTGAAGTGGCGAAAATTGGAACTAATGAAAATTTATAAGTACTTGGTGGTCATTCATCTGTCAGTTACTACCTCTCGAATTGCGTCCAATGATTGGTCCAGTGCGTCTGACAGCGCCTCCCTTCAATTAACAGATAAGTTCATTTACTGTAGTTAAATGAGTGATACAGATACGGTAAATGACTTATCTAATGTTTTGGAATTATGCATTATTTTAATGATTTTACTCCTGAATCTTACAAGAGTTGACCGAATAAATAGTCGTGTAGTATACAGAGTACTGTTATATGAGCTGAAGATGAATTTTATTGTAAGTGGCCCTGGCTCGTTGCTATCAGTGGCAAAGGCATTACCGACGTGTTGCCAAGAAAGAACAGAGCATAAAGCTTATACAAATACAGCTTATAAAAATTAATAAAAAAAACTTAGGAAATAATTAATTATTTTAAATAGATGTTCCGCGCTACTCTATATAGTGCGGATTGGTGGATGGATTAGTGGTCAACCCAAGTGTCGGAAGACCTCCGATGGCTCCGGAGACTCGTCCGGAGATTATTACTATTATTAATTGAATAGTTTTATCTTATTTTAATATCTTTCTTTCCAGTCAAGTGGAATAAGAAGCGGAAGTGAAGAATGAAGTTTCTAAGTATTAGCAAGAGCAGTGATATGTTTACGTACTAAGATCTAGTGATTGTTAACTAATCAGTGATATTTGTAAAGGAAAGCATCTGCTGTATATGATTCTCGAAATTCTCTACATTAGTGCTAGGATAATTATATTTATTGCGATTATTTATAATACCAAGAGTATTGTATTGTATGTTGTATGTGAATCTGAATAAAGTTTGGAAGAAAAATGTTTATTTGTTTTTTATTCGACGTTTTCGTTCAGTGAACCCATTATGATATGTAATTTTAATATGGATTTCCAAAGTAAACGCATCATGCAAAATAATATTTCAGGAAACTTTTAATGGATGATACATTCTTGTTTGCATTTTCCTTCATTCGTTACGCGTACTGCGACGACAAGGTTCATAATTATCCGATTATCCGAAATTATCCGTTTTTTCATGAGGCTAATAATGTCACAGGTGAGTCACAAAGTGCTTCTGACCCATAGATTACCCCCAATAGATTCCGCATAAGTGAAATTTTCCTAGAGTTTGAACTCACAAAATTTGGCGGAAGGCGCGGGTTGCGGGGAACAAAACAATGCGCTGTGATTGGCTATTTCTTATTCATACTTGGACTTGACGGGTCAGTATTGGTCGACACTATTGTCGTCGACTTGCAAATGCACGTATGTGTTGGCGCGCGTCAGTTGCCTTGTATGCGGTATCTATTGGAGGTAATCTATGTTCTGACCATAATCATAATTTGTCATCTATATCTCAGCTATGGAGCATTGAGATAGGTGGACCATCTCATATGAAGGGAAAGTTGAAAAAGTGTCCAACTGTTTACAGAAAGTAGAGGTTCCAATAGTGACCATTTCTGAATGGCGCTAGTGTGATACAAATAGCGATATGAACCATGAACATAGCTGTTGCAGACGGAGTGAAGTTTGCTGAGTTATGTCCAATGCATCCGCAGCGTCACCTGTAATGAATGGCACTAGTGCCGCTATTGTCCGCCAAATAGGTATGAAATGAAATGAAATTGGCATTCCTTATCTCTATCTTCCATTATCTCAGCCATTTAGATCTATATTTATGAATTTCTAATTTATGCTTGAGCACATGATAGACAGTAGTGACATCTACTGGAATTGTTCGTGGATAGTTACCGTACTATACTCAACTCTAAATTACGGACTTGACTTTCATACTAGATACTTACCACGTTCTATGAATTTATAAACGTGTATATAACTTGAAAGAAAAATAAAACAAGGCTTAAAAACCAACGTGTAATATAAATTTTACCCGCATAAAATCTTCGTCTACTTTTATCTTATTTCGAGATGCGTTTAACAGCGCCATCTAGTACATACATGTTTAATTATTATACTCTATAGGTAACATGTTAGTTTGTAAACCGAGAGTAGGTGGCAGCACTTTAGAAAAATTTGGGTACACAGAAATTTTATAGTTAAAATAATTAATAACATAAAAACAAATTATAAGTTTTTCATTAAAATAATTAAATAATTATCGTGATAAAAAGTTCTTTCGTAATCAATACAACAGTTTTTGTCAAAATATAATTTTAGTCAAAACCTAAATCGCGCTATTGATGTTTTTTACTTCGATTGGTATATATAGAAATTGAACCGCAATTCTAGTGTACTTGCTTCGGCAGTACATATACTAAAATTGGAACGATACAGAGAAGATTAGCATGGCCCCTGCGCAAGGATGACACGCAAAATCGTGAAGCGTTCCACATTTTTTGGCCTTTGTTCTGATACACAACTTTTTGGAAGCTTTACTAGTTGCTCACAGATGACTGAAAGCCTCATCCATATGGCATAATAAACAAAAGGATGATTTATATTTTCACCCATAAATAAACAAAACATATAAACCGTCCGGCAGACAAAGGTGGGTGGTATGTATAAGAGGCGACAGAAAAGAAGTCGACCCCCTGCTTATTGATGTGGTAGGGTAAGGCTTCAGAGCCTTCAGGCAGTGGCGTAGCGTCGGTTCCCGCCGCCCGGGGCCCGGGGCCGACCGAAAATTTGTCGCCGCCCCCCCCCCCCCCAATGAACTTTGCCGCCCCCATATTATTTTAAATATTTTTTTATTAATTAAAAATGCACTTTTCTTGTTTTTTTCATAACACAATTTACATAAAAAATTATAAAATGATTAATTTTAATACATATTTTTATTTTATTTAAAAATCGAGTGGCTTGCCGCCCTCTCTTCATGTGCCGCCCGGGGCCAGGGCCCCCCCGCCCCCCCCCCCCACGCTACGCTACTGCCCTCAGGTAAGGATTACTTACCAATATCAACACATCAGGTCACGTCAACAGGGGCGTAAAATCAAACAATGCCGAGTCGATATTGGCGAACTTTTAACCTTAGAGCGAGAGCTTTAGAGTTTGAGAATAAAATCGAACACATACCCAATGCTCGATGGAAAATAATGAATTGTGTCCGCAAAAGGGTGCATCAGACGCGAGGGGTGCCACGTGTGAATATTATTACGCATTGCCTCAGGGGCCTGACTGACATGGAATCCAATTATATCTACTTATTATTACAGAACTATTTTGTTAGTTATTGTACCTATTTTAATGACCTTAAACGCTAACACACTCATACCCCCGCAGTAGGTTATTACCTGTGTCGCGGGTGGCATGGACGACACATATAACACATCACAATCACACCCATGACCCGAGTACAAATATTCATCTGTCACATAAACATCTGCCCCGGCCGGGAATCGAACCCGGGACCCCTCGCTTCGCAGGCAGGGTCGCTACCAACTAGGCCACAGGGTCGTCAAACCTTATACGGTAGGTACTTCGTTTTGACCTGGATTGTGAAATTTGGCCAGGAGTAATGTCTTAGTTGTCTTATACCATAAGAAAAGGAGAAAATCCGAAAATTTGTAGTTAGGATTGTAGTTTGTGTCTTATATATACCATAAGAAAAGGAAAAAATCCGAAAATTTGTACCTAGTTAGAATTGTAGTTTGCAGTATGGAAATTGATTACGACCTATGTTGATGTATGATTGTATGCGGACGAAGCAGTTTTCTAACAGCAAAGTTAATTTTGTTATTTAATTCAGTTTAAATAAGTATAAGAACAATACTCCGTCCTACAAGTTTGTACGGAACCCTTGGTTCGCATCTTCAAAATAAAAATCATCGTGGGCTGAGCTCACCTACCAACCGACCGGGCGCGGCGACCGAGCGATATGTGAATAGTGTCGTATAGTATAAACTAGATGGCGGTGTAAAAGTCGCAATGGGTTAAGGCGCGGTGTGATCTCAATATTCACAAAACTGGGTTTCTTTGGTGCTTGAGTACGAGGAAACCCAATGAAAATATCGCACGCAAAAAATACAGAGCATAGAAAAAGGTCTAAAGAAAAATGTTAACCGAATAGAATATTAAATAGTTGTTTGATATTTCCAATAAAAAATCGTAATTTGCTATACAAAAATAAACTTAATCGTCGAAGTTCTCTGTATTTTCAGCGGTAACAACATATTTTTTTTTGAGAATATAATACGTTTATGGTTTTATTAAAACTTAAACCGGACAGATATTGAATTTAATGTGTATATTTTGAATAACCTAAGGAAAACCCTCAAATTAAATGTTTATTCGCAATCTAGTTACATTGTTAGCAAAAATATGCTCTGCAATTTTGAACCCTATTCAGCGTCACGTAAATGTAACATTAGATTAACGCAGATATGCGGTTGTGTGAGTGAAATCAACGTTATTAAATCGTAGTCATACCGGGCCTTAACAAGACACTTGACTTGAAAATCATAATCATGTTATCACGAGGACTATGGCGTCGGCAGCACTCGGCAGCAGTTAATTAAGATACTAATTAAGATACTAAAAATGCAAAAATGAATCATGCCTGGTTTAAGTTGGAACTGAACCTCTACCTACCGCAAAATGAAACGATTGATTTGAACTGAAGAGTTTTTAGCTTGCAACCAAAGCACACGTATAACTTGTTAGCTTTATGACTGACGTCCACGATGGATGTAAACAGATACTGGCATACAAGAATACGATTTACAAAGACATAAAGACAAAGACGAACAACAATACGAACGACAAAGAATAAGGCATAAGTACCTGGTAGGACCTAACTTAAGTTCCTAACCTTTTCTTTCAATACTAGATTACTTTCTTCGAAAAAATTGTCATGACGGTAAGTAGCTTCCTCCGCTCATGCACGTTTCCAATACAACCCCCGCGCATTTCCGACTCTTTGTTGGTCCAGAAGCATAGATTAATATTGTATACCTACTGGAGAAGTAAGTGGTCAACCAAATTGTGAATTAATGAAGAATTGAAGACACCTAGGTATAGTAATGTGTAAAAGTCCATGAAGATGTTCAACAAGACGCTTTGGAAACACAGACCAGCACAATATCGGAAATCTTGACTATTCCCAGGGAATTGGACCAGGTCACCAACCGGCATGTTTGCGTCAGCGTCGGGGCAATAATCGACTAAGCAGGCATTACAAACATTTTGTAGGTATGCTTTCATCTCGTCACCTTCTACGTCGTTTTACATCTTGGCATTGTTTACCTTTAGTGAATTTTAATATTTGTTTCTCTCTTTTGGCTTTTGTTTTTTTTTTAATAATCATCCTCACTGCTTATTACTGAATGACTATACTAACAATAAGTCTTCTGTTATCAGTGTAGGTACCTAATAAGGGTACTTTTTAACCAACTTCAAAAAAGAAAGAGGTTCTCAATTCGACTGTTTTTTTTTAATGTTTGTTACCTCAGAACTTTCGACTGGGTGAACCGATTTGGATGATTCTTTTTTTAATCGAAAGCAGTTGCTTGTCATGTGGTCCCACATAAATTTGAACGAGATCTGATAAGTAGTTTTTGAGTAATTTTGAAGTCGGTTATTTTTTGTTAGTCAAATTTAGATTATTGGATGTACCACATTTAAGGTTGTACCATCAGCAATCTTACCAAGTGCGGGTAGGCAGATGTCTCATGGATAGGAACCTCACTGAAGTAAATTATAGCTAATAACGATTTTCAGATGCTGTAAATTCTGTAATAGCGTGATTGATCGTAAAGCAGAACCTAACATCTATGATGACAGGTTTAATATTATCAGTGTCTTATTCAATTGAGTTGTCATTATATTTTATGTTTTTACTCTGAAAAATTGTTTGTTGTAGAATAAGAATAAAGTATCTTCTCAAAAAATTGCTCATCTTCACAAACTAGATAAACTAGTAGATTTGCGTGGTAGAGAGACACTCTCTTAGCCACCGGTCTTGAAGAAAAGCTCAAAGCTCACGTGGTCAATGCAGTGATTTGTAAGTGTCCCGATCTCCCGACACCCTAAATCCCGAGACCATAGTGTCGTTGAAACAGGCGCACCACGCCAACCGCCAACCGGCGACTGAAAACTAAAAATAACCGGCCGCTGTTCAGTACCGCCGTAACTGCCGCGCGCGTCGCCCGCTGCGCCCGCGCATCGCTACCATGGCGGAGACAATCGAGGAAACTTACGAGACCGCGGTCACCCGCAAGGTGGTCCGCCAAACCCTTAAGATAGAGGAGGTGAGGACGAACACGACTGTTTTATGTAACCGACGCGACACAAATAGCCCGCGCACGGGCGACGCCTGCGCAGACGCACCTGCTCACATAACAGATAACACATTTGACAGTGAACACGGACGTAAACATTAGCGTTATCCTGAACTCGTACCGCCCGCGACGTTCGCTCCCGCGCACCGCTCGCCGCCCGCCGCCCGCCGCCCGCCGCCTGACCGGGCGCAGAGCTCGCCCATGCTAGCGTCGTTAGTTCCAAACCTGAAAATGATTTCTGCATCTGTTTGTCTGTTCCCTTTGTCCACTCGCCGGCGGTGACAGACGACGGGTCAGCTTTCCTGTCCGGACCGCCTATTCCGGGAATACGACATTTGGAAGCCGGCTCGTAAACTTCGATCTCGAGTGGTGCGCGGCACGCGAAGGTCCAGCTCTGTACGTCAGTCAGGAAGTGTGCGCAATGCGCCACTTGTAATTTGTGGCGATGTAAATAGAACGGGCAGTTGAATGAAAATTTCCGTATCCACCTTGACGAGTGTGCATCGACCTGTCTCGTGATGTCGCGATATGGCCTGACCACGTGTGACCTTGCAACACGAACACAAACACCAAACGGTTCAGAACGACCAGCTCTAACACACTACAATCAGCACACTTCCACACCCTAACAGTTTGGATTATGCAATAGTGATTTTTTCAAACGAGCAGGCAGTTTAGTCATGAAAACGTCGACGGATATTTCTGGCTGATGAACGCAGACTTGCACAATGGGACGATCTGTCAGCGAGTAAGGTCTCGAGGAACATAGATTTTGCACTATCATTCCATCTGTGAATTAACAATGAACGTCAGTTGGGACTACTGTCCGTTTCCAAAGCGCAAAACCCAATGGAAAAACGCGCCGTGGCATATTTTCGTCTTGGCTCCCATCCTAGTTTATCTGCTACATTACGATGTTTATTCACAATACGAATGTGAACATTAATGTGTGCGTCTGAGCCACTTGTGTTTCGATTTCGGAGTCGGTCCGAACCTAACCCACATTATGACACGGGGAACTATGTGACGTATTCCATTCCCGTTGATTCCAAAGTGTCCAAACGTTATCAAAACTGATCAATTGTAATGAGAATCAACAACCGAGTGTTCTGTAATGCCATTAATTTGTTTACTTGGCATGAACTCTGCATGACAGCGGTGTCTGTAGATGTGCCGGTAAAATGTGAAAGTTATAAAAGAATGGATGGCATTCAAAAAATAGTTTTTATTGGCGATCAACGGGTCATCGTTACAGTTTTAATGTTCATGCTTTATGTATTTCAGCGCGGCCGCGCGGTCACTAAGTAGCTACCTCTTGTACCAACAATTTTATTATAATCTTCAGTTTTCAAAACAAATACGTATATTTTAATGCTACTTAGTTTCTCAACGATTATTAATTTCACTAATACATTGTTGTATTCAATTCCGCCTATTAAAATGTGGTCTGCTTGTCTTAGTTCTGATGCCAAACGAATGTCCCAATTAGCGACATTCAAATTAATAATGGACATAATATAAGAAATTGATAAATATTAGTTATTTATTAAGATCTAAACTAAACTATTCTGCCTCTCGTTTGTTTAAAATATTACTTAGGGGCTGTAAATTGATACAAAACAGTACTGTATTAAAGATCTTGCTGATACACAGAACAGTAAACAAAAAGCTCGCCAAATACGTCATAAGACAGGCCTCTACCACACGAACAAGATGTTTAGAACAGTTTCAAAATGGTTGATGACAATCTGTTCATGGAAAAGTAAGAAGCATTTTTTTAATATAAGTATTGTAGTCATTGACATCAGTCATTGACATGTTATGTATAATAAGTAGTCATTGACGACCCTGTAGCCTAGTTGGTAGTATGGTAGCGACCCTGCATGCGAAGCGAGGGGTCCCGGGTTCGATTCTCGGCCGGGGCAGATATTTGTGTGACAGATAAATATTTGTGATTGTGATGTGTTATGTGTCGTCCATGCAACCGCGACATAGGTAATAACCTACTGCGGAGGTGTGAGTCTGTTAGCGTTTATTTATTTATTTATTTATTGTTCTAAAACTTTTGTGTCGTATACATTTGAACAGTCAAATGTGTTTTATTTTGCATGTTTACATTACTCATCAAGAGGGGTTCCTTATGCAGATGTGTGTTTCCTTCTTCCACCCATATTCTTATGAATATCTTACGTCGCGTCGGTGACACTTGTCAGCAGAAACATCTCGCTCATAAAATAATAATGAAGCAAAATCGCAAGCTTTGCCGGTCATCTGGTCAGTTATAAAGGAAATGCACCAATGACTCTCCTTTAGACTTGACTTGTTGTTGTAACTTTTAGCTTGTTTAAAGCCCATTACCATCAAAGACAAACTTGCTATTGATTTCTGAACATCTGAATGAGTTTTTTGAAATGAAGTGAATGAAATGGCACCAAATAGGTACATCGTAGTTTTACAGACGATGGATTATACAGGGTAACCCAGGGCCAAGTGACCGCCCGGCGTCTATTGAATTATTTGGACAAAACTATTAACAAAATTCCAATAAAGTATAGGTCTAATCGGTTTAGTTTTTTTTTATTAGCTTTTTAATTTTTTTGGAAAAAAACCTGACTTGTTGCACTATTTTAGACATATTTTTTTTGTTTTTACATTTATATTAATTCTGTTTTTTTTTTATTTACCAGTTGTTATCATAGTTTATCTATTCGAGGTATAAAATCTACCCAAAATTAAATGGAATATATTTTTTAAAGACATTAACTGAAATTTTTTTGAAAAAAAATTACCCTTTTTTATTTAATTTCGCTAAAAAGATGGAAAAATGCCCCATGAATATTATTATTTTATCAATTATTATTAAATTACATGATATTACCTACAAAATCTCAATAACATGTTTGTAGTTATCTAAATCATTTACCGACCTACAAACTCTTGAAATATGCACCCTATTTTCGATAATAAGAAGAGTAGACTTTTAAAACCAGGCTAGTGGAACATTTAAGTGTCTTACTATCAAAAATACCTTTTGCCCGTTGATAGAATAATTTTAAATGTAAGGAGACAATAAAAACAAGTGCAAAATTAAATAATCTATTAAAAAAACAGTAATTAATTCATAAAATTTTCGAAATGACCACCACTGGCATTAATACAGGCTAAGGCTCTAAATGACATCCTTTCAGTCGTTTTTTGCACTTCCGAAAGGTTTTGCTCCTATTTCTGTAGCAACAGCATCAATCCTCTGCTTCAATTGTTCTCTAGTAGCTATTGGCACAGCATACACTTTTTGTTTCATGTAGCTCCAAAAATAATAATCAAGAGGCGATAAATCAGGAGACCGAGAGAGAGGTCCAGTAGCATGGTCCTCCAAGGTCTCAATTGAAACAGAGGATTGATGCTGCTGCTACAGAAACAAGAGCGAACCTTTTGAAGTGCAAATAACGAGTCAAAGGATGTCATTTAGAGCCTTAGCCTGTATTAACGCCAATGGCGGTAATTTCGAAAATGTTATGAATTAATTACTGTTTTTTTTAAAATAAATGATTTAATTTTTCACTTGTTGTTATCGTTTCCTTACATTTAAAATTATTCTATCAAAGGGCAAAAGGTATTTTTGATAGTAAGACACTTAAATGTTCCACTAGCCTGGTTTTAAAAGTCTACTCTTCTTATTATCGAAAATAGGGTGCATATTTGAAGAGTTTGTAGATCGGTAAATGATTTAGATAACTACAAACATGTTATTGAGATTTTGTAGGTCTATATAACATGGGTATATATCATGTAATTTAATAATAATTGATAAAATAATAATATTCATAGGGCATTTTTCCAACTTTTTAGCGAAATTAAATAAAAAAGGGTAATTTTTTTCAAAAAAATTTCAGTTAATGTCTTTAAAAATATATTCCATTTAATTTTGGGTAGATTTTATACCTCGAATAGATAAACTATTATAACAACTGGTAAATAAAAAAACAGAATGAAAATAAATGTAAAAACAAAAAAAAATATGTCTAAAATAGTGCAGCAAGTCAGGTTTTTTTCCAAAAAAAAATAAAAAGCTAATAAAAAAAACTAAACCGATTAGAGCTGTACTTTAGTGGAATTTTGTTAATAGTTTTGTCCAAATAATCAATAGACGCCGGGCGGTCACTTGGCCCTGGGACACCCTGTATAATCTAAATTTTAGTAACAAAAAATAACCGACTTCAAAATTACTCAAAAACAGATCTCGCTTAAATTTATGTGGAACCACATGACAAGCACCTGCTTTCGATTAAAAAAAGAATCATCAAAATCGGTTCACCCAGTCCAAAGTTCTTAGGTAACAAACGTAAAAAAAATACAGTCGAATTGAGAACCTCCTCCTTTGTTTGAAGTCGGTTAAAAATGAGTAGTTCCAAGGTGATATAACGAGACCTAAAGTGAGATGCGACTCGCCTTGCACGATGATCAAGCTAGGGATACCAAGGGATACTAATAATAGGATACCGGGTTAGTAGTACAAAATAAACCTCAAACTAACTAAACAATGACTACTTAATTTAGTGACAATGCAATACTTTAAGGTGAAGTAAGTCGCAAATTAGACTATTTGACTCTACGTGAAAACCATTATAGACATTGAAAACCAGCTACACATCATTAAGAATATATATTTAATGAAAGATAATGATATATTTTAGTGAAGCATCGGCTCTGAAACACGATTGACTAAACTTGACTCGATAGAAAAAAATCTCAAAGTTTCTTAAAATATTACAATTTTCAGTGTGCTCACCGGGGGGAAAATCAATGGCATTTGGTCATTGTTAAAGATATTTTAACGATATTTTTTTTTACACTTTCTCAATGAAATGTGTAAGTGAACTATCGGATAACATTTTTGTAAAAAGAAATATTTAATTTTATTAAATTAAGTGAGCATGTAAAAGCAGTCATTCAGTTGCGCGCGAGCCAGACGTATCGCTGGGTCCGCGCCTCCCGCTTCGCCGCAGTCGGCCGTAGCGCCTTGTGGAGAGCAGACCTGTACGACTTTTTCTCAACCTTCGCGCGCCTTTTCTAGGGATGTTCGTTCCAGGTGCCTTGTATCGATACTCTGGATCGATATGGATCCTATCGCAGTGTATCGATCCAAGTGATTTGATACGATAATCTGGATCGATCCAGTATCGAATGATTTTTTTTACACGCTTTATATTAGCTTCACCTGTATGTTTGTTTGTTTGTTGGTTTGTTTGTTTGTAACTTCTCTTTGGACTTGATTTTGACCCACTTCAAACGGTCAGATTTCTTTCAAACTTCGTGGACTTATTTAGGACCGATGACAATTCAATATTTAAAGAAAAAAAGAATGAAAGAAAGAAAGAAACCTAATTACACGCTTTATATTAGCTTTAAATGGTCAGATTTCTTTCAAACTACGTAGACTTATCGAGGATCGATGACAATTCAATATTTTAATAAAGAATAAAGAAAGAAAAAAAAAACAACCTAAATTTCATTTAAAAAAATCAAACTAAAAATGAAAAAATAATAGTTAAAAAAAAAACTAACAAACACGCTTTTATAGATCATCCAACTAAAAAAAAATTAGAAAATAAATTTGAATTAAGAATCGTGTAATTGTAATAAAAGCGTGGGGTGCATGGTGTCAATGAGTAGAAGGGATAATATCTTTAAAAACACCGCACGCTTTTTTTACAATCACACAATTCTTAATTCAAATTTATTTTCTAGTTTTTTTTTAGTTAGATTTTCTAAAAAGGCGTGTTTTTAGTTTTTTTTTTAACAATCTGGGGGCACGGCAGTGCCCCCGCCAAGTCGAGCAAAAAAGCGGCACGGCCGTACCATCCTTTTCTCGAAGCAATTCAAGCCATTTTCGACCCCCTATAACTTCGTTGTGGATAAAGCTAGAAGCCTGAATTTTTAGTAACCAAGCAGGCATTGTATAAACACGGTATATTTCAAATTTCATTCAATTTGAACCAGTAGTTTAAGAATTATAACTAGTCAAAGTTTCTTAATTTCGTCACTCACTGACTGACTGACCGATCATCAAAACTCTAAGGCACTTCTAGCAGACATAGAAGCTTCAAATTTGGAACACAATTAGTGTTTAGTGTATAGATCGGGAAAACTAAAATATTTTGCAATTTCGGTCCAGTTTTCTAGATACATCAACTGCATAAATAACTTTGTAATCCCATATAAACATATAGGATTACAAAGTTACATTTGCAGTTAATGAATTACTGTACCTGTATAAAAAATTACATTTGCAGTGAATGAATCAGTGTACCTGTATATAATATAATGGAATAATAGGTGTAGATAGGTACCTAGATATAATTATGTTCAAAGGTAACTTATAAAAGGAAAAAAAGTAGAACTATCTACAAAAAGAAATAAGATGCCATCAAAAACAAAACTTGTAAAAAAAACCAAGTCTCGCAACTCAGTTCTTCTACCGTAAAAAGTTGTGAGATCCATGTAATACCAAGTCGGTTAATTTATTCAGTTCTTACTTAAGGGTCCTTCTGTCTTAAGTTATTATGTAATTAGCTAACCTAACAAGTAACAACATCTTATAGTGACCATATTATCAACATTAAAAATCTTTTATGTTTTAAATAAATAGATTGACTTGGCAATCGCACTAAACAATCGAATTTAATATAATATGTAGGTATTACTTGTGAGATACATTGTGTTTTCATGCGATGGTCAAGTCGATCTATTTATTTAAAACATAAAAGATTTTTAATATTAATAATATGGTCACTATAAGATGTTGTTACTTGTTAGGTTAGCTAATTACGTAATAAGGACTAATGCGATCAAAAACAAAACTTGTAAAAAAAACCAAGTCTCGCAACTCAGTTCTTCTACCGTAAAAAGTTGTGAGATTCATGTAATACCAAGTCGGTTAATTTATTCAGTTCCTGCTTAAGGGTCCTTCTGTCTTAAGTTGTTACGTAATTAGCTATCCTAACAAGTAACAACATCTTATAGTGACCATATTATCAATATTAAAAATCTTTTATGTTTTAAATAAATAGATCGACTTGACCATCGCATGAAAACACAATGTACCTTACAAATAATACCTATATATTATATTAAATTTGATTGTTTAGTGCGATTGCCAAGTCAATCTATTTATTTAAAACATAAAAGATTTTTAATATTGATAATATGGTCACTATAAGATGTTGTTACTTGTTAGGATAGCTAATTACGTAACAACTTAAGACAGAAGGACCCTTAAGCAGGAACTGAATAAATTAACCGACTTGGTATTACATGAATCTCACAACTTTTTACGGTAGAAGAACTGAGTTGCGAGACTTGGTTTTTTTTACAAGTTTTGTTTTTGATGGCATTATTTTTAATGGGAATAGCCGGCAAACGAGCTGACGATCCACCTGATGATAAGTAGCTATCGTCGCCCATGAATATCAGCAACACCAAAGGCATCACTGATGCGTTGCCAGCTAAGAAAGAGAAGAAAAAGAAAGCAATTTTAAATAGGAATGTTTGATCCGGGTGTTTTATGTATCGATACTCCGGATCGTCATGAATATCCCAATATAACTCCGGAAAGGGAAGATCTAGACCCTGCGTGTTTTGGCTCCCCTGAACCAGCCCGTCGAGGTGTTTTCACCAAGGAGCCGCCACCCCTAACATCCCCATAACCCCCCCCCCCCTACCCCCAACCAACTTAGTGGTGACACCGAGCCCATCCTGACATTAAGGAACATCACCCCCTCCCCTACAATCCTGTCACACCCCTATCACACACTCCCCCCCGCCACAAAAAATTAAACTCCACCAATCTTACCCTCACGAAACCCCCCCCCCTCCCCCGAAATTTTAACCTCACCCCGCGGGCTATATCTCTTGAACCGGAAGAGATAGGATACCCGAGTTTGGGTTCAAACGACTCGTAAGGAGATTTACCATCTTTTGGCTCCGACGGAATTAAATCTCCTCCTGGTAAATTCCTCACTCCCCCGGAAACCAACTTTTGACCCAGGCGAGATAGGATACCCGAGTTTGGGCTCAAAGTACTCGGAAAGAGATTCTTTACCATCTCCATCTGACAGAATCTCGCTATCCTATCACGCACACATCAAAATCACAGAAGGAATCGAGGTTTACTCCGGCCAAGATACGCCGCAATTACAGGACCATCACAGTACTTTTAAGTTAATATCGTTATATAAACTATCGACATGCTTAATTCATTGGGTTTCTAAATAAAGATATATCATTCAGCCAATATTATGGTCAATCGTTTTAGATTAAATTTTATAATAGATTAAATTTTATAATAGATTAAATTTTATTCAAATAATTGCATATTTAAATATTGAAAAGTCACTTAAGTTTTTTTAAAAAAACAATGTGGTATGCAGTAGGAATATCATATTATAAATAATAAAATCTCACTTTGTAACACTATATTTGAATTAGAACTCTTGTGTCTTTTAAACTAAATAATCAAATAAATTCATATCATGCAAAGCTACATTTGCCTATCCTTAAATTTTAATGAACGCAGGAATAGTAAATTGGTAAAACGCTCAGGATCCAGTCGATAACGACTTTCGCAGTGCTATTTGCTCGTTAGCAACTAATATATATAATATACTATATACTATACTATATACTACTATATTCATATGCGCATCATTAAAAGTACCCTAAGAAAGGTACTCGATACTTTTATGAGTCGGTGGTCCACAACTGTAACGGAAGTTTTCATTCTAAGTATGATACTTTTTTTCGATACTACTCATGAGTACAGTATCGATATTTTCTATTCGATACGTGTCCCTAGCCAGACGAGCGCGCGGGGATCAGGTCCCCGCGCGCCGGCTGCCCGTACGCGTCTCCTTCACCCCCTCAAAACGTCTGTGAAGTCGATACCACGTCGCCTTAACAAAGTGACACTACAACGTCAGCTAAATTTACCATAATTGATACAGTTACCCGCAGCGGAGCTTCAACACACGTACATACACATTTATTATATCCAACAGACTTGTCTGTGATGTCATCAGAAAATTACCAACGGTTTCCAAATTACAAATGTTAACTACTTTAAGAAGAGAAAGGTTACACTGTCAAGAAATTAAAATTCACAATTTGATAATAGATTTCCGTCGTTCGTATCAAAATTCATGGTGATATGGTTTCAACCCATTAATGGTGAACTACTGAGCACGGGGTCTCTCCGCTTGAGGAGGCCTAGAGCATACTCCATCACGCTGCTCCAGCGCGGAGTGATGGAGTAGACATGATGGTATAGTCAATTATTATCATATCTTGCAGTTTCTGTGTACATTCCATATTTTTGGCCGTTATTAGATTGAATACTACCTAGGTAATATTGAAAATGTTTCTTGATTGTGATTTTATTAATTCTCGACTGTCGTTGTATTCTTTACTTAAACATATTATTTAGGTACTGAAAATCAATCTGTTATGAGTTCTGTTTCACGCGAGCCATGAAAACTGTTTTATCGAGTTCAGTTGGACCACGAGTTCAGGATAATTCTATATTGTTCCTTTAACACAATCACCACATTAATACACATTGCACCGGTATAACTCAATATATAACATTTTAACGCAATTTTTACTTTACTCTGTTTCACGGTCACACAGTTACCAAATGACCACGATCTGAGAACATTACCTGTCATAGAATGTGTAAGGAGTATTCTAGTCCTCCATGAGGATTTTTAAAACATTTTGCGCTTTTCTCATATTATAGAGACTCAGGTTTTCTTAAGATTTCTTAATTATTACAAAGCAATTTTCAACCCTATCAATGATGCCTTCTGGAGCTAACTAATGAAACCACTACGCTATCATTGCATTTACTTGTAGAAACCAGTTAAGTATGAGAGTTATACCGCCTATCACATCTCTGAAAACAAGGACTGAACGCACAAAAGACTACATTTTCGGTAACGTCATGTTTACATACTCTTCAAATGTCGTTATGAGAATGTGGAATCACAACAACTGATTATGACTCATAAGTGTCCTACATGGACGCGGAAGCGTTCTAAATGAGCTTCCGACAAAAGCTTTATGCTTTCTGCTGCGTAGTTTGGGAACGGTTACTTGTTGTACATTACAAACCTTGTTCAATGAAGCTATTATGATTGTGTATTGTATGTTTCTATTTGGGACTGGAAACGTGGTTGTGAACTATTGTAGGGTTGATTTGCAGCCATACAAATGTAAACAAACCATTAAAATCGTTTTATAGGGTTTTCACCAACTGACACGCATTTGTACACCAAATGCGTTTTATTTAGACAAACTACTCATTACATCAAAATAGTACATTATGTTAAAGGTTTCAAATCGCTTCTTGGAAATAACATTGTCATTGCAATGTGTTTAAATGATGACAGTGTTATTTAACTTTGTTTGTTTCCACATTTACTCGGAGTTTTTAATTGTTATCAATCAATATTCACAAATACCTTAACGAGTTGTTTGTGTAAATAAAACGCATTTGGTGTACAAATTCATGTCAGTTGGTGAAAACCCTAGAAAACGATTTTAATGGTTTGTTTACATTTGTATTGGTTGCAAATCGACCCTACTATAGTTTGTTACCGTTGTTTCAAAAACAGGACTACTCTATTCATATTTCCAGTAGTAATTTCAAATTCCGTTTTCACCTCAAGTGACCTATTTATCGGAGCCTATAATCATTTGCAAGATTTTCTTAAGTTTTGTCCATAAGAGGATATTTATGAATAAATAGGGGCATAGTCGACTCCATCTGATGCCGTACTATAACGATAAAATATAGCGTAATAATATAACTACTTCTCTTGTCTTTTTCAATTATTGCGTCTCATTTCACAGCTGTCGGGTTGGAAGCGGATATTAGGGCAGCCCTAAAAGATACCTAAAACACTGTACCGTAATAAAATTGCCAAATTCTGGTTTGCAGTTGGCCCACACTAATAGATAAATAGATAGTTAGTAGTGAATAAACAGTTTTGCGCAGCAAGGACGTAAGAAAATGTTGCAGTACCAGTAATTTGTTTGTTGTTGCAGTTTGTTTTTGACGCGGCGTTGTTGGCGTGTTTTGCCAAGTTTAATTCGTCAAACGAAACGAAAGATTAAAATCATCAACAATTTAAAATTTTAATCTGTCAGCAAAAATATACAAAAAGCAAAAATATTTTATGGAGTAACACCGTGCAGATATTCCTCTTCCTCGTTAAAATAAATGGGTCACGTGGCATGTCAATTCAGAGTACAGATAGGTGGTAGTGAAAATTGTGCCATACGACGTATCGCTCAGAGGTGAATAGGAACGTGTCACCTGATTCGTGAAAACTGGAATGTCTCACGCAACCCGGACACATGGCCATGCTAGGTTGTCCATAAAATATGACTATTAATGAACTGTAAGACGGTTTCAGTTCAGTTCAGTTCACATCACTTCCATTCATTCTGAGAAGAGACAAAAAGTAGAACTCGGTGGACACAGTTTTTTTAAACACTATGTACAGCCAGAATTTCGTCGTTTAAGAACCAATTTAAGCATTAATGTTATTTAAATGATGTATTGTGTATTGACAGGAAATAAACTTGGTACAAGACTCAATCGTCGAGTGTCCCTTTACAAAAGGTTTAATTATAGCCCGTGATGTAGGGAACGCGGTACCGGTGTCAATTTGTTTTGTCAACTAGCTTGTCGGCCGTACAATCAATTTAACGTGACAGGCAAGGATACGAGAATACGACAGTACGCATTATTATCATCGTACGATTAATTAAATCTGTCCGCTCTTCAATTTAACTCTTAAAGTATCTACTTAATTGTTGTTGAAGTCGCGTGTCCTGACTGCTGACGATTACCGAATTATCAATGTTTTGGCGATTTATTATGTTTCGATCATTTAATAACAAAGTGATGAGTGGTCGATGTTTTTACTTCGATCAGTTAATAGTAGGTAATCGATGGACATTTGCAAGTATTTGAAAGCAATGACATATTCGTGATTCGCTATGAGGGTTTTGAATATTCATTATTCTTGTCAAATCGTTTCATTACCGTGTTAATATTAATATTGTGAAAATATCCCCTATATGCTATGGTTATAATTTTTAATGTCTATAACTATTGGGTGTGTTGATTCGGTTAGACTACCGACAGCAAAAACGAACGTGAGAGATTGCCTAGTTAATAAATATAATCATATATTTCTTTTATTAAAACTTTAATATATTGGACATACCAAAAGGAGGCGTTTACATTATATTAAGCTGCGCGAGTCAAAGTCAAAGTCAAAGTCAAAATATTTTATTCATATAGGTATCACTGATACACTTATGCACGTCATCAATTTTTTATCTACCAGCTTTTCGGAAGGGTGCTTCGAGTAACATTGCACATTTTGTTTTAATCTGACGAACTACATCACATAAACATATTCTAAGTTCATTTTACGCTGCAGCCGGAATTACCGCGAATTTACGACCTCAAAGTCCAAATCGCCATTTAAGGACGCAGTCGTGCTGCGTCGTTCCGCGAATCAAACGCGCAGAATTCACCGGAGTAGAACAACTGTTCGGGAACGTTGCCAAATGTGCGATTTTACCTAATTGACGAGCACGGAACATCCCGTTTGATCACGCTCCAGCACTCGTTGCTATTAACTCGAGAATAAAAGACACTTTAGTGGAAACAAAATGATTTTATCAGTCTCCACTTGGTCGGTTTCACGGCTGACAACCGACAATTTTGTGTAGCTTGATGAATTACCCGCTTGAGTGCACTTCAGACAAAGTCGACACCTTGTCCTATAGCATATTATAGAAGACACATAATCTTTAAAGATGCTAAAAGTGACAGGCTTCTAAAAATGTTATATACGATTTTTAATTCTGATTAAATTATTGTTGTCAAACTTCCAAGAACAATCTTGTTCGTGTAGCCATTTCAAATTGATTCTCGAAAATTAAGTAGGTTGCAAGTTGCATCATAACCATAAAATTCTTTGCCTCCCACGAATATAGATCGTTGCATTAAGAAAGATTAAATTTTTGAAAGTATTTTTAAAATTCGATCGTTTTAATATCGTTCCGCGTCGTCAGCGCGCTTCGAACGTCCGTCGATCATGCATCGATCGCGGCGACCGCGACGTCGATCGGTTCGCCTCGCGGAAGCAACAACGGAACGCGCGGTTGGGTCGCTAAGCGCGAAAATGGAACGCAGCGGATATAATTAAAACTGGACGGATAAATCGTTGGCGAGGAATTAACCCGCGAATTCGGTCAGACATCGCTCTGTGAAATCGGCAGTGTGACGGTTTCATTATGCCCCACTTGTAGTATGACGGATGGATATTGATACCGATGTTACACGGTTCAGGGTATCAGGAAGTAAAGTCAAATTCAATAACTTCCACTGAACTGTCACATATTTTTTGACTGCACATATAATTATGTATATTTTTTTAATTTTATAAGTGAATGCTTGACCACAATCCCAATACATTTAACAACTGTAATTTAGGTGTTGTAGGCTGATGCCCGCAATTCCGTATTTTAGCCCTTCGGGGCTTCGGGCGATGAATTTTAAAACATCTTCACGCCATAGGCCTTTGGACGTACAGAATTGAGCTGGGTTGTTCAAAATCATTTTGGTCATATAGGTCTGTATCACATTCATGAACGTATTTTTTTACCACCAAAACTTCAAATAAATTTTAGAAAGGTTCCTCGTCATGGTCTAGAAGAAATGGCAAAAGAAGTAGGTACCTACTTCTCCTCAAGACTACTGGTTCTCAAACAACACACCAACATTTCGATTCAACTATTATTTATTATAACATTTACATACTATGCGCCAGTGCAAGACTTTCATTATTTGAATGCCTTTTAACTTTTTACAATTTTTCCATCCCCCATGAAAGAATTTATAATGTTTACAAAATAAGCGTTAGAACGACTGTATGTTTTGGCGCATGGAGTCAGAAGTTGAGTGGCAGAAAATGCTTTTAACGTTTCCTCGACCTTTCGCTCTTTTTCTTAGGTAAATAAGAAAGAGAAAGAAATAAACAAAGCTTATTCCAGATACAAACAGGTACAGCCCACTCTAAATTAAAAACTCTAAAACGTCTAATTCGTCTCGATGTAAATCGCCTCCGAATTATGTTAACTTCAAATTCAAATGCACATTGCAACAAGGTTGTCTGTAATCGAGACGTCTTTTTATAAAATTTATTAGTCATTAACCGAACTGAGTATTTCTTCAATAAAGCAAGAGATGGTAAACACAGTTTTTTAACGTTAATAGGTTCTTTGACATCGTTGAAGCTTAATTCAATTGTAGCATATTTTCGGCGAGTAGAAAAATAGATATCATAGATGTTGTAAATTTTAAACTTACGTACTTGATTAATTTTGTTTCATTTTTATGATGTGAAAAGTTACTATTGACATGATTGACTTAAGTTATTATTTTATCCCTAGGTTAGTCTACTATATTAAGAACGAGTAACCGCCCTCGCTTTGCTTGGGTTTTCTTTTTTTTTACACCTTGGGTTACATTATTGGAGTTTTATTAAGGATCCCTAATTTTTTTCAAAATATAACAACAACAACAACAAAATCCTCTTTATTGTACACTAAAAATTATTTCTAGATATATAATATAGCCTATGTTACTCGGGGATACTGTAGCTTCCCAACAGTGAAAGAATTTTTCAAATCGGTTCAGTAGTTTCGTAGCCTATTCAATGCAAACAAAAAATCAAATCTTTCCTCTTTATATATTAGTATAGATAAAATAAGTAATATTATTTTCTGACAATTTTTTTTAATATATGCGGTGGTTATTGCACCTTTGTTAGCTGCAAGTATTGTAACCATTGTATACTGGCAACTGTTTTTTTTTTGAATGAAATTATTTATGTACCATAAATCATAAACAGTTCACATGTATGTAGGTATATCAGGACTTTTGAATATTTCGTCTGATAACACTAATTACATCCGAATGAATTAATACGCGGGTCCGTTGTGAGATACCATCAGCGATTTGTACATAGTCTTGCCAGATATACTGTTACAGCCTTGTTTAATTTAAGTACCAAATACTAGCGAAAAATGTTTCGATTGATTACGAATGAGGAAATTTCGCACTATCTTAAAATAAAGAAAGAATTGATATTGTGTCATTTAATAAAAAATGAGTGGACGTTAAAATAAGACACACACGGGTTATTAAGTTGCACCGCTACAGCTATGCAGCTTGAGGTTCTTAAATTGCTGAAAGTTTGAAAAATAACTCATGGATTTTTTTTATCGTACTATCAAATGATTCCCTGCAGTTTCGAGCTTCGAAAACCGTAGAAGAAGCGCCCAACCTTGCACGGTTAGAACGCCAGCGATCACCAAAGAGGTACAGGCGCGAATTAAACGAATTCCCGTCCGGAAGCAAAAAATTTTAGCTCTTCAGGTAGGGTTAAGAAAAACTACCATCAAATGAATGTTAAATGAAGACCTTGTACCCAGAGCTTATCGACGACACACAGGGAATTTCCGTAATGAACCTCCAAAAAAATTAAGGCTGGAGAGACGACCAGCTTTGTTAAGAAGGTACGCGAGAAAAAAAAAACCGGCAAATTCTTATTTCAAACGAAAAAATTTTTGGCATTGAAGAAAGTTACGAAAAACAAAGTGATAAAATATTATGCCCACGTGAACAAAGAAGCAACCAGGCGTATGCCAATAATCCAGCGTGGGCATTATCCTGCGTCAATCATGGTTTGACTTGGAGTCTCATATTCGGGCTCATCTGTGATATTTCTCTTTGAAAAAGAAGTGAAGCCCAGTATTTTTGAGCATCAAAATACTGTCCTTGCAAAGATTGTGGAACATCTTCTTCAAAAAATTATCGAAAATCCACAATAAGTATTCCAATAAGATTCAGCGCCAGATCATCAGAAAGCAGGATACAAAACTGGCTGATTGGTCATAAAATTTACTTTATAGGGCACAACGAGGGGCCCTCTTAAAGCACAGACTTACATCCGTTGGAAACAAAATATGGCAACAATGGAAACAGAAAGCATGCGCTAAATCTCACCAAAATTTGAAGTTTCTGAAAGCATCCATGATTAAAGCAGTGGCTGATATAGATACGAACCTTGTATATGCTACGATTGACGACTGGCCTAAGAGGTTGAGGCCCTACATTCAAAACCAGGGAGGGTATTTTGAATAACTTAAACAAAACTTTAATTAACATTTAACTACCTTTGTTTTTATATAATTAATTTACAGATATCTTAATTACAAAAAAATATATTTAGTGAAGTGTTTGTAACAGTATTTATGGCTAGACTAGGTATAACTCCTAGTCCAAACTTACAGCTTCGAACAAATACAGACACGGAAATCACAAACATTTGAGGAAATTCTGAAAAACATTTGGGCAGGCAAGTTTTCTTTCATCGACAATTATTACAATTAAATATCCATTATTTCATTTCCAAACATAATATATAGGTAACTCGGGGAGAAAATTCGCAGAACCGCTGTATAAAAGACCGACGTTCTACTTACTAGACTACTTACCTTTACTAATTCTATAATTATATTTACACTGCAAAAGTGATAGCAGACTGGCGCCGGCGCTACAATATTACATAAGTAATGTGACGGGAGTACGCCGTCGTTGTTTTTAGCAAAATAAAAAATTTATGAAACAGCTCCATCTTTCGGAAACGATAGTAAAGTTTGAGAATATAAAAATAGCATGCTGATGGGTGTTAGAATGAATGGATTGCGTTTAAGAAGGTGAATGGCTTCGACCTGCGACCAGGGGGACCTGGGACCTAAGGGGACTTAGAGCATACTCCATCACGTTACTCCAGGTTGGATAGGAACTAACTAGATCTTCTTTATGTTTTAAACTCAAAGACCTCTACAAAACAAAAATAAATTTCGAATTTCAATCATAATGAAGAGCCTTTATACTCTGTTATTTAGTACTACTCTGATATGTGATTATGTACAATCTATAAAAAAAGATTATAACACTGTACGTAATAATATTATGTACTTATGGTAATAATTGGCGGCGTTATGATAAGTTTGAGAATCTGTGCCATACTCCTTTACATTTTCTTCACGTTTTCCTGCAATGTTGTTTCGTTTATCACGTTACTTCCTTAAATTGCTATAGATCCATGCTACTTTTGTTTTGCATTAAAGGTACAAACAAAACTGAACACAGATTACAGTTTCAGCGAAGTTTCTGTGAACTTGGCATTGGTCAATGCAAGAGCTTTTATAGAACGTCCATTCCTTGCGAATACGCAATACATTGCGTACACAAGATAATGGGCGATACATTGGAGCAACATTAGATAGATTAGACAGATATTTGTTTACCGGCCTTTTGTCTCCGCGCGACTAAAATGAAAAACGACTCGGAGTGGCGCAGGGCTACAGAAATAGCGACGTCGCCCGCGCCAATGTCGAGGTGATCGCTCCTTGCATTGTCTTTTGTTTCTCTCTGTCTCTCTCTTCCTCTCTTTCTCTTCTCCTGTCTCTTTTGATGTTATAATTGCAATAAAGACACTGACTTACTGAATCGTTAGAAATCCATTTAAAAAGCGTTTCTTGTATGTTCATCTGAGCGTTGGTGTCGAATTTGGTGTTAAAAAGATTTATTTATTTTAGAGTTACACTAATATGACAGATCATGGGTGGCGATAACCGTCTTGTCACATGCTACAAACATACGGTATAAGTTGAATCTTTATACACATAAGAGTTACTGAAAAAAAAGTAAAATATAAGCCTTTAAATCCGCCCATTGTAATATCTAGCTTATTGTCGAAATTCAATTCTCTTGTGAGTCTTAAGCGGCAATTTGGAGATTGTCATTCAGCTATCAGCTACTCTAAAATAACGACTTATTGATGATCTGTCGACTTTAAGTGTTGAAATGCCAGGAAGGAACACGTTTTGACACTTCTGCGTGCGCGCATCTCTCTTTTAATAATTTTCCTCTCCACAATCAACTATAACTTTTTGGCACTGCTATTAATTGTACCACATATCTAATAGATAATATCTATTATCCTATTAGTTACCTAGATGTCAGATACAGCGAAGGTGCGATTAATTTTAAAAGATTTATTGTATTTACTTACGGTTTCAATACCAAGTATTTTATGTATGTCGAAGACTTTGCCAATATTTTAGATTCTAAAATAAATAACTGCGATGCGGTTTTTAATTTGGTAAAAATTTAATAAATTTTAATGACTAGGTACCTACTTAAAATTTTTAACTAACCCCAATTTAAGAACGGATATATCATAATTTAGGATTTTTTAAGATGAACTCAGAAAATTTAAGCTAGGCTTTTTTAACGTGTGCGATAACGTTGATCGCTAAAGACTTTAATCCTGCGTTAAAGTTAGAGGAGTGGTAGAAGCCAAAAAGATTATCTGATGAAAAATTATGAAAATTTGATGAGCCGTTGAGCTAAGCTATAGTTTTGCTATTGTTTAAACTAAAGCATTTTTATAAGCTGTTTAACTGTAGTTTTTAGCTTTAGCGCGCTTTCCAAAATTATTGACTCAAGTTTGAGAACCTATGACTTTGTTGACTTGATTAGTATCACATTATAATACTTATTGAAGCTTCCTGATACTCTTGAGTCTTGATATCAAATTACAGAAACCATACCAATACTAGATTAAATTCTAGTATACTGTAGAGTGTAGATACTCAATCCTATTTAGATACTACGTTACCGCCACCGCTTCGCTTGGGGAAACCTATGCTTAGTATGTACCCATAACCTATGTTAGGATTTTTTTTTACACAGGATTCTTTAACTTATCATAATAATATATATTTATGTGAGAACTGATTGAAAAATCTCAATGTTGCCTTGTACAATAGGTACTTCACTGACAGCATTAAACACTGTTTCTGAGATCATTGGGAACAAATGCACAGAAAAAAAAAAACTTAAAATTGTTGTTATGGGTTCTATTGCATTTAGGATGGTCAGGTCGGCCAACCAAAAAGCCGGACAGACCAGCCAGTTTGGCAAATTTGGGTAAAAAGGCCGGACACCCTAAATTATCAAGAATTTTATGTATTAATATTATTAAGATTTTTTTTTGAACTCCACTAATTAATATCATTTGAAATAAACAAACTAAAACATTAAATAATTAGCAGAAACGTGCTTTGAAATCTCAATATTTTTCAAAATAAAGTTGTAACAATCATTATACGTCAAATATTTTAAATGAAAAGCCATCTGCACTACTCTCATCAATTTAAAATAGGCTACTCATTTCTTGTCTACAGCTTCTTGAAATCAACCATCAACATCCCCATTTTTGATCAGAAAATCCTTTGCTATCGTCAACTTTAACGTTTTCTTCGTGGATACTTATAGTTTCGGCAACTTCATTACATGCAGGAACATCTTTTAACACTCATCAATATAAATTGTTTTGTGTCCTTGTATAAGTTTCTTATAAATAAGTTGGTAAAATGTAAAAAGCCTAACAAAGCCGGACACCGTTAAATTTGGCCGGACACGCATTCAAAAAGCCTAACCATGTCCGGCTTAATCTGGACGCCTGGCAACCCTAATTGCATTATTATTAATATGATACTCATGTCTTCGCGCGCGTGGATATCGATTTTTTACAAATCCCGCGGGGAACCTGAACTTTTCCGGGATTAAAAGTAACCTATGTGTTAATCCAGGGTATAGGCTATCTCCATTCCTTTCAGCCAAATTGGTTAAGTAGTTGTGGCGTGATTGAGGAACAAACATCCAAACATTCAAACATACAATTTTATTTTGTTAATCCTTATTCGAATACTCATTACTCATGCTCGTATTTCCCTTCTTTGTTCGTCCTTACTGAGTTAAAAATATTATATTATGTACAAGAATAATTTTGACGGGTTTATTTTACGTTAATTAGCTAGTCAGAGGAAATGAGTCTCTTCCAGACGTCGTACGTTCGAGTGAGGATTCATCCCCAGAGGTCAATGACACTAATGACGAATCTGCTTCAGAACCGTAGCATATGGTTGCAAGCTATAGGCAGTAGGCACCCTTTACGTGATCCGACTAAAAATAATTTTTAATACACGCAACTAAAATAAATCGTTATAATGTTTACAACCATGTTTATATTCCAATTCTTCTTGAATGTAGAACAATGTACTGTTAACAGGTCATAAAAATATACGAATGAAAAAAATAATTAAATTCATTGAACTATAATGTCATAGAACAGACATCTTGAACAAAATGTGTGTCCCGCCGGGAGGTTCTATTTTCAAAATTGAGCTCCCGTGCTCTTTTCAAAATCAAACGAATCCATTGAAAAATGAAGCCGATCGGCGCCAATTCACTGGGACATACATTGTTCGCGGTGTCGGTTCTATAATGCTAGTAATAATACTTCAATGCCTAAGTATGAATTTCTTTCTTCTCTTGTCTTTCTTGGCCGGCAACGTCATTGTTGCCTCCGGCCGGTGTTACTGCGTTTGAACCTTCGGCTATTTAGATAAAGTAAACTAAGAAGTCTAAGAACCATGATTTTAACCGCAGAGAAAATATAGTCATGCTTATATTTGTTTCATGGAAAGTTGACGATGTAATGATAACGTAATTTTTAGAGTTCCGTACGAAAAAAACAGAAAACGGAAACCTTATAAGGATCACTCATGTTTAATCTACCACAATTTTTTCAAATGGTTTTAAGTGAAAATATTATAATAAATTTTAAGTCCTTTTTTTAAGTAAGTATTCACTATAAGCTACGGACAACAGTTACCCCAATAAGGCCCAATGTCACAAATCACTTTTCAAAAATGTGTAAGTTGTAATTCATAGATAGCGTTCGTTTGCAATCTGTGTCGAGGTAATAGCTCCGGTTACTGGACTTTAAAAGGAGCGAATGTTTGTGACAAGATTCTACGCGACTGCATAGAAAAACACTTGCACCTATAATATGTAGTTCATCCTATATTGCTCATTAACTTATGTATATACATTCATCAATCCGTCCTAAAAAACTTTCATAAATAAATAATTAGTAGGAAATATTTCCCTTATATACTATCGAGGTGTTGAAGTGTGTATACAAATCGGCCACCATGTCAGTTCGATTACACGACAGAAGCACGAACCCCATCCAATTACAGAGGGGAGTCAGACAAGGGGACGTTATTTCCCCGAAACTGTTCACCGCTGCTTTGGAGGATGTGTTCAAGCTAATGGAGTGGAAAGGACTGGGCATTAACATCAATGGTGAACACCTCACACACCTTCGATTTGCCGACGATATAGTGATCCTGGCGGAATCGCTGGAGGACCTCAGTACTATGCTAGGGGACCTGAACAGTGCCTCACAACGGGTGGGTCTTAAGATGAACATGGACAAGACAAAAATCATGTCTAATGCCCATGTTACACCCGTACCGGTAGTTGTTGACGGCACTGCTCTCGAAGTTGTCGACGAGTACATTTACCTGGGACAAATGATCCACATGGGTAAGTCCAACTTCGAGAAAGAGGTCACTCGAAGAATCCAACTCGGCTGGGCAGCGTTCAGGAAATTGCGACACATCTTATCATCCAAAATTCCTCAGTGCCTGAAGTCGAAACTGTTCGAGCAATGCGATTCGAAGGCTCCAAGTCACACAGCGCGCTATGGAACGAGCTATGTTAGGTATTTCACTACGAGATAAGATTCGTAACGATGAAGTCCGTAGGCGAACAAAAGTTACCGACATAGCTCGCAGAGTTAGCCGGCTGAAGTGGCAATGGGCAGGTCACATCGTTCAAAGGACGGATAACCGATGGGGTCGTAAAGTCCTCGAATGGCGGCCACGTCTCGGAAAAAGGAGCACTGGTCACCCCCCGACCAGGTGGACTGATGACCTGAAGAAGACGGCGGGAAGCCGCTGGATTCAGAGGGCCCAGGACCGGTCGGAGTGGCGCCAATTAGGGGAGGCCTATGTCCAGCAGTGGACTTTAAAAGGCTGTTAGATAGATAGATAGATTTCCCTTATTTCACGGACCTAAAAAAAGACGGACGTAATCCCAACAACAAATTCAGTGAAGCACCCATAGTAATACCAACAACTCTCTATTCGTACAAGTACACACACCCACACATTGACACTTCACTGCTTCAATCGCGAATCAAAAATTACGCACACATGGTAAGCAGGCGGCCATTGCTATGCTTCACTCTCGATTAGACGAGGTTACGTCCGACTTTTTTTCAGGTCCGTGCCTTATTCATTTTAAATCATAAAGTCGACGTATTCAAATTTCTAAATTTTCGTCGGTAAATTGTATTATATTATTTTTACACCATTTATCGTCCGGAACCCTAATCACGTTTCCAGTTCAGGCTTCACTGGTTTTGTGATTTTACGTTCGACCCAAATGTAATACTCGGGATTAACGACCCCGAGGCAGACGGGCAACGGTCTCACCACTGTTTAATGGAGAAAAAGATGACAAATCTCCGCGAATAACTACCCTACTTTCACGTTTTTTTTACACCGTGGGTGGCGCACGGCTCTTTATGGGTCCTTACCGCAATGCTCAATTTTATTTCTTTTGTGAATGTAACTGAAACAGTTTGTAGAATTGAATGTGTTATGGTAAGAATAAACGGTTCAGTCATAGTTTCAACAGGACAGACCGAATAAAAATTTCTAAATCCGATTTCTCTCAGCTATTTTAGTACTTTTGAAAATATGTATGTATGTAATTTTAGCCTGAATGGGTTATTCCTTAAGGAACGCATTACAAATAAACTCACTTTCGTGTTCATACTTTTATTTCTACGCTAGGTACACATATAATAGTTCCACAGTAGAATTCCCTGTATCGTGGGTGCCATGGACAACACACAAAGACAAAAAACACACACCCAAACCAAGGACGGAATTTCAAACTCATCATTTAAATTTCGGCCTCACTGGGTATCGAACCCACTTGGTACGGCACGGCGGTCTCTTACGGTAACCATTACCTCATGAGTCGCCTACTTTACGGTGGCCCCTTACATTGTGAGATTCGAGCTTCTATTCTTGAAAATTGGCCTTAAGATCAAGTCTTTGTGTTGTAAACTCAGAGCTATAAAATGTATCTGATTTAATACTGCGTCAATATTTATTTGTGGCCATATGATTTCAGTAGTACACGCGTCAGATGGTACAAGGATAAGATATATAATTTAGTTTGTATTGATAATGATTGTGTATTTAGCTTTTTGGATTATAAAACTTCCTGCCAAAATTATAAATCATCAAAGTTTGTGAAAATGTAAGGATTCATTGGTACCGTATTGGTATTCAACTGGTAGGTACCGTATGTATAGGTAAATATTAAAAAATATGAATGGAAATAAAACTTATTTCGGAACTGCTGTTTTAATTAAATAATTTATAGGTGTAAAATTTCATAATATGTGACGTCGCACTAGGGGGGAAGTCTCACACATGTGACCAGCTGTGACAAGGACGGAGGGAAGGATGAAAAAGTCATTAAATTATTGTGACGTAATTTATGGATGGCCCCTCTTATCCCGAAAAACTCGAGCAAAACCGAGGTGAGAGTGCTAGTATAGAATACAGGGAGAGAATATTTTATGATATTTGTTTAAAATATTTTGGTAAGATCGAATTTTTCTTTGTTGGCATAGAAATTATAAGGATATCAAAACAACTGGATGAACAAAGAAGTTTAAACGAATTTTTATGTATCAGACGCCAATCAGTCTGGCAGGTCGGTATGGCAGACGCAGATTACGTCTTTTTAATACAAATTAATTCACAAATTATTGAAAACCTATTCATTTACAAAATCTATCTTATCAGTAAATTGCAACTGCAGTCTATAATTACTTCTAGAAATAAGAAACAAATATAAACTGCAGTAGATAACACTACCGCCCCAACTCAGAGTCACTAACGGTTACTTTAATCCCTCCTTAGCAAATAATCACTATACAAACTCTGTACTAAGGAGCGATTTAAGTAACGCTTCACACTCATAACCCCACACTACGTAATGTATGCAATTTTAGCCTGAATGGGTTATTTCTTAAGGAACGCATTCAGCTTTCGTGTTCATACTTTTATTTCTACGCTAGGTACACATAGTTCCACACTAGAATTCCCTGTATCGTGGGTGCCATGGACAACACACAAAGACAAAAAACACATACCCAGACCGAGAACAGAAATTCAAACTTGTCATTAAAATTTCCGCCTCGCTGGGAATCGAACCCAGGACCCCTGGTGCGGCGATCCGGCATGGTAACCATTGCGCCACACGGGTCGTCAAAGTAACCGTCGCGTTGGGGCGTAAGTTCATTAGGTAATTTATAAGCAAAACGACATTGGCTTCAACCCATTAATGGCCCGCTACTGTTCACGGGTCTCTTCTCTTGGGGAGGCCTAGAGCACACCATAGAAGTACATTATGTTACTCTAATTAAATTAACTATTTTTTGAGTAACTGATGATTATGGATGGATGGATGGATGGATGAAATACGGACCAATAGATACTAACACTAAAGACGCTACTGACTGACGCATTTTCGGCCGGGATAGATGAGAAAAAAATAGGAGACAACTTTGAAACGCTCCAAAAATTACAGTAAAATCTATTTTCAAAACCACAATAATAAATTTCAATAAGCAAATTGATTAATTCCTTGACAATTAAAAAGAATAATGATTAGGATATATTGCGCCGCGCCGAAAGTTTTACGTGTCCTAAATAATATTTTTCGAAAGTTCCAACTCCCATACATCTCGAACTCTCCGCATCGACTACTAAACTCTCATCACACTGAATCTCTAAGCTCCGAAGAGTTTGATTGATGCAGCATTTGAGATCTATCAGAAGCGTATTTATACTGGGTCGGGATCTATTTTGATGCGGTTGCATAACGCAACCGACAACAGGAGACCAATTAGTGATTAAATATGAGACGGAGAGCGCCCACGCCGACAGCTCTTCGGTATCATTCTATCATTTGCGAGGGATTGACCGCGATTGTAGGGCGATATTCGTTATCAAGACTCCCTTTAATATTAGCTTTTCATAATAATATGCATAGTATAACTCCATTTTTGAAGTTATACTTATTACTTATGATGAGAGTGAAATTTCAAGATTAATTTGTGACACGGTGACACAAAAGTATCAAACGTTCATTTTGAAGAAATGATTATTATTATATTTATTATTATTATTTTTTTTTATATTGTTAAAATATAGTTTTAATATTGTTTTTTTTTTAAATATATATTTTTTGATATTGTTTGATTTTTTTTTGAAATGGAATTTTTTCGCATGCCAAAGAAGTATAACTTCTCACACGCGTAAATAAGTACACGTTTATGTTTTATTTGGTGGATGCTATACTAATTACTAGTGTTCTGCCAGCGGTTTTACCCGTGATTTCCGGGATAATAAGTGCCTTATTCCAGATCATGGTTTGCTGATCATGTGTGCAAAATTTCATAAAATCCGTTCAAAAGTTTTTGCGTGAAAAAGTAGTATTAATAGGCTAAAACTGTAACTATGCTGATTCTTTCGATGTTATAAGGAGTATAAGGTTTTCGATCAAGAATTGGAAATCTTAGATTCCGCAAAATACGTGAATGATTACACCTATTTTTATTTTGTTGTAGAGTCAGATACGGTCAGTTGATTTGGGTCGAGTAAGGTTTGAACATTAAATTAAATTAAAAAACTCCGTAAAGTTTTCCATAGAGTAGTATCCCCTCTATCTCGCCCTATCACCGGTAACCTAACCTGCATAAATATTCACCATAATTTCTCTTTTATAATTTAGATTTACGAAATCGTCATGGTGATGGATAACTTTTTGTCTGAATGAACCGTTGTTGGATCGGTCGTCATTTGTGGTTTGACTGCGGTACGTTGTAATTGTAACCTAAATCACAAGATAATTTGCAGTTTCCATTCAATAAAGCCTTCTCAGTGTGAAGAGAGAAATTAACACATCGCAAAATAAGCTTTATTTACGAGCGCTTACAGACATTTTTATATCAACAGCGCAGCGAAGAAAACTCTTCTTTGCAATTTATTGCCAGTATTTAGGGAAATGGCGCTGATATTATACTGAAGTGCGAAAATAATTTTTAAAAATAATAGGCTGAGAAATCAACGCTTGTGTTCCTTATGTCTCAAACTTAGTTTAATTATGGCTCACTGAACCACTTAGGATATTTAGGACAGATGTTACCATAAAATAGGAATATATAATGTTTTAATTTTAAATTGGTATTGTAGGAGTTCTAATTTAATGAAGCAGTAGGTGCACTAACCTACATTTCGCATACTGCATTTTGTATTTCTGTGTAAAACTGTAAACAAGGTAGGTTTATAATAAGTCGCATTCGTTCGTTACTAAGTAACAAGCACTAAGATGGGAAGACTACCTGATTACCTGATTCGTATTACCAGAGTGTTCCAAAGTGGGACATATGTAATAGATTGTATAAAAACCACACTAACAGAAGCAAGTGAAAAGCGATATTCTCTGTTTAACAAGTTATGTGCAAATGCTCAAAAAAAGGAATGATTTAAAAGGAAATGGACGTGACGAGTTGCCAAGATCCACTTGCGGTCTTCGACAAAAACGGTTGCCATTCATCAGTTACTTTCTCTTGATTTCATCTCCATAAATGATGAGTTGCAATCTTGGTTCAATTAACTTTAAAAAAAAAAACAAGTTTAAAGTTTGTGTAAATATTGTGCACGTGAATTGGAAATTATAAGCTAAAGGAAAGTGTAATACAAACCGTACGAAAGAAAATAAATACTTACCTGTATTTGTTTTATACCGAGAAGGAAACATTAAAATATCAATAAATATTTATTTATTTATTTATTTAATAGAACCACCAACAGAATTACATGTAATACATGATCCAACAAAATAAAGGCTTTAGGTTGCTATACACACATAATTCCACTTATAGGCAGTCACAGCATGCATATTGAGACTATATAGAATACGATAACCATAGACTTAAATAATTATATAGACACATAGACGGGCTGCTCCGAACAAAATCCGTGTTACATTTTTCATACTCACTGACAGCGCTTCGTTAGGTCAAATTCGGTTCAATATGGCGGATATCAAATATTTTGCACTAAATAGTTTTTAAAAAATGCAAATAAAAATATAGTTATTTACCAAGTATGATTTAAATAAACTCAAACGAAGTTCAAACGTAAGTAATGAAGACGTTTTAACTGTGCACAATAAGCAATATGCGCTATTATGTGTTCATGAGCGGTCGGGGTTTTTCAAAAATGATATCTACTTGTCTCGCTTGCTCGCAGCCGACCAAAATTCATTGGCACCATAATATGGTGTCAACGTAGGTGTCGCAACTTTAGTACTGAACAGCCCGTCCAGTATAATATAATATTATACATATAGGTTTAACACGATAACATAATATTATGAAAAAAAAGCAAAGAATTGAAGTTAAGAGTGATATAAATGCAATGACTAATCTGAAGTCTTCGAAATATTCATTATTTTAATGATTTTATTCCTAAATTTTGTAAGGTTATCAGCAAAAAGATCAATAGTTTTGTCTTTAGACAATATTTCTTGGTACTGTTTACTTATTCTAGGTATTATTGAATTTTTCCCAAGGTTGGTCCTGTAGGTTTTATGAGTGAGCAGTGTTATAGGACTCCGCGGTAACCGAGATGGAACTTTAATAGATAGTTGGCTAAGCAGTTCAGAATTATCCATGGTCCCGTTAATAAGCTTATGTAGGAATACCATGTCATGCAATTTACGCCTGTCTGAAAGTGTGTTAAGGTTGAATTTTTTGAGCCGTGTGGTGTAGGGTAACTTTTTATCAGTTCCAGTCAAGCAAAGTTTAGTAAACTTTTTTTGAACGCTTTCTAAACGATCCTTATGAATTTGGTAACAAGGGTTCCATATGACTGTACCATATTCTAGCTTGCTTCTTACCAGGGTAGCATACAAAATTTTTTTAGTCTTGAGTTTTTTAAACGGTTTTGAATTTCGAAATACAAATCCAAGTGTTTTACGTGCAGATCTACAGATATTATCGATGTGGACATTAAAACGTAGTTTAGAGTCAATTGTAATGCCTAGATCACGAACGAAATCACACTTCTGTAGCTGGCTATTATTTATTGTGTACCTGGTTTCAAGTAAAGAACGCTTTCGCGTGAAGCTTATGGAAGAGCACTTAGCGGGATTAAGGTCCATGCCATTTATTTTGCACCAATCAGCAACTCTGTTAATGTCTTCTTGTAAGGATTGAGCGTCTTCAATTTTTAATATCTTCTTACTAATTTTGAGATCATCCGCAAAAATAAAATATTTAGAATTTTGGATGCAATTGGTAACATCATTTATAAATATATTAAACAAAAGGGGTCCCAGGATAGAACCTTGGGGTACACCTGAAGTTACGCTGTATACATGTGATAAATAACCTTTGATTGCAACAAATGATCATCTATCAGTTAGATACGAGGAAAGCCACGTGAGAAGTGATCCTCCCACACCAAAAGAGGAGAGTTTAGCTATTAACAAGTTGTGATTTACCTTGTCAAAGGCCTTCGAGAAGTCCGTGTATATAGTGTCCACTTGCTGTCTTGAATCTACAGATGCCATTACATAATTAACGAAATTAGATAGGTTTGTAATAGTGGATCTGGCACCTAAGAAACCGTGCTGGGCTTCCGATATTGATTGGTGTACGTGGCGTGACAGTATTGGATGTACAAGGGACTCGAAAACCTTTGCCAAGGATGACAGAATTGAGATAGGTCTATAATTGGCTATGTCGTCACGACTCCCCTTCTTATAGATGGGTACAATTCTAGCACGTTTCCATAAATCGGGAAATGTTCCAGTTTTTAAGGATTCGTTGTAGATGAAACAGATGGGTAATGACATGGGTACAGCGCATTTATTTATCAGTAGTGGTGGTAGATTATCTGGACCTGCTCCCTTCTTTGTATCCAGTCTTTTTAATTTCTGGATAACTTCCTCGATGGTGATATGAACGGTACAAATTTGGTTCTCAGATAAAGTTTGACATTTTACAAGACTTACATTCATGTGGCTGCTAGAATATACTGAGGCGAAGCTATTTGCGAAAAGATTACATATACTGGGTCCATCCATAGCAACCCTATCGCCAAGATTCATTCGAGCCGGATACGTATTTGCCAATTGTTTTATATTTTTTAAATGTGTCCAAAAGTATTTGGGATTATTAGCTAGGTTAGTTTCAATTGATTCGATATATTTATTATAGCATTCTTGAATAACATCATTGGTTTCCAATCTTAATGATTCATACTTAAGTATATCTAATGGGTTTTTATAAATTTTAGTTTTTATCCTGTATTTGTTTTTTTGATTTAGCAAATAAATAAGTTTATTAGTATACCAAACAGGATATTTTTTACTTCGGGGACTGGTCTTTGGAACATGTTTTTCGATAATTAAATTTAATTTGTCGTAAAAAATTGAGAGCATTGAATTAACATTGTCGCATTTTTGAAATATGTCGAGCCATGGTAAGGCATCTAATTCCTCATTTATTGCGTTAAAGTCAGCTTTAAAGAAATTGTATTTTTCAACGATTTTTTCATTTAATTTAGGTACATTCTCAAATTTTAGTTTTATATCTAGAGGTGGGTGATGATTGTCTACGATGCTTATAGGGCTGATATTCTTGTCGACGGTTACTTCAGTAAGATTGGACAGAACTAGATCCAAAATTCGTTCATTGGTGTTAAAAATAGAATTGAATTGTTTTAAATTGTGTTCTTCAATGAAGTCTACGAAAAATGTTTCCAAAGAGCAGTTACTGGATGGGCGTAAGTAGCTTGATCCTGGTAGTTTAGTCCAAGACATTTTGCTCATGTTAAAATCTCCTACCAGTAGTGTATGTTCGTTTTTATTGATTACTTTAGATGTGTTCGTTAAAAAACCTGTTAGTGTGTCCCTTGAGATTGGTGGTGGTAGGTATACAGCGCAGATAGCAACATGGCTTAATTTGCCCTTAACGAGCGTATCAACCACCACCCATAAGTCTTCGTAATTGCTCTCCCATTCGAGTTTGCGACATGACTGTAGATTGTTTTTAACCGCAATTATAACCCCCCCTCCAGTTTTGTACCTATTTATGTCTATTTGTTCCCTGTCTCTCCGGTATACCGTATATCGACTGTCGATAAGTTCTCCATCGAGAATCCCATCGCATAGCCAAGTTTCAGTAAAAACTAGGACATCAAATTCATTTGATAAAATATTTAGTTTTACGTCTCTTAGTTTACTGCGGAGTCCCCTAACGTTCTGATAGTATATGTTAATATTATCAAACATTGTAAAATAAGGCAAGATAAGAGACTCGAATAACAAGGAACTAATGGAAAGTTATGAAGTTAATTGCTCCAGCTGCTCGATAGTCCGCACCACAATGTGTTCCGAGTCATCAGTTTTCCTTAGAAATACACGGCCGTTTTTAATCCATACAAACTTGTACTTTAATTTCTTAGCTGTCAATCTAGCCAAGGCGTGTATTTTCTTCAGTTCCGGGGTTAGATGCTCGACTATGTAAATTGGTTTAGAGTCGCCTCCAATTCCAATATGACTAGTACACAGTTTGTTATCCTTGTTTTTCTTATTGAATTTAATCACTCCAGCTAAAAATGTATCTCGAATGCGAGGACTCGAAAACTTAACAATAACAGAGCGTGGTCGCGGGTTTTCCGTATTGATCTTTGCGATTCTTGTACACTTATGGATATCTGTGTCTGAGATATTGCTTCCGGTTACCTTCCCAATTTGTGTGATGATGTGGGGTAAATTTTCTGCTTTGTGCTCAGGTAAACACTGAATCTCCAAGTTGCTCATTCTTGCGTGCTGTTCAATGATACTCAGTCGATTGTTGAGGTCCCTAGTAGTAGTTTTTAATGTTTCATTTTCTTGTTTTAATTCTTTTATTTCTGAAAGTTTTCCTTGTAGTTCTTTTTTCAGGTCCTCATATTGGTTGTTAGCAAAACATACAGACTCCTTGATCTCATTAATTTCTTTGAACATTTGTTTAGTTTTATCGTCTATTATTTTTGTTATATTCTGTTCTAATTTTCCCAATAATATATTCATCTCCTTCTGTATTAGCTGTTTGACATTTTCAAGAGTGCAGAGTTCCTCATTAGTAGTTTGATTTGAGGGCTGTGGGCGTCTCAAAGTGACGTTGTCTGTGGGAGCTGCGTCATAAGTCGCGGCACTAGAAGCTCGCACTGGTGTGTTAGAATTGTCTCCTTTGGGTAGCTTAGAACGGCACGCAGGGCAGCACCAATTAATTTTGTAATCTATAGTGAGGTCTTTGAACTTCTTACTAGAGGTATCGATGCATTCAATATGGTAGCGCTGGCCACATGAGACGCATTTGAGTTGTTCATTGGTCGTTATCTCCACTGTGCATGCAGCGCATTTTTTTGGTTTCGATGTTTTAGTGCTCATCTTTATCATTAATTAAAGAGCCGGCAAGATGTTACTATGCGATTTGCTTTTACTTATTTTGTAGGCGCTTAGATGCTGCGCAGTGCAATACGCGTGACGTAGATGCGGGGCGATCGCGAGTTACCGTAGGTCAGTGTTAGTTGAGTGACCAAATTGTTTGAAAAATAAAACGGCAATTACTCACGATTCCCAGGCCCAATTTTCGCAATCCAAACACTTAGAGCAAGCGTGTTATTATCACTTCACGTTTAGTTATATTTGTAACAGATTTCTTAACTTTAACCTGATGATTTTAATTAAAATATTGCGGAGCGACAAATAAGCAGAGTTATCGTACTATCGTGCGGGTAGGGTTTGTACATCGATTTATACATCGAGTGTTGAAAAATGCGGTTTGGTTGTTTTCAGTCTTTTCTTCCAAAAACGTTTGAATACAGAAGATTATTTTTGTAAAAAACACGATAATATACTTACTACTAGCTGCCCGGACAGACTTCGTTCTGTCAAAAGTTTTTTTTTTTATTAAAACCTTCCGTTTATCCTATCTTTCAAATTAGATCAAACTGCACACGGTGTGCTTTGATTAAAATCGGTTTAGTTTTGGAGTCCATCGAGGACAAACAACGTGACACGTAATTTATATACTTACATATATTAAGATTTATGTTTGTACCGTGATTGTTAATGTTTCATAACAAAACAAAGTTTCTAATTCTTTACTAGTACTTACTAGGCAATAATGTAAAAAGAGGTAGATATGTCATTAGCGCGCCGACGATGAAGAGCGTAAGAACAGGCAATTGACAGTTCTCCTCGTAGTCGCTCTGTCAATACAAGACGATATGCACGCTTTTGTTGTTGTAAAGAAGTGCTTGACATTTGACATACAGCGTTAAAATGCCTTGGTGTATTTATTATACCAATGTGATTGTTTTAGGTAGTGAAACTAAAGATAAACGTGTGTGTGTGTGTGTGTTGTAGCTCTTATCGGAACAGGTTTTTTGTTTGATTTGTAAAGGCATAAAAAGCAACAACCCATAATTGTCCCACTGCTGGGCTCGGGGTCTCCTCTCACAATGTGAGGGGTATTAGGCCATAGTGTACCACGCTGCCCAAGTGCGGATGCGTAGACTTCACACACCTTTGAGAACTTTTATGGAGAACTCTCCGGTGTGCAGGTTTCCTCACGATGTTTTCCTTCACCGAAGCAAGTGATAATTAACTTCTAATACGCACATAATATTTGAAAATTAGAGGTGCGTGCCAGGGCCCAGGATTTGAACTCGGGCCCCTTCGTTCGGGAGACCAACGTTCTAACCGCTAGGCTATCACTGCTTTGTAAAGGCATAAAATATCTACATTTTTTAAATATCTTTGCTATTTATTTATTAATGCTACGTACACATACAGTTTAAGCGCCAACTTCCCAAAGGGCAATGTAATTCAATTCAAATCGTGTTCTCGTACGCCGACCGCGTAGGCGCTCGAGTGTATTTGATCCCTCTAGACATTTAAATAATATCGCAGCAATATTATTACCACTACATTATATTTTCATTCATTGTTTACCAATCTTGAACACACGAAGGTTATTGCTAATGTTTAAAACCGATAATGATTAAAACCGATAAATGTTTCTCGACTTTATTGGAAAGTTTTAATTTCCAAGGCATTGTGTTCTCTTGACACGAGACGGCTATCTCTGGGGCAGTATTGGGGCTAATCAGAAATGACCCAAATCTCATGCCAGGATGTTGTAGAGGCAACCGAGTCCACTGCTTTGCTTTGCGTAAATATTATATCTACTATACTATACATATATACATACATATATACAAATAAATAAAATTGGAGTGTCTGTTTGTAATATTAAAATAACCGCTTTTTAGTAAGTGCATTTGGATGTATACACGGTACATAAGTAGCTATACCAAAACAACATTTTTTACAATTTTTGTCTGTCTGTCTGTCTGTTTGTTCCGGCTAATCTCTGAAATGGCTGGACCGATTTTGACGGGACTTTCACTGGCAGATAGCTGATGTAACAAGGAGTAACTTAGGCTACTTTTATTTTAGAAGAAAAGGCGATACGAAGTTCGCCGGGTTAGCTAGTTTAACAATAAAAGTTAATGTAAGATACTTAGTAATTATTTTCTTTCTTAATGGCTTTGGTGTTGCTATTGTCCATGGGCCACGGTGACTTACCTTCAATTGTCTCGTTTATCTTCTACTCAGCCGAAACTATCAATGATTTAACTTTGATAGGATGATGTGTTATTGAATATATTTCGCATTCCAAGCATAGTGACCTGTCAGCTGGTGACTTACGAGTTTATCGACATCGTATTGGGTGCCAACAGCCTTCGTCACACCTCAATACAAACTATCCACTGTGACGTAGATGTCGTAATCATATCATTTCACTTAATTATTAACAAATGCGTGTATTAATTTACACGGACATGACTTAATTTGAGTGATAATGATAGTAGGTAGTAGATAGTATTATTGACATAGTATATAGTGGGATAGTATTGAGAGAAGGAAGAAAGGAACTATATTTGGACTATTATTCAGTACCGTATTTTAAGGAATGTACATAGGTATTGCGTTAGTTAGAAAGGGTCTGTGGAAACAGGGATCAACCAAAGATGCTTTACAACTTAATAATGCTTCAAACTAGTCAACATTTTATGGTGACCATATCAATACTAAAAATCTTTTGTGTTTTAAATAAATAATTGACTCAATTTTTAAAACCTTTGTGATTATGGTTGTAACCTTATAGAATTATTCTTACGTATTAAGATACCAATGGCGAGCTTAATGCTTAATTATCAGATAATTAATTCTATTCTACCAATTAGGTAACCTGCATTAGGTAAACACGAAGAGCGTTTACGCATTATCTTTTCGTTCTGTCGGTACTCATAAGATCATGATTGCTCTATCAATCAGGAAATAAATTTAAAACCGTGTTACAACAATTTTATACGCTTACGTACTGTTGCAGTGCCGTAACTGCGAGCCTTACGTAAATATTGGAAACAATCAATAACAGAAAATTTGTGCAACAATAAAATTACAAAACGCCGAGAAGGATTGCCAATTCTATCGTTCAGAAATCGCAAGTTGCCTCTAGGAACTAGCTGTATGTTATGTAAACAAAGTAAGATTTAGCGGATTTTTATTGCGATATCCGTTTAGATGATTATTTTATTGCTCTATAAGTGCGGCGCGCGACGGAAACTAGTTCGTAGTCCGGCGAATAGATGTTGTTAGTTACATTAACCTACATACGTCGTACAAGTAAACACGCGTCGCTCTTGCAGCTGCCTCAATATAATTTACCGGCATCCGTAGCGCACTAATGAAATGTCAATTATTCTGAAAAATTACAAAAACTATCCTTTTAACATTTTTTTAATTTTTTTTCAGAACATTACCCGCTCTGGGCTCTAATTCACGTAACTTTAAGACGCATCGATTGAGTTGCAGTGACGCTGCAATCAAGTTGCAGTGACGCGGCAATCAAGTTGACGTTGGTTGACGTTTAGTGTCTAAACCGTATTCTCGTAATTTTTTAACTGCGCGTCGACTGCACGCAAACTGCGCGTGAACTTCACTTCTCCTGCACGCATCCTGCGCCGTGCGCGCCTGCCAAACTTTTCTTCGGCTATTTAGTACTCTCTGTTAGTGTTGTCATATGAGAGAACAAATAAACTTATTTTAATTAATAAAATACAATTTATTATGTTTCCATTAAAAAACGTTGAAGAATATTTATTTATTATCCCAATAATGATTTTTGAGAAACTTTTTGTAAAAAAAGTAATGATTTGTGCTTCAATTCAATCTACGTCTAATTGACAAAAGTAAGCAATGAATCACTTCTAACTTAAAGAAAGCGTCAACAAAACTGCTTAAAAACTCGTACCGAGATGTTATTTCAACGTTAAAAGTTTATGAGAATACCCTCAAACTGCGATCGGAAACACGCTATCTTGACGAGCATCAACAGAATACCTATTTGTGACGTGAGCGTGTTTGACTAGCGCTCGCGTGACGCGAGCATGTTTGACAGCGCTCGCGAAAGCTAAGAGAATAACGAAAGTGTTATTTTGATCGGAACGTCACTGCAACTGCACTGCAATCGAACTTCTTAAATTACGTGAATTAGGGTGCTGAACGGTGCTCTGAACTGTTTCTTAGGCCCGTATGTATAAACCGATCTTAAGATTCGGTTTCAGATGCTGAAGTAATATGTCAAATCATATGTAAAAATGACATTTTGTTAGATCTGAGATCGCGCTCTTAAGCCGAGATCGGTTTATTAATACGGGGCCTTAGATAAAAATATCTGTACTGTACAAACATCTGGTATTGAAATGAAATGAATTTCAAATAATTATTATGAATCAAGGGCAGAGAAAACTAAGGTGAAGGTTAGGAATGCAAAGTAGGAAAATTCTTTAAAATTAAAAGATATTTTTTTATTGAGATGTAGAATTTGTTTATAGAGTTTGACGCTGGTAGAGTCAGGTACAGTTACTGGTTTCAAAGCCGTCTTTAACCTACTGGAGGCCCTGGGCATATTAGGATAATGGGGCCCTTATGACTTTGTCAGAACACTATTTTGTTAGAATAAACAAAGAAAGTAAAAAGATAAGCAAGCCTCTAGATTTATGCAAAAGCTAATAAGCAAATTGGTATTGTAGTCAGTGATTTAATTTTGATTTATCGGAATTAAAAAGTTTTTCGGTAATAAATATCGGTTATCGTTTAGTGATCTGGCAGGAACTAGGGGGCCCCTATCGATCACGGGGCCCTGGGCACGTGCCCAGAGGTGGGAAAGAGGTGTCTGACGGGCTTGGTTCTTCGTAAGATCTGATAATTATAACAATGGATGCGTTATAAGCTCGTGAGTCTTGGCAACCTATTTTACCTACATGGAATGTTTTTAATGGGATTGTTATAACAGTGCATAATCATAAACTACAAATCTCTAGTGAAAATCTCGTTAGTAGTAAAGTTTTGTGTCTCGCTCGTAAAACCTGTCCAAATGTCCATTAATTTAATAAATAATTGTAAAGTAGGTAAGCTTTGCTGGAAGTTTTAGGCAGCGTATGGACTTTTGTTACATAAATTGCCCACTAAACTCCTACTAATCTTCACTGGAACAGCGGCTGAGTACGGTTCAGGCATCCTTGCAATACAAAAATTAGTTTTTCATTTCCCCAAAAATTTTTCAAAATTTACATAAAATTTCATTTTCCTCAAAATAATACATGTTCCTGCAATAGTTTCTTATCAAATTTCACGTCGACCGACCACTGCGTGGTATCGGAAGATTGGTAATTATTTGGCGCACTCGTTCCTATACGTTTCTTAAAAATTCTTCCCTAATTTTCCCAAATTTTCGGCAAAAAACGCCAAAAAAGCTCTCTTTTCAAAATTACTTTTTCTAATTACTACGTACATTCTATTTTATTTCATTTCTGCATAGCGCTCGTCGAGCCGCGTCTTTTGATACCTATCGCGCCCCGATCCGACCACTAAAACGCAGAAAAAATCGGTACCCTGTGGGTCAAAACCAATACCTACTGATGATCGTAATAAAAATATGGGCTTATAAATATTGAAGCTGTACCTTTCTGTATTTTCCATATTATAATACAGAAAATAATTTTATTTACTTGGCCGGCTTTATGTTGCGAATACGATTTTTCACCGCAGTCGTAAACTATCATGTCGCTTGGCACTTACAATAGTCACAATAAAATATATCTATATAATTAATTGTTACAGCACAGAAGAAATAATAGTACTTATAATAAGCAATAATGGCATTACCTAATTAATTATTTGCATTGCATCATGAAAGAAAGAGTGAAGTACAATGAAAACATCTGACGAAAACATGAACATAATGACAAGGACAAATATGAAAATCAGTGTCAATCCTTATAAAGAATACACGGACATAAAAAAAGAACAGACGTAACCTTGTCTAATCGAGAGTGAAGCTGACAGCTGACAGCTCGCTTACCATGTGTGCGTAATTTTGTAATTTTTGATTGGCAATGGTGTCAATGTCGTAGCCGTATGGTGTCAATGTGTGGATGTGTGTACTTGTACGAATACAGAGTTGGTATTCCTATGGGTGCTTCACTGAATTTGTTCTTGGGATTATGTCCGTCTTTTTTTTAGGTCCGTGAAAGAATATTATAAACTTGACAATCTATTTTTATATACAAAATGTTGTATTACTTTTATTGAAGAATTTAGAGGAAATTATAAAGATATTACATTTAATCGACTCATTAAATTTCATCAATAACAAAAACCGATATGTAACTGCAAAAATATCACGCTCTCTCGCACACATTTACTGAATTGTTTTTTTTTTTTGCTGTATTTTATTCATGATCATTTTGTAATTGCTTTCTATAGTCTTTAAAGCATTAGAGCCTCTAGACAAAACTCTTTTTTCTTTATTTCTTTCTTTCTTTTCGTTTTTGAATGACTTTGAGTGCGGAAAAATGAGTACATGACTTTTGTCAATGTCATGTCACATAAAATGGTCGACTTTTCATGGTCCTTCGAGCCGCCGTCCGCTTGAACTTTTATTTCAGTTTTTCATTCCACCAAAGCGAAGTAAACAAATGAATCCGTGTTTCGTGAGAACGACTGTACAGCCGGTGATTCATGCATGGTGTTCGCCAAACTAGCCACATGAGCGAAATGGCTGCAAACATATACTATACAGGGTACCTATTTCATAGCCGGCGATATGATTTACTTCCTATTTGTCGTAAATAGATGTAGCGTAGCGTCGTCGGTCGCGTAAATCATTAACTTGATTTACGTTTGGTCGACATTCCTATAAATTTCCCCAATTAGAACCAAATGTGCATATTCCAGTTTTCTAAACTTGGTACTCGGCATCGACATTGAAAATTTAAAATTATCTACTTACTTAGTTACAGACGCACTTCTAGACATTGTAAAGCCTTCACCCTTATTGCCGTTTTGAAAAGTTGCTTCATAAGGAGATTATAAACAGCCACTCTTTCGCACTGTTATTTTATTTAATGCTTCCGTACTTCCAATGCAAAAATGCAACCATTATAACAGGGTTAGTTAGTTACATCAGTATGTAACTCCTAATTTTCCCCAAATCTACCTGTTCAAAAGATGTAGTACCTACGGCCATTGAACTATTATTACTAGCGTATACATTATACTTCAATGAGTAGGGCAGATAATGTAACAAAATGCATAAGGGGTGCAATTTATATCCTGTATAGTGGATAAGACAGGGTCTTGAGTCAGCCGCCAAACGTCTTATCGAGTTTCGATTTCGAAGAGCCACTTCTTTTTTCTTTTTCTTCTCTCTTTCTTGGCTGGCAAGGCATCCGTGGAGTCACTGACGTCCACTTACCATCAGGTGGGTATAAATATTTCCACCAACTGGAAGTCGAATGGCTTGTGAGCCATTTTTTCATTCTTTCTCTTTCTTCTCTCTTTCTTGGCCGGCAACGCATCAGTGATGCCTTTGGTGTTGCTAATTTTCATTGGCGACGATAGCTACTTACCATCAGGTGGATCGTCAGCTCGTCTGCCGGTTATTTCTATAAAAAAATCACATAATTTATATTAACCTGCAGTTAGACGTGATTCAGAATTGTAAGATTTTCTGCCACGTCCAGAGAAACGCGTATTAATTGTAAACATGCCAGTTCTGTGTTATATGTGATTATATGTAATTTTATTCTGAGATCTATTTTAGTTCCCAATGTCATTTGCAACTTTACGACGGGGGCCGGCCCTAATTTGAGGAAGCTATTTTATCACACGTACTTTTTATCGCACATTTTATCATTGTACACTTGCTAGCTGTCTCCCGCTTATTAATGGTACACGAATTTAAATATAAACGCATGTAAATTGTAAAATAGTTTCATAGTGTTCATTTTGTGTTAATTTTGTCGTCTAAAGCTACAGCATAGAGCAATGTCTAAAAAATAGCGATTAAACGGTAGAGTGTCAACTAGATAGGACACCATATGGTAGGCCGCCTTCACGTGACCTATTTACTCCAGAATTATTTCGGCTGCATAGTGCACTATTATCCGGGGCATTTACGTAAGGAGTGCTACACACATATTTGCCTCGCCACATTATTTGATTGTATAACATCCTCAGCGAAGCAATCATTACATATACCAACTAGGCTCAAGCGCCAAAGCAGCTCGACACTCCCTTCAGAATACCTTCGCCGTATTGGCATATGAGTGAGGCTGCCAAAAATGGTTATTTTGAAGGGCAGTGTCCTTCAACTTCAAAGAAAGTTATCTATACAAATAAATAAAATTGGAGTGTCTGTTTGTAATATTAAAATAACCGCTGTCTGTCTGTCTGTTTGTTCCGGCTAATCTCTGAAATGGCTGGACCAATTTTGACGGGACTTTCACTGGCAGATAGCTGATGTAACAAGGAGTAACTGAGGCTACTTATATTTTAGAAAAAAAAAATAGTTTATTAGGCGATACGAAGTTCGCCGGGCCAGCTAGTTTATTATAATTAAGTACATTATAGCGACGTAAATTGCAATATTTTGAAAAGTATTTTATTTACTTCTGTGTTGCTTTTCTATATAATATGGTAAGTGCCATAAACTTTTATGTTATATGAGGCCAGTTTAAAGGACTTATCCATATTTCGGTTGGCTCAGAACAATTCTGATTCCGTTCTGGTTGGTGGTCAATGATATTTTAAAAATATAGATACGTTTATACCCTTACAAATAAACCAAAATATCTGTTCCGAAAAGAGCTACAACACACACACGTTTATCTTTTGTTTCACTACACTAATCACATTGGTATAATACACGAAGGCATTTTAACGCTGTATGTCAAATGTCAAGCACTTCTGACAACAACAAAAGCGTGCGTATCGTCTTGTATAGACAGAGCGACTACTAGCAACGGTCAAATCCGGTCAATTGCTTGTTCTTACGCTCTTCATCGTCGGCGAGCTAGTGACACATCTACCTCTTTTTTACATTATAATATCATTGTTGGTGGTAGGTATGCTTTTGACTAGATACATCCACATATTCAAAACCGAATTTTTGAAACCGAACATGTGTGTAGCACACCTAAGATATCGTATCCTTCCTGGATAGCGAACGTCAAACTCACTTGCGCCCGCAAAACAGAAGTGAGGTGAGGTCAGGGGCGCAGGTGAGTCCGTTCGAAGCCAAGCAAGTTCATTCCGGTGCTATTTCTGTGTACATCCATTATAAACATCCGTTCTTATCCAAAATGTAATTGCAGGTAAGTCACCTTCAATGACGTCAGAGAGCTGGAAGAGGCGACGATCTTGGAAGGAGAAAGGGTCGCGTGAGTTTGCAAAAACATCGTTTAATTATTTCTTGGTAAAAGTGCGCGACTGCGAATGATCTATTCAGATTAACTACCTACTATGTAAAATTTATAATTGATGATATTCATAAATCGAATGATGACTACTAAATACTACTCATGCTGTTTTTTTATGCAACCATCTGACAAGATCATAATACGAAAGGTCATACTAAAGATACATGTAAAAAAAATCAGGCGATTTTACAAGGAAGGTGATAGCGGCCAGGCGGGTATGTATACCCTGCCACCAAATAGAACCATCAGAATTAAACTGGGTGGTATAAATCCCGGAGACCTCCAACAGGAGAGGCCTGGCGCTGTAACCTCGAACTTCACCTTGTTTTTAAAATGTTATTTATTGTTTGTACATGTCTAGTGTAGATGCTGTGTCAAAGATTTTTTAGATAATTCATTAATGAGTGAAAGATGACGTCACACAGTAGCCTTATTTAATATACAGCCTCCAATTCAATGCGGTCACCGTCTAACGCTACGCTGAATTGTAGCGTAGCAACCGCATGAAAGAGTTCCTCGATCAAATTACCGATTAATTTTAGTAAAAAAAAATTATGTCGAATATGACCCACATAATATGCTCTCCAAAAGACATTGAACTTTATCCAGTAGATACAAGATGCAGTTTTAAGTTTCAACGTTCCATCACCAGGAAATTTTACATGATTTCCCGTGTTCTGACACTGGATAGAGGACCTTATCCTTAAGTTGTTAAAATAGCAAATTGCTTGATAATCTAGGTAGATTTGGTACGGATTTATCGCGAGTGGAGCCGCGTATTTATATTAAGTGGAGAAGCTGTCAGCGCCTACGCCGACGCCGCCTCTGGATGGCTGCATACAACAGAGAAAAACTTCTACATTTTATTTAACTAATACAAAACCCTTTGTATAATAAAGTTGCAATATTCAAAAAAAAATTATACGTAACATAAATCATACAATAAAAAAATAAACAATCTATTACTCGTATCATGTTCATTTTCATACCACCATTGGTTTGAGCATCAGCCAAATTAAACTTGCGATTGTTCTAGAATGTATAAAAATACATAATCTTTAGCAAATCCGTTATGCGGTAACAAAAGTTTTATCTAGCCTAGCATTCAGAGTGGACAGTAAAGAGTCATTTGTGTCACAGTAAATTCTAAGCGCGTGCGTGTCCCCGCGTCAGAATATCCAGAGACTTGGATAAACAAATGATGACTAAGTATCAATCTGGTTTTATTTGTGTTAAAGGCCGCAGCGACACTTAGCTCTTTCGGCTAGATCGTCCAACTAATAATAATCGCGTATATGAAATGTTTTGGCCGGTGGTTTTTGTTCGCGGCGGTTATTTCAGTTTTCCAGTAGGATTCTGAGCAAGAGCAACGGTGCCCGTCTCCGCGGAGCACCTTTACACAACATATTCGGCTACAAAGTAAATGGAGCCGGTCTATTTGTGCGCTTAGTTCGAGAAACATGGAGAGTCCTTGTGACGTAAAAGGACAAAACGAATACGTAGTTTGAAATCCCGAAACGAGTGATAAATTGTGGGGCAAGTGCCGTGAATGTGTGCGAAATTTCCGGTGGAGTTGAGTGCTGTGTGTGGTAAAAGTTCTCGTAGACGACATGACGGAATTCTTTGGATCATGGAACGACGACAAGCCCGGAGACGACGAGGAGATAGAGGAGGTGGTGGAGACGATGGAGACCGTCACCACCACCCACACGACCACCAGACGAATCCCCTCAGTAAGTTCCCTAAACGTCCTCAGCCGAGCGACCTTGATCGTGACTGCCGCCGCAGGTGTATTTTTGCCACGTCTTATTTAGATCACCGTTCTGGAATTCGAGGTTTTGAATGTTATTCCGAATTCTGCCTTTGATGTTTGCAAATCCTGGTTGTTAACCTTTAAACCGAGTATCAGGCTCTTCCTAATTTAGTCCTTGGTAGTTGGGGTCTATTTCGGAGCGTCGCGTGTCAGGGGGCTGTCAATGCATGTCTTGATGTAAAACAGTTCCCGCATCAAGGTGAAGGCGGAAAAGTAGATGTCAACTGACAACTCTTTTAAAAATCAACTAACGGACTGACGCCAAACTCTAAAAATACGAGGAATTTCCACCGCTTATTCTAATACGCTGTTATATAATATTTATAATCCTCAGATACATTCCAATATGTTTTCCGGATTATTACAATATCTTATTCTATTTGATTCTAATCTCTTTATTACCTTATTATTGTCAGTGATATTGAAATAAGTGTTGTTTGCGTAAATAACTCTTCTGTAAAAAATGCAGGGATTGAGTTGGCGGACACGACGACGATTATGTAAATTCGACAAAACCGCATTATTATTATAATTTACTTTCCATTATAAAAATTGATGCGGTAATGCTAGTGAAATGTATTTAGCATGCACATTATACCCTCTGTGAAGTGTCCATTCATCCGTTCTTTAGCCTCCGGAAGTCCGGACGTGACTGGAGATAACCTTTCTTCATAGGTGTCGCCTATGAGTCTGATCAAATCAGTCTGTATCACATGAATGATCCCTATCATTATCTATCTATCTTCAGGTCAGATCAAAATTTTCGAAGAATATGACGTCTCATGTTATTATTACCGAAGCATGACTGCCACGTAAGAGCCTTCTCCATTGGTTTCCCGTTTTACTTTTATGCTATGGCTATGATATTGAAAACTTTATCCCGCTACAAACTAAGTTTATCATTGCGGCTTTGATCCCGAAGATAATTAATAGATAAGTAGCTCTCTCCCACGCTCTGCGACTATGACTTGTAGTTGATGCCATAGTTCTATACATCAGTTTACTCTGTTTTTGTTTTATAATATTAACATTAAATACCTATATCATTCCTCAGGATTAAATAGCATTTATATATTTTTAGCAGCACGAGGCATAGCGCCGACACACTTAGTGGTAGAAAGCTGTAATTTGGCATGAAACTCCAAAATCGTAGAATAAAACATTGAAAAATATATTTTTTTCAGGGTATCTCCCCTACAGGTAACATGAGGATGAATTTTTTTTCGTTGCGTGTCCCATAGAGTGGGATATCGTTGAAAAGTTCTTTCAAAAATATTATGGGTCGCCTAAGACCATTTTTGGATTTAAGGGTTCGTTTGTGAAATACTTGGCTTTAAATGCTAATTTTGGTTAGAGTTAAGTGTCCCTAGCCCTGCCGGCTAAACGGTTGGAGTTGGACAAATGAAAAAATCTCAAAATAGGTTAATTATAATGAACTTACAAGAAAAACTATCACGGCTATGTTAGCATAAATGGTTATGGAGTAATAGTCGACAAACTTACTACTTCGGAACCCTACAAGCTATAGCTATCCTTCGCAGTGCGCATAACGAATGACGAGGCAAACCACGTCGTCCATACCGGCGGGATGTTCACGACATAACGATGGATAACTGCCGTGAGTCGTGTCATTCGACAGAGAAACGAGGGTGGGGGAATTATGTCAAACAATTCCTGTGCATACTCTCCGAAATGTGCCTTTTAAAAAACCGAGAGGCTGGCTACTCTACGCCTGTACTCGAGGCTTTTCAGATTGGTCTCAACCATATCTGGGTCACCAATAATCACAGATTTTTTTTTGGCAGCAAATCTCACTTTCTCGATACTTTAAGTACTTAGCATGAAAGCAAACCAAAATAATAAAAAATGCCCCAGCAAAGTTGGCAAGCCATGTCTCAACAGAAAATCCACTCCAGCTTAAAACTGTATCCGAAAACGTGACCGCGAGAAACGTGGTCTAGCCTTTCGTATTCGTGCCACAGGCGCCACAGCTCCTATAGTGGTACATACTAAGGAGGGAACAATCACGAATAGACTATAAGCTGTTCAATCAAACAATCAAGTCTCTGTTCAATGTTAATTACATTTAACTGTCTCTCCTGACGTTTCGACCGTTAAACCATTTCACGATGTTATGAGGGTGGTAGCCAGTTATTACCACCATCGGTATTAATCTATGTGGTACAGAGCCCAATGACTTCCACACGAGAAACTGGCTTAAAGCGAAGTTGTACAAAAAATGGACATAACTTTTTTTCTTTTACTAGTATTCACTAATTAATATTGAATACCAAAGAATCCTTGATAAGTATTATGTTATGACCAGAACAGATTCCTTTAAAGATCTAGGGGTCGCATTCAATGCGAAACTCACAATCCACGATCACGTGCTAGCTTTGGCGAAAGAATCCCAGAAATGCCTTGGATTTGTTTTGAAGAGTGCAAGGGATTTCCAATCTGTTATACTTGGATGTGTTATCCGATTGATTTACAGCGCACTAGTGTATGGAATCTATACCAGTGCACCTACAAGCTACTACTGGAAAAGGTACAAAAGACCTTTCTGCGATATTTGTACAAGCGTGTTTGCGGATACTATCCCTACTTGTATCCAACTAATTTTTTATTAGGTTTTTTTGCTTACAACTCTTTAGAAGTCCGACGGAAGCACTGTCAGTTGGTTACTGCGTGCAAAATGTTACCGTTTTAATTATAGTAAATAAATAAATAAATTGTGTTAACTGAAAATTAAAAGTCTGCTACCTATAAGTGGATACCCAGTGTGTTCCACTACGCTAAAAAATTTTCTGATGACAATGACAGATCAGTGTTGACAGTCTGTATTATGCGCCATCTTCATATAAATTATCTTCAAATTTTTGTCTGAGAAAAGTGGAAAATCGACTCTATCAATGGAACGAATGTGCCTAATGCATTGTTTTAGTCGTCCCAAACCATCTTCGGATTATTGCCTTTCAAATGAAACCATTTTGTGGCATATCGGTTGGATGGTTTCAGAGTCTATAAAGGACATCTGTACAAATATTTTTTTGTGTTTTATATAATATATATAAGGCGTGACGTTGAAATTTAAAATGTCTATATTGGTTTATTAATTTTTGTCTAAAAATTTAAATTTGTCCTAGTGAAATGTTAATTTTGGTGTCTCGGGTCTTTGTTCTTAGTATTCACTTGATGTCTTTGCCTCGTTGTGATTTCAACGAATTATTCTAAAGGTCACACCGTTACACGTAAACTTTTGTGTTTATAAGCAGACATAATTATATGTTACGACAAGAATCTACTTCTTTTTAACTGACGACACATGAAGAAAGACCAGCTCATTTCTTGAGCGAATGGTTGTTTGTTCCTTTGTCTCCGCAGACAATAGCGTTGAAGGCGGTCGTCGTGATTATTGCTAGAAATGAGAAAAGCAGTATCTCAGTTCAAATGGATAAGCTTGTATTATGTAGCAGAATCATTTTCCTGCCATTTGTTAGTGTCAAAGGACATTTTTGGTGACAAAATGTTTATTTATGTTATGTTATTTACGTTATATTTATTTTATGTTTAATTTTTTTTTATCTCGGTACTATACATTTTTGAAAAATATTTTGTTGAAATTAGAACAACAATAATTGAATAATAGTAACTTTGCAGTTGAAAAAATTTGGAATGATTTGATGTTTATGTGTAAGTTTATGAAGCACTAACTGTTGTACGAATTAAGATATAAACTTGGTACATAGATACCTCATGCCCACCATTTGAACATAGGACAGAACATTTTATCCTGGTTGCATTTGACAATTTCATCCTGGTTGCATTTGATAATTTTATCCTGGTTGCATTTGATAATTTTATTCTGGTTGCTTTTAATAATTTTATCCTGGTTGCATTTGATAATTTTATCCAGGTAGCATTCTTGGGATGATTTGGACGTTTAATATTTGTGATACTTTTTACGAAATCACTCTTTCGTGGTCAGAGGTGCGGGTTGTAACAGTCATAGTGATCCGTTGAAAAATCTTCTATTGGCGAATCAAGATGCGAACTCTTTTCCGGTAACTAATGCTAACGTCAAGGTTGATAGAAAATAGACACCCATAAAAACTGATTATTATCGAATAGTAATCAAATAAAGTAGGGAATCCCATGACTCTTTATAAAATTTGTTTTAAATAAATTTTCTTTATACTCTTGTGCTTAAAAGGAGACCCTGGCCACTTACTATTGTAAAACAATGTTTAAGGCAATAAAGAGTTATTATTATTATTATTGTTTGTGTTTTTCATGCAAAAGTCATATTAAATATCACCTATGCATCATGTAAATTTTTTGATTCGCGGAATTTGGATTTTGGAAAGGGCTTTGTCAAGAAGGAGAAGAAAATACGAAAAAATAATTAATGTACCTACAGAAAGATGGTTAATTTAGATTTCAAAAGACAAATTATCGTATTTTATTACCCGTGTATCGCTTAGAAGTTAGACGTGTAACTATCTACAAATGTTTGCCAAAAGTTTACGCGTGTTTAAAATTATCACAAATAAATCCGAATTAATATTTTCCGTATTCGTCTACTATAAATTAATAAGTTAATTCACTTGGCAAAAGTTATTGGAAAATCTGTTGCAATACTTGCAATTTAGATTAAAGTTTATAATTTACATTTTTGTGTCTGCCTTCCTCATTTCACAGTGCCCAAAAGTTGTCTAGTAAAGAGAGATTGCTATTTGCATAGAGTCCGCCTTTTGATACATTTGTATGGTACAAATTTTAATAGTTATTAGTGTATTAATAGTAAAATATAATTTTTTGTTGTTGAAAATGTCCAAACATAAAAACTGCAAAGTAAAGCTATGCTGAAGGTAAAAAGCTAAGCTGGTCCATCCAGCAAGGTCCTAGCTGTTCTATCTATGTATGTAGTAATATCTCATTTGATCTGATCCTTTTGTTCATGGGTATCATACTACTTACACGTAAGTACTTATATTCCTTCATTTCTTTTATCATATAAAATTTTGTGATGCTAAAATTAAATACTAAATTAATTAAATACTACAGAACAATGCCAAGTATTTTCTGTACACGAGTATATACAGAGCTTGTGTATCTCATGAATAGTTGTGAAGAAAATAGCTGTAGTAGTATTTTTATTTGTCTCATCTGTCATATTTTGCCCCAGCTTACCCTACTCGAGATAAGAGTGTAGCTGTTATTAAAATCTGACATGTATTGATGGACATTTATTCGACCCTCTGACTAAAAACTAATAAAGCGACAACTACTTTTACACACGTGTACTATTTCAACAACTTTAACGTCTTTAACGTACATTGTATATCGTCGTTGCGACTTTAAGACCTCATATGTGTAAAAAATCAGCTTTTTGAGGGAATCGATAAAAATCGATGAAGTTTTGTTTAGCAAGCACATAGGTAATTTTGAATTTGGTGAATAAATTACGATGGAAACGTCGAACACACATGAGAGTTTTTGAATTCGATAGTGCTTTAAAGTGTAGAATCATTTGACGTAAAAAAGTGATTTTGCCAAAAGTGGCACATAACACATAAGAGGTCTTAAAGTCGCAACGACGATATGTACTGTTGAATATCTCCTCATTTTACTGGCTATTCGTTCAATGTACAACGCCTTCGCCTCGGGGTAGTCCGACTTCGGCCGGGGTCGACGTACGGACGCCCTCAAACACCGATATGTTTATATTTGTGGAGAAACTCGCTAGAAATACACGAGACATTCCTCGGGGCACCATTAGTGTTGCCCACACACTAACCCAATTATGCCAACCATCGATGATACATGTATGTATGTATGCTTTCTGCTTTTCATCGATCAAAATTCGTTCTCTTTTGTCTAAATTGGATAATGTTTAATTATTCATGTAGGATGTTTTTTGTTTCTTCTACAGGTTATTTAGATTATTTTTCTCTTTTTTTTCTTAAAAATAGCAACAACAGTGACTAGGACGCTTTCTCACAGTCCGGTCGAGGGTTAACTTCGGTGATGGACTTCAGTAGACTACGAGAGAAACTATTTGAGAGCTCTACATAATATTCCCAAATGTATTGTCTGCCAATATGTTGTCTCCAATAGTTCATATTGGAATTGTGAATGTTAAACGAAAGTTCATCCGAAGTCTTTCTTGATTTTGCACAATTTAGTCTGCATAAGTACTTTCCTATTAAATACTTTAAAAATAGGAATAATCTTTTATTTACTAGTTTACTAGGTAAGTAGTAGGTTTTACACAAAAATATGCCTATCATTAATGAGATTTTAGACACAATCTTTTGACTATACAGAGTGATATTAGAAAAAATTAAAAAATGATTTTTTTTTCTCTAAGTTAATATGGTACCAGGAAATATTCTCCACTATAAATAAACCTTCAAATAAAGATTTAAGTGTCACATACGCAACGCTTCGGATGTTTCGTCACAACCGTATAGCCGATGACAACCGATGAAAGTGCTAATTGCTCGCGACAACCAAACTAAATACAATGTGTTTGCGAGCCAAAATGCTGCACCGTGTCTCCCGGCCGCAGTGACGTTAACTTACTTGTTTTTATGGTTACTGAACAAAATTTGACGTATGACGTATAGGAGGTGCGTACAGTTTTGAGGGTCACGTGTGGAACAACGTGATTTTGAAGTTTGTAATGATGTATTATTTTCTCAAGGGGTGTTTCTTCCATTCATCATCCACATCCTCATCATCAACATCCATCAACTGTCTTTGGAGGCTTGAAGATCTAGCTTGCTCTACTCTGACCGTTGGACCGGCTCTAAAATATGGTTTATTTTGGGAGTTTTAATTGGAAATTAAGATGCTTTGGGTCCATGAGCTGGCAGTCGGAAGGTAATTTTACTAACTCTAAATGTTCTATTAAACGATAATTTAATAGTTGCAGTACTCTACCGTATCTCACTCTCCGTCTTCAAGAATACTGCATGCCGGGTCTTCTGCAGGTCATCAGTTCACTTGGTATTACTATGTCTTGGTAATAACGCGATAGGCCATTTTATTTATCTTCTACTGTTACGAAGGCAAACAGAGTTCTTTTCAAATGATTTGACTTTGACGGCATGCGGAATCACGCTGCCACATGGGCAGATGGAAAGGAAAATTCTCAGATGTATCAGAAAAACTCTGACTAGTAATATTTAAAGCTTTCTTCACTTACTCGATCACCTGCTGACAGTGCTGACGAATCAACGATTGAATATAAACTTCATTAACATTTATCACAATTAAGATTTCGTATAAACTGTACATGATTTATTATAAATGAGAAGCATAATTCGAAATGCCTGAAGGATGCCAGTATATAAAAGCATGTAGCACATTCATTTACGTCTGCGTCGCGACCTAGGTTTTCCAGGAACCCTATAGCTCGGTAGGCAAATGTTGCGTCAACTTCATATTTATAGACCTTTTATTGGCTCATTTATATGCTGCTTCATAGTAATTATATGTTTGATCGCTACTTGCGTGTACTGAAAAACTTTCATATAAATTGAGTTCAAATTTATTAGACAGGAAGGTGTGTTTTATTACTTTTAATTGTGTACTTCGATGCTCGGTGGGTAGGGCAGGAAAGACGTCTGGATTAAGACAGTGGATTATCAAGCTTTCAAGTCTAATCTTCGGTCAACGCTCTTTTATTTTAATGTGAATATTTCGTCTACTATAAAAAGTGTTAATGTCTTTGAAGTAATAAATTAGGTAGCTATATCGTCATAATATTAGATGAATATAAAAGGAAAATTATCACGGCTAGGTTGGCTTCAGTTTGATGAATTTACATACAACTACGAAAGCCTACGGAAGCCGGGTTTTTATTGATTTTAGTTTTATTGTATTCAAGCTTTTTCTTCTTAGGATGAAGCTTCGCTGCAAGACGTTCGTTTCGCTTCTCATGATCTCGTCTTCTGGAATTAAATTAGTAACGAACTAGACTAGAGTTCAATGGTAAACAACTACGTTTTCTGTTCTGAGAAAAACAATTGGAGATAAAATATTTTCGATAGTAATACGACGCGAAAACGACCTTCATATCGGACGATAGGGTTGAAAATCGTCTGACATCATAACACTACATAGAACATTGTACACTTGCGTGCAGTCAATTTTAAAATAGAACGAACGGCTCCACCCAGCGAGATATACATTTTTGGAAGTCAAAAAGCTATTTTCTATAAATAGTTTTGAAAAACAAGGTTGTGTGTAAATAGAAAGCGTAAAGATTAATTCGGTGAGTCACAAAGGTCAATTTTACGTTTGTTTATCATTGCGATAAAACTTGTGGAGCGAGGCTGGGCCGAGTGAATGACATCATCGTTTTGTCTTGTAATGAGTTACAGCGATGGAGCCAGTGACGTAACGGCTATTTCTGGACTTGAATTGCACACAAACACGAAAAACGTGAAAGAAAACTCATTTGAATCATCTGAACGTTTATTTCACCGATGATGAATTTGTATTACTATAACTTTATAGCTGATTGCTATTTTTCAATGATCCAATATTTTTCTAAAACTATTTTTTTTTCTAAAATAAAAGTAGCCTAAGTTACTTTTTGTTACATCAGCGATCCCATCAAAATCGATCCAGGCATTTCAGAGATTAGCCGAAATAAGACAGACAGAGAGACAAAAATTGTAAAAAATGTTGTTTTAGTATATTATTATGTACCGTGTATACATCCAAATGCACTTAGTAAAAAGCGTTTAAGTATTTTAATATTACAAACAGACACTCCAATTTTATTTGTATAGATTGAAGATACTGGCTGATTTTAAAGAGTTTATTATTTGGCATGTCTTCATATTTATGTGATAAACTATACAAGCTAAGGTATTTAAAATTTTCTAATAAAGGAAATGTAATGATTGTCTGGAACTTCAAACGACCGCGCTAAATGCTATATCTAGGTATAGTCTATAGTTCTATATTCTATGTATAATCCTTCAGCCAACTTAGCAACAGTCAAACTGTCACAAAATTATACGTATAATGTCAGTTGTTACTTCATTATCTGCTAACATTCCAGAGATGACGAATAGATAGATTATTGAAATAAATGTCTGTGGTAAAAGGTCTCTAAACATCAATGGTTAAAGACGAATACAACTATAAAGGTCAGGGTAGATAATAGATTATAGCGCTAAATATCTAAAGACGAGATGCTTAATTCGTTGTATTGGTATTGCAGTCCACATTGCTTCTATTTTAACCACAACCGAAATAGACCGGATTTACATGCTAATATGAATACGTGTGCGTTACGACGGTTGGTAGTTGGTTGTTGGTACATATCGGTTAATGTGTTATTAAATTGTAGCGAAGTGACCGAGTTTTCAGTTCTGTTTCAGTAATACTATGACGTAACTTTTAAGCACCGAGGTCGTACTATATTTCGTCGTTGCGACTTTAAGACCTCTTATGTGTAAAAAATCAGATTTTTGAGGGAATTGATAAAAATCGATAAAGTATTGTTTAGCAAGCACATAGATGATTTTGAATTTTGTGAATAAATTACGATGGAAACGTAGTACACACATCGAGTTTTTGAATTCGATAGTGCTTCAAAATGTAGAATCATTTGACGTAAAAAAGTGATTTTGCCAAAAGTGGCACATAACACATAAAGAGGTATTAAAGTCGCAACCGAAGATTTTAAATACAAACTTACTACCTAAACTGATGAACTAGAAGGTTTTTCATTTTTACCACAAGAAGGAACTATTTTTAAACAGCGTCAAATAAAGTCGACATTTTTAGTATCAACATTTTCGTCAAGTGTTTGATGATTTTTACTGACGTCTTTTAAAACTAATTAATAGACGTACATATATGATCTACCTATTTATCATGAAATTTAACCAACCTAACCTAACCTAACTTTATAGCCTACGCCGCATTCTCAAAATGAATATTGCGTCATAACCATTTACCATCATCATAAAGAGCCAGAAGCCAGAAGTACTCATTAAACTGAGTGGTGGCATGTAACGCTTCGATATTCTAGCCTAAAAACAATTTAAACCTGGAAAAACAAGACATAATATACTCGTAATTTAAGTTTTTTGTGAGAAACTATAAAATGGAGAATAAATTTCGTAAATCAATGTCGAATGTTAATCTGCTAATACTCGTTGTTTACAACACTATAGGCGTATCCACTACATAATTCAATTAAGTTTGAATTTAAATCGATATTTTTATATTTACCGATGTTATCTAGAAAACTTTCGTAATCATAATTATAAAACAACATATTTTTGTTTGATGATTGATCAAGGATTGTTTTTTAGAAAACCATTGTTTCATTTAAACAATGATATATGTACCTACATACCTAGGTAATAGATTATAAGTACTATTATTTCTTCTGTGGTAATAGTAAATTGTTAATTAATACCATTGTTACTATTATTATTTCGCATGGGGTTCGCCTGGATAGCTACCACCTTTGAGCATGAGTCAGCCGCCAAACGACTCGTCGTGTTCTGGCTGGGGGCTTGAGAGCCAGTTCTTTCTTTCTCTTCTCTCTTTCTTGGCCGGCAACGCATCAGTGATGCCTTTGGTGTTGCTGATGTCCATGGGCGACGATAGCCACTTACCATGAGGTGGATCGTCAGCTCGTTTGCCGGTTATTTCCATAAAAAAAGTGTCTCCGTCTAGGGCATAAACAACTACATATTTTAATGCCGAGAGTTAGGTAGGTGTAGATGTAACTACGAGAATTTCAAATGTCGAATGAGGTATTCCGGCTTTATTATCCGAGTATACACAACAGTACTGCAGTGGCGCGCTTTTCCACTCATCTTAGTTTTTAGGGTTCCGAAGAAAAACTGGAACCCTTATAGTTTCGTCATGTCCTTCCATCTGTCCGAAGCATAGCGCAGAGACCCTTAGTGCTAGAAAGTTCATAAGGATTAAAATTGGTATCGTTGTAAAGGTCTCTCAAAAAACATTATGGGTCTTCTCAAACCATTTTTCGATTTAGTGGTCTGTTTGTAAAATATTTGGCTTTGAAGCGCTAATTTAGGTTACAGACAAGTGTTTCCCCCCCCCCCCGCAAACTGAATGGTGAGAGTTGAACTATCACGGCAATGTTAGCAAAAGTAATGAATGAGTAGTCGATAAACTAAGTGGCCTGACATGCACTTGGTCGGTTTTTTAGTAACCGAGTATCGATGACATCTGTGACAATTACTATGAGGAATGTATGACTGCAGAGTGTTGAGTAGGATATGTTCGGACGACCAGTATCCTATAGTGGCTCTGAAACTAGGGTTGCCAGGGTTGCCATATTTTGAGAAAAAGTTTTCGACAGTGGAACAGTTATGATGATGATAAAACTATCTCGACCTGCTCTTGCATTTCGTTCCCTCACGAAATCCTCCACACAAAATTTGGAAGTTCTGACAGTATCTTAAAAACAACCGAACTTACACGGCTTACCGTTTTAACACAATAGATAAAAATTTAAGGTAAACCAGTTCAGCTCCAAAAGACTGCCAAATATTTTACACATTGTGTTCGTTAGTTGCCAAATGCCCTACTGCAGTGTCCTCTTTGGTGGACAATTTTAATTCAGGTCATTGTTCTTTTTACATTTAAACACGATTTTATTGCTGTGAAATTTTTATTTCAAATTAAATTTATTGCTGTTAATTAAGCCTATAATCCTTTCAAGTGTTTATAGCTCACGTAGCCTAACTGTTTAAGTAATATAGACTTAATTGAGCCGTTTGTCGCACTTTCGTGCTTTGAAAGACTCATCATTAGTGTTGAGTTGGTATATTCGTTCTCCGATTCGTTATTAACTATATTATTGTTATGGGGTTTTCTTACTTTTAAAGCCACATAATTGTTGATCGTTTGATTGGCCCTGGCCCTTGTAAACACTTATAAAACCATATTTTTTCAGAAAGTACCAGTCGTTTATTTTTCATTGTTTAAGCCTCCATTTATTATAACTATTTCGACGAAATATATGAAAGAAGTAAGACACATTTCTCCTTGAAACTCTGGTGGGTGGATGTAAAAACGTAGCAAATGCTAACGCGGAAATATCGTTTCTTTTTGATATCGATCAAAAAAGGAAGTGTGAAGTGGACATAAAACTGATTCATTAACAAAACACAAGTTGATAGAAAATAAGGTATCAAGAAAGAATAAAAGAGAGAATGATTAAGGCCCGTAATATCAATAGCAGTTTAGTCTATGATTCTGAGTTTAAACTGTCTTTGTTGAACCAACAATGACAGTTTAATCAATGTTGGAAGCAACAATGGCAGTTTAATCTATGATTCTGAGTTTAAACTGTCTTTGTTGAACCAACAATGACAGTTTAATCAATGTTGGAAGCAACAATGGCAGTTTAATCTATGATTCTGAGTTTAAACTGTCTTTGTTGAACCAACAATGACAGTTTAATCAATGTTGGAAGCAACAATGACAGTTTAAACTCAGAATCATAGATTAAACTGCTATTGATATTACGGGCCTAAGTCGTGTATATCCGTGGAAGATAAAAGATATTGACGCATCAATAGATTTTAACACAATTTTACTATAGGTATTATCTTGCTTGGTTTAGTAACAATGTTAAATGACTGATGACTGACAATTCAACCAGATTGTTAGTGACAGCGTTTTAAAGGTTTTCTCTACTAAGAGCGGCAAGAGTGGGCGCCAAGCGTCTTAGATCTTTCATTTTTTTTTCGTTTTTATGCCAAAAAGTGTTGTTATCTCAAAACTTCGTCATTAGTAGTCCTTAAAATAGCCCCACCTTTCTTTGATGCATTGGTTTGAATTATACTCGAATCCTAGACCTACTTAAACAAGGAAATGAGTCAAATAATAATTATTGTTTTCGGTGGGTGGCAGTCGGCCTTGTGCTGTGTCTGGCCACGGCGGAATGTCCACTAGACATTTATGTATAATATCATATCAGTACTATAATATAACATATTAGGTATATTAATATATTATATTATATAGTACCTTCTTAATTCTACTGTCGCTAAAAATGTTTGAATTTTATCACTTTTAATTTCGGAATATACAATTAGATACATTAACAACTTAATTAATTATATCTATTTACGAGTATTAGGTATTTATAAAACATCATGTTGGTGGTTGGCTTACAGGTACCGGTTAGGTTAGGTAGGTATATGGGGCTCTACCCTGTATTTTTATTGATTTGTTATGTGGTTTACAAGTAATCGAGATTGAGAAATAAATATGAGAAATTATATAGATTTTCTAAGTATAACTAGATGTGTAGAAAATAGACGTTTACGGGACTGAATGTACAACTTTTACTCCTTGTTACAAAAAAGTTTATGATCATGTGCACAATCTTCTTTCTAATTTTATATCCACGAAAGAAACTGTCTTAGCTTACTGTCGTTAGCGTGTTAATGTATCGTAAGCGTAGGTAGTTCGATGCTACATTTGAAACGCTTTTATACTGATTCGCTTTACGATCGATATTGGTTATCTGTCTATCCCATCAGCACATGTTCATGAAACCAGAACATGACTATTAAAAACATGTACGAAAAGAAAGAAAGCAAGCAAGCTTACAAGCAGTAGCAAGAAAATGCAGTGTTTGTAATATGTAAGGTATGTACCCAAGTAACGTAATATTACAAACACTGCATTTTCTTAATCTGCAGTTTCCATCTTGTTTTAATTTAATTGAACCTATCCTAACCTAACGCAACTTATCAACCTATCTACTAAAATTTTCCGCTTAATTTAGTTAACACCATTAGTAAACACCGCCCCCAGATTAATAAAACATTATTAACAAACACTGCTGTTTGTTGAAAAAAATAATGTTATATTAATATTTACATATTTTATAAACATTGGTGTATGTTAAGATTCACCGATTAATGTCCGAAGAAAGTAACTAAATCTATGTACAAAAAATATAAAAATTTCAGACTTTCGTACTTTGACCATCCAAATCTGAAGGATATTTACAGTAACATCTTGGTGTACAAATGATAAAGTAAATAAATAACTAACTGAAACGTCGTGTCTGCTAATTTGCCTGCTATTTACATAAACATTATTTATCAGTAAAAACAGCATACAATTTAATGACGATTTTCCACACACGGATCTTCCAATTCCACTAGACGCCGTACACACTACACGTTTATTTATCAAGTCACGACATCGACTTTCGTGTATCACAATACATAAACATCCCAGCAATACCCACGCACGATTGGCACATTACTTGCATGTAAATAAGGGTTCATTCAAGTCGTGTACTTTCAAGTCATGCATCGATAGTATCCAATCCACGCGTTAAGACTTGAGACAATACAAAACTACGAATATGTGAGATTTGTATCCGTATCAGTATTATATCAGATGGGTGAAAGCGTTGTAGATGCTGTGTTATTGCTGTGTTATAGATGTAATACAATCACGCCTACAAATTACTGTTCATATTTCTACCATGATTAGGAAGCAATTAGAAAGAAAGAAAGAAAATTTTTTTGGCTATAGATACCTATAACACACACAATTAAGAAGATTTCTAAAGATATCATGGTCCTTCGAGCGTGTCTATTCAATATTTAGTGATATGAATTGATAATTAAAAAATTCATGATAGAAAAATGTTTGGGAATTGATTTTTTTTTTTGTTTAAATTGTCCTGCATAGCACAGGCCTATTGATAGATTTATATTTTACAATACCTTTTATAAATGTATCTAACGCATAAAATATTCGACCGTAACCTCATATAGTTCGCGAAGGGCTCTCTGAGGTCACAATACAATCACTTCATCAAGCCACGTGTGCTGGTCTGAAGGTCGAACTCGCCTAATCCTGACCATGAACGAGCTAGGTCAAGAGAAATTCCAACACGCTATTATTTTAGATTAATAGTCATAACATAAATATCTGTTCAACGTTCCAAAATGTCGCGAATTCTAAATTTCGCTCACGGTCGAAGCAACAATATTTCTTGGTTACATTGTACACGACGTGAATACGGAAATGTGGATCAAAGATATGATAATTTATGTATGGATGCGTACTAATGAAAATATGCCTAGTCTTCATTGGTCAGATGTTCGATACTTCGATGGGCTTAGTAGTGGAGATGAAGATAATTCGATATTTAAAGGTATTGGTTGTGACACTAAAATAAGGCAATAAATCGTCTCAATGTAATCTCCCTTATAATAGGAGTACGAAGCCATTGGGCAGGTGACTTAGGATTCTGACTGTTGTCAACACTTGTATAAAGTTTCCTATGTAAACATACAAACACATAACACTATGACAGTTTAGTTACTAGACTTACGAGCATCTTACGAGTTACGCCCCAACTCAGATTCACAAACGGTTACTTTAATCGCTCGTTAGTAAAGAATCACCATACAAGTTCTGTACTAAGGAGCGATTTAAGTTACCGTTAGTGACTCTGAGTTAGGGCGTTACAATTATAGCTCAGAATAAGAACAAACCTTACTAGTATAGTCTCATTAAAAATAATTCACATAATATAGGTTGCCAAAACTCACAAACTCAAAACGCTTTCAGCTTTCGTGAAGAGAATCCCTCTGACCGTCCAACTTTTAATTCTACAGTTTTGTTAATAGTACGTTTTAAGATAATCTATAATTATAATAATGTGATACATTGCACACATTAACTCGCAATAAAATTCGCTAAACTACCCAATTAACTCTGTTTCAACCTTACTTAAACCAGTAACTAGGCCGAAAACCCTATCTTGGCGACACTAGTGACTACCATGACGACATCACTAGCCCAGATTGCTATAACTGAACTAATTTAGCTGCGATTTGTGACTGAACACACTAAGTTACACACCTATAAACAGTTATTTAACATTAGAACTGTAGTTTTTATAAATGTGTAAATAAGTTTAAAAAATATTATTTTCTGTGTAAAAATACGTTAATTAGGTAATTGATTATTGCGTTTTCTGAAGCGTTTTTTGAAAGCAGTAAACGCAAACTTAGTTAAACAACTAGGATACGAATCAAAAACTGTCGGAAATTTCGTTGAACGCACTATTGTCATTATTTTATGGTATTAGACTACTGGCCCATGCCCAAAAATCATGGGTCATATGAAGCACCAGGTGACGTATATAGGACGATATAAGAGCATAAAATAATAAGATTCACTGTACTCGACTACTTAATCGTACATTAAATGCGTTAATAAAACGAATCATTTTATACGGTAGAGAAGCGTGTCGAACTGATAGCAGTATCGAATCGATTCGAGTTACAAAATGGGGCCAATTGTAACAATTGTTATCAATTTGGTGGATATTCGAATATGAAACGAACTGCAAAACACGAATACTGGATTACCGATTCAACTCTAACAACTGTTTCTACTTGAGCAACATGAAAAGAAAAACAACAAGAACCGACGGATTTCACATAATCTGCGAATTGATGAGCTAGCGATAATTCATCCTATAATTTGGCAGTCAGTTTACGATGTGATATTTTTAACTGAATAAGTACAGTAAGATTTATGAAAATTTTAATAGAACCTACAGTCGACAGAAGAATTACGAGTAGAATAGCTACTAGCATGTAACGCATAGAAAAAAAGACAAACACATGACACGACAGACAAGATCAGGTCAAGATTGTCATAAAACCAAAAAATAAAGAAAAGTTAAACATTTTTACTGAGGAAACGAATAGTCCAGTCATCAATTATTATCCAACAGAATAAGAAGGAATGAGACAAACGACAAAACACAATAAAATGGTACCTAATGTCTGCTCATACGTTACAAATCAACCGTAGATTTGATCACCGTAGACTGATAGCATAGTTTTTTATTGCAGTTTCCTGACAATCATTGTCCAACTACTGGAATGAGTCTCTGTTTTGATTGAAAGGTTAACGTCCGCTCATCATTTAGGATTAGGAATATTGTAGTCAATTTATTATAGCTATGATTAACCCAGTAATGGCTTATTGCAGAACACGGGACTCTTCTCCTGAGGAGAACTAGAACATACTCTATTGATAAAAAGTAGAGGAAACCACAGTAATAATAAAATACCACCGTCTGAAACAAATTAACAATTAACGGATTTTCAATTGGAAAATTGAATTTGAAACAGATACCTACAAGCTAATAAAGTAATAGATCAAAGATGATAAAAAATGAGCGTTTTTCTCTTTCGAAATGTTTACCACTGCGCTTACAGATTTAATTTATATCAACTCTTTATAAATACATATATCTTAACATTTTTTTTTATAATCTTTTAGCATTAGAGATAAAAGTAATAAAAACTGCGGGTAGGCTTAAGCATTTTTTCGTCGTACTATTTTTGATTGCGGATAATAAAAGTTAAAAATAAAATCTAAATCCGTCCACTATGGTGAAACGTAATAAAATAGAGATGTAATACCTATGCTTATTTAATATTACTTTTACGATTACAGGACTGAGGTATTCCAGGTTTCTCCCTCTCTCTCTCTCTCCCTCTCCCTCTCCCTCTCCCTCAACTGACACTTACAAAATACGGTACATTACAAAATTTAATATGGTCGTTTTCTTTGTGTGCGGAAAATTAGAAAATTTAAGAAATCTTTCTAATTTTCCGCACACAAAGAAAACGACCATATTAAATTTTGTAATGTACCGTATTTTGTAAGTGTCAGTTGAGGGAGAGGGAGAGGGAGAGGGAGAGAGAGAGAGAGGGAGAAACCTGGAATACCTCAGTCCTGTAATCGTAAAAGTAATATTAAATAAGCATAGGTATTACATCTCTATTTTATTACGTTTCACCATAGTGGACGGATTTAGATTTTATTTTTAACTTTTATTATCCGCAATCAAAAATAGTACGACGAAAAAATGCTTAAGCCTACCCGCAGTTTTTATTACTGTGTGCGGAAAATTAGAAAGATTTCTTAAATTTTCTAATTTTCCGCACAACTTTCTTAATTTTTTCTTTTATAGAAACCTCCTGACATAAAACAAACAACAAAAAAAGGAATTAGCGAAATCCACGCGTTCTCGAGTTTTATTTATATACGATAGAATTATGGATAGATTATAACGTTATGTATTCTTGAGTCAGTTTAACGTTAAAAATATAGGATCTAACATTTCGTTAAAATAAGTGAGTGTAACCAGAACTGGGTGGAATGAGTTCGTTACAAGTCGATTCACTGCACTGGTTTTTGTCGTCGGAGGAGCGTTTAGTGCAACCGGTCGACCGGTGCACGGTTTTAGGTTATAAGTACTGTTTATACAATCGCAAACTAATACTGATCACATGTGACATGATGCAACTTGATAGATAGAAAGATAGATAAACTCTGTTTTGTTTGCCACAAAACACACAGTCATTAAACTAAGAAAAAAGGTACAAAGCAACAGGAGGCATCGCTTTATAGCGATTTCTTCCAGGCGACTCATCAAAACCATAGAACATACATATACCTATATACATATGTAATAATTAGGAGGATACGGCGTACAAAGTCAAAGTTAACACAATAAAAAACAAAAATATATACATAAGTATATCTATAAATTACATGAAAGTGTTTGTGCGATGTCCGCAAAACAGTCAAGCCAAACTCAAGATGCGGGGTTTGCGAAAATAAGGTTTGTATAGTCACGCTCACGTCATAGAGTTATTAGGAACTTGACTGGCTCTACATTCTACAATCTTAAATCTACAAATCCTACATCTTTGTAAGTGTGTCTTGAAAAGGGTAAAAAAGTTCTACGTCTTGGCGGGAGCACCATTGTATCCCCAGACATGTAGTGATTACTTGGAGTTAGATATTAATCAGTACTTATTTCCAACTCTACCCCGAGTTAACGTCAAGATTTATTGCGGTTACGCTAACTCCGACTTCTTTTGTCTACGTTTTGTCAATATTAACCCAATTTGAGTTTTAAAAGTAACGATTGCCAACAAATTAATGATTTTGTTTACGTACAAGAAAGTCTTTCGTAAAAAGTAAAAAAACTCAAACAGGTTTGCCAAGATTTCCGCTTCATTTCTTTTATGGAAACCAGCTGCGCCACTCGTAGGGTTGCCAGATGGCCAGGAAGTCGGGGAATGTCCGGAATTTTGCATTTTTTCCCGTTTCCAGTAATTAGACTTTGCTGTTGCGGATTGTCAATTTTGTTGGTTTTTAATTTTTAAAATATGAAATACACAGAATATTATACATGTTATAATTAAGTATGTAGACGCGGCCCACTTTATAGCGTACCATAATATGGCCGTGCTAGGAACATATTATTAGACCTAAAAGTATTCTCTGTTTTGAAAATCATGATACTATTTTCCACTCTGTATTACTCTATCTCTAGTAGGTCCTTTATAAGAAAATCCTTTACATTGTAAATATCTATTTAAATTAATATTTATTTTCATATTTTTATTACTAGACTCCAACTAATATACGATTCCTAGCAGAATGATTCAGGTAATACTTATCGTATATCTGGCGCCCCTATACCTCAAGTTCCTTAACGGGACTCCGAGCAGGCAATTAGGTGTAACGTGTTTTTGTGCAGAAAATTCCCGTAATTCCAAAAATATAACGTATGTTGACGCATCTTTAGTATATTTCTTTTATTTTGTTCAACGTTAAGAGTGATTCTTATTATTTAAATCTTATGTTTGTAATATTTTGTTTGTAATATAGCCGTATGCTTAATGATTTTTCTTTAAGTGTTTGTGATTATATAAGTTTAAAATTAAAAAAATACAACCTAATTGAAAAATAAATCTTGTCCTTTATAAGTCGGTTAATGAAAGATAATCGTCTTACTAATAAGACGATCAAAAACTTCTTGCGTGCTTAAGGGCCAAGTTTCATTGGTCCGTACTTCGCTGGAACGTGGTATATCGAAGATTTTCACATTAAGAGCTGTTAGCTTAGATTGCGTTAGGAGGTACAAAGAACGTTGATCAATCTCACCATAATGGCAAAAAGTAGAGCAACATTTTTTTTTAAATAAATAAACGCCACATACTCATAGCCCCACACTAGGATTCCCTGTGTCATGGGTGCCATGGACAACACACAAGACAAGGATATTTATAAGAACAGAAATTCAAACTCATCATTCAAATTTCCGCCTCGCTGGGAATCGAATCCAGGACCCTTGGTGCGGCGATCCGGCATGGTAACCATTGCGCCACACGGGTCGTCTTTTTGAATCAGTCTTTATAGTTTCACGTAAGAGTAACTGGTATGAAATATTGATAACAGTAATCAGCAACTAGTGTTGTAACAAGCAACATTATAACATTACATACGAATAATCGCATCCCTTACGTCGCCGTAGTCGCCCGTGCCATAAGCAACCTAGGATAACAAAGATCCCAGGTTCGATTCCTTGCTGAAGAGCCTTATACGACAGTTTGTGAGTGACACCTTTCTTTATATTTTTAACCGACTTCAAAAAAAGGAGGAGGTTCTCAATTCGATTGTATTTTTTTTTATGTTTGTTACGTCAGAACTTTGGACTGGGCAAACCGATTTTGATGATTCTTTTTTTAATTGAAAGCTGGTGGCTGTTATGTGGTCCCATATAAATTTTATTGAGATCTGACAATGGCATACATGATAAAACCATATAAGTCTTAAATTTGTATTAAGTAAGCGCGACAAATGGACGAATAACTCAATGTCACGCCAACCGATTTCGATGATTCTTTTTTTAATCGAAAGCAGGTGCTTGTCATGTGGTCCCACATAAATTTGAACGAGATCTGACAAGTAGTTTTAGAGTTACTTTGAAGTCGGTTATTTTTTGTTAGTAAAATTTAGATTATTAAAAGTTTTAATTTTTATTTACCTCTCTACGAAATGTTTACAATCCACACATTTATCAAGTAATTAATTAAGAAATTCCATATCATGTTTGAAATAACAAGTAGATCCTAGCGATACAGTTCGCAATCAGGGCACAGTAAATTATTCTGAAAAGAATCGTTTTGATATCGATCATTGGTTCGACTACGTAACGAGCCACTGACCACTGACCGTGACTAGATGTTGCGTATGGACTCATTTCTTACCTCTTACGAGTACATTTTCCGTGTCTTCGGATTTCAATTGTAACCAGTTTGTTTATTCTAGTTAATATTGTGGCATTGTTTGTAAATCATAGTTCTGAACACGCACTGAGGCATTTTATCTTACATTCTATTTATTTTGGGTTATTGCTTCATAATCCATCCATTAATATGCAGATAGGTATTCAGCAATTCAGCAGCCTTCTTAAGACTACATCACAAGTATTTTCCTTAATGGCCAATATTACACGAATCGGAAGTTTTTCATGCTGGGCGAAGGCGAAGGCCTCCGTTATGCCTTGACCACTGTTGTCTTACAATAACAACCAGAACCTTTGAAGCACGTAAACTTTCAAGAATTGTTTGCCACTAGCAGTCACCCATCCAAATTTTAATCGGTTTGAATTACTATTAAAATAATAATAATAGCAAATCATGTAAACTATTCTAATTAAACAATATTCGTATTTACAATGAATTATAAATAAGATGATCTCTAATGATAATTACAAATAATCAATTACATTTTTGATTTTACTTTTTAATCAATAATATATAAAAAAAAAACCATAATTTTAATTAAAATATGAAAATCTATTTGTATATAAAATAATATAACATGACTAAATAAAATGTAATAATAAAATAATAATCAATTTGAATTTATTATAAAGAATAAAAAATAAGTGAGCAACAAAAGATGATACGGGATCAGTTAATTAACCTGTGGTTAACGAACATGGTGTGACCGGTCGTCTTGCTAGTGACGCCGAGCTGATGGCAAGCAGAATAAGAAAATAATTTTAAAGTACCCACATTTATGTAATAAGTAAATTATTGTAGTATTAGCTTATCGAATCTCGTTTTACTAATGAAATATGTATTGTATGTTATTTAATTTCTCAATAAGTGATTGTAAATCTTCTGAGAAATAAAGAATCTTAAACCTTAACTACTTACCGAACCCGCTGTTGCTTAACTTGGTCGATCACTTAGGTCTTAATCCTAAGTCTTAAGACAGACAAGCGGCCGGGCTGTTAGCGCTTCTAATCCAATTTGTTTTTTTTTTATCATTTAATCACTTCATTTTTCGTAGGTACAAATATGGTTGGAGTCCCTGCCTTTAACTTTAGTTTGCACTGTGTTGTAGAAGGCAGTGTCTTACCAAAATTCTGGACTATAAATATAACAGTGTGAAATGAAATATAATATAAACTACTAGTAATTACCAATACGATATCATTGTTTTCGAATTTCAAGTTTGTGGTTGAACAAGTTGAACCACGTTATTGAACAACATTAAAGTATGTTAAAACTTTCGCCGAACATTGAATATTTAAGTACTTACTAAGTATTTACATCGTAACGAATGCTTACTCATACCAGAGTGATCACTCTGCTCGTACTCCTACACTACGATTCCGAGTGGCATGCACAGTCATACAGAATTAGATATTATGAATATCCACGTCTCGACAACAAATACTTACGTACTAGTCACATGTCTGGTCCCGGCCGGGAATAGAATCTGGGACTTTTTACTCCACGGGCAAAGTCTGGACTACAAGGCTGTCTTCTGGTGGTAATCGTAATCTTTAGATCTTTAGGTTCTTTTTGCTTCACGCACGCAATAGAGATTTTATTAAGTGTACTTTTCATATACGCAAATCCCCTGGGTGAATAAAAAAAAATGAACTTTTTTTCTACTTAAGTGTAAAAGAGTTAAGTTAGCAACTCAGTTCCACTGTTTACGCCGTTAAAAAAGTAAGGCTCTTAACGGACATTGACACAGCAAGATTTGTTTATTTTGGTGTAATGTCCTATGCTATAGAACCTAAGGGCTCGGCTGCAGATATTGAGTCGATATTTATATTACAGAAAATAGCAGTACGCGCCATTTACAACCTCAGGCCTCGGGACTCGCTCAGAGATCTCTTTAAGAAAATCAATATTTTAACTGTGGTGTTACAGTAATAAATATTGGATAATGTTATGTATGAAAGAGTGATATTCACAATATTAATACGAAGAACAAGGCTAAATTGATTGTACCAAATTTTAGACTCTGTAAAACTGGTGGCTCGTTCATTGGTACATGTGTCAAAATTTACAATAAAATTCCATTAAAAAATTGACTGAAATGTCATACATTAAATTTAAAACTCTTATTATAAGCATTCTTATGACGAAAGGGTATTTCAAATTAGATGACTATTTTAATGACAAGAATGCTTGGACATGAGTTTTATAAATATAGATGGTTAATAAGTGCTATGTGTAACTGTGAGTAGGAAAAAAACACCCCAGTAGTTTCTTGCTGCTTCTTCTCCCGGGCCCTCTTAAAGTAGGGCCTTGTTGAAGCACTGGCGAAGCTTGCATGACTTTCAAAAAGTGTTTGTAAACCAAAGCAGTTTCGAATAAAATATTAGAATTTTGAATTTTAGAATTTTATCAATTGTCTTTTGATCAGTTAGTAAAACGAGTACCTACTAATTATGACTTACTAATTACCGTGTAATTGTCAGGGCATAACAATTATGTTATGTTCCGTTGATTGATTCGCGAGCTTGCGGTTTAACAGATGAATGCAATCAGATACCGCATGTATTATTATGTCTTCTGTGATACCGCTTACACACATCATTATACTCGTATTATATTAGAAATCGTTGCAGTGGCATTTTTCTGTATGAATACATTAGGTATTATAACTGTTACTGATCGATGCCAATAAATGGAAGATATTTGAGAAAAACCATTACTAGCTAGAGGTACATATGTAGAGGCAATATAATAGGGCCCAAGACTCCGGCACACACCTCTAATTTTCAAAAAATTATAATGTGCATATTAGGATTTGCTTTGGTGAAATTAACTCACTGAGGAAACCAACACACCCAAGAGAACATCTCTAGGATGTTCACACGAGTCTGCTAATCTGCACCTTGGAGCAGCGTGGTGAAGTATGCTCTGTACCTCTCACATTGTGAGAGACCTGAGCCCAGCAGTGGGAGAGTTATGTTTTGTGATGATGATGTAGGTGCTCACATCAGATATCCGATGATCATACTACAGATTAATTACTTCCGGTAAGAGTTGTTTCGAGTACTTTCGCGTTATGTAATGGGCGTATACTGCAATTATTTTATAAAGCTACATAAAAAAGCTTTCCATAATGTTCTCAAAGTTTTAAGTCTTAAACCTTATTGTTAGGTGGTTTCAACACAGAAAATACTAAATAATATTTACACGCAAACATGTTATTTTGTTTTGTTGTATTAGCAGTCTACTGTAAACTACAGGTCTCTCTTTATTTCCTTCATCTAGACTTCTAGAGCGTACCTATTCCACCACGATTTGTGGCCAACCCAAGATGAAAGCCTTAGCCTAAGAACTCACGGAGCGATTTTCACCCGCGCCCGCTGCGGTGGCGGAAATTTTAAAAAGTTTCAAAACTCACGAGACCGAAGTTTTGTGCGGTAGCGCAGCCGCCGCGGTTGCGACTATCGCCCGCAAACCTGGCGGGCGAATATCGCAAGACGGGCGGTATTTACGATCAGTACCCCCCCTCCCCCGGTGCCCACCGCGGTCGCCCGCCAACCGACCGCAGAGCGTGCGGGAGCAATCCGCCGAGGCTGCGGCTGACCGCGACCTGCGCGATTCTAGAAGTTGCCCGCCGGTGCAGCGGGCGCTGCGAGTAAACCGCGCCCACCGCGGGCGTAAACCGCGTCGTGAAATATGCCGCTCGTTTTTACATACATATCTGCATTCTACAGGAGCTGCAGGCCCGCTACCGCGGCGGGCGCGGGAGAAAATCGCTCCGTGAGTTCTTAGGCTTATGCTGCTCCCAAGCCTCTGACATTATTTCAACGATTCATATTGTCATTGTAACGATAATAACACGTCTGACGATATAAGTATACCTATTCTTAGTATTTCTTCTATGTATATGTTAATGAAATAAAATATTATAGCTGAGTGCGCATCCAAGCTAGCGTGTACGGTGCATAGCAGTAACTGTGCCAGAACGGATAACCCTACCGTTTCCAGCGCATGAATTAAACATTCGACTCAGTCTTATGCTAATAGCACGGTACATTTCCTGGCATTTACATGAACTACACTGCACAGACATACACTCAATAAATTTATAAACGTGCGTAGAGCACGGACCTAAAAAAAAAGACGGACGTAATCTTAACAAATTCAGTGAAGCACCCATAGTAATACCAACTCTCTATTCGTACAAGTACACACACCCACACATTGACACCATACTGCGTCAATCGCGAATCAAAAATTACGCACACATGGTAAGCGGGCGGCCATTTCTATGCTTCACTCTCGATTAGACGAGGTTACGTCCGTCTTTTTTTTGGTTTATGTCGCTGGTTTATGTCGATCCTAAATTTTATCAACCGAGTAAGCAGTTGTAGATGCGTTGAGGTGAGGTGACCCCTGGTGAAAGACTTTTTATGGATTTTAGTAGAAATTTGGATTCTGCATTGGGTAGCTAGAATGGTTGTGCTCTCTGCAAAGTACCCGGTCGCACTTTGTAGTCAAATGCAAATCCTTATGGCCATTGGCCATATCACGCAGTCCACAGACATTTAAAACGTATTTTCTCATTAGCTTAAATTACCAAATCAATAAAAAAATTATGTACTGAAATACGCACATAACTTCAAAAAATAAACGATTCTAAAGAATTTATTGAAAGTTCTTTCAATCAATATAAGTTCTACTATCTTTTTCCATACTAAATAATTACCTATCTGAAGATTCAAGGGGAGAAAGTCATGTCTTTGATGAGAAAGATAGTAAATATGGATACGTGAGGTTCACACAGAAATAGTAGAAAGTTGTGAACAAGCGATGTGAATTCACAAACAACTAGAGTTGACGACAATGCCGCGATTATGATAGACGATTACTGTACCATGGAACAAAAATACAAGAAAACGATTATCTTATGCTGTACCACAACTGGGTTAGCGATATGCGACAAACGACCGTTGGTTTAATAGAAAGAAGAAAGAAAGAAAGAAAAAGCATTTATGCATGCATATGCGTATGAGCAAAGCAAACAATAAAATCTAACGTCCTAACTCAGAGTCACTAACGGTTACTTAAATCGCTCCTTAGTACAGAATTTGTATGGTTATTCTTTACTAACGAGCGATTAAAGTTACCCTTAGTGACTCTGCGTTGGGGCGTAAGAGTCTCATTCCCTTATTCATAAAAACAAGCTAATTCATAAAGAAGGCTTGTAGAGTGTTTAATTCCTCTCTGACTTATGAAACGTCTAACGTCTAACGTCGCATACGCATGAACCCCTACGCTAGGATTCCCTTTATCGCGAGTGGCATGAAAAACAGAAATGAGATCTTTTATCTAGGCTGGGTATCTGTCACATAAATGCATACCCCAATCGGAAATCGAGCGCAGATTGGGTAGTGACTTATTTTAAGGATACGTTTTGGATCGGAGGAAATATTATAACCTCTTTTGCATCCATTCATACACAAAGTCTAAATAATCACGACGAAATAATAATATACAAATTAACTTAATAATAACTGATGGAAAAGGTTAAACATTTTGCGCATGTCCAACTTGATCCTTATGTTTTCACTGGACACTACCTCCTGGTCACCAGGTCCTGTCCGACGCACTCTTTTCGAAGAGTCATACTTCGAGAACCTTTTAATTCTTCAACGTTCATGATAGAATAATATATGTAGAATAGTAAGGGTAAATATTGCCATAGTAAAAGCTTTTAGCTACCTCGATTGTCGAGGAGTCAACGAGTATAGATAGATGATCGGGAATAACGAACCTGGTGGCGTGATGGTTACCATGCCGGACCGCCACGCTGTTTCAAGGGTTCTAGGTTCGATTCCCAGCGAGGCGTAAATTTGAATGATGAGTTAAAATTTCTGTTCTTGGTGTGGGTGGGTGTTTTCTTGTCTATTTGTGTTATCCGTCTCACCCACGACCCACGACACAGGAAATCCTAGTGTGCTATGAGTGCGTAGCGTTATAAAACAATATGTATAAACATCATACGGTAGGTACCTACTTATTATTCCGGAAAACGCGGGCAGAGAGAGTAGTAAAATATTAGTATCCTCTCTCAAAAGTCTAATGACAATTCACTTCTTTAATGTTTCCTTATCCGACTGCTTACTAGTTTGAAGTAAAACGTAATTAAGTGTGGTAAAACATGGAACGGAGAGGCGTAACTTGACAACTTTCACGTTTGTCGCTTAATAACGGGTTCTTATGGTACGAGTGATAACTGCAATAAAAACAGTAACAACTCAACACTTTCATACAAAATGAGTATCACAGTTATTATCAAAATTACACATTTTGTTTTAGAAGTTCAGTTTATTATTTATAAACCCGTTATACTGGCTGTAACGGAAATAAGTAAATTAGTAATACTCAAGGGTGGGTTTAACCATCAATCTGAAAAACTCTCTTTGTCCACACCAAAGTCGAAATTAAATTAAAATAATCTTAAATTGGAATTAAAAAAACCGACCAAAATGACTAAATGAAGACCTTATTCAGAGAGCTTTTGGAATCTTGTTGTGAATGACTTAATTTACATTCATACCAATTTTTGCCAGTTATGTCCAAGTTATGTCTCTATTGTCGTACTCTCTATTGTCGTACCTTCTATTGATTACACTTAAATTATTCTCCATGTAGATCATTGAAAATCATTCACTTTCCATATAAAACCTACCTAATGTTGGTGAAATCCGGAATGGAAATGAATGCTTCTACGTGTAATGGACATTAGAATTGTACGAGTAGATAGATATCTAGATTAAAGAAATGCAATGATTTGCCATCGCTAGATCTTCCAATTCATTTTCACTATTTACTACTCTCTAGATATAAACAAACTCAGAAGAAAATAGAAAAATGTATATCTTTATTATGAGAAGCCAAGAATGATTTGACTGTAATTATTTTCGGCAGCAATTCAATAGCACCGTTGAACCAAGGATAACTTAATTATCTGAAAATAACAAAATGCAAGAGATAAGATATCTCGTGATTGAATACATAATAATATACCTTATCATTTAATAGTAGACAAGCTAAGTAGCATTAGAAAAAGGCGCCTTTGCATAATCAGGAAATTTGTACAGGAAGACAATATACATTATAGTACAGGAAGAATTGGTCATAAGTAGTCTTATGATACTTACAACCTCTGATTATTCCTTTAAAGAATTTAATCTGAGCCACGGACCTGAAAAAAGGACGGACGTAACCTCGTCTAATCGAGAGTGAAGCATAGAAATGGCCGCCCGCTTACCATGTGTGCGTAATTTTTGATTCGCGATTGAAGCAGTGAAGTGTCAATGTGTGGGTGTGTGTACTTGTACAAATACCAGTAGAGAGTTGGTATTACTATGGGTGCTTCACTGAATTTGTTCTTGGGATTACGTCCGTCTTTTTTTAGGTCCGTGATCTGAGCTTACAACCTATGTAACATAAAATGTGTCATACGTACCTGTCTTAAACATCTCTCCAGTTTCAAATTGCCGCACAGCTTCTTTCTCCTCTTTATCGATCCTCGCTTTTATTATAGCCATCTCTCTATCTCGGATAACCTTCTTAGCGGCCTGCTCCACGCGATAATCTGCTTCCAGACTATTGTACCTCGCTTGCTTTATCCGGGCGTAAATTATTCCTGCGAATAGCAACGCAAATCTAACTCCTCTGATAAGTGGCGATACTTGCTGCGGCGGCCCGTATGGCATCGACATGTTTCTGGATTTAATAGCTCATATATGATGTAACATTCCAGGCTGAAGGCTGAAAGTGTAAAGTTGTGAACAACTCATTTTACATCAATGTCGTTGACAATTTATTTTTTCAATGACATTGAAATATCAAACGGTTTGATGTGCAATGACTTATTTTTAGCCCGAGTAAGGAGGTCGTTCACCTTTGCGTCTTGAGTCTTGCGAATTGTTTGGAACATCCCTAGCGGTTAGAAGGTCAAGTACGAACACCGAAGCTATTGTGGTTTTTATTATTTTTTTGTTGGAATCGTTGTTTGTTATGGAAGGCCAGTGGTTGACGGCTATGAATACCGTTTGTCTGCGACCACCAATTATAGCAGGCTGGCCAGTAGCCAGCGGTCAGCCCGTCAACCAGCGTAACGCGTGGCTTGGACGGAGTGGTCAACAGGAACAAACGTTTAATCGAAACAATCACCGTCGCATCGTATCAAATTGTATCTATAGCTTCCAAACATCGTGGGTGACTCATGTAGTGTAAACTTTTGTACGGGATAAAAATCATCTTTGTCTACTGCTTATCAATGTTATACAATAATACCTATTATAATATATTTTTTTACCTATAATTTCATTTATCTTAAACGTTAGTTAGTACATGTTATTTTGATCATGATGATCGAAAAATCTTAGGTATTTAGAAAAGACAATTCAATCAAATTAGGTACTTTTAAGACATCTGCAGTACTGCTTAAGCTGCTTATTAAACATCAAAACCAATTACGTATAGACAAAAGTCCTCTGTCTTGGAACTTAAAAGCTCTATTAGCAGGAATTTTTCTGCTTGCCTGGAGAGTTAACTTATTGTTCGGGATATTTTTAAACCAAAAGATACTTTGAAGTGAGTTTGACCGGCTTCCTTCCTCGTATTCTTTGGCTCGTCATGCTTTTGTTATATGCTTTTTCGGGTTAAATAGTTTTCTCGACTGAATTGTATAGGTACTTACTTGTTTTTCTTACTGATATTTTACTCTAGGTTGACCTAACCAAGGATTTTTATATGTAGGTACATGGTAGGTACCTACATAATACATATTATATGTATGTCAATTACTGATTCTCTTTACGTTTTGCTAAAGTCCGTTCACAAATCTTAGAGACTAAATTGACGTTTCATGGGTGACCAGTTTTGGGTGCAAATTAAATAGTGATGACCATAAACCGAAAAGTAAATCGGAAAAATATTCGCAGCTTTTATGGTGGGTCGACTATTTGTGTGATTATTGAAGAGTCCCTAAAACTATTATAAAAACAAGTTTAAGCAACCATTATCATTCATATATCCATAATATATTTACCCTTACTAACTAAATTTAAAAGTTATTTTGCTTACAAGAACGAGTATTTGGTTATGGTTACATTCGGTATACAGGTAATTTTATACTATTTAGCCGAACACTAAATATCTAGGTAGATATGAGTGTCGCTACTAATATGTCACTATTCTTACGACATAGTTTACGATTCAAAAAACCGGAAAAGTAGATCGCACAAATTTAGCTGGTATCATTATTTCAAACTTTGACATTAGTGGTTGTCATTTTACTCTCTAAGATTTGTGAACAGGATTTACAGAATATAACCTAACCTCACCACCTACATGATAAAATTAAGTATTTGGCAGTACAATCAAACTAACACGGTATTATATCTCGATAAAAATCCATTATATCATTTTATTATGTTCTAAAATCCCGTTGCAAGTTAGCTACGTTCATGGAGTATTGAATCAAAATCAATTTTTTATACACAATTATTATAATAGGGGCAATACTTATGGTTTGTCTAAGCTGTCTATTAAAATTTGCCCGCTAGTACTTTAAATTTAATCAAAATTTGCTGGTTTTTTGGGATAAAAATTATATTTATACTTGTTATTGAACTAAATTATACCCCTGACCACTGAAATAGACGTAGAGAACTTGAAAAGTCATGGCTGCCGTTGCACACTTGCCCGCAACCTCTTGGCAGCTAATAGGTATAAGCAGTCCATCCAACCATCAGCCCTTGGAGGTCCACTGCTGGACATAGGCCTACCCTAACTTGCGCTACTCTGACCGGTCCTGAGCCTTCTGAATCCAGCGGATGCCCGCTGTATTCTTCAGGTCGTCAGTCCACCTGGTCGGGTCGGGGAGCATCCTATCTCCTATGCTTCTTTTTTCGAGACGTGGGCGCCATTCGAGGACCTTTCTTCCCCAAAGGTTAAGCAGGCACCATTTTATTGTAATTCTACGTTCATAACATGACATGTGACTCAACAAATGTGAGGAGTATAGGCTATAGCCTACCACGCTGGCCAAGTGCGGATTGGTAGACTTCACAGACCTTTGAGAACATTATGGAAAACTCTCCGGTGTGCAGGTTTCCTCACGATGTTTTCCTTCACCAAAGCAAGTGATAATTTTATTGACTTCTAATACGCACATAATATTTGAAAAGTGCGTGCCAGGATTCGAACTCGAGCCCCTTCGTTCGGGAGACCAACGTTCTAACTGCTAGGCTATCACTGCTGATACAGGTACTCAGGTGAAAAATTTTCACCTTTATGGCAACGCTTTCTCTTTTAACCGCAATCTGCAGACCATTGTTAATTGACTGGTGATCACGGAATTCATGTGATACCTACTTTTTTCTTATACTCAACATAAGTTTAATGATCCATTAAGAATCCATAAGAATAGATTTGTTATTAATTGGCATATTTGTTGGTAATGCACTACTGGTAGGTATTACACTATTATTATAGGTGTAGGACATAGGTACGTGTTATACTTAGGTTCTTTATACTTTATAGTGCCGTCAAATTTACTGGAGTTTCGCAAATTATTGGTGTTTTCTATTTATATCATTTATTACTTATGTCATAGAAACTACCTAAAACTCAGCTATTTATTACAAATATATTATTATTATATTCAATGCTGGCCTTAAATGAATCCTACATTGAAAGTGACTTGTTGATATTTATTATAATCAAAGAAGACATTAATAAATTTAAATAATTTATATTTAATGCAATGAATTAAGTATTAAAATCCGACATAATAATTATATTTAATATCTTTGTGCAACAGATCATGAATCACAATGAAATCTTAGCATGAGTAATGAAGCAGTAGAAATCATTTTTTGTCGAGTCTAACACAATTCGCCCACGTGTTGTCTCAATACCAGCATCCTTTCTATTTACCGACGTGATTTTCAAGACCTTTAGCAATCTATTTATACAGTAACAATCTATTGATTTATATTCAATAAGTATTACAAGGCATTATTTTATTTAGCTTCTATTTACATCGTGAACGCGTCATTAAAAATAATTCTGATTCAACATCCGAATGATCTTTTTTACGACTGATCTTGACACAAATGTATGATTTGTCTGGTTCGAAATACAAATATTACTGAAACAATACATTTTATTGTAGATGAAATGTAAGGGATGTGGCGGGGTGGAGATAATTGCTGTAAACTACATATACCTACATATCTATACTCTATGTATACTTACAAATAAATAAATGTGGAGTGTCTGATTGTAATATTAAAATAACCGCTTTTTACTGTGCATTTGGATGTATACACGGTACATATACTAAAACAACATTTTTCACAATTTTTGTCTGTCTGTTTGTTCCGGCTAATCTCTGAAATGGCTGGACTGATTTTGACGGGACTTTCACTGGCAAATAGCTGATGTAACAAGGAGTAACTTAGGCTACTTTTATTTTAGAAAAAAGTAGTAAGTTAGGCGATACGAAGTTCGCCGGGTCAGCTAGTTTTCAAATAATATAATTATATAAGATATCGAAAGTCACTTTCAATTAGGTACCTGGTACCTATTTATCTTTGGGTTTACTCAAAAGTAAAGAACCGTTTTCACTACTGATACTCGTGCTGATACTGTATCAGTTTTGTGTGTAGGGACAGTCTTTATGTTAGTTCCCGTGGTTAGTTCTAATAGATTTTAAACAATGTAAGTATAATTTAGTTTATATAATGGCCAGGCTAGATCCGTAAAGATAGTAAGTAGAAGATAGTATCCTGAAAAATTTTTTCGGCGATGCTATCAATTAGAGGTGAAGCTTGTCACCGGTTAGGTTTCAGTTTTAGCCAATAGTTTAAAAACGATATGACGTCATCGGTTATGATGACGCAGAATGGCCGTTATATAAGTGACCCTTCAGAATTTGAAAACACGCTTCAGAATATAGTTTGTTTATATGTACTTTTGTTTTAATTATATTCTAGGCGTTCCATTAAATAATATCTAGGAATTACAATAAAACGATGAATCCTGTGAAGACATAATGATTTCTCGAATTTAAATCTGTGAACAGTTTTAAATATATCAGTTGTCATGTAGGCGATGTTTTACTTGAGTGACTTTTAAAATAGTCTTTCGACCGAGTCATTAGAACGAGGCTGGAGCAATGACCGCGTTCAGTGCTGAACTTCAGTTTCATTTCACTGAATAAAACATAACGCAAGCATTATTATCTCACAGTCATTATTTATACGACATTAAAAAATGTTGTTTGGGAAAATTACACGACAGTTATTTTTGCCAATAATCGCCGCTGATGACTTGACGCAAATATAATCTGAACAAAGCGCTCCTACGAAACACTATTTGTTTAAATAAAACGCAATTAGTGTACAAATTCATGTCAATTGGTGAAAACCCCTAGAAATGCTAAAAAACGATTTTAATGGTTTGTTTACATTTGTATCGGCTGCAAATCGACCCTACTATATAGGTACCAGTGTTTGAAATTAACAAGATAAATATGCCTCGTGATAATTATCGTGATAATATAAAGATCATTATCAGATAATTATCCGATAATTATCAAACATAATAAACTTTTCAATCCTTAGTTTAAACAACAGAATGTTTGTGTTGTTAATTTAATTGTCAATCAAATGCTACCGATATAATTATGTAAAGGATGGTTTAGTATTTATAATAACACATACATTTGGAAATTATTATCAAAGATAATTATCAACGATAATTACCGCTTTGAACCCTGCTAGGTTCTTATAAAAACAATGTTACTTATACACTCACAGACGAGTTTTGTTGAACTCTGATACCCATGATAAGACAGATTATTATTTTAAAATTTAACTGTTTCAAGAGACATTTCTTTGACTATAGAACCTGTCACCTGATGCCCCGTTTACATGCACGCGTGAGCCACGAGACGATCCGCGAGACGCGCATGTAAATGGTGACATTGTCAGAAAGGATAAGAGTTATGATTAAAAAGAGAGGCAACGTCTAGATTCTAGAACTCAACATTGTCAACGTCTGTTGACGACTGGCGCTGTGCGACCCATCGAGTACGAATCGAATTCGAGTTCGAATCAGAAACAAAATCAATTTCGAATCGGTTTCGGGAGTAAGGCTGCTGAATTACACTTTATTGTGTCGGAGCAAGAGTCGCTATTTATTTAAATGATTTTGCACAGTGACTCTTCTGTACCAATAGGTAGGTAGTACTATTACCTAATTAGTATTCCGTGATAAAAGTTAAATGCATTATCTTTAGTACTGACTGTTGTATTTGCCAGTATCTATGGGTGGTACTTAATTGGTAACATAAACGAACACACAACGGACATATTAAACCTATTACTAAACTCGTGTTAGTAGGTACGTACGTAGTTCAAACGACTGTACGAGACAACAAAGGTCGTGGCATGGCGTCGTGAGTTCAATACCAGAGAGCTATTAGGCAGACAGGCATTAAATAGAACGTTGCGTTGCGCAATCCTCCATTGTGTGACAACGAAATGTCACGACTCACGACTCACGACCTCGCGTACGGTTGCATTGCGATAAAAATGACGATCCTGGGGCCTTAGCCAAAGTAACATTATGAAAACGATAACGAAGTTAGAAAAGAATAAAATGTATGGGATTGACATAAGCCGCGCTAAATCAAGTGGTCATTCGTCATCATTATCGCAAGTTGGTAGACAATGTTATAATTCGTAACGAAACCATAAACTGTCGAATGGTTCCCGATCGTTATCTCATACTGTCTCTTGTAGCAAGTCTGAAGAGCAGAAGGAGTAGGTTCGATTCCTGAGCAGTTTAAGTGATAGATAAAAATGTTCATCGTCAACATAACTACATTATGACACCAAAGTTCTCTTTGTAGGGGGGTTTATTTGATTTTAAATTTGCAGGTATAGAAATAATAATTCTTTTACAGGGTAAGCCGGCTTTATAATCTTGACAATGGTGTTACTTACACCTATATCTGCCAAACCAAATGGAATATGACCTGTCCTATTTACACTTCCTTCACGTTCTGAAGAAAATTTCGCTCACCTAGTAATATAATGGCACATTTGCAAAAAATGCGAAATTGAGTTTATATGGTATACGTGTTTAAGAATGCATAATCTACATAGTGGTAAATATGTATTAATGTCTATACTAGTAACCAAATCCGTACAATCTGTAAAAACGCAAAAAGAACCCATAGATTAATTTTAAATTTTTTTATTAAATTTTTGATCCTCGTTTCTGTAAAATATGACAAACGTAGATGTGCCGTTGTATTACTGGGTGAGTGATTTATTTCCAGCTATTTGAGGGTTATTAAGTAGGTAATACCAAAATATAGACTGAAATAAACCCATTTATGGGTATAAAACTCAATTATACAAAACTGAAGCAATAAAACGAGAAGTTAGATTTTGGCAACAAAAGAATCGTTGTTCAGAATTTCATTATACTGCAACTGTTTTCTGTGTAAAGAACTAGACATTGAGTTCTTACGCCAGATTACGTCATCAAATCAGATTGATTTGTGATCAATGTTTACCAAATATTACATAAAAAAAATATAAATAGAGTTGATATCGTCGTAGATAAGCCTCACAATTCGAGTTTGCCAACATTTCCGGATAAACCAGAATGATAGAGTGTGATGTTAGTGAGTGTGCTCCAGCTTAGATCCACCATCCGGCTTATGGATACCACTCGTATACTCGCATTTAATCTATGTGGATACCACATTATAAGTCACATAAATAAAATAATAATAAATAACGCTTTACACTCATAGCCCCACACGTTACTAGAATTCCCTGTATCATGGGTGCCATTGACAACACACTAGACAAGGACATTCATACCAAGACCGAGAACAGAAATTCAAACTCATCATTGAAATTTCCGCCTCGCTGGGAATCGAACCCAGGACCCTCGGTGCGGCGATCCGGAATGGTAACCTTTGCACCATACGGGTCGTCAAATGTTCCTTAGGGGGCGTCCATAAATTACGTACATAATATTATCTTCTCCCTGGTGAGATGTCGTGAGATTTTGCTCAGCCCCCTATCTCACGTAACTTCTCAAAATATTTCTAGTGTGTTTGTACATTTGATAGACTTTGAATGAAAAAAAAATCAAACTGTTTTTAAAATATTTTCATTTTGTGCACTTTGTTTTAGATGTGTAAGGTCCTATCAGCGATCTCCCAACATAAGATTAGATGAGATACTAATCAATACCTCTCCCCCTAAATGCCTCACGTAATTAATGGACGCCGTACCTTACGCATTACCTATCTCAAAATAATGTAACATAATTTTCTTTATTTATAGTAAATGCATTATAATACTAGCTATGGTATAATGATAATATTATGTTAAATATCATGAACATAATCCAATAACATAAGAATAAAAAACAGTAAGATATTTTAATAATTATTTTTAATTTTTTATAAAAATTAGGAAAAAAAATATTATGTCAAGTTACTTTGTCAGGGGCTTTAAAATTCGATTATTAATAAGCGAGATTTTTGAAAAATCGGTTACACTAATCGATTTCGTAAAACTCGTAAGAGCATAATAATATTATCTATCTACTTGGTAAATAAGTCACTATAAAGTAATGTTTATGTATAAATAATTATCTATATTATAGGTTCAAAAAACAATTTCGATCCGTTAGCCAACTTTATCGACTTAGAATAAAAAATGTTTTAACAAATTGACATAATCGGAATCCTTGATAAGAAACCGGTATTATATCGAACCAGCCTTTCTTCTTCACTTCACTCAAAACAAGCTGAGCGATACCAAGCGACCGACCTCCTTCCACAAAGTACTCTGTGCTCCTTCCTATACTTATCATGCTATTTCATTTTAACATACTGCAAAAGTCACTATGTGTATCTCTTTTACACTTAACTTATTTTCCACTTTTTCCAGTTCGCTTCTGTCATTCGAGGAAGGTGTTCGCGACAATAGTTAAAACTACTAAATTGTGAATAAAATTAATCATTTGTATAAAATGTAAGCCCCTTATCTACATTTAACTGAAGACTGCATTATCGCATAATATTAAAGAAAATTGCAACTGTCTCACAGTGGCGTTTAGTTGGTTGTGTCATCATTTAATTTGTGGGTACTGGGTGTGGTGAATTTGCTGTCAAAAATCAATATTTATCTTTGATTACGGTTGTAGCTAAACATTAGCGGTGGAAGTTTTATGTAATAGTTCAAGTGCGAGTGTAGTGTTGTTGTGGTTGCAGAAATCGTCGACAACCAAGACGACTACGATGACGACGCCGGCCAAGTTGTATGGACGGGAGCTGTCGTCGTACGATGAAGTGGACGTCGACGAGTTACTGGCCAAGTTGTCACAGGAAGAGCTAACCATGCTCGCCAAGGAAGTAGATCCAGACGTAAGTAATTCAGTATTCTTAAAAGTATTTTTAAAAAATTTACCTTTTTATCTCTTTTGTTATCGTTGGGAGTATTCATAACTGTTTAGGGGAGGTTTTGTAATTTTGGTTTTGAAATTACACATCAAAACTAGGTCCCATCTGCAGTGCTGTATTACCTATATTTGTTGGTCCTACTGTTTTGATTTGATGCCTGTCTTGCCCTAAACAAAAGCCTTATGTCTGGGAAACGTCTAATAATATAACATGTTTTAATTTTGAACTAAACACAATGATAATTAGAAACTCATGATTTTAATTATTAAGTAATTAGTACCACCTTTTTTTCCATAGATATGTTATCAAAGGTAGTCATTTTTATGTTAATCTACCTACCCTTTTAATTCCAAGGTACCCACTACTTAGTCATTTGTTCACAATCAGGTCTGGATATATTTTTAAAGCTTTTGCAGCTGAAACTCTTGACCCATTGTGTTCCGATAAGACATACAACCCCAGATCTGGCAACTTTCTCGCTATAAAGTGAGGGAATACAGCCAGCGTTTTAGGTATACAGTACTGCAGTTGCCTTGTTACCTATATACATTTATTTCATTTGATAAATATTTTGGATTTTTTGATTAAGTAAATGTTTAATTAATATTAAAAAAATAGTGAAAATGCAGATGCACCCCTGAATGTAACTCATGCAGTGCCTATAGAGCACTAACTATAGTAGAAGTTAGTAGCACTAATTACAGGAAATATCCCTTATTTAGGCTTATTTGTACCAGTTGAAGTCTTTTTTTTTGTATATTTATTGAATAATTCCTCCTACCTCAAAGCTGACTAATTATTCACTTCTTTTAATGTCACTTAATACATAATTTTTCCACTAATTTTATTATGCAACAGATACATGTTTGTCACAGGACATGAGTCCTTTTATAGTGTGGGTAGTAGGCCACTTATAATATGCTGTAGATTAGCTAATTGTCCATTAACTGAACTACTTAGCTACTTGTTATTATACTCTGGATGGTGGATATGTATCAATCTTGAAAAGATATACCCTGTTGTTATTACTTAGATAAAATATTATGTTGTGAGTAATATATTAAAGAAGTAAATATGATTTACGTTTACGTAATACTCAATAATGTAAAGAAGTTAATTAATAGGAATCCTTTTAATTTTAATTTCTGGAAAAAATAACACATTTATATCAATGGTCCCTATGCATAAAGCGACATGTCGAAAACCGAGGTTTATAAGAGAGTGTTTTTAATGTTCAAACCGCCCTAGAAATAGTAGTCTCTAAAATTATAAATATTGTTTTTCTAAAAAGTTTTAAGTACTACGTTTAGGGAGTTTATAGTAGTAGGTACTTATACATTTCTGTTATTTTTATATTCTTCTGTAAAAACAGATGTTATGACTGTTTCTGTATTAAAGTAACGTGCCAGACACGTCTGAGATACCCCTTTATATGTAGGAAACAATAGTTTTATCGATATGATTAATAAAAATCTTGTGCTTGAAAAATGCATAAAGTATAATAAGTGGAGCTTGCATTATGCAACAATAACTTTATCCCTCTGTTGAGTTAGACAAGACTGTGTTTGCACCGAGCGGCGCGCATTTTTGAACACTGTACAAAGCAATATGTATTACATACCCGCATTTACGGCACCTATTTTTTGTGATTACTATTCTTGGTCTCTTATACAACTTGTATATCTAGTAAAATACATCACATCAAAAACATAAATGTGAGAAGAGAGTCAAGTTCAAAAAAAAAGAATTGAGATCTAAACTGATGCCAAGTTCTGTGTAGAAAGTCCTTAAATTTTAGTAACAACAGCATGTAATTCAAGCTCTACATTTGACTTGCCTAGTTTTCATGTACCTACAGGCTATATTATATTTGTATTTTAATTATCTTCGTTAAGTCTGTTAAGTTGATATAATTCCTATGATACTTTTCTAAAATTTGGTTTTTGTTGTTATCACTTACCATCAGGTGGATCGTCAGTTCGTTTGCTGGCTATTTCCATAAAAAAATTTTTAACTGTTATAGTTAGATTATATCTAATGCTGTCATGATTTATTTATAGCTGGAGGATTAGAAGATTTACTCACTTTTTTAGTTAATATATAACATAATTAACATATATAATTAATATAATTAATATATTTAATAACATAAGTAACATTGGTATTATGATTTTACTTTAAATTGATTGCCTTTCTCTAGGTAACAAACTGATTAAGTCTGAATCCAAATTGATTTCAGAATCTTATACATTTCAGATCATTTATCATGTTATGATCACCAGTTATAGATATCTTTAATTACATACTAATGTTAGTCTCAGTGATTTAATACAAAATTTCTATTTAGCACATTCATTCATATCTGCAGCGTCATGTTGTTATTACAATTCATTTGCATATTGTAGTTACGAGGAAAGAAACTATTTCTGAGTTATAAAATATGCAAAACTTATTTTAATTTTATCATGTCAAGTGAAAGTTAAATATTATGTGAATGAGTTGTAGTAGTAAGTATCCTATATTTTTATACTTTAAGATTTTCGTTCAGAATCTCACAATATTTAGATAAAATTTTGGATGTCTCATTTGCTTATGTGTGACACTGTATTATTATTATTTGCATTATCAGACTCATCTGCAAAACCACCTAAATATAATAGGAAACAGGTTTATACTTGTCTTGCTCTCTGCATGATCAGATATCAAGTTTCTCAATAAAACCATAAATGAGATGTAATCAAATTAAACTAATTAGTTAAGTAGGTACCATCCTAATCCATCTTTATGTTGAGCTAGGAATTTGCCGTCGGATTTTCGTTTCAGACGTTCTGTCGTAATAACTCACTGTACAAGTTTTGATCAAACTTGCCCTAATTTGACTCTAAATAGTACTTGTAACTACTTGTTATGAAGTTATTGTCATAATTATGAAGAGATTAGTAATAAATGTTTTGAATACTGTTATGTATTGTATTTGTTCCTTTTAATGAATATTGTGCTAAATTAAAGATCGACATAAAAATTATGACCTCAAAAATTATAAAATTTGGTAAATATAAAATGTTTATAATTCCTCATAAAAATCAGTGATAGCCTAGCGGTAAGAACGTTGGACTCCCGAACGCAGGGGCCCGAGCTCAAACCCTGGCACGCACCTCTTATTTTCACATATTATGTGCGTATAACAAGTTAATTATCACTTGCTTCGGTGAAGGAAAACATCGTGAGGAAACCTGCACACTGGAGAGTTCTCCATAAAGTTCTCAAAGGTGTGTGAAGTCTACCAATCCGCACTTGGCCAGCGTGGTAGACAATGGCCTATACCCCTCACATTGTGAGAGGAGACCCCGAGCCCAGCAGTGGGACAATTATGGGTTGTTGCTTTGCTTTTTTTTGCTTTAAGCTATAGTTATATCCAGAAGGGAAGTAAGGTTCAGTTATTAGAATGTACTAGCTCTAATATTGCATAGACTTTAAATTATACATGTAAGAATAAAACAATACATCTTATATGTTATCAGTTGCAATTAAGATTGTAGAAGACCTACATACTGAGTCTCCATTAAGTTTCTAGGGAAACAATGAAGAGATAAGATAGCCAGCTGATAGGAGCCTCCTCACAATGGTTTGGGTATTTAGTTTTAATTGTCCACATTACGAAAAACCCGCTTTGTTTATTTTTTATGTATTGAATGAATCAGACAATTTGAGACAAAATCCAATTAATTTTAGAGGTAATTAATTGTTAGCTAAAACTTTAAATAAGTTTGGTAATTGCATCTTAATTGAGATTTAATGTGTATATGTATAATAGGGACTGTAGTTATACCTAGCAGGTATCGTCATTTTTACTACATTGGTGATGATAAAATAATGAATTTCAGTTTAATTTAATACTACATATACCTACCTACCTAGCTAAAATTATTATTTATTGGTGTTCGGTAATATCTTCGTAGTTCGTTTCATTCTGGCAATACATTCACAGTTAATATTTTGTTGCGCATCAATTTGGATTCTACCCTCCTATTTTTCGTGCGACGTGCGCCCGCGCCGCCGCGCCGTTCAGCCCAGTCGTGTCAAGTTCGATTCGCGGTTCGGTACGCGACAGAGTGGTAGCTACATAATTCGGTGTAACGCTGCAATTCGCTTTATTCGTCATCCTTTCAATAATTCGGCTGCAAGGATCATTCTACTTTACGGGCTACTCAGCGGAGTTGAGGTCAAGCTGGTGCAATACAGGACAACCATCTCGGCGCCGAGGTACCAAGCGACGCCACGCGACGGAATAAGGTTGGTGGATTCCCTTTTGGTGTGTGCATTTATTGATTGTAGTGTATTGCCTAGAAAGGGACACTTAAATCTCTATATTCGTTAAACCAAATACAGTCCGCTTTCGGTTCGATTTATCACCACCATAATTTAGAAAACCGGGTTCGGAACCATCTACTCGATTCCCGAGTGCTCCGAGCCCAGGTATATGACAACTCACCCCAACATTTTTGGACCTTCGAGCTCGGATACAACATTTTCGGATCCTCGACCTCGGATACAATGTAATAATTTTCAGTATTTGAACCCAATTCGATCCTTTCGTGTTGTCATAATACCTAAATTATAAATATTTCATCATCCAATACCGTTAACAAAGCATTTTCGAAGAACGCCATCTTGACTTACAACTCGACTCGTAAAGTAATTCATTCGTACTCGACTTCGTTCATTTCATCCTCGTCGTAGTAATTTACCTACATTTATTTTAAACAATACTATAGTTTTCGTAAATTTTATCGTTCGTAATACCTTAATACTTTCGTAAATATAATAGTAATTTCGTAAAAACAATATTGGATACTAATAATTCGTATAGGAATTATACCTTTGTTGAATTAATTCGTATTTCGACTTGGTGATATTCCGTATTAGTATTCATTCTCATTCGTCGTTCAGTATTAGTAGTTGATGTTCGTTGTATTAATTACTAATACCTACACTTACGGCTATTCGTGCCAATCGTAACTCGTTTTGTTCGTATAAATATTAAAAATTGATATTAAATATTTCACACTATTCGTTTCGTAAATAACTGTTTATTCGTATTCATTATTGTGAAACTGTAAATGTAGGTAAATATCAGTGAATCCTTTTGTTGTGTTGCATTCGAAGTGGCTCGGACTGGAATCAACATTTCAAACTTCGTTCTCGTCGTTCATCGTTCGATCCATTTAGTAGTCACGACCACGACACGACCTTTTAGTTTACTACGTACGATATTTGTTAATTTTAAATTTGTTTATTGTCGAACTTTATGTGCTTATGGTAAATGTTATCGCTGGACGCACGATAGCGTTTAGAGCCAAGTTCAATAATATTTTTTCGCGTTCCATTTTTTATTTTCTACAATTTTCGAAATTGTTTATTAGACAGTAGACACCCAGCAGTGTTTTAATTAATTCATCCAAAACCGTGTGTGTTTTAGTCGATGCATTAGTTCGTGTTCGTGTTGGTTACATTGTTGGGTGCACGGTAGTGCACCTAGCCAAGTTCAGATTTATTTCGAGTTTTTTTTTGTGTTTGTTTAGTTGTTCTCAAATTTGGACATACTACATAGGGTGCACGGTAGTGTTCAAGCCAAGTTTATATAAAAAGTTTTTTTCTTCGGGTTCATATTTTAATTACCTTCAGTTTATCGAAATATTTGATGCGCGGTAGTGCATATAGCCAAGTTCTTTCTTAAATAAATTTTATTTGCGCTTTATAATGGAACAGTCTCCAGAGTACATTCGTTTAATTCATAAAAGAAATTGTTTAGAACGGGAACTCGACGTAATTATCCAACTCGGATCAGATGCAAAAAATAATCCGGATTCTTTTCGGAAGTTCATGGTTTCTTGCTATGATCTGGCTCGTATTCAGGATCAATTCGAACAGATTCAGACGGGACTTGAAGACATAGAAATTAAAGAAACTAACGCGTTAAGCTCTGATCATGCTGAAATTCGTTTGGCATTTAATGATTTAATTCGTAATATTAATTCGATAAAATTTGAATTCGATGAACAAAATGTAAAACAATCTTTTAATCAAAGTTTTGAAAATAATAATAATAATTATACACCGGGTAATATTTCGGTACAGCTTCCGCGTTTATCGATTCCTCCATTTTCGGGAGATTATAAACAATGGAACGCCTTCAGCGATTTATTTACTTCCTTAATCGATGGTAACCGAAATTTATCTGACGTCGCTAAGTTTCAATATTTGTTATCGTACGTGCGCGGCGACGCTAGTAAATTGTTACGGGGTTTGCCTATTACCGATAGCAATTACAAGAAAGCGTGGAGTATTTTAGAATATAATTTTAAAAATGAACGTTTAATCGCGATGCAACATATGGATGCTTTATATAAATTGCCTAGTCTTAACACCCCATCCGCGTCCGGACTTCGAATTATTTTGAGCGGCTTTTTGGAGAACACCGGGGCGTTAGAAGCTATGGGCTTCCCAATTGATCAATGGGACTTCATGCTGTATTATTTACTGTATCGAAAAATTGATGCATCCACGCGCCGTGACTTCGATAAATCAATCTCCACTAATCGAGTACCTAAATTTCATGAATTACAAGAATTTCTTGGTCGGGAAATCGTCGCCTGGGAAAGTTCGCGTGCTACATCACGGCCCAGTGCAGCCCATCCTTCTTCGTCATCAAAACCCCATACTACTTCAACTTTCGTTGCTAGCTCGCGCGCTGGTGATTCAAACCAATTTTATAAATGTCGTTTATGTAAAACTAATTCGCACACATTAATTTCCTGTCATTCGTTTAAAAGTAAAAAACCATATGATCGTTTCGTTTTCGTTAAGCAAAATAAGCTTTGTTTAAAATGCTTAAATCCCATGCATGATGTAAATGAGGCATGTTCTAAAATAAAATGCTCAACATGTGATGCGACACACCACAACACGCTGTTGCATTTCGCAAAGGCTAATAGTCCGTCGTCTAAAGAACTCCCCTCCTCAAATTCGGATGAGAGTGGTTCTACTAATATAGTTTCGTTATGTTCAGCTAAAGCTCAAGCGCAAACGAAAATTGTTTTACTTTCGACAGCCGTAGTTTTAATTCGTGATTCACACGGCAAATATCATAAAGTTCGAGCGCTTATTGATCCTGGTTCCGAAGCATCATTTATAAGTAATGATTTAGTCTTGCGCTTAGGCTTATCACGGCATAAAAGCAGCACGCCTATCCAGGGCATCGGTGATCTGACGACTCGTTCAAAGGGTTCGGTTACAACCGTAATAAGATCGCGACTAAATTCGGGACCTGAGTTTAACTTTTGTGGTTTAATTTTAAATCATATAACCTCAAATAAACCTTCGCATTCATTCGATAGTAAATCATGGTCGCATCTATCACATTTGGTCCTCGCTGATCCTAACTTCGATTCACCCTCTGCAGTTGAACTTCTATTAGGAGGAGACATTTACGACGATATATTCGTCGGTGAAACAATTCGTGGGCCTACCGGTACACCCATGGCCATATCCAGTCTGCTAGGTTGGCTTTTAATTGGGAAGGTCGACCCTAAATTCGTTAGTCGTTCTTCGTATAATAATAATATTTCGTCATTCGTTGTTTCTAGTCAAGAAGATCTTGACAAAACTATTCGTAAATTCTGGGAAATCGAATCGATTCCAGAAACCCCAGTACTCTCCCCTGACGACCAATTATGTGAAGATATATTCGTTCGGTCTCACAAGCGATTGGAGTCAGGTCGGTTCGTAGTCTCACTTCCATTTCGGGATGGTGAGCCTTCCTTTGGAGAATCTCGTTCGTTAGCGTTAAAACGCTTAATTTCGATGGAACGTCGTTTCGCTCGTGATGAGCAATTTCGTATTTTATATTTCGATTTCATGCAGGATTATTTAAAATCAGGTCACATGGAGCTAATTTCAGGTGATATTGAAGGAGATCATTATTTCATTCCTCATCACGGAGTACTTCGGCCTTCAAGTTCGACAACAAAGTTGAGAGTTGTCTTTGACGCGTCTGCTGTGGCGAGTCAAGGAAATTCGTTAAACGACACTCAATTGATTGGACCGAAGTTACAAAGAGATGTGGCAGATCTCATTTGTAATTTTCGATTTCATAGTGTAGCTTTTACCGCTGACATTCGTCAGATGTTTCGTATGATTTTGGTAGCTGAGGAGCACCGTAAATACCAATTAATTCTTTGGCGAACTAACCCACGTGACGTACCGCAAGTGTATCGCTTAAATACCGTTACATACGGTCTTTCGTCTTCACCATTTTTAGCTATTCGAGTTCTTCAGCAGTTAGCAGCGGATCATCAATCGGAGTACCCTGCAGCTGCAGAAATCATTCGGCGTTACACTTATATGGATGACGTCATTAGTGGTGCCGATTCTCTTGTTTCTGCACTCAACCTCCAAAGCCAACTCTTCGAACTGCTTAAAAGAGGTGGATTTGAACTCAGAAAGTGGTGTTCAAATAGTTCGAACTTCCTACAACGTCTTCCAGATTCGAGTAAGGATATCGAATCTTCCACAGTATCCTTAGATGAAGACAGTTCGATTAAGGTTTTAGGAATAGCGTGGCAACCACTTACAGACATATTTTCGTATAATGTCAAACCTTTGCACGACAAGGTTACAAAACGTGTTATTTTGTCTGAAACAGCACGCATTTTCGATCCTGTCGGTTTCTTGAGTCCAGTCATCATAGCTGCCAAGATTCTTATACAAGAACTTTGGTTAGCTGGGATTGACTGGGATGCAGAGGTTCCAGAGGGCATTCGTCTTAAGTGGTTGCGCATCGTGTCCGAATTTCCTGAACTTGCCCAAGTCCAAATACCCCGCTTTATTCCAACGCATTCGTGTCGTGTCGAACTTCATGGGTTTTGTGATAGCTCGGAAGCCGCATATGCTGCGGTTATTTATCTCAGAGTCATACACCCTAATCAGGACGTGAGTGTTCATATTTTGATAGCCAAATCGAGAGTTGCGCCACTTAAGAAACTCTCCGTGCCGCGATTAGAGTTATGCTCTGCTTCTTTACTTTCTTCGTTATTTACTTTCGTTCGACGTTCGCTTGGAACCAGAATACCCATCGTCAATGAAGTAGCGTGGACCGATTCGAGTATCGTATTATGCTGGTTGCGTGCTGCACCACATAATTGGACCACCTACGTAGCCAATAGAGTAGTCGAAATTCAAAATACTATCGCTCCTGAAAAATGGAGGCATATTCGGTCTTCGGATAATCCTGCTGACAGTGCCTCTCGGGGTCTGTCACCTTCGCAAATCGGGACGCATCACCTTTGGTGGTTCGGTCCATCATGGCTACTTCTATCAGAAGAGCAATGGCCGATTTCTAATGTTGACATTAACCACACAAAGGTCCCTGAGCGTCGTCAAATACAAAAGGTCAGCGCTCATTCTGCTCATCAGTTGGAAGAGCCTGATTTTATTATTCGTTTCTCGTCATATCATAAACTTACAAAAGTTATTTCATATTGTATTCGTTTCATTAATAACTGTCGTTCAAAAACCAGACATAGTGGACCTCTTACAGTATCGGAATTACACGATGCTTCACTTCGTCTCGTAAGCATTGTTCAAAATATCTGGTTCTCCGCTGATATTCGCAGTTTAAAATCGATGAAGTCATGCTCGAATAGACTTCAACGTTTAAACCCATTCCTTGATGAGCAGGGGCTAATCAGGGTGGGCGGTCGTTTAAAAAATTCTGAGGTAGAATTTAACACCAAACATCCGTTGGTTCTTCCTCCAGAAAGTCATTTTACTAAATTAATCGTTGATCATTTTCATCTAATTAATTTACATTCGGGTTTACAAGCCACTCTTTCGTATATCGCGCGTTATTACTGGATAATTTCGGCCAGACGTGTAATTAAAAAACGTATCTTTCTTTGCATGAAATGTTACCGTCTGAGACCATCTCTGCTGGAGCCTAAAATGGCGGATTTGCCCGAAGCTCGAGTACGGCAAGTACGGCCTTTCGTTAAAGTAGCAGTGGACTACGCCGGTCCACTTTTAACAAAATCAGGGACTATTCGTAAGGCTCACAGAGAAAAATCATATATTTGCGTATTCACGTGTCTCACTACTCGTGCGTTACACGTTGAATTAGTTTCAAATCTATCAACTGCCGCTTTCATGGCAGCTTTACGTCGTTTCATCAGTCGTCGTGGAATGTGTTCGGACATCTACAGCGACAATGGTCGCAATTTCGTTGGTGCCAGTAGTGAACTACGGTCATTATTCAATTTAATAAAAAGTGAAAATCGATTTATTTCGCATTCGTTGTTAAAATATAAAATCACGTGGCATTTTAACCCTTCGGCTGCACCTCACTTCACTGGCATGGCTGAGGCTGCAGTTAAGTCTATTAAATCGCATCTCGTTCGCATCGTCGGCAACGCGGTCCTCACCTTCGAGGAAATGGTGACCGTTTTAACGCAGATCGAATGCACTCTAAACTCGCGCCCTCTATGTCCGCTTAGTTCAGATCCAAATGATCTCGTTGCTCTCACTCCGGGACATTTTTTAATCGGTGAGCCGCTAAATTCATTCGCAGATTATGACGTAACCGAACTAAATGAAAATCGTTTATCACGTTGGCAACTATTGCAACGTATCGTTCAGACATTTTGGAATAGGTGGCACAGGGAATACCTGCACACTCTTCAACAGAGAGGTAAATGGACGAAGTCGAGCGAGAACATTCGAATCGGGGCGTTAGTTCTTATTAACGATCCTAATATTCATCCACTACAGTGGAAATTAGGCCGCGTCTCCGAAGTGTATCCTTCCAAGGATGGCGTTATTCGGGCTGTTTTGCTTAAAACTCAACAGGGATATTTAAAGCGACCTGTACACAGGTTGTGTCCCTTACCAATTTCAGATTAAATCACCTTTAATAACCCTCATTTCATTATAGATTTAATTTAATATTAGTTAAATATAAATTTCTATTAGTAATAGTTTCTTGTTAACTTTTTTCAACTTTTCGATTTCGATAAAATTTTTGATCCTCGTTAAAATTACATTTTAACGGTGGGCGGTGTTCGGTAATATCTTCGTAGTTCGTTTCATTCTGGCAATACATTCACAGTTAATATTTTGTTGCGCATCAATTTGGATTCTACCCTCCTATTTTTCGTGCGACGTGCGCCCGCGCCGCCGCGCCGTTCAGCCCAGTCGTGTCAAGTTCGATTCGCGGTTCGGTACGCGACAGAGTGGTAGCTACATAATTCGGTGTAACGCTGCAATTCGCTTTATTCGTCATCCTTTCAATAATTCGGCTGCAAGGATCATTCTACTTTACGGGCTACTCAGCGGAGTTGAGGTCAAGCTGGTGCAATACAGGACAACCATCTCGGCGCCGAGGTACCAAGCGACGCCACGCGACGGAATAAGGTTGGTGGATTCCCTTTTGGTGTGTGCATTTATTGATTGTAGTGTATTGCCTAGAAAGGGACACTTAAATCTCTATATTCGTTAAACCAAATACAGTCCGCTTTCGGTTCGATTTATCACCACCATAATTTAGAAAACCGGGTTCGGAACCATCTACTCGATTCCCGAGTGCTCCGAGCCCAGGTATATGACAACTCACCCCAACAATTGGAATATACTTACTGCTATAATCATAACTACATTATTAAGCTGATCATATTAAATACTGCTATTTTAAAATTAAATTGTACATGGGTAAAAAATTACATAAATTCATCTTCCATGTTTCTGGAGGCAATGCTCAAAAACTAAAAAAATGCTTTGCCATATTTTTTTATAGACTCGTACCTTATAGTTGATGAGCATAAAGAAGTAATAATTATGTATCTATCACATAAATATTTCGACGCTAGAAAGCAAACACGTAGTAAGTAGTAACCCGCAAATATCAAATTGTTCATCAGAGCCGAAAAACTTCTTGATCTCTGAAAAAAATTCATAACTTCTCTATTTAGTACAGAAGTTATTAATTTTTCTCTGTTTAGTAGAGAAGTGATTTTATTCCAAGTTAGATTTGAACCCAGGACTTCAATCTGCAGGCACGGCAAATAATTAAGCTATACATATAGCTATATTATAGGATTCTCAGACATACAATAAGAAGACAATGGTTGTTATCGTATTTTATTAACACTTGTTAGGTGATATTAGTGGTTGTGTGGTTACGATTAAAATCGCTATCTTGTAAAACAAAGAATGCCATCAAAAACAAAACTTGTAAAAAAAACCAAGTCTCGCAACTCAGTTCTTCTACCGTAAAAAGTTGTGAGATCCATGTAATACCAAGTCGGTTAATTTATTCAGTTCCTACTTAAGGGTCCTTCTGTCTTAAGTTATTACGTAATTAGCTAACCTAACAAGTAACAACATCTTAAAGTGACCATATTATCAATATTAAAAATCTTTTATGTTTTAAACAAATCTCAAGGCTCAAGTTAAATCTTAATGCTAGCTTGTTTACGAAATAGTCGCGATGTTTATTCCGTCGTGTTTTTGCCGCAATGCGTTAATGGTTATTATAGTATGTATAGGTTTATCATTGGTTACTAATAAATACTGGTGATAAACACAAATCCCTTTGTCTCAGTAGTTGATACATAAGAGCAACTGTTATTCTTATTAGTTGGTTGTAAAATAACAAACATATCCCTAATCGTCCCATAACAATGTCCCATAATGTTAATAAATATTCATTCACTCCGAACGGTTACTAACATCCAAGATCTGTAATAGTTATCTGTCACAAATGTCTGCGCCGGATATTAATTGAATCCGGGACCATTGGCAGACAGGGTCGCTACTCGCTACTAACTGAGCTACAGGGTCATACTGGCTAGTGTAATGAATAATGATTATGAATGTAAAAAACCGGGAAGGGGAAGCATTTTGTTAATGATAAACTCATTACCCATCCTTCCTGATTATCGTAAAATAGGTTGCCAAGACTCGTAAGTTCTTTTACATTATCGATTTTAAGAAGTTATCAAATAATAAGAAATACTTGGACAACTACTACTTGGACAAACGTTATCAGCAGGTCGACATCACCGCTTTAAATGAAAAATCTATTGCCACATCTTACAAATCGCGTTTCAGACAAAATGCATGTGGGGTCCCACAGGGGAGCATACTTGGACCACTTCTTTTCTTGGTTTACGTTAACGACCTGCCCGAAACTATAAACCATAAGATAGTTCTCTTCGCGGACGACATATCTATAAGTGTCGTTACAAAATGTAAGGAAAGTCATAACGAAGAAGTAAATCTAACAGCTACGTCAACAATAGAGTGGCTACAAAGAAATAATTTAAGTGTTAACGTAAACAAAACAAAATATATTCAGTTCATCAATCAAAATGCAATTCCATTAAAATTAAATATCAAATATAAAAACGAAACCATAGAAAGTGTAGGTTCCACAAAATTCCTTGGAATCCAAGTAGACAGATACTGCAATTGGAAAGAACATATAGAAAATACTTGTTGCAAAATTAGTAAATTTGTATACGTACTGCGAAGACTGAGCAAAACAGCTGATAATAAAATTGCAGTAATGGCGTACCACGGATATGTGGCGTCAAATCTCAGGTATGGCATAGTTATTTGGGGTAATTCAACAATGTTAAATAAATTATTTCTCTTGCAAAAAAAGTGCATTCGTGCCATACTCGGGCTGGCTCCTTGGGAGTCATGTCGTCCAATATTTAGGGATATTAATATTCTACCTTTGCCATGCATGTACATTTATGAAGTAGCCATATTTGTGAAAAAACATCACCATATTTTTGTAACCAGTAAGAGGTCTAGGCATCCCAACAGATTAATTATAGAAGTTGTAACAAAAACAGGCATATAACTAAGAAATTGCTATGGTATGTGTGTCTGCATTTATAATAAATTACCAGACCAATTGAAAGACAAATCCTTAAATTTATTTAAAAATGAATTATTTAAATGGTTATTATGTAAATGTTATTACACAGTAGATGATTTTTTGGGTGACAATATAAGGAATTGTTTTTAATTATAGATTTAATACATTCTATCCATGAACTGGAAATATAAAAGTTGACTATGCACTTGACATAATATGATTGTTAGTTAATTTGATTTATTTAATTTCATGTAATTTAATTTGATTGTTATTTAGTATATTAATTTGATTTAATTTGACATTAATTAATTTGATGTTATTTAAATGGATTGTTATATAGTATATTATTTTGATTTAATCTGACATTAATTAATTTATTGATTTAATATCCTAGTAAGAATTGTATTAAAATTTAATTTTACTTGTTGTTGCATGCTTATGAAAGCCAAATATGTATGAACTACAACATATTTTATAACATCCTCTGTAACCGTATTTGAAGCAATGAATAAATGATTTGATTTGATTTGAATAGTAAACGCACCCGAAGTTCTTCCTCTTATAGAAAATCCGTTATAGAAAAGTATCGAATTAAATCGCTGAATTAAATGTTGAATCGATAAAACGTTTTGATGTTTGTTGCTTGATGTATGATGAATGTATGATAGATTCTGGATAATAACAAGGGATTTCTCCCAATTAACCATCTTCAATCGCATAATGAGACAGCCTACCTATGCTCATAATTCCTGTCTATTTTCCAGGATAACTTTCTACCACCATCACAAAGGAATAACTACGCGTGCGAGAAGGACCCCACGGGGCCCCTCAACCGCAAGAAGTTGATAGAACACATCAACAAACAGGCACTCGAGACCCCAGACCGGCCCGAGGTGAAGCCCTACGTCGCGGGCGTCGTTCGGGGCAAGAAGGTATGTAACGAGATTATTATGTAACTGCTTTAATCGACTTCAAAAAAGGAGATTCTGTATTCGACCCGTATGTACTTATGTGTAACCTAACCTGGTATCATTATGATGAAGCCAAAAATGTGTAAGGCGATTTAGTAATGGGAGGATGTGTTAGATGTGTAGCATGGTTGTAATATGTTACATGAGTAAGGAATCATTTTAATGGTCATCTGTAACAGGCACTGACGCGTTGCCAGTAAATGGAAAAGCTAGGCAGGTATGGTACCGTACCTGTATATCATCAGAATTTAACGTCCACCAGAGCCTCTAACAGAAAGAAAGGTGATAGCAGAATCTCTAACGTTGATCGGCAACGTATGTATCATACATCTCGCTTCCGATACTGATTTAAGGTCGATGCATACGTAACGTGGACGGGACGGGGACGGGACGTGGACGGGCATAAATAATAAATATACGTGCGTGCCCCGTTCCCGTCCCGTGCAAGCATCCGTGCCATACGCTATCGTTTATCTATATTTCTTAAAACGATGTTTCCAAATCTTCACGTCCCCTCCCGTCGCCGTCCCGTTCACGTTACGTATGCAGCGACCTTAAGTAATGAAAAATCTATTTATTGATTATTTTTAAATTTTATACCTTGCAGAAGGTATGTGCAGGGAAAAAGTGTAGTTACTCGTAATAAGTATGTACTAGGTACGCGGTATGTAATAATCTACAACACGAATAAAAGTTTGGCGTCGTAAAAAGGAAATTCTCTGCAGAGATTCGCTAGCAAAATTGTCAAGAGGTAGTCAGGGATGTTCCCTCACTGTCTCACTCATTCCGCTCATTCATATATCCCTAGGAGTCTCGTCTTGCGTGGTGATACGCCTCCCAGCGGATATAACTAACAGAGGTTGAATAAAATTACGCGATGTTCTTTATGCGTTTAAGTGAACAAAAAAGATAACACATTCACGCCCCAACTCAGAGTCACTAACGCTAACTTAAATCGCTCCTTAGCACAGAATTTGTATGGTGATTCTTAACTAAGGAGCGATTTAAGTAACCGTTAGTGACTCTGAGTTGGGACGTCAACTTATACTTATTTTATTGTTACAAATACAAGGATTTTGTCATAAGGGAATAGATATAAATTAAAATTATAATAAATTGTTTTTACAAATTACGAATTAGTTTAAAAAAATGCTACGGTAAAACAGTGCTATTATTTTTGAGACAGATTTTATTTTTATGGGCTGATTAGTGATTACGTACAAGGACAAAAGCTGTCTCAACTAGCGTATGGAGGTACAACTTCAATTGTTTAATAAATAAAAATAGTTTTTGAATATTAAATATAGTGATATAATAGCTAGATTTTATAGGAAATCACGCCCCCGTGTTTTGAGAAATAAATAAAAAACTTGTTTATATTTGGAGATAAATGATAAGGTATTAATTTTCGATATAAATAATCACTTCAGCGTAAAAATCGTAACAATAAAATCCAGGTTAAATGTTAGGCGTTTCGTAGCGGTATTCTAGAGACCTACTTTTTATTTGGAAAGCAGGTATAAAATTAATATTAATCTTGACTGTCTCACTTAAATATTATGCAAATATTTAGTGTTTGCATCTGAGGTGTTTGCGAAAAGGCAGTTTTGTTGATTGTTTCCTGATTGTAGTAATTTATTTGAATATTGATCTAATGCTGCAGTGATAATATTCTCTCGTAATAGGAATATGTTATTTTAACCTTCGACTTTGCTACTTATTAAGTTATTACCCAGAGACTGTCGTTTTAAATAGTATGATATTGCGATGCAGGTACGATCTCGTTGTAGCTGCACGTCACGTCTTAGTTATTGATCGATTGATGATCTGTACCATACTTTTAATGTAGACTAGCTGACCCGGCGAACTTCGTATCGCCTAACAAAGTATTTTTTTTTTCTAAAATCTTTTTTCTAAAATATTTTTTTTCTAAGTTACTCCTTGTTACATCAGCTATCTGCCAGTGAAAGTCGCGTCAAAATCAGTCCAGCCATTTAAGAGATTAGCCAGAACAAACAGACAGACAAAAATTGTGAAAAATGTTGTTTTGGTGTATGTACCGTGTACCTATACATGAAATGCTCTTAGTAAAAAGTGGTTATTTTAAAATTACAAACAGACACTCCAATTATATTTATTTGTATAGATTTTTAAATTATTATAGGTTTTTGCAAGTTTTATCGGGATTCAACCACTAAAATTTGCATCAAAATCGGTGCAGTGATTTGAGTTTGGAGCTTGGGAGTCACGTCCTTAACGTTCCGCTATAATTTACTGACAGTATCGGTTAAAGTGTTAATATACCTATAGTCCTAATATTTATGTTGGATGTCAGATATACAGTCTTTTACAGTATTTAAATCCGTTTTTCAAAACACACACAAACACTGTTTGAACGTGTTAGGTCGTTCACCTTTCAACAACCCTTTAATTGATAACGAATGAGTGATTCAGTGTTGGCTTAGCTCGGCGGCCATTACGGAAGGGGAAACTCGTACAGGGGGATTTTCCATAATATGAAGGCGGGCTGACTCATATTATGGTGTTTACAGGAAAACTGAAGTGAAGTAGCATTATATTTAGTCGTCAGAGTAATAAAACATGTAGCTTGGTAAACATGTAACTACTGTAGGTAGGTAAACATGTACCTACTCGATTCTTTTATTTGTAATATAATTTTAATTCTTAATCGGTTACTTTGTATTATCTTCAGAAACTTTGTTTTTATAAGTTATCGGTAATCTGCATTGATAAATATGCATTTATCAAAAAATCCTTGGGCTTTATCGTAAGACAAATAATTTATGTGACTTGTTATGATATTAAATACCTACTATTACCTATTTCTTCTGTGGTATTAAACATATATTAGCTTTTGGCAGTACTATGCATAGTACCGTAGTCAATGCGATCATGGTTTATAGGGCAAACATTCTTAAAAAAAAATGTTTGTTTAAAACTTCATCAGATCAAATCAAGAAAATGTAGCGTTAAGAATAGGTAGCTAGTAGGTAGTAACTATTTATAGATTTGTTTCTGTTAATCGAGCAATTACTCCAATGATAACAAACGTAATTTATTATTCAGGTTAATTGGTTTTAAAATTTTAATAGTTCTCGAACGTTTGCGACACTAACCTCGGCCCGTATAAAGCGATCTAAGGTTAATAAAATTTTTCTTTCGATAAAAATTAGTAGCTGTATTTAAATTCCATCTCGTAGCTATATTTTAAATAAGTAATTAATTTAATTGTGCCCTCAATAACTATGACCGTTACCTTTCACTATGAGACTATTATGGTAATCTTTATATGTTAATTTAATAAGTTATATAAAATTACTATTATGTTAGAAACAATACTGCTTATGTAATTGCATGTCTCGAACTCAAGGCTCCTGCATAAGCCAAACGTTTTGTTACAAACATACATATTTAAACAGATGTCCCAGGTTCGGGGACAGAATATACAGGTATTGCATATTTACTTAAGCTCGGGTACTTATTTGTGTTTAAATGTATTTATCAAATAATAAAATTTTTGCCGATGATAATGATGTTTACCGCCGTTACCATGGAAACATACAGAAGTCTGCAACTGAGTTGGAAAAAATACTCTTGCATCTTCTCCCTCGCGGTAGAGCTTTGTTGAAGCAAATTGACTCTCAAGTGTTTTTATAAAATCAATTTTGAATAAACGTGACCTATTTCCAATCCAAGTATAATTACAAGTTTGGTCGAACCGCCTTTGATTTGTCAATGTATTTGTTCCAGTGGATCCCACCGCCGCCACCAGAGAAGGTCCGTGATGCGGAGGAGCAAATCACCATCGATCTCGGAGACGAGTACGAACAGGCTCTCACCACCGCCACACAGGAGGAGATCATCGACCTTGCTGGTATGTGACGTCATTGTTGCACTTAGGGCGCAAGCGAGTAACTGTTTTCATTAGTAAACTAGCTGACCCGGCGAACTTCGTATCGCCTAACAAACTTTTTTCTAAAATAAGTTGCCTAAGTTGCTCCTTGTTACATTAGCTATCTGCCAGTGAAAGTCCCGTCAAAATCGGTTCAGCCATTTCAGAGATTAGCCGGAACAAACAGACAGGCAGACAGACAGACAGACAAAAATTGTAAAAAATGTTGTCATGGTATATGTACCGTGTATACATCCAAATGCACGTAAAAAGCGGTTATTTTAATATTACAAACAGACACTCTAATTTTATTTATTTGTATAGAGTATAGATGAGGCCTGCATGTGAGCTGCTTCAATTTTTTTCAATGTGTAAAGAAGTGTGACATGTATACGCCTGATAACACTTGGCCAGTGTGGTGTATATGGCCTTACCATTTCCAGCGGTGGTAAGTTTCGGGTTGTTATAATGTAGGCTATAGCATCATAGGAATGCTATGCTGCTTGAGCAAAGGAACAGCAAATACGGTCCCAAAACAGGCACACACAATCAGTTTTATTTAATCTTCCTGGCAGATAAAATATTAACAAGCCAAATTCTACTAAGGAAAAATTTTTTTAAAGTAAAAATATAACTTCGCATTCCGTCTCGACATATCTATAATGCGACAGTCGTTTATAAGATTTGTCTTGGAGCAATTTTATAACAATTCGGTCTCTGTCATAAAAAAATTCACGATTCTTAAGTCGTGGTAATGCTATTAATACATGAAGCATGTAACATGTAGTTATATTCGTAAGCCTGTCTGAATAATTTTATGATATTGTTGTCAACGTACTCACCGTTGGTGATATAGAGTGGTCTATGCGTGCAATGGCGGTTTGTGAATATTTGGCGCGCATCCAGTCTCACACCGGATGCTCTTTACTCTTGACATTCACAATTTTTTTATGGAATGCCCCTTGACGAGGCTTATATTTGTTGTATTAGTAACACGAATTACGAAGGAAAAAACAATTATAACTTTTATTAATGTACGTGATTTATGTGCGGGACAAGTGGTTTTTTCCCTCTACAATTAAATATGTTTACAATGCTCTGCCAGAATGTTTTCTAGATAAAAGTTACCTTATTTCCTCGTAAAAGACATTTTCCTTGCGTCACGGTATCATTATTTTTTCTTACAAATAATTAAGTCTTCATAAAGTTTTGTAAGTGTACTATAATACAATAATTATATTGTATTTGAACGTGGTTTGTTTCAGCTATCCTCGGCTTCCACTCCATGATGAACCAGGACCAATACCACGCGTCGCTGCTGAACAAAGGACAACCGGTCGGCCTCGGATGGGATGGTATCACTAAAGCCACTAAACAAAAGGTAACTTCGTCTCTTTGGCTTTTCATGATGTAGCTCTTACAAGACATATAGCTGACCCGGCGTACTTCGTATCGCCTAACAAACTTTTTTCTAAAATAAAAGTAGCCTAAGTTACTACTTGTTACATCAGGTATCTGCCAGTGAAAGTCAGACAAACACACAGACAGACAAAAATTGTAAAAAATGTTGTTTTGGTATATATGTACCATGCATACCATCCAAATGCACGTAGTAAAAAGCGCAATATTACAAACAGACATTCCAATTTTATTTATTTGTATAGATTAACAGGAACTGATATGACGTACATATATCACAAAAAAATCTTAATTTTATTTAAAAGATATTGTATCTGTATCTCTTACCATAGAGTGGTAAGTATGTTAAAAATATCAGACTTTGAAAATAGTAAGGGCTTTTATTGACATATGAATATTACATTTAGGGCTTGTTTCACAATCTTCAAGTAAGTCCGAAGTAAGCTATTCGTTGGTTAAGTTGACATTTCGTGTATGTAAAATGACACTTTAACGTCACTTTAACCGGCGAATAGCTTATTCAGGACTCTACTTGAAGATGGTGAAACAAGCCCTTAATCTCCTGATTTAATCGTAGCGTTGTCACACGTAAATCGCTTAACAAATTCTAGTTTTAGTTCCAGTCTTTCTTTATTGCTAAGTAAAATTGAACCTACATACTCGTGGTTTGCATATGAGGTCCTTCTCTGCACTTTTGTAAACATTGCGATATACGATTTTATTACTTTAGGAATTATAAACTGATTAATTTACAAAAAAATACGATATAAATTAGGTGTAATTTATATGACAGAAACTATTTGTCGTAATGTGCCATAAATTTGTTTTGGCAAACACTCAAGACAGAAATGGAAGTTAATGCTTTCATTGGTGTATAGTATTTATTATTGCGAACATGTTTAAAGCTTTAAAAGTAAATCATGTTTACGTTAGTAATTTATTTATAAAATATCGTTATTGTTAAACGTTTATTTAATCACTCTTGGATGAGTTATTAGGCCATACAAAAAGCTTTACTGTTATCCTAGAGCCCTTCGTTGGCTAGTGGGATATAGATGGTCAAACTGATGGATTCGGACCGAAATGATACACAGCAGAATATTATATTTCTGCATACTCTGCTGAATACTATTCATTGTACACTTTGTAACAATTTCAATAGTACGTACAGATGTGGTCTGATTGCTAAAGAACAATTTTAATGTGACCTTAAGGCAGACAATAAAGAAAAGAGGTGGATGCACAAACAGTGAATTAAAAAGAAGATAGTTTAAGTATTAATAAACTATTAAAATACATACATGACGGATCCAAAAATGTCAAGAATTGATTGGAATCAAGTCTGTAGACTTAAGTGTGGTATGAATACTCACTCAACCTTTGTTATGTAGGAAGTAAAATACTAATTACGTACGTGTCGTAATTATTGTTATCATTGATTTTCAGGTGTTCCCTATGGACCCACCAAACGATACGGACACCGAAGACACCGTTAACAGGGTGAAAGAAAATGACCAGAAGCTCACAGATCTCAATTGGAATAATATTAAGGTATATTTTACATGATCTTTAGAAACAGCCGATTTCGTCTATATCGACTATTATCAAACAGTTTGACTCTCACTAGATTTTCTTTTACTGAGGTATGTTTAACTCACCCAATAACACAAAATAACAAAGACATCGCCGATGCGTTGCTGGCCAAGAAAAGAGAGAAGAAAGAAAGAAAGTACTGGCTCTTAAGCCACCCGATGTCTTCCAGAACACTCTAGTCATCGTTGGTGATTGAATCAAACAAGTGAATGACAGATAACCAGGCAGGCTTCAAAAAATAATACCTGTAATAATATTAATGACTTAGTAATAATAAATTGAAATTGTTATTTGCAGAACATAAGTGACGAGAAATTCGAGAGGCTGTTCGAGGCGTTAAAGACGAACACTCATCTAGAGGTATTGTCGCTGGTGAACGTGGGACTAAACGACCGCACGGCGCAGTTGTTAGCCGACGCGTTGGAAGCCAACTCTACTCTACGGGTCGTCAACGTGGAGACAAACTTCATCAGTCCCGGGGGAGTCTTGCAGTTAGTCAAGTCGCTGCTCACCACCACTAGCGTAGAGGAGTTCCGCGCTTCCAACCAGGTATAGTAATAATAGTAATAAACTACATTTCCCTTTGTCGCGGCTTGTATTGACACGTATAAATAAGACATCATAAAATACCCACAGTGCAGGAACAAATGTGAATTATCTAAATATCTTAAAATATTTGCTTAAATTTATTTGCTAAATATTTTACTTTTTTTAAATCTAGATCTGAGATGGAACTCAGTTATCATTTTTTTATGAATAATAACACCCATGCGATTTTCCATTATTCCGTTATGCGATATTCCGTATTTGATATTGATTCTCGCTATGTAATTCCGTCCGCAGCGGTCGGTGGTTCTCGGTAACAAGACCGAGATGGAGATCACGCGGCTGGTGGAGCGCAACCCGTCGCTGCTGCGGCTCGGCCTGCACCTCGAGTACTCGGACGCGCGCCACCGCGTCGCCAGCCATCTGCAGCGCAACATCGATAGAAGTGAGATGATTAGTTTGATAATATCGGACGCTTTGGGCTGGGCTCGGGTAATGTGGAGGTTGTGGGTTCATGTTGGTATAGTTGGAATCTAAATATCGCCCACTTTAAGCAGGGCGTTGAAATGTGGAGGTTGTGGGTTCAGATTGGTGACCACGAGGCGTTTTTGTGCTAGTAGGGAGTGTTCAGTAGTGGCCCATTAATGAGTTGACGCCAAAGCAGGTTATTTGACTGAGTGCAAGTCCAGTCGGTCTTTTAACAAAATTACCTATGTGGAAGTTGGTACACTTTTAAAACCAGTGGCATTATACATACATGCAGCGTATATGATATCTCTTAGAAGTGCAATGGTAATGGTATCTCTTAGGCAGTTCAGTATGTTGTAGTACTAGTTATTTCAAGAGATACCTACTTGACATATTTAGAGGAAAGTTGAGCTAGATAAAATTGTTATCTATTAGGATTTACTTGTTATAAATAAATAAACCTATAGGCTAGCCTTGGTTAGCCTATCTGTATACGCAGTTATTTTAGGGGAATACCAATACTCTTTAACCATCGTATATGGAAAGTCTGAGGTGTTTCGTATGAAAGTTTGGCCATTGTCTAACACTTTAGTTATTCCACAGAGGCATAACTAGTAAAACATGAGTAACATTTAAGTTGGTTATCGATAGTCATGGTCTACTTATATACTATTCCTGTAGGAGGCTGACTATGTTCACACACAAAACCGTACACAAGAAAATGTTTGAACGTGTACATACAAACAGGTTGTGTGAACAAAATCACGAGGTTATTCTACGACTAGTTTACATACGATTTTATTAATTTTGTTTTATTTAACGTTATTTCGTTCTTAGCAAATACATTGTATAATTTATTATGTCATAGAAATCAAAATCATAATGCACAAACATTGCAAGAATTATGACATGAAGCACGACACAGAAGCAACACGATACGTCACTACATTATTGCACTGCGCACAATAATACTGAACACAGAACAACAGACAACAGACAAAAGAAAACTGTTTTAATTATCTATGATTGGAAGATGGTTGCCAGCTTCAAGCACGAAACGACATAACAGAATAACAGAATATAGGAATATGAACTAAAGAATTCATAAGAAGATATTCAAGTTGCCCTGCTACACTTACAGAATATATTTATTGACATGATAAAATATTCCTACGTATACAACATGTAATATTTTACAGGTAATTCACATAAATGTGACATACAAATACATACATAGAAGAAGTAAGCTTAGCTTGATTAGCTTACTAATGCATCAAGTAAAAATAATGTTTACATAACAATACAGTAACTATACAGAACGAATGTTGCAGTCAACACTGATGTTACCTAAAACTACAAATTGAATAGAGAAAATATTTTTAAGTCATTACAGTGTTTTCACATTACATTAGACAGGTTTTACACTGACGTAAATATACATCATCGAAGAATGCTTACTATACAAAGTAACAAACTGATATATTGTATGTGAATCATTTATAGTATGCTGTCGTCTATGAATCATTGATCAGTAACATATACATCTCATATTGACTTAAAGATCACCAATCAGGAATCGAATAATTTTAGCAAATACATTTTCACACCACATAATATCAGATTAGAATCAGCACTACCAGCTTTATATGGCCTATTTTTTAATTCTAATTATTTGAAAAACATTACGTAATTGTTATTTTGTTTAATTTGTAATTGGTTATAAATAAAGTTAGGCTTTTACTAAGTTAGTGCGCTTACCACCCAAGACTTGCCACTTACCATCAGGCGGGATCGTAGTCAAGCATCAACCTAAAATTCACTTATAATACAAATATTATGTTCAATAACGATACAATAAACGTAATGATTTACAAATGTATGATTAAACTTAAGTTTAATTAGTTTAATGTTGTGTATGATCAATGTTCATCTATGGACGATATTAAGATCATATCGGATTGTATCGGAAGATGAAAGAAGCCATATAGTTGGTATGACTGTCAGCCGTCATGTAACGTGCATACATTGGATTCAGGAGGCGTGCGGTACTACCACGGCTCGTTCCCGCGCCGCCGCGCCCGCTCTCGATAGTAATCATGCATTATTTATGGCGTTCACCCCATTACCACTTCAGGGATGTCACACCACTGTAGAATAAGTTATGGCCTGTCAAAACGTGTCGTGTTAATGTTACCCAAAACAGTGTCCTAATATCGGACGGGAAAAAGTACAGATGGTTATTTTATTTATGTATGCGATAAAGATCTTATCTGTAAATAAAGTATTTCAAGTATAAGTCACCTATTAAAAAAATATGCTGTAAATTATTAATCAAGTCTAGTGTGACATCCCTGTATACCGGCCATAACACAACGCCACGTGAAAGTATGACGCCACGGGCGGTTTGCGCATCCCCGCTTATTAACCGCCACTGAGAGAATCCTAATCGAATCGGTCTCGGCAGATTGCCGTGTGCTAAAACGGACTAGCGTGTCCCTCCGGCTGCGGCTGCCACGCGGCCCACCCCCAGCCGTGGGCATCGACAGTAGCTTCTTCAATCTCACGCCGCCCAGCGCGGAAGCCGTCACACCTACCAAGACCGATGTATCGATCGCTAAAGACGCAGAAAAACCGACGTCGATAGAAATCGACGGCAAACCGCTCAATGCTCAAGAATCGAGAAACCAACCCGGCGTGGAAGTACCAACCAAAACCGATGAATCCATCGCAAAAGATGAGGAGAAACCTACATCGATAGAAATTGACGGCAAACCGCTCAATGCCCAGATTGGCCAAAAATCGATAGAATCGAATGACGGGAAAGCTGAGGATAGATTCGTGCGCGCGCAGCCCCCCGATATAAACCCCAATCCCCACTCGTGAGTACACGCGCTATCCCACTCACACACACGCGTGCTCCCAGTGTATTAAACTCCGTGTTGACATTTGTCCACTCGATCAATTACTTGAATTAAAGCAATCGCAGTCAATTAAAGTGAATTTAAATCGATCGAATGGACAAATGTGGTAGCCGATAGACGATCTGTTATACGGATCAGCACATTGAGGTAACCTGTGTTCCATAGTCACAGTATGTGTTCTCCATTACAGTACGGAAAGACCTAACGCTGCGACTTCAGTTCAGGTTCTTTAACAACCTGCAAAAGGGGGCGCGTAGCCAATAGCAATATGTAAAGGTCAGGCTTCCGGCACATGATGTTGGCACGGCAGCGTATAACATACTTCGCTTCGATTAAAGCTTTTTTCAAGTTTTACACTCACACAAAATAAAATTATTGCGGTGCAGTTTTATAAACCTTTGCTCAAGGGCTTGGACCGGTTTAATATTTTAGTTGGTTACAAAATGCGATTTTTTTAACTCTGTAATAATTTAACCTTTTTTATTATAAAAGATTTAAACGTGAATTGAGCAGTAAACTATGGTCTAATATGTCTTATTCAAGTAACACCGGGGCGGAACACAAATTAAATGAACGTGGTGGAAGTTGAAAACTGTTTTAATTTTTATTCTTTTACAAGAAAAAAAACCAGTTACAAGCCTTGTTTAAAGGTAACATGCATATATAATATTGTTTCGTAAAAAACAGTTTTAAACACCAATAAATGTTCTACACTTTTGTTAAGTCATGGAGAAACACTTTGAAATCCAATGGTTTTCATAGAACTGCACCAATTTTAAGTATTTTTGAATGACATTGCCACTCAAGTGGCTCTTTCAGTTAACATTTTGTTGTTCTTAATTCCTTCTTTAAAAAATAATCTTTAATTTTATCACTAGACACAAACATGACATTAGGTAGGTTCTACTGTGTTTTAACCGTTAACATTTGATTTTAGCAGGGAGGGGAGCGTAGGCCCGAATGATAATTTATAGAAACGTCGCCAAACCCCGGTAAAAGTCCAGTTTTACTTGGCGCGAATGGTCGAGCCGTTTAAGATCTTTATGCCGTGCATTTTCGGGAATAACTTTTTATTACAGCAAAGGCTTATGCTAATATATAGTTCGGCTTGAGAGCCCTTCGTTCGGGGGGTAGAAGCTGCGATGGACGTACTATCTGTTTTGTATTCAATGAATCATGTTTGAAGATACATGTCATAGTTCGCCGTGAAACTAACTTGAGCATGAGTGTGTGAACTAACTCGAATGCAACGAATGATGTTTTTTACTAAGCGTTTATTATTACTATTACGAACGAGACAGCATGTCCGAGTTGTTATGTTTGTCCTTGTCTGACTATAATACGATGTTTCGATCGAACCTTGTTTGTTTTACAGCATTTAGTTACGTACCCGTTTATATTGGTGTTCATTACCAACTTGTCAAAATAGGTACTTTTTGTACAAATTTACTTGAAGATTTTTTTTATGATAAATTATATTACATTGTTTAATGATTATCTATTTGCATTCAGATTTTAAGAATTATATTTCTGAATTTTGTTACAAAATTGTTTGCACAGAAAATCAGCAATAGATGCCATGTAAATTTATTTTGAATGCAGAAGCTTTTTGTACTTTTTCTATATTCTGTGCTTCATCAACTTTAGTTATTTAATTTGATTGTCTCGAAAAAAAACTTACGTCCTTCCAAATAAATCCTTAAAACTTGCTCATCAATGAATCATTCATACCTGTATGAATAAATGATTCTAAATTAAAAAGTTAAACTGTTGGTAATGGACGTCGATAGTGTTGTCTGTATGTACATAAACCTTGACCTGTGTCGGTGTGTATGCATTGCAGTACGCCAGCAGAGACGCAGCCAGAGCGCAGCTTAGAGCCCTGAGCGCCACCCGTGGTGAGTGCTTTACTGTTTACATCGACCGTAGGCTGCGGACCTTTAGCTGTAGGACACACCTATAGTCCACAGACCTCAAACTAAAGATAACGGAAAATTACGTTAAGTATTTCACGTTTTAAATATAGTTTAGACAGAGACTTATTGTTAGTTCGCTAATTTTCTGTTTTCAATATCTATCTATGCATAATCCTCGAGTCAGTCGTCTAGCAACTGTAAAACGTGATGATATAAATATAAACTTTGCCTACAGATTATACAGAAATTATGGGTAGATAGAATATTCAAAACGGTACATAGTTTATCTACACCTATCTGCCTCTCCCATATTTTATTTACATTACTATTTTGCACTTAGTATTATATTATTTCATATAAATGGTCACATGATTATGTGTATATCGTTATAATACATTATGAGCCATGTCAAGAAATGTAAAAATCTAAAATGTCCATGCAACAAAACGCTTAAGATTGATAACAAATATAATATTATGAATAAAATAATGAAGGATGGATGAAATATTAGATTCACATTATTGGCATGGTGGCATATTAAATAAGAGCGATTTCTGCATTTGATCAATCAAAAATCATTCCTCATTTAATGACTTAGGGTGCGTTCAGATTATATAACATGTACATATATATAACTTTTGTTATAACATGTCCACATTGTTTAACATTGCTTATCGTCCCTATGAAACATGCTAAATAACTATGTTTTATAACATATTCTTATGTTATATAGTCTGGACTCACCCTTAGGTTGATAGGTATAATAAAATTCTGATTTAGTGAAATATGAAAATAGGATAGGAATACTAAATAAAAAAACGAATTAAAAGTACTCTGATTTGTTAAAGTTAAAATCTGCACAGCATTTTTACATTTTTAACTTTATTATTTTTACGGTAACAATGTCTGAGCAGAATTTCTTGTTTTCGGTTATTTTTTGTATTGCAATAAATACTGCTACTCCTACAATTTACAGTAATAATTTAATAATTACAATATTTTTTTATTATTGGATTTACATTCATATTATTATAATTCTTACTATATACATAGATCGATGTTTATTTTTTTTATTACGTATAGTGTTAAATACTATCAATTGTTCATAGTATTGGAATAGATGAATAGATAAGGTAAGATATTCTCCCCAGGGCATTTTGTTAAACAAAATAAATAAACAGTTGTGTTATTCGCATCATGTGCATGATCCAATTGCATTTCCTTGTCACTAGAAGCACTGCTAGCTGCTAGCTCCCTCTATGTTCAATGTATCTGTAACTGTAACATCAGTTAGTGTCGCGGATAGAAAGGTTTTCATTTGAGTTTTGGTAATATTCGATTTATAGAATGGATAAAGTTTTTTTTATTTATTTCATAATTTTATTATTTCGTTAATATTATAGAATTTTATTGATTAATTTCTTGTGTTCTTTACAATAATGGTAATTTTCTATGGTATTGTATTTTAAAATAAATACGGTTTTTGGGGGCAAAAATAATTACATTATGATTCATATTACTAATTCCACACAATGTTCCACTACATTATACACATTAAAAACTTATCAATAATAAAACATGGTCATTCGAGGCTTCATGGTCATTCGATACTTCAATTTGCATAACTGTACATGAATAGTTCTGTATTTCCGAACTCCATTTCAAGGTCACTGTTAAATATACAATTTCATTAAAGTATGTAGCAATATGAGTTGCTATTGGAATCGTAAATAGGTAACAGCTACTAATCGCAGGTAGTTTTCTTAACTGAGTCTGTACGTAATGCTATAATTTCAATCTAAACAGCATCGTACAGATGACGCTAATGAAAAGTTTTTGAGGCACATACATACACTTTATTTAACTAGTTTTATCGCAATATAGTTATGTTATTTATTACATTACATTATCATTTTTACAACTTGTCATCTCAATAATTGAATGATAAGTAATTGATAAGTCTCTTCCCTAATGAAAACAGGTGAGTTCATAAGAATAGCAGCAACTAACTTTCAATATTTCTTATTCCACTTTGCAGCATTGTAACATTTCGGGTTAAAATAATGCAATAAAGCGTATGGTTCATTATTATGGTATTCGCACTATTCGCCGATCCTTAAAAAACCAAGGAAACCTCATCCGAATAAATATTTTAGGTATATATTGTTGCTCGAAAGCAAAATACATACTACTAAAACGCTATTTGTGGCAAAATTAGTTACATAGTTTGCTTGAATTTTTTTCTTCGTCGATTAGTCTGGTTCTAATTCTGATTTGGCCTTTTGACATTTTAGTTTTATTGGCTTTCCAGTGACAATACAGCGATTTTTATTAGTATTTTTATTTTTAATCTTTAAATTAATATACATTATCTGTGGGTGATACAGGTGGGCGTGTCCGCCGCTTGACCCGGTTCACACGCAGCCGCAGTTACGTGGTGGGCTGGATTCCCTGACCGCCCGCACACACTCACACACACACAAAACACACGCGCGCTCGTTGGCTCTCTGTCGCAACGCTCTTTGTCAATGTGTAGTGTGGATCTAGTTGTAGAAGTGGTACTTGGTAATTTCGTTTTAGCTCCATTGACGATCGACGTTAGCTTGCGTAAATTGCTTGCTAATGCATGGGATGTACTTTTTTTAACATCAGCAAGGCTATTCTGTTTTGTAACTCGACAGCGGAATCCGCGATGAGTGTCAAAATCCTATCTTTAATCGTTTGAAGTTTGACACTCATCACGGATTTCGCTGTCGAGTTACAAAACAGAATAGCCTTACAGTAGTGAAATCCCCACCATGAGTGAGTTTATAGCGAGATTACTAAGTATTATATTCTCTCTACAGCTATAATGTAATCGACAAATTTTTGTAAAAGTAATTATTTTGTAATAAATGTAGTTATATTATGCCAATTGTATTCGAAATCTAATATCTTTAATCCAATGTCACACAGGCAAAGGTTTGTGATGTATTCTTGACTCATATCTTAATGGCTAGATCCTTGTTGCCTGTTATTATTCGTGGTTTATATATAAACATAGAGTCATTTTGTTTAAGTATATAAAGTTTTTGGACTGTTATACATAATGATATTTAATTTTTAAATGCGTTCGATCATTTGATAAATTAAGGCATTTTATCGAAAATTTAGAGGCTTTAAATCAAGTAGAGACAATATTTTATATACGAGTTTTTTTAAAGTCATGGGAAGCTGCGATCCATTCGAATCTTTTAGCCTTTCAATTTATTGATTTCTTTTACAAGGAGGTCTGGAGTCTATCATAGTGCTCTATAGTCTGATACCTAATCTAAGATGGACGTTGCGTTCGTGACTTTAGTACTCAGTTATAATGGGCATGATGACAGATTTTGAAATACTGTTCTATATTGTTGAGAAATATAATATAATTACAACGTTTATCATATTTCCGCAAAAAAATAAGGTTTAGTATAAAATAAATACATAATAATTTAATATAAATATATACATTTCAATTTATAAGTTTAAAATTCGCACCAAAACACTTCGAAGTGTTATGGCGTTGCTTGTGACGTCACGCCTCAGGAAAATAATGGACAAGATGTCATTATTAGTATGGTCATAATCGTTTGTTTAAAGAAGCGTGATGTAATTCGCGCTTATTGAGACTGATTGGCGTTCAGGATATTATGGCGGCTTGCCGTATTTTGTAGTTTTATTTTATCAAAAATATTTTTAATCTCGCTCATAATATCATAGGGTTTCATTAAATAAATACATAATTTTAGTGATTTTTACTTACTGTCATCATGCCTATTATGTAATGTGTTCAGTTCGTTAGGCGACAAAGACGATAATTTGATAATACGTAATACTACACACTAGCAAAGACCTGGCTTGACAGAGTACGTGTACAGTTGTAGGTTGAATGTGGAACATCGAACAAGACTTGTGATTTTATGATGACGTAGTTTCGCAATAGATTCCCTTCGTACCACTAACTACCGACAGATGGCAGGCCCATCGCTAGCCTAAGAATAAACTTAACATTTTCAGTGTTTTTTTTACAAAAATAAGGTCACAATTCTTGTATGTGTGATTGGTAATGTATGCTCTAATATTAATTATTGTTATAGTGTGCTAATGAATCGTATTAATTATATCTTTAAATTGTAATATATTTTATAGATGTGCACATTCCATTAATGCATAACATGCTTCTCTTAAGTTTAATGAATAAGTTATGTAAGTATTCGGCGTTTAATATAATTCAAAAATGTATTTATTAATGGTATTAGTGTTAAACATTTGCAAAATTTTAGATAAAATATTTCTGTCATTTAAGAACTAAATTCAGTTGTAAAGATAATTTAGAATTTAGTGGAGACGAACCAATATTTGCACTTATCACCGTCGAAGTATTTTTTTGATAAATTAGAATTTTACGTCTAATTTTGCCTTTGTCAATTATTGCTATTACTTAAAGCAACTTCGTTCACTTAAGACTGAAGAATAGCGGGAGAATTCGTGACCCTCACTCCATACGATTTATATTTGAGGTCTTTAGTGAGAGTATCAGCATAATTTGTTAGTTCTATCAAGAAGCTTCGTTGTCGTGCGAGGGCTTTAGATTTCTACTCCTATCCACCTCTGTTCATAAAAGGAACACATTTGTAAATTACTTAAATATGAATGTTACTATTCGTATCTATTAGGTACGTTTCTTAGGCACGAAATAAATTGCCTGCAGATTAATTATAACTAAGACGGACTGTATCAGACTGCTATATAAAAATAATAATAGTGCGAAGGTAAATGTCTTCACAAGAACAAGAGAAGTCATGTTCTGCGTCAATGGAGGTTAAGTTAACTCTTAAAATTTTCAATAAAGCACTAGGTCTCTTCGCAGCGTTAGTACTGTGCCTTCGACGTTTTATATCGATGTATTCGGCTTGTCATAATACACTGCGGATGGGCGTTTCTTCATTGGACAATACGACGTCACAGTTTTATAATTCAAGTGCTGCGATAGTGCTGTTATAAAGGGTTTTAAAACGTTACTTAACACTACCATGTACTGGTGTGGCAGCACCTTTAAGCTTCACGCTACTCGCACGCACACAAGTTTGCGTGCACACAATACATACATAAGATGTCGCCGTGTGGCCTAACGCACACATGAAAGTCTGTTTGTGTGCACAATACAATGTCGTATCGTCCACTGAAGAAGCGGCGATGGAAGCTTTGAATGTACGGCTTTCAAGGTATAAAAACCTTTTGCTTTCTTGAAACTAAAAAAATATTTTGCTTACCTTTAAATATAACTTTATGTATATTTGATAGACAATCGACTCGGTCGCCGGGTATCTTGGTGTCCATACATTGTGATAAACATCATGTTTTTCCATTTAAAACGATATTGCTTGACTTTTTCAATTTAGTTTCAATGTAAGAGAGATTATTTGTATATGAATTTAGACTTTTAAAGTGTAATTCATTTATTGTACCGATTAATGAAATTATGAAATTTACTTTGTAATGATAGATTTATGTCGATGTGGTTATGTTCAGGAGCATTTGGTCCAACGCATACCTTGACTAGTAAGAGTCGCAGTTCTGTAGTTTGTGACAAAAAAAAAAGTTAATAAAAGTACATAAACTTATTCCTGATCTTTATTTACACCCAATACCTCGTCCTTGAACTAAACATTACACCATTTACCGGTACATTTTACCATTGATATCAACGCTTGAAAGGCAAAAATTACCAAGCGACATGTCGACAACTTTATACTAGAGCATTTTAAAGTTTTTAATTTTAGAAAAAAAATCTTTAAGTCACAGCTACTTAATTCCAATGAATGTTACATTTTTACGATTTTTTTCTAAAATTAAAAACTTTAATATGCTCTAGTGTAAAGTTATCAACATGTCGCTTGGCCTTTCAAGCGTCGATATTATAGGTAATCCTTATAATTTTATCTTTTACCCTACTAGCAATACTATCAAGGTATAATCTTGTTTGATTATTCTTCATGGTTTCTCCTCCAAGTTCGTAATTGTTCTATAATCATTGCCAACTTAGGATTGCCACCCAATCGGTTGATCTGGAATAAATTAAATAGTCATTCTTTAGTTAGGTAACGTATATTCGTATGATTCGTACCATGCGATATTATGAGAATGCATTTGGCACAAGAAAAGGAAATGATGCAAGTTTAAGATCTTTTTTTACATTTTACAGTCGCGAGGAATGTTACAAACTTATAATTTTTAACCTGTTCGCCTGGTTCAATAATGCCATATTTGAAAGCCAAATTTCGCATTCGCGATATGAACAACCTGACGTTCGTTACATTTATTTATTTATTTTTGCAACACCTCTATAAAAATCTTAATGCCTGACGGCATTTTCTAAAAGTCAGCCTCGGGTGCTGGTGAAAAAGTAAGATACCTAGGCCCAAAATTGTCGATGTTATCGGTCAATAATTTTTAATGAATATCTAATACCACCTAATACTGTACATACATACACATAATATAGTATAAGTACTATTTTTTCTTCTGTGGTATAACTACAAGCAGCAATTTGGTCTTAAAAGGAAGACATTTTTTTAGTTTATAAAGAGAATGTAGTGAGGCCTTTACTTTACGGCTTACCTACTTCCGAAACATGTGTTAGCCAGGTCATGCGACTCGATAGTTGTTCTCATCGATGATGAGAAGGCTAAGATTTTTTACGGCATCGCACCACGGAATTAAAACTTTGTTGTAAAATATGCCCGTGATCTTGGACTCTCCACTATAATAGCCCGACTCTTTTAATTTAAAGGATTAACCGTCACGCCATACAGCTTCGACCACATTTTCACAGCCTTCAAATCACCCTCAAATTCAGATTCAATATATCGATGGCGCTACTGAGTTCGTCTATACCGGACTGTATGTATAATTGCAAGTCGTCGGCATAGAGATGATACGAACAGGTAATAAAGTAATCCGCCTTGCGGATCGCCAGTTAGAAGGTCAGTCCAGTTAGAGCACTTCCGATCTATACTCTAGTCGTTTTGCAGCCGATAGAAATGTAAACAAACCATTACAATAGTTTTCTAGGGTTTTCACCAACCGACATGAATTTGTACACCAAATGCGTTAATTATTTAGACAAACTACTCATTATGCATGGCATGGCCACCCGGAAAAAAACAACCCCGGGAGTTTCTTGCTGCTTCTTCTCCCGGGCTCTCTCACAGTAGGGCCTTGTTGAAGCATTGGCGTAGCTTGCACGACTTTCGAAAAGTGTTTGTAAACCAAACCAATTTTGAATAAAAACATTTGATTTGATTTGGAAGTCATCGATAACTTTGATTAGCGATGTGGTGACATAATGTGTATAGAAATTATTTAATTATTTACCTCGTTTTCAATATCATTTTCCATTCTTCGTAATACATCTTCAGTGTATTTAGCACTGCCATTTTTTTCAAGCAACGAAATGCAATGGTTGATTAATTTCAAGTCACTAGTGCGTTGTTTCAATATGTCTGTTTTATTGTTCAGGGTGGTCAATAAACGATATAATAAATAATAATACAATAAAATTACACCTGCAATTAACAACATTTCAAAAATGTTAAGTGCTGAAAAAATAATGCCTTTTTTTCATTTCCTTTATTATAAGTAAACGAATGCACAATTTTATTTTGACACCTATATGTACAGGTTTTGTTTTTGGTTGGTTTAAAAACTAAATTCAATAAGGACATTTTTTGCGATTGCTTTGCAGACTACTAATTAGTTTACTAATTGGTTCGGTCAAGTTAGACATTCAAGGTTACAATAATTCACATAGAGCTTAAAATTTGTACGAATGTTCGGAACACCAGTGTGGTTTTTTCTATATTTTTTTAAGTTATTCTGCTATTCCGGGCCGAGACGAATGTAACGAATCATAGATCAGATAGTTCAGCCATTATTGAGTTATAAGTATTCTAACACAACTTTCATATAATTATATAAATTATTGTTATTTTAGTTGCTTCATTGGTAATTAAGTATTGTTTAATTAAATGATAGATAGATTATATTCTAAGAATCGTAAAATTCACGTATAGTTGCAGAGACTAATATTTTTACATTGATTATTGTCCAAGAGCTAGGAACCCTCCGAGTAACGGTCTTCCTGTAAGGTTAGAAATTATAATCATTATTGAAGTTTTGAGGAAAACGTTTTGATGTTTGTTCATTTCATCTGCAATTTTTATTGATATTTGGTTGACAGGGAAAAAATTAAACAGGTGTTTTCAGTTATATATCCAAAACCTCTGGATAATTTAGCAGATGAAGTAATAATAAGTTACGCTTTAATGTTGTGACTTTTGCTTTTACTAGGCAAATTACTTGAGCATAGGTATGGATGGATAGCATATAAAAAGGATACTCATTATTTCTTCGGCATTATCAGATGTGTGGAGGGAGTGAATAATGGGAAGGGTGAACTTGCCGTCCGTTATATCACTGTCACCGTGAATATTCTGGAATGGACATCAATAATCAACAAATTAATGTTACGAACACGGACCTGAAAAAAAAACGGACGTAACCTCGTCTAATCGAGAGTGAAGCATAGCAATGGCCGTCCGCTTACCATGTGTGCGTAGTTTTTGATTCGCGATTGAAGCAGTGAAGTGTCAATGTGTGGGTGTGTGTACTTGTACGAATAGAGAGTTGGTATTACTATGGGTGCATCACTGAATTTGTTCTTGGGATTACGTCCGTCTTTTTTTTAGGTCGGTGGTACCTGCATGATATTTAAAACATTCGTTTATAGATATTTACCTCCGCGTTCGGATTGTCTGCTAGTGCTTTTAAACTCTGTAAAAAATAAGTATAGCTGTAAGACCCAGCGCTACAAATAGAAGAGAATTAATATGGTTGTTTCGAAATCCGTGGGGAACGTCCAAGAGAAGATTAAATTCTTATGGTTTATAACTTATAAGGGTTGGGAGGTACTATATCGCCAGGAGTGCAAAATACCCTACTACCACGAAAGAGTTTCCTCGGGATTAGGTATACTGAGTATACGACCACAGTAATCTTTACTGTGATACGACCTGCGGTACAGGAGGGATCTGGCGCCATATCTTCGTCCATTGTTCACCAGAGTGCACCACTAGCAAGGGAGGTTTGCTTCGACTTGAGATGAATGGTGTCTTTTAGGGCTCTTACATTTCTGTCTTATTAAATGTGAAGACAATCGGTTGCATTCAATAAAGTTCAGTGTTAGTCATTTAAGTATTTGGCTCTTACAATTGAACATTAGCTTTAGACTTACCTCTCGGTTAAACAAGTTGCAGTAATCGTCCCTTAGCGCATAGTACACACCTATCATTATAGCAATCTCTTGATAGTTTTCCGTACGGTCACTGAATAATTGTAACAATTGTACGATTCCGACCAAAATATTTGAAGATTCTGCAAAATATAAGCGGTAGGCATACACATTTTATTGAAAATATGGTCTCTATTAACATTTTTCTTGTTTTATTGAGTAAATAATCGAAGAATAAGGAGACGAACAAATGACAGGTAAGTGGTTACCGTCACGGTACCTAACACCATAATCATCACCGATGAGTTATCGGTTAAGAAAGAAGGAAAAAAGATTCGCTCTCAAGCCCCTAGCCCACAGACATGATGTCTGTACCCTATGCCGGAGGAATGACGTGTGGTGCCTGTCCATGTGAAGCTGTAAAGACCGTTATGTTCGGTTTACACATTAAGTAGTTAATTAGTTAATAAATTTTAACAAAATTTTAAGTACAGGCACTTTTTAGTTAAAATTTAGTAAAATGCTTAAGTAATTAAGTAGAATTGTATGAACTAAAGAGCTTTATTAAATTATTTCGTGTGGACGCGCACAAAAAATTATTCACTTTACTAAGCCAATAGCAACTGTCCATTGCGAAAAAAGTGACGTCATTTGGCCATACAGGCTTGGGGAAAAGATATTATTTAAAAAAAGACTGCCCAATATTTTACTGGTCTGAGTTTTGGAATCGAATATAATACTACAAGTAGGTAGATACTCTTTGAGATCTAGACGAGTAAACAAACTACTTACTCTGTTTGAGCATGTCAATATATTCTTCTTCGGTGGGACATAGGAATTTATCTCTCCAGTACAATTCAATGCCCTGACCGCGGCAAGCATCCTCGTAGGCGTTTAAATATATTTCGAGGGCCTGAAACATATAAACGGTTCAATATTATTTATCTAGGTACTAGAACTTTCTTATTAACTTATATAAAAAACTCTAATCCTTCTATTTAAAAAATGCATGTATTTTTTGCAGATATTGCAATTAAATCATTCTCATGCCCTTAAATGCCCCACGAGCAGCAAAGGTTAAAATAAAATATTAAAAAAAAAAAAAAAATATTTAGATTTCATAATCGGTAATTAAGAAATTAATAAATCGCATGACTCGCGTTTTATAAACTCGTTTTTATAGTAGGTTTTTTGTTATCGACTTATGGACTTATGGAATAAAAAATATATTTGACGACCCGTGTGGCGCAATGGTTACCATGCCGGATCGCCGCACCAAGGGTCCTAGGTTCGATTCCCAGCGAGGCGGAAATTTGAATGATGATTTTGAATTTCTGTTCTCGGTCAGGGTGTGAATGTCCTTGTCTGGTGTGTTGTCCGTGGCACCCACGACACAGGGAATCCTAGTGTGGGGCTATGAGTGTGAAGCGTTATTTATTTATTTATCTCGATAAATTGTCTACCTTGGGATGGTCTAGGACTGCCACCTTTTTAAACACAATGCCCAAGGCGCTACAAAGCGCATTAATCGACAATCCTATGCCATAGACCTGATGGGCGGAGGGCGATCCGTAGCGATATTCAGAGTTGTCTTGGATATCGTCTAATCTGGAAGAAATTATTCAACATAGGAGTTAAATAAATATAGTGCAAAAGGGAAGGCGTCACGTTTTATCATCCTACTAATATTATAAATGCGAAAGTTTGTGGAGATGTCTTGACATTAAAAATGTTTAATGTCTAGTTGATATATGTTTAAAATTATGTATGTGACTTACATCAAAGAAGTCGTGTGTGTATACCGAGTAATCTCTTCGATCTTATTGACCTTATCTTCAGGAGCGTTAAGCCAATCGTTAAATGCCAAAACTATTGTTTTGTAGAAAATGTTTGGCACCTCGTAAATGTAAACAAATGGCTTCAATGTTATCTAAAAATAATTAATTGAATTAATATTAGTTGGGTATTTACAATGAGTGAGTGAAGACTTCTACTCAAGGATGAATAAAGCGAAAGCCCCAGGGTGTTACCCCAAAAGGATATTGGATATTTTTCCCGTTATTTAACCAATCAAGTGTTGAACTCTGCTGAAGAATATTATTATTATATAACAACGCTGACTAATAAGAACAGTATTCATTATGTTAATCATTAAGCAGGTATCAGACTGCTATATGATGGCATTTTCTATCAGTTTTCCGCTATTCATCGGAACGGAATCAACAAAAATTAGCGCTTGTAATATTAGTTTTCTGAATTCTGATAATGCAAACATCCCGTCTCCCACGTGATAAAAACTCAGTTCATGTTATAATTTTACTGCCAATACATCAAACTTCTACATTAACTTGCCATGGGCAAAAAAAAACCTCAGACGAAATGAGAGTCGCCTTGAGTTTTTATTTATTTTATCAATTTAAATCAACTCATGAATCCTGCTAGTTTTAAAACAGCAGCTGTTAAAAAATGGTAGAAGCAGCAATTTGGTAAACGTTGTCAATTTATCAAATGACAATAATTATTATAGTATTTAAATGTTACCATACATAAAAAATATGCTTAGTTTATTCACAGAAGAAATAATAGTACAGTGCCACCAGCTTATCTGTGAATTGGAGGAGGGCGCTGTCGGACGCATTGGACCAATCATTGGACGCAATTCGACACGTAGTAAATGTGAAATGAATGAGCACAAAGAACTTGTGAATGGCGCGGCATTAGTTCCTATTTTCGGCATTTCACAGATAACTTGGTGGCACTGTACATAATATTATAATAGGATTACGGCATAATACGGAGCCTGCTGGCCTCGCTGCCGGCTCGCACGCGCCGACTGCCCAGTGCGGCTAATCAATGCTCTCGTTGCCCGTGAGCCAGATATTGACATATTTTATAATATGCCAGTAACATAATTCATAAGAAGGTGTAGCAAGTTTATCTGTGAGATAACTTAGATAGGGGCCATAATGTACCTAATCTTAGGGCTTGTTTCACAATCTTCAAGTAAGTCCGAAGTAAGCTATTCGGTGGTTAAGTTGACATTTCGTGTATGTAAAATGACACTTTAACGTTACTTTAACCGGCGAATAGGTTATTCAGGACTCTACTTAAAGATTGTGAAACAAGCCCTTAATGTTTGTTTATTCTATAAGTAGTTTCTATAAATTGCTCTTTTTTCGATTTGCTCGTATTCTAGGTTTATATTATTATCAAATATTCGCCTGTTTGTTCTTTTTTAAGTTTTGTAATAACATGTTTTTTATTTCCGGTTGTCTATACTAAAATATAAAGAGGAAAGATTTGATTTTTTGTTTGCATTGAATAGGCTCCGAAACTACTGAACCGATTTCAAAAATTCTTTCACTGTTGGGAAGCTACACTATCCGCGAGTAACATAGGCTATATTATATTAAAAAAATTAGGGATCCTTAATAAAACTCCAATAATGTAACCCAAGGTGTAAAAAAATAAGAAAACCGTAGCAAAACGAGGGCGGTTACTCGTATGTTATAATTATTTTAATTTCAATTTTTCATTAATTTTTCATTCTTTTCATGTCTATTACTTGTTTGAATGAATATTTATTACTTGTTGTACAAATTTAATATATTTTAGTTATTGACTTGTAGTGCGCTTTGGTGTATACTGGTATATAAGCACAACAAGTATTTTGTTTAATAATAAATAAATAAATACTAAAAAGGTGTCAATAATTGGAGGGGGGGGGGGGGGGGTCAACAATAGTAGTCTTTACCTTAATATTCGTCTTAAAATACCTTCTGTCGAAATCCATCCAGCCGTTTGGAAAATACGAGGTATAAACATGAAAGTATTATTACTAGCATATAGAATCGACACCGCGAACACAGTGTCTGTCCCAATGAATTGGCGCCGATCGGCTTCAATTTTCAATGGATTCGTTCGATTTTGAAAGGAGAATGGGGACTCAATTTTGAAAATAGAACCTCCCGACGGGACACACATTTTGTTCGAGATGTCTGTTCTATGATATTATACTTCAATGGGTATATTCGAGTAATACATAAAGAAATCTAATCTATATTAATATATAAAGAGGAAAGATTTGATTTTTTGTTTGCATTGAATAGGCTCCGAAATTACTGAACCGATTTCAAAAATTGTTTCACTGTTGGGAAGCTATAGTGTAGCTTCCCCGAGTAACATAGGCTATATTTAAAAAAAATTAGGGATCCTTAATAAAACTTCAATAATGTAACCCAAGGTGTACAAAATAAGAAAACCGAAGCAAAGCGAGGGCTGTTACTCGTAACAAATAAACACGTACAAGATACGCGCGAAAAACATAACCATTCCTTGGCAGCCGGGTAAAAAAGACACTAATAATAAATAAATTAATAAATTAATAAAGTCAACATTACCTGATCTTGTTTCATCCTATCCAGTTTCGATAAAGGAATCATTATTACGGATTTTTTACTCTCAAGTTAATGAGAAGCAACTCTGGTTACTTATTTTTAGGATATAACAATAAAATTCATAAGGTGCAATTATGTTCCAAAAACTGCACTTTTGCAAAGCCGTCGCGAGTAACGGCTCGACTGATAGACGAATCAAATTAAACTATCACGTTGACCTGCAAAAGTGGTCTGACTGAACAAGTACAAGAATTATTATTAAATGAGCGCCTGCGGATTTTGACCTCGGACTTTTGTTACAGTGAATAAATATAAATGACTAGCTGACTGGGCAAACGTTGTTCTGCCAAAAATTTTTTAGGGGTAGAGGGATGAAAAATAGATGTTGTCCGATTCTCAACCCTAGCCGATATGCACGCAAAGATTCACGAAAATCGGTTGAGCTGTTTCGGAAGAGTTCAATTTCTAACACCGTGACACGAGAATTTTATATATTAGATTGAGGTGGGATTTTTTTTATATACTTTATACATAGTGTAAAGTTTATCAAATTTCTTGTGCTTTTGATTTTTTTATTGTTTAAACAAAAACTATGACAAATTAATACCTTCTTGAGTTGAGCATACAATTTTCTTTTAAATATTTTTTGTGTACCTACAAGTTCAATTTTATCTAAATAGGCATAATATAAGAAAACATTTAAGATTAAACAGGTAGTAAAACGTGAAGAGGGGAGAGCGGCAGGGGCATCCGGCAGCTGTCATTCACAACTCAACGATACATGCATCATGCATAGTATGAAATTTTGATGCTAGAGGGGCGTGAAAATTCATACGAACTCCTCGTTATAAATAATAAAATACATATTTCAGGATTTTAAGTAAATCACCCCCACCTTTTAAATTAGGGGATGGTAGTTTGTATGGGTTTTCAAATTTTTTTACGTCTAAAATGCGTCATTTTTTTAATCTACCAGCATTTCGGAAGGGTGCTTTGTCATGGAGGAGAAGAAAAGCCGTAAAGAAACTTCTCGCACATCTTTTAAAATCATTAAAAGTTACATAATAATGTTCTAACTAACCTACGCGGAACTGGATGCGGCACTAATTTCCAGGCATTAATATATTCATTTATACTATACATACGCCCTAACTCAGAGTCATTAATGGTCACTTAAATCGGTCCTTAGTATAGAATTTGTATGGAGATTCTTTAATAAGGAGCGATTAAAGTAACTGTTAGTGACTCTGAGTTGGGGCGTTAGTATCCTTTGCCTACTAGCTGAGATTTCACATATCTCTTAAACATTTGGATAGGCAAATCACGTATTGACTTAGGTAATTTATTGAAAAAACGTACAGCGAGCCCCATATAAGAACACTGTACCCTACTAAGGCGAAAAGATGACGTCACCAAATTATGGCTGTTTCTAGTTAGATGATTATGCGTATTACATCACTATTCTGCTTGAAGTGCTTGAACATGCCTAAGTTGTTTTTACGAATATAATATTGCTGTAAATAAATTGAAAGGCTACTGTTAATATGCCTATTTCTTTAAATTTCCCATCTAAAACCTGTTGCTCAAGATAGGGCAGACTCACTTAAGGCTGATTGTAATCGTTTAAAGCTAAGTTTTTCAGTTATGTTCGGTTTACACGTATGAAGTAGTTAAGTAGTTAGTTAACTAAATTTTAAGTAAATTAATACGTGTAAACGGACAACTTAGTAGTTAAAATTTAGTAATCAAGTAGACAAGTAATTTAGAAATTTGGTGCGAATGCGGTGCAGGCTTTTAAGACTGCTGCTGGTTCATGCGGGCGTTTGATAAAGTGGACTGTAGATTGCGTTAGAAGGAAGAAAGTCAAGGGTTATTTGGAGGGTTGGCAAGCACACTAACCTGGTTGCAGGACTCGACTTCGACTGGTAATTAGCTGCGCCGACGGCTAGGCGGCTGCTCCTGGTCTCAAATCTTCTTTCGTCTTGACTTCTTATTAAGAATGATGCCGTATATGGTTGGTCGAGGTACACTATGCACTTCACAGTAATTATATGAGTTATTATAAGAGTTATTTAGCGGGAGCGGTGATGCGTCGATATTTGCTTTAATTCGAATGCTTGGGCGGTGCGGTTTTTATAAAATATGCGGATTAATCATTGAGATACATACATAGAGGAGACATCTCAAACAAAATGTGTGTTCCACCGCCGGCTTGCCCTCCGTTCTCTTTTCAAATTAGAAGCCTCGTTTGCACACTTGCCATAGAGTAACTTTGTATATGACACTTGCTGAACCAAGACGGCAACTTAAGCAAGTTTATATATTCCATTAACACGCTAGTGGCTTGCCAAGTTCAAACGCTCCTTATGATTTTTTCATTCAAAATGGCGGGAACATTGCACAATAATTTAATTAAATTCGTTTTAGTTGATTTAACTTAATATTTTGTTTTCTTACCGATGATAAAATGATACCATTATCTTTTTTGTTTTTTGTCGTGCAATTGTGATACGTTCTTATTACGCACGATGGCATTTTTTCAGTTTTTTCATAAACAATTTTGGCATGCGGCCGCCATGAGCGCAGCCGAGTGACAGCCGAGTGACAGAATTAAATGCAGCCGGCCGGCTGCAATGCACACCCCCGAACCCAATGTTCGCGGTGTCTGTTCTATACGCTAGTAATACTAGTTCAATGGGATTAATTCATTATTTGTCAATGGGCGCGTATTGCATTCGAAGACGGCGGGAAGACTTTTTTTCTAATTGTTCTTCTTATTCCAAACTCGGCGGTGTGCGAGTGAATCCGCTATATAAAAGTGCGCTTGCCAGAAAGAGAGGGAGAATGGGAGTTTAAATAGTGAAGGAATGGTTTGCCGCGCTTTTATAGAAAATATAGAATAAATTGCGAGGTGCGATTACGCATTATAATAATTTTGGCGGGAAGGCGGGAACAGGCATTGACTTAAATATTTATAGACTCGCTGTTCTTAACAAATTTCGTGTCACGCTTTCGTGCCACAGAGTACTCAATCACAGAGTCAATATGCGCCCAGTGTTGCCAACACCCTACTCCGAAAGAGATCATGGATACATTACTATAACTGGACATATACCATGGATATATTACTCTGTCTGGATTACTTTGTAATAACGGAATGACCATTGTGTTCATCCATTCATTGTGTTATCTGTAATCCCAGGATATATCATTCAGCTGTGTTAAATTTTTTTTATAAGTGTTGTGCACTTAAAATAAAAGAAATGTACCGTAATAAATTACATTGTTTCATTTCATTATCACCTTCAACATCCGTTTTCATGACGTAAGGACAATTTTGAAGAAATTATAATAAAATGTGTTAATACAATAATATATTTTTTTACCACCAGAAAAATTATTAGAAAACATTTGGAAAATAGGACATAACACCCCACCATTATGAAGGATAATCTCAATCCGGTCTGCGATTGGTCAAATAGTCATTCCGTTGTGACGTCATCTGTCTTCAAGTTGCTCGAAGTTATGTATCCAGTTAAAAGTTATAATTATATCCATGGCGACAATCATACGATTTATGCCTTTTTCCAGTTCATCTCGGAGTGACTACTATATATTTTTTTAACATCGTAAGTAAACATTAATAATTTAAATATGTATTTGTATGCATTGTTAGAAAATTATGTACGAGTATAATAGGTTCATGATATAATTATTATAGGTTCATAGATCTATCAATAGATGGCGCACATTATAATTACCTATGTCCCGATATTTCTACATTTATAATTTTGTATGTTATTATGTAAATTTATATTATAACTAGCTGCCCGGACAGACTTCGTTCTATCAAAAAAAATTGCAATAAAATAATATTGCGACTATACATTGAGATGTAAGCTATCCTATCTTTCAAGTTGGATCAAACTGCACACGGTGTGCAAAGGGCAATGAACCTAGTTGGCATACCTACAAGTCCGCAATTTTGAAAAAACCTCGATTCGGCGGCCAGTGATGTAAAATATGTCAATCGATAGAATAAATGATTATGATCAAAAAGTATTCAGTGATGAAATGTCGTAAGTGGTATACTTTCTGAGATATTTGAGTTCAAACCCGTAGAAAAATGAAGTAAAAAACTTTGTTTCGGCGGATATTGATAAAACATGTGTCAATCGATAGACTAAGTGATTACGATCAAAAAGTATTCAGTGATAAAATGTCGTAAGTGATATACTTTCTGAGATATTTGAGTTCAAACCCGTAGAAAAATAAAACATTGGTAATTAATTGTCTTTTTTATTTATTAGTGGATCAACACTATAACTATATACATATAAAATATCACAATATCATTAACAAAACTAAATAAATACATATTTATTCATATTTACATATATACATATTATATTATATATTAAGTACATAAATATTTATAACTACGTATATAACATGTGGTTGAAGACCACGGGCGAGGACATTCTAATTGCTTCAGGTAGTGCTGCCGGACGTGATTCTTGAAGGGACTTTTGGTAGTCTTTTGATGTCTACAAGCAAGTAGTTCCAGAACAGTATTGCAAAGGAATTCCCGAAATAAGCAGTGCTATGGGTTTCCTTTAAATAAACAGGAGAAGACACATTATTCAAAATAGCATAAAATGTTGAGAGAATTCTGAAGTTTCACCTGTGTCGAATTGGTAGCCATTTGTGTTAGGAATCAAACTGGGAAATGTGGTCATACTTACGTAAGCTGAAGATAGGTATATCGAAGTTTTTTTACTTTATTTTCCTACGGTTTTGAAATCAAATATCTCAGAAAGTATATAACTTACGACATTGTATCACTTAATACTTTTTGATCGTAATCACTTAGTCTATCGATTGACACATATTTTATCAATATCCGCCGAAACAAAGTTTTTTACTTTATTTTTCTACGGGTTTGAACTCAAATATCTCAGAAAGTATACCACTTACGACATTTCATCACTGTATACTTTTTGATCGTAATCATTTACTCTATCGATTGACACATGTTTCATCACTGGCCGCCGAATCGAGGTTTTTTCAAAATGGCGGACTTGTAGGTATGCCAGGTTCCATACAAAACTGTTGGAAGCCCTTTGATTAAAATCGGTTAAGTAGTTAAGGAGTCTATCGCGGACAAACAACGTGACACGTAATTTATATATATAAAGATAAGAAGATTTTATTTTAATTTATAGTTTTACTTATTACTTTTCTTTCAATTTCGTTTTGTAGACCGCCATCTAAAACTAATTAAAGTTTTAGTACTTACATTAAATGAATCATACTATTTTTTTTCTGGAGCCATCTTAGGAAATACGACTTTTATTTACCCACCGTACGATCTCTCACTCCGCGACGTCTGGCAACCCTGTTCCGTAGTGATTAAGTACTCTGTGTTCGTTCTGTCAAGTTTGGTTCAAGATGTCGGTATTAAATATTTGACACTAAATAATTTTTAAGACTGTAAATAAAAATATAGTTACTTACCAATTATGATTAAATAAAGTGAAATAAAGTTCAAACGTAAATAATGAGAACGTTTTAACTGTGCTCAATAAACAATAATACGTTATTAAGTGTTTTTGAACAGTCGGAGTTTTTCTAACGTGACATTTACTTGTGTAGCTTGCTCGCAACAGACTAAACTGAGGTGAACCCAATTGGGTTAACCTCAGGTGAACAAACTGTAAGTACTGAACAGCGTGTCTATATATTTATGTCTATGGGAACAGGCAAATGCATTTATATACCCCATTTACACGCGCGCGCGAGCCACGAGACAATCCGCGAGACGCGCGCATACGCGCGCGTGTGAACAGAGCGCTCGCGGACCAGACCGCGGCGCGTCTCGCGCTCGCAGGGCTCGCGTTGGAACATTGATTAAAGAAAAAGTAGAGGATATGCCCTAAATTGCATATACATTTTTTCATTATACATATATTATGCAAATATGACCCGAAATACCAAAAATACATCTGTCCTGTTCTTACACGCGACAATGTAAACTTAAAGAAAGAGTACAATACATGTAGCATATTTCAATTTTCTGGCAACATTTTAAAGAAATCTATCTAAGCTCCGCCTTGAAGCCAGTTTTCGGACGCCATTTTATGAAAACAGTTGCTTCTAGGGATGTTCGATCCAGGTGCCTTGTATCGATCTTGTATCGATCTATACAGCCGAAACAAATGTCAACAAACCATTAAACTCGTTTTATAGGGTTTTTCACCAACTGACATGAATTTGTACACCAAATGCGTTTTATTTAGACAAACTCCCATTAAGGTATTTGTGAATTCTTCAATAAATACATATTGATCGATAACAATTATAAACTCCAAGTAAATGTAGAAATAAACAAAATTAAATAACACCGTCATCATTCAAACACTTTGCAATGACAATCTTATTTCCAAGAAGAGATTTGAAACGTTTAACATAATGTACTATTTTGCCCTAATGAGTAGTTTGTCTAAATAAACGCATTTGGTGTACAAATTCATGTCAGTTGGTGAAAACCCTAGAAATCAATTTTAATATAGATAATATTTATTATGGATGTATTTCCGAAATAAAATTATTAATATTATTATTATTATTAATAATAATAATAATCTTTAGTTTACATTTGTATCGGCTGCAAAACGACTAGAGTATAGATCGATATGGATCGTATCGCAGTGTATCGATCCAGGTATCGATCCTAGTGATTTGATACTGATCGATCCAGTATCGAATGATTTTTTTAATGGAAATAGGCGGCAAACGAGCTGATATCCACCTGATGGTGAGTGGCTATCATCGCCCATGGATATCAGCAACATCAAAGGCATCACTGATGCGTTGCCGGCTAAGAAAGAGAGAAAAAGAAGAAAATAAAATTTTAAATAGGAATGTTTAATCCGGGTGTTTTATGTATCGATAGTCCGGTTCGTCATGAATATCTCAATAAATAGTCCAAATATCGATTCATATAATTAAATATACCTGTAAGGTGGGTATCGCGGCCAATGAATATCAGCGACCAAAGCGTTGTCAGCCAAGAAAGAGAAAAAAAGAAAGAAATATGTTAATAAATGAAACATGATACATATTTTATATATTATTTATATTTAATACTCAAAGATATTTTACCATAGATATGTTATGTCCATACATTTCGAGGTTTAGTTTTCGATCCGCGATGACATGTCATAATTGTCAAAGCATAACATAGAATAGTCAGGCAGAAGGGAATAAAAGAAATAGTACCGATTAGGCATAATATTATTATTGTGATTTAACATTTTGAAATTATATTGCAAAAACAAATAACTTAAAGTATGTAATTATATAATAATTAAAAATGGCGCGATTACGATATCTCTGGCGCCTTTATTTTAGTGTGGATTACACAAATTTGGCCCATAAAAGACACTTTTATAAGAATAAAAAAATCGCGATTTGGGCTTTGTTTAGAACATTCAGTACATTTTACGAGTTATTCGGGATAAACTTTCGAAAAAATTACAAAGTTACATTAGTTGCACTTTTAGGGGGGAGAATTTAACGGTTTTTGATTCACTAACAGGCTTCCGAACGTCAAACAAATGGATACTGTACGCGCTGAAAAGCGTGACCTTAGTGCGTGTTTAGGTCACAGTGTGTTTACAACAGTATAAGGTTTATTTTAAAATAATTTAAAAATTGAATTGAAAAAATACATGTGTTAGATTTATTTTTATTTTGCATCCTTTCTTCAACCCTCGTGTAATAAGGAAGTGGCATGAAAATAGTTCTATTTATTTAACCAACATGCTTTAGAAGATTTAAAAAAGATTAAATTGCAGGAAAAGAATATTGTGTACACTTATTACTGATAAAATAACTCTTATAGCGTAGGCATCCAGTTGGCTTCACTGTGAAATTTTTGAACTATGCTTACCCAATAACTTATAAGTAGCTCATCACTTGGAAATCTAGGAAAATTTAAAATAATGAAAGATAAAAGGATATTTAACGTTTTTATTTTACATACAATCTAAAACAATCATTCTAAATTCAGTCTAAAACAATCATTATATAAAGATTTCATTTGGTTCAATTTACGAAATATGTTCACTACCTAATTTCACTTCTGCCATATTAGTCTATGACTAATAGCATGTGCCATATTAAAATATTTATTTTAATCAATTTTAAAAGAAATATTCTATATTAGTAACAAAATTTAACATAACGTTTTATGTATTTACCTATGGTATGTAACTCTATCATTATTATTCAATTTGGAGAAATGATTTTTGCAAAATCTCAAAACACAACTCGGCATTTTTATGACAACTATAGGCCGCCTCACTCAAAGGCAGCTATCAACTGTCTACAATGAAATCCCTACACTTGACTGGATTCGACTGACTTAATTTCAACGCCCTCTCGGCATATCTACCTCCCTATACATACAACATCATTGTTAATACTTATAATTTAATACGATGTTTTGTATCGATTCATAATCGAATAAAAATCTCGAATTCTAAATAAATATATATGTCGGCGTATAGTAAAATAAGTTCTTACTAATCTATCAAAATTAAGAAAAAGGGTCTGTCATTACGGTAGACAGATAGGTATAGGATCGCGAAACCAAAGAAAATCTAAATAACGTTGAATTCATGAAACCGGGTATTATCAGGCAATAAACGAAGAGTATCCTTGTGCCTGTCGAACAGTGTGTTTTATTTAGTATCCTGGCAGTCCTGACATATAACTACGCCCACAGAGAGAGATCTATGTTCATAGTACTGAAGTGTTCTTTGATACATGGTTTACAGAGATGATCTGAACATAAGAAAGCATACACTCCAATCTAGCCTTCTACGATGTATATATCTTTAAGCCAGTATTAAGGTTAATCGTTTTAGATTAAATTTTATATTAGATTTAATTTTATTCAAAATATTGTATAATTAAATACTGAAAAAGTTACTTAAGGTTTTTTAAAACAATGTGGTATGTTGTAGGAACATCATATAAATAATAATATCTCACTCTATAACAGTATATTTGATTTAGAACTCTTGTGTTTTATAAACTAATTAATCAAATAAATTCATATCATCATATATTTTTTTCTTAAAATATTATATCGATATGTGTAAAATACAACACTAATTTGTGGGCGGAGTCGACGCCATATTTGAGAAACTTTTGGCTTCAGATCACGTGACCTTATTTCCTATCCTCTCTTTTTCTTTAATCAAAGCGTTGGAAGCGGTTTTATAGGCGCGCGCTAAAGTGGCTCGCGCGAGCGCTCGCGTGGTGTTCACACGCGCGTAGGGGGCGTGGCTTACGGACGCGCCACGAGACGGTCCGCGACACGCGCGTGTAAATGAGCGGATAGAGTAATGCCACTATTGGCGCGAACAAAATTTTTCTATTTTCTGTTAAGTAGGTGGGCGGGGCTTATCATTTAACACGTTTGGACAGGCACTTTTTAATTAAAATTTAGTTAAAATTTAGTAAAATGCTTAGGTAAATAAGTTGAATTGTATGAACTGTAAAGAGCATTTGTAAAGAGCATTACTAAATTATTACGTGTGAACGCGCACTAAAAATTATTCACTTAAAATTTGCTTAACTACCTACTTAACTAGGTACTTAATACATCTAAACCGAACATTAAACTAAATTTAAAATTATAAAATATCATAGTACGCAAATGTTCGCGGTTATGTTTGGTTTAGACCATTGAGATACATACATAGAGGAGACATCTCAAACAAAATGTGTGTTCCACCGCCGGCTTGCCCTCCGTTCTCTTTTCAAATTAGAAGCCTCGTTTGCTCACTTGCCATAGAGTAACTTCGTATATGACACTTGCCGAACCAAGACGGCAACCTAAGCAAGTTTATATATTCCTTTAACACGCTAGTGGCTTGCCAAGTTCAAACGCTCCTTATGATTTTTTCATTCAAAATGGCGGGAACATTGCACAATAATTTAATTAAATTCGTTTTAGTTGATTTAACTTAATATTTTGTTTTCTTACCGATGATAAAGTGATACCATTATCTTTTTAGGGTTCCGTAGCCGAATGGCAAAAAACGGAACCCTTATAGATTCGTCATGTCTGTCTGTCTGTCTGTCTGTCTGTCTGTCTGTCTGTCTGTCTGTCCGTCCGTATGTCACAGCCACTTTTTTCCGAAACTATAAGAGCTATACTGTTGAAACTTGGTAAGTAGATGTATTCTGTGAACCGCATTAAGATTTTCACATAAAAATAGAAAGAAAACAATAAATTCTGGGGGTTCCCCATACTTAGAACTGAAACTCAAAAATGTTTTTTTCATCAAACCTATACGTATGGGGTATCTATGAATAGGTCTTCAAAAATGATATTGAGGTTTCTAATATTATTTTTTTCTAAACTGAATAGTTTGCGCGAGAGACACTTCCAAAGTGGTAAAATGTGTGTCCCCCCCCCTGTAACTTCTAAAATAAGAGAATGATAAAACTAAAAAAAATATATGATGTACATTACCATGCAAACTTCCAACGAAAATTGGTTTGAACGAGATCTAGTAAGTAGTTTTTTTTTAATACGTCATAAATCGTAAACCACAAAAAACATTGATCAAAGTTACAACGAACTAAAAGAACTTTTATATTATGTTACTTGCTGCTACGGAACCCTTCATGGGCGAGTCCGACTCGCACTTGGCCGCTTTTTTGTTTTTTGTCGTGCAATTGTGATACGTTCTTATTATGCACGACGGCATTTTTTCAGTTTTTTCATAAACAATTTTGGCATGCGGCCGCCATGAGCGCAGCCGAGTGACAGCTGAGTGACAGAATGAAATGCAGCCGGCCGGCTGCAATGCACACCCCCGAACCCAATGTTCGCGGTGTCTGTTCTATACGCTAGTAATACTATTTCAATGGTTTAGACGTATACATTTTAAGTGAATAATTTTTTGTGTGCGTCCACACGTAATAATTTAGTAAAGCTCATTAGTTCATACAATCCTACTTAATTAGGTACTTAAGCAACTTGGAAAACTTTCGGCAATGCTACTGTTGACATACCATTCCGAGTTAACAGATCTATGATTTTCCAACATTGTTGTCGACACATGCCCGATGCGAGAAAAAACTAGCCACCATTTTTTTTACCAACGTTACAAGGTCTTTGCAGTTTTATCAGCAACTTTTCTTTTGAAAAGACCCATACTGACGACTGTCTCTTATTAACCAACTTCAAAAAAGGAGGAGGTCTTCAATTCGACTGTATTTTTTTACGTTTTTTGTTACGTCAGAAATTTCAACTGGGTGAACCGATTTTGAAGATTATTTTTCTAATCGAAAGCTGGTGCTTGTTATGTGGTGAGTGATCCCACTTTGAACGAGATTTGACGAGTAATTTTTGAGTTATCCCTAATTTTGAAGCCGGTTATTTTTTGTCAAGAATTTTTTACTGGATCATATTGATAAATCCACGTTTCGTCACCTGTGATGATTTTCGAAACACGTCTTGACGTTCCGTTTTCAAATCGTATACGTATTTCGCGACACGGGCCTGTTTTTCAGTATCTGAGAGCAAACGCGGGATCCAAAGACAACAAAGTTTCCTCACTTCAACATACTGATGCAAAATAATGTTAAAAAAGCGGCCAAGTGCGAGTCGGACTCACCCATGAAGGGTTCCGTAGCAGCAAGTAACATAATATAAAAGTTCTTGTACTTCATTGTAACTTTGATCGATGTTTTTTGCGGTTTACGATTTATGACGTATTAAAAAAAACTACTTACTAGATCTGGTTCAAATCAATTTTCGTTGGAAGTTTGCACGGTAATGTACATCATATATTTTTTTTAGTTTTATCATTCGCTTATTTTAGAAGTTACAAGGGGGGGGACACACATTTTACCACTTTGGAAGTGTCTCTCGCGCAAACTATTCAATTTAGAAAAAAATGATATTAGAAACCTCAATATCATTTTTGAAGACCTATCCATAGATACCCCACACGTATGGGTTTGATGAAAAAAAATTTTTTGAGTTTTAGTTCTATGTATGGGAACCCCCAAAAATTATTGTTTTTATTCAATTTTTGTGTGAAAATCTTAACGCGGTTTACGGTATACATCTACTGACCAAGTTTCAACAGTATAGTTCTTATAGTTTCGGAGAAAAGTGGCTGTGACATACGGACGGACAGACAGACAGACAGACAGACAGACAGACAGACAGACAGACAGACAGACAGACATGACGAATTTATAAGGGTTCCGTTTTTTGCCATTTGGCTACGGAACCCTAAAAAAAGCAAAGCAAAAAGCAAAGCAACAACCCATAATTGTCCCACTGCTGGGCTCGGGGTCTCCTCTCACAATGTGAGAGGTATTAGGCCATAGTCTACCACGCTGGCCAAGTGCGGATTGGTAGACTTCACACACCTTTGAGAACTTTATGGAGATCTCTCCGGTGTGCAGGTTTCCTCACGATGTTTTCCTTCACCGAAGCAAGTGATAATTAACTTCTAATACGCACATAATATTTGAAAATTAGAGGCGCGTGCCAGGATTTGAACTCGGGTCCCTTCGTTCGGGAGACCAACGTTCTAACCGCTAGGCTATCACTGCTCTGCTAAATAATGGTAACGCTCCCCGAACTAACGCCAAGAATCTTCTCGATGTCCGAGTAAGTAATTCGTTCTTCTCGCACCATCATTTCAGTAATCCACACATATTCTGCAGTTACTGCCGTTTGTGGGCGACCACTTCTATGGTCATTCGAGGTTTGTTTTAACCCTTTTAAATTCATCTAAAAACTGTTGCTTGAGATGGAGCAGACTCCCTTAACGCTGATTGTAATCGTTGAAGGCTAAGTTTTTAAGTTAAACCAAATTTAAAATCATATAATATCATAGCACGCAAACGTTGCAAAGAAAAACGCGGGAACCGTCGTAGTTAAATGACTGGAACATCATATTTTTAAACCAGCAACTTGGCTATTTGCTTTTTAAAGATATATAATACAGATGCGTTCCATTTTTAAGGTTCCGAAGTAAAATCGGAACCCTTATAGTTTCCTCCTGTCCGTACGTTCGTCCGTAGGTAATTCTATGTCCGAAGCAAAGCGCCGCCGCGCCGAGACCCTTAGTGCTAGAAAGCTGTAATTTGGCATGGATATACATATTTTAATAAAACTCCAGAACCGTAAAATAAAGTATTGAAAAACATTTATTTTTTCAAGGTAGGTACCTCCCCTACAGGTATTTTATTCGTCACGTACATAGGGTATATAGTGTGGGGTATCGTTGAAAAGGTATTTCATTAATAGTATGGGTCTTCTAAGATCATTTTTGGAATTAGGGGTTCGTTTGCGAAATATTTGGCTTTGAAATGCTAATTTTGGTTAGAATCAAGTGTCCCCCCTCTACTGGCTAAACGGTTGGAGTTGGACAAGTGAAAAAATTGTCAAAATAGTTTATATGATAAATTTACAATGAAAACTATCACGGCTATGTTAGCATAAGTAGTTAATCAGTAATTGTCGATAAACTTACTATTTCGGAACCCTACATTGTGGATTGGCAGTTCCGATAATTCATTATCTATTTTGAAAGGAAATAAAACCGTATTTCGCCATTATGCATTGAATATAAATAACATTAGGTTAACATTGGGTAGGATGGCCCTAAATTTATGTAGACCTATGGGATTATGTTAGAATTTTATTAAGGCATGTGAAAAGATATCTGAAACGAAGTTCCTGACGCGGCTTTCGGCAGGAGTGGAGGAAATCGTCTATTTATCTATGGCGGTAGTGTGAAGTAACGGAAGATAGGAAATGTTTTTTAATAGACACAAAATAAAATTTAAAGTATATTGCCGTTTTTTTAGTAAGTGTATTGCTAACAGAAAATCTATTTTCCATCCATCCTTTACGAGTCCACTGCTGGACATAGATTTCTCCTAATTTGCACCACTCTGACCGGTTCTGATTCTTCTGAATCCTCGAATCGTCTCGGAAAAAGGAGCATAGAACGCCGCCCGACCAGATAGATGGACTGACGATCTGAAGAAAACAGCGGGCATCCGCTGGATTGAGAAAGCTCAGGACCGGTCAGAGTGGCGCAAGTTAGGGGAGACCTATAATGTCCAGTATCTAGTGAACCTCCGAGGGCTGATGGATGGATCGATGGTCTCCACTCGAGGACGTTTCTTCGTTTGTCTACGGATATCCTAATTTCTGAAATGAATTTCTCACCAGTCTTCTTTTTGTAAACAACTTTTGTTGTTAACTTAATATATACCTATTTAATTCTTATATCACTACAAAATGTTATAATTTTAGATATTTTATTATAACTCGATGGAGTGTTCAAACAGATTTTTGGCCTAACAAATGTTACCGGACATTGTCCATAAGCCTTATGTTAATGTAGTCACTCTACAACATGACTAATTTCAGATAACGCATAAACTTACTATTCTGCACTTCATCAGAAAAGCTCGCATGAATCGTATGTAGTGACTATTTTCATAAACCATTTTTAAATTGTTTTTTACAAATGTCTCAAACACTCAACAGAATATATACTTTAGTATTTTTCATGTTATGTTTTGTTGTTATGTGCGAAAATTTATGTACAAAATCTGAATGGTAAGTACCTACCGATTGTACCTATTTATTCAATTTGAAGGCTAGTAAATTCAGATACGTAAGTTCTACAAGAGTCCTGGAATATAACTTAGTATTACTAACTACTAAATTACTGATAATTTGATGGACAGATAAATATAACAACAGTAGGTTTATAGTACAAGTTTTTATAGTGATTTGCAATAGTATTTATCCCGTGGTAGGTATAAGAAGTATTTTTCCGATAGGTTGGTCAATTTTTTCTATCGGCTGTGGAAAGGCTAAGTAGATAAAATCAAAAATAGTAGTAAGATCGGTATTTTTTTTCCCTTTGTTACTACTTCATTTGTAAGCTGTTATAAGAAGGGAAATAACAAATTGCCCGTCTTACTAGGTACCTACTTACTTCTAATCTCAAAAGTACTCGTAAGTTAATCTGTTTTATATTAACACTAGCTGCCCGGACAGACTTCGTTCTGTCAAAAGTTTTATTTTTATTTTGAGATGTAAGCTATCCTATCTTTCAAGTTGGATCAAACTGCACACGGTGTGCAAATTTGATTAAAATCGGTTATAATTTGGGAGTCCATCGCGGACAAACAACGTGACACGTAATTTATGTATATTATGATAGACAGATAATTTGCCTTCCTACCATCACGTCACCATCGCCTACATATGCATCAAATTTTATCCAAATTGGTTAATTTCCTGGAAGGACTGAGTGTGAGTTACAAACAAACAGCCATACATTCTCATTTAAAAGGTCTCAAATTGACAAGGAAAGAAAGAATCATAATCGAATTGAAATGTAATTTAAATTTATACAAAACTCATATAAAGTATAAAAAGAAGAGTTTAAAAAAAATATATTATATAATTTTTATGGGGTCTCCACTTGTTTATTATGTTTTTTTTTGGGAACATTTTCGACTTTTTTAATTCTTTCCCAAACTAAACTTATGTGTCGTTAAAGAGCTCGTTGAACAGGGAAAATATTTATGTTTTTGTCATTTGGTTAAAAATTGACAATTCCACGGCTGTTCAGAGATTCTAAAAACCATTTAATTATCTTATAATTCATTTTATACAGGTACACACGACAAGCTACAGACCACTTCTTAGATTATTATACTGTAAAATTAACAAAAAGATGTTGGGTATTTGGAACTTGCACATATTCTGAAACCAGGTCTCGTTGGAAGAGTTATTATAAAACGGTAATTATATTAACGGCAATTAATAATGTAACAACCAAGCTAACTCTTGAATGACCGTTACTTATCATTCATTAATTAAGATTAGAATTTAGATACGGTTATTCGCACGGACTTGAAAAAAAAAACGGACGTAACCTTGCTAATCGAGAGTGAAGCATAGTAATGGCCGATCGCTTATAGACTACTGGCCCATGCACAAAAATCATGGGTCATATGAACCACCAGGTGACGTATATAGGACGATATAAGAGCATAAAATAATAAGATTCAGCACTATGCCGTCACTTGTAAGCTGTCCAACTGAGTGCTGGTGAGAATTCAAAAGTCCAAGTAGGGTGAGTAAATTTTGGTCATTTGATTCTGTACGGCATTTTTAACCATCGATAGGGCCATGAAAAATAATAAGAAAGCGCGCAGTGCCGTACAAAAAAGGTGGTCCACAAAGTCGGTAAATGTTTTTGATTTGGTGACAATTTCGAGGGTAAATTTGGTCATTTGATTCTGTACGGCATCAGTTTCATACTGTTGCAATACAGCTTCTAATCCATTATTCCGCAACGCCGTACAAAAAATCGTGCACAAGGGGAAGAAATCGAGGGTTGCAACCCCCTCTTTTTCAGTGGTCCGGGGGGTCATTTGAAAAAGTACGGCTTCGGTTCCAATTTTTAATAGTACTTTTGAGTCCTAGAAAATGTATTGGAACCGAAGCCGTACTTTTTCAAATGACCCCCCGGACCACTGAAAAAGAGGGGGTTGCAACCCTCGATTTCTTCCCCTTGTGCACGATTTTTTGTACGGCGTTGCGGATTAATGGATTAGAAGCTGTATTGCAACAGTATGAAACTGATGCCGTACAGAATCAAATGACCAAATTTACCCTCGAAATTGTCACCAAATCAAAAACATTTACCGACTTTGTGGACCACCTTTTTTGTACGGCACTGCGCGCTTTCTTATTATTTTTCATGGCCCTATCGATGGTTAAAAATGCCGTACAGAATCAAATGACCAAAATTTACTCACCCTACTTGCACTTTTGAATTCTCACCAGCACTCAGTTGGACAGCTTACAAGTGACGGCATAGTGCTGAATCTTATTATTTTATGCTCTTATATCGTCCTATATACGTCACCTGGTGGTTCATATGACCCATGATTTTTGTGCATGGGCCAGTAGTCTATTACTACGTGTGCGTAATTTTGGGGCTACCACAATATGAACATTTCCCCATTTTTTCATTATGTAATAGTAAAATTTAAACACTAAATGTATTACTTACTGAATAGTTATTTCGTAATGTACGGTTTACACGTATTAATTAGTTAAGTAGATAACTAAATTTTAAGTAAATTAATAAGGTAAACGAACAATTTAGTAGTTAAAATTTAGTACGCAAGTAAACAAAAAAAAAGCGGCCAAGTGCGAGTCGGACTCGCCCATGAAGGGTTCCGTAGCAGCAAGTAACATAATATAAAAGTTCTTGTACTTCATTGTAACTTTGATCGATGTTTTTTGCGGTTTACGATTTATGACGTATTAAAAAAAAACTATTTACTAGATCTCGTTCAAATCAATTTTCGTTGGAAGTTTGCACGGTAATGTACATCATATAATTTTTTTAGTTTTATCATTCTCTTATTTTAGAAGTTACAGGGGGGGGGGGACACACATTTTACCACTTTGGAAGTGTCTCTCGCGCAAACTATTCAATTTAGAAAAAAATGATATTAGAAACCTCAATATCATTTTTGAAGACCTATCCATAGATACCCCACACGTATGGTTTTGACGAAAAAAATTTTTTTGAGTTTCAGTTCTATGTATGGGGAACCCCCAAAATTAAGCGATTTTTTTCAACTTTTGTGTGAAAATCTTAACGCGGTTTACAGTATACATCTACTGACCAAGTTTCAATAGTATAGTTCTTATAGTTTCGGAGAAAAGTGGCTGTGACATACGGACGGACAGACAGACAGACAGACAGACAGACATGACGAATTTATAAGGGTTCCGTTTTTTGCCATTTGGCTACGGAACCCTAAAAAGATTGAAATTTTTCTGTTAAGTAGGTGGGCGGGGTTTATCAATTAACACGTTTGGACAGACACTTTTTAGTTAAAATTTAGTAGAAATGCATAAGTAATTAAGTAGGTTGTGAATAATTGCATGAACTAAAGGGCTTTACTAAATTATTACGTCTGGACGCGCACTAAAAATTCTTCACTTAAAATTTAGTTATCTACTTAAATACTTAATGCATGTAAATCGAAAATAACACATTCCACATTCAATAAATGCAAATTATTATATATGATGAGATTAATGAATTTTATTAATTGATAACAGATTAAATACAATGATTTACCCACCTTACTTACAGGGGAGGTACCTAAAATTTTTTTTTCAAATTTTGTTCTACCATTATCTTAACGTAATTAATATACCTTAATCTATACCAAATTTCAGCTTTTTAATATTGTTAGTTTGTAAGCAATGCCGCGGACAGACGGACAGACATGGCAAACATATAGGTAAAGGTTCCTTGTTATTTAGTACGGAACCCCAAAAATATATACTTTTAAACTAAAGTAAGAAACTCGAGCATTATAATATACTATAATTTTCTCACACATTCTGGGTATTTGCATATGCAATATTGTTGGCAATACTGGCTGATTTTGTGGTTACAATTTTTCTAGTTTATTTTGTTAATAACTTTAGGAAAAATAAATCTGTGATTAAATTACAAGCTTACTTGTGAAAGGTGATCCCTTTATGTTTTTTAACTGAATTACTATTGTTCTTGCAACTTTTAACAGCACACAAAGGCATTTTTATTATTCTTTATCAACTCCCGTTGTCCGTATGACTCAAGTGCGGTCCGGCGCCGGAATGGCGGCCGATGGTGTCAATGTGTGCGTGTTTACTTGTACGAATAGAGAGTTTGTATCTCGATGGGTGCTTCACTGAATTTGTTCTTGAGATTACGTCCATCTTTATTTAAGGTCCGTGGTTATTCGATTGAGAATCGTAGTTACTAGGTTTATTAACGACTTATTTCGTATTTATTAGGGGGCGTCCATTAATTGTGTGAGGTGTTTTTAGCGATTTTCAGGTGAAGGTTTCCCCTTCCCTGGTGAGATGTTGCCAGATTTAGCTCAACCCCCTTCCCCAGTAATTTTTCAACATATGTTTCTAGTGTGCACGCTTGGTAGACTTTAGGTGAAAAAAAATCGAAATGTGATTTTTCATTACATTTTCATTTTGTGCACTTTGTTTTAGATGTCCAAGGGCCTATATTACTGGTATTTTAGAGAAGGAACCTATTTTCTCACAATTTCTTCACTCTGTTTCGAGATTTGGCGAAACTTCTCCCCCAACGTAAGATTAGATGAGATTCGACTCGACCCCCTCCCCCCACGTAATTAGTGGACGTCCCCTTATCAGAAATTGAGAGACATTGTGATAACTATATCTATACATGGGCGTAGCCAGCCATAGGCTCAGGGTGGGGCAGCAGTCTAAAATAATATGTAACTAGCAAACTATAACTATCCGCGATCTTACTACGGTTAATTTTTTCATACAAAAAATAATTCCTGACTCCCGGAACTCTATCTCCATTATTTATATTTTTTTAACGCTGAAAATGGGCCTCCACGCGGCATTTTTAGGTTGCGCGTGCGGCGTCAAAACCGAGTACGTCACACTCTATAATTTTTTAAGGTATTAATTATTAATAAAAAATAAAAATGGAATTGAATATGAATTGGTCATGTAGAAAATTTTTATTCAAGTTAATTTTTCAACAAGTTTGACGATTGTTAAATTAACAAAATTTTCTCGAACTTTCATTTCATTCATTTTCATTGTACATTTAAAAAAATGTTTAAATAATTGTCGTATAAATTTTTCACTTCGTGGAGCCCTTCTTATGTATACATACTTAATGAGATCACGCCATAAAAGTTTAAAAGAATTTAATACTTTGTTTATAATAATTTTATAACTTGATGAACAAAACATGAAAAATCCAAATAATATTATTGAATTTTTTTTTCAATTTATTATTACATAATCGTTTTTGCATCAATAAAAGACATTTTTTGACTTGAAAAAATATTTTTTCCCTCATTTGTTTCTTATTTTTTTATGAACAAATGGACTATTTCAATGCTTTTAAGAATTTTTTCGATTTTTATACAATCGAAAATACAAAAATCGAAAAAAAATATCTGTATTATAGTAAAAGTATCTGTTATTTTTAGGAGTTTCAGAGAAAAATATAAAAAAGTTGAGAATTTGTTTATAACAAATTGTTAAGTTAAAAAAAATTGTTGATAAAAAGAATTGTTTTTTTACACTTCTATTAAGGATGGTCAATTACGATATTTAAGAAAAAAAATTTTTTTTTTCACTAATACTTTAAACAATATAAATATTAAAAAACCGATTATAAACAGTTAAATATTATTATTAAGAATATTTTTTTAATCATAATATTTTGTAAACAGTAAGGTTTAAAAAAATCTTAAAAGCATTTAAATAGTCCATTTTTTTATAAAAAAATTATAAACAAATGAAGGAAAAAATATTTTTTCAAGTCAATAAATGTCTTTTATTGATGCAAAAACGATTATGTAATAATAAATTGAAAAAAAAATCAATAGTATTATATGGATTTTTCATTTTTTGTTCAACTTATAAAATATTATAAACAAAGTATTAATTTTTTTAACTTTTATGGCGTGATCTCGTTAAGTAATTATACAAGAAGAGCTCCGCGAAGCGAAAAATTTATACGACATTCATTTAAACATTTTTTTATGTACAATGAAAATGGAAGTTTGAGAAAATTTTGTTAATTAAAAATCGTCTATCTTTAAGAAAAAGTTCCTACGGGAACAAATTCTTTGAAGTATTCGCAATACACCATAATTTTTTTTCATTTTTAATTAATAATTAATACCTTAAAAAATTATAGAGTGTGACGTACTCGGTTTGGACGCCGCGCAACCTAAAAATGCCGCGTGGAGGCCTATTTTGAGCCTTAAATTAAAATTATAAATAACGGAGATAAGAGCTCCGAGAGCTGAGAGTTATTTTTTGGAAATTTCCTCCTCTTTAGGAATCTTTTTTTTAAATTTCTTAAATATTAATAGTTTTTGAGTTATTAACAAACAACGAAATACCTTTTTTTTTGCAAGTTAATTTGTTTATAACATTTGCAATTTTTTACATGCTGGTAATCGCTTCTAAAACATTTTTCTAGACATCATTCTGGACAGAATGAGCTATCGCACGTATTTTTAAGAGTAGTGTCTCTATTTTTCACCATTTTGAACTTATTACTTAGACTAATAGCACCCTGTAATCTATATGTATACTTTCTTACAGATAATAAATATTGTAATATGTACCTAGATAATTAAGTTTTTGATGTGAAACATCTTTACGCGAGGGGTAAACCTGATTTTAGACTTGGTGATCGTGGCGACGCATTTCGATGTTTCACATCTGCCAGCCGTGACAGCCATCACAGCTGTTCTTTTTTTAAGTTTGATTAGGTACCTTACAAGTCAGAGCCAGGGTGAGGCAAGTGCCCCACCCTGTCCCACCGTGGCTACGCCCATGTATCTATAGCTTTATGCTATTAGTTAATAGTTGTAGGTTTTATATACCTATGACGTTCGCGCTTTTCGAAATACACTGGTGCATGTTATACATTTACCTGATTTGTAAGATTAATTAATCTCAAAATCACCTAGTGTGAACTTATATCTTACAAAAAATTAAAATTCACCAGTGTAGGTATGTCTTTCGATCCACTTATGTACCTATTTTGAATACTTTTCTTTGTGTCTAATTGTAAGTACTTTGTCTTTGTGTTTACTTTAAATTTTGTTGTTTCGTCGTTGTATCGTTACCTTTATATTTAGTCCAGATAATGATTTTCAGAAAGGCTATTATAAAACTGTGCAGATTTGTTGTGATGGCTACCAAGAAGTTGGTTGGTTTGGTGATGGGTATGTAAGTTTAAATTTATACTTTTTTGCCGATATTTGAAATCCTATTTATTTAGAGCCTTTAAAGTGTTATCTGTAGCAGAATTGACAATCTTGTAGCTCATTTGGTAGTGACCCTGACAGATAAATGTTTGGTGTCAGGTCGTGGGTGTTTGTGATATGAGTAAGCATAAAATATTATTAACGGCAAGAACGTTTAAGTAGTACTAGTAAGCCGTATAATAATGCAAAGAATGCATGGATACGAATAGGAAATGGATGCACAGGACTGGCGCAAGTCTATTCAGACAACACACGGAACACACATTTCATGTGTTGTCGTCTATCTAAATAACGGACCTGAAGAAAAGACGGACGTAACCTCAGATGAAAGAATAAAAGGGACGTAACCTCGTCTAATCGAGAGTGAAGTATAGCAATGGCCGCCCGCTTACAATGTGTGCGTAATTTTTGATTCGCGATTGACGCAGTATGGTGTCAATGTGTGGGTGTGTGTACTTGTACGAATAGAGAGTTGGTATTACTATGGGTGCTTCACTGAATTTGTTGCTGGGATTACGTCCGTCTTTTTTTAGGTCCGTGTCCAACCCGTAATAATGTCCCTACACGCTCTTTGTGTTTTGCGTCTCAAAGTTAAATGATTGTGGTTGAGGGTAGTTTCTAAAGCGGTAACTATACGTTTATTTACTTGACCTTGACCCATTATGTTTATGTACAATTCTTATTCTTATATGACATGTGTTTGTTTGTTGTACGAATGTAGGTATTGAATTTATTTATCATTAGTAATTATTTTCAGGCCCCGTTGTGAACCACATTGTTCCAGTGGATGCGAGCACGGGACATGCATTTATCCAGAAACTTGCGAATGTGGTGAAGGATATGAAAAAGGGGAATTCGACAAATGTGTACCTGTTTGTTCTCCCGCGTGTGTTAATGGCACTTGTGTTTCACCCGGCGTCTGTCAGTGCTATACGGGATATAACAATACTGTAAATGGCACTTGTGAACCCTATTGTTCCAATGGATGCGAGCACGGGACATGCACTTATCCAGAAACTTGCGAATGTGATGAAGGGTATGAAAAAGGGGAATTCGACAAATGTGTACCTGTTTGTTCTCCCGCGTGTGGTAATGGCACTTGTGTTTCACCCGGCGTCTGTCAGTGCTATACGGGATATAACAATACTGTAAATGGCACTTGTGAACCCTATTGTTCCAATGGATGCGAGCATGGGACATGCACTTATCCAGAAACTTGCGAATGTGATGAAGGGTATGAAAAAGGGGAATTCGACAAATGTGTACCTGTTTGTTCTCCCGCGTGTGGTAATGGCACTTGTGTTTCACCCGGCGTCTGTGAGTGCTATACGGGATATAACAATACTGTAAATGGCACTTGTGAACCCTATTGTTCCAATGGATGCGAGCACGGGACATGCACTTATCCAGAAACTTGCGAATGTGATGAAGGATATGAAAAAGGGGAATTCGACAAATGTGTACCTGTTTGTTCTCCAGTGTGTGGTAATGGCACTTGTGTTTCACCCGGCGTCTGTAAGTGCTATACGGGATATAACAATACTGTAAATGGCACTTGTGAACCCTATTGTTCCAATGGATGCGAGCATGGGACATGCATTTATCCAGAAACTTGCGAATGTGATGAAGGGTATGAAAAAGGGGAATTCGACAAATGTGTACCTGTTTGTTCTCCCGCGTGTGGTAATGGCACTTGTGTTTCACCCGGCGTCTGTCAGTGCTATACGGGATATAACAATACTGTAAATGGCACTTGTGAACCGTATTGTTCCAATGGATGCGAGCATGGGACATGCACTTATCCAGAAACTTGCGAATGTGATGAAGGGTATGAAAAAGGGGAATTCGGCAAATGTGTACCTGTATGTTCTCCAGCGTGTGGTAATGGCACTTGTGTTTCACCCGGCGTCTGTGAGTGCTATACGGGATATAACAATACTGTAAATGGCACTTGTGAACCCTATTGTTCCAATGGATGCGAGCACGGGACATGCACTTATCCAGAAACTTGCGAATGTGATGAAGGGTATGAAAAAGGGGAATTCGGCAAATGTGTACCTGTATGTTCTCCCGCGTGTGGTAATGGCACTTGTGTTTCACCCGGCGTCTGTGAGTGCTATACGGGATATAACAATACTGTAAATGGCACTTGTGAACCCTATTGTTCCAATGGATGCGAGCACGGGACATGCACTTATCCAGAAACTTGCGAATGTGATGAAGGGTATGAAAAAGGGGAATTCGGCAAATGTGTACCTGTATGTTCTCCCGCGTGTGGTAATGGCACTTGTGTTTCACCCGGCGTCTGTGAGTGCTATACGGGATATAACAATACTGTAAATGGCACTTGTGAACCCTATTGTTCCAATGGATGCGAGCACGGGACATGCACTTATCCAGAAACTTGCGAATGTGATGAAGGGTATGAAGAAGGGGAATTCGACAAATGTGTACCTGTTTGTTCTCCCGCGTGTGGTAATGGTACTTGTGTTTCACCCGGCGTCTGTGAGTGTTTTCCTGGGTATAAAAGTACAACGGACGGTGCATGTGAACCGTATTGTTCAAATATATGTGACCATGCAGTGTGTATAGCTCCAGGCACTTGGATATGTGAAGATGGATATCAAGAACAAGCAGGTAGTTGTCAATTTCTTACTTCGACCGGACTTACATCTGAATTTACTTTTAACACCTATTTTTCTGAAGAAAATGATGAAAGTACAAAGTATGTTGATATGGATGACTATGAACTTAAAAATACAACTGAAATGGTAAAAAAATATGATGTTGATGTCGATTCTATAAGAAGGGGAACAGAAAATCAACGTGACTAGTAAGTTGCACACTATATTAATTGTTGAATACATATATCTGATTTTTAAAAGGAAAGGGCATTGCACCTAGACAAGTACCGCCATTTTGAAAAATTTTCGTTTCGTCGGCCAGTGATGAAACATGTGTCAATCGACGAAGTAAGTGATTAGATTCAAAAAATAGGAAGTGATGAATGTGTAAGTGATATACTTTCTAAGATATTTGAGTTCAACACCGTAGAAAAATAAAGCAAAAAATGTTAGGTTCGGCGGACATTGATAAAACATGTGTCAATCGATAGACTAAATGATTACGATCAAAAAGTATTCAGTGATGAAAAATCGTAAGTGATATACTTTCTGAGATATTTGAGTTTATTTTACATATTTTTATTTTTGAACTCAAATATCTCAGAAAGTATATCATTTACGACACTTCATCACTGAAAAATTTTTGATTGTAATTACTTACTCCGTCTATTGGCACATATTTCATCACTGGCTGCTGAAACGAGGTTTTTTTCAAAATGGTGAACTTATAGGTTCCATACAAAAATGTTCGAACCCCTTATTGATTATTGATTATAACTAAAGCCCTTATTGATTATAATTAAAGCGATTGACTATTATTATTGGATTATATGCCAAGACAAAAGCACTGGCTTTCAAGAATCCAGCCGGAATGTGACGACCGTGGCTGATTCAAACAAGAGGGTGCTAGCCAGGGAGGGTGCACAGTAATAATTATTATTACAAAACGGACATAAAGTAGGCAATATGGATTAGTCCAAGAGTCCTTGAGCGAACCAAGCTTTTAGTCTTTTTTCTATGATTTCAGAAGTTGACCCATAAATTCATGGACATAGTCTTAAAGTATGTAGTTCTGATAAGCAACAAAAGTAACAAAATTCAGGGATCGGCTACTTCTTTGCCCTCACCTCGGTACACCCATGTTTGAGGCAGCAATATTTTTGTAATAAAATTAGAAAATTAATAATTACTTTACTTATTTTGCATGTGATGTTCTTACAGTTTGTATTACTGGATCTCGGGCGGTGTACTCCTGGGCTTAGCACTGATCGTTGTTCTAATCGTCATGAGAAAATATTTGTGTAATTGTTTCGGATCGGGGAGTTACGTAGTAGAAGGTACGTATGTTAGTTTCTATGTACCTCAATCGGTACCTGTAAGCAGTCGTAGTTTTTGTTTTGAATATTGGCGTATGTTTATTTATCACTAAATGTATTAGCCAAAACCATCCCATTATTCCGAGTGCACTTACTTACGAGTATGTAGCCAACAATCCAACTCCTTTCCACACATATCTTAGCCATTTGAAAAATAGTATACCCATAGTTAAAAGAATCCCTCGAGGAGCTCGAATAACCGTTGCTACACATTTGTCAAAATTAATCGAGAAATGTTACTTAAGCAATTGTACTCAAGATTGGCAGAACCTGTTTTTATTTTCATTTAGCACACTACATATAATAAAAACTGATGAACCGAATTTATCATTGACACAAAAGATTAAGAATAACTGTGCTGTAAGCTCCTCGCCTTCTCCCGCACCTCTAATCAAACATGATGCCCCTCGTAATCGCAACAAACTCATTGAAAACAAAATCTGTGACGGAGATCTCAAAGGTGCCGCTCGCCTTTTGTTCTCCAACGACGTGCTATCACCAGATACCCCTGACACCCTTCAGGCCTTACGGACAAAACATCCTCCAGCTCCAGTAAACCCATATTTTCTCGACCCACCAACAGCAGGGCAAGCATGCCTTCAAATTCAAAACAAAGATGTTACGGATGCCATTTTGTCTTTTAAACCAGGTTCGGCTGCAGGTTTGGATGGAATCTCACCCCAACATTTGAAAGACTTAACATCGCATTCTGTGGGTGATGCAGGCGAGCAACTTGTAAATTCAATCACTAAATTAATCAACTTTATGTATTCCGGTAATGTCAATCCAGAAATTGTTCCCATTCTTTTCGGCGCGAACCTCATTGCCCTCACCAAAAAGGATGGAGGGGTGAGACCAATTGCTGTTGGATCAACACTACGACGTCTGGCCTCCAAAATTGCTGTTCGACATATTTTACCAAAATTAAATTCGGAATTTGAACCCGTACAGTTAGGCTTCGGTGTAAAAGGAGGGTGTGAGGCAGCCGTCCATGCCCTACGCTCTTTCCTAACTTACGGAAAGCTTGACGTGTTGCTCAAAATTGATGTAAAAAATGCATTCAATTCGGTAAATAGGGATACCCTGCTGACGAAAATAAAACAACATATACCGGAAATATACAATTATCTTCTTCTTAGTTACGCTGACCCTACAAAATTGTTATATCGTTCTAACGAACTGTCCTCGGAAGTAGGTTGTCAACAGGGTGATCCCCTTGGGCCTGCAATTTTTAGTTTGGCTATAAATCCGATAGTCAAAAATTTAAATTCTAAATTCAACGTTTGGTATTTGGACGACGGAACCCTAGGAGGTGATGTGGATACTGTATTTTCGGACCTTTTTTTAATCAAAAATAAATTTGAAGCCATTGGTTTGGAACTTAATTTTAGCAAATGCGAACTTTTTGTAAATAACTGCGACTTAAATTTAAATGCCATAAAACAAAAATTCAATATTTTGGCTCCAAAAATTAAAATAGTTAACAGTAATTCCCTTTACCTTTTAGGTTCTCCAATATTTGATGAATCTATTTCTGAATATGTTAATAATTCAATTACTAAATTTCAAAATTCTGCTGACCGTCTCCTTGAAATTAGTCCACATTATGCACTTTGCATCTTAAAATTCTGTTATTTCGTCCCAAAATTTACGTATGTGCTCCGCTGCTGCTCCTTTTGGAATCACCCAGATCTTTTGACACAATTAGACGACTTAATCAAAATTAGCTTAGAATCGATTCTTAATATGCAGTTGAACGAGCAATCTTGGACCCAAGCATCCCTACCCATCCGTTATGGTGGTTTAGGGATTCGCAAAATTTCCAGTGTCGCTTTACCTGCCTTCCTATCTTCTGTCCATAGTTCAGCAAATCTCATAAGTAAAATTTTTAGGGCATCCCCTTCAAACTTTGAGATTGCTGGCTTGGAAGAAGCTAGAAACGCTTTCTCAATTGCATGCCCAGGTCAAAATTTTCCAGTTTCTCCAAACTCACAGAGGAGCTGGGACGACATAAACTCCAAATTGACTTATAAAAATCTTTTGAGCTGTAGTACAGGTTCGGCGCGTGCTAGACTTTTGGCCGTGGGTACGCATGAGGCCGGCTACTGGCTTCACGCGTACCCTTCGTCAAATACAGGAACGTTTCTTGAGCCTGACACGCTCCGAATCGCAACCTGTCTACGGCTTGGGGTTCCGGTCTGCGCTCCTCACAAATGTCCCTGTGGCAGTGATGTCGACAAGCTAGGACATCACGGACTGTCATGCCAAAAAAGTGCAGGCCGCTTCACGAGACATGCCGCACTTAACGATATCATACGCCGGTCCCTTGCCACCGTCAACGTGCCAAGTATACTTGAGCCGACTGGTATTGCAAGAGACGATGGCAAGAGACCGGACGGTATGAGTTTGATTCCATGGAAGATGGGCCGGGTGCTGGTATGGGATGCAACCTGTTCAGACACGCTGGTCCCTTTCCATCTACATGGAACCAACATCAGAGCTGGTGCGGCTTGTGAAGCGGCTGAAAAAGTTAAAGCATGCAAATACAGGGGTCTAGGCTCCGAATATGACTTTGTCCCATTCGGTGTCGAGACCCTTGGTCCGTGGGGTCCTAGCGCTTTAAGGCTTTTTAAAGAAATAACAAAAAGATTAGTCGACATCACAGGAGACCGAAGAGCTGGCAGCTACCTCGGACGAAGAATTAGTCTTGCTATTCAAAGGCGGAACGCTGCCAGTATCTTCGGAACCTTGCCTAAAGGGACTCCTTTTAATAATAATATATTTTAATTTTATTATTGTATTATATTTTTTAAGGTTTTTAGTTTTAGGTCCCTTGTACATTAAGTATAATATTAGTTATTTTGTTTATCACTAAAATACTAAAAATGTATTTAAGTTAAATAGTTTATACTCGTAAACAGCCAATTCTAAGATTCATCATATCTTGAATCTTCATTGTGTACTTAACAGACATCGGTGTATTAACAAATCAAGTAAAATCAATTTAATAATTTCGGACTTACTCCGTCTAAATTGGTGACAGTCGAGATGCACCGGTGAATGTTAACATACCCTTATATTGGAAATTCAGAAATGTATCATAAGTGGCCATCCATAAATTACGTCACACGTTAGGGGGGAGGGGGGAGGGGTCGATGAAGTGTGACATTGTGTGACAAGGGATGGGAGGGGGTCCTAAATTTCGTGACGTCATATTTCAAAATGTATAGGTAAATATTTAAAAAAAATTAATGGAAATAAAACTTATTTCGGAACTGCTGTTTTAATTTAATAATTTCTAAGTGTAAAATTTCATAATATGTGACTTCACACTAGGAGCGGGGGAGGTCTCACAAATGTGACCAGCTGTGACAAGGGGGGGAGGGGTCAAAAAGTTCTGAAATTAGTGTGCCGTAATTTATGGATGGCCCCTAATTATGTGTTAACGATCTTTGTTCCAGACAATAATAAAAATATCTGTGAGCTGAATGAAGCTAAGGAATCTCATTCTTTGCAGACGTTAGGAAGAATGGAAACGGAATAAGTCATCGAAATAATATTAATATTTATGAAAAAAAAACTTCTCAATGTTTGTTTTTGTATAATATTTATTTATTATTTAAGCTTTATTGACCACAATTTAAGATAAGTTATTTATTATTATGTAAGTAGGTAATTGTACTGTACAATTTTCTATCGTAGGTAAGTAGTTTAAAAAATGTGAGCTGGTAAAATTGAAATATAAAATGTGGAAAATAAATGCATCTGAATATTTCTTCATGTCTAAATTTTTTTAAAGAATTTTCCGTTATTTTTTAATTTGTTTGAGAAGGTTGATTAAAACCTGGCAAAAAGCTACTTACTTTTTTATTTTATAGCCGGCTAAGGGTATGCCCCCTTAGCCATAAATTACGTGAGGCATTTTTAGCGATTTTCAGACTCCCCCCTCCTTCCTGGTGAGATGTCATGAGATTTTGCTCAACCCCTCTCCCATCCCTCTAATCTCACGTAATTTATCAAAATACATTTTTCTAGCGTCTACATTTGGCAGACTGGATGAAAAAAATCAGAATGTGTTTTTTATTGTTTTCATTTTGCGCATTTTGTTTTAAATGTGCAAGGTCCTATCAGTAGAACCACTTAGTTTAACACCATTTTCACTCAATTTTATTGTTTCTTGCGAAAAAAAAATACGTGAGATTTGTTGATACCCCCCCCCCCCCTCTCCCCAAGGTAAGAGTAGATGAGATTCTGCTCAACCCCCTCCCCCCCCCCAAATATCTCACGTAATTAATGGACACCCCCTAATGAGCATGGTAAGTGGTTGGTGGTTGTCCCCAGACATCAACGTCAAAGCCGCCAAAGGCATCACTGATGCGTTTCCAGCCAAGACAGGAGAGAGAAAAGAGAAGTAGGTACCTGGCTTTCAAGTCTCCAGCCGGAATACGAGAAGTCATATACCTACTGAGAATGCTAACTAGCCAACCAGACTTCAGGAAAAGTTGGTGCGTCGGTAATAAGCTTAATAGGTACCTATTATTTTGAATCGATCCGTTATTAACATTTTGCTTTTAGAATATGATAACTGAACTCAAACTTAACAAGTTCGCTAAACTGATTTTCATGTAATATGTACTTTCATAGCGTGCGGTACCACATGGAATGTTTTCTAGTGCGACTCGTTCACTTACAAATACTCTAATAAAATGGTGAAATTAAAAGCTTTGAGATTTTATTGTACTGCATTGTAGTCCAAAAATGTACAGTCACCTGCAGAGTAAAGTAACCCATCTGTTTACAACACAACAGGCAACGGAAACGTTGCTGTTCGTATATATGTACCTGCCTAACATTAGCTTCGCCTGGGGATCAGTCAGACCTGGTAACGCAAAGGACATTCAATTGATTAATGATGTTACGATCAATTTATTCCAAATATCTTAACAATGTTATTGTCATGTTCCTCATTACGTCGTTTCACACATGGATAGAAAATCAGGTAGGATAATTAAAATTATTATTTATTGATTACATAACCGTACGAGTATTATTACAGTAAATCTACTCATAATGTGAATAACATAATTTAAATGTTAATAATTATCAATATCTGCGTCAGGTATTTCAAAGACGAGCAGTTCTGCAACATTGATAGGTTTTCTGGCGTCAGTTTGATCAACAGATCTCCTTATACGCTTCACACAAGATGGTCTCCCTTTGACACTAGTGTCCTTATAGTACCCCATGTTGCAAATGCAGAAGTTGGGGGCTGAACATACCCCATTAATGCACCCTCCGGCACAATGTGGAAGACATCTGAAATAATGAGTTAATTTTGTTAATTTATATCATTAGTATTCTAGGGTGCTATAATATAATTATGATACCATAATTTGTTAGGCTCAGTCTCTGGAAATGAGAGTGGTAAGTCCGCCAGATTGGCATAATGGCAGGTTTCTACATAACGTTTCCTTCACTGAAGCAAATTATCAAATAAAAATACGCACATACTTTTCTTAAATCACCCTTAAATCACCATCATTCTTAAATTGACCCTGTAGCCTAATTGGTAGCGACCCTGCCTGCGAAGCGAGGGGTCCCGGGTTCGATTCCCGGCCGGGGCAGATATTTATGTGACAGATAAATATTAGTGCTCGGGTCATGGGTGTGATTGTGATGCGTTTATATATGTGTTGTCCCTGTCACCCGCGACACAGGTAAATAACCTACTGCGGGGGTGTGAGTGTGTTAGCATTTTCTAGCGTTAGATATAACAGTGCGTGCTCACTTTAATGCTCCGTGATAAGCATACTTTATAAATAGAAAAAATATATATAGTTACTTATATTTTTTTTTATTTAAAAATTATATGTTTAAAATAAAATGCCTTATGGATAAACTCCATTATTACCATTTTTACTGAGAACCTAATTTATTACCATCTCAATCCATTCAGGATTAATCGTGATAGATGTTCCCTTCTTTATTTCCTTTCTTTATTGAACGTACCTGGTCCCAGTCGGGTCGTTTGGATCCATGTAGTAACCTGGTTTACAGCGGCATGCATTCACCCCGATACAGATTCCGTTGATACAGGGCTGGGAGCATATCTCTTCAGTTAGACCGGATTGACTGTAAGATGGATTTACTTGGACTTGGACCCCAGGATACAAAGGATTTGACGGATTATTATGATCTTGGTTCTCAGGGTACGAAGGATTAGATGAATTTGGTTGACCTGAACTACCAGGATATCCAGGGTAAGATGGGTTTGGTTGAATTTGGTTATCAGGATATCCAGGGTTATTTGGATTTCGTTGCATTGGGCCCCCTGGGTATACAGGGTAAGAAGGATTTGGTTGGCCATAATTTCCAGTTGGATTTGGTTGATTCCCAGGATATTTAGGATAAGGAGTTGGTTGACCTTGGTTTCCAGGATAACCGGGACTGTTTGGGTTAGGTTGCACGTCATTTCCAGGGTATCCTGGGTAAGAAGGATTTGGTTTGTTACCAGGATATCCAGGATAAGGATTTGGATGTCCCTGATTTCCCGAATATCCAGGACTAGGTGGATAACTGTGGACCTGATTACCAGGATAAAGTGGCTGATTAGGGATAGCTGAAATATGGGTGGCAGGAGTGGTGGAAGTAGTTGTTGTAATTGGAGGGTCACAAACGTTTGGTGCTACACATCGGCTGGTTGGCCCACATCCGCTAAAACAGAAACAGACATTCAAAGTTAAATATAGGTGTCTCATTTCAAAAGCACATGTTGAATTTGAAATAGTAAGCAATGTTTTTTTCTTTTTCTTCTCTCTTTCTTGACAAGAAATTCATTTATATATTTATGCTATTGCATTATTTAATACACCCGCTTTAAATATTCTCAAATATTCCATAAAAACGGTACCTAAGCTCCGTTTTGAATATATGTAGAGATATTTATATATTTCTTGACTATATGGTTCTAGATGTGGTCCAGTATTGAACATAGAACTTACGGATTACACTGAGCCACACAATTTCCGGGTCCCTCATTGACGTAACCTGGATGACAGCGGCAGGTGTTTGGACCTATGCAATCCCCGTTCCTACATAGATCACATGCCGGTTTACAACCATCTGGGTTCTTCACAAACCCTGGAAGACATCTGCATTCATTGGGAGCCACGCATTCTCCATTGGCACAACGGTCACACACAGGCTTGCACGATCCTTCTGCTGTAGACTGGTAACCAGTTTTACAATCACATTTGTTCGGTTCTGTGCAGTTTCCTGAGAAAATTTAAAAAGACTTACTAGAGATGATAATTATATACGACTAGGGCCATCCATAAATTACGTAACACTAATTTCATGACTTTTTGACCCCTCCCCTCCTCCTTCTCAAAGCTGGTCACATACAAAGATTAAGATGAATAACATAATTATAGTCTAAGAGCCAAATTAGAGGCGTTTCTGCATCCATCTGCTTACCGGATAAAAGTTTTTTTTTATCAAATATCATATTTAAAGAAAACTCGCGAATTGGTAGCCTAAAAAAATATGTTCAAGGCTATGATTAATACAGAGTGGTAATCTATATAAATTTTCAACTAACTCATATTTTTCTTGGTCTTCCTCTATGTTGCTTCAAAGAAATTGATCCTTGTGAATGACCCTTTCGATTGTTATCAAAATTACAGGTTGTTTTTTTTTTCACATTTTACAGGTTCGATTCCGGCTCAAGCAGGTGATTTATCAAAAATCTTTGATGCATTTTTACTTATTTGTGAAAATAAAGGGATATGTTTCCTTTCAGCATTATTTACCATCATTAATATTCAGGGTAGTTTTTCTCCAATCACATTTTTTTCAACCCTGTATATAATCTTGAACATGTTTTTTAGGCAATCCATTCGCGATACTTTAAATATGATATTTCATAAAAAACTGTTTTCATCCGGTAAGCAGATGGGTGCACTGCAGAAACACCTCTAATTCGGAATATCGGATCCTGTACTATTACCTAATCCCCCACAGTTTTCTTTGCAAGATGGGATACAAAACTGGCTCTCAGAGTTTAAGGTGTATCCTTGCTCGCAGATACATTCTCCACCAGAACACCTCCCATTTTGACAGCCAATAGGACAGGTCGGAACGCAGACACCCGCTAAGTTCTTCACGTGGTCGGGGAAACAGGAACATGTCTCTGGGGCAGTGCAAAGCGCGTTCACACACTCTTTAGTGCAGACTGGGTCGCATATCCTGAAGTTGTAGATGTTTCTGATGTATCCTTGGCAGCATGTTCTGATCCGACTGAGGTCAGGACGGGACTACAAGAATAATAATAATAAGAAGCGTATGACACTGTGTTACGTCAACATTTCAACAACGTGGAAGATCTGTTTCCGTAGGGAATCCGTTTATAACTGGCTCTCCAATATTGTAACCGAACTCGTAAATAACATTTCAGTTCATATCCAGCGATATCCAACTGGAGGAACCCTTTCACGTAACTTGGTCCTTTGTTCAAGGTGTACCACAATCAGGGGAAGCTGACTTACTGGATTCAAGGATTTATTTATTTAATTTTTGACGACCTGTGTGGCGCAATGGAGACTTGTTGACTATGACGGATCTCCGTGCCAAGGGTCCTGGTTTCGATTCCCAACGAGGCGGAAATTTGAATGATGAGTTTGAATTTCTGTTGTCGGTCTAAGTGTGTGAGTGTCTTTGTATGTTGTCCATGGCACCCACGACTCAGGCTATCCTAGTATGAGCTATGGGTTCACAGTTGCAGGTGTTTCGAGACGGTCGGACTATCCCAGATATTAACATAAAAGTGAATGTTTTAGAAGCTTACCCCGTTACCGGCAGGTACATGCGCAGGGTCGCGGGCTAATTGTGCGGTGCTGTAATCGGAAAGCAATTACGTCAACTTTATTAACATGGCTTCAACGCATTAATGGCCAACTATTGAGGACGGGTTTCTCCTCTTGAGGAGGCCTAGAGCATACTCCACCACGTCAACCCAATGCGGATTGATAGTGGGTGGCTTAGTAAGTATCTCAAAATAGTACTTTGGAAATATTCATTTAAATGAAAATAATTATAATTTATTATTTGTTAGATAATAAAAAAAAAATTAAAAATATGTACATACGGAACTTCTATATAACAGACGCCCACTTCATACTTCCGTGTGTCTGTCGTGTTATGGCCACCAAACCCATAGCCATGTTGGCTGGTATTCTGCGACAAGTTGTAGCCATGTTGGGTCATGTTCTGTCCCATGTTACCTTGACCATAAAACCTGAAATGTAATATAACATTTTAAAATTTAAAGAACCTCCTACTGTTTAAACAATAATCTAAATTTTACTAACAAAAAATAACCGACTTCAATATTACTCAAAAAGTACTAATCAGATCTCGTTCAAATTTATGTGGGACCACATGACAAGCACCGACTTTCGATTAAAAAAAGAATCATCAAAATCGGTTCACCCGGTCCAAAGTTCTGAGGTAACGAACATAAAAAAAAATAAAGTCGAATTGAGAACCTCCTCCTTTTTTTGAAGTTGTTTAAAAATACCGAATCAAAATCCACAGACAGAAACACAGATACACAGACACGTCAGACTTATAACACCTTTCTTTTTGCGTCATTTACATCCAACTATACAGAGCAAGCAACTTATCTGTGAAGTAAAAATGTTCAGTGTGCGCAATGATATAAATTTAAAATCATTCGCCTTCATTTGACCTATGAAGACAAGCTGCCTTGCAGATTTCGACGCTTTGCAAAATGTCATAGCAATTCAATGGCATCCCATATTTGGCCAGCGTGATGCATTAGGCCCTATGATTAGGCCTTTACAAGAGGAGCCTCGAATGGACAAGGTTAATGATGAATGAAATTCTACAGAATGAGAACATTCACTTCGAGTAAAATTAAATGAGATAAAATAAAATAAAATTTAAAGTAAATTTTTAGTAACACTTTTCGAAAGTCTAATTAAACCACCGCTTATAAAATTCCTATCGTAAGTGGTCCCTGAAGATGAAGCGGCAAGAAACTACTGAGGTGATTAAAATTTGTACTCCGCACACACGGACGTAAAAAAGAAGACGGACGTAATCTTAAGAACAAATTCAGTGAAGCACCCATAGTAATACCAACTCTGTATTCGTACAAGTACACACACCCACACATTGACACCATCCTGATATGACATTGACACCATCGCGAATCAAAAATTACAAAATCACGCACACATGGTAAGCGAGCTGTCAGCTTCACTCTCAATTAGACAAGGTTACGTCCGTTCTTTTTTTACGTCCGTGTCCGCACAATAGTGAAAACTACCCTATTAGAGTCTCTACTCACCTGTCATAGTTGACAGACGGGTTGTATTGCCATCCACCCCCTCCTCCCTTCACTGACTTCACGAATTGCCCATCATTCCTGTCTGCTAATGCACACCCTAATAAGGCGCCTATCCATAGCGCCAAATACATATTGGCAACCCTGAAAATCATTAGATATGCAACGCATTACAAATTAGCAAATAATTTTTGTTAACAATTATTTCAAGCTTACTCAAGCTAAATTAGTAGATACCTACTTATTTATTTAGTTACATAGCTTATGTCATGTGTAATTATTTTTTTAATAATCTGCAGGTGCCATTAGGACTTTTTTTTAAGAGAAGTTGCTTTTTTGTTAAAGTAAATTATGAAAATTACTACACTTTGTAAGGGTTTTGAGGCCAATCTCAAAATCAGTATAAGATTTAGTTGATTTCATAGTTTACAATTACTAATTAGGGTGTCATAAAACTCTTGACAATTTATTTTTTAGACTTTTATAGCGGCATATCACCTACTTTTCGAGATATGATTAAAAATGAACATATTATTATTTTTGAAACGTTAGACTTTTAGACAAAACTTTATAGAGATTTTATGTAGTGCATGACGTATCTTACTACCACTTCACGGTATCGTGACGAATAACCAATAACCCTGTATACCAATTTATAATTTATACAAAATTACATGTTCTTAAGAAGAATAATAATATCTTACCTATTAATTAAAACGATAACTTACAGAACCTCACGCCAAAAAAATATTTAACTTATAAATATAATGCCTGATCAAAGATTCAAGTACTACTGATGATGAATCGGATGACATAATCTAAACTTACCTAAGTTCTATATTTATGCGTTGTGTGTTGTGTGACTGGGCACCCACTAACACACTCAGACTGACACTGAATAAATTGTACGTATCGTTTGTATTACGAATGACTGTTTTAATTGAATAGATTTATAATAACGGGCTCCGTACATCACATATTAATAAATACTTTATTGATATATGTATTATGTACTTAGAAGAAGTTGCACTCATTTATGTGTTAAGACCTTTAATGGTCCTTATTACTTACATCACTTACTTGTCACAATGGAATACCTATGTGACCATAAAAATAAGTAAGTATACCTACAATGTTTTGGGGGGCAACTGCCCCCCGCCTGCATTTTGCATAATTAACTACTTACCAGTACGTACCTACTTTTCTCCATAAAAAAGTTCTTATTCTTATTCTAAGTAGTTTGCTTCCCTCCCCCTGAACCCAATAATTACGTCAAAAATTACCTATGCGTAGCTACAGTTCTTTTTTTGTGTCTGCTGGTCTAAAACTCTGCATACACCTGCGACTTCGACGAGATTACGCATGAGTCATGAGAGTCATGAGGAAGTGTAATCAATGTACAGTCGGCCGTAGAAGTAGCTTAACATTTTAGTACTTTGTAATAGTAACTGTTTCGACGGTTTCTTAGCAACATCTATGACAAATTCAAGAAATGTAATGTGACAAGGTACTAAAATGTTAAGCTACTTCTGCGGCCGACTGTACGTTAACAATCACGTCACTATTAGCCTGCACGGCAGCATATGTGGAGATGCTGCATAACGGGTATATGACATGATGTACCAATGTCGCAATGTGCCTGCTAGTGGAAAAAAAATCGCTCTTATAAGTATTTGTTTCAATGTTATCATTTGTAGAAAAAATTCTAGAGCTACATATGTATCTGCTTCGAGCGAATCCTTAGGTTTTAAGCCCCAATTGTTTTAATTAGAATCACTAGACATCGTAAATACTTGTGCAGCATCCAAATCTAGCACGGATCGGCCAGATCTTTCAGCAACGCGCACTGGAGTAGCGTGACCGAGTGTCTACGATCTAGACTTCTTCCGTCGCAAGAGTCGTCAAATCCTTCGCGGTTCGCTGTCAGGTTGAAGTCAGCCATTGGGCGCTCTGGATTCAAAAAACGCACTTTCGCCCTTAAAATATTTGTTTCCGTGGATAAACACTCTACTATTGCCTTTATTGATGTCACAAAACTTACGAATCTACAGTAGGTAGGTACTTATTAAGGAATGCAATCTCGCGAGATTTAACGGGGCACCATAACCTGTGTGTGCTGCCCATAGAAACCAAGTGATTGTCAGCAAATTCAAATCTTTTAAATCTCATTCAATTTTGTATAATTTTCCTGTGACCAGCAGAACCCTAATTCTGGCCAAGTTAATGTCATCATTCGTCGGAAACGATGAGATAATGCAATCTTATTTTGCATTAATAATTCCGATATTATTATTTGTATGTACAACTCATAACTTTAGTGTTGTTAAACAATTTGTTAAGTAGAAAATTATTTCAATTAGCAATCTTTTTCATCTAATGTGAACAGCCGACAGACGAACGCGTATCGTCCACCTGATGGTAAGTGGTCACTGTCGCTAATGGATATTAAGTAATACCAACGCATCACTAATGTGTTGGCGACTAAGAAGAAGAGAGATATAAAGAAAGAACTGGCTTCCAAGCCCCCAACTAGAACACGACGAATCGTTTCGCTGACTCAAGAGGAAGTTAGTGCTACAAGTAATAATTAATGAAATAATAAAAATATTGATAATATATCTAATCCTTAAGTGAGGCTTTACTATCAATTTATGCCGGCATTGGAATGGGGTAAGTTTATTAGCCCAGTAGGTACTTTGACTACGCCTTTCCTTATTTTTTATATAGCCTAAAAGGACTGACGAATAAACAGATGGGCAACATGATGGTAAGTGGTCACCTTCACCTATAATGAAATATTGTTGGCAAAATAAAATGAGATTTGTATTACACGCATTATCAGTAGGAAGGCAACAGATTGTTATTCTATTAACGTATAATAACTAATAGGTACAAGGGTATTAAACTAATAAAACCCACGCTTGACGGCTTGACCCATTCTTATCTATCCCGCTTCCATGAAACTTGCAATAAATGAAAACAAAATAAACAGATTAAACAGAAACTATTACGTTTATGTACGGGTTTTGTCTGGTGGAAATTTGTTAGGTAGGTGGGTAGGAAGGTACAAGCTTTTATTTATTTTGACTTGTCCCGGTGTTTTTTTATGGAATGTCTATAATCAAATCTTGCAAGTTGAATATGACCTCTCGGCTTCCTCTTTAGCTGAAATTTTGCATGCGTACAAAAGGCATATCATTATTTCATGGACCTGATCGATGATGGAGACGGAAAGTGGTCATGGAAGCTGCAGGCAACGACGCAATCCCCAACGATGCAATCCGACGCATTCCTGCTTCCATAATAATAATTATTAATTCTTTATTAATGCTTATTTCACATTTGAACGAGTTCTACTTTTTATTATTTTTTACAAATAATAAAAAAATGGTTTTAATAAAAAAAAAGTTTATTAATTTTTCTAATTAGGACCTACCTAACATACCAATTTTTTTAACTTAACTTCTTCCAAGGCAGGGACTTCGAAAAATAAACGAATAATTCAAGATTTTTTATTTTCACTTTTATTTTAACGCATTACTTTACTATCATACCACTCATCCACTCAATACGCTCTATTTATCTTTGGTATAAATTAACAAATACATTGAATTTTATAAACTACACAAATAATGTAACAGCGCCATCTATCAACATCTTTCAACTCTAAGACTCTTTCTGTGCTTATTTATTTTTATTATTTCGCGGTCATAATTCTGTTACGGCTTCTCCGTTCAAATTCATCACTTCAATTGCATGTTCAGAAGGTGGTCTCCAGCAAGGAATTTCAGCGTACAACGGTTCTGATGTAGTATTGTCTATAACATCTAATTTGGCTTCGCATTTCATCGTTTCTATAGTATAATCGGTGACCGACAATGCCCGCTCTCCATGTAATTCGTCAGTACAGGCCATAGATGGCGTTATTGAGCATCGGGTTGATAATGTTCCACAATCGTAATTTCTTTGCGGCAAATGATCGTAATGGCATTCCAGAATACCTGCAAATTAAAAAATACATTCTAATATTATTACATTTAATTAAAGCAGTAATGTGTTTGTAGGAATGTAATAGATAAATAAATTACCTCGAAAATTTTCCAGCATTATTGGTGAAATGGTTTGTACAACGACAGGTCGCATGAACTGTTTCAAATTTCTGTCTAACGTCGATATTGGCTGATAGTGGCATTTATCTGAAGTTGGAGGATCTAAAAAATAAATAAAAATATTATTACTACATAAAAGTACCAAAATTTAAATAATTGGCCCATGAGGGGATCGAACCCGCGACCTTCGCGTTATTAGCACGACGCTCTAACCAACTGAGCTAATGGGCCGATGAACGACATTCTCAAAGTACACATAACAAATATTCCTCAAATAATGTATTGTCATTTCTAACTTATGGTTATAAATAAAGACACTGCTGACCCATAAACTGCTTTTCACTGTCTGTTAATTTTTCTGATTTTTGAATTTTACATAATAATTTACAAGCAATGTTATTTTATAATTTCAATTAGTGAGTAGTAACATACTGTATATTGGGAGAGGATGCTTTTAACATTAAGTCCGCCTTTTGTTCCTATACGTCATAATGTAAGGTGCAAAACAGATTAAATAAATAAACAAATGAACGTTGTGAAATATATCTATGATTTTTTTTATTAAATTCAAGTGTATAGTGACTGATACTTACGATAATAACAATTATAAGTACACAATTAAATAGCAATTATTTACCTGGCAACGGCGTGTGGAAAATACTTCTAACATAAGGCGGTGGAACATCATTGTTATCAATCATTACTTGCATACGAATATCGTTTATTTTCCTCACATCTTCATACCTCGGTCTCTTACATCTTTCAACCATGACTATAATAACAGCTACAGTGATAACTGCCATCATCACTCCTCCTGCGATACTTATCACGGATATGAGGTCAACTGATGAATGATCACGCCCCTTCTCGTTCATCACGGCAGTGATATGCTCCGGTTCTGTCAAAATATGAAAAGTTTCATCCTCTAACGGCCCTGCTGTTGTTATAACGTTAGGTTTAGTATTAGATGCTTTAGTTGCATTCTTTTTAGTATCATTAGTCTTCTGCACTTGCGTAACAGGTAGAAGTTTAGTCGTTTTTATCACCACATCCTTCAGTTTTGGAGTTACTCCTTCTGGTTTAATTGAAAATTTTCTCGGCTCTTTGCCATGATGATTTTTAAGGACGTTTGTGGTAAAAAGCATAGGTTTACTTCTTAGAGTTGTAGTAGATAGAGGAGGTGTAGTGACTGTTTCATACGAAGTGCTTCGTCCTGAAGTAGTTTGACGGTTAGATGAGGTAGTTTTAGTGGGTCTAGGAGTTGTTCCGTACGTTTTCAATCCTTGAGTAGTTCGATTGTTAGTTAGAGAAGGAGTAGTTGTTAAAATGTTAGAAGAATTCAGTTCCTTGTTAGCCGCAATTACCGTGCTCGGCATGCTATTAGTTATTTTACTCGCAGAAGAGAACTTGGTTGTATTTGAAGAAGTCTCTTTAAGTTTTGAGATAATAGTGTTTGTAACATTTTTGTGCGGGAGAGGAGAAACGGTCGTAGATGTAGTCGTATTCTTCGATAGTAGCGTAGTTAAAATTCTTATAGTAAATGGCACTGCAGTTGACATTTGTTGGGTTGTTAATTTTTTCGTCACACCAGTTTCTGTTTTATTGCCGACGGTCTGGTGCTGTTGGGAAGAAATATTGTTCTTTTGAGACATGTACGACGCAGTAGTTAGCGCAATCTTTTTAAACGTAACGTACGATACAGATGTAGGTATGATAGAAACTATTATAGTTCTCGGTGTTGTAAATTCTGAAATTTCTTCATTTTTAGTAGTATTCCTGTATCTATTATGGGATTGTTCAACGTTGGTTTTAGTTTTAGTTTCAATAAATGTAGATTCACCTCTTTGAGTGGGCCGTATCCAAATTTCTTTAGGTTTCGTTTTGGTTGTTGCCACTTTTGCAGTAGTTTCTGGTTTCTTCGGCGATTCAGTCTTCGTAACTGTTTCCTTAACCATAAGTTTAATTAAAGGAGTTGTAGCCATAGTAGTAGTCGTAGATGGTAAAGTGGATGATGTTATATTTGCAAAGGCAATCGTTGACTTTTTTACATTAATTGTAGTGCTTATATTCACATCTTTATACTCTGCATTACTTGAAATTTCCACTGGGGTTTCAGTTCTGTTGTAGTTAGAATTTATAGCAATATTAATGGGTATTTTCAACATTTCATTTTTTTGTATAGCCCAATCTGTTGTTACAGTAATGTTGTTATATTTATTTGTCGAAATCTGAGGTAAAGTTGTTAAGACTTTCGTTGTTCTTAAAGTACTTGATGTAGTTGGAGTATTAGTTGTTGAAGGTATTTTCAGTGAAGTTGTGCTGGGTACAACCATTTTAGCGATTGTCGTCATTGTCGTTGCTTCAGTTGCCTTTGTTGTGGTCTGAATTAATGTTTTAGTAGTAGGTTTTTCTGTTGTTAGTATTTCTTCTATTTTAGTGGTCGTAGATGGAGTAGAAGGCATGCTGATCGAACAACTGAAAAATAGAAAAAGACTTAAATTTATTTTAGGTTTATATTTTAGGTTTATGTTTATTTTATAACAGGCAGGTTGGCTATGTTCTTATTAGAATCCGAGAACAGCCTTTCCTCTTCTCACATTTTTTTTCATATAGAAGCTCTAGTGACAAGGGATAAGAAAAAGTATGAAACTGATGGCTTCTAAAGGAACTTCATCCAAACATTCGAGATACCTATATCTACAAAATATATAAGTATCAACAGGTAGTAGTGATATAAGGGTAGGTATACTAAGTGTGAAATAAACTAGTATTTGCGAATTAAGACATACAGAAAACTGTAAATTGTTAGGTTAGGTAATTTCGTAATTTACATCTAAAGAATATTAAAGAAAGCAGTTTAGATTTGATTATTGTTGGTATTGAACCTGTCTCGCGAACAAAATGATTTGTAAACAAATTCAGATACGTAGTAAAATAAACAAGTGCAAGTACAGTTTACTTTGGGTCAAGTTTTTTTTTATGGAAATTGCCGACAAACGATAAACGAGCTGACAATCCACCAAGTGGCTATCGTCGGTCAAGGATATCAGCAACACCAAAAGTGACGCACGTGTGCGAGAAGAAAAAGAAGAAAATAATAACAGTATTAATGGTAATAATGAACTATTAAATAAAAATATGTGAATTTTCTATATTAAAAAGAATTTTAACATTCATGTAAGGAAATAAAGTAATGAAATTGGCGCATGACGTCATGACGTTAGTACTATTTTTGTAGTTGAATGATGATAAGAATTTGAATGAATCGAAGGCACCCACCTCTCACCTTGCCATCCCTCTTCACAGTGGCACTCCCCAGTGATGGGGGAACAGGCCCCATGTTCACAGCTGGAACACTCGTGAACACAATTCGGACCCCACTTGTTAGGGGGGCAGTCTGCAAGAATGGTCAGTTAGTATCTAATATCTTCCTATCGTTAGATATAACATCACTTCTCTAAACATCAACGTTTCCACTAACATCATTATTATCATTAGATTGTTGTTATTGTAAAGATTTATTATTGTTCTACGCAGTTCCTTAAGCATTCTGATTCACAAATGCTTTTGACTGTACTGATACTCAGTTATACTGTGATACATATAATAAATAGTGGTCAAAAATTGTGCAAAGTTTGGACGAAGTAGAAATGGTGTGTTGAAAGTGAGTTTGATTTTTCATGCACTTCTAATTATTCATGCTCATTGCTCATTACATGTTTATTACGTACTATTTGTCTTAATTATATAAAGGTACATAAATCCCAGTATTTTCTAAGATTAAGAAAAACTTTCATAACTATTTCGCCACTGGGCCAACTAGGTTCCAGACATGTCGATAATGAATAAGCTTTAAAACAGTTGTCCTTGTTACCCTCAGAGCAACCGTGGCCCGTCTTCCCCAGAGGACAGATGGGTACACAAGACACGTCCTTCATCTTGTATCCTGGGCAGCAGACCGCCACCTCCGCGGTACGTTCCTCCGTCTGAAGATGTCAACAGGAAAAGGAAATGTATTGAAAGTTATAACAATCAAAGTTACATTAGGATAGAACAATAACAATAATTAAAAAAATAATATAAATATGCCTCATTACACACTTCATATGTTACAGAAAGCAGCCATCTTACACATGTCACATAACGAGAATTTTTTTTCACTATCTACAGTTTCATCACCCACCATCACTATCCAATAAAACCTCCTCAAGCGCTTGGCTAAGGCCCTCGGGTGAGGACAACCTCAAGATAGGGTGATTACAAAATCACCCTTCTAGTGAGGAGAAATTATTGAATGAAAATAATATTTAATTAATAAATAATAATAATAATTACTCGTTTAATTAGCTTTCTAATTAAGGCAACGATTACCTCTAAATATTTTTGTTTATTAGGCCTAGGAGCAGCATGAAAAAATTTGACTAATTGCTCTACCAATCAGCACTGGAGCAGCATGGCGGAGTAGTATAACGCGCGTCGCAATTTCGAAAAAAAGGGGAAAAGACTATGCCAAATTTTATCTCCATTGGTGAAGTTAGTTGGTAAAGTTACAAAAAAACTGTAGCTAACCTACTGGGGATTATGGATAGATAAAACTGAGAACGGGCAGTAAGTGTGCTTACCTCCAATCGCGTGAGGTCCCTCATTTCGGTATTCCACTTGGAGCATCGCGGGGGCATTGAGAAGCACCACTCGTATGTCCGGATGGACATTGGTGCTCGGTACTTGACCCGTTTGGTTATATTGTACCTGGAACAGGTCATAAAATTGTCATGTATGCAATGAAGTTAAACTGGTTTGATGTTTTTACTTGCTTCGAACACAGATACCGTAGTGTAGGGGAGTCAGAATTAATAATGCGGACCGCTTCTATCCACACAGCTATCAACATAAAATAAAACTTTAAGTGGAACCAGCGGGCTATAAGACCTACAGGCTGTAAAGAACTGCACCTTGTCAGTAAATGGAAGGTATTTTTAACAGCAATAGTTTATTTCACGATATGATAATGATTATTCAAAATGTCGATTTGTTTTGTTTGTTTCCGCAAACTTAAGTAACGGCTTATACCTATTTAACGCCCCAACTCAGAGTCACTAACGGTTACTTAAATCGCTCCTTAGTACAGAATTTGTATGGAGATTCTTTACTAAGGAGCGATTAAAGTAACCGTTAGTGACTCTGAATTGGGGCGTAAGTAACTTGAGGTAACATTTAGCGTTTGTTTATATCAGTAGGTGTATATAAAAAGGTGACAAGTGAAACAATTTTTCGAGTGTGGTTTTTACGTGAAAGATTCCTGCCTACTAAATTAAGGCATAGGTTTACTGGTAAGCAAGGGCGGTTACTTGTAATTACTAAGTATTTACAATCTCGTCAAACGTTGACCTTTCTCTCGAACAATGAGCAATCCCCCGAATCTTAACGTGACTTAATTTTGACCGGTCAATGTCCATTCATCAACTTGGCTTACTCAGTGACAGTTCAATGGCCGTACGGGGTATTTCTTATGATAGCCGACTAACAGGCCGGCGAAGACAGACTAATATGATACATCACATAACAAAATGATGTTTAATTCCCATGAAGTCCCCTCCAAAGATCATGGATATCCCTCCGAAACAAGGAGCGGAAGCTAGTCAAACGGGTAATATCTCCTATCAACACGAATGCACCTATCACAATACTTAATAATACAGTATAGCTTAGTTATGCTTCCTTTCTTTATTTTACTTACTTCTGCTTGACCATGCAGACGTTGGGTCCGTTCAGGCTGGCCACTTGCACCGCAGCCAGTATGACCACCACCGTCACAATGCACCATATCCGCGTCTCGACACTCCTCTCTATTGGCACCATCATTGTCACCACTAGTGCTGCCGGCCCATCTTGCTACATCCTTGGATTTTTTGTTTTCATGTTATCTGAAAGTATAAGCAACGATAAGACATTAGATCTTGTAAAGATAATGCCACCAACTCGCACAGTTTTAGGGTATTTTGCCCACCTCATTAGTTGCCATGAAAGGTTTTGTCTATACGTATTACGGGTGTCAGAGAGCTAGTAAAAATGCAGGCCTCACGCTTTTCGATTGGCAACGCGTCGGTAATACAGTTTGGTGACGCTTATCATCAAGAGACACGTCAGTGTCAGTTAAGTGAGTTAAGTAGCTACCAGACAAGGGGTAAACATCTAAAAAATAGGACCGTGTGAATTTAAAAGATTGTATCTTTAAACATCAAGGGAATTACCAAAAACTCCATGAGACGTTGCTTAATAATTAAGTCGATAAATTTTGGTGATTATTACGCAAGTAACTATCACACGGACGCCTCTACACTTGACAATTAACTGTGATGTCCCGTTTAGCGGGCTCCCCATCCTGTCGAGTTAGTTGACCCCTCCTCGCGTGAGAGAGTGCGCTTGCTCGTTTCGTCCAAATTCGTCCTTTGGTTTTGGACTAATATATTTTTTTTATAACCAACTGACGATCCAATTAAGTAGCCACCGTCGTGCATGGACATCAGTAACGCCAAAGCATCTCCGATGCGTTGCTGCCTAAAGAAGAGTGAAAGAAGAAAAAAGATCTAGTTTTCAAGACCCCAACCGGAACACGACATGATGTTAAATCCCGTATGATTCCTGCATCAATGTAAAATTTTTATTTTATTTTATTTATCTTCAACAAAAGAGTGAAAATCTTTTAGCACTCTGCCCGCATATTATGTGATCAGAGATTTTCCCAGACTTCTTTTCTCATAGAGCACTTTCAAAATTTAGCTGGTTCCGGTGGACCCTCTGCGGCTACATTTCCACCATAGTCCCAAAACTCGACAAGAAATGTGAAGATTAGATCTAACTATAGAAATTTGCGTTGCGGCTGTGTTTAGATTATTCGACGCTTGAAAGGCAAAAATTACCAAGCGACATGTTGACAACTTTATACTACAGCATTTTAAAGTAAAAATTTTAGTAAAGAAATCGTAAAAAATCGCCTATTAGTCATAGCTACTTAATTCCAATTAATTTTACATGCAATTTAAATGCTTAATAAAGCGATTTTTACGATTTTTTTCTAAAATAAAATCTTTAAAATGCTCTAGTGTCTAGTCGGTTACCCTTGTTCGTCTACGGATCTCCTCATTTCTGATGCGATCACGTAGAGAAATACCGAGCATAGCCCTCTCCATAGCCCGCTGCGCAACTCTGAGCTTGTGGATCAGGCCAATAGTAAAGCACCACGTCTCGTATGAACATTTAATAATGGATTTATTGTTCAATTAATGAATGGTTGGATGGATGGTGTTAAATGAACAATTTAATTGTGAACCTCTTACCAAGTTAGAATAGATACTTATATTTTCTACTTATATTTATTTAAAATCTAGATATTGCTGCAGAAGAAATAATAGAACTGATATTGCCGCGTAGGAATCCGGTCCCTTTATTCTGATAAAAATACGGAATGGCTTGAAGCAGTTTCATACCACCGGAGTTTCATAGGTACTACACGACACAATAAAATTATGAGAGATCCTCTAGAGAAACTTTTTATTTAATTTTTTTTTGCCTCTTGAAAACACACACCTTCATAAAACTACTTCTAGCCATATTGTCATGCATAGTAGTACGGTATAACCACATACAACTATGTACTACTAATACCTACTAGGCATACATGGGAGGTAAGTATATCATACCTGGTTAATCCTGAATCAGCCTTCGATCATTTATATCTAATGGATAAATAACTAAACACGCTAACACACTCATACCCCCGCAGTAGTTTTACCTGTGTCGCGGGTGGCATGGACGACACATATAACACATCACAATAACACCCATGACCCGAGTACAAATATTTATCTGTCACATAAACATCTACCCCGGCCGGGAATCGAACCCGGTCGCTTCGCAGGCAGGGTCGCTACCAACTAGGCAGTGGCGTAGCTAGCCCTTCCGGGGCCCCGTATCAAAATTTTGCCGGGGGCCCCCTCTCGACTCGAGGGTAAAGATCTTTCTCAAAAGAAATAAAAAACCTAGCGTGAATTAAAACAAATATAATATGCTTACATCGATTAATGAACCACATACAATCAATACTCTAAAATTTTAATCTGGGGGCAGCTCTGTTTCGTTTCGGGAGATCCGAACGCGAGCGCGGACTCAGTAGCTGATGTGATACGACAGGGCATCATGGTCATTATCAACGACATGGTCATCCGCGTGCACGCTTATACATCTATCCACCTCAGGGCTTAATAAAAAGTTTAACGCTGCCTCCTGGTCAGCAAAGAGGAAAATGACTAAAAGGAAGGCAATTTAAATTTCATCGGCAGAACTGGTTAGCGAATGGACGATTACCACTCTGGTAGTCGAGAATTATGGTTGCTAGCTCAAGCTGCTGATGGTAACTTCTGTCGGTCGTCTCTTCCACAACTGCGTAAATCGGATGACTCCGTGGTCCATACGGCAAAGGGGAATGCCGAACTTCTTGGCATCCATTTTGCCGCCAACTCAACTCTTCATGATAGAGGGATCGCCTCCGCCTAAAAACTTGTTAGAGCTTGATACCAAGAAGTTGAGAGGACCAGACGGTATTCACTTAGTGGTGTTAAAGATGTGTGCTCCCGAGTTGATTCCAGCCCCGGATCTAAGGGGAGGGGCAAACCGGGGCACCCACCCCGGGCGGCAATTCAGGGGCGCAAAAATCATAATATAGTATGATTTAAAATAAAAAAAACTTGCTGCACAAAGCGCCTAGCATACGGAAGCCTGATTGGGAGAATAAATAAATTTATTAAAAAAGAGTTCTTATTGTCCCATTCACGAAAAATGCCAACTATTATTTATTTCTGAGTTTTTTTTTATCTTATCTCTATCACTATTAAGTTTCTGCCCCGGTTCGAAAAAATTGTAGATCCGGGGCTGGTTGATTCCCCGTCTTAACGTGCTTATTCTTATTCTATCTTATGCCACATGATACGTCTTCGTGGAAGGTTACCCTTTTTCATTCCATCCACATAATGGGCGATCTCAGTGACCTGGCTAACTACAGGCCTATAGCGATAAGCCTATAGCTTCCCTGCTTGCAATGGAGCGCGAGATGATTAACATGCAGCTCCTGGGATATCTGGAAGATCATCAGCTGATCTGTGATCGACAATACGGTTTTTGCGACGGTCGTTCAGCTGGTGATCATCAAATTTATCTTACGCACCTGTAGGCATCGTCAGGACATTGATCGCAACGGGGAAGCACTGGCAGTCAGCCTAGATTTCACTAAAGCCTGTAACCAGGACTGGCACAGGGAGGTCTGACGAAGTTAACATCTTACGGTCGCTGTGAGAGGTTATGCAGTTGGGTAGTCAGCTTTCTATCCGAGCGACATATAAAGGATGTAGTAGATGGTTGTTGCTCAGATATGAAACCTATAAAATGCTGGTGTTTCCCAAGGGTCTGTGGTATCTCCTACACTGTTCATTCTGCATATTAATAACATGGCATGAGTGGCAACTGTCGCTATGCAGATGACAGCACAGGGGATGCCTTACTACACAGCCCACCTTAATTCCTCTCAGTTGCAAAACTTGCAAGTGGCGGATAGCAGGCTTAAAATTGTGTCTGGAGTCGAGAACTCTCTGGAGCAAGTCTCGGAATAGGGTTGACTTAATTTAGTCGAGTTCAACCCCACAAAGACACAAGTTGGCGCGTTTACCACTAAGAAAACCCCATTTTTCATAGTGCCTCAATTCCAGGGTACCGCGCTCATCACTAAAAGTGTGTAAGAGTATAATTCTGAGAGTTGACATCTCGAGTGATGTGTAGTATCAGCTTCATTTGAAAGCCAAGGCTAAGTTGGTTTCCAAAAAGCTTGATGTTCTAAACCGGGCTAAGGAGTACTTCACTGCGAGCGAGGCACCTGCTCATGCTTTACAAAGCTCATGGCCGAATTGAAGTTTTATCCACACCAATCAGACTCGTGGAGAACTTCTACGGTCCGATTCTCCCAATCATTTTTACCACGCACGTGCTAACTAGAATGAGCTGTGCTACGTGTAGAATGAGCTTCCTCCTGAGGTATTCCCGGAGCGCTGTGTCATGGGGTTGCCGCCGGCATGTCCGCGCAGCACTCAGTTCCGGAGAGCATAATGAGTCGTGTAGAACTTAATTTTTTTGTACATTAAATATTTTGTTTAAATTTTGATTAGGGCATTTAAATTAGAAGTTTTTCTTATTATTATATGTACTGCCTGTTTGTCTTCAATTTGTCGAGTTTCCAGATTTAGAATCATGGCCTCTTAAAGATAAATTGCATGAGGCTAAAGTAATTAATGCATTAATACGATGGAGGATGGTCCAGAAAGTAATTTTATTGTTGATTTCACTTTTCAATGAAGTATCGATGCTTTCCGGAACATTTTTCGAATCATAACAATTAATTTCCGGATCATTTCACGAATTTTTTCTAAGGCGCATTGGGGGCCCCCTCAGCCCCGGGGCCCCGTATAATTGATACGGCTGATACGGCGGTAGCTACGCCCCTGCAACTAGGCTACATGGTCGCGTCAGGGCTACAGGTCGTATTGCAAAACACATGCCAACAACCATTAATGGGTCATTTTAAGACTCGGGTCTTTCCTCATTTTATTATATTATTATGAAGAGACCTTGAATACTTCATTGTGATTACTGGTGGGGTTAATGACAAACACATGTGTTGAAAGTTTGTATGCCGCCTGAAAGCCTGAAGGCTAACTTGACTTAAATATAAATAAAATCAAACACATCCAGACTGAGAACAGAAATTCAAACTCATCATTCAAATTTTTGTCTCGGTGGCACTCGAATTCAGGAAATAATAGGTATGTGGCTAAATCAACAACATGTGATGATGTTTATGATACACACATATAGTATACATGCAGTAGACACTCCAATTTTCACGTGCTGTTATAATTTCCTTCAGTTTTTTTAGCGTAAGTTTGCTTCTTTCAAATCCCTCAATTAAAATGTAACTTTATGTTCGTGCTTCTATTCAAAATAATGAATAGCTGTCCTGAATAGCTCTTTATAGAACAGCGGAGGCAAGTCCTTTCCTTGTAGATAATCATAGGTAAGTGTCGACACGAGTTCACACAAAGGCTACACGTATTATTGTCAGCGTTTTTAGAAAGACAGATAGGGCGCGGAGTTCGCATGTGAATAGCTTTAATTTATTATAGCTTGGTGGTGTATCTGTATGAAGCCGGCTACTGACGAAGGGAAATGTTACGAAATTAATCACCAATAAATACATCTATACTCTATACAAATAAATAAAATTGGAGTGTCTGTTTGTAATATTAAAATAACCGCTTTTTACTAAGTGCATTTGGTTGTATACAGGGTACATATACCAAAACAACATTGTATACAATTTTTGTCTGTCTGTCTATCTATTTGTCTGTTTGTTCCGGTTAAACTCTGAAATAGCTGGACCGATTTTGACGGGACTTTCACTGGCAGATAGCTGATGTAACAAGGAGTAACTTAGGCTACTTTCATTTTATAAAAAAATAGTTTGTTAGGCAATACGAAGTTCGCCGGATAAGCTAGTTAATAAATATTCATTTCGTTCACTAGGAAATAATGTACTAATTAAACTTAGTCTTAACACTGTCAGCTGTTGTACCAACAAAAGAAAATACGGACTATGTATTGTAAAATGTGTTCTTATTCTTACTTAATAGAGCTCAGTTTTCCTCTTGTATATACGTGTTTCGGCCGTAGTGTTGGAAAAGCATAGAAAATAAATAATGCGTGATCCTACTATTTTGTACATTTCTGCAATTCTCACGGTGTTTTCCTTTATCCCGGAATGTTTAAGGACAACAATCGTATCCATAATTTGTTCGTCATCAAAATATAACCTAACCTCAAAAAATAATACTTAACATGACATTACATTTTATATTTCCTAGTATTAATATTGTTCTGTCACAAGTTAAGAACGTAATATCCAAATGCGCAATAAAAGCTAATTCTAAATTACATATTATTTTATTTTATTCAAATTATGCTCTATTCTTTAGAGGGTAAAGTTAATATTGTTGTTGACAGGACCCGTGCAAGTTTCGCATGCGCTCGCGCATCAATTGTGGCGGCGGATGTGTTGTCGAGTTTTATCAATCGTCGACCTCTTTTGTATTGTCGATGGCATCGCGGTACGATCCCTAGCAATCCAACAGATAGATGATAGGAATGTCCCGTTCGGGATCATTGCCAGTTCATCCAACAAGTGGCCAATAACTGGCAGAGTCGTGTTCTTTCTGAGCGTTTGACGTAATAATCCAATATTCTGTAAATTATTTGATTACATCATCGAAGTATTATTACTAGCATATAGGTAGAACCGACACCGCGAACACAATGTATGTCCCAATGAATTGGCGCCGATCGGCTTCAATTTTCAATGGATTCGTTCGATTTTGAAAGGAGAATGGGGGCTCAATTTTGAAAATAGAACCTCCTGGCGGGACACACATTTTGTTCGAGATGTCTGTTCTATGACATTATACTTCAATGGATTACATACCGACATCAGGACATATGGAAAAAATAAAAGCTTTTAAATATATTTTCGACTAGCAGTCTGCCCGCGGCTTCGCCTGCATTTTCCGGGATATTAAGTACGTTATGCCTTATTCCAGATCATTGTCTACCTGTCTGCTAAATTCAGCTAAACCCTGTCCACAAATCTTAGAGACTAAAATAACAACCACTAATGTCAAAGTTCGAAATAATGATATAACAGCTAAATTTGTGCAATCTACTTCTCCGGTTTTTTGAATCGTAAACTATGTCGTAAGAATATCGACATATTAGAAGCGACACTCTTCTAGCTATATATTTAGTATTGGGCTAAATAGTATAAAATTAGCTGTATACCGAATGTAACCACAACCAAATACTCGTTTTGTAAGCAGAATAACTTTTGAATTCAATTAGTAAGGGCAAATATATTATGGATATTATGTATGATATGGTTGCTTAAACTTATTTTTGTAATAATCATACAAATAGTCGACCCATCAAAAAGCTACGATTATTATATTCCGATATATTTTTCCGATTTACTTTCCGGTTTATGGTCATCACTATTTAATTTGCACCCGAAACTGGTCACCCATGAAACGTCTCTACGTCTCATGAAGACTACATCTCTATCTCTTTGTAGTTTTTGCGTGAAAGAATGACAAACGTCCGTACAAACCGTAACTACATTTATAGTATTAGTACGATGTCACAACTCTATAGATCAATAAGTACAGTAGGGTAAATACTCGTAGAAGGTAGGTAATCATACAAAACTTCGTATCTCAAACGTAGGTTTTTGGGCAAGAACCGTAGTTACAAGCCTCCAGGGTAATGTTTGCTCTAAACTTGTACCTTTTGTCTTTGTTACTGAAATAGATTTGGATCTGGGTCAGAACTTGTGAGCGTTAGAGTCTGAGTGTGATGCTGCAAGGTGTTAAAAATTTATCCAATAGTACTACTATTTGAAAGAAACATGTTTGAAGAGATGGAAAGAATATAGGACACGGAAACAAAGAAGAATTGATTACAACTAATGAATAAGTAATTAGACTTGTTTTAACCTTCGAACTTCAGCCTATTAACAGTCCTTTACAGGGCATCGGTTACTTCTTATATCTGAGGAGGTCTAGAGCATTCTCCACCACGTTGCTCCTGTGCCAATAGGTAGAGGGCATCTTAATTACATAACTATCTTATTACACTGCGTTTCTTCACAAATTCAGAGGTCTGAAGCCTTCATAATCTTCGTGGATCGTGTTGGCCGAGATTAACATGCCAAGATTAGACCGTTAACACAACTTAATTGTAAATATGTATGCAATGATGAATGCTTATAAATGCTTAGTACTGGGATGACCGAGCTTTGCTCAGTATTTTTTTAAACAAACAACGCCATGTACTGAAGTAGTTCCATTGTTGCTACTCGCCAATATATGTCAGGAAGAGTCTATTGTTGCGTATATTAGTTCATTGATTGTAGCAGTTTTTAATTGCCTGAAAACACGGATAAAACGACATTGTCTGAAAATGAATCCAAGTTAGATCGATTTATCGCCCCTGAAACCCCCTGTATATTAAATTTTATGACAATCGTTGGCGCCGTTTCCGAGATTCAAAATATATATATATATAAGAATTGCTCGTTTAAAGAGCTGTCGATCCACCTTATGGTAAAATGATCAATTGATCGTCAGCTCGTTTATCGGCTAGTTACATAAAAAAAAACCGGGAAAATGCGTGTCAGTCCTCGCGCAATGTAGGCTTCCGAAGAAGTAAATTTATCGACTATTACTCATTAGCTACTTATGCTAACATAGTCAAGAATTTTCCTTGTAAAGTCATCGTAATGTAACTTATTTTTGAGAATTTTTTCACTCGTCCAAGTCCAACCGTTTAGCCAGTAGCGGGGACACTTGACTTCGAACTTAAAAACGGGCTCCTAATTCCAAAAATGGTCTTAGAAGACCCATAATATTTTTGAAGTAGTGTAGTAGTTGTAGAACTTTTCAACGATACCCCACACTGTAGGCACAGACATAAAAAAAGAACAGACGTAACCTTGTCTAATCGAGAGTGAAGCTGACAGCTCGCTTACCATGTGTGCGTAATTTTGTAATTTTTGATTGGCGATGGTGTCAAATTCGTAGCCGTATGGTGTCAATGTGTGGGTGTGTGTACTTGTACGAATACAGAGTTGGTATTCCAATGGGTGCTTCACTGAATTTGTTCTTGGGATTATGTCCGTCTTTTTTTAGGTCCGTGACTGTAGGGTACGCGACGAATATAAAATTCATCCTCATGTTACCTGTAGGGGCCCCTGAAAAAATATATTTTTCAATAGTTTATTCTACGATTCTAGAGTTTTAATAAATATGTATGTTCAATGTTCATGCAGCTTCGAACAGACGGACGGACAGAGCGAGGGACAAACGGACAGACGGACTGACGGACAGACGGACAGACGAACAGACGGACGGACGGACGGACATGATGAAACTATAAGGGTTCCGATTTTACTTCGGAACCCTAAAAAGTATAGAAACTCATCTTCAGTCAACCAACTCCCGATTACTTCCGAAGTTAGTGAACTCGGTAAATTAAAGTAAGTTAACTGACATAAGCTGTTTATATTATAATGTATGCATTGTGTACATTCTAGTAAATACAAGACAAGTGTTATAAAATTATAACTTTACCCAAAATGTTACAATTGATTCAATGCCTTATTAACACACGATAACTCAATCAGCGTTGATTAATTGTTCAATCAACAATCATTGCAACTTATGATTCAATACTTATTACGTTAATTTACTGGAAAAAGTTGTTTAAACATATCATAGTTTAAAATATACGTTTTCCGTTTATAACGATCGGAATTAAGCGATAAATCACAGGATTTATGATTTTCTTCCTTTCTGACGCAAGAAGTTATTTTACAAGGCAAATTATGTTACGTGGAAACGTAAATACTTAGAATATTACAAAATACTGTTCCTGCTGCGGCCCTAGACGTTAGTGAGATATTATCATTTTCGATAGGCGTCAAAATTGATCTCAAATTACGGCATATTATTTCATCCTCATGAGTTTAAGAGAGTCCGTATATTGTTATTTATTATTTAGTTTAAATAGAAATATTACGTACCTACTAAATGGTTTTACTACATTACTAAAAAAAAAATAGTTTCTATGCCAGAATTCGTTTCGAAATGGATGGATTTTTATACATAACTCGTAATAGTAGGTTGGGGTAAGACCTCTGTGTTCTGTGGTTAGCCCAATTAAGTTTAACTTTGTTTATCTTTGTTCATTTGAACCTTTGAAGTTCTCTTTTGAAGTGAACCTATTGTTCAAAAATCAAATATAATGTGAAAGTCAAGAACAATGTTTTACTGTAATAATAATATGTTGAATTGAATAGGTAACTTCCTGTGTATGTATTTTCGAATTATGTTATTTAAATTCATAATTTTCCAAAAGGCTTTGCCATAGAGCTTTCTGCTTAACTTTTTATACGGCCTAAATCTATCTAATATTATAAAGAGGAAATATTTGATTGTTTGTTTGCATTGAATAGGCTCCGACACTACTGAACCGATTTGAAAAATTCTTTTACTGTTGGAAAGCTACACTATCCCCGGGTGACATAGGCTATATTACATTTTCAAAAAATTAGGGATCCTTAATAAAACTCCAGTAATGTAACCTAAGGTGTAAAAAAAAATGAGAAAACCGAAGCAAAGTGAGGGCGGTTACTCGTAATCAATATTATTATTGGCAATATCCAATAAATTAGAAGTACCAAAATAAAGAAAAGTAGAAGTGAAAGAAGGAGATAAGGGAGTGGCTAGAAGTGATAGCGTCGTGATAAGGATGGCAGGGAAAGATCAGGAACGTGATGAAGAATGGAGTGATAATATAAAAAGAGACAAATAGTAGGCCTGCACTTGTTTCTTACAGGTACTCGTATCTAATGAATATCTCTGTCCGGTGGATAGCAACAAGAAGATACCATAAATGCCCAGCCATTCAGTGAAGGCTATTTGCTAGAAGGAAGAGGAAACATGGGGAGTGGAAAGGGAAAATTTTTGATTTGATTGACTGATTGATTGATTAGTGTTTATATTAACAAACCCGAATCAAATTTTCATAGTAACATTCCAAACCCGTTATAAATGAATTCTAAAGCAATAAGGTCCATGTGTTTTGTCAATGCAGTTAACCTCAACTAGTTCTGATGGAGGGGCCAAATAACCGTCTTCCGTCCGTCCATTAGGCACTATGAACTGGTTGTAAAATATATTTTAGAAGCTATCGCGTTGCTACAAATAGTCTCATGTCATGTTTATATGAAGCGGATCTGACAAATTGTTGGTACTTGGTACAACGGTCGAAACTCGATATCATAATAAAAAATTAGTATTTTAGTTGTTAGCAAATACAGATGTAAGTAACGATTAAGTATTAACTTAGCTCCTTACATTTATTTGTGCTAGAGTAAAGCCCAATGCATACGTAACGGGTTTTTTCCCGTACGTGCCATGTCCCGTACGGGTTTCCGCTGCGTATGCACTATTGTATACATTTTCTATGAAACGATGATTCCAAAACTTGACGTCCTGGCCCGTACGGGTAATAAATAATAGGTATGTTCTCTACGATATCTTAAATAATAGTTATGTTATTATCTCTACGATCAAGATTCGGTTTGAGATGCGTGATGCGGTGTGAGATACTTTATTCTCATGATTTGTTCGTTAGAATATTCACAATAATATGAATAAAAATATATATTTTTAATATTTTTAATGATCTTTCTAATAATAACTAATTTAATATTATCATTGTGAGAATATTTATTTCAATTGTAACACCAAAAACAGCTGTTTGAATGAGTCGGGAGAGGGGACATAACTAAAGATTAATTGCCTTGATGAGCGAACCATGCGCCTGCGCTCGCGCACATTAAACTTAATTATTTTAAATTTTATCACAGAGCACTTTTACTCCAGATGCCGTAGGTCTCGTTTTATTGGTATTTATGCAATCCATTCAGGGTTGTTGATATGAAACTTAGTAATATTAATAAAGCTGCTTTTATACGTTATTTTTTATTTTTACATTTCGCAACCAATTTTGCATTTCGTTCAGGATTGTAAATAATCAATTTTACTAATTAAAATCATTGCTGTTTCGTGCTGACACTAATTAATAATTCGCACTAGTTAATAAATAACCTTTATTATAATTTAAAAATAATCCACCAAATACGTGTTTATATGACGGCCGCAAAACAACCAAGCTATAAGTACTATTTGCCCAAGATATGGGATTTGTAAACAGTGTAAGGCATGGTTTGTATTGCCTTGAAGAATAAGGGGCTTGCGTCTACATGAGATCTGATAAACGTTGAGAAGCTTGTGAGTCTTGGCAAACTATTTTACATTAAATGTTTTTGGTGGCATTTTATGTATTTTAGTAGGATGCCGATTTTAATACTTGAATCAGGAAAGTAGGAAAGTAAAATTAAAAAAGAAAGTCAGCGTTATAGTGAGTGAAGTAGCTGCTAGAGCTGTAAGTGGTCCGCTTGGCTTCTGTACAAATAAGTTACTCTATGATAAGTCAACTTTGAAATAATATTTTATCACATCATCATGTTACGTTCAGCTGTGAGTTGTTAAGGAGTCTGAAAGTAAGCCATCATGTTATAAATAACAAGTGGTAAAATTTTGTAGTGTAAGTAATGCAAAGAAACGGTCAAAAATCTGGTGGTGAACATTGTGTGAACAACAGTGGCGTAGCTAGCCCTGAGGAGCGCTCAGCGTCAGCTGTCAAATATAAAAGGAGTGCCAACTGTAGCGGTCGTATCGTAGGCCGTTGGCGAGCTTTTTTTGGGAGTGTTAGTGGGGGCCCCTACACGCTGGGGGCCCCGTATAATTGATACGGCTGATATGGCGGTAGCTACGCCCCTGGTGAACAACAAGGATAAACAAACTTCAGTCAGTAACAGTTTATTGAATGTTATTCTCATCTTTCTGTTATATCCCTGTCTCTGCTGGGCTCTTAACGTCTCTATCCATTAATTGGGCTACGTCAAATATATTTGTCCGTTAGTCTAAAATTAATGGAACAATGAAAGGAAGCCGAATGCTTTGCGCAACATGCGTTATGAATTTTGGGCTAATTGTTTAGTAAAACCAAGTTCCATTTATACCTGTCAACTTCGTCCCTGAAAATTCCACCATATGTGAGCATGTTTTGTAAATGGACGCAGGTATAAATAATCGTCCAAAAGGGCATCGAACCTAATTGGCACACCTACAAGTCCGCCATTTTGAAAAAACCTCGATTCGGCGGCCAGTGATGAAACATGTGCCAATCGATAGACTAAATGATTATGATCAAAAAGTATCCAGTGATGAAATGTCATAAGTGATATACTTTCTGAGATAAGTGAGTTCAAAACTGTAGAAAAATAAAGCAAAAAACTTCGTTTCGGCGGACATTGATAAATCGTATGTCATTCGATAGGCTAAATAATTACGATTAAAAAGTATTCAGTGATGAAATGTTGTAAGTGATATAATTTCTGAGATATTTGAGTTCAAAACCGTAGAAATATAAAGCAAAAAAACTTCGGTACGGCGGACATTGATGAAACATATGTCAATCGATAGGCTAAATGATTACGATTAAAAAGTATTCAGTGATGAAATGTTGTAAGTGATATACTTCCTGAGATATATGAGTTCAAAACCGTACAAAAATAATGCACTAAAAATTATCATTTACTTATTTTGAATTTATTGGGTCAATAATGAAAAATAAGTAGGTATATTATGCCATATGTGCATGTGCTGCATAGGTACTTGATTTATTACTAACGGGTAGGTTTGAATTAAAAAAAGCAAAGCAAACTACTTAGGTTTTTTTATAAATAATTTATTTGCCACCAGCGGCTACAGCTTTGGCAATTACTCTAAACCAAAAGTTAAAATTCATTATTGGCTTAGTTTTCTATATCATGTCTGACAATCACTGAATCTAAAAATTCCGCTGCTGATAAAGGCAATGTTTCCTGATGTCGAGCCCATGCCAAGAACCATTTAACACACATTATATGGGAACAACAGGACAAGGTTCTTTTTCCCACTATGCATGAGCAGTACCATCCCGCGATTTTATCTCTACCCTTAAGTTGTTTGTTTGACGAATTTGTTTAATTTTTATAATACATAACGTAACTGAAGTAAGGAAAAACACTTAACCATAAATATGCCATAAACACTCTGGTCATCCCTCACCTTGATTATGCTGATGTGTGTTGTACAGATTTGTCAGAGGAACTTCTGAATAAATTGGAGCGCCTTCTTAATAACTGTATGGTGCAGCGCAGACGGCACACTGTCCGTGACGCACTTTTAAGTCTGTGAAAATAGAACCTCGCATACGACGCGCAAAAAAGTGCGGCTGCGCCCCATGTAGATATTTGTGCGTCCGCACACTCGATCGCACAAAAAGAGCGTCGTCTGCGCTGCACCTATTAGATATATCTTCGGTTTACGTAAGTATGACCACATTTCCCAGTTCCATTCCTAACTTAAATGGCTACCCATTCGATACAGGCGAAACTTCAGAATTCTCTCAACATTTTATGCTATTTTGAATAATGTGTCTTCTCCTGTTTATTTAAAGGAAACCCATAGCACTGGTTATTTCGGGAATTCCTTCACAATACAGTTCATACTGTTCTGGAACTCCTTGCTTGTAGACATCAAAAAATCATAGACTACCAAAAGCTCCTTCAAGAAGTCCGGCAGCACTACCTGAAGCAATTAGAATGTTGTCGCCCGTGGTCTTCAACCAGATGTTATATATGTATTTATAAATATTTATTTACTTAATAAATAAGATGTTTACATATATGTAAATATGAATAAAACTGTATTTATTTCATTTTGTTTATGTATATTGTGATTTTACATATATGTAAATATTCATAATATTTCTTATCTGGTATTACACTGATACAGTTACAGATCCACTAGAAATAAAAAAAAAACTATTAATTACAAATGTTTTATTTTTATACGGTTTTGAACTCAAATATCTCAGAAAGCATATCACTTACGACATTTTATTACTGAATACTTTTTGATCGTAATCACTTAGACTATCAACTGACACATGTTTTATCAATATCGACCGAAACGATGTTTTTTGCTCTATTTTCCTACGGTTTTGAACTCAAATATCTCAGAAAGTATACCACTTACGACATTTCATCACTGAATACTTTTTGATCACAGTCATTTATTCTATCGATTGACACATGTTTCATTACTGGCCGCCGAATCGAGGTTTTTTCAAAATGGCGGACTTGTAGGTATGCCAGGCTCCATACAAAAATGTTGGAAGCCCTTTCTCGTGACAACATGAATCCGTATGGACCGTGAATAAATTGACAAGTCAAAAAGCATCCTTTGCAGGCCGGTATTTAAGTACCTATTAATAAAGTGTTAATACTTTAATTGATATTTTGATACGAATTTCACGGTTTAGGTGGCTTGGCTTCAACCCCTTAATGGGCCCACTACTGAGCACGGGTTTCTCCTCTTGAGGAGGCCTAGAGCATACTCTACCACGCTGCTCCAGTGCGGATTGGTGGAGAAGGATTAGGACGGATTAGGTACTTAGTTGTATTTATCAGCAATATAAATGACCATCAAAAATGTTCACCGAGTCCACCAACTCCTCCCCCAACCAGCATTCAATGCTGGCAGAGTAGGTAAGTATATACAGACCTGTGTTTTATGAATTGAACTAAATATTTATAGTGGTTAATATTTATATCGTACCACCCGCGACACAGGTAATTAACCTACTGCGGTGTTTGAGTGTGTTAGCGTTTATTTATTTATTTATTTGCTGTCGTGGCCTAGGGCGTATATGGCGTATAATGACGAAGAGAGTATATATTACATTCAAAGATTGCAAAGATAATTTTATAATTACCGAACATTTAGAAGGTTCTACTTTGCTTATTACAGAAGTATTTTTAGATTAATAATGTAGCGTAGGAGGTTAAGCCAGTCAGGAGTGTCAGAACTCTATTCGTGGGTAGCATTAAAATTACATACTATTATAGCAAACGTGCATTGTTAGAAGCATACTAATAATGTATTTTTTTACATTATTAATCCTACTAATATTAATATTATAAGTGTGAAAATTTGAATGGATGTTTGTTACTCTTTCACGCAAAACTACTGAAAGGATTTTCATGTTTAGCACAAAATGACAGTTAGACCAAGTTCTGGAATAGGACAAGGGGTACTTATTATCCCGGAAAATACGAACAAAACCGCGGGCAAAGCGCTAGTCATAAATAAATTAACATTCATTAAAGAGCTTCCTTGTGGCTTGGAAAAGATTCTTTGTTTTTGTGTTTGAAATCGTTATAAAATATGTAAATGAACCCCTTTATTAAATACATGTCATCATTCACCTTGTGAAGGCTACAAAATACAAAAAAATTACTAATGTATCCAATACCAAATTTTGCGATCAAGAGAGCAGACTTCAGCAGAGTCTAAAATGATCACGTACAAAACATACCTATGCTCGCTAAATAGTTGTGTATTTTTTGTCAATATCCAGTTTCCGGACCCAAGTCTGGTAGAAGCATAGAGAGAGATAAATGATATCCTTTAAAAATATTTATAACTGTAGGGTATCCTATTTAAAAAAAAATTTTTTTTTAGCCATAATGAGCTAATCATAAACTTTAATAGCCAACCCGTTTTCTTCTACCTGGTCGGCTTTCTAAACACTAGTTTATGAGCCGTTTGCTGTTTTCATTAATTATCATTTTTAACTCGATGTCATTCATTTGAATATGTAGGAGAGAGTGAGAGAACTGATTCATCTCAACTGCACTATAAACTCATCTTAATAAATTAATCAATAATTGTCAATAAAAAAATAAACTCACTTTGATTCTACGTTAATAAACTCTTCAATGAGACCTCAGTACGTCCAATCAAATCACATAATCGTCACGAAATCACCACTTAAGTCACTAAATAGCACTGTAAGTACCAGGCGAGCAGACTTGAACAGAGGGTAAAGGATCGCGTGTGGTCCCAAATGCGACCGGGACTCGACTGGGATGGCGGTTGGCGGGTACGGTTTGACAAAAACGGGACTGGGCTGTGCGAAGCTACTGAATAGATGCAGCTTTTAGCACTTCACACAATTTCTAAGGTATTAGTATCTTCATAAAATGTAAGATGAATTAAGTTAAAATGTTTAACATAAAAAATTGATTTACTCATGTTCCTTGAAAATAAAAAGCAGATGAAAAAAAATTTAGCTTACATTAAAAAAATATTCGTGATTAAAGAGTAGGATAGAAGTACAAACGTATTTGTCTTGAAGAAACTTGATTCAAAAAGCTACGTTTATTTTACATAGGCTACATAATGAATTGCCTATCAATCATTGCCTTCGATTTATTCTTAGATTAGGATTAGATATCGACTGAATTGTAGCAATTAGCGACACATTAATTATAATGAAAAAAAACATTTAAGTTGCCCCTGCTGAGCCTGTGAGGGCAGGCTCTGTGTGACTAATTACTCTGACCTTTTAAAAATTAATCTTTCAAAAGTCACCCCAGTAAGCATTAATTTTTATACGCTTTTGATGGCCTTAATGTATTTGAGTATTAAAACTGAATACCTATTTGAGGGTATCACAGCTTGCAGAGCTTGGTTCAATTCTTATTCAAACCGTTTATAGCAATTGTGCTCTCTTTACGAGTAGCGTTTTATTAGGCACTCGGGTTACATAGCAAGCGCTGCACGTAGTCAGAGTAAAAGAATATTAGGAAAATATTTTGTCGAAGTAAAAAAAGTAATTAAACTTATAAAACAACGAGTAATCGCCCTCGCTTTGCTTCGGTTTTCTTATTTTTTTACACCTTGGGTTACATTGTAGGAGTTTCATTAAGGATCCCTAATTTTTTTAAATATAATATAGCCTATGTCACCCGGGAATAGTGTAGCTTCCCGACAAGTTTTAATTAATCTTAAGCTAAAAAGATTCCTAGCAAAACAGAAGTTTTACTTCCATAAAGTTAGTGTAAAAGAATATAAATAATATTAACCATAGAACATTATCTTTTCACGTCGTCTATAAAACTGAACTATAAAAAAGGGCGAATGAATGAACTTTGAAGGGTTATTAAAAACTTTGCGTTGTCGAACAGATGTTTGAGTTATCAATGATATTGGGTCTTATCAAAAGGGCAAAAGTTTGGCGGTTGCCTGGCTAATGACCTGCGTGATTCAGTGACATAAGAGGACAATGCCAGTATTTTAGTCTGGGGTTCCTTTGATATTTAAGAAATTTTGAATATTAATCGAATCTTCGTTGACACATTTTATTACACTAATTAACTTGTGTCATGTAATCCACTTTTAATTGTAACTTGAAAATGTTTTATTTTATTTACACGTATCGTTTCTGATAACAGTGAAAAAATTTAGTTACTCGGACGTTTTTTATAATACTTAGATACAGTTTACCTGAAATGAGATATGGTATCATGTTGTGGATAGAAATTAGAGCATAAATATTTTTACCTTGGTTTTGATATTTACACGGAGACTGTGTTTTAATAACGATATTCCACTTCAATAGTGGAACGGGAAAACGTTATTTCCTAGGTTATAGCCGATATCAACCCCACGATATCAAGCCCACGGCATACTAGACAATTAGTGATGGACCTGTATAGTCCGCATAATTCTTTAGCTTTGAACTTTGTCTGCAAACCATGAAACATCTATAAAGTTAAATGCGGTTTCTTGTCGCCCATGTTATCTCTCATTTAAGAAAAAAGGGTTTCTTATCTCCGTTTTCTTAATGGAAGAGAGAGGCTACGTTGCGTTTTGCCTCGAATCTTACTTTGTTTAGGCCCCTGGGGGGACATTTTTATCCGTCTTTAGGGTTGTCGGATTAGATTTAAAGTATTTATGAATTTTTTGGGTGTAAGGGTTCCGCTTTTCCTGGTGGTGGTGTGGTGGTTAAAAGGTTCTTGACCTCGCTGAATGGATGAGGCTATGGTGTCAAGTTTCTCCTAGGTGTTGCTGGATTTTTTTTCCAACCGGGCTATTCCCAATGGTAGCATAATAGTAAAATGCATATTGGTGGGGTATGAGTATTATACCCACTAGATATCATGTTCCTTTAAAAAATTAAAATGTATGAACGTGGTAGAAGTGAAACCTTCAAAAATAAAGGTATTAATTTAATAACATGTATCTGTATGAGTTTTAATTGTCTTTCAGTCTTTCAGTCTCCTGATGAAGAGAGCTGAATTATTACCATTAAATTCCCTCTCCCTCCCGCTCCCTCGCCCCAGCCCCTCCCCCCTAACCTTCCCCTTCCCGCTCCCGCGCCCCTCTCTCTCCCCCTCCCCTCACCCTGTCCCCCTCCCTTTTCCCTTCCCTCATTTTCGAATTTATGTGTCTGTCTCATTTTACTGTCCCGTTTTCGTTTCATCGACTTTCAAATCACTACGATGCTAAAGAAGTTTTCACTTCAAAAGTACATAAAATAATTTGACATAAAAAAAATTACATAAAAAAATTGATGATGATGATGATGATTGATGATGATGATGATATTTGTTTATTATCATTACATGGCGATGTTACCGATCAACCATCCAACGCCATCTAGATTCTGTGTTGCGAATTACAAACATAACTCATAAGTTAACATAACGTAACGCAAAAATTTGATTTTACTCTCCATAAAATCTCATACCACGGGCTTAAATCCAAAAAAAATTATATCGCAAGAATTATTCACAGGTAACGTTTATCTTATAGTGGCAACCCTGCTTAATACGCTCAGAAGCTTGCTTCTCTGTAGTAAATATTTTTATTCATTGGTTTTCTTTTAAAAGCTTTTACTCAGTTTCACCTCTCTGGGTGTGTCTTGTAATAGTTACTCGTATACCTATCCGAATAAATTAGATATAATAATGTAGTCTGATGATGGAGCCGGTGATCACAGGAACTGTGAAATAAAACAAGGCAACTTTATCGAGTTTGATTTCGATTCGTCTTCAGAAGTAGTCTCAGATGATATCCGAGATCCGATGATGAAGAAGGTGGCTACGATAAAGGCGTGTTTTTAGTTTTTCCACTTTAATAAACTAACTTGTATGATTTAAAATTACGATAAGGTTAGTGTTATTTTTTACCCGACTGTCATGGAAGGGTTATGTTTTTTTCGTGTATGTATCTTGTATGTATGCATGTTATTCTTTATTACCTCATATCTTCCAAACCGCTGGACCGATTTATATAATCAAGATATCGTTAGATGCGTCTTCACAGTCCAAATGTTGTTAGATAAGTGAAATTAAAAAACCCAAATACGGTGGCTGTGAGTCGCCATTGTTTAAAGAATCAAAAAATTAAAATTAATTGGATTGAAGAGCAATTTCAAAAAGGTACATCACGATGCAGGCGGGTTTTTTTTTAATTTTTAAATATATACTAATATCTATATTTACTCAATATAATGGAGGAAGATGGGCATTTATGTAAATAGTTCCTACTATATCATGAGACGCATCTTCAAGAAATGAATCATTTATGTTATGTAAGTAACTAATCCAAGTTCGTAATAGCTGTCCCCGTACTGAGCTCCAGATTATGTGGCTCTGAGGAATTCGTCTTGAATTAACTTGGCTAAAACCCATTAGGAGTTCAACATATGAGTTTCTCCTTGCTAGAACCAGGGCAGGGGACTGCTTCAGAGCAGGCAAAGGGGCAAAATACTTGCGGAATCTTTCAGACCATTGGCAGGTTAATGTTTTGATGAAATTTCTTTTGGGAATCAATGGGCTCTTTTTTATATAAACACACACAAGTCTCACGAGTTCACGAACGATATTCTGATGGTAAGAGTTCATCTTCAGCCGACAGTTACGCCAAAGGCATCTTTGATGCATCACAGGCCAAGGAAGAAGAGAGAAGAAAGAAAGAATTGGCTCTTCAGCCTCCACGACGAGTAGTCTCGCTCCGGACTCCAGAAATATTTATTTTTCGTTTTTCTAATTATTGTGGTAGAAAGCAAGTATTATGTATATTCCGTTTCCCTTCGTTCTCAACGTGTCAGTAATGTAACCAGCAAAAAACTTGCAAATTCGAGGTAGATAAAACAATACAAATGTAATTCTAACTATTCTCAATGAATGATAGTGGCTGTATAAAAATATACAACATCAAACCATAAGAAACTGTAGTACCAGGGTAGTAGTTCTGGAGGGAGATTACTTACAAGTGTTATTGTATCTGCATTAAAATGATTTATCAGCCTTATTTGTAAGTACATAGAGTCGGTATTTAAATACTGGAGGGTTTGCTCCTACACGTTATACCAGGGGAGTGTAGCGATTCAATAAATGAGGCGACGCGGTGGCGCGGTCGCTGAATCCAATATGAGTGTTTGTTTACTTTAAAAGTGCATCCACTTTATATGAAGCGCTATTACTTCATGGTTAATATTGAAACGGTTATTTTATACTGTTTGTTAACTAATATCAAATTGGACTATGCTAGATATGAGCGCTCGATTGTATGATGATGTTAAGTTGCATTGGCTCTTTACAAAATGTGATTTAACGTAGCCCAGTAATTTGTTTCTATGGAACTTAATAATATGAATATTTTACGTAATATTTCGTGGTGTTGTGTAGGCGTCACCCAAATACAATCATTTCATTCAATCTACGTTATACCTAACAAATGTCAAAAGTTCTCATAAATCCAAATGAACAAATTACATTAATTATGTCTAGAGAAACACCGTACTATGCCCGTGAAAAAAAAGGGTGCGTGTAATTTTGTACGCACGTGAGAAGTTATAATTCCCCTCCCCTCCCCTCCCCCTCCCCTCCTCCTCCCTCTCCCCTTCCCCTCCCTTCCCCTGTTTAACTTATATACAAACAAATATATATAAAAAACAATACTAAAAAAAACAATATTCTGACAATTAAAAAAAAGCAATGTAATCAATAAATATAATAATAATATTTTTTAAAACGAGCGTTTTTTATAACACGCGTGCGTATTTTGTGACCGGTTTTGTGTCAACACGGACGTGTTACAAATCTTAAAATTTCACTCTCATAATTTTTTCCATTTATTTCTTAACGCGCCTAAAGAAGTATAACTTCAATAAAAGTTAGTATTTTTACACATTCTACAAACAAATTTTGATTGGTTTTCTGCTATTGCAATAAACGAATGTGTTTCCATCATAGAAATAGGGAAACTAGGAAACAATAACATGGGGCAAACATGGAATTTATTGAGTGCCTAATGAATATGAATAGCAATAGTTTCCGCACGCTTGCTATGTGTTCTGAAGCGAGGACGGGTTACTGGACTTATTAGGTAAATTAATATTGAACTCATGTAACACACCTGCGTTTTCCATAAACCCTTAAATTTCTAAGCCCATATTAATAATTATTTAAGGAAACTTATTTTTTTAAGTAAACTTAAATAATTATAGAAGCTTACTGTAATCTCAATTACATTATTTAAGTTTGATCTTTATACTATCGATCTACCCGTCTTTGACCAGGGAGCAAGTTTAGTACTGATAAAACAAAAAAAAGTGTTTACCAAACTTCACAGGATCACCCGTTGGGCAAATATGAAAGTTACCTGAAAATTTCAACAACATCGCATGTTTTTGGAGTCCATTCGAAACATTCATACTCCATTTTGATACACATATAGATTGTATTTTTGCATTGCATAGTATTATCGTACGATTATGGATTGAGTCCGGAAGCTGTTGGGTATCAACGGGCACATTATTATGCTGTTATAGCGCACACAAAACTTTATCAGGCAACTTTGTAGCTAGAGTTGCCAACAAAGTTTGTTCTATAACTGTAGGTACCTCCTACTGACATTGTAACTGATTTTATGTGTGGAGGTAGCAGCGTGTTTTTATTGTCTTCTGAACTCTTGGAACTACGTGTTTTGGATTCAGCGTCATCAACCACAATAATGGTTTGAGTGCCAATGGTAAGACAAAGAGGAAAATTTAGTTTTCCGAAAATTTATTGATCTTTAAGTTTGGTAGTTAATGAAAATGCAACAAGTCATTGTTTCCTTCTTAGGTTTCTGAATTTTGTCATTCCATGGCTAGTTCCATGAGTTATAAAACCTGGAGGAGATGAACTACGATGGACCACCACCTTAGAAAGATAATTATTATGGTGAACCTCTGTACCACTACCACTATCTTTTGTTTGTAAATAGTCGACAAACGAGAGAAAGAGCAACTCACCCACGGACACCATCAACACCAAAGGATCTACGCATTGCTGGCCAAGAAAAGGGAAAGGGAAGGGAAAAGGTAATCTATACAATCTATACATCTGTACCATCTATACATCTATACAATCTATACATCTACATCTATACAAATAAATAAAATGCCATCAAAAACAAAACTTGTAAAAAAACCAAGTCTCGCAACTCAGTTCTTCTACCGTAAAAAGTTGTGAGATCCATGTAATACCAAGTCGGTTAATTTATTCAGTTCCTACTTAAGGGTCCTTCTGTCTTAAGTTGTTACGTAATTAGCTAACCTAACAAGTAACAACATCTTATAGTGACCATATTATCAATATTAAAAATCTTTTATGTTTTAAATAAATAGATCGACTTGACCATCGCATGAAAACACAATGTACCTCACAAGTAATACCTACATATTGTATTAAATTTGATTGTTTATTGCGATTGCCAAGTCAATCTATTTATTTAAAACATAAAAGATTTTTAATATTGATAATATGGTCACTATAAGATGTTGTTACTTGTTAGGTTAGCTAATTACGTAACAACTTAAGACAGAAGGACCCTTAAGTAGGAACTGAATAAATTAACCGACTTGGTATTACATGGATCTCACAACTTTTTACGGTAGAAGAACTGAGTTGCGAGACTTGGTTTTTTTTACAAGTTTTGTTTTTGATGGCATCTCATTTCTTTTTGTAGATAGTTCTACTTTTTTTCCTTTTACAAGTTACCTTTGAACATAATTATATACCTATCTACACCTATTATTCCATTATATTATATACAGGTACACTGATTCATTCACTGCAAATGTTACTTTGTTATACAGGTACAGTAATTCATTAACTGCAAATGTAACTTTGTAATCCTATATATTTATATGGGATTACAAAGTTATTTATGCAGTTGATGTATCTAGAAAACTGGACCGAAATTGCAAAATATTTTAGTTTTCCCTTGATCTATACACTAAACACTAATTGTGTTCCAAATTTGAAGCTTCTATGTCTGCTAGAAGTGCCTTAGAGTTTTGATGATCGGTCAGTCAGTCAGTGAGTGACGAAATTAAGAAACTTTGACTAGTTATAATTCTTAAACTACTGGTTCAAATTGAATGAAATTTGAAATATACCGTGTTTATACAATGCCTGCTTGGTTACTAAAAATTCAGGCTTCTAGCTTTATCCACAACGAAGTTATAGGGGGTCGAAAATGGCCTGAATTGCTTCGAGAAAAGGATGGTACGGCCGTGCCGCTTTTTTGCTCGACTTGGCGGGGGCACTGCCGTGCCCCCAGATTGGAGTGTCTGTTTGTAATATTAAAAGAACCGCTTTTTACTGAGTGCATTTGGATGTATACATACGCGGTACATTGGTATATGACAACAACAATTTTTACAATTTTTGTCTGCCTGTCTGTTTGTTCCGGCTAATCCCTGAAATGAATGGACCGATTTTGACGGCTCTTTCACTGGCAGATAGCATGTAACAAGGAGTAACTTAGGCTACTTTTATTTTAGAAAAAAAAAATTTTTAGGCGGTACGAGGTTCGCCGGGTCAGCTAGTCAATACAAATCATCATAAGGGTAAGGCTGGGTACACAAATAGAAGACCTTTAATAAGAAACAATCTGGCTCCTTGCTCATTTATTACTCAGTAGGGTGCACGTTCATTCGGTACACTCTAAGTTTCATATCAATATACTCGTACAAAAGTCATGCAGCAGCAAAATAACAGTTTCTGTGACCTGAAACCAGCACTGCAGAAACCTATTCCTTTTCACGATGGTGCAGAAATCACTAATGTGACCTACTTTCGCATTGCCTCATAGTCCTTGTTCCTTTCCAATCGTAAAAGTAGCGCGTTACGTCTAAGGACTCCCTAAGGGCGCATTCCATGAGTAAGTTCTACTATCTTTGTTTACAACGTATTTGTACTATGATAAATTTTATTTATCACTCGTACATGCCCTTGCTTCGCTTCGGTAGACTAATCTGTATGTACAGACAGCGCATATTCTAATATAATTATGGATAAATATTCTTTTTTGTATAACTTTTTGTTTTGTTCCGATTGAATAAAAACAAACCCTAATGTTAAGTTAACCCTAGTTCACCACGATACTTCAATTAAGTAAGATAAGAATTTAAGTTGTTTATATTAGCTGCGACCAATGCAGAGACAAACAGACAAAAATTACAAAAATCAGTATGTAGGTTATGGGATCTATTGAGCTGATAAATACCCCTAGTACATTGAAGTATTATAACTAGCATATAGAACCGACACCGCGAACACAATGTATGTCCCAATGAATTGGCGCCGATCGGCTTCAATCTTCAATGGATTCGTTCGATTTTGAAAGGAGAACGAGGACTCAATTTTGAAAATAGTACCTCCCGGCGGGACACACATTTTGTTCGAGATGTCTGTTCTATGACTTTATACTTCAATGCCCTAGTAATAGTTCTTCTCAAATATCTTCCACGATAAAGCCCTTTGCCCTTTCTATTAAGAACAAAAAGTCTTCCATGTACCGACATCGATCAGTTACAGTTTTATTATATGTACGATAATTTATTTTTACTATTCATACGACTATGTCTTCTTTACATTACGAACGGATTACGTATTTAAGAACGGATTGACAAACATTTGACGCACCTTTGAGAACATCATCAAGAGTTGTGCAAGTTCTATGAGTTGAGGGTTAATTAATGTGTAATACGCACTAAATTACAAAAAATGTGCGTGCAGGATTCGGCCTCGAGTCTCCCGCGGAAGATAAGATTAATGTTCAAGTCATGACATGACTGTTGTAATAATACTATTACAAAATTGTACAGTGCCACCAACTTATCTGTGAATTGACGGAGGGCGCTGTCGGACGCCTTGGACCAATCATTGGACGCAATTCGAGACGTAATAAATGTCAATGAATGAACACAAAGAACTTATGAATGGCGCGGCATTAGTTCCAATAAAATTTTCGCCATTTCACAGATAACTTGGTGGCACTGTATCTAGGATTGTAATATTAACTTGACGTATGATATAGAATCGTCTTTTTAACCGACTTCAAAAAAGGAGGTATTCAATTTGACTGTATTTTTTTGTTTGTTACCTCAGAACTTTCGATTGGGTGAACCGATTTTGATGATTTTTTTATTCGAAAGCTGGTGCATGTCATGTTGTCCCACTTAAATTAGAACTAGATAGGTATGACGAGTAGTTTTTGAGTTTGATGTAAAAATAAGCATTATGACACAAACCTCAGTGGTTTTTATAATGCTATTCTATTATTGTATGTAACTTTTGTTATATGATAAATAAATAAAAAAAAAAGTTATTTTGAAGTCGGTTATTTTTTTCTTGGTAAAATTCAGATTACAATCCAGACATTTTTTTCTGTTTAATACATCAATCTATCAGGTACTTCGTGGACGAATTAGTGACGAACCCAAATTTCGGAACCCTTTGTGGTACCCGAACAGGACTGATATAATAAACCAATAGTTTGATAAGAAGGTATTTACTTTTGTAGATTGGTTAGGCTAGTAGCCCTCAATTTCTTCAATATCTCCATTCTGAAGTTATTATTTATTTTGAAGGTAAAGGTAAAGGACCTTTAGTTAGACCTTTAGGTTAACTTACAAGATTAACGCCCCAACTTAGAGTCACTAACGGTTACTTAAATCGCTCCTTAGTATAGAATTTGTATGGTGATTCTTTACTAAGGAGCGAATCAAGTTACCGTTACTGACTCTGAGTTGGGGCGTAAGTTACATATCTTTATCTCATACTTATATTCCTCCTAAAACGATCTCAGGTAACAAAGTATTTCAGAGCAATATCGTGCAATACACACATTATACAAACAAAACATTTTAATAAATATAACTTGATTTAAATTTGGGCTAAAAATATAAGAGTATGAATATTTATGAAACCATCGCACACGAATCGCTAGTGGAAGCGTTTCTTTACCAAGGGGCTTTAGATTACGCATTGCTTCTTTGAAACTGGGACAAAATTGCACTTTTACCTCCTTCAACTGGTACACCCTATGTTCATTTGGTAAAATGAAAACACAAACAACAAAAGCTTGATTTGATTGATATTCGGCGACAACATTAATTAATACATATTATGTTCTTTGTTTTCTTAGGGTCCATCTATAAATTACGTCACACTAATTTCATGACGCTTTGATCCCTCCCTCTCTAGTGTTACTTATAGTAAGCGGCTACCAACGCTGCAACGTTCACATCAAACTCGCATCACAAACACTCAATTCCGTTACAGGAAAAAGTAGCAATATTAATCCAGAACAAAAATATCAGAGTAACACGTAGGAGTTTACACCAAATAGGTTTGTTTACCTTTGTGTTTTATACCTTATTCAGCAGATAATAAAGTGGACATTGGATGTGCGGTGGGAAGTGGCAATAGTGGCGACATGCTGACGGCAGCGCCCTCAGTGTTTACGCACGTTATCGACACGGACCCTCGTCCCTGGGGATGTGTGTTCAATGTCGGGCCCTGATCATCATTTGATGGTTTTAATAATAATAATAATATTCTTTATTGTACACCTCATGTTAAGATTTTAAGTGAATCGCCGATGAGCTTTCGAGCACCTTAACTTTTCAAGGTGACCTTGAAAATGAAATATGCCGGTATTTTGCCTATGATATTCGTTGTCAGCGTGTCGAAATACATATACTATAGGTATACTAAAATTCACATCAGTTTTTTTTTTGAGCATTAGAGACATGCATTATGCACGTTCGGTTTATTGATAAAGTAGATTTTCCACTTTTCCCATTAAAGAGGATATTACGCAAAGATGGCGCATCAACGTCAGGTTGCTTAGTATTATACCTAAGAGAGTATCCAGGGGCAAGTTGCATCTTTCTTATTGACTACCAAATGCACTCCACATTAATGCGAATAGAAAACTAACAAATATAAATACTTTAAGACGCGACGTATTTATTTCACGACTTTTATTTTATGTCCGTCATCGATTGCCTTACATAACCAAATAATATATTACTTAGTAACTACTTTGTTTGTCACGATGATGAAGCCATAATCTCCCTCAAGTCACTCTCAAGGAATGCAGGACAAATTGGTTCAATCCCGCCGCCAGACACGCGTCTATTTCAACTATAATAAAATAATCCACCCGCATCGTGCCCTATTTAAATATCAATTCGAACTTGGTCTATTGCAGAACGCTTAGTTAATTTTTGAAATATCAATGTATAAAATACATATTTGTTATGGAACTAGCCGGCAAACGAGCTGACGATCTACCTGATGGTAAGTGGATATCGTCGCCCATAAACATCAGCAACACCACAGGCATCATTCAAAGAGAGAAGAAAAAGAAAGAAAGAACTGGCTCTCAAGCCCCCAGCCGGAACACGACGAGTCGTTTGGTGGCTGACTCATGCTCAAGGGTGGTAGCTATTCAGGCGAACCCCATAGAGAAATAATAATAGTAATAATGATATTAATTAGCAACTAAAATCAATATTACCTATATAATCCCTCAGAGAGATTTACCTGGCATATTTATTTTGCCACTCTAAGGTTTCAAAAGACTATTTGAATTTAGAAAATTACTAAAAATTTTGAGAATATTTTGTACTTAACAAAAACCTTTTAGTAATACGGACAATTTAATATTTTCCGTCTTACAACTTCAGTAGTAAAAAGGGAAATAAATTACTGATATCACTACAGTAAGGCTATTCTGTTATGTAACTCACTAGCGGAGTCCGCGATGAGTGTCAAAATCCTATCTTTAGTCGTTTGAAGTTTGACACTCATCGCGGATTCCGCTAGTTACAAAACAGAATAGCCTTACTGGTAGTAACACGGGCAACAACAAAATAAAAATCTTGTACACTTTTTCAGTTTTATTATTTTTATCACATTTGTAATACAATAGTGTTAGTTAACACTACGAATGTATGTACATTACACAACTAAGTTTGTTTTAGTAGGTATTTTATCCTATACCTACCTATAAAATGTACCAATATATTAAACATACAAAATTCTGTTTCAATTATTTCCTGCCATTAATTTCCATCGGCCATATTGAAAGCAAATCTGATGTTTAACATGTTTTTATGAATCATAAAAGTAATAATTATATTTAAGTAACAATTTAGAAAAAAAATATTTACCCTGATTAATTTTAAAATTCTTATGTGAGGGTATTACAATTACAACACAAGTGGGTGAGATCTTAATTATTATATTTAAAACAAGTTAATACATAAAACGTTATTTATTAAGTACGTCAAAAATAATGTCGCACCTATGAACTAATGGAAGTGTACAAAAAATTTAATAACTATTCTTAAAAAGTACAGAAATGATAAATGGGAATTTAAGTAACAAATACAGATATTAAGTACATATATTTTATTTATTTATCAAAGTATGAAAGAAAGCTCCACCAGTCCGCACTGGAATAGCATGGTGGAATATGCCTTAGGTCTTATGTCCCTGTTATGAAGAGAAACCCATATTATGTAGACCATGCTAACGCCAATCATGAAATATAGCATAATTATTATATCTGATTTATGAAACAAAAAATACGTATAGGTGTAATTAAATATTTATACTTAACTAATATCTTTACAAAACCTCTAAATGACAGTATAAAATATTGAAAAACCCTTTTGAAAGTTTGATTACAATTTCACGTTTATCGCCAACGCAGCCCAAGCACAGTGGTAGCCGCAGAAGTAACCAGGAGTACTAAGAAGGTAGTGACGTCATAGTTCTTCACAGCTGCGTTGTAGAAGCCGCCGTAGACCTGAAGACCCGCCGTTTCGATGCTGAAAATACAATAATGCCTTATTAAATCTTGTTGTCCATGGCGCCCACGACACAGGGAATCACATTGGTATAATAAATACACCAAGGCATTTTAACGCTGTATGTCAAATGTCAAGCACTTCTGACAACAACAAAAGCGTGCATATCGTCTTGTACTGATAGAGCGACTACGAACAGAACGGTCAATTGCTTGTTCTTACGCTCTTCATCGTCGGCGCGCTAGGGACATATCTACTTCTTTTTTACATTATAATATCATTGGTAATTATTATTTATTTTATTTATGAGGCGGTCGTGTTACTATTGATAGGTTGGTAAGAATCGATGGTACTTGATGGTACTTTGTGGCATTGGCTGACCGTACATGGTTGACGGTGACCACTTACCTTCAGGTTGCATGTCTGCTCGTTTGCTATGTTACATAAAAAAACTATAACGGGTCCGTTTTGACTACGGAACCCTAAAAACTGCCGGTATCTTTCAGTCAATAGTGGAGTGGAGGAGTCACTTTAATACATAAGTAACAATTACCTACTATTCGGCCACGTCTCGGTAAAAGGTGCACTGATCGCCCCCCGACAAGGTGGACTAATGACTTAGAGAAGACGGGGGGAAGCCGCTGGATGGATCAGAGTGCCCAGGACTGGTCGGAGTGGCGCCAGTTAGGGGAGGCCTATGTGCAGCAGTGGACTTTAGAAGGCTGTTAGATAGATAGATAGATAGACCTACTAATCACCATTTATCATCTGGTATGATAATAGTCGAACATCAGTCAACTTACATCTAAATAAAGTAAGCATTTTTATAATCACCTAAATTTGCAGTAATCTCCATCGTAACTCCAGCCCAAGTACTCTCCAGTCCTGAGGTTTTCACTCCGTAGCCACTCCTCCAAGGGTCGGAAGTATTCCCTGACCGCCAGCCCGTTGAGTCTGGACTCTCCGATTGTCTCCTGCAGGATTTGAGTCCAGGGAGCTGATGAGCCTCGCTCCATTATACGCCTGAAACAAACATCATATCATTTTAATATCATACATAGTAATAAAACTGTAACAGTTCGATGCATGATGAACATTTGAGAAAAACTTTGGATGCAATGGATCCCTTAACAATGCGTTCCATGAGTTTGTTCCTTATCTCAGAAACAGTTTTACTTGTAGGTATGCAATAAAAAGTAATAATTACCTATCTAAATAACAAATATAATAAAATAATAAACGTTTACCCCTCAATAAGAAAACTTGATAACAAGAGAAATAACATACCTACATAAAAATATTTTAAAAGCGTTCAGCATTACAAATTAAGATACTAATTAAAGGATATAATTAATCAATTTTTTTGTCGTGCCTGTGTGACTAATTGTGCGTTGTCGAAGATTAATTTAGTATTTGTCATGTCCCCATTCCAACAATAAGGCACGCTACAAACATGGCTTGTAATGTAGACATTATTTGATGCAGTTAATACTAGAATCAGGCGTTACTTTGCGGAAATTCATTGTTATTAAGTTAGTATTAGTCTACTCTGCAACAATCCGCGGCTAACACGTAGAGTCAACTTACCCAGATGAAGAAACACGTGTTGGTGCTGGTCTATATATTGGTATATACTTTTGATTAATGTAGTGCATGTTTCCGTTGTGGGAGGGAGGGAGGTGCTACGCATGTCAAAGTATATACCATCTTACATGTTAACCGCGGATTGTTGCAAAGTAGACAATACTAACATAATGACACTGTTTAACACAATTTTATAGTCGTTAAAATGTTGCTGTTATTTCTTTCTTTTTGGGAAGTAACAAGGATTAATTTTATTTTATTTATAACATTAGTTAGAAAGTAGTAAATACGGTGGTAACTTAGTGACTTATTATGGTTAGCGTAGAAATATTAAATTTTTATTTGTTTTAACTCTACAGTCGGTTGTAGCGATCGTCAGTGTCTACGTTTGAACAGCGCCTAATAGTCATACATTTTTCAACTCAGGAATGTGTGTACATGGAATTCAACTGTTAAATCAACCATTATAATAGTACTGTTCAAGACATACCTAATTAGTTTACCGTGAAATGTATAAACGCACCTAATTGTACAATCAATGGTAGTAATATAGTGTTATAATAATATATACTTATTAGCGTTGAGAATCATAAAATAGACACTTGAATTGAAATAACTATCAGTAAGTAGGTATGTACGTCCTTGACACTAACATGAACATTAAGATATATTACATCAAGAGACAAAAATAATTAAATTAAATGAAATAAAATGCATTTATTCAAGGGTATTAGCAATTACAGCACAAACAAAGAAATGAGATGCAATAAGAAATAGATACATAAGATTACAGGTATCGACGTGCTATCCCACGCCTAGGACGTATAGTAGTACATACTACTTAGCAAAGTACATAATACTTTACAAAAATTCAAGTATTTAAAATACAGGCGAACAAACTTACTAAAACAGTTTTAATATGATAGATGAAATTACCACACAAAAATGTCTACTTTGTATTTTCAGTAAAATTATTGGTTCTGTAACACATGGTGTGCTCAATATATTGTGTAGTAAACTTAGCAAGCTACTAAGGAACATATTAAGTAGAAGTAAATTAATGAGTACCACATAGTGACAAGTTACAACACTATTTCTCATTTACGGTCGCAATCCCTTTTAAGATATTATGTAACTGGACCACCGTAAGACAATGGATCGACACCGTTATATTACGGTAGACATATCGATACTTTACCTAACCTTTCTCGATTATGCCGACCACTTCCCTGATCTCGGCCGATATTAATCAACAACGCTGTAAGCTGTAAATGATACGCCATTTGCATAATGCTACGCAAAACTGGATTCAGTTGTCTGCTTTCACGTTACGCGTTACTTCTAGTTGTTACAGCAGATCGCTTGAATAAGATATCAAAGTCTATATAAGATTGTTACAAAAGAATGTAAGTGATTGATTATAATAAAATTATGCTTCTGATTTGTAAGGGACGAAGCAAGTTAAGCGAACGAGAGTTGTAGTTTGAGGATGAGGAGCTGCAGTTATAGTTCGAATGTTAAGGTCGATGCATAAGTAACGTGGACGGGACGGGGACGGGACGGGACGGGACGGGGACGGGACGGGACGTGAAGTTTAGGAAACATCGTTTCATAGAAAATGTAAACGATAGCACATAGGCCACGGACGCACGGACGGGACGGAAACGGGGCACGCACGTATATTTATGCCCCGTGCCCGTCCCGTCTACATTAGGTACGTATGCAGCGCCCTTTAGTTTCTGACACGTGGGGTTTAAGTTTAAAGTCTACATGCTTAATTTTTTTCAAAGACGTGTGTCAATCAGATATTAATTATCATTTGATATGGTAAAGAAAAAAAGGTTAAGTATACCTGCACACCTGAAAGTTCTGAAAGGAAGAATTTCGCAGACGAGTCTTGCGGCTATAATGGATAAAAAATATCTTAGTTGTAAATTGTAGACTGAATGTGAGAGGTTATCATTATGTATCCATAATTTTGCCAGTCGTGTCTGTATCGGTCTATAACAGTGAAACATAAGTGGGCATTTGAGTATCGATTGCATTGGACCAGATTAGCATCTAGACTGGTTGCATAACATTGAATGGGTAGATTTAGATAACGCTACACTCAATACGAGCAGATTAAACCATGCTTTTGATCTGTTTTCATATTTAAGACTACAGGTAACGAAGGGTTTATGGACATCAGATAATACTGAAACACATTTTAGGCCAAAAATTATAGCCGCAGACAGCTCGCATGGAAAACACTTACAAAGTGTTATTATTATATTGGTAAGTATTTAATGTTAATTACTGGGGAATTCTTTGCTTAGTGCCTTGCTGTCAACAACTTATGAGTTACATGGTTAGGGCTAATACAAACGATCTATCTATCTCTGTGATTTTTATATACATACTAGCTGACCGGGCAAACGTTGTTCTGCCAAAAAATTTTTTAGGGGTAGGGGGATGAAAAATAGATGTCCGATTCTCCACCCTAGCCGATATACACGCAAAGATTCACGAAAATCGGTCGAGCCATTTCGGAGGAGTTCTACTTCAAAAAAGCGTGACACGAGAATTTTATATATTAGATGTATAAGATTACAGTCCTTTGGTCCTTCGAGACCACGGAATAGACGTCTGGATGTACATAATTATACATTATAAAAACACATTCAATTGCGTGTGTGTTTATTCATTAACATAGAATTGTATATATTAGTAGCTGATCTACAAAAGTCTAGAATTTTCTCGAAACAGTACATTAGCATGGTATTACAACAAGTCCATTCGGTCCACGGCGTGGTGTCGAAACCCGCTTCCTACAGCCCGTATACATGTAATTAGGGACGCCGAAGTCACGATGGACCAAATTGATTAGTACACTAGCGTTTTTTAACTCCCGACGCAAAAAGAGGGGTGTTATAAGTTTGACGTATCTGTGTGTCTATGTCTGTGGCGTCGTAGCTCCTAAATAAATGGACCGATTATGATGCGGTTTTTGTTTGAAAGCTGACCTGATCGAGACGTTTCTTATCAACACTACTTAATTACGATGATCTTATTAGGTGTTTCAAAGTCTTCAGCTCTTTTTTAGCGAAATCAAAAGTGCAGGGGAATTTTTTAATTTTATATTTACAGTTATTTACCTACTAATTTTATTATACATACATAATGTATATTTTTTAATTAAACGGACAATCATGTTTTTTATATACGTGTTTTTATTAATACGTTTGTGAACGCTAATAATTTGTGCTTGTTTTAAGCACGAATTTATTCAAAACCCATTGCCTGTTAATAAAACTTCAGCCATATATTTCCAAATGCAATAGCTAGAGTAGTAGACCATATATTCATCTATAATAATATATGCTCCAGCAATTCTTTTTAGACATTCAGAATACTTTTGTCTGGGTCAGACATGGACAAACTTCGGCCCAAGACCATTCAGTGGCGAGCTTTTTTACGAAGGACATCGCGTCTGATATTTATTGAAGGCGCGCCAATGTGCGTTTATTAAACGCTAGTATTAAATCGGCAAGGAGGATTATGTAAGCAACAATACGACAGCGGCGGCTATCGGCGGGCCACTCGCACCATGCCGTGCTCCAGTTGACGCAACGGGGAAGTCTGGGCTGGTGGGCTGTCTGGATAACACCATAAATATCAGATTACGATTTTGTGTCCAAACGACGATAACTTAAGACTAAATTATTCAAAAAGGTTACATAAGAAAAACTGATTTATAAGATTGTCGATAAACGGTAGTCTAGTCTGCTGAATTCCACAATACCAGAAGACTATGGTATTGCTTATACATAATAGTAATTGTGATTTATGCAACCATTGAGGATTTTACCGTCTTCTGCTGGCCAGCTAAATGTTTGACCTAGCTGACCGGGCAAACGTTGTTCTACCAAAAAATTTTTAGGGGTAGGGGGATGAAAAATAGATGTTGTCCGATTCTCAACCCTAGCCGATATGCACGCAAAGATTCACGAAAATCGGTCGAGCCGTTTCAGAGGAGTTCAACTTCTAACACCGTGACACAAGAATTGTATATATAAGATTGCAAAAAACTTCCGAAAGGGTTTGCTATTACCCCATCCGCTCTGTTGCTCCAAAGTGGTGGAGTATGGTGTCAGCCTCCTTAGCTTTGAGGAGAAACCTGTAGTGGGCCATTCGACAATAACTCAATTATTTATTATCGGTTACCTTTGTTTTATATGATACTTGTCCGTCGTCTTTAAGCTTATTTTATCAAGTCTTATTTAAACTTTACGATGACAAGTTTAAATAAGACATTGATAAAATAAACGCTGTACGTGTTATAATTTCAGAGAACAATTTAAATTGTATCCAATCGACCTTGATATTATGTCGTTACCACAGCAGTCCCATGGCTAATTAGTTTAATGATTTAGAGCGAGACCGCTTTACAAGGCCACTAAATTGCCACGATCTTGTTAATTTATAACAATTTTACATTCACACTGACTACTAGGAAATCCTGAAACATATTGACGGATATCTAATACTTGACAAAACGTATAGTATTTATAGTCGGTATGGTTATAGCACAGTATGCCCAAGGAAGCGTACAGTCCAGTGGCTTAGAAGCATCGCAAATTGTCGCTTAGTTGTTGCTTAGTCATCTAAGCAACAGGAAAAATACCGATAAAGACAAAATTTCGAGGATTTCCGTGCGCCCAAGTCCAGTTCCGGTTGTTATCTTTAGGTAGTAGCTGTTAAGCTATATCGGAGGATTTTGGACAGCATAACAGAGTTGGCCTCTCATCATAATAGTTCTGCCCATTTTGCTGTAAGAGTTGGACCCTAAATTAGTCAAAAAATCTAAATGGAGAGGAGCGTATTGGATTGCACTTCATGTTAATGAATGAAGGCAAAGTAAAATCTACGAGGTCAGTTTCCAAACATTTATGAAACAGTGATGTACTCGTATCAGTTGTGTATGGGCATAATCTATGTGTATGGGCCACTAGCAATACAGAATTCCTAGTATGGGGAAGCATGAGCATTGAGCATTAATTAAAAGCTTCCGAATTCAATTTGTTTCACTTCCCAGTGTAGCGTTGAGCTTAAATTATGTATCCATATGTACCTAGATGATACAAAAATATACTTACTCGCCCAAGATTTCACTAATACAATGCACTTTTCTCTCTGAGTAACAGAGATATACCTAAAAAAAATACGGTAACAATATTCAATGTGTTGCAGTTGCAGATCACACAATCCTTTGTTAAATGATAAGTTAATTAAATAAAATTCGTGTCGCTTATAGTCATGTCATGATCATAATAATATTTCTGGTTGCATATCCAGAGGAATCCGGCAATGTTGCCTTATTGCCGCAACATGCCATGCGGATATAATCGCCGTTCCATTTCACAAATGTTTCTCGTTTAGGTTCAAACATGAGTGTTATGTTTTGAATGCAGTGATTTTGTAGTTTGAAATGTGGCTGAGCTATCTGAATCTATTTTATTGTCACAAACCCAAACGACTCGCCAAAGCCTCCGGCTGGGGGCTTGAGAGCCAGTTTTTTCTTTTCCTTCTTTCTGGGCCGGCAACGCATCAGTGATGCTTTTGGTGTTGCTGCAGTGTTGCCAATTTAGCATATTTTATGCTAGATTTAGCATACTTTTATATTGTTTAGCATTTTTATTTGTTGTTTAGCATATAGCATATTTTTTAGCATATAAAATAGTTATGTAGTAAAAGTTAACCATGAAACAAACTACCGTTTTGCTACCTTGTGTACGTAAATATCGTTGACATTTCATGAGACCTAAGGTGGCAGCACTAGTTGCCAACATAAATACAAACGTGTGGGCCCGCCTTTACGTCAAACGCTACCGTAATTCGGGGTTCCCCTGCAAATTTCATTAAATATACCAAAGACAAACATCATTCATTGTCTTCCTTTTCCTTAAAAGAAAAAGTGAAATAGGAATACAATATACTTTACTACAGTGCCTCCAACTTATCTGTGAATTGGAGGAGGGCGCTGTCGGACGCATTGGACCAATCATTGGACGCAATTTGAGACGTAGTAAATGTCAAATGAATGAGAACAAAGAACTTATGAATGGCACGGCATTAGTTCCAATTTTCGCCATTTTACAAATAACTTGGTAGCACTGTACTTTACTTTGTAAAAAAAAGTTCTTGCAGTTTATACAATACAGTTGTCACTTTTATGTGTACTATCAATTATTGATTGTTCGTTATTATGCCACCTAAATACAGTCAGCATTACCGGGCAGATATTAATATAGATATTAATATTTTATTTGATAATATACCTACATGATTAGAACATAATATATATTTGTTATTAATGTTGATTATATAATATTTGAAGTTAAATGACGTTTTATTTGACATCGAAAATTTTTAGCGTAATTTTTAGCTTAAATTAAAAAGCCTTACCATAATTTTGGCAAAATTTTAACAGCCTTTTAGCAAATTTTGTGTTAGTCTTGTTGGCAACACTGTGTTGCTGATGTTCATAGGCGACGATAGCTTCTTACCATTAGGTGGATTGTCAGCTCGTTTTCCGGCTATTTATATAAAAAAAAGTGTATACTTATTCTAAAATGATATGATTCTATAAGGCTGTTTCAAAATAATACTCTTAAATCGAATAACACAGACAATTTCCTATTAAGTATTATTATGATTAACACTTATTAGCCAATTATTAGGTAGCCATTAAAAATTAAAATAATTATGTATTTAAAAAGGTTAAATTCGCGTAATAAGAATAAATTGATCATGTTGAACAATTTTTTGCGCGTAATTAATTAATAAAAATATGTTTTAATATCATTGTACAATTATCTTTGTGTGAAAGTTTGATTTTATAAGTGGACTAGCTTCTACCCGCGACTTCGTCTGCGTGGACTTGAGAATTAGTAATCAAAAAAGATCCCGGCCAACGCGAGTTAGAGTTGCGCACCGAGGGTTCTGTCCAAACTTACAGAACCAAATCACCTGGCTGCATAAGTGAATAAAGTCTACTAAAAGTAGTAGAAGCGCTCATAGCCCGGCGGCATGCGTCGATCCTATGTGATTGACAAAGTTAAGCAACAGCGGGCGGCGCGGCGGTCGGTAGTTGGATAGGTGACCGCTAGTGGCAAAAATTTCTTGAGCGTTTCCGTGCTTCGGAGGGCACGTAAAGCCGTCGGTCCCGGTTGTTATCATAGGATCACAGTCATTAAGCCATGTCGGAGGCCCTCGGGTGGTTTGAAAACTTACGACACTCGGGTTGGCCACTAACACCTCCACCAATCCGCACTGGAGCAGCGTGGTGGAATATGCTCTAGGCCTCCTCAAGAGGAGAGACCCGTGCCCAGTAGTGGGCCATTAATAGGTTGAAGCCAAAAGTAGACTTAAGACACCTGAGTGAATGACACCTGGGTCAAGTGAAGGCAAAGTCGACGACACCGAACATAAGAGGAATGTTAAATCATTCAGTAACAAACTTAACTTTGCCGCAGGAACACTGTCGTTCCCATACATGGACATAGCGATCAATTAACCAAAAACTTAAACTTATTTAAGTTTGTTTGAAGTTATGCCTCCACACATTACTAAGATAATAGGGTTGACAGACAGACAGACGGACAACGAAGTGATCCTATAAGGGTTATGTTTTTTCTTTTGAAGAGCAATACCCTAAAAAATATACAATAAATCTATGTAGTAAGTAGCAGCACATACATAAAAGGAGTCAAAATAATATTTTTAACCTGTAAACACAACTTCCATGCAAAATTATTATACCCCTTTTTCTAAAGGAGTAGATCCATCCCCGAGCCTCGAACTCGAACGACCTAGTCCCGACAAACATGCGCCCTATTTTTTAATGCGGGATATGAAATAACTGGGAGCCAAATTTCTACCTAAAAAAATATCTAAATATAAATTTAAAAAATATGGGATTTTATATACGTACACCATCAGATCCTGAATAGGTCAACGTTGTACTGGTTTTGCAATGTCAACGTTACCAACAACAAATATTGTTAAAAACGTTTAGTTACTCCCACCCATTCTAGAGTAACATTCTGGGAGTAATATTCTGTCTCTAAGATACACGACCAGAACCTGAATTGGTCAACGATGGACTGGTTTTATAATGTAAGTATCGTCACTGGAAAGGCAATAATAATAGAGCTCCATTTTGGCGAAAATGAGTTACATAAATCGGATATCTCGGATACATCGGATTGGAAAAAATAATCCAAGTACTGGAATACTGGACTACTCCTATTTATTCATATATGTCGAAAAATTTTTGTACGTAACTATAAACAGCCAAACCTAACCTAATCGAATTCTTCTTCCATTTGAATTACGTAGTGTTTTCTTGGCACTACCTACTTCTTCCATCTTTTTGACTTAATGTGTGTTAGGATTATGTTTTTTTATTTTTATCTGACCAAGTAATAATGTCTGTAAGACGGTCCTTCTATGGGAATTCAGAAGTCAGAAGAGGCCCCCGATCATCTGGGAGGTTTCGCAACCGCGACACCAGCTAGATTTATGGTAATGAAAAGATCCCCTACGCAATATCAGGGCCCGCCTCTCAACCGGAGGACTCTATTCTCCTGAATTTATTCCTGAATAACTCTGGGGTTTTTAAGTGTAACTTCCAACTACGTAAGACCGAGCTTTTCGCCCAAGAACCTGGTCCAAATGCCAGAAGTATGTATACCTGGAAAACGTTTTAAAAGAAACTTATTGTTTTTGACTGCTTTGAAGTTTGTGGATTAGACAGCGTGTTATAAGTTTATTTTTACTACTATTTATATATCTCAATATACCTTAATTAAAAGCTTTGCTAGATCATAAACAACTGTCTCTAAACTTGATAGAATGGAAATTCAATCAATCATAATTTATTATTTTTTCTTTCTTTTCTTTCTTGGATGACAACGCATGGATGATGCCTTTAGTCTGATCACGGACGACGCACTCAGTCATCCATGGAAAACGGTGACCATTTACAATCAGGTGGCTCGGCTGCTCTAATACGTGGCTATTCGCAAATTCAAAAGTATTTTAGTTATTTGTATAATTTGTATTGCACTTACGTCCGGTCATAAAATTTGCCTATGCCAGCTTGTAACTAATTGACCAGTATCTAGGTGACAGCAGTAGATGATTATTCGCAAATATTTTAATTTCTTACTCGTTTTTATTATTAAAAATGTAAACGATTTGTATTTTTAATATTATCTCCTACTACTACATTACGATAAGGAAATCTAAATTATAATACTTTTTCGGAATTTAAGATTTTTCTTTATTTACAAAAAAAAACATTTTTTGGTAAATTTACTAATTGTGTCATAATACTATCGCTAACTCTGATCCACATCATCATACAGTCAACCTATATTAATCCGATAGCAAAATCTATCTTAGTTAGTTATATAATCTATCTTGGTAAATCTATCTTAGTCTTATTAATTGGGTAGAGAAACGAATTTACTTAAAACCTCAATGTTTGACGACCTTGTAGCTTAGTTGGTAGCGACCCTGTCTGCGAAGCAAGAGGTCCCGGGTTCGATTCCCGGCCGGGGCAGATACTTAAGTGACAGATAAATATTTGTACTCGGGTCATGGGTGTTATTGTGATGTGTTACGTGTCGTCCATGCCCACCTGCGACACAGATTAAAACCTACTTTGGGGGTATGAATGTGTAAGCGTTTATTTATTTTAAATATTTTAAAATATATAGGTACACATTAATTTCAATAAAAGATTTATTCACGGTCTTGTTCTCAGACCTACTCAGTTACGTAAACTGACATCTGTTATTGATTAGCAGAACTAATTCACTGCAAAATCATAAATTAAAAAAACATGTACACATTGATTTTTTTTAAGAAATAACGAATATTTCCGATACTAAACAGTCTCTTTTAACCCTCTATCGGGTACTTTCACAATTTCTTGCTGTTATGTGGCGTATCAAAAAGTCCTATTTGTTGATATCTCGGCTTTTAAGCAACGTATCACAATAAAACGTACATCAGATTTTAAGTTTGACCACCAGCAATACAATTGTGAAAACCGCATTCAGTTTCATCCAGTAGTTTTGGCGTGATGCGGTGTCAAACAGACAGACAAGATTTTTAAAAATGACAGATTTGCAATCTATTGCTCCTATTGAGTCCCCTGATATCAAATTTTCTTAAATATCTTCAATGTACAGACATTATCGAGTTACTGTTTTATAATATATATAGAATATAGATAAGATAAAATTGAATTCACTATATCAATTTGTTAAATTCAAAACCCTTATTGATCAGCTTTATGAAGTTCTCCAATAAATCCTGCACTTAACAATCAAAAAAGTATCGCAAAATTAAAATTCGAAAAGGGAAAGATTATGGAATATTTGCTGTGCAGAAATGCGAGATAAGCGTGGTGTGTGACTAAAAAAAGTGCAGAGGACAATTGCCGATGTCTGCACCAGAGGAAATGTCCACTTGGCTTAAGGGCATCATGCGGGCCGTTAATGTTATTGTTAACCCGCGATCGTCAGATAGTTATGAGTACTTATTTTGAAGTGGTAAAGATTTATTTTGAGCGGACGGATGTGGCAATAATAGGGTCTGATGTGTCCAACATAATGGTATAGCTCGCACTTTATCAAATAGAGAAATAAGATCTTATTTATCACTTAGATGAAAGCTTAGTTTAGTATTATTGATCAATCTGTGTTCTCGGAAGGGTGATCTAGAGCATTAATGGTGATTGTTATTGACTTAGTAAATCTTCGGTTTTCCTCATGTTCTTGTTTAGACTTTAGCTATTGGCGTTTAAAGAAATACAAAGGCTGTTTATGGAGTTTAATCAAATAAATGCATTGTGAGAAATTTTCTTTATGTCAAAATCTGAATCACAATATAGAAATTTTGTTCAGATTGCATTGTGAATGAAACATTACTTAGGGCCAACAATAGAATTCCTCTCACGACAAGAGTTATTTCCAGTTTCTCCTTCATAATTTTTAATCCGATTTTAAGAAAAATTGGATCAAGTGCGAGGTGCCTTTTTCTGGCATTCAAAGCCTGCTGAGATTTTAAAAAATATTATAGATATTAAAAGGTCTTCTTTGGAATTTTTTATAAAAGTACTTACGTCAATATTCTTCCAGCTTCAGGATTTCTGTAAATGTCGCATTTGTGCAAAGGTCTCGAAGGGTCTCCAGGGATGAACTGTCCGGTCCTCTCGCAGAGAGCTTTATGGATTTGGAACTGAAGTATGGTGCTCACGAAGTATCTGCAAATAATACATTTTATTGTTAATTAATGTTTATTAGGCGTGCCTGAGAATGTTGCAAAGTACAACAGAATCGAACCAATTAAAGCCATAATTAAAGATACTTCATTCTAATTGAGAAATAGAAATCAGTTCGAGGTAAAATTAATTAGTTTTAATATGCACAGGAAGTGGTGCGTGCGGTAGATTTTAGGCATATTTTTGCATTTAAAGGTAAATAAACATTTTTTCATTATTTCGAAGATTCGTGTCCACTAAATTAGCAATAAATAAACGCACTTTGTATTTTATGTACCTAAATAGCTGTTGACAAATGAGCAAATGACACATCTAATTTATATATTTAAACTTTATTGAACGATAGAAAATGTACTTGTACAAAAGGTGGACAAAATGCTAAAATCATTATCGGCCAGTCAACCTAGGGTAGTTGGACAGCAATGAAGGCGGGCAATGAAAAATGATTAAAAATGCATAATATTATACCATAATAATTATCTATAAGTCACCACGAACTAAGAAGCCCAATTTGTCGTTTGCCGTCACAGTGACATTAGAGATGTACAAAAAAATCGGTTCACGAAAGAAACCAATTTTTACAACAAATCGATTGAAAATTATAAGACCTTCTAATCGATTCGATAATTAAATTATAAACTAAAAACCGTAATATTAGGTACCTAGTTACCTACCTACTACCTCGATTGAGCTATCTCGTACCGCGTATTCTTAATATGTACCTATTTACGACTTCAATAAAATATTCTTTTATCCATTCGCCCATGAACATCAACAACACCAAAAGCATCGCTGGTGCGTTGCCGGCCAAGAAAGAGAAGAAAAAGAAAGAAAGATAGATCATGATAGAATGAAAGTCTCGCTCAGTTTCATAATAATATTTTGACATAACATGTATACATAATTATTATTTTGTTGAAAAAAAAAATGTTTACCGCAACCTTAAATACATAATTACATAATAATATAACATATTATCTGCAGTTACTGTCCATGGATGGCGAAGTGCCCATACATAATGGAAAATGTCCTTTGTTAGTAAGTAAATTAATTTACATTTTCAGTAAGTATTGACTTTTAAATTGCGTTGGACTTAAACTTTTCATATATGTATAAATAACATTTCATATTAACGATATTCAGTAAAAGTTAAATGCCCATTTTTGTCAAGATCCAACATGCAATGATATGGCTAATCAAGATCTGTCCAGAACATAATTTAAGGTGATTCTCGCATCAAGATTTTATCTAGACAGTGACTGTCAACACTTATTGCTCCATAAATACACTCAGAATGATGTATCTTATTATAAAAACTTACATAATTATGTAGAAAATAATTACAATAATCTTAATCTTAATAATGATAATAATAATCTTTTTCAGGATAAATAACTACCTATGCCGATACCTGCAGAAGATGATACTACGTAGCGTAGGAAGTTATCGTTATAAATAGTTGATAGTTTGTTTATCCGTATATTTCAAGTAAACTATGGTTTAAAGAAGTTAATAATAATATATATTATAGAACTTAAAGTATTGTTTGATTTCCTCACGATTTTTCCATGCTTTGCATCATCGTGACCTTATCGCACGTATTTGTAGCGATGTCGGTACGGTAGCAGAATAGTTCATCTAATTTATTGTTAATCGCTTGTACCTTTCTTAGAAGTAGATGACGTAATATATCGCTAAATCTATATTATTACGTAAGTATGAAAAATTTGATACAAAGCATGTAATAACACCTATTGGGGACTTCTTGTGGGGATATCAGGAATAAATCCAATAGTCCAATGTCTGAAAAGAATTAAATATCGATTGCGATTTTTTGATTTAATTCCGTCTTTAAATTCCACCGCCTTTTCTACTGCATCACGAACTTTTTTTTTTTCAAGATTCAATTCAATTCAATTCAATTCAATTCAATTCATAACTCGGTCATATACTTTCAGGATTCGAAGTCATACCACCTGCCACCTGCGTAGCAGAATTTATAACCAGAAGACTAACAATATTACTTAGTACGCCCCAAATAAAGTTACGAGTAGGTGTTGCTGAAATATAGGCATCTAGATTATTACGAAACGCCTAGGCCGGTGCAATCTTGATCGTCGAACCGTTCATGAGTGATATAAATCGATAGGCGATTTATTCTGAACACTTACGATAGTGTACCGCGTCACGGAAGTGAATTTATTGCGAAGCATCAGCTAATAATGAAGCCGGTTTATGGTACCCCCGTGATTTGTTTAAACTTTTTGGGTTATTACTTTTGATCTATAGGTAGTCTCGTATAATAACGTTTTTTTCTATTTTCCTTCCCTTCATCGTGTCCTTAATCATTCCCTTCTCTTCTTTTTTAGTCTTCCTAACTAATTACTAGCTGCTGACAAACGTTTATTTTTAATTGTGCGCCCTACCCTGTTTCCAAAATTACTCACTTTATTAGATTAATAGGTTGTCTGGAAGAGATTGCTATTTAAGTAACAACACCGCCTATTGTACTAAGTTCTGTATTATAAAATGTATGTAGAAATAATTTTGGTGTACAATAATGAGGATTTTGTTGTTGTTGTTGTAGTCGCCATCTGTGGTTTAAAGAATCTTTACTCTCATATTAATTATAAATTCACTGAGAGAACCTACTTTATACCGTCGACAAACAGAATTAAGTTCTTTGAGTATCTCTGATATTTTACGAAAATAAGCAATTTAATTATCATGATGATGATTAAACTACACTCATATTTGAAGTCAGAAGTGTACTTGAAATTAAGCTAAATCAACAAAATCTTTGGAACAAGTTTTCAAAAGATTGCTTTGCAAACAATTTTTAACATTTTAGTAGCATACCTGTGTAGCAAACGCCAATGTCTGTCCTATACCAGTATATTGTAGGCAAACCAGTACATTATAGGTTACTTCATACTATTAATAGGGTGCTAACCCACAAACCAGCGTCTGTAAGCTTCATCAAACAAATTTCGTCATAGCAGATTTTACATAGAAATTAACGATCAGTTCACCAGTACTTTCACGTCGACTCGATTACCCTAATAATAAACTGTATGTAGATTTTGAAATACTATCGGTGCCTGAGAAACACCGTGTCGCACTTACCATACCGGCAGTTAGAGCTGGTGGTACAGGAAGTCACTTGGACAACTTAAATAATTATATCTTTATCTGACGTTTTTCAATCAGGACTTGTTAGATATGCTGCTTTAATTAGTTATTAATAACCTCTTTCCGTTTCAATACTACATTTTTGCCAAGCAGTGACATCTATTCATTATTTAACTCTTACATTAGGTATTACATTCATGATTTTACAAAATAAATGTAGCTCATGTAATTGTTTCTCTCAGAAGATTTTCAAGACAAGCCTTTTACGTGCTTAGTTAATCGGGGTATTCATTCTGATTAACTAACTTTTAACCATTTAATATAACTATTTTATTTACTTATGTCAGTCCTCAAATTTATATTGAAACTAACTGACCGGGAAAACGTTGTTCTGCCAAAAAAATTTTAGGGGTAGGGGGATGAAAAATAGATGATGTCCGATTCTCCACCCTAGCCGATATGCACGCAAATATTCACGAAAATCGGTCGAGCCGTTTCGGAGGAGTTCAACTTCTAACACCGTGACACGAGAATTTTATATATTAGATTAGGAAGCTTAATCTTTTTTTTTTAGCTTAAATTAAGCTGCATTGGCTTAATGACTCAATAAATATATTTCCCTACGTAAAACAACATGCCATTATGTATAGGACTAATGTACGTATTTATTAAGACGTAATCTAACGATGATTCAATTACAGCAATAAATGATGGCTCTGTAACTCAGTTAACTTTCCAGCCGTAGTAGACATTTATTAGACAGCTAAATTCAGGTCGTAAGTTGCTGTAATGTTTCAGTTGTTTACGCAATACAGATAATCTTTGCTTCTGTATGTGTATTTAAAGTTATATTTATTTTGGCGCGTTATGATAGTCAGATTTTAGAGGGAATATATTTTGATGACAAGATGAAATGACTGTCCACCGTTGAAGCCTTACTTGCATCTTGCGTAGTATCGTCGCGTTTGCTTATTGACTATGTTTCTATTAAGCTATGTCAATAAAAGCACCGTGGATAGTTAGGTCTTACACTTCAAAGATAATAATTACTTGTACAATATCAGGAGTGAAGTTGCCAGTAAATATCATTAACGCCATACGTAAACTTCACACGTCATATTGTATGTACATGGCTTCAACCCATTAATGGCCCACTACTGGGCACGGGTCTCTCCTTTTGAGGAGGCCTAGAGCATACTTCACCACGCTGCTCCAGTGCGAGTTGGTGGAGGTACATAAATACACACAATTTTAATATTATTAAAATTATTTAATTACGAATCACATGATATGTTGAGGTTTCAACTAGTTTTACAAGTGTTCAAGCGTAGTAATTCGGTACTTACCGTATCACCATCAATCAATGATCAGTAGTTACGTTACCCAACGGATCGGGTAATCAGTGCGAATATTGTTGATTGTTTGTATCAGGATTCATGTAACTTGATTGGTGTATGGTCTAAACGTTAAGTGCAACGATGAATGTTAGTGATGTCTTATTTGTGTTATCCATGCCACTCGCGACACAAGGAATCCTAGTGCGGCGATATATTGGTAAGCTTTTTTTACACCCACTTCAAAAAAGGAGGAGGTATTCAATTTGACTGTATTTTTTTTATGTTTGTTACCTTAGAACTTTCGACTGGGTGAGCCAATTTTTATGATTTTTTTAATCAAAAGTTGATACTTGTCATGTGGTCCCACTTATGCTTGTCATGTGGTCCCACTTATGCTTGTCATGTAGTCCCACTTATGCTTTTCATGTAGTCCCACTTGAATTTAAGCGAGATCTGACAAGTAGTTTTTAATCGACTTCAAAAAAAGGAGGAGGTTCTCAATTCGACTGTATTTTTTTTATGTTTGTTACCTCAGAACTTCGGACTGGGCGAACCGATTTTGATGATTGTTTTTTTAATCGAAAGCTGGTGGCTGTCATGTGGTTCCTCATAAATTTTATTGAGATCTGACAATGGCATCCATGAGAAAACCACATAAGTTGTAAATTTGTGTTAAGATGTGCGCGACAAATTGACGAATAACTCAATATCACGTCAACCGATTTCGATGATTCTTTTTTTAACCGAAAGCAGGTGCTTGTCATGTGGTCCCACATAAATTTGAACGAGATCAGAAAAGTAGTTTTTGAGACTTTGAAGTCGGTTATTTTTTGTTAGTAAAATTTAGATTATTTAGTTATTTTGAAGTCGGTTATTTTTTGTCAATAATTATTATGATGACCCGTTTAACGTAGGGAATACCGTGCCAGGCCGCAGAAAGAGGCAGAAATTAGAATGATGAGTGTGAATTTCTGTTCTCGGTCAGGATGTGTGTGTTTTTGTTTCTGTGTGTTGTCCATGGCGTCCACGATACAGGGAATCGTACGGTAGTGTGGACTATAAGTGAGTGTTCTATATTTATTTACTAAGCATTTGACTATGCGTTTGGACTGAAACTTGGACCCCGGAGAGATCGATGTTTAAACCATTTGGTCGTTACGGCTACGGACTATAACTAATTATGCACAAATTGTACCACATACAAAAGAACGGGTTGTTTTATGTGTTCCACTATTAACTGTCGGAATGAGCGCATTTATTGACGAACACTAGTTTTGTCATATAAGGACGTTGGACTGCATTGCTTACCGCCACAATGGATTATGTAAGAATTGACGTTTACAATTTTAATTTATGTAAATATCATACAACTAACATTTATATCTAAGCCATCACCGATGCGTTTCCAGCTAAGCAAGAAAAAAAGAAAAGAAAGGAAAAAGAAAAAATCTTCCTAGGATTCTTTTATGACTGAAAATAATACTTGCAAAGTAACGACGCAAAACTCACAATTTCTCGTACAGATACTATGGAGTCAATACTTTCTTTTGTGGGCTTATGAAGTTAGAACGCAGTAAAGAACGAGCTATCATAATTGCATATAAATGATTTCAAGTCTGTGATGTTAACCGTTAACCAGTTCCATTTTTATATTAAAAGAGTAACCGCCCTCGCTTTGCTTCGGTTTTCTTATTTTTTTACACCTTGGGTTACATTATTGGAGTTTTATTAAGGATCCCTAATTTTTTGAAAATATAATATAGCCTATGTTACTCGGAGATAGTGTAGCTTCCCAACAGTGAAAGAATTTTTCAAATCGGTTCAGTAGTTTCGGAGCCTATTCAATGCAAACAAAAAATCAAATCTTTCCTCTTTATATATTAGTATAGAAGATGTTTGTCAAGTGTCACTTGTAACCTTATATTATGTAAAGTTGACATTATTGCTCTCAAATTGCAAATTATTAGCGAATGTAGGCCGTCGCGGGCCATGTATCGACACAGTTACTCGTCATTACCATTCGCCAATTATATTTATTTGGCAGACCCGAGCTACATTTACGTAACAAACAAGTAAATTACTATTGACTTGCTCTTGGGAGTTCTTTGTCGGTACTCATATGATTGCGACCCATTCTTATGTATCATGCTCGCTTATTCTCAACCACGTTTCTTTTTGTCACTAGCGATCTCCCATACAACTGTCAACCGCGCCCGCTGCTTAACTTCGTCGATCACTCATAGACGCAAGCCGCCGAGCTATGAGCAGTTAAAAAATGTTTAAGTGACCGTAAAATAGCTAGTATTAAACCCATAATAACTGTAAATAACAAACAAGCTCCTTCGTTATCACTTGTTACTCAATGTTTTTATTTTATGAGCGTCTGCGTTAGTTTCACTCGAGTGTGGCGAATAATTGACTCCATCAAATTACATCATTACCAGTTCGCAGTTATGAGAGAAATATTTACTTGTGATATAAACAAGTATAGTCCGTTTCTAGAATAAACTTATTTGGTAAACAATTTTACAGTGTATTTTATCTTATTTTGTAATTTGATAGTGGCAAATGTCAAAAGATGTCAAAAATCCAAAAAGTTTCAAACCAATGAGAGCACTGGAAAAAAGTACTGACATATAAACACAAAAAAATAAAAAACACAATTTTAATGAAATACTATCTTTCTGATGTTGGAATTTATTAAGATTTCTACTATTTTTCGGGCTGTTCTACCACAAACATATTGAATTTGAATTTTCTATTTGCACAATCTTTTTTATTACTTCAAACTCATTTGAAATGTTTCAGATGCAGCTGCTTAAACTTCAATTGATCTTGTTACAACTTTTTTTTCTGAATGGACAGTTGCTGTTGGACCTAACCGCTTAACAGCCTAACAGCTCGGACATAGTTCGAGTAATAACAAAAACTTATATAGGGTATGCAGTAAATGACCTTTGCTCTTCATTTATAACAAAAGCATTGCTTCTATAAAAATAAGATTGCAAAATAAACAAAAATAAACAAACACAAGTAATTGCATAAGTTACACTTCATAAGGTATTTGTAAAATGTGTAAATGGCCGGTCGGGCAACCGATTAATCTCATTGCACAACGAGACGTGCCGGAAAAGTGGCATGCGAGGTTGTTATTTGTTACGGCTAATTACAAGATGACACTTGGCGTTAAATATTGATTTGAAAGTAGCACGTAAAAAAATGAATCACTTTGACCTCTTTAATTATCAGATTGAGGCTTTGCGAAAGAAAAAATATAAAAGACGATAACAATTATTGAGTTCAAGGCCGTGATGCTATGAAAAAAATTGGCCAGCATACATAATACTTGATCACATTATACTTGACCATAATAATGACCAAGCTGCAAGATGTATGCCTAACCAAGTTAAGCTTATTATCTGTTTGCCGTGTCACTTTTCTGTTGGTTAATTACGTACCTATATTGTATTCTTACGTACAACATAAGCCTCATAATACAGGATACAAGTAGAAGACCCACTTAATGGTAAGAAGTCAACGTCACCACAAGCAATATATCATTGCCGGACAAGAGAGGTCAGAAAGACGAAAGGAAGGAAGTACTGGCTCTTGGCTCTCAAGCGAAAATTCCCCTAATTTATTAATTTCTCCAATAAAATTAGTTCTTTTCCTGTTTACAATGGAACAGGACTCTTAAGAATTATTTAGAATGACGTTGAATGACGTCATTAGAATACTACTTCCCAAACCATTACGTAAAGATCTTCCTTTAAGCGGTATGTGGGAAACTGTATTTAAAATTTATCGCGCGAATCTCGTGCGCGCGCTGAATGTTAACAGACCACGAGGAATTCTGGTTTTTATGTAATAGTTGCAATATGTGTCACATTAGCGTGCGCGAGAGGAAACTAGATTTCGGCCGTGAATAGAATATTAAGATGAGAAGTCGGTTAAATGCCTCACATGCATGTAGGTCAGTGAACTATCAGAATAAACTTTACCTTCGGTTCGAGGAGATTATAGGCTAAATGGATAAAGCCTTGGACAATTGGCTTAATAAAATCAAGGACGTGAGGGTACTCGTAAGGGCAAGCAATGAGGGATAAATGTCGAAGTCTAAGTTTGTACGTGAGGATATTATCATTTATGTTATGAATTTTACCCAGAAAAAACTAACCGACTTCAAAATAACTTAAAAACTACTCCTTAGATCTATTTAAAATTTAAGTGGGACCACATGACAAGCACCAACTTTCGATTAAAAAAAGAATCATCAAAATTGGTTCACCCAGTCACAAGTTAACAAACATAAAAAAATACAGTTGAATTGATAACCTCCTCCTTTTTTTGAAGTCGGTTAAAAATAAGTTAATGTTTATTAAAAAGCCTATTACAAATTACAAAGAAAATATTTAAGTGCTTAATAATGTCGTCAACATTAGATAATGAAATGCGTCATGTTATTGATTATAGCGATAACTTCTTTTGTCAATACCTGTCAAGCCGACCACCCATGTGATGGTAACTACCATCAATGGACATCCATGACATCAAAGTCAACGCGGTGATTTCCGAGAATGGAATGCGGTAAATACTAGCTTACCGACACTGCTGATCTGAATACGTTTTAACGTTAATGTTTAATATTTCACAATAGATTCTAGATGCCGCCAGGCAGACCGGTAAAATAAATAAACGCTCACACACTCATACCCTGGCATATTCTGGCACATCATATTCTGGCACATCATATTCTGGCACATCATATTCTGGCACATCATATTCTGGCACTATAAGTGGTTGTATAGAACACTAAGTAGGATGATAAGTGTATTCTAGCTTGCTTGCTGACAGCTTTCAGCTTGTAATGCTAGTATCTAAGTATAGTATAATAATTATTGACAAAAATAACCGACTTCAAAATTAGAGATAACTCAAAAACTACTCGTCAGATCTCATTAAAATTTAAGTGGAACCACCAAGCACCAGCTTTCGATTAAAAAAAGAATCATCAAAATCGGTTTACCCAGTCGAAAGTTCTGAGGTAACAAACATAAAAAAACAGTCGAATTGAATACCTCCTTTTTTGAAGCCGGTTTTTTTTTATATATTATCCCCCTGATTTTATTTTTCAGAGACCTTGATTATTATTATTATTATTATTTTTAATATAAATCATAAAAATATAATATACTTACTAAATAAATTTTATTATTAAACCATAATTAATATTTCTATTTATTTTGCTGTGCTACTGCTTTCATGACACCGATACAGTTTGAAGTCGGTTAAAAACCATCGTAACTGATGTTGTTCACCAAATGACGCCTGTGAAATTACGAATTAGACGCGGCACAATATCTTGGCAAGATCAGCCCTTTGTCGCTGTGACATCAGGTGTTCCGTTGAAGACGTGATCTGTAACCAACATGAGAGGAAAGCCGGAGGACATCTTGAATACTTATTGCATACGATGCTCGGTAATCGTATTACGATGCTTGTTAATACGAAGTCCTTCATTTGTATTGGATGTTCATAATATATTCAAAATGTTTTATTTAATACTAATAAAACGTTTTGAGGTTTCACGAACATATAAACGTCCAAATTATCCCCTGGATATGGTCTGTCTCTGTGACGAGGTGATGTGTGTAAAATTTTGTATCTTTTTCTATATATTAAGGTGTTATTGAATAAATTGAATAAATTATAATTACAAATCAATATAATTGTGATCTTTTTATTAAGCCAATGAATCACCATAATTATTGTGAGGTGCATTCATCGATTTAACTTTTTATGACTTAAATATTACAGATCACTTACAGAAATAATACATATTTTTTCAAAACCAAGACAGCTGTATGTAATGAAATCTATTGTTTGCAATTGTATAGCAAGTATTAAGTCGGAACACATAATAATATGTCATTCAAACAAAAATTTAATTTATTTATTCAGGTACACAAAACTGAATGCAATCAATTTATTCGACAAATCAATCAATTGGTGGTATTGAAAAGTATTGTGAGGAATGTAATTGGGTTCTTCTTGCTTCTTTGACGTGAATCATTTCCATGGTTCCTTTAAGGTAAGTTAAGTTAAGGTGGTAAATTGCTGTACATTAAGGTAATCGACTAAAGGTGGCAGGTTAATAAAGGCGACCTTGTAGCCCTTTCCCTGTGTCGTTCGTGTGGTTGCGCTACGAACATTAAGTCATACGTGGTATATTACGTTCATTCATAATATTATGAAACAGATACATGGGATTCTGTATTCTACGAATCTGAAAATGGACATGAGAAGTATAAATTATATTTTGTTTATTTATTAATTGGACGATCTAAATTCAATTTAACTTTGTTAACTTAAGCAAATTGAGGTACCTGCCGCGCGGTTTTTTTTTTTTTATTTATTAGAGATAACCATAGCCATACATTTAGTAACTACGTACTTCATTATTTGCTTACTTACGTACTTACGTACTGAATTATTAGGCCAATAAACGTTATCTACTAATTACAAAAGTAAAAATGTACTAAGCTATAAAGAAAGTAACTGATGTAAAACATAAGATATAACGATTTTGTTAACTCGTTAGAATCCGCGTGGCGGCGGTACCTTTGAGTTCGAACGTGCATCCACGTTCCCGGTAACCGACGCATTTGATATCGAAATATAAAAGTAGACGTGGGTGTTCTAGGTAAGTTTGTTAAAAAAGAGAGAGACATTATTTTTATAGAAGTGATGTAACCTAATTAATTTTTTATTGTAATTGAAATAATCTGAAAATTGTTGAAATGCAACATTACTGCAGTATTTTCAATATCACAATATAGATTTGTGTCTATGGCAACCCTCTAAAGCCGTAACTTAGTAGTTATTCACCAAGGTGCCTAACAAGTAGGGATATTTAGTGTGGTACCCTACAATCACTAAAAACTAGGGCTCTGCCAGCGTTTTCCGGGATAATATATTGTCTTATTTCAGATCTTTGTCGACCTGCCTGCTGAATTTCATGAAAATCTTCACATTTATAATATTTGTAGTATTTTTCATCGACTTCAAAAAAGGAGGAGGATTTTTTTTATGTTTGTTACCTCAGAACTTTCGACTGGGTGAACCGGTTTTGATGATTAGTTTTTTAATCGAAAGCTGGTGCTTGTCATGTAGTCCAACTTATATTTGAGCGAGATATGACTAGTAGTTTCTGAGTTATCCCTAATTTTGAAGTCGGTTATTTTTTGTCAAGAATTATTAGATTAAAACAAAACGAAAGGTGAAACCACAGACGTAAAAAAAAGACAGACGTAATCCCAAGAACAAATTCAGTGAAGCACCCATAGGAATACCAACTCTGTATTCGTACAAGCACACACACCCACACATTGACACCATACGGCTACGACATTGACACCATCGCGAATCAAAAATTACAAAATTACGCACACATGGTAAGCGAGCTGTCAGCAATCAGCTTCACTCTCGATTAGACAAGGTTACGTCTGTTCTTTTTTTATGTCCGTGGGTGAAACATAGAAAATAAGTTAGTATGTGCAACGTAAAAAGTAGATATAATCAAGTTACAAGAATCACCCATTTTGCACTACTATTTGGTAACAGAACTATAAACTTTCCACGGTGGTTGGAAAACTTATTCTACGCGTTATACATAAGTATAATAATGTAATTTCAATTAAAGCTCAGTACGTGGAAATGAGAATAGAAGGAATTAACATAATAATATGCTCTGTGAAAACAAGGTTGACCTACAAATAAACCTTGGAAGCCTCGACCAATGGAGACATGTACCTTCGATTTATTACCATCTAAATATTTTATTACGTGCTATTATAAGTAATACGAGAAAATACTAACATTTAGTGTAAGTGGTTAGTAGTCTCTCGTTTTAAGTAATTCAGTTTATAAAAGACGAGTAACCGCCCTCGCTTTGCTTCGGTTTTCTTATTTTGTTACACCTTATTGGAGTTTTATTAAGGATCCCTAATTTTTTTGAAAATATAATATAGCCTATGTTACTCGGGGATAGTGTAGCTTCCCAACAGTGAAAGAATTTTTCAAATCGGTTCAGTAGTTTCGGAGCCTATTCAATGCAAACAAAAAATCAAATCTTTATATATTAGTATAGATCAATGTCAGATTCTACAAGTTTGTACGGAACTCGCGGGACTGACTCCCTTGGCTGTTATTTTTTAATTTTATTTTTATCATGGGTTGCCAACTGTTAATTCTCAAAACTGTTTTGTAGAGACACATAAGTAAAGTCATCTAACCATTAACATACATATTGCTTTGGTATTAGTGATTGAGGAAGCTAAAGTATAAAACGTGTTTATTGAGTAGAACTGGCAAGAAAATCCAAAACTATTGTTTTTTTTTTAACATGCCAGTTTAAGGTAAATTATAAGCTTATGCGTTAGAGTTACTTAGTATAGAGCCCAGGTGGCACATGAAAATTAAATTACCAATAATAAAGTAAACTATTCAAATCAGTTCATATTGTACTGTTCATAATACATTTTTCACGGGACCCTAAATAATAAGTAAACTGGATATATGTTACGTGATGTATGTGAAAAGCCTTGGGAAGTTGTTTCCAGTCAAGCTTAATAGTTGCATCAGTGCGTATCGGGTGAGCACAATATTCCTGTAATTAAGGCTTAAACGTCGCCTTCATTATGAATTTACTTTCTTTGATTAAATATGCATTTTATACTAAACGATATTATCGGCAAATTAAGAAATAATGAAGTGAATTACTGCGAAAGCAGCAAAAGGACAGCTTCGATAAATAGTTAACTAATAATCCTAAAAGTATTTAATTATAAAAAAAAATTTAACAGTCTATATTTATGGTTAATTAATTTAATTATAATAGATACTAAAAGTTAACACCACTGAGAATTAGACGGGTAGTATAGTGTAAGCTTTAGTAAAATATAACCTTTCTGAGGCATATATGACATAAAATAATTACGTAGGTACTTTTTATTAAAATAGGCGGGAAACGGTTACTTAATTGCAGGCATTATTTAGATACTGATTAACGAAGATAACACTTACCTATTAGTAACTCCTTAGAAGCTTAAGTTACAATTTATAATAATCTAAATTTTATTAACAAAAAATAACCGACTTCAAAGTCTCAAAAACTACTTTTCAGATCTCGTTCAAATTTATGTGGGACCACATGACAAGCACCTGCTTTCGAATAAACAAAGAATCATCGAAATCGGTTGGCGTGATATTGAGTTATTCGTCAATTTGTCGCGCACATCTTAACACAAATTTACGACTTATGTGGTTTTCTCATGGATGGATGATCTCATGGATGATGGATTATCAGATCTCAATAAAATTTATGTGGGACCACATGACAGCCACCAGCTTTCGATTAAAAAAACAATCATCAAAATCGGTTCGCCCAGTCCAAAGTTCTGAGGTAACAAACATAAAAAAAAATACAGTCGAATTGAGAACCTCCTCCTTTTTTTGAAGTCGGTTAAAAACACATTGTACTTTAATGCTAATCTTGAATTATTAAGATTTACTGCATCATGATAATTTCTTGATTATTTTTATCACTGTTTTAAGACCATCATATTCTCCGAATACAGAATGCAGATGCAAAATTTAAAGGCAATGTTTATTTTATTTATTTATTTATTTATCATTTATCATGTACACACAAGAGTTCACAGGACAGTTAGAGAAGGAATACAATGTACAAAGGTACTGCTTATCTCTAGTGAAATTAAATGTTCCTCAAAATATAAACATAACGTACCTACTTTGACCAACAGCGCATCTAATTAATTCAAAAGTAAAAAAGTCGTGTCGTCCTCGCATCGGACGAGTTAAACGCTTAATGTTCTGACGCACGAATAATGTTATTTATTTCTTAATAAAAATGTGTTAACAGTGTTAAATTAAGGACCAATGAAATAGTTGTAAGGCGAAGGTCGATGAAAATTTTCGGCCTAAATTACGAAACGCAAGATGGTACTGCCAAGACGTCGGTCTCAACTTGCTTATTACAAAATTGTCTAAATGTAGAATTCCATGACCAGTTCGGTGGCGATCATGCCTTGTTTGACCAAATCGTTTTAAAATCACCGCTCGGAATGTTAATCATTTTGGTTTTCATAACCTGCGAGACATTTAAATAAGACGTTCATAATTAAGTAATGGATGCGATAAGACGCAGGTTTTATGTATGTACATATGTATAAGTCATCAGGTTAAGTAACATCATTAAAAATATGAGCTATCTAAAATTTATCTGCTCTTCATTAATTTGCTCGAAGTTATAATTAAAAACATTAATGGTCGTGTGTTTTAAAAAAATTAAGTGTCCTCATGATTGTTGTCTTGTACATTTTTTTAAAAGAAATACCTAATGGTATGTGGCTATCGTCGCCCATAGACATCAGCAACACTACAGGCATCCCTGATGCGTTGTCGGCCAAGAAAGAAAGAAGAAAAAGAAAGAAAGAACTGGCTCTCAAGACCATTATATGGATTATGGTCATTGGTCACAGCGATCCATCCATCCGCCTTTAAGTCCACTGCTGGAAACAGGTCTCTAAATTACGCCACTCTGACCAATCTTGAGTACTGGTGCCCCCTGTCTTCTTCAGGTCGTTAGTCCACCAGGTAGGGGGCGTGATACACTTATTTTTCAAAGACTCTCCAACAATTTCTCTATTCGAGGTCTTAAGAAATAAAGTGGGCAATAGTAACACCCATTTTTTTCTAAAACTTGCCATATAATGCGAAGAATCACATCACATAAAAGTGATCTCGTTATAACTAATTTGACGTAAGTATGTCTAAAAGGTTATAAATGAAATTATGAGTAAAATGGCCTCAAAAAAGGTCGTTTTGAAAATTCAAGGCAACAAATTAATTAGTCATTCATATCAGTAATTAGATCTCATTTTTATTTAGCACCTGCCCGCGTGAGTCATAAAAACCTTTCTAAAGTTATTAGGAAATTGAAACCAATCTATTGAACCAAGTACTGAGTTGTATTGTTTGGGAATTCATAAATGCACACTTAAAGTACATTTTTTTAGGCGCGTCAATCTCAAAGGGTATTTTTGTCGTAAATAGTATTTTAAATATAAGGGTCAATAAAATAGAAAGAATTTAAAGAAAAATTATCATTTGACGCTATCAAAGACTAATTATTTCAAAAATAATAAAAAATAGTGCCAAGTGTAGGTTTGCGAACTCTTCTGGTCAGGCCACTGGTTAGATCCACAATTTTCCTATTACTATCTCTCTATTCCTCTTCCCTCTTTCTTTCCTCTGGTCTCCTTTCAAAATAAACAATAAGTAGCGCCACACTGACCAGGCGTAAAACAGATGTGACACATGTTTAAGAACATTATGGAGAATTACTAATTACTACGTAGTTTTCCTTATGTTTCCTTCACCGAACCGAAGTAAGTAATAATTACTTCCCATTACGCAGATAATATTAAATAGAGGATCCTGATTCGAGCTCGGATTTCCTTAAGAGAAAATCAACATTCAAAAGGGTATAATTAGTTGATTTATGTAAATTCTCGATGAAAGAGCCTCGGGGCAATGGCCATAAATAGCATCTAATGAGATGGTAGGTGTGTCTGTGGTAGGCAACATCAAAAGTATTAACAATTCATTGCCGCCCGAGAGTTTTTTTTTTAATTTACAAAAGACATACAAAACATACAAAATTCCTAAGTTGTTCAGAATTGTGTCATTTTTTTTTAGTTTTAGCAGTTAAATTTCTGTTAACAGTTAAGCCTGAATTGCCGTCTCCAGATGGATTCTTACCATAGGTAACACTGACAAAACAACGTCAGTAAAATTTTTAACTATGAAATTTTACCAGAAATTTTGCCAAATCTGGAATCTAGTAACCCCATTTAGAATATAAAAAATAAAATTTCACACCTCAGTGGATCAACACGCATGACATTGATATTACTATATTGGTTACCATAATAAAAATACGTGGATCTGTCACAAATGAATATTTAACGTGGGTTGCACATGTTTTGCAAAATTTTAAGACCACACAGATAAGTGAAATTGTGCAATACGGTTACTAAAATTTTATGTGATGCCAATAGTTTTCTTCCTTACAATGTACGATACTAAAACTTGTTATGGTTATTAAGATTTTTGAAACTCTTATGGTATTTTTTGTTGTAAAATGTATAAGTAGGTGTCTGATAGTTACAGCAAGTGGTTTAAACGTTGAGATTTCGGACTGGTGAGTCCAGTTGAAAGTTCTAATCCTGCAAGCACCTTTAATTTCTTAAGTCATGTCACATGTGCATATGTGGTCGATCAATCAACTTACAACTATGAAACCCCATTGTTCATGGCCGGTCATACACTTCGTCTGTTTATTTACGTGTTTCAGCTGCAGTGGTCGCAGAGCCAGCATGTATTCTTCTTGGCTAGAAACGGAGATTACTGACGTCCATAGGTCACACGGTGGTTTACCATCAGAATGTCTGCTTGTTAGTTGGCTATTAACATAACCCTCGCTTTGGCTTCAGCGTCGTCGGGTATATAGGTAAGGCAAGTAGCAAACGCGTGTTTTATGCTCCCAAATATCAACAGTATTAGGCCGCGTCGTAAATAATAAGTAACAGAGGACTGACGTAAAACAATGATAGTATAAGGGTAAAAGCATGGCACAACGAGCGATATGGCGGTGACATTTCACGAAGCCGTGTATCGTGGGCAGTGCAAACCTTGACATATCGCTACATTATCGTTCCGTATGAATTTAGTCGCATAGTCATAACTTCGATTGATGAAAAGTTTAATGTGTTTATGATTTTTGATTGGTCAAATCAAATCAATGTAAAACTTTATTTCAAATTTGTTCTTTACAGCCTGATTTTTCGGAGGCGCAGCACCTAGTGACTTCCATTCGGAGGGACTCTTCGCCATAATCTGATCTGACAGTTTTGTGGGTGTGTTTGAAAATTGGCTTGGATGTAAAAAACCGCTTATTTTCCACAATAACCCATGAATCGGAAAAAAAATGTATCTTTCACATAAATGTCTGCTTCGATTGAAAATCGAATCCCTTTTCTTCCCAGGCAAGATTACTACCAATTTAGCAACTACCTATATTTCCAAACTGAATCCAATTATTTGCAATTTATTTTTCCATCATATCATAAGTTCAAGATTCCCTCATAACAATATTGATCCACTTTCAAATTAATTCATTTATAGTTTATATTACACATTTTGTTACCAGAAAGCGCTTAGGTATTTTTAACCCACTACGATTATTAACAACATAAGATAAAACGTTTGAATCCTATAGCTCTACTATTTAATCAGTGATTTGCAACCGGAAACAAAGTCATTAAAATATTTTTTTATTCATAAAGCTTTACCATTAACAAATTATATAGCAGGTAACCGTTTCAAGGTCAGATATAAATATTCAAGCACGATTTGCTATTCTTTTCCAATGGTTTCAAACATAAATAACTATATCGTATCTCACAGATAATCAAGTGTATCATGAATGAAGTTTTAATTATTGTAGGTATGCCGTTAATGCAATGTGTCATACGACGTTAATGTACTAAAATATTGCCGGTTGGAGGGTGTATATTGTATTTATCGTTTTTACCCAGTGAGCGTAACTAAATAAGTTACTTGTTATCTACTTATATTCCATTAGTCTTTATTGAATAAGTTAAATATTTCACTGAATCGTAAATATTTAATAGAGTAATGAATATTTTAAAAAATAAGATTTGATTAAAAAAACGTTTAAAGTTTTATATGAAGGCAGTGAATATTTCGATTACGTTTTGAAATTGAAATTCCAATTTTGAAGTTGGTTAAAAAGATTCCTAAGATTTCTTCCTATTTCTGTACGAACAATCAGGACGATAACCAATGAAGAATCAGTAAAATAAAATTACCACATCCAATTGGTAAGTAGTCGCGCGTGCCCGTTACCGGAACCTCTAACCGGAGCCGGTCGAAGGGCGCAGCTAGCCACTACCTCTCTCTAGCGTACTATTTACTGCGTGTTGACAGTTCTCTGCCTAGTGGCCAGAGGACTGAGAAACACTGTCGCCTTTATTTACTTTTATTCCATTAGTGGAGAGTGATGCCAAAGCAAAATAACATCCCATAATTGTTCGACTGCTAGGCTTGGGGTCTCCTCTCACAATGTGAGGGGTACAGGCCATAGTCTACCACGCTGGCCAAGTGCGGATTGGTAGACTTCAACTTTGAGAACTTTATGGAGAACTCTTAGGTGTGCAGGTTTCCTCACGATGTTTTCCTTCACCGAAACAAGTCATAATTAACTTTTAATACGCACATAATATTTGAAAATTAGAGGTGCGTGCCAGGATTTGAACTCGGTCCTTTGCGTTCGGGAGACCAACGTTATAACCGCTAGGCTATCGCTGCTATTATAGTGCTATAGAGTAATTAAGTTAGAATTTGCTAAGAAGAGCTCACAAGCCAAATGAATTCAATTTGTTATCATCACATTAAAACCCTATTCGCTATCTTTGAGGTCATTTATTAACCATCTACAACAAAGCAACAAAATTCGAAGAAAAGTGGAGATCGCTTAAAGAGCTATAAAGTACATGAACTCCGTAGTAAATTGTCGTCGGTACAAATTCCACTTGTTTACCATTACCCTACATACACATTACAATGTCACAACTGTCAAGCGACAAGTGCGTGTTACTATAATCGCTAAAGTCCGGTTTATACGTATTAAGTAGTTAAGTAGATAACTAAATTTTAACTTAATTTTAAGTGAATAATTTTAAGTGCGCGTCCAAACGTAATAATTTAGTAAAGCTCTTTAGTTCATACAATTCTTCACGACCTACTTAATTACTTAAGCATTTTACTAAATTTTAACTAAATTTTAAGTAAAAAGTGCCTATCCAAACGTGTTAAGTGATAAGCCCCGCCCCCCTACTTAACAGAAAATAAAAAAGTTTCTAAATTACTTGTTTACTTGTTTACTTAATTATAACTACTAAATTGTCCATTTACACGTATTAATTTACTTAAAATTTAGTTAAAATTTAGTTAACTACGTAACTACTTGATACGTGTAAACCGAACATAACGCAAACGCTAATCGCTTTCGTTTCGCAACACTACCAAAGATTAGGCAGGGAGTAAAAATGTCGTTGGAGACCTGTCAGGCCATCATTACGTATCAAAACAAGAGTCTGTCTGTTTGCTCTGACTAACCCAATAGTTTTGAAAATTATAGGGACTTTTATGTGGTCTCTAACAATAGATACGGCGATTGATGACAAAGGTGTATGCATAAAATATTTATAAATATAACATGAAAAAAGTGTTAGTTAATTAATGCGCAAAATTAATTACTAGTTTATTATAGGGAACAGGGTTGCAGATTTTGCTCCCTTTTAACTAAACTTACGTGAGTACGAAGGTATGATTAATAAAAATGCCTTAAATTTATTACAGTTATTTTGTTCTTTTACTGATTTTTAGGGTTCCGAAGTAAAATCGCAACCCTTATTTCTTCCGTCCGTCCGTCCGAGGCAAAGCGCTGAGACCCTTAGTACCAGAAAGCTGTAATTTGGCATGGATATACATATTTATTAAAACTCCATAATCGTAGAATAAAATATTGAAAACCATATTTTTTCAGGGTACCTCCGTTACGGGTAAAGTGAGGATGAATTTTTTATTCATCGCGTACCGTATAGTGTGGGGTATCTTTGAAAAGGTCTTCCAAAAATATGATGGGTCTTCTAAGACCATTTTTGGAATTTGGGGTTCAACTGAGATAATTATTTGGCTTTAAAGTGCTAATTTTGGTTAGAGTCAAGTATCCCCCCCCCCTCCCTGCTGGCTAAACGGTTGGAGTTGGACAAGTGAAAAAATTCTTAAAAATAGGTTATGTGATGAATTTATAAGGCTATGTTACGGCTATGTTACTCATTACTTCAGAACTTACTACATAGGAACCCTACATTGCGCGTGGCCTTGCACTTGCCCGGTTTTTCTATTTCACTCTTCTAATGAAACCCATTTTCACGTTCGTAAATTATATTAATTTATAATGTTTATACGTGTGTGCCTGTGCAGGAAACGACCATATACACTCAAACCGCTTAAAACAGATTATTATCTCACATAACAATTTGTAAACCAGTATAATGACATTAACTGAATTTCCATGTTTGTACGTGTATGTTTTTATGGTAATTTATTGACATACATTAAAACATAATAATTATAGTAAAATATGAAATATTTGCAATAAATATTACAGGTAGGTATAGTCAAGGTAACCGCCGTTTTATTATAATTTTCCGTATTCGTATTAATTAATTGAAATATTAAAATAATATAAATAATTATACCTGCACCTATGTATGTATAATTAATACGTCTTTCACAGGGTGACATTCCTATGCATATTTATTTAGTTGATTTGTTAAACATCAATTATTTTATTATTACAATAATTATCCCTAACGCGCCTATAGGTATAAAATAAATAACCATAACGCTTTACATACATGAAATATAAGCGTTGCTTCGTAGGCTAAAATAGCTTCTTTTAAACCTGTAATGAAGAGAAGAAATAACTGTCATATTGATGAATGAATTGTAAACTTAAATATAGTAAAGAACCAACTAGAAACAAGCTAAAAGACATACGCCCCAACTCAGAGTCACTAACGGTTACTTAAATCGCTCCTTAGTACAGAATTTGTATGGTAATTCTTTAAGAGCGATTTAAGTAACCGTTAGTGACTCTGAGTTGGGGCGTTAGATACTAGACTAATAATGAAATAATTGTTTTCTAACGTCAAGTATTGCTGGGATGCTGTTTGACTGTCATAAAAATATGATTACGAAAGAAAAATACGAAAATTGTAACAAATCATTTGAGCCCAAGCAAGCTATAAAATAAATGTCTTGCAACAAAACTGTCGGCAAAACATAGTAAACTCAAATCAAATTACATCATACAAGGACAAAAATTGTCTTACAAAAAACAGAATAAATTGTTGCTAACAGACTTGAACACAAATTGATTATATCAGGATATTGAAGTCAAAATATAAAGCACCTGCGCAGTTGTACGATAGAATGTATGTACATATCCTGCTCTGTTGCCAAAATTAAACATTGTTACATACCTATTTTTAAACGCTGATGGATGTAAATAGCTACCTATTTTGAACATACCACAGAGAAATACTTTATCTGGATAGATACCTCTGGATTTTTGAAGCTATAGCATTAACATTTAACATAGCCAACTGACTTGAGAATTACATATGAATTGTATATGGATTTAGAAGATTCAGAATTGCCGTTATAGTAGATAATGATTGCCATACTTGATTATAGATTAGCGTAATGATAAATATCTTTATTTAACCAGTGACCGAAAGCAATCGTATCTCGTTGATGTCTTCTGAGAAGGGTAGAGCTTGCTTAAGGAAAATATATTTTGTACCGAAAAAGAACTGGATTACTATCGAAGTAGAGTAGTAATATTAATGTAATTAATATCAATAATTAGAGTTCTAAGGTCGACGGAAGTGTCCGCAAGTGATACGGATCGGATCACGAAGTGTTTGTAAAGTGAAGGACACTGACCGGATGCGAGCGGTGGATGCGTGTGAACTAGTTCACTGAGCTTATGGCGCTCTTGTGATGAGAGTAGCTCCATCATCAGTTCCGAAGCTTATTAGATCATCATCACTAAGAATACAAAAAGGATTAGGTTCTGAAGAGTGTGGTAATTGCCTATTTTTTAATTGAAAAGAGTTGCCATAAAATACAAACAAAATGTTCCAAAGAAAATTGACATCTATACATCTATCTATACATCTATACTCTATACAAATAAATAAAATTGGAGTGTCTGTTTGTAATATTAAAATAACTGCTTTTTACGAAGTGCATTTGGATGTGTACACGGTACATATATTTACATATATTTTTTACAATTTTTGTTTTTCTGTCTGTCTGTCCGTTTGTCTGTCTGTCTATCTGTCTGTTCCGGCTAATCTCTGAAATGGCGGGACCGATTTTGATGGGACTTTCACTGGCAGATAGCTGGTGTAATAAGGAGTAACCACCTTAATACCACGCGGACAATGTCGCGGGCAACAGCTAGTACAATAATATTTTAAGTAGCCTGGGAGACCCGTGTTGGTTGAGCAAATCCTATCTTACAACACAGTTTACAGTTTGTTGTGCTGCATACTAACATAATAGTATCATAGTTCACGATCTGTCACAATCAAATCAAAAGCAACATAACTCACCATAGTAGTGAATTAGTGAGATGTTAGAGCCATATTGTCTTGGTCAGATCACTCAGATCAGATCCATTATAAAACGGATATAGCTAAAGCCGAAATCAGCGTTCACATCTACGGTGTCTACGGCCTCGGCTTACTTCTCAGCGGGTGACTAATGCGCTCACAATCTCACCAGAGCGCGGATATCTTTATGTTTCCTGCCTCGTTTGGGGTTAAATATGGCCTGTAGTATTTATGGTTCAATTCTGTACTTATACATATCATAATTACAAACTATAAATGATCGATGTTAATGGTAAGGTTATCATGGGTAATTATTAAGGCAATAGAGTCATGACGATGGTTTGAATTGTTGTCAATTTATCTCTGCGCTTTTTTTGGCTCAAAGACGACTTAATACAACTTAACTAACTTAAATACAATATAATATTGTAGAAAGTTTGAAGAAATATATAATGCTTGCCTTATTGCAATCGATTCCCACATATAAAACATAATTATGTGAATTTAAAGTATCCATCCCAAATTAAGCTTTTTTGAGTGTAAGTACTTAGTGTAGTAAGGGAGAGATTTTCATCATTATTGCTTTAAAGCCATTTATGAGGTGACCACATGCTTGTAAGTGTAACATCACAAGTACTATTATTCCTTCTGTGGTGTAACCTACCGTTACAAATTAAAACTGACCTATTAGTGTATAAGCCACTTTTATTACAACTTATATTAATCAGATATGTAATTATGACAATAAATAGCACTGACAACATAAACAATAGGTTTTTTATTTCTATATTCGATTGCGATCCAATGTCACCAAAGTTTATTGTACTCATAAAATCAATAGTAATCGTTATGACAGGCGATAAGACTTGTCGGAAACCTTAGTGCAGCTTAAATACTTCCGACAAAGGTAAACTTTGACAGCTACACCATACCATTAACAGCACCACGTATACCCCTGTGGTAGAATGCTTCACGAACCAAATGGTACAAGTTGGTGGTACTGAATTGGGTCTATTTCACTCTTTCAAGAATTTACCGTAATTTTTTCATGTCTAAAGTTCTGTAATAAAAAACCGGAGACGATTTATGTATGTACAAATTACCCTGTGTATACGATAAACGTTCGGCCAAATATATTTGGCACAAAATCTTACACCCTTATTCACTTTGATTCCGAAGTTTATAACAGAAAAACAGATTAAATATTAGATTGTTGGTACGTTGGCGATACTGTGATATGAGCTAAATTGCTCGCACCAAAAAATACGTTTACAACATGATTGCGATGTTTGTACCATGAAAAATAATGAGAAATTAAAACGATTGGCAATCAACACCTTGTTGCGAGTAGATTCAATAACGATAATCAACAAAAATCTCATAAAACAAATTATTGCTCTAACGATAACCCAACGACACTAAACACTTGTGCAAGCCTTTGTTTGAGCAATGTGTTGTTGAGTTAAATTATAGAAGCGGACGTGTACAAACACTATAATTGAATAATAATAGTGTATGATATTTATAAAAGAACAAACATTCTTATTATAAATGAAGTAATGTATTTTTGAGACATGCCATCTATTATTCAATTGACAAAGAAATGAAACCTGGATAATTTTTCCGCTGTGACCATGACATGAAATATTGGTGTAAAATATGAGATGTAACCCGTCTGCATCAAAATTTTAAGTGTCCGCGATGATATAAGTTTAATATTATATGAAACTACTAAAAATTGGGTTTCGAATTATGTACCTTAATAAGAATTTAAGTTTTTTTTATGGAAATAGCCGGCAATCGAGCTGACGATCCACCTGATGGTAAGTGTCTATCGTCGCCCATGGACATCAGCAACAACAAAGTAATCACTGATCCGTTGCCGGCAACGAAAGAGAGAAGAAAAAGAAAGAAAAAGAAAGAAGTTTTTAAATAACTACTTATTTTCATAATAGTAATGTTGTTGTAGTGATATTGTGTCATATTCATCATGTAATTTAAATTGAGCTTTATACCTATTTATAATAATAAATGATTTATTTGCCACATTTTCATATGCAGCACTGATGAATTATGTCTTATCTGATCACATCCAAATGGGAATTCGCAAGGTTTTACAGCTCCATAACAAAGAACTATTTGAAGTTTTTGGGAGAAAGGAATTACCAAATCCAATTTAGCATCCTTGTGCCGTGAATCGATCTCACGCCTCAAATGTAGGTTAAATCATCGCAAAACAAAAGTTCGATTGTCTATTGTGAAGACGGAGTTTCCCAGGCTGAAACCAGGTCGAAGTGGGCGTGGCAGAAAGTGCATGAAACGATCGTCCTTTATCGTTCTACGTGAAATGATTGATCTTAACCCTTCAGAACAATTAAACTATATTGATATGTTACTCAGATAAAAACAAAAAGAAGTTCAATACATTTTTTTATGGAAATAGCCGGCAAACGAGCTGACGATCCATCTGATGGTAAGTGGCTATCGTCACCCATGGACATCAGCAACACCAAAGGCATCACTGATGCGTTGCCGGCCAAGAAAGAGAGAACAGAAAGAAAAGAAAGAACTGGCTCTCAAATTCCCAGCCGGAACACGACGAGTCGTTTGGCGGCTGACTCATGCTCAAGGGTGGTAGCTATCCAGGCGAACCCCATGGAGAAATAATAATAGTAATAATGGTATTAAGTAACAATTAAAATATCCTGGCACAGGTAAAATTTTTTACTTAAAAGGATGACCCAACAACGGAATATTTGTTAAACTCATCTTATCTAATAAATCATTTCATTTCATTTCAAAATAAATATTACCAATATAATCCCTCGAGGGGTGCTACCACCAGCGGGCCGGATTAATTCGCCTTTTACGACACCTACCCGGCTTGGGATTGGGGTTAGTATTCCAAGTCGCTCCAATACGGCTAAAACTTACTTTTCAGTCGCCAATTAAATCGTAACACATAAAAAAATGCTTGAATTAATTATAATATACAGTAAAGCATTCTCTACAAAAGTATCATGACCGTGCTAAGAATGTATCAGACCAAAAAATATTCTGTATATTAAAAAGCATTATTCGCATTAAATCATTTCGTCAACGACCAACAGCGCCGCGTATCATGAACGGGGTGTCAAAAATTGTCGACGAAAATGTCTAATTAGTTTCAGTGGGCATAATATAGAAAAACATGATTTTATTCCCCGGCCGAAAATGGACACCGATTGTTATGATTTGATAGGCATTAGGTAGAATACAAAAAATAACATAACATAACATCTAAAAAACCATCGATCCAAAGACATTTTTAAAGGAAATAAAACACGAATACCTGCGAAAAGTATAATGCAATTACCACAGCAATTACTCTATAATATAAATAGAATATACTTAGAAATAAATTTACGTGAATGAGATTCAGCATGATATTACACTTTTCAGAGTTGCGCATATTACTTAAAGTTACAGAACAGTTACGCAACAAAAAAGATTGTTGCATATTTAATTGTAAGGAATTACCCATCGGTATTTCTGTGTATAATATTTCATTGTATAGTATGAAGAGGGTCAAATATTTGAAACATAAGTATGTCGTTATCATAAAACGCAATCTCCTGATTATTTAAATTAAAAATTCTTGGATAGCTATGTAAATTATATAATATATGATACGTATTATGGAAAAAATATATATTACCGTTTTGTGCAGTATTTCTAGTGAAGTCTTATCTTTTGTTCCTTTTTTTACTAACAATAAGTAAACATTAAACCTTAAAACATTGCGTAGTCCATGAGCAATAACTGTGACATAATATAATCGGCGCTTTAATTTTAAGCTGTTGATGAAATAATATTAAACTATGGAGTAACATAAATAAAAAAAAAAACTATTTCGTAAAGATAAGAAAATAATTATAATTATTTTTTGTAAGTGACTCAATGATAAACGTATTTGAAGTTGCGGTTGTGTTGAAATTGTTGTATTGTGTGGAAGGAAATTGTATAGAAAAATTATAGGTTTCCTTTACATTATCGTAATATTTAACATTTAAAATTAGATAGTCGTAAATCAAAACTTTGTGGGAAAACCGCAAGATATTTAAATCGATGCAAATTAGGCAACAAAAACGGCATGGAGCAGTTGGTACGAACAAATCATATTATGGTCGAAGTAGCGGTGCAGGTCAGGGAGTCACAGTTAAATTATTGTTGTGGTCAACACAATTTTTTTTTGTTTTCTCACTTCAATTAGCTGCCGTAAATTCTGAATTAATTTAAACAAATATTTATATTTTTGTCAATTTATCTTTTTGTCAATTTATTATACTTATAAGTCCACACACTTTATTTATAGAGTTTAACTCCTTATCTATCGATTTCATATTTAAGCCCGCGGTATGAGATTTTATAGGAAGTAAAATATTTTTTTCCGTTACATTATGCGTTGTATTTGTATTTCGTAACACAGAATCTAGATGGCATTGGATGGCTGATAAGTAACAACGCCACCTAATAATAATATTTTTTTTATGAAAATTGTCGGCAAACGAGCTGACGATCCACCTGGTGGTAAGTGACTATATTTACCCATGAACATCAGCAATACCAAAGGCCATCATTGATGCCGTTGCCGGCCAAGAAAGAAAAAACAAAAAAAAAGAAAAAAATCTTGGTAAGTACATCATTTTCTGATGATGTGAAATATCATCATCATCATCATCAACATCACCATGGCGTTAAACTCCAGTCGTGCGTCGGAGCTGACACAAACCTTTTTTTTTACTGTAAGTTTAATATGATATTGTAAATTTTTACGTTTTATCATTAAATAAGTGCATATAATATGTAGTACTTGTGACAAGTAAATATATTTTATCAAATAAAATATTACCTTCAAATAATCAATGCAATTTCATCAAAAAATTCAGCATTCCCTCATCTCGACTTGTCCATATTGAGTTTTTCGGAATATGTCAGCATATTTCAATAGTTGATGAACTAAATAATTATTTTGCAATTTCTACGCCACAGAACTTGCAACATTTAAAGAAGCCCATGTCACAGAAAATGGTTACTGTTAGGCTAATGTAGTAAGGTTATTTATTACTTAAAATCCGTGTCATATCCAGCTCATACGTAACTAGTATAACTCATCTTAATGTTCACAAATGTATAATTTTGTGACTTTTTGACAGGAAAATGATGGACGTATCGAAACACTATCATAAATATTACGATAGCAATTTTAATGAGACACTAACGCCTGTCTACTCGTAGGCAATGATATTTAAAAAATATAGATACGTTATGAAAAGAGCTACAACACACACACGTTTATCTGTTGTTTCACTACACCAATCACATTGGTATAATACACGAAGGCATTTTAACGCTGTATGTCAAATGTCAAACACTTCTGACAACAACAAAAGCGTGCGTATCGTCTTGTATTGATAGAGCGACATGAGCAGAACGTCCAATTGCCTGTTCTTACGCTCTTCATCGTCGCGTCGGCGCGCTAGTGACATATCTACCTCTTTTTTACATTATAATATCGTTGCTAACCTACGATTACAATTTATTTTATTGCCGGCCGTATTCACTACTAGAAATGCTACCTGGCATTCACTCTTGATAATCAAAATTATTAAAAGTTTCAGATTTAAAGTAAAAGAGTTGAATTGGCGAAATAGTCCTGGAAAGCTAATCAATGTTTATTTAATTTTTTTTTTTACTTTAAATACGTAATGTTGAATTAAATCTTAATTTATTTGCGGGATCTCTCTATATATAAGTATGCCATTTTAGTTTTAGTATGTAAAACCTTATTAAAAATTACTGCAATGGAGTGGAAAAAATGACTACATATAAAATGATTATATCTGAACTAAAATAATCAGAGATTAATAAAAATTCACGACAAACAAACAGACAAAAATATCTATTTTCCTTCTAAGTTCACTAACATTCAATCTCTCAACAGTATGATGATCTTGACCCAGGGACTAGGTTAAAATATTAATAATGTATTTTACAACTACGTAATCCATTTAGCAATTTTTGCCTTTATTCAACCTAGCAAACGAGCTTTTATTTTAATACTTATTATGAGGTGGTTACGGCCTCATTAATTGATTTTATATGTAAACTAGGATAACCGACAAAGCAACCTAATGGTGAGTGATCTTCGCCAGTGAGTTGCCGGCTATAAAGGAAGCTGAAAATGAAGGGGATCAGAATTATTACTGGCAGGCATTGCGACTGAAATATCTACATAATAAATAAAATAACCGGCTTCAAAATTACTCAACTACTTGTCAAATCTCGCTCAAATTTATGTGGAACCACATGACAAGCACCTGCTTTCGATTAAAAAAATATCATCAAAATCGGTTCACCCAGTTCAAAGTTCTGAGGTAACAAACATAAAAAAATACAGTCGAATTGAGAACCTCCTGCTTTTTTTGAAGTCGGATAAAAAGAAATTACGGTTCATTTTAGCAAAAGACGGTGATACCCACTAGGCAGGTAAAATACCCTAGTACTGACACTAGCTCATGGTTAGTGCAGTCGAGATTAGACAGGACCCCAGCTGCTTATACCGAGATAGAACTAGCACTATATACCATTGATTATCAGGATGGGAGCAGAGCCAAACCCAAGCCTACCTCGCTTGGGTTCTAGGATTGATGAAACCCCTTATATCACAAAAGAAAAGAATTCAAAATACGACGAACAAATAGGATGATGTATGCCATCATACATCATGATAGGGCGAAGATGATTGACCATGCGATGGACAATCGTCATCGTTTACGGTCATCAGTAGCACATTAGAAAATTTATACATAATTATATTTTCGTGAGTCTAAAACTTAAAATTGTATAACTGACCTTGTCGTGCAAACTGTCATGTGTAACAGTATCAATTGTAAGAAAATTTCACATGCATTAATATCTTCGGCATTGGTTGCAATGTTTGCGATAGGGCTGTCATTGACATGAATAACATTTCGCAATTCAAATAGGACAAAATTTCAATAGGCATTTGTTTTGTAGTCATTGATTATTGGGGAATGCAAAAATTGGATAGCAAAATTATATGATTTAAAAATCGTATAAAATCGGACAATAAACATTTCAATTCTTGCAGATATTCATGACTTTTGTATTTTATACCGATATTTTGATTCAATTCATGAAGGGTCATGGCAAGGTCAAGCGAGACTAAAATTTTTACTTACCGTAGTTTGAAATTCATAATCACATGACTAAAAATACTATAAACCAATGTAACTAATAATACTATAGTAATGCCAAACTAATAAAACCATGATTTTGGATATTACAGAGAGAACCCTGCGACTAAAAATATGATTTGAACTTTTGACATTTGCATTGACCACAAAGTCCTTCAACCTTCCACTAATAAGTGATGGAAGTGGATTAAATTGCTATCATAATTGAAATGTGCGATCACCTCAGATATACGCTGTTTAATTGAAATGGTAATTTAAGCCTGGGTCTCCTTCTCTCAAGACATAATGACTAGTTATTATAGGTCCTAAATTTATTAAATGTCGCTGGTATATTTTCTGGCTAGTATAAATATTTTCTAGTAACATTTTTGTTGTGACATCCCTATTTCATTTGCTGAGGCGGGATATTGCGTATTTAATAACACCGTATGTGTTTTTATGAATGGCCATAGTAACCTAGATTGTGGCTCGCGAGTCTTGCTCAGCTAAGGCCGTGTGGAGCGGCGAATGTTAGATGTTTCATTTATTTATAGGTACATAGTTATTGCACATAGACATTAGTATTGATAATTTAATACCTAGAAAAACTAGATGAGCCATTGATGGTAGTGACTGGCGAGTATGGGCAATATGGGGAATATGAGCAACACCAGAGGAGTCACGATTGAACAACAAGAACACCAAAAATGTTCATGAATTGTGTCTATATGGCCATAGGGCCTTAACCATCCCATACCAGGATGATTGTTCTTCAAAACTACTTCACTGGCACTTTAGAAAATACTTCTAACTTCTTATAACAGAGACAGGGAAAAAGGTATACGACCTATGGTAAGATACGTAACGTATGGTAAGGTACGACGATAATGTTAAGTGATCAATGTATAACCGTATAGATAACACTTGTCAGAGGATTCCATGTCTTTATGATGAAAATGGCTTATGACCTATGCAAAGAGTCAAGGAGTAAAAAGGCGTCGTATCCATTCACCTTACCCCTTATCATTCATGCGTTTTTGTTTATTATCTTTATTCACAATACGTATCTAATAAGCATTGCGTACACAGACCTAACCACGCGCGAACTATGGTTGTCGCCAATTTCTCGAGTATTACAATCATTCACAAGCTACGTGATTGCAACAGGTCATGTTAAAGGTCTTTTCGGTGTCTACAGTGTACACACTTCAAAACTCTTCATAGGCTCATGTCTTTTTGTTACTGCACTAGAAAGATTGAATCAAATATAGGAAGAAATCTTCATAAAAAACACAAACGTACATTGAAGTATTATTACTAACATATAGAACCGACACCGCGAACCCGATGTATGTCCCAATGCATTGGCGCCGATCGGCTTCAATTTTCAATGGATTCGATCAATTTTGAAAGGAGAATGGGGGCTCAATTTTGAAAATAGAATCTCCCGGCGGGACACACATTTTGTTCGAAATGTCTGTCCTATGACATTATACTTCAATGTAAACAAGTTATATTTCTTTGGCATCAATATTTAACATTAATAATTTAATAATAATTAGTATTAATTATATTAAATAATATTTTAATTTATATCAATAAATAATACATTACTAATAGAGGTGCTATTTCTATTTTGTTGGAAACTTCATCGTGTCACTTTTGTGTTACAAATCTTCATTCTCATCATTTTTTCATAACGCGCCTAAAGAAGTATAACTTCAAAAAATGAAGTTTGAATAATCGGATCCTAACATTTAAAATCGTTCATCAATCGATCCATTACTTATCGAATGTAATACATATCGCAGTATGTAGGGTTGTTGTATATTCTATCCTATTTCTTACTAAGATTTTATTTTTTACAGTATACATTGTTTAACGCCAAAACTACTGAACGAATCAAGAAATAAATAAATAAATAAATAAATAAACCACGGTCCACCTAAACAGGAAACGCAAACGCTAAATTCGCGCGATCTGGAAAAAGATAAAGGGTATTTATTAACCCGGAAAACCCGGGCAAATTCGCGGTGCTATTTCATGTATAAATAAGGTTTGTATTTGTATTGTATGAGACATACCTAATATGTAATTATGATGGTACAGCCAGGTGACAGGTGGTATGCTCAAATAAAATCGGACTTCATGCGAAGCAAGTTCATAGTGTAATAATATTATATAGGGCTTTAAGATTGCGACATATATAATGTGTTAACATTTGACCGGATATAAAATTTTGAATGATTAATGTATTTTATGTTCTGTTTCACGGCCGGCTACTAATGTGACAGGATTTGCATGTCATTAGGTAATGATTTCGACCGAGTTTTATGAAGTGAACTAATTCGATGCCCAATAACATTCAGTTTTTATGGATTTTTAATGAACAACATTCGTTTTTGATTTACAAATATAGTTTACTACAAACGTATCTATAATTAGTAGATTTATGAGTATGTATGAGTAATTAAATGGATATTTCTGTTTATTTTCGTGCGTGTCAAGCCGAGATCAAACTAACAGAACTGGCGAGCCGTGTGTTATATTACACGAACCATTTGGAGCCACTTTTGACCACTTCATAACTCAAAAACTATTCCACATAAACCTGTGAAATTTGGCTCATTTATTGATTTTTATTAACACAATTGATTTGGAGCTTTACCATATAAACTAAAATGTTCTTTTACACGTACAAGTGAATATTCTAAGGTGAAATGAAATAATTCTCAACTTATTTGAAATTACTGTTTCAGTATCAGATGTTCTTAAAGCTCATGATAATAATGTATCTGATCAATAAGTGTGTCTATGCATGAATAACTTGACAAGTGCGAGTTAAACTCGCCTAGAGAGAGTTCCTTACGTTGATTAAGTATTTACAGTTATTTTTCCATTTCATTTATTTTTGCCCTTATTAAGAGCATATACTTCTTGTAAGTTTTCCTGTAATATTTAACTAAAGAACTATTTTCTGTATTTTTCTCAAAATTCTAGCCTCAGTAGTTACGGAGATAAGGGGGGAATGGTAAATTTTCGTTCTTTTTTGAATAATTTTAAAAACTAATAATTTTTAAAACTATCCATTGTAGAACTATAACAAAAATATATTTAAGATTCTTACAATAAGTTTCATTTGACATGCCACACGATACGGTTTGCAAAACAGTTCTTTTTTATTTTGATTTCATTTTTTTTAAATTAATTAATTTTCTTTACACCTTCGTCTTTGGGTCACAAAATAGCACATTAGTAGTTAGTATCTTTCAACCTATTTGGTCTAGTAATTTCAGAGAAAATTGACTGTAAAGGGCAGTCGCCCAGACACACGAATGATCCTATAAGCGTTCCATTTCTCATTTTTTTCATTCGGAACCTAAAAAAGGGTCAAATACATCATAGAAAACCTTATAGATATAGATAAAAATACCTACATAAGATATAGGAGATAACTTGATTGAAGGGGATTTATTTATATTTTTACGCTAGCCGTAAATGGATCGTTAGAATTAGAATTCTATATTTATTTGTGTGGTTATTTAACTTTTTGTGGCAAGATTAGAAAGGTCCAGATTCGATGCCGATTGTGTTCAAGTTCAAGTCGATTGAGCGTGACCTTGCCAACTGTTTTTATTACCGAACGTAATGGACTTGTGGCACCGCAAGAGGGAAAATGTCTTAAACGAATAAAATTATTGAAATCCCAACGCTCTGTCCACAGCTCTTCCAGAGTTTTCCGGGATTATAAGTACTCTGTGTCTTATATTCAGGTCATGGTCTACCTTAGTGTTAAATTTAATTAAAATTTGTTCAGTAGTTTTTGCGTGAAAGATCCATAAATCACGTCACAAGTTAGGGGGGAGGGGGTGGGGGTCGATGTAGTGTGACATTATGTGACAAGGGCTGGGAGGGGGTCCTAAACGTGACATCACATTTCAAAATCGAATATTTAGTATGTATAGATAAATATTAAAAAAAAAAAACAATTAATGGAAATAAAACTTATTTCGGAACTGCTGTTTTAATTTAATAATTTCAATGTGTAAAATTTCATAATGTGACGTCACACTAGGGGGGAGGGAGGTCTAACAAATGTGACCAGCTGGGACAAGGAGGGGGGGGGAGGAGTCAAAAAGTCATGAAATTAGTGTGACGTAATTTATGGATGGCCCCAGAGTAACAACCATCGATACATCCTCACAAGATTTCATATTTTATTAAGTAGGATTATTTCAGTGCCTGTGTACAAACTAGATAAATAATAATAATAGATACATAATTAGACGTTGGACTCTTTTTTAAGCTGAATTTGTTACGCTAAATAAATGTTTTGTGTTAAGTTGTTCAACATCAAGATATTAAATCGGAAAAATGTAAAATGACACAGTAGGTTGTATTTTAATCTCATACACCCCGTACATAGGTACATAAATAAATAATAAAATCATTTGCAGTACATCAATATATTATCCTAATTTATAACAATAGTACGATAAATCACTTTAATTATAGTAGCCTATCGCCGACGTATGCAATGAAACCAGTACTGATTTATTATGTTTAAGTTATGAGCTGGTTACTCATATTACTAGCTGAATTAATTTTTGAATTGACTTGAAGGTAGATACTATACCTATAGTACCTTATTATTACCTCTTGATTGAAATTATTTTTAATAAACTCTAGTGAGCGTGGAAAATACCAGAAACCTATCTTAGATCTTTGGTAAGTAGATCTATTGATATGTAAGTAAAGTTAGTGTTTGCAAAAAATAATCTCCAATTCTCTGTCTTTATCTTAAAAACTACTAAAAGAAGAAACATTTATTCATAACGTACATATTAGACCACTAGAAGGGAAACAATTTATATTGTTTCATATGTCATTTAATAGAGGCTGAGAACATAATATGTATTATACATATTTACATCATTCGATGTTACAGTGGCAGGTGTACCAACTACATGTGGTTTTTACAGGATCCATCCTTTAGGATGATAGACTTTAGCCCGCTTCTTTATCGTGGTGCAACTCATGGACGAACCTTTGGCGTCAGGTAAGGGCCTGACCAAAGACTTTTTTATGTGACAGCCTTTGCCAGCTATAAAAAGTCATAGATTTTCTTGCGTGGTTTTATTTATATATATTGAAATTAAATTAAGCACTTCCAGTTTGAAGTCCTCGGTCTGACAGACAAGTCTAATATCTAGTCTAATCTAGTCCTAGAAGTACCTGCATAGGAGTACACTAAACAGGCCTTCCTGTAAAGGTCGCTGAGTTCTTTACCACCCAGTTTAACCCCGTACTAAATGCTAGTAATGGTTGCTACTAATGCTAATAGTGATACTAACAATGATAGAGTTTAGTGTACTCCTTTGTAGGTACTTCTAGGAATATTAGATTAGTGTGTCAGTCTGAGGTCTTCAAGTGGTATTTGTTGCGTGGTGGGTGACCGGGGTGGCCGAAGTACAACGGCCGACGTCCAGTCACGTCACGCTGGGTTCGATAACCCCCGACTTGACGCTCCGCAGATAGGGCGTGGAAACGGAGTCCACAACCCGCGCCGGCAGCGGAACGTCGGGTGCGCACTGAGGACTGGTGCGCCGATGCCCTGACTCCTCGGAGTCAACCACGAGGTGGGGGCCCAAGGTGGCGGGGAACGAGTACGCGTGTCGCCCGTGGGCTACGTCTGTTCACCGCTCCTTGATCGGGCCCTCGTGGAGGCTTTACGGCTGTGCTCGGGTTTGAGAAATTGACGTCCTGTTACAGGAATTTGACGTGATAGAAACAATATTTATTCTCAAACCACTGAGTCACAGGCCGGGCGATATCTTCTAATTATTCTTCGAAGCTACTCTTCGATTCTTCCTATTATTCTTCTTTTTCTTGCTGGGCTGGCATCCTGTTCGAAGTCCTAGTATTCTTCTTGTTGGGCTGGAATCATCCTCTTCGAAGTCCTAGTATTCTTCTCATATGGCAGCAATCATCCTCTTCGAAGTCCTGGTATTCTTCTTGGCTTCTTCTTGCTGTTCCTGGTTGTTCCTTGTTCCTTGTTCGTCTTGTTTCCTGGTGTTCCCTTCTTGTTCCCTGGTGTTCCCTCTTGTTCCCTGGTGTTCCCTGGTGTTCCCCACTTTACTAAAAATCTGATTCTCTAATGTACGGCCCAGCAATACCATATTGAAAGCCCCTTTATTTCGGCCTCAAAAATGTACTTCCCGTAACTATTTACGCTATCGCCCGACCTGATTATCAGTATAGCCATTTTATTCATCAAGAAAACCACATGTATCATATATCATTACAATCGTCTCAGTGAGACCTATCGAAACCAATATTCATCATTTATACAGCATTATCACATAAAAACTTATTCGACAAAATCTAACAATTTTACATTAGGATCTAACCTCTTATTTCAATGTTTCTTCCCTAATCGGGGTAAATCTTTATTACTTATCACTAAAGTTCTATACAATAAATAAAACTCTCAAACATCTATCTATAAAACATAATAACAACATCGTAACCCAATAATTACAAAAACTACAAGCAAAAAACCTAAAAATGTATAGTAAAAATACTTACGTAATAATTCTTCAAATTTATCACAAATGTTACGATGTTATTTACGTAAATTATTATTCGAAATATACATTTACTCAATTTATTCATTTCTATTCATGTATATACTTTAATTCAACCATAAATTCGATTATTAACTATATGGCACTGTAAGAACAGTGCGGCAATATATCGCTATCTCGCTCTAACATGGAATGCGACGTATTTCTGTAATATTTTATGCTTTCTTCGTTTAAAATTCTTTACACACATATACATACAGATACATTTACAAACTATGTATGTTGGTCGCCGACATCCTCCCCCTCGTGCTTCGCACCAACTCCTGGGCTCGGCGACTCTCTGGTCACCAACACCTCCAGCTTGGAAGTCGGCCGTCGCAGCATGCCAGCTTGCTTGCATCCATGGAGATGCGTAGCTCCCCCTCGGTGCAATATGTTGCGATGCATCTAGCAAATTATTTAGTATTACAATATTGCTCAAGTAATACTGCCAGGCGCTTTTTTCTTCTGTGTCCCCGATGTTTATTTCTTTCTTGTCGGCTTCTTCGCTGCAGACTTCCTTCAGCACGCTGGGTCGGTTTGAGGCCCATCCACGCAACTCAAAACCGGCCTTTCTGTGGATGAAATCGACTTGTTTACTAATACATATCAAATCCGATTCAGAATGAAAACTGTGAAGATAGTCATCCATGTAATGATTGCGTTCCACCGCCTGCGCGGCCTCCGGATACTCGTTACTGAAGTCTGCAGCATTCCTATTTTTCACATAAATCGCCGTACAAGGGGACGAAGCGGCGCCGAATATAACCGAAGTCATTCGATATACTGTCGGCTTTACATCGCGTCGGTCGCTGCGCCATAAAAAACGTAGGCTGTCTCTGTCTGACGCTCGGATGCGCACCTGTAAAAACATCTCTTTTATGTCAGCTGCCACGGCCACTGGACCTTGTCTGAACCACAGTAGTACGCCGAACAGGGACTGAAGTAGATCTGGACCTGGAAGTAGAGCGTCATTTAAACTCTTACCTCCCGACTTGGCCGCTGCATCGAATATCAATCTAATTTTCTTCTTAAGTGGATGTGTCACGGCGAAGTGAGGTAAATACCACTCTTTACCCTGTTCGGCCACTGTCGGGGCCTCTTCGGCGTAGCCACAGTCCACCAGGTGCTGTATCTGCTTACCGTATTCTTGTCTGAGCTGCGGATTCTTGTCAATTTTCTTTTCAATACCGCGTAGCCGCTTCTCGGCTGCCGTGTAGCTCTCCGGCAAGTATTCATTTTCATTTTTCCATAATAATCCGACTTCGAATCGCCCATCGTTTAGTCGGTTGCAAGTCCTTTCTAATATCGCCAGCGCTCGCCCATCGGAGTCGGTGCTCGGACGCTTCGGTTGCACGCCTAAACTATCAATCGAAAAATACTGTTTGATCGTTTCATGCATGTCATTATCAGAGTTACTTACGTGCAAACAGCTATTTATAAAGTGCACCGGTCTTAGTCCTTTTGCGTCGAATCCGTGGAGCACCCAACCGAGCTCGGTCAGCGATGCGACTGGTTGACCTGACTTGCCTTTTCGAATTTCTTTCGAGACGATCAGTTCCCAGTTGTCCTGTCCCACGAGTAGTCGTGGCGCCTCGGCCTCATATGACAGGACATCAGTCATTCCATTCAGGTGCGGGCAAGCTTCAATAACAGATCTGTTAACAAATTGTGGTGTTAACTTTAACTGGTCGACGGTGTGGACTCTGTTCAGATTTCTCACCTGATCGTGATGTATCCCTCTGATGCGGATCCGCAGCCGTTGCGAGTCATCCTTCCGCAGCAGTCGTCCACCAAACGTCTCCAACACGAGTTCCTCTGGCTTGCCTGTAGCGCCAATCTGCGCCGCGACCTGAGAGTCCAACAAAGAAACAGTTGAACCTTCATCAAGGAGAGCCATTACCTTGACTCTCCCCCTGGGCCCGTACAACTCGACGGGGACCATCTTCAAATACGCCCTCGCAGCTTTCAACGCGTTGACCGAAGACGCGATGTTGGTGGTAACCTCTTCCACCTCTGCTGCAGGCTTCTCATTTTCTTTTCTTCGGTCGGAGTGAAGCAGTTGGTGATGCCAGCGCCCACAGACCTTGCACCCTGGTCTGCGGCATGAAGTCTTCCGATGACGGTCACTCAAGCACTTGAAGCAGAGGCGTGTCTTCTTGGCGTACGTCCACCGGTCCTCAGTCGAAAGCTTCGAAAACTGTGGACAATATATTATAAAATGTGCGCCTCGACAATACGAACAACTGACTTTGTTCGCCTCGTATCCGCTTCCGAGATCACCATTACGATTTGATCCCTTCAGTTCATGTCCCCCACGGGGCACATAGCTTGAGACTTCGGTTGCAGCGTTCGCGACACGTCGATTCGCAGCCCTTCTCTCTTCGCTATGCGGTTTCGATGATTGTAGTGTCGCATAAGCCCCACACTTATCGGCTTCCTTGTTCAGGAACTTGGAGACCAGGACTAGATTGGAGAACTCCCCCTCGTCTGAGCTTTCTGTAAAATCATACCATCTGAACCGTAGAATCGAAGGCATCTTCTCCACGATTTGTTTTACAATTTCAGGCGAATGTAGGTACTGAGGTTTTTTCAAACCTTGTATAGCGGCGACGCTGTTGTTAACTTGACTGGCGAAGACGCAGATATCCCGTGGACTTTCCGTAATACGAGGGAGTGCTTTTACCTTATCTAGCTCCGCCAGTATCAATGCGTCTGTCCTCCCGAAGCGCCGTTGTAACGCTTGCAGTACCTCACTCGGGGAAGCTTCCGAATATAAGAGGCTCTTGATCGCCTCTCGTGCTGTTTCTCTGATCGCTCGTCGCAGCCGTGCCATGTTCTGTACATCTGAAAATAGTTTACACGTATCTTCATAGACAACTTTAAATGCAAACCACTCACTGCTATTTCCATCGAAGAGTGGTAGCTCGTGGATGTACTTCGGCTGCGACGCTGGTCCCTCTCTGTGTGCGACTGCTTCTCTCAAAGCATCTGCAAGTAGCCGCACGTTGACTGAAGTGTTATTCGGCTCTTCATATTTAACCTGTTGGGGAACCGGGGAATTCAAATACTCACTTGCATCACTCTTGTTCTTCATGGACGCCTGTATCCAATCCTGGACCTGGTCTTTCTTGTCTTCCGGGTCCTCGTCCATGGAATCCTCTTCTTCTTCGCACCGGGCTAGCTCGAGCCGGGTGCGTGCGAGCCTCGTCGCAGCCTGAGCTTGCTCTAGCTCAAGGCGTGCCAGCTCCTCTTGCGCTTCGAGCTCACGCCTCCTGGCCGCTGAGCTCGTGGTCCTTGTTGACCGCGCTCGTCGACTCGAGCCAGCCGGTACCAAAGTCGAGTTCGACTTATGTTCTGGTGCCTTCTGGTGAGTCACTTCATCGTCGATGATTCCGCCCGCGGTTCCCCTGTAAGCAAACATACCTGACGTTGCTTCCATAGAACCGGTCATCGTGGTGCCACCTCCCGTCGTGGTACCGCACGTCATTGTTCCGCCCGTTGTAATGGTACCATCCATCATCGTGGTACCCGTCGTGCCTCCTGATGTCGCTTCAGACGCAGCCCCTCCCATCCTGGATCGCGCTTCTCTGCTCGACGCGGCTGTTCCGCCCTCGGAACCTGCTGAGCGCTGGGGTACGTTGCGTTGGCTCCTCGTGATTGGCATCTTGATGTCTTCCTCAGATCCGGCTCGAAGGACCAGCTGTTGCGTGGTGGGTGACCGGGGTGGCCGAAGTACAACGGCCGACGTCCAGTCACGTCACGCTGGGTTCGATAACCCCCGACTTGACGCTCCGCAGATAGGGCGTGGAAACGGAGTCCACAACCCGCGCCGGCAGCGGAACGTCGGGTGCGCACTGAGGACTGGTGCGCCGATGCCCTGACTCCTCGGAGTCAACCACGAGGTGGGGGCCCAAGGTGGCGGGGAACGAGTACGCGTGTCGCCCGTGGGCTACGTCTGTTCACCGCTCCTTGATCGGGCCCTCGTGGAGGCTTTACGGCTGTGCTCGGGTTTGAGAAATTGACGTCCTGTTACAGGAATTTGACGTGATAGAAACAATATTTATTCTCAAACCACTGAGTCACAGGCCGGGCGATATCTTCTAATTATTCTTCGAAGCTACTCTTCGATTCTTCCTATTATTCTTCTTTTTCTTGCTGGGCTGGCATCCTGTTCGAAGTCCTAGTATTCTTCTTGTTGGGCTGGAATCATCCTCTTCGAAGTCCTAGTATTCTTCTCATATGGCAGCAATCATCCTCTTCGAAGTCCTGGTATTCTTCTTGGCTTCTTCTTGCTGTTCCTGGTTGTTCCTTGTTCCTTGTTCGTCTTGTTTCCTGGTGTTCCCTTCTTGTTCCCTGGTGTTCCCTCTTGTTCCCTGGTGTTCCCTGGTGTTCCCCACTTTACTAACTAACTAACTATACTGTCATCCTATCGCTGCCGCGCCCTTTAGCGCGGACCAATGCGAGGGGTCTGCGGGCCTCAAGGCGAACCTTTTTACCCGGGCATAAACTCGGGAGAACAAGAGTCTCCCGGTGAAGGGGCGGGCCCCGCTGTTGAGCGGGGGATCCTATCATCAACCGTAAAACAATAGCTGGTGTCGCAGCCAGACAGCGGCCCCCAGATGGGCGGGGGCTCAGTCTGACTCTAAGAGCTCCCGCGGAAGCGGGTAGCCCTCAGGCGGACGAGCGTGGTGCGGCGCGACACCTCTGAGCGAGACATGTGGCCCGTGGTCGGCGCGGTCGAACATCGTCCGCGCCAGCCTGGCCACATACTCCTCCACTGTGGGGACTTTCAGGTCGCGCGCTACCACGTCGTTCCTGACGTAGCGTCCCGCTCCTACGGCAACTCGCAGAGTCAGATTCTGCTGCTGCTGCAGGCGCTTGCGCTGCCACCTGCTGGCCAATGCATACCATGCCGGCGCCGCATAGGCCAATCGTGATCGGACGTAGGTGTAGTACACCGTCCGTTTTGTACGTACTGGTAGCCGGGATGTAAACACCGGTCGGAGAATAGCGCGTGCGGCTCGAGCCTGCTGGACCACCCCACTTTACTAAAAATCTGATTCTCTAATGTACGGCCCAGCAATACCATATTGAAAGCCCCTTTATTTCGGCCTCAAAAATGTACTTCCCGTAACTATTTACGCTATCGCCCGACCTGATTATCAGTATAGCCATTTTATTCATCAAGAAAACCACATGTATCATATATCATTACAATCGTCTCAGTGAGACCTATCGAAACCAATATTCATCATTTATACAGCATTATCACATAAAAACTTATTCGACAAAATCTAACAATTTTACATTAGGATCTAACCTCTTATTTCAATGTTTCTTCCCTAATCGGGGTAAATCTTTATTACTTATCACTAAAGTTCTATACAATAAATAAAACTCTCAAACATCTATCTATAAAACATAATAACAACATCGTAACCCAATAATTACAAAAACTACAAGCAAAAAACCTAAAAATGTATAGTAAAAATACTTACGTAATAATTCTTCAAATTTATCACAAATGTTACGATGTTATTTACGTAAATTATTATTCGAAATATACATTTACTCAATTTATTCATTTCTATTCATGTATATACTTTAATTCAACCATAAATTCGATTATTAACTATATGGCACTGTAAGAACAGTGCGGCAATATATCGCTATCTCGCTCTAACATGGAATGCGACGTATTTCTGTAATATTTTATGCTTTCTTCGTTTAAAATTCTTTACACACATATACATACAGATACATTTACAAACTATGTATGTTGGTCGCCGACAGTATTCCTATATAACCCTATTGGAAGTGCTTAATTTAATTACAATATTTATAAATAAAACTGCGCAAGAAAATCTATGACTTTTTATAGCTGGCACAGGCTGTTACATAAAAAGTCGTTGGCTAGATTAACCTTGACATAATTTACGCACTTAAATATGACATATACCCAGATATAAATTTCAAACGTTATGAAATGTAAACATTATTCTGTCTGTGGTTTATAATGAGTTTCCACAACCATGAGATTAATCCCTTTATTCCCTTCACCACAAAAAGTTATATATAAAATTACTAAATTATATTAAAATTGTTATTTAAATTGATTGAATACAATTTTACTAACATCTACAGAACTTCTTTCAAAGAGTTATAATACAATATGCAAATTGGACATTTTGTGCCTAAAATTGCTTGCTGTAATTTGTGAAGGATACGTAAAAAATTGATGGCTTTTGTTAGTCTACTAAAATTAATTTTTAAAAATACTTTTAAGAACAAGCTATCATAATTGAAAGAGAGAAAAAAGACATATTTATAATTGAAATATAATTATAAAGTTTTATCTCTGTAATATTATGTTCATCCAGTCGAAAGTTCTGAGGTAACCAACATAACTTTTTTGCAGTCGGTTAAAAATGTATTGTCATCGGAACCAAAGCAATATATGAATTTTAAACTCCGTCAGAATAAGTAGTTCTAAAGTAATCCAGCTTGTTAAATTTTACCCATACATTTACTGACAAACTAACGATTAAAGGAACAATGCAACTAAGTATAAAAGCTTGTAAAAATGTGCTATTAAACAATTCTTGAACAATATTCTTTTGGAATTAATTCAGAATTTGGAATCAGTTCTTAATTCGGAAATGGGAAGTAAAAACTAAATATTATTATAATATTTACCTGGAAGTTAAAAACAAAAAACTGGATAAATAGACGTACCCCTGGCGTCTACAGTTCTACACATATAAATATATTTTCTGGAGTCGTGAGTGATAATGATATTTTATTTGTTTTTTGTTTGCCAACAGCGACTATCCTCGTGTGAGGGAATGAGCGTGTAGAATTTATGTTTATGGCATTATTAAAAATTTTATTATTGCGCAACAGAGAAATATTTTTATTAGTCCATTGACTCGATGTTCGTTGTATCAACAGATGAATTCTATAAATTGAGTACGATTTTTTTTACTTACAATAAGTTAATGCTTGACCACGATCCCACCTGATGGTAAGTGGAGATGTGGTCCAGGATGGTGAGCGCACTAACTTAATAAAAGCCTATTCACTCTTTTCTTGAAGACATCCACGTCATAGGTGGGAATTTGTACAGTCCCAAGTATCAATGGTCATTAAGTGTCGCTTAAACCAATTCGGCTCAAAACGCTAATGTTACCTAAATTAACATTAATCTGACGGTTCAAGGAAACATGATGATCATTTGATATGCCTTCCAATTGGTCTGTCACTTCTGCATCAATAAAATAATTAATAGAATTGCCATTGTTCTACGTAAACCAATCAATCTCTCAAACATTCTTGTTGATTGACTTTATCTCGGGATTGAAAACATTTTTAATGACACGTCTATAATTTGGATTAATGTAAGTATAATAAAAATAATAAAAACAGCTATAGTCATAGTCACCTCCGAATACCTAATGGTGTATCTCCATTTTAAAAACCTTATACAACGTGGTTTATTTAAAAAAGCTACCCGGCAGTTCTCACCGGCAGATCGATGGAAATCAGTATGAGAGCGGAGGACCATTCGTCTCACCATATCTTAATCCAGGTAATATTATCGGGAGGAGAAATCACTAGCAAATAGAATAGGGGGATCTTTTTTCTGCTTTACGATCTCTAAAAAAGGTATCTTGATTACACTGTATCAGTCAAGCTGTTGTACCACACAAACCATATTTTTGCGATAGATAAGAAAATATTCTAATAGCTAGTCTAGCAATGGGTACCATTTTAAAGAATTCCATCTTCACAAGAAGACGTCAAGACCGACAGATTTCAACACCACAAACACAGCATCACAATAGAAGTGTAAACAATCGGGTACGTTAAGACACGAGTAATTATGTAAGTGGACTAGGCCACATGGCCTCGGGGTCAAGGTTTTCATACTTTCAATGCTTCGCGAATAACATTATGTAAGTGCAGATGCTTTTTATATTAACCGGCGGTTTATGGCGTAAATCTGTACCTTTCTCTTGAGGTCGATAAGGAAATTGGGGTAGTAAAACTGGTTATAAAGTGTATTTTTGTCGTCAATGATACAATTTTTGTAACCTGGGTGAAGTAGGTATTGGGTATTGGGTATTGGTGTTGAGAAACTAGCTTGAAATTATGCGTTAAGTGGTTTATGCAATCCACAGCCATCTTTAAAACCCTTCAAACCTCAGAATGTTTGGCGGCAAGGACACATGTTTGGTGTTTTGGAAGAAGATAACCAATTAGCATTTTAATGTTGAACTCACAAATGAGTAGACGAGTGATCACCAAGGCCCATGGACATTAAGTGACATCAAAGGCATCATAGAAGTTTTGGGATGAATGAGTCATCAGGGGACCTGCCTGATAGGTACACTTCAAGGCACATTGTAGAATAGTGGTAGCTACATATACAGGTACCAATACTGTATTAGCCGATAAGCTAGACCCTACAAGGGCAAAATATGCTCAAAGCTCGATTATCTTCTGGTAACGACAGATTTTACGTAGGACTACGTAGGCTATTATACAGATGGCAGATCTATGCAGCAGATGCAGATCTGTGTCTAATAAAGCCTTCAAAACATAACGCAATGTAACATAATGCAACTTACCTTACTCCGATAAAGGTATGCGTTCCATTTCTTAAATCATGGAATATTTGTTCTCATAAATTATGTTGCGGTTACATATGTGCGGTTTTCATCCTTTGAATTATTATCAAAATATTGGCATAAGTAAATAAAACATAAATAACTTTGTGGGTGTTGCACAAATTTTTGCATTAATTATAACACAACATTTTGTCGTAACAGAAGCGTACTTTTTCTTATAAAAACGTGTTTTGCATCGTAACTGCATAACTGCAAGCAACGACAGTTAATAAATTAAACAGAGCAAGGATAAGGCAATAATTAAGAATGTTGCGTAGATTTATACTGACCGGTATTAATGTAATATAGAAATGTATAACGGTAACGTTCTTTGCTAACCTGGTTAGCAACCAGGCTTAGAAGTGTCGTAGAATCAACCACTAAATGTTTTTTCATGTTTCAGTGGCAGCGGTCATTTAGAAATCACAGACAGATACTTCAATTTGATTTATATTTACGACTAGCTGACCCGACGAACTTCGTATCGCCTAACATTTTTTTTTCTACAATAAAAGAAGCCCAAGTACTCCTTGTTACATCAGCTATCTGCCAGTGAAAGTCCCGTCAAAATCGGTCCAGCCATTTCAGAGATTAGCTGGAACAAACAGACAGACAGAGAGACAAAAATTGTAAAAAATGTAGTTTTGGTATACCGTGTATCCATCATAATGCACTTAGTAATAAGCGATTATTTTAATATTACAAACAGACACTCTAATTTTATTTATTTGTATAGATTCTAGATTATATAGAGATAGACATGTGCGTACACAATACACATATAAAAAACTCACAAAATAGATAGTTTATGCAAAACATCCAATTACCGAATCGATGAATTAATTACTCATATTCGTATTAAAACATACATTACATAATTTAATTAAAGCATAATTCACTGACCTTCTGTTCTGTAACGATTATACATGTGTTATCGTATAATACGTAATTAAATTGATACTTAATAAAATAAATATCGGAATATTACGTTGATACTTTTACAGAATTTATGATACCTGTTAGTTAGCGTTACGAATAAAATCAGGAAATAAAGCAACCGGTTTGTAGGCGATCTGCGTCCAGTCGCTACAATGTACCAAGTTATGTATTTAATGTACTAGTAACCTACACTGGCTTCGCTTCTCTAAACATGATCCTTACATCCATAAATAGGAACAGGAATAATTTAATCGTTTTTATAGGTGTTTCATAACATTTTTAACCGACGAAAAAAAAAGGAGGAGGTTCTCAATTCGACACGTATATATATATTTTTTTAATGTATGATCACGCAGCAATCGGCACAGGGTGGTCCGATTTTGATGATTCTTTTTTTTTATAGTTACTTATCCCTTACATCTGAAATTTCCTCATTAAAACAATCTGTCTTTTCGCACAAGCAACGTGAAAATAGGTCCAGTATTTGAGATCAGGCCAAACAAACAAGTAAAGTGTGTGTCAGTATAGTGCATAACTATTACGAAACTACGGGGAGTTATTTTACTCACGTAAGGGTCTTTAATCTTTTATATTTGAATAGAACCTCATTTTTCTTGTGTCGATGCACAATGTTCATAAAAAACCGGGCAAGTGCGTGTCAGGCCACGTGCTTCCGAAGTAGTAAGTTTATTTTATGGCTTGAGAGCCAGTTCTTTCTTTCTTTTTCTTCTCTCTTTCTTGGCCGGCAACGCATCGGTGATGCCTTTGGTGTTGCTGATGTCCATGAGCGACGATAGCCACTTACCATCAGGTGGATCGTCAGCTCGTTTGCCGGCTATTTCCATTAAAAAAAATCGATACTCAGTATACTCAGACAGACGGACGGACGGACATGACAAAAGTATAAGGGTTCCGATTTTACTTCGGTACCCTAAAAAGACAGTGAAAACTACTTCTCCCACAGCTCCTGTCTTACGTGAACAGCAGATGAACGAGCAGAAGAGCCTGGTGGTAAATGGTCACCGTCACCCATGGCCATCCAGTAACATCCAAGTCATCACTGATACGTTGCCGGCCAAAAACGGAACTCGCACTATTTTCTGCTGTGAAAACTCGCTGGAAAGTTCGCTTCAACAGTCGAATAAATATAGTATGTGACAGATAAATGTACTTAGAATAATTACCGTGATAATGTTTTAAATTACAATCTGATTTGAAGCCCAACGTAGCATATTTAAGAAATATTTTTATTTATGATTTTACGACCCCAGAGGATGTCACATAGCCTATTAGGATCAGGAAAGATCAAGACGTATTTTAAGTAATAATTTGTCGAAATTAAACTTATCGACAATGTCGTATTGCGGGAATAACTTACTATAGTAAAGACATTAGGTGTATAGCTACTTATAGTAAGGGGCCATCCATAAATTACGTCACACTAATTTCATGACTTTTTGACCCCTCCTCCCTCTTTAATGTCACAGCTGGTCACACTTGTGAGACCTCCCCCCGCCCCGGTGTGACGTTACATATTATGAAATTTTACACCTAGAAATTATTAAATTAAAACAGTAGTTCCGAAATAAGTTTAATTTGCATTATTTTTTTTTAATATTTAACTATACGTACCAATTATTCGATTTTGAAATATGACGTCACAAAACTTAGGACCCCCTCCCACCCCTTGTCACACAATGCCACACTACATCGAACCTCTCTCCCCCCTAACGTATGACGTAATTTGTGGATGGCCCCTAAGTAATTAAGCTTTTATCATTACTACAGAACGTTATAGTTCCACTCACTTTATATAAAAACGAGTAACCGCCCTCGCTTTGCTTCGGTTTTCTTATTTTTTACACCTTGGGTTACATTATTGAAGTTTTATTAAGGATCCCTAATTTTTTTGAAAATATAATATAGCCTATGTTACTCGGAGATAGTGTAGCTTCCCAACAGTGAAAGAATTATTCAAATCGGTTCAGTAGTTTCGGAGCCTATTCAATGCAAACAAAAAATCAAATCTTTCCTCTTTATATATTAATATAGATACTCATTGATTGTTACATAATGGTATGAAATTAAAGGATGTGAGTTCAAGGTTGCAGGACCGGTCGGATGCTGCCAGATCTCGATCGTAGCCTTTCCAACACAATTAGCGCTTATTACTCGTATTGCGAATTCAAATAAGTACTTTGAGCTAATAAACACATATATGACGAAATTTCAATGCACTGATGACTTCGTTAAAAGCCTACTCGATGTATTTAACATGCTATGATGTCCCACATTCCATGTCTGATATATTTGCATTGTAGCGATTCATTGGGTCAGTGGATTCGTACCAAATATTTATTGGTAACACATGCACAAATCTTATTATTTATTATCTACCAGTGTAACAAAGAACTTAACTATTTGTTGCACACAATTCTACTACTTTACGTTGTTGACTAAATGTTGTACACACTTCTGACAATCTTTGAAAGTCGATTATATGTGATAGTTTTTCTTGTAAATTCATCATATATTATAAACATTTTTTGAGAATTTTTTCACTTGTCTAACTCCAACCGTTTAGCCAGCAGGGGGGGGGGGACACTTGACTCTAAACAAAATTAGCACTTTAAAGTCAAATATTTCGCAAGCAGGGGGGGGGGACACTTGATTCTATCCAAAATTAGCATTTAAAGCCAAATATTTTGCAAACGGACCCCTTATTCTAACAAAAATGGTCTTAAAAGACACGTAATATTTTCAATGATACTCCAAACTCTAAAGTACGCGAATAATAGAAAATTCATCCTCATGTTACCTGTAGGGGAGGTGTACCCTGAAAAAATGTTTTTCAATATTTTATTCTACGATTTTGGAGTTTTAATAAATATTACATATATCCATGCCAAATTACAGCTTTCTAGCACTAAAGGTCTCGGCGCTTTGCTTCGGACAGACGGACAGACAGACATGACGAAACAATAATGGTTCCGATTTTACTTCGGAACCCTAAAAAGGTGACTTCAGCATGCGTATGACGTGCGTCTTCTTGAAAAAATGACCTAATGTAGAAAAATTAAGCTTAAAGAAACTTGTTTCCCATTAGAATTAGTCAGCTAGTTGAACCAGTCTCAGTAATCGCTCAAAATATCGATTGATTTACTAATAAACTGTATCTAGAATACTAATCACTGCACATTTAATAAAATGCTGTGTTAAGTTAAATATATTTAAATTTACATATTTGACTAGAGGCAGGTTTAAACTTAACCTAACGATTTCACTTGAAAGCACATGTGACGTAAGATGAGAGAATAATATAAGCTGGGATTGAACCTTCGACCTGCGTGCAACGTCTGTATATTCAATAACGTTTGTTAACACAACTTATTCTGATTCTTTGATCCTTATTTTATTTTGACTTGCACATTATTCTAAATCCAGCCTAGGTCATATTTTTGTATCATTTTAAAGACTTATTAGTTATCTTTAAATATTAAACTTATCTTTTAATTAAATAACATTGTACGCCCATGATGGGCAGGACGTAACGATAAGATTTCTAAAACTATACCACACCTGTTTACCTACTGTCTACAACAAACTATTTGATTGATTGATCGATTAGCATCAATCCATTGGCCTACTGTAGGGCATTCTTCTCTTAATAAAAGCGGTCAAGTGCGAGTCGGACTCGCCCATGAAGGGTTCCGTAGCAGCAAGTAACATAATATAAAAGTTCTTGTAGTTCGTTGTAACTTTGATCAATGTTTTTTGCGGTTTACGATTTATGACGTATTAAAAAAAAACTACTTACTAGATCTCATTCAAACCAATTTTCGTTGGAAGTTTGCTTGGTAATGTACATCATATATTTTTTTTAGTTTTATCATTCCCTTATTTTAGAAGTTACAGGGGGGGGGGACACACATTTTACCACTTTGGAAGTGTCTCTCGCGCAAACTATTCAGTTTACAAAAAAATGATATTAGAAACCTCAATATCATTTTTGAAGACCTATCCATAGATACCCCACACGTATGGGTTTGATGAAAAAAAATTTTTTGAGTTTCAGTTCTAAGTATGGGGAGCCTCCAAAATTTTCTGTTTTTTTCTATTTTTATGTGAAAATCTTAATGCGGTTCACAGAATACATCTTCTTACCAAGTTTCAACAGTATAGCTCTTATAGTTTCGGAAAAAAATGGCTGTGACATACGGACGGACAGACAGACAGACAGACAGACAGACAGACAGACAGACAGACAGACATGACGAATCTATAAGGGTTCCGTTTTTTGCCATTCGGCTACGGAACCCTAAAAAGGCCTTTTGCATGACACCATGCTACTACATACCATACTAATGCACCTCCTAAAGCATGGAAGAGCTAAATATTTTGTTGCTACCTACTAATAGTTACCTATTTACCTAATTACCGATCAGTAACTCGGTCGATGAAGCGCTCATAGCCCGGCGGCTTGAGTCGATCCTATGTGATTGACAAAGTTAAGCAACAGCGGGCGCGGTCGGTAGTTGGATGGGTGACAGCTGGTGGCAAAAATTTCTTGAGCGTTACCGTGCTTCGGAGGGCACGTAAAGCCGTCGGTCCCGGTTGTTATCATTAGATAACAGTCGTTAAGCCATGTCGGAGGCCCTCGGGCGGTTTGAAAACTTCCAGCACACTCGGGATGGCCACTAACCCCTCTACCAATCCGCACTGGGGCAGCGTGGTGGAGTATGCTCTAGGCCTCCTCAAGAGGCCCGTGCCCAGTAGTGGGCCATTAATGGGTTGAAGCCAACTCGGTCGATCGGTGATTCTGTACTAAGGAGCGACTTAAGTAACCGTTAAGTGACTCTGAAGTCTGAGTGTGGTAGTAAAGATATCAAAAAGTAACCCTTCAGAGTTAAAAGGTTAAATATTTGTTGGTATTTAACTTTAAGATTATTGAATGTTAAAATATTTTTTACCGAAAACTTGTATATAAAACTTTCTCATTAATTTATTCTTATTTAAGAAAAGTAAAAAAGATGAATATTATGTCCATACGTCCTCTACCGATATTGACATTTAAGCTAAAGTGAATGACCTCAAGGTAGGTTGGATAGTTGTTGAGGTCAAAAGCCAAGCGATTGGCGGAAAACCACTCTTGAAGGTAGGGGTCGACCCTTAGCTATAGCTATAGCCTGACTGAACAACACGACGGCGAAGAAACATAATAAATCAGGTATATAATTGACGAACTCTGTTATAATTATAATTGGAGAAGTTCAAACAACAACAGAATTTTCGTAGCTTCGGGTCTGGCTAGGGCTGACAATGCGAGTTAGTGAGTCATTTGATGATGAGTGTTCTTTTTTTATGGAAATAGCCGGCAAACGAGCTGACGATCCACCTGATGGTAAATGGCTATCGTCGCCCATGAACATCAGCAACACCAAAGACATCACTGGTGCGTTTCCAGCCAAGAAAGAGAGAAGAAAAAGAAAGAAAGAAAGAACTGGCTCTCAAGCCCCCAGCCGGAACAAGACGTGTCGTTTGCCGTTCAATGTCAAATAGGGTTCACCGTTCTTATACTCTCTTTCTTCCGCTTTATTACTTCGGCAACGCATCGCTGACGATATCCACTTACCAAAAAGTGTCTCGTCTACTCGTTTATCGGCTTTTTAAATGAAAAAAAATGGAAATTCATGATGCTGGGAATGACATAATAATGACATAGTAAATCCCAATATGAACTCTCTTTAATATCACCAGACACTCGTACACCGCGGTTATCTTTCGGTTGGCTAATTTAAAAAAAAAACAAGTAAACTATATTTTGGTTACATATGTCAAAACTGTTGACATTTAACGGGTAACATGAACTGTGAATTTTGTACCACTTTGACCAGGAAATACACCATTTTCAGAGAACGGTCAGCTTTCGAAAACCTTGCTCAAACCGACGCGAAAACACTAATAGCTCGAAATTCAAAATTATATTTTTTATTTTTTCTACTAAAACTGTAATGAATTTTATTTATTAACTAAAGAATATATCTGTAGAACAACGCTACTAATGTGTTTACATTTTTTCTAAATATCATGAATATTATCGTCATCGTCATCACTAAGAACTATAGTAGTACGTATCAAAAAAAATCTATTAAAAAAATAATTAATTTATTCACCATGATCTCATACAAAATTGACATTGTCACAAACTTTTGAGAAATGCTAGGGCATGTATGTACGAGTATGTGTGAGAATTTATAAATTATTTTAATTACTGCCACGGACTTAAAAAAAAGACGGACTTAATCCCAAGAACAAATTCAGTGAAGCACCCATAGGAATACCAACTCTGTATTCGTATAAGTACACACACCCACACATTGACACCATACGGCTACGAATTTGACACCATCGCGAATCAAAAATTACAAAATTACGCACACATGGTAAGTGAGCTGTCAGCTGTTAGCTTCACTCTCGATTAGACAAGGTTACGTCCGTTCTTTTTTTATGTCCGTGATTACTGCTTAATCTTTTCATTAAAGTCCAATTAATCAGGGCATGAGAATACACGTAAAGTAAACATTACCAATTACCTAGAACATTCAGTACACATATAGAGTGACAGTTTCGTTCTATTTAATTCAATATTGACTGGCAATTGACACCGCGTATAGCTGCCAGTTAGCGATCATACGTGAGTTGCTACACGTATCGCAACTGAGGTACGAGATTTTAATTAGGAGTTCCTTGTATTCCTTACCTGAAATATTCGTAGCCTGACTTAAGCTTTCGTAGCCTAACTGAAGCTCTCGTAGCATGACTCGTACTTGTAGCCTGGATATAATATTGTAGCCTTTTTTTGTTGTATGTCAATACCCGAAAAACGGGTTGCAGGGCCTATTGATAGTATTAGTAAAGAATATCATCTTATTAACTGAAATAAACGTAAGTAGTACTTATTGCTTGATATTGAAAGAATGATCGATTTTTTTTTGTAAATATAAAAACGAACTAGTTCATTTCAGTTTTGTACCCTTGGTCCTATTTAAGATTAATTTAACATGCATTCACCTGTAGATGTTATGAAGCAATATTTATTTTAATCATGATAATTATTATAATTACTGGTAATTATATGGCTTGGGCCACGGGTGTCTCTTCTTCATGAGGCTTGAAGTATGCTCTACTTCAACACGAAGCTCCTACTGTTAGAAGCAAAATTGGTATACGAGAGATGATGAGATGAAAGATGTAGCTTGTTTCACAACAGTTTCGAATATCATATCCAACACAATAAGCAATTATGTGCATTTATTCAATAGGAATAAATTATTATAGGCAATTGACCTTGACATTGCATAACAATAAACAAATATCAAAGTGAATAAGAAAACCTGATTTTCAGGTTCCTTTCCTACTAAGATTATAATTTGATCTTGGGGAGTTAAATGAATCTTTTATCTTAATAGCAAATTTATAAAAAGAAATTGCTGACTTCATTTAATTGTATTAACAGACTTCAAAAAAAGAGGAGGTATTCAATTCGACTGTATTTTTTTATGTTTGTTACATCAGAACTTTCGGCTGCGTGAACCGATTTTGATGATTCTTTTTCTAATCGAAAGCTGGTGTTTTCCATGTAGTCCCACTAAAATTTGAGCGAGATCTAACTTTGAAGTGGGTTATTTTTTGTCAAGAAGTGTTAAATTTTGAAGGGGAGATTGTAAAGTAGTTTTATATGTTTCTGGTAACCCACCCTCGCCTTGTTTCGACAAGGTGTTTAAGTTTAAATACCGTACCCGTACTATGTAACTTTTTGTCTACAAACAAACAAAAAACTCCTTAGCTCTAATAAATTATATTAGTAAATCTACAGTAATTGTAATTATTACTTCTGGGAAACTTTTCCTTTCAACCCGCCTACCTACCTACCTACAGTTCAGACTTACAGATTTTTTAATTTAAATTGTATTTTTTTATCTTTGTCAAAAATACTTTATATTATGACCCCAAGCTTTATACAATACATCATATAAAACCGCATCAAAAGCATATATATCGTTTCTAAAATTAACCGGAACAAGCGCATAGGTAAAAAGTACAAAAGGACAAACTGACAAATATCAACGAAGATCCATTACGTTAATAATTACCGCACAATATTCAGAGTTTTCAAATATTTTCCATGTGTACCATACACCGAGCAGTTACATTTTTATTACATGTAGATGATAGGGACGTAGAAATCTCGTTTAGCCCAACAAACATTGCCGCGAGTTTAATAATATTTTAGTTATCAAATAGAATCAGAATATGAGTATGTATATGGGAAGATATAAATGTACTTAAAATACAATTGTTTTAAAATTCGTGAATATTTATATATTTTAATATTCAGTCATAATTGTAAGTAATCTTAGTACAATACTGTACTATTTGTATTGAACATTACTTAGTGACTCATTAAATCACACCTAATATTATGCTTGTATGGTAAATAGCTATATGAGCTTTGTATACAAACATGCTAAATATTTTAACGACTATATAATATCCGCAATATTTTACGCATTGTATTTAACACAAACCGAAAGTTGCACAAGGTTATACAGTCCGTTTTCTTTGTTTGTCTATAAATCATAGAAATAATTACGGTGTTACTATTGCGTTTCCACACTTAAATATCTCCACACATAAACTTTGAATAAAAAAATAAAAAAATTCATTAAGAAACTCAAAAAAGTAACTTAGAACTGGCACCTAAGCCACGAAGAAATTAAAAGAAAATCGACGAGTAAAAATAATTGTTTGAAATTCGAAACGCACGCTCGTATTCGCGTCTGTTTCCCGCCTGCCGGCCGACCGAATACGAAGGACTCGGCGCGAAGCTGCTCCAGTATCTAGAGGGGCAGTGGCGAAAGTGCTTCCAAATAACCACCTATAAAAACACAACACACGAACCAAATAGCATCCAGTTCGATCCCCGACTCCAACCACCGTTCAAGAGGCATAATGAGAAAGACGGTGAGTTAGGCCAATTAAGTGTAGTGCAGTGAAGTGACTTCAAAAAAGTGTGACCGTAAACGTCAAGTGTGTCCCGTGCCGAAGTGTTTGTGATTATAAAATTCAAATGAGTTAAATCTCTGTGATGGTTCTCGAACGGGATGTGACACACTTTTTTGAAGTCCACTCTGTGTTTTTACTTGCTGTGTTTAGGCCGTAATAAAATCGTTAAATTTAAAAATAAGATGGATTAGAGTAATTCTTAAAAAAACTGCAGCAAACGAAATGATTCCCATTTCTCGAGATCCTATTAGTCAATGTATATCGACAAAAATAAGCTGTTTTTGCAACTTCAAAACATTTAAACTATTTACTACTGCAAATGATAAATTAACATTTACATACTATTATTAAAGCAAACAAAATAATACTTAAACTTCTATGGTTAACTACTTTGAGAGCGGACTGTATAAAATAACCGTTAAAGTGCATCGTTAACCGGTGTATGGTTATTGGATTAGATAACCAGTAGCTATCTGCCGTGAAATGAATACGATTATCGCACCCAGCTATTTAGATCTTTTTATAGCTCTATTAGAGTTCAGACTTTCATGGGAAATTAGTAAAATGCTACAAATCGTGTTTGTTTAAATAATTACATATATTAAATTAGTAGTATTCACGCATTAAGTTGAATTAATTAACATTTCGATAATAGTTTTCTCTCTTGCAATTTAAATTAAATTCGAATGTATTTAGACTACAAAAAAAATTATTTTTGTATTGTGTCTATATTCCATTATGTAATTAAGTAAAAATATTACTATCAATAAAATTATGCTTATAGATTTAAGTTAAGGAGTCAAAAGAAACCTTAAAAATCCATATTCGACTTTTAAATATACAGTGACTTCTGGCAGCTATGGAACACAGAATACGAAAACAGATCTGATGATGTATAATTGTGTAAAGAAATTAATATTTCTAACAAAGAATTATCAGACCATTACGTCACAATGAGCACGCAACCTTTCTTCTTTACATCAAAGTCGGGTTATAATTAGAGTCCGACCGAAACTGGTTTTTCAGCCGAAACCGAAACCGAAACCGAACCTTCGGCCTTAGGTCCAGTTTCGGCCGAAACCGAAACCGAAACCGAAACTTAGGGTGAGGTCAAACGAGCGTATTTTTGGTGCTGTGAGTCACGTGAAATGAGCTGGTTTCATACAAGAGATCTAATTCAATTCTTTGAAATTTGTATTTTACGCGATTTTACGATTTACGCTATTTTACGCGACGCACAGCTCAAAAAATACGCTCGTATGGCTACACCATTAGGGTATTTTTTGAGCTGCTCATTTGTGGACCCAACAGAAAAAAGTAGGTTAAAGGAGCCGAATTTTTTAGGTCAACCTTCAAGCTATCTGTCCCTAAGTTTGAGCCACTACTTACGGGACACCCTGTATAGGTACTGAAATCTTGCGTGTTTTTTTTCACATTTTTATTTGTAGGTACATTTTTATGTGTATTAACTGCCTTCAGTTCGGTAAACTTATCTTAACGTAAACGACAAAATTCGAAAACATGTGGGTACCTATAGATGAACGCTGTTTTTAACCCCTGACGAAAAAAGAGGGGTGTTATAAGTTTGACGTGTCTGTGTATCTTTATGTCTGTCTGTGGCATCGTAGCTCCCAAACGGAGGAACCGATTTTGATCTAGTTATTTTTTGCATGAAGGTGACTTAATCGAGTGTGTAATTAGCTCTGTTTAGTGTATATCAAACTGTCGGGGGTTTTTTAAATTTTAATTTAAGATCATTTAAATAGATCATTTAAATCTTAGCCCCATTTTACTAAAATACGTCAGTGAAAACCGCATGCAAATTGATTTAGCCGATTTTGAAATTACCCTGAACAAACGCACATAAAATACAAAGAGACGAAAATTCTAAAAATAATTGCTATGGTCTCTTTTGCGTTGATTTTTGTGTACAGACATATCGATCAGTTACCGTTTCATTGTAATGGATGATTTGGGATTTAGACTTCGAAAATACTACTAGTGAATGCCCTCGCTTTGCTTCCGTAAACCTTTCTGTAAGCCCTCACTCAATAAATGTAAGTATGGGCGAAATTGACATAAAGTAATTTATTTATTTGTAAACCGTTTGAAATAAACCAACCACTAAATGTTAACCAAAGCTCACTACAATACGTATGTATTGTAAGTTATAAGGGAGTGAAAACCGCAGGTAAATCTGTTATGTCGTTCCTGAGAGTAGCCAGAACAAACGCACAGATAAATAGACGAAAACTACTTTTTATATAATCTATTACGTCTAATTAATACCCCTAGTAAAAGTTTTACTTAAATATCTTCCAGGTACAGTTTCTATACCATGCTTGGATATGAGTTCCGTATCATTATCTATACAGCATTAGACACTATATTATATCCTTTTTTCTACCTGTTGCCGTTATTAATATCGAGCAAAAAACGACTAAAATCAAGCGCCAAAGCACCCTGTGCCCTGTCAGACACTCTTCAGATTAATGAACAAATATAATAAACATGTTAAATCAATGACTTCACTTGAAAAGTCAGCGCCCACGGGTTAGCCACGAACTTAACCGAACGACGCACGAAAATTCACGAACACAGAGTTTCGGTTTGGCCGAAAGTTTCGGCCAAATTTTTCCGAAACCGAAACCGAAACCGAAACTAGATTTTTTGGCCGAAACTGGCCGAAACCGAAACCGAAACCGAACCTTCGGTCGGTCTCTAGTTATAATACATGATCTCACGAGGAAGTAACTGAGACGATGTAAAGTCACTCAATAATATAGATTATTACTATGTACACTCAATAATATAGTACTGAATATGCGTAACGATAAATGATCTCTGTTTTTTGAAGTCTATAAAATATTTAATAAGTTACCTACGATAAATTTTGTGACATAGGTAGATTTTGTGAGTTTGTTAATAAAAAAATATAATTGAGAACTCAGTAGAGATCTCCTTCTCTTCTCTTCAAGTTGGCGAAATCTTCTGACTCGTAATCAAAAATTTGTAAAGAATTTATTATTCGCAATAATATTCAGCCTCATAATATAACAGCTGGATGTTGGAATTAAAATGTAATTAGGCAAGTAAATTATAATTAAATATACATTATGTTTACACAAAATAATTGTCAAACTTAAAAACGGAAATTCAATTCAACAAAAGTATTAAATTAACAACATAAATTCCCACATATTATACCAAAATAATTAAAGAATAAGTAATCAATAGTTACTGAGGTTAAATATCACAATGTTACATGCGTGGAATGCGTAAGGAGAAACTAGGAAGCAAGACCATGAAACCTTACACCCAGTCTGCTAATCCCAGTATAATACCTGTTAATTATATAATAGGAAGTTGCGTGGATGAAGAGAAATATATATAAGAGAAACAGAACCCTCAGTTACCCACCGCGAGCAGATAAACGATAAGCGATAGCCTCGTAAAAGGTAAAATGTTTGAAGTAATCAGGAAATTAAAAAAGAAGCTATGACTTCTTTATAAAGCAGGAGGGAAATAGTTTTCAACGTATTTTGGTTTTACTTTAAAAAAAGTAATAAGGTTTTCCATCTGCGCGTTTGCTGCATAATAAAATTGTAGTAGAAAGAACAATAAATTTAACATTAAACTATACGTAAAAGGATGAGCATTGTATAAAAGTCGTTTAACTATTATTTTTTCTTTTTCGCTGCAAACATTACCAGCTAGTCATTTAGCAATGACTTTTGCTAAGTGAGATCCTTTGATTATCGGCTTCAAATGCTACAATGCAACATGTTCCTACGCACAGAACGTTGCGTAAAATGTTACTCCAATTCAGTTACAGTTGCACTTAGAGATCGTTTGTACTTGGAGAGATAGGTAAATCACTGTTTGCCGCTACACGCTGTTTCTGGTACAATAGCCCTTAGGTTCGATTGTAATCGAACGAATGCTGTCGAACATTCGAATTGCAAAATTTGTTATTATTTAGTATCGACGAGTACGTACTACTTTAGATGGCAAAAACACTCTCTCCTTCTATATTTTGTACAATATAATCATTGAATTATCTTGAATTTGATTAATTAATAATTGATTTTGATTAATCGTGAATTATCTTTCAGTTATACCCTAAAGAGAGCATAGATATAAAAATAAGTTTTTTTTTTTAACTGCGGATAATAACAAATTAAGTACAATATTTCGACTGCAATAAAGTGACCGTAAAAATTCTCATCCCGAAACGTAGCTAACTAAAATCCCGAATGTAAGGTTCCTAGAATCGAATTAGGAACAGAAGTCTAGAACTTAAAGACAATTATACAATTTACTAAGTACTAATACTTTCGAAAAGATAATTTCAGAAAGCATGCTATGTAAGAAAAATGATACGTAAATGCACGGTTGTAAATATGTAGGACATTCCATCCGAAAAATAGGTGAACTACATGTTCCGATGTGTCAAAGCCGTGTGCAAAAAAAATAAAGTTGCATTAATCGTCATCCCGGTATTGGTAAACAGCTCAGTTTATAAATTGCATATTCATAACTAGATCACCAATCAAGTTATCGATAGAAGTAGAGGTGTTATTACTGGAATTATGCCTTTCGAAATGTCCTTTGGTGTATTAAATTGCTGGTTTTTCCTAAGGCCTTTTATTTAAATATTAGTTAGATATGGTAATTACATTCAGTCATATTGAAATGACGTTTTAGTATCGAAAATTATAGTGTGACACAAGGATTTGTGTCACACTATAATTTTCGGTCTGGATAGACTGAAACTATTAAATTATTAGTTATAATGTCTAATTAAATTGTCAAAAATCTTATAACAATAACTTCACACAAAATAATATAGCACTATAATTTTAACTCAGACTAACTAGCCACTATTTGGTTGTGAAACAATCTCGGTTTCCTTTTTTAATACGTACAATATATGAAGTTACAAAATATATTAAACTTCCTTTGTATATTAACGAAAATCCCAGCTGAATTACGTCAGTCAAAACATTACCCATTCTGAAGTGTAATTACTTCATTTCTTAATATTTATTAAATATTTCTAGGACAAAACAATAATTAATTATAAAGTTTACTCAACTCAATCAAAAGTAACTACTGTTTAGTTACGACACTGCTAATTTATCTGTATCCTGTATTGGGCGGCGAACGGCCTATGATTAGGCCTCAAACTAGTTAATCCGGTCTAGGCTTTAAACGCAACACCTAAAGGATGGTACCTCACGTGCAATATTGGAATGCCGTATGCACTTTTACAGCGTTAATTGAATACATCGCATAGTAATGACAATATTCCGTCAACTTATGATTTTGATGATGCAATTTCTGGTACTTTTTATAAGCCAGCATTTAATGTTTGATAGAAAGAATTCGGTTTAAGAAGGATCCAGGCACCTGATTCAATATGATTGCGTAGAAATACAATCAACATACTCATATTGAAGTCAGTACAGTATAGTTTTGTTCAATTCCGGGTTGATCCCATTTCACGAAGGCATCGTTTGAACTAGTCTTATACTAAAAATAAATTTCGGGAAAAAAGTTGAGATTAGATCCTGTTTTAGAGTTTGTTATTTTGAAGTTAAATTCCGATTGCCTGTAAATTATTTGAGCACTGGCTAAAAGGAATTCATGTGGCTATATAAGTCTGAAATTCATAAATACTTGATGGTTACGTGTGTACAAAGACACGATGAAACTAAAAATATTGGAAAGACTGACTATACGATACTTAAATGTGCAAAAATTTTATAAGCAATTAATATTTTATTCCATGTTTTTATAACACTAACTCTTAATAAGTATAAATCAGTATAAATCAATCTTGTTTAACATGATGCATGGAAACAACAACAAAAATAAGGCTAAATTTTATATAAAAAATTCGTACGAATGTATTGTATCCGCTTCTAGTGACGTTCCCACAATCGTAATCAGATTTCAGAACCATAATAGAATTACGGTGCGAACCTTAATCATGTCGTAATATACACGATAAATCATATAATAGGGTTCTGCATTGAAATTGTATGCAACATGAATGACTAATGAATGACATACCCGCTGATATAAACGGCTAAATGTTAATATGAACTAAATATATTAATAGTCCCTTTGGATTTAACCTAGAGAACAATAGGAAACAATCTAAGTTCACTGAATAAAGGCCTTCTATACAGTGATTTAGGAATACGTGTGTCGCCATCTTTCAGTACCGGAAGGTGGTAAGAAGTTGTTTCACACTTTATACATAAAGCATTAGCAAAACGCAAGCCGCAGCCGCAGTTGTAAGCCGCGTGCGTTAGATAAGTTTGCCTAAGACTAAGCAGTCGTCGCGACCCCATTCTTATTGCGCAAACGCATCCCACAAGCTACCCGATAGCCTCGCACGTGATTAGCAGTGATTGTCAAACAACTGTATTTGTAGGGAAATTGGCCGTTGATCGAAGTTTACTTGGTAATAGTACCTAATAGTTAAGGTAGTTAATTAGTAAATCGACTAACTATAGGTCTGTAAACTGTATCGTTAAACAAAACATTAATTTCGAAAGCTCAGTATCCCACGACGCTATGGTGGCCTCGATCAATGATTAAACGTAGTTACCGTCACGTAAAGTTTTTATGCAAGCATTCGAAATAGAACTGCAAAAAATTTGCCTAAATTTTCTCTCATATAATATAGTTTTTATTTTAAGCTATTTACCTATAATTACGTAATATTATTGACGTATTGTACCTATGCGCAAATAAACGCTTAAAAGGATCATTTACACTAAAGAAAAAAGCTGTTTATTAAAATGAATTGTAATCGGAAGATTCGTAAAAAAACGGCACAATAAAAGCCGGTATTTATTTGCACAATGATTCATAATCGTAAAAAGTAAAGGTTTAATGAATCGAATCGTTTCATAAACAAACATGAATTCACTACAAGTGCTACGACGAAATGAATTACAATGGCAATTGTTTTAAATTTAACACTCGTTATAATATAATAAATTTATCACAAACATTTTAACTTTGAATTGCGTTATAATAAAGATTCCGACACGAAATATTTGTGAATTTTTTGTATAGGTCGTCATGAGATGTCGTCTTGAATCACGATCGCGAATTTTATTGCCAAATGAGTCACATACTTAACGTAACACACTTGATTACAACATAGGTAATATAGTAACCTAAAAATGAAGTAAAAATTTTGAAAAGTCATACATTTTGTAAATTATTCGTTATGCTGTCTCTTTTCACAGGGGATATTACGTCCCTCTCTTGCGCCACATAGTGAAATAATTCTGCAACTGCAGTCCATATTTATCGTGTAACCGAGGAGTCGATATGGATAATACGGTTATTATCTAACCACATATTGACATGGTTACATTGGTTACGCGCGATGTGCTTCGTACAACCTATTACGACAATTGAATGACTCTACATTTTGTGACATTTTGTATTTTGTCAGTTTTATTTCTAAGAAAATATTTCAATATCATCAAATATTTGTCAATACAATGCATTTTCAAACATAAACTGTTTCCGGTCATGAATAATACTAACCTTTAGATTACTAAATAACACTTACCTAATATTAAATGATCCATTCAATCCTGTTGCAAGAACAGCCGTAACAGTGACGCGTAATATCACATCAACAGTTTAACTCATCACATCAATTATGCGATTATTCATTAGTGATTCAAATCGATTCCATTTTTATTTGTAACTCTAACAAGAACATGCTCTGAGTGATTGATAGCTTTTAGTTACTTCACTGCTGCTACTCATCATTAATTTTCCAATAAAATGAATCGAGTCGTAAAAATTTCGTAAGGAATAGAAACAAGTTAATCAACATTCAAAGTTATTCATTCGATTCAGGAAACAAGATTTTCAATTACAAAATGTCATAACTTTTTACACAGCATTATTATAATCTATTATTCTTCTTTCCCAGGCCTGTCTAGTTTTCCTGCTGATAGCAGCAGCAACTGCCAGCGAGAAGAAGTCGACAGAGCAAAAAGCCGAACCTCTGGACAAAAAGCTAGACAAACGTGGTCTCCTGAACCTCGGCTACGGGTACGGAATCCACGGACTTGATGTCGGTTACATCGGACATGGACACGGAGTAGGAGGAGCCTACAATGTCATCGATGATGGCTACTCCCACGGCGGATACGGCGGATACAGCGGATACGGCGGATACGGCATCAACCTCGGAGGACACACCGATGTCACCAGAACCATCACTCTCGTCAAGGGAGTCCCCTACGCTGTACCCGTCGAGAAGCACATCCCCTACCCCGTCGAGAAGCCCGTGCCATACCCAGTCAAGGTCCCAGTGCCCCAGCCCTATGAGGTCGTCAAACACGTGCCTGTTCACGTGAAGGAGTACGTCAAAGTTCCAGTCCATGTTCCTGCCCCCTACCCCGTCGAGAAGAAGGTGCCCTACCCCGTCCACGTCCCAGTCGACAGGCCCTACCCCGTCAAAGTGTTGGTGCCCCAGCCCTACCCCGTCGAGAAACACGTCCCTTACCCCGTCAAGGTGCCCGTACCCCAACCCTACCCCGTGGAGAAACACGTGCCATACCCCGTTGAAGTTAAGGTGCCCGTACCTCAGCCCTACCCCGTCGAGAAGCATGTTCCATACCCCGTCAGGGTTCCCGTCGACAGGCCCTACCCCGTGCACGTTCCCGCTCCCTACCCCGTGGAGAAGCCCGTGCCAGTCGCCGTTCCCGTTGAGAAGCCAGTGGCCTACCCCGTGCACGTGCCCGTCGACAGGCCTTACCCCGTCCACGTAGAGAAGCCCGTCCCGGTGCCCGTCAAGGTGCCCGTGCCGGAGCCCTACCCCGTCTACAAGCACATCCCCTATGAGGTCGAGAGGCCCGTGCCTTACCCAGTCAAGGTGCCCGTCGACAGGCCTTACCCCGTGCACGTGGAGAAGCCCTACCCCGTGCCCGTGGAGAAGCCCTACCCCGTGCCCGTGAAGGTCCCAGTCGTCGTCGACCACCACGACAGCTATAGCCACAACAGCTACGGAGGCTCATACTACGAACATTAGGGTATTTTAGGATAATTTAGTTAGGGTTTCATTCTGTCAACATCACAGCGTTGTTTATATCTCGCCGTTTTCATGGCCGGGACAACAGCAAAATTGAATGTTCATTACTTTCCAACTCATACTGTATATTTATGCTGTCATTTTTAGGATGTCATGTCATTTAAGTGTACAGACATTATCTTCGTAGTGATATAAAGTTACCATTCTTAGGTTAAGTCGACTGTAAAATAATGTGAAAATAAAAAAGATAATGCGAAAAATTTTATTCTTTTAATTTCCTAGGAAATTGATTTCTAAGGTCAAGAATTAAATGAATGGGCGGTGGTATGATCACAATCTTTTGACCTTCGCGCCGGATCGTGCGGTGGTCGAGTCCGTAATAAATATTATGTTCAACACGAAAACAATCCAACAATCACATAACAAAGTCGTTAAGAAAACTGAACCTTGAATTCTTTATGAAATACGGAACATAACATTTTCTGATAATTGTTATTAAAGATAATAGTTGGCTACTAGTACGAGTATATTGGTACTGTTGAGACACTAATTGGTACAAATGGGATAAAAATTTAAATCAGGACGCAAACATTTAAACCAATTAATGTACATAAATATTATTATTAATGATATTAAATACATCTTATTCATCTTATTTCATAATTATAAAAACAAACCTGATAACCATAAAAAATGTGAATAAGCCAATGATAATAAATATTCTTAAGTTCATGATAAAAGCCATTGACAGCATAATTTCAGTGATCATTAATCACATTGACATACCCTTTTGAGATGATATTAGAGAATATTAGGTCAAAGTAATGAAAGGTGTCAATGAGGTAGATTAACTGAAGGAAGAATATTCCCATGAGATGTAAGGTAATTTGTCAATATTGCACTCATATAGTCTCTAAAGAATTTTAAAACTTCGTGACTCATATTATTGGCAACTTTACCACAGATGGAACTATTTATTACGCAGGTTGAACATTTTGCAGGCCATAATGTACCAATAAAAATAATTGAAGGACTGGAACATGATTCGATTGATATTATAAAGAAAACTAGTTTAACAGGAAAAATATAGGTACAAATACAAAATCAATTAAATAGAGTAGAAAGCGTATTCATTCAAGTTACTCAGGAATATGTAATTATTACAATCATAATTATGAAATACATTTTTTTATGAAACACATTGAAATTAATTATGCTATTAAGATTTCATACAAAGAAGATATGCAATTTTGAAACGTTAAAATAATAACGTAATTTTTTTTTAACTTTACACAATAAGTATAGTTTTTATTATTATGTTGCCATTACCACATTTAGTAGCTATTTCTTAAAGATATACAATTATACTGTGCATTTCGTTGCCTTTAAAATTACTGCTATGCAATCACTGCACTTCAAAGACTTTTAGAACAACCCTAAATTTTTCTTTTCTACTAAAGATTGTCGGAAAAAATAAATTATTTGAAAATATTTTTATTTTACGATCAGTGAAATACATATAGTATTTTAAATTGAAATACATAATTATATCTTAGGTGCTAACCGAAAATTAGAGACCTAAGTTGTTGATGGCGTTTGTGTTAATAAAAATAATGTAATATTGACCTCACTTCACAGTTACAGTGGGCGGATGATTGCGAGCGATGAACTTTATTTGCGTAGCGTAGGAGAGATTGTTAAGAAATACTGTTATATATATATATATATATATATATACTGTAGCGCTCAAAAATATTTTGACAAACATATTTATTACATTTATTAAGAGCAAACAAACAATACAAACATCAATAAGTTACATTAATGAAAGATACATAACGTTTTATAAAATAGTGATGAAATAATCTTAGTTTGCAACAAAATAAAGTTTAAATTAAAAAAAAAGAAAAACATGGTGGATCTTAAGTATTTTGACATCGTTGAAAAAAAAAATTTTTTCACCATAGAATTAACTCCTTTAATAATGAGAAAGTTAATATCTAGTAGCATATCCCTTGGCCTTTATCACAGCATCACATCGCGCCGGCATCGAGTCAACCAACTTCTCTAATCGGTTCAACGGAATTTTCTCCCACTCATTTTTTAGAGCTTCATATAAAGCGTCCTTATCCGAATAATTTCGCGTTCTTATCCTACGATCCAACTCCTCCCACAGATGTTCTATAGGATTCAAATCGGGACTTTGACTTGGCCAGTCTAGAACTTTGATTTTTTTGCGTTTCATAAAATCACTAATGTACTTGGATCTGTGTTTGGGATCATTATCATGTTGAAAACACCACCCAGCTGGCATATGCTGCTTAGCGTATGGCAGCATTTGAGTTCTCAATATATTTTCGTACACGAACCGGTTCATATTTTCTTCAATTCGCACTAATGGTCCAACTCCAGAACGTGAGAAACACCCCCAAACCATCACACTACCACCTCCATATTTAACAGTGGGTACTTGATAACGAAAATCATATTTCTTATTTTTAGGACGTCGAACATACTTAACACTATCAGCTGACATTAAATTAAATTTGCTTTCGTCACTCCACAAAACTTTAGACCAGTCCAAACTTGACCACGATCTATACTGTTTTGCAAATGCAAGTCGAGACTTTTTATTTTTCTCAGATATTAAAGGTTTTTTCGTTGGCCTTCGACTATGCAATCCGAAGAATTTCAACCGTCGTTTGACAGTAGAAACATGAATATCTATGTTGTAGTTTTCTTTTAATTCATTTCTTATCATCACAGCTGACTTTCGACAATCACTAGTTGATAACTTTTTAATAATATAATCGACTCTGGAAGACGTTTTTTTTGGACGGCCACTTCGGGGTTTGCTTTCTACAGTCTTTCGTTTATTATATATTTTATTCCATACACTAACGAGTTGTCGAGACACTTTAAAAATTCGAGCAACTTCTGATTGTTTCAATCCTTGTTTTAAGGCATTTATAACGGCTTTTTTAAAGTCACTAGAATATTCCTTAGATTTTGGCATGTTGAACTAACTATAACAAGTAAATATAAGCGAAAATAAGAAGTCAGGATCATCTAACGTCCGTGAATTTCCGGAGCAAACTGCGTGTCAAAATACTTTTGAGCTCACAATTAATCTGTTTCTGTCAATATTGCGTAACGTAAACAAACAAGTTGAGACCTGATTTGTTTAAATGATTGCAGTTAGCCCGCTCCCCACTATATTCAAGGTTGTTAGTGATATAGTTTTATTTAAAAGGAAATGATATCGAATTTTATATTGTCAAAATATTTTTGAGCGCTACAGTATATATATATTTGGTAAACAAAACATCAAAGTATTATCTCAGTATCACACTTTTTTTTAAAAGCAACGAGATTTATTTCGTTACTAAATAAACAAATTTAAAAATTTAGATTTTATTGTTGATAATCTAAATTTTACTAACAAAAAATAACCGACTTCAAAGTATCAAAAACTACTTTTCAGATCTCGTTCAAATTTATGTGGGACCACATGTCAAGCACCTGCTTTCGATTAAAAAAAGAATCATCGAAATCGGTTGGCGTGATATTGAGTTATTCGTCAATTTGTCGCGCACATCTTAACACAAATTTACGACTTATGTGGTTTTTCTCATGGATGCCATTGTCAGATCTCAATAAAATTTATGTGGGACCACATGACAGCCACCAGCTTTCGATTAAAAAAACAATCATCAAAATCGGTTCACCCAGTCCAAAGTTCTGAGGTAACAAACATAAAAAAAAATACAGTCGAATTGAGAACCTCCTCCTTTTTTTGAAGTCGGTTAAAAACTAAATTAAGTGCCACGCCTGTCACCGTTTTCAAAAATCTGTAGATATATCCTACGAATATAACTTGATTGACAGTAATATAATAGTTATTGCATTGATCAAGATGGCAGGCGCAGATTTATTTTGATACTTTGATAAAGTTAGTCTAGCGACCGAAAATAGTAAGTATAATTATTTACACTAAGGCGTAGACATTATGCACATACAACGATCAGGCACTTCAAGATAGATTCAAAGTTATTTTTAAACAGACCTAGGGAAATAATCTTTCTTCTTTTAACCCTTATGGATTCGTCATGTCTGTCTGTCTGTCCGTCCGTATGTCACAGTCACTTTTTTTACGAAACTATAAGAATAGTACTGAATAATAATAAGAATCATACTGTTGAAACTTGGTAAGTAAATGTATTCTGTGAGCCGCATTAAGATTTTCACACAAAAATAGAAAAAAAGAACAATAAATTTTGGGGGTTCCCCATACTTAGAACTGAGGCTCAAAATTTTTTTTCGTCAAACCCATACGTGTGGGGTATCTATGGATAGGTCTTAAAAATGATATTGAAGTTTCTAATATCATTTTTTTCTAAACTGAATAGTTTGCGCGAGAGACACTTCCAAAGTGGTAAAATGTGTGTCCCCCCCCCCCCCCTCTAACTTCTAAAATAAGAGAATGATAAAACTAAAAAAAAATATATACAATATACATTACCATGCAAACTTCCACCGAAATTTGGTTTAAACGAGATCTAGCAAGTAGTTTTTTTTTAATACGTCATAAATCGTAAACCGCAATTACCTTTCATTCAATCAACTCAAATATAAATTATGTTACTTGCTGCTACGGAACCCTTCATGGGCGAGTCCGACTCGCACTTGGCCGCTTTTTTTCTACCTAGGCTAGACATTCTTAGGCAGCACGGAACGGTGGCGCTGCAAGCTCAGACATCGTATAAAAAAAATACTGTCCAGGATATGTACCACAAACCTTCTTACGACCAGGCTTGCTATCAACCACGAAATGTTTCACTAATATTTCATTAATAAAAATTAAGCATAGTAGATTGCAGAAAAACTAAAATGTTTATTCAATTTGCAAACTTTTCTTCTTCATCTAGCTAACTTCTTAACCCATAAACCTACTATACATCTATTACTGCATGCAAACAAAGCCGGTATTGTCCCATTGTTCGAAAAATCACATGCACATACAGATTTCGTGTACACCGCTGGACAAACGCATGGGTAATGGTAAAAACATGTTAATTAAAAACCTAAAAGGTATTATTCACAACACTAGATAAGAGTATATCATATCTATATAAGATCATTGTATTGTTAATTGAAATTTTATTGTGATAATCTATTATTTTGTTACGGAACTAGAATATTCAGTTTTAAAAATATTTTTTTCATTTTTAGTTTAAGATATTTAGGTTAGATGGATATTGATTTTATTCATATAGGACAAATATAATAATTTTGGAATCAGTACATGATTATTTTATTAATGTCAAAGGTTTATCAATCGTTCATTCGAAGTTGGATAGATTGTTAGCTAGATAGTGGCTTTTCCGCTGGCTTTTTGGTTATATATGAACTTTTAAACACTTTGAATAAGACTGGAAAATCTAAACATTTCCATTAGTTTCTATGTATGCAAAATTTCATACTACATAAATTGCAATAAAAATGTTTGCTTGTATAAAACAAGGATTCTATTTGAGAACGTTATAGATATTTTGATCGGCGGTGTACGATTTGTTCGCGGCTGCTTGGGAAATTTGTATAATTTGCTGTTTTCTTGTGTGGAAACTTAGTCAATTTCTGTTTAGCTCGGAGATGTTTTGAAACGATGAAGCATTTCATACTTGAAGGACACATAAATTAATAACATTAGGTATTGGGTATTAGGAATTTGGGTATTCTTATTGTTCACATAAAATATTCATTCCATATTTTTTTATCCACGAGCATGTTACCGCATAAATAATAATCGGACATGATATATTTATTCTATGTTTATCACGGTATCGTATTAAGTGTTATGTTGTATTGTCTAATGTCAAAAAGCACATTAGGGTACCCACCCTTGAGTGCTGGGGGACAACATTTCCTGCTGCATTTCTCCTGCTAAATAATGAACAAGGTTGTTACCTGGCGTCCCTCCTATTGAAGGTAGCTGGATTCTGTACCTCTAACACTTTGATAAACTACACTAATGTGTTCGTTCTTCACTATTGCCTTCTTGCAGTAAATGCCTACTGAAGCACAAATACGTGAAATCTTTTCTCAATGACAAGCAATAAGTTTCCTTGCTATTTATACTTTTACAATTGAGTCATTGTAGTTAAATTTTATTAACTGGTCAATAAAATATAACGTGAAGTAATTTTAAATATAAGTAGTTAACTTGAATTTGCGGTTCTAATTAGTTTACTTTGGCTAGTTCCGGTTCGGGGTCTAGTCACGATATTCTGTTTCCCGGTAACGAAATAAATGATTTTCTTTTAACCACTTATACAAAGTTTTATCGTGTTTACCTCGATTAGAATTAAATAGAATTACATAGAATAACATTTACAAATATAATATATTTTTGGTTTGTTAAAAACAATATGCACGCTAATCAGGTTCTACATCACCTTTCCATTCCTAGGTCTGCTGGAAGAGATTTCTAGATAGATATAAGCAGTACCTTTGTACAAAGTTTTTTTTACTATGTGTTATATACTCTGTTTGTGTACGAGAATTGTTAAATAAAAAAAAATATTAAAAGTTTGACTTACTCGTATGCCTATTAACTAATTTAAGTAGTAATCGCACGTATGTCAAGTAAAATCTAGGAATATAATTTTAAGAGTTTCTAAAGTAATAAAATAGTACAATAGAACATTCTTAATAATTTTTTTATCTTTGACTTGAATACGAAAATCGTTTTGTGCGTACATTTTCATAGAGATTATAAATTATTTAAAGATATTTAAGTTCTGTGTAGAAGAATAGATAAATCTAGAATTATTTAAACACAATCTCAGTAAACGCCATCTATCTATATAGCAAGTAACTCAACACACATCACTTTGATAGATTGAGTGTAACGAATGCTAGATATAATGTTTGTAGAAAGTAAAGTTTGTGTTCAATGTTACTTGTATTCACCGATAGAGGGCTTTGATTCTCTTTCAAGACGAAAATACACTATATAAAAGCATTACTTAAGTAGTTTTTCGACAATTCAAGGCAATATATCCTTGGCGGTCAAGGTTTTTCGATAATACATTTTTGGTGGTCTTTAGTAAGTGGAAGCTTGGTTAATAGTATGATGTGCTCTATCGCACAGTAACTTGTATGTAAATAGCCGAAAAACGAACGTTGGTTCCACCTGATGGTAAGCAGTCATACCCATGGACATCCCTTCCCTATAAATGATGCAGGGTTCCCCAACAAAGCGAAAGCAAATTTACTCCAAGAAGTATCAAAATATTTCAATTACTTAATGTTCCAAGAGTGGAAACCTTACTTTTATTCTATTTTTATTATTTAGATTTGATTGCGTTCACACTGCGAGATTACTAAAGTGTTACAAAAAATAAAATAAACATCTGAGTACATTTAGAACATCATTGTGCAAACGGATTGCTCGTAATTGGATCCACAGTGAATGTTTATTGCTGTATATATTACGCTGTTATTCGCTACATATGACTACATGTAGGCAAGGTACATAGAATTGTCGATGGAGCTCTATTTGTCTATGCAATTCTTAGAACAATTTTCAAATCTATCGTTATCATCACAATACATAGAATAACTCCACCTCTCACGATAGCAAAAGCGTATTTCAAAACGCTAGCCAAGACATTGACAGATTTCACACTCCTTCGAGATCGTTTCGGATAAGTCTCAGCATGCTTCTTTTATGGACGTCGAGTCAACAACCATGTGCAGTTAGCAATAGCACATTAAATTTATTCCTTTGGAGTCTGTTCAGTGGATATCAAGTTACCACTCTGCATTGAAGGAGCGTGGAGAAAGATTCTAGACCTTTTCAAATATTAGTAGCGATAATGTGCTCTGCTGATCTGTAATGGCGTTGCACTGGACATGCAGTAAAGCTGGTAATTGCTAGTGAAATATACATTTTGAAACATAAGCCGTAATTACGTACTCATTATAATGAATGCTGCTTCAGGACGTTATATGAACAACATCAAGCGTTATATTTAAGCACCTACTTAATTTTTTCAATTTATTTTTTGTAACATAACTGATGTGCCTTTCACATAGTCGTATTCAAATGGATACTCAAGGAAACGTTATATATATATATATATGCATTGGAAATGAATTAATTCAATTTAGTTGTGACGCTTTAGGCGAGTTGCTAAAATCTATCAACGTATTCGATATCAATAAACTCGACAGATTAGAGTGAAAGAGGCGACATCTATACTTGAGTCATTCCCGAACGTGGTGCACCCTAAAACAACAGACAACAACAACAACAACAAACAGACAGAAGACAAAAAACAGGTTAGATTAGACTATATCGATCGGTTTGTATAACGGCCTTCATTTGTGCCCTGTGACGCCCGGCTTAATGATAGTGATATAACCGTGTATCCTGATAATCCATCCTGGCTGGACTGTTCACTTTTTTACAACTAATGCTCTAACCCCAGCTTTACCCACGTTTTCCGCAATAAGTAGTAACCTATGTGCTATTAAAAAAGAACAGAAACAAAGATTCACATTTATAATTTATACTTTCACATCTATATTAGTGTAATGAAATTTTACGAAATAATAGTAAAATGAAACTAAAACTTAACCCTGAAAAGAGGTATGAAGTGTTTTTATTTCATAATCAAGTCAAACGATTCTAGTAGGTAGGTATAACCGCATATTATATGCGCAATAATTTTGTTACCACGAACAAAACAAGTACCTATGATTACCTATTTATAATGAATTTTAAATTATTAATGCTTTGCTTATAAAATTTGTTGATAGCAGAATATATTGATGTTCACGCAGCCACATTTGTTTTGAGTTTTGGTCAAACAATAATTTTCGATGGTAATTTTACCTATTTCTTGTTAATGTTATGTCTATATTCGTTGTGTCCGTTTATCCCACGGACGTAAAAAAAAGACGGACGTAATACTAAGAACAAATTCAGTGACCCACACATTGACACCATCCTGATATGACATTGACACCATCGCGAATCAAAAATTACAAAATTACGCACACATGGTAAGCGAGCTGTCAGCTGTCAGCTTCACTCTCGATTAGACAAGGTTACGTCCGTTCTTTTTTTACGTCCGTGGTTTATCTATTATATATTATAAAATTTTTTCTGTAATCTCTTATATTATAGTATCTTGAATATTGTTTCATGAATAGTATAATAATATTTTTGAATAAAGGAAATATAAATAAAGATTATATTATTTTTTATAGTGACGAACTATGAAAAAACAATGACGAATAAACTATTCAACTTATTGATGCCTGCATAATGACGATGCACTTAAGTATACACAACGTACATCGATTTGATATACCATCAGTGTTTGATCGAGTATTTTACTAATGTAAGTGACTATACTTTTTATGCACGATCGTATTTTAATGCTAAAAGCTAAGAACAATTATAATTAACGTTTAACGTTATAACACTAATTAATACCCACTCAAATTGAAATCTACACGGCTATTAAAGACATTTATCGTAATAGCAATAACCGTACTATAACGATTAGAGCAAGACAATTTACATACAAACTATGCTCTGCCAAATTTACATAGGTAGTAAGTAGCGTAATCAAACGAAGCCTCTGTATTTATTTTCTTCATTAAAAAAAACCTAAATAATTATTATTCGAGAAAAAGTAGGTACCTAGTGCCTTTCGTCTTGGTAGTGGCACTAGGGTTGCAAGGTGGCAAGACTGAAATATCGGGACAAAACTTCAAAAAGTCGGGATTTGTCGGGACAAAAATTTTTTTTTTGTAAAAAACCGACAAAAGAGCTGACGACGAAAAAACGGTTAGAGCGCGTGGCGCCAAATGCATTCTGTTGAATCGAGTGAATTATCGGGACGTTTTGTATTTTGTCGGGACTCTGGACATCATGTGAAATGTCGGGACAATCCAGACGAATCCCGACCTCTGACAACCCTAAGTGGCACAGCCGCGCGGCTAACATGACATTTCTTTGTAATATTTCTATTGCATATTTCATAATATATTTTTTATGGAAACAGCCGGCAAACTAGTTGACGATCCACCTGATGGTAAGTGGCTATCGTCGCCCATGGACATCAACAACACCAAAGGCATCACTGATGCGTTGCCGGCCAAGAAAGAGAGAAGAAAAAGAAAGAAAGAAGAATCGTCAGCTCGTTTGCCGGCTATTTCCACAAAAAAAAATGTTTTTCCGGGATAAAAAGTATCTTATAATATGACCCGGATTATTAGTAACAACTATACCAATTTTCATTGAAATCCGTTCAAGGGTTTTCATGTGATGCCCGGATAGACAAACAGACAGACAGACAGACAGACAGACAGATAGACAGATAGACAGACAGACAGACAATAATTCTAAAAAAAATATTTTTGTCCTCTAACACGTTATTGAAGTGCCCCCTAATCGAATTTTTTTTTAAAATATTCAATGTACAGAAAATTTGCCCCTTGAGTTTTATTATAGTATAGAATAGATAAAAGAAGACGATAGCCTGAAATTTGTTTATAACTGTAAAACTTCTTGAAGATTAATACGATAATAAGAAAAAGGCCTTAAAATAAACAAATAAAGACTAGTAAAAAAAGTATATTTAATTCTTTAACATCACAAACCTCTGTTGCATTTTATCGTATTTAAAAAATATGGCTCACGAGTTTCGAATCATCGCATCATTAGCATCGTTACTGTACTAGTCTGTAAGATACTCGTAGTATTAGAAAGGGGATTGCACACTAACGCCCCAACTTAGACTCACTAACGGTTATTTTAATCGCTCCTTAGTAAAGAATCACCATAATATAAATTCTGTACTAAAGAGCGATTTACACTTCTTCTACACTGAGAAGCCTTGTCTTTGTGCACGAAAACTATCACTACGCTGATTCCTAAAATACTTTATTGAAGGTTAATAACACCCTATCTATCTTTTCATCTGTTCCTCTTTTACGGAAGGTTCCAGCTTTAATACCCGGTTAAAGACCTTTACGCATAAGTGAAATTTTCTTAGTTTGAACTCACAAAATTTGGCGGAAGGCGCGGGTTGCGGGGAACAAAACAATGCGCTGTGATTGGCTATTTCTTATTCATACTTGGACTTGACGGGTCAGTATTGGTCGACACTATTGTCGTCGACTTGCAAATGCACGTATGTGTTGGCGCGCGTCAGTTGCCTTGTATGCGGTATCTATTGGAGGTAATCTATGCCTTTACGTGACAAACAAAATTGTTTTGTTATTAATCTGGTCATAGTTATAAGTAATGTCTCATGTCTTATATCTCATGTTTGTTTTATAGAAATTATGCAAGGATGTAAATGAGTAGGCGTTCATTTATTCTAATTCAAGAAAAATTTTACCTAATGACATTGACCTTTCGATTCATCTTTAATTGTATCAACCTTGATCTCAAATTTATTTATTCACACAGAAAATTAAAATGCTATTAGTAGTTATCTATTTAAAGCGCATTCGGTCGTAACCTCTGACTGAATCACAATATTGTGCATATAAATCTCCTTAAATACATACTATACATAAAAATATAAACTATTTCGAAATAACTCATACTATGATTTCATCTTGAATTGTTATTTCTCAAGAAAATGCCAATGGATTTGTGTCTAAGCCTTAAGCGAAGAGCGAGCAGTTGTTTTGCTACTTAAAAATTTATAAAGAAACTAGAATGCTTAAATTGCTTAAGATTACATTATGCTTCTAATATAATAAACAAACGCTTACACACTCATACCCCCGCAGTAGGTTATTTACCTGTGTCGCGGGTGGAATGGACTACACATATAACACATCATACAATAAGACCCATGACCCGAGTACAAATATTTATCTGTCACATAAATATATGTCCCGGCCGGGAGTCGAACCCGGGACCCCTAGCTTCGCAGGCAGGGTCGCTACCAATTAGGCTACAGGGTCGTCAATATATCTCAAGAAATATGCCAATATGCACCTGGTTTCATAACTTTTCTTTTTGTATTAAGATAATTTTCTTAAGATATTCAAAAAAATAACTTAAAACTTTAGATGAAGAACATTATATCACATCCTTTTTCACTCAACCGCCTTAGGTAGGCATGTTAAGAAAGTTTTGAATATTTTTTCTCTCCTACTTTACTATTGATTTTATGTAACATCTATTCTACTCTTATAAAATCATATTCATGATGCTTTACTGGAGTATTTGTTTTGCTTGAGAGTTAGGCTTTAGTAGGTAAACATATTCGAATAAATGTTGACAAAGTTCAAAATTTTTTATTTGTGAACCGGTTAAAATAAAACAAACAATCGGTCCATTCATTTAGGAGCTACGATGCCACAGACAGACATAAGACTCTTTTTACAATACATGGGGGGTTAATAAAACGATGGTCAATTATCTTATGACTCGAGCCACACGCCGGGACGTCAGTCCGTCTTGCTCCACATACGATCCACTTACCTGGGCGACATTGCAAAATTTTACGCGTATATTTTGCCAGTCAAGGCAGACATTGAGAAACAAAGATGATTGATTTCGTATCAAAATAGCTGGGAGGAAATTCAAAACCGAGGCTATAATTTGTGAGACTTTTATTGCATTCCAAAATATTGCTTGTAGACGCATTATTCAAAATATTTGAATAATGCCTTGGAAGCGGTTGGCACCATTGTCTATCTACCATCTATCAATCGAGTAAGCAAAGCAACGTGTTCATCTAATAGTAAGACATAGAGAAAGAAAGAGAAAGAGAGAGAAAGAGCAGTGAATACTTGCAAATAAATCTGGCGTAGAAGGAGGATGAAAAATACCAGATACTTAATTGGATGTAGGTAATACTGTACAACTATTTAACTATCCACAATTTTAAAGTTGGTCTCTTATTCTGCTGCCCGTTTCTCTTGAATTAGGGATTGCAATCCGGTGTCATTTTCAGTCCAGCCGGATTTTACCGGATTTTCACCAATCCGGCCGGATCCGACCGGATTGATCACGTGATCAGAAATTTTCCTTCTCGTTCCCATATAGACTGTTTTTGAGGTACCTATTTTTTTCTTTTTGATTATAAAAGAACGCAAATGCGAGCCGTAATAAAGCCGTAGCACGTAATTATAATCATCTTAATTTTTTTAAGAGGAAAATTTTGATATTTTATTTATTTTTTATAATGGATATACTCAAAAACGATTGGAGCAATTTAAAAAAAAATTACACCAATAAATAGATACATTATTCCTTAGTGACATAGGTTATATTTTACTGTTATTAATAATACATATTTTTTACTTCATCAGAAGTAAAAATGTTTGACGCCCAGCGAAGTTTTTTTTTATGTAAATAGCCGGCAAACGAGCTGACGATCCACCTGATGGTAATTAGCTATCGTCGCCCATGGACATCAGCAACACCAAAGGCATCACTGATGCGTTGCCGGCCAAGAAAGAGAGAAGAATAAGAAAGAAAGAACTGGCTCTCAGGCCCCCAGCCGGAACACGACGAGTCGTTTGGCGGCTGACTCATGCTCAAGGGTGGTAGCTATCCAGGCGAACCCTATGGAGAAATAATAATAATAATAATGGTATTAATTAAAAATTAAAATCAATATTACCAATATAATCCCTCCGAGGGTCCTACTCCTACCACCAGCGGGCCGGATTTAGTCGCCTTTTACGACACCCATCCGGCGTGGGATTGGGGTTAGTATTCTAAGCCACCCCAATACGGCTAAAGGTGAAGGCTGAAGTGGGTACGGTTCAGCTAGATTATCATATAGGGTGGCGCCAAAAGTTGCCATAAATGAAAAATTTCAGTTTTGCTATTGGGTTGTGTTTATTTGATGTCTAAATATTTGTTTTCACTAGTAGAATAATGATATCAGCCAAGTGACTGCCGCCAGAATCGGGCCTGTATGGTCCCGATTTATGGCATTTTCCATCACTCCTGCCAGAACTTTTGGCGAAAGGTTTTCGCATCTGAGGCTTGTTGACATAAACTCGTGACTTCCAGAAACCCCACCAAGAATCCAAAATAAGTCTAAAGCGGTTAAAACAGGCGATCTTGCCGGCTAGTGCAAATGACGAAAAACACGAGATTATTATTATTACTCCGCGTTTTTAAGGAGTACACATAGCAATTCATGTCTTATTCACGTGTATTTTGTATCTGTTTTCTACACAAATGTCACAGCAAAACTGATATTTACCGCCATTTGAAAAAAATGTAGCATCTTCCGATAGGGTGATGATGACTCTTGCGCCACCTCAAATTATACCTGCATTTGGATGTAAACAGTCCGAAAACTGTAATTTTAGTTAGAAGTAAAACCGATAAGTTGTACTGACAATCTGTTTTACTTCTAACTAAAATTACAGTTTTCGGACTGTTTACGTCCAGATGCAGGTATAATATAGGCGCAAGAGTCATATATCAATTGCTGTATTTGTTTCTCTTCATTTTCTTTATATGTATACTACTACACTTCTTTATAATAATATGTTTAAGGGTGTTTTTCTGTTGTAGTGTTATCGCGCAACAATTGGATTACACCAACAAATTACAGCTACATCCATTTAGGGCAAATATTACAAATTATAAACAAGAAGTAATATTAGGGAGAACATAATTTCACACTTTTATAACTTACACCTTATCCATTCAGTAATTTGTGTTATACATAACATCCTTATTGAACGTTAGGAATACCGGAATGCAATACTAGATTAATTACAACATCTATACCTGGTATTTAAAGCATTTACACTAGCAACAAGATGGTTATTTCGTGAAAAATTTGCGTGACCGGATCCGGTCGCCGGATCCGGTAAATTCGGCCGGATCCGGTATGCATAAAAAACGCCGGATCCGGCCGGATTACCGGATCCGGTTTTCCGGATTGCAATCCCTATCTTGAATCTTACTTAGCCTTCACTCAGAATGAAAAAGAATTACACCATTCCCTATAACCTAAGTACTGCGTAGAAGGTTTACTTAAGAAAAGCAAGGACAATCATCAAGTATACCTACAGTATATTGATCAAAACGAGAAGTAAATTAATCTCAATTGATTGATTGCACCTTGATTTCGAAAGATAAATGGAAATCAAGGGAAGTAATAAACTAAAGAATGAACCGTAATTAAAATCTGCTTATTATATTGCACGCTTATGTGTAACGTATTGTTTATTACAAGGCCTTCTTCTATGATGTTTTCTAGTATTTGTAGGTCTTACAATACTTATAGCATTCGCTATTTGTGTCAATAAAAAGCGGCCAAGTGCGAGTCGGACTCGCCCATGAAGGGTTCCGTAGCAGCAAGTAACATAATATAAAAGTTCTTGTAGTTCGTTGTAACTTTGATCGATGTTTTTTGCGGTTTACGATTTATGACGTATTAAAAAAACTACTTATTAGATCTCGTTCAAATTTATTTCCGTTGGAAGTTTGCATGGTAATATACATCATATATTTTTTTTAGTTTTATCATTCTCTTATTTTAGAAGTTACAGGGAGGGACACACATTTTACCACTTTGGAAGTGTCTCTCGCGCAAACTATTCAGTTTAGAAAAAAATGATATTAGAAACCTCAATATCATTTTTGAAGACCTATCCATAGATACCCCACAGTACGGGTTTGATGAAAAAAAGATTTTTGAGTTTCAGTTCTATGTATGGGGACCCCAAAATTTATTGTTTTTTTTTCTATTTTTGTGTAAAAATCTTAACGCGGTTTACAGAATACATCTCCTTACCAAGTTTCAACAGTATAGTTCTTATAGTTTCGGAGAAAAGTGGCTGTGACATACGGACGGACAGACAGACAGACAGACAGACATGACGAATTTATAAGGGTTCCGTTTTTTGCCATTTGGCTACGGAACCCTAAAAAGTACAAGGTCAATGTATAGATAGGTACGATGTATACTTTGTACAAAATACACGCAATTAAAAGCTCATCGACTTCCGTAATAGGTGAGTTTGTTCCTAATTATTGCAAATTGCAAACTTTATTAACCGACTTCAAAAAAGGAGGAGGTTCTCAAGTCGATTGTATTTTTTTTATGTTTGTTACCTCAGAACTTTGGACTGGGTCAACCGATTTTGATGATTCTTATTTTAATCGAAAGCACGTGCTTGTCATGTTGTCCCACATAAATTTGAGCAAGATCTGACACGTAGTTTTTGAGTAATTTTGAAGTCGGTTATTTTTTGTTAGTAAAATTTAGATTATTTTTGTTCTCAATAGCATGACCTGCATTGCTCAAACGACAACGAAACTTCTATGTGTGTTGCGCCGTACTTATCCCTATAGAATCTTTCACGGTGAGTAACTCATGTAGGCAATTTATACTATCACAAACTGAATTTTGTCCGTAAGTAACAATAAAAATTCGAGGTTGTAACCGTAACAATATTACATTCAGATGTCAAAGCCGAACTCCCAAACTATTAAAGATCTGAATGTGGCAACACTATTCAAATCCGGTACAGATTTGCATGAGAATGGTCCAGCGAGCGAATTCCCAGCTTCCTAAAAGAGCCCTGAATACCTAGCTTGTTCTAAGCCTGTCATTAGTATCATTGTTGGTTATTAATTAAGGTTTTCGAACGTTTAAGCTGTGTTACCGATTACTGATCGATGATTTGTCGGCGTGAGAAGCCGTTACTATTGTTTAAACAATAAATAAAACTAAGAATTATTTTACGATGAATTTAGTTCACAGCTATACTAAAAGCAGTGATAGCCTAGTAGGTTAGAACGTTGGTCTCTGTAATGGAGGGGCCCGAGTTCAAATCCTGGCACACCTCTGATTTTCAAATATTATGTGCGTATTAGAAGTAATTTATCACTTGCTTCGGTGAAGGAAAACATCGTGAGGAAACCTGCACACCGGAGAGTCCTCCACGAAGTTCTCAAAAGGTGTGTGAAGTCTACCAATCCGCAGTTGGCCAGCGTGGTAGACTATGGCCTGTACCCCTCACATTGTGAGAGGAGACCCCGAGCCCAGCAGTGGGACCATTATGGGTTGTTGCTTTGCTTTGCTTTTTATACTAAAAACTATATTCGACATCTTAGTATATTTCTCAACAATCGCAACGTTCAGGCAACTGGTGCCATATTATTAACTAGCACTTTACCCGAGGGTTTATCCTCGTTTCCTGGATAATACGTACTCCATATAATCCCTAGATCACTGTCTACCAGTGTGCTAAATTTTATTAATTATCCATACATTCTCACAAATAACCTTTGACATCTATACATCTATATCTATACAAATAAATAAAATTGGAGTGTCTGTTTGTAATATTAAAATAACCGATTTTTACTAATTGCATTTGGACGTATACAAGGTACATATACCAAAACAACATTTTTTACAATTTTTGTCTGTCTGTCTGTCTGTTTATTCCGGCTAATCTCTGAAATGGCTGGACCGATTTTGACAGGACTTTCACTGGCAGATAGCTGATGTAACAAGGAGTAACTTAGGCTACTTTTATTTTAGAAAAAAATTGTTTGTTAGGCGATACGAAGTTCGCTGGGTCAGCTAGTACTATAATATTATTAGTAGACTAGTAACCGCCCTCGCTTTGCTTCGGTTTTCTTATTTTTTTACGCTTTGGGTTACATTATTGGATAATTTTTTTGAAAATATAGCCTATGCTACTTGGGGATAGTGTAGCTTCCCAACAGTGAAAGAATTTTTGAAATCGGTTCAGTAGTTTCGGAGCCTATTCAATGCAAACAAAAATCAAATCTTTCCTCTTTATATATTAGTATAGATCAGAAAACAATTAGCATAATTATTATATAAAGGTCGTCATTTAATGTTCTAATAACAGAGAAACATCAAACTTCTATATCTTTGTTATATTACAGTATTTACTGTAATATTTGAATACAAAGTCGTTTTACGATTCAGTATCTATATAATCTATACTTCTATACTCATATATAAAGAGGAAAGATTTGATTTTTTGTTTGCATTGAATAGGCTCCGAAACTACTGAACCGATTTGTAAAATTCTTTCACTGTTGGAAAGCTACACTATCCCCGAGTAACATAGGCTATATTAAATTTTCATAAAAATTAGGGATCCTTAATAAAACTCCAATAACCAACACCCAAGGTGTAAAAAAATAAGAAAACCGAAGCAAAGCGAGGGCGGTTACTCGTACAATATAATTTCGTTACAACGAAACAACAGATACCTAAGTACTTTTTAGTTTTAATTAACTTTTGTAACAGTGTTGCTTTTGATACTTTTCTATATTGCGTTCTACCTACAGCGAGTGTACGATAAAATATAGAAATAAATACAAATATTATTACTTCAGGTTATATACAATTTTCCGGTCGCTGCTATTTTTTACTGGCAACGAATTGTGTGATGTGCATATTTTACAGGAGCCTTGGTGACCACACGTCTTATCATTAGAAAGCTCTAATGAAAATACCTGATACAAACATTCTGTTAAGAATTAGGATTCATTATTTCGGGGTTTTGATTTACTTACTATTTTTAGATTATTGTTTAGTTTCTTTACTATTTTTAGTTGAGGAAGGTAAATATCGCTTCCCATTCCAACTTATGTTCACAAGTATCTGCTTCGGCGAGAAATATCCCATTGATGACTTAATTAGATAGGTCATTTGCAGTAAATAAAACCATGATATTATAATTTATTCTAAAGTAACTGTCTATTTACAAACCAAACTATTGACCTATCTTTACCAGTCTATACTATTGTCTATCTACAAATCGTAAAATTTGTAAAAAATACAATACTTTCCCGTAAGCAATATTCGCTTCACGCTGACAATACAACGCCCACCACACATTACACTACCCCACGCGTAACTTTTAATACGCTTGTTTCCACACGCGCGCCGGAGCCGGAGTACGACATCGTTAATTTAGGGCATCGCCACTTTGCGACAGGCTATAGCTATTTGCCACATACTCTATTATAACATAATAAGTATATATGAGACAGAATTCATTATCATGATGTAGAGAAGGAAAATCGAAGTGTCAAAGAATGAGATGGTTATTGGGCCACATAGATTGAAAGAAAAAAAAAGGAATTCAATTCTATAATGGTGACTATGATTAATGGCCTAATAAAAAGTGCAAAGACATTATGAAGCCATTGGTCTAGGAAGTTTTAACTCGGGGCGTGTTAGAATAGTTCCCAGTAATGGATTTCAAAGGATTAGCATAGAATATAGAAATAAGACGAATAAAAGAATGCAGGGTAAATAATAGTAATGTTGGCCCCTTTCTAATTAATTGGCCTTTGATTTAAATCCAATTATTAAAAGTAGTATTGGTTTACGAAACATTAAAAATATTATTATTTTTCTGTGATAATGCTTAATGCTTTCTAACGTAATTGTCAGTTTTTAAAATTATCGGCTAGTAAAAATAATAAAAAACACTTGTGTGGCGACTGCAAAGAAAGAGGTTTTATTACGAAATTCGTAAGAAATAAGATTTTGTTATGATATTGAATCGTTTTCTATTTAATTAAATTGTGTGATTTCTATTCTTAAATAAAATAAACATTGTGTTTTGGTTAATTTGTCATAATTTCCGCGAAAACATTCAACATAACGTAAAAATATCAATGTTTATACACCAAGGGCCAATCATTGTACTTTTTGACTCTTCTTTACGTTTATTGCATTAAAGTTGTTTATGAAATAAAATAAGATTATAGTTAAAATCTATTTAAATTACCAGCTTCCCAAGGAACAAATTGAAATAAAATGTTTCATGATTAGGAACCTTATTTTGTAACAAGAAATTGTCAAAGTCGAGGATCACCTTAAAGGGCCAATAATTGTACTGCTTACCCTACCTTACCTATGTAAACACGGTTCCTTCAGTTGACAAAAGTCAATGTACCTGAGCCTCTTCATTATAAAATTCAATATAATCCCCAGAGATTCGTCTGCGCAACCTTTCACCTAAATCCCTGTAGCCTAGTTGGTAGCGACCCTGCCTGCGTAGCGAGGGGTCCCGGGTTCGATTCCCGGCCGGGGCAGATATTTATGTGGCAGATGAGATTTGTACTCGGGTCATGGGTGTTATCGTGATGTGTAATGTATAGTCCATGCCACCCACGACACAGGTAATAACCTACTGCGGGGGGGTATGAGTGTGTTAGCGTTTATTTATTTAAATACGCGAAACCTACAAAGTGACGGTGAAATACTTATAAGGTTAATTACTTACATATTTCACAACACTGAATCTGTGATACATTTACTACGAATGTTTAATACGACTATGGACTCATTACATCGCAGTAATACGCAAGGATAGAAAGTTGTTATACAGTTTATATATGTATGTAGTATTTATTACAAAACAAACTGAAACTTAATTCAAAAGGCAGACTGCATTATACACTCATATTACTGAACAAGATAATCTTATGTTTAAAAACGAAATACCAACTTCTGACGAAGTGTGCTTCGAAAAGTTCTAAAGAGAAAAAACTTTGCCGCATGACCTCATTATTTTATACATTTTTCTACTTGTAAATCATCGTTGGTCATAGTATTTTATATACAAATAATTAGTGTTATTATACGAAATATTGCGAGTTGCTTTTAGAAGAATTTCTTAAAGAAATTATTTCACACTTTGATGAATGCAAACCGAAAGAATATCTCCTAATCTATTATTATCTATAATCTATTATTATCTATTATCATACGATGTTGAATTTTAAAACCTCGATGTTCCTACTATATTATAACCTTTTCTAGGACTACAATATACATTGGGTAATAAACAGAATCAATGTAAAATATTGCTAATGCTTTTTTCAGTACCCACAAAATTTTATAAAAATTAAGCAATACCAATCGGCAAATACTATTGCATCAGATCAGATATATTATCAGAAATCAATCAATACACTAAAAATTAAATAATTTCCAGCTTTATATGATATCAGCGTGTAAATTAAAATGGATCGGTTTTCAACCATAAATATGTAATTACTATGATAACCCAAGATTGACAGAAACAAATAGAACATGAGGTATATAAAATCTAAGATTAAGAGATTCCTCTAGTGTGGCTATAAAAACGTAGCTGTAAAATAGTCAAGAGTTCCACGATGAAGGTATTTCTCCTGTTTCTGATCAGCGTCATGGTGTTGGTGCAAGTAGGCCACCCCCTTCAATCAATTCAGAGTTCGTACCAAGTTATATTTCTTTTTAAATAATTTAAAAATGAAGACACGCCCTTTCCACCGGAGCATTATTACAATTCATTATTTTTATTATTTAAAAATTATATGTATATCTAATCATCGAAAAAGAAAAAGAAGAATAATTTCAGTTACCTTCTTTTGTCTTATGAAGTATTCTCCCTTGGAAATAACTGATTTCAAACAGTTTTCAAATTTTCTACATAATTGGTATGATTTCTGCTTAGATAATAATGTACGTATATTAAACGAGACAAATAGTCTACAATCTATTTACTTTTATTATAATTATTTTATTAAGCTCGGTATAGCTTGTTTAGTAATTTAGTACACTGCTTAGCTTATCCAACATTCGCTTGTAAAAAAATACTGACAAACTTACTCCAAACTCCAACCCAACAAGTTTAGTAATAATTATTTAAAATCTTTATTTAGTTTCATATTTTTTTAATTTAATTATTTATTTTCCATTACAGAAGATTGGGATGATGACTACGCTAAATGTGACAGTAACGATGATTGTAACCGGCAGTGTTCACAAGTATGCGTAAAGGGCAGTTTTAAAGGCGATTGTTCGAGGGGCATATGTATCTGTTCATTACTGGAACCAGATCTACAAAACAAACAACAACATAAAAACCAACAACAACACAACCACCAACAACAACAACACACATATTAGTGAATTTTTAAATTGCACTATAATAATAAACACGATTTTATTCAAATCTCTGGTACACATGCAGAACATACGGTCTTATCTCTAAAGTGGTACCTGTGCAATTAGAAGGTTCAAAAATATTGGCGATCATGATGTTTTAATTATCATGCTCCAATTGTCGTCATGTTATTTATCAAAGCAAGTAATGATGTCATGTAGCTATCGTATTATTTTATTTACTTTCTATAATTGATTCGACTTTACTCTTTAACCTTCTGATTACATATACATAATACTATAATGTACCTAAATACCTACACATATGAAAGGGTTAATGTGTTTTTATTTTGCAACAACAATAAAATTTATCCTTTTGTACCGAAAAATGCTTGATTTAATAAACATTGTTAAACTACAATAATATGCCGTCTTAAAACTGGGCGAATTATGTTTATAGTTTAACGAAGAATCCGATGATTCGTAACAGTAAAGTAATATTATGGAACTATCTAATTAATCAAATGTGTAGCTTAATAACAAAGTTATGACTAAGTTACAATAAACGCTTTGTACCGATCAAAATCAAGCTTGCGATGGGTAGTTGGATGGATGGGTGTCCAATATTAGCAATATTTCTTCCATACCACGGTTCCAGCACCATAGAATCGGAAGTTATAATCGGATGTCGCTCGAAACGCAACAGCCAGTTTTATCTGTCATTGACTTCAACCTATTAATGGTCCTCTACAGGACACGGGTCTCTTGTAATAAATAAGGAGACCTGAAGGATACACCACCATGCCGCTCCAGTGCAAATTGGTGTTAGACTTAGTGGCCAATCTAAATGTCGAACTTCGAAGGTTTTTGGGTTCGACAGTCAAAACTAATCCTTATATTTCGTCAATCTATCGTTCCGTCCGTCCGTTCATCCACAGCTTAGCTCGAAGAACCTCAATATAAGAATGCAGTAATTTGGCATACACCCATACAAAATAAATATTCACATTCAGCGCTGAGAAAAGGATAGAACATAAATAAAATATTTTTTAAAAAACTTTTTAGGGTACTCTCCCGATCATGTAAAGATTTTTAGAGACCTTTTCAACGACTCCCCACACTATAGGTTACGCAACGAATAAAACATTCATCCTCACGTTATTTGTAGGAGAGGTACCCTTAGGAAAAATGTTTTTAATATGTTATTCTATGATTAAGGAGTTTTAATAAATATGTACATAATTATATCAATGCCAAATTATAGTTCTCTAGCACTAAGGGTCTTAGCGGTTTGCTTCGGAAAAACGGACGGACGGACGGACAGGTGGACAGATGGATGGAAGGACGTACGGACAGACGGATGGACGGACATGACAAAAATATAAGGATTCCGCTTTTACTTCGGAACCCTAAAAAAGTGTCTACAAGATGAAGATAGCGAGAATAAGTTCAACAATTTAGACGTCGAATATTATCCACTCATCTGTGCTTTCAAGCAGAAACCCAAGTTTTGGAAATTAGAACTACATAATATTATATTGAATACGACATAAATATAATGAATATGGGTTCTGGAGAATGTATTACAGAAGCGTTAACAACGAACGATTACCAAGAGAAAAGCGGATGATTCTAATGACGGTCAGTAGAGCTTTGAATTCTAAAGCAGCACCAAATAACTCGATCTATTCCACCAACTGGATCAAAATAAACCGCTTCTCTTCTATGCTACATTTCATGATCAAAAAAAGTGTAGGTAACTATGATTACCTGAAGCTAATTTTATTTGTCTTCAATGCCCTAATCACCGTTTTCAATAATCCGACTATCAATAATTAATAATCAATAACTGACAGTGTAAAGGTAATATTGTTATTTTTTGATAGTTCTTGGGTACTTGACTTGAGGATTATGGCTAGATATCCGAGCCATTTTGGGAAAATTGCTTAAAAAAATTGGAAGGATTTTCAAATGTATTCAATTTCATTTTACATTGTATACCTACGTATTATTTTATGATGGACCCGATTTTTTTACTCTGATCAGTACATGTGTCAACTTGATTTAAAACGTTATTGCATTTTAAGTATGAATTTAGATTTTTTTTTAATATTTCAAGGTATTTTGGAACACAGATATACCTTAATTGATTAAACCTAGTATCACTTTAAAATGACTTGTTAATTTTACATTCTAGTAATTTTAAATAATAGTACACAATTTGAGTACAAAAAACGTAACTGTGAACACGAATCAAAAGCGAAATTCGAAAATTATAAGCTGTAAACATGCTGTAAATAAAAAAAAAATATTAAAAAAAAACAATAATCTATTAATCCTTTTATGGTGTAGTTGTTCAGTATTACTTTTAACAATATTCTAACTACTGGGCTTGTTTTTTTCTTCTTAATTTATTTTACGCAGTCGGGTTTTTTGTTTTTAAAGTGAAACTTTTGTTCTATCGCCCCAAAATTTTTCATCCATCTATCGCATGTCGCATTACAGCCGGCCCTGGAATAACAATAATAATGGAGATTCAATGATTGATATTGCTCTTAGTTTTTAATATGCGTCTATCATCTAAATCAGCGTTTCTTAACCTCGGGTCGCGACCCAAAATCGGGTCGCGGGCGATACTGGAATATGGCGTCATATTAGCACAATTTAATAGATATATGTATAATCAAAATTACTAACTTAGATGGGATAAAATAGATTAGGATCGATTATTAATTTCGAGCCTAAATGACGTTGGTCGTTTTAAGCGCCGTAATCACCGACATCCTGACTCGGAACCCACCGTACTATCACTCTGGTACTATTGACTATTGCGGAGTGGTAGCACGTGGTAGGCTGTGGGCCGGAAGGGGGTGACACTTGACACGACGAACAGCATGTATGTTGATGAAAGCACGCTCTTTTTGAAGTTATACTTCTTATGCGACTTGCAAAAAAGTTGCGTTAAAAGTTTGCGATACCATGGAGGGGGTATGAAAGCACTGGATATATGGCCCTGCTTCTTATTATCTTTTTACCTACCTCTTCTAAAATTTAATATTATTACTTATTGAAATCTCACAGAGTTTCAACAGCGTGATTCAGGTTCCTGAACAACGCCATCTAGTTTGTACTTGTGTAAGCATTGGTAATACAGTAGTAATATTTTATTTATTTTTATTTAGTATAAAAATAGTTTCTGAAAGATAATTAAAAATGCACCTGGAGGAAGTGGCCAGCTCCTGGCGCGTGGACACGCCGAAATGACTACTGGCCTTAGCGAAAATCTTACTTGTTTTTCTTATGGAAAGGTTGCTACTGTAGTTGTAAAAATGTTGCACGAACTATTGGTACCTGTGTTCATGTGATAACTATAATCTGGTTTTCTGGGTATTTTAAACATCACCATGTGCAAATAAATCCACCATCAAAAGACCTAGAGAACATATTCATACGATTTGATAGTTCAGATGAAGAGGATACTGAAAAATAATTTCCATGTTTAAACACCCTGTATACTAGGGCGCATTCGATAACCAGCGCTAAAAATATTTTTCTGTTAATACAGTCCTCTAAAATAAAACACTCGTATAAGAATGATCGCAGCATGCTACATAGCCCAAATCGGGGCACGGTTCTTTATATTAAACTTCATAAGTAAGAAATGTAGAAATTGATATATGGGCACATTATGAGGAAAAAAGTTTACTGTATTACGTATTTTTTGAAAACTCATCCTCTAAGGGGTTAAATAGGGGATGAAAGTTTATTCGAAACTTCTTTATATTTCAAGTTATAAAAGATAGCATAAAATATTAAATATGCATAAATATTACGAGCTTATGGTTAGAGTTGGAGACAAGAATTTATGTGTCGCGTTTTCTTGGAAACTCATCCCCAGGATTAAAACGGGGGATGATTTTAAATTTATTTGATTACATTAATTGTTCATATATGTATAAAACGTTTTGCCTATCCAATTTCATGCTGTTTGTTAATAAATTCACATTTATCCGACGCGATATACATGTATCTGTATTGATCTGTATTGATAATATACTCAAAAATTAAATACTTTCCAGTTTCATATAATATGGAATGGTTGTCGGTCGTAAATTTTACTTAATTACTATACATTTATGTACTATTATGTCTTCTGTGATTATTGTGATAACCCAAGATTGACAGAAGCCAACGGAACATGAGGTATATAAAATCGATATTAAATGAAATACAACACACTCAAAAATTAAATAATTTCCAGTTCCATATCATACCGACCTGTAAATCAAAATGGATTGGTTGTCGATCGTAAATTTTGCTTAATTACTCTGATAACTAAAGATTGACAGAAGCTAATAGAACATGAGGTATATAAAATCAAAGATTAAATAAGTTAAGTACCGATTCCACTAGATTGGCTGTAAAAACGTAGTTGTAAAATAGTCAGGGTTCCGTGATGAAGGTCTTTCTTCTGTTCCTCATTAGCATCATGGTGTTAGTGCATGCAGGCTTCGGTCTTCTACCAGTTCTTCCGAGTTCGTACCCCTTTAAAATTTTAAATAATTAAGGCTTTTGATTTTAATATTATATTCCCTATCGGATACCCGGCTTGTGCTACTAAGCAATTTTTTTTTTGTATGGGTAAAGAGGAAAATCGAATTCATGATTGACCATTGTGCCTAATGCATTGTGTAAGCAGTCTTAAACCATCTTCGCTTTATTGCCTTTTAAATGATACTGGTTTGAGGCATATAGGTTGGATGGTTTCGATGTCTATTACGTACATTACCACAAACATTTTTGGAGTGAAAACTTCTTATATACATATATATATAGACGCTTGAAAGGCAAAAATTACCAAGCGACATGTTGACAACTTTACACTAGAGCATTTTAAAGTTATTAATTTTAGAAAAAATATCGTAAAAATCTCTTTATTAAACATTCAAACTGCATGTAAAATTCATTGGAATTAAGTAGCTATGACTAATAGGCGATTTTTTACGATTTTTTTTTTCTAAAATTAAAAACTTTAAAATGCTCTAGTGTAAAGTTGTCAACATGTCGCTTTGTAATTTTTGCCTTTCAAGCGTTGATATATATATATATATATATATATATCGCTCGACCGGTAAGCGACACCTACCTGTAGCGCCATCTCATCAGAATTATTCATATCACGCCATCTACTAAAGAACTTTACTTAATTTACAGCTCGTATTAATATCAAGATTGTAGTTTACATTATACTTTACGAAATAGCGTTGGCAGCCATTCACTAAAAATGTAATGAATAAAAAACACTTCATTTAAAAGTATTTCCTACACAATAAAATGTTTTCTGACAATTCAAAAAATACACCACCTTATTGTTCAAGTTTTCACTTCTGTCGGCACACCCGGAGTAGCACTTTTTTTTGGTTTTATAAATATAGATATAGATTACGAATTAGGGTGTTTTTATTAACCGACTTCAAAAAAAGGAGGAGGTTCTCAAATCGACTGTATTTTTTTTTAATGTTTGTTACCTCAGAACTTTGGACTGGGCGAACCGATTTTGATGATTTTTTTTTAATCGAAAGCTGGTGGCTGTCATGTGGTCCCATATAAATTTTATTGATAGATCTGACAATGGCATCCATGATAAAACCATATAAGTCTTAAATTTGTATTAAGTAAGCGCGACAAATGGACGAATAACTCAATACCACGCCAACCGATTTCGATGATTCTTTTTTTAATCGAAAGCAGGTGCTTGTCACGTAATCCCACATAAATTTGAACGAGATCTGACAAGTAGTTTTAGAGTAACTTTGAAGTCGGTTATTTTTTGTTAGTAAAATTTAGATTATAACTATTTATTTTCTATTGCAGAAGGGGAACTAGGAAAAAATGCTCGCTGTTTAGACGACACTGAATGCAAATACATGTGTGAGGATTCATGCTTCAAGCACCGCGTCGAAGCCAGGTGCGGTGACCACTACTGCTTCTGCTTATTACTAAATACCACCAAGACATCAGCGAATTTGTAAATTAAACTCTTAAAAACGAAGAAGACTTTTATTGATGTGGATTTCTCTTTACACTCATATACAGTATTTATTCATATACTCTATATAGTAGGTATACATAATTATATTCAATATATTAACGAATAACGACCATAAAGTACATAATATGTATACTTCGCTATGGTGCTTCGTCCGTCGTCATATTATAAGTGTGGTTTATTTATATATTTATATATATATATAATATATATATATATATATATATATTTATTTATCTATTTATTTATTTATTTATACACATACACATAATTAATAGGACTAACCCAAAGCATTGCGTGCAGAATTTAAAACTAAGTCAAATAGGTACATACATTGTATCTGGGGGCACGGCAGTGCCCCCGCCAAGTCGAGCAAAAAAGCGGCACGGCCGTACCATCCTTTTCTCGAAGCAATTCAGGCCATTTTCGACCCCTCTAACTTCGTTGTGGATAAAGATAGAAACCTGAATTTTTAGTAACCAAGCAGGTATTGTATGAACACGGTATATTTCAAATTTCATTCATTTTGAACCAATAGTTTAAGAATTATAACTAGTCAAAGTTTCTTAATTTCGTCACTCACTGACTGACCGATCATCAAAACTCTAAGGCACTTCTAGCAGACATAGACGCTTCAAATTTGGAACACAATTAGTGTTTAGTGTATAGATCAAGGAAAAACTAAAATATTTTGCAATTTCGGTCCAGTTTTCTAGATACATCAAATGCATAAATAACTTTGTAATCCCATATAAATATATAGGATTACAAAGTTACATTTGCAGTTAATGAATCACTGTACCTGTATAACAAAGTAACATTTGCAGTTAATGAATCAGTGTACCTGTATATAATATATAATAGGTGTAGATAGGTACCTAGATATAATTATGTTCAAAGATAACTTGTAAAAGGAAAAAAGTAGAACTATCTACAAAAAGAAATGAGATGCCATCAAAAACAAAACTTGTAAAAAAAACCAAGTCCCGCAACTCACTTCTTCTACCGTAAAAAGTTGTGAGGTCCATGTGGTACCAAGTCGGTGAATTTATTCAGTTCCTACTTAAGGGTCCTTCTGTCTTAAGTTATTACGTAATTAGCTAACCTAACAAGTAACAACATCACATAGTGACCATAATATTATCAATATTAAAAATCTTTTATGTTTTAAATAAATAGATTGATTTTAATATTACCAAAATGTTGCATGCCGACATCGGCCAAATATGTTTGAACGCCTGTAAAATTTCCGTCTTTTCTACTTGTACCATATTTGTAGCAATGAAATGAATAAATAAATAAATAAATAAATAAATAAATAAATAATAAATAAAAACCTTTCAAAAGTTTACTAAAGTAAGGAACATAATAATATTATGAATTCCAAATTGACCTGAGTTCCTGACTTTGATCGAGTTAAACTATTTCAGAATAAAAAGGATATAGTAAAAAGCTTAAAAATAATAGAATTCTGAATTCCCCTATATTTCTCCTAATGGAATTAAACTAAGAATATCAGTGGAAAAAACATAGATAAATAGTGAGTGATCTTATAAATTAATGCACTAAATGCTAGTAGTTGTAAAGAATTTATTACAAAGAAGTCACGCTCGATAAGAGAAGGAGGCTCCAACTAAGATGGTATAAAGTAGTATGCATGTGTACCAATTATCTGGATGGTACAGCACCCATTGATTTCATACAATAGGGACTGGTTGCCATAGATGAGCAGGTCGCACTACTAGCACGGGAGATCGGCTTAAATTCAAGTAGATTGAACCCACTTTATCTCTTTTTAATAAAATATCAAAATAAATGGCATAACCGTAAAAAGTGAACACTCAGTTCTTCCTAGGGCAAAGTAGTCGAGCCTGAAGTTAATTGTAACTAGTTCGGCCTGAAATTGGATTTGGTAACATTATACTAGTATTAATATCTGGAAGACGTAGCTTCGATCTATAATATATATTATTATCCTTAATTGTCTATATTACAAATCCTTGAAAATAAATAAATAAATAAGAAAATTAAAAAAACGGTGAATTTATATAATTGAAGTACTTATATTTAGAAATTTGTGTTCTGAAATCCACGATTCAATCACAAAAAATTCCTCCAGGAGCGTATTTTGAAAAATAAGCAATTTGTATGTTTTCCTTTTCGTGTAAAATTTTGAAAAACTGGAAAATATATTTTTCATCAATTTAACCAAGGAACATTTGTTGCAAATTTCAAGAATGTTTAAAAATATTTGTCCGTCCTTTTTTCAGGTCCGTGAGTACCAATGGATACCCAGCGTGTTCCACTACGTTAAAAATTGTTCTGATGAGAATGACAGATCAGTGTTTTTGTGTTGACGTTGACGTTGATGCGCCAACTTTACATAGGTAATAATATTATCTTAAATTGTTGTATAGGAAAAGTGGAAAATTGACTTTATTAATGGACCGAATATGCCTAATGCATTATTTTAGTAGTCTTAAACCACCTTCGGATTATTGCCTTTCAAATGAAACCATTTTGAGGCTAATCGGTTTTAGAGTCTATAAAGGACATCCGTATAAAAATTTGTTTTATATTTAAATATAAAACAAATCTATTTTATCTTTAAAGATAGAATAGATTTTATAATATTTCAATATAATATGTAATACTAAATATTTCAATGCTCTTATTAATTGCATAAATTGCATAAGAAACTCCACAGCGATTGTCGTGGTTAAACATCCTGTATCGTCATTTTAATTCCGTAACCTAAAGCATTTTATAAACAGGGTAAGTCAATCAGAGCAGAAGAGAGAGAGAGGTATATCAATCATTCAAGCGCGGCGCGACGGAATAGCTTGCCTGCGTTGGTTATCCCACCTACTCAAAATGGGTTTAAATGGGTTTTAGTACTTACTAAAAGATGAGAGCACTTGCTCTCACCATCTTGGACTTCATCTACCATAAGGTGGTCATCATAGTCCCATGGAATGTGTAACTAGGAACATATTATAGGTGCATTCAACCGACATCATGGAGCCTATTTTTAACCGACTTCAAAAAAAGGAGGAGGTTCTCAATTCGACTGTATTTTTTTTTAAATGTTTGTTACCTCAGAACTTTGGACTGGGCGAACCGATTTTGATGATTCTTTTTTTAATTGAAAGCTGGTGGCTGTCATGTGGTCCCATATAAATTTTATTGATAGATCTGACAATGGCATCCATGATAAAACCATATAAGTCTTAAATTTGTATTAAGTAAGCGCGACAAATGGACGAATAACTCAATACCACGCCAACCGATTTCGATGATTCTTTTTTTAATCGAAAGCAGGTGCTTGTCACGTAATCCCACATTAATTTGAACGAGATCTGACAAGTAGTTTTAGAGTAACTTTGAAGTCGGTTATTTTTTGTTAGTAAAATTTAGATTACCTTGTATAAGATACGTCATGGTTCCCCGAAGAAGTGACTAGAGTATTTTTGATTAATGCCGGCCCTCCACTACTTCTAAGGAAAACAATAAATGGAGTTGACTTGTGCTTATCGGTACCGCAAATAAGGTATATAACATTGTTATACAGGTATAAAATTAAATGAAACAATTGATATATCAGCGTGAAAATTTAAAAAAGCTAGTTTCGGTCATAAATTTTCTGTAATTACTATGACAACTCAAGATTGACAGCATAGCTAATAGAACAATGTATATAAGCGAAGAGTTTATTAGAAAAGTGCAGACTTCAATAGTGTTGTTGTAGAAACTAGTGATCAACATTTTAAGATGAAGATCTTTCTCCTATTCCTCATCTGTGTCATGTTCTTTGCGGATGTAGTCTATGGCGCTAAACCTCCCGCGCATGTATTGGGTTCGTAAGTTTTTAACAACCATTGCCACTAATGTAATTTACCATTCTCATGTTGTGGTAATGCTTTTGAAGTGCTTATAGCCCGGTGGCTTGGGTTGATCGTAAATGATCGACAAAGCGGGTGCGGTGTAGTTGCAACGTTGATCGCTAGTGGCAAAGGTATCGCTTCAGTGCTTTCAAAGCATGTAAAGACGTCGGTCCCAATTGTTATCGTAAGAAAACAATTCTCCGAGGTCTTCGGACGGTATAAAAACTTCCGAAATTTGTGTTGGCAATTAACTTCCCCATCGATCAGCACTTTAGCAGCGTGGTGGAGTATGGTCTATGCTTCCTCGAGTAGAGAGATCCGTGCTCAGTAGTGGGCCATTAATTAAGCCATGCTACGGCTACATTAGCAGTCGAATATTTGTTACATACGTTCTTGAATGTTGTTGCAACATTATACTAAAACGTAGGTATACATAAATTTTTCAGCATGTTTTAACTTTTGAATGAGAAATACAAGTTGCAAATAATGACTATCTCGCCAAGTGACAAGCTTGATATGCATGACATTTATGTGGGCGATTTGGAATCCCAAACTATTTCCAATAATTTTGATTAACTAATTCATGGGAGTTTAGTTTTGAGTAGGAGTGCGTCTTCTCAAATTTTTATAAATTGACTATTTTCCACTGAATTATTTAAAGTGAAGTATTTTAACAATATTAATATTTGTATTCTACTTGCAGATGGACTGGGTGAGCGAAAAACAGCTTACTGTACGGATGACTACCAATGTGCGAGAATGTGCAATCATATGTGCATGCCGAATCAGGCTGAGTGTCACGAGAAACAGTGTTTCTGCTTTTTATTGGCTTTTAATTAAGATTCTTTGATTCAAGAAACAAATACATATAAATACAATTAAACTTTAATAACAAACAGATTTTTATTTACCACAACTAGAAGCTTCGCTTCAAGAGACACGCCTCAGTACCCTCAATGGAAACAATTGCTATTTATTTTTAACAATTATTACTTTTAACAAGCAGTGATAGCCTAGCGGTTAGAACGTTGGTCTCTTGAATGTAGGAGTCCGAGTTTGAATCATAGCAGTGCCTATATGCACCTCTAATTTAAAATATTATGTGGGTCCGGTATTACAATTTAATTATCACTTGCTTCGGTGAAGGAAAACATCGTGAGGAAACCTGCACACCTGAGAGTCCTCCATAATGTTCTCAAAGCTGTGTGAAGTCTACCAATCCGCACTTGGCCAGCGTGGTAGACTATGGTCTGTACCCCTCACATTGTGAGAGGAGACCCGACCCTAGCAGTGGGACAATTAAGGGTTGTGACTTTAATATTAAGAAAAAAGAAGGGTGTTATAAGTTTGACGTGTCTATCTGTGTATTTGTATGTCTGTCTGTGGCATTGTAGCATTGTAGCTCCCAAAGGGAAGAACCGATTTTGATCTAGTTTTTTTGTATGAAAGGTGACTTAATCGAGAGTGTTCTTAGCTATGTTTAGTGTAAATTAAACTGTCGGTTTTTTAGATGTCTTTGAACCCTGTTTAATGATATTTATTGTTGGTAAGATGACACTGCAAAACGAGTTCATCATTGACCATCTCAACGTCTGATGATATACCTAAAGTCGAAATATGTAACTCTTGGATAGATGGGAATATTTGACCCAGAATATTTAATATATTTTCAATTTGATATTGCTTTTTAATTATAGCGAAAGATCTCACTGTAGTTTTTCATAAACTTATATATATTCCACATAAAACAAAACTAAAATTCCTTCACAAACCCAATTATTGAGAAGCAATTTTAGACAAAAACATGCAATGTACTTTATAAACCTTTTGTTTCCTGAAACTAGTAAAGCGATGTATATTAAGTCCGACATTTATCAATATCGGTATTTATCAAGTTTACAAATTATACATATAGATGTACATCGAAGAGTTTCAATTTGATTTTTCTAGGGAAGAATAAAAATGTGGCGAGTTATATTTAATTGTAACAAAGTAAACAAGTTAATAGCAATAAAAAATTGTTTTCATTATATAAAATAGGTTCGTATAGTAGGGCCAAATTTATATGGAATATTTGACTACCGTCAATAGTGAGATGACCTGCTTAAAACATCGATAAAATTAAATGACTCGATACATGGACTCTCACTGAATTGTGAATCGAATGCAGTTATTGTGAATTGACAAAAACCGAAGATTCATAAAGGATTGCATTTTTGTCTATGCTTGACTGTCAATAATTAACGAACATCATTGCCGTACAGTTGTCAAATATTGCGTATTAATTTGACCCTACTAAAGTAGCACATCGACTTCACTGATAATAGGGGAGCCCAAGAGGGGATTTTTGGATTTACTCGAGCGCGTCAGATAACATTTATTATAAGGAGGATACCTTACATATTGATAAGTACCTCCAGCCAGTATAAGCCGTTAATATGGGGGGGTATGCTCAGGGAACCCATCAGACACGGACTTAAAAAAGAACGGACGTAACCTTGTCTAATCGAGAGTGAAGCTGACAGCTGACAGCTCGCTTACCATGTGTGCGTAATTTTGGAATTTTTGATTCGCGATGGTGTCAATGTCGTAGCCGTATGGTGTCAATGTGTGGGTGTGTGTACTTGTACGAATAGTGAATACAGAGTTGGTATTCCTAAGGGTGCTTCACTGAATTTGTTCTTGGGATTACGTCCGTCTTTTTTTTACGTCCGTGCCATCAGATTAGTAAAAAAACGATCGTCTGAAATACTCAAGCGCATCAGATTAAAACATGGGGGGTTAAATAATAACTAATAAACTTGAAAATTGCGAGTTAAACTCGCTTGGAGAGCGTTCCGTACGTTGAATATATATTTACAGTTACTTTTTCTGTTTTATTTATTTTTGGTCTTTTTTAAGACCATAGACTTGATATAGGTTTTCCTGTAATATGCAGCTAAGAATTATTTTCTGTATTTTTCTCAAAATTCTAGCCCCAGTAGTTACGGAGATAAGTCTTCATTTTTCGTTCTTTCTTGACTCTTAAACTATCCATTGTAGAAATATAACAAAAATATATTTGAGAATCTTACATTATGCCCTTTCATTTGAAATGCACACAATACGGTTTGCAAAACAGTCCCTTTTTATTTATGATTTAAAAAAATCAAAATTCATTTCATTTATTTATACCTTCGTCTTTAGGTCACAAAATAGCACATGAATACCGTTCATGTGCTATTTTGTGACCGTTCCGTTTTTCATTTTGTCTAATCTGACGCCATGACACTGTTAAAAATAAAAATAAAAAGGTATTTTTTCAAGTTGTCAAATTACCAGTATTCCTCAAAATAATCGTCAGATTTTAGGACACTATAGCTGCCCAAGTAGCACAAAACTGCATTATAAACACACAAGGCCCAAATCGTCAATCTTAGCATTTGTATTGACTTACAAGAGTTCCTTCGTTCTGTAACCGCTGTCTATAAGGAAGCGAGGCTCAATATAATGCTTTATTCTGTATTTTGGTTCTATTAGGCACCACACACACGCCACATACGTCACTGTTATTCAGCGTTTAGTACTGCTGCGCTTTATCTGCTGCAAGAGCGATTACTAGGGAACACAAATAATGCAGTTTTCTGAAAAAAAGGCCACGAGGGTACTCTGACGATGAACTTTTACTCTATTAATCAGGTGTATTATATACTCGTATAACAGCATTTATCTAGGCCATGACAGATCTTTATGTGAACTTTATGCAGTTACTTAGCAGCGCACTACTATAAAAAAAGTTCCTTTCTTCTATGAGTACTATTATTTCTTCTGTGCTTCTACGCCATAATAATGTTTTGAGCTGAATATTATAATTTTTGTAGTCATCTCTTCTTCTGATTGAATTATATGTGATTATGAATTACACAAGTCGATCCGTGGCTGATTTGTTCACAAATTTCACAAATGCTTAACTATTTTTCTCAATGCTGAATAACAGACCAGAAGTGAACATTACATAAAGCCCTTAGCATTAGTAAACAATTAAAAACAGCTTTCCATGCATATAAATGCACAAAATAATATTTTCGTTTTCTTTACAGTCAATATTATGTTAACATGTATAGGGTAACATGTAGTTTGTTAATCAGGCAGTGTTCAGCTGTTCAGCTCTTGTAGTCTGTTACCCACATAAAATGCTAATATAATGATGATATAATCCAATTATTTAGTAATGGGATTTCTTTACAGCTATGTGCTGTCAAATTTGTGCCCAAATTAGAGTTACATCAGCTGTATAACACCGTGTCCTGCGTGGGCGAATCAACGCGAACGCGATCGCGAAGCGGTCCAATACGAATTCCGTGCGACGCGGAGCGAAGCAGCGAGTCTGTCCTACGTGCGCGCGAATTGTTACTTCGCACCGCCACTGACATACGCCGCGCCGCTGAAGTTCGCGCGAAAAATCAAACCAACTGATCGCGTTCGCTTCAAACCGCGCCGCACCGCAACGCCCTCTACGTGTTTTGGTCACGTAGGACACTTCAATACATCTCGACTGTTTGTTATTTTCGCTTTGCACCGCTTCGCTCCGCGTTCGCGTTGATTCGCCCACGCAGGACAGCGCATAAGCGCTTATAACGCGCTATACAGCAATTTATACAGCTAACGTTTCCATTGTGCACCGTTGAAATACTGTTATACAGCGCATTTGTGCTACTTGGGTGGGACATCATGATGAACCTTCAATATACTAATCTGACGCGCTTATTGAGTATTTCGAGATGGCGATTTTTTAACATTTTCAGGAATTAGCAGCGAGCTTGCGTCACTTCCAAATCGTCAGTCTAAGAAATGGGAGCATCTGTAGGGTTCAATGAACCTCTGAAAATCCGACGCGCTCTAGTAAATTTTAAAATTAAACGAGTAAAAATATTTATCTGTCACATAAATATCTGCCCCGGCCGAGAATCGAACCCGGGACCCCTAGCTTCGCAGGCAGGGTCACGATCAACTGGGCTTCAGGGTCGTCCGAATTATCATCTAATAGGATCTAATCTATCTAATAGTATCATCTAATAGTAACAATAATTATACAACAAAAACTATACTGCGTCATAAATGTCGACGGAACACCGCTTCGCGGGATCCGATTCCGTTTTGGAATAATATAGCTTTTTTCGGTTGGCGGGGGTAGCACCTTCCGCGACTCCATTCACGGGGGCTTAACCCCCGTGATCCCTTCCACCATTCATCTATTTTCGTCAATGTTTAAAATGTTGGTTAATTTTAAAATCCGTGGCTGAGTTAGTAAATTAGGTGATGATACATACATAAATCAGTGGGACAAGTAAAAATAATTGTTACTCTTTATATGACACTTTCCTTGGGAATATTCAGATGGCATTTAAAAAAGGCGAATCAGTTTATTAAAAGCCTTCTCATTTTCTCGTGGTTTAGTTATAAAATCAGAGGTTGGTTTCCGTGGCCAAAAAAAAATTCGTTGCTTGGCTTATAGTTCCTCGTTATTAAAGAATACTACATCATACGAGTATAACTAGTTGTTTTTTTTTGTACAATGAAATCCCCGCTAGAATAAAAATATTAGATTAGAATCTAAGTAAGTAAGCACGACAGCGATTGGATGATTGGATGAGCGAGTTAATCACATCAAATTATAAGTCAGGTGAAACATGAACTATAAAAGGTAAACTCCACAAAGTTCGTCGAAAATTGCTATGCCATTAATTTTTTTTTATGGATATATGTATAACGATTCATATGAATACTAATGTAATTAGAATATTTTTACACGTATACTTTGAGCATATCAGAAATCGTCAATTGTTTCTGTTAGACAGTTACAAATGAAACAACATTAATATCAGCGTGAAAATTAAAAAGAACCGGTTTTCGGTCATAAATTTACCGTGATTGCTATGATAAGTCAAGATTGACAGCGTAGTAAATTGACGGTATATAAACGTAGGAAATTGCGAGTGAAGTAAGGATTTCAATAGTAGTGTTGAAAAAAAAAACAGTTTAATAACGATGAAGATCTTTCTCCTGTTTCTCTTTAGTATGATGGTATTAGCGCAAGCCGGCCATCCTGTACCACCTACGCCGACTAATTTAGGTTCGTATCACTTGCTCGATTTTTGTTTGTCATATTTAGAGTCAATATATATGGATATGAAGCGCTCATAGCCCGGCGGCTTGCGTCGATCCTATGTGATCGACAAAGTTAAGCAACAGCGGGCGCGGTCGGTAGTTGGATGGGTGACCGCTAGTGGCAAAAATTTCTTGAGCGTTTCCGTGCTTCGGAGGGCACGTAAAGCCGTTGGACCCGGTTGTTATCATTAGATAACAGTCGTTAAGCTATGTCGGAGGACCTCGGGCGGTTTGAAAATTTCCGACACTCAGGTTGGCCACTAAACCCTCCACCAATTCGCACTGGAGCAGCGTGGCAGAGTATGCTCTAGGCTTCCTCAGGAGGAGAGATATTGATGACGTATGTATGTGTAATACATTGTACAATATTATTATTATACTAGCTGTTGCCCGCAGCTTCGCATACGGAAATTATGTTTTACTTTATTTGTAACTCTTGCAGAAGAAAATTTAAAAAACGGTGGATTTATATTGATGTACTTATATTTAGTAATCTATATACTGAAATCCACGATAAAATCACAAAGGATTCCTCCAGGAGCGGGTTTTGAAAAATAAGCAATATTCACATTAATTTTTATTTTTTTCTTTTTATTTGCAAAATTTTGAAAAACTGAAAAATACGTGTTCCATCAATTTAAGCAAGGAACATTATTGCAAATTTGAAGCAAATCGGTTGATCTTTTAAAAATATTCCATACAAACTTTCATCCCGTTTCCCGGGGAAACATTTTAATTTTCCGGGATAGAAAGTATCCTAAAATATGACCCGGAGTATTAGTAACAACTTTACCAATTTTCATCGAAATCCGTTCGGGGGTTTTCATTTGATGCCCGGACAGACAAACATACAGACAGACAGACAGACAGACAGACAATAATTCTAAAAAAAATATTTTTGTGCTCTAACACGTTATTCAAGTGCCCCCTAATAAAATTTAAAAAAAATATTCAATGTACAGAAAATTTGCCATTTGAGTTTTATTATAGTAATAGATCATAAAAAATGTAATATTTTTATTACCTCATATCTTCCAAACCGCTGGACCAATTTACATAATTAAGATATCGTTAGATGCGTCTTGATGGCCCAAGTGTTCTTAAATAAGTGAAATTAAAAAAAAAACTAAATATGGTGGCTGGGAGATTCCATTGTTAGAAGTATCCAAAAAATAAAAATAAATGGTATAATGCAATATGGGTAGGTATTAAATAAAAGAGCTCGCTATAATGATACCTAAAAGTTATTTAAATCATGATCAGCTACTACTTTTAGACATTACAGTAAATAAAAAGGTTCTGTAACTGTGACAAGCTTAAAAAAGCAGACGCAAATTTTATCACAAGCTAGTTTAACCACCCAATGCCGCCGCCTGTAGCTTATCTCATTATTACTCATTCACTCATTAATTATTACTATTTAATTATTTATGACTATAAATAATTAAATTAAACTTGATGATGAGGGTCACCCGTTCGTGTGGTAGATAAGTAAGGCATGCTTTTAGATTTTAAATTAACCATGTGCTTTGAAATTGTAAGTTATCACACACACACACACACACACACACACATGCACACTCACACACTTACTTAAGTCATTATTGTAATAGATTTAAGGTATTTTTTTGTATTCCTTGCTTGTCTGAGGTGGGCGTAAATAGCGGCGACACAGTTTAATACTATTGCCGGTGTTTACGATCATATATATTGTAAAACTGTTTTTTGTGACAAAATAAAGCTTAAAATCTTTTAAATCTCTTTTTATAGGAGGACTTAAGGGTGCACATTTACTACCATGTGTCACAGACGGAGAGTGTAACGGTTACTGTGCACAAGGATGTGGAGTTGGAAATAGTGAAGGCCTGTGTCACCCCAGAGACCGTGTATGTTCCTGCCTTTTATATTATCCCTATCGTTAAGACCGAATGGAAATATCATAAATTCCAGTGAATTAAATTAAACAGAATAATAAAAATATCTTGGTGTTTTTTTTTTACTTTTTATTACAATGCTCACTATTTTAGGTACTTTATGAAAATTAATATGTTTTAAGAATATCTCTGCTGATGAATCGCAATGCTGAAATATGGTTCTTGCCATCACGTCCTATTATCAGGTAGGTACTATTTGTAATAAGATTAATTTATTTATAAGTTATTATTAAGATATCGCGGTTCATCATTGCAGTGCAGCGTGATGGAGTATGCTCTAGGCCTCCTCAAGAGGAGAGACCCGTGCCCAGTAGTGGGCCATTAATGGGTTGAAGCCAAAGGGTAAAAACAGGGCATGTAAGGTGTAAAGGGAGAGAGAGGGAGAAGTTATTGGGAATAGTTAGTCGATAAGAAGTTCGCCGAGTCAGCTAGTGAACTATAAAAATCTATTTTACTAATATAACCTCCATGTCCAGGGTCCTACCACCAGCAGGCCAGAATTTGTGTGTTGTTAGTGAACGGATCGCGTTTTATCAGGAGAATAAATAAGGCTATCCAGCACAGATCGATGACCTTAGGGGCTTATCACACCGCGCCGCTCCAGTGCGGATTGGTTGAGGGGTTAGTGGCCTACCCGAGTGTCGGAAGTTTTCAAACCACCCGAGGGCCTCCGACATGGCTTAACGACTGTTATCCTATGATAACAACCGGGATCGACGACTTTACGTGCCCTCCGAAGCACGGAAACGCTCAAGAAATTTTTGCCACTAGCGGTCACCCATCCAACTACCGAACGCGCCCGCTGTTGTTTAACTTGGTCGATCACATAAGATCGACGCAAGCCGCCGGGCTATGAGCGCTTTTACCCCTTAGTTAGAGGATGAATTTCCAAAAAAAAAAATATTACAAAGAATTTTTGCTTCTAATTATAAGCTTTCATATTAATTTTTACATTTCTGAGTTCAAAATGACGAAGTTCCTTAAACATTTACAACCCCTTTTACCCCTTACGGGATCAATTTCGAGAAAACCGTGATACAGTAATTTTTTGAGTCTAACTATAAGCTCAATTTTCACCCTTTTAACTTCAAAACTGACTAAGTTTCAGTACTAACTTGCACCCCTTAATTAACCCTTTAGGGGATAATTTTTCAATAAACGTAATACTTTCAAATTATGTTTCTAATCTAGAGCTAACATATAAATTTTCATGTTTTTAACTTCAAAAATGAAGTTGCGTATGTTCCATCCCCTAAATTACCCCCTTATAGAATAATTTTCCAAAAATTATGTGATAAAGTTAACTTTTGTTCATAACTATACGTTGTTTTACGGTTGGGGGCAAAGGGCAGGGTAAAGTATATTTTATATCGCTAGGTGATCAGGGTGACCATATCCAGAAAGTTTTTGGCAGAACAACGTTTGCCGAATCAGCTAATATAGAAAAATAAATTGTATATTTTGTGAAAATTCCAAGCCATTCAAACTCGGTTAGTTACTAATTTCCCTTTTATAAAATGACAACTCATAGCCGGAACTCGGCTTTTTATTTATACCACACAATTCTGTACATTTAAATGCATTTTGCATTGTAATACAAATTGATACAATACTATTTATGTACCCATAACGCGACACGTTTTGAGACAGCTATTCGTTTGGTACGGTACAAAAACTTTACTAAGAACAAAAGCGACCTTGGGGGACAATCGGCCTGAAAAAATATACTCTGTGAATGAACAACTTACAAAATGTTTAATATTGGGCTGGGATGTAATTAAGTAAAAAATAATTTTCAAAAATGACGAAAGTTTCGAGACGTTACTTTATGTTTATTTAATCATATTTAATGTAATATATTATGTCGCTATAATATATTATAGGGGCAGTAAGTACTCATTAGTATTAACAAGCCTTCTCTAGAATTAACACTTCTCAATTTGAACTAATATAAAACTTGCTTGCTTTTATGTGACGCAAGAAGATCTGATCTTGACATGCTATGAATTAATGTCTCAACAGAAAATAATAATTAGAGTGAGTTAAGTCGTTAATGTCATTCAGTTATCTATACTTCTATACTAATATATAAAGAGGAAAGTTTTGATTTTTTGTTTGCATTGAATAGGCTCCGAAACTACTGAACCGATTTCAAAAATTCTTTCACTGTTGGGAAGCTACACTATCCCCGAGTAACATAGGCTATATTATATTTTCAAAAAAATTAGGGATCTTTAATAAAACTACAATAATGTAACCCACGGTGTAAAAAAAATAAGAAAACCGAAGCAAAGCGAGGGCGGTTACTCGTCATTAATAAACACATCAAACACGTCATTATGTTTACATGTAACAAGCCACATTTGAAAGGACAAGAACGAAATTTACTCTCCATTACGAAAATAGCCTCCGTACGTAGGTTGAAATGATTTTAAAATGGCTGAACGTCGCTTACGCTACTTGTATATGTTACAAGGAGATATATTAGCGCAATGTACGGAAATGATTAATACTTTAGTCAAAATGTTACATCATTTATAATTAATTTCAAAAGTCAGAAGCGGATAAAAATAATAGCATAACTGAAATTTCATTAAGAAACTAACTAAAAAGTTATTATGACAGCAACTATAATTTAACACAACTGCAAAAAGGGGAAGGTTAACTTAGACATATAAAGTCACACACGAATACCATATTCTGTTTCTTTGCTACCACATCTGACGTAACGATCCGGATACCGGATTTAATTACAATACGTAATTGTCGCGAACCTTAGAAGTTACACCTTTCTTCCTGAACGATTGTTTGAGAATATTATGTCAACTTACTCAATAGATACATGCATAACCAACAGATCGCGTTTTTCTGTGTAAAAATCATGAGTGCCAATACAGTTTCTCACAAAACGATATGTCACTTCAGAGTTTAGACTTTTAGTTCGAAAAGTAACCGCTGGGAGCGCTGTAGGGCTTACTATACTATTTTATTTCAGTAAATAAACGCTTCATTCAAAACTTAAGTATTTAAGTAAATATTATCTTATCTTCCTGTTGTACTAACGCCGCCATTATTTTCGTAATATCTGTCGTACCAAAGTTCACTGAACTTCTCAAGAATATTGTAGTGCAATGTATGGTGTTTATACAAAATAATAGAAAAAGGGAAAAGATCTTGTAAATAAAACAACCTCCCAGGCCGATGATACCTACTTCCTAGTAATATTATAAATGTGAAAGTTTGTATAGATGCTTATTGCTCTTTCTCGTAAAAACTACTGAACAGATTTTAATGAAATTTAGCACACGTAGACCATGATCTGGAATAAGACACAGGGTTCTTACTATCCCGTAAAACGCTAGAAGAGGACAGAACGCTAGTTAATCGTAATCGAAACGCGAGTAAAAGTCCACTGAGTTATAATAAAATAAATAATAAACGCTTACACACTCATACCCCCGCAGTAGGTTTTTACCTGTATCGCGGATGGCATGGACGACACAAAACACATCACAATAACACCCATGACTCGAGTACAAATATTTATCTGTCGCGTAAATATCTGCCTCGGCCGGGAATCGAACCCGAGACCCCTCGCTTCGCAGGCAGGGTCGCTACCAACTAGGCTACATAATTTAAAGGATATTAGCTTGCCCTCGCATTGCTTCGGGAAACGTGATCCATACATTCACAAATAGGTACTAACCGCACCCGAAACAACTTAATAGTCTCTAGTTATTATAAGACATTCAATAAATAAACTGCAGCTATAAGTTTAGACAAAGAATATGTCAAAGAAAATAAAGTGTTTTATACTATGTAAGTCTCGTCTCTGATATAAAAATTCTTCATTTGTGAGTTAATGACCGCAAAACCTGACTAGTAGATAGTTGTGAAATTGCTCAAAATTTTATACAAGATATATTCTGTAAAAAGTTTTTTGATTATAAATTAAGATGTAAACTATCCTATCTTTCAAGTTGGATCAAACTGCACACGGTGTCCTTTGATTAAAATCGGGTACATCGCGGACAAACAACGTGACACGTAATTTATATATTATATTAAGATAGGATTTAAATACTTTTATGTACTTTTTAATCCTAAATTCGATGAAGAATCGATGAATGAATCCGACACGAATGAAGAATGTAAAACGTTTTAAAACTTACAATTTGAAGAATACCGTCCACATACTTATTGGGCTCACCGAAAGGTTTACCGAAGCGAAGCGACGACATTTACTAGTTTTTTAATGAAAATAGCCTGTAAACGAGCTGACGATCCACCTGATGGTAAGTGGCTATCGTCGACCATGAACATCAGCAACACCAAAGGCATCACTGATGCGTTGCCGGCCAAGAAAGAGAGAAGAAAAAGAAAGAAAGAACTGGCTCTCAAGCCCCCAGCCGAAACACGACGGGTCGTTTGGCGTCTGACTCATGCTCAAGGGTGGTAGCTATCCAGGCGAACCCCATAGAGAAATAGTAATAGTAATAATGGTATTAATTAACAATTAAAATCAATGTTACCAATATAATCCCTCCGAAGGGCCCTACCATCAGCGGGCCGGATTTAGTTGCCTCTTACGACACTCATAAAACAAATAATATAGTATACTTATAACAAAACATTAAACAGCTAACGCACCTGCATAAACTTCGCACAATCCGAAAACACATTGTATTATTTGTTTGCGTTTAAGATTGTGTGTAGATATAAAATAGATACACATCATTTCGATAGGTAAGGGTTAACAAATATCTAAATGTCTTTGTTCAAAATCTACTCGATTGTGCCATTCGAAGATAAGTATAAGGAAAATGACAAAATAATATTAAGTTTAATTTAATCCACTAATATGTAATTGGGCGTTTGTGGGTTACGCTCTAAAACCGCGTGTGGAGATGCATTTTAAGGACAAGGTCAGTACACATAACTGTTGCAATCTTACAATATCTCCTTATTGTTCAAAATATTACTACACTTACACATATTACATTATAGTTCATTATGTTGTGTGTTTTCTTTCACTTAAGTATGTTATCTATACTAATATATAAAGAGGAAAGATTTGATTTTTTGTTTGCATTGAATAGGCTCCGAAACTACTGAACAGATTTCAAAAATTCTTTCACTGTTGGGAAGCTGCACTATCCCCGAGTAACATAGGCTATATTATATTTTCAAAAAAATTAGGGATCCTTAATAAAACTCCAATAATGTAACCCAAGGTGTAATAAAATAAGAAAACCGAAGCAAAGCGAGGGCGGTTACTCGTAATTAATATTAATACGTACATAATAAGTTAGTTAACCGCATTCGATCCTGGACCCTATGTACAGTCAGCATCAGAAGTAGCTTAACATTTTAGTACCTTGTCACATTACATTTCTTGAATTTGTCATAGATGTTATTAGGAAACCGTCGAAACAGTTACTATTACTAAGTTATAAAATGTTAAGTTACTTCTGATGCTGACTGTACAAGAAACTCACTACCACTTCTGGGATCTTTAAATACGTTTGTTATATGACGACAGGGACAACCTAGCCAAATTATTAGCGACCCTGCCTGCGAAGTGAGGGGTCCCGGATTCGATTTCCGACCGGAGCAAATATTTATGTGACAGATAAATATTTGTACTCGGGTCATGGGTGTTATTGTGATGTGTTATATGTGTCGTTCATGCCACCCGCGACACAGGTAAAAACCTACTGCGTGGGTATGAGTATGTAAGCGTTATTTATTTATATATTGTTGGCCTGGTAGCTTATCCAATGGTGCCAGTTTTGACATTCACATGAGTTTGATTCCGGAAACACGATATAAACTAATCTTTCATAATTATATCATCACATTTTTAAATATTATTACAATGAGTAGGTCTTTAACTACAACACAGATGATCATTTTATAGGAGTTTTACCGTTACATTTTTTTAACAATATTCAAGTTTTAATTATGTAAGTCGGTATAAACTGGCTATAATGGTATAGGAAACAATAAATATATCAAAAAGCGGAATTTTGCTTCTGTCCGTTCATGGTTTCACATAACGCGTTGAACTCTTTTGCTCGGAATGTAAAACCGGATATTATAGCACTAAATATTATTGCGGAAATATCCGTAACGCGGGTGTTCCGATAAATAAATTGGGGTTGTCCTTTACGTATACAGGATATTTGTTATAACGAGGCAATAAAATCATTTTTAAACGCAATATTTTACACGGATTTCGCACAAGACAAGTACATAAAATATCATACTACTATCTCATACTTTTTTCCTTACGTAATAAGTCATAATTACTCAAAGTTTGATGCTAATTGTCACTTAACTCGAATATACTACCTAAAATCAATTAACATAGAAATTTAATTGATATACGTATACAATTTCATTAAAATGCATTACAAAAGGCGTAAATAAAATCTCAATTTTGTATGTGTAAAGATTACCTTTTTAAAATACAATTTTCTCTCCATTACTCAATATTTCGGATATGTTCCAACGCGGGGAAATCGGCATTTTTATGGCTAATGCCCACGAACCTGGCAAGTTGCCAAACTGATTTAACTATAGAGGACTGTGATTTATGCCATGTTCCTGATGGTTTCTTGTTACCATCCATCATGTTACCATCAGCTTTTTGATGTCCACAGCTGGCCAAACTAAAGGCCTCCCCTTATTTGCGTCACTCCGATCGGTCTTGAGCCCTCTGAAGACAGCGTTTTTCACTGTCTTCCCCATGTCATCAGTCCGCCTGGTCGAGTAACCTGTACTCCCTTTCTGATAATTTTGTTTAATTAAAGCTTTGGTCAAAAAAACCTAGACCATCTCCATTATGAACAATCGCTTAATTCTGGCCCTACGCGCTTTGTAGAATATTGAATGTAGAAAAAACTCTTCAAACAAAATAAAGGACACTATTATGTGTTTCATAATCTAAATTTTACTAACAAAAAATAACCGACTTCAAAGTTTCAAAAACTACTTTTCAGATCTCGTTCAAATTTATGTGAAACCACATGACAAGCACCTGCTTTCGATTAAAAAAAGAATCGTCGAAATCGGTTGGCGTGATATTGAGTTATTCGTCAATTTGTCGCGCACATCTTAACACAAATTTACGACTTATGTGGTTTTCTCATGGATGCCATTGTCAGATCTCAATAAAATTTATGTGGGACTACATGACAGCCATTAGCTTTCGATTAAAAAAACAATCATCAAAATCAGTTCGCCCAGTCCAAAGTTCTGAGGTAACAAACATAAAAAAAAATTACAGTCGAATTGAGAACCTCCTCCTTTTTTTGAAGTCGGTTAAAAATATAGAAACACTGTTACTAGGTAATTTCAATAACCTGTCATTGGAAAGGCACTAGTAATCCGCAACTTAAGACCCCGGTAACTTAAGACGACTGTAAGATAAACCGCTTGCCTCTAGACTCTACTATAAGACCGCATAGATTATTTCTATTATATAAATGACGATACTGTTATTATAGGGGTTTCAGTGAATCCCACTGTTTGGGAATATTATTTAAAAATTTGAGGGAAAGATAAATGTTCCTGTTTTCATGTGAAATAATCAATAATATCCATCTTGATATCTTTCTGTATTAAATTTACATGTGGGTATATAAACTTATATAATATTGATTCGTATCGAAATCTAGTGCTTATTTTGTGATCCCACTTAAATTTGAGCTAGATCTGACGAGTAGTTTTTGAGTTATTTTGAAGTCGGTTATTTTTTCTTAGTAAAATACAGATTATACGGAAATTACGTGGACTGAGGATTATGAAATTTGACGCAGTTAAAGTTTGCATGGCTTACAATTTATTTGACTATACCATGCATTTGACACATACACACACAACACACACATGCATAATTACACAGAAATGTCAATGTGAAATAACTCCACGGTGTTAGTAACACTTACGGTCGAATTTTAACTACAGCGGGTGTCTAGTTTAAAAAATTAACAGACAAGTGACAGATGTCCCTGCTGCACTCAAGAGTCTCTTAACGATTACTTAAATCACTCCGCAATACAGAATTACATTACATCCAGCTAAGTAGACCCATCTAAATGTCTTTTTAAAATGATTTAGGGAGTTATAAACCCTTACGTAAACCTCCCCTTGAATCACTTTATAAATATTGATTTACGTTCGAATAACCTCATTCCTGCTAGTTACTCCTTTTATTTGGAGATTTATTCAGATACATCTAATGTTTTATTGTCAAGTACTTTTATCTATTGGAAAAACTTTATGAAAATCCGTGCATTATTTGAAATCGCCTTTCGATTATCGAAAGACTTTGTTTATTATTGTGTATTACATTATTATATTTATAATATGCGTTTTAAGTTTTATCTAAAGTACTGTATTTGTACTTATTTTTTACTAATAATAATAAGTTAACGTGCAGAAACCATTCTAACGCCATTCATCAATAGATATAACGTTGACGTAACATAATGCATTAATGCAGTTAATTTGAATATTGCGTTGTCTACTGACCAACTGGCCATGGTGTTACACCACCCTGGTGAATGAAATTGTTGGGAATCTATGGGATATAAATTATAAAATTGATATAAATTATTTTTTATATGCCAACGGTTGTATATTATGAATACAATGACTATTGTTCGTATGAACGTATTACCCGATATTTTCTTCTGAGGTGGAATAAGATTTTTGGTAGATTAATATTTGTATTTAGGCACATTTATTCATTAATTTTGGTTATTATAGCATTACTACTTTTTTACTTACTTTTATTTTATATTTCAGTTATCAAGATTTTAAAATAGTTAAACGAGTCCAAAATAGTGGATTTAAAAGAATATAAACCTTAAAAAATAAAAAGTAATTGCCAAAGTAATTGACCCCGAAGAAAATTTAAAAACCTATACACTGTGAATTTAATTTCACTATCCAATAATTACACTGTTTCAGGAACCGTTCGAATTGTCTAACAAAACCGGTCTGCATCTCAGTACTAACCCGATATGGAGCATTTTGGCTTTGCGCTTGAAACGATACCCCTCAAAAGCGAAAGTGTAACGTAGTCCTACGGAGCGGCGCCATTTTTTTTTATTCGCTCGGCCGCTCATACCGCATATATATAGCGTAGCTGGCGACTACCACGCATCATTCGCATTCAGGACTCCACTGCCTTCAGTGCAACCAACAAGCGCAGCATCATGAAGCTCACGGTGTGTTTCTTTGTGTTCTTGTGTCTGTGCGTGTGTCAGTGATCGGTTCCCTGGATTTCGCTCTCCTGTCCCAGTCGTTGCGCAACGCGGAAACATTACGCGTTCGCTTCGGCAATCCAAGGCGCTCATTAAAAGCCCGGAGCCTTTTGCGAGCTTCTAACTTTCGATTCTCGACTTATCATAATTTTGATCATTGCAATCGGTCCACGATTGAGCAACTAGTTATCGTTAACTGCACTCCTTTTGTCAGTCAATCAATCTTCCTTAGCTTTAAAGTAACCGAACTTGATTTTGAACCTTTGATTTCAGCTCGTGGCCGCCAGTCTGGTGGCTCTTCTGGCCTTCTCTAACGCTGAGGAGGCTAAGAAAGCAGAAACGGAAGTGGCAGCGACCGACAACAAGGCGGAGGCTGCCGACACAGACAAAAAACACGAAAAACGTGGGCTCCTCAACCTCGGTTACGGTGGACACGGGGGCTTCGACGGTGGATACGGCGGCGGATACGGCGGCGGATACGGTGGCGGATATGGCGGCGGATACGAAGGGGGCTTTGGCGGGGGCTACGGTGGCCATGCCGAAACTCACAAGACCATCACGGTGGTTAAGAATGTCGCAGTTCCCTACCCGGTAGAGAAACATGTCCCCTATCCCGTGGAGAAACATGTCCCCTACCCCGTTAAGGTACCAGTACCTCAGCCCTACCCTGTCGTGAAACATGTGCCTTACACCGTCAAGGAACTGGTCAAAGTACCCGTCCACGTACCTCAGCCCTACCCCGTGGAGAAAAAGGTTCCTTACCCCGTGCATGTCCCAGTCGACAGACCCTATCCCGTTAAGGTGTACGTACCTCAACCCTACCCAGTAGAGAAACACGTCCCCTACCCGGTCAAGGTACCTGTCCCCGCTCCCTACCCAGTTGAAAAGAAGGTTCCCTACCCGGTCAAGGTTCCAGTACATGTGCCAGCTCCCTACCCAGTCGTCAAGGAAGTGCCCTACCCCGTAAAGGTCCCAGTCGACAGGCCCTATCCCGTACATGTACCCAAACCTGTGCCTTACCCAGTAGAGAAGCCCGTCCCCTACCCGGTGGAGAAACCCGTGCCCTACCCCGTCAAGGTCCCAGTCGACAGGCCCTACCCCGTCCACGTCGAGAAGCCCGTGCCTTATCCCGTCAAGGTCCACGTGCCAGCGCCTTACCCCGTTGAGAAGCACATCCCCTACCCGGTGGAGAAACATGTGCCAGTCCCCGTGAAGGTCCCCGTCGACAGGCCCTACCCCGTTCACATCGAGAAGCATGTCCCCTACACCGTGGAGAAGCCCGTGCCTTACCCCGTGAAGGTTCCCGTCCCAGTTGTCGTCGGTCACGGCCACGAGTATGGTCATCATGGTAGCTACTAAGGGCTGCAGGAAGCAGACCGTCGAATGTGATATCTAATTCTAAGCTTAGCACTAAACACGCGCGCGGGCCCTCGGGTATCGCATCAGAGCGGACGATACGCCGACTGGGTTCTATACCCGACGACCCGCGCTCGTACCGCACTGATTTAAACGTCTTTTATAATGTTTTTTGTTTGTTACGATTTTTATTTTGTGAAAGACCGGTGAATGTTGCGTTTTTAATTACTTGAGTTGATGTACCTGTTATTGTAGCGAAAAGTGTCTTCTGTGTAACGAATGTCAGTAGATGTTTGTAAGAAATAAAAAACGTATGGTGACGCCGAGCCTTGTCTTATGTTCATTTTACGCTCCATTGTCTAATGCGGTAATTAGGTGGTGTATCGTGTTGTTATTCGAATAGCGGGCGCGGGTGTTTGCGAAATAAGAAATAATATGGCCTAGATTAGTATCGCATCGCAAACCACTCGGATCGCCGTTGCTTAGCTCTGACGAAACGTGGTCGGTTTGACAATAAACATGTATACGAGTAGTGCACGGCATTGTGTAATAAACTACATAATTATTCAATCTCCCATTTTATTGGCATGTGTGAGCAGCACACGGTAAGGACAAGGCTTCTTTCTACTAGTAATGGCACATTATAATAGTCATAGTCACACACACGACTGCTCGCTTTAAAGCACTTGTACAATATGTTAAGGAGGTAGGTCGAATATTGGTTGAATATTGAATGTTTTGTTAAATTTTACAACGTAATGTAAACTTCATTAATGTATATCTGAAAGGCTATTAAACTTTATAGCTTGCCATATTCATAAACATTACATAAACAAACAATCTAAAGTAGCTAACGTTAAAAGATGAAGATCACAATATAAGTGAGATAAATTATATTTTACTCTCATTTATTTATTACACCAATATAAATGTATTATTGTCTATTAAATAAGCTTCAAATGCGCAATAAATGGATTTAAAACTGCTATTAGTCTTTCCAATTATTGTGTTTTGATGGATGGTGCTCGTCAGGATATTAAGAAACGATGTTGGCAAATGTTACTAGTACATACGAAACGATTTCACCGTGTTCCCAGAAAGTTCCAGTTTTGCTTAAGCCGTAATTTATATCGAGTTAAATTATTAGTTACAAACTCTAGTAGATAGTTATTGTATTACTCAAGGATTACTTCATGTGACAAGCTGACTAAATGTTCGCGGTGAAATACGTAATATCCCACTTGATACTTTACGCACAATTTGTCTATAACTTGTTACTTCAGAAATCTTGATAATTAAAGTTTTCTTACGCCCCAACTCAGAGTCACTAACGGTTACTTAAATCGCTACTTAGTACAAAATTTGTACAGTGATTCTTTACTAAGGAGCGATTAAAGTAACCGTTAGTGACTCTGAGTTGGGGCGTTAATGTATTTTACTAAGATTTGACCGATACCAATAGCCGTTTTCAGAGAACGTACCTACTTGTTCAGTCAAAGCGACACTCACTGATTCAATCGTAAAGAACTTACAGTCACTAATGCTTTACGATTATAACATAGTCTTGCTTCCCAACACTAGAAATACGGTCATAAAGTGAAGTGGATCGGACCTAAAATACAAAGTGTCATGACGCAACATTGAAACAGTCGTGCAATACCTACATAGTTGAGTATACACAAAAAGTATACTATTTGTAAGCCATTAACTAGAGGTATGGAAACTAGTTCACGTGTTGTGCTTCCTCATGCAGAGAAAATGCAAGATACATGTTTGTAATACGCATTTTTTGAAGGCCTGAGTAAGTCATGGTGAACGACAAAGTGATCGTAGATCGTAACAAGAAGACTACAAAAGGGTTCCGACTACGACCTTCCCTACTATAGCAGTGATTCCAGCTGACAAGCCAAGGGTCCCAGGTTTGCTGCTGGCATATATGGCACAGGTGTCGTCACTGAGATCTTATCTGTTCGGATGTCTTGCTTTAAAACAATAGTAAATTAAACAATTTGAAGAAGAATTGCTTGTTTCCATTTTACATTACCACACATCCATTTACAGATCCACACATGTAATAAAAAGTCATCAATAATTATTTGATATTAATAAAAATAAAATGCAATCTATTGTATTTTAAAATAATATTCAGCTATTTCAGTCAATAGATTTTAATTTCACAATCAAAGAAAGAAAGAAATGTTTATTTTACCTATCAAGACAAAAACTACCAATTACCGAAATTGCTCCACATTTTCACTAAATACAGTTAAATAAACACCGTTATTAAACAACACGACCTAAGGCAATACCCAAAAACGTTAGGACACAACAACCTGACAATACACACGTCATTTGAAGTATTCCGACCGCAATGTAACGTGGAATACGTATTGCACACTAACCAGTATTGCACACTTCTCACGTAAGATTTAATAATATCAGTGAGTGCATCAACTGGACAAAAACGCATTCCAGCCGCGTTAATAATAATGCGTTGAGCTGTCGACCTGCAATCAGTCAATGCTGTATTCATCGATGTTGAAATGTATTTAAAGGTTTATACACAGTCCTGAAAATACTATACTATAAATGGCTCACAAATAATTTGTATAATGATATCTTCCCCTCTCCCCCTTCGTAGTTATACCCAGATATTGCTCCTATGCATGTTGATATCTATAAATATTTTCTAATTAAGTGCTGTTATTTTTGTGAGAGGATAGTGCTACAATAAAATTTGTCTAAGCTATATTTATGCTATATTTATGATACATGGTGTTTTCAGGTTCATGGAAAGTTGATTAATCCAACTTAATGAAAAACAATAAGAATCAATCTATTATTTTCTATTTATTAGGGTGAATAATAATGGTACCTTAACTAAGGTATTAAAATAATATTTATTTATTTATTTAATACCTAATATTACCCCCGTATTCAACAACAATTCTTGTCTAAGTAAAGAAGCAATACTATGCGAAGTAAGGCATTTCTCAGTGCGTTAGTCATGGCAAGCCTTCTGTTTCACAGTCGACCCTTAAGTATCACTTGGCTGTGCGGACGCACAGAGCTGTATACAGCCCTCTTATTGGTCCATTTGATGCGGCAAACTTCACTCTAGTCATTTGACACAGGCAAAAGACAAAGATAACAATACAAATTATCGATCCTTTCTTTCTATTTTGATAGAAGTCAAACCAATACTATGCGTTCGGTAAAGTAGCTCGGCAGCTACTTTATCGATTTTGACAAACGCACAGCGAAGGACTTCAATCAAGTATTGTTTACGAAATGGTTTTAATGCCACTATGCACTCGCAAACACTGTGAGACCTCACAGTGTTATTCTTGAATACGGGGGTCAGTCTGTTAGTAAGAGATGTACGAGGTCATATAAGCCTCATTGATATGTGCTCCTATGTAACATAAGGAAAACGGACAGTGTATTGGGTTCTTTATTACTTTTTGAGACTTTTTGCACTTTCCACGAATGTGATGATAGCTGGTAATTGAGTCTTATTGATATTGAGCAAAATAAATTATTCTTACGTCATAAGGGTTTTAAATTGCTTTCTTGAGTAAGGTTCAAGCATAATATTCATATATTAATGTGAATGGATTCTGATGTATTAACATAATTTGTAGAAATTCCGGAAAAAACATCTAAGTATTTTTATAAATATATGTCTTTACTTTGGCTACATAGAGTCCGAGAAATTAAAGATTGAAGGAAAATAGAACTATGTTCTACGAGATTTTTAACTCTATAAAATTAGGGAAGAAGTAAGGTAAATAACTGGGTTTGTAAATAGCATCAAAATTTACATTGGCCTTAATTATTCAAAATGCTCTTAACTCTTAACCAAGTAACCATTGCTGATTTGCACAGAGATTCCCATCGAACATTCCGTTCAAATCTGGCCTTGTACTGCATACTTCCTTCCGGACACGCAATAGTTCCCGTCATTGTAGATAATGTCCAAGAGGAACTGAGTCGGTAATTATTTATTTTAATTGCCTATTTATGTGTGAGATGTACACAGTATATTTAACGACTGGCTAATTGTCTTAATTGTGTGTTTTTATTTTCAATTTCTTTTCAATTTTCGTTTTTAGCCCTATAAATAAGCCCTATAAATAAGAATAATTTTAAAAATATCCTAAAATTAAGTCAAGGACACACATCAGACCGAGAACGGAAATTAAAACTAATCATTTAAATTTCCGCCTCGCTAGAAATCGAACCCAAGTCCCTTGGTACGGCCATCCGGCACGGTAACCCATCGTCATAACCTAACAATAAGTAAGTTTTAGTTTTACCATATTTCTTTATGTTATGTTAAGTACCCGGATGACCGAGTTTTGCTCGGTTTTTTTTGGCAAACAGCGCCATCTACTGACTTTAGTAGACGTAGATGTAGCTTTAGTGTTGCTACTTGTCAATAGATGTCAGGAAAAGTCTATTGTAGCAGTTTTTCATTGCCTAAAACACGGATAAAACGAAATTTTCTGAAAATGAATCCTAGCTAGATCGATTTATCGCCCCGGAAACCCCCTGCATACTAAATTTCATGAAAACCGTTGGCGCCGTTTCCGAGACTCAGAAATATGGGGTTTTCCAATAGGGACTTGACAATTTTTTTTCAAAATAAAATGAAAACCATTTGAGATATTTCAAAAACTTTATTATCGGGTTGAAGTACATTCAAAACATTTATGAATGGAACTCGACTTCGCTTATATGGCCACCGTGGGCACATTTGCAGTCGGCCACAAGCCACACAACACACGTTACAATCGATTTATTGCGTGTTATCTCAAGAAATGGACCAGTCGATTGGTCGCCTCGTTCGTGCGATTTAACGCCTCTAGATTTTTTTCTTTGGGGCTACGTCAAGTTATTGGTCTATGCTAATAAGCCGACGACGTTGGAAGAGCTCAAAGCCAACATTGAACGCGAAATAGCAGCCATTTCGGCCGAAATGTGTGGCCGAGTCATGGAAAATTGGTCCAACAAATCGATCGCCACAAATGTGCTCGCGGTGGCCACATGAGCGAAGTTGAGTTCCATTCATAAATGTTTTGAATGTTCTTCAACCCGATAATAAAGTTTTTGAAATATCTCAAATGGTTTTCATTTTATTTTGAAAAAAAGTTGTCAAGTCCTTATTGGAAAACCCTATATATATACAAGAATTGCCCGTTTAAAGGTATTAGATTAGATTAATTAGAGCTACCTGTATGTTAACATTGACTCGTGTAAAAAAACAAGGATAGTATAAGGTATTAAGTAATTAACCTTTGATTAAGTATTATTGCGCTTCTAGTTACAAAATCTAATAAAGTTACACAATCAAGTACTGGCAATAAACATAAACTTGTTCAGATTGATTTAAATGACCTCAACTGACGATCAGACGACTACCCTTTCAACACCATGTAAATTAGATCCGTTACAGATCCGGTAAGATACCTACATTGCACATTATACCTTGACCAGTTACCGATACCCACAAGACATGGCTTACAAAAAAATGTTATTACTCTGTGACGGAATTCTTCCTAGATCATGATAAATAAATTATAAAATAAAATTTACCTAAATGACTAGAAAATTATTGACAAATTATAATATTAATATGAACGTAATAGATATTTTATATTGTGTGATAAAATGTAATGTTAATTTAATATAATGTAATCTATACTAATATATAAAGAGGAAAGATTTGATTTTTTGTTTGCATTGAATAGGCTCCGAAACTACTGAACCGATTTCAAAAATTCTTTCACTGTTGGGAAGTTACACTATCCCCGAGTAACATAGGCTATATTATATTTGGAAAAAATTTGGGATTCTTAATAAAACTCCAATAATGTAACCCAAGGTGTAAAAAAATAAGAAAACCGAAGCAAAGCGAATGCGGTTACTCGTGTAATATAAAATTTGAATGTTAATGTAATAGATAAATTAAAATTAATATTAAAATTATTACGGTTATTGTACACCCGTAATGAGTCCCTGTTGAGAATATTTAATCTCTGTATAACATCTTACGTGTACCAACAGAAACAATAAGGATTATTTCTATTTCTATTTCATGTCACACCTAACAGTCACCGACTATGGTGTCACACATTACTGTCACCACACCGACGATGACGTGGTAATGTGTAGGTACCTCAGCAGTGATTAGCAATCGATTATTCATTGAACGTTCAAACGTTGCGTCAAGTAGAGTAAATCAACATAACTTTCCATGAATCTGCTAATAGCTTATCGTTTTTGATATACTGATGAACTGATGATCGGGAGTCTCGACTGTTGTATTTGTTCAGTTGGTGTTCAATTGGCGGTCACTGGTTTAGTTATTCAGTATTACTTTTAACAACATTTTTAACTATTGGGCTTGTTTTTTCTTTTTAGTTTTTATTACGCCCGCAACATCCCGCCGGTACGGACGACGCGGTTTGCCTCGTCATTCGTTATACGCACCGCGAAGGACTGGAATGACTTGCCTGCGTCGGCGTTCCCGCCAGCCTATGACGTGGATGTCTTCAAGAAAAGAGTGAATAGGCTTTTTCTAAGTTAATGTGCTCACCACCTTGGACCACATCTACACTTACCATCAGGTGGGATTGTGGTCAAGCATTAACTTATTCGTGTTAAAAAAATCGTTGACAGTTTTTTTTTTTTTTTGTTCGAAATTATTCTTTAATACATTTCAACTTTCATTGACAACATCTAATAAGGGAAACAACAGGAAACGCATGCAACTCGAAGAGATATGAATATTGATGGACAAAGGGGTCCAGAACGACCAAAGAAAATAAGGATGGATCGTGTGATATGAAAGATAGTGTGTAAATGTAGAGATGATGAATGCTAAGGAATTATTGAAGAGAAAAACACATTGCGCCGACCGAAAATAAAACTGTGAAATTGGCAGGATGATAATGATCTAATAAGGGCATCCAATGCCTAAGGTGAAGAGATTTTGTACAACCTTCGTTTAAATATAAAGTAATTACGTAGGATAATAAAAGTAGCTGCCACTATTTCGGCACCTGTCATTTATAAATCACACATTACAAAATAATTTCGCGGCCGCTCGTTACATATCTCGTGTATGTTTTACAACGGTTACTGAGTTACATAAGCCGTACACGAAATACTGGTTCATAATAGTAAGCAATACTTATGTTACTGTAATTTTGTGTGAATTATAAAGTGAATGTCATTAATCATGATGCAAATGAATAATATTTGTATTAAAAGTTACCGAAACTAAGGATCGGCCAATTTCTATTATCTATAATATTCATATTTGTAATATTCAGGGTCACATTTTTGAAAAACTAGCAATTTTATAAACATATTGGCATAACTTGCATGACTTTCAAAAAGTGTTTGTAAACAAACCAATTTTGAATAAAAACATTTAATTTGATTTGATTTGAGATAGAACCAGATATAATTGGTATTCAGTAATCACGAGTCTACGTACAAAATTACAATAATTATTTCTGTTTATGAATGTAACAGTGTTTCAATGAATCGATTGGTTTTTTTATGTAAATAGCTGTCAAACGAGAAGACAAACCACCTGTGGTCACCTTTGCACATGGATATCAATAACACGATTATTATTATCGATGAGTTACCATCCAGAAAATAAGAGAGGAACCCAAAACATTCAGGCCAAATAAATATACTTAAATCTACACATAATTCGATTACTTCACTGTTAAAAACTGGCATTAACCAAACGGAACTTGTCACTCAAGCTTATCTGAAACTATGAGTGTCATAAACATGTTGCAAATATAGGAGACAAGCGGATAAAGATGAAGAAATACAAAGCAATGATTAGTGACAAGCTAATGACTCCAATAAATAATAATAATAATAATTACTAATAATTACTGCAAATGAAACAGGTGCAAAGAATTCTAGAAGGAGAAGACATTAAGTATTCCTATTGCCCAAAGGTTGACTGAGAGAGGATGTTTTTAGCATTAATTAAGGTACTAAGGTACAACCATTAGCATAATGTAAGGTACAAAAAAGATTATTATCACTTTCAACCTCGAAATATTTCAGAATAACTTCTAACTTAAAAGTCATAAACTCCGAGTAAATCTCAGTTGCTCCATTGGCATTTATGATGATCGATCATCGGTGTTCTCGCGTGAAACTATATTTTGATGGATGAACCGAGTTCACAGCAAGCACCTCTTGCTGCAACCGATGACTACTAATTACCAGCTTGAGTTATCTTTATAATCGCCAACGGTAATAATATTTACAAAACAAAAGTTATTAAATATCATATTTTTGAAGTTACTTTTGGCGCATTTAGAAAAAATATGAGAGTAAAATTTTTACGATGCGTGCCCACAGCGACAGCCAAAACGCGACATGATGAAGTTAGCTGATAACTGTCTCTGAAGTTTCCGTGTTACGATGCGCGCGCATACCGAGATCCAAAAAGTGGCATGATGAAGTTAGCTGATAACGGATTCTTTTTTAAAAAAATGAGCTGTGGTATACGGGATGAAATCTTTAGCTATTTTTGTTCTGTTAAGCTAAAGAAGTATAACTTCTTACGTGCGTACATAACCCCTTACATAACCCCTTTTAACCCCTGACGCAAAAAGAGTGAGTGCTTTTATCAAATACTCTAAATGTACTAGTTAACGTCACATACCAACGCAATTCAATCTGATAACCGAGGATTGGCTCACAACGACAATACACATATGTCGTCAACGACATCCGTCACAGATCGCCATGGGCTGTGACTCCGCAGTCCGGAGCAAGTGGTGCGACCTTGCGGGGTCGCGTGCCAGAACGTTAATAACAGAAAGAGAAAACGTAAATAAGCCTTCTGTAATGATGCGGTTACATTAGCGGAAAAATGTACCGCAACCGATCAATGTCAGTAGGTAGATAGAAGATATTTGAGTAAATCTATGCACCTATTTATAAACGCAATACCTATGTCCTGTACCATGTACCATACCTACAAGTTATTTTGAAGTCGTGTCTGTTTGTCGGTTTGTCTGTGTGTTTGATCACGCTAATCTAAGAAACGGTTTAACCGATTTCGAAACGGTTTTTTAAGTTGGAATGTCTTTCCAACTTGGCAAAAAATAAAGAGAAACTAACCACAGATACTAATAAGGATCTCGACCTATATTTTTGTCAATATAGGTAGGTACCATTCCTATTAACACTAGGTATTTTATCAATTATTATACACACAATTTTTTTGTAATGTTGATTGTAAAACAAAACTTATTATAAAAAAAACTGATTATAAAAAAAAATTGTAAACAATATTGGCGACATTGTATGTGAGACTACGTATCTTCTCTTCGAACGTTCTAAAGTTTTAAGTTTAGTTTTAAGTTTTAAAAACCTTCGAAAGTGAAGCTCGTTTAGTCATTAATTATACACACTAATTTTTTGTTTTACAATCAACATTACAACAAATTAGCAAACAATCAATTAAATCTGTCATACTAACACATAGGCATGGCACAGGCAAAGGTTAACGACCGGGTCGGCACCTTAAGGTGAAGGCCGAGTCAATAAACGCTAGCTCAAATATTATAAAAATATTTAGCCTACGAGATAACAGTTATATGTTTTTTCTTCTCAGTGTGTCAACCGATTTTCTTTTTTTTCTTTGGTCTCTATTTTTATTTTTTATTTATTTTTTAATTGTACTGGAAGAATTTGTATTGTATTGTTCATTTCAATGATTCGAATTTCGACCACTGGGGGAACAGTGGTATTAAGCTGGTATTAGTCTACTTTGCAACAATCTTAACCAAACTTAATAATATTAATAATAATACTAGCATAATAACAATGGATTTCCGCAAAGTAACGCCTGATACTATTAACTATATTGGAACAGTGGTAATAAAAAATACTTAAATTAATGCGCTTTTGCACGTTCCGCTACTACAACCACTGAAAAAGCTTTCTTACACTCGTGCAAGCAAAAGCAAGGAAATCTTAAAAATATAAATAATCATTTTTGTTATAAAATTTGGAAGATGATGTTTCGATTCATCGTACAGATTACAAAGATGTCAAAGTTGTTAATGAGAGTCTCTTGAATCTTTCGAAATCGTAAGCATTAGAATAAAAGCTATGGGTTGATAATTTTAATTACCACCTAATTAAGGCACCTTTTAAATAAAATCTTGTTTTGAAATATTTAGCCACAGCAGAACTAATTAAATTTCGATAGCAAGTGGTCGGCGGTAACCAAGATCAACCACACTGGCCCAATTCATAAAATATTGCGCTCACTTATTAGTATGCGTATACATTACAAATTGACTCACAAATTCAATATCGTAGCGTACAAAAGTATGAATGAGTGAACGGTTTTTATGATCGTATTATTGTAATGAGAATTCATTAGTGTCATTCGATGAACAATGTTTTACATGCATTGTATTCTGTTTACCATTTACATGAACGGGAACACAGCTACACTTAGCGATGAATGGATGCATCATTAAGTTAGTAGCGAGTACTATGAATGATGATAATAAGATACAATGCGTATAGCAAATAAAGCAAATAATAATAGCAAATAAAGTTATTACAATATATCAACAGTAACCACAGCACCAATGGATGTCGACACCATCGACATTTAACAGGTTTCTTCCGAAACGTAGTATCATCAGTGTAAATTGATTCTATGAGTAGCAAAGATTATCACAAATGATATGATACCTACAAAATAACCGGTGCTTAAAATCCAAACAAAACTATGTACTCCAAATAATTATTTATTTAAAAGTTTATTTTCAACTTTCAAAATTAACAAAGACATTATTATGATTAGATAGTTGTTATTAAAATTCACAAATGGTACTCAAGAAAGTGTTACTCATTTATAAAATTGCATTTAATACCGACTCACTCGCGTCTCCACTCTCACTATCACTTCACTTTCGTTATCGCATATTATTTCACTCTCATTTTCGTCTGCTTGCTCTGCTGAACTTACTTTCATTGATTCCGTTCCATTGCGTGCTTTAAGTTATTTACAGACGACATAATGGAGCATTTTTTAAACGCACGTCGTTCTTTTTTTCTTTTTAAATATGGATTAATAAGAAAAAGTCTAGACTAAAACCATAGAAGAAATAATAGTACTTATCTAAAACTAACCAAGGTTAATCAGGTTATGGATGTTGCAATTAAATTTTAAATTCATACATGGAGCTTAGCATGGATTAATACACCTATAGAAATCGGTTTTAAAATGGAATAAAGGTCTGTATAAATTTGTTTTGATTTGCTTTTAATTAATACAACAAGTTGATTTAAAATAAAATTTAAAATAATTATATCTTTCGTATTGTTACATTTTTAAAGATTAAAGCTAAACTTCTATTAAAGTAGTACATACTACATTATATTTCATAATATGAAATGTAATGTAATATTATACTCGTACATAAAATATTCAATTTTACCTCCATATGTGAATTTTAATCTCTACAATGAATTAATGGCAAAATGGTTCTGTTAATATTACGGTTAAATCGAAGTCGTCCGCGTCTCAAACGCATCTGATCTGAACACCATCTGCGCACGTGAATGAGGTTTGTGGGTCACCACTGTTGGAATGTTGTTTGTATTTTAAGAATATGTATTATCAAATGAATTATCCAAGTAATGTAACAAAGCATCTTTCACGTTCCAATGTCGATTTACCGTTAAAGAAGCGGTTTGATGGTTGTTAGCCTTGTTAGCTTTTAATATAAACTTTGATGTGTTTACATTTGGTTTACATTAGTAAACGTTACATTTATTACATTAGTAAGCTTTACCTGTGTGGTTGTCTGTCTAATATGTAATAATATGTTTGATTGGCTATTTTTTTTTATAAAGTTGATTATCAATTTTATGTTGTATCTTCCTTATGTATACCCGCAACTATGTACGTCCGCTGAAGTGTTGTTTCTACCCCCAATTTTACCCCTTTCTAATTAAGAAGAGCGAATTTCAAATTACAAGTAAATCTCTATTCTTACACAAACTCTTTGTGTAACCACCTTTGTGGTACCAAAATCTTTGGCATTTGCTTATAAATTATAAGGCAGTTACGCAATGCAAAACTAAAATAATAAAGACGTTGACGTTAAAATATTTGCATTCTGAACATCACCCAAAATCATACATCCTATAAATTCTTATAAATAATGTTGTGAATACTAAAACATTAGTTCAATGATGTCAAGTCTAGGCCATGAACATAATCTGAATATGGAATATCTTTTGTAACATCAATGATAACTTTTTCGTTACATAATGAATCGTATAATTAAACAATTCATTATTGTTTATTTGAGATATTGCTCTCATAACATTTTAAATCATCTTCATTAATTCAAAACATGCTTCTTTATTTAGACAAAACATAATTAAATAAGTAACTGTCAGTTATCTTAATTAATTCTACTGTTTTTTTTATTGCTTAAAAGTAGTTAATTGGTCTGGCTGGGATAGTTTTGTAATATCTAATGGTCAATCTATAGTTTTTGAGTGGACTAGTCTCTCTGTATACTTTAGCTTCACAGTATATTTATAGTAATGTACTTTTTATACGGAATAATATAAGCGCGTATAAAGAATATTGTGATATCCATAATCGCCAAACAAGAAAATGCACCAATTAGTTACGTCATCTTACCGTCTTTCTAAAGTGAAGCGATCTTTTATGGGGCTTGGTGTACAATTCTATAATAAAATCCCGAAGTTCGTAACTTGCCAGTGGAATTGTTTAAGAAACATGTAAATTCTCAACTTTTAGGCAAAGGTTACTGTACTGTAGGTAAGTACTTAAATGACAAAGACGCATGGAAATTACCAGCTCTACAACCAATATACCAATAATTTTTTATTTTGAAACATACGCTGAGGAGTTTCTTATGGCTTTTCTTCTCCTCCATGACAAAGCACTTTCTCAAAAAGCTGGTTGATTAAAAAAATTACGTGCATAAGTGTATCAGTGATACCTATATAAATAAATGATTTTGAATTTGAATTTGAATTTGTCAAACATCTTGTAGAAAATCTTTGTAACAGTTTTGGGTCCTTTCGTCTTCAGAAAATCCTAGTTCGGCATAGGTGCATGGTAACTAGCTATAATGTATGGATTTTTTAAGTGTTAAATATTTTGTCTACAAGTTACACATAGGAAACAACAAAACAAAAGACATCAAACGGGCAAATTGTTCAAAAGTTGGTAAACAAAGAATGCACTATAATTTGAAGCCAAGTAACGCCATCTACCGAGGTTATACTTCACTAACTGACATCCGTTACAAAAAATCAAAAATAAAATGTTGGATGTCTAGTATTGTTATTAACTCAGCCGCATTGGCAGCACTGAGTATAACTACTATTAAACTTGAATTATTATAATGCAACCTAAAATCATTATTATCTCTATTCAAGGAATTTGTTTCCGCCTAAGCGAAGTTTAAAATCTAAGTTGAAAGTCAAATTAAGTTTTTTAGTAGCTCCTTTAGGTAACCGTTCAATAGTAATAAACAATATGTCTATAGGTAGGTACTTATGTAAGCACTTATGAAGTTATACTTACTTCTTTAGGGTAGTTAAGAAAAACAATGTTTTTGCTTAAACCGACCAATAGACGAAGTTAAAGAATAACTTTCTTGGAATGATAGCGCCATCTAGTAAGATTATTGGAACTTGCGTGTAAGTGTTACTTTGCAAAAAACGCAAAAGCGAAAGAATGTTAACATACATGCACGAGAATGCTCTTTGTAGTTCTTAAGCCGTCCGCATGGGTATATGGCAGCACTAAGCATCGGAAACAGCGCATAATATTTTTAAAAATATATTTTTATTTTTATATATTTTTTTTAAGATTTTTAATGAACAAAAAAAATATATTTCCTACAATTTACATCATCTAGATACTTACCATCATGTTCATCCATTGCCAAAAACAGTCACTTACCTGTAATAAAAAAAAATATTAGTATAACGAGCTAATGCATTGAAAATATCGACGTAATAATATCTATAATAACCACGACATCTACGTCTCTATTTCAGAAAGTACACCTGTAAGTGTCACTGACCTAAACATTTCCTTCCTTGAATTACCTTGCTTCATACAAGTTACCAAGCATCGGGATAATCAAAGTCGTGATAGTTAAATTGAAAATAATAGCCACCTATGTGTGTGTGAAGCGCTCTATTTCATGCGCCTGCGCAATTCTAGATGCATAAACCACAGCCATGAAAACTTTACTCTCCCCAATATTTTTCTAGACCCGCTGTACAGGTGAAGTTCGACCGTAATTCAATTTGTTATAGATTAGTTTCCACATTTTTCAATATTATATTTTTTTAATAAATGTTTAATTATTATATTATAAAAGTATATATTTATAAAATTTATAATTATATTATAATTATATATAATTTATATTTATAAAAGTTTATATATTATAAAAGTAGCTTTTTGTACTTTTTCCCTATGTAAATTTTCACTAAGTATACCAAATCTGACTCCTACATACATTATGGACGCTACATTATTTTGCATACCACATAAATAACTATAAACAGATATAAATTTCAAGTATTCAGGTCGTTTCATTGCAGTTGCGTTAATAACAGCAATAATTTACTACTTAGTTATTTTTCAGTAGTTATTAATTGTGTAAGTTGCCAAACGTGTATCGTTTGATCGATGCATCTGATTGCTCCATTAGTGCGTTTAATGATGTGTTGCCGATATAATTATATCAATCAAGGATTTGTTTTATATCTTACTGTCAATTTTAATTAAATGACAGTTAAATTGTATGATAAGCTGCTTTATTTACATGTCAAATGTTATCGAACAAAATGCTCGAAGTTACGTTACAAATAGGAGCTAGCGAATGGACATGTAGATCCTTTGATGGTAAATTAACACTGGCAAATCAAGGATTTTTATTTTGTTGCGAGGGGGTCAACTGGTGACGAAATGAAAATAAACTTATTTCTTTAGTGTCACAATTTAGTGGACAAAGTGGACTTAAGTGGACAAATTATGGGGAACTTGAGCCCCTTAATCTTGAGCCGTTGATCAACAGGATTTAAAAGGTGATGCTGGAATGTACTCAACATTAAAGGACCAATAATAATTAAGGGCCTTGGTACCATTGTGTGATCAACAGGATCTATTACGTTGCATCATATTGAATGAAATTCAAGTCTTTGAAGTTTATAAAAATATATATAAACTATTGTATCGTTGTGTTGTACTTCATTTTTTACACCCATGGCCTCAAGTTTTGTTATTTAAACATAACGCATTAGTAAAATGACGAAATATTGAATATAAGTCGAACAAAAAAACTGATTGACTGCCCTACTATAGAGAACTAGTCATGGGAACCTGAGCCATATTCCATTGGCTATACAAATAGTATATCTACTGGATAAAAATATGGAAGTGCAGTTTAAGCAACGAGGTAACTTGCACAGTCGTGTAGTAAAGTGGTTCGTATTATGCAAATCGTTATAAATAGCTCGCACGCATTATGAATTCGTGATTTAATATCGGGAAACATTTATGTAGTAATTGCAGGTCTACAATCACAACTTTCTTGGATAGGTAAATTCATAAATAAACCTACTGAATTAAATTAGGCCATAAGATTTTACTGTAATGTATATCTACTCTACATTGAATTATAAAAATGTCTAACAACTAGATTTACGCAATTATAAAATTAGGTGAATTACGTAATAAATATGTCGAAAGGATTTGCATGCTTGCAAGCAATAGACTTTCACACAATAACAAGTTTTGAAATGGTAATCCATTTTAATATGACCATTACAATAAAATTTAATAGTACTTAAACCTGTGATAAGAAATAAATGGGCTTCTGTTATGATACTGTAGCAAAGCTTTCCAGATTCGATTCCTGCTCGTGGCAGACCAGACACATGTCACCTTATACATATATGTTATACTACAGGTTTTCACTGCTTACGACTTTGTTTTGTGTACGTAATCCTCACACAAGAACTTAATGTGGGCACATGAGTGTAAAAATAGTGATTTTTTATTTCTACCTGCGTCTAATGCTATGATAAATCATTAGAGTTGAATGGTTTAATTAACCCAGGTAAATTATCCAAGTAATGTATTTCAAATTAAGGATAAATAAATAATTATATTATCATATTTACAATTATTTCTATTACTTTTCGCCCTGATGGTACAACTAGTACAAAGCAATTAAATTAAAACGGAAGAAAGCGCGTGCGATCACACTGAATCATTGAATCTCTTTACGCAATAGTAGTGATGTACCCGTTTCTTATCGAATAGATAGCATAATGTTGAACGCTAGCTAATACTGAAATTTTTTTTGGAGTTTAACTCCTTATCTATCGATTTCATATTTAAGCCCGTGGTATGAGATTTTATCGGGAGTAAAATTAAACTTTTCCGTTACGTTTTAACTTATGCGTTATGTTTTTAATTCGCAACACAGAATCTAGATGGTGTTGGATGGATGATCAGTAACAACGCCATGTAATGATAATAATTATCTTGGTACATTCTATTCTGATGAGGTAAAACAATCATCATTATCATTATTATTTTTTTTGTATTTTTTTTGTAATTTTTTTGTCTATTTTATGTAATATAATGATATTTGGTTTGTAATTCGGGCTCATGATATTTACGTTAATAATAAAGTATAATTCTCGACTGTACATATCGACAATCGATAGGCTGGCTTGATATCGCTACAACACTAGGATTACGTATATTGATCGAGATCTTTCTTATGTTAACAAACTTGTGATAAATTTATCCATTGTGTTTATACGGAAATTGGTAACTAATATTTAGTGTTTTACACATAGTTCTGGCAAATGATGGAAGCATGATAACAAGCTTTATGTTATATGGCATATTTTTTAATACTTACAATATTATACAATACAGATCACTCACGGTAATAAAACGAAAGGTTTCGGGGTCGATTCTCGGCAGATATCTATTTAGTAGAGGTAGATTTAGGTTTAGGTTATAAGATTGTTAATTTTGGGGTCTGAGGTTTTCAATTTGATTGTATTTTTTTATGTTAGCTTAGAACTCTGTCATTTATGAACCAATTTGGAAAATTCTTTTTTATTTTAAAGGTATAAAAGTAAAGTCAAAGTATTTAATAAAAACAGGCATTTCGACGCCGTAACGTTAAGTCTCGTAATATTAGAAGAAGCCAATCGTCAATAGATGTGTAGGTTAGGGAGATTTCCCAAAATTCTAACAGCATTCAGGAAAGCGAACAGCATTATCTATACTAATATATAAAGAGGAAAGATTTGATTTTTTGTTTGCATTGAATAGGCTCCGAAACTACTGAACCGATTTCAAAAATTCTTTCACTGTTGGGAAGCTACACTATCCCCGAGTAACATAGGCTATATTATATTTTCAAAAAATTTGGGATCCTTAATAAAACTCCAATAATGTAACCCAAGGTGGAAAAAAATAAGAAAACCGAAGCAAAGCGAGGGCGGTTACTCGTCAAATATAAAATAAAAGCGTGTAAAATAAAAAAATAAAATCCATTTCCATCCTAATCAAATTTCAAAATCGAAACATCTCCTATTTTAAACTTACCTCATCGTGGACTAAATCATGATTATAGTAATAATCTCCTATTTTATTATCTACTAAAATGTAAATGACGTTTAATAGTATGCATAATATCTCTATTATGTAACCGATTAAAACCCGTCGAGTACTTAATATCTTAGAATTTCAATATGTAAGTGCAGTCACCATAGGAAAGGTAGCGTGAGTTACGACTTATCTAACAAAAGGGACAAGGAATTCAATTTACTTTGTTTATAACAGAGAAAGACTGTAACTAACGATGCTGATTGTATCAGATACTAAAGGTTTAGTCAGTGGGTAAGAATTAAATGGCTTTAAAGCTGTAATAGACTGGACCAAAATATCTTGAGCGTTTCCATAATTTGGACGGCACATAAAGTAGTCACTCCTGGTGAAGTGTATATGCCATAGTATACATACTTGTAGTATACACAACAAACACTACCTCAGTGCCTGAAGTCGAAGGTGTTCGAGCAGTGTGTGTTGCCAGTGATGACATACGGATCCGAGACGTGGTGCTTTACTATTGGCCTGATCCACAAGCTCAGAGTTGCGCAGCGGGCTATGGAGAGAGCTATGCTCGGTATTTCTCTACGTGATCGCATCAGAAATGAGGAGATCCGTAGACGAACAAGGGTAACCGACATAGCTCAAAGAATTAGCCGGCTGAAGTGGCAATGGGCTGGCCACATAGTGCGAAGGACCGATAACCGTTGGGGAAGAAAGGTCCTCGAATGGCGCCCACGTCTCGGAAAAAGGAGCATAGGACGCCCCCCGACCAGGTGGACTGACGACCTGAAGAAGACAGCGGGCATCCGAAGGCTCAGGACCGGTCAGAGTGGCGCAAGTTATGGGAGGCCTATGTCCAGCAGTGGACCTCTAAGGGCTGATGGATGGATGGATACATACTCGTAGTATACAGTCTCTTGCGGTGTGACCCGTTAATCACTGTCACTTACGAAGTGGTTATGTAGGTACTTTGTGGTAACTGAAATTGTAAGAGGGCAAATGCGGCTACGGAAAACAGTATCTTCAGCCATCCTGTATAAGCCCGATCAATCCAGACTAGAATATCATGTTTTGTAAGTAATTGTTATGTAAGAAAAATCATAATAATAATCCTGGACGCCTCCCCTAATTGTGACCTATTTGCGGATGAATGGAATGTGATTTTGACAGAATGCCTGCAGTATTGTGAACGAATGAGTGATGTATGCATGAATTGATTGACTTTTTCTTCATTTTAATAAATTAAATTGTAGATTTTATTCAATTATTATTGTTATTTTATTGTAATAAGTTTTATGTTTCATTATAAATTATGACCTTTGAATGATATTTTAATTTGACATTGTATTTTTTGTTAGCTAATATTTTCTTTTCTTTTTGTTCCTGTATTAATTAGTGTATTTTTTTGGTGTTTACCGTACTAATTAAATAAATAAATTTGTCTAGACAACAGACATATTATATAGATATTACACTATGAATAATACGGTCATTAAGAAATTTCCGAACGGTAGAATCGAAGGGCAGCTTCACACCTCGGCCTTGAGTTCCCTGTAACGAAGGTACTGGCGATCTCGTAACCGACTGGAACATTCCGTGTGTGGTAACTGTAACACGCGTCTCACTGTCCACGAGCGATTTACAAGCGAGAAACGAAGTAAAATTGAATTGAATTTTTGAGATAAAGATTAAGGCAACACGCAATACAAAATTAGCCATGAATTTTTGGCTTTATTGTACATTAATTAACGTGTGTAATCGTCTTCACATGGGACTTGCAAGACAACACTATAGCTCACTTGGTAGTGACTGTGATGAAAGATCGGTTCCAGGTCCATATTCCAACAAGGGCAAACATCTTGGTAACAGATAGACATTTATCCCTGAACCTTATTTTTGTTTGCTTGTCTATGACAGTGCATGCCCATACCACATGCTATCTGTGCAGGGAATCCTATTACGGAGCAAACGATTTTTCCGATCGCTCGATCAGTTTTAGTAGAACAAGCGTCTAATCGCAATTATGCAAAATACCAGTTGATGAGGGAATCATTGTTTATTGTTCTTGTTTGTGCGGTAACGCAGTGGAGGCGCTGCCGTCGAAAATAGATGAATGTGGCCATTGTATCAGATGTGTGTGTATTAGAGTGTGAGCCAGATACCGTTAAATTAACTTGTATCGTTATCCGTACGCACTGAGTCAGCTGATACGGATGCCAGATGAAAATACTGATTTAAGCTTTATTGCTCCTCGAAACTACGAAGTAATTCGCATAATTTTCATTAAATCTTTGGATTTGTTCAAACCTGTTTGAGAAAGGTACAATAGAAAAACTTATTTGACCCTTGAATATCACAGAAACCTAAATAAATATCTATTTATTAAAAGGAGGACATAGACAAAGATGCAAATAGAAAAAGTAAGTGGAGAGAAACAAGTTGAGTTTTAATAAAGAATGGAATTCTTGGGTGGCGGAATAGGGTGGCTGGGCAAAAATATCCATAATGCTCAAAAGAACCTCAAGGTTTAACCTACATTTCACCAATAATGATAGTCCTAAGTACGATAATTGCTTTTAAAGTTGTAAATAAAAAAATTAAAAAAAAATATTTATAGCAATAGATTTTCCAAGTTAAATTGTAACTAAAATATTAAAAATAAAAATGTATAAAATATTTTTGAAATCCTTTTTATAAAACACGATGCAAAAATTTACGCCCAAGTCTGATCCTATCAACTACATTCGAACATTAATGTAACTCATTTAAAAAGTTGAGTTATCACTACTAACCCAGATATTTCTTCAAGTCATATTTCACATTCAGCATAAGATAATTATCGGTATAACTAAATAAGAGCAGCTTTCGTTACATCATTCCGGAGTAGAATTACACTATCGGCCGAGAAAATGATAGCATGGCTATGGCATAATACTTTAGTGTCGCGATTTCATAAATTTTAATAGTCTCAGTGCTCTCACATTAGCAATGAGGATCCGTAACGTTTTTAGTTGAGAATGCAGATTTATAGAGCTAAGAAATCCTTAACATACAGTGAAAAAATTTTTGTTCTACGACAAAAATTGACGAAGTTATGACCAAATTACTTACAAAGTTCACTGCGTGGCTGTGACGTCACGATATCGGTCGCCGCCAGTTAGCGGCTGGCAGCGATACGGCGCGCAATGTTTTGTTTGGATAATTGTGACTTTGAAACAAATTAAGTGTCCCATTTGTGCCTAATTCACCTTTTAACTATGTATCAGTATTGTATAGTGCTTAAACGTTCAAACACTTCTATGAAAACGCCAAAAAAAACTATTTTTTAACGTGTCGAAAAACTCAAAACTTCGTAGAAAATGGTATTCCGTTGTAAAAAGACAATATATGATTTATCTTCAATAGTAACTGAGCTGGGAACTATATCTTTAACTTATATAAATTTCGTAGTTGTATCTATATAGCCAGCTGTGGTTGGGCTCCGTAACATTTTTTTTCAGTGGCAGATGGCTCCTCGCTGCGTCTATGGAGCCACATCAAAAATGCTACGCTATGTTTGCAGCCTCCCTTTTGAGCAGCACAGTCATGGAAATCCACTTTCTCTACCGTTCAGCAGCAATACGCTTTACTTTTTAGGGTTCCGAAGTAAAATCGGAAGTATCGGAACCCTTGTAGTTTCGTCATGTCCGTCCGTCCGTCTGTAATTTTGCATGGATATACATATGTACACATTTATTAAAACTCCAGAATCGTGGAATAAAATACTGAAAAACTTTTGTTCAGGGTACCTCCCCTACAGGTGTGAGGATGAAATTTTTTATTCGTCGCGTACCCCATAGTGTGGGATATCGTTGAAAAGGTCTTCGAAAAATATTATGGGTCTTCTAGGACCATGTTTGGATTTAGGGGTGCGTTTGCGAAATATTTGCCTTTATAGTGCTAATTTTGGTCGAGCCCCTACTACTACTTAAAGGATGATTTGTAACGATGAGTGAGAGGGAAATAAAAGCGGCCAAGTGCGAGTCGGACTCGCCCATGAAGGGTTCCGTAGCAGCAAGTAACATAATGAAAGGTAATTTGCGGTTTACGATTTATGACGTATTAAAAAAACTACTTACTAGATCTCATTCAAACCAATTTTCGGTATAAGTTTGCATGGTAATGTACATCATACATTTTTTTAAAGTTTAGAAGTTACAGGGGGGACACACATTTTACCACTTTGGAAGTGTCTCTCACGCAAACTATTCAGTTTAGAAAAAAATTATATTAGAAATTATATGCTGAAATTATATATATATAAAATTATATGCTGTTTATTTATCTACATGTACGGTTATCATCAGAAGTAGCTTAACATTTTAGTACCTTGTTACATATTTCTTGAATTTGTCATAATGTTGTTCGGAAACCGTCGAAACAGTTACTATTATAAAGTACTATAATGTTAAGCTGTTTCTGAGGCTGACTGTTGGTAGGTAGGTACTTATTAGGAATCTTTAGGTCTAACTTCTAAGCTGTGTACATGTGTACATATGTATATCCATGCAAAATTACAGACGGACGGACGGACATGACGAAACTACAAGGGTTCCGATACTTCCGATTTTACTTCGGAACCCTAAAAAGTAAAGCGTATTGCTGCTGAACGGTAGAGAAGGTGGATTTCCATGACTGTGCTGCTCAAAAGGGAGGCTGCAAACATAGCGTAGCATTTTTGATGTGGCTCCATAGACGCAGCGAGGAGCCATCTGCCACTGAAAAAAAATGTTACGGAGCCCAACCACAGCTGGCTATATAGATACAACTACGAAATTTATATAAGTTAAAGATATGGTTCCCAGCTCAGTTACTATTGAAGATAAATCATATATTGTCTTTTTACAACGGAATACCATTTTCTACGAAGTTTTGAGTTTTTCGGCACGTTAAAAAATAGTTTTTTTTGGCGTTTTCATAGAAGTGTTTGAACGTTTAAGCACTATACAATACTGATACATAGTTAAAAGGTGAATTAGGCACAAATGGGACACTTAATTTGTTTCAAAGTCACAATTATCCAAACAAAACATTGCGCGCCGTATCGCTGCCAGCGGCTAACTGGCGGCGACCGATATCGTGACGTCACACGCGCCCGCGTAGTTTGAATTTTAGCGGCCGGAACGGCAATGTTTATTACTTAATATCTTCGTAAGTAATGGTCCGATTTGGATGATTCAAAAAGATATATCATTCATATGACATAAAGAATCGCGTGGATACTAGTTCTATAGAATTTGCTATAACTTTACTGATCCTCATTTGCTCAAGCGACCGATAAAATGAATGCGGAGCGCGGAATTGTAGTTCAGTTAATGCTAAGTTTACTATCCACTCGATAGACTCACTCCAATATCTACGTTTTTCTGTGCAGCAAAATTCGAGGGGCGGAAATTCGGCACGCATTCGATGTTCGAAGATCAATCAAAGTTGAAATTCGGTAAAGTATGACCTAATTGCTTCGTATTGTGAATAGATCTCCGTCAGAACGTAATAAACTTAAATAGGTACTTATAAATTTTTTGAAATTCACTAACTAACGCTCTTTGATTAAATGAGTGATCATATTTCAACAATTTTGAATATTTATATTGTAACCTACTAAATCAACTTTAATATAACCTTTTGAATCTTGTATCTTTGTAATTTAAGAACCATCATAAAATGAAAACCTATTGTAGCATAGCATGCATATAGTAGTACTCCTAAAGCTTTACACTAGTACAAGGATATGATTGCCCAATGTGATTCCGCGTTCGGAAACAATCTCAGTGCATTGCCCTGCGGTGTACCTACTACGCTTTGGTTACCGTCTATTGATTCATTATAAACACTTCCGTGCCCTGTAGAGCACTGAAACTAGGTTTTATATTTGAGAGTATTTAAAGTTTTCGGGCAGTTTTCTTTTCGTACAGTAATAACATATTATTTGATATAACTTAAGAATCTGTCAAAAAAATAGGCAGTATTTTTTTTATTTATAACTAGAACAGTAAAAATGGTTGTCTGTAAAGTCGGTTTACGGACGGTAGTTTAAGGTGACAACGTCATGACAAAACATTGATGAAATGATTGCATACTTTTATAGATAAAAAGGAAGAGATACATGCGGCACGAACCGAGCGCTTTGGCCGATCGTAGCCGATCGTGCCTCTCTATCGCTTGTTCCGCGCTCTCGCTCGCGGAACGTGACATGACGTCACGGAACGTGACAGTGAGTCATGCTTTTTCGTGCGTGCACCTGGCGTTCATCGTTTTATAGACGTTGTCACGTCAAAAATATCCTCCAAATTGATAAAATCCATAAATTATTTCGGACGCGGGTACTAAGCATCCTAAACCCAAACGAGGGACGCTACCTAATTCGTAAACAAAATAACAATGACGTAATACACATAAAATAAATACATTCAATTCTAGCAGCGAGTTAGATAACGTAACTAGGCCAATCACGCATTGAATTGAATTTTAAAATCTTAAACTCATGTCACTTCCGCGTCAAAACATCATCATTGTTTCTGTTGACTCCACCGGGCACGTGATTCCCATTATAATATGTAATAAAACTTGGTTACATAGGAACCGGTGTTCATTCTCTTTGCTATCAGTTTCCTTATATATTAGTAAACCATGTCCACAAATGTTAGAGACTAATTAATGACAATCACTAATGTCAAAGTTCGAAATTATGATACCAGCTAAATTTGTACGATCTTCTTTTCCGGTTTTATGAATCGTAAAGTATATCGTAAGAATAATGACATATTAGTAGCGACACTTATATCTACCTAGATATTTAGTATTCAGCTAAATGGTATAAAATTAGCTGTATACCGAATGTAACCATAACCAAATACTCATTCTTGTAAGCAAAATAACTTCTAAATTTAGTTAGTAAAGGTAAATATAGTATGGATATATTAATGATAATGGTTGCTTAAACTTGTTTTTATAATAGTTTTAGGGACTCTTCAATAATCACACAAATAGTCGACCTACCATAAAAGCTGCAAATATTTTTCCGATTTACTTTTCGGTTTATGGTCCATCCATCCATCCATCCATCAGCCCTTAGAGGTCCACTGCTGGACATAGGCCTCCCCTAACTTGCGCCACTCTGACCGGTCCTGAGCCTTCTGAATCCAGCGGATGCCCGCTGTCTTCTTCAGGTCGTCAGTCCACCTGGTCGGGGGGCGTCCTATGCTCCTTTTTCCGAGACGTGGGCGCCATTCGAGGACCTTTCTTCCCCAACGGTTATCGGTCCTTCGCACTATGTGGCCAGCCCATTGCCACTTCAGCCGGCTAATTCTTTGAGCTATGTCGGTTACCCTTGTTCGTCTACGGATCTCCTCATTTCTGATGCGATCACGTAGAGAAATACCGAGCATAGCCCTCTCCATAGCTCGCTGCGCAACTCTGAGCTTGTGGATCAGGCCAACAGTAAAGCACCACGTCTCGGATCCGTATGTCATCACTGGCAACACACACTGCTCGAACACCTTCGACTTCAGGCACTGAGGTAGTGTTTTGGACGACAAGATATGACGCAGTTTCCCGAACGCAGCCCATCCGAGTTGGATTCTACGAGTGACTTCTTTCTCGAAGTTGGACTTACCCATCTGGATCACTTGTCCCAGGTAATTGTATTCGTCTACAACTTCAAGAGCAGCGCCGTCAACAACAACCGGTACGGGTGTGACATGGACATTCGACATGATTTTCGTCTTGTCCATGTTCATCTTAAGACCCACCCGTTGTGAGGCGCTGTTCAAGTCCCCGAGCATTGTACCAAGTTCTTCCAGGGAACTCGCCAGGATGACTATATCATCGGCATATCGCAGGTGTGTGATGTATTCGCCATTGATGTTAATGCCACGTCGTTTCCACTCCATCAGCTTGAACACGTCTTCCAACGCAGCGGTGAACAGCTTTGGGGATATGACATCCCCTTGCCTGACACCTCTCTGCAGTTGGATGGGGTTCGTTGCTGTGTCGTGTACTCTGACGGACATGGTGGCAGATGAGTACAAACACTTCAACACCTCGATATACCGGTAGTCGATCCGGCACCGCTGGAGAGAATTTAGTACCGCCCAGGTCTCGATAGAATCGAAGGCTTTCTCATAGTCCACATAGGCAACACACAACGGCAGATTATACTCCTCGGTCTTTTGTATAATCTGCCGCAGTGTGTGTATATGGTCTATGGTGCTGTAGCCTTTTCGGAATCCTGCTTGTTCGGGAGGCTGGAAGTCGTCAAGCCTGCGTGCAATGCGATTTGTGAGTACCCTCGAAAACAGCTTATAAACGTGGCTCAGAAGTGCAATGGGCCTGTAGTTCTTCAAAAGGGCTTTATCGCCCTTCTTGAAGAACAGCGTCACCACACTTCTGCCCCACGCTTCCGGGGTAATTCCAGTGTAAATGACGGAATCGAACAGTTTTTGGAGCGCCACTAGAAGGGGTTTCCCTCCAGCTCTTAGAAGCTCGGTTGTGATTCCGTCATCTCCCGGTGCCTTGTTGTTTTTAAGCTGTTTGAGAGCCTCTCTAATCTCATACAGGCTGACGTCCGGGATATCCTCTGTGTAGTGTCGGGTCAGTTTAGCTCTCTTATCGCTCTCCTCGCTAGGAGGTGGAGCTTGAGAGGAGGCATACAACCGTCCGTAGTATCTCTCAGTCTCTCTCAGAACTTCCGGTTTCGACGAAACCATGGTGCCGGACTCGGTCTTCAACCTCGTAAGCTGACTTTGCCCAATAGACAGATCCCTGGCGAACACTTTGGAGCCCTGGTTTCGCTCAATTGTGTTTTTTACACGATTTGCGTTGTGTTTTCGCAAATCGCGTCGCCTGCACTTGGAGATCTGCTCATTGAGCCGTCGGTATTCCCTCATGGAGGTTGGAGACTGCACACATAGTTCTCGTCGATCCCTCATAAGACCGAGAGTTTGTTCTGAGAGAACCTGAGATCTACCACTAGGGTGGGTCTTGAAGTACTTCGACCCTACCTCGTGGACAGTTGTTACCATCCTGGTGTTAAACTCGTCCACTGACGTGCACGATTCTAGGCACGCAAAACGGTTTTGCAGCTCCAGTTGAAAGTTTTCGGATCCCTGGATTTGGACGGATGTTGGGCGGAGCGTAGACTTCATCAGGCGTGACCGTTCCAGCTTCAGATCGATATTTAATGTGCCTCTCACAAGTCGGTGATCGCTTCCGGTTTTGAACCTGCTGATCACAGAGACATCATTAAATATATGCCGTTTGTCTGCCAGAATGAAGTCTATCTCGCTTTTTGTGGAACCATCAGGGCTTATCCAAGTCCACTTGCGTTGTGGCTTCTTTCTGAAGAAGGAGTTCATCATGAAGAGATCTTCCTTCTCCAAAAAGTTGGCCAGCAAGTGTCCTCGGTGGTTCCGTCGTCCAATTCCGTAGGGACCCACCTTCATCTCGGCGCCGCTTTGCGTGCCCAGCTTCGCGTTGAAGTCCCCCATCACAACATTGAAGTGAGCTTTAGAGGTATGTATGGCTCTACTTATGTCCTCATACATAACCTCAACCTCATCGTCGGGATGTGTCGAAGTCGGCGCATATACCTGTACAACCTTCAACGAATACCGTTTGGATATTCTGAGTGTAAGGTACGCTACCCTGGCCGACACGCTCCCAACTTGCACAATGTTGTTGACAAGGGACTTGTGAACGAGAAACCCGACACCACCTTGGGACAGATGTTCGCCCTCCCGGTGATAGAACAAGTTTCCGGATTTGAGTATTATCGTGTCCTCCCCCTGTCTTCGGACTTCAGATAAACCCACAATACTCCAGTTTAACTTGTCTATCTCTTCTTCCAGCTCTTTTACCTTATCGTCGGTCCTCAGTGTCCTGGTGTTGTATGTTGCCAGGTGCAGGTTTATGGTCATCACTATTTAATTTGCACCCGAAACTGGTCACCCATGAAACGTCAATTTAGTCTCTAAGATTTGTGGACGGACTATAGCTGTCAAAACTACCAGAGGAGTTATCTGAAAGGTTGTTTTTGTAATTAGGCTCCTATTTAGACGCGACCTTAGACCAACTACTTGATAGCAAATGGTCATCGACGCTCATGAACATCAATAGGTAATATCATAGTATCGTTATATTCATACGTTACCGGCCAAGAAAGATAAAAGAAGAAAAAAAGAAAAAGGAAATGGTCACCGAGGCCCCATTGACGACATTAGTAGTCTCGATATGCAGCTAACGGGACGCTAGCGCGATGCTGGCGTGACGTGGTCAAGTTGTATTGTATTAGATAACATGGAAGACCCGCACAGGGTCGTCGCGCTCGGCGTGACCTAAGCGCCCGCGTCATTACATTACAGCATGATTACAACTCATCGCATCGCATCGCTGCTCCGTCCGTGTACACTACCTAGGTCATAACACCAAGGTCACGTGTCCAGACCAAAGCAAAAAAGTTCAGCAACGCCTGAAATCCAACTTCGGATTACAACTTTTATTTCTTAGGGGAGGGAACTTCTTTCGATCTTGACTCGGGTCAATGAACTTTATAAAAAGCGGCCAAGTGCGAGTCGGACTCGCCCATGAAGGGTTCCGTAGCAGCAAGTAACATAATATAAAAGTTCTTGTAGTTCGTTGTAACTTTGATCGATGTTTTTTGCGGTTTACGATTTATGACGTATTAAAAAAAACTTCTTATCAAATCTTATTCAAACCAATTTTCGTTGGAAGTTTTCATGGTAATGTACATCATATATTTTTTTTTAGTTTTATCATTCTCTTATTTTAGAAGTTACAGGGGGGGGGACACACATTTTACCACTTTGGAAGTGTCTCTCGCGCAAACTATTCAGTTTAGAAAAAAATTATATTAGAAACCTCAATATCATTTTTGAAGACCTATCCATAGATACCCCACACGTATGGGTTTGATGAAAAAAACATTTTTGAGTTTGAGTTCTAAGTATGGGGAACCCCCAAAATTTATTGTTTTTTTTCTATTTTTGTATGAAAATCTTAATGCGGTTCACAGAATACATCTACTCACCAAGTTTCAACAATATAGCTCTTATAGTTTCGGAGAAAAGTGGCTGTGACATACGGACGGACAGACAGACAGACAGACAGACAGACAGACATGACGAATCTATAAGGGTTCCGTTTTTTGCCATTCGGCTACGGAACCCTAATAAAAACTACTAATGAAAAGTCAGTAATATTTTATGAGATTTCAAATGTTTCTTATGATATTAGGGCCTAAGGGGGTTTGTAATATTTAGATTTTAGATATTAATATTTGTCTTTTCACGCACTAATCGTAACACGGATTAACATGAAATTTGTCACACAGATTTATTACTTACTGTTATTATTTTTGTTTTATATTTATCCCTAAACATAAAAGTATGCAAACGGCTGACTTAGTTTCGACAACTCTCAACACTGAATTCAGGGGATCGACCTGCTTCTTGGTTGAAAATATTTTTTTTTTATAACAAATATATTTAAGTAATATTTAGTTATAGTGGGAGTCTCTAAGAGTAAATCTTGGCCTTCGTCACCATTTACTATCAGGTGGGATAGTTATCGAGTACACACTCATAAACTTTTGTCTTGACAGCCAGTTACTTCTTTCTTTCCTCTCTTTCTTGGCTGGCAACGCATCAGTTATGATTTTAGTGCCGCCGATGTCCATGGGCGACATGGCTGATAGCCACTTTTCATCAGATGAATCGTCAGCTATTTTGTCGGCTATTTCCATAAAAAAACTAATGTGTAAAAAATAAAGCTGTAGCTCATTCCCTTAAATAAAGATAATTACTTTCCTTGAAAACAATGTAGGTTACTTGTGCGTACACATATCATCAACATCATAAAACATAATCTAAGAATGCGAACAAACACCGGTCGTTAAACTCTTACATAAAAGTTTTTACATCAACCGATGATTTTAAACTGATGTCTTTTAAACGAGGTACAAACACTAATCACAAGAATATGATTTATTATTCTATACGACTACGATTTCAAAGTCGCATAGCCAATCTCATCGTTCTGCTTAACACAACTCACCACTTTCTGATGTGCTCTTGTTTTAGCCGTATTGGGGCGTAGAATACTAACCCCAATCCCATGCCGGATTGGTGTCGTAAGAGACGACTAAATCCGGCCCGCTGGTGGTAGGGCCGCTCGAGGGATTGTATTGGTAATATTGATTTTAATTGTTAATTAATACCATTATTACTATTATTATTTCTCCATGGGATTCGCCTGGATAGCTACCACCCTTGAGCCGCCAAACGACTCGTCGTGTTCCGGCTGGGGGCTTGAGAGCCAGTTCATTCTTTCTTTTTATGCCCTCTTTCTTAGCCGGCAATGCATCAATAACGCCTTGGTGTTGCTGATGTCCATGGGCGACGATAGCCACTTACCATCAGGTGGATCGTTCTCGTAGCTCGTTTGCTGGCTATTTACATAAAAAAAATCCAATCGGTACAGCCATTTCTGAGATTATCCAGAACAAACACACAAGCAAACCGAGAAATATACATAAATAGTGAAAATAATAGTTATGGAATCTACTGCCTTAATAAATACTCCTAGTGATCGTTTTTCTCAAATATATTTCATGTACAGACATAGATCATTTTCAGTTTTATCATGTTTATATGAATATGAACGATGATCATGATATGAATGTAGTTATTTATTATAAAACAATATAATAGTTTAAAAACTAAATACTCGGGTTTATATGTATAGTAAATGTTTGTATAGTTTATATAGCTATTAAGTTTATTATTATAAGTGACAATGTACTTATAATAATTAATAAGTATGTCTTATGGGAAATAAAGAATCTTTAAAGTTTAAGCCTAATGTAGATACTGAAGAAAAAAATTGGGACTGTGGTGTTAACCACTAAGGAGTTCCCTCGGCTGGAGCCAAACCTGGGAGTAGTATCAAGTCAAGCTTGTCACAGAAATGCATTGTCATCAGAACTAAAGCAATGTGTAATTTCAACTCCTTAGGATAAGTGGAAGTAGGTCTAGTTAGGCTTGCAAGATTTGACCCAAACAAACACATAAATATTATAAACAGGGCAAGCTAAATAAAACCGTTTAAAAATGCACCTTTAGTTACCTTACAATGAATGAATTTGGGCATTTGAGCACAAATGTTTCTGACAGCAGTTCATCTATACAAATAAATTAAATCGGAGTGTCTGTTTGTAATATTAAAATAAACGCTTTTTACTAAGTGCATTTGGATGTATACAAGGTATATATACCAAAACAACATTTTTTTACAATTTTTGTCTATCTGTCTGTCTGTCTGTCTGCCTGTCTGTCTGCCTGTCTGTCTATCTGCCTGTCTGTCTGTTTGTTGCAGCTAATCTACAGAGATTAGGTATTACAGAATGGCTGGACCGATTTTGACGGGACTTTCACTGGCAGATAGCTGATGTAACAAGGAGTAACTTAGGCTACTTTTATTTTAGAAAAAAAATAGTTTGTTTGCGATACGAAGTTCTTTGGGTCTATAATAAAAAATAGACATAATTACTGTTACTTATCGATGACATAAATTTATTTTTTACAGCAATGAGCTGGCGTTGAATGAACCACAGGAGCTGATAAAAATAACTCTCCCCTTCACTACACGGATTAAATAACAGCATTACTCACATTATGAAAATAATTGAACCGTTTTACCAGGATATACCTAAGTAAATAAAGATCCGTTCCATGCTTGAAGTTCAACCGTTATTCATTATTTTTATCGGGTCAGTTTAATTCGGAGTGATACTATGAACGTAAAGATTTTCTTTACCGAATATTGTAGTAGTTTTATTTTTCAGTAAATGCTACACATTCATAACCCCACACTGGAATCCCCTATATCGTAAGTAAATAACACACAAAGATAAGAACACATAAAGATAAAACTTATTTGATTCTATTTACGAAATTAAGCACCTTTTCTCCGATTAAACTATATCAAACATGCGGATCCTACATACGTGCAACTCTTTAAAAGGGACACAAAAAGTTTTCCTTTACGTAAAATAGTGATGTATAAATTATTGTTCAAATAAAAAAATATACTAAGCCTGTGCTGCTTTCGATATTGGAGTAGATGACAAAATGAGATGATCAATAAATTATAAAATTTGTATTAAAATTAATCGTTTTTGCAGACTTCATCGAACTAATAGTTATTTTGTGGTTTTAATATTATTTTATTACTAGCTGACCGGGCAAACGTTGTTCTGGCAAAAATGTTTTAGGAGTAGGGGGATGAAAAATAGGTGTTGTCCGATTCTCAACCCTAGCCGATATGCACGCAAAGATTCACGAAAATCGGTCGAGCCGTTTCGGAGGAGTTCAACTTCTAACACCGTGACACGAGAATTTTATATATAAGATAATTTTTGTTTTATTTGAATAGCATAAATTACACATAAAACAATTAATTGATACAAATTAGGTAATATAATCCGATATTAATTTATTTTACATCAGCGACTTCGTAGTCGTAAGTCGTATCGCTACATAAAAGACTTCCTGAGCGTAGCGTGTCGCCAGATGCATAAACCTATTTCTCTGAGATCACTTGATTACCAATCACAATATTACGTACCTACTCTTATTAACGTTTTGAAAATAAATCAAAAACGCATTATGACTACATTTTTTAAAACTTAGGAATACTATATACGGCTGATCTTTTGCACTTGGTTTTAGGAACTACTAAAGCCCCAACTCAGAGTCGCTAACTTTTACTACTCGTATAATCGCTCTTTAGTAAAGACCATCATACAAATTCCGTACTAAGGAGCGATTTAAATAACCTTTAGTGACTGTGAGTTGGGGCGTTAGTTCTTTTAGAAGGCCTGCCTTAAGCAGTTCCCTGAGAAATGGTTTTCTCTTCATATATGAAAAGACATGAAAAATTATATTATTCTACTTCAGTGCGGATTGATGGACACCTATTTGTTATTTCCTATATCTAAATAACTGTTAAACCAGCTGACGTGTCACCTGATGGTAAGTGGGCACTGTAGTCCATGGATAATAGACATTCATAATGCCAGAGAGGTCGAGGAGGAATCAGTGGATGCGATTCTTGAAAGTTCCCATTATCTTAGCCCTGTGGGAACTGCTGGTCATAGTCCACACAACAACCTGAAAATGTCAAGCTTCCTAATAATTTTAGGACATCTCATCTTATCTGCCTATGTCCCTAAAGTTTCTTGTTCATCTATCTATGCGATAGACCACGTAATGTACAGTCACCTGCAGAGAAAAGTAACCCATCTGTTTACAACGCAACAGGCAACGGAAATGTTACTATTCGTATATTTATAAACAGATGGGTTACTTTTCTCTGCAGGTTACTGTACTCGTAGCCACGTACGTAAGTTAATGAAAAGTTTGGTGTTTCATTTTTACGTAAAAAGGATACAAACGGGCAGACGAGTTATATGATGACAAGATGATGGTCACAGTGTTAAAGTTCCTTTGAATATAAGGCACACTAAAATCATCATTCATCACCGATGCGTTACCAACTAAGTCAGAAGAGAGGAAACGAATAATAATAAAATCAAAATTTCAAGTATCGGGAATTTTATGCCATCTTAAACCTCCAAAACAGTTTAATGATTGCTCTCTCACGACAACAAACGAACCTACGTCATAACATAACCTCCAAAAGCGTAAATAAATAATACTAATGATGAAGTACTAATAATATAGTACTTTAGTTAATATTTTTTTTTATAATGTAATTTATAGTAATTTATTTTTTGTTAGTATAAGTTCAATTAGTTTTATTTTATTTTTGTTTATCTATACTCTATACTAATATTTATACATGAAAGATTTGATTTTTTGTTTGCATTGAATAGGCTCTGAAACTATTGAAACGATTTCAAAAATTCTTTCACTGTTGGGAAGCTACACTATCCCCGAGTAACATAGGCTATATTATATTTTCAAAAAAATTGAGGATCCTTAATAAAACTCCAATAATGTAATCCAAGGTGTAAAAAAATAAGAAAACCGAAGCAAAGCGAGGGCGGTTACTCGTTCTAAATAAATTTAATAACTGTATTTACCAATATAAAGTTTATAGACGTGATCAAGACAAAAAAAATATATCTAAAAAGATCGTTTGTTTATCATTGGTCCACGTTTGTCGCGAATCGCTACGAGTCATTCACCTCTTACATAAAACAGTGCAATGGTATGAAGATTTTCTCGAACCTAGTAGCCCTAGCTTAGTCGAAACCTAAAACATTCAATTTCCACTTTCTTAGGGGAGATAGTGATATTAGAACAAAGTATTGAGTATTAATGTTAATGTTGTTGTAGTTACATTATTATCTATACAAATAAATAAAATTGGTGTGTCTGTTTGTAATATTAAATTAACCGCTTTTTACTAAGTGCATTTGGATGTATACACGGTACATATATCAAAACAACATTTTTCACAATTTTTGTGTCTGTGTGTTTGTCTTTTTGTTCCGGCTAATCTCTGAAATGGCTGGACCGATTTTGACAGGACTTTCACTGGCAGATAGCTGATGAAACAAGGAATAACTTAGGCTACTTTTTATTTTAGAAAAAACTTTGTAAGGCGATGCGAAGGTCAGCTAGTCATCAAATTAAATAAAAGAAGTCCTACTCGAAATCCTACCTACTGTAGTAAGTAGAGTAAAGATATTCACTTATAATACCACAAGAGCTTCAAAATTATCGGGTATTTCCCGATAGGTTCGTTGCAAACAAATGAAGGAGTCAAGTTTTTCAGGTTAAAAAATCACGAGCGCGAAGCGCGAGTGATTTTTCCTGAAAAACTTGACGATTTTATTTGTTTGCAGGGAACCTTGAGGGAAATGCCAGATAATTTTGAAGCTCGTGTGGTATTCGGGGGATTATTTTTCCAATTTTCACAATTGAATTCAACCTGTCAGTTTGACGTGTGGTTAATTTGACTGGATCATGTTTTGTTTTTTATATATAGCAACTACCAGAGAAAATTTTCAAAAAATTATCAGTATAATACCATGTAGGTTGTACCACGTGACGTCGAATGGTGCAATTCTATTGGTCGATATTTGGGTCGGAAAAATAATCATGGGTATTTACTATTTCTTGTAAAATAAAGACTTACATTTTTCATATCATATGATTTCTTCTGTGCTAAATGGTTAATGATATTATGCATTTTACCATAATAATAAGTATGTTAAATTGTATAATTTTACATAATATTAAAAAACTATGTGTTTCTTACAATAATAAAAACTACTTTTAAAACATTATGACGAATTTGATATCTTTTCATTTTAATTATTTGGGTATCGTGGGTGTGGGGTCAATCATTGTAATGTCTGTCTGTGGCGTCTGTCTGTGGCATCGACCGCCCGATTTTGATGCGGTTTTTTTGTGAACTGACTTTATTAAGATGATTGTTAGCTATGTTTGGTGAAAATAAAATTGTCGGGGGTTTATAAATTAAATTTTTATACTTATTATTAGGTTACCTACCTATCGAGTATAACGAACAGACAAACTAACACTTAGGAATTATCTTCCAGGAGTTCCTATATTGTATCTGATGCAACGGAACCACAGACAACGTAGACCCCGTCTGGTCGTATTGACCTTTGAAAACGTAACTCGCACATCTATTCTAATATTATAAAGAGGAAAGATTTGATTGTTTGTTTGCATCGAATGGGCTCCGAAACTACTGAACCGATTTGAAAAATTCTTTCACTGTTGGGAAGCTACACCACCTCCGGGTGACATAGGCTATATTATACTTTCAAAAAAGTAGGGATCCTTAATAAAACTCCAATAATGTAACCCAAGGTGTAAAAAAATAAGGAAACCGAAGCAAAGCGAGGGCGGTTACTCGTATCATATAAATTTAATTGTGTAATAGATTTACGAGTATGTCGACTTCACCTCGCGAAAAATTACAAACGCATGCAAGATTCTAAACGTAATAATTCTAATTCAAAAGTAATCTTGAATTGAATTTAATATTGATCGAATAGTTTGAAAAACTTCAATCCACCTTTTCTAAAATTACTAACTACTACATTCATTAATTAACCTTATTGCACCAATCAATTAACGCACAAAATCAATTTAACAACATTATAGACTTAGAAAAAAAATTGATGCATATTTGAAGTAAATTGACTACTTAAGTTTATCTTAGTAATGCATAATATCCCGTATTAATCAATGCTACTTATGAATATATAAATTCGATTATTACTTTCAAGTCACGACAACATTTATCCAAAATCTAGCACAAGACTGACTGACCTAGCTAGACTTAAGGTACGTTTCCTTATACTTAAATTATTATCTTCGTAGCTAAATTTTACTAACAAAAATTAACAGACTTCAAAATTACTCAAAAACTACTTATCAGATCTCAATAAAATTTAAGTGGGACCACACAACAAGCACCAGCTTTCGATTAAAAAAAGAATCATTAAAATCGGTTCACCCAGTCGAAAGTTCTGAGGTAACAAACATAAAAAAAAACAAAATACAGTCGAATTGAGAACCTCCTCCTTTTTTTGAAGTCGGTTAAAAACACGTGCAAATTGTCGCAACAACCAATACACGCACTAATTAATTGATCTCCGATCAGCTCATTGCGCTTGAGTAAGGCGCATCATTTTTTTGTATAAAAATATATAACATATTAACACACAGTAACGAGAGCGGGCGAAAGTACGAACATTATCTATGAACCCACACTCGGTATAAAACGGACCCGCGTGTGGAAGACACCACACTCAGCTGTCGACTTCGCTACCACTAGCAAGCGAACATGAAGTTATTGGTTAGTACATTGTTTTATCTTAATTGAATAAAGACATTAAAATTATTTAAATATTTTCGCGACTATAAATTTAAATGAGAGTTTTTAATGAGAGAAATCAAGATAGAATTCATTAATGTGTTCGAAAAAATTTCTTTCTCCTGACTTGATTACAAAAAAAAATTCGAGTTAATTATAAATAATTTATTAACTTGGCTTAGCATTCGGTGCAAATGGCGTGTTAATAATAAAATGTTTTTATCATTACAGAGGTCTTCCTTAATCCTGGCCGTGGCTATAAGCCTGGCCACGGCAGAGGAGAAGGCAGAGAAGGACACGAAGGCTGAAGAGAAACCTGTAGAAGAATCTAAAAAACAAGACAAGAGGGGACTTTCAGAGTTCTACGGACACCACGGCGGATTCGAAGGCCACGGAAGCTTCGGCGGGGATTTCGGAGGCCACGGAGAGCACGGCCATGAAGTACACGAGAAAACTATCACTGTGGTGAAGAATGTGGCCGTGCCTTACCCAGTGGAGAAACACATTCCATACCCAGTGGAGAAACATGTGCCATATCCCGTAAAAGTGCACGTTCCCCAGCCATACCCCGTCGTAAAAACCGTTCACTTCCCGGTCAAGGAAACCATCAAAGTCCCAGAATACATCCCCAAGCCTTATCCAGTTGAAAAGGAGGTCCCAGTACCAGTTAAGGTTCATGTCGACAGGCCCGTCCCAGTAAAGGTCTACGAAAAAGTACCCTACCCAGTGGAAAAACACATTCCATACCCAGTGAAGGTGCATGTACCTCACCCGTATCCAGTTGAGAAGACCGTCCATTTCCCTGTCAAGGTACCCGTCAAAGTGCATGTCCCCTACCCAGTGGAGAAAATCGTCCATTACCCAGTGAAGGTGCACGTCGACAACCCTGTGCCAGTTCATGTAGAGAAGCCCGTCCCGGTGCCCGTGGAGAAACCAGTGCCTTACCCCGTAGAGAAACCTGTGCCCTACCCCGTGAAGGTGCATGTTGATAACCCTGTGCCTGTGCATGTCGACAAACCAGTGCCGTACCCCGTTAAGGTACATGTACCAGCGCCGTACCCCGTGGAGAAGGTCATCCCGTACCCCGTGGAGAAAAAGGTCCCGATCCCTGTACATATTCCAGTTGATCATCCAAGGCCCGTGCATATTGAGAAGCATGTGCCCTACCCAGTGGAGAAGCACGTTCCTTACCCAGTCAAGGTTCCCGTGCCAATAATCCATGAGGAGAAACATGAAATTTCTCATGGTCATGGAGGTTCGGAAGGAGGTTTTGAAGGTCACTATGGAGGCTTCGAAGGTCACGGAGGCCTAGAAAGCCATGGAGGTTTCGAGAGCCAGGGAGGTTACGAAGGCCAAGGAGGTTACGAAGGCCACGGAGGGTTCGAGGGCCATGAACTGAGCCACCACTAATAGTAATGATCTCTTGTTTTCTTTTTTAGCTTTAAATGTTGTCTTGTGTTTAGTTCTCTAATAAGTATTTTTATTTTAGCGACTGAATCAGCGTTGAAATAAGATAAGGTAGATAATACCGAAAGTATTAAAATATACAAATTTTATAAGTTAACATTTATTTTATTTTTCTATTCATTATTCTTTCATTTCAGTTTATTTCTTTCGTTTATTTATTTTATATAGCTAACATCACAATGACGGACTAACAAAGCTCTAACGTAATAACCGAACATCTTTTACTGTCATGGTTTACTAACAACAACTAAAAAAATCATCATTTATTTTCGTTAACTGACGAAATAGATAAAATTATTGTTATGTTAAGTATATTCCTGGCCAAATCTAGGCTTAAATTTTTTGCAATAATACAAAGTTGATCTTAGTTAGATATTTTCTTAGCAGACAGATTATCCTAGGAAGAGGTTTTTTGTCTATATCTTTTCATAACACAATAAAACTAGTATTATTAGTAATTTAATTTTGTCTATTTGGATTTAGTGAAAACTATTATATTTAAACACGTTGTTTATTTATGCGTAGTCCCAATAAATTCAATTGCATTATAATAATTTACGTTATTAGGAAAAAAATTGCCAAGTGTGTCATAAATGCATTCTCATTAACTTATGCGTAATTATATAAAACTTAAATTTCAACATACTGATAATAATTAGCACACCACATCTTACTACTTTCACATCGTGGTTACAAATGAAACCGTAATAATATACTCTTACGAGAATACGAGTAACACAGTCAATACGCTGCTGTATATTCTACAGTTTCAAAAAAAAATCAGAAGGTCTTATTTACATGAATATTATTAATTAATGCGAAAAAAAGGTTTATAGGTGAGGTACCTGTAATATACCTTTCTTAGGCACACTGACTACATTGTGAAGTGCATTTGGACTAATTCATGTTATGGAGAAGAAGTGAAGTAACTTAGCTTTTAATAAATGAATGGTCAAACAGAATCTTTTACTTATGTAGATAGAAACAGGCCGGAAATATTTTTTATTATTATGTCACTAAAATAATAGAATAATTTTCATTGTTTCTATTTTCATAACATTAAAATTGACTGCCTACTAGGCAGTAATTTCGTTTATGTAAAATTACAATTGGACCTACATTATGCTTCGGTCTGTCAATAATTTAGAATCAATCCAAGCCTAAGTCACCATAAGCACTCATAGCTTACGGTTAGCCAATGCAAGGCTTGCGAAAACCCCTTCATCAGCATAAATGAAGATCGCCATTACTTCTTGATGTTTGGGCAATAAAGGTTAACTTACATGATGTGCAAGCCGCTTTGGTTTACGTTGCAAACCTCATAAAATCATTTGATCACATATTCAACTGTTATTCGATTTGCCATAGGTACTATCGAAACCATCCACACGTAAATGTAGTGTATTAATTAAATAAAGTGACTTTAGTAAGTTTTATTAAACTCGGCTTCAACCCATTAATGTCCCAGTACTGAGCACGGGGCTCTCCCCTCGAGGAGGCCTAGAGCATACTCCACCATGCTGCTCCAGTGCGGATAGGCGGATAACAAAATGTAGTAATATAGATCGAGTGGATATTTGAAACTGTTTTTTTTTTAGAACTAATAACTAGTTTTAAGTTTTTATATAAAACAAAAATAAAATGAAAGAAACGATTCCTTTTATCTATAGCAGAAAGGCTCGATTACTTAAGAAAAGCTTAAAGAGTAGTTCAATTCTACAATTCACGTCCATTGGTAAGAACCAACATGAATGTGAAAATCGGACCAGCATGCTCCGATCCAGTTGGTGTAGTCATTGCCAAAAAGGCGTTGTAATGGGAGCTGGCCTTTGTCTATAACTGGTACAATATACACACGGACAAACAATAAGTTATTAGTATCACATTATTGCGAAGCAGTGTTGAAATCTTTACCGCTTGCATAAAGTTTACGTAACGCGTAAACTAGATAGTACAGTTAATCCGAGACGCCATTACCGAGATACATGCTATAGTTTTATTAACCGGTTAACTTAAACTACAGCCATTTTAAATGGGTTAGCGAACAACGTTAAACAAGTTCATTTTACATTGGTATATGTAGATATACTCTAATTTTTAACGAGAACCTTTTTCACGTGAGTTCAACTAGAATTTGGAAGGTTTTTATGTTTAATGTTAAATGCCATCTGTAAGACTGTCAACAGCTATCGGACAAAATTGATTAGGACACCCAAGATATTAGCCAACCAACTCTAGATACTTAAATACTGACTGAAATTGGGATACGTTTATTATTCAAACGTTATTCAATTTGATGGACGTAATAGGTATTACCTACTAAAGGAATTGTAAATTTTGACCATACAACGTCAGGCGCGTCAACTAGTACCTAAATATTGATTAAACTTTTCATAACACCTATGATTTTGTCATATCTATCAGTAAGCTTTTAAAGGTAGTGTAAGACTTCCGTTTGTGCAAGCTTGTTCTACTCCGATATCAGCTGATAAGCCGTGTTGAAGTCTTCAGATTTAATTGGTATCTTAAGCAATTGGTTTTGAAACTGATTGGGTTATATTCTGTTATCAGCTAACTAGAAACCGTCAGATCGACTATGGCGTAAATAAATAATCACTCACATTGGCTCATGCGCCAATTTATTATGTTGCTGCCGTTGCTGGAAAAGATGCGAAAATAATATGTTACAAACAATCGCAACAAGATAGAAATACAAACATTTATGTGCCATTATTATCATATTATTTAGACACACGCGTTCTGCGTTCAAAAGTCGACCGTGCCAAAGGGTTACTTCCACAGAGATAGATATACATGTCTGCGGTTACTTCCAATTATTATCGTTTGCATTACATATATTATGCGCGTGTGTGTGTCAAATGCATGGTAGTGTGTGTAGTGTATATTTTTTAATTTTTATATTTCTAATGCATATTACACAAAAATTTTAACTTCCTGCACTCTTTTCCATATAAACTTTAACGCACAGTTAACTTTAACTGTGCCAAATTTCGTACTTGTCCTTGAAAAAAAAGATTTTTTTATTTGATGTAGTTAGCATGTCTCGAAATTCCGATGTAGAGATAAAGAAACGCAAGTTTGTTATAACATATAAAGAATATTAACGACAGTTTTTTTTGGATAAAATAGTAGGGTAACGGAACCAAAGAGTACCTACAGATAACCAAATTTTCTATTCCAATTATTCCAATTTACTATTCTATTCGATTCCATTAGACTCTAAAATATCGAAGCGTTGAATGTTGTTCCTACCATGAGTAAAACCGGAACGTTATATCAAAGAACATGGAAGTAATAACCTCTGCATAGTTTAACAAATCAAGTAGATTATAGAACGCTGAGAGTGGTTGGAATGTTCGCCGTGTTAGGAAAGTGATGGTGGACTCTTTTCCATTAATTCCAGCAAGTTTGATGATAAGTATGTGATCAAGGCAAGTTTAAAACAAAAGATAAAAGGGACAGCAATAATTGTGTACTGAATAATTGTTTATTACAATTATTAGCTGTTGATTACAACGAATATTTTCTCAGTATTCGAAATTCAGCCGTTATCATAAGTTTGAGGAAAAAATGATGTATTATGCTTGGTTTTTTTTTTCTCAACTACATTCTTTCATTATTATGCTAAATGAATCTGAGACTACACACATTAAAAAAAGTATTAAAATACTAAAGTGTTTTATTGCTAACACACGCTTTTCAGTATGTACAATTCATTGCATTAGCTCGATTAACTTCATTCTGTGTTACATGTGTACGTACAACTGTTGTCCATTTGGAAATATTTACCACGAGTAACCGCCCTCGCTTTGCTTCGGTTTTCTTATTTTTTTACACCTTGGGTTACATTATTGGAGTTTTATTAAGGATATCAATTTTTTTTGAAAATATAATATAGCCTATGTTACTCGGGGATAGTGTAGCTTTCTAACAGTGAAAGAATTTTTAAAATCGGTTCAGTAGTTTCGGAGCCTATTCAATGCAAACAAAAAATCAAATCTTTCCTCTTTATATATTAGTATAGATAATAATAGTACAAAAATATATATTAGATGTATAAGTTGATAATTGTACAAAATTCAAACATCAGACAAAAATAAATATGAAACCTTATTAACTATTTTTTTAATTGAAATATTATAGTTTACAAATTACTCACCTCTTTTTCAAAATTTTGTAAAGTCATGCAGTATTCTTCACTATAACGTCCATAGTTTTGCAAGTCAAATTCAAGTACTAATCTTCATCTCATACACAGTTACCCAAAAACAATAATTTTGCAATAATATTGCACGTTACTGCATTATGACATTTAATATTCAGCATTATCATTGTGAATTGTTGACTTAAGTGACTTGTATTTTCATAATTCTTTGCACATTGATTTCGTTGGTGTCACTCACCTTATGTATGGGATGTTGGCTGGGACGTGGTACTTGGAGCCAGGGTCGAAGTCCAGCTCTGAACGTAGCACTGGAGGTTTTATGCCTTGGTACTGCTCCCTGCGGGTAACAAAAGAATTCAAGATTCCTGTTTGGAAGTTTGGAACATTTATATGACCTGGAAGGCTATAAGTAGGTACATGTTTATTTATAAAATCTATAGCTGACCGGGCAAACGTTGTTCTGCCAAAAAATTTTTAGGGGTAGGGGGATGAAAAATAGTTGTTTTTCGATTCTCCACCCTAGCCTATATGCACGCAAAGATTCACGAAAATCGGTCGAGCCGCTTCAGAGGAGTTCCACTTCAAACACCGTGACACGAGAATTTTATATATTACATTTATTTATATAATTATCGGCAAACAAGCAGACAATCGACCTAATTTCAAGTGACTACCGTCGCCCATGGGTCTCATGTCTTACATCATAAGCATCACCAATGCATTGCAGGTCAATAAAAAAAGAAAGTACAAGCTCTCAATTCCTCAGTCGGAAAACGACGAGTCATACCAGACTCAAACAAGAGGGTAGTTAATGACTAGCCAAGCAGACCTTATGTAACAATAATAACCCCAGTAATATTAATAACTTCGCAGCCAAGCAAAGGGTCCGGCTTCTGTCACCTATTACAACACCCACGCTGACACTTCTAAAATGAATCAATTTCACCATGAATATATTTAAAGTACCCCATACAATTATACCATATTATGTTGTAATAGATATTAGAATAATTACTGTCTTTGAGCCTCTGTGTTAGTAAAGCAGTTTGAACTTTGGTCTCTTGAACCAGGAGTCCTGAATTCCAATCTTGACACGTCTCTTATTTTTTTCAAATCAAATCAAATCAAATCAAAATCTTTTATTCATATAGGTATCACTGATACACTTATGCACGTCATTTTTTAATCTACCAGCTTTTCGGAAGGGTGCTTTGTCATGGAGGAGAAGAAAAGCCGAAAGAAACTCCTCGCACATCTTTAAAAATCATGAGAGGTTACATAATATTATGTTCTAACCTACGCGGAACTGGATGCGGCGTTAGTTTCCAGGCGTCTTTGTCATTAATATATTCATTTATACTATAGTATCCTTTGCCTACTAGCTGAGATTTCACATATCTCTTAAACATTTGGATAGCTAAATCACGTATTGACTTGGGTAATTTATTGAAAAAACGTACACCGAGCCCCATATAAGAGCGTTGTACCCTACTTAAGCGAAAAGATGACGTCACCAAAAGTTTTGAAAGTTATGTTCATATTAGAAATGAATTGTCACAGGCTTCGGTAAGGAAAAAATCTTGAAGAAACCTACACATGGAAATTCTCCATAATTTTCTCAAAGGTTTGAAAGGTGAGCTCTTTCTCTGTTAAAAGCTGATTATGTCTCAACATTAACCAGAGTAAACAGAGAATATACTCTTTGGAGGAATACCATGGTTTGACTTGAAGTGAGACTTACTTTAGATCCTAATTATATAATTATCAAATTATAATCAACTATATTAAAGTCTTTCTACACTGTATCACTGCCAACCGAAACATCATAAATATAATTATACGTCATAATAATTATATTAACGTTTATTATCTAATTACATTAGATAATAATTTCTAATTAATAATTATTATCTCATTACTATTATTAATAATATTATTAATTAGATAGACAATAATTATTAATTAGAATAATTTATTACAAATTTTTTCACACACTTTGTTCATTACAAGTTTATTCTTTACCGCACGGCTTGGCCAATCTCGAGTTAACGTTACATAATGATCCAATGAATTCAAAAACGCACTGTTACACGCTAAAATGGCCACAGACGCGAGAAATACAAACACCAATATTTAGGGTTGACAAGTTTTGCGGCTTAAAACTAAAATGAATATTTTGTCTCATTTTTTACGTATATTATATCTTAACAAAAAAATTACCAGAAAAAATAACCGACTTCAAAAAAATAGCGTTTGATAAGGACCACTAAAATTATCCCTAAACATGACATATTGTATAAAACGACGACCCTTTAATTGGTAACGACCCTGCCTGTGAAGCGAGGGGTCCCGGGTTCGATTTCCGACCAGGGCAGATATTTATGTGTCAGATAAATATTTGTACTCGAGTCATGGGTGTTACTGTGATGTCATATGTGTCGTCCATGCACCTGCGACATAGGTAAATACCTACTCCGGGGGTATGAGTATGTAAGCGTTTATTATAAAAATCACCTTATGAAGTTCTCTCAATTCCTTAAAGAAACTATCATCAGATTTGAATTCTGATGAATACAAAACCAATCAGGAAGTATTTCCTTTCAAGTAAAAAATAATCCAAATCGGTTGATAAATGGCGGAGTTCTGAGGAAACAAATATACATAAAAAATTACAACACAATTACATAAAAAATTTTTTTTGAAGTCCGTAAAAACCCTTATTTTGTTAATAGCAATAGAAAGCTACTTTATCAATCCTTATGCCCATACTTATCTTCCTTGCTCATTGTGCATCCTGCTAAAACTGAGCTATGGCTCTATGCTCTCATGGACGCCTCCCCTAATTTTGACCGATTTGCGGATGAATGGAAGATGATTTTGACAGAATGCCTGCAGTATTGTGAACGAATGAGTAATGTATGCATGAATTGACTTTTTCTTTATTTTAATAAATTTAATTGCAGATTTTATTGAACAGTTATTGTTATTATTATTTTATTGTATTAAGTTTCATGTTTTATTCTAAATTAATACCTTCTAATGATATTTTGATTTGACATTGTTTTTTTTTTGTTTTGTTAGCTAATATTTTTTTTGTTCCTGTATTAATTAGTGTAATTTACCGTACTAATTAAATAAATAAATAAAAAAATGACAAAACAGTTCCTCCTTAGCTAAGTTTTTAGGCTTTATAACTCTAACAGCTTAACCACGACGACAGCCATACATGGATAAAGGAATCAACCGTGATTTTTTTACGTGTTTCATTTGTAGTGTCGAAAAGCTTTTAAGCAGGTCACCACTTCCTTTTTGGCCGCAGCTACGTCGGTTGTGTCTACGGCGTAGACTTTACGGTGTCAGAGGGCTATGGGTGATATGGAGCTATGGGTAATATGGGGCTACACCATGGGGGCATGTCATGAAAAATAGTTTTAAAAAATTATCGTAGTGATTCTAAAACTAACAGAACTTTATTAATTACTGACTGCGAGAACAAATTTATTAAGACTCAATATTTTTTGCATAATTTGGATGTTTAGAAGAGAGTGAATATAAAAAAGCCTAAAAACTACACTATAAATTATGTCTCAAGTAAAAACGTACTTTAAAGCATCAAAAGCTATACGCCCATTTAGTAGACTACTCAAATGTTAATAAACGTAATTAAACTTGACGTTCTTTTTTTTTCAAACAGGCAGCCCTGATTAAACAGTGTGATCAGCTGCTGAATATTCAAAAGTAAGGATTTCCGCGCAAACCGCTTACACGGTACTTTAACACCGTATATATTTGTATTGAATCTACTAGAATATTCATTTATTTTGGGATATTCACTAGACCAAAACGTCCGACGAGAATTTATAAGCAATCGCAATGTCCGCGGTGCGAACGCTTGCGAAGACATTAGTGAAGATTTGCGACTTCTCGTTCGATTGTTGTTCGATTGTTGAAAATAGTTTTGCAAATCATCATCCATCCATCAGGCTTTACAAGTCCACTGCTGGACATCCTCTCCAAGTTGCGCAATATTATGCCTAAATTTACAAAATATTGCAGCGAATGTAAAGGAGGTAAATATTTAATTGTACAAATTATTCGTATTGAATAATAAATGTAATTATGACATGGTTGAATTTAATAGTTATTAATGATTTTGTAATTAGATAAGACTTTTTTTTGACATTTTCTGTATAAATTTTGCATGCCATAAAAGGCGGAATATGGCGTACCAAATTGTATAACACCTTAATGTAACTAACCCATATTCGAGCAAATAAATTGATTTGATTTGATTTGATTTGAAATTATGTAAAGTCAGTACTTATTACTGCTTGATGCGGCTGCTAACTAAATTAATGTACAAATGCATAAAAATTACAAACTTTTCAAAATTCATCCTCTACATAAATAGGGGGTTAAAGTCACGGTTGATGCTAGTAAAAATATATTTGGCATAACGTATGCTTCTCGAAATACAGATAATATCTGTATACAGCACAAATTTTACTGTATGCACCTTCTCCGATCACTTTTACTCATGCATCTACTTTTGCTTTCGATTGGAACCAGTTACCGGCCAGTCAAGGCCGTGTGTTGACCCCAGCTTTATCAAGAACTAGATCGGTATGGAAGTGTGAAAGGCGAACAAGGTTTACAGAAATGATGCTCCGGTTTAGATAAACCAATATGTTTTTAAAACCTTACAACCTGTATCGGTATTATTGAAGTAAGTGTACTGTTCCTGGGTTTAAAGAGGTTTCGTTTGTTCTGTAAGACAAACTTGGCTTTGAAGCCAACAGGATCAGCTCTGGACTAAAAACAGACGAAGTCTCTGTACTGGTCTGGTTTCGCTCAGTATAATCCGAATGCACTCGAACATACTGGTCACAAAAGACCTTCAATTGTGCATGTTGGAAACTAGTATTACATGCGAATGTTGTACCATGGACATCAGGAACACCACAGGCATCACCGATGCGTTTCCACCCAAGTAAGAAAACCGAAGGAAGATTACCTTACGCTTATCAGTTTCCATGAGATGGATGCCATACAAGTTAATTCCTACCATCAGCAAGTTACATACGAGGGAAGCCGGCGGTCCCGCATCAGGTATTAATATTTTCTATGCTAATTAGCCAGAGGAATGAAGTAACGCTCAGTGACCTAGTACGTCGCCGCCGGAGCGTGCGGTAAGCATTACGTTATAATTGGCGTTATCTAATAACTGTGATCGCATAGTATGCTAACTTATTAATTTTAATAATCAGACGGTTTAAGGTAAGACCTGTCTGGATGCTTTTGTTTAAAAAAAGTCATCTTTTCGTAAAGTCTACTTAAACGCTCAACGATAGGTATCGTTATGATCACCGTTAATCCTATAAAATATTCGAGCAATATCATCAATTCGAACAAATTTAATAAATTAATTTTAACCTGGGTTAACATTGTTAAAAGCAGAACCCTTTACACCCTCTGAATTGTCTAGAATTTTTGAACCATCAAGCATCGCATGAAAAAGAAGTGTCAATTTGGAAAACCATCCAGGCATTGATATAAAACACCGAACTTTGATCAGAGCTATTTCGCGCAAACTTATGTTCACTTCAAATAAGATCATAATAAACTCACCGTAGCCGCCACCAGTGGCAATTGTACTGCTCTTTCCTCACGTCTCCTGCGAAGATGTCCCAGCGCCATCTGTCCATGACCAGTGCAAATGGTATGAAGGCTAGCTTTTCCATGGCCTGGGTGAAGAGAAAGTTGATGTCATGGGCTGTATCGTCTACTGAGCGCTGCACCAGGCCGAGGGTTTGAAGATGGCGAGGAGAGGCGATGGACAGAGCTATTGCCTCGCCGATAGCTTCATGGAATCCTGGATGGAACAGCAAAAATTGAAGTGAAAACGTCTTTGGCATCATTGTCATTTAAAAGTGGATGAAACGAAAACGTGACAGTAAAAAGAGACAGACACATAAATTCATAAGATTTAACGTGGGAGAAAATGAGATAGGAAGCATTGTTCATTAATATTCTTTTGTGACAAGATCCAAAATTAAACTATTTAGCATACAAACCATATAATACTATAAAAGAAACCGTACAATATACCTACAACCTACATTGCTCTCGATAAATACGTAAGAGTATAATTGAACGTAAGCACGAATGTACTCGTACAATACGCATTGTTTCTCCCCAAAAAACACAAGTCCTGAGTAAAATATGCTACTAGAAGAATAAGTAATAGCAGTACAATAACATGATAATGGCTATGTTTGGTAACCAAATGGATCATTTTAGAGACACTGGACAGTAGCGTACATGAATATCAGTACAATAGCGTTAGTTACGTATTGCAGAGCAAGAAAGCAGACGAGTAGCCGCTTTTTAACTGAATTTAACATTTGCAACTAAAAACATTTGTCTTAAGAAGAGAATATCAGGGAGAGATTCAATAGTCAATACTAACGCAGAGAAAGTGAATCATACGGAAGTGGTTCGATAACTCCCGATTGATAACCGCATGGGGATCGGTTGTCGGAAACCAGTGCCACTGCTATTTGTACTCAGTTTTTACTGTAACTGCCTTCCACTACGTGTTAGATTCTATTATCAACAGGATTCGCATTAAATCCTCCTACACCATTGAAGTATAATGTCATAGAACAGACATCTCGAACAAAATGTGTGTCCCGCCGGAAGGTTCTATTTTCAAAATTGAGCCCCCGTTCTCCTTTCAAAATCGAACGAATCCATTGAAAATTGAAGCCGATCGGCACCAATTCGTTGGAACATACAGTGTGTTCACGGTGTCGGTTCTATATGCTAGTAGTAATACTTTAATGTCCTACACATATTAAAATGTGACGATGTTTCTATCTTTGTTATTTTTCATGCAAAAACTGCTGAACAGATTTTCATTTTTAGTACATAGGTAGACCATGGTCTGGCATAAAATATGGGATACTTATTATCCCGGAAATGCCGCGGGCAGAGCACTAGCATTAAATCAGTTCTAAGAATTACGGGACCAAGCTCAAAATCCGCTTATGTGAAGTATCATTCAAACGTCGAATAAATCGTCGAACTGCTGTTAAAGCCTAACGGCCTTATTCATAAACGTTCCATAAACCATTGACGACCCGTGTGGCGCAATGGTTACCATGCCGGATCACCACACCGAGGGTCCTGGGTTCGATTCCCAGCGAGGCGGAAATTTGAATGATGAGTTTGAATTTCTGTTCTCGGTCTGGGTGTGAATGTCCTTGTCTAGTGTGTTGTCCATGGCACCCACGACACAGGGAATCCTAAAGTGGGGCTATGAGTGTGAAACGTAAAAAAAAAACCTTTTATATTTTATCTCCCTAATATTTTATTTTTATCACTTTTATAAGAGTGAAAGAAACAAAACAACTATAACTTCTACTATAACTTCTATAACTTTGCTAATTTTTATTAATATTTATGTATATAGTTACAATATAAATTTTAAATATATACTTTTTAAATATCGTGCAATGAAATCCTATGTCGTTTTTATGGAAAACAAATGGCCAATTCATATTACTCCAAATTCGAACAAAAATATTATTCGTAATCTAATTTTTACTTTTACGCTTTCTAGTCTAATCTTATGTATGCAGTTCTTAAAACAAAAGAATATCGCATCGGTCTCGAATCTACGTTATATAACTCACTGATTAAATAAAGTGTCTAGCGAGGTCCCGAATGCCGGAAACCATCTCGATTGGTCTAGTATCAGGCTGACATTTTTCCCAAGTAAAGAATCACTTCCTCAGGCTGAAACGACGGTAAAGAAACACAACGGAATATGCCAGAACTTTCCATAGTTAATCATTGAAGTATAATGTCATAGAACAGACATCTCGAACAAAATGTATGTCCCGCCGGGAGGTTCTATTTTCAAAATTGAGCCCTTGTTCTCCTTTCAAAATCGAACGAATCCATTGATTGAAGGCGATCGGCGCCAATTCATTGTGACATACATTGTGTTCATTGTCGGTTCTATATGCTAGTAATAATACTTCAATGTAGTTAATGTGTCTTTATTTCTTGGATTATAACGAAGGAGAGTCTGATTTAACAAACTTGGTGTTTCAACATTTCAATCCTTTCATTTGTCGTAGATTTCATAAAAGATAGCATGTTATGAAAGATAGTAACTGCAAAAAGATAATAAGTGTAAGTAAAGAACATAAATATCGTTCATTTAAATAATGACATGGTTTATGAATATTATGGTAATACTCTCTAACGTAAAGATAAGCTGTATTAGTAGTTAGAGATATTAAATTCAAATACCACATGGAAACATTGACGTCGTTATTAGAAAAACCTATTAGGTCGAAATTATTATAATATTTTATATTTTTTTAATATTTATTCAACTACTCACTATTGCAGCTGTGGCAATGTAATCAACATTTTGTAATAAAAAACAAATGCGAGTGAAGAGTTTTGAAACATATTTGTTTTATAAAAAATACAAAATCATTAGGCCTCGATTTAAATAAATATATTCTGATACTTTAAAATTACTTCATAGATTAACAAATTCATTTTTATCATTATCTTATTTGCACAACCCATAAAATGAAAGCGTAATCTATCTATAGAAATGTTCGATTTGTATCTTTACTAACAACGGGTAACCAAATTAAAAAACAAAGGATTAACATCAAGATAAAATATCTGCAATAGAAAAATCGTAGTACACAATACAAATCTGATGTTAACAAAGAGTTTGTAAACAAAAGAATAGTCAGATACGAACAGTTTATTATGACCCAAATAAAGTCCGTTACGAGATAAACTTGACCTCCTTGCAAACCTCAGTGACGGACAAAAAAGTGCATGCGGATAAAGAGGAAATAGTAAACTGGATGAGACTTTAGCGTACTAATGTCATTGTATTGAGCGTAGTTTGAGATATTTTAGATTTGCTAACAATAACATTTTAGAAGTCATACGGATATTAATTTATTTACGACAGGTTATACAGCTTATTGGACACCTTGTATTTGCTACTATAATGCTGCTTAAAATATTATGTAAAAGGTTTCTGAAACATAGATCTGTTTATACAATCAAAGCGAGGTGTAAAAATATTCAAACCACCATGAATTTTCGTACCACCAAAAGCGTTATCAGCCAGAAAAAGCGGAGGCTGTTAATTTCACTGCTTAGGGCCAACAGCAATTTTATTGTGCATTCGATAAAAAAAGTATTTATATTTTGTCAAAATAATCCAAGTTGAAATTCTGTAATCCAATTACTAGAATGTTTTTCAAGTGAACTGAGATGGTTCTTCCCGGCATCTCATCAAAGGTAACGGAACATAATAACATAAGCATGATGCTAGAAGAGTAAATTTATCGAATAATGTTGCGTTGCGAGTGCAGTAATCTCGTCCGATATCTCTTCCATCGGCTCTAAGGCAGCGACGCGCACGGCTGAGATGCGCGTGAGTTGCGTAACGCGGTACCGTAATACTTAGTATTAATTTCCGTGAATTTTCTTCGCTACGTATGATGCATTGTAGTGCGCTTGTGTTTTATAATGATAGATAATATGCAATTCACGTGAAAGATGTACGACTGACTTTGAAGATACAGTTGAAGTTGTTTATAGATTACATAGACATTATTAGATGGTATTTATATCATATTTATCTGTGTATGTGTTTGGTATATTAGATAATAAATGGTATAATAATAATGGTATAATAAATGGCAGAGAAAAAACTACTGAACAAATTAAGTAAAAATTTGATGAATTTATTCCAAATACATGACACCTTTTTTACTTACAGCAAAAAATGCATGTAGTGTATATGATTAATTTTACAATGATTTTTTTCAGGGTAGAATTAAATTCATAGTAACTCAAAACTCAAAAGCGTAAAACAAGCGTGCCGTCAATGCGTCAAATTAATGTTTTATTTATATTTGGATAAGTAATAAAATATAACACGCAGGTACATAGGATTAATAACTTTCAAAACGAGCACTCTAATTGGCCGCATGCGCTAGTAATGTAACTCGAAGCTTACAGTGTCTCGCTCTCGACACGCATCGTTCTAATTTCGTAACACGGGGAACCTGGGTTTCGGATTTAATTATGTAAATGTAAGATAAGCTCCCTTTCAATGTTTCTGCTTTAAGTATCAAGTTTTGTTTATTGTGAGAAATAGTTGCAGTCTAACCTTAATGCGTATAAATATTGAGCATTGTCATGCATTTAATGCATTGTGGTATTTGCGATGCATGTAATTGCCCCTAGATGGATCTGTTTGTACGGAAGTGGTTCAAACAAGAGTATTTTCTGAACTTCTTTTATTTATGCAAATGACATCCAATTCTTCTTTTGTTTCAATCTTCTTTTTCTTTTCTTTGTTTGTATCGATCGTTTTTTGTTTATAAATACAGAACTACCTAAACTAATATTGAACATAATTTGGTTTCGTCATCTTTTCGCCTAAGTAGGGTACAACGTTCTTATATGGGGCTCGGTGTACGTTTTTTCAATAAATTACCTAGGTCAATACGTGATTTACCTATCCAAATGTTTAAGAGATATGTGAAATCTCAGCTAGTAGGCAAAGGATACTATAGTATAAATGAATATATTAATGACAAAGACGCCTGGAAACTAATGCCGCATCCAGTTCCGCGTAGGTTATAACATAATATTATGTAACCTCTCATGATTTTAAAAGATGTGCGAGGAGTTTCTTTCGGCTTTTCTTCTCCTCCATGACAAAGCACCCTTCCGAAAAGCTGGTAGATTAAAAAAATGACGTGCATAAGTGTATCAGTGATACCTATATGAATAAAAGATTTTGATTTGATTTGATTTGATTTGACTTATCTTTATCCCAAAAATCAATTACACTTTTCATACACAGGATGGCTCTCCTTCTACTCTATCCTCCATGAATGAGACATAATTATAGGGCAACTATGAAACGGAAAAGATTCTCAAAATCTGGAGAGGAGATACATGAGAAACCTTATATTTATTCTTTGGTATTTACAGTGAGTTAATTTTGTCCGTGTAACCCACAACACACGTAATACTAGTCCGGGGGTAAGAATGTGTGAACATATAATCTATATATATAAAAGGCAAAATTGATTGACTGGTGTATAAACGCACAGGCCAAACCCTTCGTTCATTCCCACTAGTTCTACTGCTTAGTTCTATCGTAGAACTAGTGGGAATTTTTTTTCCCACTAGTTCTACCGTAGAACTAGTGAATTTACCGTATTAAATTTACCGAAATTTACCGAATTTACCGTATTCACTAATAATTAGTGAATTCCCACTAGTTCTACTGGTTAGTTCTATCGTAGAACTAGTGGGAACAAAATGTAGATACGGTTTTTGTTCCCACTAGTTCTACGGTAGAACTAGTGGGAAAAAAAAATCCCACTAGTTCTACGATAGAACTAAGCAGTAGAACTAGTGGGAATGAACGAAACCCTTAGGGCTAGAAACTTAAAATTTCGCACATGTATTCCTCTTATGACGTAGGCATCTACTAAGTAAGAATTTTTCAAAATTCAACCCCCAAGGGGGTAAAAAGCGCAAGGGCGTGATAAGCATAATTTCCGCGTGCGAAGCTGCGGGCAACAGCTAGTTTTGATATATTTTTTTTTAACACAAAAAGTTTCAATGCTCGTGCCACCATCAATACAACAACATAGTTTACAAATATTGAATAGCTTTAAGTTACAATGCGATTTTCCCATTGCTTTGCGCACGCATCAGAAACTGCAATTAGCCATGCTTGCACTTTCACTGTAATAACATTACCGCGACGCCAATAAACCGTAGGATTCAAACATGATCTCGTAACATGCAGTGCTTCCTGAATTAACATCTTCTAACTACTAATCGACGTGCAATAAAAATAGGACAATCACTCGTCGTGGAAAACTACGCATACTGCAGTATGTGATAGATTTTTTTTAAAAGAATGCATTGATTGAAAGTTTCTACTAACAGAATTAAGCATATTTACATTACATAGTATATTTCCATAAAAAATAACCGACTTCAAAATTATGGATAATTCAAAAACTACTCGTCAGATCTCGCTCAAATTTAAGTGGGACTACATGACAAGCACCCACTTTCGATTAAAAAAATCATCAAAATCGGTTCACCCAGTCAAAAGTTCTGAGGTAACAAACATAAAAAAACAGTCGAATTGAATACCTCCTCCTTTTTTGAAGTCGGTTAAAAAACCATAACAATCGATAAGGAGGCCAGCTCTATGCACTATAACTTTCAATTTTAAATTCTACAAACTTCCTATTATTATTTTTGTCTGTCAACTTAAAAATACTAACCACCACTGAATACTAACTTTGAATTTCAATAGGACTGGCAATTAGGTGTCATTTTAACTTATGAATTATGTACAAAAGCAACAAAAATTCGAGGTCATTAACACCTCAACTCAGAGTCACTAACGGTTACATAAATAGCTCCTTAGTACAGAATTTGTATGGTGATTCTGTACTAAGGAGTAATTTAAGTAACCGTTAGTGACTCTGAGTTGGGGCATAAATTATTTCGCTTGGGCATAATATATGGACACCTAGATAGGTGTCGCTGCTATCTTTTTCTATGGCTTTAGTTACCTTATAGCATTGAGTACAGTAGGGCATAATTCCTTCACAAGCGAAGATATTCGCTCCTTAGTTTTCAGGTAGGCAAAATTAATTTATTAATGGGTAAAAAATCAAAACTTAATTAGTGAATGCTGAACGTACAATTTCACCTGATTATAATTATTATTAGGTCAAGAGATATTTGTCTTAAACGAGTAAATTAGAATATTACGTGTAATTATTTTTTCGGCTAGATCTAACCTTTCTCAACCAAGCCCTTTGCTCAAGTGCCAGCGTAAACATTTCTAAACCGAACGACCAACGATTTAACAAGGAAATAGATATTTATTTTTATAGACATATATATTGATAAATTCTTTGAAAAGTTCTATTCAGCGATCGCATGAATCACTATGACTGGTTATATTTTTTAAGACAGGCGTAACTAATTTTTAAAATCAAACAGTAAATTACAAGGAAATTAGCCTTTTAATACGTTCTCTAAATTAAACTTTAAGTTACACACTATAAGAATGAAACTAGATGAACGGAGTGAAGGTTCTTTGACTGTCCTTGAAATATTTAGTAGTAAACAGTCTTTGGTGCTTGTTACAGTTCCTAATCGATTAAGTTATCAAATCCTCTTGGGGTGTATTGATGTAAAGATGAATAGAATGTTGCTTTTGTAACTTAATATCCGGGAATAGTTCATTATTTTACTTAGCACGTTTCACGTACCACCTTCAACTTTGCAAACAAAGCTTTTTGCTTCATCATTTTCGTCACACTCTATAAGTTACAACTTCATCTTTCAGAGCTTCAGAACTTTGGACTTTTTAAGGACTGAATTTTTTCATCGATTTTAAAATATTGCTCTGTGTATATCATAATTATGTATTTTGTGATAGAATATAAATAATGGCCTTATTGGATAATCACCTTCCACTTTATTGTTTTAACGGTAAGTGGTTTGAAGTTATCATCAGGATTTTTGTATAATTATATACATTATCTCTGCGTTGGAACAGCTTTTATTGCGCTTTTACAGCTTGAGATTATTAAGCTTTAATAAGATAACCTGGCTATACTAATTGATTTTATTCGGGTGAGCTAGATTGTCCCAGTTGAGCGTTCGAAGTTTCATCTACTTTTCATGATTAAAAATCTCGTATAGGTCTCAAACTACTCGGACACGAGTCGTATTTAGATACTCCATGTAGTCGGATTTAGATACTCCATTTAGTCGGGTTTAGATACTCCATGTAGTCGGGTTTAGATACTCCATTTAGTCGGGTTTAGATACTCACGATTCATTCGTTGTATAACTATAAATTTTAAAATTTAACAAACCCCCGACAATTTTATTTGTAACTTACAACATCTCGATCACGTCAGCTTTCAAACAAATAAACCGCATCAAAATCGGTACATTCGTTTAAGAGCTTCGATGCCACAGACACACAGACAGACACGACCAACTTATAACACTCCTCTTTTTGCATTGGCGATTGAAAAATAGTTACTATTCATATAAAAAGAACACCATATCGCTCATAAGTGGATCACAAGCCCCGTTAATCAAATTACGTTTCTTCAATACCGTCATAATTCATAGTACTCGTATTCAGTGCAATAGTGAAACAAAGCAGCAATTTGTGGCTTTTTTCTTAAAAATATTTATAATGAGTTCAGTAAAAAATTCAGTAATTTTAACTTTTATTTTTGTTTCTATTATATCTTTTAAATATGGTAAGTGAATTTTAAATTTTCGCCTCATAAAAAATATAATATTTTTTATTTTATTCAAAGCAGAAAAAAAAATATTCTGCTCAAGTAACTATTTTATGTTTTTATGTCCCAAAAATTACGCAAGAAAAAACAACAAAAAAAATTTTGCACAATTTGCGTATATGAATATCGATAAAAAGAGAAAAACTGTTTGACAGCTGATAGTTCAGGGTTGAAACTGGGCATGTACATTTATAGAATCACTCGTTTTTATGTTCGAACAATAGATATTAATGCCAGTTTTGTGGCTACAATTTCGAACAAACTATGGTAGTAATATTGGTGGCAGGTAGAACAGTGACTGCAGTTGACGCAATACGCACCTACACCAAATATAGCTTTATCCAGTGCGGTTTTAAATTCAATAATTAAATTTAATTGTGTTTCGTAATTAATTAAAATTTTGCGTAATTTTTTTGCTGTTTTAATAAACGTGTGTGTTACCGTAAATGTTAATGTGTGGAAATATAATATGAATTTATTATATAGGAAATATAATATTTTAAAGAGACTGCCTCAAGAAATATGAATTTTAGATTCTTTATGAAAATAACTCAATTTTTTATACCGCCCTCATTTTCATGATCCATGAAATTAGATCGTGGAACAACAACCTCATAAAACTTTAAATTGCATTGATATGTTTATGAATAAAATGAATTTGGTATCGATCTTCAAAAATGGTTTGAATTGAGTAATAACTAATATTAATAATAATATTAACACCTATTTATTATATTGATGAAAGTTTAGTATTTTGTAAATTAATAATATGAATAATATTAATATTTATGGCATTAGGTAAGAAATATTAAGATAAAATTTATTATATTCTTGAGAGTTAAAATAAATTTTCAACGTGATTGATTTTGCTTAGTTATTGATTATGAATGATTCACATCTGTAACCTAATGCTTGTTACACATTTATTATCTTGTTTATTAAAAAAATATTTTCGAAGAGGATAAATTGGTTTGTATTTGCGTTTGTCTTCTATAAGCACAGAACTTAGTTTTCTTTATTTTTAAGTAACTCATGGAGAAAGTTTAATTTCTGATGTGGTAATGATGGAATGCTTTCTCTAGGTTTAACATAATATTATACCTAATTAAAAATATGTTAATGGCTATGTAACTACATTTATAAATTAAAAAACATCAATTTTGTTTTGATAGCAATTACAATTACACAAAATATGAAGGTAAATGTGACGTTAACAGGTAATTGGCCAAGTGATCCACTTTAAAGTGAATGTAGGGCAAGTAGAGATATGTGAAACCATACTACTCCGAATTATTACCAACGCTGAATTGGATTAGCGTGTTTGGTCGAACTTGACATGTGTGTGTACCTATGTACAAACTTCATAACTTTTTCTTTAAATTAAGCAAAATGTGGCTTATGGAATTGAAAAAATATATTTGTTGCAAAATGACGCGGATGTAGACGCGACTTGGGATTGCAATCCCGCAAAACGGGATCACGCTTTCCCGTGGGATTCCGCTGCTTTTATATAAATCTGCTGGATCCCACACCTTTAAAGCACGGATCGGCGGATCATGCAAATTAAAAATTTGGCGCTAAAACATTCGCGTAAATCGCGAGTAGCACGCGAGATTATTGTGGGGCAATATAAGTATAATAAAAATAATTTACCAGTTTTAATTAGGCCCTAATTATTAGGGTAGGTATTTCACCTTTTCTAGATAAGCTTCCTGATAGCCTATTAGGAACTTATCTTCCTGATAAACTAAAACTTTTCGTTTCACGAGTCTTGAATAGAGATGTCTGACAGATAAAACCGTTAAAATCTTATCAGCCGATTCGAGTAGTTGTAACCTCGTGTTTTATGATTTTTTTAAAGGGACACTGACATATCACAAAAATATGACCGAAATTCATTCTTTGTCGAAAATCTTAGGCACAGTGAATTCATGGGTCACTAACGCCATCTATTACCGGACAATGGAATAATTTCATTTAAAACTAACATTATTTTCATTGGTTCCACAGTATCGTCTATCTTCTGCTACGACTGCAACAGTGCCTTCGATCCGAGGTGTGGACCAGACTTCGACCCGTTCAGTCTAGGGGTCATTAACTGCTCTTTGAAGGATCCCCCTGAACACATCAATACGGTCGAGCCCACATTCTGTCGTGTCATTAAAATGGAAAGTAAGTCACGAAATTATTTCTTAAACTCTTTCTTATAAATTAGTTAAGATTCGTTTATGTCAATAGTAAAACCGCATTGAAGCGCTCATATCCCGTCGGCTTGCGTCGATCCTATGTGATCGACAAAGTTAAGCAACAGCGGGCGCGGTCGGTAGTTGATGGGTGACCGCTAGAGCCTAAAATTTCTTGAGCGTTTCTATGCTTCGGAGGGCACGTAAAGCCGTCGGTGCCGGTTGTTGTCATAAGATAACAATCGTTAAGCCATGTCGGAGGCCCTCGGGCGGTTTGAAAACTTCCGACACTCGGGTTGGCCACTAACCCCTCCACCAATCCGCACTGGAGCAGCGTGGTGGAGTATGCTCTAGGCCTCCTCAAGAGGAGAGACCCGTGCCCAGTAGTAGGCCATTAATGGGTTGAAGGCAATAGTAAAACCATACGCATTTGCGAAACTTGGTCGATCATCTAAGATCGACACTACCGCGAGCTGTTAGCGCTTTCTTGGTAAGAATATTGAATGGTATTTTTTTATGACGATTAGTGGACATCACCAATCACGTGATTTTCCTTTTTTAGTCTATGGCACAGTCCGTGTGGTTCGCTCCTGTGGCTACATACAAGAAGAACCCAGTAACCATACCTGTAGGCGATCTACCGGTGTGGGAGAAGTTTACGTTACATACTGCAACTGTGATACGGATCTATGTAACGGAGTTTCATCCGTTCACTACGAGATGGCGTTGTTACCAATAATCGCAGCATACACTGTGTGTTATTTAATGAACACTATTTAGATTTAAATTAATGTTATTTTAGATGGAAATGCTTTCTGGGTTACAGAAAAGTTCACAATTATTGTCGCCATGAAACTGCCTAAATATTTTGTTCCTTCTTTTTGTATTGTAGATAATAGGTGCTTATGTAGCTAGACTTGATGAAACTTGGTTCTGTTAAAAAAACGTGATTACTTGGTGTTGCCGAAAATGTTGCTATTCAGATAAAAGAGACTGCATTCTTTACACTCTGATCACTCAGTACACGAAGACAGTCAATCCTTCCATTTACCGACTTGGCCTCGAATATCCACAAAGCCTTACATAGTGAAATAATGTACTTATGTAGAATAAATTGTTTGCTATGTTTAATGTATCGTTTGAATGTTATAGGAATAAGGAGTAATACGTGTAACTACTAATTATGTTTGATTATTGTTCTGTGAGCCGTAATAGATAGTATATTTTTTGTTAATAAAATAAATAAGGAAAATTAAATCTTATATACCTACCTACCTATTGTCATATTTGCTCAAGTGTATGCTATCCTAACTTAAATAGGTACCATAAATATTTTGATATATCTACTGAACTTGTACACCGTGTCCTACGTGGGCGACTCAACGCGAACGCGATCACGAAGCTATCCGATGCGAATTCAGTGCGATGCGGTGCGATGCGACGACTCTGTCCTACGTACGCGCGAATTGTCCCTTCACCGCCACTGACATTGAATCGCTTACGTAGGACAGCGCGTAACGCGAAAACAACAAACAGTCGAGATGTATTGAAGTGTCCTACGTGACCAAAAGCACGTAGAGTGCGTTGCGGTGCGGCGCGATTTGAAGCGAACGCGATCAGCAGTTGGTTTGATATTTTCGCGCGAACATCAGCGGCGCGGCGTATGTCAGTGGCGGTGAAGTGACAATTCGCGCGCACCTAAGACAGAGTCACCGCATCGCACCGCATCGCACCGCATCGCACCGCATCGCACTGAATTCACATCGGATCGCTTCGCGATCGCATTCGCGTTGAGTCGCCCACGTAGGACACGGTATTACAGATCATATTAATTTGCTTGAAGTCGCGATTCTACAATGTTAGTGCGGTTTTGCTAGCTTCATATAAGTAATTCTGAGAACATTATGGAGAACTCTTACGGTATATGCACGATTTCTAAGGACATAGTCCTTTACCACAAAGCAAAATAAAATTGATTTACTATCCGCAGTGCTGCGTATACATTGTATAGGGAAAAAACAAAAATATGGATAAGGCAACGTAGAGCATGAAAGTAATATCACTAACTATTAAGGATATTGCCTAGATACCAATTTACTTCTTAGTTTTTTCATCCTATTCCTCTCTATAAAAGTATTAAAAATACTAACAGATCACAGATTTTAGGCCCTTACATATGGATAATTTTAATTATTTTTCTTTTTGCTCTTACCTGGATTGGCTCCATCACGGAACACTTTGGGCTGGTTCCTGTACGCTAGGAAATACTCGATGTGCGCCATTTCGTGGTGAGCGGTGATCAAGTCCTTCATATCAGGATGCGTGCACATCTTGATACTGAAATATAAATTCTCATTATTACTGTGAATAAAAAAATAAAAAGAGCTGTCATATGGGCCACCCTCTTGGAACCAAGTTTGAAAAACAATTGCAAGCACATTGAAAAAACGTTTGTAAGGATTCAATTTGAATAACTGTTCAGTCCTTGTACTCCTAGTATAAATTGATTAGATTATTTTAAAAGTGTGAAAATTACACAAAAATGTTTTAGTGAATAGATAACAGGCTGTTAGACTGATGATAAAAGTTTTTTTTATGTTTGTAAAAAAACATTATTTTGCTTCTTTTTAAGACAAAAGAGCAAACGATCAACCTGATGAAAAGTTGTCAAAAGAAACAAGTCGGAACACGAGTAATTTGGTAGTTGATCTAAGCATAGATGATTTTTTTCTATTTTACTAAAACCGCGAGCCGCGTTAAAGAACTTTTGACTCGCGAAAATAAATATGGATTTTGGAGTACTGTAGAGACATTTTTGTGGTGATTTAATCACTTTGATATCTTTTAAGTAAACTGATGTTCAGTTCGCCTACTTCCCCTGTTCTTTTTTCTCTTTGGCTTTCTTTGTCTACATATATCTTCTTTGTCCTATGTACTCCTTCGCTCCTTTTATTCATATTTTATCAAGTGGAATAGTTATGCTTGTTAATTTTAAACCAATTTTCTCTGTTTTGAAGTTCTTGAAGTACTTAACACTTAGGAAGGTCGATCAAAATTAATTTATTGACTTACCGATAGTCATGTCTGTTACAAAAGTCCCAAGCGGAGGGTTGGCAGTGGACATGTCTGTCCCCAGGCTGCTCGAACACGCTCAGCGCCCAGAAGTCAGGCGGCATGCTGGACATGTTCAACGACACGAAGAACTCTTCTGCCAGTTGGAACATGGTGAGAGGAGTGTAGCCCTGGAGAAGGGAGGGGAGATAGAAATCTTCTGTTTTGTAATTTTAAAGAAAACATCATTAGGAAACCTCAATACCTGGGAGTTTTCTTTGAAATTTTAGCATAAAAACTCACAATGCACGTGATTTTAATTTTACCACCATTTTGGAAAGACTGTTTGTCTTGAAGGAGGAATAATAACGAAAGAAACTCCTCCGCTTAAAAAATGAAATAGACCTGTGGCACCATGTCCGGAGTGACGTTGAATAAAGTCAGAATAGTCCCCACATGTCGCCAAAAACGTGGGCCAGGATCGGACCGTTAGATACCTTCCATACACCTATGGTCCAAGCCATACCCTTCCCGAAAACCTCAATGATACTTAGAAACATCACAAACCTGTCGGACCATCTCTGGCGTGACATCGACTAAAGTCTTGCCAGGGTATGGCAGAGTGAAGGGCACGATACCAGCCCAGGTCTGTCCCCACATGTCGCCCAGCACGTGGGCCGGGATCGGCGCTGACCGGGAGATACGCTCGGGGCCGTACGCTTCCCGGAGCCGACGACGGACGTACGCGTGGAGGAGATCGTATAGCGGTTTCACCTGGAAACGAATGTGATTTACACCGATAAAGAGTCTGATGTTAGGGCGTATACACGTAGAAGATTACCAGGCTTATCGTTAACAATATTTTTTTGACATTTTCGTTAACATCGACTGTGTGACATTAGTAAGAATGTTTTATGTTGTTTGCGTATGATAGGTACACTAATTTCTATAATCTGTATAAGGCTTCCCGCCCACGCCAGTCTTTTTGTAGGACAGATAATCGGGCCGATTTTTCCTGCCATATTATTTCTGACCGACTTTTTGTAGGACGTGTGCGTTGCACTATTGCTATCAGTACGTTCTGTTTTTCTCCTACAAAAAATCGATCACCGATTATCGGACGTGGGCGGGAAGCGTTATCAATAAACTACTCATAAAAAATCCATATACCCATTGTTCGACCTACAATCGTCTGTTAGCTGGTTGTAAATAGCGCCACCTTTTGGTGACGGTGAATAACTGTTTTGTTTATTATTTAAAATGATAATTTTATTGATTGACAGTTTTTGGTTGGCATATATACAAAATAATGTATTAAATAGCGTATAGAGGGCAGTAATAAAATCTAACAGGATAAGCTGAATCACGGTAACGTATGTTGTATGTAGTTTGTATAAGAGCCGTGGTTCAGGGGAGTATTTCAGAGTACAAACGAGAACAGTGAGAACACTAGGGAAGATTGTATTAAATAGTACTAAGTGGTGTAATGTAATAAGTGGTGTCAATAAAAGTGAAGTGAACGAAAAAGTATCGGGTTTTATTTTGTGGGAGTGACCACCCCTGGTGTTCCGGGTTCCGACATGGTCCTTCGAGCCGGATAACCGGTGTTGTGTGTAGTGCGTGAAGTGACGCAGGAGATCCAAGAAGCCCCCGGTGCCTCAAGCAGATCCAGTGGAGCCCTACAACTCAGGCGGACGTTGTAAGGGCGGGGATCACCAAGGCGAAAAGGCGAAACCCTACAACTCAGGCGGACGTTGTAGGGTGGATCACCGAGGCAAAGGCGAAGCCCTGCAACTCAGGCGGAAGTTGTAAGGGCGGATCACCGAAGTGGAGGCGGTGCTCTGCAGAGAAGACGGAGCCCTGCAGACCAGGAGAGTCTTCAAGGCGAAGGCACCACAGCTGGTGCTGGTGGTGCATCGGGAGCGTTGCCAGCCAAGGGGGCTACGGCCGCAGGAGTCGTGCAGTGTGGTAATGTGAAGTTGTGCAAGTGAGTACTCTTGTATAAAAAAAGGTTAAAAAAGTTTAAACGTCAAAAGAACTTAGAAATTTCGAAACTATTTTGAACTTAGAAAATTTTGGAATAATTTTGGACTTAGAATATTTTTGGTTTAAATTTACGTCATTCAAACACTTGTAAATTGTTTTAATTTTTATTAACTTTGTTTGCAAAATACTTGGACGATTTGATAGTTAAAAATGTCTTCGTTAAAAAAGATGGAAAGTTTACAATTCGGATTATATGAAAAATTATATAAAGAGAAACTTGAATTCGAAAAGCTACCTATAGACACGCTTACCACAAGTCATTTGCAAACAAGTCTGGATAGAATAGAGAATTTGTGGTATCATTTTCAAGACAACGATAGATACATGTATGATGAGTGCGATTATGATGAGTTAAGGGATTCGTTGTATATAACCAAAGATCTGTATGATGATACCTGTGAACTATACATCGAGATAAAGGGTGATATCAAACATATTGTAATGTCTTTAGAAAATAATATTACGCAAGAATCTAGTGAGGTCAAGGGGAGAGATTCGTATGCTAAGGAATATTGCGTGTATTGTAAGGGGTATCATAAAATAACAGAATGTACTCACTTTGCTAACGAAGATGTGGCTACTCGGCGTAAGTTTGTTTGTGACGAGAACTTATGTTTTAACTGTTTAGGCACTCACTCCGCGCGTTTTTGCACAGTTAAACCCAACTGCCGTATTTGCAAAAGAAACCATCACGATTTGTTACATTCCTTGGACGGCCAAGGAATGTTAGGCAACAATTGTGATGCTGGGCAGTCGAACAATAGGTGTTTGGGTAACAGAGATATTTGTGTGGATGGTTGTGACCAAAAACATCACGAATCGTTACAAGCTCCAGAAAGGCAGGGAAATTGGGTTAACGATAGTGATGTTGGGCAGTCGAACGACCGGCGTTCGACTGATAGTGATAAAAATATTGGGCCTCAGAGTGAGAATAATGATGTCACTGGTTTTTCGAAGGGTGGATCTAACATGGGAGGAATGTTAGCAACAGCTGCAGTGAAGGCTGTTTCGAAAAACGGGTCAGACCATATGTTGACGGCTTTCCTGGACGAAGGTTCTCCGGCATCATTCGTCACTGAGGAAACGGTACATAACTTGAGTATGCAAAAAAAATCTGTAAAAGGTGTGGTCGAAATTAATTTGCTGATGGAAATGGATGTATGCACATCGGCGTTGCAAGATGGGAAAGGAATGGGTCCAGGTGGTTCAACAGTGGATGAATATACCACGCTGGGGTGTGCTATTTCAGGAATAATGAATTCTGAAAGTGATTATGCGTCAAACATTTTGGTTATACATATGGGTGATAAAGAGGTTCTGAAGAAGTGTGAAAAATTGGAATCAGAACCAAAACTGAATAAGAAGAGTGAATTTACTGATGATGAACGGCGGTGTGAGGAGACACTTCTGGCTTACACCTCAACTAATGATGAGAACGGAGCCTGCATTATTAATTTGGCGTTTCGGGAACATGAGCATAGCTGCAATTATGGGAAATTTGTAGAAACAGACATAAGGAGGTCGAACTTTAATCAGTCACATGACGCTGTCATCAAGCACAAAAGCAGTACTCATCAAAAGGATTTGGTGCAAAGGTTAACGAAAATAGTTGATCCTCGTTGGCTGGAAATAAATAACGGGAATGAGCAAGTGGATTCCTACGGGTTGCGCGTTTCGTCAACAATGGCTTATGCAGCGGCAATGAATGTGCCGGTTGTCGATAGCGAAGTTCAGGTTATTTTGCTGACTGCTATTCCACGAGTAACTCGGGTAAAAATGGGTTTGAGACTATGTGACGCAGTCTTAATTGGAAAACTGCAAGATGATGCGGCGGCCATGCAAATACCAAAGGTAAATACATATGTATGGACCGTTGCTGCAATCGTATTGGCATGGTTAAAAAATATTCCTTGTCGATGGAAATGGGTGAAGGATACTTTTTTAAAATAAGTTAAGGTGGATGCGGCACAACTTGATCCAGGTTAACATCGATTTTGTTTGGAACGAAATAAATATTTTTTTGTAAAGAAACTTTTTAAGAGTAGGTGAATCTGGAGAAAATTCCCAATGGTGGTTTTTATTTCATTTTTATTTATTTTTATTTACTGATGGTGGAGAAAACTATATTTGTAAAGTGATTTTATTTGAGTACTGATGAAGCGGACTTTGTTAAAATGTTGTATAAGGATATACAAGTTGATGCGTCAAATATCTTGAGGGTGGGCGGTAGAATTGAACCATCCAATCTTAGTTTGGATCACATAAAGGCAGATGTAGATTATACTGGTCGTATGAATTTTAAGACTTCAAAGGGCAGAAGTCAGCGTGCGTATAATAAGATATATGCGTTTGTTGATTAGCATGGCAACGTGAGAAATTAACTTGGGGATAGTAAGCGATCTATTCACCCTCCTTTATTCTCAGTTTTTAAAGATTTGTGGTGCGACTGAAGCAATGGAGTAAACTTTGGAGCGATAATAAACTTCAAGAGAATTGAAATATTTATTTAATGAGGACAAAGGTGAAATGGCAAAAGTCATTTCAAACGAACAAGTATTCGCATCAGTTTGCGTAGCATAATGTGGGGAGTAGTTTTAAGAAGATAGGTTTATTCAGCCATTAGCTGACTGCTCGGGAGGGTAATTGATTTGAAATTGAGAAGCATTAACCTCAAGATAAGCTTACACGAGTAGTCACGCTTCAGATTTAGGTTTTGTTCAATGTGTACTGTTGAAGGTATAATATTGTGTTGTGTATGTGGAATGTGTATTGTGTTTTTAATTTTTTTGAGAAATGTAAAAAGTATTAATTTAGTAAATTTTATAATTTTGGAGAATTCATTGGTTATGGTTTAATAGTTGAATAAGGTGGAACATTTTTGTAATGTGTTTTAATTTGCGGGGTATTTTAATTGTTAATTTTTTGGGCTCATCTATGGAACTAAACTTAAAAAGTGTTTTGTAAATGAGACTATGTCCTGGAAACCGTGTCAACTATTCACAAACCTATGTGAAGGACATATCACAATATGTCCTTGGTGGGCGGTATGTTCGACCTACAATCGTCTGTTAGCTGGTTGTAAATAGCGCCACCTTTTGGTGACGGTGAATAACTGTTTTGTTTATTATTTAAAATGATAATTTTATTGATTGACAGTTTTTGGTTGGCATATATACAAAATAATGTATTAAATAGCGTATAGAGGGCAGTAATAAAATCTAACAGGATAAGCTGAATCACGGTAACGTATGTTGTATGTAGTTTGTATAAGAGCCGTGGTTCAGGGGAGTATTTCAGAGTACAAACGAGAACAGTGAGAACACTAGGGAAGATTGTATTAAATAGTACTAAGTGGTGTAATGTAATAAGTGGTGTCAATAAAAGTGAAGTGAACGAAAAAGTATCGGGTTTTATTTTGTGGGAGTGACCACCCCTGGTGTTCCGGGTTCCGACACCCATGTAAGGCTGAATTTTTGGATCAGTGCCCATACTGAGGCATCTACAAATAAATTATTTGAACAATTACCTCCTCCCAAACTTCATCAACTTCTCGCCGCATATCAAGAGTTTCATACGGGAACATCCAGTAAGCTGAAGCATCAGTGAAGTCTGTAAATAGAGAAAATACATTAATAGTCCGGTCAATTTAGACACTCGAAGGTGCATAAATTCCCAACAAGCTGAAAATCAGTAAGATTGTTCAAAACATAATTATAAATAAATTTTTTAAGTTCCCCATCATTCCCGTGTATGGAAAAAAAATTCAAGGTCAAAGGTCAAAAAAATGAGTTTTTCGCGATTTTCAGCAAAACGGTAAGTTTTATCATAAAGTACCCCAGACAAAAATTGTAGATCATAAAATTATCTAGAAAAATGTATGGATACTTTTTTTCCTACGAGCCACCGTTTCTGAGATATAACGATTCAAAAACGCGCTAAGTACACTACCATGAGGTAGCAGGGTAAACGTGTGCATATTATGACGATAAAAACTTACAACTTTTTGAATCCTTATATCTCAGAAACGGTGGCTCGTAGGAAAAAAAAGTATTGATACATTTTTATAGATAATTGTATGATCTATAATTTTTGTCTGGGGTAACTTATGATAAAACTTACCGTTTTGCTGAAAATCGCGAAAAACTCGTTTTTTTGACCTTTGACCTTCAATTTTTTTTTCCACACACGGGAATGATGGGGAACTTAAAATTTTTATTTATAAATATGTTTTGAACAATCTTACTGATTTTCAGTTTGTTGGGAATTTATGTACCTTCACTATCATTTTTTGGTCTAATTTGACCGGACTATTAACTTTTAACAAGTAAAGACTCCTCGTAAATGCAGTGCTTAAATCTGACTCTTGCATGACATGGAAGTCATTGCCAACATAATCGATCAGGCGTTTGGAACTATATGTATACTTAGTCACATACCAGCAAGGTATGTGACTAGGCTCGATAAACTCCTGTACAATGCAATATTGCACATGCATATACATATGCAAATTATACATGATATTCTATAATAATACACAGTGAGGTTTATGATGAGGAGGTGCACTTTGGAGGTGATTCAATTTCATTGTAACAGAATACAAGGTCTGTTGAAGTTATCACGTCAAAGTCAAGTCAATGGATGCACAATAAAAATAAATGCACAAAAGTTCCTGATTTTACATTTAAAATATATCTTCTTTTGATAAATATCTTTATTGCAGATGGTAGTCTCCATAAACTAAACTAAAACGTATAAATAGTTGACGCAATTTCTATCATTAATATTTCACCCATCATCTAATCATCCAGTAACCAGGTGACAACTCACTCATATTGGTTATAGACAATTTAACCATAATTGGCCAAAATCCTTTGTTAACCACAAAGCAACTTACTATTAAGCCTAGCTCCTTGGTTGGTGAGATCAACCAGCTGCTCGTACAGATCCCTCAGTCGCCTGCCAGTGTTCCTTCTCCACTCAGTCCACACATGGGTGAGCTCGTCCCAATCCCTCGAGTGGGACATGATGAACTGCAGGTCTGGTTGTAAGTGGAGTCCGCACTTGAAGGGCTCGTTGTAAGCGCAGATCTCAGCATTGTTGTAAACGGCTAGCATGTCGTTGATGATGCGGTTGTACTGGAATGTTGTAAAGTTGTTGTTGTTAACGTAGTGATTAAGTACTCTGTGGTTGTTAGTTTGAATGATAACGACAAAAATTACAAAGACGCATGGAAATAATTAGTTCTGCAACCCGTTCTGTTCAGATAAGTTTGTAATTGTGATATTTTTGTCATTGATGTATAAATTTTTTTGAAATGATGTGCTGAGCTCTCTTTACGGCATTTCTTTTCTTCCATGACAAAGCACCTTTGCGAAGTGCTGGTAGATTTAAAAAAATACGTGCTTAAGTGTATCAGTAATACTTACATGACTAATGATTTTGAAAGAGAATGAGAATTTACGGTATGATGGAATGGCTTAGAACTTCTAAGAGTTTAAGGATTAAACCACTACGGAATATCTACGGAATAAACTCAACTATCTGCTAATGGCTACTTAAGGAATATTTTAAGGGGTACAACTTACTCTATCTAGCTGATCTGGTGGCAGGGCAGCGGGTCCAATGATGGAGAGCATCCTCAGCTGCCGGAAGGTGGGTATGTCTCTGATGACGCCCCGAGGTACCTGTTGCGCGGTCTCCCACAACCCTCGTTGGAATAGCGTGTAGCGCTGCTGTGCGTCTAACTGAAATAGGAAAATAAATTATGTCAACATGACACAGAGTACTTACATAAAATAGAAATAGGATTCTCAAAACCAAGGCAAAGTTAACAAACCGAGGAAGACACTAGTCGAAATGCAGTTATTGTACAGGATTACAAGCTCTTTTAAAATTGTTTTTTTTTTAACTGTGTGATTTTGAGTGTTGTCCATGGCACCTAAGACACAGGGAATCCTAGTGTAGAGCTCTGAGTAGAAAATAGAAAATATTTTATTTCCAGTAAACGAGCGTCAATAAATAATTAATATTACAATTTCTAAGTGCGATTAGTATTATAAGCATTACACATCAGACATGACATTTTAATTTTTAATGCAGACATATTTTTAAATACATCGGCCTTATAGGCCGGCTTATATGTACATATACTGTCAGAGGTAAGTAGCTAAAGTAACACTTGAATTTACCAAGGGGATATTTTTCCAACTAAATGCTTACAGTGATGCTCACACTAGAAAAAAAGATTCTGTTTCGTGAGCATCAACAAAATGAGTATGTAACGTTATTTATTTTATTTACCTTGCAATTTTTGGTTCTTTGGATCTTTACTGAGTTATTATCCTCTTTTTAAACTCCGTCATAATCTCACCACCATACCACGACGTCCAAGAATGGTACCATAAGAGAATCTCCGTATAGTCAAATGCCTACACATTTTTTAAGATTGTACGAGTAACTTTTTGGATTTTAAATACCTACCCTTTATGCTTTTAATTTGAAACTATCGGAGCCCGTTATTTAATTAAAGGCTTAGGTATTCAATAAATGCGTTATGAACTGATTTCCTACTTAATACCAGACATAGTATTTATTCGAAATTTATACTCGGACAAATTGCCCTGCTTACTTTAAAACCACGGACCTGAAAAAAAGACGGACGTAACCTCGTCTGATCGAGAGTGAAGCATAGCAATGGCCGTCCGCTTACCATGTGTGCGTAATTTTTGATTCGCGATAGACGCAGTATGCTATCAATGTGTGTACTTGTACGAATAAAGAGTTGGTATTACTATGGGTGCTTCACTGAATTTGTTGTTGGGATTACGTCCGTCTTTTTGTTAGGTTCGTGTTTAAAACCCACTATTCGCAATCTCCGATACATTTTTGGAAGATCAAAGTCACGCCGTTAAGTTGTGTACCGTGTACGTCAATGTCATCCATTCTTTCTTCGTTCATGACAAATGCGTAGTGGACGTGTTAATTGTTTAGTGGATCATTTAGATGTACCTAGATGGCCGGCCAAGGTGAAAATAACATGACGCAGACACATTGAAATATATAATGTTAAAAGCTTGACATAGACTTCTACCCTTCAAAAACTGTGCACGTGCGTGAAATAAGCATTCTAATTTAGCACACGTGCATATATTTTAATCCATGCACAAGCACACACACTCCGAGCAATCTCCTTTTGACCCGTGCCTCATGCAGCGCATTTCGTTGCTCATGCTCATGTTTAATAGCTAACTAATAAGCATGTGTACCTCAAACCATACGATGGGTAACTAAAGATGGGAGCAACGTCGATATCAGACCTGAATCACGCTATCGCACTTTTTAACCGACTTCAAAAAAGGAGAAGGTAGGTATTCAATTCGAATGTATTTTAATTTTTTTTTTATGTTTGTTACCTCAAAACTTTTTACTGGGTAAATCGATTTTGATGATTCTTTTTTTAATCGAAAGCTGGTACTTGTCATGTGGTCCCACTTAAATTTGATCTGATCTGAAATTAGTTTTATATAGTATAGTTTTATATAGTTAGATCTGAAAGAAGTTTTTGAGTTATTTTGAAGTCGGTTATTTTTTTCTTGGTAAAATTCTTGGTAAAATAATTTATTTAACGCTCGCATATTATAAAAAAATCTGAACGTGAACACTCGTTGCTCAGGCGTGATCACTTAGCTCACAGAAGGTACTAAACTGATTTCAAAAGACTTATTGTACGGAACAAGATAAAGCATTCAGCCACTATTGTGTCGCTTTCTTATAACTAGTACCTCAATAGAAGGAATGAAGGGTTAATGTCATCTGCAGTTCAACAAGATGCACTTCGAGCAAGAGAGGTCGGCTTGACTTCAAGGATGAATGGTATTGCCTATAACTTGAACCAAAACGGCTAAACTGATCTTTTAATTTTATTATAGACTCCTCCAATCTGCTCTGTAGTTACGTAGAGTGTGGACTAAGCTAAAGTCCTCTTCGGTTGTAAGGAGAAACTCTTACCCTGGGCCAGTAATGCGTCGACTATTATGTAATGATACATGATTTGTACGTACTAGAAACAGACCTGTCTTTCTCACTCTGGGCAAGTGCCCAGGGCCCCGTGACCAATAGGGGCCCCCTAGTTCCTGCCAGATCACTAAAGGATAACCGATATTTATTACCGAAAAACTTTTTTAATTCGAATAAATGGAACCTATATACCACAATAACAATTTGCTTATTAGCTTTTGATTAAATCTAGAAAGCCTCTAGCTTATCTACTTTCTTTGTTTATTCTAACAAAATAGTGTTCTTTCAGTGTCATAGGGGCCCCATTATCCTAATATACCTTGGGCCTCCAATAGATTAAATACGGCCTTGAATAAAAACTCAAAATTTGTAGGAAGTGGTATAAAATCAGTGACGTCACATACCTTTTGATTTATTTATATCACAGGTTTATAACAATGAAAATGACCGATTTTTTATACGAATGTAGACTAATAATTAAGTCTGAGTCAGTAATCTTCGCTAGCGTGATATAAATGATGACAGTGATTTGTCACGAAATATGACTCATGGGATAGATGACTCGCGATGGTAATTATATCACGGAACATAAGAAGAACTTCGCGTTTTTGAATTATAACTCGTCGTGTGCCGTTTAGCGACATGGAAGTTAGTTCTCCTTTCCTCTCTTCTATTTCTTAGCAACGGATCAGTGGTATAACCACAGGGTATAACTGACGGCAATGTGTGTGATGGTGAACTATCTTGTCTATTATTTTTTCGGCTTACAACATAAAATAATGAGATTCTTGATTTTGAAAGGCTGCTTCATATCCAGGGTAGCTTGATGGAATTATAGAAAAGCAATCCATTTAATTTAAGAACTATTTTACTGCATCCTATTTCAAATTCTTTTATTTTTGTAATCATTGCTTGAACCCGATAGTCCACCTTGGGTATGATAAAAATCTATTAAAGTGTCTGTTCGTTCGTCAACGTAAGAACCATTTAATTCATTACCGCGACCTCACCAGATAATCGCAGAAAATCCACACAATTGTTTTAACACGGCCAAGTTCAAAATAACCATTTGATTAAGAATGACGTTCAATTTAATTGTTATTTAACTAGTTCTTGCTGCTGGGTTTGGTCACGCTATTTTTTTTCAAATCTATTCATCTGCTTTGATATCCGTTGCATTGTCTCTTGTTATATTGTTTGTGTGTCGTATTATTCGTGTCATGATGAAATCTATTGAATCCTATTGAATTTTGGAATATATTTAGGTTGTAAAGTATATTTCATACCACTAGGTGATTAGGGTGTCCGTATGCAGAAAATTTATGGCAGAACAGCGTTTGCCGAGTCAGCTAGTATTTTTATATTACATTTTTATATATACCCATATTCTTGTGTATGGATACTAATTTCCATCAAATTCTAATTTCAGGATTTAATTGTAGTATCAAGCAAGTATCAATTTATATTCAGGGCTTGTTTCACCATCTTCAAGTAGAGTCCTGAATAAGCTACCTATTCGCCGGTTAAAGTGACGTTAAAGTGTCATTTTACATACACGAAATGTCAACTTAACCAATGAATAGCTTACTTCGGACTTACTTGAAGATGGTGAAACAAGCCCTACTTTAACCGGCGAATAGCTTATTCAGGACTCTACTTGAAGATGGTGAAACAAGCCCTTAGACTAATATTATAAAGCTGAAGAGTTTGTTTGATTGAACGCGCTAATCTCAGGTTAAACTACTGGTTCGAATTGAAAAAATATTTTTGTGTTTGATAGTCCATTTATCGAGAAACGAGGAAAGATAAAGGCTATATAACATCATATATTTTAGAAGTTACTTTTTTCCACCAATTAACGCGGGTGAAACCGCGGGGCACAGCTGATCGTTTATATGTAACTTGAAAAGTGCATCTATGTGCATATGATATCAAAGATATCGTTATAATTAATATATGACATTGTATATGATATTTGCATAAACGCCGATGAATTACAATAGCATAAAATGCATAAATAAGTAATTTTAATATGATTTAATAATTTTATTATGAGTTATAAATCCTGGGACCGGTCTTTATTCTCACGGTACCGGCGTACTTGAATCTTGCAGTACATAATGTGTTAGTTTACCTACAAATTAATGTTATTGTGCCTCATTTACCTCTGGTTTCTTAGTCATCGTGCTTTAGTTTTTGCTTCCTGTACATGTTATATTGTTAAATAGTTGAATAGGATATTGTAATATAGTGTAATCGACAAATATTTCCTCCTTCATAGATGTTTTAATACTCTTCTAAATTACGACTCTTCGCAACTTAAGGGATCGGTTAAAAGACGCACTTATATTTGGCTAATGCTTAAGATGTGATAATGATTCTTGATATTCGATTAGATTAAGATAATAATAAGGTAATAAGGTAATCAATTATTTTTTCGATAAAAATAATTGATTACCTTAAAGTAAATTCCGAGATTCAATTAAGTAACATACAATTAATTTTTAACTCATGAAAGATGTTTTTAGTGTTCCTCACTTTATAAAGAACCCTGCAAGAGGTTTCATACTTTCAGGTCCGCTGATTCAAGCCCTGCAAGGCACTGTTAGCGTTTACTACCTATTTCGTTATTTTAATTTGGGCTTAGCTAACACACTGGTAATTCTTAGTACTGCTTCTTTCCAAAATTACAAGAAATGTTAAGTTGAACTAAAATTAATTTATCAACCAGCAGATTGTCCCCATGGTTACCTGTGACCAATTACCAACATACAAGATTTTTATTAGGCTTCCATAGGTATTAGGTACCGATTTCAGTCCCTGTTCGAAGTTCCCCCAAGTTCGAAATTGAGGAAACCTAAGGCAAGCGTCAAAATTTTGTTTGTTTAAATTCTAAATTTATTTATTTATTTATTGTGAAAATAACAGTTCAATGTCGTTCAGACATCTCCAGGTCTTCGACTTAATGTCGAATTAATAAGGACCAGAGGCTTAAGTTGTCATCTGAAACATATGGCAATATTGCTTGAATACTCAAGACTCGCGCCTTAGGTCCCCCAACCCATTCGATCACTCAAGATAGATGTGGCATTCACTTGTACCCTCAACTCATTAACAGGACACAAGTTTCTCCTCAGTTCTACAGCATACTTCACCACGCTTCAATAGGGTTCGAAGTATCGGCCCCTGGAATCGATACAGAGTACTCATGCGGTATTGATGGGTAAGGTATCGATACTACTCAGTATCAAGTACTCACGAGGATTACTGAACACTGAAAAATACTCAGTATTTTAAAAATACTCGATACCGACGTTTCATATGCGTACTTGCGAGTGAGTACCAGGTAAGAGTATGGAGTACTCAGTATCGAGTATCGCGAACAAAAGTATCGATACCTACTCAGTATCGAAAGTATCGTTCGAACCCTACGCTTCAATCTGTTCAAATTTATTTATTCATCAAGAATATGTTTACATATTATGTACATGGTGTTGGGTAATACATTTTTATAGTATGTTGACCAAGCTAAATGTTCGTCAGCTGCCTAAACTGGGCGTAAGCCTGTAATATAGGCAACTGAACTCTCCCAAGAGGTATCAGTTTACTATAATACGTTTAATTTGATGTTCAGTTTAAGTTAACAAAAGCAGTTTTAACAATTTAAGTTACCAAAATGAGCATGCAATAAAGATAATAACAAAAGCGAAAATCTGCAACCTAGTGTAAGTGTGTGATGTGCGCGTGAATCTTGTGTGTGAGTGAGGTGTGTGTGTGTGTGTGTGTGAGTGTGTGTGTGTGTAAGTGTGTGTGTGTGTGTGTGTGTGTGTGTATGTGTGTGAGGTGTGTGTGTGTGAGGTGTGTGTATGTGTGTGAGGTGTGTGTGTGAGTGAGGTGTGTGTGTGAGTGAGGTGTGTGTGTGTTTTCAAGTGGGTGTGTGTACTTAAGAGGATTTGTGCAAACGTTTATGACATAGAATGTAAATGTAAATGATTCTAAATGAATGATCCTATTTACTTAAGAGTTGAGAGCAAGTTTTCCGTCTCATCATAGTCAAGAGTCAGGAGAAACTCAGTTAGAATTTTCTTTAGTGAATATGAATTTAAATTTCTAATTTTGAGGCTTTTCGAGATTTTATTGTAGATGAAGCTACCTAAAAAGCAAGGAAATCTATTTGAAAAAACAGTTCTAAATGAATTTATTGGATATACTATGTCGGACCGCCGTTTAGCGGGAGCTTTGTGATTGGGTGGTAATACTTTGTGCTGTTTTAGAATAAGGTTAAGTAAAAAGAGTTTACGTATAGATAATACATCACTTTCCTCATATAAAGATGTTGTCGGGTAACGATATGGTAAGAAGTTGATGACTTTTAATACAGCGCGTTGTGCACGTTCCAGAGGTAAAATATGCGTTTTGGCAGCACCACCCCAAGTATCTATGCAATATGTAATGATCGACTGGCACAGGGCTAAATAAACACTTTTGGTTATTTTACTATCGGCTACTTGTCGGATTTTTCGAAACAAAGCAGTAAATTTTAGACATCTATTAGTTAGGGTTTTTATATGTAAGTCAAATTTTAATTGGGAATCTAAAGTCACGCCTAAGTACTTTGCAGAATTTACGGTATCTAGCCTGTAGCAATTACACAAGCCCCAAGAGCAGATTAAATGGTTTTCATAAGTGTGTGCAATTATGGTGAAGTTGTTAGAATTGGGAGGTAGATTTTTAGATAATATTGAAAAAGGTAGCACTTTTGTTTTGCTAGTATTAAGGCTTAGCAAATTATCCTGTAGCCAATTAGCAACACTGTTAAAACCTTTTTGGGCTAGTGAATAAACCTCATCCCAGGTCTCTCCTTGAAACAAAAGAGCAGTGTCTTCTGCAAATGTTATAACTTTGCCACTCGGTAGATTGAGGTTGCACAGCTCGTTAATATAGACCAGAAAGAGGGTCGGCCCCAAGACACTGCCTTGTAGTACTCCATAAATAACGTGTTCTTCCTTACTAATGGTGTTCCCGACCTTAACACATTGTGTACGATTAGATAAGTAGTCCTTGAAAATATCAAGTTGAAGTCCACGAACTCCTAGCGCTTCCAATTTTAGAAGGAGAAGAGAATTAGAAAGAGATCTGTATTACTAATCAGTTCTCAAATGCCGAGTACATGCCTCGCTGCTTCACCATAATTAAAAACATAAAGAATCGTTAATGATTCCCGGTAAACCAGCAGAAGTTGGCAGTCCATAAGCTTCTATCCTATTACTTAACATACGTAACTCAATGCCACGCAATGAGACGAACACTGTCGGTTCACACGGCACGCCATTGTGGCGAGGACGTTCTCACACGCGACAACGTTTCGCAATTATATCGTGACGTGTGCCGACTGCCGACGGTAGCTGAGATGGTGGTGGAAGATAGGTCGATGGAAGAAGTAGTAATAACGCTACACACTTCACACAATTCCCTGTGTCGTGGGTGCCATGGACAACGCACATAGTCAAGAACACACATTCAGGCCGAAAACTCATCATTCAAACCGCTTCAATGGGAATCGAACCCAGGACTTCTGGCACGGCGATCTGTAATTGTAACCATTGCGCCACACTGGTCGTCGGGGACAGTCGGGGAGTATTACATTCTTAAGTTCAGGATGTTTGCTTGGAACGGTGCTATCTTTATGTATCTCTCTTTCTCTCTCTCTCTCTTTCTCTCTCTCTCCCTCTCTCTTACTCTCTCTATTAGACCTTTTTCATTACACAGAAAAACGTAAACACATAGGTCCACGCCCACACACTAACATCGCCACATTAGAGTTCCTCATGTTTTTTAGGATGGCCAGCTCCGAGAAGATGGTAAAACAATTTTATTGTAGATCCTTATGAGACGGTAGTAAATGAAAATGGCTTTTAGATTTGAACCTATTGGACTTTGGACAGAGATGAATATCTTATAGAAACCGTATCATTTTATACAGGTTAGATCATTTATTGAGGACTAGCTGACCCGGCGAAGTTCGTATAGCCTAACAAACTATTTTTTTTCTAAAATAAAAGTAGCTTAAGTTACTCCTTGTTACATCAGCTATCTGTCAGTGAAAGTCCCGTCAAAATTGGTTTGGCCATTTCAGAGATTAGCCGAAACAAACAGACAGACAGACAAACAGACAGACAGACAGACAAAAATAGCAAAAAATGTTGTTGTGGTAAATGTGCCGTGTATTATAATACATCCAAATGCACTTAGTAAAAAGCGGTTATTTTAATATTACAAACAGACACTCCAATTTTATTTTATTTGTATAGATTCCAGGTTATACACAAAAAATGTATGTACACCACAATCAATTCGTACGGCAATATTGTTTTACCATTTTCACATCTTTCACACAACCAAATGTTCCATTCATAATTCTAAATGAGTTCAAGTTTACACACAAAAGCAACTCGTACACACGTGTTAAAATTTACAAGTTCAAAATCGTTCAATGAATGGCACAACTCTTTCTTTATCCTACTAATTTACACAAAATACAAAGCATCAAAGTTATTTTGTGCATGCGATTTTCAGCTTTAATGCAACGTACTAAGGCTGCACGAGCAGCACGAGAATAATGAATCAGGTCAAAGGTAAGAATTTATGTTGGTGTTAAGGTCAGGATATCAGCAAAAATTAGCAGAGAGCTAAGAAACATTTGGTCCAAGATAACAGTAGCTACTGTACGTATTAGTTTTATGTTGTCCAAAAATATTTCTTGTCAAGGTATCCATTAAAAATTGGTTGAAAATTATAATCCAAATTATATTTTTATGAAATTTAACACATACTAAAAACATAATAACAACTACGTGTAATAAAATGGTATTGTTTTCATATAAAATTAACTTAGTAATTTACTTCTTGGGTTTTTTGTTAAGTATCGAATATCGTTTTTTGGATGTAAAAAATAGATTTTCTTGTAAGATTTCCCGAACATTGGAATTAGATCTGCAATAAATTGTGAGCAATACGTTTTATCTAATTCCATACCCTTCATAACAGACTGTCCGCAGTAAGCCGTAAATAAGCGTACTGTTTACTTCCTCTTCACCATCGACACGCCATCGAACAGCCATTAACAATTGCTTTTGGTTTCGGTTTACTACAATGAGAAACCAATTTATCGTGACGTCAGAGCTGTGACAACACAGCGGCCATGAGAGTGGATCATACAAGGTGAAGTGCAAAGTGTACCAGTAATAGTCTCTGACATTTCTGTTGGACGAAATAGGACTAATAGCAATTTATTAAAGATTTCCACTTGACTTAAGTTCTTTTCAGCAGAATCGGAAGGCCAGTATTAACAGTGAATATACGGTAGAAACAACCATAATCACCTACTGCTATTTAATTTTAACAGATTAAATGAAAACACAGCTACAAGCCAGACATTTAAGTGGTATAATGATAGTCTAATTAGATAATATGGCGTAGTAATTCCCAGTATAGCAGAGGCTTATCTAGGTTGTGTTTTTCTATTCTTTGTATTATTTATTGGTGCTGGCAAAAAGCATGAACAGTGACTTTAGCGTAAGCTGACTAATTCTCCTAAAAACTTCGTCCTTACGTGTCAATTGTACTATTACGATTCTTATTGACCGCACGTACGTATAATTTTTTTGAGTGCGGACAGCACCTGCTGTTCTATACTTTTTAAAGAGTCAACTGCACACTGCAAGACTATCAAATGTAAAAAAAGTACCTTGTGTATGGGACACAATAGAAACCGAAGTTTTAGTAAATACGACTAAATCGATGTCATTTAAAAATATGTATATCTTTATTTCAGTTACAATTTCAATTCATGTACAAAATAAGTAAAAACAGTAACCAGACCTCATATTATTGTACTACCTTGTACCCTTTCCTTGTGAATCACCTTATCTATTCAGTTCTTTAACATTATTTATTCTTTCACACAAACTCTAGAGATTTTAGACAAATAAAAGCAATTTTATATACGTCTTATATCTGAACAGGACAGCAGGCAAATTAGTTTACCATTGAATATTATCCCAGGATATCATAGGATGTATGGATGTTTAATGCTCTTTCACGTAATAACTATTGAATGGATCTTCATGAAACCTGTTACCTGTGTGATTAACACGGGTAGACCATGATCTATACATCTATGTATGTATACTCTATACAAATAAATAAAATTGGAGTGTCTGTTTGTAATGTTAAAATAACCGCTTTTTACTAAATGCATTTGGATGTATACAAGGTACATATACCAAAACAACATTTATTACAATTTTTGTCTGTCTGTTTGTTCCGGCTAATCTCTGAAATGGCTGGACCGATTCAGATAGCTGATGTAACAAGGAGTAACTTAGGCTACTTTTATTTTAGAAAAAAAAATTGTTTGTTAGGCGATACGAAGTTCGCCGGGTCAGCTAATCTGGAATAAGATAAGGGGTACTTATTATGGGTACTTAGACTTACTCCCGGAAAACGCGGGTAAAATCGCGGGCAGAACGCTCGCTAGTTCATCGTAGTTTCTATATTCAGATAAATTAATTCTTTACTTTGTCTACTCATATCAAGCACTTTACGGATACATTGTGTATGTGTTTTTTTGTGTATTTTTTACAATTTTAATAAAAGATGTGTGATGTACATATAATACTATGATTTTAAATTAACAATGATTCGTTTTCGTAAATTTTTTGTGACGATCAATATAATATAGTATCTGACTTGACCTAGATACTTGGCCTGGTTTCGTTCACTTAACCTCATGAATAGAAAGCCCTAGAATTTATTTCTTATGTTGTTCTAAATTCGACCCAGTCCGAATATCTTCTGGATAAATCACCATTTTCATTCATGGTACTTTGTGTACATAATAAACTTTTTTGATTTTTATACAGGTGTCTTAATTTATGCGATATTGCAAACTATTATTTAATATTTACCATAAATTAAATGAATGTTAACATACTCGTATTAAAGCAGCCCCAACAACACTTAAACAAAATATTAACAGAATTTCCTTGGAATATTTTATTTGCTCATCCCCGGAAAGTGTCATTTTGATGTAGGTACCTATATCCAATGATCTTATATTACCATATCGGATATGACATATCGCACCTTTAGAATACTATGAACTTAACTCAAAAATAATAAAAAATAAGCAACATTTCATTGTTTTTTGCTCATATTTCACAAAAGATAAACTTCATTTAATACAGAAATGAAATAATTGATATGTTTTCATACAAAACGAATTAATTAAATCAGTTCAAAGTTGAAAGTTCGTAGTTTCAAAACTTCGTTTTCGTGTTCCCAAAATAAATGATTTTTCGAGATACGTCACTACTATTCTGAAGGTGCGATATCATATACAACAAGTATAACTATGGACAGTTCATTGCTTTCAGAAGATATTTTTGCAGACATTCACCCAAACTTGCAAGAAAATAAAAAATGTTTTGAAATACATATCAGTATTGAAAATAAACTATAAGCCTAACTTCGAATTGTATTAATAATATTATATTGATTCTGCTTTAATAAAGTTTTAATTATAAATTTATAATTATAGCGTCATTTATATTCTATCAAACAAAATCGTAACCTCCTGCATCAGAATAAGGATAAGATTCACAACACTTAAACACTGACATAAATCCAATTTAATAAGCCCCTAGAGTCTTAATCGATTCGGTAGTGACCAAACACAATGCGGGGCCTTGGAGTAATGAATTATCTTATTGTCTAACGTCTCCAGGCCTTTTAGGTCACCAACCCAGCTAGCATCGTCGACAATAAGAACGGTCGAGGTCGATTTCAGTTCGGACGACATCTGGAATAGCCGCCATTAGCCGCCATTTTGAATAATGCGCCATAATGGTCAGCCATTTTGTGTCCTTGTTGTTGATACATGATGTGTGAAGTTACAATGAAAGATGAGTTAGTTATTTTTGACAAATGGTTTCTTTGAGTTTATAAATAGTATTGTGACAGGAAAAACAATAGCGAATTGGATTATGTATGCGATACCTACTGTGTAGATTCGATTCTAGGAAGCAGACATTGTATCTGTAGTTGATGAACAAACAGCCATTGCTTAAAATAGCTTTAATTCATTTACTGAAATAATAAGACTACATAATCGTGATGGTAGGTGGTCCTAAAAAGGTGGTAGCCACATTTTCTAATTTTGATCAGTTTCTCTGGGCTAGCAATATTTTTAAAAATGTGTTATTTCTCATTGCGCCTACACATATTTGGACAACAATTTGCATTTATATTTTAAATACAATATGTACGATGTAATACACGTATTTTTCAATTTGTATTATAATGAGCAACTAATAAATAGCTAGGAATAAGTAGGTGGTAAAATCTCTTTACAGTTCACCCAGGGGCGGTACCAAGGGATGAAGGGATGGCGGGGGCAAGGGATGGAGGCAATGCAAGCTCGTTTGCATTTAATAAAAAATGGAATGATACAAAACCAAATCCATATCATATAATAATTATTTGATTTTTAAATATTTCCTATAATATAAAACCAAATGTCACTTTTTCATCCAATATTATATTCTAACAATGGTATTTCAATTATTATAAGTCACAGTCTACTGACAATAATCTCAGATATTTTAAGGCTAAAGCGGAAGGGGTTAGTCATATCACAACCAAAGACCAACATGAAATAAAAGTTCTATGTAAACACGGAAGAAGCAAAAGGGCATAAGTTTTTGTGCTACGGAATTATTGGACGGACAAACACGTAGCCCTCCTGCTGTTAAGTACCTATCTAATTACATCACTATAATATACAATATCATTGACTGTAATAAATAAAGGAGGATAAATTATATCTTGATTAAAATCTGTGATTAATTTGACTTAAAACTAAAATCAGAGTCCGAAAGAATGGTACCTACCTACTTTTAATAACGTTATATTTGTATTTATATCTGCAGTCTTATTTGAGGTTCCCTGCAAGGCCTACCTTTTCTTAAGAGGCATAGATCTTACTCCACTCGCTGCTTCATTGCCAATTGGTGTTAGATACCAACTGAAGTGTGGGATATTATGCCACCAGAAGGTTTCCAAGATGACTTGGTCCTATCACCGTCTACGTCAATAAGGCCTACCCATGAATAATTTAAAACATTTGGTCTATAAGATAATTGACTAACAAACCAGACGGTTTTACGGCTCTCCGAAGTTCAAGAAAACTGCTAGTAACATAGCGTTAATAGTATCAGGCGTTACTTTGCGGAAATCCATTGTTATTAAGTTAGTATACTTATGCTAGTATACTTTAAGACATGCGTGGCATCTCCCTCCCTCCCACAACGGAAACATGCACTACAATAATTAAAAGTATATACCAACATACATAGTAGCACCAACACGTGTTTCGCCCCGAAACGGAGCATCATCAGGGTAAGTTGACTCTACGATGGTTAGTCGCAAACTTTGCGTTGTGGGAGGGAGGGAGGTGCCACGCATGTCTTAAAGTATATACCATCATACATGTTATCCGCGGATTGTTGCAAAGTAGACTAATACTAACTTAGTAACATAGCGGTCAAACTTAGCTACATATTATAATTTCCAAATGCTATCAGGCCATTTGCGTTTTATTCTTATTAAAACGATTTGTCTTAGAATATTGTCGTGGTATGCATATGTGAAAACTTCCGACACTCGGGTTAGCCACTAATCCCTCCACCAATTCGCACTGGAGCAGCGTGGTGGAGTATGTTCTAGGCCTCATTAAGAGGAGAGACCCATGCTCAGTACTGGGCCATTAATGGGTTGAAAGCCATGGATACAGCCGTGACTACATTCAAAACAACCCATAATAATACGACAGCAATAACTATGGGTTAAAATACGTCTAAGTAATGGCGGGAAGCTATGGAGCATTACGGCTATACTACATTGAATCAAAAGTAGTTTTACTAAACTGAAATACCTAAATAATCTAGATTCAATATTTTTTATTACAACTGTTTTTTACAAGAATCTTAGTGAGACGATTAATTAATCTTAAGATTTTATTAATTGTCAATCAAGATAGATTATTTGGTATTTAAAATTTAATTACGATCTTATTTTAGCACTCGCGTTTTATAATTGTATGTACTATGGTATTAAATACATATTTAAATTCCTTTATTTAGTAACGAGTAACCGCCCTCGCTTTGCTTCGGTTTTCTTATTTTTTTACACCTTGGATTACATTATTTGAGTTTTATTAAGGATCCCTAATTTTTTTGAAAATATAGCCTATGTTACTCGGGGATAGTGTAGCTTCCCTAAAGTGAAAGAATTTTCCAAATCGGTTCAGTAGTTTCGGAGCTTATTCAATGCAAACAAAAAACCAAATCTTTCCTCTTTATGTATTAGTATAGATAAAGGGTCCATATCACGCATAATTTATTTATATCATTGCTGCATGATGTTGTTCTCAAAATTACATCACTTAACGCCCCAACTCAGAGTCACTAACGGTTACTTAAATCACTCCTTAGTAAAGAATCACCATACAAATTCTGTACTAAGGAGCTATTTTTGTAACCGTTAGTGACTCTGAGTTGGGACGTAAGACTCTTAAGAGTTTAATTTCCGGTAATGCGTTTACAACTCCTCTTCCGATACTCTGTTCTGTATTCCTGTTCTGTTCTGCGCTATTCTGTTAACCATATCGTATGGAATAAATATGTAGTTAAAGCTATTTTACCTTTGTTGTTTGCCTAGATAGGGTAACTCAGTGATAACTGGCCACATAAAGAACCTGTATATAGTATACAGATCAATGATTTCTTCAGTTAGTGCTGGCACTAGAGTTAGCACAGCGCACAGAAGGTAATATAGTCGGGTGTTCCAGAAGCTGTTCCAGGAGCAAAGAGTAGAAAAGAGAAGCTAGGTATGTATGATAATCTATTTATGTAAAACACAAAAATATTGGCACGGATGTCCTTTATAGACTTTCAAACCATCCTACTGATGTGTACCAAAATGGTTTGACTTGAAAGGCAATGAAAGACGATGGTTTGAGACCACTAAAACAACAGGCACATTCGATCCATTTATGAAGTCGATTTTCGACTTTACCCATACAAAAATTTTCACGAATTCATGTATGTTTCTTATTTTAACGCAGTAACACGCACCGGATATCCACTAGGAAAATTAAAAGAGTGCCAAGAATAGTATACGATCCATCAAGTTTATGGAAAATTATAACTAAAGTAGGTAATCATTGTAAAACAATTGAACACTGCCGTATTGAGGCGGCTTAGAATACTAACTCCAATTCCACGCCGGATGGGTGTCGTAAGAGGCGATTAAATCCGGCCCGCTGGTGGTAGGGCCCTTCGAGGGATTATATTGGTAATATTGATTTTAGTTGTTAATTAATACCATTATTACTATTATAGTTTCTCCATGGAGTTCGCCTGGATAGCTACCACCCTTGAGCATGAGTCAGCCACCAAACGACTCGTCGTGTTCCGGCTGGGGGCTTGAGAGCCTGTTTCTTTTTCTTCTCTCTTTCTTGGCCGGCAACGCATCAGCGATGCCTTTGGTGTTGCTGATGTCCATGGGCGACGATAACCACTTACCATCAGGGGGATCATCAGCTCGTTTGCCGGCTATTTCCATAAAAAAAATTGAAATATAATTATAATTAAAAGGTATAATTATACAAAATCAAAGAGTTCAACGACTGGTTCAATATGACCAAAACGATTATTTACTTCCTGAATTGGAGCTTTGCTGTAAAAAACAAATACCTGGTGGCCAATAAGTTACCACTGATTCAAGATTTGCCAATATTGATAACAACGTGGGAAACAAACGCATTACTTTACCGATCGTGTCTGATTAAGTCGCTTTGTTTTTGTACAAATGACCTCAACTGATACACTTGTGACGTACGGACAAATCGGACTCGCTATTAATAAGATTTATTAGTAAATGTGTCGTGACTAGGGTTGCCAACCGTACTATAATATAGAGTATTGTACTGTATATCGGGTCTGCGTAATATACTGTTGATAATACACACAGTACGCAAAAATACTATACATATTTTCAACAACGAAATCTAACAAACAAATATTTTGTTTTAAAAAATTATGATCGTGCCTTTTCAATAAATTTTGACTGATGCAATAGCGTGAAACATCTACTTTTTGCGTTTTCCGTAAAATACTATTTTTTTTAAGTGTGCTATATATTTTTATAGCTTCGTCTGAAAAATACTATATTTCGCTGAAGAAATGTTGGCAACCCTAGTCGTGACTGTACAGGTGAAGTACAAGTAGGTATAGTCCATATTTTTTTGACGAAAGGACTCTCTCTCTCTCTCTCTGGTAAACAGTTTACAGTGTTTTATTTATCGTAAGTTGTATGTAGTTCTAATTTACAAGTAATTTTAATTAGGCTGACAGAAAATAAAATAAATTAAAAGACATATCGTTTATTGTCAGACTAACTTCTGTTCACCATCCAATCTTTTTAAACTAATTTAAATTAATATTTTAATAAATACTTAGTAGTGCCAAGATTGTCAAATAAGACTCGTATAAAACGGAGGCTACAGTAGGTAATATAATAATAGCCTGGCGGGTCGAAGAATACTGCACTCAGCTCTGATTTACAAAATTATACATATCAGAGATTGCTTTATGACGTAGGTACTTCGAAAAAGAAAACCTGTCCAGCTAAGAGTTCTTCGTAATGTTTTCAAAAGCGATCGTCAATGGCCAAGTATCCTTTATTACAGCAGAGGGCTTAATCCTGAAGTGTGGCACTTATTTACCATTCCTATATACTACTGTATGCTACGTACGTAGGTAACTTAGACGACACCATATTTTCAAAATAAGTCGCAATTAAGCGCAAGTAAGCTTTTTCGATTTTATATGTATAATAAAAAATATTAGGAAGTAAATGAGCAGGCAATCAGATGAATAATTAATTGTAGGCCCACCCTAGAATTCTACTCTATCGTTGGTAGGTAAGTTAGGCTTTACCTTTTGCATTTTAAGCCATCTCTAATGTCTCTAGATTTATGCAAAAGCTAAAAAGAAATTGGTATTGTAGTCAATAATTTGGGTTCGATTTATTCGAATAAAAAAAAATTCGGTAATAAATATGGGTTTTCGTTTAGTGATCTGGCAGGAACTAGGGGGCCCCTATCGATCACGGGGCCCTGGGCACGTGCCCAGAGTGCCCAGTGGGAAAGAGGGGTCTGGATGTAAGGTTGGACTCAACGATAGGTAGAACCTAAACCTACTCTGATTTAAACAAGTTCATTCATTCCATTTCCATACAAATGAATCGTTAAAGAAAGTCCCCGTCGCGTTGTGGGAACTGACAACAATACGATCTCTATAGATACCGGTAAGTTTCTACGCTATTTGAAATCACTGAGAGATTTAAGATTACTTTAGATACATAGACCTTTCTTTTTACCCGACTGCCAAGGTAGGGTTATATTTTTCGCGCGTATCTTGTATGTATGTATGTATGTATGTATGTATGTATGTATGTATGTATGTATGTGTGTATGTATGTATGTACATATGTACATATGTATGTATGTATGCGTGTAATATTCTTATTACCTCATATCTTCCAAACCACTGAACGGATTTATAATTATGTTTAAATAAGGTTTCGTTAGATTTGGCTTGATAACCCAAGTGTTCTTAGATAAGTGAAATTAAATTACAAATATGGTGGCTGTGGCCTGTGAGATGCCATTTTTCGAAGGATCAAAAAATAAAAATAAATTGAATAACGCAATATGGGTATCAAATTAAAGAGCTCACCATAAAGATTTCAAAAAGGTATATCATGATAGCTTTTTTGTTGGCAGGCGGGTTTTTTTTTAATTTTTTAGATATACTAGTCACCCTTATTCTTTACTGTTAAGTTGTTGACCCTGTAGTGTTGTAGTTCTTGTAGTGTGTGTGTCTACTGTGTCAAGGGTCGCAGGTTCTTCTCCCAAACAGGGTTTACATGATAGATATTCGTTATATACAAAGAAACTAAATAAATTTAAATATATCACAACTTATAGGTACTCCTTTGCTGGGTACGGTCCTATTTGCACTTAACACAATAAATAATTATACAGAGGTCGATGGTAATAACTAGGTATAATAAAATACTTCAACATGAACCTACCTACTATTAGACAATAAATATTTAAATTACAGAAATATCGACAATACATTAATCACTTATATTTTGCGTTGCAGCGTTATGCGTATGCATTGAATTTGCTATCAAAACCACAATAAGTCTAACCGGGAAATAAAAAAACAGCAAAAATTAATTCCGGTAACCGATTTATTCATTACCTATATGTACAAAATCTTGTAACTAAAGTGGTATCGCGTGTGGTAACAACATTAAACCTAATCCGACACAATATTCATAATGAACTCACATAAAACTTTAATTTTCAAAATGAAGTCTCAGAAAAAACTACAATAACGAACAAAAGAACAAAAAGGCTATTTTCTCAAGCTCCGCCCGTTTATTTTCCGTAGTTAAGCATTCATACATTGTTTATTTGATAAGCATCTGAGTACGCCGGTTATTACATTACCGAATGAACGGGTAAATAAATGAATAAAATATACGCTCACATATTCCCTCGCATCAAATTCCCTGCGTCTAGACATGGCCAAAAAAATAACAACCTTTGAGCAAATTTTGACTTGTCACATAAATATGGTGTGTCACTCAGTATAACACATTTTTTACATGTATGTTTATTTCATAAGGATTCTGTGTTTTGATGGACAAAACACTTCAACCCGCACTTACGTGAAATAAAGTTTCATACTGTTATTGTATTCAGAAATATTAACATCCTGTGAATGTGAGTATGAAAAAATCTAGGATTTTCATAGATTGCAAATAGAGTAGGCAATGGACCGTAGCCAGAATAATAATCTTTTCTTTAATATCTTTTATGCTCTATTAAAATATATCAAATTGGGCATATAAAAGCATTTGAGATGATTTCCACACACTCCTTGCCTCGCACTACGAATGCGTGTATTTCGAGTAGCATGAAACTACTACATAACTACTAATAATAATTATCGCTAACATCAAGAACCCAATATTGCATGGACCCAACAATAGACCTTAACTTGGCAACAGGTAGTCATTTATCATCAAAAATAAATTCAGGTGGAAAAAATGACCATTATTTTTAACAATTAAAACAATTTAGTTTCAAGCTCTAGTATCCACACCATTATCCTGCAATCACCAATAAGTCAACAACAATGAACCGAAACTAAACAAAAACCGTTACATTTAGCGACTTCCTGAGAAACAATACAAATGCATAGTACTCACGGCAGCGTGCTGAGTTGCATCATTCACGTCCGTTTCGAAATTCCACTGAGCTGCGACGTTGTTGGTGCACTCCTTCGACGCCTGCTCATCCGCCCTGATGAGGAACTCGCGGACTTGCTGCAGATTCACTTGCTTAAACCTATCGTCTATGTGATTATTTACATCCCCGTTTATGTTCTGCGTTCCAACGAAGCTAGGATCGTTCCGGATGAAGGTTGGATCGTTCCTCCTGAAATTTGGATCGTTGTTTATATCGATCCTGTCGTCGTTTGCCCCGTCATTGTAAGGCCGCAATGTCGAACTGGGAGTCCTGCCGTTACCGTAGTCCAGGCTGGGATACCCATTGTTACTGATATCTGGACTTAATCGATTGCTAAAAGGTGTCGTGGACACCGGATACACTCCAGGCGTACTCGATAACTGACTCGGTCTTTGGGTACTGAACTGGAAATTACGGTTGTTGATATCAAACTGATTGCCTGGAGAGTTGATTGACGGGGTACTGGAGTAACCGTAGTTGCTGTAAGGGTTGCGTTGAGTGGAAACCGGTAGGGGCGGCAAATCGAGTTGCGGCTCCGCTAGGCAGAGCAGCGGGATTAAGAGCGTGAACCACAGTTCGATAAGTCTTCTTTCTTGAGCACAAGCCATGGTTGACCGGTTATGACAATGGCAACCAATGGTGCGTGGTGTTCGGTTGCGCTCGCGACACCAACTGATACCAACTGTCGGAGTGGTGCGAGCCGTGTGAATCGGCTCCGTTGTCTTCGGCTAAGGGCCTTGTTGATAACCAAGGATTCTTGACAGCAGCGTACTGCGTCACTGGTTAACGCCATGCTAATTCATTACGGTATTGGAGATGCAATTTTTTTTTCAGGCAATTATATTTTTTTGGTTTACCTGATTAAGGCTATCATTAAAACAACTGATAAATTAATAAAATGTACCATAGGCATACCATGTAACTAGTGAGAGGTCTAGGCATCCCAATAGATTAATTACAGAAGCTGTAACAAAAACAGGCCTATACCTAAGAAATTGCTATGGCATGTGTGTTCGGATTTATAATAAACGAGTAACCGCCCTCGCTTTGCTTCGGTTTTCTTATTTTTTTACACCTTGGGTTACATTATTGGAGTTTTATTAAGGATCCCCAATTGTTTTGAAAATATAATATAGCCTATGTTACTCGGGGATAGTGTAGCTTTCCAACAATGAAAGAATTTTTGAAATCGGTTCAGTAGTTTCGGAGCCTATTCAATGCAAACAAAAAATCAAATCTTTCCTCTTTATACATTAGTACTATAGATTACCAGACCAATTGAAAGATAAATCCTTCAATTTATTTAAAAATGAATTATTTAAATGGTTATTAAGTAAATGTTATTACTCAGTACATTAAATTTTGGGTGACAGTATATGAACTTGTTTTTAATTTTAGATTTAATACATTTTATTCATGAATTGGAAATATAAAAGTTGACTATGCATTTGACATTTGATTGTCATTTAATAAAGATTAAATCATGGCATCAAGGGGATAATATCCTATTATCTTGAACCTAGGCTTTTACAGATCAGGAGGGCTATTCTCTAAAATACAAACTCGAAATCGAAGCTCACTGAAGTGAGACTCGAAAGCGAACTTGCGGATTCCGCTGTCGAGTTACAAAACAGCCTTGCTGGACTACAAAAGGAGCTGGATACTCGGGTCTCTCCCACTAGTCCCTTGATCGACCAAATGGACTCTAAAGTCAGACAATTTACAAAATTACTACAAATAATACATTAAAGAGGCAAAACAATTGATTCACAATACAAAAATAAACTTAATTATGTGTATCTCAGCGTGATGAATCAAAGATTTCTATCTCGCATCCTTGGAAGCAATTACTGCTGGTAATGGAGGGTTGGAGATAATTAAGCAGTAATGGATAATCTCTGTTTATAACTTGAATGTAAGCACATAATAAGCATTTATCTTAAATCATCGTGGTGTGTGCATATTACTGGTACTTACCATGAATTTTCTACACAATTTTGTTATACAAATCATTTTATTCTGTGTAAAATTTCATAGAGATACATAATATCCGTACTCCTAAAGCAACACCTTTTTATGAGGAACTAGCTTCCGCCCGCAGCTTCGTCCGCGTGGGTTTCGGTCAATATACCTTCATAAAACCTTAATGAATTATATACCTAAACCTTCCTAAGGAATCACATTTATTGCTGAAAACCGTACAAAAGTCAATTCGGTATTTTCTGAGTTTATCGCGTTCGTACAGACAGACAGACGCGGCCGGGGGGCATACTTTTATAATATTTTTAAGAGGAGTTATAATAATTTACCTCATAGTCTTCCTAAAGAATGTGGCATTGTACATTGTAAAATATTTTTAAATCATTCATCATCGATGGCAGTTCCAGTTTTTGTTTACGTTCAAACAAAAAAAAAACATTGGCTTTATTAAATTAAGTACAGATGATAAAAAATCAGGGTACAAATAACAATCTTAATGCGCAATATATCTCTAGCAGCTAAGTATTACTCAATAAAATCCCTACGCCCCAACTCAGAGTTACTAATGTTCGGTTTACACGTATTAAGTAGTTAAGTAGTAGAGTTTTTAACTAAATTTTAAGTAAAAAAAATAATACGTGTAAACAGACAATTTAGTAACATTTTATTTAAAATTTAGTTAACTAAATACTTAACTACTTAATACGTGTAAACCGAACATTACGGTTACTTAAATCGCTCCTTAATAAAGAATCACGATACAAATTTAGTACTAAGGAGCGATTTAAGTAACCGTTAGTGACTCTGAGTTGGAGCGCAAGTTATTTAGGTATTTTTAAAACAAGCATGACAAAGTAACTTTCCTAAATGGTGGTAGAGATCATCTACTTTAAAAATGAAAGTGGGGGCTAACTATATTAGTGTTACAATAACGTGTAAGTGGCAATCCCTAGGAAACATTAAACTGAAATTAAACAACCATCGCAAGGGCTTACAGACATGCTATTAACATAAAGAAAGATTTTCTCGTGTACTCTTTAGTTACGGTATGGGTAAGGTCCATTATTGAGTTCAGCGGTTACGTAACGCAGACAGACGTACACCATTTGACAATTAGTGAGAGTAAAACAAGAGCATTTGGAAATGTATTTTACCTTAAAAGGTTATGTGTTTAGTTTTGTAACGATAAGATGTGTCAATTGGTAAAAACCTGGTAGGTAGGTCAATTTGTCACAATACCAAGTAAAACAATTGTTAAAGTTAAGTCAATTGTTAAAGTTAAGAGACTCCGTGATATTAAAAATTTTAGTATTTTCGACATAACTGACAACAATGCCATGATATTCCTGATGGACCTTCAAGAAATGGGTCCATCGCTTCCTTTGCAGTTGGCAGCTGGAGCATCTGGTGTTGCGAGTGTCCATGGGCGACGGTGACTGTTTACCATCAGGACTGCTTATCATCGGAACACGACGAGTCGTTTGGCGGCTGACTCATGCTCAAGGGTGGTAGCTATCCAGGCGAACCCCATAGAGAAATAATAATAGTAATAACGGTATTAATCAACAATTAAAATCAATATTACCAATATAATCCCTCCGAGGCCCTACCACCAGCGAGCTCGATTAAGTCGCCTCTTACGACACCCATCCAAGTGGGATTGGGATTAGTATTCTAAGCCGCCCCAATACGGTTAAAAAAGGTTGCCCGTCTGCTCGTTTGCTATAGGTACTTTACTTACAACAACAACAACAGGGTCTTCCTTCGCCTCCGCGCTCACTGCGGGGACTGGCGAGGGATGTACGGGTCTCAAGGGTCACCTTTTTACCCGGGCGGTCTCAGGAGAACTAGAGTCTCCTGGTGGAGGGGCGGACCCCGCTGTTTAGCGGGGGATCCTATTCGTCAAGAAAAACGTAGCCAGGTCGCAGTCAGCCGTCCCCCAGATGGTCGGAGGACGAGTCTGACTCTAAGAGCTCCCGCGGAAGCGGGTAGCCCTCCGGAGGACTACTTTACTTAATGCAGGGTTTATTCGTTACTAGTAAATAAATAGTCCAGTCTCTTAGACTCTCCCCGGCCAAGCTCCTTGACAATGATGTCCAATAGCACCTAGTACATTCGATATCATAACGATAGCATATAGCGTAGCGTTTCCGGTGCAGTCGACAGTCCCTTCGACCCACTTCGTGTTGTTATCGCTGCTTTCGATTCGTTATCGCTTTCTTCCACGCCTTAAGTCCGACTAACAACTTAAGCGACATGTAGGTGTATAGTATTGTTTGCGAAACATTTACTTAGTTAGTTTTTTAGTAACTAATGATCGCTCTCGCTTCGCTTCGGGAAACTAGTAGCTAGTATTTAGTATCTCAAGGGTGGGTGAAAAGATGTTTTAACGGGATTCTGAAAATTCCTATTTATTTATTTATTTATTTTTGCACCAACAGAAATTAATTAAACTACATGGTACCTTAAGCTTACTGACAACATAGTGAATAATGCATCCAAATTTGCTAAGCCATTTCTGAGATTATTGTGAACAAACGCACAGACAAAAAAAATCGTTGTAATGGGAACTATTGCGTAAATAACTATCGCCACAATTAACTTTTACTAAAGTTATAACTTACTGGGAATCAATACTATTTCAAAATAGTTTCTCAATAGTTGTATTTTTATAGTACGTGTTAGAAGATGGAGGAGCAAAAACCATCGGTAGGCGCGATTGTTTACACACCCATGCATCATACGAACTCACGTTAAATTAAGTGGAACAACCTTTACCTACACAGAGTTGTTACGACGTCTAAAATAATTATATTATTTTTAGATTTCAGTAGTAAATATTTTAAAATGACTAATGTAATTTATGTGACGTTTTACATTTCGTATTTTTAGGGCTCCCCCTCCAAATATCCTAGGGGATACTAACTCTTCCGTTAGTACTTTATTATATACTATTTAAAATAGCAAACTGCAGTCGACGTGATTAAGTAGCAGCTTAAGCTCATGCAACATTAGGTTTAACATGCTTAGGTTAATAACATTCAACTCTATATAATTCCACTCGGTGTCTTGACAGGCGCAATTTTCCTATTGTGCCAGTTCTACCGTGGGAATTAGTGATGTACCGATATCACTATGGTTTACCTTATATTATGAGATGTGTACTCCTGCATACTAAGTACACACAGATATACACCATAAGCATTCATAGAACGTCGTCATTGCACAATCAAACCTTTAGACCTTACCCTAAGATGAATAGAAACATAATATGATACTGTAATATACATATAAGGCATTTTTAATGGCACGTAAATGATATCATGTTCGTTAAAGGCCTTGAATGACTATAGTCCGTTTTTTACGTCGAGTCCTATTTAGTAAACAAACTTACACCGTCTTTTATTCTTTATTTTTAATTTAAAACAATACAGTTAAAAAAAAAAACTAACAAACACGCTTTTATAGAAAATCAAACTAAAAAAAATAGAAAATAAATTTGGATTAAAAATTGCGTAATTGTAAAAAAAAGCGGCCAAGTGCGAGTCGGACTCGCCCATGAAGGGTTCCGTAGCAGCAAGTAACATAATATAAAAGTTCTTGTAGTTCGTTGTAACTTTGATCAATGTTTTTTGCAGTTTACGATTTCTGACGTATTAAAAAAAACTACTTACTAGATCTCATTCAAACCAATTTTCGTTAGAAGTTTGCTTGGTAATGTACATCATATAATTTTTTTAGTTTTATCATTCCCTTATTTTAGAAGTTACAGGGGGGGGACACACATTTTACCACTTTGGAAGTGTCTCTCGCGCAAACTATTCAGTTTAGAAAAAAATGATATTACAAACCTCAATATCATTTTTGAAGACCTATTCATAAATACCCTACACGTATGGGTTTGATGAAAAAAACATTTTTGAGTTTCAGTTCTAAGTATGGGGAACCCCCAAAATTTATTGCTTTTTTTCTATTTTTGTGTAAAAATCTTAATGCGGTTCACAGCATACATATACCTACCAAGTTTCAATGGTATAGCTCTTATAGTTTCGGAAAAAAGTGGCTGTGACATACGGACGGACAGACAGACAGACAGACAGACAGACATGACGAATCCATAAGGGTTCTGTTTTTGCCATTCGGCTACGGAACCCTAAAAAGCGTGGGGTGCTTTAAAGATACTATCCCTTCTACTCACTGACAACATGCACTCCACGCTTTTATTACAATTTATCACAATTACACGATTTTTAATTCAAATTTATTTTCTATTTCTTTTAGTTTGATTTTTTGAAATGAAATTTAGTTTTTTCTTTCTTTCTTTTTTTCTTTAAATATTGAATTGTCATCGGTCCTCAATAAGTCCACGAAGTTTGAAAGAAATCTGACCGTTTGAAGTGGGTCAAAATCAAGTTCAAAGAGAAGTTACAAACAAACAAACAAACAAACAAACAAACATACAGGTGAAGCTAATATAAAGCGTGTAATAAAACAGACTCGTCTTAAAAAATAGAGTAATAAATGTTATCGGTAGTACCTGCTGTAAAACATTAAGGGCTTGTTTCACAATCTTCAAGTAAGTTCGAAGTAAGCTATTCGTTGGTTAAGTTGACATTTCGTGTATGTAAAATGACACTTTAACGTCACTTTAACCGGCGAATAGCTTATTCAGGACTCTACTTGAAGATTGTGAAACAAGCCCTAATAATATTACTGAGTTTAAAATGCGTACAATGAAATAGTTTAAATAATATTTTAATACTAGCTGTTGCCCGAAGACTCGCACGCGGAAATTATGCTTATCATATTTGTCCCCTATTTAACCTCCTTGGGGGTTGAATTTTGAAAAATCCTTCCTTAGTGGATATAGTCATAAGAGGAATACGTCTGTGAAATTTTAAGTTTCTAGCCTTAAGGGTTTGGCCTGTGCGTTGATACATCAGTCAATCACTTTTGCCTTTTGTATATATGTAAGAATAGATAGATTATTAATCAGAAAATCAGATATGGGCTCATTACATTATCCTAAAATTAATTACTAATTTGTTATATTGCTGTAAAAAGTCGATGTTATTTTCCGATTTACACAGCAATGCATGACGAATTAGTCACTGAATTCAGGATACTGTAAACAGTAAGGTAGGTATTACGTGAGAATAAAGTCGTTTCGTCATTTTGACGTGTGTAAGCCTAGATGTACTTTCATACTGATACAAATGAATGACGAACATAATTATATAAAAGACAATGTTATAGACTTCGATACCATCAACTGGTTTGAGACTACTATAACAATGAATAAGGCACATTCGGTCCATTCATGAAGTTGTTTTTCGACTTTTCCCATACATTTTTTTAGCGTATGGCGTAACACGCCGGGTTACCACTGGTTTAGGATATTATAGGAAGCCAGGCTCTCTGAAACAATCGACTTCTATTACTGAGTAGCCTCATAATATTCGGCGTCTGTAGTGAGTAGTGTCATAATAACATTGCATTTCGATTACGCGCACGAGTGCACTTGACTCACGGCGGTCATGTAACGTTACCAAGGTTGCAGCGTTATCTTATTCAATTTAACTGTCTGATGGGGTTTCAAGTTCAAGTACAAAAAAATATTATTGATAATCGAAAACGTTTCATTAACTGGCCTTAAAACTACTGAGATTATAAAGGTTGAAAGTAACACAGAATATTATAATGAAAAAAAAAAACTAACTACATACCTATTTTTAAATCTTAGAATTATGAATGACAAAATCTTAAAATTTTATTCCAGTGCATCCTAATTTCACTTCACTTAGGTAATTGTGATTCTCTTGTAGGAAAATTTAATTTGTTCCAGTTGCGTACTAGATAACGACCTCTTCTATTATAAGAGAAATCTTGCGACAAGCAGTGAAACACAGTTAGGACGGTAAATCGGATCATAAATCATAAGATTTGTGAAGTTTTTTAATAACATCTACGCAGTGAACTGTGAAAGAATACTTTAGTACGTATATTTGTCATTTCATCTACGTAGTCACTTAAAGGTCCACCAATCCGCACTGGAGCAGCGTGGTGGAGTATGCTCTAGGCCTCCTCAAGAGGAGAGACCCGTGCTCACTGTAGTGGGCCGTTAATGGGTTGAAGCCAGCCAGTCACCTAAAGGTAAACGGCCGAATAAATCTCAAAAAGCAACTTGGTAGCAAACAGATATTTAAACTACATGGGAAATTACATATAACAATGTTATAAAATTATAAAGAACTCGTTTGAAGCTCAGATTATTATAGAACCTGAGGTTACTCATGCTTATTGAAATTCGTTAATGCAAAAGCTATTTTGCTTGTTCTGATTAAAAAAGTCTTATTGTTTGTTAATTAGGTGTAGCATAAAAACAAGGGAAAAAATCTTGAGTTTAATTTTTTTCTGTTTTATAAACCATTTTAAGACTTATGAAAGACTACATGATATGGAAATAACGTGTAAACCAAGAACAGGCCAATTAGGGGATTTTGCGTTCCTAATTCTTAATTGTGGTCAGCAGAGCAGACGTGCAAAAACAACACCAACTTTAATTATTCCTACAGTAATATTTTTGGAGTTTAACGGTTTCTATCGATTTTCATATTTAAGCAAGCAGTATGAAATTTTATGGGCAGTAAAATCAAACTTTTTCCGTTACGTTATGCGTTATGTTTGTAATTCGTCGTAACACAGAATCTGCATTGATGGCGTTGGATTGCTGATCAGTAACAACGCCATCTAATGATAATAATAATCTTGGTACATCCTATTCTGATGATGTGAAATATCATCTTCATCATCATTCATCATCATCATCATCATCCGTTGTTAGGGGCTGTATAAATTATCGATGAAGTGTGACATTTTGTGACAAGGGGTTGGGAGGGGGTCATAAATTTCGTGACGTCACATTTCAAAATCAAGTAGTTGGTATGTATCGTAAATATTATAGAAACAATTAATGGAAATAAAACTTATTACGGAACTGCTGTTTTAACTTAATAATTTGAAGGTGTAAAATTTCATAATATGTCACGTCACACTAGGGGGGGGAGGTCTCACAAATGTGACTAGTTGTGACTAGGGGGGGGGGGTCAAAAAGTCATGAAATTAATGTGACGTAATTTATGGATGGCCCCTTACTGATTTGACGATTGCAAACTAGATGACGTTAAACTCCAGTTGTGCGACACACACAATTTTTTTAGACGAGTCTTATTCAGTAAACACTCATACGCCCCAACTCAGAGTCACTAACGATTACTTTAATCGCTCATTAGTAAAGAATCACCATACAAATTCTATACTAAGGAGCGATTTAAGTAACCGTTAGTGACTCTGAGTTGGGCCGTTAGACGTTCAACGAAGTGATTCTTTAGGTAGGTAGGGAGGTACGTACGAGACCCTAAAAAGTTGTTTTTTTTTTTAATATTTCTCAAAATAAAAGAGGAGTTTCTGGTCCTTAACGCCTGGTGGAAATCGTACTCATTTGACGACCCGTATGGCGTCACGGTTACCATGCCGGACCACCGTATTAATTTAAATTTCTGTTCTTGGTCTGAGTGTGTGTGTGTCTACCACGACACACAAAACAGGAAATCCTAGTGTGGGCTGTCTGTGATGAGTGTGTAGCTTCATCTGATTTATTTCCTACATCCACGTCAGTAAAACTCGACCCTTGCAACACAACGCGTGATTTAACGTACGCATGGCTCTTAAATTCACAATGGACGTTATTTTCCCAAGAATGACATTAAATTTTATTTGCAGTAGGTGAAGGTCGCATTAAAATGCGCGGATTTCCCTCCATTGAACAGTTTTTAGAACTGGCGTCATTACATCTATTGTATGTCAGTATTGTACAGGACCAATATCATGGCCTATTTTAAATATTGTAACAATAATTATGATGCTTTATGATGAAGATTATTTTGAAGTACGAGTAAGTAAAACACGTAAACAAATGATTAAAAATATATTTCGGTAGGTATATTAAAAATGTTTAGTTTCCCACATATTTGTTCAGTCCCTTGCGGAATTCTGAGTTGCTCATCATTTCTCTTTGCTCTGCTGTGCAATACTCTGAAAATATAAGACATTTTTATCAGTATTAATTACATAATTTTTTAAAACAAACGCTGCTATTCAGCTGTGACATACAAACCTACAGTGCGATGAAATTAGTCATCAGTCTTTATTTCTCTATTTTTTCTTGGCCGGCTTGCGTTTATCTTTAGTGTTTCTGATGTCCATGAGCGATGATCACTTACTTGGTGGTGGCTTGTTTCTTCGTTTGTTACAAAAAAAGTGATCACCAAAAATTTTTTGTTTTTTTTTACAATTTTTTTTTTACGATTGGTCTTAATATTGTGAAAAACTACTTACGGACATTACTGGGTTCCCAACCAATAAACTCTCCATTCTTCTCATTCTCTGCTTTCAGCCAGTCGTAGAGTGGCTGGAAGTACTCCAATACTCCACTAGCGTCCATCTTACGTTGACCTGTGAGTACCTCCATCGCATCAGGCCACGGCTTCGATGACCCCATTTGAAGCATTTTACTACAAAAATAGAAATTGATGTGAAAGCACGGACCTAAAAAAAGACGGACGTAATCCCAAGAACAAATTCAGCTCCCACAGTAATACCAACTCTCTATTCGTACAAGTACACACACACACAAATTGACACTTCACTGCTTCAATCACGAATCAAAAATTACGCACACATGGTAAGCGGGCGGCCATTGCTATGTTTCACTCTCGATTAGACGAGGTTACGTCCATCTTTTTTTCAGGTCCGTGTGTGAAAAGTTACAAAATTTAAAGCCAGGCATTCAGGAAGAGCGTGGGAGCAACAACCATCAAACACGATAGCCACAGTTCATTACAATTAGGATCGAACCGAACCATCCATATTTCGATTCCAACCTTTCTTTCTGTTTGTTTTTCTTGGCCGCAACGCATTGCTGATGCCTTTGGTGTTGCCGATATCTATGAGCATCTTTAAACCAGCTCCATCAGATTCCTTTGCTTACTTGCTTGAATTTTATTTCCATTCATCAAATATTTTCATAATTTCCTCGTGTGCTTAAGGTAATTCAAAACACAAATTAAAAACCTATTAAATGATGTCTCGTACAATACATTTTATTTGCTTCTGCCTGCTATAACTGCACTTGATCAAACCCATCGATAAGGACTTACCCTAAAGCATTGCCTGCAGCTGAGTTGTTGTAAATGTCACAATTAAACAGCAGGTTCTCCTGGTCACCTGGGGTGTACTGATTAGCAAGTAGACACAAAGACCGGTGAAATTGGAACTGGATGATGTATGAGATGTAGTATCTGAAATATCAATTATTAATCAATTTACCCTTACCATGTCTCTTGTAAACATGGATCAGTAGATGACAAGTGACTGAAGAAGATGATATAATTGGTGTCTTAGCTAACATTATGAAGCGAGAGGTCCCGGGTTCGATGCCCGGCCTGGGCATATATTTATGTGACAGATAAATATTTGTATTCGAGTCGCATTGTGATGTGTTAAATCTATTGCGGGGGGGGGGAGTATGACTGTGTAAGCGTAAAAAAAATGAGAGGTGTCAAGGGATAGATTTATTCTATCCCTGTCGATCTTCCGCATATTATATTTCGCATATTCCGCATATTAATTGGCATGACAAGAGAAATAGCAATAATAACTTAATGTGCATGATCGTAATATAGATATCCCTGTTGTGCCTATGCTAAATACCGAAGAGTAAATAAGACAGCCACACACTATGATTGCACAGTATCACCGATATCGCACCCTGGAACACTTCTGGTCGCCTAGTAACTCGCTTTAATTAATAAACGACGGCAAAAAGTGTCGTTACAACTTTTCCTCTTAATTTTTTCCGTCTAGCCCCCTTTCGCAACGCGCGATAAGAAACTTCGTTCCAATAATATAATGTATTGGAGACTTGAAGCCCACAGTTCTAATCTATATGGCCTTTAAACATGTGGAGAAGATTTTCTGCGCCAACGTTTCACGTTTTTTATAATTTAGACTGGTCTAAGGCTTTACTTTCTTTATTGAGTGAATGTTGCATTACTTACCGCATGTACTCTACGTCTGCAGAAACATGGTATTTAGCAGCGGCATCAAAGTCTTCTTCGGACCGTGGCGCAGGAGGCTCAACTCCTTGCAACTCCTCTCTCAGTTGCCAGAAATGACAGTTATAGTTATCAGGTGTGGTAGTGCCTCTGAATATTCCATAGCGGTATACATCGAGGATGTAGGCAAAAGGTAAGAATACTATCTTTTCCAAGCCCTAAAATAATATTTTAGTTATAACTAGGGAAAGTGGATGATTTAAGGAAACAATGATCTTTACAATATGAAATTGGTAAAAGAGAGTAATGAAATGTTATGAAAGTATCCTCACTTTAACTTTTGTAGTTTTGTAATAAAAAGAAAAAAATACCATTTTGTAAAGCTGGTTTATATTGGATTCGAAATCATCTGGACCATCTTCTAGAAGACCCATGACGCGCAAATGTTTTGGAGTAGATACGGAGAGTGCTATGACGTCACCAACAGCTTCATGGAAACCTAAAGACAAAAATTAACTTTCTAAACATAAAGCATAATAAATTAAAAAGCGTTTTAGTTAAAGAAGATTTTTTCATTACCTGGATTAGCGCCTTCTCTGTAAACGACAGGCTGATCCTTATACTGCAAGTAGTACTGAATGTGACCCATCTCATGATGCGTGGTGGTGAAGAATGCATTTGTGATAGTTGTGCATTGTTTGATTCTGGAATATAAAATAGATCCATAATTTTCGTCATTTTCTGTATGAATTTGAATAAGCATAAGTATTATTTTGGTGCGGCTACATGAATTTCCCATGACAGTACATTTATACCCTACAAATAACAGCGTTTTTATAATTTTATTGATAACTTTACTCAATGATATTACGATACGAATCTCAATGGTGTACACCTAGTGCTAATGCACTTGGCAACATTAGCGTTCGATTCCTACCTGAAATCTTCCCCGTCAAAGAAGTCCCAAGCAGATGCATGGCATACCATATCTCTTCCGTCATCAGGTTTCTCAATAATGGATCTTTCCCAGAAAACATCAGGCATACCACTCAAGTTCAATGATTTGAAAAATTCTTCTGCGACTTGGAACATTTTCAGAGCTGTGTAATTCTAGAAGAACACCACTCAAATATTATTATTATTATTATATTATAATAAAATAATAAAAATCTTTATTAAGTCTATCATTTACATTAAAGTTTTACAATTGATGAAGCAACCTAGTAAACATAATAATGTATACTTGTGGCAGGATGCCCCACTCTTCCATAACACAAACGTTACCTACATAATTATAATAGACTGCAAAATCAAAAATAAATTTCTGATGCAACAATGTACTCGTGACATATTATAATAACTAATATGTGGGGGAAATCGAAGAATATTAATGAAATGAATATTAATTTACCTGATTGATCAGAGCAGCGGTAATGTCAACTTCTTGTTTGTTGGGAAAAGGAATAGTGAATTTTTCCACGTTCCCCCAAGATTGAGCCCAAATATTTCCTGTAAAAGGATAAGGATATAAGGAACAATATACAATATTATCCAATGTCCAAATACAAATAATTTACAATTCCAACTAATAACATCATACCTAACAAATGTGCTGGTATAGGTCCTTTAGCAGGCACAACATCATCACCGTACTTTAACCTTAAGTGCCTCCTCACGTAAGCGTGTATCTGTTGGTACAAAGGTTTCACCTGGTCCCATAGTGCTATGAACTGATCTTCACTGTCTGGTTCTTCATATTCATTGAGCCACCACTCCGCTACGCTATCGAAACCTGAAATATAAGATATCATAATAAATAAATTTATTGCCATCTAAAATATCTTGGAAAAATTAAATATTGGCAAGCAGATGATATTTTACGGTCACTTTCCTAAATCTAGCATCCCTTACAATGGGTGACTATAATATGTACCTCCAACAGAAAATATAAAGGCGTTTTTGTATTACAATAAACAGAAAGAGACGGATACTTTTATATGGATGAATTAAATCGATAGCTCCAAGGGTGTCTCGTTGATCAAAGATTTGTAAGCTTAAGATAATTTTTTATGTTTAAAAATCTTATTTTGGTAAATATTGTCAAATACGTTACCATTAAGTTTAGCGGCTTCGTTGTACATCTGGACGTATTCAGTGAAGTTGCCCTTAGAAGCCGCCCCAGCAGCCTTGTGCCATTCTAACCAGGTATACTTCAGTTCTTCGGGGTCTTGGCTATTGGTGAAGACATTTGTCACCTCTGAAATTTATAAGAATTGTATATTGTACGTGAGATAAGTTCGTTGCTAATTTTGCAATTAATAATTTAAATTGCAATAAAATGAAATTTTATTCAAAATCATTCAAATTTAATTAATTATATGTAAGAACGTAATGATATCTTAAATTGAGACCAAATTTTTTGTGACATCCAAATTTCCTTTTTCATGTTAAGAACCAATGACCATAAAATAATTTCATAATCATTCTTCGACCATCATAAATGAGGCAATACATGGAATTTATAAACGCCACATGTTACTACATTACTTTTTAAAATTTAATTGTTGCTTTTAATTTCATTATATTTTAGCTTTGAAGAAGTTACAAATTAGTGCAAATTATTCCTGCTATGCTACTGTATTGAAAAAAACCCTATTGTACCTGGCTCAACATGTAGATCACATTTGGTTCTATCTTTATAATCACAAATTGTAGCCTTCGCGTAAGTTGACTGCATGTTGTTTACAGCTTGAATTAACCTCTGGTTGAGGTCCTCTGGGAGAGCCGAAGTTCCCAAAACGGAGTATTTCTTGAACATTCGTTTAAGGTTTTCATCTTCAAATTCATTCCAGAGGTAGGTCATCGTTTCCTTCCAGTATTCTTTTTCTTCACCCGCAGTTTCTAGGGCTAGTTGCAACTAAAATACGAAGCATTTTGGAATATCGTGTAAAAAGTGTTGTTGTTTTTCCAAATCCTACTTTCCTACATACTTTTTCCACAGCCTCTAGCTACAACATTATCATTTTCTCTTAGTCCTCAAAACTATTTTTAATTGAAACAAATTAATTGCATCATTCACTAAATTATAACATTTTTCAACTATGGTAACAAGTCCTTAAAACCCAAAATCTAAAGCCTCTTTTACCTGTCTCTCCTCATTAAAAGTCGTGATGTTGCTTTGATAATCCCAAGCTGCAATGGTGTTCTTATTCTTCAATTTCGCCATCACCTCATTCAGGTTGTCCATGTACTTCTTCCCAGCAGCTTCTTCTGCCGCTCTTTCAGCAGCCCGACCTTGAGCAGCCACGATAAACACTGAGGCTATTGCCCCAACAAGGGCGAGTTCGCCCAAAATCTTCATAATGAACTAGAAAAAAAATTATAAAAAATATAAATAATAACGGACTTCAAAGAAATAGTCTCCGAAAAAAGAACCAGTAACATTATTAATGAACATCAGAATCGCCATTTGAATCATAATCGCCCCGCAACCGCCGCCGCAAATCTCGTGCCCACAGCCTTTATCTTTCTTCTCATTATTGATTTTTCATAAATATGGGACCAAACTGGAAGTACGAGTAATCCAATCAAATAAAAAACTTAAATGAGAACTACCTATTATTTGCAGTTGGAAGGAATTTAGTTTTAACAAGTTAATGTGGTAAGGATTGGTAACTGATATACAGTCTGGAGAAATGACTTCTTCAACTACAAGTGGATTAGCTAATACGTATTTCATATTATCTACTAAATTGAGACGTGTTTCATGTTTATTTATCACAACTCAAATTTCATATCTTCCATTACCGAGCTTCTTGTGCAACGTAGCAGAGTACTTACCTTGTCGCTTATAGTGATTGAACTACTTTTATTTTAACATTTTTCTTAAACTGCCTGAAATAAACACTACTAGAAGTGCGCCAAAGCACAAACAGTTATTCAATAAAACTAGCATTAATTAAATCCTATTTATAGAGACTGAAAGAGAGAAGATAACTGAACACTTTGAATAGATCTCGACCATACTAAATTGATTTAATGACCTTTTTATCGTTACATTAGAGAAATAAAATACTTACGTTGCAACGAATACTTCTTCTGATATAATAAGGATGATGAATCTAAATCACGGCATAAATAGTCTGTAAATGTCGACTAATATTACAACTTAGAGGGTGTACTACCAATCGTAGCCATATCAAAGACTGTCTTAAAACTTGTCAATATAGCTTTTATTTTTCTGTGTAAAATATATTTTCAGTATCTATTACCCGTAGCTAGTTATGGTAAAAAACGATGCAGGTCAAGGTCACAAAAACTTCACATTCAACGGTTTAATGATTTGGATGAATGGACAGGCAATTGGTATTTATTTATGTTGCAGTCTATTTACTTAGTAATAATTGTAAACGGTTTTATTATATCGGTACCTACTTAATATATTAAGAGTTGACTCTGCTAGTTCTCAATACAATGTTGTATTACCTCTTGCGTCATCAGAAAAATCTCCATTAGGCCTGAAATTTGGCATGGAAGCAAATGCAAAAATATTCTACTTGGTATTACGAGTAGGTTTATGAAGACTTCTGATCAAAGGTCACATGACAAAGTTGATTGCTAAATTCTTCGCTTTAAGTATTAGTTGAACTACTCCTTTTTCGATTCCCGGCTTGTGACAGATACATGTACATGTCTTTAAATCAAAGTTAGTTATTAGTTATTTTTACTTATTACTTATGATTTAATGGTTGACTGCAGAAAAGACTCAAATGGTGGAACTGCAAAATAAGGTACCCTTGTACGTACTAAGAAATATGAAGATAAAACAATCTAAATTGGAATAAACAAATACATGACAAACAAATACCTGTTACCTGATTACTCAAGAATTGTGAGTGACAGATCAAAGATATTTCGTATCTGATGTAAGTATAATATGTGAAGTAGATGCTTATTATCTCGTCATGTTGTGTCCCTAATGTAAGTCATGTTTTATCGAGAAAACTAATAATAAAACTGTAACGAGGCCGATCTCTAGGTGCATTATATAACTGCTGAAAAGTTAGCTGTAGGTAGGTACATATTTTTTTGTTGTAGTGGCTGAATATGCACGTTACTAGGAGAAACTGATTTGATTAGTTATGAGCAAACTGTGATCCGTGGGCCATTTTCGGCCCGCTACCATCCATTCAAAATAGTACCAAGCCAATATTAACGTCACACAAAGCACAAAATATAAATGTATCTAGTACCTACAGTCTCTTGCCGCTCACATTAACTAATCAATCACACACACAGTTTTTTGTGTCATTCTCTTCTCTGCTTAAAATAAAGTATACTAATTTCGTTGTTTACGATCATATAAATTGTAAAACTGTTTTTGTTACAAATAAATCTTTAATCTTTTTCATGGTAAACGACAGTACAAAACTGTTATATAAAGGACTAGGTACAGTAAAAATTTAATTATACCGCCTTTTTTGTAATATTGGCCTGTGTAGAGTTGTAGATGATACGTTACGTATGTATATTTATGGATCATTAAAACCAACTGGTCGATGCCTGTACACGAAATATAATTATTTAGAAATAAACGAGCTGACGAGCCACCTGACAACATCGTAGATCAGCTATACTCAACCTGCGGCCCGCAGGCCGCATGTGGCCCGCCGAGCTTTTGTGGTTGGCCCACCGCCCATCTGGTGTTTTTTTATTACCACCTCAATAATTTGAATTAAACAACTGCTTGTCCAAAGATAGTACAAAATGTGTGAAACGTTAGAAAATGACTTTTTTTAATACACGCAATGTATCCGTTCTAAGTTGTATAATTTAATATGAAACAATCGCGAAAACCTTAGAAAATACAACCTATTTTTTTTCTGCGGCCCGCGACAATATGACAGGACTAGTTCACATGACAAGCGCTTACGCGCGTTTACAACTATGTACATGCATTTTATACGCTAACGCATATTATCGTCCACATGCTAACTGGCGTTTTAATAAAGCGCGCGTTGATCGCTGTGCTAGCGGTCGACTGTTGTCAGCGCGCGTCAACGCGCGCTTGAGATCATTGGTTTTCCATGTTACCGTTCAGTTGAATGCGCACTTTTGACGCGGATAGACATATTTTAGGGTTCGCTCAATTCATCCAGAAGTCGTCCGAAATAAAAAACAGCAGCTTTTAATACCGAATTATATTAATTGGTAAAATTATATTCACCAAATAAACATTATCAAAAGGCACTACATAAGTGTTGATAGCCAAACAAAATACATACATAGGAGGCCCATATTGGCTCAGTGATGGCAACACATAAAATAATTTCACAGTCAAAGATATTAACGCGCATTCAACGCCTGACAAGCGCACACCCGATGAAATTGTGAACACTATGCAAAAATTTAGGGCGCGTTTGACGCGCGCTGAACGCCTGTCATCTGAACGTGAAAAAAGGCTGATTGCAACTGCCGTCGAACATCGATACGTTGCCAGCCAAGAAAGAAGATAAATTAAAAAGAAGAAGAAGAAGAAGAAAGAAATAATTCCAGCACTTACAAGTAAGACCCTTTTCGTAGTATCAGTGCAATATCCACACGGCATTTTACTTCAAATAAATCACAAATAATATAATCCTCCACCGTAAATACGTGCAAACTGTTCCTCCTAAGTCACATATGCAAATCGTATATTTACATGTAAATGAATTAGTATGTTGGTCTGTCTGTCACATTTGGAGGATTTCGGAGCCTTTGTTGTTCGCTTTTGCCAAAACAATAAAGAATTGTGTTACGCTAGATGTAAACAGAATTCATTAATATGTACTTATCCGATTTATTTGTGAGAGATAAAAACATGTTTTATGACATCATTATCTTTATTCCAGAATAATAAAGTCACGCTCTGGTCCACACCTTGAGACCTCTGACTCCTTTTATATTTTTTTGACCAAATAATATACAGGAGAGTTCGCTGTATAGTTAGCAGTACAGCAATGTATTTTGTACTAGTAGGAATCCACACCATTCACTTCGGGAAACCTATACTGGAGAAAAACTTTCAATGGGATCCAATAACTTTATAGGTAAAAATGTTACTATAAATAACATTTGCGAAATGCATTAAAAACCTCTTTTATTTACGACCACATTGTAATAAAACACTATGCAGTCCTAAACTTACAAAAAACATCAGTGAAAACCGCAACTAAATGGGGTAAGTTGTTTTGTGAAATTAGAAAGAATGAAATACTACTCATGGGGCCGTTTCTGAAAATCAGCGCCGTGGTCGTAGAGAATACTGCATAAGCTGAGAATGAGCTTTTTTACCCGATTGCGCGACGTAAAGAAGGGTAATGTGTTTATCAGTCTACGTATGTGTGTTCCTATGTGGGGTTGTAGAGACCAAATGGGTTGACCAGTTTTTGATGATTCTTACGTCAATCGATTCTTCTTAACCTTGCGAGTGTCACTAAAGACATGGCAATAATTAAAATTCACCAAAGGGACAATCAGACGCCATAATAAAATTGTCTAAATGAAAAAAAAAAATTGACGAATTACGTCAAGTGGGGTATCGTTGAATAGTCCGTAAAGACACGTAAAATTACTGGTGGCGCTGCGGTGCTGTTGGCGGACACTAGCGGCACTAGCGCCATTCATTACGGGTGACGCTGCGGATGCACTAAGCATAACTCAGCAAACTTCACTCCGTCTACGACAGCTACGTTCATGGTTTGCTATTTGTATCACACTAGCGCCATTCAGAAATGGCCATTATTGGAACCTCTGTTTTCTGTAAACAGCTGGACACTTTTTCTACTTTCCCTTCATGTGAGATGGCCCTCCTTCTACCTCAATGCTCCATGGTATTCAAAAATGATTTTTAAGTTCATTTCATCATTTTTAATTTGTGTCAGTGTGTGTGTGTGTGTAAATGACAGTTTATGTTATATTATAAAGATTTAAAGTTGGTTAAACATTCTCGTTAATTTATTTACTCCCTTAATGAAATGACAACATTGCGAATTTTACCGTCTTATAATCCTAATAAAGAAGTCAATGAATCCTAACTAAAAATTGTAAAATAAAAAGCAAAAAACCCAACTGGGTAAAAAACTAAAAAGAAAAAAACAAGCCCGGTACTTCAGAATGTTGTTAAATTAAAAGTAATATTAAACAACTACACCATAGAAGTATTAACAGTCGGGATCCATTTAAATTTTATAGGGCTGCTTGGGAAAAAACAAACAAGATTGGATTGGTTGAATATTAGATTTAGATAAGCCCCATAAATATACATACCTACAAGCCAATGATCTTCTAATATATAAAATTCTCGTGTCACGGTGTTAGAAGTTGAACTCCTCCAAAACGGCTCGACCGATTTTCGTGAATCTTAGCATGCATATCGGCTAGGGTGGAGAATCGGACAACATCTATTTTTCATCCCCCTAAATTTTAAGGGTGGTCCACCACTAAATTTTTTATTTTATTTTTTTAATCTTTTGACAGAATGAAGTCTGTCCGGGCAGCTAGTATTAATATAAGATAATAAGTTAATAAGATAAGTTAATAATGAAAATAGATCACAACGTATGGCAAGGGATAGAACAAAAGCGCGGTCCGAGATAAATGACCTGAGTAGTTTCTTTCGCCGTTTCGTCTGTTTCACGATTAAGCACCCTTACGAAATGGTGATAGAATCAAAAAATTTACCTGATTAGTTGTTACATATTTATATCTATACAACTTCTATACATCTATACATCTTCTATACAAATAAATAAAACTGGAGTGTTTGTTTGTAATATTAAAATAACCGCTTTTTACAAAGTGCATTTGGATGTATACACGGTACATAATACCAAAACAACATTTTTACAATTTTTATCTGTCTGTCTGTTTGTTCCGGCTAATCTCTGAAATGGTTGGTCCGATTTTGACGGGACTTTCATTGGCAGATAGCTGATGTAACAAGGAGTAACTTAGGCTACTTTTAGTTTAGAAAAAAAAGTTTGTTAGGCGATACGAAGTTCGCCGGGTCATCATAAAATAAGTATGAGCGATCCTATTCATATTAGAAACTAGCTGACTTTTATAAAATAAAAAAGTAATATTACCAAGGTTACATTACAAAAGTAAATATGGTCATTAAGTTTTCGTTTTCCTGTTACGAATATACCACACAATTTTCTTTTTTTTCTTTTATAAGAACCTTTTCCTGACAGTAACAAACACTACAAAAAAGAATAGGCGAAATCCGTCCAGCAGTTCTGCACTCAGTTGGCGATTCATTTTTATTTATACAGATGTGAAAGTTTCTAAAGATGTTTGAATAATTATCTTTGCATCACGCGCTAACTTGGCACACATAGTTCATGTACGGGACAAGAAAAGAGGATAGATTTTATCCCAGTTGTATATTCCTCTGAGATGATTTGGACGATTGGGACGTTTATGATATTTGTGATTTCCTTTTGTGAAACTACTTATCGGCGGGTGAAGCCGCAAACGGAAGCAAGTACGTATATTATACAAAATTAAAATAACATACTAGCGGCTTAATACGAACCAACCTTTTGCCATTATGTCTCGCCACATACATATTTACAATTTTAACGAATTTAACGAAAATTAAGTAAAAAATTACATTGGCACTATAAGGTACCCAGGCTGATCATAAAGAAAAGTATCCCAACTCGTTTAAATGTCATAAGTTCTGTAGTTTAGTTCTACATAGGGAAACCTGAAGCATTTAATTGATCAAAAATTAATATTGTAAAACTGTTTTACAAAAAGTATGGCGTTAGAACGCAAAAATATACCCGTTTTATTTCAGTTTTTACAATCACTGCCTTATGGCGGCGCTTTAACAGTTTTTGTTCATTGAACACTTTTTCTCATATAGGATTTATATATATATAGATAGAGTCACTTGAAAAATATTTATAAAAATAAAATACATTGGTGTAGTATCAAATCTCGCTTACCGGTTCGGTCCACGTCTTATCGTCGGTAACGCCAGACTACCTGAGGCGAGATGAAATTTTATATTTATCGGATGCCCAGTGATAACGATATAACATACGTAACGATATAATACAGTCCAGTACTACATCGAAGCACTGCGAAGTTGAAACTGAACTTAAATTCTAGTAAAATGCGAATTTGAAACTGAATTTAAATTCTAGTAAAATAGTCACAAAAAGTATCAAAATAATTAAGGAAGCGACAGAATCCGCACAAAAATTCCTTATATTCATCAAGTTCTGTTAAAGATGGCAATAAAGTTCAGAGTTACTTATCTAAGTTACTAAAACTATGTTTTAATGAAAACACTTCTCGAAAGACCTATTAACGACCTATGTGGCGCAATGGTTACCATGCCGGATCGCCGCACCAAGGGTCCTGGGTTCGATTCCCAGCGAGGCGGAAATTTGAATGATGAGTTTGAATTTCTGTTCTCGGTCTGGGTGTGAATGTCCTTGTCTAGTGTGTTGTCCATGGCACCCACAACACAGGGAATCCTAGTGTGGGGCTATGAGTGTGAAGCGTTATTTATTTATTTAAAGGTAATAATATGTAAAAGCGACTTTGACATACATTGGATCAGTATTATATCCATTTTCCCTGTTACCCAGGTACAAGGCTTACTTCGTATTCAGTATTAATACCGGTCCTTTGACATCTATTATTTTGACCGTGCCTTTTATATATTATGTACTTCATGTAAATAACATCGTTAGTAAGTAATACAATATCCTGGGGTACATCTTAATATATATAAATTACGTGTCACGTTGTTTGTCCGCGATGGACTCCTAAACTACTTAACCGATTTTAATTAAATTTACACACCGTGCGCAGTTTGATCCAACTTGAAAGATAGGATAGACAGAAGGTTTTAATAAAAAAAACTTTTGACAGAACGAAGTCTGTCCGGGCAGCTAGTAGTAAATATAATATCCTGGGGTCCTTTGACTCCCTATTATTGATTCCTTGAAGATTAAAAAAATAAATAAAAATATAGATATTTGTTTCGTCGAGGCGATGATACTTGATATTTTATGACTCGAACTAGTTTTTAAAACCAGTATATTCCATGCAGCCGGTAAGAAATAAAACCATAATTGTATTTGAAAAAAAAAAGTCAGAACATGTTTCTAATCGATCTACATTTGTCTTTGAGGTAGTTCTGGTAAACCCATTTCTCAGTAAGATTACAAAACAAATATAAAAAAAAAATTTAATGCGCTATTTCTCACTACCTAGATTTTATCAAATATCCTTCAAATAGCCTTCGAAAAATATATATTTAAATGCTCTTGAAATTGTCATTAATCCACGATCCAGTGCAGAAGCGATAATTTATCGCTCGACAGTTTTCGTACATTACAAGTTCCAGATATTTTGTAATACTTAATTTTACTTTTAATTATAATATGAAATGCAAAAGTACGTGCCAATATAGTAAAAATATCGGGACATCAAAACATTTAGACCTAAGATCTATAACCGAACTTTTTTTCTCAATTTGTTCCTAGAATCTCATGCGGTATTAGCAATACAAATCCGCATCGTTTTTGCGTGGTGCGCTAGCAGTAAAAACTTATAATAGGATACCTGTACCTTATAATATTTTCAAACTTTATAAATAACACCTGGGCTCGGGTCGACATAAAACCGGCCAAGTGCGTGACAAGCCATGCGCAATGTAAGGGTCCGTAGTTCATCAACTAGGTATTAATAATAAGCTCATTAATAAGCTACTCGAGCTGTGATATAATTTTTATGGAAATAGCCGGCAAACGAGCTGACGACCCACACGATGGTAAGCGGCTATCATTGCCCATGGACATCAGCAACACCAAAGGCATCACTAATGCGTAGCTGGTCAAGAAAGAAAGAAGAAAAAGAGAAAGATTTTTCATATTAAATTAATCATTATGCTACTGTCGTAAATTTTTTCACATGTCCAACAACCATTTAGTTGGCAGTGGGGAGAACACTTGATTCTAACCACTTTCAAGCCGAATATTTTGCAAACGGACCCCTGAATCGAAATATGGTCTTTGTAGACCCATAATATTTTTGAAAGACCTTTTCAAAGATACCCACATCGATATCAACACTTTGTTGTAGGAGACGTCACCTTAATTCTTTATCTACCACTTTTTAGTTTTAATAAATATCTACACCCTTGTCATATTACAACTTTCTAATACTAGGGGTCTATGCGCTATGCTTTAGTTAGACCACAATATAGGAATCTAAGTTAGACGGACGGAAGGACTTGACAAAAATTATAGGAGGCTTTTGTAATCGCATAAAGTGAGAATTTGACAAAATAAAAGTCATGTAAAGTCTTAAAAATGTTTATTACGAATACTGTTCGCCTAACATAAATTGATTATCCTAGAAGTGTAAGTACGTCACGTCTCGGCCTTCGCAGTCGCGTCCAGTGCTGCTAGCTGCTCCGATGTGCAGTATTCTGGAAGAAACAATATATCAATAAATAAATAACCCTACACACTCATAGACAACACGCAATGACCAGAACACACAATCCAGACCGAGAACAGAAATTCAAACTCATCACTCAAATTTTGCCCTCGCTGGGAATCGAACCAAGGACCCTGGGCAAGGCGCGGCAGTCCGGCATGTTAATAGAGCAAGAGCCCGCGACGGCCAGACCTTCCTTATTTTATAAAAGCTGAAAGTTTCTCTGTACATGTCCCCTATATAGGTAAGAACGACCAGCGACTATAAAGTTTGGGTTGTGGTTCCCTGGGCAGGTAACAGGTAGTAAAGGTGTATAAAATAGTACCTAAAATTCGTTTAAGTATAAAGCTCAATTTTTTTATATTTTCTTGGGGATACCTTTAGAAATCTCGTCATCCATTGCCGGACACTTATGACAGTTGCTACCCCCTGCCAGACACCCCTAAACTTTAATAAATTATAATTATACTTTCGTTATAGTATAAAAGCTAAATTTTATAAATGTTACTTGGGGACCTATAAAAAAATGTTACCTCGATGGACGGACAGTTTTAATGGTTTTTCCATCTTGCCAGACACATTGAAAGTCTGCTGTAAGTGCGAGCGCGAGGTAACAAGGTATGCGTAGGTACAACCATGGATATATTATTGTATCTGGATTGCTGACCTTGTAGAGGTACCTGAAGTTCTATGACGTCATATCTTAAGGACGATTCGACCAATCACAGTCCGGATTGAGGTTGTTCTTCATAATTGTAGGGTGGGTTATGACGTCATCCGACCTCAGGTACCTCTACAAAATTACTTATTCAGTTGGACTAATACATCCATCGGTACAACCAACGTTTTATAATTGATATTTGTGCAATTTTTTTGTGAAATAAAAGTGTAATTTTAGTAAAAAAAATCATGGGAGATACATTAATTTGTTTCCTTTGCAATAAAAGTGATGGTAAAATAATATTGTTCTCGGAGGAAACTTTAAAAAAATGTCAAACTGTTTTGAAAGTCAGAAAAAAATATATCCTTAAATATAAAGACATACTTTGCCTGATGAGTATACGGGCCTAATGAAAAACTGGAAAAACGACTGGAGTAGTAGTGATGAAGAAAATGAAAATATCGACGACAGTTAAGAAATTAATAAAAAAGTTTAATTTTTTTTATATGTAATCATACTTTTTATCTTTTTATGATACAACATGGTTATGAACGCAATAAAATTGTTTTTTTTTTTATTGGATATCTTAAAAAATCGTAATCGACTAAGCATTCGCGCTCGCACTTACAGCAGAATTTCAATGTGTCTGGCAAGATGTAAAAACCATTAAAACTGTCCGTCCATTGAGGTAACATCTTTTTATAGGTCCCCAAGTAACATATATAAAATTTAGTTTTTATACTATAACGAAAGTATAATTATAATTTACTAAAGTTTAGGGGTGTCTGGCAGGGGGTAGCAACTGTCATAAGTGTCCGGCAATAGATGACGAGATTTCTAAAGGTATCCCCAAGAAAATATAAAAAACTTGAGCTTTATAGTTTAACGAATTTTAGGTACTATTTTATACACCTTTACTACCTGTTACCTGCCCAGGGAACCACAACCTAAACTTTATAGTCGCTGGTCGTTCTTACCTATATAGGGGACATGTACAGAGAAACTTTCAGTTTTTATAAAATAAGGAAGGTCTGGCCGTCGCGGGCTCTTGGGCTATAACCATTACGCCACATGGGTCGTATATGTTTTGAACGGAACGTCACGAAGCAACATCAAATTATCCATCGATTGCCTGTGGTCTTACTGGTACATTCTACTGGTAGTTTCAACTAGTTTCATGGAAAAAATATTTGCACTGATCCTAAAAATTGTTTTATGGGTACCCGGTACCGGATATCATTTTACCATGATGCCACCGAAAAATTAAATCACCGACAATATTTTCAGCACAACCGCGAGCAGTCATGTTATGAAGGTACATTACGATACGGTGTGTAAAGTCAAAAATTACTTAGCGCCGTGCGTCAACTGAGAAACTTAGTCACGAGTTTTCGCACCATGTTCTAATCCTTACTAACTCCTATCTATAAACGAATCAAATATTAAAATGTGCCTCAAGTCAACGAATAGCAATTCTTTCGAAAGCGGATATTGGTATCCAATCACTATTTAAATATTACAGACCGACGATGTAGGTATACAGCAGCTATTGCGAAAATCGTCCAGGTAAGCGGTATCTTTTCGATTGCTTTGCGAAAAAAGTTCCACCGCCCGGGGTGGGAACAGCCAGCCTAGGCGATCGAAAATTCAATTCACTATCCATATCGCTAACAATGCCCGTTTACGTTTGTTACTTTCATAGTGGGATTTTACTGCCCATAATAGCAGCAAATATAGCATGTAACTTACGCGTGGAACTGGACTCCCATCCGATGTACTCGCCAGTGCGTTGATTCTCCTGTTGCAGCCATTCGTGGAGCGGCCTGAAATACTCCAGCAGCCCGTCTGCCCGCATCGCCCGCTGCCCGGTCAACGCCTCCATCGCTTCAGGCCATGGCTTCGAGGAACCCATCTTTAGCATGTTACTGAAACGCGAGCACATTTTTTGAAGGCAGAGAAATTATAGCTTAGATGCTACACGGATCAGGCTTAGGATCATCGGAAGATAGGACTGCACACAGCAGCAGCATTTTATTCGGCTTGTGCGCTCCGGTCTGAAGTCACCTGTTACAGACAGATGCATTCATACAATTACAGACAGATGAGCATTATAAAACTCGTTTATATCGCTCAGAGCCGTACCTCAAGACCGAAAAAGAATCTTGGCGCCGTGCGTTGCTAACTTGCTACCCGCGATCGTCAGTGCAGCTCATGCATCAATAATCTGCAGAATCAAGCACCGTATTGTACGACACAGGCCTCCCTAAACTGCTCCTCTCTGAGCAGTTCTGAGCCTTCTGAATCCAGCAAATGCGTCTTTTCAGATCGATAGTCCACTGGTCAGGGGGCATTCTATACTCTTTTTTCGGAGACGTACTAAGACTGGCAAGCCTTAATACATACATCAAAGAATTCGTAACAAATGTTATCAAACTTACGCCAGAGCATTTCCTGCAGCCACGCTCTGGTAGATGTCGCAATCCACCAACTTCTTGGTAGGGTCTTCGGGCACGTACTCCCCGGCTAGCTGGCACAGAGCGCGGTGGAACTGGAATTGTATTATGAAGGACACGTAGTATCTGGAATGATAAACGCACATAGAAGTGTGATGAAGTGTTTAGATTAGCCATCAGTATCGCATCAGTATGAAGTCATTTTTAGAATAATAGTCATTAAAAGTTATTTTGTAATTGGTTTTGAGGATCAACCTTTAAATTAATATTTACCATCATAGCCATGTTTTAAGCCGATATTAAATAAAATAACGCAACCCTTATTACATTTCGTGGGTCGGTCTTTAAATATATTTTTTTTGGAATTTAAGTATGAATGACCAGCTTTTTCCCGCGGTTTCACCCGCGTTAATTTGTGGAAAAAACTAACTACTAAAATATATGATGTTAGATAGCCTAAAGCCTCCCTTGATAAATGGACTATCAAACACAAAAAGAATTTTCCAAATCGAACCAGTAGTTCCTGAGATTAGCGCGTTCAACCAAAGAAACTCTTTAGCTTTATAATATTAGTAGAAGTAGATATATATTAATAAATATGAATAAAGAATAATTAAGAACACTAAAATTTAATTATGGCGTATTTTAAACTATAATTTATATCTTAAATTTATATCCAGGTCCCTATCCAACAAACCGATCAATACAATCTATTCAGAATTGGGTTTTTTTTACTGACATACAATTACCGACAGAGCTAACTCACCTAGCATACTCAACGTCGGCTGACACGTGATATTTAGCAGCAGCATCAAAGTCTTCCTCAGTTCGGTTGACGGGTGGTTCCAATCCTTGCAAACTCTCTCGGAGCCGCCAGTAGTGACAGTTGTAATCGTCTGGTGAAGTGGTTCCCCGGAACACGCCATAGCGGAACAGATCCAGGGTGTAGGCGAATGGTAGGAACACTATTTTGTCGATACCCTGGAAATTGGAAGATGAAAAAAATACCTTTCAATACAAAAAGTTGTTTTTAACTGTAGATCAAGTAAATAGGTTCGTTAAAGATGAGCTGTTCCAATACAGAATTGTCTGCATATATGTTCATGCTCTATATAAGCATAATTTCGCTCCATAATCTTAATGCTCAGAGATATTTTCTATAACGTCTGATATTCAAAGAATTGTCTAGCAATATCAGTAAAGAAAACTTCCAAGCATTAGTCACTTTGTTTACATGATACCTATTATATGAAGATTTTTCGTGAACTAAGTATCAAATGAAATGTGAGACTTGAGTAAGTGATCACCACCCTAGTAATTACCACCTCAGCCAATAAGGAAATGGTGAAGCTATATCTTGAAAAACACAATGAGTAGCACGGTAGAAACAATAATAAAGAAATTAACATCGATGATGAAGACGATATTATGAATGAAGTAATTTAAACGAGATTATTATACCATTTTGTATAACTGATTTATTTCAGTTTGTTCATCTTCAGCATCCCCATTGGTAAGCTTGACACGACGTAGATGCTTTGGAGATGATACTGATAGGGCTATGGTATCTCCAACGGCTTCATGAAAACCTGAAAATCAAAGATAAATGATAAGAATTGGACCTAAAATATGAATTTAACAAAATTACATACATTTGTAAAATAGAAGCAAATAACAGTAAGGCTACGTCCGCACAGACAGGCGGCTTGCTTAGCGCCTAGAGCATAGTGAGTCTCATAGCGAGTAGCTTAGTAAACCGAACGTTCTAGCGTGTTCGCGACTGGTCGCACTGCGCGCTTGGTGCCTAGTTAAGCCCAATGCATACGTAACGGGTTTTTTCCCCGTACGGGACGGGGACGAGGTAGGCGCGCTCTATAGCTTGCTTATGTTTACTCTAAAGGAAAAACATCGTCGCCGACGGGGCGTGAGGTTTTGGAAACATCGTTTCATACAAAATGTATGCGATAGTGCATACGCAGCGGAAGCGAAACCCCGTCCCGTACGGAACGTGGCCCGTGCGGGACGGGGTTTCGCTTCCGCTGCGTATACACAGTCACCCCTTAAAAATAGTAAGGAATGCCCCGTCCCGTCCCCGTCCCGTACGGGGAAAAAACCCGTTACGTATGCATTGGGCTTTAGTCGCTTAGCGTGTATCGGTGTAAACAAACGTGTCGGTTTTTTGTCACTAGTCGCGAGGCATTTTGGAAGAAAAAAATGGATGAAATATTAATTGCATTAGTTTTTAAAAGAAAACCTTTGTGAAATCCAGCTGGTGAACTCCATAAAATGTTTATACAGAACATTAAACTCCCCATGACTTGACCGTGGCTTATTTATTTCATGAACCCAACATGATGGGTAAGGCCGTGAAATAGTATATTTTAAAGGTGAATTTTCTGTAAGTCGCAGTTTTAGAGCTATTTTGAAAGTGACATTTCGTCAACGAGCCGACAAGCAAAATGACCAAGGCTAGGCGCCTAGCGACCTACCTCTCAGTGCGGCCACCGTGTATCCTAGCAAGTAGCCAGAATGCAAACCACTAGGCTTTAGGCGCTATGCAAGCCGCCTGTCTGTGCGGACGTAGCCTTATGGTAACAATGACGTTTGGATACAGTGAAAGCATTTTATGTACAATAAGATATTGTAAACTCTTAATAAGTCACTCATTGACGCAGAAAATACATTTATGTACAGACTCTAAAGCAATTTCACACTTGAAACTGACTATCAAACACAGGGTTAAGTTTATCGGCCTTTGTTATGAAAAATGATTATTGTTATCATGAGAATAATGATACTGATATAGAACACTCAATGGATGAATGGCAACAAAAACAATTGAATAGTAAATATTTTAAAGCCAAGCCCGGCTGTGTCAAATCATGCATTCAAGATTGACTTCGGTTTCATGAAGAGAATAACAGTTGTGTTAATTCATGAACGAGATAATTTGACATAGTTATTACAACATGAATATTTAGTCTTAACATGATTCACCTGGATTAGCACCAGCCCGAAAAACTACAGGCTGTTCTCTATATTGCAAGTAATATTGCACGTGTCCCATTTCATGATGAACTACCCTCAAATGTTCTTTATTCACCGATGTACACATTTTGATCCTGTCCCAAAAAAAATTATTTTAATTACCTGGATTAGCGCCATCTCGGAACACAACTGGCTGATGTTTGTACTGTAGGAAGTACTGTACGTGTCCCATTTCATGGTGTGTAGTTTGGAAATATTCATAATCAACAGTCGTGCACTGTTTTATCCTTCAAATTTAAGTCAGACATGTAAAAAGATAAATTTGGAAAAATTACTCATCTGAAATTACTTATCACCACCACCGATTAGTTCCCAAATATCATAAGCACCACTAAGAAGCTTAATTTTATTGTATTTGTATCTTGTACCTACAAACGCCTTCTTACACAATTAATCTAATTAAATTAGCAATAGCTCCGAAGGTCACGTTATCAGCACGATAATACAGAAACAATGCGTAACTAGAAAAAATCTTGTTATCTACGGGTCATTTTATCGGTATTTTTTATCAACTATTTCGTTATGAGAACTTATTTTCTGCTAGTCATGTACATGATTTCCTTAAAAACATCAACAATACGTTATTATTAGCTGCGGGCAATCTTTAGTATTCGTTTGTTTCTTAAGGTTATCGCCGTTAAAGTAAATAATGCACTAGTGTGTTTTATTTCTGTAAACACTGACACAACGAGAACTTAAACAGGAAACGAATGAAAATTATCGATAACCATTAATAACGTTAATGACCTTGATTTTCATAATTTATTTGAGATTTGCAATGAATTCTTGATATTAAATCACTAATGTACCTGAAATCTTCTCCATCATAAAAGTCCCAGGCAGACGCATGGCAAACGATCTCTCTGTCCGTAGGTTTCTCAATGATCGAGTTCTTCCAAAACTTCTCCGGCATCGCAGTCAAGTTAAGAGACCTGAAGAACTCGTCTGACATCTGGAACATCTTCAGAGCTGTGTAGTTCTGCTCCCGCATCGCTTGAGTGATGTCGATTTCCTTCTTATCGGGATACGGTCGTGTAAAAGATTCGATGTTGCTCCAGGTTTGGGCCCACATGTTACCTAAATAGGTACAGTTTTTAACATAATGTCTTCGCATAATTGTTAACGTTTTGGTTAATGATCGTTTAACTTTTAAACGACTTGACTAATTGTGAATCTGTATTTGAAGGGGTACTTTTTCATAATTAATTCAGCAAACTTACCTAATAGATGTGCCGGGATGGGGCCTCGAGCTGATACGATGTTGTCCCCATACTTATCTCGCAGACGTTTCCTTACATATGCATGGAGCTGCTGGTACAGTGGTTTTACTTCTTCCCATAGTTTTGCTAACTGCTCTTCAAAATCAGGTACTTCATACTCAGACTGCCACCAATCTGCTACGTTCTTAAAATCTAGACAAATAAATAAAGGATTGTAGGAATTTATTACGTTTTGTAATAAAAAAATAATAATCAGCAAACAAATGTGAGACCATATAAGACAAGGAAGACAGTAACCCAAAACAACATTAACAATGTGACTGTTTCTAAGAAGTACTCTAGATGACGCGTAAATAATTAGATGCCTAGAATCCTCCATTTCAATAATTTTAGGAATTGCCATGTATGATTCAGTGTCTTACATGACGTCAATTATGATGATAGGTGGCATATTTATGAGACAAATGGCACATTCGTAGAAACAAGTGCTAATATGCCAAGTGTTACATACTATTATTTAATAAGAAGAAAAAGAATTACAGTCAAGATATTAGAAGAGTGAATCATTTCATACAGTTAACCAATAGAAGTATCTGAATCGGTCAATTGTACTAGCGTGCCCAAATCACTAATAACAAACACTGTTAAAGGTGTTAAAGGCTCAGAGCTTTTCCTTGGACACTGACATAAGGACACAATCATTTCTCTACCCGTACGCCTGACGGAGCATTCACACCGAGAATTGACACGAAGATATTTGCAGAGGTCATCAGCTTCAATTTGTGTTTCACGCCATTATGTCATTTTCACTGAAATATGTTCCTTTTTATACAGACAATCCATTCATCCATCAGCCCTTAGAAGTCCACTACTGGACATTGGCCTCCCCTAACTTGCGCCAATCTGACCGATCCCGAGCCTTCTGAATCCAGCGGAATGAAATCAGTAAGGTCTAAATTTTAGGCGTATTGCCCACCGAGGCTGTACGCAAAACATACTACAGCACTTCGCGACACCGCGATCCTAAATTTAACGCTCTTTCCCAAACATGATTAGAAATTCGGGCATGCATCTTAACATGTTCGCGTCATACATTACCAGTTATCAATTGTGTTGAATTGTATCATGATAACCCTGCTGAAATGATGCAATAGGTACGTGTTACTTTATTCGGGAAAAGCGATGTACTCCTTTATAATGTTATGCTGTTGTATTGAAATGTTTATTCTAGTACTTACTATTAAGTTTAGCAGCCTCATTATCAAGCTTCACGTATTCAGTGAAATTCGACCTCGCTGGTGAACCAGCCACTTTGTGCCACTCTATCCAGGTGTGCTTTAACTCTTCTGGGTCTTGACTCTTCGTGAAAATCTCTGTGATTTCTAGAATCATACAATTTTTTTAATTTAATATTATCTGGAATTTTGAAATTATGCAATAGACCTTTCTTCTAGAAATATGTCCACCTTATTTTAAAGGAATGAATATCAAACTTAATCACAACTAGTGTCGTATCTCTTATATTTTATTCTCTTATATTTGTAATAGCTGGACAAAATTACAAGCACAATTAAATGGGCTGTAACAATTTCGTACGACAAGTCGGTAAGTTGTAACTTGTTGTACCAAGTTTCGAAAGATGCTTTAGGACGACCAAAGGTTTATAAATAATCGAATTTTTCTAGTACCCCTAGAAGTCAAAGTCAAAGTCAAAATATTTTATTCATATAGGTATCACTGATAGCACATCATCATTTTTTTCATTTATCAATTTTTCGGAAGGGTGCTTTGTCATGGAGGAGAAGAAAAGCCGTAAAGAAAGTCCTCGGCGCATTTAAAAAAATATTACAAAAAAAATATTACAAAAATATTGACTAATCTGAGCGGAACTAGTTACAGAGCTGGTAATTTCCATTCGTTTTATCATTTAAATACTCGTCTACACTATAATATCCCTTGCCTAACAATTGTGTTTTTACAATTTTTTGAAAGATTCTATTGGCAAGTTACGTATTGATTTTGGAATTTTATTATAGAAATGTACACCAGGCCCTATGAAAGATCGCTGCATTTTACTTAGGCGGAATGAAGGCGTAACTAATTGATGCATTCTCCTTGTTTGGCGATTATCAATAATTATCATAATCTTGTTTATACGCCCTTATATTATTTTAAATAAAAACTACATTACTAAAGATATACTGGGAAGCTACTGTAAGTATACCATACTCCAAAAAAGGCCTAATAGCCCTTTTTTGGAGTATGAAAATTTGTTCTATACTGGCTGCTTTGCCCCACAGCAAGATGGCATAAGACAACACTGTGGAAATAAGCACAATAAACTATCCTAGTATTTTCGACGTCAGTATACTGCCTTATTTTCCTAACAGCATAAGCAGCCCTACCGAGTTTAGTCGACTTAAGAAATAGGTTCATGAGTTGCATAAAGCCTTATTATAAAATTCGTCACTTACCAGGTTCGAGAGCCAAGTCACACTTGCTCGAGTTTTTATAGGAGCAAATCTTCGCTGTGGCATAGTTCGACTCCATTCCGGACACAGACTCCATCAGTTGCTTATACTTGATGTCTGGCAGCGCTGACACTCCCAACTGACTATACTTCTTAAACATTCGTCTCAAGGAATTGTCTTGAAAATCTTGCCATCTGTACATTTTTGTCTCTTCCCAAGCCTGTTTCTCTTCTAACGACAGCTCCAGCTGTGTTTGTATCTGGAAGTTATTGAAATTAAATTAATCATTAAATTAAATTACAAAAATTAGTGAACATAGCTTGGTAAGAATCCAGAGTTCACTATATTCTCAAAGAAATGCAAGGTCAGTCAATCTTATATATTGTGTTTTGTAATCCAAGATTGTCGAATTTAGTAAAAACCTACCAGATTGAATAATATACTACGAACACTACGATAAAGCATTACACTTTTCACAATTGATTAAGTTTATATAATCTTAAATTTTATTAAGTAACTTAATTAAGAAACTCATCTTAACTTTAGGACTTTAGTTATGATTGTCATGCTAAAAGAGAACCTACAAATGAAGTTCAGAGCCTTGTAACCGCAACGCCAAAATTTGCTTCACGTCAATAACCAGATCTTTAACAAGTCTAGTGATATCATCTATACCAACCCTTCTCTGCTCATTCTCCTTCGTGATATTCGCCGTGTACGCCCACTCAGCTAAGCTGGCTCTGTTCTTCCGCAACCCAGACATCTTGTCCAAATGTAGGATGTACTCCCGGCCCTCACTCTCCAAGGCCTCCAGGTCTGGGTCCCGACCCTGGGTGGCCACCACGAAGACCGCAACGATCGCTGCGATCAACGCCGCCCCACCCCCGATTTTCAACATCGTCTGCAACATTAATAAGACAACGCGTGAGATCATTTTAATCATTTACTATTTCGTTAATATTCTTATTGCTTACTACAACTACAAATCAGTGGTATAAAATGGTACAAATTGTACGATTGTTACCTCTTGAGTGACTTAACCCTCCCTTGATCTCGTAAGGTTTACCTACTTAATTAAAGTCTGTTAAGAATTTCCAGTATAAATTTTATTCAAATATTACTCAATAAAAATACAGATTTCCCGAAAATAAACATACAAAATCATTAAAACTTATCTACGAAACGTAAAATTAGACAATGTCATTTTCTGCACACAGAATAGAAAAGATTTATGGCAAGTAATATACATATATGTCAGTTAATTTCACGGACCTAAAAAAAAGACGGACGTAATCCCAAGAACAAATTAAGTGAAGCACCCATAGCAATACCAACTCTCTATTCGTACAAGTACACACACCCACACATTGATACTTCACTGCTTCAATCGCGAATCAAAAATTACGCACACATGGTAAGCGGGCGGCCATCGTTACGCTTCACTCTCGATTAGACGAGGTTACGTCCGTCTTTTTCTTAGGTCCCGTGGTTAATTTACAATAATTAGCTAAGAAACAATAATAATAAATTAGTCCAAAACAATGTCAAAGTAAATTAAGAATACATATAAATAATGAATTAGTTTTTACCGCCTGTAATGATTTGTTAAACATTAAGCGACATTAGCAGCAGAACCTTAATCTATGTGTGGTGAACAACCCAGTATGGCGGATGTAATGTATTTAACTTGTCTAATTGCCATAAAGAACAATTTCCAGTAGAGATGCGCCGAGGTACTCGTTTATTACTCGGTACTCGGCGTATTCGGTCTTTTATTTAGTACTCGTACTCGGCCGAATAACTCGGTTCCAGTGACCGAGTATTTGATTTAAAAACTGTTAGGTTAGATACATAATGAATTATGTTATACATATTAGTAATGTGTGCTGTGTACAAATTTATGGCCGCAAGCTCGAAGGGATACCAAAAGACTAGAGGTGTGTAACTCAGATCTGAACCGGTTCAAATATTCAGCTCATACGAACTTAAGCTGTAGACCTGCAGCTCAAAAACAGCTCGACCGGCTCACGGCTCTTTCAGCTCAAGAGTGAATCAGATCGCCGTACCTGCACCTGACCTGTACAGTGCCAGTGTAGACAATAATATACCTTATTTGTATAGTAATCTGCAACTTTGGTATTGTAATTACAACAAGGTTTATCGAAATTTCAACCTTACTGAAATACACTTGCGGTATATTTCTTTTCGTCACATAAAAATGCGGCTCGCGTGTCGCGAACGCAGTGCAGCTCGTTCGGCTCATTTGGCTCTTTCAGATTGTACGGCTCGAACAGCTCGAACTGTTCGAACGGCTTGTTCGGCTCTTTGACTCTTTCAGCTCATTGACTTGATTTCAACTGGCTCAACTTCGTGACTCACGAGCTGATCTGCAGGTCGCGCGTTTTGGTTGAGTTACCCGTTAACAGGTACAAAACTATTTTTGCGCCACTAAACTAGCAAACTGCGTAAAAACTGAACCGAGTAATTCGGCTGAGTGCTCGGTTTTTCAAAAGTAAAACCGAATAATACTCGGTATTCGGTTACTCGGTAAATGTAGTACTCGGCCCATCTCTAATTTCCAGTACAATACTCGCCAACCATGCTTCCCAAGATACTTCTATTGTCTGTCTGCGGATGTACTTTAGGAGTAGCTACGTGGTAAATCCCAAAGATAAGTGAATGTAAGTACACAAAATGACTGTTAATCTTTATAGAACTCTTCACCCGTGAATTTAATACCATGAAATACTAATCCAATAATGTATTGTATCCATACGATGGACCGTAACCCTCACAAAGCACCGAAGTCCTTCAAGCCGAAACGACGAGGCCTCTTTGTAATCTCAAGAAACAAATTCCTTTATTTCCTCTGCCTCAACTAATTACCTCCAATTAGATATCCTCGAATGCTTAAGAATTCGTCGTACTGAGAAAACCTCAATACAAAAACATTTGATGGTAAATGTACAATTTGTTACAGTGTTAGAAGCGATTGTTGTTTATAGGACATCTTTTTCTCCAATAGAACATTTTTAGTAACAATTTTTATGTAGTTTCAGGTATCGGTAAATCTCGGATAAGGTAAAAAAATTCAAATGAAATAAAATAAAAACACATTAAAATAAAAGAGGATAGAAATGGAATATTTACATTGGGAACGGTACCCACATTTTTGCATACAGCCACGGACATAAAAAAAGAACGGACGTAACCTTGTCTAATCGAGTGTGAAGCTGACAGCTGACAGCTCGCTTACCATGTGTGCGTAATTTTGTAATTTTTGATTCGCAATGGTGTCAATGTCGTAGCCGTATCGTGTCAATGTGTGGGTGTGTGTACTTGTACGAATACAGAGTTGATATTCCTATGGGTGCTTCACTGAATTTGTTCTTGGGATTACGTCCGTCTTTTTTTACGTCCGTGCATACAGCATTGCAAATAAACTTTCAACATTATAGTAATTAATTCAGTGATTCGTATTTAATACATTGTAAACGGAGCATAATCTGCGTATAACTAAATACAGTGCGCGTTTAGCGATAAGACTACCAGACTTGTTAGGCCGATCTATTAAAAAGTGCATCAAGTTTCCCATACTGGATTTAACGAGTCGTTGTACTATCCAGGCTCTGTTTTGTCCTTATTGCCGACAAACCACCTCGGTCCATAGCCTACATATGTAGTACATACCGTAATAGGTACGTGTTAAAAAAGCTTCTTCCCTTCTTATTGACGGTGTCCTAGATAAAGGACGTATCCTGGGAAATTATTACTTTATCTATAGCAGTCCAAACTTTGCTACACAAAACAATCCAAAACAAAATGTATGTTGCTTAAACCATTATTTTTAATTAATATCAAATATTTTTATTATATAAATGCTACAGAAATCCTATTTTTAGAGTCCAAGTTTTGTAATTCTTTCATTTTGTGTCTCAATCTTTAGATAATTCCACAATTAATTTTTTATAGTTATTGAAATATATACCGAGATTATAGATATCAGAGTTGTTAAGAGAAAAAAATACCTATATTAAAATATTTCAGTGGGCAATGATCTTCGGAAAGGTCAGCATCCTTGCATCACTATACCGGTTCTCGTCTCGACACTAGACGCCGGATCAGTATCTGAATCATCCACATCGTTGAGACTCACCATATACATACACCATTCGACATATACATATAAATACATTGTGATAAACTCCGACTATGACATGACTATGTGATTGTGACCTATCCGGCCCACTGGTGGTAGGGCCCCTCGAGGGATTATATTGGTAATATTGATTTTAATTGTTAATTAATACCATTATTACTATTATTATTTCTCCATGGGGTTCGCCTGGATAGCTACCACCCTTGAGCATGAGTCAGCCGCCAAACGAACCCTTTGTCTTCTCTTTCTTGGCCGGCAACGCATCAGTGATGCCTTTGGTGTTGCTGATGTCCATAAGCGACGATAGCCACTTACCATCAGGTGGATCGTCAGCTCTTTTGCCGGATATTTGCATAAAAAAAATTGTGATAAGACTATTTGACCGACTTCAAATAACTTGATTTTAATTAACCTCCAGAATTTTCCTCGTCCAGAATTTGAGACGTTATTAAATTAGGTCTACCTTGGTTGGTCTACTCTCGCTTGATCGCTTGGTCTTGGAGGTCGCTTGGGGAAAAAGTTACAGTCATGCTCCCGTAAGGAACATCGTTTATTACGATTTTATGCCCTCGTAAGCTTTAGAATAATGACGTTGTATTTCATAAAGCAGTATCTTAAGTAGGAGCAATCTTATCGGAATTTCAAACCAGTTCCATTTACGAAGCAAGAACTACTGTTGGAATTTTGATCTTACTTGCATTTTGAATGGAAATTCGCAAGACACGATATTTTTAACTGACTTCAAAAAAAGGAGGAGGTTCTCAATTCGACTGTATTTTTTTATGTTTGTTATCTCAGAACTTTGGACTGGGTCAACCGACTTTAATGATTTTTTTTAATCGAAAGCAGGTGCTTGTCATGTGGTCCCACATACATGTGAGCGAGATCTGACAAGTAGTTTTTGAGTAATTTTGAAGTCGGTTATTTTTTGTTAGTAAAATTTAGGTTATCACTCTGAAGAGTAAATCCTATTACAGACAGTCAGGGCGATGAATCACACTCTCTTCATGACCTTACTTGAACAACTGATAGTGATTAAGAACACATTATATTTTTATTTTTCGATGATACAGTACATAAATGATGTGTAAATATTTATCATAAACCAACTTGAGATTTCATTATGTTTACTGAAACTCCTTGTTTAAAAATAATTGAGTATTTTTCAATAATTATAATTGAATGCTTGACCACAATCCCATTTGATGGTACTTGTAAGTGCGATTTAAGAAGTATTTCGTGTTTATATACACTATAATGTATAAACCTATTTTCTCCTGACTTTAAGACTCCCGCAATGTACTGTGGTCTATCTATCTCCTACAACTATCATTCTGAGAAAAGATTTAGACACAGTTCAGCAATAAGATAATAATCTAAATTTTACTTAAAAAATAACAGACTTCAAAGTCTCAAAAACTACTTTTGAGATCTCGTTCATATTTATGTGGGACCACATGACAAGCACCTGCTTTCGATTAAAAAAAGAATCATCGAAATCGGTTAGCATGATATTGAGTTATTCGTCAATTTGTCGCGCACATCTTAACACAAATTTACGACTTTATGTGGTTTTCTTATGGATGCCATTGTCAGATCTCAATAAATCTCCTCCTTTTTTTGAAGTCGGTTAAAAATCATGTTTGTGATGACTGTGTAATTGTTAAAAGAAATGAAAAATATCATATCACTCACACTTAATTTACCGGATTATACGAGTTCATATACAATCATGCGAAACCTACCATAAAATTATACTTTTAAATGGGCGTAAATAAAAACACTGACATAATACAATGCAAAGTTTCTGTTATTCTCGATAATATGCCATGTGGCATTACAATTATCACAAGCACTGCAACATAAATTCATAATAAATTATTATGAGTTTGTAATCAGTTAATAGATTTATGTACAAGCATCTATTATATTGCAATGGCACCATAAGTGCAATTAGTACTTATAATCCACATTAAATTATCGAACTATACGTCAAGATATTTAAAGCTTTCTAGATATTAAAGTGTTGAAGAAAAATAAACAACAAAACTACTCGGCCTAGAAGTGGGCCTTGAAAGATGCCGTATACAAATCTGCTAAAGTCATTGATACCAAGAATAGATTATGGTCAAAATTGTTTCATATCGAATGTAATAATGATAAGAGAAAAAAAAATCAGGTGTTCACTGAAATGCCTATGTAGAAAGTTACGAAGTACATTGTATACCTAAGTGTATGTCGAGAATGTAGAAAAATAGCCATAGCATTAATGGATAAAACACGGTGATCAATAAATGATCAAAGTGACGAGCGCAAAGAAACAAATACTCATTTTTAATTCCTACTAAGTTGTAAAATAAATAAATAAATGAGCATGGATCTCTCATGTTGAGAAAACCTATAGCATACTACACCACGCTGCTCCAACACGGATTAATAAGAGGGGTTAGTGCAAAATTTCCCTAAAACTAAACGTTTTAATTATTTCAGTTAGATACAGCTGTTTAATTTACTAATTGCGGCGGACTTTTTGAAATATCTTGTGATTCTAATCCAAGTCTGGCAGAATTTAACTGATTTTACTTTACAAGTGATAATGATTATAACTGTGACAAAAAGTAGAACCTTGACTTTTATAGTCAACTTATTTCTTGTTTATCAACTATCAGCTGCTGACACCAATGTGAAAGTTGAAAAATGAGTTTAAAATTCCTTGTTTACAAACAAAACAAAATTCGCATAAAATCTGTAACATTGGTATTTTGTTAAATTATTAAATTCTATATATTCTGAGGTACATGTATGTAAACACCCGACACCCAACCGAATACTTTCAAAAGCTATGATAAAATGATATTCTGATCCTTGCAAAATATTTCTAAACGCAAATAGGTACGTGAGTAAGTTTGACGATTTTTAAATACCGTTCGGTCCACTTTTTAAGGCGTTAAATCGTAAATTCTAACTGTTCATTAGAGATTAACGTTTGAAATAACTCATAAAGGCTAGTTTGTCTACTGTCCTCGGTGTGGTAATAGTTACCATAGCGTGGACCGTAGCAACTGTGCCAAATTATGAGCTAATCGAAAACACTTGACACACGCCATAATTGGGAATAAGTTTTCATTTTTTTTACATTACTAAAGCTATAAAAAAATGATAGCGATCAAATAAAAAGATGAAGATCTGTCGACAAACAGTGAAAAAATCTATTGAAATATTATTTTGTCTTTGCCTATTTATATTAAAGTTAGAAGTTTAGCATAATAGTATAATTTTCAATTGATAAACAGTAATAACTTCCTAAGACATAAAAATCATCAAATATTTTATTTTTACAAATGGCACATCCGAAAAATTTAAATGAATAGTTTACGCTTAATTAAAATGTGCTATTATAAATGAAACTTTTCATAACAATTAATGAAAAATCATTCAAAAACAAACTCTTATTATTTAAAACGAGTAACCGCCCTCGCTTTGCTTCGGTTTTCTTATTTTTTTACACCTTGGGTTATATTATTGGAGTTTTATTAAGGATCCCTATTTTTTTTTGAAAATATAATATAGCCTATGTTACTCGGGATTAGTGTAGCTTCCCAAGAGTGAAAGAATTTTTGAAATCGGTTCAGTAGTTTCGGAGCCTATTCAATGCAAACAAAAAATCAAATCTTTCCTCTTTATATATTATTTAAAATTAAAATAAAAAATAACACGTCATCAAAACCTCGCAAAAGCCCACATCAAATAATGCACTAAACTATAAAACGTACTTACATGTACAGTCGCGTGAAACTACGCAATGAAAAAATTAACAAATAAATTTTATTAAAAATCGCCGGTGTACATTTGTACGAAGTTTTCAAATTACTTTAAATATGGAACGAGCACTCACGGCCGAGTCCGGATGGCCGATGACTGAGCTTACGCGAGCCACTCACGTTTCAAGGTACGGCTCGATTTACGTGAATTCGCATACTCCTCCTTATCTCTATACAGCACAGAGCGTAGAGTTGTATATCACAACATTAATAACGGGTGAGCCATTCACGTGCGTGTCAAAATCGTAATCACCAAAATCGCAAACGTAAAGGTTTGTTTTTATTGTAATTGCACTAACATTCGATAACGGCAATTTTTTAAAACCTATCGATCACTTATTGTAAAAAAATTAGTGTCCAAAAATGTATTTTATCGCTCTCCGATTACTTGGCAAAGATAAGAAAGTTCATACAAAAAGAATTGATCCGTCAAACAGCTATAGGACCCGGCTGTAACCAGATAAATATTATCGATATAAATACTAAATTCATTATAATATTATTATGTGAGTTTTCTGTTTATTTAAGTATAAAAATGGTCAAAATATTATCTGCGACCGAAGGAATGTGCATTTAATGGCTTTTATACATTAATCAACAGTCCTAATCAATATTTAATTAACAATGCTGTTTATGTAGTTATCAAGAGATCTAAGATTTTGAAGGACTCATTGAATGACAAGATTTTAAATGATGTTTTGAGATGTCTGAAAGCCATTGAGATGTCCGATAATGCGGGTCCACTTTCCTTGTGGCGGGCAACGCTTCTTCTTTGTTCTTCTTCTTCGTGTTATTGAGAACGATGACCACTTACCATCAGTGGCTCGTCTACTCGTCTGTCGGCAATTTACATAGAAAAATTTTCATATTTTCACTGATCCTGCATTTTCAGAAGAAAAATATCATTTATTTAAAAAGGACACCCTTAACTTGTTAAAAAAAATATTTTTTTACCTGATTTATTAACAATGTTGATGAGGATTGAGACTTCAAACTTTTTTTCATTGTAAAAAACAGTTTAAAAAATATTTGGAGCCGTGTACTTCACTTCAATCAGAATAGTCGACTGATCAGACTGTTTAAGTAACTGATTGTGTTCGTATAAAGAAATTTGATGAGCTTGAAATAACAATATTTTACTAAACGACACGCATTATTATCTTTTACGTGACATTTTAACTAAATATCTACGTTTGAAATGATGATTGGGCCAATATTCATCAAATCATCTTATTACTATTTATATTTTTCAATTGGTCTAACACTGGAAATGAATATTGGGCGAACACGCCCTTATTTAAATGCAAGTCGGTATTGACTTGCTGGATCAACTGTCACGGCAATAGTTATAGTACAGTCGGTTCCAAAAGAGATTATAAAATATTTAGTTTCATTGTATTTATGATCGATTCAGCTTTAAATTGTTTCATTATAATAATTGTTATTAATAAAAGCCGTTTTCGATTACATGGGATTTATACCATCCATCAGATTTATTTTACTTTTCACTTAAGATTACGTATTTCTCTTTTTCGTTATCAGCTTAACCAAAAAACTACAAAATATAAACTTCAGTAACTGTACGAAACAAAACAAATTTTAAATGATTTAGAATATTTTTGATACATAGTCGCAAAGAATTTAAACTCCTAATTTTTATTGACATTATTTTACATGTATAAAACTTCACCAAGACTCACACACCCACTCTTAATCAAAATTTCACAGTATGATAACTTTGAAGAACAATAGGCGATTACAAAAATTACCAAAACTAAATTGTACGTAATCGTTACTATAAATAATATAAATATTAGATACGGATCCCACTAACATAATTATTTTCTTTATTACTTTATTTGTTGTTCCAACAATGAATACTGTTGTGTGAAAATATATTAATTAAAATAAGGACACACCTGTCAATAATATGTTTCAAAATTTCCTCAATATGTCTTTTACATCGTTTTTAGGGTTCGAAGTAAAATCGGAACCCTTATAGTTTAGTCTTGTCCGTCCGAAGCAAAACGATGAGACCCTTAGAGCTAGAAAGCTGTAATTTGGCATGGATATACATAATTTATTAAAACTCCAGAATTGTAGAATAAAAACAGGTAACGTGAGGATGAATTTTTTATAGTGTTTTATAGTGTGGGGTATCGTTGAAAAGATGTTTTAAAAATATTATGGGTCTTTTAAGACCATGCTATGTTAGCATAAGTAGTTAATGAGTAATAGTTGATAATCTTACTATTTAGGAACCCTATATTGCGCGTGGCCTGACACGCACTTGTCCGGTTTTCGTAGTAGAATCTCATATATTCTCATCGTTAACATATAAAAAAACATGACAATAAAAATAGCAGTGTTCGATTGTTCCAGTCAGAACAATAGGTACCTAGTAAAACATAAAAAACATAAGTAAAACAATAAAGCAAAATGATTATTCTCATAATATATCGTCACATCATAAGTAAATAAATTCAAGAAAGGTTCCGCAACTACATAATACAATAAAATATTTTGACCAATGTAGGTATTTACCCATTTTGTTGGAATTTTTAGTTTAATGGTACATTTATTTTTAAATCATCTATTATTCGTACCTAAATTTACTCCTTTTTAATTTAGCTTAGTGTTTTTACTAATAAAAAATAAGCCACCGATCAAAAAATATTTTTTTTATGCTTGTACACGTAACTTTAGTGCGGGAATGTCCGCGTGTACGTGGGCGACTGTTGACTCATCGAGTGCAGGTAGACAACGGTATTGGGTGTCCACGGCGACGGCGACTAGCGAGAAACGGGTAATACGCTAATGCGTATATCCCTTTCCTCAACTAATCTGTAGCTGGAAACGAGTTCTACCAGTCTATAGAAATCATGTCCTTTTTAATTTAACAGCCGGCAACAGACTAGCTTCATGATAAGGTGGTAAGTTGTTATGGCTGTCCAATGTCCAAGCAACACCAGGAGAGTCATCCTTGACGCGTCCACAGGCAACGAAGGAATCTAAAAAGCATTGGGTCTCACTACATTTACTACCTATTATTATTTGAATAATCATATTTACTTTAATAGCTTGAGGCTGCAAAGTAGGATGGTACCTTTGCAATGGTGAGTTCTACTCACGTTACTTTACTACTTTTTACAGTATTAACCAACTACCGTATGATATAAAACTCATAGTCAGTTGATAATTCAGGTCATCAATAGGAGGTGATAATTTGAGTTACGCGCATTTTATAGAGGTACAAATGCACCATCGTGTAGCCCATAAGTTGTGGTAACTGTTCATCGTCATCCATGGTCAATTGGACATCAGTACAACCTTAAGCACCACCGATGCGTTACCGGCCAAGATTTATTAAATTATTGTAAATACATTTATATTTTTAATCTTGTTTCCTGGCAGGCTTCTTCGCCTTTAATTACAAATTGATTTATGGATTCGGGATCCAGCTCATCGCAGTTAAAATCTTCTATCCTTATCTCTTACCGTCTTAAGTTCGACTAACAAACACCGTAAAATTTATTTCTGTGAACTACGATAAGTGTATAAAATAACATGTTGCAAAAGAACTATTTCGTCAGGTAATTTCGACCACACCCGCTAATCTTAATTTCAATCTTGCAAGGTAATTTTTTAAATTGAGCTATAGAAAAAAACTCCGCCCTTTCCCCCTGCCCCCTAATGCCATCACCCATTAAAATTCGTGTCATACTTTTGAAAAGTTTACCCCTTCTTAAAATTTTCGATCGGTATTACTTTACAAAGACTCACCATTTGACGTTTATGAATTTGGACGGCCAAACACTTTTGGCAGCGACTGTATCACGCTAGTCTTAATTGCATACTTTCTCAAATATAAACAAACACAAACACTACATAACAGTCAAGTTTCTTAACAAAAAGTATGTCACATACATTTTGTCACAGCGTGTTTTAGTCACACAAAATTTTGCTATTTACAATGAACACTAAAAACAAAACTTTCCAAACAATTTAAAATAAATGTCGATTATCGATAACTCAGATTAAAATCTCCATTTCTCAAACTTTTGAGTGACTGACTTTTACACGTCGAGTCAGAGTGAAGAGGGTATGACAACTAACAGTACTTAAGACGTAGGAAGTCAGCATAGTCACCGATGACTGGTGAGGAACAATAACGGCATGGAGCTATAGCGTTACAAATCTGCTATAATGAGCGATAACGCAAATTAACCAGTACTCATGTATTTGGTCTTAGGCAGTTACCTACTCGGTGAAACTAGGCCTCACGATTGTATGATATTTATTTATATTTGCAGCGATAATCGACTTTGATATCCAAATAAATTGGCGTTATAATCTATTGTCCAAAATTGGTGCCAAACCCTGACTTACCTCTGGTTTGCACACCCAAAGCCTAGTGTATTAATGTCTTTAAACGGTACATTGATAAATATTGTCCATAAGAATAAATAAAAAAGCGGCCAAGTGCGAGTCGGACTCGCCCATGAAAGGTTCCGTAGCAGCAAGTAACATAATATAAAAGTTCTTATAGTTCGTTGTAACTTTGATCGATGTTTTTTGCGGTTTACGATTTATGACGTATAAAAAAAAACTACTAACTAGATCTCGTTCAAACCAATTTTCGGTGGAAGTTTGCATGGTAATGTATATCATATATTTTTTTTTAGTTTTATGATTCTCTTATTTTAGAAGTTACAGGGGGGGGGACACACATTGTACCACTTTGGGAGTGTCTCTCGCGCAAATTATTTAGTTTAGAAAAAAATGATATTAGAAACCTCAATATCATTTTTGAAGACCTATCCATAGATACCCCACACGTATGGGTTTGATGAAAAAAAAATTTTGAGTTTCAGTTCTAAGTATGGGGAACCCCCAAAATTTATTGTTTTTTTCTCTGAAAATCTTAATGCAGTTCACAGAATACATCTATTTACCAAGTTTCAACAGTATAGCTCTTATAGTTTCGGAAAAAAGTGGCTGTGACATACGGACGGACAGACAGACAGACAGACAGACTGACATGACGAATCCATAAGGGTTCCGTTTTTTGCCATTTGGCTACGGAACCCTAAAAATTATCCGTAAGTTTCATAAAAATTGCCTTAAAGATTTCGTTTCTCACTCTTTTTTCAAATAAAATTCCCAATTAACGATCCCGAAATTTTATACACCGGGGTGAGTAATACTATGAGCTATTCTTATCTAAGTTAAGTTCATCTAGAATTCTAAAAGTATGTAGCGATGTGCGGCCTCATTGCATATAAATAAGTCAGTCCTCACGCATACTACCGAGGACATGCAAGGAACTGGAATATCAAGATCACTTGGAAAGAAATTATCGTACTTTCGTGAGCTTTAGTCTATTTATTTTCAATTTTTGAAGTAAAACTTCTATATAGACGGGGTACTAGGAGATTTCTGTCACGAAAAAGCGTTACCGCGAAGTGACGTAGACGATATATCGCGTGGAAATATTTGAAGTAAATCTATACTAATATTATAAAGAGAATAAACAAATTATCTCAAAAATTTCTGAACTGATTTTAAAAATTCTTTTAATTACACAGGCTATATTTATTTATAGAAAAAATTAGGGATCCTTGCTCAAAACATCAGTAATTTTTTATATAAGTAGCCGATGAATGAGTTGATGATCCACATAATAATGGTAAGTGGTCGCCATCATCCTTGGACATTAGTAAAATCAATATAACCTACTTCAAGAGTGATAGCACAGCGGTTGGGATGTCCATCTCCGCTAGGAGAGTTCCGGGTTTGAGTCCTGCACGCACTTAAAATATTTGACAATGCGTTGGCAAAGCAAAATCTTCCTGCATAAAATGTTAACTGTTTTTGACAAACAGACAACTCACAGCCTAAAAAAATAGGCAGGCAGGACTGCCGACAGAAGTGAAAACTCAAAACAATGGAAACACACACATTTTTTTAAATTTGTAAATCAATTATAGTCTGAATTATTAAAATTTTAAAATAATGATTATCGAAAACACAGTTAAAACAATGCACAGTATACACAAGATAAAATTATCAAGTAGTCAACATAACTTCACTGCTATTACCGCATGTCGGTGACGCGAAGTTACAAGATTTTACCCACCCAAAAAGTCAAACACACACGCATAAATATGATACAGTCTATACTGCGCGTCCCTAGTCTGCTGCAAGCGCAATACGTCACGAGCATGTCGGTGACGCACATTCATAAGATTTTCCGCTACCAAAAAGTGCACAACGCGGCTAAAGAAGTTTTCACTTCAACAATAAACTTTGTAAAGAGGTTCCTTCTTAATGGGTATGGGGGAGCATCAAGAAATGATTTTTGCAAATTCATCCCCTAAATGGATAAGATAACGGTAGGAACAATAATCCATCGAACGAATTCACGGGTACAAGTAGAAAGTACCTACCTACTTACACCTATCTCAAGTAAACATTAAAGTTATTAATCCTTATCGATAAATTTTAAGGACACTCAATTTAACTACGTTGTTCAATAATGAACCGACTTTTTAATATCGTTAAGTTAATAGGTGATTTGGTCAAGAGATTAGCGAATTTCCGTTAAAGCGAACTTGGGATTTACGATAAGTTACTTGACAAGTCAGGTTCAGTGACCGGTCAGGGTCATTGCACGGGACGTGAGGATTGGATTTCAATTTTACATCCATAGTTGGATAACTGGACCTTTGTAGTAGCAATCATAAAAGTATTTACTGAACAGCATAGGCTAAAGAACTACGTAATTGAAGAAATAATGGACTCCACGCTCCTTACTTAAAAAGCAAAGCAAAAACCCATAATTGTCCCACTGCTGAGCTCGGGGTCTCCTCTTACAATGTGAGGGGTACAGGCCATAGTCTACCACGCTGCCCAAGTGCGGATTGGTAGACTTCACACAACTTTGAGAACTTTATTTAGAACTCTCCGGTGTGCAGGTTTCCTCACGATGTTTTCCTTCACCGAAGCAAGAGATCATTAACTTATAATACGCACATAATATTTGTAAACTAGAAGTGCGTGCTAGGATTTGAACTCAGTCGGGAGACAAACGTTCAACCACTAGGCTATCAGTGATTTTCAACCACTAGGCTATCACTGCTCCTTGCTTGGCAGACAACAAATCGATGCCTCTCTGGTGGTACTAATGTCCAGTCGACGGTAACTACTTACCATCAGGTGGCTCACTCGTTCAGTTGTCTGCTATTTACATAAAACCAGAAACGGTGTAAGATTAGTGGCAACGCCCGGTCTTCTTGGTAACGGTTTCGAATCAAATCCCGCAAGCATTTTTCCAAAGTTACATGCATATTTGACAGTTTATACACTTTTGATGAAGTATCTACATAATCAGAAAGTTCTTAGCCTTCTCGAAGGTGCCTACAGTCCCATAGGCTAACCAAGTGTTGTTCACACTTTACCACTCGTTTTGTGCGAGGAACCTAGCTGTGCGACAGTTGGGTTGTGATGATGGGTTCAGAATTGCAATAGGTACCTACTATAATACTTAAGAAAATTAATAGGAAATAGAAATTAAGTACATATTTAACTGTGTCATCTCCGACAAGACAACACGAGTTACAATAACAGACAAACGTGATTACGGATCATTAATTCTATGGAATAGTGGAACCGCTAATGCGATGTGTGCCTGTGACACCAAGTAAAAATACAATCTTTCAAAAACCCGCGAGAGCAACGTTATAAACAATGCGTTTATTTTATTGCTACTATGGTTCTCAGAAATACTTTTCTTGGTAATTTTTGGTTACCGTCATCGATGGTATATTTAAAATGACAGCACTGAAAATTCTTCCCTTTCCGGTTCAAAATACACATATATAAAAATAGCGCCATCTATTAAAGAATTATATAACTACTTTGTATAAGAGTAGACTCTACAATGCTCTATTGTGCCGTATGAGGGAGAACATATTATCATTCCTTATATTAATTTATGTATTTATTGTGTGTAATAAAATTTTAAATCACCTACATGATATTATTATTGTTAACAATTAAAATAATACACCTAATATGGACACTTAAATTGCTCTTGTATGTGGTGACCTCTGTCGATAAAGTGATTAGGTGTTTTTTTACTAAACTGATGAATAGATGGCGTTTAAGACAAAAAATATATATTTTTCATTTCAAAGTAGGCGACGATAAACTTTCATTGTGAGCACTAAAGACCTTAAGGGGGTGGTACAAGTCACAAAAACGTTCGGGAGTCATATAGGTGATCTACCGAAATAAAAATGCCAAAAAATCTAAAAAAAAAACAAAAATTGTCCTTAATAGTTTGTAATAGCTACAACTATGTATGTTTAGCACTTATAGAAGCTAGAAGTTTTTTTAAGCTGCCTGCAAATATAATTGTTGTCGTCAGTGTGCGCTTGCATGTAGGAATGCCGAAGGATCCCCTGCCGTGCTGTGCCGTCAGTGGTCGCAGGCCCTAAAAGGGAGCTGTGGTTTTTAGAGGGAACCTATTGTTTGTATTATAATATACAATAATAATAATTTACTAATTATATACTCATAAAGTATTTAAAGCAGTAATATATGCTGTTCTAACATAATTTAAAATACATAATTTTTTGAAATACAGTTATTATTATAATACGTTTACGTAGCTACAAGATGTGAAGTCGACTACCGCCTATGATCCAGTCAGCTTCATCAAACCATGTCGTCCATGACAGAACAATAACTAAATTATATCAACAACTACTGATGAAAAACTCCGCTAATATTTGCATCTAAAAAGGTTTCGTTATTTAAACAGTTTAAAAACACGCAGCTTGTCAACAATATAAAAAGCGGCCAAGTGCGCGTCGGACTCGCCCATGAAGGGTTCCGTAGCAGCAAGTAACATAATATAAAAGTTCTTGTACTTCATTGTAACTTTGATCGATGTTTTTTGCGGTTTACGATTTATGACGTATTAAAAAAAAACTACTAACTAGATCTGGTTCAAATCAATTTTAGTTGGAAGTTTGCACGGTAATGTACATCATATATTTTTTTTAGATTTATTATTCGCTTATTTTAGAAATTACAGGGGGAGGGGGACACACATTTTACCACTTTGGAAGTGTCTCTCGCGCAAACTATTCAATTTAGAAAAAAATGATATTAGAAACCTCAATATCATTTTTGAAGACCTATCCATAGATACCCCCACACGTATGGGTTTGATGAAAAAAAAATTTTTGAGTTTCAGTTCTATGTATGGGGAACCCCCAAAAATTATTGTTTTTCTTCAATTTTTGTGTGAAAATCTTAACGCGGTTTACGGTATACATCTACTGACCAAGTTTCAATAGTATAGTTCTTATAGTTTCGGAGAAAAGTGGCTGTGACATACGGACGGACAGACAGACAGACAGACAGACAGACAGACAGACAGACATGACGAATTTATAAGGTTTCCGTTTTTTGCCATTTGGCTACGGAACCCTAAAAATGTTGGCAACTCGTATTTTCCGAGACTCTTTCACTCGCGATCATGTTAGCTACGTAACCTAGAAACGTTTGGATAAAGTGTTCTTTAGCTTTCAGTAAAAGCCACGCGTATAACAGTGTTCAAATAAAACCTACTTAATAAACGGGTCAGGGTTGTTTGCGTTTGATTTTTATCGTTTGGTGGTGATTTTTAAGGTGGTGGAATAACGATTAAAACCTTTAGGTATATAGGTATATAATTTAATGACGGGCAACGGCAACGGCAACTTTATTTCCTCATCTAATCAATAAATTTAAATTAATATACTTATCGTATTTTATGTAACTTAACACAGATTTTTTAATTTTATTAATTTTAAACTTTATTAATTTTAAATTGTATTATTAGTTACATAATGGAAATTAATAGAATTACGATTGCAATATTATTATAATAAATTGTTAATAGTAACTAAAAAGAAAAATTGACATAATAATATAATACTTAGATTGCAAGAAATAAAAGGTTTTTATTTTATTTTATTTAATATTTATTAACACTAATTTCTAAGAATTCATTAAGGACCAACAGGACCTCCTTTTCCTTTTCCAGCAACCTTGCTGGATTCTTGCGTCCTGCCCTGAATTTTTGGACAGATGGACTTAAGTACCAAACCCACATCATACACACACGTTTACAATAATAAGTTTAACGCAGTCCTTCTTTTTATGGGAATTTCACGGTTCCTTACAGCTGCAAGACACACTGTGTTATCCTCAGATTAAAGAACAAAAGGATTTTATCCTTTGTCGATAACAATGAACGTTACGCACCTGTCAATTTCACTATAAGGTATTGAAAATAACGAAATAATTTCTGCTTTCTTTTTGTCTTCGTTATTCCAGAATTATGTTATTTTTAATACGCTTTTATTAGCTTCAGACATATGTATGTTAGTATGTATGTAACGGAATCTTTGAACATGATTTTGACCCCCTTCAAAATGTCGGATTAACTCGAAATTTGGCATACCTATTAAGGACCGATGACGATTCAATATTTAAAGAAAAAAAAAGAAAGAAAGAAAGAAAGAAACCTAATTACACGCTTTATATTAGCTTTAAACGGTCAGATTTCTTTCAAACTTCGTATACTTATCGAGGATCGATGACAATAATTCAATATTTAAAGGGAAAAAAAGAAAGAAAAAAAAGGAAAAAAAGGAAAAAAAACCTAAATTTCATTTCAAAAAATCAAACTAAAAATGAAAAAATAAATAATAGTTTCAAAAACTAAAAAATACGCTTTTATAAAAAATCCAACTAAAAAAAATAGAAAATAAAATTGAATTAAGAATCGTGTCATTGTAATAAAAGCGTGGGGTGCCTTTAAAGATATTATCCCTTCTACTCATTAACACCATACACCCCACGCTTTTATTACAATTACACGATTCTTAATTCAATTTTATTTTCTATTTTTTTTTAGTTGGATTTTCTATAAAAGCGTATTTTTTAGTTTTTTTTTTTAACTATTATTTATTTTTGTCGTTCTAAACCAGTGATTCCCAAAGTGGTCTATATCGACCCCTAGGGGTCTATGACAACCTGCAAGGGGTCTACGTCAGCAAAAAAAAATTTGGGGGTCCATGAAATGAAAATGGGGGTCCACGATAGTGGATCTCAACACATACACTGATAGGACCTATCATACTATCTTATAATATCAAAACATATACATTATTTATAAAAGTACCTATGAAGTAAAAAAAAATATATATGTTTATAAAATTGTGTAAGTTGTAGGATGTTGGTATTCGCTTTGTGGTCGCAATACATTTTGAACTTGTAAAAATGTTTATTTAATGCTACGTATATTTTACATAACAGATACAAAATTTTATTTTGAGTAGTTTTAATTTAAATTAAATTAATAAATGTATAAATTAACATGTGTTTTTACTTTAAGTTTTTAACACTAAACTTCACTACAGTTAGAAATTTACAGGAAATCAATATCAGGTAAGTAGGGGGTCTACCCAACACGGAAAAACATGGCAAGGGGTCTACGACACAAAAAAGTTTGGGGATCTCTGTTCTAAACGAATTAATTAAATATCGACCATAAAGACAAGGCACAATGTAAATGGAAAGGCTGAATAAGCGGTTTAGAAGACAATTATAAGGTATACCATAGGTTTTTAATTGTTTTAGCATAATTCAATTAATTACCTATTTTTCCCACTAGGTAAATGATAATTTTTGACAAATATGCAATAGCTTAAAAATAACTGACTTCAAAATTAGGGATAACTCAAAAACTACTTGTCAGATCTCGCTCAAATTTAAGTGGAATCACATGACAAGCACCACATGACAAGCCATCAGGACAGTCGAACTGCTGAATAACTCCTCCTTTTCTGAAGTCGGTTAAAAATGGGACAATTGTCAGTTGTTGTACTATAATAGTTAATTCCTAATCTTAATCTAAAATTATCCTATAACCTAGTTTATTAATTATTTATTACAACATAACAATTACTAAGATAAGTGATGATTAGCGGTTAGATTAGGTTTGGATTAACATACTAAACAATTCATAGGTACTAATAATTGTAACTAATTATCATTACCCGTGTGAAGTACCGCCGCACTAAGCTAAGACTTGCTTGCTAAGACGCCTAGCTTCTTAGTTAAGCCTTAGCTTTCGATTCAATTAATCGCCCAACGTTGAGGATATACATATTAATTCCCAATAACTATATAACTATCTAATATATAAAATTCTATTGTCACGCTTTTTTAAAGTTGAACTCCTCCGAAACGGCTCGACCGATTTTCGTAAATCTTTGCGTGCATATCGGCTAGGGTGGAGAATCGGACAACATCTATTTTTCATCCCCCTACCCCTAAAAATTTTTGGCAGAACAATATTTGCCCGGTCAGCTAGTAATCTATATAATTATAACGCCGGGTGGTATATTCACAGGATACATTCTGAAAAGTAGGAGAAAAAATGAAAGGGCTCCTAAAATACTAAACCCACTTTACATAACAGTGTAAAATATCTAACAACATCATTTGTCTCCAAGATACTATGTTGGTCAACACTGGATGACTGTTGGATGCACTGGTTTTTCAATGATCAAGAAAATAGCGATATAAAAAAAAAACAAAAAAATGTTTAGGTACTTTTTAGAAAACCCCATTAATCTAAGTAATAAAAGGTATTTATCATAAAAAAGGTAAGGTTATTGTTTCAATATCTCATTAAAAAACAGCATGTTAATTTAGGTAATATTGACATAACTTTAACCGGTCCATAGCAAAAATAACAGCCTTGAAAAACCTTTAACAATCGGATGGTTTACACAAAAGGTTTTTATCGCTTCATTTCATCCACAACCTAATTGAAATTGTAGCGTGTCGCGATTCCCGAATTGCTCACAAAGTTCATTGAAAGAAGAATAAACAACATCGATTATAACCACTGTCGTATAAAGCGTTATAAATTATAATTATAACTTATGGCACTCAGGGACCTAAACGACCTCTTATGCCACGATTTTCCCTACGTAAGGGTGAGGAAAACAAGCGATTTTTGAGCTGTAAGTCGAGTAAAATTAATCGTGAAATTCGGTTTCATAATAAAAATAAAAAAAAAATACAAAAGTCGTAAAGTTCATTTCACGTCGCCGTGTGGTAAGGACTTTAGTATGAAATCGAATGCAGCGTTGAGCGTATATTTCGCGGCACATTTTTCGCGACTCAAAGCTTAAAAGACAAACACGCTCGTTTGGCCTCACACTAAAGTAGGTAGCTCTTTTTAGGGTTCTGAAGTAAAATCAGAACACTGTACGTCTGTCCATCCGTGTGTCCGAAGCAAAGCGCTATATTATATACTAGCAGTTGCCCTCGCTTCGCTTCGGCAAAAATATTAGGTACTTTAGTTTACTTACAGAACATACATTGATCATTAGAACCGCATTACAATGAAAGGTCAATACACCACATAAAGTTTCCATATTTTTAGGGTTCCTTACCTCAAAAGAAAAAACATGGTTTCCATAAGATCACTCACTCTATTGCCCGTCTGTTTGTCTGTCTGTCAAAACCCTTTCTTCGAAGGAAAGCGTGAAGGTAACAAATTAAAATTAATATCCAACACTCAGGTCTGCAATCCCTAGGAGCTGTGAAAAGATCAATATTCTGTGTTGTGAGCGCAATCAAAAGACACTCGGCTAAAAGAAATGTCTTATGTATAACATAGGATAAAGAAAAAAATAAGAAAACTATGAATTTGTAAGTAGGTAATAGGTATCACAAAGAAAATGATTTTACACCTATTTGCAGAACTTGGTAATTTGATAGGGACCCATGTCGATGTATGAGCAGACAGTTTTTCAACGGTAAAGTTTGTTTCTCGATTGCGTTTATCTTTTCGTTACACGTTTTGAGGCCGGCAACACATTAGTGACACCCCTAATGTTGCTAATGTCCATGGGCGACGGTGATCACTTACCATCGTGACCCGTCTGCTTGTTTGCCTGCTTAAGGCATATAAAAAAAAAACAGCTATATTAGGTTCCACTAAATAGTTAAGTTAGGTTCAACAACCCTAGTTCGCACTTGGTCGATTGCTTTTAGGTACTTATTATTATTATTTCATCATATTATTTTCTAAATTTTGTGTTTCCTGGTTAACCCATAGTAAATTACATTGAATAAATAGTTTGTATGGTGCCTTTTGGCTAATCCATCAGTATTTCACATTATATAGGTACCCAGATTTTAAAAAAGTAGTAATCCTTCTCCAAGGTACAATCTATATTTATCCCAAACACATCAAGATTGGTTCAGCGATGCGTCTCTCGCGTTAAGGTTAATTCGATGAGTTATGTGAGATGAGTTATAGCAACACATTTTCACATTTATTACATTGTAGTTTTGGCAAATTCATAATTCGGCAAAGGGAATCTCCACTTTTCCTTCACAGAAAATGAGAAAATTCAGCACTCAGCAGTCTCAACGTGATGTTCCTGAAGATATGCATTATAACAGAACTACAACAATACTCTAACTACTAACAATACTCTAAAAATCATGGAACACTTAGCTATTTCAAAGAAAAATCCTATGCTTGATTTAACACGTCGCAATACGTTTTGTGTGTGGAGTTATGTATTTTATTATCAATTGTTCAATTTGTTCAATGTCAACTGTTCGTACAAGTAAATTACGATTTTCAACCCCTTCCATGGTGAAATATAAAACATGCAAAATTTTTGTTGGAGAGCATAAATAGGAAATTCGTGGTTTAAAGAAAAACTGAAGATAAAAATAGATATTTAGTCTGTTATAGCTATTTGAATTATTGTAAAAAATTACTTCAGTGCCACATTCTGGCTCCATCTTGCAAAAATTATATTAAAAAAAATACTAAGAAATGTATGTACCTCTGTGCCTTATTTGGATGAAGAAAAGGTTTCTGTAAGTTTAAAACAAATCGACTCATATTTTATTTTCTCGCTTTGTTATGGAACCCTAAAATATATCCTATAATTTAAGTTGAAGACTCGATATCGTAGAAAAGTCCTGTTGAAATCCTTTCATTGGTTTCAAAGATAAGCGGAGACAAACAGACAATTAAAAATTAACAAAAAAAACTCTTTTTCGGTTTTGATATCGTGCAAGTAACGATACAACATGAAAAATTCAGTTATTTCGGAATCACAATTTTATTTATTTGTAGGTAAAAAAGAGGTTTGTATGTATTAAAGTTGTTGGCGTGAATCAACAAATACAGCGCCATCTAGTGGCCAAGACAGTAATAGATCGGTTACTTATACATAATTAATTTGCGTTTTTCCACCACTTCCAAGGTGAAATTAATAAAATGCTGAAATTATATTGGAGCACTTAAATACGCAAAAAACATGCTCTTGAAAACAAAATAAGAAAACAGATATCCACTCAGTAATAGGGATTTGATTTATTGAAAAAAATAACCTTTAAAGGCATTTTATGGTCTTTCCATGTCATATAAGTAAAAACTAAGATATGCATGTATTACTCTTTTTGTACGGAGAAAACGTTTTTTATTATTTAAAACAAATCAGCTGACATTTTTTTATTTTTCCATACAAAATATCCCTAAGGAACCCTTTGGTGTGGAACCATAAAAAATAGCTTAAATGCTAAGTTGAAGACTTTTTAATATCTTAGTTAAAGTCGTGTTAAAATTTGTTCAGTGGTTTCAGAGATTTGCGGAGACAAACAAACAGACAGACAGGAAATTTTTTTAAAACCTCATTTTTCGGTGTTGGTATCGTGCAAATAACGATTTGCAACTTGAAAAAAACATTTTCAAAATCACAGTTTAACTCTTCAATTTTATTATATGTATAGACTAGCTGACCCGGCGAACTTCGTATCGCCTAACAAACTATTTTTTTTCTAAAATAAAAGTAGCCTAAATTACTCCTTGTTACATACATCAGCTATCTTCCAGTGAATGTCCCGTCAAAATCGGTCCAGCCATTTCACAAATTAGCCGGAACAAACAGACAGACAAACAGACAGAAAGACAGACAAAAATTGTAAAAAATGTTGTTTTGCCTTATGTACCGTGTATACATCTGAATGCACTTAGTAAAAAGCGGTTATTTTAATATTACAAACAGACACTCCGATTTTATTTATTTGTATAGATTAAAACTCCAGAATCGTAAAATAAAATATTCATTAGTCATTTTTTTCAGGAACTTTTTGTACCTCCCCTACAGGTAACGTGAGGATATTTTTTTATTTGTGGCGTACCCTATAGTGTTTACTAATGTTATTAATCAATACACCGCGCAGTAATAAACAACTAATACGCAATAATAGACAGACATCATCGCAAGGTATGAAAAATTACTACATCACGTTCACGAAAATCATGACCTTTGTGCTGGCTTAGGTCGCTACTGTACGACAAAATAAGTAAAGTTAACGCCCGGACGCAGTGAGACTACGCAATGTATCGTAATGACTTGGCTTGGCTTCAACCCATTAACGGCCCACTACTGAGCACGGGTCTCTCCTTTTGCGGAGACCTAGAGCATACTCCACCACGCTGCTCCAGTGCGGATTGGTGGAGGGGTTAGTGGCCAATTAAATTGTCGGAAGTTTTCATGCCGCCCGAAGGCCTCCGAAATGGCTTAACGACTGTTATCTTACGATAACAACCGGGATCGACGGCTTTACGTACCCTCCGAAGCACGGAAGCGCTCAAGAAATTTTTGCCACTAGCGGTCACCCATCCAACTACCGACCGCGCCCGCTGTTGCTTAACTTTGTCGATCGCTTAAGATCGACGTAAGCCGCCGGGTTATGAGCGCTTCCAATATATCGTAATATTGTATTCTATTTGTTATTTTATTAATGACTAGCTGACCCAGCGAACTTCGTATCGCCTAACAAACTATATTTTTCTAAAATAAAAGTATCCTAAGTTACTTCTTGTTACATCAGCTATCTGCCAGTGAAAGTCCCGTCAAAATCGGTTCAGCCATTTCAGAGATTACCCGGAACAAACAGACAGACAGACAGACAGAGAGACACACAGACAAAAATCGTAAAAAATGTTGTTTTTGTATATGTAGCGTGTATACATCCAAATGCACTTACAAAAAAGCGGTTATTTTAATATTACAAACAGACACTCCAATTTTATTTATTTGTAGGTGTATGTATACATTATTATTATTTTTCCGTAAGGGCTAATTAGCCAGGCACTTGCTTGAATCAGCCGCCAATCGAATAGTCGTGTTCTGGCGGGGCTTGCGAGCTAGCTAGTTCTTTCTCCTGTCTTCTCTTTTCTTACTTGACATGGGATATGAGTTAGTATTCTAAACCGCTCCAATACACCTAAATATTTGTATTATAAAAACATTTTTTTTTATGGAAATAGCCGGCAAACGAGCTGACGATCTACCTGATGGTAAGTGGCTATCGTCGCCCATAGACATCAGCAACACCAAAGCCGTCACTTATGCGTTGCCGGCCAAGAAAGAGAGAAGAAAAAGAAAGAAAGAACTGGCTTTCAAGCCCCCAGCCGGAACACGACGAGTCGTTTGGCGGCTGACTCATGCTCAAGGGTGGTAGCTATCCAGGCGAACCCCATGGAGAAATAATAATAGTAATAATGGAATTAATTAACAATTAAAATCAATATTAGGTACTAATTTAATCCCTCGAGGGGCCCAACAGGCCGGATTTAGTTGCCTCTTAGGTACGACACCCATCCGGCGTGGGATTGGGGTTAGTATTCTAAGCCGCCCCAATATGGCTGAATACATGTCCTCTTTTAACAATACAATCACTTATTTCAAAGGAAATTGACCATTTTGAAAAGAAAAAAAATTAGCAGATACTCCGAAAATTCGGTGCCATCGACTCCATACTTTTCCAGTTTATATAAACAGAAAAAATGAAAACAATTGACTACAGAGTTTTCAAAGTGTTATGCAAAATTCCATTTCTCTATAAACAAAGAAAAACTCTTCCAGAAAACAACGAACTACAAAGACCGTTCTTTCAGACAATTCTATTTCTCAAAGCTAAGAAAACGAACTCCGTAAGCCCGTACAGACAACCGTTCCGAGTTGAGATGAGATGAGATGAGATGAGTGTTTATTAATGCAAAGATGTTTAAGTTTGCGAAGAAGCAACAAAAATAAGCATTAGGTATTCATGTATCATTGTAGACCAGGCTTCGTCTACTAATAATTCGAAAAGTTGGTAACATTAAATAACGCCAGGAAATGTAATAATATCTACTTATTGATAAATAATGTAAAAAAAGCGGCCAAGTGCGAGTCGGACTCGCCCATGAACATAATATAAAAGTTCTTGTAGTTCGTCGTAACTTTGATCGAAGTAAATTGCGGTTTACGATTTATGACGTATTAAAAAAAAAACTACTTACTAGATCTCGTTCAAACCAATTTTAAGTGGAAGTTTGCATGGTAAAGTACATCATATATTTTTTTTAGTTTTATCATTCTCTTATTTCAGAAGTTACGGGGGGGGGGGACACACATTTTACCACTTTGGAAGTGTCTCTCGCGCAAACTATTCAGTTTAGAAAAAAATGATATTAGAAACCTCAATATCATTTTTGAAGACCTATCCATAGATACCCCACACGTATGGGTTTGATAAAAAAAAAATTTTTGAGTTTCAGTTCTAAGTATGGGGAGCCCCCAAAAATTATTGTTCTTTTTCTATTTTTATGTGAAAATCTTAATGCGGTTTACAGAATACATCTACTTACCAAGTTTCAACAGTATAGTTCTTATACTTTCGGAAAAAAGTGGCTGTGACATACGGACGGACAGACAGACAGACAGACAGACAAACAGACATGACGAATCTATAAGGGTTCCGTTTTTTGCCATTTGGCTACGGAACCCTAATGATACATTACGTATACAGGTATTAGGAACCAATACCTGTTGTTCTAATGATACCTACGTATCAACCAGAAATATTGCGATAATGTTTCTTTTCCGTCGGCAACGCGTCGGTGCCTTTGGACACATCCACTTACCACGAAGTGGCTCGTCTGCATAAAAATTTATTCTAGCTTTTTCTTATTGCATCTTTTATGTCAATTGTGCCTTTCTTCCGTCCTTTTTTAACATACTTAAAATTAACCCACAATATACGCTTGTATTGTATGGATATTAAATGATGTATGGATGATATATAACTGCGAGCATGGTCGGTTGTTGGATGGGTGACCACTAATGGCAAAAGTTCTTTGGCGCTTGAAAGTTTGGGATGTCACGGTAACGAATTACGAATGACCAATGCCCTGCAGTGGGCCGCTAATAGGTTGAAGGCAAAAACTCATTAAAAAGTACCCTTTCCCACGTACGCGTATTTTGGTAGCGAGGAAAAACATATAAACTTCGCAAAAGTAAATAACGTTGTTATTGTTATCTTATGTTGCGATAAAACTGGATTGTAACAGATCATCTTGAAATTAAGTTTATAAATAAATATCAAGTTCTAAATTAAAAAAAAAAAAACATATTGAAAAGTGTCATCAAATCGATATTCTAGACGTGACTTGTATACATACTTCTTAGATGACTGAACCCATTCAATGTTCCAAGAACTAAATAACAACGTGTATTTTTTCCAACTGATAACTGCTGCACATTATACTGTAATGGAGGGAAATCGTCAACAAAAAGCAGACCTTGCTCCGCTTTTATATTTATCACAAATTACGTCACCAAGTACTAACTTCGACATAATAATGTTTACCTGAGTATTAAGTTTGTTTAACGCTATAACAATAGCAGAAAAACTTAGGCCCAGTTACTCTTTTCCTTTTACTCAATTTTTTTTTTTCTAATTTACATTGCCCGCTTATCATCAGATGACTGACTGCTTCGTCGATTGTTTACATAGAAAGTAATAATAAAACGTTGCACAAACCCCGATATGTATTCTTAAGTAGGTAAATCCAATGATATTATAATATAATTAAAAAAAAAAACTAAAAAACACGCTTTTATAGATAATCAAACTAAAAAAAATACAAAATAAATTTGAATTAAAAATCGTGTAATTGTAAAAAAAGCGTTGGGTGCTTTTAAAGATATTATCCCTCTTACTCATTGACACCATGCACCCCACGCTTTTATTACAATTACACGATTTTTAATTCAAATTTATTTTCTATTTTTAGGGTTCCGTAGCCAAATGGCAAAAATCGGAACCCTTATAGATTCGTCATGTCTGTCTGTCTGTCTGTCTGTCTGTCTGTCTGTCTGTCTGTCTGTCTGTCTGTCTGTCTGTCTGTCTGTCTGTCCGTCCGTAGGTCACAGCCACTTTTTTCCGAAACTATAAGAGCTATACTGTTGAAACTTGGTGAGTAGATGTATTCTGTGAACCGCATTAAGATTTTCACACAAAAATAGAAAAAAAAACACTAAATTTTGGGGGTTCCCCATACTTAGAACTGAAACTCAAAAATGTTTTTTTTATCAAACCCATACGTGTTGGGTATCTATGGATAGGTCTTCAAAAATGATATTGAGGTTTCTAATATCATTTTTTTCTAAACTGAATAGTTTGCGCGAGAGACACTTCCAAAGTGGTAAAATGTGTGTCCCCCCCCCCCTGTAACTTCTAAAATAAGAGAATGATAAAACTAAAAAAAATATATGATGTACATTACCATGAAAACTTCCAACGAAAATTGGTTTGAATGATATTTAGTAAGAAGTTTTTTTTTTAATACGTCATAAATCGTAAACCGCAAAAAACATTGATCAAAGTTACAACGAACTACAAGAACTTTTATATTATGTTATGGTGTTCCGTAGCAGCAAGTGCTACGGAACCCTTCATGAGCGAGTCCGACTCGCACTTGGCCGCTTTTTTTTATTTCTAAACTGAGTAGTTTGCGCGAGAGACACTTCCAAAGTGGTAAAATGTGTGTCCCCCCCCCCCCCCCTGTAACTTCTAAAATAAGAGAATGATAAAACTAAAAAAAATATATGATGTACTTTACCATGCAAACTTCCATTTAAAATTGGTTTGAACGAGATCTAATAAGTAGTTTTTTTTAATACGTCATAAATCGTAAGCCGCAATTTACCTCGATCAAAGTTACAACGAACTACAAGAACTTTTATATTATGTTACTTGCTGCTACGAAACTCTTCATGGGCGAGTCCGACTCGCACTTGGCCGCTTTTTTTTAGTTGTATTTTCTATAAAAGTATGTTTTTTAGTTTTTTTTTTTAACTATTATTTATTTTTTCATTTTTTAGTTTGATTTTTTGAAATGAAATTTAGTTTTTCTTTCTTTTTTCTTTAAATATTGAATTGTCATCGATCCTCGATAAGTCCACGAAGTTTGAAAGAAATCTGACCGGTTGAAGTGGGTCAAAATCAAGTTCAAAGAGAAGTTACAAACAAACAAACAAAAAAACATACAGGTGAAGCTAATATAAAGAGTGTAATAAGAGGTATATAATATGTCACTAGCGCGCCAACGACGAAGATAAGAACAGGCAAATTGACTGTTCTGCTCGTAGTCGCTCTGTCAATACAAGACGATACGCACGCTTTTGTTGTTGTCAGAAGTGCTTGACATTTGACATACAGCGTTAAAATGCCTTCGTGCATTATATATACCACAGACCATATGTCTGTGATATATACTTATGTTGGCAATTTTAAGTACCGGCAGTTTGTACTGCCTGTACTGCCATCTGTGATTACCGACGAGAACTACTTTAGCATAGTGATTGTGGTGCCCTTTGACAGTTGAAGAAAAAGAGGGGCGTTCCGGCCGAGGCTTCCCAGCCAAGAAGCAAGACGAAGAGGCATTCATTAACTGCTCTTGCTTCGAGCTGTGCAGTCGTACAGTGTGCTGCGATTAGTTGCTAATAATTTATCTGTAATATAATACCACCTATTCGGATTCAAGTTAACAAACGTGCATCGTCATGAACACGTGTTTATAAGAACAGTTTTATGAAGAACATAACCTATTGCTAACACTTACCAATGTGATTCGTGTAGTGAAACAAAAGATAAACATGTATGTGTTGCTCTTTTCGGATTTCGGAACAGATTTTTTGGTTGATTTGTAAGGGTATAACGTATCTATATTTTTTAAATATCAATAGGCAGGTAAATCCTTAAATCCAGAATTTCATCGTTTGAGCGTTCACCATCGTGACTAAAGAACTTTTGTAGGTACCCTGTGGTTGTACCTACATATTATTATATATTAAGAAGTAAAAAAAAACTCCAGGCCTACTTTAATGTTCATTTCTTTAATATTTCTCTTCAATTTGTTTCAATAAGAATAACGCCTGCCTATTAATTTTTGTTTGCGAGGTGACAAGGGCGGTAATGGACAAACACGCAAATTAGCATTTAAATAGATATTGATGATGACTTCAGACGATAAATGAAGGATGCTATAGACATGCCGTGGTTATACAAACAGTAGAAAACCCTAAAGTGTCTGTTAATTTGTCTTTCGTTTGTAAATTAACAAAATTAAGTTATTTTATAGGAAAACATGACGTCTCCATGCCATGGAGTAAACGCAAAATTTGTAAAATGCTTAATTTAAAAGTGAAACAAGTTTCTTGAGGACGAAACTATTTTAAAAATTGTCAAGTTAAGTACTTGTTGTTTCCTTAGCAAGTTAATAGTTTAACGCCCCAACTCAGAGTCACTAACGGTTACTTAAATCGCTCCTTAGTACAGAATTTGTATGGTGTTTCTTTACTAACGGTTACTTAAATCGCTCCTTAGTAAAGAAACTCCATACAAATTCTGTACTAAGGAGCGATTTAAGTAACCGTTAGTGACTCTGAGTTGGGGCGTAAAAACTAAAGACAGTTTTATAGTGTAGACGTACCAAAGCAAAAAAAAATGTGACTGTGTTCGTCTGGAGCCAAACTTGAGAGTAGTTTCAAGTTGCACTGATTAGAAAAATGCATTGTCATCAGATCAAAGGCAATTTGTTAAATTGGAACACCTTTGGATAAGAGGAAGTAGGTCCCATTAAGCTTAAAAGCTTTTACACAAACAAGCTAAATAATTCTTGACAAAAAATAACCGACTTCAAAATTAGGGATAACTCAAAAACTACTCGTCAGATCTCGCTCAAATTTAAGTGGGACCATATGACAAGCACCAGCTTTCGATTAAAAAAAGAATCATCAAAATCGGTTCGGTTCACCTAGTCGAAAGTTCTGAGGTAACAAACATAAAAAAATACAGTCGAATTGAATACTCATCCTTTTTTTAAGTCAGTTAAAAACCGTTTAACAGTAGATATATGTACTTTTACGCTGATATTGCCACCCCGAGCTATTGTTGGATCAGGATTTTCTTTTAGACGCGCAAAAATCTGCATCAAGTACATAAATATGTATATGTATAGGTATATATATATGCAAAGTGATATAAATACATAATAACTAACGAATATAACGGTCACAGATCAAATAACACTAACCACTTCAATTAATTTCGACGACGAAATTAAATAGGCAATGTAATTTTACCCATAGTTGTTTTTAGGGTTCCGTAGCCGAATGGCAAAAAACGGAACCCTTATAGATTCGTCATGTCTGTCTGTCTGTCTGTCTGTCTGTCTGTCTGTCTGTCTGTCTGTCCGTCCGTATGTCACAGCCACTTTTTTCCGAAACTATAAGAGCTATACTGTTGAAACTTGGTGAGTAGATGTATTCTGTGAACCGCATTAAGATTTTCACACAAAAATAGAAAAAAACACTAAATTTTGGGGGTTCCCCATACTTAGAACTGAAACTCAAAAATGTTTTTTTCATCAAACCCATACGTGTGGGGTATCTATGGATAGGTCTTCAAAAATGATATTGAGGTTTCTAATATCATTTTTTTCTAAACTGAATAGTTTGCGCGAGAGACACTTCCAAAGTGGTAAAATGTGTGTCCCCCCCCCCCCCTGTAACTTCTAAAATAAGAGAATGATAAAACTAAAAAAAATACATGATGTACATTACCATGCAAACTTCCAACGAAAATTGGTTTGAACGAGATCTAGCAAGTAGTTTTTTTTTTAATACGTCATAAATCGTAAACCACAAAAAACATTGATCAAAGTAACAACGAACTAAAAGAACTTTTATATTATGTTACTTGCTGCTACGGAACCCTTCATGGGCGAGTCCGACTCGCACTTGGCCGCTTTTTTACATGTTGTGAAACTACAGTTTTCGAATCTTTCCCAATAAAGTACGTGTGTCTTGTTCTCGCAGGAAAACTGAAGGCTGAAGGTACGTTCGGGCCAGGAATTACTATTGTTAGGAGATATTTGAACGTGCAGGAATGAATTTCACTTTACAACACGCCACAGTGTTAACACAACGTTCTTGGCCACTGTACTATTGCTACATAAATAAATGAGTTACAACAACTAAGAAATTGATTGGTTTATTTTACTAAAGATTTTATTCGCAATTTTACGTGTTGATAAGTATAGAAATTAGATTTTGGATAGTATTAATCCTACCAAAACATTTATAATAATACAAAAATAATAAAAATGAAAGCTTACACACTCATACCCCCCGCAGTAGGTTTTTACCTGTGTCGCGGGTGGTATGGACGACACATAACACATCACAACAACAACCATGACCCGAGTACAAATATTTATCTGTCACATAAATATCTGCCCCGGCCGGGAATCGAACCCGGGACCCCTCGCTTCGTAGGGTCGCTACCAACTAGGCTACAGGATCGTCAAAGCAATACAAGCGTTTTGCTCGCATTTTTCGGGATAATGAGAATGAGATGTTCAGTAGTTTTTGCATGAAAGAGTAACTTCCATACTTTATTAATGTATGTACAGTGCCTCCAACTTATCTGTGAATTGACGGAGGGCGCTGTCGGATGCATTGGGCCAATCACTCGACGCAATTCGAGACGTAGTCAATGTCAAACTTATGAATGTGGCGGCATTAGTTCATATTTCGCCATTTCACAGATAAGTTGGTCGCACTGTATTATTAGTAGGATTAATGGTCGTCCCTTTAATATTTCTGAATAACCTTTTGGTTATACATATTCCCAGCGACCGCCGGCACAGAGAAATAGGCCAAGGACGTCTAGCCAGTTACACTTGAACCACTACACGCTACTCGAACCGTCATCACGTCGTGGCTCAACAAGTTATTGTATGTATGTATGTACCTGTAACTAAGTGATGAGATTTGTTTAATATGTAGGAGTTAATAATGGATTAAACAGTTATGTTTTCTATCTTTTACCGATTGCTCATGAATTTTTAGTTAATATTCGTGAACTATAATACGTTACGTTAATATACGTGTCCTCTGTAATTTCTTCTAATTAGTTTGATGGAAGAAATTGCTGATTAGCAATAGGGCCGCCGATTGGTTTATTATTTTTGTCTTTCTATTCTGTTAAAATTTTGTGAAGCTTTCATGTCGCCCGTAGGTCTCTGACATAGCTACTTACCATCAGATGGGATTAGTATCAGTACTATCAGTAGTCAAGCATTAACTTATAAGATATAAAAAACGATTGGTATCATAAGATGCCAATAAACCAATTTGCAACCAAAATATAAACTGACCAGTAACTGGTCACTCATTACCTTACCTTCCTTCTCGACGGAAATTCCTTTGAATCGAAGTGAACTTTACAGTGACTCTGACCAATCATCACAAAACTAATTTATCCTTTAACTAATTTAACCTTTAATTAAACGTAATTATCCTTTCCACGACATTGTTCCCCGATGCTCCTAAGCCTCTCTTGGAAGCTGAGATGTTTGCTAAGTGCAAACACGTGGAGCTCAGAACCTCAGATTGAGCGACATTTCTATAGATCTGCCGACAGATCACGTTTCAATCCCATGTCATTCTCACGGCGCATTGCAGCGCGGGGCGCTAAAATGGTGCTAAGAGAAATTTTAATAACTTTAATAAAGAAAAAAACCGACAGTTAGACCTAGAGCTGATGACCTTGAAACGCTTGAATAGATCTTCATAAATTGTAGGTAAGAACTGTCTCGATCACGTCAGTTTTGAAACAAAAAAAATCGCATCATAATCGGTTCATTCGTTTAAGAACTACGATGCCACAGACAGACACAGACACACCCTTTTTGCGTCAGGGGTTAAAATAAAGGTGAAATTAAAGAGAGGAGTATCCAAAAGTAATCACACTAAATCTAAAGAACTGGCTCAGGAAGGCCAGGAATCTTATGGAGTTTTTGGGTATCAATATTCCGACGAAAAAAAAAGTCGGTCAAGATCCAATCGGTTTCGTATTTTGTTATTTACTTTCCAAAACTCGTCCCGAAAATTGGTTTCATAAGAGTAACAACGGAAATACAAGAAGCGTGTGCTTGCTCGCTACAAATGTTACACAGTAAAACACAGTAATTATGTATCGTGCAAAATGTAACGTAACAAAAGTATAAATCAACACGATGCGATGCAATGCACCACGCATTGTACCACGCATGCAGTCACGAACGTTATCCCTCGGTTACAACACTAGGAAATTCATTTATGTTTATATCTAAGGTTTATATCTAAACATCTTTCGTTTTGTACTGTCGTGAGCTGAGAACTGACAATAAACTCAAATCAAAATTAATTCAATTAATAAAATTCATATATCTAATTCAATAAATTCGGTTATCTAATTCAAACGAACAATGATCGTTCCGTCTGTGATAGTGTATACTCAATTATTATAATATTGATAATAAAGAGTGACTTCGAAGATTGTAGGATTGAATTCTTGGAAACGATTGTATTTTCATCCCTTAATACAGAAAATTATCGCGATGGTGTGAATGTGAGTGATTCATATTCATACATGGTATCCGCACGTTATATGACATGGCTTTATTAAAATTGATAAAGAACGATAAGTCAACGTAAGTGTCTTGTCTGTTAACATAACTATCACCAACTAAACACCTTTACTTACTCACAGCTGTCCATCCTATTGTTATTCAAATTGGTTTATTTCTACAACGTTATCGTTTACAGATATCGTCTGTTTAAATATTAACTACTGATCTATGCTTTATAATTTTTCATGTCACAACTGTGGCCTATTTTTTTAAATAAATAAATAACGGTACACACTGAGAGCCACACTAGGATTCCCTGTGTCGTAAGTGTCATGACGACATTCGAAGACAAGAACACACCCAGGCCGCGAACAGAAATTCAAAATCATCATTCTAATTTCCGCCTTATTATTTAAACGAGTAACCACCCTCGCTTTGCTTCGGTTTTCTTATTCTTTTACACCTTGGGTTACATTATTGGAGTTTTATTAAGGATCCCTATTTTTATTTTTATTTTTTTGAAAATATAGCCTATGTTACTCGGGGATAGTGTAGCTTCCCAACAGTGAAAGTATTTTTCAAAACGGTTCAGTAGTTTCGGAGCCTATTCAATGCAAATAAAAAATCAAATCTTTCCTCTTTATATGTTAGTATAGATAAGTATTTAATTAATCTGCATCTATATCCTCCATACTTAGGATTGCCAGCTGGCAAGACTGAAATATCTGGACAAAACTTCAAAAAGTCGGAATTGGTCGGGACATTTTGTATTTTGTCGGACCTTGTCTGGACATCATGTGAAATTTTGGGACAATCCAGACGAATCCCGACCATCTGGCAACCCTATCCATACTGGAAAGTGGTGGAGTAGGTTTACCCCAGGCCTCCTCAAGAGGAAAGACCTATGCACATTAAATTAAACTTACATCTTATAAGTCGTCCTTGCGCCATTTTAAGCCCAGTCTAGTAAGATTTACGAAGATCGCGTGCTTGTTTAATTGGACCTAATGCAAACCTTCGTCTTCAACCTGATTGCTGTTCGCGGTTCCAAGAAGCAGGGAAGGGAATTACAATGAGATTACCACATAATTAGTATTAGATAAATAAATATATAAATAAATAAATAGATAAGAAGCGTGACGGTTTGAGAGAATAATATAGGTATGTATTACTGTCGAATTTTCGAGTCAGTCTTGAATTAAGGACAACGGCGATTAGCTCAATTAATTCATGATATTAAAAAATATATTATTTAAAATATATATAACCCCACAAATACTTTGAAAAATTGAAGCTATGCAGTCGATTATCAAAATGAGTGGTAGGTAAGAAACTTCCTTCGAAAATCATTAATGTTCGAATCTCACAAATGATAAGATCACATTGGATTTCGCATTCGAATTTTAATGTAACTATTATGCCATAATTATTGTATTACCGAACCCCTTTTCTTTAGAAACATGCCTAATCCGTTTTATCGAGCCTATGATATATTTGAGCCTTTCGTATTCCCTTTGTTTTACATGTAACTACATAATTATATTATTTTCCCTTACAAAATCTCCCTACGCAAACGTTTTTAGGGTACAGTACATTATTAATATTTAACAGTATATTATGTAGAGTACATTATTTATTAAAATATTATATAAACCCCCGTGTAATGTATTCGTTTGTGCTCATCTAATGGCGATTACATTCGCTACGGCACTGCCGTCCCATGGGACTTGTTCAAGATGGGAATTTGATTGTTGCGCAAGTCTCCAGTGATTACCGGGGGAAGTTAGAATAATCATATAGTTCATGTAGCGGTATGTGTGAGAATATCAGCACACCCTAATTTCTTCGTTACTATGGTCTACTCAAGTACAATAAATGGAATAAAATATTGAAATTAATTTGTGTACCACTGAATTCGTTCACTAATCACTGATCTATAAGGATGAATTATTTTGATTTTGACAACCCGTGTGGCGTTACCAATCGGATGCGTGCGGTTACCATATCGGATCGACGTGCCAAGGGTCCTGGGTTCGATTCCCAGCGAGGCTGAAATTTTAATTATGAGTTTAAATTTCAGGCTCTGGATGTGTGTTTTTGTATTTGTGTGTTGTCCATGGCAAGGAAAACTAGTGAGGGGCTTACGTAAGAAATACAACCTCTTTTTAGGGTTCCGTAGCCGAATGGCAAAAAACGGAACCCTTATGGATTCGTCATGTCTGTCTGTCTGTCTGTCTGTCTGTCTGTCTGTCTGTCTGTCTGTCTGTCTGTCTGTCTGTCTGTCTGTCTGTCTGTCTGTCTGTCTGTCTGTCCGTCCGTATGTCACAGCCACTTTTTTCCGAAACTATAAGAGCTATACCATTGAAACTTGGTAGGTAGATGTATTCTGTGAACCGCATTAAGATTTTTACACAAAAATAGAAAAAAAGCAATAAATTTTGGGGGTTCCCCATACTTAGAACTGAAACTCAAAAATGTTTTTTTCATCAAACCCATACGTGTGGGGTATCTATGAATAGGTCTTCAAAAATGATATTGAGGTTTCTAATATAATTTTTTTCTAAACTGAATAGTTTGCGCGAGAGACACTTCCAAAGTGGTAAAATGTGTGTCCCCCCCCCCCTGTAACTTCTAAAATAAGGGAATAATAAAACTAAAAAAATTATATGATGTACATTACCAAGCAAACTTCCAACGAAAATTGGTTTGAATGAGATCTAGTAAGTAGTTTTTTTTTTAATACGTCATAAATCGTAAACCGCAAAAAACATTGATCAAAGTTACAACGAACTACAAGAACTTTTATATTATGTTACTTGCTGCTACGGAACCCTTCATGGGCGAGTCCGACTCGCACTTGGCCGCTTTTTTTGAAGTCGGTGAAATATAACATCATAGTGAAAAAATAACGTTTGTTAAGATCCAGATCAATTTGGAAACTATATTTATGACATCACAAAAAAATCATTGTAGTCAGCTTAAACTGATATTATTTTCTGTTTGCTTAAAGTTAATTTACATGAATTTTTGCCAATTATTCGCAATAAAAATATGTAATTCAGTAATAAAATACTTTATGCAATATTATGCGGCATAACAACAAGTCAACATAATTAATTTTGAACGGTTTTATTATATCTTAAAACATTATGTAAGTGTCTACTCTAATTTCTTTAATCAACATTTTATTAGGTTGCAAAATATTCTGTAATGTAAATTTGTGATACCGAACACTAAAGAAAGGCCTTCGGGAATTTAGGGCATAGAATTATTAGCTACGTTGTAAAGTTTTTGGTCAATGAATATGTTTAATATTTTAATTCTGTTTACATTTAAATTATTTCTTATTTTAATAATAATAATTAATCATAATTACTATTTCTTGTAGAATAATAAGAATTTATTTCTAACGTCTAAATGCAATTTAAATGAATGTAAAATGTAAATTAATGTAATGAGTCGACTTCTGGCATAAATCCTACCTGCACCTCCTTTTCCAAACCATAGTGTATAGAATGTGTATAGATATTTTCCTGTAATCAATGTATTCTATTTTAAACATTATGGTTTTTTTAAAGATGTGCTGAGGAGGTTCTTCACGGCTTTTCTTCTCCTACATGACATAGCACCTTTCCGAAAAGCTGTTAGATTTAAAAAAATGACGTGCATAAATGTATCTGTGATACCTACAAGAATAAAGAATTTTGTAATTTTGAATCATTCATTTTTAAAACCTGGCGAAAAAAGAGAAGTTTATTTGATGTGTCTGTGTATCTATTTATCTGTGTATCTATGTATCTATGTATCTATGTATTTGTGTATCTGTATGTATATCTGTGGCATCGTAGCTCCCAAACGGATGAACCGATGTTGATCTAGTTTTTTTTGTATAAAAGGAGATTTAAGGAGTATTCTTAGCTATTTTTAGTGTAAATCAAGCTGTTGGGGTTTTTTTAAATTTTAATTAAAGATTATGGTGATAGAAAACATGACACTGCCAAACCTGAGGTTTATTGCGTTTCATAAATTGATTGCAGTATTTTTTTCCTCAATATTCTAACCTATTCGTATTAGAACCGTTATATTAGTCAAATGGCCCCACAGGAACTCGGTTAGCCCAATCTCAGTAAGTGTGGGTCGGTAGCAGTTCGGACTTAATAATATAATGAGGATCTATAAATCTGACGACACTTTCGTCATTGGGTATACATACATTTATGTGTTTCTTTTCACATCACCATAATATTCATGTTCTATTTATTAACAACCTTATTTAAAACATCAATAATAAAATTCAGAGTTATGTCACCTAATAGTTCTTCACAATAGTACCTAAAAGTCCTCCATAATATTCTTAAAGATGTCATCCATCCATCCACCCATCCGCAGTAATATGGATATAATCAATAGTTACTGATAGTACATTACTAACCGATAGTTTATTCAAATCAAATCAAATCAAATCAAATGTTTTTATTCAAAATTGGTTTGGTTTACAAACACTTTTTGAAAGTCATGCAAGTTATGCCAATGCTTCAGACAAAGCCCTACTGTGAGAGGGCCCGGGAGAAGAAGCAGCAAGAAACTTCCGGGTTTGTTTTTTTCCTGCTCACAGTTACAGATAGCACTTATCATCTACTACAATCTATATTCATAAAACTCATGTCCAAGCAGTCTTGTCTTTAAAATAATCATCTAATTTGTAATATCCTTTCCTCATAAGAATGCTTTTAATATGAGTTTTAAATTTAAGGTAAGGCATTTCTGTAAATTTCGATGGAATTTTATTATAAATCTTTACACATGTACCCATGAACGAACCACTAGTTTTACATAGTCTAAAATTTGGTACAATCAGTTTAGCCTTGTTCCTCGTATTAATATTGTGGATGTCACTCTTCTTAAGAAAACTGTCGTAATATTTCTTAACATACAAAACATTATCCAATATATATTGTGACACCACAGTTAAAATATTAATTTCCTTAAAGAGATCCTTAAGCGAGTCCCTAGGCCTGAGGTTGTAAATGGCACGGACTGCTCTTTTCTGTAAAATAAATATAGACTCAATATCTGCAGCTGAGCCCCACAACAACAAACCATAGGACATAACACTATGAAAGTAGCTAAAATAAACTAACCGTGCTGTTTCTACGTCAGTTAAGAGCCTTACTTTCTTAACCGCGTAAGCAGCTGAACTCAGTCTCCCAGACAAGGCTTCAATATGAGGACTCCATTGTAACCGTGAATCTATAGTAAGGCCAAGGAATTTTGTTGAATTTACAAGGTCAAGTACTTCCTTATTTATAACTATTTGAGTTGGTACCTGTTTCACATTTGGTAATGTGAATTTCATACATTTCGTTTTACTAGCATTTAACATTAGGTTGGTATTGATAGTTAAATAACAATTCACACTCCATTTTGCCGCTTCATTCTTTTATAGTGCCTCTGTAAATTATTTGCTGTAACTGCATTGTTTTACATTAACTTGTAGCGTCGCGTATTACTTAACAGAAACTGTTGTAGCTAGACCAGACAACATTTACACTCTGTAAATCGAACGAGGTTTCACACAAACATCGCCACTCCTGAAAATTTAAATGAAACGTCTTGACGGATTATTCAAAACTTGTCTAGACATCTGTCTGGAGCAAAACAACTTAACTTTTAGACAAGTTATCCATAAGTTTAGTAATAACTAACTCGGACGAGTTATAACTAACGGTTATTAGACGTTGACGCAGCGATAATTAAAGTGGAACTGAATCTTAAGCAAAGTGGATTATTAGAAATTTAATTTTGATACAGCGCTCAACTACGAAAGAATCTTTACCATCAGGTTGCCAGCCTGATCGTGTCAAAGAATTCTAAAAACCTTTTAATTCTTACTTCTTAGTAAACTTCTTTCTTCTTAGTAATTTAAACAAGACAATAATAAAGGGTAAATTAATTAAATGATCAAACTCCGATCAGTTTAACATTACTGTAATAACAAAAATAAGAATAAAGTTTGTCGGCGACCTTTCCAGTTTAATTGCTTCAATTAATTGATTCGATCCATCATTGTAACATATTTGAACGTAAAAGAACGTGGAACAATGATATTGTTAACGTCTTCCCCGTACTTTTATTCTGTAAAAATTCACATAAATTCCACGGAAATCAGTGTTTATGTCTGACATCACAAAACAAAAACTACCAGAGAATAAAAATTTTATCTGTCACATAAATATATGAATATCGAAACATCTGCTTTGCAGAAAGGACCATTATGCATACTTTTCTACGATTTTACAAGAATAACGCACATACGTAGGAGAATGAGGTGCGGAGTCAATTTTGGTTTTCTAGGGCTGAATACTAACTTTCATATCTACAAATTTTATGTTACTAAACCCTTTATTGACCAAAATAAATTAATAAATAAGGGCAATATCAAGTAAATCCTTTTACAAATTATTATGCTCGAAATCCGTACGCAGTCACTAGTATAGGTGAAAACACAAATAGGTTCAATAATAATATTCATGAGAAACTTGAGTATTTTCTCCCTGACCGCAAACAAATTGACATCGCAAACAACAGACAGGAACTGATGAACTCTGAATCCATTAATCTGGCTCATCAAACGTGAAAGTTATGTGATTTAACTTCTCTCCTCAGGGAAGAGGACATCAAATGATATATTTGTTTATGGTAATAATTCTGAATGCCTCACGAAAACAAACCGCTTCATTCTCGCTTATAAATGTGTGAGCACTGTAGCTGAAGAAATCTTGTTTGGCTGTCTTACTATTTGGTCCGTTTTTATGTGATCATACCTAAGAAAAACAAAGGAAAAACAAACAACTTTACGTAAACGAAATGTAGTGCCATCATCCCGGCCATCCCCTGCCCCCCCCCCCCCCCCCCCCATGAACATTTGTAACAAACCATGAACAAGGCTCGAATAGGACTGGAGATAATTTTACAGTAGTCAGTTCAGTTGGTTGGTATAGTGTTAGTATATTTTGTCTATATTATCTATTACTTGTAGTATATTAGTAGTCTATATTATCTATTTGTCTATATTATCTGTTACTATATTTTGTCTATATTATCTATCTAGTATATTAAAACTTTCTAACTTTCGAACAGTAGGTATGTTTAGGCAGCTTGATTGTCCGTATCAATTAGTTTTCCATATTATTTGAAGATGATCAATCGATTTATTCATGACTGATTATTGTATGTACATAAATCAGTTTTTCGTTCGGTGTAAGGTGAAACTTAACATTTTGTCAAGATTTTATTAAAGCACATTTTTTTACGATTCATCAAACGTAACTGTACACTCTATTTTTTCATATGTATGTATGTTCTGAGATATTAAAATAGACTCTGTGGTAATATTCCTATTAAATAGATGATAATTACTGTTACATAAATAAAAAACAGTCAAAGGGTGGTAGGTGAAAGGTCTGCTTTGAATTTTCGAAAATTTTAAATAAACAATATTCTATTCAAATTGTATTATTATAACTTGTGCTAGAAAGTTAGATGATAAACAGCCAACCACACCTGTCAACTGTAAAGGGAGAGCAGATGCATTCTAAGTTGTAAGTTCTCAAAGAAACTTATCTCCAAGTGCAGCTATAGTGCCTGACGCTTGGCGGATTATATTCGTATTATACAAGTAGCCTGCCTTCGCTTCGCTTCGGGTACCTAAGTCTTTTCCGCACCCATGAAGCAACTCCTTTTTAACCGACTTCAAAAAAGGAGGAGGTATTCAATTCGACGGTTTTTTATGTTTGTTACCTCAGAACTTTCGACTGGGTGAACCGATTTTGATGATTCTTTTTTAATCGAAAGCTGGGGCTTGTCTTGTGGTGCCACTTAAACAGCGAGATGTGACGAGTAGTTTTTGAGTTACTTTGAAGTCTGTTATTTTTTGTCATGACAAACACGATACCCTCTTTGTATCGCTTGTTTCCTTACCGGAGATATTCAAATTTCTGAGCTCCCGCATTGCTTTCTTCATGCATGGAACAGGTAAGGAGCTATTGACAGCACCTACTGCCCTTGGCTTTGTCCACATTACCACTATATGGTCTACCTTTGTGCTAAAGAAAAAATAAACATCATACATTTTCATAAACTTTCTTATTTATAGTATTAATAAGATTAATCAGTCATGAATAAATCATCCTGTATAATTAATTTATTGTAATGAATAGATGGTATTATTATTTGGTATTAGTATAGTATTTACGACCATTAGCATTTATTTATCTCAACGACGACCTTTAAACTGGTTGCTTTGGATGAACCAGTTTATTGTAGAATGTGATGTAAGTAACGAATCTCATAATATAATATACAATGAAGTTAAATATTTAAGCTGATATAGGAATCTGTTAGACTGTTACTCAGTTCATTTTGAATATATATATCAGAAGCGTCTTTAGCTGATCAGTGGACTGAACGGTTCCCAAATCGTTTGTAAACTACGGTTACTCAGTTCATTCATCTTGCACTGAAGTATTTTTTCAAATTTAAAATATGTTTTTTTTTTTCTAATTCCATTATAATTCATTCGAACTATATATAGGTACATCAATATTTAATAAATTAAATTAAATTCCTTATTGTTAATCTGCATTTGGAAAAAATATTAAATAGCAAATATTTTCGCAAGATTAGAGGTATTTTAATCAAATTTGAACCGCGTCTACGAATATTAAGAAATCCAACCTGTCACGTAAAACAATTTGACTTTTATCCCGTTACACTCCTGAAGTAAGCTAAAAGTTATTATCCTATCCAGACCCGATAAAGCATATCTTTTGCGACGACGAAGATTTGTCCACCCAGTTGGTACCGCCTAGTTGGTATCGAACCTGCCTGCGAAGCGAGGGGTCCCGGATTCGAATTCCGGCAGGGGCAGATATTTATGTAACAGGTAAATATTTGTACTCATGTCATGGGTGTTATTTTGACGTGTTAAATGTGTCGTCCATGCCACCCGCAACAAAGGTAAAACCTACTGAGGGGGTATGAGTGTGTAAGCGTTTATAATACGAAAATGGCTTTATTTTAAACGGTTTTCCTGACCGACGAGTTGTATTTCACCTTAACATTATGAAATTACAATCACGTATTGTGTTTATTATTAAAAATACATCACGCTATTGTAATCACAAGTTTACTCGTGTATTAGTAGGCAATAAAGATAACGAGTAATTGCAGTGATTATTCCCTACATATTATCATAATTCACCTTGCATAAAAACCTGTTACAAGATATTAGCGAAGTGGTTAGAAAAAAATTTCAGGGGTCTTGATTCAGCCATAGTTGATGCCGAATATTCTCCTAGATTCTTTAGTTATTTGATTTTTAGAAAAGATTTGGACAGATAAGATCAATCTATACTCTTTACATGCTTTCATATTTCTGTAATATTATCAAAATAATAACATTGAAGCTTTCCAGATTTAAAAAAGACATTCCAGAATATTTTAACTATCCTTTACAAATTTCTCTCCGAACCTGGCTACACTGAGCACCTAGTTTTTCTAAAAGCCCTGAAAATGTGTGAAAAGATCAAAACCCAAACCAGATTTGGCCAAAACTGGTTAAGTATGACCTTAAATATTTCATTATAAGAAGATGAGATATGTGTACTAAATACTCAGATGATCATGATAATTGTTCAAGTATGTAGAATAAAAATATTTGCCTACCCTACCTTCCTCCCACAGAACATCTAATAATTAGTTAGAAAGGGCATAGCGCGTCATTTGTACGAGAACCGCTGTCGCCGTTTCGATCCCCTCCATTTGCTTACTACTACGAAAATGAACAAATACGCACGAAGGTTGTTATGTGTGCGTGAGAGGCGTGGCACTGTAGCTTAAGGATTGACTGACGATAAACTTTTATCGGTATTTATTTTCGTAAGGTCGACAGATGTGTAAAATAAAGGTTTACCTTAAATCCATAAAAAATAACATTTAGTAGGAATCCAGTCAGGTTGCCTGTTGCAGCGATCCACTGAGCTCGTATAACTGAATCTTTCGGGAACTAAAATTCATTAAATTCTATTAGAATAAAACATGAAAATGTGGATTCCAAAAATTTTACAGATATGGAATTTGAACCTAGGACCCCTAGTGTAACGTGGCGCTGCCCAAACAATTTGAACCACCGTGTGATCAAACCAACTGCCGATTTTCAAAATGGCGGTACTCATAGGCCAGCCACCTAGGTTCAATGACGGTACTCATGAACGCTAGATTAGATATAGATTTTAACAAAATAATAAACAAGAAGTAACTGCTTCAAACAACAATATCCTGCCAAAAATCTAACTGAAAAATATAATATAAACCTACTACTACTTACTTACTACGTGTAAAATACGTCAATGTTCTTTCAAACTATATTTCAATGCATAAAATATTAAATTTATCTGGCCACATTCACATTACTTAAGAACGTTGTTTTTATTATAACTTCGAAAGAATCTATCGAATATCGATGTCATCTTTTACTACGACCAACACTAGAGCTACTTCTACGCAATACATTACGCGTTCGAATTGATGTGATAAAAATGACGAGCGCATGCAGCCCGCAATGTATATTTTTTGGGAAAAGAATTATTTGAAGGACATTTTGAAGGATTTAAACTAAAATATCGTAGTTTTTTTACTTACCGATGAAAAGAAACGCTTCCTTTGTTTATGTTAAGCACTTGGCTTCGTGCACGGCAAGTAATTACCGCACATGAAGGCATTTTCACGTAATTTAGTCGCAGTGTTTCGCAGTACTTTTCTCCGTTGGAGGTCGCGAGTCACTAAACAGCGCGATCGCGTGTTTTTGTGAAGTATGCACGTTTGCTCATAGTCTTGGCGCGCCTGCCCCGCCCACAACTCCTTTCTAACTAATTATTAGATGTTCTGTGCTTCCTCCGAATGATATCGAGCAAACATTCTTTCACCGCAAAAATGTTGAATTAAACTAGTAAAACAAACAGTTTTGTTGATAACAGTTGCCTATCTTTAGGTAGTTATTCAACGATTACATTAAACTTACATTAAATTGTTACATTAAAATTAAAAAACATGTAATAAATCCAGCAATCATTTTCCGTTCACAACAAAAGTGTATTAAAATTGCATCAACATTTTCAAATTACGAATGTCTGTAGCTGTTCGTACTTGGTTTAGATTTTGTTGAATGTCAACAGCAATAATATTGCCGTCTTCAGATGTAGGATCACTATACTGAATACAGAGTTAACGCTCTTTCTTGGCTGGAAGGATGAAGTTAATTTTAATTCAATGGTGGTAACCGATTACCTCTAACCACTTACCAGTTGACTGCACGCTGCCACTTAACTAACAAAAAAGCACACACATAAAAGTTTATGTACCTACTTGTTTATCCAAAAAATTAAATCGAAAAGTCGGCGTCAAATTTACCTTGACTTTGGACATCGCGCTCGTCAATTATATTAAAAACGTCATGGACAATTCGTCTGTTTGAGCACTCGCGACGCGCCTCTACACCTCGATGGTTGGCAGTCGACTAACTGACTGAACTAAACTCAAACTCATTGTCGTATCATTGTTCAAAATGTTCAGTACACGAGATAGGAAAGCTGGGTCCAGTTGAATTAGATTGATTAATAGTTGGGACCGAATTTCGCGGTCTTGAATTAGCTTGTCGTTTTTTATACACCCAGCCAGCGGGCTATAAGTGGGATGATTGGTTTCGCGCTTTTCAGACGGAGTTACGTGTGAATTGCTGTAAACAGCTTAATATTTGCGTACTATTTATTATATGTATTTGAAATAAGATAAACAATATTAGGTCTGTCTTAACATAATTTTTACAGAAACCGAAAAATATTAATCAAACCTTTACCGTTACCTTTATCTCACTGACATCACTTAGCATTCGCTTCAAGGCGTAGCATCAGCACATTAGGCACGAACCTATCCTCATAATGGATTTGGAGTATGTCCACATTTCCAAACATCTGCTATCTAGACCGACAGCTAAACAGAAATGTCTCCGAGAAAGGCGAGAAATGTAACCAATTTCAGTTGACACAAGCCGGAAAGAAGATATTATGGACGATTTAATTATTTCTTTACATTAAGACGTTAAATTAAAAATAAACAAACTTAAAATATTTATTTAAGTGTAGTTTGTTTACTTACCAACGTCAGAATAAATAACGACGTTAATTCCCAATGAAACAGCCTTCGATAAGGAGCAACAAAGTTATCATTAAAACTGTAATAATCGCCATGAATGAATCTTCTATGTTTCAGGAATTCCGTCTATTCCTCATGAATCTCATCATCAGAACTCAATTTTGACATACATGGGACCAATCTGGAAGCATCTATAATCTATATCCTTTCAAATAAAAAAAAAATATTTTACAAATCGGATTAGGAATTGAGAAATTTGTGAAAACGGTTAAAAAACATTGATTTCGCCACAGTCACATAATTATTGATAATGCAAGAAAAATGTTTATAAATGCAATCAGTTAATTACAACAGTTAGGTTTGTTCTTACATTTATATTGGCACACAACATACAACGATGATGCAGCGAACAGATGGTGGCGTAAAAGGACGCGTTATGTGGGGTCCAGTTGGTAATCTATAGGTCCAGTTTTCCGCACTCAGCGGCAGTCATGCAGGATCTCAGGATCTATCCGTAAACCTAAGGATATTAGGTCTCATCTAAGGATTTGATTGAGAAAGCTACGGCTTTTTAGGGTTCCGAAGTAAAATCGGAACCCTTACAGTTTCGTCGTGTCCGTCCGTCCATCCGTCCGAAGCAAAGCGACGAGACCTATAGTGCTAGAAAGCTATAATTTGGCCGGATATACATATTTAATAAAACTCCAGAATCGTACAGTAAAATATTGAAAAACATTTTTTTTCAGGATACCTTCGCTACAGGTAACGTGAGGATGAATTTTTTATTCGTCGCGTACCCTATAGCGTGGGGTATCGTTGAAAAGGTCTTCCAAAAATATTATGGGTCTACTAAGAGCATTTTCGGAATTAGGGGTCCGTTTGCGAAATATTTGGCCTTAAAGTGCTAATTTTAGTTAAAGTCAAGTGCCCCCCTGCCGGCTAAACGTTTGGAGTTGGACAAGTGAAAAATTCTCAAAAAATAAATAGGTTATATGATGAATTTACAAGGAAAAATATCACGGCTATGTCAGCGTAAGTAGTTAATGAGTAATAGTCGATAAACTTACTGCTTCGGAACCCTACATTGCGCGTGGCCTGACACGCTTGCCCGGTTTAGTTCATTCATTCACTAATCAAAAAAAATCCCAGGAGAACCTACCTCTACGTATATTTCTTTCTTTCTTTCTTTCTTTCTCTCCTTTTTAATATAAGTAAACTTTACAGAATTTCTATTCCAAAGTCAATATGACGACAATATTATTATTGTATTAGTGACGTACTACGGATTTAAAAAATAATTAATCTGGCACCACTGCTCAGCGGAGTCCGGTTTTTCATTTTTCACAAAATTTCACAAAGGTCATTGGGCGTAATCCGACTCGGTCGCGAGCATTAATGAAATTTCATTATGGACCATAATGAAAGAATATAAATTCACTTACCATTATACAGGGTGTCCCGTATGTAGTGGCTCAACTGTAGAGGATAGATAGCTTGAAAATTTGCCTACCATAATATGTCAAAAAATTACATCAGTAAAAGTGTCACCGTTTTCGAGATTTGGACCTTATTTTAAAACTTAGAAAATTCGGCACCTTTACCCTACTTTTTCCTGCTGAATCTCCAAAAATGAGCAGATATTTTGATATGAGCTCTCATATAGTTGCTTTATAATTTATCATTATGTAATTTTGTTGAAATTATTAGGGAACGCTGAGAAAATAACGTCTACTTTGGATTTTTATTTTTGATTTTTGTGTTGATTTTTTTTTTGATTTTCTTTGACACAACTTTGATGCGAGGTGGTTGAAAAAAATGTACTGTATGTAAATGTATAAAAATTGTGGGCCATACTTGCCGTATGGCCCACAATTGACAAACCATTTGATTGTAAGCGGTCACCGTCGCCCATGGACGCTTGAAGAAAAGCTTGTAAGAAAGAAGAGAATACAAGTAGAAGATTGAAATAAAGAAAGTGGAACACTAAAGGGTACATAAACAGGAAGACATTCTTCAATGACACAATCATGCGCGATGCTCACAACTGACGGAATCAGTTCGATGACGACAAACTATTAAGTCACAATAATTGTTCTGCGCCAAGACTATTGTTTAAGAATTAAGTTAATCACTGATTTAACAATGGCGAATTCAATAATTAGGTCATTGCGTACAACCTCGATAAGAATATTACAGCCGAGTTTAATAACATGGTATTTAAGTAACTATTAACGAGATTAACAACCGGAGATTATTTTAATTAAATTATTTTTTAATTTGTCACCGATAGTTCCAATCCTATTATCCCCAACTGTAAAGCGTTCGTAGCCCGCGCGCCTTGTGTCGATCCAAAGTGATCGATGGGCCGAACAGTCGGTAGTGGGCAAACATAACTTGAGCGTTTCCGTGTTCCGGAGGGCACGTAAAGCCGTCAGTCCTAGATGTTATCGTAAGAAGGAGCGACGGAGGCCTTCGCGCGGCTTGAAAACTTCCGACACATGAGTTGGTCACTAACCACTCCATCAACCCGCGCTGAAGCAGCGTGGTGGTCGAGTACCCCCTAATGCTTCTCAAGACATACCGGTGCTCAGAAGTGGGCCGTCAATGGGTTGAAGTCAATTATCCAAGATTGCTGTCCATACACTATTCAGTTTAAGTTACGAGGTAAACATTAAATTTGATCGTCCTTAAAATTATATCTTTTCAGGTATCGACATTTTACTGATAAAATTAATTATGCAAATCTGCTTATATCACATTTGCTTCTTTTATCTGTTTGACTACCCAAAACGTGACGAGCGATGTTCTAAGTTTTTTTTATGGAAATAGCCGGCAAACGAGCTAACGATCCACCTGATGGTAAATGGCTATCGTCGCCCATGAACATCAGCAACACCAAAGGCATCACTGATGTGTTGCCGGCCAAGAAAGAGAGAAGAAAAAGAAAGAAAGAACTGACTCTCAAGCCTCCAGCCGGAACACGACGAGTCCTTTGGCGGCTGACTTACACTCAAGGGTGGTAGCTATCCATGTGAACCCCATGGAGAAATAATAATAGCAATAACATGGTATTAATTAACAATTAAAATCAATTCAATATTACCAATATAATCCCTCGAGGGGCCCTACCACCAGCGGGCCTGATGTAGTCGCCTTTTCCGACATCCCTCCGGCGTGGCATTGGGGTTAGTACATAGATTACCTATGGGTTAGTATTCTAAGCCGCCCCAATACAGCTAAGTTATTCGAGAAATGCTTCAAAAAGTTTTCCTTCTGTTTAAATATCTAAAATTTCAGTTCCAACTTCAAAATATCTTCTCCAGTAAGTAATCATCCGAGCCATTGATTCTGAAATGAAATAGAAAGGAATCACATTATTCTTTCCTTTTCGTTTTTATTTTCCAAGAGTGCTTCCTGAACTGTCGTTCGAAAATTGCCGCAATCATTTCAGCGGCTACCCTCAATTTGACCTGAATTTACCATGCCCATTTAGATGTTCAAATAAGGTAATCTGTGTCGATTATACTCGGCACAATACTCGAATGGATCCCGATGTGTCGCTTGCATCATTGTGCGCTGCCGGAATCGGATAATTATAATTATTGTCATTGTAATGCTCCTACTTAGCATGCGTTATGAAAACGACGGCACGGATCACGTACTTCAATGTTTATTTAAGGATAAGAGGTGGAATGTTCGACCTTTGCTAAGGTAAGGTATGTTTACATTCTGTTTCTATCAGATCCTCGGACGAACTCTTCGTTAAATCCCAGAGAATATTAAATTTGTAAATTGTATAAGAGTAGATGATATATTAACAAGATGTTATTCTATTTTATGTCCAAGAAAACAACTTAAGAAACCTTGTCTAATTTTCTTCCAGGATAGAAGTTAGCTAAGTACATAAAAAACCTTTTTAGTATGCATGTAAAACACAAATGACTGCTCCACCCAGATAACGAACCTGGAACTTCTCACTCAACAAGCAGTAACCACGTTCACTATTAACGAAGAGCGAATCCAGTCTTTGAGTTCGACCTAGATCCGCCCAGAAGTCAAGACCCCCATGACCTCTAGGCTCTATGAACTCACCCACTTTACGATCGGTTATATGTAATATAAATATTTCAGCTGTTTCCAAGCTTATATAGTACCATATAAGCTTACAACCTACATAAGTACCTGTCTTATCACTCCACTTCACACACCAACGAACCCTTAATGTTTCAAACGGATCCTGCATTATTGAGGGCCAATCTTGTGTACAGAATTCACCCTAATTTTCTTTTACGAGCAAATAAGGAAAACATTGAGATTTCAGTCTTGCTTCCTGCTCGTCTTTTGAATATGCAATGTGATTGTTCTCATTTATGTTTATTTTTAAAAGTACTTAAAAATTGTGATCTTTGTACATTGTGTATCTATATTTATACATATTATAAAATGAAGTCCCCCGGCCGCGTATGTCTGTCTATATAAACGCGAATAAGTCAAACGAATAAGTAAAACTACTGAAGGTTTTTTTGTACGGTTTTCACCAATAGATAGTGTGATTCCTAAGGAAGGTTTAGGTGTATAATTCATTATGGTTTTATGTAAATTGATCGAAATCCACGCGGGTGAAGCCGCAGGCATAAGCTAGTTGATAATAAAAACTGGGCAAGTGCGTGTCAGGCCACACACAACTCAGATCTTGATCTGAGACGCGCAGTGTAGAGTTCGGTAGTTGGAAGTTGATTGACTATTACTCGTTCACCCGCCAACACTTAGTAGCCATGATAGTTTTCCTTGTAAATTCATCATAATATATGTACCAGCTCCAACCATTTAGCTGGCGGGGAGAAGAATCACTCGGCTCAAAAATCTCTAAACTATTAAAACTCAAAATTAGCACTTCCCAAACGGGCCCCTGAATCCAAAAATCGTCTGCGATAAGTGCGACAACCCATAATATTTTTGAAAGACCTTTTCAACGATACCCCTCAAATGGGGTTAACGCAAAAAAAATCAGACGGACAGAAAATATTCAAATAAGGTATGTTTAATTTTCTCAGCTGACCCAAAAATCCTGGCTCCACACCCTTCAGCATGTTGGTGTTGTTTTTGGTACTACGATAATATTGTGGGCTCGTTTGTAAGATTTAAAGTCTATATAACAGGTACGAGATATAGAGAGACGATATTAGGTAGTGTATAATATTAGTCCTTTTTAAAATATTTTTTTATTTATCTGGTATCTGTGAGATATTTGTTCTTATTGAAGATTAAACAGATTTTTGGTAGAAACGAACACACAAAGTATCGAAAAAAATTACTATAATTTTATACTCGTAGCTCCAAAAAAAGCGTCATTTGCATTAAAACTATTTGGAGCACGTTTGCAGATTAAAAATAAGTAAACAATTTGTTACCACTGCCACTCCATGCGATGTTCGGTTCACCGATTACCGTGTGAAAATATTCTTTTTCTTTGTTTTCCCGCGTGCGAAAACACATTTAGAATCCGGATTAAGGACAAAATACTTATTATACGAACTAAATAAGTGTGTCTATCTTTTTTGTGCATTGTTTTGATATTTATTTTTTGTCAGTACCATAAAATGTTATTGTTGTTATGCATAACCATCTTAATCATGTTATCTATTTTCTCTTAATATAAGAAAAATATATAATACGCAAAAAAAAACATGTATGCAACAAAATTTATTATTTTTTAGCTGGATATCCGAAACAAGCCGACGAGCCTGATGGTAAGTAGTTTTCGTCGCCCATCCCGTTCATGGACATCAGGAACACCATATACATCAGGATCATCAACAGATACGTTGCAGGCCAAGAAAGAAAAGAGAAGATTGGACTACTAGCTTTCATTTTATCAAAATGCTAGCTTTGAAGCTCCAGCAGGAAACGACAGGTCGTTTGGCGATACCATAGATATATGGGCGATACGCTCAAGCAAGTAACTAGCCACAAGGAAAGATGCGTTGTACCCGTAATGATATTAATTCATTGGGCAAGTAAATTTTTAGACTAGATATTTTTCTTTTCAACAATATTACATGAAAGACAAGAAAGTACGATGAATCACTCATGATCAAGCACTCAGGTGAGTGCTTTGCTTATCATTAGTTTTTGCTACAGTACCACCAAGTTATCTATGAAGTGGCGAAAATTGGAACTAATGAAAAGTCATTCATAAGTACTTTTAGAATTGCGTCTAATGATTGGTCCAATGCGTCCAACAGTGCCCTCCTTTAGTTCACAGGTAAGTTGGTTTTACTGTACCAAGAAACTTCTAAAAATATGGCCAATTCCAATCCTTGAGTTTTTTCAATTGAATTATTTCAGTGATACCTACATATTACTTGGGTCACAGTCGAGCGAGCAAGCACCATTAATATGCACACAAAGGAAGCTTTGTACTAGCGAGTGACCGGGCATCTTGCGCCAGCAAACAGGCCTTGAAATGAAACTTTTTGAATACCTTCTGTAATACTTTTTAACCGACTTCAAAAAAAGGAGGAGGTTCTCAATTCTACTGTATTTTTTGAAGTGAAAACTCCTTTAGCATCGTTGTCATTTGAAATTCGATGAAACGAAAAAGGGACAGTAAAAAGAGACAGACCTAAATTCATAATATTTAACTTGGGAGAAAATGAGATATGAAGCATTGTACAGAGGGAGGGGGGAGGGGAGGGTAGGGGAGGGGCAGGTTAGGGGGGGAAAGAGCGGGAGGGGAGGGGCAGGGGAGAGGGAGTGGGAGGGAGAGGGAATTTAATGGTCCCAGATTTGTTAAACCTCCCAAAACTATAAAAGTTAAAAGTAACAACAAAGTACATGAATCACTGATTATTAGGCGATACGAAGTTTGCCAAGACAGCTGTCTTGACACTAGCGAGTGTTAAATATTTATTTTAATGATGACAAAGACGTAGAACTTCTCACGCGCGTACATAAATAAGTACACGTTTATGTTTAGTACAAAATAGTTTTTGAAAGATAATTAAAACTGATAGCTGGGCATTTTCGCCAAAAAGTGTACATTTCGTTTTTACCGTGTCCCCTGACTTCATACTTCGAATTTTCTTAATTATAATGTCACAAAGATAAAATCTTAATTTTTATTTGTTTCTTTGTTTAATAAACTTTACGGGAACACCAACAAAAGTTGCAATTATTGCCTAATATAATTGTTATTAATAATTTATTAAAATAAGACCATCGTTTTTACGATGTCCCCTGCAGATTTCGACTACAAAACATGCGATAAAACATGTTTTCTTTGTTCGGAAGCATTTTTTTTTTTTTTTTTTTTTTATTTTTTTTTTTACATTAGATAAGTCAGTGCTTGACAACAATCCCACCTGATGGTAAGTGGCGATGGAGTCCAAGATGGTGAACGCACTAACTTAATAAATGCCTATTCACTCTTCTCTTGAAGACACCTACATTGTAGGTGGACGGGAACACCCACGCAGGCAAGCTATTCCAGTCCTTCGCGGCACGCACTATGAAAGATGAGGCGAATCGCCTGGTTCGCAGCGGTGGGATATTCACGACGTATGGATGGATGCTTGCCGTACGACGGGTTGTTCGATGGAGGAACGGGGATGGGGGAATTAGATCGTGCAATTCCTGAGCACACTCTCCAAAATGCATCCTGTAGAATGCCGAGAGGCTGGCTATTCTGCGCCTGTGTGCGAGGCTTTGAAGGTTGGATACCACCAAATCTGGGTCGTCAACGAGCCTCATTGCACGCCTCTCCATCGAATCCAAGGCTGAAAGGTGACATTTTGCGGCACCGGCCCAAATGTGACAGCAGTACTCCATACAAGGGCGAACCTGGGCTTTATACAGTGTTAAAATCTGCCTCGGTGTGAAGTACTGCCGCACTCTTGCAAGGACCCCGAGTTTCCTTGCAGCCGCTTTAGCCTTGGATTCGATGAACCGCCCATAGTTGAGGTTCGAGGAAACTTCGACTCCCAATAACTGTAGGCGGTCGGTGCATTCCAGGGATACATTTCGGAAAGTGGGAGCCATGGTGAACGGGCTCCGTTTTGCGGTGAACAGACACGTCTGCGTTTTAGTGGCGTTGAATCTCACTAGATTGGCATCGCCCCAATCGGACACTGCCCGGAGTGCGAGATTCACACGATCCAACATAGCCTCTCTTTCAGACTGTATTTCTTCCCAACTGGCTCGAGCACTGGGCAGGTATCTCTCCACTACTGTGCTGTCATCTGCGTACCCATAAATACCGGGCATAAGCAGATCATTAATGTGCAGCAGGAATAGAGTGGCGGAGAGAACGGACCCCTGAGGAACTCCGGCGTTCGTAGCCATCAATTGCGATGAACTACCATCGACAACAACGCGTAGAAATCTTTCACTCAGAAAGTCCTTAACCCACCCGATAAGGCCAGAGGATATGCCATAACCTGAAAGTTTGCTTAAAAGGCTTACGTGCCAGACCCTATCGAAGGCCTTCGAGACATCGAGAGAAACAGCAAGTGCCTCCCCGTTTTTCTCGAGGGCCTCGCCCCATATGTGTGTGGCATACGCTAGAAGCATTCAAATTTGGGGCTATATAACATTAACTGAATGTCAGCACTGTAAAAAAGTCAGTTTTTCTTCAGTTTTTGACTGCTAATTAGAAGAAATAAGAGTTTAAAATAAATTTCAGAAAAGCGTTCGGGTGGAATTCCACCATCCGTTACCGCGGTTTTGTATTTTTTGTAAATTTTACTATGAAAACTGATAAATATTACGCATGGCAAATCATTTTTGGATAATCGCATGACAATCTGTGCATTGTTATGTCAGTGTTTTTTCAGTAGTTTTCCAGGGATTAAGTAAATAATGTTGAATCAACCTCGTAGCAATTTTGAAGTTCTCTTCCTAAACTGCTGATTTCTCAAGGTAAATGGAAATATATTTTTATGGAAATGATTGTATCGAAAAGCGAATATTTTAACGTTGTTAATTTGTAAACATTGTCGTAGTATATATAATTAAATCTAATCAAAATTTCAATTTGAATGTTCAGTTTGGGAATCCGTTACTTCCGTTCCGAGACCATGCTAGTGGTAACGTATTATGTGGAAGGGAAAAGTAACGGAATGGAATAGATAAAGTTGATGCTACACTGTGGCAATTGGGTTGAGTACCTACCTACTTGAAATATTTTTTATTGAGTTTTAATCTAGTTTGTAAATAAAAAATATTGCTGTCAGATTATTATATGAACTGTTTTATTGCGGCAAAAGTTAAATTCGGAAACTTTATTCATAAAAATAATTTTATTTCTGTATTGGGTCGGCTTTTACGACGCTTAAATTGGGGTGACAAATATGGATCCCACGCTGGCATACTAGGGTGTCACAAAAGACGACAGAAGCCGGCCCGCTTGTTTATAAGATTTCACATAAAGATAATCTTTTAAATAGATATTAATATGGATAAACTTTTTTTAGCCCATACCCAGGAATGATTTAAATTTTGTTATGGAATACCTATGTATTTCAACACGCTGATAAATTTTTAGAAATTATGTGGAACGAATTTTGCATTTTTCTCCCAAACCACTGGTTCTACAAGAAAAATATATTGTATATAAAATATCAACCTGTTAAGGGGCTTAAACTTTTGTAGGAAATATTTTTCTGTAAAATCAATACTTTGCCAAATAAACGTGAAAAACAAAAAAATCATGTTTTTTCAAGGTGACCTTGAAAATGAATGAAATATACTTATTTAATGAGTAAGTATACTATAGTTTTATAATAAATTTAATTTTATGATAGTAAAAAGACTTCTGCCGCCTACTCGGGACGTTGTGTTAAGACTGTGTGTGTCTGATACCTTGCTTTCCATTCCATTATTTCGAGCTTTCTTTTCCGTGACTGTCCCCAAAAAAGGAAAAATAAAATATCCTACTGTTAATTGCTTTTCCAAGAAAAGTTATTTATTTTATTTTATAAAATTAAGGAATAGTTTTGTTTTCTCTTTAAAAATACTAAGATTTAGATTGTTTGGTGTTTTTGCTTTTAAAAGACAAAAATGTAAAGTAAAATGACCAAATAGTAACGGAATGTAGGTAAATGACATGCTAACACTACTTTTAAAGATGAATTTACTGTGTTTTTTTTATTAATATATTCCTGTATCCCCAATGAACCTAATTAAATACTAATTTTACCAAAATTGTGTTTAAATACCTTTATATTGTCATTTGTATTTGGTCACGGAATGGAACAATTTATTGTTCCGCCTTGCAGAAAATGTCCTGTAATTTTATTTTCAGTAAGTATTTTATCACCTTATTATATTTTCTGGCAAGAAAATAACATAACAATACAGTTTAATTAAAAAAATAGTAAAAATTTTAACAAAAAATAAAAATCCAACAATTTAAGAAATGTACACTTTTTGGCGAAAATGCCCAGCTACACGTTATTAAATTAATACCTTTATTTTTAAAGGTTTCTTTTCTACCACATGTGAATTGCACACATTTTAATTTTATGTTTGTTACCTCAGAACTTTCGACTGGGTGAACCGATTTTCATGATTCTTTTTTAATCGAAATTTGGTCCCACGAATCGATTTGGTCCCACTTAAATTTGAACTAGATCTGACGAGGAGTTTTTGAGTTATTTTGAAGTCGATTATTTTTTTTGTTGGTAAAATTCAGATTATATCTTAGTACATAGACCAGGTAGTAACTGCTTCCTACGGCTTGTGTCGATCCTAAGTGATCGACAAAGTTAAACAATAGCGGGCGCGGTCAGTAGTTGGATGAGTGACCGCTAGTGGGAAAAATTTCCGTGCTTCAGAGGGCACGTAAAACCGTCGGTCCCGGTTGTTATCGTAAGATATCGTTAAGATGTCGGAGGCCCGCGGGTGACATGAAAACTTTCGACACTTGGGTTCCGAAAGTCCGATTCGTATGGCGAATTCTTACGACCTTGTTCCTCTTTTGAAGGTATCGTTTGGTTAATCTAGACTACGGACTCTAATTCCATGTTAACTCATTTTATAAATCTGCGACACTTGCACTCTCCTGAACTATATGCAGTCGACTGACAAATTGCTATAGGTCGGCGTCTGCAGTCGAACTGCCGTCATCGTGCAGTTGGCCTGCTGTCGGACTGCCATCGGCGCGTCGATTGCAAGCGTCGACGTTTGCAGTTAGCTCTCTAGACTACAAAGTGCTGTTCGTGTGTAAGCGCTCTTAGCAGAACAGGGTGTCGTGAAAGGCCGTTATAGCCGTATTGGGGCGGCTTTAGAACGCCCCCACGGCTTTAGAATCCCACGCCGGATGGGTGTCGTAAAACGCGACTAAATCCGACCCGCTGGTGGTAGGGCCCTCGGAGGGATTGTATTGGTAATATTGATTTTAATTGTTAGTTAATACTATTATTACTATTATTATTTCTCCATGTGGTTCGCCTGGATAGCTACCACCCTTGAGCATGAGTCAGCCGCCAAAAGACTCGTCGTGTTCCGGCTGGGGGCTTGAGAGCCAGTTCTTTCTTTTTTTTTCTTTTCTCTTTCTTGGCCGGCAACGCATCGGTGATGCCTTTGGTGTTGCTGGTGTTCATGGGCGACGATAGCCACTTACCATCCTACAGGTGGATCGTCAGCTCGTTTGCCGGCTATTTCCATAAAAAAAAAACATGTGGTTGGTGGTAAAGCTGATTAAGCTACCTTCCCCTCGTTGTGATCTGGCTGGGGTTTGAGAATCAGTACCTGCCCCTGGGTACTTTCTTTCTTCTAGACTAGAGTAGATTAGGCCTAAATAGACTTTGATATTTACATAAAAATATAATTATTAACAAAAATCCCCTTAATTATTACACCCTTGTAATAACTTTTGAAAATGGCTGATACACATACCTATGGTAAATCTTTATATCGATAACACTAAAACTATTAATCATTAGTAACAACTTTACCAATTTTCATCGAAATCCGTTCATTCTAAAAAAAATATTTTTGTGCTTTAACACATTATTGAAGTGCCCCCTAATCGAATTTTTTTTTAATATATGTACAATGTACAGAAAATTTGCCCTTTTAAAATAGTAAAAATTACAAGAAAATCTTAATTTACAAGAAAAGAGAATAATTGAAGTACTTTCTACCAAGTTCAAAATGCTATCGCGTTCTATTTTTGGCTTAGGCGCACAATTCCTCGCGTACCCTATAGTGTGGGGTATCGTTGAAAAGTTCTTAAAAAATATTGTGGGTCTTCTAAGACCATTTTTGGAATTAAGGATCCGTTTATTAGGGGAGGCCTATGTCCAGCAGTGGACCTCAAAGGGCTGATGGATGGATGGATGGATTGCGAATATTATATTTGGCTTTATAGTGCTAATTTTGGTTATAGTCAAGCCCCTCCCCCCCCCCCCGGCCTGCTAATAGGTAACTTCGATCGACAACAACAGTAGGTATTGAGTCTATGCATACAAGTTGACATTGTTGATTGAAGCCATACAACCACCAGTAGGCCCAGGTTAGACATACTTATCTACGATCATTATTTTCAAATTATTACGGGATTACGATGGATGTCTTTATAAGAACCCAGGCTATAGTGGGTTTCATATAAATCTGCTCTTGAAGTAAGAGTTCGCTACTTATTAGAGAAGGGAAGACTGATGTGAAACCCACTACAGCCTCTGGATTCCTACAAATGACATCTATGATCCATCGGGAATATTAACAACTTTATTAAACTGATCTCCTCTAGCGGCGTTACCTTACACTAAGACGTGGTTACTGTTTGCTAACAGTCGTGTGTACATGAAACTAGATGGCGCTGTCTGCTCAACCTACGAATTTGAAATGCTCGCGGACGGGACGAAACGAACGCCGCCAGTTAACGCCACAGCCCACAGACAGACAGCCAGTTCGGTAATGGCCGCCGTCGGGGTGGTCTGTTTGCGTCGCTGTCTGTAAACCGCGCGTCGATTGGTTGTTTACTTTATTTACATACACATTCTAGCCAATACAATCACTGTGTCTAGTGTTATTACAAATAATATTATTGTTTTAAACAAGCTAGTAAACAAATCGAGTGTGTTTTGTAAAGTTTTGGCACGCCGCAATGTGCAGATCGCTCACGTAGCATTGAAATGGGAATGCATCATTCGTTGTGGAAATAACAGTGTTGTGGTGTGCCGATTGTGAAGGTGGTCCAATGCTGGGCTTCAGGAGCACGATGTGTAACAGGCAACACAGCCAAGCGTGCTTGAACACGTCCTTGTCGATCCGGCAAGAGATACAGAGGTTCGAGAGCGTACATCCGTCGATATACGCTCTCTACGACCTTGTGGAGCTGGTACCTGACCCGCTGTTGGCCCAACAGATTCGTGACCACGTCGTCGCTATCGAAGGTTTGTTATTGAACACTTCACAATCTTCACATCGACGTTCCCGCGTTGTTTACATCGATGATCGGTCGCGGAGCCGGTGGTTTCTACGGAAACGTCGACCCGTTTAGATCGAAAGAGGCACGCTGGATAACCTTTTACCACTTATTGTGTCGTCTATTTTGCTATTTCTACCGACAGTAATTCAGCAATAAAACGAAGTATGAATTGCATCTCAAGCAAATATCTTCCTCATTACAGTTTTATTAGGTAGGTACACTCTTAAGTCTTAGTGCCATACGTAATGCATGATACCTTTATCGTTTTATAATGGGAAATAAATTATAATGCCTTGAATCGTATCGTAAGTAATAAAACCTACATAAAACCTACCAAGATTCTTGCGTACTTTGATCTCGATACTTCAGTACCTATTTACTGTTAGATTTCATACTCTAGTTACGATTATGAGATGTTAATGACAGTTACTAATCGTTCACCTGTACATGAATAACTCAAAGAAAAACATTAACTTGTTGAATGGATGCTATCTAAAAATACCACAACAGTTTAATTTATGAACTACCTAGATTAGGTAGATACGATTGTCATTTGTTCATTCAATAAAATTACTTACCTGCCTAGGTACCTACTTATTAGGGTACTTCTGGACATTTTACGACCAATTCTTATAGGCAAATCGGGCAAATCATCCCGTACTGTGTTTTACAGGTTGTTTTTGTTCGTAATTTTAGGTAAGAAATGTGTATCATTGTAACTCTAGAATGAGCCGCTTCTTTTTTATAGCTGGAAGGTATGACGGCTATCTGATGGCATGTGCAACACGAGAGACCTACCCAGTTCTCTTGTAGCTACTACTTCCATATCGAATCTATAGAAGTGGATATAACGATTGTGACATTGGTACTATCACCTGGCCTGGCTAAACCCTTTCTGTCACTGCTGCAAGGCTATTCTGTTTTGTAACTCAACAGCGGAATCCGCGATGAGTTTCAAAATTGAAGTTCGAGTTCGAGACTCACTTCACTTCGCAAGTGCGTACTAGGTGATTAGAGAATGACATATCAAGATGATGCAAGTTCGCTTTTGAGTCTCACTTGAGTGAGCTTCGATTTCGAGTTTGTATTTAAGAGAATAGCCCTCCTGCTCTTAAAAATAAAAATATTTACAATTTGTTTCGTAGGTACCAATTTGTACATTTACTTAAAGATTAAGTAATATTTTTAAATTACTTTAAGCAGCTTGGTCCACCTGAATGACAAGACAGATGCCGTGCAATTGTCGTGTGACCTTCGCAATCACAAATTACATTAAATTACCAGAGTGCAAAGGTAATTGCCCAATTCATCATTCGTTCAAAGCATAATCTGTTTCAGTACGTTTTGTGACCGCCTAAAGGCTTACTAACTTGGTATTTAGGTAGGTAGATGTCGATTACTGTTGATAAGCGTTGTCGGAGTGATGCTACAGAATAACTGCACAAAAGTTGAGCTCTCTTCCGTCGGCTATTGGCGGTAAGGGGCCATCCATAAATTACGTCACACTAATTTCATGATTTTTGACCCCTCCCCCCTCCTTGTCACAGCGGGTCACATTTGTGTGACGTCACATATTATGAAATTTTACACCTAGAAATTATTAAATTAAGTAAAAAAAAACAATTCCGAAATAAGTTTTATTTTCAAATAATGAAAATAAAACTTTTTCCCTAACGTGTGACATACTTTATGGATGGCCCCTAAGTGGTCCAAAAGCAATCGTAGAATTGAATAGACAAATAACAAACTAACGTTCACACACACAGCTACCTAGGAGGTACCAAAAAGTGCCAAGTCTAAAATAAGTTCGCCAAAGTCCCAAATGTTTCGACAAGATCATAACGGTTAAAGTTTAGATCTTGTCTTGATTGATAGCTATTGTTAAGAACAAAGACAAACAATTGATACCACAGTAGATCTAATATTTGAATTGAGCTCTTGAGTATCCTCGAATTAATTCTATTTTGTTTGACGACTCAATTGTCTAGCTCTAGTAGAAAATGACCCTTCGGAGCATAATGTACAAAACGCAAAATGAACACAACTCGCAAAATGTACAAATCGCAAAATGTGAGTAGATAGCATTGCATTCCGTTCGAGCTAAATGTCTCGAGTTTGAGTTCCGGCCGCGGTAGACTAGGTAGGTTTAACTGACTTTTTTCACGGGTTTCTGCGATGTCTTATTTTGTGTGTCCGTGCCACTTCAGTAGCTCGAGCACGAATATTTGCGAGAAAGTATTCGTATGGTTAACGTAAGCAATTTGTCAAATTTGTATGGCATTTTAGTACCATTTACGTACGATAGGGGCGCTTTTGAAAAAATGCCATACAAATTACTTACGTTAACCATACGAATACTTTCTCGCAAATATTCGTGCTCGAGCTACAGATCTCATACCGAGTGTGTGAACGTTTAAGTTATTATAATCATCTGTCTGAAACTTACTTTACTGGCACTACTATGAAACAAATAAAATCTATAGCTCCCCGCCTCTCAATTAAAAGTAAAATTGCCTTTTTAGGGTTCCAAACGAAAAAAAAAAACGAAAAACGGAACCTTTATAGGATCAGTGTCTAGGCGACCGCCCTTCACAGTCAATTTTCTCCGAAACTACTGAACCAAATGAGTTTAAAGGTACTCACTCATATGTGTTTTGTGACCCAAATATAAAAGTATAAAGAAAACAAATAAATTTTGAAATTTTTCTTTAACGAAATCAAAATTATAACACAACTGTTTTGCAAACCGTATGCATATGTGTGGCATGTCAAATGAAAGGACTTATTGTAAGGAATCCTTACTAACGATCTCAAATATATTTTTGTCATAGTTCTACATTGGAGAGTTTATGATCACGATACTCAGAGTGAAGATGAAGCCGAAAGTAACTCGGATAACGAAAATGTAGGAAATGAAGTACAACAAGACCGAAATAGCAATGCATTTTGTGGAAAAAAACCATTATAAATGGTCAAAGTACCACTAACTATAGTCCATTTTTTTGGTCGAGTCTAAAGTAGTAAACAAATATGGCCGACTTCTAATGTCAATTCGCCATAGACAATATTCACGATTGAATAAGGTTTGGAACTATCGAATTAAAATCGATTAACTGTTAACGAATACGATTAATTGAACCGAATTATATTTATATAGCATTATACTTTAAAATAGATACATTTAAATTAAATCTTTCATATTTCATAAATAGATGATAGAAGATATTGAAGAAAAAATATTCAGAGAATTCAGTTCATTTATCTTTGCTGTCTGATTATGGCAAGAATATAATTAAACTTGAAGTCGGTTCACCTGATACAGCGACTAAAATTCATTGTCTCTTAAAAAAATGACTATTTGAATTGATAAGTACCTACTCAAATATTTCTTTTTAAAATTATCTGCCATGATACGAACGAAAAATCATTCTCATTGTAACCTTGAGTAATAGAAAGAGACAAAAATAACATTACACAGTTTTAAAAATATGTATTTAATTTTCGAAGCGTAAAGTTAAAATATTATTATATCGATCAAGAAATCATTCAACCTATTTAGAAAATCGATTTGTCTTTCAATCCTTACGAATCAACGACAATCTTATGTTCCTAGCTGTCAAATTGTCATCGATATATTGTTTTCTGTGCAAAGAAGTTTTGACAATGTTTCGTGTTTTAGGGAAGTTAAAGTGATTAAACGGTGAATTTAAAGAAGTTTCAGTGTGATATCAATGGTTATTTGTGTAATAAACATATCTTTAAGATATACAACTCTCAAAGCGTGTGCGTGTCGAAAAACTAGTAAGATTTCCGTATGGCTGTGTTTTGTTTATCAGTTTGGACTCCGCCAAAAAAATGGACTATAAGTGTTATGTCCATCACCCTTGTGATTTTAGGTGTTTCAGTAATTTCATAGATGTTTATGCTTGTTTCATAATTTATTGGATAAGACTATTATGAAAAACAGTCAGATTTGTTTTTTATATCTGTTTTTTTTTTTACATAATCGTAGTGTAAACTTAACATTAAAAAATGTACTTATTTTTTGTTTCTTTTTTGTTTGACGCTAGAAATGGCACTTTTTAAGTTTGAATTTTTAAATAAATACTTTTATTACATTAATAGAATATCTTTTATTCGTTTAGAACAAAGAACAGCCCACGTATCCCAAATAGATGCCTGATACAGAGTTTATCCTGATGGGGGACCTAGATCTCCCGCGCATGTAGATACGTGATTATGAATAGCGTGTGGTGAGGGTTAAGGTCTGCGTCGCAGGCTTTGAGAAACACTGGTCTAATAGGCCCATGATTTATTTATCAAACTGTTCGTCCGTAGCAACGTCAGAACAAGTTAGTTTTTGCGCCGACCGTATGAGTTAACATTATAGGCAATTTTTATTTCATTATCATTACGCACGCAGTTTTATGCTTCTTGCTTTTTGTTTAAACGCTTTTTGTTATCGCGTATGTTTTGATGTGCGCTTGTCATAATGGTTCGTTGGCTCTCGTATTCTTGGAATACATGGCAGCTGATTGACTTCTATCTATTCCTTATCCATTTTATATGTGCAGGATATAAAGGTTTGTGATGAAGAAGGAATGCAGTGTGCTGTGTATTACATTATGGTATTTATACATAATGATCGACCGGTCAATGGTCAACCATAGTCTACGGATCGTTTGATCGCCTCTAGGACCCATAGGTCTTTAAATTTTCTTGAATGTAAACTTAGATCTAGAATCAAGAGAGATTTCTTCAATCTCTGTATTTGTTTCCCGAATTTTGGACGTAGTACGTATCAGTGCTGTATAACTATTATTACACTATTTGGTCTTCTGTGCTATGTACCTCTACATGTCAGTAATAAGTTTCAAGGAAGGGACAAATAGAATTCAACGGAAACATGACAAACGGTTTGAAATCACGGCAAATCCACCTAGGCATTAGTTATAAAAAGTTTCATACACAAGTACCGAGCGTAACAAACTAGGTAGATGTAAAAAATGTTTTGTTATTATCACCGTTGCGAAACAAAGGTGCCTTGACAGAATAGCACCAGGGTTACCATATTTTTAGACAATACCTGTATTTTATTACTTGTACGTACTAGGTTCCCAGTTCATTTAGTTCCAAGGAACAAAAAAAGTAATTAGGTATTTATAATCTTTAAAAACTGATTTTAAAAATAGTAGTTTTTTTCTACTACGTACTGTTAGACGGAGTATCGCTATGACGGATAACGAACATCACTACGCTCGCGGCGATACGTTCCATCCCTAAGAGGAACTTGACAGCTCGCTCTTCCCGCGCTTTGATGGCGACACGAAGTTTGGTGCGCAGATTGAATTGAGATTTAAATGATAATAAAAGTATTCCTATTAGTACCTATTGCAAATCTGCAATAATGTCAGTTTTGCTTATCATTTTGAAATTGGATACTTGAATAAATTTAGGAATTCTAACCGCTCATTTACATGCGAGTGTCGCGGATTGTCTCGTGGCGCGTCCGTAAGCCACGCCCCCTACGCGCGTGTGAACACCGTGCGAGCGCTCGCGCGAGCCCCTTTGGCGCGCGCCTAAAAAACCGCTCCCGACGCGAGCCTTGCGAGCCACGAGACGCGCCGTGGTCTGGTCCGCGAGCGCCCTGTTAAAACGCGCGCGCACGCGCGCGTCTCGCGGATTGTCTCGTGGCTCGCGCGCGCATGTAAATGGGGCATAATATAGTTTCTACGGTGAGAATGAATTTGGTTAAGATATTAAATAATAATGCACAAGAACGTGCGTGACAACCCTAAACGCGACATTGTTAAATTGTAAAGGCAAAGACAAAACGCTTTGTACACAGTAAAGTCTACTTCACAATTAGCTAGTTTTGATAAATAGTCTACATTTCCTACGTAGTTCTAGTTATACGTTGACAATAATTATACCCTAGGAAACTGTGCCATAAAATGGATATAAATAATACATATTATTATGTTTCGTATTAGTGTAAGTATGTGTAATACTGGATATGCGTACTAAGAGCCTTTGCACACGGCGCGTTTTTGAAGCGCTTCCGACGAAAACGCGCGGAATCTGCGCGTTTTCCGCGCTGTAAATGACGAGTTGAACGAGGCGTTTCCTCGTAGGTACGATCGCGTTTTTGGCGCCGTAAAAATACGCCCTGTGCAGAGGCTCTAAAGTCTTACTTCATAAATAATTCTTGACAAAAAATAACAGACTTCAACAATTAGGCATAACTCAAAAACTACTAGTCATATCTCGTTCAAAAAGTGGGAGAACATGACAAGCACCAGCTTTCGACTAAAAAAAGAATCATCAATATCGGTTCACCCAGTCGAAAGTTCTAAGGTAACAAACATAAAAAATCCAGTCGAATTGAATCATGTAAATCAGCGGTATGTAGGTATACCATTGCATACCTGGTCGTGTTTTCATTAAACTTCCAAAGCTATATCTAAGTTAATAGAAACTTGAGCTGTTTGAACGCTCAAACTAATCGGTATGAAATCTCAACTCGAACTGGGATATTGACGGGTCAAACATTAATAGAGTCACCATTAGATCGCGGCTAAATTGTTAAATTTACATTTATCTCCATTCATTACATGTCTTCTTTAAACTGCGTACTAGTAGTTAGTACTTTAGTGCGTACTGGTACCTACCTTCTGTATTTAACTAATTAAATTAAATAGCCCATCATACTGTACATAATATGTATATTACATATTATGCACAGAGACACGATAGATGTAGTACAGGGTTTTTTTTTTATGGAAATAGCCGGCAAACGAGCTGACGATCCACCTGTAGCTCGAGCACGAATATTTGCGAGAAAGTATTCGTATGGTTAACGTAAGCAATTTGTATGGCATTTTTTCAAAAGCGCCCCTATCGTACGTAAATGGTACTAAAATGCCATACAAATTTGACAAATTGCTTACGTTAACCATACGAATACTTTCTCGCAAATATTCGTGCTCGAGCTGCTGATGTTAAGTGGCTATCGTCGCCCATGGACATCAGCAACACTAAAGGCATCACTGATGCGTTGCCGGCCAAGAAAGAGAGAAGAAAAAGAAAGAACTGGCTCTCAAGCCCCCAGCCGGAACACGACGAGTCGTTTGGCGGCTGACTCATGCTCGAAGGTGGTAGCTATCCAGGCGAACCCCATGGAGAAATAATAATTGGATAGAATTCACCGGAACTGGTGAAAAAATATCAATTCAGATCAGACTTTGAATTTTAGTTTGAAAATTCTATTAAGCAGATCAGAAAAGCAATTCAAGCTCCATGATTGACATCAAGCCGCAACGTGGTATTGGGAACAGGCGGAACAGGAACACTCCATTAACGTGTGGTACAATGTTTCCACCGTACCTGCCTACTCACTGTTTATCAGTTAACCATATAAAATAATATCGTTACCAAATACGTAACTAAATAGATAATTTACCAAGCCCGAAATGAAGTTACATTTACTATTCGATTTGTGTTTCGTTAAATACAAAATTGGCCTAGCGCCCAATTTGAAAACACAGGATTTAATTTGAACCAGATTAAATTATGGTATCGTGATAGATAAATAAAATTTTATGTTATTGAAAATCGCCTAACGTAACAGTTAATAATTTAACATTTACAGTTTCCCGGAGTAGGATTACATTTGTCGCGTGTAGCATGGACGCACAAATTAATGTAAATGCCCTGGCCCAGAATCGAACCTGGACCTACTCGCCCTATATGTTCTAGCTTTATCGGCTGGATAAAGAACTTTCTAAGCGACCAGTCTTTCCTGGTTATAGTAGATGGTTATTCATGGAAATCGATTGCTACAAATGGCGGAGTTCCTCAGGGGTCCGTTCTATCCACCATTCTATCAATGACCTTACTCTTGTACATGATAATGACCTGTTGACTTTTTTGGAAGTCGATTAATTTTTTTTTGCATGTGGCATGATACCGACTGCTATACTCGTTAAACCCAACATGTTTACTTAGTTTAGGATATTACTTAAGTAACCATTAAGTACAATGTTTGTGACAGATTTAGATTTGGTGTTCCTCCTAGGCAACATTGCCATGGCTACAAGTTCGTGCGGTTTATATATAAGTACATAATATCGTCGGACTCCCTTGGAATGTGCCCAGCGCGGAAGGCAATGGTGCATTTCACTTGAGATCCCGGAAATTCCACATAAGCAGTGGATAACGATAACTGGTTTAATTGGACCCGTTTTTGACTGTGACGAAAATACTGAGCAAAATTCGATGCTGATTTCACTTGATAATAAATAAAGTTAAATTGATATTATTATGATATCTTTGGATTAGCAAATCTACCTAGTTAATAAAACGTGGTGACTAGAAGCATGGAAATTTATAGCTCCGTATTCCTATATGTGTATTCCTCCTGGGTTCCTGAAATATCGTGAAAGTCGAAAAAACCGTCTGCACTACACTATTAAATAGGTATATTTTACTTTCTTTGTCTTAACTTAAATGTGCCCTATGTTATCCTAGTTTCACTATGATAAATTTCAACCTCTTTTCTACGCGCAGCATACTTAGTTTAAAAGTGTGTAAAGTTTATTTTGTACGTTTTTTAGGGTTGCGTACGAAAAAACGAAAAACGGAACCCTTATAGGATCACTCCGTGCGTCTGGGCGATCGCCGTTCACAGCCAATTTACTTCAAAATTTGGTACTCATGTACTTTTTTGTGACCCAAAGACGGAGGTAGGTATAAAGTAACGAAATAAGAATTAAAAAAAAACCTGTTTTGCAAACCGTATCGTGTGGTATGTCAAATGAAATGGCTTCTTGTCTCAAATATATTTTTGTTCTAGTTCTACAATGGATAGTTTTAAAATTTTTCAAGAAAGAACAAAAATTAAAACCAAAAATTGACAATTCCACCCCCCTCCCTTATCTCCGAAATGACTGACGCAATGACGCTAGAATATAAAAAATACAGAGAATAGTTCCTTAAGTACTTAAATATTACAGGATGCCTATAAGAAGTGTATGGTCTTAAGAAACGGCAAAAATAAATAAAATAGAAAAATAATGGTAATTTATACATAATCACCAACGGAACCCTCTCCAAGCGAGTTTAACTAGCACTTGTCAAGTTTATTCAAAAAAGTATAGATTATAGAAATCGGTAGACTGTACCGAAATGAATTTTACCTAGAGTGAGTTACATGTGAGTGCTTTAAAGTGATTACATACGATACGATATATGATGGGTAGCATGCTACCGTGCTGGCGCATCAGTTGATTGAAAACAAATTACGTTATGACCCAAATATAATTTTGTAATTGATGAAATCGTTGCAATACTGCATGCAACACGTGTGTTTATTATAGTGTGCATTCCGCCTTAACAAATGGATCGTTTGATGCTTGCATGGCGATAATTTTAAATTAGCCAATTTGACTTGTTTTAGTAAAAATCTCTAAAAAAAGTTAATAAGCATTTTTTTTGTAATTTTGATGAAGTTATTATTATTTCTACAATTAAGTTCCTGCTGATAATACATATTTTTTATGGACGATCCACCTCATAGTATGTGGCTATCGTCGCCCATGGATATCAGCAATACAAAAGGCAACACAAATGCGTTGCCGGCCAAGAAAGAGAGAAGAAAAAGAAAGAAATACATAATTCCATTCTAGATTTATTCTGATCCACAGAACCATTCACAGTGCGGTATCCTTGCATTTGATTTTTCTCTCTCTATATCTATATATAGGTTATATCGTAGGTATACCGGAGGTATAATGGAGGCCATACACGATCAAGTGTACTTGATCAAGCATCAAGCGGACTTGACGCGGCATCCAGTATACTTGATCGTGTATGGCCACGGTATAGCTGTCTAGCCATATATCTACCTCATGCACACTGGATGGCGCGTCAAGTCAAACTGCAAATTTGACTAGTCAAACTGCACACTTGATCGTGTATGGCCTCCATAAGATATACTTGAAAAATCGCTATAAAAATCCTTGACGTAACGGGCTCAAGCCGCAGCAACAGTTTACCGGCCGTAATAAAAACAGTAATATCTCGGCTGAGTAGCCGTAGTATTGTGTAATATCTCTTTGTTTAAACCGTAGTTATTAAAGCCCGTGTTTACTTCCGCCACACTGAACTGTGTTTCAACCAATTAACTGCTGGGCGACCGGCGAATCGGGTAATTTGTTTGCATTGAAAACGATAGGTGCATCAATTGTGATTGAATAATTTTGATATATATGGTACTTGTAGTCTCGTAATACACACGTTATGGTGGCCGCTGAATTGGGTCATTATAGATACAATAAATTATAACATAGCGTTATAAAAAAAGTGACAATTAACTACATATGTTGTAACTTGTAACCTTTTTAATTATTCATTTCCTTAACTTTAAGAAGAATTTAAAGAATTTTTATTGTTATATTATTTTACATAATTACAATCATGTTGTTGGGTTGTTGGGACCTTTTAAGCATCAGCAATGCCTGTGTTAGGTCCGTAATGTGTGAACTATGAGAACTTAAATTACTTTGACTAACTACGATCCTGTACCTGTAAAACCTAACGACACAGAACAGGAAAATAGAATATAGAAGTGACTTTTCAATTTTACTTCTGTCGAGGCACGTAATAGAAAATGAAAATGTACACGAATACCAGACATTCCCTCACGCCGTGTGAAGTCCGCCAGATAAATTGAACAGCGGACGAGACGGGACGGGCACGGCACGGGGACAGAATGGGGACGGGACGGGGATGGGACCTCTATTGAAAACGTGACAGATCGACACACGATACCAATACCGGTCTCGACTTTTAGCAGTGAACACTTTGTGCACTCTGTATTATTTGACTTTGGAATATCTTTTGTTCTAGAATCTACATTAGAGAAACATTTTGGACATAACGCGGGTCACTGCTTTTTATTTTACCAATTTCAAAAAAGGGGAAAGTTGCAATTCCGTTGCTTTTTAAAAGATTGTTACCTAATTCATACCTGTTCCATAATTTATGAACCATTTTTGTGTTGTTTACAGGCTATTTGTAATACGGCTAATTTGTATTTGTGTCGCTGGTGGCAAGGACAGTCAACATTACCAACACCTAGAATGAGCTACGGGGTCATCTCTCCCCGAAGAACTTGAGTTTCTTCATGTTACAGTGAAGTTTGGGTTATCGCTGTTTAATTTGATTTGCTAGTTTTGCTACCGTTTAGTAGTAATATAACCATAAAAATAAAATAATGCTCCTAGCAGCAGCTGTGCAGATCGTTGCGATTCTCCATTACACCTACTCATTCACCCTCAATGGCAATCGGAAAATCTTGTAAAGTTTAAATGGTTGTTCTAACTTCTTGGGACGTTCCGAAACATTAACCAAACCCCATTTACCCGATTGCTCTGCCGTTAAACAATTATTAGACGAAATTAAACGTCTGTGATCGTGAATTTGTGGCTTATAACTGTTAAGAGTGTTAGGTTGTTCAGATTTAACACAAATATACCGCAGCTTTATACATGCGGACGCTTTCCATTACACGTGAAAGGTATTGGCGATGTTTAAATTGAAAACATTTCGATACTGAGTTTTGTCGTCTATGTCATCCGGTTTTGGCATGTGGTATGGTTGTGGTACCCCTTAGGCAATTACTCCCAAACGCTTTATGTCGTAAGCAATCTTTTGATTACCTGTGTACAACATTATTTTGAACTCTAACCCATCTCAATTATATGTAACTGCAATCCGTTTTGACTGATAAAAGAAAAGATTTTTCCATTTCTCAACGAGAATCTCTCCAACGCCCTTGAGGCTTTTGTGAATTAAAAATAGAACGAGTACAGAAGTCTAAATAAGGCTACTCTACACACCGTTTCGAAACCATAATTTTTGTCAGCAGTAGAGAAATGTAAAACGTGTTTTAAAGCGTCCAGGAAATGAGCGTTGAAAGTTGCCCTCTCAGCGGGATGCGTCAGTCAGTTGTGCAAAGACCAGCGAAGCTTTTGTCAAATAAACATCATGCGAAATTATGTAGAGCACGTTTTGCGACAAACATCGCGTGGTTTTTAGGGTTCCGTAGCCGAATGGCAAAAAACGGAACCCTTATAGATTCGTCATGTCTGTCTGTCTGTCTGTCTGTCTGTCTGTCTGTCTGTCTGTCCGTCCGTATGTCACAGCCACTTTTTTCCGAAACTATAAGAGCTATACTGTTGAAACTTGGTAAGTAGATGTATTCTGTGAACCGCATTAAGATTTTCACACAAAAATAGAAAATAACAATAAATTTTGGGGGTTCCCCATACTTAGAACTGAAACTCAAAAATGTTTTTTTCATCAAACCCATACGTGTGGGGTATCTATGGATAGGTCTTCAAAAATGATATTGAGGTTTCTAATATCATTTTTTTCTAAACTGAATAGTTTGCGCGAGAGACACTTCCAAAGTGGTAAAATTTGTGTCCCCCCCCCTGTAACTTCTAAAATAAGAGAATGATAAAACTAAAAAAAATATATGATGTACATTACCATGCAAACTTCCAACGAAAATTGGTTTGAATGAGATCTAGTAAGTAGTTTTTTTTTAATACGTCATAAATCGCAAACCGCAAAAAAACATTGATCAAAGTTATAACAAACTACAAGAACTTTTTTATTATGTTACTTGCTGCTACGGAACCCTTCATGGGCGAGTCCAACTCGCACTTGGCCGCTTTTATAATTCCCTGCCTGCGGTCACAAGCAATTTTCATTTACACCGCGACGCGTCCGGCGCTCGGTCTAACTTCGCGTTGACAAAGCTTCGTTTTTGGTCCTTAATTTGTTTTTATTTGTTGTACTTCTATAATAGGTCGTCGAAAAAATACACGGACCAAATGTTATTTTGATGTGCGAAGCTCACTATTGCGGAATTTGTTTCAGTTTGAACAGTGTTAGGGCCTTGTAAGTTATTCCTTAGTTTTTCGATTAGAACTTCTTAATTGGGACTTTGGTCAAATACTGTTAGAGACAGAAGACAGAAGATATGTTTGTTTCTTAACTTGTGAAGTTATATGATGTCAAAATGAAAAGTATGTTTAAGTTGCGAGTATTGGTGCGTAACAAAAGGTTTAAATATGCGATAGATAGTCTGTCGCTTAACAAATATTATTAGAAATTCTTAAAGCTTGACTTGACGCACGTTATGTATTATTAATAAGTGATAGTTAATATGAGAGCAAGAACGTCATAGACCTCGTCGTGTAGTGCTACACGAAAATGACTTCAGATGACAAAGTGATATCTTTTACTGGTTTTATCTTAGACAGTGGTAAACCGGCTGGTGTGGCCAGACCGATAGTCGATGTTTTTATATCTAATTAATCTTCTACGTATCAATTTGTTGACTAATGAATAATCTATACCTGGCTCGACGCCAAACTTATCAGTGCCAAAGAAATTATAAACAAAGTGAGAGGTCATTCATTTTATCGATGTGTTTTGTCGTTGGCACGCATTCGCCAGCTTATAAATAGACTTCAAAAGTTGAAATACAATTTTTTAGATACATTTCTTCGTCATGAAACCATTGCTATTCCATTGCTAGGCACTTTGCCCACGCTTTGTCTTCTTTTTCTTATGTTCACCATAAGAAATACAGGACACGGAACTTTAACTAGAAGCGTATGACTAATGAGGTACTCTTCTTAGTTATAAAATCGTTGCGATGCCTTCTCGAAAGCTATGAATAGAATTATCGCTTTCCTACGGAAGTAGGTCGTCGTTCTAAGCAAGTGGAACGATAAAAGCACTCTCGGCTTCCACGATCATTGGCCTGACGATATCAGTAAACGAGCCATGGCCACTCGATTATGAATGCCGATAGCTTTGCAGTGTATGGCCGGTGGACTGCCTAATGACCTCTTTCAAACAGACAACGGATACTAGACTTTTCAATAGTGCAGGGCAGGTAGACAGCGCTCTGGATCTTCCCAGAGCTTAACGTTCTTACTGCATGCCGCATTGTACTATTGTGCAGACCAACAGCACTGCAAATAGGATTTATTATAATATTACTAGCTGACCGGGCAAACGTTGTTCTGCCAAAATTTTTTTAGGGGTAGGGGGATGAAAAATAGATGTCCGATTCTCAACCCCAGCCGATATGCACGCAAAGATTCGCGAAAATCGGTCGAGCCGTTTCGGAGGAGTTCAAATTCTAACACCATGACACGAGAATTTTATATATAAGATTACTTTACTTTTCACGTTAGACATTCATAGAAAACAGTGATGTTCAAAATTGAGAGAGACTGGCGAACAAACAACAAAGATTAATTAATTTGCAAAGAGGATAAAACTGCAATTACCTAAGCTTTAAATTTCTTCTACTCTAATACCTTTAAACGAGCAATTCTTGTAATATATAATCTGAGTCTCGGACACGGCTCCAACGATTTTCATGAAATTTAGTATGCAGGGGGTTTCGGGGGCGATACATCGATCTAGCTAGGATTAATTTTTCGAAAATGTCGTTTTATCCGTGTTTTTAGCCAATGAAAAACTGCTACGATAGACTCTTTCTGACATCTATTGGCGAGTAGCAACACTAAAGCTACTTCAGTAGATGTGGTTGTTAAGCTGCATCTAAATAATAATTTCTAAAAACACGATTTCTCAAAAAAATACCGGACAAAGCTCGGTCATCCGGGTACTAAATTTAATATGAAGACCGGTAAAACGATTTAATAACATATTAGCTACGTTCAGGAATTTATTTTATTTATTTATTTAACCGTTATTGACCACAATAAAAAAAATAACGGTACAAATGGCGAGCTTAATGCTTAATGCATTCTCTACGAGCTAACCATTGGACAAAAGAGAAATGCGCGAACGGCGGTTAATAAAGTAAATTATATACATACATACAAATACCTACATAAAGCAAAGCAAAGCAACAACCCATAATTGTCCCACTGCTGGGCTCGGGGTCTCCTCTCACAATGTGAGGGGTACAGGCCATAGTCTATCACGCTGGCCAAATGCGGATAGGAATACCTACATAAAATATACATTGTATTTGTATATGATACACATACAAATATACACAACATAATTTCATTAATACTGAAGTTGTGCGCTTAGTACGTACACTCGACAGTTTTGTTTATTCGTAACTATAGTCCATATTCCAGGCGAGCATTGTTGCGATTTGCAGGGTTCCGTTCAATGTTGTTCTGTCTGTCTGTCAACTGTCTTTTTATCAGTAGCGCGTGGAGGTATCAAGTTGAAATTAAGAGTATGTAATACTGAGGTCTGCTGTGCAGTCCCTTAGATCTGTGAACAAAATCAAGCTTTTAAGTCAATGCAATCAAAAGATACGGCCGTTTTTGTCGCTGAGCCATTTATGTATTATGTACATTAAAGCTTTCCTCTGAGATTAAAGTATAGAAAAACTTGGGAACTCTATACATGTTAAATCAAAGATTTTTGAAATAAAATAAACTAAACGTGCTGTTTCTACGTCAGTTAAGAGCCTAACTTTCTTAACCGCGTATGCAGCTGAACTCAGTCTCCCAGACAAAGCTTCAATATGAGGAGGACTCCATTATAACCGTGAATCTATAGTAAGGCCAAGGAATTTTGTTGAATTTACAAGGTCAAGTACTTCCTTATTCGTCGCCATATTGGCATATACTGGATATCCGGCTGTAATGCGACATGCGATAGAACAAAAGTTTCGCTTTAAAAAAAAACAACTATAACTATTCAAGTTGGTACCTGTTTTACATTTGGTAAAGTGAATTTCATACATTTCGTTTTACTGGCCGATGCTGCATAGAATAATGTGTAGATACTACATAGTTACATACATAGTACTTCCACCAACCCGCAGTAGGCCGTGGTGGAGTATGGCCCGTGTCCCTCTCAATCAATTTGTGAACGGAGGCCTTTGCCCAAAAGTGACACATTAATAGGCTGATGATGATGACAACGTACATACGTACGTACTTCTTGTGGAGTGTGAGGACTTCCATCCATCTTGAGCCAAAACCACCCCCTGCTCAAGGGGCACCCTGCTGTACAACGGAATGGCCAACAGTTCCTTCCCCAACACACCATATCTCTAGTATCCCATCCTACTCATGTATGATACTCGTTAGTCACCTATTTGCTTTTTAATTTGAAATACTTAAACCTACTCATTAATCTGAAATGCCGACGTTGCCAACACTTAATCGCAAATTAGCAAAGCGCAATACTTACATAATTCATATGGTTGTCGTGCGCGTGCACTGTGCATCCACCACGGGTCGCGTGATTCCAGTAACTGCTTCGTACAGATTATTCAGCACATTGCATAATTTGTGCTTCACGTCACATCGTATCGATCGGTATAGAAATAACTCGCGCGTCCATCGTCTCTATAAATGTCGAATGGCTAAGTGATATACAAAACTTTCGTTTTTAATGTGCTGTTTTATTTTGTTGGTATGACGGGTAGTTAAGTATTTATCGTAGTGCTGGGAATAAGTCTGCTCTTAGTAAGGGACTATTGTATATTAGGAGAAGACATTTGAATTAGGTTCCAAACAGAACATAGGAATAGGTAGGTGTAGGTACAGTCACGAGCATAAATATATTACTATGGGCACGTCAGCAATAATATCTACCCCAAGATGTGTTCAATAATATCTGTCTGCACGGACGCAGCAAAAATATCTGATATTCATAGACACCATATTAAAGTGACGACAAAATTATCTGATAAAAAAAGTACATCAAATAATTGTGACAACCGCCCAAAGCAAAAATATGTGACGACATTAGTCACAAAATAATGTGATCACTCTTAGAGTGCAAATATATTTTTGCTGTTCACTAATTCTATGTTTCTGTAAGCATTTACATTTATTCTTCAATCATAGATAAATGTATGATGTTCTAAAGCAAAAATATGTGACGACATTAGTTACAAAATAATGTGATCACTCTTGGAGTACAAATATATGTTTGCCGTTTACTAATTCTACGTTTCTGTAAGCATTTACATTTATTCTTCAATCATAGATAAATCTATGACGTTCTAAAGCAAAAATATGTGACGACATTAGTTACAATATAATGTGATCACTCTTGGAGTACAAATAAATGTTTGCCGTTTACTAATTCTACGTTTCTGTAAGCATTTACATTGTTTCATATGCATTAATATATGACGTTCAATAGTTGGCAAAAATATCTGACGTAAATCTTTTATTATTTTTATACATTTGCCCGACTGCGCGACGCAAAGAAGGGTAATGTGTTTATCAGTCTATGTATGTATGTATGTATGTTCCTATGTGGCGTTATAGAGATCAAATGGCTTGACCGATTTTGATGATTCTTATATCAATCGATACGCCTTAATCTTGCGAGTGTCATTAAAGACATGACAATAATCAAAAACCACAGGGACAACCAGACACCTATTGTCTAAATGAAAAAAAAAAATTGACGACCTACGTCAAGTGGGGTATCGCTAAATAGGTATTCAAAAATTATTTTTAGGTTCGTTTCATCATTTTTAATTTTAAGTGACAGCTTAGGATATGTAACGATTTAAAATTGGTTAAACAACCATTCTCGTTAATTTACTAACTCTCTTAATGAAATAACAACATTGCGAATTTTACCGTCTTATAATCCTAATATAGAAGTCAATGAATCCTAACTAAAAAATGTAAAAAAATAGTTAAAAAAAAAACAAAAACCCGACAGCGTAAAAAAACTAACTGTCCCGACTGCCTATGTATGGTCCTTCTAAACCCATCAAAAATCTCATATGTTTTTTTTTATCTTTCTTTTATTGCATATCCTCTACTAGTACACTACTCTATGTTCTTGTTACATTTTCATATAATACTTTTATTTGCGGTCAGACATTGCATTAGGCAGCTGCGACGGTTTGGCAACGTCGCCAATTTGGAAGCGTAGCGAGCTGGCAACGTCGCCAGTAAAATGTACACGTGCATTTCACTCACTCAGTGTCCAAACCTGGAATGCTATTCTCTTTTGTAACTTGACAGCGGAGTTTCAAAATTGACGTTCGAGTTCTAGGATCACTTCACTTCGCAAGTGCCGTACTAGATGATTAGAGGATGACATATTTATTATTCTCGATCATCGAATTACGTCACCGTCGAAGCTCGTGTCCAATTGTCAAACGAAAAGTTAGTCAAGAGCTATCTATCGCGTTCTCGAGTAAACTAAAGATTTTTGAAATAAAAATAAGTTATTTTTGTTATATTTTAGTTATTAAGTACTAATAAATACCATGGCTCGTTTATTTGTGTTCAATTATTTATTTAATTTTACCGATTCGTTTATTCATACCGAGGCGAGGCCATCTTTAGTCGTTTGACGTTTGAGTTCGAGACTCCCTTCACTTCGCAAGTGCGTACCAAATGATTCGAGAATCACATATCAAGATCTCGGACTTGAACTTCAATTTTGACACTCATCGCGGAATCCGCTGTCAAGTTTTAAAACTGAATAGCCCTGCTGCTGCCAGTATCAGTGTCCAAGCTGCCAATACGGACGCGCACGCGTGTTTTTTTTCACAAAACTATTTTATTTATTATTCTTATTTATGTTTTTCACATAACACGGTTCCATTTTTCAATAATGAGTTTCGATACAGAAAGGTTTATTGTAGAAATACAAAATCGTCCATGTTTATGGGATACCGCAAGAACTGATTATTCCGACCGCAATTTAAAAATAAGATGTTGGGACGAAATAGTCAATTAATTTAAATAATTTAAAAAAGATATGAGATCTGAGAAAACTGACTAACAGAGGGTAGGCTGCTCTTTTGGCTACTCTTTTGGCTACCTTCGAACGCCAAAGGTAGCCGTGGCAACTACGCCGGCGACGTCGCCATGGCGTCCCGGTGAGGTAGGGCTCTGCTACTTCTCTTCAGTCAGTTCGATTATGATGTCAGGAGTGGACGTAGCCAGTCTCCACTCAGGGAGCCGTTATGTGGTTACACTTCCAAATTGGCTACATTGCCACACCATCGCCAAGTGAGGTAGCCGCCATGCATTTCAATATAAACTATTTGGATACGTGACCGGCGACATCGCCATGGCGTCCCGGTGAAGCACAGCACTTATTCTCACAATATGTAACACCGCGGTGAGTTTTCCCAACTATTGAACGTCATAATATATTTATCTATATGATTGAGGAATCAATGCAAATGCTTACAGAATTAGTAAACGGCAAACACATATTTGCACTAAAAGAGTGATCACATTATTTTGTAACTAATGTCGTCACATATTTTTGCTTTGGGGGTTGTCACAATTATTTGATGTACTTTTTTCGTCAGATAATTTTGTTGTCACTTTAATATGCTGTCTATGAATATCAGATATTTTTGCTGCGTCCGTGCAGACAGATATTATTGAACACATCTTGGGGTAGATATTATTGCTGACGTGTCCATAGTAATATATTTATGCTCGTGACTGTACATTCTAAATCGTTATGTTCATCTCTCGTTTAATGATATCTTGATACTGCAGCAAATTTGAATTAGGTACGAGTAAGTAGTGTAACGAGTAACTAAATAGTTATACACTTTTGGTACAATGAATCCGCTAAAGTTTCTTTCTTAGGTACATTATTCTAGGTTTACGCTATTGCTTTTTAAAATAGTATTTTGGTTCCAGTTAATAAGTTAAGTTTCATCATAATATAACATCAGATAACACTTCTTCGTTAGTTACCGTGATTGGAAAATTAAAACAGATTGGAAAGTCGAATATTGTGTAATTTCACCGTGCATGTTAATTTCCGCGCTACTTTTAATAATAATTAAACCCGGTTATGTGTGTAATAAAATAACAGTAAACATATCGTATTTCGTACGAAAGCCTGTAGTAATAATTACAGTAATATTAACAGTACAATAAAATTATACCGAAACGTAAGATGGGTATATTGGGAAGTAAAGCTTTATGTGTAAAAATTCTCGTGAGATGTACGTTGTAGGTATACATGATAAATAGCATGTATAGTCCGGTCAATTTAGACATTCGAAGGTGCATAAATTCCCAACAAGCTGAAAATCAGTAAGATTGTTCAAAACATAATTATAAATAAAATTTTTAAGTTCCCCATTATTCCCATGTATGGAAAAAAATATATTCAAGGTCAAAGGTCAAAAAATGAGTTTTTCGCGATTTTCAGCAAAACGGTAAGTTTTGTCATAAAGTACCCCAGACAAAAATTGTAGATTATAAAATTATCTATAAAAATGTATCAAAACTTTTTTTCCTACGAGCCACCGTTTCTGAGATATAACGATCAACAAACCCACATGTTGTACCGAATATGGCCCGTTTTAACATCATGATTTGATTTGATCAACTACAACGAGTAATGTTTAACAACATACATGAGTCAGTGTCGTTATTGATATCATTAAAGTAGGTAAAGAATTGTTAGCAATATTTTATTATATTCAGTGCACGGACCTAAAAAAAAGACGGACGTAATCCCAACAACAAATTCAGTGAAGCACCCATAGTAATACCAACTCTCTATTCGTACAAGTACACACACCCACATTGACACCATACTGCGTCAATCGCGAATCAAAAATTACGCACACATGGTAAGCGGGCGGCCATTGCTATGCTTCACTCTCAATTAGACGAGGTTACGTCCGTCTTTTTTCAGGTCAGTGATTCAGTGATATGAATGTAATTTTTCACAGAAAAACAGTACAAAACTTGTACGTGCTTATATTGTACCAAAATTCTTATTATGTATTAAAATATCCACGAAGTAATTTAGATTCCACACCTGACTTGTAATACCGTAATACGACAAGTTAAAAGTTAATTTAATATTCATTATTCCCAGACATAATCAATCTCCGACACCTTACCCTGCTAAGCTGTTTGACGCTGCAACTAATTAAACGGCAGACAATGGTGTTAGCTCACGTCGCGGTAAGCGCTAAATGCCAGGTGGATTGTACGTTCAATAGATGTTTGCGAAATACTGCTCTGATTAGTCTCTATAATGTGCTTAAAAGCAAAAATTTACCAGTTCATAGTCATGTGACATGACAATCATATTTCAGTTGTCACACAGAAAAGATCAAAGGTAGTATAAAAATTCTATACCAAGTTAAACAAAACATAAATTTATAAATGGGTGTAGTTGTTACCACAAGGGTAATCCCTCAAATTCTACATCGGTATTGCGAATCTAACTGTTGAGTTCCAGATATAAAAGAAATATTAGAAATGAAGACAAATTGATTTTACAATATTCTCCATGTAATTATAACTTCATCTAATTCAGAGGACACGAGAATCGTTTAACAATTCACAATGGGACGCTGAAATGTTATTTTAAACTCAACTATCGGGAAACATTATGAAAACACAAACGTAATCGAATGCCCAAACCGCAGAACACATCAGGTATAAACATATCGGTTTCAGGGCAAATATGTAACGGGCACCCGCAAACCGATATAATTGGACGAAATGTTAATATTGCATTCAGTCAAATCATTTGAGGATACGATACAAATTTTATTTACCGTACGCAACATGTTTTATACTAGAAATGCCTATAATAAAAACTAGGATGCGTACAAGCTAGAAGGAAAAGCATAAACTCAAAAAGAGTGACCATGGAAATATGAGCATATGCAGCAGGTGAAGACGACTCATGAACTGAAGAAAACAGCATTCGTTCGATTCAGAAGACTGAACTAGACGTCAGAATGGCGCTGAGGCTTATGGTAATGGTGGCATATACTTCTTAAGGCTGAATATTTTATACATAATATAAACTTAAAAACATTTTACAAAAAAAAACCTAAAAATCAAAGTAGATTTGTAAACAGTTCCTTAATTTTATTGGCAGGTCCTATATTGAAATTATCAAACGTTTCTGGCCAGCCTTTAAAATATTATAAACATTGAATTATTAAAAAAAAATTATACTGCTAAAATGTTTATCGTTTTGATCTTGTAATAGTTATCTTTCTAGCAATATGTAGCAAAAACTTCCAAATAATTTTATGAGTAACTAATGGTAGTAGTTAGGCGCTTCGATTAAAATTAGACTAACGTGTTTAATTTTAATGAATCACAGGAAATCCCTTTAGTCACTGTCACTAAATATGGAAAGATCTCAATTACTCATCAGGACATCTGAGAGCTTCCAGAACGTTAATACTAATGACACATTCTCAAGAAATAACATTCAACACGGCTATCATCTACTCGGTAGCATTTTCAATACACTCAATTACAATTAGAAGACAAAACCACACTGCAACCTAGTCATCCAAAACCCATAGTGTTACATACTGAAAGTAATAAATTCATATAGTCTCAATTCACTTCAGGGCAAGCTTTCATGTGACTGAAAACATAGGTTGTTGTATCACGTCTGTCACAACCAGTTTCTTCATAAGACTAACCACAATACGGTCACCAGCAAACCGCATTGTAAGGCCACGGTCGATGGTCGCGTAGAATTACCTAATGGTTGAGAATATTGTCTACTATATGTATGGTAGTTCAAAGTGAAGGCACTGAGGCAGAAAATGTATGGTAGCCTGAGAAAGTCTTATGTAAATAACTAAACGCTCACACATACCCGTGTTGGGGGAAGCATGGACATAGAAACTTAACACGTCATATACACCCTTGATACAATCACTCCGTCACTAGAATGTCTCCGGAAATCGAACTGGACCCTTCGACAGGTAGTGTCAATACTGTCAATACCAATTGGGCTACGGGGTCGTCAAAGCGAAATAACGAGGAGAGTCCTCTTAAAAGCAGGAATAAGTGATTGAGAGGCACTGATGCGTTCACAAGAGATCCTTCAACATATACGCTGTACGGCTGCTGAAGCGGTTCTAGGGAAATATGCGGGTTTAATGTAAAAATATCCCGGTGTTCGTTCGCTCTCTAAAGCGGGCGAGTGTCATTCGATGATTTATCCACGATAACACAGAGTGTTCATTTAAAATAGCGGCATCCCTTTTGATAGCGCTATTGTGACTTTTTTGTGATGTAAGTACAAATTTACGATTTTCGAATTTTTTTCTTTATGTCAACGGCAGTTACCCCATATATATGATTGATTCTCTTACGAGGATCATAAAAAAAAACTGTATAAGCGGCTGCATCTTTTGATTGATTTGATCTAGAAGTTTGATTTTTTCACAACTCCAAGGGTTACAGACCTAAGTAGCTATTGGATTCCTGAGAAAAAGGGGGTCTACAGACAGACGGTCACAAAAAAAAACCGACAACAAAATGGAAAAGAACCCTAAAAAGTATCTGATATTAAATTTGTACTATTAACAGTAGGTATACGTTTTGGAGTAGGTATTTACTACTTAACCCAGATTTATAAATAACGTTGTAACACATTTAAACCACTTATTACCGTAACTTGGATAAAACGAAAAGAAACCATATTCACGGTTGACGGGCGTTGAGTTGTTAACGGTTATAAATGAATAATGTTTATTATACCTGAAGCTAATATATGCACCTAATTGGTGTTTTCATATACTGACCAATGGAGTAGCACTTAATGTTATTGTGACTTCGATTTATCTTCAGTTGTCGTAGCTTCTTACTAAATAGATCGATTTATTTCTCTTTTTTTGTTGAAGGAGTACACGAGAGAGATATGTGTCTATAAATTCATCAAACATAACTGATGAAGTCCAACATAAGTTGAAATCGAACATGAACGCCAAAACGAACGGTATATTAATTCAATTACCCGTAGCACTGTACGCCGTTAAAACAGATTCTACGCACGTCGCAATCAATAATTCAATTGCCACGACTGAGGTTATTTGTAAAAATGTACGCCGGCATCGTATGGTAATAATTCAAACATTACCACCATTTGCAACATATTTTTCCAGTCCGGTCGAATGTGTTCGAACCTATCAAATATTCGCTGAAACGTTTACAAACCAAATAAAAGGCGGTGGCAAATAAATTTTACTTTGAAACGGAGCGTACGGTACATTTTTATCGGAGTTGTTGACGTGTTTGCTTTGTAAATGTTTTTATTCGATTCGAGGGCCAGTATTTAGATGTTGATAAAACCCTGCATTGGTTGTAGGTATCTTTATTGCAAATATTAAAATGCTCCACTCTGTATTTATTTGTTTCCTTGTTATCTGTTTCTTCTATTTGTTTTTTCTCGTTTGCGTATTTATGAAATTGCTCATTGATCTTTTTTGCTCCACTTAATAGTAGTCTGGGTAATGGTGGCCATACACGATCAAGTATACTTGTCAAGTTTGCAGCTTGGCTTGACGCAGCATCCAGTAAACTTGATCGTGTATGTCCACGGTATAGCTATCTGTTCATATAGCTATCTCATGCACATTGGATGACGCGTCAAGTGAAACTCCAAATTTGACAAGTCAAACTGCAGACTTGACAAGTATACTTGATCGTGTATGGCCTCCATAACGCGCAATAAGTTAAGTCTGGGTAACGCGCAATAAGTTAGTGAAATCCTACTGTTGCCTTGAAGACGCCCACATCATAATAGGACGGAAATAGCCACGAAGGCACGTAATTCAGTCCTTCGCAGTTATAAAAGGAATACTTACCGTGGGTCCACTCGAGGCTTTGAAAAACTGTCTTCATACGATTTATTTGATTGGTTAGTTGTCGTAAATCTCGTCACACCAGCAACATAATCACCATAAATGCTAAGTTTACGATCTTGAGTACGCATCAGTACTAGCGTATAAACATAATTTGCTTACGACGTAGGACACACGTGTTGATCTCCGCCTACATAGGACCTTATACGGTTTCCGAGTGAAGCGCGGTAAAGATTGTCGTATACTGCGATAATTTCGTAACGTTAGCATGACTTTTTGTAAAAGATGCAACAGAAAGTAACTAATACGAAGAAAATGGCTATCGACGAGGACCTCTAAAATTATCACCAAATATCCATTAAACTCGTCCTTGTTACCTTGTAATTGGTTACCTAACATTTGAGGAGTTTCCTCAATTCATCATATTTAGATCCCATCATCAGAATTGAATTTGGATAAATATTGAAACAATGTAGAAGTATATCCTTTCAAATAAAAAAAAATATTTTCAAAATCGTTTGATAAATGACGGAGTTCAAACATTTAAAACATAGGAATCCAAAATTTTTTGAAGTTGATTAGAATTTTTTAACACGTAGCAAACAAAATGGGTATTGGGTACACTCGGATAGCGGTATTAAAAAGAATTAATGGTATGTAAAGTACCCAACTGGAGACCCAGATCCACTTTGATGCAATCTATTAAATATTGATAAACAGTGGAAACTGTCACGCAAATACCTACTTCTTTTCAAAGTTTGTTTTGTCGATCTAAAAATTTAAGACCTTTTAATAAAGCTTGTCCTTTTCCACTTCGAGTAAACAAATACTCGTAAATACGTTGCTGCGTATAAAAATATGCTTATTTACTCTACTGTTATTGGTACAAACTAATAAAAATATTGTTGTGTACGTGAATCCTTACAAGATTACCATATGTGGAGCAGCGATAAAACTTTATTTGAGGTTACAGACCGCGCATGTTACTTGCTTGGTTCAATGTCAAATCATGTTTTGATCAAACATTTGATAATTATGATGTTTGTGCTATAGACTTGATATCTTTCATTTGTAGCGTTATGTAGTAAGGAATTCTTTAAGGATGTCTAAGGAGAATGTAATTAATTTTTGTGTCTTTCTGGTAATTGAGAGAAATAATTCAGATTCAGCAAACAATACGGTACTACTGTGACGACTGACGGCCATATTTTATTATAATGATCCTATTGCTCGGCGCTCCTTTGTTACTGGTACTTAAGTTTTAGAAACAAACGCAAATGTAATCCGTAATATAAATTGGCAATTTGTGTAGTTCTTGAAGTGCTCTATTGTGATAACATCATTAATCAAAGTCCCATAATTTTTACTTTGACATGTTTTTATATCATCATATTATGATGTTATGGTCTCCATATGCCTCAGTTTTTGAAACTTTTCTATCAAAGAAGATGGACTTAATAGATGTTCGTTCAGTGTAATCGACTACAACAATATGTACTATATATTATTATCTTATTTATGTCATAAATTATTAATTAAAATTAAAAAGTTGGGAAAATTATCAAGTACTAAATTTCCCAACTTTTACTTATTATACCCTACTTCTCTATTATGTTTGTTTGGATTTAAGATGAGTGTTTCAGATTTATAGTTCTGACTTCTGGGTCCTACGTTGTTCTAATAAACTAATTTCACAATCGTCGCCATATGTTTTTGTATCGAATTCGCACTCACTGTTAGTTCTAACGATATCTTTACAGCAGTTGCCATGTGAACAGTTGGGATTACTCAATATTTACTTACTTCTGTCGTCTTATTTGTTAGTTCTCAATTTGTTTACCCTTGCGGTACATGTTGGTCACTGCGTCATGTCACTACACAAATATTTTACAACAAACCACGTGGGAGTACCTGTATTCAGTTAACGCATTCTGTGTTACTGGTTTATTTAAATCGTACCGTTCCTTAATTCCAGTTTGAACCTTATTATCTCGTGTAATACGGTTCTGGGTGATTGTAACAAATTGAGGATGGTTAATAAAGTTGATTACTTGGACGCCGGTCCTTCCCACGTATGTCGCAAAAACGCGTTAGGCTTGATCTTTATCCTCGTCATTAGGATTCATTATTAGGTTTATGTTGTGTCATTTAATGTATTCAAATCCAAATAAATGTATGCTTCAATTTATTTTATTCACCTCAAGCTTTCAGAATTTAGTACGAGTGTTTTAAACTGATTTTTTATAGTAGAGCTTAGGGCATGATAGGTTACTTCTTTTTAATTTTAATCAATGCGACTATGAACCGTAATTTTATCATATATAATATATGATTCTTTTTTTCACTCATAAATGGGTCATAATTTTAATTTGAGCATTTACAGCTGTGAGTAATCTAATGTTTTAAAATTTACAAGCTGGTCTGCAGCAAGTAAAAGTGTGTTTGTTTTTCCTACTTTCAAATTAAAACAGAGCGACTGATTGGCGTGAATTTTGTATGGAGATATTTGGATAGCTGGAGAAGAACATAGGCTTATTTTACTTCGTGAAATTGTCAAATTCATATTGTCACGTATATTATTCTTCTTTGCCCTATCGGCGAAGCCGTGAGTAACAGATACTAAGATACAAACTATTAAAATCATGTGAATAAAGTTGGTATCTTTTCCGTGACGAACGTGACGAATTCATTTGTGCGGTTCCGTTACTCATGTGAACTTTCTTTTTTAATATTGTACTATAAAATTTTATTAACCTTCAAAGAAAGTGTTTGGGTCACTAGCAATCGCTTGTTATAAATTCTGTGCTTTGTCATGCGCAGATAGATAAAATCAAGTAATTAGTTTTCATTTTTAATCAGAGAAGTAGAGATTTAAGTCTTCGAAATACGAATAATTTAATGTTTGTGTTTCCTTTTTTGTCCGGAATATAATTTAAGATAATAGTTTCTTTACGGCTTTTCTTCTCCTCCATGACATAGAACCTTTCCGAAAAGCTGGTAGATTAAAAAAAGAACGTGCATAAATTTTAATGTATCAGTGATACCTACATGATTAAAAGATTATTTCATTTCATATCCAGAGTATTATCTTTTTACACAGTAGGTAGGTACATACAAATAGTTTTGCTATATGTTAGTCAATATTACTGCCTTCACAATCGTTCCACTTTTTTCAAATATAAGAATTGTGGTTAGTAACAGTAAGTATCTAATAATAATGTCAAAACCAAATTATGTTAATCCCATACGAATTCAACACGAACAAAATTAAATGTTCTTACTTCTGCCATTATTAGATACGACGCAGAACCACAGTACTGCCGAAAGAAAGACCTTGCATTAGTATGAAGGTCAATAAGCTAACCGCGACATTGAACTTGGCCAGTTTTCGAGTTGCTGCTTTCACGCGCAACGTTATAATTACACGCGTCCGTTCTCTGGCAAGCGTAAATATGTCGAGTAACTCGAGTAACATTTTGTGCGGAATTATCTACTTTATCAAGTAGTACCCGGTCTTGCTTACCTTTAGAAATCGTATTGTTTTACGTTTACAAATCGCACCCTTAGAATGAGAGTGACCTAACTCAAAAATTGGAATTTGTGGGAAATGAGCAAGAAAGTTTTCAAAAAAGTATATATCGATGAATAGAGCGATCAATGAAAGTGACCGATTATTAGGTTGTCCTTTTCTTACTCATAATTCGAGCGCTTTTTCATCACAGGGTTTTAGGGTACGCATTTTAAGGTAAGTTTATAGCAAAAACAGAAATTACAGGAATTTTGAGTTAGGTCACTTTCATTTTAAGGGTGCGAAATAATATCTGCACTCAATTTTACCCCTGGGTGGGTAATGTTTTTCGCACGTATCTTGTATGTAATTTTCTTTAATACCTTATTCTTTGCTGTGCACTGTTGGCGACTTCAGGTGCATCATATTGTGTAATTTAGGATGGTAATTAGTATTATTCAGAAAACTTAAAATTTGTCTCCATAGACATGAAATAAAAATAAAAATGTATGAGAAAACTAAAATAAATATAATGAAATAAATATATATTTCTTTCTTCTTCTTTTCTTTCTTCAAAACCTAACATTTTCGGTTTTTAACCGTTCATATCCTTATGTTATATTTCTTATTTATAATCTGTTTGTCAATATCTGTTTTTTTTTTATTGGTCGTTCCACTTTTGTTAAAAGTAAGAATTGTGGTCAGTAAACAACAAGTATCTAATAATAACATTAAAACCAAAATTTGTTTATCGCGTACGAATTGAACACAATACGAACAAAACTAAAATTTAATAATAAATACACTTTATTGCTTTAAAAAGATTATTACGATACTAAGTTGCCACAGCCTCCTTTTAGCACAAGAGTGCCTGTAATAGGAGCCTCTGCTCTTCCAATGGCTATAATTAATTATCTTAGTTTAAACTAAAATTATTTCATTTACAAAGTAAATCATATCCTTAGTATACTTATAAATTTTGTGCTATGTTGTGTATGTGCTGTGTTTGTGTGTTTTTTTCTCTCCATAAATATAAAATGAAAATGTATGAGAAAACCTAAAGTTTTCGTTTTTTAACCGCTTATTTCCTTATATTATATTCCCTATTATAATTTGTTCACCTACTTCGCCAAGCAAATTTCACATTTTTCTGACCGATACATTCGAAGAAATTGGTAAGTGTCAAGCGGACAGATAATAAACACTTGAAACATATTTCTATAAGAGTTCTGTTCAATCCGGTGTTCGAACAGAGACAGTATTTCTTCAGTATCATGTAAGTGGGTTATAGTTTATGGCAGCTGAAAATCCACCCTTCGCATTAGAATATTGGATAGTTATATCGTAAATCATAGAGCCAGATGCAGCAGAAAGCGTTAGCATATTTACTACCAGAGACCAAGGTCACTATGTCTTTCCTTTAGATAGATAGATAGATAGATAACTCTTTATTGTTTGCACACCACAGAATAAACAATCATACAAGGAGAACAGAATAAATAAGAAGGACAAAACAACAGGCGGCCTTATCGCTTCGTAGCGATTTTAGCCTTTATATTTAGGTTGTAAATTGCAATATTATTTACTTTATCAACATAGTCACAGCACTCACAGCCCACTGTGTCTCTACTGGGTTCGGGTCTCTTCTCAACGTGGCCAAATGCGGATTGGCAGGCTTCAGAAATATGAGAACATTATGGAGAACTCAAAGATTCCTAAACCTAGCAAGTGATAGCCTAGCGGTTTGAACATAAACTCGTAAGAGGCAGAGTTCGAATCCTGAATTTCTAAAAATATTGTGTGTCGCCGATGTCCATGGACGAAGATACCCACTTACCATGAGGTAGATCGTCATCTTTTGTTGCGTATTTCACTACACTTGATTTTAATTAAATATCCACTCCTACAGAAATGTCGTTGTATGGTTTGGACGCCTTGGCAAAAAAAGAGTGTAATAATCTACCACCAAGTTTGACGACCTGAAGAAGACAGCGGATATACGCTGGAATCAGATGGCTCTGAGTTATACCAGTTCGCTAGTTAGTTTTTTTTAGTCGTCCTTTTTTCGTTTGTAATAACTTATTTTAATTATTAATAGTGTTAATTTTTATAGTAAGAAACTTCTTTTCGACTGCAGTGGCGTTCATATCATGTGTGCTTTCACTTCTTTTCGTTTCAAAGTAGCGTTCTCTTCTTGTGTTTTAACTTCATTTCGTTCGTTGTAGCTTCATTTCGTTTATAATTACTTTTCCGCATTAGCAGTGACTGTAGTAGCATCAATTTCATTATTAGTAGTCTAGTTCAAACTTTATCTGTTTATTGGTATTTTTGTTCCCGTTGAACTCTACTAGGTTCCACGAAACTCAATAGGACTCGTTGATTTAAAATTAATTACTTATTTTTCGATATCAATTCAATTAAGACGACCATAATCCTCTGTCACCTCTCCATCTGTGTTGTATAAATTACCGTCGCTGCACGTTTCCATTACAGTATGGAAGCCAATCCTCATATTTTATTAATGGGATTATAATTAACCCCCTGCATAATGTCGGCCCGTGAAAATTTGATGAGCTCGTTCGGTAATACTCCGAATAGCTGTCCTACTGGCACCGTTAGCTATTTTAATATTGCTCGGGTTTGATTTTTAACCGACTTCAAAAAAAGGAGGAGGTTCTCAATTCGACTGTATTTTTTTTATGTTTGTTACCTCAGAACTTTGGACCGGGCGAACCGATTTTGATGATTCTTTTTTTCATCGAAAGCTGGTGGCTGTCATGTGGTCCCACATAAATTTTATTGAGATCTGACAATGGCATCCATGAGAAAACCACATAAGTCGTAAATTTGTGTTAAGATGTGCGCGACAAATTGACGAATAACTCAATATCACGCCAACCGATTTCGATGATTCTTTTTAGGGTTCCGTAGCCGAATGGCAAAAAACGGAACCCTTATAGATTCGTCATGTCTGTCTGTCTGTCTGTCTGTCTGTCTGTCTGTCTGTCTGTCTGTCCGTCCGTATGTCACAGCCACTTTTCTCCGAAACTATAACAGCTATACTGTTGAAACTTGGTGAGTAGATGTATTCTGTGAACCGCATTAAGATTTTCATACAAAAATAGAAAAAAAACAATAAATTTTGGGGGTTCCCCATACTTAGAACTGAAACTCAAAAATGTTTTTTTCATCAAACCCATACGTGTGGGGTATCTATGGATAGGTCTTCAAAAATGATATTAAGGTTTCTAATATCATTTTTTTCTAAACTGAATAGTTTGCGCGAGAGACACTTCCAAAGTGGTAAAATGTGTGTCCCCCCCCCCTGTAACTTCTAAAATAAGAGAATGATAAAACTAAAAAAAATATATGATGTACATTATCATGAAAACTTCCAACGAAAATTGGTTTGAATAAGATTTGATGAGTAGTTTTTTTTTAATACGTCATAAATCGTAAACCGCAAAAAACATTGATCAAAGTTACAACGAACTACAAGAACTTTTATATTATGTTACTTGCTGCTACGGAACCCTTCATGGGCGAGTCCGACTCGCACTTAGCCGCTTTTTTTAATCGAAAGCAGGTGCATGTCATGTGGTTCCACAAAAATTTGAACGAGATCTGACAAGTACTTTTTGAGACTTTGAAGTCGGTTATTTTTTGTTAGTAAAATTTATAGTGGCACGAATAAATGTGTCGGGTGAATTAGAACTTAGAAGAACTGTTTTAATATGTTTGATGTAGAGATACAAAAATGAATGATTAAAATTTAGTCGTCCAGTATCGAGAACAGTGCTCAAATTATAAATTCATTTCGATCCTGCTAATTCTGCTGCAGAATTCTGGGTTGCGGTAACGTAGAACATAAAGGAAGCCACAGCACTCAAGATACGAGAACAATTTATTCGTCATAGTTCTTCAGCTGAAAATCGAACCCGAAACCCCTGGTTCGTCAAGCAGAGTCCATTAATTGGGCTACACTTTCGTCAGTGGCAGTGTTTATAAGTGATAATAGCCCCTCTTCTGGATGAAGAATAACTTAGCTAAATGTGAAGTCCAGTTCAGTTTGTAAGGTATTTCTATAGTCTTCGTATTTTCGTATGCATATTGGCACTATGTTAGCGAAAAAATTAAGAACGCAAAAAAATCTTAATTGAGGCTTTAACTTCAAAGTGGCGCAATTCCTCATTGAGTGTGGTCTATCTTACAATGATCGAGGAGCGTGATGAGAGAGGCGTCAGGTCATTCTTTTGAAGATCGCTGAGGTCTGTTCCAGTTTACCATGGTAGGTACTCGAGCGTTGTGGTGGATCTTTTATCTGAATGGTTAGCTATAATCAACTGTTTTGAAATAATAATATCTTTCGGTTGCCATGTCTGAGACGTCTCTCACGGATGGGAATGTCTCCCATCCTTTCCGGCAACAAATAACTAATGTTTATGGTGTCCATAGGAGGCGATAACCATTTACCATCAGGTTGGTCTGCTTCTCTGTCGGCTACGGGCTATTTACTTTGAAATAATGTATATAAATATAATAGTTTAAAAACTAAATACACGGTTATATATTATCAATGTAGATACTGTAGATAACAATTGGGACTGTGCTGTTAACCATTAAGGAGTTCCCTCGGCTAGAGCCAAACTTGGGAGTAGTATCAAGTCAAGCTTGTCACAAAAATGCATTGTCATCAGAACTAAAGCAATGTGTAAAATTTCAACTCCTTAGGATAGGTAAGTGGAAGTAGGTCTAGTTAGGCTTGCAAGATATGACCCAAACAAACAAATAAATAAACAAGGCAAGCTAAATAAAACCGTCTAAAAAAATTTACTAACAAAAAATAACCGACTTCAAAATTACTCAAAAACGACTTGTCAGATTTCGCTCTAATTTATGTGGGACCACATGACAAGCACCTGCTTTCGATTAAAAAAAGAATCATCAAAATCAGTTCACCCAGTCCAAGGTTCTGAGGTAACAAACATTAAAAAAAAATCCTGTCGAATTGAGAACCTCCTCGTTTTTTTGAAGTCTGTTAAAAAGTTGATGGACTTTCAGTCCATTTTACAGTATACAGTATATTGTATATCAACGTTTTCGTTTTAATCGAAGCTATATTGTTGTTAGCTAGGGATAAATGTCCACTTCCGACCGTGGTAGCAAAATCTTGTAGCTGGATTATAGATCAAAATCATTTTATTTTTCTAAAACCATAAGCTTTTAAGGCCCTTTACTACCGACTAATGGCTAACAGACGAAGTGCTGCTCGTGTTTAAATTAGGGTTTATGCGCCAGATTAGTTTCAGAGTGCCCCTGAGCTGCAAGGTACGATTTTAGTCACGTACGTTGCATGTGAGATCGTACAGGAACTTGCGAATTAGCGTGTTTGGAAAGTTCTACAAGTTTTAAGTGCTGTAAAATTAATGTTTTTGTCGCTTCTGCAAGTCTTGAATATTGAAGACGCATGGAAAGCTCTGCACCTAGTTCCGCTCAGGTTACTGAATATTTTTATAATGAATACTAGCTGACCGGGCAGACGTGTGTTGTGCCAAAAAAAATTAGGGGTAGAGGGATGAAAAATAGATGTTGTCCGATTCTTCACCCTAGCCGATATGCACGAAAAGATTCACGAAAATCGGTCGAGCCGTTTCGAAGGAGTTCAACTTCAAAAAAGCGTGACACGAGAATTTTATATATTAGACATTTATTTTTCTAAAAGATGTACTAAAGAGTTTCCTTCGCCCTTTTTCTTCTCCATGACAAAGCACCTTTCCGAAATGCTAGTACCTAGATTAAAAAATATGACGTACGTAGTAAGTATCAATGCATGTATGCCATACCTGCAGTTCGCTTATAACCTGTAACCGTAACCTGTCGTCCTATACCTTGACTGGGTACTTTTGTCGTATATGAAATAAAATATTGCTGCAAAGTCACTGTCACACTCCCGACTGCAACTCTGCTGGACGTTGGACTTTTAAAATTGAGAGTTAGACACCAAGTTGCCCAAGTGAAAAATAGCTAACTTCACACAACTTCGCGAACGTTATGGATGTAACGTAAGGTCTCGCAGATGTCAGATAAACATCCCTCGAGGGATATTCACCGCCATATTTTCCTTTAGCGAAGCAAGTGGTAAGTTCTAGTAGATAACAGAAACCTTACAGATGCATGAAGATAACATAAATGCTGCATATGATATGCATGAAGGGCTCGAACTGATAGAGCATGGTTATCACTTACAAGTATGTATTTAATCTGCTATATCCTTCTGCGTTTGTTTTTAAACTTTCATTTTTATTTTCACTTTTAACACTATTTCATTATAATAAACTCATTTGCACTATTCCCACGGTGTCCAAACAAGTTTAAGCTTATTAATAAGTACAATGCAGCCGGTATAGTTTTCACCCACAATCAACAGTTTCATCGGATGCGCGGGACCAACATTCCATGGCCATTGTTTGTGTTCACTAAACAACAATAAAAAAAACAATGCGCTAGTTGACTAGGGCCCTCGCCGACGACGACTTTTTGTAGCGATGCTGTCGCGCGTCCGCATCGATACAGCGGCGAAGCGGTCGCTAGCTGTGTGCCCTCGCCCACGGGCCGAGATTCAGTCGCGATACAAACGCGATACAAACGCGCTTCTGTCGCGATGCAAACGCGATTCAGTAACGGCACCATGGTAACTGCGATCGCTACAGTTGCAAGATACCGATGTCGTCCGACACGGTCGCGCGTTGAATCGATACAGTCGCGATGTTGTAGCGCGTTAGTAGCGCGTTGGAATCGCTTCTGTAGCGCGTTGCAAATGCGACTAACATGCGTTAGTAGCGATGCTGTCGCGCGTTCATGAAACGCGTGACAGCATCGCTACAAAAAGTCGTCGTCGGCGAGGGCCCTAAACGCTGTATGACTGAGTGATTAGTGTGCTCACATTTATTCAGGAATAGTTGAGTATCTCAAAAATTTTGAATGTCGGGTGGATGGGATAAAGTATACGTTAATAGATTAAGCGCTAAAAATCATTTATGAAGCTTTCATGATAACAAAGTTGCAGGCGCGGCTACCTATATGATATAGAAATCTCAACAATAAACTTTTGACAAAAACATGTAAACGAAACCGCAAATAAAAATGTAGCCGCTTCAGAAAAAGTCGCGAGTGAGGCCTGTGTAAATTAATTAACTCAGCAAAAAGCGCTACGACGTGTTGTTGTGATATGATTCTGCTTTTTACTTTCCATGTTCCCGGCATACTTTTTAGATGAGACCTTTGTTCGCGCCTCGTGTGAATTACATGTAAACGTGATACATGTCATACATCCGACTCGACAAGTGTGTCGTGTCGAAAGTTATGAGATTAAATGGACTTTGGATTGGGGTATCTTTTGTTTTTTATTGACGTAACTTTCTCAATTTTCTGTTTTCACGTTTTATGAGTTGGTGCGGCTGTTTTTTAATGAGAATTTATTAACTTTAAGACCTTGTCCAGAAGGGGCGAATTCGCCGCGATTCTCTCGTGCGTATTACGCGCGACCGTGGCGTTCAGTAAGAGCGTACCAAGGCACGAAAATTTTGGCGATCCATTTCTCTCGATATGTGCACCTCGCTCTGTTTTTCGCGCGTTAAGTGGACGTACAAGGAGTCTCTAGTATTTCGACTCGCGCGAATCACGCGCGAGTCGAGAGTCTGGCGAAGTGCACGCGATTTACGCGCGTATTTTGAATTCGCGCGATGCTTGTGGACGCAATGTATTGGCGCCTAGTATCTCGCGCGAAACGTTTCATCGCAAATTCACCCCTTCTGGACATGGTCTAAGAGGCATTTACGAGTATGTTGAGGTGATGGCTATGTAGCCAAATTTTGTACTTGATTACATTTGGCCATGGACATTAAATTTTAATATATAAAATGAGAAGTCGACTTGTTATATAGTCGTCATATTTTTAGCCAATAATTAGTGTCTGTGCTACCCGCGAGAACAATCTTAGAGCGGGGGTGTGTCACGGACCTGAAAAAAAAGACGGACGTAACCTCCTATAATCGAGAGTGAAACATAGCAATGGCCGCCCGCTTACCATGTGGGCGTAATTTTTGATTCGCGATTGAAGCAGTGAAGTGTCAATGTGTGGGCGTGTACTTGTACGAATAGAGAGTTGGTATTAATTACTATGGGTGCTTCACTGAATTTGTTCTTGGGATTACGTCCGTCTTTTTTTAGGTTCGTGGGGTGTGTACCTATTTAATTTTTATTAAATTTTATTCGTCAGTATTACCAACACAACCATATGTCATATATAATTGCTGGTCGCACTTTGAAGGTTGGAAATAGCAAATTGGAATAGAAGGATGGATTTCATAGAACTCCATCACTATTACATTGCCAACCCATAACAAAACCATACCATAAAATCCCGGACAACCGTGACATAATTATGTCCGAGAGTTGTTTAATGATTTGTTCCACCGAAGGCTGTAAAATAATAAATACAGATAATTTCTGGCCTGCTACTTTATAATTATCGATATTTAGTATGTATTTGGATATGACAACGCTGTTGCAAGTATTCATGCATATAAAAAAAGGGTGCGTGTACTTTTCTGCGCGCGTGAGAAGTCATACTTCTTTGACATACCTAATTAAATAAATATTTAATTTAATAACGTGTATCAGTTTTAATTATCTTTCAAAAACTATTTTTGTACTAAATAAAAATAAAACAGTGGTAACTAACGCCACCTCTTTACATAATATGAAGAATATATTGAGTAGCGCCATCTGTCCAGCAGTTAACGCAACAGTGCAGTGCAAACTTTTAACGCAACCTTGTTGGAAGTCGCATAACAAGGATAACTTCAAAATGTTGCTCGATGTATTACGTATTACGCTCGATGTATTGGGCACTCTGTTATCGATTAATATATTTGTATCCATTAATATATTAATAAATTAGGTTTAAACAAAACGTCCTATTTGACTTAGCTTCACGCACTCTCCAAAACAGAAACCGGAATCTCTCTAGAAATGTAGTCACTACCGGTTGTCCATCCCACCGACCGCGTCCGTAACTGCTTAACTCTGTTAATCACTTTGATCATCACAAACCTTCGTGCCATAATAGTTTCCATTAGATTCGGTTTGATAACTATTTATTCCTATTCCTATTATTGCTATACATAGGTAATATGTATAATATCCTTCTCTACTAATTGTGAAAGTTTGTGAGAATTTTTGTTACTCATTCACTTAATAATAATAATTCTTGACAAAAAATAACCGACTTCAAAATTAGGGATAACTCAAAAACTACTCGTCAGATCTCGCTCAAATTTAAGTGGGATCATATGACACCAGCTTTCGATTAAAAAGATTATTGCATCAACAATCGGTTCATTCACTCGAAAGTTCTTAGGTAACAAACAAAAAAAAATTTAAAAAAAAAACAGTCAAATTGAATACCTCCTCCTTTTTTGAAGTCAGTTAAAATCTACTGATCATATTTACATGAAATTTAGCACACATGTAGACCATATTCTGGAATAAGACATAGAGTACTTATTAACCCCGAAAAAAGCGGGCAAAGCAGCGGGCAGAGCGCTTCTTCCATATTTAATCGTTGCTCGCCTTGGTTCGTACAATACCTTTACCAGCCGTGTGTGTACAGTTGTACACGTTATACGGTACCCCTTTGTGTTACTGACAGCTGATACAATCTTTGATGTTGGACAATGGTCCGTACGGTTTAATGGCTCATACGATTTAATGCAAAAGGGCATTATGGAAATAAATTCATAGTTATAATGGACAGTTATGGAATAAACATGAAAGAGAAAAGGTTTTTGTTGAAAGGTTTTGAGTACACACGTACAAAAGGACGGAAGGTGTGTGGTTCGATTGGGCTGATATAATAAATAAATAAATAAATAAATAACGCCTCACATTCATAGCCCCACAGTAGGATACCTTGTGTCGTGGGTGCCATGGACAACACACAAGCCAAGCACGTCTACACCCAGACCGAGAACAGAAATTCAAACTCATCATTCAAATTTCTGCCTCGCTGGGAATCGAACCCAGGACCCTTGGTGCGGCGTTCCGAACCATTGCGCCACACGGGTCATTATGGTGGGCAGATAGAAGTACTTACTGCAGCTGCAACATGTTAGAGCAACAGCTTTTCTCTTTGAGCTAAACTTTGGCCATTTCCTCGTAGAGTGGTGGAGTGTACTTTATCACGCGAATAGATGCAAGGGAATAAGGCTTACCCTACTATAGTAACTCTTATGCGGTCGAATGACCTCTGGCATAGCTTAACTCCGCTATAAAACAGTAACAATCGAAATCATCAGCTTTCACGCCCTCTGAAGCATGGAAGCACTCAAAAAAATTTGCCTATACAGGTCTCCAATTTAAGCTTTGCCCACTAAGCCATAGCTGGGCACATGTCTGGCAGAAAAATATTCTTTGTATTGAAAAGTATGATACTATTCCCGTACGTTATAGTGAGCAGACTCATTTTAACGTCTGATCGTGGAGAAACTTGCTAAATTTGTAAATTGTACCATAATCCTATTTGAAGAGTATAATACGAGTATAGGTGTCTCTGGCATTACTATTAATGACAAGTTCTCAAAATTCTATATTATTTTATCCATAATTTTTGGTAAAGTAGATAATTTCAACAGGAATTACCATTATGTAACTTATTGGGCATTATGGATAGATAATTAGGACCGGTTTTTACCTCGGGTTTAAATTAAGGATGCTTCCTGCTTTTATAGCATACCCTATATAAATTTTACCTTTTTGTTTTCTTCCTTAATCAGGTAGTGCGCACTGACCTTGGTTAATGATGATCTGCTTAGGGATTTCAGTCTAGATTTGTTTAATTCAACGCCCACTGTTTTTCGTATATCGTCTGGAAACTGGAAAATACGCACAATCATTAATTACTGAAGGCGTATACTAAATGAATAAATTAGGTTACATAATCCGTTTTTTAATATAACTAGCTACCCCGGCGGCTGATATTGTTCTAAAATTTAGTAAAAGATGAACAATTTGGGGTAAATGTAGAAATTGAAATTTATAATTATGCACTCACTTAAAAGTAAACCCTAAGTAAGTGAGCTTATTGATTTTAGTAGTTCATTAATATCATTATTAGTTTTATTATTCTCCATGGGTTCCGCCTGAATGGCTACCAACCTCTTGCTTGGGTAGCCGTGAAACGACTCGTCTGGGCTGGAGAGTCAATTCTTTCTTTCTTTTTCTTCTCTCTTGGCTTGCTACGTATCAGTGATGCCTTTGGTAGCGATAATAACCACTTACTATCAGGTGAATGTCCAAAAAAAACTAAATTTCACATAAATATCTACAGTAAAACGAATGCTATGTCTGAAACCATTTCAAAGTAATCTAATTATTGCATCTGTGTAATGCATGTGCGAAGTGCATGCGTTATTGCATGTGTCAACTACTTGAAATTAAACCGCATGTTTAATGTTGGCCTTTTAGTACTTAGTATAAGTACTATTATTTCTTCAGTGCTTTTAGTTGATGAACGAGTCATTGTTCGGATGTTAATAAGGAGTTCAAATATAACGTACGGAGGTAGCAGTCTTTAAGTTCTATCAAGTTTGCCTCCGAATGAAAGCATTATCAGATATTTAGAAAATTACTTATTCGTTTAATGTTATTGGCGATATTATTCCTATAATTATTATTTTATACTTACTTACCATCGAAACAGTTCAGTACCATTATAATAAAAAAATCTTTATCTATAAACATAAAAGCTCGTCAATAACTACCAAATAAACAAATAGATTCACAAACATGACATTTTCTTTTAGCCTAATAGATTTGTTATTTCGTTATTTCTATTATTATTTTTCGTTTCATATTCGTTAGGTTTTCGGATTTCTGTTCGGAATACATTCCAGTACGTTGAGGATCGTCGGTTATTTTGTCGTTATTAGTATTCCAGCGGTCGCAATAGGTACCATGCTATACTACGCAAACATGTCCATAGTGTCCATACTGATAAGGAAGCTCTCACTAACTACTAGATAGCTCTACATATAGTAAGTTTTAAAGTAGGTATTAAATAGGTTGTTATTAGTATTTGCAAGCGTGACGTTTAGCATCAACCATTACAGGGCAATAACCTCTAAGTACTTTAAACAAGTACTCTAAGTACATTATTTTCATACAATTACTACGTGAGTTGTTGGTTAAGCTTCGTGATTTGTTACGTATTATCTATTTCGTGTTGACGGGTAGTTCAGTGTCAAGCTGTGTTGCCAATGCAAATTTTTAGGCGGCCGTGTTTGTACATTAGATAAAAAAGCCGTGTTTATATGGAAAAAGATCAACTGTGGGCCGTGTCCACAGCAGCCAATTTGCGAGAAGCCGTAGATTTGGCTACGGCCATAGGGCGTAGGGCAGCCGTGGGCCGTAAACTTTGTGATTCTTTTGGGCCCGAAAGCCGTAGAACACGGTAATTGCCGTAGCATTGGCAACACTGGTGTCAAGTATCAATTGAGGGCTTTGAAGAATTTTTCTTTGTAAATGAAGGAGGTTTAAGTCGCTTCCGAAATGCGAATGCTGTCCGCATTTTTTTAAATAACCGAAGAACTGGCAGACGAGCCACACTGAAGACGAGGAACATTTTTTGGTTAATTCTAGCTGAAGATTGATAGTACGCCGCCGCGTCTGTTAAACCCGACCACCTTGCAAGAACAGTCGGAATTAAATTGCTATGTTGAAAGAATAATTTTTTACTTAAAAGTTTTACTGACAATGTATTATTATTTTATGATGGTTATTTTATTATACTTTATAATTTATTATTGACACTAAATTAATTTTATTGACATTATCAGATATTCAAATGTACGATAAATAATTACTTTTTTTAATCATAATATGACATAAAATTTTGCAACGCCCATAAGTGGCACATGTAAGTTCGGATAGCATTGTATGTAGGTACCACCTTTATTTACTACATGATTGCAAAAATAATTTGAATTTGAATTTGATTTAAATCTGTATTATTTATCAAATCCATTTGGTATTTCAACGTCGTTAGTGAAGAGAAGATTACGTGAGAATTAGTTTCAGTGTGTGTTTCAAAGGTGATATCACCAGGCATCTCGCACTCGCCGTTGGACCTCAAATTGGCTCTTCAATTAGTTTGAAACTGTTCGCAAATCGATGTCGTGTCTTGAATTCCTAGACGTTGAGACGATCTTCTCGAAATATAATAAAGTTGTAGCCTTGTAGAAGACTCGTAGAGACACAATAGTCCTGCAAACGTAGTTCTGATATATTTAATTTATTTTTAACATGACGTCTATGTCGTCGTTGTCATCACATATTTCAATTATTTTTCCCACTAGCTTTTGCCCGCGGCTTCACCCGCGGTATAGTGGTTTCTAAACGAAATTTTTAATTCATTAATTTATATTTTTATGCCCGTAGCTTTAGCGCACGTGGATTTAAATTTTTTACACATCGCGCGGGAACCCTGAACTTTTCCGGGATAAAAAGTAATGTATTAATCCAGGGTATAGGCTATCTCTGTTCCAAATTTCAGCCAAATCGGTAAAGTAGTTGTGGCGTGATTGAGAAACAAACATCCAAACAAACTTTTACATTTATAATATTAATAATAGGATTAACTGGTTTGATTGTGGTGACTGACACATGATTACACTTCCCAATACATCTACAACCCTAATTAACTTCGAACAATAAAAGGTCGGGTGAAGCTACTTCTTTAATTTTATAATTTTTTAATGAATAACGCTTCCCGCCCTCGTCAGACTTTTTGTAGGACAAATATAATCGGGTCTATATTTCCTGCCATATAATTTCTGACCGACTTTTTGTAGGACGTGTGCGTTGCACTATTGCTATCAATAGGTACGTTCTATTTTTCTCCTACAAAAAATCGGTCACCGATTATGAGACGTGGGCGGGAAGCGTAAAGGTAGGCTCTGTTATCGACGTAGAACGGTAGAACCAAAACATTATTTCTTTACGTCTGTCTGCGGCGTCACGCAAAACTGAACTTCAATTGATACTTCGCATGTTTGTAACATTGTAATTATAAAAACTAGTTCAGGTTTACAAAAACTTAAAAGCAAAAGGGAATTAACATAGAACGCCTTGAAAAAATAATAGCAATTTTTTGGTGCGGGTATGATGTTAAACGTAATGATTATGTTAGTGAGGGCGGGGTACGGGTATAATTATATAGACATACGCTGCCGCTGTCAGGGCAAGGTATTACTGTAATAGGCACTAGTAATTACATAGGTATACTCTGTAATACCTGAGTCTAGTCTAGGGTTTAGGTTTTGTTGTCCATTCCAGACATATCTAAATAAGTAATGTAAAGAGGTGGATTTCTAGACGATAAGGCACCTGCTGTATAATCGCCGAAGCGCGAAGTTAATAAGCAAGAGATAGTTTACCTTGGTAGGTCTTAAATACTGTTTCACAACTAGTGGGGCTAGCCAAGTAACAGGTAAGTATGGATATAGAAAAAAACATGTAATAGAATTTAATATAAAAGAGCAATATGCGCAGCAAATGAAAGATCCCTTTACTATAATGCTTTAAAGCATGCTCCTGTGCCATTTTTTCGTTTCTCCGTTTAAGGGAAATGCCACATACCTAATTAACACTTTTATTAGCTTCCCTTGTAACTAAATAAAAAAACTAAGAAGGTATACAAATCTTGGAAGTATCTATCATTCTTCTTAAGTTCCTGTAACAGATTTTATTTTTTCTCATTATTACTTAAAACTTCACTTATCGCCATTGTGCACATTTTTATACGATTATGGGTCGTGATATCTGTGTAAGCATTATTTAGACCCAGTTGTATTAATCGTGGTAAAACTCAAACAATAGCGCGCCGGCCTAAGTTTAGCCCTATCAAGATACATTTTATTCTCCTATCGCTAAACTGTTCGCGATAAGACAACCTCAACAAGGCACCACGAAACCCAAAATACACTAAGTCGCGTCTGCGTATTTTCTCCGTACGTCGTACAAAGGTATTTAATTAAGCTCCCTTTAAATTTTGGGGCGCTGTTATTATGGCTGCCCTCGAGGTTAGGACGAATGTGCTTATATTTTCACTGTTAGATACTTAGTAGAGGTATTCTGCTTAGGTTAGTGTTTGTTTTGCGAAATAAGGATAGTTTCGCCGTTGTATTAACTGGGTAGTATGTTATTAATTAGGTAATAACATCTTTTGTGGTTTTGTATTCAGCAGAGACGTGGAAGAATTTTATGTTCTAAATTACGCTTGTGTTGTTAGATGACGGTATACATAGAAACAGAAAGTTAAGTAACGTTTAGTTTCATTACAAACGACCAGTGTGGCGCAATGGTTATCATGCCGGATCGCCGCACCAAGGGTTCTGGGTTCGATTGCCAGCGAGGCGGAAATTTAAATGATGAGTTTGAATTTCTGTTCTCGGTCTGGGTGTGAATGTCCTTGTCTAGTGTGTTGTCCATGGCACCCACGACACAGGGAAACCTAGTGTGGGGCTATGAGTGTGAAGCGTTATTTATTTATTTATTTATTTATTTATTTATTTATTTATTTATTTATTTATTTATTTATTTATTTATTTATTTATTTATTTATTTATTTATTTATTTATTTATTTATTTATTTATTTATTTATTTATTTATTACAAAGTATATCAAAACTGATGCGTTGCTGGCTAAGAAAGAGAGAAGAAAAAGAAACGAAGAACTGGCTCTCAAGCCCCCGGCGCCGCGCTCCATTACTTAACTGAGGTGTTAACAACTTAAAATATACAACTGTTTCAAATGCATTCGAAACGATAAGTGACTGGAATGATATATGACATATAATTTTATTCATTTAAATGTAGAACCTTGAAATATAATTTGCTACTAGTGCCTATAGGTTGATACTGTATACCTATTAAAGTGGACAGTGATGTGATTTAATGACATGGCAATTTTGAATAATTAATTCTCGGTATACTTCGGCCGCTGTATCTTGGCGCGTCTGAACTTCGCGCAGAAGGCTGCGCAGTAACATAATTCGCCAATACTCGATACGCGGTGTATTGTGTCTCAGTCATACGTTAGCATGTTCGTGTTGCAATCTCTGTCTTACATGCGCTAAAGTTCGCAAAGCCTATGTTTAGACGCGCCAAGATACAGCGGCCGTACTGTACCAGGACTACATATAAATAAACGAAACGAACAAGAAGTGGTCTTGTTATTTTCATTGTGTTTAATAAATTTCAAATAGCAGGCATCCTTGTACAAATAACTTTAAATTAAATTTAGTAGTTAAAAACATACCGAAAGGCAAAAACATTTTCATATTCCAATTTAGAAAATACCAAAGCGAAGCGAGGCCGTTGGGAGTAATTATTTCATATAAAAAGCTCGCTCGTCGCTGTCTTTTGTATTAGGATAAAGGGCTGTCCAAATAATGTATCATTTAACCATTTTAACCAATCATTGTATCCGTATCACCAGGATTTGTTCCCAGCTTAAAAGGCTTAAGGCAAACTTTTCCATTTACCTTTGTACACCAAATCATTTTTAAAAACATTGCAGTCTGGTGAGTACAGAATATTTTCCTCCTCATCAACACTTCCTTTATTACATGGATTAAGAATCGGCCTTCCTTACGTTCAAGACCTAAGATAATGTTTGGTATCAATCCCATTTGATAAGTGGCAGTTTTGAGTCCAAGATCAAGACAAGATTTTGAGAGCACTTAGTATAATCTAAATTTTACTAACAAAAAATAACCGACTTCAAAGTCTCAAAAACTACTTTTCAGATCTCGTGAAAATTTATGTGGGACCACATGACAAGCACCTGCTTTCGATTAAAAAAAGAATCATCGAAATCGGTTGGCGTGATATTGAGTTATTCGTCAATTTGTCGCTCACATCTTAACACAAATTTACGACTTATGTGGTTTTCTCTTGGATGCCATTGTCAGATCTCTATAAAATTTATGTGGTACCACATGACAGCCACCAGCTTTCGATTAAAAAAACAATCATCAAAATCGGTTCGCCCAGTCCAAAGTTCTGAGGTAACAAACATTAAAAAAAAAATACAGTCGAATTGAGAACCTCCTCCTTTTTTTGAAGTCGGTTAAAAATACTATCAAAAGGATTCGCGGCGCGCATTATGAAAGACGAGGCAAATCGAGTCATAACCACCTGTGAGATGTTCACAACGTAAGAACCCGAACTACATAGTTGTTTATCAAGCAAGTTTTTCAAACGTTCCGGTGGTTGGTTCGGGTTCAAATCCAGGTCAGTGTCATAATATGTTAAGTAAAAGTAACAATAGCAAATTCTGCAATTAATTCGAAACCGAGACAATTACTTAGTAACCTTCAAGTCAATCAAAACAATCATGCCAAATTGCCGATATTGATCTCTCTTCAGCTTGATATAATTGCCTTTTATGTAAAGAATCTCATTGTCAGTTAATTTAATACGCTTGCAAAACACATATTAAATCTAAAATCGTAAATGTTTTGGGTTGTGTAATGTGTACGTCTGTGATGCCAATAACGATAACAATCATTCGTCTGGACTAATCCAGCTAACTTCAATGATATTATAATGTAAAAAAGAGGAAGATATGTCACTAGCGCGCCTACGATGAAGAGCGTAAGAACAGGCAATTGACCGTTCTGCTCGTAGTTACTCTGTCAATACAAGACGATACGCACGCTTTTGTTGCTGTTAGAAGTGCTTGACCTTTGACATACAGCGTTAAAATGCCTTCGCGCATTATACCAATGTGGTTGGTGTAGTGAAACAAAAGATAAACGTGTGTTTTGTAGCTCTTTTCGGAACAGATTTTTTGGTTAATTTGTAAGGGTATAACGTATTTTTAAATATCATATTTTTAAATATCATTGGCTAACTTGTAAAAAAGTGACTAACACATCCGTACTTACAGTTTACAGTCCGTCTCAGTCCTCGGGAATAGTATATTCTAGTTTTATTTAGGGGAAATTTCAAATTACTAATTTTATCCATTAGTATCTCAACTGCATGCCCCTTTGCTGTTTCCAAGGCAATAAACAAAAGGTTGTAGCGTCGTCGGTATTACGAGTACACTACAAAGGAAATGTTTCCCCTAAGGAATTAGTTTAGCAAGTAATAGACAGCCGATTGTCATAAATTAATACGATTTAATTAAAATCAAAGGCCTTTGAAAGTACAGAACGCTAAATTCATCACCCCCTCGAGGCACGCCAAATTGGTTACCTGTTAGGGAATCGCCCAAAGCGCTACACGGACATTCTGTACGGTGATATAATGGCGTATGCTACGTTGAACCCGGGGGCGAATGGCGTTTCATTTATTTTTCATTAATAGAAAGGATGATGAGAAACACGACGTTGAATTTTATAAACATTTTAAGAGGATATCGGCTCGTTTCGACGAGTGAAAAACGAGCGGCATGGGGATTTTTGTCAATAGCACCTTCCATAAGCCCATGGAAATTTCGTTAACGATAAAATGAAATATTTAAAGGGTATAGATGACCAAAAATATTCCAGGTGTGAGCCGTAAAATCATTGTTAGATAGATATCAGTATTGTTTCTTAACCATGTCTAAGGCTTTTTCGGAACACTAAAGTGTAAGGATACATTCAATAACAGTACAATATTATACCAACCAATCGACCTTTTCACTCGTTCAACATTCACTCAAACGTCGCTACTACATATATTGCATTTGCATTCGATCTCATCATTCGTGCCACACTCATTCATTCATTAAAAAGATCTCGCGAAGACTTCAACTGAAAACCATTCTCTTGCTGGCGGTGCTCATGGTGAAACAGTATCAAAGTAATGGCCAAACTGTGTTGGAACGAGTACCCTCACTGGATTCAAAAGTTTGTAGGCATTGCCCTGGCAGGGCATTGAGCAATAGGTACGACGTAGAACTAGACATACTGGTTTCCTCATATTGCAGTCCCTTTCCTTAAAATGTTTTCTTGAAAAAAAACATATGAAAGAATACTTTGAGGGAGAATCCAAGACCTAAACTGTATCCTCCAGCGAGTGACTTTCCAATCAATAGACCAATCAAACACAATAGACCGACAAGACTCCGAGACGTGATATAATAACATGTCAACAGCTGACCTCATGTTTATTGTAATGCAAATTTTATCAGTTTGGATAGGATATCTCGTGATGTTCCGTTGTTGACGGTTGATAAGTCACGCAGTAGGTACTGGGTGTAAATAATACGCAACCTATACTGTATAGAGTTAGTAGTAGAGTTGGTATATCCTCAGGCACGTACAAAATTATTGTGTAGTTTTGATTCACATACGTATGATTGTTCATATAACGTGTACCTACTATTGAAGTATAATGTCATAGAATAGACATCTCGAACAAAATGTTTGTCCCCGCCGGGAGGTTCTATTTTCAAAATTGAGCCCCCGTTCTCCTTTCAATATCGAACGAATCCATTGGAAATTGAAGCCGCGCGGCGCCAATTCATTGGAACATACATTGTGTTCGCGGTGTCCGACTTATTAACGTCTTTCTTCTCGTCTTATCACGGCAAAAACAATTATGGTAGCGGTTAGGCACGCAATGCTAGTGGTGCTAAAATAAGTCATTGTTTAACAAGGGTTAATCCCGGTCGGGCTATTCGGTTATTTTGTCTAATTCCAATTTTTTATGCATATATTGAAGGTACGTATGCACATATAACCGTTATGATACGAGTATATAGTATACGTACGATCAACTAACAAGAAATTCATCATGTACCAAATCTATTATCACGATACAATACCATGTAACGTGAACCAATTACAGAAAGAACTGGTACTACACTTTTCCACTTCACTTTATACAATGTGCCATTTCACCATTATTCTTTATTGGAACGGTTATGGTTACAGCGCTTTCAAGCACTTTATCGTTTAAGAGGCTATTGAGAGAATGAAACATTTGAATCGCTGTAAGCGCTGACAGGCGTTTATTGGTATCTGAGTTTTTGTATTAAAGCGATTTCAGCTGCTGCAAGCTTTTTACGGTTTAGTCAAGAGTTTAAAAAATTAGTTTTAGTTCGCTTTAGCATCGGAGGTATTCGTTGGCAAGCGGCCAAACATTACGACAATTTTGATGAGCACGAGTATAATGTTGCGGTTATTTTACTTCTATTTGAAAGGCAAGTTCAATGACATAGTTATGAATTATGAGGCTGTATGTGGTTATGTAACAAAGCGCCATGCTCAAAATAAATAAAATGCTACATAATATTGTAAATAAAACTAATTTTGATGATCGCAGCGTGATCGATCCGATCTCTCGAAGTCACTTTTTCTATTTTCTTCAATAACAAAGTCGAATATTCGGCCGTTGATTTTTCGAAAGCGTTCGAAGAGTAATAAAGGTGAACAAGTGGCATTTGGCTACTCCGATCCACAAAATGTCGTGCAATTCGTCGGCTTTCGTTAAATGTCGCGGTTTAGTGCTTAGGCCTTTGCTAGTGTTTGTATGATTGCAAATGCAATAAATGCTGTGAATGATTCAATGTTCGTTTAACGGCATCAAAGGTTATAGAGATGGCATTTTGAACATGCAAATTGAAAGTAATACCACTCTGTTATGGTTAAGTAAATAAGTGCATAAGTAAGCAGTGCTTGCAAAGATAGACATTTGCTGGCAACCTGTTTACGGTTCCGTATTGATACTCGGAGAAAGTAAGAACATCTCACATCTAACTCCTGTGATGCGAAAAAATTGAAAACTAATAACGTAATGGATAACAATATTCCTTTCCATTTGTGCGTGATTCGTGTGCAACGCCAGAAATGCAATCAATTTGCATCTTTTTTTAATTTTGATATCATGATAACCTCAATTTTGTAATACATATATTCACAAAGACAAGAACTTTGCAGATAGTAGATATAATATTTCATGTCTCCAGATGACTGCAGATTGCTTAGGATTTTCTACTGGATTGAAAAATTATTCCCCCCTCTCCTCTCACCTTGTCTCCGAAACTACTGTGCAAAAGTCTAAAATTTCACGGGTAATGGAACGTAAGTAAAGTACTCCCGCTTTCATTGTGCACTGTCACCTTTACTTACACAAGTCCAATTTGGACTTGAAATTTTTTTAGGTACAAAAATGTGTTCAAATTATCCAAAGGTTGACAGGGAGAGAATGCTTTAGCATTAAATCCGCCTTTGTTATTGTACGAATTTTGTATGGTGCAAAAAATTTAATAAAAAATACGCTTTTGTGAACGTACATTCCCGTAAACTAAAAGGGTATAGAATGTCGTTATTATCTCGAGGATTTAGAATGTCTGAGAGCTGTAGTTAGCTTGTTGGAAGCCTGGAGTGGCTACGGCAATCCATGTTCTATTGTTTCATGTAACGTCACCGCCAGAAAAGTAAAACATCGTTTTGGACGTAATTTCAGTCTTCTCCGGCGATGCCTATTTAAAACTTTCCATATAAATAATTTAACTCACTCATTAATAATTAAATTTCAGACCAGACTTCATGCATTCCATTTCTAAAAAGCATTTTGTCTGGGAACAACAGACAATGCAGAAATTCACGAAATTTTGAATAAGCTTTACGATTTGAACTGAATTTAGAAGGTCAAACGAAGAAATTACCCTGAAACAGACAGTTCACTAGTTCTTTTTAAAAGACGTTTTTCTAGCTCACCAACATTTGCAGACTCATAATGACTCCGTAAACGGTCAAACAGATAATTTACTGAGCTATTGCTTCTACAAAATGCAACTTGGAACTCGAATCACGTTTTCTGCAAACGATGTTGATTTTTAAATCGTTGTAAAACGAAAACTCGATGCGAAAGTTTTGGTTAAGAATCCAATACGGAAACATTAAAGAATTTGTAATGTTGGCAAAGTATCTAACATCCCCGGGGTTTGGTTTGATAAATCTATATTTATACGTATATTCATGCACACTGTATCATTGTTATTAGATAAAAAGTCGTGCAATGCATTCTGCGTGGAAAACAGACATTAGGAATTTAGGATTAATGCGGTACGTCCTCTTCAAAAATGTTTTTCGATATTCTTAGTTTTCATTTATGTTCTGTGTACTTAGCGCGTTTGTTCGCAATATTTAGCTTTATTATATTATAGTATAGAGATACATTATATTATTGTACGCAGCTACATTTTACACTTGTAATGTAACCTCGGCGGCGAAGTTGGAGCTAGTCTGCTTTTAGTGTAATGTCTAAACATAATCTAAATTTTACTAACAAAAAATAACCGACTTCAAAGTCTCAAAAACTACTTTTCAGATCTCGTTCAAATTTATGTGGGACCACATGACAAGCACCTGCTTTCGATTAAAAAAAGAATCATCGAAATCGGTTGGCGTGATATTGAGTTATTCGTCAATTTGTCGCGCACATCTTAACACAAATTTATGACTTATGTGGTTTTCTCATGGATGCCATTGTCAGATCTCAATAAAATTTTCGCTTTCGATTAAAAAAACAATCATCAAAATCGGTTCGCCCAGTCCAAAGTTCCGAGGTAACAAACATAAAAAAAAACAGTCGAATTGAAAACCTCCTCCTTTTTTTGAAGTCGGTTAAAAATAGTCTAAACTATATATATATTTTCTCTGCCGTAAGCTCGCGTCCATTTTGGAATTAGCGAGATTAGGCAGAATATTGAACTAGCCACTCTATTCGTCCCTGAGGCGTCGTAAGGGTGATTAGGCTGGATGCACTTTATTAGCGCACATGGGTCTCGTGTGAGTGAAACCCCTTATTGGGGGGGGGGGGGGGTAACAACCCCTTAGATTATCGTAGCTGAATGAGTTCGAACCATGAAGGTCGGACTTGTTTTTGGTTATTAATTTTAAAATTATAAAGTTTTCGATTTCTCATCATTATTGTAATATTAAAATAATTTTAACGTAGTAACTAATAAAGCTTCAGTTTTCTTCCATAAGACACCTATATAGTTTATTGGCTCATACAGGCTCATATACCCTGCTACATAGGGAATCCTCCAGGAGTTTCTTCGTTATTAACAGGAAGAACTTGGCGCAACGCTCTTCCATTAATCAGAAGCAAAAACCTCATCCATCGGCTGAATACGGAATAATTCTCCTATCAGTACGTAACGTACATTTGAATACATTTGTCGTTACTTAAATCAAGAAGATACGTTAAACAATCACATTAGATCATTAACCCATTTGGCTTCTAAATGTCTATAAAACGAGGTTCGTTAAGATCACATTTTATCATTAATGAGCTGAACTGAGTTCTTTTTGGCAAGCGCCTCCAATTATCCGTATGCGTCATCTTATGACAATGTGGGACGTCGTAGCAGAATTACGAGGACATTAATGTATCCATTCTCAACGATTACGACTTTAATTGTTATAATTTTATGTCGTTTTATCACATCACTAATCGAGTTTTAAAGGTTTAGCGCATTGGCTGTATTTTGTTTTATATGTTTTGTATTTACCTACTACTTATTTTATGAATACGTAGTTTTTATATCTTGTGTATTATCCGTTAGTGTCATTACGTACCTGGGTTACGTTTGCATGATATTTACTTACGCCCAACTCAGAATCACTAACGGTTACCATCACCATATTCACCATTCTATACTAAGGAGCGATTTAAGTAACCGTTAGTGATTCTGAGTTGGAGCGTTAGGCTTCAGTATTGCCTTCAGAAATCACGTCTGGGAGATAGAAAAGGGAATGTGTTTTACAACGTTATGTACTCATTACCTGATTGACAGATATCACAACACAATCAACGTCGACCGTACCTAATATGAATAAATATTATTAATTATATAATACATAGTTTAATGAAACTCTTATATTTAAATATTACATTTAACCGACGGATGCACTTTCACGTTGATCGATATTATTATTTCACAGTATAACATTTTACCTTATACAAATATATTTAAAAGTTGTGCTGAGGAGTTTCTGTTAAAAGATGTCCTGAGGAGTTTCTTAACGGTATTTCTTCTCCATGACAAAGCACCTTTCCAAAAAGCTGGTAGATTGAAAACAGTAGAGCACTACTTACCTCAAAACGCTCCACATTATGAGACGTGTAAAATGACGTGCATAAGTGTATCAATCTACATGAACCTAGATACCTACATGAATAAATAATTTTGAATTTTGAATACATTGTATATAAAATACTACTACTACTGTAAGATACAAAAATCGCACAGTTTTCAGCGATGATATGAGTTGAAAATCACAATCTATACATATATTTAAAAGAAATAAAAGAAAGTTGTGTTAGTTACACTATTTATAACACAAAAACGGCTGAACCGATTTGGCTGAAAATTGGTGAGGAGGTAGCTTAGAATGAGGAAACGGACATAGGATACTTTTTATCCCGGAAAATAGACCTGTTCCTGTGGGATAAGGTAAAATTTTGTTATATGTAGTTGATAGATTAGTTATTTTTATACAGATATAAAATAAAGCTCGGGGATGGATATAGGATACTTTTTATTTCGGAAAATAGACCGGGAGCGGGAGCGGGAGCGTGAGAGGGAGAGGGAGAGGGAGGAGCACACAGAAACTGTAACGGCTAAGAACGGCTGTACCGATTTTAATGATTTCGGATTTGTTACATTCTTAGGCGATACGAAGTTCGCCGGGTCAGCTAGTTTTGTAATAAATATGTTGGGAGAAATGTAGGTAGGTACGACATCAACACAAAACAAAACGGATAATAATAATGAATAGAAACTCAAAAACAAAATTATTCCAACGTAAAGTACAATCATATTATTCCATTTACGTACAATACTGGCATTGCTATCCATTACAAAATTTATTTTTAGAGTTCATTACGATGAATCAAGACAAATGTATCGTTAGCCTGACATACGGAGAACTGTCTGCGAAGTTTTGTACGGGATTTTATCTCATAGCAGCTTTTACCTGCGGCTTCGCTCGCGTTAAACTTTTATGAGAAATGTACTCTCTTTGTTTTTCCCTGTACTTTTAAAAATATGTAGGTACAAAATTCCAGTCAGATCGAATTGGTGTATGCGTGAGCCTTCACAGTTCACGTAACAGCACTTCACTCTCATTCACTGATAGTGATGTGACTAATGACTACACTATTTCCACGTGCAAATAGTCAGTAAGCGTAATGTTGTCTGTATTTGTAGAAACACTAAGTAATAACAGATTGCACTTCATATATTCAGCTCAAAAATATCACATTTAGAATTACCAAAAAATCGTATATCTATACAATACTACAATACATAAAAATAAATAAAATTGGAGTGTCTGTTTGTAATATTATAATAACCGCTTTTTACTAAGTGCATTTGGATGTATACATGGTACATATATACCAAAACAACATTTTTTACAATTTTTGTCTGTCAGTCTGTCTGTCTGTCTGTCTGTTTGTTCCGGCTAATCTCTGAAATGGCTGGACCAATTTTGGCGGGACTTTCACTGGCAGATAGCTAATGTAACAAAGAGTAACTTAGGCTACTTTTATTTTAGGAAAAAATTGTTTGTTAGGCGATACGAAGTTTGCCGGGTCAGCTAGTTTTAAATAAAATTTGTGTACGGAATGTTCCTTAATTTTTTAGAGTAAGGTTTTCCCCGAGGGTTTTCCTAGTTCCTTTGGTTGGTAGCTCTAGCTAGTGAGGTAGAGTAGCTGCTTTGGTCATATCTGGTTTGTAGTCCACAGACAAAATAATTATAAAAGTCAGTCAAAGTAAGAAACAACCTACATTGAAAGAAAGTTGGCAACCAGCTACTTGAAAGGGCATGGCACAATTTGGTCCTACAGTGCTTTCAACGGTTACACAAAATTAAATAATCGCAATAGATATCGTGAAGTGTAAACGTTCTCAAACAATAATACATTGTGTCGACGTATCGTACTTGACGGATTACTTATCCAGCCAAAAGTGTTTGCAGACGAAACGAAGGATGAGAGGTACGTGCGATTACGTTACAAGATTGATCCTTGTTAGCGAGACTTACGGAGTTGGAATTATTTGTTCATTTTACTTGTTATTTAATTGCTTTTGAACGTGTCTGTATAATACTTTTTGTTGAAAGGTTGTTCAAAATTATTCTCTGACGTGAGTAAACATTTCGCTTTATGTCGTTTTAACGTTTCATGGACACAATCCAGTACAATTATATTTTTAGGAAAACTAAGTAATGGTTTCGTAGCATTAAAATACTTAGGTACCTTAATGAAACTAAAGTCCTCATAGCAAAATACAATGTTTATCGAAAATTGCCAAAATTATTCGACGGGACCTTTATCGGAAAAATGAAGTGATACCGTATTTTATAATTTGCCGAGTACAAAACCATAGCACAGGTATTTGCTAGAAATGCCCGTTTTTCGTAGATTCTTTTAAAGGCAGCTAGTTACTTGTGCCGTCATTCTCATTTGATATTTACTCAGCAATGTATCGGTAATGCCTTTATCGTGGTGCTTATGTTATGTAGATCCTTATCCAGCAATGAGCATATTATACCAGGAGGCGGTTTTAGCCGGCTAACTGGGAGCGATAGCCAACCGTTTGTGATATTATCGTCTTCTGACACTGCTAGATGGCCACGACTGTTCTTGTCTAGAACGTATTGTTTGAGAAGGCTCTGGTTCATGGCACAAAGCAAACTAGTATTTTTACGCTGAATCGCTCAAAGCTCGACGACTTCTGTCGATCCTAGGGAATACACAAAGTTAAGTCGGCACTTGGATGGGTGACCGCTAGAAGAATTTCTTAAGAATTTCCGTGGTCCATAAAGTAAAGCCGCCGCCGCCGGTCCCGGTTGTTAGCATAAGATAACATTCGTTAAGACATGTTCCAACAGGACCTCGGGTGGCATGAAAACTTCCGACACATGGGTTGGCCACTAACCCCTCAACTCGCACTGGATTAACGTGGTGGATTATGCTCTAGACCTCCTCAAGAGGACCCGTGCTCAGTAGTAATGTGTCATTAATGGGTTGAAGCCATTTCTACACGACATAGTATTCTGTGTAAAGCCATTATGTACTCCCACCGGTAAAGTTTGAGGGTGAGTCCGATAACGAGAATTTTAAAAATGCATCCGCGTGCCTATTCGCGATCGCAATAAAAATAACTGTTGCAATAAATCGCAGCCAGTCATAGAACTCACTGCATGCCCCGAGAAATTCGTCTGCAGGTGTATTGAATGTTTTTGTCGTCAAATATTTACGTGTGCGTATTGTTGGGCAAATCCTTTTAAAATGGATATACTGTTAGTTAAGAGCGTTTAGTTTTTATTGTATCTTGAGGATAGTTGCATTTTCATGCCAATCTAGCGGATTATTTAAATTTTCAAATTTTTCAAATTTTGTTCAATTGTGTTCAAGCAGTGGATATCTGACTACGCTAAAATGATGTAAACCGAATTTATGTAACCTTCCTATCATCAGAACAAAATTTTAATAAATATTGAAGAAATTATTGTTGTAGTGGCGATTGATCTAAAGTTTAGATACATTTATTCTCAGATCACCTGCACTAAAATATTTTTTATTTGTATAAGTAACCATGCAAACTAACATTTACATGATGTATATTGCTTTTGTTTTTCAAAATTCACAGTTACCTGGAAACAGAAACTATATATTTTATTTATTCCTGTACAAAATGTGCGGAGCTGTCCAATCCAATTTGCTCCGGATTGAAGCAGATATTACCGGTTTCCGTTCCAAACTGAAGTTATAAACTGAAGTTCTTCCCTCTGCATGAAATTTGCTTTCCATCCACCTAGTGCTAACCTAATCAGATGGCAGGTATTCTTGATTAAAAAATAAAAAATCTCGTAAAAAAATACGTAATTCAACAAAAATTCAACAAAACCTTTCGATTTTATGGTAACTGCAAGGGACTAAACGTAATTCACTTTAAAACTTGCTTTTGCAATCTATTCAAAATGCCTAACCTAGTATCGATAGTATAATAATAGAGATGCAATTAAATTATTGTAAATTGAAGCCGTTTTATTTTTTCATTGAATTATTCGTGATAACAAACAATAACCCAATAATGTAAAGAGGCTGCATTATGGAATTCAATTCTTAGAAAATAGTAACAATGTTACGATTCGACACTTACGACGCATTGGTAAAGTGGAGATTAATTTAAACGTAAAACGTTATAAATTTCACGTTTCAGATGTTTCAGAAATCCGATTTTATTTGACAAAACTGTTGAGTTCATATCCTTATTATGCCCCATTTACACGCGCGCGCGAGCCACGAGACAATCCGCGAGACGCGCGCATACGCGCGCGTGTGAACAGGGCGCTCGTGGACCAGACCGCGGCAAGTCTCGTGGCTCACGGGCTCGCGTCGCGTCGGGAGCGGTTTATTGGGCGCGTGCCAAAGGGGCTCGCGCGAGCGCTCGCGCGGTGTTCACACGCGCGTAGGGGGCGTGGCTTAATGACGCGCCACGAGACGATCCGCATGACGCGCGTGTAAATGAGCGGTTAGATTTATTGAAAATCAATTTTTTTTCAGCCTTTCAGAAACTTTTCTCAGCCTTTCAGAATTTTTTTTCAGCATTTCAGAAACTGGCGGTAAATCAAATAAAACGTAATACCAAAACACGAAAACGCGTAACTCAATAAGCAAGTATTAAACATACGATGACAGACCTTTCTTTTACGACTCATAGATAATTCACAAGCTTTCACTGAACTAGAAGGTTTATGAGTACTCCACGAATTTTATTGTTGTTGGTGCTGTAATTTGGGGTGGATCTGGGATATTACCGACCTGTGTCTCATTGCTAACACGTAAACGGTAGAGTAGGGACGAAATATTAAGGATTGGGGCTAAAATTATTGTCTCAGTAAAATATAATTGTTGCTCGGCTGGGTGTGATTTGATAATTTCAAGAGGTCATTCGAAAACTTTGTATTAATTGTATTATGGTTACTCGCGGTATGGTAGCCAGGCTTTTGAAGTGTTAATTTACTCCTCAATACCTTCAATGAGCTTGGGAACGACATTTTTCTAATTAAAATCTGTATATAACTTTCAACTTAAAATCTGACATTAATTGTTATTTGAGCTTATATAAAAAAAAACAATATAATTTTATATATAATAATAATCATTTTTTCAAAACGCGCGTGACGTTTTTCGTGACCGTCGTTTTTGTTCACCGTCCGTGTTACAAATCTTAAAATTTTACTCTTATCATTTTTTCCATTTATTTCATAACGCGTCTAAAGAAGTATAACTTCAAAAATTAAATTATCTAGGTATGTATGTTACCGGCAAAACCCGATTTCAGGTTAAACTAGTTTGGCCTAGGCCAAATTAGTTTATCCTACTCGTGTCAGGACAAACCAGTTTGACCTAGTCTAAACTAGTTGGGCCTAGGCCAGACTAATTTGTCCCGACACAATTAGGCAAAACTAGTTTCTCGTCAGTCTAAAACTGATTAGAACCGAATTGTTACGGATTTATGTTTATTCGACAAATCTTTGTGCTTAAAACGGGATCCTGCCTTCTCGCCGAAAATTGTTTGGCCGATTATCACTTGCCAACCAACGGTTCGCCTATTTTTCACTTTGACAACTAACGATTGTCAAATTTTTGTATGACAACGTTTCATTTGGTAGAATTAATGGAGCTGATTATTATGATGACACAACACGTTCAGAGCACTTATCATTTGTCAAATCCTTCACTAGGCCAGACAACTTTTAGACGAATAATAACGTTTCGTCTGTGTAACAGTTCCCTATTCGTACATTTATATTATGATTAAAAAAAAACTAATTTTTACATGCAATTTTTATTTAAGAATTACAAAAAAACCTTAACACATTAAATTCGTAGCAATGCACATTAATAATTTTTCCTCTGAATATGAAGATTTGTGTTCAAAAGAGTTCTGTTGATTCTTTCTTCTTTCTTCTTTGTCCAAGTACTTTTTTTTCTTGGGTTCTGGTGGGGCACCTGTTAATATATTTTCTATTTCCCCCTCGTTGGTAATGGTTTCCTTTATTAATTGTTTTATCAATTTTTCAAAATTGGTGACAGAACCGACTTAGTCAACCCCGACCCCACGTGGTACTAGTCTGCCCTACCCCTAGAGTGAATGTAAACCCCGGAGGCGCGGAGGGAGAGCAGCCCCCGCCCGCTGTAACAAACTGCAGGCACCATGTGAGCCGAAGCGGCTGAGGCTGGTCGCCGCAGGCGACCAAAAAGCCGAAGCTGCGTAGGCGAGCATGGAGTGCCTGCAGTTTGTTACGCAAGGGCGGAGGGGCTGCATTTCCCGCAGCGCCGGAGACGTTTGGAAGCCTGTTTGTGTATCAAAAACCCCTGAATTCTCCCTAAAAGTGCATACAATGCAACTTTGTAATTATAATGATTTGTCGTTTTCTTTATAAAATTGGTCCGAAACCTTACTTAATACATCATTTTGGTAAACAATATGCAACTATTACTCTAACTAACGACTAGCCTGACAAGAAACTAGTTTTGCCTAATCGTGTTGGAACAAACTAGTTTGGCCTAGGCCCAACTAGTTTAGACTAGGCCAAACTGGTTTGTCCTGACACGAGTAGGATAAACTAGTTTGACCTGAAATCGGGTTTTGCCGGTAACATGTATAAAAAGAATGACCCTCTTATAATTTATATTATACAAAAATAAGAACAATACTTAATGTGTATATCTTAGAACTATTGTTTTCTTAAATCAAGGGTCTAAATTATTTTTCTTTTGTTCCAGGTACTCCCTCCAGAAGCTTTTTAGATTGTCAGGACAAAGGACGGCAAAGAGCATGAATTACGAGATTTTCCTATCTGACAATATTTTAATTAACTGTGCTTGTAAAGAAACGCTGTGAAATTAAAGAACAAGAAAGTTTTCTTTTTCGTCTTGTATAATTTATCAAAGTATATTTAGAAAATAACTTTTTAAAGCAATATTACCAAGCAAAAGAGCTGATGGGTTTGTAAGTAATCACTACAGCTAGCGCCCATGGACATTCAAGGCACTAGCTAGGGCATCACAAAACAACACAGGCAAGTACACCTACGTACTTTAGGATCCTATCGCACCCTTAGAATGAGAGTGACCTAACTCAAAAATTGGAATTTGTGGGAAATGAAAAAGAAAGTTTTCAAAAAAGTATATATCGATGAATAGAGCGATCACTGAAAGTGACCGATTATTAGGTTGTCCTTTTCTTACTGAATTTGAGCTCTTTTTCATCACATGGTTTAAGGGTACGCATTTTAAGGTAAGTTTATAGCAAAAACAGAAATTACAGGAATTTTGAGTTAGGTCACTTTCATTTTAAGGGTGCGCTATATTCTCTTAGTGTGGGATTCTTGGCTAATTCAATCTATGACTTACACGTATGAGGTTCCGTGAAAGTATTGTAGACTGTAAATAAACGAAGATGCGAAAGGTTTTGATTACATTTGATGTTACACCAAGGTAATGCAGTTTTATTAACCCTCGACGAAAAAAGATAGGTGTTATAAGTTTGACGTGTCTGTGTATCTGTCTGTGGCATCGTAGCTCCCAAACGGATGAACCGATTTTGATGTATTTTTTTTTAATGAAAGGTGACTTAATCGAGAGTGTTCTTAGCTATTTTTAGTGTAAATCAAACTGTCGGGGGTTTTTTAAATCGTAATTTAAGATTATTAAATTGGGTATTCCAGCCAAAGGTGGGACCAACACTCTATGCGTGGAGGGACATTCAAATTCTACGCTTGTATGCACTAAGCTTAACTTTACTATGAATATGAATCATTTGAGTCCGATGAGCGATCTAAGGAAATTACTAGCTAATTAATTTATATTTCCCTATTTTCACTAATGATCTAGTTGAAATGCCATTAGTAGGTACCTACTAACCAATGTGCCATTAGTAGGTACCTACTAACTAATGTACCTGATTACTAATTAGTTGGCGTAAGTGGAATATGATTATTACATTAATAAAATACGCTTAAACTCAAAAGTGTCACGTAAAAAATAACAAAACTTATATTTTTACTACTTTTACTGTAGCCGAAGTTAATTGAAGTCAACAAGCTTAATGAAACGCCATGCCATAGAAATGCTAATGGGCTTTCGTTGTTTACCGAAATATTTATGTTTTAAGTACTATATTGTAGCGTGACGGGCAAGAAGTGGTTGTAATAGGATTATCGTAATAAAAAATCGAAGCGACGGCGTAGGTTAATATACTTATGTAAGATTCAAACATTACTTGTCATCCTGTCAAGAATTTCCGCGGTTTAGCCGTGAATAAGATTTATGCAACTTAGTTGAATTCTGCATACAAAATACATCTTGTAAGTATCAAATAGATACAATTGTAAAGATAACATCTCAATATCGTATTAATTTAAAAAAAACATAAACGTGTACTTATGTACGCGCGTGAGAAGTTATACTTCTTTGGCATCATTCAAGAAATATTTAACACTAGCTGTCTTAGCGAACTTCGTATCGCCTAATAATCAGTGAATGTACTTTGTTGTTACTTTTAACTTTTATAGTTTTGGTAGGTTTAACGAATCAAAGACCATTAAATTCCCTCTCTCTCTCCCTCTCCCCCTGCCCCTCCCGCTCCCTCTCGCTCTGCCCCTCCCCTGCCCCTCTCCCTCCCCCTTCCCTCCTCCTCCCCTGTTTAAATATAAGCTTATATACAAATTTTCACCTTATTCAAAACTGACGAGAAGTTGCGTACAAAGTTCCATCTCCTAAATTAACCCTTGAAGGCATGATTTTCCAAAAAAATAAAATTAATTTTTGTTAATAACTATAAAGTTATATAAAAAACAGTATTAAAAAAACAACATTTAAAATCAATATTCTAACAGTATAAAAAAAAAAACAATATAATAATAATCATTTTTTCAAAACGAGCGTTTTTAAAAACGCGCGTGACGTTTTTCTTTACCGTCGTTTTTGTGTCACCGTCCGTCCGTGTTACAAATCTTAAAATTTCACTCATTATTTGTTCCATTTATTTCATAACGCGCCTAAAGAAGTATAACTTCAAAAAGTTGTTACTTACAAGTTGTTGGGACCCACCTTTTAAGTATCAAGTTAATATCTTAAATTGTTTATAAATACTCAGATTACTTTGAAAACCGGATCGTGGTATCTCCATCTGCCGCAGCCGCTTTATTCGCCCAACTTAATATCCAACTTCTTCGCCTTTCTGAAACCAGAAGTAAATATGATAAAACTTAATAATAAATACTTCACATACTTTGACGGAAAACAAAGCGGGTGCGGTTTATGAATTTAATTTTTGAAATTCCAAAGGATATTTTTGTTGTGCTGCAATGACAAGAAAACAAGAGTAATTATCATTTAATTTTTAACCGACTTAAAAAAGGAGGTATTCAAGGAGGTATCCAGTTCGACTGTATTTTTTTATATTTGTTACCTCAGAACTGGGTGAACTCGACTGGGTGAACCGATTCTGATGATTCTTTTTTTAATCGAAAGCTGGTGCTTGTCATGTGGTCCCACTTTTTGGGCTAGATCTGACGAGTAGTTTTTGAGTTATTTTGAAGTCCTTTATTATTTTTAATTTGATAAATTATGCTCTTATTTATGTTGTTTTTGTTGTATTTCCTTGTTCTACTTACTGTCGATGGAGATACAAAGGCTGTGCATGAAAATCGAAAAAAGTCTTATCGACATGATTTTTTTCATGTATCCTTGGGGAAGATGATAATAAAGATAGCGAAGAAGATAGGATTGGTTACAATACAACAGCGAAGTGTGTGTCAGCCTCAAAATATCTTAAATACTTTAGATCCCATAACTTAAACATAACGCTATTTATTTAAAACAAAGATAGTACCTAAATCTGAATAAAAATTCTTCAGACGCACACAAATTCTGTCTTCTTACAGTTAAACTTAAACCCAGAAGTAAGGCTAAGAGTTCTACAAGTGGTGTTGTCGTACCTTGAAGCTAGCACGAAAAGTAGTCGTTAAAAATGTGTGCAAAACGAAGATTTATCGTCGACCGTGTCATTCTTTGTCTGTTACGTAACTGTGAGGACAACTGTACAACGATCATTTTCGCTCGACACGCAAGCCTTCAATGGCTTTTGTCAGGTTAGACCGTTTAGACGTTTGTATAGGGTTATGGAAATGGGAATTTGCATAAGCATGCTTATCAACCCCTCAGCCATTACTTTCTTTTTATAATGGAGTTTGTCGATGATAGCTTCGAGGGAATTTAGCGTGTCTGCTTTTTGGTGCGTTTTTATTATACCTTTAAAATGTTGAACGTTTGTATTATTTGCGTGATACTTTGGATTAAAGATTAAATGTAGAAAGCAATACTTTCAATTTAATTTGCATGAAAATTGTTTTGGAATAGTTGAACAGTTTAAACAACAAAACAATTTAGGACCAAAAATTGTACCTTGTTATACTCATCAGATGTATGAAGTTAAGCATAAGCAAAGCTTCAAATGAAACTATTACGATTCGCCCTCGTTACCTAATTTCCATTCGCAAATGGACTAAAAGCGGAATTAGCATCGTGGAGTGTGTCAGCCAGTTCAGCGGATAAATTAGGATCTCATCACTCCTATTGGAACCAATTTACTGTCTGCAAATAGAAAACCGAAGCTTTGTTTGAACGTGCATACATATACGTTAAAACCTTCAAATTTTATTTGGATTATTTCGTTTTGCTGGCGTATAATTTATAAGCGGATTATAGTTTTGGTTATTTCCGTTTGGTCAAGCAATATTAATTAGACGTTATATGTTTAGCAAATTCATTGTCATCGCTAGTAATTTCTTGGTGTAGCATCGCGAATTTCTCGTTTGAAAATTGAGAAGGAATCATAGAAACATCGAATCTTCTTGTTGTATTTGGTAGAAAATTGTCCTTAACAAAGTTTCTCAGCAACTAAACTAAACATGGGAAAAGGAATGTCATTAGTTGCTGTACTCGTTACCTTATCAGCTTTTCTAATTGCAATAAAACGCAAAGTAACTAATATTATAGCATATTTTAAACGTGAATTCCCATCGTATTTGAGACTTTATGTCTGATTTTATTTGTAGTGCGTCTTTACTGTTAATATTCCTCAGCTAGGTATAGGTACCTATACATTAATTCTTTTAATTCTGTGTTGTGTGGTATAAGTTTATATGTAAAGTCACTATAATCACCTTGTGTTTTGCATGTGATTGATATTCTGAACTGATATTACACATAATAAATGTCTAAATTCATTATATTTTAATTTAAACTTATAGTGCGTATATTCTTACATTCCTTCCAAATTCGACGACCCACGTGGCGCAATGGTTACCATGCCAGATTGCCGTGTCAAGGATTCTGGGTACAATTTTCAGCGAGGCGAAAATTTGAATGATGACTTTGAATTTCTGTTCTCGATCTAGGTGTGTGTGTGTGTAGTCTTGTCTTTGTGTGTTGTTTGTAGCGATTTAAATTCCATCGACACCGCAGAGTTTAATATATAAAAGACATAAAGCAGTCTTAACAACAAAATGAAAAAATCGGATGAGGGCGTAAAACACTCGTGAAGTTTCCTTTGACGGTATTGTATCGTTCGATATCAGAGAATGAAGCGAAGTTTTTACACCGACTCAAAGGTGCATCGGGCTCAAATTAAACTAGCCAAGGATCAAGTGCAAGGATCATTGTTTTCATTGTTACTTCAAAGACAACTTTAATGAGGTTATTTTTAAGCTCAGTTTAGTCCACAGTATTAAGTTTTCCAGTATTTTTATTTTCCGATACGCTTACGTACCTACTACTTACACTTGATGTATATTACTATGGTTAATGTAAATTTTAACATGAAACTGCCAAAATTCATACTCCTCGTCGTAAAAAGGGGTACAAAATTTTTGCTTCGCTTATTAACAGGTATGTAGAAAATCTTAATTAACATGAAAGAAATCACAAAAGTATTTTATTTATACTCCAAAAAATCAGCTATGAACTCCAAATTAACATATTGGTTTATTTATAGGTTTTAACAAAGTCTAATTCTGTTAAAGCCTGGTTTTGCGATAACTTCTCCGGACTTTTGTCGTTCATTTCAATAAACGGTGAAAGGCTTTCAAAGGTATTAATTCGGGAAATGGTATATCGCTACAGCAACGCCGGTAGTCGAAACAGCTTATTGTACTTTAGTTCAAATGAAAAGTCATTCAGCTATTTATACTTCGATATTTGTTCTAATTGAGAATATTATTGTTGAAATATTGAAAATTTTATTGATTCCATTAATCTGTTTCTTTGTAAATAAGTGTGACTACTATTGTCTTAAAATGAGAATTACTTTTCTTATCAATTATTAATTATTACGCTAGAATCTAAATTTTAATTGACTCTTTCTTATTAGTAGAATAAGAAAGAAATAAAGCGAAAGATCTGAAACTTTTAGGTAGTACCTACGCATTTTGGAAATAACCTTGAGATTTATAATAGAAAGTTCCTGATTTTCTATTTTAAGCTAAGGATAACAGCCCTCGTGAACTAATCAATTTATTGTGAGAGGCACATTGATTAGTAAATTTCTTTGAAAAGAAAACCTATAAAAATTCCTGACAACCTTTTTTATGCGTTATTTAGCCATTGTAAATAATTAAACTACTGCCATCTGTATTCAGCAAAGTAACGAATTAAATCTTTTTATGGTTTTTTAAATTCTATCAATCGAACTTTATAACGAAACCAAATATCTAAACAATGGAAGATAAGGAATGTAATTAAAACTTTATTACGCACCTCACACTGTACATATAATTCCTGTCTGTCGTATAAACGGTGAATCATCGTTGCTTGCGTAAATATTTTAACATCGGTATTCGTAATTAGTCTAGTAGAAATAGTTCTGCCAATTTTCCGCCAAATATTTTCAACAGCTCTGTGGCCACTAATTGTATTAAATTTCACGCTACAAATCTCTGAAATTCTTCATCTGAATCAACATTTGATTCAATTTAGAAATGATAAGAATGTTTCAAATGATAAAACGTGGATTGGGGCAGAAATACTCCGGATATTTCAGCTCGTGATGAGAGCTAGGCCTGCGACACATTTCATCCGGAAATTTGTCTAAATATTTCAATACCTGAATTAAGTGACCGTTCATTTCAATTTCCTCTCACATCATGTGTTACATCTCATGTTCTCATGTGTTACTTAGTACCTACTGGTATTACTGAGTACTAGATATATATAGAGTATTTAGTAGTTACTAATTCTATTGAATTGTTTTTACTGAACTCTGAATAACGACCTGTGTATATAAGATATTGTAAGTACTGGTATTACTAAATAATACATATAGAGTATTTAGTAGTTACTAATTCTTTTGAATTGTATTTACTGAACTCTGAATAACGAACTGTGTATAAGATATTGTAAAATTATTTTAATAATTTTTATTTTCTCAGTGAAATTTACATTTTTAATAAAGTAAGTATCTACTGATACTTACTATGTAGCTAATGCGCAGAATACAAAAGTAATTTGATCAAACGACCAGCCGGGACAACTTGTGGTAAATGTGGTCAACAGCCTCCCGTGGATATCCGTTACACCAATGGCATAATCGTGTTCTCGTCCAAAGAGCCAAAAAATGGATCGTTTGAAAGCTTTGCTCCCACTAGTTCGACTCGTTAGCTTGATGAGTTCCCCTGAACATACCCCCTATATACGTATTAAGTGCTCATACTAGCTGCAGGTACTTAAGGTATCCTCCTTATAATAATCTGACGCGCTCGAGTAAATTCAAAAATCCCCTCTTGGGCTCTCCTGCTACAGTTAACATTAAGTTGCTCGTTTATTGGGTTTTCAAAAAAAGGTATGCCGAAGTGATCCGTTTGATCTGCATCTTGATTATTATGTATAAAACATTTTTTTGTGTTAAAGATGTATTCGACATAAAGTGAAATTTGAATACGCATGCACGACTTTGATCTTGCAATATTTGATAATAAAACATTCCTTTAATCATATGCTTCGTCGGTCTCGAAATCTGTACATTTTTAAGATGACTCCGTAAATAATGTTAGCGCTTTCTGTTTGCTTAAGTAGATCATTCTTAGGTTATTGGCTCCAAGTAAACTTCAAAAGCTGGCAGTTTGGAAAAGTCTGATTAACTGAGCAACCTGTAAATTAAATTTGACATGTAAATAAATGAAGTCCCCATTCATATAAAACAATGTTATTTGTTAGTTTGTCGAGATAGTGCAGACTTTAACCGTTTCGACATCTATTAGGTATACGAAAAGAAAATGATATTATAAATAATATCGTAAATACTCTACGATATTTGTTTTAATCTAAATTATTAATGTGACACTTCATTATACTTAAAATGTTCGGAATCAAAACTGTAGTACCTAGTTGTTAAAAAAATGAATTGAATTGGTGTATTGCTCTCATTACGAAAACTACTGGATTGTGAAATGAAAAATCCTCTCACAAAAAACTTAAGGCAATCAAGCTTTATGTTTCGTTGTGATTTTCTAAGGATAACGTTAAAACTATTAACCCAAGGGCTTTAGAAACTACTGTGAAAAGTAACTAATACTTTTAATCATACTATTTCGTTGAATAAGTAACTTTCTTTTCGCATTTTCTCGTAGATCCGATAAATCTTTAAAAGAACGTACAAATTTACAAATATTTGGCATCTCAAATTAAGCCACATCGTGTCAAGTAATTTCTACTAAGTATAAACTATGTCAAGTTCTTTCATGATCATCTTTCGTCTTCACCTTTCAGTTCATCTTACGAGAAACGTATGTTTACATATTATTACCATTTATTACTATGCAATATTATTAACATGCTCTTCTGTCAAACTCGTTTTAGCGTATGGATCGTTGCGTGTAGTTCAGGCATGCGGGTGAGGAAAACTCAAAACAATTAGACATAGCTGTTGAGATACTCTAGAATAACATTTAAATCATTCTGAACGTCATAAATGAATTCATGCTTTGGTGGAGTAAAACAACAACGTGAAGCACAAAAAATCATTCTATTCAATGTCAAGCAATTATAAATTTGTTTGTTCTTAGTTTTGGTTGTTTGAGATGCTTATTAATTTTGTATTTGTTTTTCTAAAGTTCAATGTTTATTGTGTTTAAAACAAGAATGCGAAAACGTTTTCGTTTTTGTTTTGTTTAATATTTATTCATCAAGCGATGTAATTATTCCTCAAAATACGTTACTGTCAGTGGTTCAACACCTATTAGCAAGTTACCTGTCGATGCTCAAACGCTTCCCCAAATGTGAAATTCCGTACAGGCCCGTAAGCAAAAATGTCGGCTATGCTCAGCAGAAATATTTGGATTATGAACATTTTTTCACTGTTTTTCGCCTTTAAGCAAAACTTGGCTGAGAGCTTTAATATCATTTATTTTGAAGTCACCTGTAAAAAGAGTGTGATGGTTGTTTTTTAAAGTACTAGGTATATTTTTGCTTAAACTATATAATCTTTAACTATTAAGTTCTGTCGTTCGCATTTCATACACGATTGAAAAAATAACGTTTCTATCTCTGTCTTATCCAATTATAAAGCTTTTTGGTGTGCTTTATATTACACAGCCCCAAAGTAAAGATGATCAAACGTCAAAAAAATTCAGCTAATACATGTCATTAAGTTCATTACATTATTCAAATTTCGTGTCAGCCCAACCCTAAATAATTGTATCGGGTCTTATTGCCCCTCTTTTAAAGAATCATCTTCCCTCGATTATAATACACGACAGGCGTCTCAAACCTGCCGCCCTTACGTACAAATTCAAAAATACATAAATCGGAGATACGGCATAATCTTCGGAACGTGATTTGTGCCTTCGCAGCCAAAATATATTTTTGCCGATTTTTAAAATTCAGCTCTATTCTACTACGATAGAATAGGTTTTTAAATATCTCCAAATGCAGAGCTTCGTCGTTTTGCTTGTCAAAGGGTGGATTTCTTCTCGCTGAGTATCCTACATGATGTGTCCTTAAGTACGCCAATATGTTGCATGGATTTCCCTTTCCCATATGTTGAAATTATTTTATTTGTGCACACGCCGTCGCGCGACCCGAGATCTAGTTAGATGTGCAGTTTTTACCCCGCGGTGTGATCGGGTTGGTTCTCTGATACAACAAAGGATTCCTCGACGTTTAATGTTTTGTCTTATTAAGTAAAATTTACATATTATGTTTCTGAGTTATAATTTATGTTAAGACAATTTTTTACCCGACTTCCAGGAAGGGTTATGTTTTTCGCGCATATCTTGTATGTATGTATGTATGAATGTATCTATGTATGTAATATTTTTTATTACCTCATATCTTCCAAACCGCGGAAAGGATTTATATATAATGAAGAAATCGTTAGATTCGTCGTTTTTAGATAAGTGAAATTAAAAAAAAATACGGTGGCTGTGGGATGCCATTGTTTGAAGTATTAAGAAACAAAAATTAATGGAATACCGCAATATGGGTATCAAATTAAAGAGCTTACTATTAGGATTTCAAAACGGTATATACCTATATATATATATGCTTTTTTGACAGCAGGCGGGTTTATTTTATTTTTAAATTTATACAAAATTTTTACATTTTAAGCTTAACGTACTACTTAGTTGATTTATAAATTCTAAAATTATTGCAATAGTTATAAATAATACCTAATTGAAAATTTAAAAAAGGTATCTACTGCTGAGATACCTCGAAAATATGAGTTACAAAAATGATTTTTAGAATCTAGAAAATTTTATTCATCAATTTTTATAGCATAAATGTTCCCGCCAAGTATTTTTTCAATTTAACATTACAGGCATGTCGAAAATTTATCAACGGAAGGCATCAAGTCGATTTCCGCGCAACTTCCAAGATATTCTCGCTCGGTCTACGCCGCCGCCTTCATAATCGATTAAAAATATTCATTTTATGATACGCAATCTTTATGTTTCCGTTATTTTGTGTATTAGATAAATAGGCTTGTTAACTTTTATCCAACCAACAAAACTACAGAATTTAAGTACCTATGATTTTCTATTGGTCTTCAATCAACGTTAATCAAAAGCTGGCGTCCTGCTTCTGACACCTGTTTTGACAAACTTGATATTAGTAAATCATTTCTGTATACCTATTATGTAAAAAGTTTGTCTATGCTTCTGTCGCGTCCTACCTGTGTAGTTTACACATTGGTATTCAAGTAGTCGCAGTTCACCAAGACTACATCGTCCCTAATCATCAAGTGGGATCGTCCAGCTAAGTTAATTAGAAATAAAGCCACAGGTTTTTTATGAAGCGTTTTGAAATATGTACCTACCTACTGATAAATGTCTTTCTATCTACATATAGAATACTCTAATCCCGGAAAATCGAACAGTGTTTAGGGAACATGGGAAATAACGTACTTAGTATGAAAATTCAAAAGGGAATTGTAAATAAGGTTTTAATTGGTAGATAGTGGCACAGCTAATACAATATTTATCCTTGGTCTAATTCGCAAAACTTTACTTTTCTTCTTAAAATGAGAATATCGTTTTATAAAAGACTAAAATTACTGACGTTTTTACAAATGATGATGAAACAAATTATTGTCATCTCCCTCTAACACTTTAAAGTTCTCAAAGATATATTCGATGCAGACGAAATGCAAGTAGTGAAACATAAAATTTAAAAATACGCGATCGCACATGCCTCATAGCAATAAACTGCTCTTATGGGAATTGCTTCGGAAACATACTCGATTTACATATTGGAAGTTGCAAGTTATTATAATACTGTCAACAATGGACTGACTAATTTCCCAAGTTGGTCGGTTGTACCGGTATTAATTAATATAGTTGGCGCATCCCGATCTAGTGTCCATGTCGTATGTGGCTTTATGACATTCTATGTAAGCGTCGGTAGTCGATATCAACTGCGATTATCCTATAACATTGGGCTAACCCAGTCTAAACTGAACTGCTATTAGTTACGATGCGCTACGTACAGGAGTTTACAGGAAAAGTTCTTGAGACATTTAAACATAAAGATGTACAATAATACTGTGGTATATGCTTGGAGGGCTCCACGTTATAAATATTCGATACAATATTATCAGTCTAATTATTCGGTACTTCATAAATTATAGTATCATTGGTATCATAATTTTTCCTTGAACCCTGTCTGGCTAGCTACCACCTTTTTGCTTGAATCAGCCGCCAAACGCTCCGTCGTTTTCCAGCTGGGGGCTGAGAGCTATTTCTTTTAATCTTATTTCTGTTTTCATTCTTTGGCGACAACGCATCGGTGATGATTAAGCTGTTATTGGTGTCCATGGGCGACGATGACCACTGAACAGCAGATGTCATGTCTGCTCCTTTTGTACAGTTGGAAATAGTAGACGTTTTTTTGTAAGAAAACCACCTACACCAAATTCATTCTGTATGTTTTACCAGACGTTGAAGCCACTAAATTAAAAAAAAAATTCACCGTCACTACATTAATCGCTCCACTATGGGAATAATTTAGCATACACGCGTGATTCCGTCAGTGTATCAGACCAATCTGAAGTCCTTTGAAGTCAGGTAAAGATACAAAAACTTATTCGAAGTGGCTCTACATTCTCGTCTATGCTCAACTTTACAGACTAATATACTGTATATAAATAGACTTAACAGACTGTATATAGTCTGTCTGTCATCATGCAGTAGGTAAACTGGGGGCGTGATAACAGACCACGAGCTTATTTCCCCAGCTGTGCGGTAATGTTCGAGTTGGTGAATTCATTATTACAAATGACTTGTCCCCGAGCTCCTAGTTGCACCGAGTTCGATGGAATTTGTTAATTTGAATGAACTCACAAAGTTTATGGGTCCCTGGTAAATGTTGTTGTCATTTAAATCCTAATAATATTTAAATGTAAAAGTTTGAGAAGATGGATGACATGTCTCTTTCACGCATAAACTACTGAACGGATTTTTAAAGAATTAAGCTGCCAGGTAGACCATGATGTTATAGGACACTTATCTTTACCACAGTTACATTACAGTACTTACTGCAGGCAAATCAACGTTAAGAAGTTATTATTTTACCTTAAAATTTCGAAATTGAGTTCATAATTCAAATTGCCATCACACAGCACTACGTGACGGAGGTAGTTATATCTCCCCTTGTAATTTCCGGTAACACTAAAGTTCTGCCAACACTATATAATGTTGGTCCTTCGAGCCGGATGTAAGCGAGATACGCATGCCCATTAGCATTCGGTAAACACATAAAGAGCTTGAATGCAAGATACGTACGAATTAACGCAGATATTTTAATGCTAGCTTAATTTTATGTACATATTATACATTAAGGTGTCTGTTGGCCTTTGATAATCTTGTTTAGAGGATCATAACGCATTTAGTGTTTTGGGAGTTTCTTTAGTGTCCAAAATGGGGTAATCATTAAATTCTAATTACTTTAATGAGTTAATGTGATTTTATTAAGCATTAATTAACGTTCAACGATAATAAAGATAAGTTTAATCGGGTGCTATATAAGTCTAAAGGTTCGTTATCATTACGCTAGCTTGGGGCATACACTTAACTTCAGCTACAGCCTAAGCTAGTCTGTGCCATTAATTTATGACTAACTAATGACTTCGATAAGCTGATATCGATCATCTTACTATAATATTTAATCCCTGAGCTATCATCACATTATATCTGTATTATATACATATTTCAGCCATTACATAATTATCTAAATGCATGTACACAGTAGTGTACAGTGGAAATGCGACAGGACCCTTCGGCAAAGACTAGTTAAGCCAAACAACTTTGAACGTGAATTTTAAGGGCGTGTATGAGGGTAGGTGTTAAGTGCACTCTTACGTAAGTACGATGAACGAGGGATTTTTAAAAGTCCCATTTGGAGTGGATAGCCGTATTCGTGCATGACGATGAAATTATGGTGAAAAATGCTAATACTTTTTCCATTAAGACAGCTGTAGTATTGGGTTTCACAAAAGAAAAAATATTAGCGATTCGCACTTTCACACCATGCATTTAATATCTTCGGTGAATGTCGTCTCCAGTCACCGAGCTTCATGTTTCAAATAAGTACAAAAATTTGTGCGAATAAAATATTTATCTGTCATGCAGTATCGATATCTACCGGAGGAATTTCAGTTCATTTATGGTATCATAACAGTAGTTTTATTTATCTTCAATTAGAAACATTTGACTATCTAATTTATTCCTTTGATATCGTAAAATGCTAAAAACTACATTAATCTGTGGTCATAGCGGGTATTGTTGATAAAAAAAATCCTGTGTTCTATTTAGCTAATAATCCCCGGTATTGTGGGGTAGAACAATGAACAATGTATCCAACGCTGTTACCGCGTTAATATCATTAGGATCCCTTCATTGGGATCAGGGAAGCTTCGCTTGTCTTTACTTGTCCTACTTGTTTGTTTTTTCTGTCGCTCTTCGTTTGTCTTCAAGCATAATATGCCATCCTTTTGGAATTTATTTGGAAATTATATGTCATGCAATTTTTGTCATAATTATTAGTGCCTTAGTACAATAGATCTTTTGATACCTATGTACTTTTAATAGCGAAGAGATTGATAGCTCCTGTAAAAGGGTCACCGCCTAAGCCTTCTTATCCTTTAGGATCCGTTAAGGTTAATTCAAATGCGGGCCCTGGGATGTGAGTTTTGAATTTTCGTACATAAAAGGCTAAAGTGCCTTTCTAATGGTAAGGAAGTGTATAATCGACTATTCTAATTTCACGGCAGGACATAAAGAAAACTAAACTAAGTTGGGCCAGTCAAAAACGAATATCTGGAATGGTGGTCGAATAAAAAATGACTGTGCACACTTGGACAGTGCAACCGTGATACCAGTATGAATTAAAATAAAATAGAAAAAATCAACTCGTCATCACAGATAACCTAGTGCATTGTAACATTTATTTGTAACGCTATGAAACAAAAATGTGAATACACAAAAACAGGCCGTTTGTAAATTTGCGCTGCGTCGGTGGCGCGCCGATAAATTTTTATCGTCCACAGTGACCACCACGTTCATAAGCCGGACCGTAATGGCCGATCCCTGTTCCCGTGACAACAGCCAACAGCTAACGGCTTACTTTTTAGGGTCCCGTCACGTAAAAAAGCGAAACGTTTGTCATTGTGTAGGCTTTGAACTCTGCCTTTTATTGGTCCACAATACTTTCTGTGCTCTTTTTAGGATCAGTAGTTTTTCAATTGTCTTTTGTTTATGGTTTGTTCAGGTGGAACGGTGAATGTTACCGAATACGAACTTCTATAGACTTTTTGCTTATGGGGAGGCTGCTCTTGTAAAATCCCCTTTACAGAAAAGGGTCCTAGAATCCAGAGTGCTTTTCATCTAAGTTTGGAAGAATTGTCCATTCTTGAGTGAGCTTCCGGCATCACGATACGAAATGTTATGTTATATTGTGCCTCTGGTGCTAAAAGATTGTAGCCAATGGTTATGATCTATTAGTTGTATTAGAACTAAAATTCTTTTAAGTCTCACGCTTTCTTCTTGGTCAACACGTGCTTAATGCCTTTGGTATTACTCATACTCATATGTAGGAGTGATGAAGAAATACTATTTTTTCTGGAATTATTGAAAAAACTTTATTTGTCCTTTTATTTTGTAGGGATTCTTACTACACACCAGCAAGCGCATAGATACAAGGTACCTCGTTGTGAAGTCTCTGTAAAATGTAAATATACATATCGATACACGTTCTACCATTTACTAAAGCTACACGCTCCGGGGACTTCATAATATGGCTCGCTCTTAGCCGAGTTGAATATTTGCTTATGCGAGGATCATGCCCCTCTCCCTTTGCGGCGCTGGCAAGGTTAATGCTGCTAATTTTCATATCGAATTTGTTCCACCCCAGTTTCAAATGTACCTACCTGTCTATGTAAATTTGTCACAATGCCATCTAGTGTTAATTTGGTATTAACTTTATTTATCTCTCTGACGTGCCTCGTTACTGCGTATCGTGACTTGCTTTTGCTTTCTTCCATCTTTGGTAATCGGTGGCTCGATTGAATGCCATTTTAAATGGTAAGTTTTTGTAAGTTTGAGCCGGGGTTAATGTCTGTCTTAATATTTGTGTATTACGTTAATTCGTGTAATATTTTTATCATACTGTCTATCATACTAAGAAAAATAATCAAAATCCTCAAAAACAGCGAGACCATTTCCTGGAAGCCATGCATCTCAAAAATCTTGTAAGATGACGATATAATCAAAGCGTCAATTGTAGTAAATTGATAAGGGAAAGGAAGATGCAAAGCTAGCTTGGAGTTCGTCTATAAAGACAAACAGATGTTGCGCAAACTTAAAATGACGTTTCCCAATCAAATGAACTTAAACTCTCAATATAACTGTGATTAAGTCCAAATTAAGTCACGGAAGTGGCTGATAAGCAAGCCCCTTGTTTCCCTCGCCCTAATATGATAAGATAACAAATTGGATTGTCCCCAACTTTGGATTAAATAAAAGATGACTCTTTATCTAAGGCAGCTAACACACGGGTGCGTGAGGGAGTATAAGATACTTTGTGTTTTGGTTTTGTAAAGTGCCTAGATAAAATTCATTCAATTCATTCAGTCGTTTGGCTTACGGTGGTAGTTTGTAGAACTATATTAAATCTTTTGAATGCCGTTTAACTTTATTCACAATTAAAACAGCAATAGGAACTTCTCAAGAATTAAGTCAACGTACCACACTCAATTTTTTTTTATGGAAATAGCCGGCAAACGAGCTGACGATCCACCTGATGGTAAGTGGCTGTCGTCGCCCATAGACATCATCAACACTAAAGGCATCACCGATGCGTTGCTGGCCAAGAAAGAGAGAAGAAAAAGAAAGAAAAGAACTGGCTCTCAAGCCCCCAGCCGGAACACGACGAGTCGTTTGGCGGCTGACTCATGCTCAAGGGTGGTAGCTATCCGGGCGAACCCCATGGAGAAATAATAATAGTAATAATGGTATTAATTAATAATTAAAATCAATATTACTAATATAATCCCTCGAGGGTTCCTACCACCAGCGGGCCGGATTTAGTCGCTTTTGTCAATGTACTGGTATCCTGTTTTGCCAGTAGGCTGATCAGATAGTGCATGAGGAGAAACAGAGAAAAACCTAACCACATAAATATCTCCCTTTTTTGATTTGTTAAACCTGGCACTCTTCTTTTGATGGCAATGTGTTTATGGATTCTTATGGTAATATTTGCATATTCGTTAAATATTTGATTTACTTTTTAGACCTAACAGAAACATATAGACAGGTCAAAAACCAAATACAACGTTTTCTGTAGTGGTCCGTGGTCATCGCAATAATGGAGATAATTTATTATCAGATCCCGTATCGTTATCGTCCCTAATGGAACAGATTGAGCCTAATCGCGCTTTGAATACCCTAACAAAACATTCCTATCTTCTTCTGTATTGAATACATTAAGAACGACTTACTACTTAATGTTAGAACTCATAGGAGTTCATACGGTTATTTTTTTTATTGCCAAATTGAAATGATTACTGACTATCCAAAAAAAAATCTGGTGAATTGCCAAGTAACAAAACTATAATCTTGACTCATTTATTGACATAGAGTTCTTCCAAGTTCTATTTAGGTGGGTACTTCAATTTTTAATATTCCTAGCTGGTGTCGTACCTACGGGTGACACTTATAAGGTGATTTGGGATAGCCTTGTGAATAAATATCAAGATAAACGCGCATTAGGTACGCATTATTTAAATAATATATTAAACTTAAAAAATTGCCAAAATACGTCTAATAGTCTCGACTCTTTCATTGAAAAATATTCAGCATCTATTTTGGCCTTAAAACAACTAAATATACCGGATTTAACCGATTTTATTTTATTGCATTGTGCACTTAAAAAGATGGACGTTCAAGTTATTCAAGCGTTTGAAATGTCAGTTAGTGACAAAGATTTTCCTTCATATCAGGATTTGATTTCATTTATACAAAATCAAGTTAAAATTCTTGAAAGATCACACGCGAGCGATTCGAGTTCCTTATCTTATCCTCGCACGAGACAATATAATAATAAGCCGAGGGCTTCTGCCGAGCGCGGTCATGCGTTTGTTTCGAGTAATGAAAATATTGAAAATAGTAGTTATTATGCTTCACATAATAACAATACTTCGCATTCTTGTGTTCTATGCAATAAGATGGATCACACACTTTCCGAATGTTTTCAGTTTAAAAATATGAAATCACCGAAGTTACGATTCGAATTTATTAAGTCGAAACAGGGTTGTGTAAATTGCCTTAGTATTTTACATTCCCTTTCTGCTTGTTCAGTGTCTCCTAACTGTAAAATTTGTAAGAATAAATTGCATCATTCCTTATTACATTTTGACAAAAATAATGATAATAATTATAATTTTAAAAATAAAAACAATTCGACTAGGACGCATATTCAAACGTCACAGCCGTCGAGTGTTCGTTCGTTTGTGCCGCAACCGGTAACGTCCGACGCGTCGGCGTCTGCGCCGCCGACCACGGCGCCGCGCCGCCTGCTTCGCTTGCGAGTTCGCAGCAACCGGTCTCGCGCCGTACGATAGTACCTACCGGTGTTAAGGATAACAATACGGCTTGCGTCGACTCGGATTGCGCGCGCTTTTCGAACGTACCAATGAGTAATGAAGCGAACAGAACGTCCTGTTTACATGCTCCTTCACTTTCTTTGAGTACTAATTCTAAAGCTAATTCTAATACAATACTTTTAGCGACTGCTCAAGTCTATGCGAGGGGGTATAGTAGTAACGATAAGACTTTAGTTCGTTGTCTTATTGATAATGGTTCACAGAATCATTTAATAACTTTAGATTGTTGTAAAAAACTTAATTTACACGTTGTCGCATTAAATAATTCTGTCATTCGAGGAGTTGGTATGTCCTCGCGGCCGATTTACGGATACGTAGATTTCGAGATTGTGTCAAGGGTTAGCCCCCATAATAAATATAGCTTACATGCATTAGTCGTTGACTGCATAACTGATCAATTGCCTTCGCATTTTATTGAAAAATGTGACATGGCTAATTTGCATAATATTTGCATGGCGGATTTAACTTGGAATATTCCTGGTAACATAGATATAGTGCTCGGTGCACAATTGTTTCCTTATATATATTTAGGTCAAAAAATTGACTCAGGGTCTCAGGCCCCGCCTGCTTTGTTAACTTCCTTTGGATATGTGTTAATGGGTGATTGCCCTTACACAAGTCGTTTTTCTTGCGATTCTTTCGAGCCATCGTTTTCTGCTGTCGCCTTGAAGGACTTAAATGATGATTTGCAAAAGTTCTGGGAGTTGGAGGAGTTACCATCCAAGGGTTTTTTGAGTCCTGAAGAGACTGAGTGCGAGAACGCGTATGTCACTTTTGTGGCAAGAGACGATGAGGGCCGCTACACGGTTGCTTTACCATTTTCTGTTAGTCCAGAAAATCTAGGCAATTCTAGAAATATAGCACACCGTCGCCTTTTGTGCCTTGAAAGGAAGTTCAAACAGGTACCGGGTCTACGTGAGAATTATAATATTGTTATTAATGAGTATATACAAAAAGGATATTTATCAAAAATTCCAGATTTAGATTTAAATGATGATGGATATTATATTCCTCACCATGCCGTTGTTCGTAAGGACAAGCCCAAGCCTCGCATCGTATTAGATGCTAGTGCTAGGACTCACACAGGGTTGTCGCTTAATGATATCCTGCATTCCGGTCCTAATTTACAGGCCAATTTATTTCTTTTGTTATTAAATTTCAGGCTGTTTCCTGTAGCAATGACAGCAGACGTACAACAAATGTATTTGCAAGTTGGTGTGCCTGTAGCTGATCGCAAATATTTGCGTATATTATTTCGATTTCATGAGAGTGAAAATGTGTCAACTTTTCAATTCAACCGAGTTCCCTTCGGTTTGAAATGTAGCCCCTTCTTAGCTATGAGGACATTGCGTCGACTAGCTATTGATATGGCCCCTTCCTTTCCTACAACTGCTAATATAGCAGAGTCTAAATTTTATATGGACGATCTTGTCCACTCAGTGCCTGATGAGGAAACAGCTGTTCTTTTAGCTAATGATCTTATTTCTATATTCAAGGCTGGGTGCATGGATCTAATTAAATGGACGAGTAATTCATCCAAATTATTACATAATCTACCGGATTCTCACCGGAATTCAATTAATTTCGATGAAAATAATTCATTTTCTTCCTCTAAAGTTTTAGGTTTATCGTGGGATCCAACTGAGGATCACTTCTTTATCACTACTGTAGCTATCCATGAGAAATGCACAAAAAGAAATATTCTTTCCGTTGTAGCTCGTTTATTTGATGTGCTGGGCTTAGTTGCTCCAGTCATATTATATGCTAAGATTTTAATCAAAGAGTTATGGCTCGCAAAGATTGGGTGGGATCAGGCTCCGCCAGTGGACATAGTCCGGCGTTTCTCTGTTCTTACACAAGAATTTCCTTTATTATCAAATCTTAGAATTCCTAGACATATTGGTGTAACTCGTTTCAGCAAAGTAATGCTCGTGGGTTTCTGTGACGCAAGCTTAAATGGTTACGGTTGTACCATATACTTGCATGCTACTGACGCGGCAGGTAACATATCGGTCAGGTTGTTGTGCGCAAAATCTAAGGTGGCACCGACAAAAATTACAACGTTGGCGCGATTGGAACTGTGTGCTGCTGTCTTACTGGCAAAATTATTAAAAACCATAATCGACTCGTACCGAGACCGAGTTGAAATAGCTGATGTATATGCGTTTTCAGATTCCACCATAGCTCTTTCATGGATTTGTTCCTCGCCACATCGTTGGTCTATTTTTGTAGCGAACAGAGTTGCCCAATGTCAAGAAAATGTAGCTCCGCATAACTTTTATCACGTGTCGGGTTCAGATAACCCAAGTGATTGTGTCTCTCGTGGTATGCTGCCGTCACAATTAATTTCGCATAACCTTTGGTGGCATGGCCCACAGTGGCTTCACTTGCCTGCTAGTGAATGGCCTGTTCGTAAATTTGAGCCTTCTCATGTAAGTAATTTACCAGAACATAAGGCGAATGTAATGATCGCGACTGTACGAGTTGAGTCGTCGGTGTTATATGATTTATCTCAACGTATATCCTCGTGGAGTAAACTGTTGAGAATTGTAGTATACGTTTTACGTTTTATTAAGAAAATTAAAAATAATTCCAGTAACGTACAAAGTTTAGCAACAGCTGAGTGGGCTATAATTAAAGCAATACAAAATTATTATTTTTCTGATGACTTAAATTTAATTAAAAAGAATAAGTTACCGTCTAAAAAATTACAAAATTTGTCTGTTTTTATTGATACAGAAGGAATTCTACGTATTGGAGGGCGTCTTTCACGCTCTGATTTACCTTTTGAGGTTAAACATCCAGCTTTGTTGCCTAAACACGATCATGTCGTAAATCTTATTATTACGCATTTCCATGAGCTGTACTGTCATGCTGGCTCTGGACTACTGATGTCCATCGTTAGGCAAAGGTACTGGATATTAGATGCCAGAACTGTTATTAGGGCACGAGTCCGTAAATGTAACGCATGCTTCCGTGTAAACCCTTCTCATCCGACGCCGAAAATGGCAGATCTTCCTTCATACCGTATAACGGAAGCAAAGGCATTCGTCCATACCGGCGTGGACTATGCTGGTCCCATGCGTATAATTTTAACGCGTCGTCGTGGTCAACACGCGCAGAAGGCATATATATGCCTATTCGTCTGTCTTGTCACCAAGGCAGTTCATATTGAACTGGTCACGGAATCGTCTACTGATTGCTTTCTATCCGCCTTTAAAAGATTCATATCTCGCCGTGGTCCGGTGTCTTACATGTACTCAGACAACGGCACCAACTTTGTTGGTGCTCGTGCTCAATTAAATGAGATCTATAAATTATTAATTGACTCGCAGCACAATGCTGTTTTGAAGCGTGAGCTTGAGCAGCACAGGATTGAGTGGAGGCTTCTCCCGCCAAGAGCGCCACATTTTGGCGCATTATGGGAATCTAATATTAAAAGCTTGAAAACCCATTTATTTAGGGTTATTGGGAATCAGCTGCTTACTTATGAGGAGTTGCAAACTGTTTTAATACAAATTGAAGGCATCATGAACTCGAGGCCTCTTGGCGTCATTAGCTCTGATCCTTATCCTGAAATATTAACGCCAGCACATTTTTTAATGTCTACTCCTTTAAAATATTTACCGGCATCAGATCTGTCTGATGAATGTACCAACCTCGTAAAGCGTAAACTTTTGCTCGATAACATAGTTGCCTCCTATTGGAAAAAATGGCGTATTGAATATTTGCATACGTTACAAGTTCGGCAGAAGTGGCAGAAGAAGGATGGTCCAATTGAAGTTGGCACTGTCGTATTAATTGGACAAGACAATGCTTCTCCTCTGTCTTGGCCTGTAGGAGTTATTACCGCTACATTCCCTGGACACGACGGGATCGTTCGCGTGGCTACCGTTAAAGCTAGACATGGTTGTTTCAAACGTCCGGTCATCAAACTCTATCCGTTGCCGAACCAGTAATGTTAATATTCCATTATAACATAACATAATACATATTTCATTTATATTATTCATATTATCAAATATTATTTATATGTAATTTTGATAAAATTAACCGTAACTTTAAATTGCATGTTTGTAGGTTTCCAATATAACGAATTGGACCTTATTTAAGTATATTTTATTTTCATAATATTTAGGGTATCTCTGTTACGAGGTTTATAAGTTGCTCTTGACATCGTTTTACTGAGGACCTTTTGGTTGAAAGTCTTACGAGCTTTCAAGGCGGGGTGCATGGTGAAGCACTACTGCTTCAATTATTAAAATAGGTTTTTGGTAAATTTTTAATGGCGAGAACAGTTTTAAGGTTCACTGGTCCGCTCATTAGAGTGCTTCCTAGCGCCGCTAGATGGTGTTAGGAGTCCTGATTGAAATATCCGCGACGAAGTGAAGACGGAAAAAAGCTGTTATCCGTTGCTACGAGTTACCCGTCACATTACGAGTATGTGCTATAAAATTAAATTCATGATTAATTGGTGAATCAATAAGTTTCTCAAGTATAGGGTGCACCCTTCAATTACATATACACTAGTAAAGTGCGTGATCTGGAGAAGCACCACAAATTTCGACGGATTTATCAATCCATCATCGCGCCGGCCGGCTACAGCGTCACCACATCATCTGCTACTTCGGACTGCGTGGAATTCACATCAGGACGGAGCAGGGTGAGTGGATCCAGTTGCGCTTTAGCTGATCTTCAGCCATTATCTATAGGTTAAATAAATAATTTCAATTGTACGCAAGTACACGGTGTGGGGGCTATTTACACGCTCACGCGCCACCATAAGTTTTTCCGGGTGGAATCTTGTAACTGAATTTTAAATCAGTTATCTTTAACCGATAGAGCTGAAAGTTGGTGTACACGCTTATTATGGATGACAATGCATACTTAGCTATGTGACGTCATTCTAACTCCAATATGGCAGATCATCCAAGAGGGCGGACTAGTTATTTTTTCTGCACTAGAAACGAAAACTAAGTAAAAAATAAATTTGTAGTAAAAAAAACTTTCTAAAAGCAAGCTTTTATTTAATTGCCCTAAAAAGAAGAAAATAAACTTTAAATTAAATCAAACCAATCAGTTTAGTACATGTATTTTACACTCCTCCTCCTCGCGTCGTTTTCCTCATTATTGAGGGTCGTGATCCCCTAAGAGTGGAATTATTTTCTGCCTGACAATTTTACGCCATTTATCTCTGTCTTTGGCAGCATGTAGTGCGTCGTGTAGGTTGGTGTCCAGACTGGAACGGATTTGGTCAGTCCACCTAGTTGGACTGCGGCCTCTTGGTCGTTTGCCGTCAACTTTGCCAGTAACCATAAGTTGTTCTAGGTTCTGGCCGTCTTTTCTGGCGATGTGTCCGAAAAACTCAAGTATTCTGCGTAAACAGAGAGCGGAGAGCCGATTCTTAACTTTTAGTTCACGCAGAATAGATGCGTTCGTGCGAAAGGCGGTCCAAGGAATTTGGAGCATTTTCCTCCAACACCACATTTCAAATGCATCAATACGGTCGCGATCAGCTTTTTTCAGTGTCCAGGTCTCAGCCCCGTAGCTGAATATGGAGAATACCAAGGAGTGAACTAATTTGATTTTGGTTTTACGTGAGATGTTTCTATCTCTCCATATTTGCTGTAGTTGGGTCATTGCAGTTTTGGCCATTCCTATGCGCCTTCTCACTTCTTTTTCACACGAACCAGTATTGCTGATATTGGCTCCGAGGTAGATGAAATCCTCAACCGTTTCAAGCGCGAGTGAGCCTGTGAGCTGTAGTTTGTTACCACGATCAACTATCATAAGTTTAGTTTTACTGTGGTTGATTTTTAGACCCATTTCTAAGCTAATTTTCTCCATTTTTCCCAAGATTTCAACCATTTCAGCTTCGCTGGTGGCTAGGAGCGTAGTATCATCTGCGTAACGGAGGTTAGAGATTTGTTTGCCACCTATAGTGACTCCACCATTCCAGTTCTCGCACGCACGCCTGATGATATACTCTCCATAGGCATTAAAAAGAATGGGTGAGAGGATACAGCCTTGTCTAACACCTTTTCCAAAACTGAAAGATTCCGAAGTTACTCTATCAATTTTCACGACACCCTGGTTACTCAGATACAAATTTTCAATAAGCGCCACCAAATGTTCTGGAACTCCTAGTTCTTTCAAAATTTTCCAGAGGTTCGACCAAACGACACAGTCAAAGGCTTTGTTATAATCGATGAAGCACAAGATAAGCGGCGTGTTGAACTCGTATGACTTTTCTATCAGCTGGCGAACATTAAGAATTTGTTCACGAGTTCCCTTGCCTTTGACGAAGCCTGCTTGTTCCTGCGGGATTTGCCAGTCCAGGAAGTGACGAATCCTGTTATTTATAATATGTAATAAAATTTTGCTGGCGTGGGATATTAAAGCCAGGGTTCTATAATTGTCACATTTCGTGGTGGCGCCTTTTTTATGAAGTGGGAGAATTACAGACTTCGTCCAATCGTTAGGCCATTTCCCTGTATGCCAGATGTCATTGCATATTTTGTGAAAAGCATCTATTGCAGATGGACCCATTGCCTTCAGGATCTCCGCCGTAAGCTGGTCTGGTCCAGGGGCTTTTCTGGGTTTGATAGAATCCAAAGCAGCTACAACCTCAGATCGAATTATTGGGGGCTCGAAGTTCAAAGTGTCCCACAGGGTCGTAGTATGTGTTGATCCGTGGTTGTTGGGGCTCCTATATAGCTGTATACAATGTTTCCGCCACCGTTCAGTTATTGCATCCAGATCATGGAGTGGTATACCACTCTCATCTTCAATCACCCACGTTTTAGGCTTGAATTGTTTGTAGAGAAGCCTTACTTTCTTAAACAGATCCGCGGTTTGTAGTTTTCCAGCATGCCCTTCAATTTCTTGGCAAATGCCCATGATGAAGTTGTTTTTATCATGACGACTTCGTTGTTGGATTATTCTGCTCAGTTCTGAATATCTGTCACGATCCTCTTGTTCTGACAGACCGGTGGTTTTCAAAGCTTTTCTGTCCTCAATAATTTTCCAGGTGTCTGGAGAAAGCCACATTTGTCTACGAAAAGTCGGTGGTTTACTATTCTTAGTGATCCTCTCCACTGTTTTCCAAATATGGCTTTTTAGATGTTCCCATTGCTCATTGGTGTTTGCATTTGAGGGTGAAGGTTGTTCAACAATCTCATTGTCTAGGCCATCACGAAATTCCAAGATTTCTGCTGGTGTTAGAGTCCTGGGCCTCATTTGATCTCTTTTCTTCATTGACTTCAGCCGAAGGGTGAACTTTGCTAACAACATAGAGTGATCGGAACCACAGTCAGCACCAGGGAAGGTCTTTACGTTGGTGATTGAGGTCTTCCATCGGCTATTGATCATGACATAGTCTATTTGATTACGGCACCGATCACCAGGGGATATCCACGTGTATAAACGTCTAGGGTGATGCTGGAAACATGTGTTCATGATGGTCAATTTTCTACCGATGCAAAACTCCAGGAGTCTAGATCCTCGGTCATTCCTGACACCAAGTCCGTATTTTCCGACCGTGTCCCTAATGTGATTATCAGCCAATGTGCAGCCTATCTTCGCGTTGAAATCTCCGACTAGTAATGTTATTTCTCGGTTAGGTATATTGTTGAGAGCATTTTCCAGTTCAGTGTAGAAATGATCGATCTCATCATCCTTAGCGCTTGATGTAGGTGCATACACTACGACAATGTTGAGAGTGCAGGGACGGGTATTAAGTCTCAAGGACATTATCCTGTCAGATATCGGGTTATAGCCCAATACGTAGTTGTTTAAGTGACGTGATAACCAGATGGCTACACCATTTCGGCTAGAGTTCTCAGCCCCAGAGAAGTATAGTGTGTTTCCGTTGTGAGTCTGTTGATGTCCTTGTCCTCTCATGTGTGTTTCGGTTATTCCTAATAAGGTAAGTTTATGCAATTCCGCCTCTTTCTCCACAATGTCCAATTTACCTGGGGACACTAAACCACGAACATTCCATGTTGCAATCCGTTGCTGTTTCTGGATTGACATTTTGCTTTTGTTGAGTGCACCAGTAGCATCACTGCTAGCTAGGACCTGGTGGGTCGTCCTAGCTGAGTCTTCGGTAGCCAATTTCACACCGCCCGGCCCGGTTACCGTGCGGCGCCGGGTGTTAGCCGGATCGCCCAACAAACTCGCGTTTACATTTACACTGTGCATTAGGGGTATTTTCTTGGGCTTGTACATCATGGTGGGCGCCCGCGTCCTTCCATGGCAGTCTTTTAGAGGTGATTTAATACCTCACGGTCACTGAGAGCCGCTCCAGCATTACTGCATGGAGATGTCGGGATAATTAACCGCCGCCCGATGCTCGGCGTTGAAACTTTTACGGCTGCGTTGTTCTTTTACAACCAACCCTCCTCTTTCTCATCCGGGTTTGGGACGGGCCATGGCCGACTGGACTCCTATCCTATTAGTCGCCTTTTACGACATCCCAGGAAGAAGTGGGAGTGGTGCTATTCTACTAAAGTAAACCCGGCACCACACGGGGAATTTTTACACAATTTACACAATTTATTAAAATTTTTAAAAGCTTGTCGGCGAGATTTCCATATTTTATAGGAAACATTTTCTTTCATAGAATTACTTATAATTAGAGACCGACCGAAGTTTCGGTTTCGGTTTCGGTTTCGGCCAGTTTCGGCCAAAAAATCTAGTTTCGGTTTCGGTTTCGGTTTTGGCAAAATTTGGCCGAAACCGAAACCGAAACTCTGTGTTCGTGAATTGTCGTGCGTAATTTCGTCGTCGTGCTAAATTCGCGGCTAACTCGTGGGCACTGACTTTTCAAGTGAAGTCATTAATTTAACATGTTTATTTTATTTGTTCATTAATTAATTGACATGGAGCTTTGGCGGTCATTTGCATAGGCCTATGTTGAGCATAGGACTTTAATTTTATTGTTTTTTTTTCATCTTATCTAACACCATTTAACTGTCTGTAGGTATATACCACCATCGTCATAGCCATATAATGAAACTGTAACTGTACTAATATTTGAGTAAAACTTTTAATAGGGGTATGTATTAGCCATAATAGATTAAATAAAAATTTTTTTTTGTTTATTTGTCTGTGCGTTTGTTCCGGCTAATCTCAGGAACGGCTTAACAGATTTAGCTGCGGTTTTCACTGACTTATACATATTGTAGTGAGCTTGGGTTAACATTTAGAGTTCGTTTTATTTCAAACGGTTCACAAATAAATTACGTTATGTAAATTTCGCCTATACTTACATTTATTGAGTGAGGCCCGACAGTTTGATATACACTAAACATAGCTAAGAACACTTTCGATTTAGTCACCTTCGTTTCTCCGTTTGGGAGCGACGATGCACAGACATACAACAGATACACAGATACGTCAAACTTATAACACCCCTCTTTTTCGTCGGGGGTTAAAACAGCGCCCATTCATAAGTACATTTTTTTCGAGTTTTTGCCATCTATGTATTAAGATATAAGTTTATCGAACTCAAGGCACGTACTACTATACAAATGTGTAAAAAACACGCTTTATTTCAATACCTATAGGTACTGAAATACCTATAGGTACTTCAGTATATATGTACCTATATATAGGGTATCCCGTAAGTAGTGGATCTACGTTAGCGGACAGATAGCTTGAGGGTTGACCTGCCAAATGTCAAAAAATGCCCTTTGTAAAATTTCAACAATTCGGTTCCTTTACCCTACTTTTTTTTTGTTTAGTAGCTCAAAAAATAGCATATTTTTTGAGCTGTGCGTTGTGTAAAATAGCGTAAATCGTAAAATCGCATATAATATAAATTCCAAACAATTCAATTTGAACTTTTGTATGAAACCAGCTCATTTCACGTTACTCACAGCTCCAAAAATACGTTCGTTTGGCCTCACTCTAAGTTTCGGTTTCGGTTTCGGTTTCGGCCGAAACTGGAACTAAGGCCGAAGGTTCGGTTTCGGTTTCGGCTGAAAAACCAGTTTCGGTCGGACTCTACTTATAATAAGTATGTCAAGCAAGACTAGTTAGTAACACAGGTAAATCTCTCGACAAACTTTTATATCAATAAATAAATTGTGCAATACATGTACTACATGGATTGGTTTGATTTAATTTAAAGTTTATTTTCTTCTTTTCGGGGCAATTAAATAGAAGCTTGTTTTTTAAAACTTTTTTTACCATTTATTTATATGTATATTAATAAATACTAAAATTTTAATTAGAATAATAAATTGGTAACCGAGGAATTTAGTACTAATAATGTGTACATTACACCTGCCGGAACCTCTCGAATGAACCTTGGGTGTAGCTGAACTTCAATTAATCCAATTAAAAAGTACATTATTTATGTTGGTCCGCTAATGCGAGTTGTTTGAGGTTTGTGATTTTATTTTCAAGAAGAAATTTTCTTTCTATTTTTGTTACGTCCGTTTATTTAACGTAAAGGGCTCAGAAAATAGGAATTCGACGTATCCATATTTGTTTGTGATCTCCAACACAATTTAACGATAGCTGTGCCTAGGTGAGTTTACGAGGAAGGACGTTCGAACCTCGCCTGCGGCAAGTCACGTGGCGATGAAATGTTTTGGTTCTTCAATGTTTGGGCCCGACGTCATAATGTGTAGTATGTTGTGTTTAGCCATGCATATGGGATGTTACAGGGGAATCCATTCATGTTTAACTATGTTATTTAGAGTCCTGCAGAGTAGTCTAGACATGAGCAGTGAATTCACTGGTTTGGTTTGACGGGAACGGGACGGGGACGGGACGGGGACGGGACGTGGACGGGACGTGGTTAATAAACACTGACGGGAATTTTTAATGCATACGCAACGTGACGGTAACGGACCTAACGTGTTAGTGTTGTGAATAAGGAAAGTATTTTCGTATGATTAATCATGAAAAAAATTAATCATGTAATATTTATTTTATATTGGAATCATATGGGCAACATTATTTTAAAATTACAGTATTGAAATAACATAGAGTTTAATTAAATTTTTTTTTAATTATTTTTACATGTAATGAAAACTGATGTATTTATAATGATTATTTTTTCTACAAGGTGATTAGCATATATACAGTAAGTAATTAATACACGTGCATCACTACTTAGCTCTCCGGAGCGAACGGAGCGACTGCGCATACGCAACGGAATCACGGACGGGACGGGAAAAACATTTTCTATGAAACTATGTTTTCAAAACTTCACGTCCCGTCCAGTCCGAAAAAAAACACGTTACGTATGGATCGACCTTTATAATCCGGGCAACAGTTTAGGAAAAACTAATTCGTATCCTGTATTTTACAAAATATGCATGTTTTAAATTAATTGCGAAAGCATCTTTCGTAGTTTAAAGATCAATGCAGAGTGAATCAACCTTTGAACCTTGTGAATCAGGCTTATAACGTGAGATTTACCTTTAAACCCTTCACATTCTACCTTAATCTTGCAGAAGAACTGAACCCAGTAAGCGTCATAACTGTGCAATAAATTAACCCTAGAATGTACGAATAAGTACTATTTTAATTAATTCAATTCTCTGTAAACGCTTTTAAATATTTTTTTGGTCGCATTATCATATCAAACCACCGTTTAATATGTCTAAAATAGGTTAGCGCTGTGATATTTTATCGGTAATGACGTTATGAAAATAATTATGTCATTAGCAAGTCGTGCATATAATTGATCATCGAGCCGTGTGTCCGAGTGGCGACCACGTTGAGCAGTCATCGGACGCGACGATCGCACGGGTGGGTAATCAATTTATGATGATTAAATAATCAGGAATCAGGGACTAGCATGGAAACGTGTAAGTTTTGTAGCGTATGTTGCGAGTATGTTTTTAAACTTAAATCATCGCGGTTGCGAAAGTTTTCATTGATTTTTGTTTTTTTTTTATACTGATTGTTACTGTTTCAAATGTATAAATATACTTACTTAATTTAATATTAGTCTACTTTGTAACAATCCGCGGTTTACGTGTATGAATTTTTCAAGTGTGCGTGGATGACCAAATTCGAAACTATGAGAAATATAGAAAAATGGTCAAAGGAGTCTCGGGACCGATTTTGATGAAAACTAAAAGTGCATCATTAGATTTTTGAAAAATTTATATTTCTGGACAGGACAGGAATCGAACCCATTGATTTTGAAAAAAAACTCATCCTGTATTATTACACCATTCGATAGCGTTGCTGTACCATAATAGCAATGGATTTCCGCAAAATAACGCTTAACACTATTAACTTTATTCTACTTAACTATAATGTTTTGTAACATGACAAACACCCCAACTCAGTCACTAACGGTTACTTTAATCGCTCCTTAGTAAAGAATCACCATACAAATTCTGTACTAAAGAGAGTAACCGTTAGTGACTCTGAGTTGGGATGTTAGACATAGATGTATGTTTATGGCAATTACCTATAAGTTATAAGGTGTATGAAATTTGCACATTTACCAATCTCTACCTAGTGTGTACAATCTGTTGACTGTTATTGGTCTTGGCCTTGCTACTAACGTTATGAGTTGTGACCCAGGTGCAGCGGTGATATGGTAATTGGCTATTATGATGATGCAATTGGTTGCAAATTAACTTCGTATAAACCTATTATCTATTCGTAATGTCATTTCCAAAACTAAATTTAAAGATACATATTTCAAACCTACGTAAATTATAGGTTTGAAACTAATTTAATAAGAATACCATTTTAACTACAGTATCCCTTTTCATATTAACCTAAGAGAAACAAGTTAAAATTCTCCCTATCGTGAATTAAAATCTCACAAAGAGTTATTTTTATAACAACCTTACGTCCTTAATCGACATTGTGTCAGCCGTATATCATTGTTAGGTATTGTTACCTACGATAGAGTTCAATCGTTCGTTGACCGCGCCACCGACCGGCCCTTTCGACCTTACGATCCGCTGTGGCGCTGTTTCATAACTGGCACACTTTCTATATGTGTCAGTTATCAAATATCAAGCAGTGCTTAGTGATAATTGTGACGTCACTGACTATAGTATTACAATGTTCAAATTCTTTGTAAATAACCACGCAATCAACGAGTTTGTCTTATAGAGGTACAATCACATGCGTCTATGCAGGTAGCAGTAAAGATAGTAATTTTGTGTGTGTGTGTGTGTGTGTGTGTGTGTGTGTGTGTGTGTGTGTGTGTGTGTGTGTGTGTGTGTGTGTGTGTGTCTGTCTGTTTGTCTGTCTGTCTGTCTGTCTGTCTGCCTGCCTTCCTGCCTGCCTGTCTGTCTGTCTGTCTACTTATTTTCAACGCCGAGGTAATTATGATTAAGCGTCCACAACAAGAAACCTGTAATCAATGAAAACTATTATTACAATTACATATAATTTCTTGACACCCATATCAGTTCCCACGAGGAACAGACCCCGGAAGCCGCGACGCGAGTCAATGCCACCAAGCAATGTTTATTCAACCAGTCATTAGTATACAATCTGTGGTTAATATCGCGATTAATATGGAATAGCAAATTCCATATCGTCATATCGTGAAACAACGTTTGACATGCGAACGACCAACTTCCCTGACAGATTTTAATAAGTTCTAACTGAATATTAAGTTGAACTGCTTAGTTACTAACTGGCTTTATGACCCCTGGATGGTTGAGTAAAGATATGGAAATTATGTTATTAAAATAAAAGCGCTTATAGATCATTGAGATACATACATAGAGGAGACATCTCAAACAAAATGTGTGTTCCACCGCTGGCTTGCTCTCCGTTCTCTTTTCAAATTAGAAGCCTCGTTTGCATACTTGCCATAGAGTAACTTTGTATATGACACTTGCCGAACCAAGACGGCAACCTAAGCAAGTTTATATATTCCATTAACACGCTAGTGGCTTGCCAAGTTCAAACGCTCCTTATGATTTTTTCATTCAAAATGGCGGGAACATTGCACAATAATTTAATTAAATTCGTTTTAGTTGATTTAACTTAATATTTTGTTTTCTTACCGATGATAAAGTGATACCATTATCTTTTTTGTTTTTTGTCGTGCAATTGTGATACGTTCTTATTATGCACGACGGCTTTTTTTCAGTTTTTTCATAAACAATTTTGGCATGCGGCCGCCATGAGCGCAGCCGAGTGACAGCCGAGTGACAGAATGAAATGCAGCCGGCCGGCTGCAATGCACACCCCCGAACCCGATGTTCGCGGTGTCTGTTCTATACGCTAGTAATACTAGTTCAATGTTATAGATAATCATTGTTTTTTACCGTCCTACATAAAACGTCAAATGTCTTTTTTTTTAAATACATGTTCTGGTCGCAGGATCGGAGTGCCAGTTTCATTCAAATAGGTTCAGCCGTTTTGCGTGCTAGTAACAAACATACTGTTAAGTTCACTTTTATTACGTGTATTAGTTAGAATAGTAAGATAAGAATCAGCTTAATTAATAAAAATATGGACTATGGATTTGTTTTTCTTATTAATAATGATCCGACCCTTCTGTTGATTATAATTATCTCGCACGCTCGCAAAGGGGAAGATGCGGTTATTTATTGTGTACAAAGCGGAAAAACAAATGGATAAAACACTCCATTAGCAAATAGGTACGAGTATTCATTGCCTTGTGGTGGAGCAACTGGGACGCGCGTAGGAGTTGGCGCCTGCGAATTTAGTATGGAGATTGCAGTAGTAGTGTCGAGGAATTTACCTGTTGGCATTTGTAATGTACATAGATGATTAATGCTAGGTGGGTAAAATTATGTTTTAGACTTTTAGTGTCTTTTACTGGATATAGAAATCGAGATATTCGCATTTTTAGAGACGGTATGGTAATAAAATTCAATGTTGAAACAATTTTTATAAAATATGCCCACAGCTTCGCATACGGAAATTATGTTTTATCTTACTTGTACCTCTTGCAGAACAAAAATTAAAAAACGGTGTATTTATATTGAAGTAGGTACTTACATTTATTAATTTATATACTGAAACCCACGATAAAATCACAAAGGATTCTTCCAGGAGCAGGTTTTGAAAAAGAAGCAATATTCACATTTATTTGTATTTTTTTCTTTTTTTGCAAAATTTTGAAAAACTGATAAATATAATATGTTCCATCAATTTAAGCAAGGAAGATTTGTTGCAAATTTGAAGCAAATCGGTTGATGTTTTAAAAATATTCCATACAAACTTCCATCCCGTTTCCCGGGGAAAACTTTTAATTTTCCGGGATAAAAAGTGTCCTAAAATATGACCCGAAATATTAGTAACAACTTTACTAATAATTCTAAAAAAAAAAAATTTTTTGTGCTCTAACAAATTACTAAAGTGCCCCCTAATCGATTTTTTTTTTAAATATTCAGTGTACAGAAAATTTGCCCTTTGAGTTATATTATAGTTTATCATTATTAAATTCATCCTTCATTTAATAGTATGTGTTGTTAGTATATGCCACCATAAAAGTTTTTTATTTTTAATATAAGTGCAATTATGTTATGTGTCTTGTTTGTTACTATGTTAACCTTAACAAATGAGGAGTCTATCTGATACATAACCACTGTATTATATTTATATTCATTTTATTTGTTAGTTACCTATGCCGTGGTACCTACCTGTAACGGTAATGGTAATTAATATTGGTGGTGAAATAACAAGTGAACAAGTTGTTTAGGTTCACAGGTTCCGTGGGCGGGAATTGAGCAGACCAAGCGTGGGAGGTACCTGTGGGATTGGCGCCTGTGTTTATAGCGCTGATTGAGCAATAGCTTAGCATAGAAAGGGCTTGGAAGTAACTAGGTTTATCAGCTGTCTGGGATGTTCTTGAATTGGAGGTTAATGCATGGATTATCGGCTTTCTCAATTGTAATTAAATTAAATTTTAAATTAATTTTGAAAACTAACGCCCCAACTCAGAGTCACTAACGGTTAATTTAATCTCTCCTTAGTAGAGAATCACCGTACAAATTGTGTACTAAGGAGCGATTTAAGTAACCGTTAGTGACTCTGAGTTGGGGCGTAAGTGTATATCGGACTAATATCGAAGGTTCCTTACAACGGAATGTTATATTTATATACATCTGTACAGCGCCATCTATTTTAAATATTTAAAACTTCAAAATACTTCTTCATTTTAGTTGTCCGCCTCATAAGCTGGTATTTTTGTGTTGTCTTAAAATAATATTATCAGCAACATAAAACAAAGTATTGCCAAATAAAATCGTCTTTGGGATCCTTACTGTACGTAATCCTAAAAAAATATTAGCTAACATAATACATATGTATTTTTACTATTTCTATATCATTTAAGTATAACTATAAACTATTCTATTAGATATAGTGAGTAATTATGTAAGTCCTTAGTTAATATAAGTAAAATCCCCCATTTAAATTTAAAAAACCGACCCCATGTGCTCAGACTCAAATCCAGTAGGTATATATTCCGCTATTTCAAATGATGCAGGTCAGAGTTACTAAGTCACTTCAGTAGAACGCGGGTAGGCGCGACGTAAACACGCAAACTTAGTGTGTTCTTGGTTTTTGTAATTTTAAATTATTTAAAACCATTATTTTAATTACTCTGATGGTTTAATAGTTTGCTATAGTCTACCTCCACTCACTATACTTACCTTTTCCCATTGCAACTTCTCTAACACTGTGCTGTGATCTCTGCTTCAAACATGGAACAACAACTGGCTAGCAATCTTGAAAAATTGGAAAAATTATTCAGCAGTCGCGTGCATGACATTGAAGGTAAACTCGAGAAGGCCACAGGTACCAGTACTACACCTCAATTACCAGATCTAGCTGCTGTGGCTAAGGACCTCGCTGACTTTAAATCTTTCATGTATGAATCAATATCACTGATAAAGGAGCAGTTGGGGTTGCTAGCAATTACTGTTGACAAGCATGAAACCTCTATGAGACGAAAAGTCCTGTTGATCCATGGTCTTCCTCATAAACAGGGTGAGAATTTACATCAAGAAGTCCACAAATTGATATGTAGCCAAATGAAGGTGACAGATGTGAACATTGAAAACATACAGGTATGCCATCGTCTCGGTGCCTCACAGACTTCAACGAGCCCTGTACTTGTCAGATTTAATGATATGGTGAGTCGCCGACTGGTTTGGGATGGTAAAACCTCCTTAAAAGGTTCTGGAATTACCATATCAGAGTTTCTCACTAAAACCAGATATAAGGTATTTACTGGCGCTCGTAAGCACTTCGGGATAAAGAATTGCTGGTCTACGGAGGGGAAGATTATCATCCTCCTCCCAGACAAAAGCCGCAAGAAGATCGAGTCCATGTCTGAGTTAAATTGCCTCGTCCAACAATTTCACGCAGTAGCTGGCCCTGCCGACGTTCATGGTCAATCTGAAGCCCAGGCTGTCTCAAAAGACAAGAAGAAATCACGTCGCCGCAATTAGTGACACGGTAGCTGGTCACTACTTAAATACTCAGCAATTGTTGTGGTCACTGGCGCAGTAGCAGTAACCTCTCATATTTTGTAGTATTATACTCGTAGACTGTAATGCATAATGTCGGTACAACGATAATTTTTAACCAATTCCTTTCTCTAATGTAATGTATCTCTTTCTTAAATTACTAAATTTTGTTCTAACATAATATTTTGACTTCAATCTTTCTGTTGGATGACATTTTATGTGCACGTTACACTGACATTAATGTCATTGTCATCACAGCGACTTTGTTGACATGCTACTCCTGTCAGAGCCGACTAACTCGACAATTGACTATATTGTAATTATTAATGTTGTCTATGGTCTTCACGCAGCGCTTTAAGCTATTTGCTAACGCTATTTTGTAAGTGCTAGTTGCTATTATGTTATGCTATTTTTTATACTGTTAATCCTAGTTCATAAAACTATTTGCTATCGTGTTTGCAACTTGTGCTGTGCTATTTTGCTAATATTTGAGTTAAAACAAGTTCTTAAAAATCTTTTTAAGCTAAAATTAGTTCTAATCAAGTGCTGCTAGATTATAGTGTATAGGTCTGCTTAGGTTTCTTTTTATTAATTTATCTTTCATATTATTGTGTTATTGTTTATTCTGACTCTTGAGTTGAATCGAAATCCTTTATAGTTATTTAGTAAATAATAATAAATTTCTTTTTTTTTTCGCTCTTTGCCAGCGTCCAGTCTGCTAGTGAGTGGTGGACTTAGCAACTTTAGTATTGTTAGTTAGTTTTATTGTTTATAATTATTTAAAATATTTTATTCATATATCATATTATATATATATTATATATATAAATATATACATTAATTTATATTTTTATATTAATATAGTAATAATGGATGGTACGCATATGTTTGATGATAGTTTCTTTTCATGCTCGTCATCCACAAGTAGTTTTCTTAGCGCTACCAGTGATGTTTCCACCTCTCTAAATCTACATGATCACCTTTCCTCGCTTCGCTGTTTGTATCCCAACTGTTTTAACGTAGCCCACATCAATGTCCAAAGTGTTCCTCGCCATTACCCCGATCTTCTAGCATCCATAGACAGTGCACATCTTGATGCATTGCTCATCTCGGAGTCATTTCTTAAGCCCTCACTACCTTCAACGCAATTTGCTTTACCTGGATATGTTCTCATTCGGAATGACAGAACTGGTAAAGGTTGTGGAGGAGTTGCGATTTATCTCCGACATGATATCCCGCATAAAATTATTTGCAGCTCTCCCACACTTTATACAGGATCTGCAGAGTTCTTGTTATTGGAAATTCTTTTAAATCATACACCTGTGCTCTTAGCAGTATTCTACAGTCCTGATATGCACGTAGATTATTTCGAGACACTAGAAAAGCTCTTTGACGATTTCTGTCCCATTTATGAAAACATCATTTTCATGGGTGACCTAAATACGTGTCTTATTAAGAACGATTTCCGGTCGCATAAACTTCAGACGATATTGTCTTCTTTTAATCTGAACATTCTCCCCCTCTCTGCTACTCACCATTTTCCCAATTGCACACCTTCACTCCTTGATATAATGATAGTTTCCTCCCTTGATAAGGTTGTAGCACATGGGCAATTAACATCGTCTTTCTCCTATCACGATCTTATCTATCTCTCGTACCGCATTCGTCCTCCTAAACGTACGTCTCAATATTCATTTCTTCGTAGTTATAAGGGCATAGACTGGGAGGCTTTGAAGCGTGATGTAAGTGGTATCAATTGGTCACCTGTTTTTGTCAGTACTGAAATCGACGACAAAGTCAGTATTTTTAATAAGTTAATTTTACAAGTGTACGATAAACATGCTCCTGTCAAACGTATTAAAATTAAGCGTTATCCTGCTCCATGGCTTACCTCTGATATCAAGGAAGTTATGGCTCGCAGAGATAAAGCCAAACGTAAATTCAAACTATGTCCCTCTGAAGCAAATTTTAATCGTTTTAAGACACTACGTAACCGCTGCAGTCGTCTGTGTCGAGATGCAAAAAGACGCTATTTTTATGACTCCTTAAATAACCGAAATCCTACTGACACGTGGAAATTTCTACGATCTGTGGGAATAGGCCGATCCTCCAAAATGGAGTGTAAAGATGTCAGGGTCAATGATCTCAATTGTTATTTCACTTCTTCCACTAGTGCCTTTGATCCTGATATCAAATCTAGTACCCTGGCCGAGTTGTCAAAATTGTCGACTAATAATGCCGTACCTCAATTTGAAATAGCCCCAATATCCGAAGAAGATGTTAAAAGATCTGTGCTAGCTATCACTTCGACGGCTATCGGCAATGATGGTTTATGCTCGAGAATGATTACTCCACTCCTCCCTTTGCTTCTTCCTATCCTTACTCACATTTTCAATAACTCTGTAAAATTATCTTCTTTCCCGAGTGCTTGGAAGCAGGCTATCATTGTTCCTCTCCCAAAAATTTCTAATCCATCTTCTGTATCCCACTTTCGACCGATATCCATTTTGCCTTTCCTATCAAAAGTTCTCGAGCATATCATTCATCGACAACTTTCCTCTTTCATATCTACACATTCTCTGCTCTCTCCTTATCAATCAGGGTTTCGTCCGGGCCATAGCACGGGCACTGCATTGATTAAAGTAACTGAAGACATTCGTATGGCCATGGATAATAAAAACCTTACGGTACTAGTGTTGTTAGATTTTAGTAGCGCCTTCAATTGCGTAGATTTTGATGTTCTCCTGCGAGTGCTCGAATCTCTTAATATTTCTTCATCTACCATTGCTTGGTTTAATTCTTATCTTCGGGGCCGCTCGCAGCGCGTTCGCCTTGACGACAGCTTGTCCGATTGGTGTGACTTAGTAGCGGGCGTGCCTCAAGGTAGCGTCTTATCTCCTTTATTATTTTCTATCTTCATCAACTCTATTACTACTGTTATCTCTTCTAACTTCCATCTCTACGCAGACGATTTGCAACTATATCGCCATTTTTCAGTAGGGAACACGAAGGAGGCTATTGAAGCAGTTAACGCGGATTTGATCAACATTAGTAAATGGTCTAGCTCATTTGGTCTCCTAGTGAACCCTGCCAAGTCACAGGCTTTAATAATTGGCAGCAGATACCAACGTAACCAATTGGATCTTTCTACTCTTCCTTGCATTTATTTCGACGACATTCCTATAGTTTATGCAGATACTGCCAAAAACTTGGGGGTTATATTTGACAGCAATTTATCTTGGAAGGCACACATTGCTGAAGTCAGTCGTAAGACTCACTACTCTTTGCATTCATTGAAAATCCTCCAAAATGTCTTGCCCTTAAAAACTAAAATATCTCTTGCCCAAACTCTTATTCAACCCTTAATAGACTATGCTGATGTCTGTTTCTTGGATGCTACAGAGGAGCTCACTAATAAACTTGAGCGCTTGCAAAACTTGTCAATTCGTTTTATCTTCGGACTAAAAAAGTTTGATCGAGTATCTCAGTTTCGCAAGGATCTCAAGTGGCTCCCAATTCGACTTCGCAGGAACACTCGGATATTGTGCTCTCTCTTTAAGATATTGCGTGACCCCTCTTCTCCCATGTACCTTCGCAATCGATTTTCCTTCACACATCCTCCAGATGTACCTTGCAGGTCACATCGTAAAACTTTGTTGAAGTTCCCTTCCCATAAGTCCAGCCTTTATTCCCATTCCTTCTCAGTTCATGGGGTGAGGCTGTGGAATTCACTGCCATCTCAAATAAGAGACTCTAAAACTATCTCGACATTTAAAAAACGCGTTAAGGACTTCTACTTAGCTCAAGTTCGGTGACAATGTTCTATCCAGTTAAAATGTGTAAGTAGGTATGTTAAGATTACTAGTATAATATGTAAGTATGTAAATGTAGTATGTTTATATTCGGTTATATGTATGTATGTCTTAGGTTACATGTATGTATGTATTAGATTATATGTATGTATATATAAATATGTATGTATATTTTGTTATATGTATTTATATATAGTATTTAATTATGTAGGTCTGTACGCACTGAGTTTGCCTCTTTAAATCTCTATTCCACTTTTGGGCCTACTGGAAGAGATTTCTTAATAGGAATAAGTAGTGCCCTTGTACAAACTGTCTCTTGAACTGTATAACCTATAAATGTTTGTGTGTACAAAATAAATAAATAAATAAATAAATAAATAAGATGATTATAACTAATAGATAGGTGAAATGTAGTCAGTTTAAGGTTCCAGTGAATAGCGCGACCTATATTAAAAAAAACTTAAATGCATAAGTTGCTGGTACGAAGCCTTTTTAGGCTTCTTTCAACGAAACACCAAGACCTTGTCATAGGTATGTTTAGTATAATAATAACCACACATCGCCTTGTATGGATTCTTAGGCTTAAAATTCATCCAAGATTAATTTTGATGTAGAGCATTTACTGTAAGCCATATTTAAATTAATGTTTTGGGAGCAAACGCTTTATCATACGCACCTGTATATTGAAGAGGATTATGGGGATTTGGTCATCTCCCCAGCACTAAGCTGATGGGAAACCTATGTTAGGCTGACTGGAGAATCGTTTGTCTAATCCGGATTATTCTGAAAATAATCCTATTGGAAAGCTTTAATTGATTTAATGGCTTTGGCTATTGGTTGATAATGTTGATATACCTATTTATGTTTCATGAACTTACAATCGATCAAAACTTAATTATTGAACAAGTTAATGGCAAGCTTACATGATTTTTGTGTCGGTTTCAATAAGCCGTGATAATCCATCATAATTTAACTGAAAATAAATTTAACATCCAAATTGTTTAGTCTCCGCATTCCGCGGTGATACTTAACTTTAAAATTATAAGAAACGTGCCATTCTGATTTGCCAGAAACTAACGGAGATGAAAAATATAATAAAATTAGTAAAGTTGTCCGTGATACCTAGTTACATTCGTTACTTTAATAACGAATGCCAGTTAAAACAAAATTATTATACTTACATGATGCACCTCACAAGTCACAAGACTGTTTGTTCAGCAAACAAAACAACGAACTCAAACATGCATAAAATTAGTTGTTTCTCAAGAGAAACGTACAGCTTTTATAGTCAACGAGATCTTGAGTTCTATAGTTGTTGCGTTCACGAAATAATACTTGTTTACTCGGAGTAAAGAAAAATTTGACATATAACTGAGCTACGGTAATTGTGTGAAGTGAACTCGTTTAACGAGTACAACGTGAGTTTTATTCTTACTCATGATCATGATAGTTCTTTGACGATAACTATTTGAATTCGTGGATTTTGTTTTGTCGTTTCCGACTACGATGAAGCTTAGAGAATCTTTAATCGGGTCAGTAATGTTGGGTTGCTTCAATATCTATTTCATTTTTGTTATTACGTAACACTGGGACATGTCTCAATAAAACTTTAACGCAATCTTATTATTTGAATTGATGCTAGTAGACTTAAGGTCCTGCACTCATAGGCGGTACGGTACGGGATGCAATTATTTGCGTGGAATAAAAAATACAATATACTTACAATTAGACAACAACTAAATCGTAGCAAAGTTGCCGGCAGCATTGCCTTACATTATGCCATCAGTAGCCCTTGAATGATAAACCCGAGGACTACCGTACCGTGCCGCCAGTGGGCACATGCCCTTATAAAGCGGAGTATAACAGACACAAAAATGCTCATTGGAAGCGAATCACGTACGTACCCCTTTCAGAGTCAAGCGAGATCTTGTTGCAGTGTTGAATTTTCGCGTAACTGTTATGACGTCGCGACGCGCTGCATACTAAATTTTGCATTCAGGATCCGCTTGCTTAACAGCTCTTACAGCTTTATGTATTCTCTTTGAATACATTTTAATGACTGCACTAACACGAAAGGCGAAGTTCTTGTTTGATTACAAGCTTTATTATAAACGAGTAACTGCCCTCGCTTTGCTTCAGTTTTCTTATTTTTTTACACCTTGGGTTACGTTATTGGAGTTTTATTAAGGATCCCTAATTTTTTTTCAAAAATATCATTTAGCCTATCTCACCCGGCAGTAGTGTAGCTTCCCAACAGTGAAAATTTTTTTCTAATTGGTTTAGTAGTTTCGGAGCCTATTCAATGCAACAAACAATCAAATCTTTGCTCTTTATCATATTAGTATAAATAAATAGCTACCAACGAGTAAATGTATCTTTTGAAAGAATGTAAATATATATCTGCAAGGAAAAAATATTCCAGTTTTATGCATACCATAAACAGTAATTATATTAAAACTATAAACTTAACGTACTTTTTTCCCTGTATTTGCACCTTGAAGGTAGGCTTTCCAAAATAATTATTCGTAATGGATTAACAAGTTCTGATCCTTCGAGCCGGGCGATCCGAAGCTAATTTCTTGAGCACACTAATCCAATTACGGTTCTCCGTAAGTGGATAACATTGCGGGCAGGAAAGTCGTAAACTGTTAAACACGATTCACTATTAGGAAACCATGATTTTTTTATGAACCACCTACGAAGAAAATTCTTTTTAACTCCGACGAAAAAAGAGGAGTGTTATAAGTTTGACGTGTTTGTGTATCTGTGGATCTGTATGTCTGTCTGTGGCATCGTAGCTCCTAGTAATACTGTTACTTATTATAAGTACTATTATTTCTTCTGCGGTACTGCCTTAAGATCACAATAGCTGCACAGTAACAAAATAATAGCATTTCAATAGCAGTCTAAGAGGTCACAGTGGACTTAAAACTGATTAATGACAGTAATTTGAAACCCATGTGACCAAACAAACAGAGGAGTGTAATACGGAATAACAAGTGACTTATTAATTATACAGCCCGTTTCTTAATAACTGCTCACAAAAGCACCCTAAAACTACGTAACGATCACACGTTACCCAAAAACTGATTAACAGCACATAATATAATAATGTTATTTCGCGTTATTTAATGTCGCTCGTACACTTATATACAAACCTTCCCATATGTTGCGCTAAAGAGGCGCACCATACATAGCCAGTAACCACACGCAAGTAACGGGCGCGCAGGTTGCGAGCGTTTCGCAAGCAGCGCATTCGTCAGATCTGGACGCGCCATAATATGAGCTGTGACGTATTCTCGTATTCTCATGTCCTATAGGATATTTCATGTACTCGCGATTTAGAAACTGGCTCACATAAAGAGGTTTAGCACGATACCTTCAAGATATCTTTGAGGCTGTCTACAGAAATAGAAAACGAATCCTATTTCGCGTTTAACGAGGATAATACTACAGTCGGAATATGTGGATGTCTTTGAAGCTCTCTCTGTGGTGTAGTTTGTATCCGCGTATGGATTTGTTCGTTGGAAGAAAAATCGAGATGTACACTGTATTTATTTGTATCAGTTAAAATGTACCGCCCGAAACTGGAGTCTTAAAAATGTGTAGGTATATCTTAAAGTTCTTGTTACTAACTCCGATAATAATAAAATGATTATTTTTATAACTTAGAAGTATGGGTTTACTTCTCAAGGACATTTTTACTCGTAGACTCCTTACCATAGTACCTGTTGATCAGAGCCTAACACCTCAGAAATATAATGGAATTATTGTGTCATGTCGATAGATTTGATTAAGGTAAAGCTGGGTATTCGTACATTATTAATGGCCAAAGTTTATTTAGATCACATTAAGTTATTCTATTCCAGCAAGGTTTCCGTTTCAAGCGGCAAAATAAACAATGTGACGAAGGTCCTGCCTGACGTTGAGCAGTTTATTAACAGGTAGCAGGAGGAGTATGAACCCTGAATAAATAACTGGATGGAGGTGCCATTTATAGGGCTGTTTTAGCCGAGTAAAGGTATTCCTGAATTAATAAACAGTGATTATTCGGTCATTAGTAGTCTTTTGCTGTGTTTTCGCCCAACCCCGGATCGAAACTAGTATCCCTTGACTAGGTCATCCAAGTAAATATCGGACAGCGTATCATCAAGCCACTTATATTGGCTCTGTCATCTTGCGCCGTTCGTCATTTTGCGCCGTTGAAACTCAGCATTATAGTATCTCTGTCGACCTATGATTCCTGCATTCAATTCTAAGCCTTGACGTCCCAACTCAGAGTCATTAACGGATTCTTTAATCGCTCCTTAGTAAAGAATCACCATACAAATTCTGTACTAAGGATCGATATAAGTAACCGTTAGTGACTCTGAGTTGGGGCGTGTGTTGGCAAGTGTATTTAGATAACAAATGATTATGTATTTGGTAAGCAGTTTTTACCAATTACTTATTTTTGGCCAGTAACGTGTCTGTGTATGTGTGGTGATATGTCCATGGACGGCCATTACTCCATTTTTCCATTTTGAAGGCGGTGTCCTTCGTTTCGTAAACGCAAATATATAGGTACATAGGTAGGTACATAGGTACTACGCTAACAGGTATGGATAACACTAAGTCACGCGTATTCAAAAGTATCTTTTACCATAAATCGCACCCTCAGTGGAAAAAAAGCATAAGTCGTGTTACTTTGAATTTTAGTTATTAATATGATTGGAAAGAGAGACAAAAGCTACATATGCTCAATTTTTTCAAATTTTTATCATTAATCTTGAGATTTTGTGCAAGAAATCGTAAAGTTCCTTTGACTGCTTACTGATATTGGAACGAAGTTCCTTATCGCGCGTTGCGAAAGGGGGCTAGACGGAAAAAATTAAGACGAAAAGTTGTAACGACACTTTTTGCCGTCGTTACAACTCGTGCGGCGTCGTTACAAGTCGTGCGGCGTGCGCATGTTTCTCTGTCTGTCTCTCTCTCTCTCTTATAGAAAGCAAGCCAGATATTTTCGTTTTGTCTTTCTATTTCGCATTGAACAGTGTGGTGTCGCGACGATTATTTTTGTTGAGTGTATACAGGTTTTTTGTACATAATAAATAATAAAAGATAATAACAATAATGAATCCTGGCAGTGTTTCTGCACAAGTTCCTGATATTACTGATGGAGTTAGGTAAGTAGAGATTTTATACAGACAATAATAAATGATTTTGTATTTTTAGCAAGTACGCATTATAAACTCTCTTTACTATTGTGCTAACCATGTCATACGCGTTATAATATCTCCATTATTGTGTGTTTAGCAAGTGTATATTACAATTCCTTCAATAATTAATCGAAAGGAACTTCGTTCCATCCGGGTGTCCCTTGACACCTCTCAAGTATTTTTTAACAGTTTTTTGCTCTCCTGTAAAATTGCAATTTTCATCTTATGCCTTTTTTCCACTGAGGGTACGAAATGTGTTGTTCCGAATTACAAATCTTCTCTTTGAAATAACGCGGCCGTTTCCTTCAAAGCCGACTTATAATAATAGCTTTGAACTGAAAGCTCCTTTACCGTAACTTTATAAAGGATTACGCGCAAGCACTTACACGAGTCGTTTAGTTATGAACCAACTGTTTGAGTTCAAAGAAACTCATGTGTCTTTCATAATGTACCGACATACTTGTGTGCAGAATAGTTACCGCCCTCGCTTCGCTTTGCCTATGCCTTAAGTTGAAAAAGTAGACGAGATGATTTACTCGTAAATTTATATTATTTGTGAAATTAGCATGAAGCACTTGAAATAAAGAAAAAAACATTTATTCCGACATAGGCATTGCAACAGTGTTTAAAAATTGGTGATATATTTATTATCTTTACAACAATTTACAATTGCGTTGGAATTTGCAGGTACCAACATGTCGGAAAAGGGTCGCACTCAGAATACGGCGTAGCAAGTAGCAGGTACAGTACGGCCGCTGTATCTTGGCGCGTCTGAACATAAGCTTTGCGAACTTTAGCGCATGTAAGACAGAGATGGCAACACGAACATGCTAACTATGTCTGAAACATAATACACCGCGTATCGACTATTAGCGAATTATGTTACTGCGCAGCCTTCTGCGCGAAGTTCAGACGCGCCAAGATACAGCGGCCGTACTGTACTTTTCTACGTCCTCTGATTTTTCAGTGCGCCCGTTGCGTGTAGATCGCCAAGCAGCACAGAACGTGCATTTCTATTGACTACTCTGACTGCAGTTTCGAATTCAACTACAATAATACTTAATTATAATATTTAGCTTGTTATTAATGAAAAGCGACTTAAATAAAGATAGACATAAACTATAAAGTTTGATACAATTCAAAAATTGAAGATATTAATCTAGATAATAAACACGAATAGTGTATATTAGTTACTAAATAGTTACATAATTAGTAGGATGTATTCTCCTATGTGACTATAACCGTAAGAACTCAAATATCGAAAATAATTCAGGATACGAACTAACGTACGGCCCGAAAGATCTTTCGCCCCCGTGTTATTAAGGAAATTCTCGTAATCCAGTAAGCTTGTTATAAATTCAACACATATTTTGTTGTTGTGCCTACCTGATGCCTGATGGGAACATGTAGGTAAATATTTAAAGTTCATCGCGAATTGCCTCCTAACATGAGAAGTACTCGTAGAACCGAAGGCTGTAGGTACCACGCGAAGGTTTGGATAACTTGGATTCCGTAGGCGTTTGTTTATCTAAACTGATTAAATATGGTATAATTTATGAATACTTTATCAATGAACGCTTAAACGCCTACACATTCATACCCCCACAGTAGGTATTTAGCTGTGTCTCTAGTGGCATGGACGACACATATAAGTATAACACATAACAAGAACTCCCATGACCCGAGTACAAATATTTGCCTGTCACATAAATATCTGCCCCGGCCGGGAATCGAACCAAGGATCTTCGCTTCGCAGGCAGGGTCGCTACCAACTAAAGCTAAAGGTCGTCATACTTATCAATGAAGGAATTAATTAATTTATTTAGTAAATCTTTGGCTTTTGTCTCAACAAATAAGTAGATAATAATAATAAATAGAAAGTGTAACGAACCTTGATGTAATGTGATCGCGTTTCAGAAATACGCTACTATTAAGCAACTTTGAGAAATAATGGAGGTGTTTTAGCTAATGGGACGTGGTTCTAATTTTAGTCCAAACCAACCTCCCCTCTTGTAGGCCATCCATAAATTACGTCACACATAAGGGGGTGTCGATGTAATGTGACATTGTGTGACAAGGGTGGGAGGAGTCCTAAATTTCGTGACGTCACATTTAAAAATCGAATAATCGGTATGTATAGGTAAATATTTAAAAAAAATGGAAATAAAACTTATTTCGGAACTGCTGTTTTAATTTAATAATTTAAGTGTAAAATTTAATAATATGTGACGTCACACTAGGGGGAGGAGGTCAGGTGACCAGCTGTGACAAGGACGGGGGAAGGGGTCAAAAAGTTATGTAATTAGTGTGATTTGGTAGATTGGTGGTGGTTCTCGCTGCTGGGTTCGTTTTCGGCTGGCAACGCATAGGCGATGCCTTTGGTGTTACTGATGTCCATGGGCGACGTTGACCTCCTACTATTATGTAGTTCGTCAAACATATTCGACTACAGCATATCAATATACGAGTACACGAAAATTTTGATAAAAGGGACATTGAAGACTATGTTTGCTATTCCTTTAAAATTTCGTTCCAAAACATGTCTTATCTCTAAAAGTAGAGTGAGGTTTCAGTAACGGATACAGTGCGGAACCTTAACAACAAGGAACAAACAAATTTTCACTATAAAATATTCAAAACAATGAAGCGAACCTCATCTCGTCCAGGAGGAGTTGTTTGTGAGAAAACTTGCGCAACGTCCGTTCTCTTTATGGAATCAGATGCTTTGGAATGTTTAAAGGATTCTGGTATCTACCTACTTGTTACTCGTTTTTAGGGTTCGAAGTAAAATCGGAACCCTTATAGTTTCGTCATGTCGGTCCGTCCGTCCGTCCGTCTGTCCGTCTGTTCGAAGCAAAGCGCCGAGACCCTTAGTGTCAGAAAGCTGTAATTTGGCATGGATATACATATTTATTAAAACTCTAGAATCGCAGAATAAAATATTGAAAAACATTTTTTTAGGGTACTCCCATACAGGTAACATGAGGATGAATTTTTTATTCGTTGCGTACCCTATAGCGTGAGGTATCGTTGAAAAGGTCTTTCAAAAATATTTGGCTTTAAATTACTAATTTTGGTTAGAGTCAAGTGTCCCCCTCCCCTACCGGCTAAACGGTTTTAGTTGGACAAGTGACAAAATTCTCAAAAATAGGTTATATTATGATGAATTTACAAGGAAAACTATCACGGCTATGTTAGCATAAATAGTTAATGAGTAATAGTCGATAAACTTACTACTTTGGAGCCCTACGTTGCACGTGGCCTGACACGCACTTGCCCGGTTTTTCTAGTGTAAACTGAATTTTAATGGTCTTATGAGAAAATGTCAATTACAGCAGTTAAACGATTTTTTGACGATGAACTTAAAAATGTATAAAGTGCCTGACAAATAACCAGTGACAGTAATCTATACTTCTATACTAATATATAAAGAGGAAAGATTTGATTTTTTGTTTGCATTGAATAGGCTCCGAAACTACTGAACCGATTTCAAAAATTATTTCACTGTTGGGAAGCTAAACTATCCCCGAGTAACATAGGCTATATTATATTTTCAAAAAAAATTAGGGATCCTTAATAAAACTCCAATAATGTAACCCAACGCGTAAAAAAATAAGAAAACCGAAGGCGGTTACTCGTTGTTTAATAAGCATCGAGCGAAATGCGGTTAGTTATTAGGAGTTAGGAAAACTCGACATACGCACTCCTAAAGGTTATCAAGTCATGATGTCACAAAGAACTGCCTGCCTGCTTGCCTGCGTGGGTGTTCCCCTCTGATTATAATGTGGGTGTCTTCAAGTCAAGAGTGAATAGGCTTCTACTAAGTTAGTGTGCTTTACCATCCAAGGCTTCATTACTGCTTACCATCAGGTGGTTTTGTGGTCAAGCACTAACTTATTCGGTATAAAAAAAAACTATAACTACTAAAAGACATGTAAATATGGTGTTACCCACATCACCAAGGCATCTACAAATTTTGTTTCATTTTCAGTAAAGGATAAAAAAACAAATAATTTACAGGAGCAAATTAATTTACCCTTTCCAAAGCAATGAAGTATTAGATTAGATTTTGCGTATAGCATTTATGTATTTATAATCTTACCTTGCTATAATAAAAAAAATTACTAACGGTAACTCAAATTCAGTGCTCGCCTGACTTCGATAACTTTGTAGGTCACTCACGAACTACATAAATCTTAACGTACTCGTAAAACAAATATAATTTATAAAATTTATAAATTTTGTTACTAGGGTTTTGTTTCGAAACTTTGGTCAGTTGTAACACATATTTCAAATGTGTTATGACTTTGTAAAAAGTTGTTCTTCGGTCTCAAATAGACACGTTTGTAATAATCTTAAATTAAAGTTTAAAAAACCCCCGATATTTTGATTTACACTAAACGTAACTAAGAATAAGAACACTCTCGATTAAGTCACTCTTCATACAAAAAAACTAAATCAAAATTGGTTCATCCGTTTCGGAGCTACGATGCCACAAACAGACATACAGATACACAGACACTTCAAACTTATATAATAACATCCCTCTTTTTTCGTTGGGGGTTAGAAACATTCAAGTATAATATAAGAATATATTATTTTACGTTTTTCAGTAACATCATGTCTCGCTGTTGAACTGTGATTTTTCCACTTTCTAAACACGTGGGTATATAATGTGCTATTTCTGTCAGTTTTCATCTCATATTTTCTGTTTGTATAAGAATATCACATCCACTCTATAAAAAGGTCAAATAAAAAAAACGGGTGGCATGGACAACACATATGTATAGCACATCACAATAACACCCATGACCCGAATGCAAATACACATAAATGTCTGCCTCGGCCGGGAATCGAACCCGGGACCCCTCGCTTCAGAAGCAGGGTCGCTACCAACTAGGTTATAGGGTCGTTATATTTTGGTTTCTATCATTGCGTAACACTTATGAATGAAAATTAGGAAAGCACACCTACCTACCTACATACTTATTTCGAATTATAAAGAAAATATGTAATTTTGATCAAACGACGCAGTTTATAACTCTTTCTCAATATTCTGTTTATTCCTTTTGAACATAAAATGAACTGGAGAATTCATTTAACTTCTGAACATTTCATAACAAGAAAATGTTGACCACAATCAGATTATTTTAAACGTCGCGGTCGTCAACCATCTGATCAAAATGTAAGTATTAAAATAAAATGATTCTGTTCATTCCTAAAGTTTTTGGCGTGACTTAAATTTCTTTCTCAGGTACATATTAATTGCTGAATATGTATATTTTTATGTACGTATTCATGCATCAGATACTGTATTATATAGATTGTATGTGTTTTACATGAAGTAGACATGGTATTTTACTTGTATTAGAGACTTAATAGACGCAATTAAGATTCTACTTGTTAAGAGAGGTCTATCGCATTACTTTACTTTTATACGACAGGATTTGGATTCATAAAACCGTTACAATGTTTCTTCTTCACTCGATGACGAAGCATACGTCGATAACCAACTTCCTCAATACACGAAGCAACTGTATCAATCACCTTGCTACCTGTTCCCTATTTCTGAACGACTCTCTACCTACACTACGGATGATGTATCGTTATCGGTTTTGAATAATAGTGGGTTCGGTGATAAAACGTTTCTGTCGGTCCATTGGTATTCCATGGCAATAAAGTAACTATTCAATACTGTAAAGGATCATGGTTAACGTTTAAATATTTAAAAAATAGCAGTCATTTATTATACATAGATTATTTTTATGAAAATAGCTGAGAAACGAGCTTACGATCAACTGTTAAGTGGCTATCGTCGCCCATGGACATCAGTAACACCGAACGCATCACTGATGCGTTGCCGACCAAGAAAGAGAGAAGAAAAATATAAAGGAAGAGATATTTTAACATATATAAATTCTTCAGCACTCGTAATTTATTGTCTTTTTATTACCCGTCTCTGTGGCTTGGCTTGGGATTCAGATGCAAATAACGTTCTGTCATTTCTGTCCGTTGTAAGACCTTACATTTACTTTCTCACTTCAAACTAAGGGTTAACATTAATTTCCCTGATGCTGCTGACGGAAATATAATACTTCCGTCAAATTACTTATCTACGGTTATTTTATTAGTTTACGAATTATGCATAGATCTTGTATTTATAAATACGTTAATGTTGTTTAAGCACTAACAGATCGTATTTAAATCCCTTGAACATTTGAATATGATTATATTGCATTAATTTTGTCAAGAACATTATAGCACATTACCGTATCCGGACAAACGTCCCTGTAAATGTACATACATAATCCCGGCATCATATCTCGATAGGCGTCGGCGTGAAATGATTCACAACACCCGATAAGTACGGCACTGAATGCAGGGAAGTCGACTCATCGATTCGCGAATACAATAACATTCATTCGGTGCTAAAGTTCCAGCCGTAAATGGCGACTGCGTTTCGAATTCCCCATTGTGTGTTCTGCTTACTGCACAGGAAGCTCGAGAGCCCTATTAGGCGCTCCTTTGCCACTGCCGATTGCTTGAATGAATATGAAATTTCTAGAGTACAGTGAACTTTAATTCGCCAGGTGACTAAGTCACACTTTTATCTTTTGCACTTTGTTCTTCATTTACTTCAACCCTTTAATAGCCCACTACTGAGCACGGCCTAGAGCATACTTCACCACGCTGCTCCAGTGCGGATTGGTGGAGGGGTTAGTGGCCAACCCGAATATCAGAAGATTTTATGCTGCCCGAGGGCCTCCGACATGGGTTCCGACTGCTTTACGTCCCCTCCGATGCACGGAAGCGCTCAAGAAATTTTTGCCATTAGCGGTCACCCATCCAACTATCGACCGCGATCTAGGTGCAGCCTATTGAACAAGGCTCTGGCTACAATGAATCCCGACGATATTCGCACATGATAGTAGGCTATTTTACCAACCTGCTTCTGAAATCGGAGCGTCAGTTTATGCCTTTGGTGGCTCGTTACCTCCTTTGCTTATTAGTTAAAAAATCTCTGGTTCTGATTGTATACAACATGATTTGCTACTTGGTAAATTTTTGTTCTATTAGTCACTTTTTACTTGAATAGAATGTCTTGCCGCTGCGCTGTTCCTCTATTGATTTTCAAAACATCAGTCTTCACAGAGTTCTCTGTCATTTACTTTACCAATTAACTATTCAATTAACTGTAGAAATTATATAATAGTCTCTATAAAATAAACTTCCTGTCGAGCTCTCCTCACTTTAACCAAATTTTCTTACCCACTATCAGTTTGTCCGGGCAAAGTTCTGAGATCACCAAGAACTACGTCGTTCTCTGCCTCCTGTCAATAAGAAATTTATACACAATTTTATGGCTTTGCAGTGTAACTTCGTGGAATAGTTTTTAGAATTAGATTAAACATGAGACTACCTCACTGCGCTCGGTTTTGCCCACGTTTTCCTTGATAATAAGTATACGTACCCTATGGCTTATTCCAGATCATGATCTTTTGTGTGCCAAATTTCATGAAAATTCATTCGATGGTTTTTGCCTGAAAGAGTAACAAACATCCATACATCCTCAAAATGTTTCACCTTGTATTAGTAGAATAAATAAATAAGATTTTCCAATGATCTAGACGCGTTCATGATTGTTATTTGTGGCGTCGCTATCGCAAAACTTACTCTCAATGGTTTAAAATGTAATATCTAAGTCGTAAGTAGGTCGTAAGTTCTAGGTACATTAATTTAATAGTCTCTGAAAATGCAGGTTTTTTACAATTCTTCAGGACCGACATTGCACATTTAGGGGCGATGACCACTTAATTCTTATTAAATGGGCTGTCTGCTTTTCGCCTATAAAACGATTGATCGTGTTGAATGTTATATAAAACTGCTAGAATTTGGTGAACTTATTAAAAAACTGCTGAGTCGGCGTCTGGCTACTACATAATGTATTCCTTTCCCTTGGCTAGCGTACTAGCTAGTAGCTAGCGTACTAGATAGTATTTGATTAATTTAAAGAATTTCAAAGGGATGTTAGATTTGCTATGGGTGCGTTTTTAAATTTTCGTTTTGCTATCTATCGAGTGATGCTATTTGAGATTTAAGGATATTTTGTTTAGTTTGATTACTTCACTACAAGAGATATAACGGAACTACGACTGCCATAGACCAGAGTTACCTTTGATGTTATTGATGTCCACAGGCGCATTGCCAATCCCCAATAGGTTGCTCGTCAGCTCGTTTGTCGACTATTCGCATAAAAAGATAAACAAAACTTTGAATTTAAAAACATTGAGACATTACATGTTTTGTGGGTATGGCTCGCCAAATCCTTTGCTACTCCTATGTATGAGATTGCGGTTAGTAGCTTCATTCCAAACCATGACACGTCTCAACGGGTCTTAGAAACGGTCCGAATTAGCTTCAACGGTCCTTTCTTCCGATACTCTTGGCTCAATTGTAATAGCGTTGCTAGTGTTCGACAATTTGAGAATGGGTCAATTGTAAAGGAAATAGAATACATTTACGTAGGTGCTACTGCTGCTGAAGCTGTATCTAAAAGGATTGAGTCATTGTTTTGCTTGGCCAGAGGAGCTATTTTATAAGCTTTTTTGCCTGGATTTTTTTGTAAAAAGCCAACAAGCCACTTGATGGTAAATAGTCAACGTTGCCCATTGACATCAATATAACCTAAGGCATTAAAGGCAACAAGGAAGAAGTGGCTTTCTCGTTTGGCTAGCTCAAACAAGATAGTGGAAGCTAGGCAGGCCAGCTTGACGGAAAGATACTCATACCAGTAATCATATTTTTTCATTTCTTAATAAAATTATAAACACTGTTTGTGCAACTGTATGGCTTTAGAAAACTACTCGCTTTTGTATTGTCTACCTATAAATAAATGAAGTGTAACAATAAGAAACAGTAAATCACTTGACAATAAAACATTTACCATTCCAAAGCTCTCAACAATTCATAGTGAATAATTTCACCGATATAATAACCATAAATATGGGGCTAGTGAATCCAGGAGCGACATTAATTTACGAGGCAAACTTTCCACACGTCGAGGCAAACGGTTTGATTTACGATGCCTTTGTAAGAGAACTTCACTACTGCCTTATTGAGCGGTTGTTTACTCTTACAAAGCCTGCGCATATTTCCGGGCTGTAGTTAACAGCTGAACATATTGTCAACATGGTGTAAGTGGTTGTAGAGAAACGTAAATCTTACTAATGTGGTCGTTGAACTTAATGAAGTTTTATTTAGAAGTCAGTAATACATGCTTTTTAATTCCCGGGGATTGAAGTGATTGAAACGTCTCGTGGTGTGGTGTGGGAAGATTTGAGGCATAGTTTTAGATACTAGATTTGGCTTGCCGCATGTGACATGTTAACTAATCAGTACCGCTCTGGAGCGGCGGGTTTCGAAGTCTTCTTAAGAAGAGAGACCAGCCCTTCAGTAAGTTGCTAGTAGAATAAAGCTATATCCTTATAAATTTATTTCTTACGATATACGAGTAAAATGTATTTAACCCCCGATGAAAAAAGAGGGGTGTTATAAGTTTGACGTAAATTTTGATCTAGTTTATTTGTCTGAAAGGTGACTTAATCGAGAGTGTTCTTAGCTATGTTAAGTGTAAATAGGTACAACTGTAGGGGGTTTTTTAAATTTTAATCTAAGATTATGTAAAGTCAAGTTCCATCGACACCATCAAAATACCTTTATCATCGATGTTCCTACGTTACAATGCAAGCGGCTCTTGGTGTCTCTGGTTTTTTTCGCAAAACAAATGGCTTTCCAAAACCAAATCATTTCAGGAAAACAAACAACCAGGATAAATTTACAACTTAATCCATACAAGTGTTAGCGAGTGATGAATAGACAACAATCATAAAAACACCTTGACAAACTTTCACACTTATAGTAGTAGCGTTTAGCAAACTATTCGCCTAAGACATATAACTCTTAAGGTTATGTCGTTATTATACTTAAGAAATATCACTTCAAAACCTTAATAACACGATGGCTAAGGTACTAAAGAAAAGCTCTGTAGCACATCATTAAACTGAACTCATCTCATCTGTAATCCTACCAGGGTTATTTATCATCTGTATACCTAGCAATGGCTTTCCGTGAACCAACTGTACGGTAGTAAGTGACGTAAACAAACCACCTCATCCCAGCGAGGTACTAAGTTGTAATTACATCCGTTAGCCAAGATATTCAGCTCCAATTGCATGATAGCAAAGACGTATTCAAAGTCAAAGGCACTTTGGTAAAACAGTTTCGTATTTCCAACTTGGTTTTAACAGCAGAAAAGGGTCGCTTTGATCATTTGACGTCTGCAAGGACCTCGTCTATGATGGAGATTAGGGAGAAAATCTTTGTGGTATATTTATAGTACTTATAACTGGCACGTATACGAGTACTAGGCACGGGCTATGGAGCGCAAGTGTCATTGGATAAGTAATGCTTGTCCGAAAAAAATCAAAATAACCTATTAAATGTTTTTAGTGTAATACTGATTATTTAAAGTATTTTTTTTAAATACCACATTTCTATATTGCAGTAAATCTTGTCGACTTAGATTCAATTAACAAATATCCCATATTTTTAATACGTTCGCTAGAGATGTTCATTTATTAAATTGCGCTCCCTCGTAGACGAATGGCCTCGTACATAGGTACCTTGTTCGCTAATTAGTGTGCCTGGTTCTAAAACAATAGAGAAGGCAAAATACCGTTATTGAACAGGCTTTTACAATTCATTCAGCTGTTGCTGTTAGCTGATGTTGTGATGTCTGTGATAATGTGTCGTGTTTTGATGGGGTTTTGTTTGATGATTAAACTTTGTCTATGGATTTATCATGTATTTTGTTACTTTGATATTGAAATATAAAAATTAAAAATAAATATAATTGAATAAAGTGAAGATTTTACACCAATTCACTTTATAAACACGAAATTTGATTTTTATTTAAATCTATGGAAATTATATGTACGCTGGAAAAACGTAAACTCTGTCATTCAAATCAAAAAGTAAAATTAATCAAATAAAAAGTAAAATACTCCGTCCGTTAATAAAAAAACTTTGTAGCTATGAGTACAAAGTTATTAAGTTCCTTCATAATATTTCTCGTTACTAACTCAACTCTTCAACTATCGAGTAAGTTTCTCGGTGTCTAAAAATACTAATATTGAGAAAATTCGCATCCGTGCGTTTTCAATAAGATCCTGCTACTTTACCTCATCAGTGATCGTTTCCTTTGAAGGAACGGTAACAAATATAGAGTTAATTAAGTTTTTTAAGCCCGCATCAGTCCTTTCAAATTTCCAAGTCTTTTCCAGAATTTCCAATATAATCCGGCTTTCCGTTTGATCCCACGAATATGAGAGGATTCTGCTTTTCATTACTCTGAAATTGCTCTAAAAATTAATCTGTCTCATTTTTTTTTTCTTTTTCGAGCTGGGAGTTTTATAACCGAGCGGTGTTTTTATAAATCAATCTTGCCCAATGTGGCGCTGGTTACTTCTTGAATTGAAAGCCACTTGATCCAATTAAATTCTATTTGGATTTATTTTCTATACGTTTTTGGAAAGGTAAAAAAAAATCTAATTATTATTTTTAAAATCAGCGACTTTTTTCTTTACACAAAATAATATAAATTATATCGTACAGTGTCATTTTAAAATATTAATTGTAAAAGTGTATAATTTATGGGACAGGTCGGATATCAGAATGAGCAAACACCGGCAATTGTTTGCCAACAAATGAACGACAATTACTACCGTTTGTAGTAAACCCATCGTACTTATACTCATTAGCTTTGTTCTGCTTTGAAATCCGAGTTTTTTTTTTAACAAAGCAGAATAGTACAAGTAGATATTGTGCAGTCATGTTAATTAATCTAAAACAATGTTGAAGACCCGCGTGGCGTTTAGGGCTAGATACTATGGTTACCATGCCGGACCGCCGTTCGATGGATCCTTGGTTCGATTCCCAGTGAGGCAGAAATTTGAATTTCTGTTCTCGGTTTGGTGTTTTTCCTGTCTGAAATTGAATAGTACGTATGTGCAATATTTACGTGAAAAACCATGTGATTCGCCAGTAAGCGTTACTTACAGGCGCTAAATAAATTCGTCAGTTTTTGCGTTTAAAGCGTCTGACAATCCCTCTGATCCATGAAAAGTGTCTGACGCTTTATAATACTAGTTTAGAATAATATTCTACAAAATATATATAAAACAGCCATGTAAATTTAAGTAAAGTTACTCTTATTTTTAGTTACCTTTCTCACCTGGTACCTGGCCAGGTGTCACAGGGCAAGCTTCACAAACACGCAAGGTATTCAAAGTACACTAGATGCTACTGAGTAGTTAAGGTTTCATCCATGTGAAAATAAGTCATGTCTGATCGCTCTGGGCTCTTGGTCTATTGCTTCAAAATCCAGAAATTGGAGTAGTATCGCTTACACTCTATAAGTCTTACGCCCCAACTCAGAGTCACTAACGGTTACTTAAATCGCTCCTTAGTAAAGAATCACCATACAAATTCTGTACTAAGGAGCGATTTAAGTAACCGTTAGTGACACTGAGTTGGGGCGTTACGATATTATACAATCCTTGCTTATCGCTGTCGTGCTCTCAAACACGAAAGGGCCTAGAAGAATGAGAAAGGTCATAGTACACATTGCCGCCGAAAATTCTATAGCATGTTTTCAATATCATTACGCAGTGTACAGATTTTTTGTGTGACATATTTACTTGACGTCATACTATTATGTCAATGTACCTTTTTAAATATAAATAATAATATTTGGAAACAGCCGGCAAACGAGCTGACGATCCATCTGATGGTAAGTGCCTATCGTCATCCATGAACGTCAGCGACACCAAAGGCATCACTGATGCTTTGCCGGCCAAGAAAGATAGAAGAAAAAGAAAGAAACAACTTGCTCTCAAGCCCCCAGCCGGAACACGGCCGTTGTTTGGCGGCTGACTTAAGCAAGAGGGCAGCCAGCCAGGCAGAGCCCATGGCCAAATAATAATGGTATTGATGAAGTACGTACAGTGCCACCAAGTTATCTGTGAAATTGTGAAAATTGGAACTAATGCCGCGCCATTCATAAGTTCTTTGTGCTCATTCATTTGACATTTACTACGTCTCGAATTGCGTCCAATGATTGGTCCAATGCGTCCGACAGCGCCCTCCTCCAATTCACAGATAAGATGGTGGCAGTGGTGAATCATCTTATCATATTTAAACCTCAATTCACAGATAATATAAGTTCCTGAAGCAAAGAAAATAAATGGTCAATTCTAATCTTATTAAAACCTTTGTACATGCTTATAGACAGAGTAAAGAGAACATCAATTCGTGTTCCAACGTTGACTTTTAAACTCTTTGCGGGGATAGTTCAAAAAATGTCAGAACGGTTAAAACAAAGAGACTCGACGATGTTTTCTTTTAAATTAATCGTTCAATTTACCGCTGCAAACGTAGAGCCGGCGCGGCGTACATTTTAATTGCGGAAGTAATTAAAACACGGATCATCACAACACGTCTGGTCATGACGGCGTCTACTTACAAACTACTCTGTGGTCTACTTGCAGGATGCAGCATTGTGGACTCGTGGACGTTTCATTTAGCACTCGCTTGTGGCTTTAGTGACCACAAGGTCGTTTTGATGTCTGTTCAAGTCATCTAACTGGCATTGGGGTGTTGGTATGTCGTATGAGGGTATGTCGAGAGTATCCTGTTTCTCATACTTTCTCATATTTGTAATTTTAGAATTCAGGAACAGTAACAGAACAAATAAATTTTAATACATTATTTCTTTATCTACAATTTAAGGTTCGAAATCTTTAGTTTAATATCCAATATTAATGTATGTACTTAACACTGATTGCTTGTCAAGTTATTCACACAAATAAAATTTAACTCATTAAATCTTTCTCTTTGTTTCAGGTATTGTAAATTATTTGCTGTCAACATACATATATTGCTTGGGTTCGTAAATACATTGCATCGTTCATCACTGAAGAGATGCTTGAATTATTTTTGCTGCAATTGAAGATTTCTACTAACGACTTGTACTTTTCTTCATTAAAAGTCGTAAGAAACAGTAAGGAAAAATTATTGGTGTAAAGAGTGTCCAATTCCGCTGCTCTCTCGGCGCAACGCTGTTAAAATTCATGTTTATTAAACGCCATGAACTGGTAACAAAATATACGAGAGCTTAAGACCCAACACCAGAGCATTTCCCGTTTTCGTCATACCAATATGTAACAAATAAATGGCCAAGAGTTTTGAAACTCCTTCCAATATGTCGTCGTCCTAACGCTTGCCTTGGAAAGGATTACATGAACAGTACGGGATAGTAAAATATAGAATTTATTGATAAACTTCACGTAATTATTTCATTGTGCTGTTTATATATTATAACAATAAAAGCAATAATTTACATTCTAGCGAGTTTCTGTTTTGGATCGCGCACAAGTTTCGTCAGAACACAACTTTCATTGAGTGAAACAAATATCTGAACTAGTGGAGAGCGGTCCGTCGTCCTTTGGGATCGTCGGGTACTAACTAGTGGTGTTTTACGGTCCAATTAAGAGACTACTGCGATTGCTGATAAAGCAAAATTGATGTTTTTCTGGACTGCCGCCAGTCGGAACTTACTCCCACTGGCCAGTAACTCAAAGTTGCTGTGGATTAGTTAGTTACGATGTTACTATTTTAAAGTTTTAATCTCTTGAAAGTTTTGAATTATTATATTATTGTTTTGCTGCTAGGGGGTTGCTACATTTATTTTTGTTATTGCTTACTTCTGTAACGTGGTTTTGATCGACACAACACTTGAATATCAAACTTCTTATATAAATTGTCCAGTGCAGTCTATAATTTGACAACTGTATATTTATAAGGAACCACTTTAATGCTGCAATGTGGTTCTAGTACGAACACAGTATTAGCAAACTCTAAGTACATAGTAGTAGTAATAGTACTTGGATTGCACATCTATACATATAATAAAATTGAAGAGTTAAACAGTGATTTTGAAAATGATTTTTTCAAGTTGCAAATCGTTACTTGCACGATACCAACACCGAAAAATGAGTTTTTAAAAAAATTTCCTGTCTGTCTGTTTGTTTGTCTCCGCAAATCTCTGAAACCACTGAACGAATTTTATCACGACATTCACTAAGATATTGAAAAGACTTCAACTTAGCATTTAAGCTATTTTTTATGGTTCCACAACAAAGGGTTCCTTAGGGATATTTTGTATGGAAAAATAAAAAAATGTCAGCTGATTTGTTTTAAATAATTAAAAACGTTTTTTCCGTACAAAAAGAGTAATACATGCATATCTTAGTTTTTACTTATATGACATGGAAAGACCATGAAATGCCTTTAAAGGTTATTTTTTTCATTAATTCAAATCCTTATTACGGAGTGGATATCTGTTTTCTTATTTGGTTTTCAAGAGCATGTTTTTTGCGTATCAATGTGCTCCAATATAATTTCAGCATTTTATTAATTTCACCTTGGAAGCGGTGGAAAAACGCAAATTAATTATGTATGAGTAACCGATCGATTACTATCTTGGCCACTAGATGTCGCTGTATTTGTTGATTCACGCCAACGACTTTAATACATACAAACCTCTTTTTTACCTACAAATATATAAAATTGAAGAATCCGTCTGTGATTCCAAAATAACTGCATTTTTCGTGTTGTAAATCTTTACTTGCACCATATTAAAACCGAAAAATGAGTTTTTTTTTTATTATTGTTTGTCTGTTGTTTTGTCTTCGCTAATCTCTGAAACCAATGAAAGGATTTCAACAGGACTTTACTACGATATCGAGTCTTCAACTTAAATTATAGGATATTTTTTAGGGTCCCATAAAAAAGCGAGAAAATAAATAAAATATGAGTCGATTTGTTTTAAACTTACAAAAACCTTTTCGTCATCCAAATTAAGGCATAGGTACATACATTTCTTAGTTTTTTGCAAGATGGATCACAAACGTAGCACTGAAGTACCTACCTATTTTTACAATTTTACAATAATTCAAACACATACCTACTTTTATCTGACTGATCTACTATACACAAATATTCACGCAAAATTAGGTATCTATGCATATCTTATTTTTTTTCTAAATGGCAAGATGGAGCCAGAATGTGGCATGAAGTAGGTAATTTTTTTACAATAATTCAAATACCTTTAACTGACTAAATATTTACTTTTTTCTCCAGTTTTTTTAGAAACTATGAATTGCCTACTTAATGACCTCCAATAAAAATTTTGCATTTTTTATATTTCACCCTGGAAGGCGTTGAAAATCGTAATTTAGTTGTACCATAGATATGAGTTGTACGAACAACTGACATTGAACAAATTGAATTGAACAATCTATACATATAATAAAATTGAAGAGTTAAACAGTGATTTTGAAAATGATTTTTTCAAGTTGCAAATCGTTACTTGCACGATACCAACACCGAAAAATGAGTTTTTAAAAAAATTTCCTGTCTGTCTGTTTGTTTGTCTCCGCAAATCTCTGAAACCACTGAACGAATTTTATCACGACATTCACTAAGATATTGAAAAGACTTCAACTTAGCATTTAAGCTATTTTTTATGGTTCCACAACAAAGGGTTCCTTAGGGATATTTTGTATGGAAAAATAAAAAAATTGTAATAAATGCAGAAATGTTGCTCATTTATTACCATTCTCACGTAACTCATCGAATTAACCTTAACTCTCTCGCACCGCTGAACCAATCTTGATATGTTTGGGTATAGACATAGATTGTACCTTGGAGAAGGATATAAGACTAGGTACTTCTTTTTTAAAGTCTGGGTTACCTACATAATGTGAAATACTAATGGATTAATCACAAAACTTAAGAAAACTTAGAACACACAAAATTTAGAAAATAATATGATGAAAAAGTGCGAGCTAGGGTTGTTGAACCTAACTTTTTAGTGGAACCTAACATAGCTGTGTAACTAGGGCTTGTAATATCGGAAGGTTTTCAATTCCGATATTGATTTTCGATATTTGATCCTAATATCGGAATTCCGATATCAATATCGGAATTACACATTTTTTTTAATCATTTAAATTTTATTTTATACTGTAAAGTAGGACTTCTTGGATAGTAAAAAGGTTTCTAATCAATAGGATAGTGAAATAACGTTTTTAATATTATTTTATTCTCGTTCGTTGCAAATATTACCTAAATTTATTCAATTCGGTTTAGATTTCGCGTTAAAAATTCACTTGAATTTTTTAAGATTTTTGAATCGCAAAATAGTTTTTACTGATAGATGAAATTCAGCTGCACCATATGTGACAGCTGTACGCAGAAGCCATGCTTTTTACAAGGATAAAAGCTGATGTGACTTGGAGTATCGCAACACATTTGCTAGGACGCCTAGTTTCCTGGCAGCTGCCTTAATTTTGGACTCAATAAACCGCTCAGAGTTAAGGTTCAAGGATATCTCAACTTCCGGCGGTAGGTGTATTTCAAGGATACATTCGGAAAAGTAGTAACCAAAATAAATGCTTCTGTTTTTGTGGCGTTAAATCTAACAAGGTTGGCGTCGCCCTATTCTGTGACTGCCTGAAGTGATCCACTCTTTCAACCCGGGCTAAAGGCCCTGTCAATACAGTCTGTATTTTGGTCATTACTGGTCGGAAGCTTGCCAGGTATCCCTCGACCAGATCGTTGATATGCAGCAGGAATAGAGTTGTGGAGACAAAATATCCCTGAGAAAGTCCGGCATTGTTTGTAGTATGTGATGTAAGGTTGCTTGGGACGAGTAATCTTTGATAACGACTCTGAATGAACGTTCACTCAGAAAGTCTTTAACCCAGCTGATCAGGCCAGGGAATATGACCTAGGCAGAAAGCATGATCAATAGGCTAACATGCTTAACTATATCAAAAGCCTTCAAGATGTCAAAGGAAAAGGTAATCGCCTCTCCATTATTCTCAAGGTCCTCGCCCCAGGTATATATGCTAGAATGCGGTAGAGTGGTATGCGTTAGGCTATAGCGCTAGGGTCACTGAGGAGATCATTGTGTTCTAGGTATGCAATGAGGTGCGTGTTCAATATACATACGTTCCATAATCTTCCTGAGTTTCTACATAGGTAGGTAATTGAAACTGGCTGATAATCAGGGTCATTTCGATTGCCAAACTTGGGCACGGACTGCACGTTGGCAAGCTTCCACGATTAAGGCACTATGCTAGTCTTAATTGAGAGACGAACCAAGCGTGGCAAAACAGTAGATAACTGGAGAGAACTGGAATACCATTTGGTCCACTAGCTTTGTTCACGTCTAAACATCGTAAGATTTTAAGAATCTTTGTTGTAGATGTGGACCTCCGATATACAATGAGGTATCTGCGGTGAATGGTCATTGACAGTTAGATGCGAATTCTCAGCAACTAGAGATTCGTACAGATGATCTACAGAAGACGATGAAATGATTAACTGACGTATACCGAGATTAAGGGGATAAATTAAGTTTGGAATAGATTTTTTTCCGTACCGCATTATTCGTGCAATAGGCTGAGCAGACTCACAACAGGAATACGTGCTACACAGCTAAAATATATATACTTACTTGCTCAATTTTATGACCTAGTGGCCTGTATACCTTGTGGCATGCATTGAAATAATTTTGTTTGAATTAAAATTAAAAACTTACTGATTCCGATATTACGATATCGAATCACTCAGTATCGGAATTGTAATATCGGGTTTCGCGGTCCGAGATTCCGATATTTCGAGATTCCGAGATTCCGATATTCAAGCCCTATGTGTAACGAATAGATAAACGGGATTGAGAAACACAGAATATTGATCTTTTCACAGCTCCTAGGGATTGCAGACCTCAGATATTAATTTTAATTTGTTACCTTCTCACGTTCCTGAGGAAAAAGTTCTTGACAGACAGACAGACAGACAGATAGACAGTTAGGCAGACAGACAGACGGGCATTGGAGTGAGTGATTTTGGGAGCCGTGTTTTTTTTATGCAGAGAAAGTTAGTGCTTGATAACAAAACCACCTGATGGTAAGCGGAAATGAAGTCATGGATGGTAAAGCCAAAAGATATATTCACTCTTGACTTGAAGTCACCCACATTATAATCAGACGGGAACACCCACGTAGGCAATTCCAGTCCTTTGCGGTACGCAAAATAAAAGACGAAGCAAAGCGCGACGTCCGCACCGGAGGGATGTTGACGATGAAAGGAACGCTAAAAATACCGAAACTTTATGATACGTTTACTGACTTTTCATCGTAATGCGGTTCTAATGATCAATCATGCTTCTTTAAGAGTATGTTCTGTAACTTAACTAAAGTGCCTACTATTTTTTCCGAAGCGAAGCGAGGGCAATTGCTAGTATTTTGTAAAGTCGTCGAAATTTTTCTCTAAAATGTTTGTTATTTTCATAAACATTGTGCTCAGTAATTGCCGCTACATCTCCTACCTTCAGCCAGTGTCATCGCAGAAATAAACAAAGTTTGCTCTAATGTTTATGTGTGGCCATCAGAAACTCCATCAATATGATGAGCCGTTTTATGGCGCCCAACGCGGGGCGCCTTAATAAACTTAATTTATGTTTTCCTTGCGCGATGTTTATTAAACGTCAACGTGCCACATTTATTTAACGAAACGAAATATGGTTTGTTGTTCTTGTGTCACAAGGCATCGATGATGGTTTAAATTTAAATCCATTTCCAATATTGCGATTTAAAGAAAGGTCGAAGGTGTAAGGTTGAATAAATAAATGTGTCGTGTGTTGTCGTTAAAATACTAAATCAGCTATGGTTGAAGATGTACAGATTTACTTCGATCATTCACCGTTTCCTCAAATGAAGAACTCGAGTGAACCTTATTTATCTCAGTTGTTTCCAAACTTATCAAACGCGTCGAACGTTTTCTTACAATAAAATCTCGACTTTTCTCAAGATTGACCGTCACTTTCTCTTTACCGAAATCCTTTTCTCTGTCCAAATCCATCAAATGTAAGTGAAAACTTTTGTTGGTGATTTGATAGATAGAGCTCAAGGTTGGCAGATCGGCGGCTTTTGTTGTGAATAACAACGACGTAAAAATGTCCCTATAGAAACATTCGTCTGCCGTTCTTATAGATTGATTTTAAGATTCATCTGTGCTTATATCTACTGCCACTTTTAAGTTTGAGCATTGACTGTTACGTAATTGTATTCGCACTATCTAGTGTTAGGACTCGTAAAAACAATTTAATTTTGGCCATATAGTGTGCCATCGTGGACCATAAGTTCTTAGCAACGTTACAACTGGTACAAAAGTAGCCTAGTAAACGGCAGTCCTCTATACAGGTCCTGGGTTCCGAGTTGCGAGATTTTTAATTTTTCCCATGCGTCGGTGATAAACCTGCATGCCTAAGAGATCTTGATCTATGGAGGTGAATGAAGTCTAACCATCACAGCGCGAATGGTCAACTGGTTGACCAACGAAGACATTTCGTTATACTTTCCGGGCTCTCCTCATTCCTCCTCATTACAGATGAAACACGTAAAAATAGTAGCGAACATGTGACACGATTTAAATTATGTTTTGTTCTTTAAGTACACTCTGCGAAGGGTCTGTTCAACCGATAAATACGTTTTGTTCACAATATAAAAAGCACTATAGAAAGCCCACTATACAAGATACATCTTTTATTTGTACTGAAAGCCTCCTCGAGGGTAGATCAATGCACGTATCCTACGAGTACATCAGAATGCGAAACGCGTCATCTCACGAATATCTCGCCTTATTTAGTCTATTCGTAGGTTATCGAAAGAAAGGTTTATTTTCCTTATTTATGTCACGCACGCTTGGTTATTTGGTTAACCGAATCCAGGTTAAATTACATTTGAATGAATTGAAATGCATTGTGTGACGTTTATGAGGTCGTTTATTTTCTATTTCTTTTTCGCAATGAAAACGTTTATTTAGTCTATAGTAATAAATGCAAGCCAATATTCACACAATCATAAGGGGGTTAGGGAAGGGGGGGGGGAGGGGGTGCTTTGGGTATTAGGATTTCTAAGCAAACTATGAGCAGGAAATGGTCATTTGACTTTCTTGCCGGGATACAAATTCGGGAGTTTCTTATTTGGCAGGCACTATGGTGTGTAGTGTACTAATTGATATTGACGTATTTATTTTTAAAATAAAACCAGTAATGCAACATTAGTAGTTTAATAATCAACAGAATACAAGTTTTTCAACCTTTCGTCTCTTAGGCACAAAATAGAATATGGCATCCTTGACTGAATATTTTTCTTCCTTTAAATTCAAATATTTCCATCGACTTCAAAACGAATAAAAGGAGTCGTTTCCGGTTGCCAGCTAGCTTTTCAATGTCGCAGATTTTCACAAGGTGGCAAGAGCCGCTACAGACAGTTGTTGCCAACACAATGGTGCTATTACATGGACATAAATAGCTGACTCCCGTCGGACCACAAAAAACATTTCAGGGTTGTTTCTGGAAACTTCTTCTTTCGTCGTTCTATCTTCTTCGTCGTAAAGCAAAGTGCATTGTTTAGAAGATAAGGCTTAAAAGAAGAAAACGGACAGCCCTTTATAACTAGCTATTTATGTTCCTGTTTTCATATCACTATTCTATCCTACTTCAGTGTTGCACGGCAGGTATGTGTACTGTGCACGTAGTGGTACACAGCAAAATGTGACAGAACCGATATCAAATTTGTTGGAGATATCGATTTAGCGGAAATGTTATAACGGACGATAATTATAGAAGCACGAATGTCATGTTGACGATTGGTATAAAATAATTCTAGTTAAAATATACGTGTCGAATTGAGAACCTCCTCCTTTTCTTTTCGTCGGTTAAAAATAATCTTACCAAGTAATGTACGTAAGTTCCCAATGCTAATCTATACATATAATAAAATTGAAGAGTTAAACAGTGATTTTGAAAATGATTTTTTCAAGTTGCAAATCGTTACTTGCACGATACCAACACCGAAAAATGAGTTTTTAAAAAAATTTCCTGTCTGTCTGTTTGTTTGTCTCCGCAAATCTCTGAAACCACTGAACGAATTTTATCACGACATTCACTAAGATATTGAAAAGACTTCAACTTAGCATTTAAGCTATTTTTTATGGTTCCACAACAAAGGGTTCCTTAGGGATATTTTGTATGGAAAAATAAAAAAATGTCAGCTGATTTGTTTTAAATAATTAAAAACGTTTTTTCCGTACAAAAAGAGTAATACATGCATATCTTAGTTTTTACTTATATGACATGGAAAGACCATGAAATGCCTTTAAAGGTTATTTTTTTCATTAATTCAAATCCTTATTACGGAGTGGATATCTGTTTTCTTATTTGGTTTTCAAGAGCATGTTTTTTGCGTATCAATGTGCTCCAATATAATTTCAGCATTTTATTAATTTCACCTTGGAAGCGGTGGAAAAACGCAAATTAATTATGTATGAGTAACCGATCGATTACTATCTTGGCCACTAGATGTCGCTGTATTTGTTGATTCACGCCAACGACTTTAATACATACAAACCTCTTTTTTACCTACAAATATATAAAATTGAAGAATCCGTCTGTGATTCCAAAATAACTGCATTTTTCGTGTTGTAAATCTTTACTTGCACCATATTAAAACCGAAAAATGAGTTTTTTTTTTTATTGTTTGTCTGTTGTTTTGTCTTCGCTAATCTCTGAAACCAATGAAAGGATTTCAACAGGACTTTACTACGATATCGAGTCTTCAACTTAAATTATAGGATATTTTTAGGGTCCCATAAAAAAGCGAGAAAATAAATAAAATATGAGTCGATTTGTTTTAAACTTACAAAAACCTTTTCGTCATCCAAATTAAGGCATAGGTACATACATTTCTTAGTTTTTTGCAAGATGGATCACAAACGTAGCACTGAAGTACCTACCTATTTTTACAATTTTACAATAATTCAAACACATACCTACTTTTATCTGACTGATCTACTATACACAAATATTCACGCAAAATTAGGTATCTATGCATATCTTATTTTTTTTCTAAATGGCAAGATGGAGCCAGAATGTGGCATGAAGTAGGTAATTTTTTTACAATAATTCAAATACCTTTAACTGACTAAATATTTACTTTTTTCTCCAGTTTTTTTAGAAACTATGAATTGCCTACTTAATGACCTCCAATAAAAATTTTGCATTTTTTATATTTCACCCTGGAAGGCGTTGAAAATCGTAATTTAGTTGTACCATAGATATGAGTTGTACGAACAACTGACATTGAACAAATTGAATTGAACAATCTATACATATAATAAAATTGAAGAGTTAAACAGTGATTTTGAAAATGATTTTTTCAAGTTGCAAATCGTTACTTGCACGATACCAACACCGAAAAATGAGTTTTTAAAAAAATTTCCTGTCTGTCTGTTTGTTTGTCTCCGCAAATCTCTGAAACCACTGAACGAATTTTATCACGACATTCACTAAGATATTGAAAAGACTTCAACTTAGCATTTAAGCTATTTTTTATGGTTCCACAACAAAGGGTTCCTTAGGGATATTTTGTATGGAAAAATAAAAAAATGTCAGCTGATTTGTTTTAAATAATTAAAAACGTTTTTTCCGTACAAAAAGAGTAATACATGCATATCTTAGTTTTTACTTATATGACATGGAAAGACCATGAAATGCCTTTAAAGGTTATTTTTTTCATTAATTCAAATCCTTATTACGGAGTGGATATCTGTTTTCTTATTTGGTTTTCAAGAGCATGTTTTTTGCGTATCAATGTGCTCCAATATAATTTCAGCATTTTATTAATTTCACCTTGGAAGCGGTGGAAAAACGCAAATTAATTATGTATGAGTAACCGATCGATTACTATCTTGGCCACTAGATGTCGCTGTATTTGTTGATTCACGCCAACGACTTTAATACATACAAACCTCTTTTTTACCTACAAATATATAAAATTGACGAATCCGTCTGTGATTCCAAAATAACTGCATTTTTCGTGTTGTAAATCTTTACTTGCACCATATTAAAACCGAAAAATGAGTTTTTTTTTATTATTGTTTGTCTGTTGTTTTGTCTTCGCTAATCTCTGAAACCAATGAAAGGATTTCAACAGGACTTTACTACGATATCGAGTCTTCAACTTAAATTATAGGATATTTTTTAGGGTCCCATAAAAAAGCGAGAAAATAAATAAAATATGAGTCGATTTGTTTTAAACTTACAAAAACCTTTTCGTCATCCAAATTAAGGCATAGGTACATACATTTCTTAGTTTTTTGCAAGATGGATCACAAACGTAGCACTGAAGTACCTACCTATTTTTACAATTTTACAATAATTCAAACACATACCTACTTTTATCTGACTGATCTACTATACACAAATATTCACGCAAAATTAGGTATCTATGCATATCTTATTTTTTTTCTAAATGGCAAGATGGAGCCAGAATGTGGCATGAAGTAGGTAATTTTTTTACAATAATTCAAATACCTTTAACTGACTAAATATTTACTTTTTTCTCCAGTTTTTTTAGAAACCATGAATTGCCTACTTAATGACCTCCAATAAAAATTTTGCATTTTTTATATTTCACCCTGGAAGGCGTTGAAAATCGTAATTTAGTTGTACCATAGATATGAGTTGTACGAACAACTGACATTGAACAAATTGAATTGAACAATTGATAATAAAATACATAACTCCACATACAAAGCATATTGCGACGTGTTAAATCAAGCTTAGGATTGTTATTTGAAATAACTAAGTGATTCGTGATTTTTTTTATGGAAATAGCCGAGCTGACGATCCACCTGATGGTAAGTGGCTATCGTCGCCAATAGATATCAGCAACACCAAAAGCATCACTGATGCGTTGCCGGTCAAGAAAGAGGGAAGAAAAAGAAAGAAAGAACTGGCTCTCAAGCCCTCAGCCAGAACATGACGTGTCGATTGGCGGCTGACTCTTGCTCAAGGGTGGTAGTTATCCAGGCAAACCCCATGGAGAAATAATAATAATAATAATGGTATTAATTAACAATTATAATGCGGATATGCATTATAATCAGGAACATCGCGTTCAGAGTGCAGAGTGCTGAATTTTTTTATTTTCTGTGAAGCAATATCTACCCTTTGTCGAATTATTAATTTGCCAAAACTACAATGTAATAAATGCAGAAATGTTGCTCATTTATTACCATTCTCACGTAACTCATCGAATTAACCTTAACTCTCTCGCACCGCTGAACCAATCTTGATATGTTTGGGTATAGACATAGATTGTACCTTGGAGAAGGATATAAGACTAGGTACTTCTTTTTTAAAGTCTGGGTTACCTATATAATGTGAAATACTAATGGATTAATCACAAAACTTAAGAAAACTTAGAACACACAAAATTTAGAAAATAATATGATGAAAAAGTGCGAGCTAGGGTTGTTGAACCTAACTTTTTAGTGGAACCTAACATAGCTGTGTAACGAATAGATAAACGGGATTGAGAAACACAGAATATTGATCTTTTCACAGCTCCTAGGGATTGCAGACCTCAGATATTAATTTTAATTTGTTACCTTCTCACGTTCCTGAGGAAAAAGTTCTTGACAGACAGACAGACAGACAGATAGACAGTTAGGCAGACAGACAGACGGGCATTGGAGTGAGTGATTTTGGGAGCCGTGTTTTTTTTATGCAGAGAAAGTTAGTGCTTGATAACAAAACCACCTGATGGTAAGCGGAAATGAAGTCATGGATGGTAAAGCCAAAAGATATATTCACTCTTGACTTGAAGTCACCCACATTATAATCAGACGGGAACACCCACGTAGGCAATTCCAGTCCTTTGCGGTACGCAAAATAAAAGACGAAGCAAAGCGCGACGTCCGCACCGGAGGGATGTTGACGATGAAAGGAACGCTAAAAATACCGAAACTTTATGATACGTTTACTGACTTTTCATCGTAATGCGGTTCTAATGATCAATCATGCTTCTTTAAGAGTATGTTCTGTAACTTAACTAAAGTGCCTACTATTTTTTCCGAAGCGAAGCGAGGGCAATTGCTAGTACATAATATATGAACATTAAGAGATCGAGGACAAACTTCATAAAGATAACAATAGAGTTTTGTAGGAAACTCTAAAAACGTTTTTTCTTTATTCATGAACGAAATGTTTAATAGCCCGTATTTTCAGTAAAGCCAAACCTAATTTGTGGTAATGGGCGAATTTGCAGGTCTGAGATATTCAGAGCTATCAAACCCTAAGTATTCATGTAGTCTATTTCAAATATGACCCACATAACTCTGAGCAAAGCGGCACAGACGCTAAAATCTCCTGCGAATATCCCACGCTATTTTAGTCCTTTCTACTCAGTTTTAACAGCGGAAATCGTATGGATAACTGACGTTATTTTGTCAGCATCTTTGTTGCCGCCTGTCTGAGGATAAACCTTATAAAGGGAACCAAATGTGGCGTGTAATGTTCAAAGGACCTTGCTTTTGGCATTTTTTAAATGTTTCCCCTTTAGTTTATTGCGCGATTTACAGTATGTTCGCTTAGCTTTTCTTGGCTTTGCTTTAAAGGGGTCTAATTATTTAATGCGTTGTTTGTGATTTATTGATGCAACATATACTTTGTTATTTAGTAAATATTTGCTTGTTATGTAACTACATAACTGTGCTGTAATTAATATGTACTTCAATAATAATATGTTATTGTTATGTACTTCAATAATAATTTACCTATTATTATTAAACACTCATAGTTTTTACCTGTGTCGCGGGACGGGCGTGTGTGTACATTAACAATTTATTTACTAGTTTCTGGCAAAATAATGAACGACAAATGTCGAATAAAATTTTATGAAATGCATGTCTGTAACCTGTTAATAATGATATTTACAAGAAACACACAAAATGAAAAAAACACAATTGACAAAGAATACAAAATATTATGTGAACAAAACCCGTTGCGTTAATACATTTTCGAGGTTTATAATGGAATCGATAATTTATTTATTTATTTGTACTACAATATTATACTGAACCTTAAATTACCCGACCATTTTTCGCGCAATAATTAAGCCCTTTTACCGTACATGTCCATTCTTCGCCAATTTTTTATTCATTCCACTTTACCCCCATTTCTTTTTGCCATCATTAAACCCGTAAAGCTCTTAATTTCCATTCTCCTCGGCTGCATGCGGCGATTAATCGATACAATGTGCATCGGCCATTGTTGCAAATTTCTAGTGCGTTCCAAATTAAGGCAAATGTGTCATTGATCATGTGGCTGTGTTTAGCGGTTAATGAGTTGATCGCGTACTTAACAATCAATGTTTATTCGCACAGTAGATATAGGGTAAGGTTGCCAAAGTTGTATCCAATAAGAGAAAATAGCTGTAGATTTTAGGTTATTTGAAATTAAACAAAATCTCATACGTCCACATAATGTTTATTTATTAAGCTATCATATAGTAGGCATAAACATAAAAAATATTTTAAAGAAATAGAAATTTCAACATTTTATAAAAAAAAGTTCCATCGGTACGACTTAGGGGCCTGGTTGCCTAGTCGTACCGCTTATAGCCTAAGCCCTAAGTCATACTTAGAATATCTGAGAAGATTAAGATAACAGATTACAATGTTAAATTTTTTGTTATACGAGTATCTTTGTTTTTTTAATGTTTTGGCTCCAAGTATTATAATTCTCTTGGTATTATAAATCATTTTAAATAATCCTTTTATAGACAGGAATATGGTCGAAAAACAAACTGTTATATAGTTCAGCGACCTTCGACTTGGTGCCATTTTAAAGAAAACAAAGACAAGCTGTCGGCGGACCAGTGAAAAAGGTTACGCATGGTTGATGCGGGCTCTTTCTTGTCCGTATCAGCTGCAACACTGAAAGCATACATAGACATACTCCAAAAAACCAAAAAAGTTTGTCTTACTATCTCTATGAAATTATTTTTGCACTGGTTCAAAAAGTTCTGTTGAAAGGAAGAAAACTCAAGTTCTAAAGCCACGAAAGTTATCTAACTTAGGAGGAACTCGATGCATTGTTTATTGTTTCTAGGATGTCTTCGCTGTTTGGACATTTTCCGTCTACCTTATACTCGTAGTTCAATTTAACTACCGGGTAAGATGTTTATGTGAGAGAATGCGATGCTATGTATAATATGTGTATCTATATTGTCTATACCACCCGCAAAGCATGGAATCCTAGTAATTTGATCTGCATGTGTGCTTTCCCTTTTAGGCCTTAGTATCTTGTGTAAACTTGTAAACAATGAAATCATGTCTACATTGTCTACCCTATCTAGTTATGATGTAGCTCGAGGTGGTCCTCGGAGTGCTCGAAGATCAGGTTTTCGAAGATTGAAGAATTAATACAACTTCTTGATTAAACTTGGAGTTTATTGGGAAGTTACAAGGTGTTATACTTCTTACAAGTCAGGACACGGAATGATCTGAGGAGCGGCTGCTCCTGCTTATATACCCCTCTGTTACCATGCTCCATAGGTCACCCTGACAACCAGGTTAATTTCCGTAACCTCTAGATGGTCACGTATGCAATTGATATATGGGTCGTAAAAGTCAAGAAGTGGCGATAGCAACAAAGTAACAGGAGGTGATGCAATACTGCAATTAATATATGGGTCGTAAAAGTCAAGAAGTGGCGATAGTAACAAAGTAACATGAGGTGATGCAATACTGCAATTAATATATGACTATATGTATAAGGGATACATAACTAATATGAGGGATACATAACTCCTCCCTCCTTAAGCTAAAAATTACATATAATTTTTTTTTTACAATAAAATTAGATGAAATTTTTAAAGAATAAATCGATTACAATTATGTTAATATATCTTAATATAATATCATGATTAATATACCCATAACCTATTAAAATCTATTGTTACAAATGTTCTTTTATTTTTCCCTTATTTTTTTTTTTTTCACTTATTCACTTAGTGTTTTATCACTTTTATCACTGAAACCTTTCGTTTTCACTTTACACAATTTTCCGCATTTTATAACGCGTGTGTAGACTATGAAGGGTAGTCACGTAGTCTTGTAGACTCGTAGACTCGTAGTCTTGTAGTCTTGTAGTCTTGTAGGCTCCGACATCCGCTGCGTAGCGTCTACAAGGCGCTTGACGTAGTGCAATGATCTATATCTACTCATTTTAGAGCTTAGTAGCATTATAGATATTGCTCAAAGTCGCTTTCCTTTTAGTTTTTCATTCATGTGTGAGATGATTGTATTCATAATCATCTGTACATTATGTATATTATATCATCTTCGTAGTACTCGTTCATTTCAGTGAGGAGTGAAGGATAGGGAAAAGGAATAGACATTGCTCTTTACAATAACTTATCTTAATATTTATGAGGTAGATTAGTGTAATTATTCAGGTAATATTAGCGTAACTTTCCCGTTGTCTAATCTTATACATTCTTATTCTAGATTAAAATTAACATTAACATAATATATTTTTTATATCATCATAATTATTATTGACAAATGATCATTTATTCTACACAATTTTTAACTTTTAAGAAATTAAGGGTTCTAACGATTTTATTAGGTCTTTTAACATTTCTTATAGGTGCCTTAGTTTCACGATTTCTAATCGTTAAGGGTACTATATTTCTTTCAGGTTCTGCGGATACTATAGCTGTTTCATAGCGTGGTTTATCCTTAGAAAGTCTTTTGTTCACCATTTTTGTATAAATTACATCACCCTTTTTAAAACTTTGGCTTGTCGAAGCCACATTTTCCATTTTATTCCTATTTTCAATTTTAAATTGTAACATTTTATTACTAATATATTCATAAAGACTTTTCGTTCTTTTCTCGTGATCTCTTATAAGTTTTTGCATATAATTATGATGAAACTGTATATCGAATACACTACGCATATCTGTATGACCAAAGAGGACTTCGAAGGGAGTAAAATTTGTCATTGTATGTATGGTATTATTATAGGCCATGATAGAGTAAGTCATTATGTCTGTTGCGTCATTAATTTTTCTTTCATATTTTGTCAATCTATAAATTTCTACTAAAGTACTATGAAATCTTTCAACAGTTCCCATTGAATTTGGGTTGTTGGGTGTTCCAACGTGTAAATCAATTTTATGAAAAGTTAATAATTCTTTTATTAAAGAGTTGTTAAATTCAGATCCAGGATCTGAGTTAATTTTATAGGGTACTCCGTATTGTGAGAAATATTTTATTAAAGCTTTTACTACTTCAGGGGTTGATCTATTCATGATTTGGATGGCTTGACCAAATTTGCTGAAAGCATCTATTAATGTTAAATAAGTTATCTTTTCTATTGAAAATAAATCTATAAATATTTCTTCAAATGGTTTATTTTGTGTTGGAGTTAATTGAATTAAGGGTTTTAATGGCTTACGATCGTATTTCATTCGTTTGCATATTGTACATTCATTTAGTACAGCAATTACTGTTTCTTTCATGTGGGGCCAATAATAATTTCTTTTAAGTCTATTATAGGTTTCGTTAATGCCTCTATGACATGTTTTACCTTCGTGACATTTTAAAATAATCTCCTTTTGTTCCTTTTCGTCAGTCAATACAGTTAACCTTTTAGTGCATTCTATAAATGGTACAGTTTTATCAAATAATTCTGAGATGACGATGTTAAAAAGTTCTTTTAATTTATTTGATTCAAAGAATATAAAATATTTTTTATGAAGTTCTATATTTTCTTTTAAGAATTTTTCTATTAGTTTCTGATTTAAAGGTAAGAATATTTCTTGAATTTTCATTTTATTTTTAGACATATCTTTTATTTTAATTTCATTTTTATACCATTGATTAAATATTAATTGATTTGGTTTTATATCTACAGCTTCATTGAGAATTGGGATTATGGTGTCTTCTTCCTCTATCTCAAAGTCTCTATCTTCTGAAGGATCTATTTCTGATGCTGTCATAGTGATCTCAGAAATATTATCACTATAATCTCCTTCTGGATTCGAAGATGTAGATGGAGTATCAACGTTTAATGTATTAATTTCGATTCGTGATAGAGCATCTGCAACTACATTTTGTTTTCCCTTTTTATAGATTATATCGAAATCGTATTCTTGCAATTTTAAACGCCAACGTGTTAATTTACTACCAGGTTCTTTTAATGAATATAACCAGGCTAACGGTCTATGATCTGTATAGATTATAAATTTCTTTCCATAGAGATATGGTCGGAAATGTCTGACTGCCCACAGGACTGCTAACAGTTCCTTTTCTATGGTGCTATATTTTTGCTCGGCAGAATTTAATGTTCTGCTCGCATACGCAATTGGTTTATCATGTCCCAATGTTCCTTGAGATAGGACTGCTCCTAACGCTATATTTGATGCGTCTGTGCTTAATATAAATGGTTTATTAAAATCAGGATATTGTAATATTGGGGCATTTGTTAGAAGTGTTTTACATGTTTCAAATGATTCTAGAAATTCTTTGGTTATTTCAAATTTTTGACCTTTCTTTAGTAATATGGTCATTGGTTTTGTTATTTTAGCGAAATCCTTGATGAATTTGCGATAATAACCTAATAAACCTAAGAATGACTTGATATCTTTTATCTTTTGTGGTATCGGAAATTTTAAAACTGCGTTGATTTTATCTTCATTTGGTTTTAAACCTTCTGCCGTTATACTGTGACCTAGATATAATACTTCTTTTCGTAAAAATTCGGATTTATCTAGTTGAACTTTTAAATTGGCTTTACGTAGCGTTGCAAATACTTTTTTCAATCTTTGAATGTGTTCCTGAAGGGTGGATGAAAATATAATTATATCATCCAGATAAACTAGGCAATGAATTCCTTGCAATCCTCGCAAAATGTTATCCATTGCACGTTGGAATGTGGCAGGCGCCGTTTTTAATCCGAAGGGTAATCGCATAAATTCGTAATGACCGTATTGTGTACTGAAAGCTGTTTTCGGTTGATCATCCTCTTTTACTTCGATTTGATGGTAACCCGATGCTAAATCTAGCGTGGTAAAATATGAACTATTTCCCAATTTGTCGAATATATCCGTGATATTCGGAAGTGGATATTTATCATCAATCGTTTTCTCATTTAACTTTCGATAATCGATAACCATTCGATATTTTTGTTCGTTTGAGGCATCAATTTTCTTTGGTACAATATGGACAGGGGCATTCCATGGTGAAAAACTGGGTTTTATAATATTATTTTCCAACAGTTGTTCAACCTGTTTCTTAATTTCTTCTGCTTGGAAAGGGGATTGCCTGTATGGTTTGACATAAATAGGGTCATTATCCTTCGTTCGTATCTGATGTTTAATATCATGCGTAAAGCTTAAAGGGATGTTCTCGTTATAAAAGATGTCTCTATATTCATAACATAAGTTATATATGGCATTTCTTTCTTCTTCATTCATATGTTCTGTTCTCAATCTATTTAAATTCTCGATTAAAGTTTGATCATTATCGTTATTATTCATATAATTGCATTCTATGTAATTACTGTACGGGATTATGTTAAAAGGTGAGAATATTTTTATTACTACCGTTTCATCAGTTAAGTTTTGAATAACTGTATGAGCGAAGCCGTTATTACACTGCACTATCGCTGTAGGCATTCGAACGCCTTCTCGGAATTGTACATCGTTCAATATTCCTTGACCCGTGACTAATTTAGTTGGTACGATAACTCTGTGTTCCGTACGTGGTTGTAATTTAATAGTTAGAATGGGCATTTGCATTGATCCCGTTCGCGTTGTTGAAAATTCGATCGGAATCTGAGCGTGAGATGTTAATAAAATTTTGAGATTTATGGCGATAACCGCTTGTAGTTTCTTCAGTAGGTCAAATCCTATTAATCCGTCGTATGGCTCATCGATGTCATATATATAAAATTTATGTGTTATTTGTTGAGAAAAGATGCTAAACAGTGGTATATTAATAATTTCATTATGACTGCTGACAGCATGTGTGCTTATCACATTAAATGGTTCAACCTGTTTATACGACATAAAATATTCATTAGCTTTTTTATTGCTTATGAATGATCTTGAGCTACCGGTGTCTAGTAATAAATTACTCTTAATCTCTGGTATGTACACATATGGTAAGAATGACTTTATTATTTTTGTTGTTGTGACGTTGAGGCTTGCACCTGAAAATTTGTTTCAGATGTCGGTGTCGACGCTTGATTATCTGTGTTCGGTTGGTTACGAAATGTCTCACGATTTAATCTGTCGTTGTGGTAATTAACCCTATTGGAAGGACCGGGTTGACTATGACTAGTATTGTCGGTCAAGTTTTCATTACTTGGTCCTGATCTTGAATTAATGTACCCTTGCTGTTGAACAGTTCGCGGATTAAAATATTGGGGAGGGAAACGAAAAAATCTCGGTTTTCTATTAACCGTATTTTGAGGATTCTGCGATGATACAGGAGTTCTCCATGATGAATTATTTTGCATAAATGGTCGTGTATTTTGCATAAATGGTCTTGCGTTTTGCGTAAATGGTCTTGCGTTTTGCATGAAAGGCCTTGGTTTGTTACTTTTAAGAGGTGCATTAGTCCGATTTTTAGGATTTAAATTATTCCGTAAGGTATATTGTTTCTCGAAATTAATTTCCTCGGTGACGTATTGCATGGCTTTTTCTAATGAGGAAGGATTTTTGAGTCTAATTGTTCGTAATAATGATTGAGGTAAATTATAGAGAAAGATATTTAAGGCTGTATTATCATATATTGCCATTTTAGTATCTCTAATATGCCTATCATTCTCTTGTGCAACTTTTGAGAATAGATTAGATTTTAAGGACTGAATTCTTCCACCAAATTCTAGGTATGACTCATTAGGACGCAAGTTAAGTGATTCTAGTTCTAATTCTAGACACGCTTCGGTCTTTTGATCTCCGAAGTATTGGATCAATAATGCTTTTAGTAATTTCCAATCATGCAAGACGTAGTCGTTTTCGCTTACGACTGTGGCTGCTTTGCCCGTAAATTTGCTTGTTATCATTTCTAATATAAAATCGTATACTTCCGCAGTATTGTTTCCATAATTATTTAATACGAACTCGCATTTTTTAACAAATAAGTTTAGATGTTTGGGATTTCCGTCATAAGATGGTATTAATATATTAATTTGTGATATATTCGATCTCGAATTAAAATCATTGGTGATCATTTGTGCTGGTTGCGGATCCACGTTATGAGACGCTACAGGTTCCCTGGGTAATTGGAAATTATGCTCTTCCTCGTGAGGTACATGAGCCGAATAAGGAGGCGGTTGTTCATGTTCATACTGGCCACTTGGTGTTGGAGAGTAAGACGGGGCGGGGCCTACTTCATCCGGGTGGCTGTATTGACCTCCTGGGCCATAAACAGGGGCTGGACCTGAACTAGTTGATACATGTTGCGCGAATCTATCAGCGAGCTGATTCGCTGCGTTATCAACTTCGTTACGAATGGTTTGCACAGCATGGCGTGATGCCGCTTCAGCCGCATTTGCTAAGTAATTCATTTTTATTACTTTAGAACTCTAATAAAATGTTATTAACCCTTTTTATCAATTGCTTTAACTAACTGCTTAAATTCTTATTATATACACCGTTAAAATATTCTTAAACAATACAATTCGCAGTTTAAGTACTATTCACTATTCACAATTAAAATAATCTTTGTATAATATTCTTTATACAAAATTCACAGTTACAATACTCTTTGTATAATATTTTTTATACACAATACAATTCACAATTAAAATACTGTGTACTCGCGAGTAATTATTTATTTATATATCTATGTCGACGCGCAATTCATCAAATTTTTATAATTTACAGTTATTTAACTGTTGGCCTTGCGATATTTAATTAAGTTTTATATAAACTTTTATATTTTTAAGGAACTTTTGTCCTTTTTAATTATTGATTGCTAGCAATTTTATCGCATATATTTTTAGTTAACCTCGACAGCACATATGTCTCTTTACCGAGAGTTACTAGTATAATTTAAATATACAATTTAAGTATATAATTTAAGTATATAATTCCGCCAGCACTTATGTCTATTTACCGGAATTACATTAACTCTTCACCACGTATCAAAAAAAATTACATAAATCTATCCCTATTAGAGCTTTTGTCTAGTAAGGTTTGTTAAGGAAGGAAAGTAAATTAAATTTACATATGGATCCTCCCGATTCCGTGCCAGTGGTATTAATTCAATATTTCTTCAAAAATATCTTCTTACTATGTAGAATTCTTTTATATCAGCCTTAGTCCAAGTCTGGATGTAACTTCGCAGGCAGCAACAAGTATAAAGATGTTCACTTACTTCTCAGTGTTGTCACCTGTGTTACCGCTGATATCCTACCGGCTGCGCCAGTTATGGTTGTAGCTCGAGGTGGTCCTCGGAGTGCTCGAAGATCAGGTTTTCGAAGATTGAAGAATTAATACAACTTCTTGATTAAACTTGGAGTTTATTGGGAAGTTACAAGGTGTTATACTTCTTACAAGTCAGGACACGGAATGATCTGAGGAGCGGCTGCTCCTGCTTATATACCCCTCTGTTACCATGCTCCATAGGTCACCCTGACAACCAGGTTAATTTCCGTAACCTCTAGATGGTCACGTATGCAATTGATATATGGGTCGTAAAAGTCAAGAAGTGGCGATAGCAACAAAGTAACAGGAGGTGATGCAATACTGCAATTAATATATGGGTCGTAAAAGTCAAGAAGTGGCGATAGTAACAAAGTAACATGAGGTGATGCAATACTGCAATTAATATATGACTATATGTATAAGGGATACATAACTAATATGAGGGATACATAACTATCTTCGTTTGAGCATTTAAGGATTGATCTGTCTGAACGTGGCGCTGGTCTCAGATATCAAACGGTTGTGGAGCGATGGTTGTCAACAGGCTCCGCTCCCATGCCCAGTGTTGCCAACCCGAATTTTACAAAATTAGTAGATTATGTGCCAAATGTTGGTAGAAGTTGGTAGAATGTAAAATGCAAAATTGGTAGATCTACCACCTCAATTTAGAAGTTTTTTTAAGATTAAAAATGCATGAGCTGTTCTTAAAATCTTCCACCAGCACACTTAAGATAACACCTACATGATTTGCAATAAAAATAACCTTCACCCTTGGTACTTTCTTTAAGCCAACCTGCAAATTTTTTGTCTTTCTCCCAGTGGCGTAGCGTGGGCTTCCACCGCCCGGGGCCAATCGAAAATTTGCCGCCCCCCCAGTGAACTTTGTTGCCCCCATATTATTTAAAATATTTTTTTATTAATTAAAAATGCACTTTTCTTGTTTTTTTTCATAACACAATTTACATAAAAAAAATATAAAATAATTAATTTTAATACCAATTTTTTTTTTATTTAAAAATCGAGTGGCTTGCCGCCCTCTCTTCATGTGCCACCCGGGGCCATGACCCCCCCCCCCCACGCTACGCTACTGCTTTCTCCTATAATTTCGATTATTTTTGGTCATAGTGCCTTCTTCTAGCTTTTCGTGGCGGAGTTCCTATCCTAGAACTCTGTGCATCGCTTTCGCTGCTGTCAGAATCCATTAAATAAATAAATGCACGCAACACAGCACAAACAGAATTCATTGGGCTCATGTATGTTTAAAATTATTTGTGACATCTGTAAATGTATATACATGAAAGTAATAAATAAATACAAATACAAACAGTAACCAGCACCATTAATATGTAGTTATTTAGTTTTAACAACAAAACAACACAAAACAGGAGGAAAGATTCACCATTGATTCCGTAACAAACCAACCGGGAATGGGCCACAGAACAGTATGATAATGTCTATGGGCGCGAACGGCGAACTGCTGCTGACGTTTTTTTTTGTGGTTTATAGCCTGGACTCTATGTATGCTTGACGCATCGTCGCAGGGCTCAGGCAACACATCACAACGTCGCTCGTCGATATAAAAATAATTCAGTGGTAATATGTGAAACTAATTTAAAAAATAGGTAGTTTTTAGGTCTAGGGTGGTAGATAGGTAGACTGAAGTGAAAATTGGTAGATCTACCACAAAGTTGGTAGATATGACATCACTGCCCATGCCACTGTTGCAATTCGATCGACCACGGACCTCGGGTATCTCGACTAAGTATCCCGCAGTGGGAACATGGCCTTAAACCTACCTATCCTATGTTTTACAATGGGTATTGTTATGTTTGTTGAGTAACTATATAAATCTGACTTTCTGAATCTGAATCTCTCTTTCTCTTTGTGTTGATGAACTTTACAGTTATTTTAATTAATTAAATTATCGCTCACAAATCTTTAAATATCAAAATATCTATACCTTTAAAGTTCCATAAGACGTGCTTGGAAATATATATACAAATTACTTTGGATATGGACAGTGCGGAACCCACAAGATACCGTCCTAACTCCTACTTGACAGATCTTTTTGTTGTCAGTAAATTACCTATTAGTATTTGTTAATTGGAGCGCAGTGAAGCCAGCGTTTATTGGACGCTTAGGAGCCGACGATCCGATCGCTATTAGTAGCCGGCCCTAATTGTCAAGTTTTTAATAGGGTTTGGCGGCGAACCAATTAGTAGTTAGCGACGATTATTGCTGTCGTACTTTTTGTTTTATGCCAAGTGCTGACAGACTGGTTTTACGGTTTTATCGCTGAGCTAGGATTCGGATAAAGTTTGTACGACTGTAAAGTGCAGTGATATTGGTAACTAGCTCCCTGAAAGTAGGTAGGTACGTCGCCAACTAATATGATGCGTATTTAAAAGTAGACTATTCTTTTGCTCATCTGTTCCTTGAGTAGTTCGAATGCGATGTGTTCGAATGTTTGTCTCAGTCTATTTGCTAAAGACACTATATAGTTACTTCTAAAGTGTTTCATATATTAATAACAATAAATGCACACTGCTTTTACAATAACAGATCCTTGTTTCATGTAAATATATATTAAGATATTTACATGAAACATTATTAATGATCTTAGCCATTGTGCTAAATACTCCCGTAAACAATAATTTACTGGAAGCCAAGGTAAACAATTACCAGCGGTAGAGGTACATTAGCGGCGCGACGCGAGGGTCCATCGTTATGAAATAGTTGTGGGCGTCGACTGTTTAAATTGTATTAGTTTAGTTAGTTACTTCTGTTATTAGAACTCTGGGTGAGATGTATAAAGCGCACTTAGACTTGGACTTTGCAAAGACAGTTTATCTACTAGATGACTGACACTTTGTTAATACGTTAAAATTAAAAAGTCGTCAACGGCTAACGTCAATTATTATGGTTGATTTAGGACCATTATTTTTGTTCTGTTTGTGACTCACAATTTAAATCTGAGTCTAAGCACGACTTATAGATCTCATCATGTGTTACAATAATAGTCGCCAAGTTAAATAGAGTGCGTTATGTACGTTTGTATGTGTAAAGCCTTTGCGTTATGTATATTTGTATCTATGTGTAAAGCCATAATGGGTGGTTATCCTAGGTAACAGAGTAGTTTCAGCCGCATATACTCGTACAGTCACCTGCAGAGAAAAATAACCCATCTTACTGTGTGTTTATAAACAGGTGGGTTACTTTTCTCTGCAGGTTACTGTACCTATAGTCTATATATATAAAATTGAAAAGCGACACACCGCTGATTAAACAAAAAATCTCAGAAACTACCGAACCGATTAAGATGAAATTTGGCAGGTAGATAGGTTCTGCTAAGGAGACGTCCACTAAGAACGGATTTTTGGAAATTCATCCCCTAAGGGGTACAAATAGGGGTTAGAAGTCACTTTAATACAAACCAACTTCGTCAGTTTTAGAGTTATAAATATGAATTTTTTTATGTTAGTTTATAGTAATAAACAAAAGTTAACTTTAACACATTTTTATGAAAAATCATCCCTTAAAGGGTTAATTTATAGGATGGTACTTAGTAGGCAACTTCGTCATTTTTTAAGTTAAAAACATGAAAATTTACATACTAGCTCCGGACTAGAAACAAAATTTGTAAGTATTATGTTTTTTTGGAAAATCAACCCCTAAAGGGGTGAATAATGGTCCGCAAATTAGTATAGCAACTTCGTTAGTTTTGAAGTAAGAAGGGTGAAAAGGAGGTGGCCAACATGTGCCCCGGAAATGGTTAAAATACGTTTATTTGTACAAGGTTTTAGTCCTCAGAAAAGACATGTTTTCCGTTTATTATAATATAACTAGAATTTTAATTTTCTTCTGAACTCCGCAGTGAGTAGTTATAATAAATTAACAATAATAATAAGTTGTGTTGTATACACTGCCCTGGAAATGGTTAAAATACGTTTATTTGTACAAGGTTTTAGTCCTCTGAAAAGACATGTTTTCCGTTTATTATAACATAACTAGAATTTTAATTTTCTTCTGAACTCCGCAGTGAGTAGTTATAATAAATTAACAATAATAATAAGTTGTGTTGTATACACTTAATCTTCTACTATCTCCATTGCTATCACTGGAGGTTGACAATTGACTGACAGAAATACGAATATAAGTATGCTATATTGCCATTTGTCAAATGCCAAAAGAAGATTTTTGAGTTTGATTTCTACAAAATAATAATTGTGTTTGATTTTTTGCCATGAGGTGCATTAATTGTGCGGTTGATATTGAGCGCATGGCACGTCAATCAATATCTTCACTAGCAAGAAACCTTCAATCCATATTGGTAGAATGGATCACTGCAGTACAGGTATGGCATTTTCATGTGATTACATTAGTTTGGTATTTGGGGTGGGCACGTCATAATTTAAGTAAAATAAATAAATGAATTATCCAAAAGATAAATAGTTTGTATTTAATATAAAAATCTCTCTTTAAAACACTTTTCCACGATTACTTATGTTTATCAAACTGTCAACCTACAAGAGCTAAAACTGCTCGTAAAAGGAGAATTCCGAGTTTTACAGACTTTTATTGATAAAATTATCAAAGTAGATATTGTAAGCTTTAATGTAAGGTAAAAATAAAATGTGTACATTATACTTCAAAAGTGGGGCAAACGCCCATACAGATGTTGGCCACCTCCTTTGTATATCTGGGGGCACGGCAGTGCCCCCGCCAAGTCGAGCAAAAAAGCGGCACGGCCGTACCATCCTTTTCTCGAAGCAATTCAGGCCATTTTCGACCCCCTATAACTTCGTTGTGGATAAAGCTAGAAGCCTGAAATTTTAGTAACCAAGCAGGCATTGTATAAACACGGTATATTTCAAATTTCATTCAATTTGAACCAGTAGTTTAAGAATTATAACTAGTCAAAGTTTCTTAATTTCGTCACTCACTGACTGACTGACCGATCATCAAAACTCTAAGGCACTTCTAGCAGACATAGAAGCTTCAAATTTGGAACACAATTAGTGTTTAGTGTATAGATCAAGGAAAAACTAAAATATTTTGCAATTTCGGTCCAGTTTTCTAGATACATCAACTGCATAAATAACTTTGTAATCCCATATAAATATATAGGATTACAAAGTTACATGTGCAGTTAATGAATTACTGTACCTGTATAACAAAGTAACATTTGCAGTGAATGAATCAGTGTACCTGTATATAATATAATGGAATAATAAGTGTAGATAGGTACCTAGATATAATTATGTTCAAAGGTAACTTGTAAAAGGAAAAAAGTAGAACTATCTACAAAAAGAAATGAGATGCCATCAAAAACAAAACTTGTAAAAAAAACCAAGTCTCGCAACTCAGTTCTTCTACCGTAAAATGTTGTGAGATCCATGTAATACCAAGTCGGTTAATTTATTCAGTTCCTACTTAAGGGTCCTTCTGTCTTAAGTTATTATGTAATTAGCTAAACTAACAAGTAACAACATCTTATAGTGACCATATTATCAATATTAAAAATCTTTTATGTTTTAAATACATAGATTGACTTGGCAATCGCATTAAACAATCAAATTTAATATAATATGTAGGTATTACATGTGAGATACATTGTGTTTTCATGCGATGGTCAAGTCGATCTATTTATTTAAAACATAAAAGATTTTTAATATTGATAATATGGTCACTATAAGATGTTGTTACTTGTTAGTTTAGCTAATTACATAATAACTTAAGACAGAAGGACCCTTAAGTAGGAACTGAATAAATTAACCGACTTGGTATTACATGGATCTCACAACATTTTACGGTAGTAGAACTGAGTTGCGAGACTTGGTTTTTTTTACAAGTTTTGTTTTTGATGGCATAAGCTTATAGTTAGACACAAAATATAACTGTATCATTGTTTTTTCGAAATTCATCCCCTACAAATAGGGGTTGTGAGTCATTTACATACAAATCAACTTCTTCAGTTTTAGAGTTACAAATATGAAATGTTTTATGTAAGTTTACAGTTATGAACGGAAGTTAATTTTACCAATTTTTTTTTGAAATTCATCCCTTAAATGGTTAATTTAGTGGATAGAATTTAGTAGGCAACTTCGTCACTTTTGAAGTAAATAACATGAAAATTTACATATTAGCTCCAGATTAGAAGCAAAATTTGGAAGTATTACATTATTTTGGAAAGTCATCCCCTAAAGGGTTAAATAAGAGTGTGCAAGTTAGTATGGCCACTTCGTCAGTTTTGAAGTAAGAAGGGTGAAATTTTGTATATAAGCTTATAGTTAGACAAAAAAAAACTGTAGCACAATTTTCTCGAAATTCATCCCCTAAAAATAGGGATTGGAAGTCATTTACATACAAAATAAACTTCGTCAGTTTTATGAAATTTTTTATGTAAGTTTATAGTTGTGAACAAAAGTTAAATTTAACATGTTTTTTGGAAAATCATCCCTTAGAGGGTTAATTTAGAGCATGGAACTTAGTACGCAACTTCGTCATTTTTGAAGTTAAAAACATGAAAATTCATACATTAGCTCCAGATTAAAATTCAAAAGTTGTGTTTTTTTTGGAAAATCAACCCCTAAACGGTTAAATAAGAGTGCGCAAGTTAGTATGGCAACTTCGTTAGTTTTGAAGTAAGAAGGGTGAAAATTTGTATACAAGCTTATAGTTAGACACAAAAAATAACTATGTCACGGTTTTCTCGAATTTCATCCCCATAAAGGGTTAAACTAAGGGGTTGTAAATATTTAAGAAACTACGTCATTTTTGAACTCAATAATGTGAAAATTAATATGGAAGCTTATAGTGAGAAATACAAATTTAGTGTAGAGAACTTTATGGACGGGAGGGGGAGGGGAGAGGGATGGGAATCGAGAGAGAGACTGGAATCGGGAGAGGAAGCAGGAGAGGGACCGGTTGAGGGCGGGAGAGGGAGTGGGAGAGGGAGAGGGACATGAAACGGGAGAAGGACCTCGAGCGGGAAAGGGAGAAGGACATGGAGTGGGACAGGAAGAGGAAGTAGAGGGACAAGGAGCGGGAGAGGAAGATGGAGAGGGAAAAGAAGAGAGGGAAAGGAAGAGGGGGAGGGGAGAGGAAGAGGGAGATCGAGAGGGAGAGAGAACGGAGAGCGAGAGCGAGAGAAGGAGAGGGAGAGGGGAGGGAGAGAGAGTGTATGTAACTCTTGAACGGATGGAAACAACAGAACCGTTTTAAAAGTATTTTTTACTGTTTAAAATTATTGTTTGCCGTCTGTCTGTTTGTCTGTCCGGGCATCACATGAAAACCTTTGAACCAGTGAACGAATGAACTGATTCGACGGAAATTTGTTAAGTTGTTCCTTATACTTTGGGTAATATTTTAGAAAACTGTTCGTCACGTCACGAAAAAATTAAAAGTTTTCCCCAGAAAAAACATGAAACTTTGTATGGAATATTTTTTAAATATCAAAGATTAAATATAATGACGTTTTAAATTTGCAACAAACGTTCCTCTAATTCATGAAATACATGATTACGTGTTTTCCAAATTTTTCATGAATAAGAAAAAAAACAAATTAATGTTAATGTTGTTTATTATTCGAAACCCGCTCCCAGAGGAATGATCTGTGATTGTATCGTAGGTTTCAGTAAATTCCTAAATATAAGTACATCAATATTGAATAATTTCCGCGTGCGAAGCCGCGGGCAACAGCTAGTACTATTAATAAAATTCTTTGTTTGTGTATTTGCACTCCTGTCGTTGGGAAAAAATCTCAATCGTAGTTTCACGAAGCTATACGAAGGTGGTCACTAGTATGTAGTACTTTAAATGTACCTACTCGTCATTTTTATAGTACGTTTAAAAAGGCTATCCCAGTACTTATCCAAAAGCTTTTTAGCAAGAAATCATGTAGCTTTATATTGGTTTATGTATTTATATTGGTATAAGATTTATAAAGCTAATTAGCTTTGAAAACAAAATTGTTGGGGAAGTTTTAAATTTGGAAATAGTTCTAACGTACCTATCATGTGTAATGTTCGATTATTTGGAACGCATTTTTATAATCAAAACACGGAATTCCTCAGTCCCGTTACGTTTAGGGTTTAAGATTAATGTTGTTGGAACATTAACAGGATATTAGCTTTCGCTACCCTCTCGCTCGCTGTACTATTGTACGGTGACCATAAGGACATGGAAATAGTTCCGGCTTTCCTTGCATACATTTTTCTATCATTTGCTACTGTAAAATAGTCCTATTTAGGACAAAAAATCAAGAAACGTCCTGTTCTACTCTAATCCTGCAATGTCTTCCAAAATAATCCACTAAGGACATATTCCTAAAATTGTCGTATTATTACTCTTGCATATACTCGTAAAATCCCGCATGTTAGCTAACATTTTGTTCAAGTCAACTTCCTACTTGATGATGCACCCAACTGATCACATTCATAATTTTATATCAACTTTAAATATTTTCCATCCCATAGATACGATCAAAATCAACACCAAATATACTAAACATTTATCCAGCATTTCGCAACAACATGGTCCCTCGACTCGGGAAACACCTCTTCAATAGCGAGTTACCGAGTGGTCGTCCATCACGGCTCATACATTTTATCTCGCGGCGGAGGGCTGATCAATCAATCGATTACGGACCTATCACTACTACGGCTTGTTTGTTATCAAAATGCATTCATCGCTAATAGGTGATCGCTACTTGCTCAGTGGCACGTTCAGGAATTTATCCGGTTTTTGTTTTGTATTGCGAGGGTGCAGATCCTCCACAAATATAATATAGTAAATCTCAGGGCTGGGCAGGGTCATATGTTAATAATAGTCCCAATAAACCAAAGTTATTTGTAATCATGTAACCAACACAAATGGAACAACAATGTTAATTTAGTACATTAAAATCATTCATTGTAGGTATTAATAAGTTTAAAGGAATAACCATGAAAACAATATCAATAATCCGATATTCCTCCCGTATGGGAACCCAGCTGACAGTTGATTTTTATTTGAACCAAAATGTCAATATTTTAAAATTTAAAAGAAAAATGCATCTGCCAGCCAAGGAGTATTGAACGAGGTATTAGTACACCTCGTTACAATACCCCGGGCTCCCCTCAAAAAAAATCTTAATGATTTTTTTTAAGTAAAAATAAAAGTATTAAAAAAGTAGAGTAGGTATAAAAAAAGTATAATACAAAGAAAGAAAAAAGTATGGTAGTAGGTATAAAGAAAGTATCTATTTACATACGTACAAACATACATAATTTACATATTTATAAGGTGTAGGCTTATTTAACGAGTCACGACCCGCTCGTACCTTAGGCTTATTTATAGAGTTGTAATCCGCTCTTGACAAATAACCCAGAAGGTCAGATGTAAGTAAGGTGTAGGCTTATTTAACGAGTCACGACCCGCTCGTACCATAGGCTTATTTAAAGAGTTGTAATCCGCTCTGTAACTATAGTAAATAATATAGTATGTTTAGTAGATATACAATATTTACAGATTTACAGATTTATAGATTTAGATTTCGTTCCGTTCGACAGAATAATAATTGATACTGCGAACGTAACAATAAAATTAAAATATGATACAATAATTATCAATAATTCATTGACAATCAATAATTAATCGTCACTAAGCAACAACAACAAAATGCCATTTTTGTGTCATAACAATAAAAATTACAATAATTATAATTATAAGTATAAAAAAAATGACTCGAATAACTAATAAGGGCCGCTATGGGAAGGGACGATAATGTCTTTTAGAATTTTGAAAAACTTATCGGACGGACAAAATGACTTAGACGTACTGCATTAGGACGGAGTACCTGCGCAAGGGTTGCTCGCTTCATTCCACAGTTCAGTATCAAGCCATCTTCACCAGCCTTTCTGCCGTCCTCGAGGTCACACACGTAGTGTATATATTTTACGTCTGCTTCAGAGAGCTATAGACCGCACATTCCTCTATGTAGGAGTTGCGAGATATCAGTATTAGGTATTTCAATCCGTATTGGGCGCCAGTGCGAGGGTGCAGATCCTCCACAAATATAATATAGTAAATCTCAGGGCTGGGCAGGGTCATATGTTAATAATAGTCCCAATAAACCAAAGTTATTTGTAATCATGTAACCAACACAAATGGAACAACAATGTTAATTTAGTACATTAAAATCATTCATTGTAGGTATTAATAAGTTTAAAGGAATAACCATGAAAACAATATCAATAATCCGATATTCCTCCCGTATGGGAACCCAGCTGACAGTTGATTTTTATTTGAACCAAAATGTCAATATTTTAAAATTTAAAAGAAAAATGCATCTGCCAGCCAAGGAGTATTGAACGAGGTATTAGTACACCTCGTTACAGTATTACGAGCGTTTTTCCGTCGTAGTAACGGAGTACTAACCTTTTCTTTTTCTAATATGCAACATGGAACTTAAGGAAGTAGGTATAAAATATTTCAAATTCTAATGGCTAAAAAAATATGAATTCTTCTTTTAATATCAAAAATATCAGCGTAAATATGTTTCGGTCTTTGATTATTTTGAGACGATGCTATTATGTATATGTATTATATATTGTACTAACTCCCTGTTCTGGAGGGCTTTCACTATGTAGTATACGACCTGTATGCTAAAACATCACACATATTCAAAGCTTTAAAAAAAAAATTTATCTGTGGCAACATCAGTACTCATACCAGGCAACCACAGCTGGTAACACTTCATTTACGGTTTTCGTGTGCCGAAACGTCACATGCTTTTATTTAATAAAAATGTTTTTTACTTACATTTATATCGAAAAAATTAATTTAATAAGATGTTATTATGTGATTTACCAACAGTGTAAAGTGTACCATGATTCTGTTACAAAGTTAAGGTTACTTGAAGTTTTTTATCACAACGTAAGAACAGGAATTTGGTAAGAATACAAGGATTACTAAATCATCGCAAAAAGTGAGTAGTTACTATGAGTTAATGTCATTTCTTAAATGAATACTATTTTACTAAATTAATATAAATAATAAATAATATAGCATTACTATTGATAGTAAAATAAGGTTATGTTTTATTTGTTGTATTGACAAACATAGAGCAACAGGTTTGTTTACATGAACTATAGTGTACTGTAAGTTACTCTATGGTACTGTTAACGGGTACCTATTAAAAAGAATAAACGTAGTAATCTACTCTACGACCGGAAGAAAACGAACCTGGCCGGAAATCGGATTTATTTTTTTACATTTGTTACTGTTGAAATTTGACCGCTCATTTACACGCGCGTGTCGCGGACCGTCTCGTGGCGCGTCCGTAAGCCACGCCCCCTACGCGCGTGTGAACACCGCGCGAGCGCTCGCGCGAGCCCCTTTGGCGCGCGCCTACAAAACCGCTCCCGACGCGAGCCCGCGAGCCACGAGACTTGCCGCGGTCTGGTCCGCGAGCGCCCTGTTCACACGCGCGCGTATGCGCGCGTCTCGCGGATTGTCTCGTGGCTCGCGCGCGCGTGTAAATGGGGTATGACTTTTTTCTTTCGTAAAATTTTTTCATCGTTATTTGCGAAGTTGCGTCGCCGGCGTATTACGAGTATTATTCTCTAGTGTTGTGGAAAATATGGGGAAAAAACGCAAAAATGAAAAAAGTGAAGAAGAAATCAAAAAGAAAATTAGAAAACTGGAAAGGAAACTTCAAAGAAGAAACAAGGAAACCGAAGAGGACTGCGAGAACCGGGAGACGGAACCTACTGAAGAACCAGAAGAACACTTACAAGAGCACTCACCTGGAGAAGCAGGTGAGTAAAAGGGTGACTTGGGTACCTAAAAAAGTTTATAATGAATGATTTAATTCGGAAAGACACTTGCTTTAAACAACAGGGAGATCTACCTACACTACCTACCAGAGGTTTAAACCATTTCATTGCCTGACCTGTATCTTGTTTTTTAAAAGCTATCACATTAGAGGATAGATATATGTAATATAATTATTAATTAAGAGCTATCACAACAGAGGATAGACATTATTTAAATTAACTTATTTAGAGCTATCACAATAGAGGATAGCCATATAAAGTAACTAATTAAGAGCTATCACAATAGAGGATAGACAAATTAAGTTACAAAAATTTATACCTACTCGTTAAGCTATCACAAATGAGGATAACACAAGTGAGCAAAATATATGTTGAAGGATCCTGACTTGAAAAAATCCTTTCTTTTTCAGAAGTAGAAGAAATACCACTTGAGTTATTGGAGGCCCTCGGTCATGAGGGCAAGGATAGTAACATTGAAGGAGAACCTATCAACAAAGAATTGGCTCTCAGATGGACGAGAATAATGAATGAGGGGTTAAACAAACAAACTAGGGAGGACATTGTGAAAAAATACAGAACTCCATCTAACTTTAGAGATTTAGCCCCAAATTTAAATCCAGAAATTCAAGCTGCTATGTCAGAGGCAGCCCTGAAAAGGGATAAAAGAATTGTCATGAGACAAAATCTAACGGCAAAAGTGCTAACATGCTTGGGAAAATCTCTCACAAGCATCTTGAAGGGCAACATTAACACTAAATCCTTAGTGGAGGAAATAAGTGATGCAGCAAAAATAGCAGCTGACGTGATCAATTTGGACTCCGGTTCTAGAAAATTTTTTGCCTTGTCAGGTACCAACAATTCTATAAAAGAGGCTATGAAGAAAGCAAAAACAGATGATTTGCTCTTCGGTAAGGATTGTGGAGATAAAATCAAGTCCGTTCAATCAGTGCAAAAAGCAGGACAGGCATTAAAAAACACAACAACAAAAAACTGGAGAGGCCTGCTGCAGCAACAGCAACACCCCCGCAGCAGGCCACCTTTTCAACAGAAACCGGTGGCACGATACAGGCAGTACCGGAATCCTGGCCAAGCACAAGCTCGCAAGAACACAGGCCCTCCCACGAAGAGCAAGCCAGGCCCATCGCAGCCCAGACATGTAATGCGCCGATAGAGATACAGGCAGGTAAAACATTAAAATGTTTTAAAGAGTGGCAAAATATTTGCAGTGACCCTGTTATCCTAAACTGGATTTCAGGATACAAAATTCCTTTTTTGTTTACACCAAGTCATTATGAAGCACCAAAACAGGAATGGTCCGAAAAGGAGTTGGCAATTTTACAAGTTGAATTAAATAAACTTCTATGTATAGGTGCCATCTCAGAATGTAAATATGAAAGGGGACAATTTACATCACCAATATTTGTAATTCCCAAACCAAATGGTTCATATAGATTTATATTAAATCTAAAAAAGCTAAATGAATTTGTGGAAACTTCACATTTTAAACTTGAGGATATCAGAACAGCTTGTAAACTTATCTCTCAAGATAGTTACATGACAAAATTAGACTTAAAAGATGCATATTTTTCAATACCAGTTGCCGAAGAACATAGAAAATTTTTAAGATTTAAATTTCAAGAAAAGTTTTTTCAGTTTAATTGCTTACCATTTGGGTTATGCACAGCACCATACGTCTTTACTAAAATTATGAAGCCAATAATGTCTTATCTTAGGAACAGAAATATAATTGTCACTTTTTACCTAGATGATAGTCTGTTCTTTAATAACTGTAAAAATAAATGTAACAAGGAGACAAAAATAGCTATAGAGCTGTTTCAAAAATTAGGATTTGTAGTGAATTTTGAGAAAAGTATTCTTGTCCCACATAAATTATGTAAGTATTTAGGTTTCAACTTAGATTCCAGAAATATGTCTTTATCTGTACCTGAGGAAAAACAATTAAGTGTATTAAAACTAATTGACAACTTTCAAAGAAAACAGATCTGTAGTATAAGAGAATTTTCAAAATTATTAGGAACATTAACATCAATTTGCCCCGCCATACCATATGGTTGGGTATACACAAAACTTCTTGAAAGAGAGAAATATTTGGCATTACTTAATAATAATGATAATTTTGATGCAAGAATGCCTCTAACAGTTAACACTCAATCCGAACTAGCATGGTGGTGCATGAACGTAGATAAATGTAATTTAATCAAACGACAAAATTTTTCTTTAGAAATCCACACAGACTCTTCCACCACAGGATGGGGTGCAGTATGCGGACAGGAAACTACTTCAGGCTCTTGGTCTACCAAAGAAAGATCATATCACATAAATTATTTAGAACTTAAAGCTGCCTTTTTAGGATTAAAATGTTTTGCAAATAATCATAAAAATTGTGAAATTCTTTTAAGGATAGATAATACTACTGCCATAGCTTATATAAATAAGATGGGAGGAATTCAGTTCCCTCATCTAAATAAAGTTGCTAGAGATGTCTGGAAATGGTGTGAGAATAGGTGTATCTGGATATATGCATCATACATAAATACAAAAGATAACTACATTGCAGACTTTGAATCTAGAAATATAAATATAGAATGGGAACTTTCAAATTCTGCCTTTGTCACTATTATCAGTCAATTTGGTCAACCGGAAATAGATCTTTTCGCGTCAAGAATAAATAATAAATGCAAAAAATTTGTGTCTTGGAAAAAAGATCCAGAAGCAATAGCAGTAGATGCTTTTACAATAAAGTGGAGTAATATTTTTTTTTATGCGTTTCCACCATTTTCTCTAGTGCTTAAATGTCTTAAAAAGATAAAAGAAGACGAGGCAACAGGCATATTAGTTTTTCCTTACTGGCCCTCTCAACCTTGGTTCCCAATTTTAAAATCTCTATCAAAGTATGACCTTTTAATAATAAAACCTCATATAAATTTATTAAAATCTCCTTCCAGGCAGGCACATCCACTTCACAAGTCTCTTACCCTGGGTGCAGCGCTGTTATCAGTGAAGCCTTTGTGAATCGGGGAACTCCAGCATCAGCATTATATATTATGTTAAATTCCTTATCATCAAACACTATCAAACAGTATGACACTTCGTTAAAGTTATGGTGGAAATTCTGCTTTCAAAAAAATATTGACCCCTACACAGCATCAATACCATACATTTTAAATTTCTTAAGTGAAAAGTTCAAAAACGGTTCTTCATATGGTTCCCTGAATACACATAGATCTGCTTTGTCACTGATAATGGGCCCGAGAATTGGAAATGATGATCGATTAAAACGTTTTTTTAAAGGAGTCTTTAGATTGAGACCACCAGCTCCTAAGTATAATTTCACATGGGACCCAGGTCTGGTACTTAATTATTTGTCATTTAATAATGAAAATATTAGCCTAGAAAAATTAACCAAAAAACTTGTCACAATATTGGCCCTTACCACAGGACATAGAGTACAGACACTGTCTCTAATAAAAGTAAAAAATTTAAAATTCAACTCTACAGGGGTACAGATCAAGATACCGGATCTAATTAAAACTTCTAGAAAAAATTCACTGCAACCTATGTTACATTTGAAATATTATAATAGCAAAGTAGAAATATGTCCTGTCAATACATTAAAATGTTATTTAGAAAGAACTAAATCCATAAGGAACAATGTAGAAAGGGCATCGAACCTAATTGGCACACCTACAAGTCCGCCATTTTGAAAAAACCTCGATTCGGCGGCCAGTGATGAAACATGTGTCAATCGATAGACTAAATGATTATGATCAAAAAGTATTCAGTGATGAAATGTCGTAAGTGATATACTTTCTGAGATAAGTGAGTTCAAAACTAGAAAAATAAAGCAAAAAACTTTGTTTTGGTGAACATTGATAAATCATATGTCATTCAATAGGCTAAATAATTACGATTAAAAAGTATTCAGTGATGAAATGTCGTAAGTGATATAATTTCTGAGATATTTGAGTTCAAAACCGTAGCAATATAAAGCAAAAAAACTTCGTTACAGTGGACATTGATGAAACATATGTCAATCGATAGGCTAAATGATTACGATTAAAAAGTATTTAGTGATGAAATGTTGTAAGTGATATACTTCCTGAGATATTTGAGTTCAAAACCGCACAAAATAATGCATAAAAAATTATGATTTACTTATTTTGAATTTATTGGGTCAATAATGAAAAATAAGTATATTATGCCATATGTGTATATGCTGCATAGGTACTTGATTTTTTAATAACGGGTAGGTTTGAATTAAAAAAAGCAAAGCAAAAGCAAAATACTAGGTTGTTTTATAAATAATTTATTTGCCACCAGCGGCTACAGCTTTGCAAATTCCGCTGGTGATAAAGGCAATGTTTCCTGATGTCGAGCCCATGCCAAGAACCATATAACACACATTATATGGGAACAACAGGACAAGGTTCTTTTTCCCACTATGCATGAGCAGTACCATCCCGCGATTTTATCTCTACCCTTAAGTTGTTTGTTTGACGAATTTGTTTAATTTTTATAATTCATAACGTAACTGAAAGGTAAGGTAAGGAAAAAAGTGACCGGTACACTTCAATTGCTGTATCGCCATAAACACTTAATCATAAATACGCCATAAACACTGGTCATCCCTCACCTTGATTATGCTGATGTGTGTTGTACAGATTTGTCAGAGGAACTTCTGAATAAATTGGAGCACCTTCGTAATAACTGTATTAGATATTATATCTTCGGCTTACGTAAGTATGACCACATTTCCCAGTTCCATTTCTAGCTTAAATGGCTACCGTGAGCCAACTAGAACAACTGAAAGATGCTCAGAGTTGGAGTGCGACCCAGAGCCTCTTCAATGAGCTTGTTGAGTGCGATACCAATCCTAGTGGACATAACACATCTATTGTAGATCTTACCGGTGATGACTCAATTAAACCAATAGTTCAATTTAATAGTAACAAAAAATTAAAGAAATATATTAAAATAAAAAGATTTATAGCGAAAACTAAAAAATTAATTAAAAACAAAAATTGTATACAACAATTAGGGCAGTCTAAGAAAAAATGTCAATATTTGGTTAGTAAAATAAATAAATTACAAATGGAATCAGAGCACCATAGCTTACGGTATGATTCAGAAGTATTACACTTAAAACTTAAAATTGAAGGTTTGGAGAAGTCGTTGCAATCTATTACCAATCTTTATAACAGTGCACAGGAGCAGATTAAAGAACATATTGCATCATTCAATAACCTGCTAGAGGTTTGCAACGACAACATGAATAGGTTTGAGTCACTGTCCAATAAATACTATCTTTCAGAAGACAAAACTAGTCTTTGTTCTACAATAGCTCAGGGTGACAGTGCCTTAATAGAAACTACCCCATGTTCCTCTCCATCAGTTAACTCAAAAATTAACACGATCTTTATTTCTGATCAATTAGGAAAAGACTTTGGTGCTAAAATTAACCCATACTTGACCCATTCTGTTATAAACAGGTGCTCACCGGGAGCATCTTTAGACTATCTGTTAAATCAAATTAAACCAAATGAATTAAATAATAATACTAATATAGTATTAATGATAGGTGACAGTTTGAACATCACGAGGCACAAACTAACTAAATGTATTGAAAAGTTAGTACATTTACACAGCAGTACTGAATGCAAGTTTGTCATATGTGCTTTTCCTTATCTTAGTAACATAAACAAAAATCAAAATAAGCGCATATATAGATTGAATTTGTTATTAAATAATTTGACAATTCATCATGGAGATGCTATTTTTTATTATGATATTAATAAGTTCATTCCATCCAGAGTTAAGTCAATAAAGGAAAATATGTACTTACCATCTAAAGTGAAACGACACTTAGCTAAATTGTTAGCTTATAAATTACAAGATACCGTTACATGTCATGTAACTAAGTCTATTGACAATGTTTTAGATTGTGGTAGTAGTACCACTAATTATACTATTAACTCATGTACTAATACTAGTACAGTTGATAATCATAATTTAAACTAGATGTTAAGACAACGGGAAAGCTCTATAATATGAATATTGTACACCAAAATATACAGGGCTTCTCTGGCAAAGAATTAGAAATTGAATTATTTATTAGGCATTTTAACATACATGTTTTATGTTTAACTGAGCATTGGCTATCCAGCACTCAGAATATTGTAAATTACCATAATTACAGATTGTCAAGTGCATTCTTCAGAGAGACCGCAATTCATGGCGGATCATTAATTTTAGTGCACAATGATGTGTCTTGCAAGGATAGAAAAGATATTGTTAATCTCTCTATTGAGCGCGCTATTGAGCTGGCCTGTGTGGAACTGGAGCGGTTTATTATCGTATGCATATATCGCCCCCCTTCTGGAGATTTTAGTGTTTTTGAGGATACATTGGAGGATATATTAAGACGATTATGCACATCAAAAAAGACAGTAATTATATGCGGTGATTTTAATGTAGATATCTTATTGGATACACCTCGGTCTGCTAGGTTAATAGATTTGTTTCGGTGTTTCAATTTAAATCCTCAATTTACTGAACCTACCAGAATATCACCGACGTCATCTACTTGTATAGATAATATATTCTGTAACTGTAAAGTAACAAATAAAGAAATAATTAGTAAATTAAGGTCCGACCACTGTGGTCAACGCATCTCGGTTAGTACTGACTTTATTGCAAATAAACAATTAATAAAATATAGACCTATAACTAAAAGCAAAATGACACGCTTTAAAGTAGGAGTCGCAGCCCGAATCCACAGTACCTTATCACTAAAACAGACTGATCCCGATAACTTATATAGGGCCCTCTTCGATACTATAAATAATGAATTTAATAAAATCTTTAAATATAAGCAGGTTCAACTAAATAAAAATTTGAATTTTAGTGATTGGGCCACAAGAGGTATTTTTAAAAGTAGGGATAGATTATTTGAGCTATATGGAGAAAAACAATATAACCATTCCCCATCTTTCCTTGAACATGTAAAAAGTTATTCAAAAATTTTTAAAGCCGTGTGTATTATGGCTAAGTCTATGCATATCAAGGAAAAAATTGTCAAATCAAGCAATAAGATAAAAACCACTTGGAGTATTATTGGAAACGAGATTGGTAGTAATAATTTACGCGATTCTAAATATGAATTATTAGTTAATGAAAATAAAATAACCTCTGATAAAGAGGTGGCTAATGCATTTGAAAATTTCTTTCAAAATATTCCGGTTAGGTTGACTAAATCGCTGACTTCATCCCCGGCAGCAGCACATTCTATTTTAAAAGATACCGTTGATGAATGTAGTGTTTCGTTTCAATTTAAATATACTTCCTCATTGGAAATAGTTCGAACTTTTCGAGCATTGCACATTAAAAATACGGGTGATTTGTGGGGAATGTCTGTCAAAGTTATAAATAATATAATAGATGTGATAGCCCCTTATTTAGCTAGGTTATTCAATAAATGTGTAGATTTAGGTACTTTCCCGAATCTTATGAAGTATAGTAAGATTATACCGATTTTTAAATCTGGGGATAAAACAGACGTTAATAATTTCAGACCTATTTCTATTTTACCAACTCTCAGTAAAGTATTCGAAAAAATTATATTAAATCAAATGCTGATGCACTTCAACACTTGTAATTTACTCCACCCTGATCAATACGGCTTTACCAAAGGCCGTAGTACAACAGATGCTGGTGCTAGGCTTCTCAAACACATCTTTGAGGCCTGGGAGAATTCACAAAATGCCATAGGGGTATTCTGTGACCTGTCTAAAGCATTTGACTGTGTTGAACACGAAACACTTCTACTTAAGCTCAGCCACTACGGTATCAAGAATAACTCACTTAACTTGATTGCGTCGTACTTAAAGGGTAGAATCCAATGTGTTAGCATAAATGATACCAAGTCATCGGGATCTCAATCTGTTATGGGTGTACCTCAGGGCTCGATTTTGGGCCCCTTCCTTTTTCTAGTATACATAAATGATCTGCCGTATTATATTAAGAAACATGCAGAGATTGTCCTGTTTGCTGATGACACTTCCCTTATATTTAAGACGAATAGAAATAAAATGAATTTTGACGACGTAAACAGTGCTCTATCTCGTTTATCACACTGGTTTACAACAAACAATTTGCTACTTAATGCTAAAAAAACTAAGTGTGTTGAATTTACACTACCTAATGTACGGAATATTAGTAAAAGCCTGAAATTAAATAATGAAATTCTAACTATGGAAAAATCCACAGTTTTCTTGGGTGTCACCTTAGATTCTAAACTACAATGGGGCACCCATATAACGGCTCTCGCGAGTAAGCTAAGTAGGTCAGTTTATGCGATTAGAAAGATAAGACAGTTTACCGATGTAGAAACTGCGAAACTTGTTTATTTTGCATACTTTCATAGCCTCATGTCCTATGGTATATTGATGTGGGGTTCAGCGGCTAACATTGGTTCTATATTTGTTTTGCAGAAAAGGGCAATCAGAGCCATTTATAAATTGAAACCACGTGATTCTCTGCGTGAGAAATTTAAAGATATAGGCATATTAACAGTAGCCTCTCAATTTATTTACAGCAATATTATATTTGTAAAAAACAACTTAGGTATGTTCAAGCAGAATAGTGATACGCATAATCATCTAACTAGAAACAGACATAATTTGGTGACGTCATCTTTTCGCTTAAGTAGGGTACAACGCTCTTATATGGGGCTCGGTGTACGTTTTTTCAATAAATTACCCAAGTCAATACGTGATTTACCTATCCAAATGTTTAAGAGATATGTGAAATCTCAGCTACTAGGCAAAGGATACTATAGCATAAATGAATATATTAATGACAAAGACGCCTGGAAGTTAGTGCCGCATCCAGTTCCGCGTAGGTTAGAAGATATTATGTAACTTTTCATGATTTTAAAAGATGTGCGAGGAGTTTCTTTCGGTTTTTCTTCTCCTCTATGACAAAGCACCTTTCCGAAAAACTGGTAGATTAAAAAATGACGTGCATAAGTGTATCAGTGATACCTATATGAATAAAAGATTTTGATTTGATTTGATTTGATTTGATTTGATTTACCCATTCGATACAGGCGAAACTTCAGGATTCTCTCAACATTTTATGGTATTTTGAATAATGTGTCTTCTCCTGTTTATTTAAAGGAAACCCATAGCATTGATTATTTCAGGAATTCCTTCACAATATAGTTCATACTATTCTGGAACTCCTTGGTTATAGACATCAAAAAATCATAGACTACCAAAAGCTCCTTCAAGAAGTCCGGCAGCACTACCTGAAGAAATTAGAATGTTGTCATAGGTTATATATGTATTTATAAATATTTATTTACTTTACATATAAGATGTTTATATGTAAATATGAATAAAACTGTATTTATAAAGTAATTATTCTAAATATTCATAATATTTTTTATCTGGCATTACTCTGATACAGTTACAGATCCACTAGAAAAAAAGCGGCCACGTGCGAGTCGGACTCGCCCATGAAGGGTTCCGTAGCAGCAAGTAACATAATATAAAAGTTCTTGTAGTTCGTTGTAACTTTGATCAATGTTTTTTGCGGTTTACGATTTATGACGTATTAAAAAAAACTACTTACTAGATCTCATTCAAACCAATTTTCGTTGGAAGTTTGCTTGGTAATGTACATCATATACAACGTATAACATAATTTACTCACTTTGAGAAAGTATCTTGCTCAAAATCGGCAACTGAATTGATTCCACGTATTTTTAATTGTGTTTTATAGCTTAATAATTTTTTATTTAAGAAATTAGTTATACTCATTTCGAACGAAAAGTGTGAACATTCTACCCAGCGGCGCACGCACACATGAGAGCGAACGAGCGCTACGTATACAAGGTCGGTGCGCGCGTGTGTGCGGTACACCCCGACGTCCCGACCAAAACAGCTGATATTAGCGATCGAGCGATCATTACATAAAATATGTATGTAGTAAGTAATGGTAAGAAGATTAAATACTAAACAAGTTATGATTCTCTCTTTCCATTACATTTTTCAGGCTTTGTACTGTAGACTGTGAATAATTTTGAACTCATTGATTAATTAAACCTCACATTCAAGAACAAAAAAATTAATCAATGTCAGTAATAAGTTTAACTTTATTTAATACCTACTACAGTCTCACTTTCACTACATTAAATGCATAAATGACGTACACCCCTAAACACCCCAATTAGAATACCTATTCAGTTTTAATCATAATACATACACTGAAATATTTTTTATTAGCTTAATAATTGTTTATTCAAGGAATTAGTTGTTCTCGTAGAGGGATAAGAATGTTCATAATATTCTAAGCAAGCATACAGACTCACGCACACACGAGAGTGAGACCCACGTCACAGGCCACAACGCGGGCCGCGGGGGCCGGCGCGCGCGCGGCTATAACAGCTGATAGACGAAAACGAATTAGACATTGTACATTAGATATTGTTAAACACAACATGTTTGTTACCTGAGTACTCATTTCATTTAATTGGTAGGTGTGTTATACTCGTATCACTTACTGAACTCATCCAATTAGGTAACGATTCAAAGATTTTATTGAACATAAACATTATTACCTACATATGCCTAAAATAGTAGCTGAGCCCTGTTTCAATCACTTTTTACAGGTTTTGGACTGTCGACTTTGAATCATTTTAATTAATACAATGTTAATCGTTTTGGCATTAAAATGATAAGATACCTATTTATTGAAATATTGATTGTTTAGAAGTAGATATGTAGATAAATAATTTTAAGTAAACTAATAGGTGTAAACGGACAATTTAGTACTTAAAATTTTGTACGCAAGTAAACAAGTGATTATGAAATTTTTCTATGGGCGGGGCTTATCACTTAACACGTTTGCGAAGGCATTTTTTAATTAAAATTTAGTAAAATGCATAAGTTTGTAATGTATGTGTAATAATACAACAAAATAAAAAAGACTGCATGTTTAAAAGCTGTGAATTATAAAAATATTTACAAATATTAAACAACCAATTAAATTTAGTTAGTGTAGGTAACTTACAGGTCTGATAATAATTGGTTTCTTCCCTCATCTTCATCCTCGTCGTATTTTAATGACATTTTCAAAATGTCCACCACCTTGTTTGATACACATTAATGCACGTTTTGGTAATTGTCGTTTATGTTTATTTAATACTAGTGTCACTTTTCACTACGTCAAATCTAATGGAATGTTTGAAATAAACACGTCCCCACAGAAAAAAGTCTAGTTGGGTCAAATCAGCTGACCTAGGAAACCTAATTTATCCAATCACTGTCAATACGGCCGGCGCGTGCGGTGTGACTGACTTTTTAATTTACTAAATCGTAGATCACAAAAGCCGCCGGCTGGGAATGACACCGTCGTTACGTCTCGCTTCCTCCCGACTGTTTTTAAATATGCGGAAGAGAGAAAACGTATGGAAGTGTACGAACTTTCTTTATAATATTTTTTGATCTATTGCGTTTGTAGTGTATTTCTTTAACGTCGTACAACTCGCACATTTGATAGTGTGAGTTTGTCGCTGTGGCATGAGTATAATAATGCTTGAAAGGACCCTATTGCATTGACTTAAGTTTCATTTTTGTTTGTTTCGACTGTTTAAAGAATTGGGTGACATCATTTACTTAATTTTAATTTCATAAAAGGACAAAAAATTACCTACATTAAAAATACGTGGAATCGATTCAGTTGCCGATTTCGAACACTGGACCTTCCTACTTAACATATTAATCTGGTACATATTGTATTTTTTTTAGTTTTATCATTCCCATAATTTAGAAGTTACAAGGGGGGGGGACACATTTTACCACTTTGGAAGTGTCTCTCGCGCAAACTATTCAGTTTAGAAAAAAAATGATATTAGGAACCTCAATATCATTTTTGAAGACCTATCCATATATTATCTATTACCTATATATATATATTCTATTTTTGTGTGAAAATCTTAATGCGGTTCACAGAATACATCACCAAGTTTCAATGGTATAGCTCTTATAGTTTCGGAAAAAAGTGACTGTGACATACGGACGGACAGACAGACAGACATGACGAATCCGAATTAGGGTTCCGTTTTTTGCCATTCGGCTACGGAACCCTAATAAAAAGACAATTAATTACAAACGTTTATTTTTGTACGGTTTTGAACTCAAATATCTCAGAAAGCATATCACTTACGACATTTTATCACTGAATACTTTTTGATCGTAATCACTTAGACTATCGACTGACACATGTTTTATCAATATCGGCCGAAACGATGTTTTTTGCTTTATTTTCCTACGGTTTTGAACTCAAATATCTAAGAAAGTATACCACTTACGACGTTTAATCATTGAATACTTTTTGATCACAATCATTTATTTTATCGATTGACACATGTTTCATTACTGGCCGCCGAATCGAGGTTTTTTCAAAATGGCGGACTTGTAGGTATGCCAGGCTCCATACAAAAATGTTGGAAGCACTGACTTTTAAAAAGCCACATAAAGCCAGTTCAGCGCAATCCATAAGCAGGTGGATTAAGGCCACACTTGCTGAAGCTGGTATAGATATTTCCATTTTCTCTGCACATAGTACTCGTCATGCAGCAACATCTGCAGCAAAACGAGCAGGTATAAACATGGACTTAATAAGAAAAACAGCGGGCTGGTCGGGCCAATCTGCCACTTTTGCAAATTTCTATAATAGGCCAATTCAAGATGATCCCTCGTTATTCAGTAGTACTATTTGTAATACGGTAGTATGATTTAATAATTTAATTTGTGATTTTTAATTGGTGAATTACCTTTATTTGATTTGAAAAAACTTGTTATTAAAATCTGTTAAAACATATTCCCTTTTTATTTGTCATTCACAACCCTGGCTTCGAACATCTACATAGTGAAAGCCCTCCAGAACAGGGAGTTAGTACAATTGAACGATTAAACTAACTTACCTGTAAGTGACGTTCAATCGTAATTGTACGAGGCTCCCTGTTCTGGAGGGGACTCCCAACCCTCCCTACAATTCATAAGAATTTCCCAAAATATAGGGTTGTTTCATGACTCTTTAAACGTAATGAAGTGTTACCAGCTGTGGTTGCCTGGTATGAGTACTGATGTTGCCACAGATAAATTTTTTTTTTAAAGCTTTGAATATGTGTGATGTTTTAGCATACAGGTCGTATACTACATAAGTACATAGTGAAAGCCCTCCAGAACAGGGAGCCTCGTACAATTACGATTGAACGTCACTTACAGGTAAGTTAGTTTAATCGTTCAATTATGTATAAAGGATGCTACTCTGAGTTTAATATAACCATAGATATGTACCTAATATACCATACGTCGACCTAGTCGGGTCACCATCGGATATTAGAGTCTGCAAATTATTAACAAGCGTAAGATAGGAACGGTGGATTCCATCTTACATAGCTTACAAAATCTTCTTCAGGATGGTACAAGGTTTTGTTTTACAACATATAATATAACGGCGACAACTGACATCCATAAATCGTAAGAATCAAGACCGTAGACATAATGAGCCGTGATATACATATATTATATGTCGGCATAGTCTCAAATAAGTTCGTATAATCTATGAAATTAAGAAATAGAAGGACTGTCATTACGATACACAGATTGATAGGATCGCGGAACAAAATTAAAACTAAATAACGTTGAATTGATGAAACCGGGTGTTATCAGGCAATAAACGTTGTGTATCCTTGTGCCTGTCGAATTGTGTGTTTTATTTAGTATCCTGGCAGTCCTGACATATAACTACGCCCACAAAGAGAGATCTGTGTTCATAGTACTGAAGTGCTCTTTGATACATGGTAACAGAGATTATATGAACATACGAAAGCATACACTCCAACCTAGCCTTGTACGATATATATATATTTTGTATTTGTACTTCAATTCAATTTGAAGAGAAGTATGCTCTAGGCCTACTCTAGCAGAGGGGCCCGTGGTTAGTAGTTGGCCATGGGCTGAAGCCATGTATTGTATACGAGTATGTATTGTATGTATGTACGTAAGCAATTGGTCGCTTTGTGTTGTGGACTGCTCACACGTAAATCGAATGATCCCAGATTCCTCGGCCGAATATCGGATCGATTGACATGTCCGGTCGGAATTCAAACATTGCAGACGGATTGTGACCCTCGCATCCAAATCCACTTTGACAGCTTGCAATACAAACTTGGTGTGCAGTGGAATACCTATTCAAGAACATTATTTGAGAACTGATTGTATGATGTAGTGTAGATGTAGTTTTTGTGCGGAATTCATTAGTCTTTTAATATTGTCTTCATATGGATGGACTTTACAAAAACTAAAGAATGTGAAAAAAAATGTCTCTTCATAACATTGAAGTAAAATGTCATAGAACAGATATCTCGAGCAAAATGTATGTCCCGCCGGGAGGTTCTATTTTCAAAATTGAGCCCCCGTCCTCCTTTCAAAATCGAACGAATCCATTGAAAGATACATTGTGCTCGCGATGTCGGTTCTGTATGCTAGTAATAATACTTCAGTGCTTCATAATATGTACTTTTGATGACTTGATGAAAGTTTTCTAATCGGTAAAGTAGATAAAAAGGAATCTTCACCAAAAAGGCCCAGTATTTAACTATGTTAGCCAGCCACAACACAGAATTCTATAACAGGTGTGACGCTGTCGAAATGCAAGCTTGCTGTTTAAATAAATCAATGCGGTGTTGTAAATAAAGCAAACAATGAGCGCGACATGAATATTTAAGGTTCCCGTATCTGAGTGCGTCTGAGTGGGTGGCACGTGACGCCGCATTGAACCCGCCGCTGCCGGATACTATAGGTCGGCTGTAGTGGCGATCGACTGTTTGTTCTATGAATTTAATTACCTACAGGTTTTTAAACTATCCGATATTTTTTTTCAGACTAGCTGACCCGGCGAACTTCGTTTCGCCTAACAAACTATTTTTTTTTCTAAAATAAAAGTAGCCTAAGTTACTCCTTGTTACATCCGCTATCTGCCAGTGAAAGTCCCGTCTAAATCGGTCCAGCCATTTCAGAGATTATCCGGAACAAACAGACAGACAGACAGACAAAAATTGTAAACAATGTTGTTTGGATATATGTATGTACCGTGTATACATTCACTCAACTGCTCCGGTATCTGGAAGATCGCCAGCTGATTAGTGACCGTCAATACGGTTTTCGCCACGGCAGGTCAGCTGGCGATCTTTTAGTATACCTTACACATTGCTGGGCAGAAGCAATCGAGAGCAAGGGAGAAGCATTGGCTGTAAGTTTGGATGTTGCAAAGGCCTTCGATAGGGTGTGGCATAAGGCATTATTGTCTAAACTGCCTTCCTACGGAGTACCCGAGAAAATGTGCAAATGGATTGCCAGTTTTTTATCGGAGCGGAGCATCAAGGTCGCCGTTGACGGAACATGCTCAGATACGAAGCCCATAAATGCTGGCGTCCCACAAGGCTCTGTGCTTTCACCTACACTGTTCATCATGCATATCAATGATATGCTGGACATCGGGAATATTCATTGCTATGCTGATGACAGCACGGGTGACGCCCGTTATTTATTTATTTATTTATTTATTTTTTGTGTCTGAAGTCGAGACATCTCTGGAGCGGGTCTCAGAATGGGGCTGACTAAATTTAGTCCAGTTCAACCCCGAGAAGACACAAGTTTGCGCGTTAACCGCTAAAAAACCCCATTTGTCATAGCACCACAGTTCCAGAACATTCCTCTTAACAACTCTAAAAGCATTGGAATCCTTGGTGTCGACATCTCGAATGAAGTTCAGTTTCGGGACCACTTGGTTAGCAAGGCCAAACTAGCTGCAAAGAAATTGGGAGTGCTCAATAGAGCAAAGCAGTACTTCACGCCTAAGCACAGGTTGATGCTCTATAAGGCGCAAATTCGACCACACATGGAGTACTGCTCCCACCTTTGGGCTGGAGCCCCAGCTAGCCAAGTGGATCCGTTCAATCGAATTCAACGGCGAGCTATTCGTCTTGTCGACGATCCCATGCTTACAGACGGACTAGAATCACTCGAGTTGAGGAGAGATGTAAGTTCTCTCTGCGTATTCTACCGTCTGTACAATGGGGAATGTTCTGAAGAACTATTTGGCTTAATACCTGCAGTTGGTTTTCGACACCGCACATCACGGGGTTCCAGGTTCCACCAACATCACCTGGATACCTGGCATTCGTCCACAGTTCGGTTCTCACGTAATTTTCTACCTCGTACGTGTAAACTGTGGAACAAACTTCCTGCATCGGTGTTCCCCCTAAGCTATGACATGGGGTCCTTCAAGAAGCGGGTCTATCGTCATTTTCTTGGCCGGCAACGCGTTGGTGACGCCCCCAGTGTTGCTAATGTCCATGGGCGGCGGTGATCACTTACCATCAGGTGACCCGTCTGCTCGTTTGCCTGCTAAAAGCATAAAAAAAACCATCCAAATGCAATTAGTAAAAAGCGGTTATTTTAATATTACAAACAGACACTCCAATTTTATTTATTTGTATGTAGGATGTATAGAGTATAGATTAGTAATGTTTGTCGTATGTGTTCTAAAACCTACAGAAACAGAATTTTGGAATTTTATCTTTTAAGTTAATAATGACTGCTGCTAGTGATCTCGGGTTTGATTGGATGAGGCAGATATTTATGTCACAGATAAGTTTTCCTTCTCTGGTGATTTGTTATTTATAATTAAAAAAAACGCAGAATTGCAAAGACTTGAGAAGGAGTGCTGCATTAATTTAATTTTGTACTAAGGGTATTTTGAAAATAATTGCTTTTAACACCACTGAACGTATAAGAATAATTTCTACCAATTAGATTTTCGATTAAAAACCAGCTCACTGCACTCAAATCGGTCCATACAAGTCAAACTTATTGCGCGCGTTAAAAATATGTACCGCAAGCGACTAATACTTAATACTTAGTTCCTGAAGCAGGGTGTTTAGTAAAGTTAAAGTTTCCATTATGTTTTACAGAAGTCTTTGTGTCCAACCTCGTTATATTTTTAATTTGTCATACCGCTCTGAAAGCGTGTACTGGAGTGAGCTTAGAGGAAAATAACAAAGGAAAGGAAACGGCCAACTGAAGCGGACTGTCTTATATTCATTTTCCTTTGTGTTCCAAGGTGTTGCGGATTATTGCGACGACATAATGCCTATAAAAATAGTGTCGCACTCCAAATAAAAGCAGTGTTATGTGTTTTGTATGTAGTTTGGGGTTGTTTTCACTATTTTGTGGACATATTCCACATATATATATGAAACTAGAAACTAGAGATCGCTTCGCTTTAAGAAAGTTAGTAATCGTTTAGTTCATAAAATAAGAGTTAAATTTAAATTACTTTTAGAGTTAAAGAATTGTTGCCAGATTGAAGATACAGTAACATATCTTAGCAAAATTTCCGAAAATTATAATTTTTGGTCTTTACATATCGGTATCAATAACAAGTCTACCTACTCACGCAAGGCACTGCGTCAAATTAAACACATATCCCGATTTTAGGATCAATTTAATGTATAACTGTATAATATTAGGGTAGTTCTACGATAAGAGGTTTTAAGTCCATAGAGAAGACGGCCACGGAGAAAAATTGCTGTTTTTTCATTAAACACGTATATTACGATTTTTGTCCTATTTATGTATCTTTTCACGTAAGGGCAAGTCACTTTATGCATATTTTAATAATTTTTATAAGGCCAGGGTAAATACTATGGGCAGGGTAGAGACACCAAGATCAGGGTAGATACTTATTTGGCCAGGGGAGAGAATTTGTGGCAATAAAAGTACCAAAATTAGTTAAATCAACTTTAATTAAACATTGTACTTAACATAGAATCAGACTATAAGTTTTATCAATCATATTAAACATTAACAGACTTTATTATTTCAGCCTTCTCTGAAATTTAAAACGAAAGTGTCTTTAGTGACATTTCACAATAATATGTGAAATTAACATGGCATTGTACCGACAACAAATATTAAAATATTATTTTATTAATACTAATTATATAGACTAGCATCTTTTAAGTAATACAAATAATAAGATAACTAGGACAATTGGATAGGATAATTTGGGATAACTAGGATAATTTTCATATTACCTGTATCTATGCTACATTTCACTAAATGAATGAAGTTTATTTATAGTCTCATCTTTTTTCTTATTAATCAAATATCTTTGTCTTCTCGCTCGGTCTGATTTAAGTTTGGCAGCTAAAACTTTTCTATGAGAAGAAGAAAGTTTGATCATTAACATACCCCGCATGGTGTCTGGGTTCACTTTGCAGAATAGCACCACTCCCGTTCTTCCTGGGATGTCGTAAAAGGAGACTAATAGGACTAATCCAGAAGATGGGCAGCAGCATCTTCCTGTGTGTGATACCAGTCAGGTAACCGGCGGTCACCAACACGCACTAGCCAAGCGTGGTGACTACCGGCTAAAACTCCCGTATGATTGCCACAAATAAGCTTCGGCTCCCAGTCCCGCTATTATTAGTTACGGTAACGACTGTGGTAACGGCCGGGCAGGGGGTGCTTTCGCCGGCAGAGATCGGGCTACCAATCCAAACGACGAGTTCTGCACCTGGCAACATACAACACCAGGACACTGCGGACCGACGACAAGGTAAAAGAGCTAGAAGAAGTGATAGACAAGTTAAACTGGAGTGCGTCATATCTTGTCGTCCAAAACACTACCTCAGTGCTTGAAGTCGAAGGTGTTCGAGCAGTGTGTGTTGCCAGCGATGACATACGGATCCGAGACGTGATGCTTTACTATTGGCCTAATCTACAAGCTCAGAGTAGCGCAGCGGGCTATGGAGGGGGCTATGCTCAGTATTTGTCTACGTGATCGCATCAGAAATGAGATCCGTAGACGAACAAAGGTAACCGACATAGCTCAAAGAATTAACCTGCTAAAGTGGCAATGGGCTGGCCACATAGTTGGAAGGACCGATAACCGTTGGGGAAGAAAGGTCCTCAAATGGCGCCCACGTCTTGGAAAAAGGAGCATAGGACGCCCCCCGACCAGGTGGACTGATGACCTGAAGAAGACAGCGGGCATCCGCTGGATTCAGAAGGCTCAGGATCGCTCAGAGTGGCGCAAGTTACCCCTAACTTGCGCCACTCTGAGCGCCATAGGCCTCCCCAGGCCTATGTCCAGCAGTGGACCTCCAAAGGCTGATGGATGAATGGATGATCTGACATCGATGGCGTTACCGAAAGATTAGTTACATTTTAAAGCACAAGTCGTTGCTTACGCTCTCTTGTTTTCTTTTTTCATATCTTTCGTGCCTTACGTTGCTCTCTAGAAGTCATTTGGTCAACAGTCTTTAGGAGAAAAGAAAAAAGAAATCTTTCTCCTTCTTTTTTTAAATATTTTGCCTTTTCTCTTTGCTTTTGCAATTCATATTTCATTTTTAATCTTTTCATATCGTAGTCTCTCTGCTTCACGTTTCTTCTGTAATCTGTCTTCACGTATTAACTTTTTCTGTGGTGCCATGATCTGTAACAGTATTAGACAATAATATAATAACAACAATGTGAACTGAAAACCTCCTTTATTTTTCAGTTTTAAGAATTTACCAAAATTATTCAAATTATTTAAAACTGTTCGTTGATAAAATATGCTATATCTAAGTTTGTTTGCACTAACATTATCTCCCCTGGTCAACAAGTCTCTCCTCTGACAGTTATCTTGCCAGGGGAAATATGGCAGGGAAGAGACGTTTTCATGATAAATTCTATTGTTTTAATTGACGTAAGAAATGTTTGGGTACATTATGTATCACACTTTAATTATTGCATTATTATAAAATTAGACCAGTAAATGCAAATAAATTAAATGAATAATATAACTTTTATGACTTACCAGTGGAGAGACACAATGACCTCGCGAAACCACCACTTTGAACCAACGAGTCACAACAACTAACAAATGACGGCGCTCTTAACGGCTCACATGTTTTGCATTGCTAACTTCACGTCGATAGATTACGTTGATCGCTATTTGGAATATGGCCGTTTTATATTTGTGTTTTTAGTAGCGGAATGAAATTTGCCAGGGTAGATACCCAAAAACAGTGGGACAAAAGTTAAGTTTAAAAAATATTGCAAATAAATAAATATTGTTCTATTTTTCCTTAACAATACCTAAATATATTTATTGAAATTTGTGTTTAACATGCTTTAGTTTAATAACTGATACAAAGAAGGTTTGTATCGTTTGTAAGTTAAACTGAAACCGACAGGGGGACAGGCCAGGGTAGAGACTTTTTTAGACTTTATAAGGAATTTCAGAAAAATATACTGTAATTAGACATTTAATCGTGACGTTATTTAATAAAGTACATTTAGGTGATGTGTTTCATTGCAAAAAATAACAGCATATAGAATAAAATTTCCATTTTAAACTGATTGCCGCACAAGTTACCTCTTATCGTAGAATTACCCATTAATCACTTTAGCAATAGTTGGTATAAATATTAGTATTACCGACTTCATTATTCTTCATACAGAAGACGCCTCCGTGGAAAGTAAGAACACGCCAAGGCTGATTACAATAGATGTGCTTACGCTAGCGTTGTTGTTTTAGTAGATATGTATGTGGTGTTATTTCCTAATAAACTGTAGATCCGCCAGGAACAAAATAATTTAATGTAATACTGTCTTGTACAGACGTCATCACTTTTCTCAAACAGAAACTACATTTGATTTTAAACTTATATCATCGCGGACACTAAACCTTTTGAATGCAACACCATTTGTATTCCGAACCTTCATATGCGTCAGTTTACTGCGAGAACTTACAATCTCCGCATCATATACTTCAGATGAATTTAACTCTTCAAAATCTTCATTATGCACAAAGTTTCCTCGATAATAAATGAAGTAAGGAAATTGAATGTTATGAAAAGAAACAGATTATTTTCTAAAGTTATGTTTTCTTGTAATAAGACGACTAATACATTTACTTTAAGATCCATATTAACAACATATCTTCCAAAAATGGCTAAACTCATAGGTAATAAACGCAAATACACACACATGAAAGCTAGTAATAAAGTCGCAATTTGATTTCCCCTCCACATCGTAAATGTATCTAATGGTAAGCTCCTACTCGCTTCCCCATTTGTGCGATGAACTCTTTATAGCTCCGGGAACTAACGCATCTGCAGTGAACAGTCATACGGGGGTGGCTTAAGATGAACGATGCCACTGTCTTCTAATCTAGTTTTCATTTGACGTGCTATTTATTAATAACTATTAAATGGTAGTTGCCAGTTTACAAGACGTACAAAGTTCTGTTCTGTTGGATTCCGACTGTGCTGTGCGGATATCTGTAATGATCTTATTTGAGCTGTAGTTATGACACATGTTACTAACGATGTTCTAGAATCTGGAGTTTAGGCGATGCAGTCATGGTCACATAACATTTAAATTGCGTGTCACCACGCTACTGAACAAAACATAATTTTGAATCCTACCTGACATTTTAGGTTATAATTTAATCAGATGTAGACGCCATCCACATTCGTCACTTTATCCCTACTCTGTCCGAAGGTTGTCTGGTAGAATTCGCTGTCTAGCCTTTTGTACTGTCTCTTGGGAAGCAACTGTTTATTTGTGTGTGTGTGTGTGTGTGTGTGTGTGCGTGTATGTGTTTGTGTATTTGAGGGTGTATTTAGTGTATAATTTTTTATTCAATCTATTTATCAAATTTTCATGAAAACGATTCTCCTTGCTGCATGTTGTAACAATCATACATGCGCTCCGTGCGTCAGTGACAAACATTTTCGTAATTTCCATCCAACCATCGCAGCGCAGGCAGTACTGAACATCCCGCGCCCTCGCCAAACGAGAGTGGTAAATTGCATTGCGTCAACTTTTATTTTTACCTGTCTGTTGTGATACACTAGTGGGATGTGAAGGATTTCCTCTTTTCGCAGTGATTTCGTGTAGGTACTACATTTGTTTTTCGGGAGAAACAGTAAAGTATTTTGTTAATTACCGTAGATTATATACCTTTATCCATAGGTATCTAACATAGGTACATAAATCAATCCTTGCGGCATTGAATTAAATGTGTATGTAAAAGTTGTACGTTTAGATTTTGCTCCTACATATTATATCGTCTATCCAATAAGCGATGTTATGTACAGAGTTGTGAGCTGGTGTCGCTGGATGACGCCTCGCTTGATGATCGAATGAACTGGTCATTCGATCATCTATTCGATTGTTGTATTATTCGATTACTCGATTATACCGGACCGAACTCGGTACAAGATAGTCAGTCTACGCGAGGATCTCGGGGCAGACGGCTGTGTCCGCGGAGTGTTGTGCGTACTTACAGTGAATATTATTATACTTATAATATTGATTTATTATAAGTATTAATACTCGTATAAATAACAATACTCGTGGTTCGTTGAACATAACAAGCATATCATAATCAAAAATACGACTAATACCTTTACTCCACAGACTATCGAAATCTGATATAGTCTTTGTCTATCATATATGATACAACAGAGTTTATCGATGTTGTTATAACATACTGTTAACCTATGTAAGTATCAGGGTTTTCGAAGTATAAGACCCTTTCGATCCATGATTAACTTTTATTCTTTAATATGTACCCATATGTTTAAGGCATTAATAATTCGTAATTGTTTTGTTTTCTTTCTCATTTTGGTAATTATTTCTTAGGTTATTTTTATGATTTCTGGTTATATGATTTCTGGTTCTGGCTCTGTAATGCTCTCTTTACGGCGGCAGTAGTCTATGCGTTCTATTTTTTAATTTGGCAGCAAGCACCGCTCAATCTTCCTACGCTTGGCCTCCCCATCGTGCGTTGCACAAATTGCTTTTCCTCTCTTCTTCTTTTTTCACCTGTCCATCCTTATCCATGTTCGGCACGAGTACATTTTACGTACACAGTACATCGAAGTTTGATGTTTATGGCACCTACTTACACTTTTGGAGAAGCTAGTTTTTAATTATATTATGGTTGAACAAAAACATCTGAAACATGCCTAAACAGCATAACTGAGGGGTCTTCGAAATTATGTATATGGTAGATGTCTGACGCCCCAACTCAAAGTCACTAACGGTTACTTAAATTACTCCTTAATAAAGAATCACCATACAAATTCTCTACTAAGGAGCGATTTAAGTGACCGTTACTGTTACACAATACAATTACACAAACTTTATCCAAATTTATCAATTTGTTTAAAAACTATCTGCCCTTAAGACTCGGGAAAAATAGATCAGAAAAAACATGTAACGATCACTGGGATCGCGAGTCATCTCAAAACTGTCTTTCCAGTTCCCATTTGCGTGATAGTCATAAGAAATATTGAGCGGTATTTTAGACAAATCTGTTCGTCAGACTTTCCAATGACTGGGCATGATTTATGACTCGATTTCGATGACACACTAGTCCCTAGGATGAAAAGTAATTGAATTGAATGTCGGAAGTCAATCTACAGAATTTACTTGGTGTAAAGCGGCATCTTCCGTCAGATGGTGTAAAACCAATTGAATCTGTTGAAAACCAATTGAATTGGATTGGACAAATTTAAATAACCTAGTTACACTGAAGCGTCTTGTGTTTGTCGATGGTGACCGTAAAATTAAGACACGGTTGAGAATTGAAAGTCAGGCTGTTTCCAAAGTCCCGGCGATAACTTCAGTAGAAACCTGTCCTGAAATTTTAATAGTAACCACGCCACTTTATAGCAATAGAACTTGCCTTCAGTATAGCATCCACTTTGCGGAAACACTTTTGTTTGTTTATTGCCACCCTCGCACCTGCCTCGAGGAATCTGTTCGTCCGAATTAATCATCCGTCAACCCCCTTCATTTCTCTATATGATTAATTGTTTTAGCCGCGAAAATTGCCCGTGAAGCGCCCGGATTTGATGCCGTGATGTGATCCACTCAGGCAATATACATTTTTGTTCGATACTGTGACGGATAAATAGCGGTTTAAATTGTCGACGTGGACTATTTTAGATTTAAATATTTTTTATGATTGATTGAATACTACTTAAATAGTTTTTTTTTTATAGCCTGAGGGGCTGACGAAAAAGCAGACGGGCCACCTGATGGTAAGTGGTCACCGTCGCCTATGGACATGAGCTATACCAGAGGAATCGCCAATGCATCGCTGGCCCTGAAGGAGAACTCTTTTTACACCTTTTTTGAAGAACCCCATGTCATAGCGCTCCGGGAATACCTCAGACATAAGCTCATTCCACAGCTTGCAAGTGCGTGGCAAAAAAGATCGTGAGAATCGGACCGTAGAAGTTCTCCACGAATCCAATCTGTGTGGATGAAACTTCAGTCTTCGGCGAGTGGTGCAATGGTAGAAAGGTGTAGTATATAGTATAGTTTACAGAAGAAAAGGTCCTTAGTTACCTTTTTGGTAAACAGAAACAAAACAACATCACGAGTTCTGAAAGACAAACGATATAATATTCAGCCTATTGCCTGTAGATTAATTTAAAAGATAAAGATTTAAAGGATTTACAGCTGAAATTGGCTTAAGTACCATCGGAGTTCCCATTAAAACTGATTACTATAAAAGATTGCTTCGTAAGGCTATCTATTGTGCTCGTAGCGTTCTTGTAAAGAAGTGCTTATTTACGTAGCACTTCGTAGCGGTCTGGTTAGGTACTACGTAGCGCCTTTCCGTTCGCTTTAATTTGCAAAGTTTCTTACATATTATATTGATAAACATGAATACGAATATAATTATAGTTATTTATTGGAGATACCTATGTCTTTTAAACTATAAATTTTAAACTATAAACTATAAATGTCATCTCGTATTATAGATAGGTCTTTGATTTGATTATCTTATACTGGATATCCATAATCAGAATTCATTTATTTGCTTTATATTATCGTCATTGCATAACCAAATAATAAATTTAGAGAAAATGCGATTTAGTTAGAATAGGATTTAGTTTTTTTTTACATGAAATAAGTTGGTGCTTGACAACAATCCCACCTGATGGTAAGTGGCGATGGAGTCCAAGATGGTGAATGCACTAACTTAATAAATGCCTATTCACACTTCTCTTGAAGACACCTTACATTGTAGGTGGACGTGTAGTTTGTCTTTGGGTAATAACACTCATAATACTCGTATTATATTTCCTCTTCCTAAAAATGATTACAACTCTACGAACATTGAGTACAAAGCATGCATTGCTATTCAAAGTATAATGAGTAGATTGCCCTGCCCGCATAGTGCTAGACCGGCAAAATAATAGGATTATAGTGCAGCACCGATCTAAGCAGATTTGACGGCGAGCGCCAATTATTGTTTCACAATTATTCCTATTCAATTTAATCGGAATTTGCATCCGGCGTATCGGACATCGTAAATCAAAATATTACTCGATAGACCCGGTATGATATTGGGTTTCCAGTATTGCTTTGTTTACGTTGCTTCGAGGAATAAATATTATACAATGTACTAGCTGCCCGGACAGACTTCGTTCTGTCAAAAGTTTTTTTTATTATTAAAACCTCTCCTATCTTTCAAGTTAGGTCAAACTGCACACGGTGTGCAAATTTGATTAAAATCGGTTAAGTACATTAGGAGTCCATCGCGGACAAACAACGTGACACGTAATTTATATATACCTAATTAAGAAAGAATCAATTACAATGGGATGAGGCACAAGCTATGCAGTATTGCAGTGTTTGGGTCAAGTTTTAGTTGCAGATGATTTTAAAACTAATTTTGTATTTGAACGTAGTGGTATCGATCTAAGTTGATCATCCCAAAATTAGCTACTTATAAGGTACGGGTGATTAACTATAACTATGATATAATTCGGACTTTTCCTTAATTAAAAAATTTAATCGGTAATAACCACTCTTTATGGGTTACTTAGCATCTGGTAAATAAATAAAACCTGGTCAAATCCTTTCCTAATCCATTGTTCGACAGGAAACTCCAAAAAAATCCCAGTGTTTTTTTAAACCGTATTTTTACTTAGGCTCAGGGTCCCTAACGACCTAATGACATTATTTTAAACATCATTCTCTTATATCATTCGTATCCATCATGTAAGTAAAATATCAACATTTAAATAAACTTGGGAGTAAGGACGGAGTGCCCCAGGGATACTAGGGTTCGACGTTATTTGCAGAGAACTTACACAGGTGATATGACCTTCAGTTCATGTGGGGAATGACCCAAGTTTTGAGAGAAATTAGACTTAAATATTAAACCGCAATTGCTAAGATGTTGTAGCAGAGAATTGCACACAATGCAGTTTTGTAACTGCATGGACGAGGCGTAATTAGGTTGCGCCAGTCGTCACCCGGGCACGGCGGTAGATAGTAGGGTATAGGGCGTGTCTAGTATATATATTATTCATATACATAACCAGTGCACTGTAAAAGTTTAATTAAACAATTCTTCAGAACTTTGTCGTACTTCATTATAAGCGTCCCTTCCCCAAAGTGGTGACCCCGCGTTGAACATTATTTTTTTAGTGAGTGAACTTTAAAACTGAACTTAACTTAGGTGACGACTCACATTTTTTTACCGCCGTGCCCCACGCGCTCTCGCCATATTGTTTGGACTTTACACACAAAATTTTCCGCGTCGCTATCGATCAACATGAACCCGCCGGTCCCTGGTTTGCCGCAACAATCACAAGTACCTGGTCCTGTGAAGGAAGAAGTCAAGACCGACATGGCTGCAATCACGGTTTCATCGAGGGTTCCGGAATTTTGGTTGGACCAGCCCAGGTTATGGTTCTATCAGGTTGAAGCCATACTCGCACCGCAAAAGCTGTCGGATGAGGCCAAATTCAACCTCATTATCACGAAGCTGTCGAAAGAGGCCATCCAACAGGTCACGGACATTTTGATGCAGCCCCCGGACTCACGAAAGTACGACGCGCTGAAGGAGAGATTATTGACGGTTTACGAGGAGTCTGAGACCCGTCAGATCCAGAAGCTTATCAGCGAGATGGAGCTGGGAGATCAACGGCCGTCACAGCTGCTGAGACGGATGAGGGATCTCGCCAGGGCGAAACTTCCGGATGACACGTTGAAGATCCTGTGGCAGAGCCACCTGCCAACAGCGGTACGTGGGATCATATCAGTGACAGAGTCAGCGGAGCTCGACGTGCTTGCAAGGGTCGCGGACAAAGTCATGGAGACCACAAGAAGCGGTACCATCGCCGAGGTCGGGACAGCAGCACTGCCGGCGAGCGACACCTCCATGATAATCGCGGAGATTAAGAAGATTAACGAGCGGATTGGTCGTATGGAGCGGTCCAGGCAGCGCACTCGCGGACGCAGTCAGAGCCAGACCAGAGCACCGCACACCAGTGCCACGCGCAAGGGAAAGAGACCTGATTGGCAGTGTTTCTACCACTACCGCTACAAGGAGAATGCGCGCAAGTGCATTCAGCCCTGCAGCTGGAAGAAGGAAAACTGAGCGAAGTACAGCCAGTGTCGGGTGACTGTACTCACGGTGTAAGTAGCAATAGATTATGTGTTACGGACTTTAACTCCGGCCTCAGATTTTTAGTTGATACGGGAGCAAATATTTCTGTGCTTCCCGCGCGTAGTAAAACTATTAGCACTGTTAATAATTTTAATTATAAATTGTATGCAGCAAATGGTACAGAAATTCAAACTTTTGGTGTAAAGACTTTAGTGTTAGATTTAAAATTACGTAGACCCTATCGTTGGACATTTGTATTAGCGGCAGTAAATCAGCCTATTATAGGCGCAGACTTTTTAGTACATCATAAATTACTAGTGGATCTTAGCAAGCGTAGATTGGTAGATCAAATTACTAATTTGAATATAGTAGGTTCAATAGTTACTTGTACACAGCCTAGTTTAAGCACGGTAGATGAATCACATCCATACTCTGACCTTTTATTGAAGTATCCTGATATAACGAAACCTGTGTCTTTCAAGGAAACCCCTAAGCATACAGTGTTTCACCATATAGAGACGACGGGGCCGCCCGTGCATGCGCGCGCCCGCCCCCTGCCTCCTGATAGATATAAAAAGGTTAGTGAAGAGTTTCGTATTATGCAGGAATTGGGAATTTGCCGACCTTCGAAGAGCCCCTGGTCTAGTCCGTTACATGTGGTTCCCAAGAAGAACGGAGAGATTCGACCCTGTGGGGACTATAGGGCGCTTAACGCCGTCACGAAGCCGGACAGATACCCAATACCCAGATTGCATGATTTCACCTACATTCTAACAGGAAAACGTATTTTCAGTAAAATTGACGTAAATAGAGCATATCATTGTATACCTGTTGCCCCTGAAGACGTTGAAAAGACTGCCATCATCACAAGTTTCGGTTTATTTGAGTTTCCTAGGATGAGTTTTGGACTTATTAATGCTGCGCAGACTTACCAACGTTTCATGAACAACACGGTTTTACAAGGTTTAGGTATACGTCGGGAGGATGGAACTTTCGAGAGTAGTTCCGATTTTATATTCTGTTACATCGACGATATATTAATTGCCAGCGAAACAAGCGCGAAACATAAACAGCATCTCGAGGCTCTTTTTCAACGATTGAATGACTTTGGTATAACAATTAATTTGTCGAAATGTTCTTTCGGTAAAGATAAACTCGAATTTTTAGGTCACGACATAACTGTAGAAGGTATCAGGCCCTCTAACGATAAAGTCCAGGCAATTTTGGAGTTCCCGAGACCGGAAACGGTATGCGAACTCCGTCGTTTCATTGGCATGGTCAATTTCTACCGCCCACACATGCCTAGCGCAATGACGTATCAGGCGGATCTTATTAAATGTTTACCTAAAGCTAAGAAAAATGACAAGTCTAAAATCATATGGACCGATGAAGCTAATAACGCTTTTATTAAGTGTAAGGAAAGCCTCCAGTCCGCAGCCACTTTGGCATATCCTACACCTGACGCACCGCTAGGGTTAATGACAGATGCTTCTAACATTGCTGTTGGAGCCGTTTTACAGCAGTTTGTTGATGGTCATTGGCAACCCTTAGGCTATTTTTCACGTAAACTTTCAGTTACGCAAGTTAAATATAGTACGTATGATCGTGAGCTGCTAGGAATTTATTTAGCTATCATTCACTTTCGTAAATTATTCGAAGGTAGACAATTGACTGTCTATACCGATCATAAGCCATTAACTTTTGCATTTTCCAAATTAGCTAGTGATAAAGAAACGCCGAGAAGAATTCGACAACTTATGTATATTAGCGAGTTCACTACGGACATTCAGTATATTAACGGACAAAATAATATTGTTGCAGATTCACTTAGTAGAATTGAAACAATAACATGCCCAGGTGCATTAGATTTCGTAGGAATTGCAACCGCGCAGGCCGAGGACGCAGACTTTGCACAATACATTCAAAGTAGTAGTCACAATAACACTGTTATAATAAAAAAGATATTTATACCTAACAGTGATACTCAAATTTATTGCGATGTATCAACCGGAAATGTTAGACCTTATTTACCGGATAAATTTAGAAAATTGGCTTTCAGTTTAATTCATAACTTGAGTCATCCAGGTATTAACACCTCACGTAAGTTAGTGGGCCAGCGATATTTCTGGCCAGGTATGAATAAGGACGTAAAAACATGGGCTAAGGCTTGTATTAAATGCCAGAGAGCTAAGGTTCAACGTCACACCGTTTCATTTTTGGGTCAATTCCCGCCGGCCGGACGTTTTGAACACATACATACTGACATTGTAGGTCCATTACCGACCACTTCTGACGGTTATAGATATTTACTAACCGTAGTAGATCGGTGTACTCATTGGCCTGAAGCTTTCCCACTTCGCGATATAACCGCAGAAAACGTAGCTAAAGCGTTATATGACGGATGGTTTACTAGATTTGGCATTTGTCAATATTTAACATCCGATCAGGGACGACAATTTGAAAGCAACCTGTTTTCTGAGTTGATGAAATGTATGGGGATCCATAGGATCAGGAGCACACCTTATCACCCGCAAAGCAATGGCGCGGTGGAACGGTTTCATAGATCACTCAAGGCTGCCCTTAAGGCTCGTTTAGACTCTACATCCTGGCAGGATGAACTGTCGACTATTCTATTAGGGCTTAGATGCACGTTACGTAGCGATACCGGAATTTCGGCTGCTGAGTTAACGTATGGATGTACCTTGAGGCTACCAGGCGAATTTTTTGACTCTAGAAAGTCAGAATCGTCAGACCCTCACACTTTAGTTACTGAAATACGAAGTAATATAGGTAAATTGAGATCAGTCCCAGATAGACAGAGAAATTCACGTACGATATTCATCCATCCGGATCTTAAATCGTGTGAATTTGTTTTTATTCGAAATGATGCTGTTCGTAAACCATTACAGCCTCCCTATGACGGACCATTCCGAGTCTTAAGTAGAGGTAATAAGGTTTATAAAGTTCAATTGCCTACGAGACGCATAACTGTTTCAATAGATCGGTTGAAACCCGCTTATACGCTGAACGAGGAGCATACGGAACGTAACATATCCGATGACACTCCTACGACTCAGTTTGGCGATGTAACCTTTGAAAACGTAAACACATCAAGTAATCTTACGAATACTTCTTGTAAAAAAACTAGGAGTGGACGTGTAGTACGCGCTCCTGTGCGTTTTAATATATGATTTTCGTTGAACGTCACACGTTCAAACCCTGATGAGAAAATATATTTCACATGAATTTTTACTTGCATTATTATTTAATTATACTTGCATTACAAATATTAGCAATATTTTGTTAAGATCCAATAGACTACTTATGATAAATTGTATTACACTTGATTATAGCGTAAGATAGTTTCGCTTTTGATATAGCAAATACCTTATGTGTGACAATAACTAATCATCAGTTATAAGTAACGATGTTTCACAATTGTTTTTCATATGTTTATTTTGCATAAAGTATTTGTTTAATTGCAATTTACGAAAATATAATTTGTAAATTTAAGTAACAAATTAGGTTATGACGCAAAAAGGTAGTTAACGTGTAGATAAATATGAAATGTTTTATCATTTACGTTTCGATTTTTGTGTGACAATACGCGGCTCATGATTATTACAATGGGTAAAAATCAGTCGAAAGAGCAAGTAGTGATCGCGCAGAACGGTAGCGCGGTGGAGGCCCACATGTCAAGGCAAAACATATTCATGGTGGCCATGGTTTGTTTCTTCGTGGTGGTAACACTGTACGTCCTGTGGCGATATTGCCGCAACCGCGGCAGGAAGTGGCTACAGCGGCAGATAGCGACATGCCAGCGCGCACCGGCCGCGGCGGCACCGCCGCTCGCGCACATCCAGGTGCAACCGGCCACGCCCGCGCCGGGTTCGGTTCCAGTTCCCGTGCATCCCGTCACCACATACGCGTAAAACTTTTGAATTATTGATCAATGATTTAGTGAATAGTCGTTGCGTCATGACATTTTGTTACTCGAATCTTATAACTATTTAATTATATATACAATTAAGATGTAGCTAAGTTACTACTAACTAGTCGATAAAGTTAGTTAGTCAGTTAATTAATTTACAAATTTTTGTATAGATTTGTTCATATTCATATGCGTAATTCAGTGTCAATTTTTCAGTTATATAAAATAAAATAAAATGCCTCAGGTTCAATGTAAACGATGTAATTTTATGCATTTATTGTTTTCATAACTAATGTATAAAATATTAATTATATTTTATGTCATACATTGCATACCTATACTTACGATTTATCTATCCTTTGTTGTATTCGTAGAAAACTGTGCCCATAGTTAGAACATAGATAATAATATTGTTTTGAATATATCATGTTGTAATACCAGTGTAGAGTTGCAGTCTACTGCGCTATCAGCATTTTGCTCGCACTGCAACTGCGTTTTGTGCACTCTTTAAGCTACTTTATATATTTTTCTATTTTGTTGTAATCGTTTGAACAATTTCATTTTTTTTTCAAAAAAGGAAGGGGTTGTTGTAGCAGAGAATTGCACACAATGCAGTTTTGTAACTGCATGGACGAGGCGTAATTAGGTTGCGCCAGTCGTCACCCGGGCACGGCGGTAGATAGTAGGGTATAGGGCGTGTCTAGTATATATATTATTCATATACATAACCAGTGCACTGTAAAAGTTTAATTAAACAATTCTTCAGAACTTTGTCGTACTTCATTATAAGCGTCCCTTCCCCAAAATGTTGTGTTATTTATTTATTGGTTACCTACAGAGCTGATTGAGGTCTTATAGGTGAGATAAGATATTTGACTACAGTTTCTGAATGTTGGCAACTAAATTACAACTTATCGGTTCTGATGGTGTGCACTGTAAGGACACTGAACCGAAACTATGAGTTAGAAATGACGCAAAGATTTTGCCTTTATATCATGGGATCAAACTTCTTTAATGACCGTTAGCTTTGTGGCCCTTGGATCTACGATTTATTCAGGGTTCGGATTTCGATCGGTTTTTACAGAATTGCCGGCCTTCGGTCTCCGGGTTCCACCAGCAAAGTGTGCTGGAATGTAATATACTCTTCGTGACCTAATTTGTACGCATACTGGAACAAATAAATTCATTCATTCATTCATATCATTCATTCATTCTCGGCCCTGATACTAAATATGCTATGGTTATAAGCATGACCATATTGAACGATGAAATGATATTGCAATAATTTTAATAAACCTTACAAAATAATGAGACTCTACCATTAATAGAACGTAAACAATTTCTCAGTGAATGAGCGAATTTAAAAATTCATTTTTCCGCGAAGCATCCCTAAGCTTCGCCTCTAGCAGTGCAAACAGGCGGAAGAGAGATGAATGTTAACTTTATAAAGGGATGTTCCCGGGAGACCCGTCAGGGTTGTACATCGTTATTTCAAGAGACTGAACCAGGTGACGGGTGTTCGTTTTGTTTATCTTATTTTTTTGAATACGGATTTCGTCAGTTTGGTGATACTTGAATGGGGTCTATTCGCGTATCTTTCTATCGTGTATCGTTTAAAATGCTTCTATCCAACCGACTTTGATGTTGAAATACGAGATGTGCCATGACCTACTGATGATGGTGAGACTTTAGGTGAAATAACACATCCAAATTTTTAAGTGAAACTTTTATATCTACGAAGTGGAGCTATGGTTATAAAAATTCACATTTTATTACAACGTTTTCTTGTAACGTTTTATCGACTTTATGGGTAAAGTACTACGTGTGTTTTATGAGTTTTAATGTAGTCAATATAGTTCCAAATTAGTTATGCTATAAAATGTCTCACAACTTTTTGTTATCTTGGTTACAGGTAAAATCTTCAATCAGCTATATCGAGCCACAACTAAAGATTGTTTAGAAGGTAAATTTTATTATTACTACTGCATATAATCCCGTTGTTGTTTTTCATATTTTAACTCAGGCTGGACAAAACTCACTGAATGTCCTAAAATTTATAGATGTGTTTTGATGTACACATATATTTGGTTGGTATATAATGATAATATCGTGTTTTCTAACGTTTCTTATTGTTAATGTAGAGCTTTTAGGCATCTATTAGGAGCGATATCGCATGGAACAACTGAATTTTATTAACATTACTTTTCTCAACCTTCCACTCTTATCTTATTTCTTTGCCGCGGTTTATTTGATCGATTCGCCTGGTCCCCGATATCGTAACGTTAACTTTGCCAGTTTATTTATCTTTATTTATTGTTACTCTTTATATACTTCTCTGGTTCTCTGGCTTTTATCGTCTAATTCCAGTTATAAAAAAAATATATATGATTTCGTGACAAGCCGAAATGAAGGATTAATTTAATATGCGTGACCGCTAGCTAAGTAATTGTTTTATTCTATAAATTGAAACACTACTGTTTCAATAAAATTGTAAAATTGTTGTGAAACTGAACTGAACTGGAAAAAAAATCCAGTGCAAATAGTGCAGTGTATCCAGATCCTTTGAGTGTGACTCGCGGTGTGTTCGATTCCCGGCTGGAGTAGACATTTGAATGACCGATAAATATTAATTCTGTAGTTGTAGGTACCTACAATCTTGTGGTTTCAGTTGTGGGTAAATGTGCCACACGCAAGATGGAGAATCCTAGGGCGGGGGTGTCTGTCTATGAGCGTGCCTTACTCCTATTTAATCATAGTCACTCAAAATAAAATTATTTTTAGAATTTCCTGATATTTTATTGGCGAGCTTAACATTTTCTCTACCAACTCGAATAGTTTTTTCAATTCGAATAGTTCTAAATAAGCAAGTACTTGACCTTATTAATTCTACAACATTCTTTGGCCTTATAGATTCACGGTTACAGTGGAGTCCTCATATTGAAGCCTTGTCTGGGAGACTGAGTTCAGCTGCTTACGCGGTTAAGAAAATAAGGCTCTTAACTGACGTAGAAACAGCACGATTAGTTTATTTTAGCTACTTTCATAGTGTAATGTCCAATGGTCTATCAATGTCAGATATTGAGTCTATATTTATTTTAAAGAAAAGAGTATAGTCCATGTCATTTACAATATCAGGTCTATTCTAACTGTGGTGTCGCTGTATATTGAATATTTTTTTTGTATGTTAAGAAATATTACGATAGTTTTGCTAAGAACAGTGAGATCCACAATATTAATACGAGGAACAAGGCTAAACTGATTGTACCTTTTAGACTATGTAAAACTCGTGGTTCGTTCGTGATTACGTGTGTAAAGATTTATAATAAAATTCCATCAATATTGACGGAAATTCCTTGCTTTAAATTTAAAACTCACATTAAAAGCATTCTATGGATTATACTCTTAAGGTCAAAAACGCATAAAGTCAAACACGCAAAATGACAAAAATTAAAACGCTTAAGGCAAAATTTATTATTTTAAAGGCAAGGCTGCTTGGACATGAGTTTTATATATATAGATAGTATTAGGTAATAAATTCTATCTGTAACTGTGACAGGAAAATAAAAAAAGCGGCCAAGTGCGAGTCGGACTCGCCCATGAAGGGTTCCGTAGCAGCAAGTAACATAATATAAAAGTTCTTGTACTTCATTGTAACTTTGATCGATGTTTTTTGCGGTTTACGATTTATGCCGTATAAAAAAAAAACTACTTACTAGATCTCATTGAAACCAATTTTCGTTGGAAGTTTGCACGGTAATGTACATCATATATTTTTTTTAGTTTTATCATTCTCTTATTTTAGAAGTTACAGGGGGGGGGGGACACATTTTACCACTTTGGAAGTGTCTCTCGCGCAAACTATTCAATTTAGAAGAAAATTATATTAGAAACCTCAATATTATTTTTGAAGACCTATCCATAGATACCCCGTACACGTATAGGTTTGATGAAAAAAAAACCCCCAAAATTTATTGTTTTTTTCTATTTTTGTGTGAAAATCTTAACGCGGTTTACGGTATACATCTACTGACCACGTTTCAACAGTATAGTTCTTATAGTTTCGGAGAAAAGTGGCTGTGACATACGGACGCACAGACAGACAGACAGACAGACATGACGAATTTATAAGGGTTCCGTTTTTTGCCATTTGGCTACGGAACCCTAAAAATAACCTCGTAGTTTCTTGCTGCTTCTTCTCCCGGGCCCTCTCACAGTACGGCCTTGTTGAACCATTGGTGAAGCTTGCATGACTTTAAAAAGGTAAACTAAACCAATTTTGAATAAAAACATTTGAATTCAATTAAATTGAATTGAATTGAATACCAGCTAACCTAATATAAACAGGCCAAAAGAGACAAATTATATTTCTGTAGGATTAATTAATTTACGCGAACATAGCCACAAGCAGTTTCTATGTAGTACGACTATTACAGTACCTATTTTTATAATCAAGTCTGTAAATAACATTCAAGAACAATGATTATTTTTTCTTCCATTAGGACGGAAAAACGCAAATATTGTGCTTTTATTAAATTTCTAGTTGGAATAAAAATACTAGCGGCGAGCCTTGTTACTTATTCCGTTTGGACGATTTCTTCCTCGTATTATTCTAGGGGTCCGTTTCAGTTATCGAATGGCTCACTTTAACCATTGTAACGTAGAAGTTTCTAATATCATAGGTACGAAAGCTTATAATGAGTATTATCAGTCCACCAGGCACATCATATATTTTTTTTAGTTTTATCATTCTCTTATTTTAGAAGTTACGGGGGGGGGGGGACACACACATTTTACCACTTTGGAAGTGTCTCTCGCGCAAACTATTCAATTAAAAAAAAAACGATATTAGAAACCTCAATATCATTTTTGAAGACCTATCTATAGATACCCCACACGTATGGGTTTGATGAAAAAAAAATTTTTGAGTTTCAGTTCTATGTATGAGGAACCTCCAAAATTTATTGTTTTATTTCTATTTTTGTGTGAAAATCTTAACGCGGTTTACAGAATACATCTACTGACCAAGTTTCAACAGTATAGTTCTTATAGTTTCGGAGAAAAGTGGCTGTGACATACGGACGGACAGACAGACAGACAGACAGACAGACATGACGAATTTATAAGGGTTTCGTTTTTTGCCATTTGGCTACGGAACCCTAATAAAAAAGAACACAAAGAAAAGGTTGCATCGTTAGAGTTTATTTATTTATTTATTGAACCGTACAAAATGTATCAGTACAAAAGGCTGAGTTAATGCTACATTCTCTGCCAGTCAACCTTCGGGCAGTGGGAGAACAACGGAGGCGGTCATATAAATACAGACCAAATATGAATTCCAACAGAGTTGTATTTGTTTCATTTTTAACAACGTCAAATTTTATCACCTGTAAATGAATACATTCGATATAGCTACGTGAACTTGAAAGCAATCTCAGAATTAACTGTGGTGTCACAATATATATTGGATAATGTCTTGTATGTTAAGAAATATTACGATAGTTTTCTTAAGAAGAGTGACATCCACAATATTAATACGAGGAACAAGGCTAAACTGATTGTACCAAATTTTAGACTATGTAAAACTAGTGGCTCGTTCATGGGTACGTGTGTAAAGATTTATAATAAAATTCCATCGAAACTTACAGAAATGCCTTACCTTAAATTTAAAACTCATATTAAAAGCATTCTTATGACGAAAGGATATTACAAATTAGATGATTATTTTAAAGACAAGACTGCTTGGACATGAGTTTTCTGGATATAGATTTTAGTAGATGATAAGTGCTATCTGTAACTGTGAGCAGGAAAAAAACAAACCCGGAAGTTTCTTGCTGCTTCTTCTCCCGGGCCCTCTCACAGTAGGGCTTTGTCTGAAGCATTGGCATAACTTGCATGACTTTCAAAAAGTGTTTGTAAACCAAACCAATTTTGAATAAAAACATTTGATTTGATTTGATTTGATTTGAATAAGCCAATACTTAAATTACCATTATATTGGAAGTTTTGTATGAGCGGTTTCTATGAGATTCGTTGAATATTTTATGCTAAGTCATTTGTCGGTTCACGCCGAATTGAATTTTATATCGGAAAGTAGATCTGATTACCGGTGGGAGTGGAGATTTATTGAACGATAAATTAAAGTTAAATATCATTTGTCTTTTGTTCACAATAATTTGAATGGTCTCAATTATGCATATAATTGGATTTATTATAGGATAGCTAAATAAGTAAGCTGTGATAGATTCGTATTTGAATGACAAGATAAAGCTTCTGTGCGTTTGTCCTAAGCAGGAATATTATCTGATAGTTTTTCTATAATTTCTAGATAGCTTTAAACCAATTCTTGTTTCGATAAAAAGGTATCTGGCAATAATTTACCATCAGGTAAAATTAAACTCAGGAATTCACTAACAAAAAGGCATGCAGTAATAATTTACCATCAGGTAAAATTGAAGTCAAAAATTCACAAACAAAATAGACATGCAGTATACACTAATAATCCGTGACTTCATAAAACACCGTTCTGTGTTTAGTAAAAACAACTTGACGACTTTAAGAATGTGTGATTTCAAAAGACAAGATTTCCTAACACCGTTATTTTACCAATATACCAATATTTCCTTCAAACTCTTCGAATAAACCCTCTAAGCTCAACAGAGGCTGCCCGATCATGTTCACTGAGCACTAACCCCACTAAATCTAAACTTCGCGGCATATTCCAAAACCCCTTATCTGAGAGGCCCACTTGACAATATTTCATATTTACGCCGTCGACTCCATAGATATTGTAATAGGAAAACTTTTGGGCAACTATTCGACTAATACTAAATAAGTATGAACTCGGTAGTTTAATATTGGCTTCATAGTATATTTCGAATGTTTTAAGTTCAGAATCATAACTTTCGCTGTTTGATTTTATAAATCCATGATATTATAGTTTGGTTGCAAAACTTGCAGACAGGCACATTTAGTTTTAACTATCGTAACATAAATAGAACACCCTTGTAAGTTGCTGTAATTTTAACTTCAAGGATTCCTGAATTCGTATAGGTAGGTATATCACATATGGACATATCGGACATAATGGTTATATGAATTCGATTCAAGACCGCAAACAGAATTTATACGATACGATTCAGATATTTATGCGAATTAGTCGATTGTTTCATGAAATGTTGTTTCAAAAGTTTTTTCGGCATTACTGACGTCACTAAAATCTACATTTTCTAATAATGTTACAAAACAATCACAGTTCCCTCTGTCTCCTTCAGTTACACACAAAACTTTACGCCGTAACATACTTAGGTACCCTTCAGCAATATGCGGCAAGCTTGACAATATTTCACATTTCGCTCCACCGACTCCATAAATATGGAATCGATACGGAACCCTTTCGTATAATATTTATTTCCGTACCGCACCGTCTCGGCGCGCGGTCTCTTTGTTTGCTATTTTTCATCTTATTATAATTTAATGGATTCTCTTTGCATAACATCTAAGGTACGATTTTACAAGTTTTTTTATTGTTGAACGTTTTGTACGGCTACATAGGGTTATCAGGACCGAAAATTAGTTCCTTGCGATATCACTGACTTTGCAAAAAGCAAAAACCTAAACACTGTCAGTGTTGTATTTTAGGGACTCAAAATGCAAAATAAAGTAGACATACCTAAATGTTTTAATTGCGCTTTATAAAGGTATTTTTTTTTTGATCATCTTAGCTCATTCATCATTCTTTGATTATTCGAGTTACTTATTTATATCCGAATAATATGGAATTTGGATGAATCCGCCTAATAAAATAATTTTATTCCTCAGTAAATTTGTTTCAAGGAAGAGTTTGCTTAGCATTCTAACTTAGTTTGCATCCGAATAGAATTTCAATTATTTTTGTGAAGAAAGTAGGTATTGCAAATTACATTTGCGTCCCCTAATAAAGAGGGTAGAAATTTTCTTAAATAAATTAGGGTGGCGACGAATGCTGCAAGACCGTGAAAACCACTGCTGCGTCAATAGCTTGATAATACAAGCAACGCATCCTTACTTCACAAAGCTATAGTCCAAATTAGTCCACAAAAAAAACTTCAAAATGAATTTTTTGTAATTTAAAAATAGAGCAGGCATAAAAAGAAAATTATTTTTAGGGATCAATTATTATCCTTTAATGCTTAAAAAAATCATATCTATTAATTATTTATTTAAACTAATATTTCATTAAAACCGGGCAAGTGCTTGTCAGGCCATGCGCAATGTAGGGTTTCGAAATAATAAGTTTATCGACTATTACTCAAGCTACGTAAGCTAACATAGCCGTGATAGTTTTTCTTGTAAAAAAATAAATATGTATATCCATGCCTTACAGCTTTCTAGCACTAGATAAGGGTCTCTTCGCTTTACTTCGGACAGACGGACGGACATGACGAAACTATAAGGGTTCCGATTTTACTTCGGAACCCTAAACGAGACTTCAATGTAAACAATTATTAACAAATACACTGAATAAACAAAAACGCCTACATAAAGAGTACAGTTTTACAGAGTACATAGTATCCTTTTTTATGTTAAAAAGGGTTTGCGTGTACGAAAATGCTCTAATGTCGTTAACATATCCGGGGTACAATGGGTTTTTAATGAACCCGGTATTAGGAGCGTTTACCTGATATTATTCAGATGGGTGTAAGCACGTTTACATACAATAGCTTTTAGAGCTAAGCATTTTACGTAATTATACCATTGTATAAGTGAGGGCATGGTAGTGCAGTCGCCAAGTACGAGTACAATTTCTGTGTATCGTCAAAAAAACTAGATATCTAACAATCTGTAATTCGACACAGAGATCTGCAACGCTATTCTGTAAGGATGTTTTTGTAACTCGACAGCGGAATCCGCGATGAGTTTAAAAATTCCTGTTCTATAAAACTTGACAGTACAGGGGGCGCCGCAGTGTAGAATGCGGCGCGGCGGTGAGAAAAACTACTTCTTCAGGTTAATTTGACATGTTTGGTATTCTGTGAGGGAATTATTTGTCTCGATCATCGAATTACGTCACCTTCGAAGCTCGCGTCCAATTATAAATATAAATAATAAATAACGCCACACACTCATAGCCCCACACTAGGATTCCCTGTGTCGTGGGTGCCATGGACAACACACTAGACAAGGACATTCATACCCAGACCGAGAACAGAAATTCAAATTCATCATTCAAATTTCCGCCTCGCTGGGAATCGAACCCAGGACCCTTGGTGCGGCGATCCGGCATGGTAACCATTGCGCCACACGGGTCGTCATTGTCAAATCTAGATCTATCTTTCGAAGTGAGCTTCGATTTCGAGTTGGTATTTTAGACAATAGGCCTCCTGGTTCTGATTTGTCAAAACTGAGATAATTGAAGATCGAGATACCTGATCAAAATATATTTTGCAATTTTACTCCAAGGAATAGTGTAGTAGAAATAGACAAAGTAGTTCATTAGGACTATTGTTACTATTTTCCAGAGACACAAAGTATTACGCATTCGCCTTTCCGTTAAATAATTGTCATGGGGTCGGTGACCTTTCACCACGCGTGGCTTTATAAAGATTCCTGCTGCGTGCGTGACCCCAAAAAACTAACATTAACCCACTGTGGAGTGTGGACTGCATGCCGACTGCATAGAGCCTTTCCATTATGCAGTTATGTTAATCTGGTGCTGATAAAAAATTGCTAACTCGATAGGCAGGAAGCCTGTTGTGAAAAAGTTGAATATCTATATTGCGGTGAGCTGTGATGGCTTTGTTTGGAAGTCGGCATCCTATACGAGTTCAAATCCGATCAGTAGCACAATTTGTGGGTTGTGATGGTGATATTCGTAAAGAATCTACATAGTTATACATAGAAACCCAGGGTCATTTGTAACCAATCTTAGCGATCTAAAGTAGAACTGCAGTCCTATTTAAAGAACGAACAGGTTTTTCTACATGGAATTTCTATAAATTCTGACGACTATTAAAGTTAAACCATTTAAACCAGTAGGTACATACATACACTGGTCTTAAATCATTCAACATAATAATAGTGCAATTATATCACCTGGATAAACCAGAATAATTAAGTTAAATATACCTGATGATGTCTTATCAGTTTCCACATGGCCTGCATTTGGGTCTACACATTACTTGGGTGAAGGAAATCATATTGTTGAATTGGGAAATAAGGATGCATCATCTCCATTCAACCTTGAGCCCGAGGAAACCTGTCATGTTCAATACAATAAACCTCAATAATAAGTAATACAGTCCCTCCTGTTTGAGGTCGCAGGGTCCTCAGACTCCTGTACCATCGCAATTTATACCATGGTTCTCGAGCATGGATTTTTTAGCTCCGGGCCAAAGTGGCTAAGTTATGTCTCCAACAACCATAACATACTTTTACGTGTGGTGTTGTATTTTTAACCGACTTCAAAAAAGGAGGAGGTATTCAATTCGACTGTATTTTTTTTATGTTTGTTACCTCAGAACTTTTGACTGAGGGAACCGATTTTGATGATTCTTTTTTAATCGAAAGCTGGTGCTTTTCATGTGGTCCCACTTGAATTTGAGATAGATCAGACGAGTAGTTTTTGAGTTATTTTGAAGTCGGTTATTTTTTGTCAAGAATTATGATGTACATGGACGAAGAGTACCACCAAGTGGCTCTTCTGCTCGTTAATCTATTTGAATTAAATTGATTGATTTTATTTAACGTTTAATTATTTTCCATTCATCCCTCTAACTATACTTCGATTCACTCAGCACCGTATTGTGCCTTCCCGTTAGCATAAAACGGCAGTTTTCTGAAAATATTGTCACGCAACACGTGGTTTAGCGATAATGGCCGATTTAAACGGGGTTAAATCATTTGTTTGTTTCACGGATTAATGCTGTTTCTGTTAACTCAATAGTATGTGATTTATTGGCTTAGATAAATGTAAACGGTGGGGCAAATTCCGTGGCCGTTTATCGTTTAAACATGCACGGAATTAGACTATCTCCGCCCTTTATCTCCGAAACTATTAAGCCCAAAATTGTGGAACATCTAACCGTAGAAGGGCCAGATTGTTCCAATAAATATTAGTTAAAAAATGGTTGTCTGTAAAGTCGGTTTACGGACGGTAGTTTAACGTGACAACGTCATGACAAAGCTCCGCTCCGCTCCGCCCCGCCCAGCTCCGCTCCACTCAACTACAATCGCCTACAGTCCGCCTACGGCATCGGCTACGATACGCCGATCGTAGCCGATCGTGCCTCTCTCTCGCTTTTGCCGCTCTCTCGCTCGCGGAACGCTACATTTTTTCGTGCATGCGCCCGGCGTTCATCGTTTAGACGTTATCACGTCAAGAAATTATGTTCGCTGGCTTTGTTATCGATATGACCAATCGTAATTTTGTCTGCTTTTCTGTATGTTTATACTCGTGAAGATCATAATTACTTAAATATTACATACCTACATATGTATGCTGTTTCCGGCCAAATAGCGCTCGGCAGGCTGGGGCGTGGGCTGGGGGATGGGCTACTTTATTTAATGTACCACCTCATACTAATATATAAATTGAGAAAGTTTACATAGATGTTTGATACTCTTTCACTCAAAAACTACTAAGATTTTCATGAAATTTACCACACAGGTAGACCTTTCTTTCTTTTTTTCATTATTTGCAAAAAGATATAGGATACTTTTATCCCGGAAAAAGGGGACAAAGCCGTTGGCAGAACGATAGTTTCCAATACAGAGAGTATTACCTACCTTGAGTTTTCGCACACAACCCGCCGCCAAGTTTTCACTGCATAAAAACTTTCCCGGGATGCGATCGCCGTAAACTGTCCCCCGTAATTAATATATTGCTGCGGCAAGCCGTTATTGGTAAACCGTATTTTAGTGTTAACCGGAATTATGTTTATGTCGTTCTCAGTACTGAATACAGTAACACTCTTTTCATTGTTTGACCTAGTAACTATGATAAATAGTTTTATGGTGCAGAATCTTCAAGGTATTTTTTCATCAATTTTCATGTGCATCTTACTTCGGAAAAAAATGTTACGTCATGCATGTGATACGATATTGTCCTATTCAGATAGGAGTTAACTACCTAGGAAATAGGTACTTTTTAAGGATCCCCAAAGGGAGTAATCATAAGAATCCGCTGGCCCTTCGTCTGTCTGTCCGTCTGTCCATCTGTCTGCCTGTCCGCCCGTCTGCCCATCTGTCCGCATTTAAATACATCCACAAAAGTATTCAGAATTCCTGGCGATGTTTTACTTTAATATAACAGCTAAAAGATCACTACAGGTACCTCTCGATACAATAGTGAAGCGTCTGTTTTAGCTCGTAGAAATAAATCTTATAATTGCCGTCAAAATCCATTCGCAATATAAGCTGCTACCATTAAACGGAATTCTGTTGTTACCTATTAGAGCGGCTTTCCGTGCTGGCATTAGGCAGCTTATAAGCGATTTCCGTGCTCTTAACTTAGAATTGATTTTCTCTCGGAATCATATCGGTCCAAAACATATAATTTTATTTTTATATGAAAACATACTACTAATATTATAAATGTGAATGCTTGTATGGACATCCATACATATGTTACGCTTTACGCTTTACGTTAAGGGTACTTATTATGCCGGAAAATGCGGAAAAGCCACGGGCAATGCGCTAGTAATAATAAAAGTTCCTTACCTTGTTTTAACATCAGGAGGGTTATTCTCTAAAATACAAACTCGAAATCGAAGCTCTCTCAAGTGAGACTCGAAAGCGAACTTGCATCGTCTTGATATGTCATTCTCTAATCATCTCGTACGCACTTGCGAAGTGAAGTGACTCTCGAACTCGAACTTCAAACGACTAAAGATGGCCTCGGTATGGTATTCTTATCGAATACATATATCGTCGCTTTGGTAGTGAAGAGAGTCAACCCACATATAACAAGTTCTGAGATAATGAGCATTTAAGTGGCGAGGTTAAACAAAAAATAATTATTATTCTATATTATAATTTCCAAAGCGTAAGTTAGATTTACAAATTAAATTACAAATGCGTACCTACCTATTTGAAGAAGTTAACTAAGCTATGAGGATTATATTCCTTTTTAGGGTTCCGTAGCCAAATGGCAAAAAACAGAACCCTTATAAATTCGTCATGTCTGTCTGTCTGTCTGTCTGTCTGTCTGTCTGTCTGTCTGTCTGTCCGTAGCCAAATGGCAAAAAACGGAACCCTTATAAATTCGTCATGTCTGTCTGTCTGTCTGTCCGTCCGTATGTCACAGCCACTTTTCTCCGAAACTATAAGAACTATACTGTTGAAACTTGGTCAGTAGATGTATACCGTAAACCGCGTTAAGATTTTCACACAAAAATTGAAAAAAAAAAACAATAAATTTTGGGGGTTCCCCATACATAGAACTGAAACTCAAAATTTTTTTTTTCATCAAAACCATACGTGTGGGGTATATATAGATAGGTCTTCAAAAATGATATTGAGGTTTCTAATATCATTTTTTTCTAAATTGAATGGTTTGCGCGAGAGACACTTCCAAAGTGGTAAAATGTGTGTCCCCCCCCCCCTGTAACTTCTAAAATAAGAGAATGATAAAACTAAAAAAAATATATAGATGTTAACAGAACTACTATGAAGTAATACATAGTAGTTCTGTTAACATCTTTTCACCTTTTTGATTATTTTTGTAACTAAACTATTTAACAGTTAGCTCTATTCACCACCTTAAAAACACATTGTTTTGATTCTACTAATGTACATAATTCATTGTGAACAAAGTTATGGCTTGGCTCTCTTCACCACCAAAGCGACGAAATGTCATTCTCTAATCATCTAGTACGCACTTGCGAAGTGAATTCAGTCTCGAACTCGAACTTTAATTTTGAAACTCATCGCGGATTCCGCTGTCGAGTTACAAAACAGAATAGCCTTGCAGCGCTCAATCTTATTATATTCTTCTTACACGTGTAATATCATTGCATCCAACTACGTTATAACTTATCGAGGCTCGATCATTCACCAACTGACAGTAAATGACAAACGAGACAGTTTTATCCTTCAACTGTTTCCACTTTGCGTAGTGAAAATATAAGTGAGTGTTATGCTATTGACGACTCCATGGCGGACCAGGAAAAGCTAAATGTACCTAGTGCCACTTACGCAGAAAAAGGATGATAATGTTGCAAGCTCTTTTAATATAAGATCATTGGTTGCAAGAGACAAAAGTATGCACGTAAAGTTTTAATTTAGTAAGTCTGGATTTTACAATAAAACTCTGATAAAGTCATTGTTCTTTCTAATTTTAAGTAAGCGTTCCGTGGCAAATTGTAAGTTGACGAGCTATTCATAAAGGATCTCAAGAATATAATTTCAGGGGAATTATATCCCGATATGATCACTTTCAGCGACCCGTTTCGCTTTCATTGTTAGGGTTGTGTATCATACAAGTACGTAATAAAAAACAGTTTTAGTTTTCAAAAAGTTGAAAACCTTTGAATTGTTTAAACTCATGTTCGTGTTCATGTTTTCGTTTATACTGATTGATGATACTTTGAGGATAAACCTAATGGGAATTTTACTATAGATTTCATATTATACAAGCAGTTATTCCACCATAAATGTAGCATACATATAAAGCTTACCTAGTTAGACATGAAAAATGGAAATAATATTTTTTAATTTCTTTTACGAGGATTATCCGCGGATTGTATGCGCTGCGGCGCTACTTTGCAAAAAAAGGATTTATAGTTTTGTACAGCTTCTTTCTGCTACGGTTTCTTAAAACAGAATTCATGTAGCTCTGGTTTACTTTTAAGTTATAATTTAGTTTTTATGTTTTTTTTTACAGTGTTAATACCAGAAGCAGACAAACCTAAGTTTAAAGTTATTAAAATGTTAACATATTTGAGCGATTCACTTCGTTGGCTGTGCGTCAATGCAGCTGAAAAGACAATGCTTATATCTCTAACTACATTTTGGTACGTATTTTATAAGGTTCACGACATTTGATGTAAATTAGATAAAAAATATTCAAGAGTGTTTATCTACATTTGATAGAAAGTGCCAACCCTAGCTTGTAGTAGCAGGTGCAATCGGAGAATAGAATCCATAAATTCTGAACCTCATAATACAGCCCTCGTTTTCCAATTTATTTAGCATACATTTTTTGCTGAACCTCTCCGCCAAATAGCCATTTCACATTGTATATTTTCCTTAAATTAAGGTAATTTTCTCCTTAATGATCCCATTTGAGTTACGATACGGGTAAGTGGAATAAAATACATATTTAAGAGATAAATTTGTATGGCTTATAGTTGAATGAAATTTGATTAATGCGTTTTAGGGCTTCTTTTTACGATGATCCTGTTGCCCTGTTGGGCGAAAACAGTTCTTCACATGTTCTTCACGAGTTCTTCGGTTGTAAATGCTTATGAAGTTTTCTTTGTGTGTGTCCACTCTCTTCAGATATAGGGACTCCTAGTGCTATGTCTTTGTGCAACCATCATTGGATTACTTTATAATTTGTTATAGTTGTCAAACATGCCATGTATTGACGTAGTGTAGCGTATCGCTGTCTCGTTTATTTCTTTCGAAATGCATAATACATTTTGTTATTTTAAGTATAGGTATAGAACCAGCTTTATAGTCTATCCCACGGCTTGAATAAGGGTTTGACAAAATTAGTTTTAAATGGTATTGCTTATAAAACATGGTTTTACGATATTTTTAGCTGTACCGCTCGTTATATCTCCCACAAAATTGTCTCAAATATTATTAAAAGTCTGTCAACCCTAATTTAGAAATCTTTACGGACCATGTTTATAACCCTATTCGTTTAGAGACACCCGAGCCCAACAGTGCCGCAGTAATGGGTTTTGAATGATGACAAAACAAATGAAAGTTACAAATGGACCGTAAAAAGGTAATTGACCTACCGTTGACGAGCACTCCCTAAAGATTGGGAGTGTGACGCTGGTCGCCGTTCAATGGACATCGTTTTTTAATCGAAGTTTTGTGGGTTAAAATCGGTTGCGTGGGTAAAATCCACTAGGTGTGTGCGTGAGTTCGAATCTTACGCGAATCCTTGCTTGGATTTTGGTCCAGTTGGCGAAAATTGAATTAACATACCTATTCAAAATAATTTATTTTGGAATATTTGTCTTTATAAATATCTGCTGTGAAAATTTATGAGAGTTTTTTTTAAATAACGCTTCACACTCATAGCCATGGACAACATACTAGACAAGGACATTCACACGCAGACTCGCTGGGAATCGAACCCAGGACCCTTGGTGTGGCGATCCGGCATGGTAACGATTGCGCCACACGGGTCGTCAAACCAGTTTTTAACAACCAATTTTTTCCATTACATTTAAAATATAGTTGATATCTAGTCGGTGAGATTAAGGTTTTAAAAAACTCAAAGAAAGTTTTCAACTCAATAAGATTTTAACTATGGAATGGAAAACTGAAAATTTTTCATTGACTTCTTTATATAGTAAGTATTTTTCTTCTTTGCTTAAAATTACGCATAGATACAGCTTAACTAAATTAATAAAAAATAGAACGTTGTCTTTAAATGCTGTCGGAGCGAAGTCATTACGCAATAGGCTACAGGGATGTCAATTTGTCAACCGAGTCACAAATATTCGAATTCTCATTTCTTCCGTGAGCAATTAATCTTCATTGTCCAATCTATGGAGTAGAATATATACACGAACTCGCTAACATTCCTAAATTCTTCAAGATGTCTATCGAAGCCTTTTCAAGCACCACAAACAACTATTGACTTACCATTCAGTGGATAACAATAAACATTCAGAACTCCAAACATTCTTGCTGTCATTTCTGACGTCGCTTAAGAACCATTCTAGAGGTTTGAAACGCAAACTATTTCAACGTTCAATAATTTTCTCGTCTACAGGACTTTGCATGGAATTTTCGAATAGAATTTGCGATAGTCATGACGTTACCGCGGTGAAAAATGTAATAACGACCGGCTTGATGTATCGACGTTGACGGAGCAATTGGCCGGGGGAATTGGAAAGTGGAATTTGAATTGAGTTTCTCGTGCAGACATTTTTAGCCTGTTTTTTGGGAAATGTACGGACTCGTATTACCAGTGTTATTACCCATTAGCTACCCCCTGGGAAGGTGGCAGCTTATTTCATTATACGGCTCTGGTGTGGATTAGCGGATTAGAGATAAGTGGCTAGCTCGAGTGATGGAAATTCTTCATCTGACCAAGATTAGCTAATGCCAACGCGAGCAACTGTTTAAGGTGTTCCCTGAAGCTATTTTCGCATCTTTCTTGATGTTTTCCTGTTTAGATTCATTCAATTTATATCCGCGGTTAATGACACATTAATTAATCATTAACCTACACGTTTTCTATGCAACTATCAGAAACACGGCAGTGTGGCAGCTAAGTTCGGAAAAGAAAAGGGCGACTTGCCGACAAATGTGTTCATTTATTTATTTATTTATTTAAAATAAATAAATGTATTCATTCAACCCAGCCATACTCACCCTGCGGCCTGCGGGCCGCATGTGGCCCTGTGTGAAATGTTAGAAAATTATTTTTTTCTAAAAATACGCGATCAATCCGTTCTAAGTTGTTTAATTTAATTTGTAACAATCGCGAAAACCTAAGAAATTATAACCTATTTTTTTCTGCGGCCCGCGATGCCATGACTAATACGTGTTTGTGGTCCCCATGAGAAAAAGGTTGATTACCACTGATTTAACCGAACAATTGCGAGCAACTTTCGATCCCTTGAAAAGTCAACTATTACGCTTCCCGCTCACGTCCGATAATCGGTGACCGCTTTTTTTTGTAGGTGAAAATAGAACGTACTGATAGCAATAGTCGATCAAAAAGTCGGTCAGAAATAATATGGAAGAAAAAATCGGCCCGATTATCGGTCCTACAAAAAGACTGACGTGGGCGGGAAGCGTTAGATCTACAAACTTACAACTCTGTATTATCTAGGATAATTAGAGAAAATATATTTTTTGACAAACAGACAGACCAGTAGTTCCACGAAGGTTCAGTTTTTACGTTACCTTTATAACATCGGACTCGTCTGTAACATCAGCTACTAAAGCTTAGGTACATCGAAAACTGAGTGCAACGGACAGGTGGATTTGGTCTTATAATTGAATTCAACCCCTACTGCCTACAAAAAAAAACACGGCCAAACTCCGGTAATTGGAAAATTGCTCCCTTCATTGCAATTGTAATAAATCTTTCTTTTTTGGTATGGCGAATCGGAGAAATTTTTTAGAAAATCTACAAGTGCTGGTACAGGACATTCAATTTAAAACACAGAAGTCTGAACTTGTTTTTATTTCGTCTGGTCTGTTAAGATTTTACCTGAGATCGAAAATGGATGACTTAAATCGCGTAAACGGATTTGACATCGGCATTATGATTTTTCAGATTCCTCAAAATTTTGTTTCTTGTACTGAACAATTTTGTCAAACAAATTGCTTCGATGCCGTATCAGGTCTCCTACAATTTGTTGTTGTAGTTGGTAGCGACCTTGCCTGCGAAGCGGACGGTCCCGGGTTCGATTCCCGGCTGGGGCAGATATTTATGTGACAGATAAATATTTGTACTCGGGTCATGGGTGTTGTTGTGTTGTGTTATATGTGTCGTCCATGTCACCCGCGACACAGGTACCTACTGCGGGGGTATGAGTGTGTAAGCGCTCGTATTTCATGTACATATTTCATTAATTCCCTGTTACAGCCTAGCTAAGCGTGCGCCGGGCATGCAGTTATGAAATTGATCGTTAAAAGTTGTGCCCGCACCATCTGGGCCCTTGGGGCCTCGTTACCTGCTCCCGATTCCGCTAAGTGCTCGTCGACTAGAAATTGTGGGTTTATTATGACCCTTCAGGTAATTTTGTCGTCGTATATTTTGTGGAACGTTATTTGTGTTTCTTAAATAGCATTTCGTAATTACTGTTTTTATTTAATGCATTAAGTTGATCTCGGACGTCCTTGTGTCATCTGTCTTTATGTGTATGTTAAATAGTGAGTAGCGTTAAGTTTAGATTATAATTGGAAATCATGTACAGATCTATCATGTACAGACATCGATCAGTTACAGTTATTTATATCTATAGAATACATAAGATTCTATTTTCGGCAAACTATTACCACTCATGTCTTGTTTATCTTATGGTTCAAGGTTTTCTCCTTCAAACAATTGTCAATAACTAATTTAATTTCGGAAAACAGACTACCCGAGCTAACTAACTTCACACAAATATCTCTTTTCATTGGTTCCACTATACCCATTAGTTCCTTCTATACTTTATCAGATTTTAATTTCATAATAATTTCCAACTTTATCAGAAGGTCAGTTCCTCATATTTTAGCTCAAAGCTCGTAATACTCCAGCGCAAACAGCGCTAACAGCCTACACAGACAAAACGCTGCGGCTAACCGGGACTTAGATGAATATCTTGACCCCTTTCGCTGCCGAAAACCGTCGGTGAAATATTATTCAGGAGAAGGATTTTGGAATTTCATATAAGCTGTTTGGATTTGTCGTCAGGATATATTGCTTGCGGGTTCTCTCTGAGAATGAGCTTTTACCATACCACTCTGTATGTCTCTTCACTGTTGACGGTTATTTGTTAAAGACATGTTTATAAAATCTTTATTATCATTGGGTTTTTGAAAAGTCCCATCCGTTTGAATAAGAACTAAACCCGTCTATGGTTCACTGATTATAATATTTGATATTTTTGTACCACCGCCCAACAGATCATAAAACACTGTTTAGTATTTCAAAATCTACATCTGTTGTAGTAGAATGTGGATAATCATGTATACAGTACAAGCTCGGTTAAATGTCACACATGCACATCTCATCTTGTATCGCGCCTGAAATGGAATCCCGCGAAACTGAGAATGGATATAAGACTCGAGGTTGTGGTCTAAGTAAGAGGAGCAGGAATAAAATGCATTAATTTTATTTTGAGAATTCGTGTAATACTAGGTATTACGTAGAATACCTAGTATTACACGAATTACTAGGCTTAGAATACTAACGTGTGGCAACACTAACGGTAACAGCTGATTTTGATAGCTCCCGTAAATTTTAATTATTTAATTTGTTATTTATTAATATTTGGGCCTCTTTTCAATAAATTACTAAGAAAATTTAATATTGAGTGTAAAATAGTGAATGTATAAGCAAAATAATAACTTTAGTTGCGTATTTTAATCGGCCGTGAGAAAGCCGGCACTGACAGTAAATAATTTGAATTGTGTGATCGTTGTAACTCCTTTCATGTAAGTTTTTTGCATTTATCTTAGTGATAAAGAAGTATTTTGTAGCATCAATAATAGTCGGAAATAGGTACTTGCCAGCTTTATCTTACTTAAGGCTGAGTGTAAAGTTAGTAAGTTGTCCATCTGACAGACTTACTGAAGTTGGTTAAAAAGCTTCTTGGCTTGAATTTATTTGTATTCGGTGATAATTATTCATATTATTCGGTAAAATGATGACTCGCAGGGCCTTAGCTCGCCAGCAGGAGTCTCAACTCCAACTGGTTTTGCAGGAATTGAAGGCTTCCAAGGAGCTAGTTAAACAACTACATTGCGAAAGGGAGGACAATGAAAAGGAATTGTTGGATGTGTTAGATAGAAATAATTCATTAAAGAAACAATTGTCTGAGTTACATACACAATTATTAACAACCTCCACCGAACGTGACAGACTTCAGTCAATAGTTGACCGGTTCGACCAATGCAGTAATGAGTATGAGCAGGCCCTCAGGCAAATTGCTGCATTGGAAAAACAGCTTCACGAGGCTAACACTCTCATCTGCCAATTAGAGAACAGTCAATCTCAAATAATAGCCTCCCAGAACCAAAGTCTGTTCGAGGAGTTGGTAGTTAGTGCGCCCAATCTGGTTTCTGCTTCATGTGCTTTTAATCCCATTGCAACAATTGACTTGACAAGAGAGGACTACCCTTACCATACAGTTGCCAGGAGCACAGTCACATGCAGCAGGAATAAGTTGAAAAAATATATCAAAATTAATAAGTACATAAATAAAACTAAGAAATTAATAAACCAGAATAAAAAGAAATCTAGATACACCAATTGTATAAAAGAAAAGATGCAATTACTTGACAAATTACAAACATTCTCATCCATTATCGAAGAAAATAGAATTACGTATGAAGAAAACATTAGCTCACTAAATTGTAAATTGTGTAGCTTACAAGAATCCTTAAAAATTATGACACAAAATTATGAAGGATCCAAAAAAGAGATTAGGGAATACATACTGGCTTTAAAATGCTTGTCTGATGTCTCTGCAAACAATGAGACCATCTCCAAAAGACATTCTGTGGCATCCGGCCTAGGTGCCACAGAACCATTGACATACGAGGACGCACCAGTGTGTGAGCCATTAATCTCAAAAAATTGTAACACATTAGAAGTAGCACACAACAATAATTCCTTTGTGCAAAACAATTGTATTAAAAATGTTATATTTAGTGATGAAATTGGAAGGAATTTTGGCCAATTAATAAACATTTATTCGGGGCTCAGCTGTGTTAACCATTGTTTTCCTGGATTATCATTAAATGATATTTTTGAAAAAATTCTATGCAGTAAATTTGACAGTACTACAAACTTAATTATTTTTGTTGGAAATAGAGGTAAAATAAACAGAAAAATGTTAATATATTATTATAATAAACTATGCACACTAAAAGCTAAAAGTATTGTAATGTTTACTTTACCTTACAGTGAGTGTTTGCCACAAGAAGAAAATAACATTAGGTATAATGTAAATTTAGCAATGTACACTATGTCTTTACACAGTGATAAATATTTAGAAATATTTGACATTAATAAATTAATTTCTAGAAGTTATATGACTAAAGATAATTACTATCTGTCTAAGTATAATAAAAGACAAATAGCATGTTCGCTATCATATTTTTTTGACAATTTAGCCAAGAATTTGGCTGGTACTCCTGCTTTTATTGAGCAGTCACTTAATGACATTCAGCATGCATCGTTGGAATACGTTCCAAGTAATTTAAATTAGTCTGTAAGACAACAGAGAACTACTCTAGCAATGTAGTGACAAAAGGAAAGCACTATAATTTAAATATTGTGCACCAAAATATACAAGGCTTTTCTGGCAAAGACTTAGAATTAACTTTATTATTAAATGAGATGAATATTGACATTATATGTGTTACAGAGCACTGGCTAAAAAAATCTGAATTAATTGTATCTATAGATAATTACAGCATAGGCAGTTCATTCTGTAGGCAAAAATTGATTAGGGGAGGGTCATTAATAATTATACATAATAGTTTGAATTATAAGGAACGTAAAGACATAGTATCCCTCTCTGTTGAGCATAATATAGAACTTTCATGTATAGAGCTTGCAAGGGTTATAATTGTATGTGTATATAGACCACCTGCAGGCAACTACCCATTGTTTGAATCCGCTATGGAAGATGCTCTGAAAATTTTATGTAAAAGAAATAAAAAAGTAGTTGTTTGTGGAGACTTCAATATTGATATTTTAGTTTCAAATTCTACCTCAATAAGGTTCATTAATTTGTTTAAATCATTTAATTTGGGTTATGTATTTTTTGAACCGACAAGGGTTACTCCATCATCGGCTACTTGCTTAGATAACATCTTTTGTGATTGTAATGTTATCAATAAGTCTATATTAAATTGTATTTGTTCAGATCATAGCGGACAATTAGCCACCATTGAGTACCATCATGACCTATCACAATATACTATATCTTGTAGACCAATCACACAAAGACGTGTTAGTGATTTTACAAACAATATTGCTAGAAAAATTCCGTTCCTACAAATTTCTGATGATGATACAACGGATCAAGCATACAGTAATGTGTCTGGATTAATTAATAGTGAATTTAATAACATTTTTAAGCAAAAACAGATTAAATGTGAGAACCTTAAAACTAAATTTAGTGATTGGGCAACTCCTGGTATATACAAAAGCAGAATTAAACTTTTTGAACTTTATGCAGATAAATCGACTTCCACAGACCCTGAATTTTTAAATCATGTTAAAATTTATTCAAAAACGTTTAAACTAGTCTGTGCGAAAGCTAAATCAATTTATATTGCTAATAAGATTAAGAATTCTGATAACAAAATCAAAACTACCTGGAACATTATTAATAAAGAAACAGGTAAAGAAAAATTTAAGGATCATGAGTATACTTTAAAGGTCAATGATAAAAATGTTACTACTGATAGCGCAGTTGCTTGCGCATTTGAGGATTTCTTCTCGAAAATACCACATGAAATAACAAAAAACTTAAACGCGAGCCCTCAGCTTGCTATGACTTTAATGGAATTATGTGTTGAAAAATGCCTGACTTCATTTAGCTTCAAATACATTAATTCTGATACAATTATAAAGACTTTTAAGTCTATAAAGATCAAGAAATCAGGTGATCTCTGGGGTCTTTCTACTATGATAATAAAACCAATAATTAATTCCATAGCGCCACATCTAAGTCACATTTTCAATAAATGTATTGACGATGGTAGCTTCCCCAATCTAATGAAACATGGTAAATTAATCCCTTTATTTAAATCTGGAGATAAAAGCGACCCCACTAATTTCAGACCCATCTCAATGTTACCAGTTCTTAGTAAAATCTTTGAAAAAGTTATTTATAACCAGCTGCTGTCTCATTTCTACTTAAACAATTTGTTTCATGTTAATCAGTTCGGTTTTTCGAGAGGTAAAAATACCACTGATGCAGGTATAGCACTCCTTAAGCAAATTTTTGATGCTTGGGAGTGTAAGCAGGATGCCATTGGTATATTTTGTGATCTCTCAAAGGCGTTCGATTGCGTTGATCACAATATACTGATAAATAAACTTAGGCATTATGGTGTCTCAACACAATCAGTTGGCCTTATAAAATCGTACCTATCCGACCGTATTCAAAAAGTAGTTATTAATGGCAAGGAGTCCCCAGGAGCACACATTACTATGGGAGTGCCCCAAGGATCAATATTAGGACCACTGTTATTTTTAATATATATCAATGATCTTCCTTATTTCACAAAGGACTTGTGTGAAACTGTATTATTTGCAGATGACACCTCATTACTTTTTAAAGTTGATAGGAGAAAAACATGTTTTGACGATGTAAATAATACTGTTTCCCAAGTGTTGCAATGGTTTACATGTAACAACCTTATGTTAAATGCTAGTAAAACGAAATGTATGAAATTCACTTTACCAAATGTAAAACAGGTACCAACTCAAATAGTTATAAATAAGGAAGTACTTGACCTTGTAAATTCAACGAAATTCCTTGGCATTACTATAGATTCACGGCTACAATGGAGTCCTCATATTGAAGCCTTGTCTGGGAGGCTGAGTTCAGCTGCTTACGCGGTTAAGAAAGTAAGGCTCTTAACTGACGTAGAAACAGCACGGTTAGTTTATTTTAGCTACTTTCATAGTGTCATGTCTTATGGTCTGTTGTTGTGGGGCTCAGCTGCAGATATTGAGTCTATATTTATTTTACAGAAAAGAGCAGTCCGTGCCATTTACAACCTCAGGCCTAGGGACTCGCTTAAGGATCTCTTTAAGGAAATTAATATTTTAACTGTGGTGTCACAATATATATTGGATAATATTTTGTATGTTAAGAAATATTACGATAGTTTTCTTAAGAAGAGTGACATCCACAATATTAATACGAGAAATAAGGCTAAACTGATTGTACCAAATTTTAGACTCTGTAAAACTGGTGGCTCGTTCATGGGTACATGTGTAAAGATTTATAATAAAATTCCATCGAAATTTACAGAAATGCCTTACCTTAAATTTAAAACTCATATTAAAAGCATTCTTATGACGAAAGGATATTACAAATTAGATGATTATTTTAAAGACAAGACTGCTTGGACATGAGTTTTATGAATATAGATTGTAGTAGTTGATAAGTGCTATCTGTAACTGTGAGCAGGAAAAAAACAAACCCGGGAGTTTCTTGCTGCTTCTTCTCCCGGGCCCTCTCACAGTAGGGCCTTGCCTGAAGCATTGGCATAACTTGCATGACTTTCAAAAAGTGTTTGTATACCAAACCAATTTTGAATAAAAACATTTGATTTGATTTGATTTGATTTGATAACCCCAATCCTAAGCCGGATGGGTGTCATAAGAGGCGACTATATCCGGCCCGCTGTTATTATGGACCCTCGAGGGATATTGATTTTAATTGTTATTTAATACCATTATTACTATTATTATTTCTCCATGGGGTTCGTTTGGATAGCTACCACCCTTGAGCATGAGTCAGCCGCCAAACGACTCGTCGTGTTTCGGCTGGGGGCTTGAGAGCCAGTTCTTTCTTTCTTTCTTTTTCTTCTCTCTTTCATGGCTGGCAACGCGTCAGTATTTCTGATGTCCACGGGCGACGATAGCCACTTACCATCAGGTGGATCGTTAGCTCGTTTGCCAGCTATTTATATAAAAAAAAACTCCCTAGAATTTGCTGCTTGCTGAGGATTGACAGACTTAAAGTAGTATTAATTGTAAAAATCAAAAACCCGACTGCAAAAAAAAACATGATATACCTTTTTGGAATCCTTATGGTAAGCTCTTTAATTTAATACCCATATTCATTATTAGATTTAATTTTATTTTTTCATACTTCAAACAATGTTATCTTACAGCCACCATATTTATTTTTTCTTATTTCACTTATCTAAAAACACGGGCTGTCAAGACGCATCTAACGATAATTATGTTAATTACATATTGGTCTAGCGGTTTGGAAGATATGAGGTTATAAAGAATATAATACACACATACATAGAAGATACGCGCGATATACATAGGTAACCATCCTTGGCAGTCGGGTAACGTGAAAACACCATGAGTAGTTTGTGTTTCTTTCTATCAATTTCGTTCTTCATTGAACGATCACACACAAGGATTTAATGTTGCGGTTGGCATAAACACCATACAATGACTTTACATGACATGTATTAATAATAATAATAATAACGCTTCACACTCATAGCCCCACACTAGGATTCCCTGTGTCGTGGGTGCCATGGACAACACACAACATAGACAAGGAGACAAGGACATTTTACACCCAGACCGAGAACAGAAATTCAAACTCATCATTCAAATTTCCGCCTCGCTGGGAATCGAACCCAGGACCCTTGGTGCGGCGATCCGGCATGGTAACCATTGCGCCACACGGGTCGTCATTGCAACATATCGATCTGTACAAGCAAAATTAGGATCCTCTACCCTGGCTATCCCCTTTTTGGCAATGGCTGAACAAACGTAGTAATACATTTGTATAATCTTTTTCTCGATAGCTTTTAACGACCGTTGATATCAATACTGGATACTGATACCAAGAATTACATAAAGACGATTTTTATGTAATTCTTGGTATCAGTATCCTGGGAATTGAAGCCTCGCAATATTTCCATCTCGCTATCGTGTTTATTTCGGTCCAATGCCGTAATCCACGTCAGGACGTCCCGGGCAGTCTGACGGACAATGCGGGGAAACGGCGGGACGCGGCTATTGTCCAGGGAAACTGAATTTGGAAACTCAGGGGTACATAGCGTGCGCGTGTTACGATCGTTTCTAGCAACAATTGTCGTTCAGGTTTGGAACAACCCTATATGTGTTGGAATTACATATATTATTTTACAAATTGCCCGGACAGACTTCGTTCTGTCAAAAGTTTTTTTTAGTTTGAGATGTAAGCTATCCTATCTTTCCAGTTGGGTTAAACTGCACACGGTGTGCAAATTTGATTAAAATCGGTTAAGTAGTTTAGGAGTCCATCGCGGACAAACAACGTGACACGTAATTTATGTATATTAAGCTTTTAGTATATTAAACTGGTATTTTCGTCGTTGGATTTTGAATAAATTAAAACAGCTGTTTTCTCTTTCTTAAAATAGTCAGCTTAATATTTTTATGTTCAAGATATTAAGCTGAATATTTTAGTAACAGCATTCTTTCTCGTATCAGTTGAGTGTATATGTCATATGCTATATCTACTCGTATATCAAAAAAAAAATCAATTTGAAGTGATTATTTTTTTTAAATATCAGAATTTATTGCGTAGTGGAATTTTGGTCTTCCGCAGTTGCTCCAGAGTTTATCACTTTATTCGGTAGTGCTAAAAAAACGCTCCAGTTTTACTCCCGTATATTTCTATTGTGAGCCTTTCAATGGGGGAAACATGCTGTGAATTTTGATAGCAGCGGCAAGAGGGGTGTAAAATTGCATTTAGGTGTTTCACCGTAGGGACAGCATTCACACTTGGTCGTTTCTCGTATAATCAACGTGTAAACATTCTTTCGAGATGTAGATAAATGTCGTTTGGATTACACGTTGTACTGTATCTGAAAAGGGACCTTTAGTATCAGAGATGTAGGTGGTATTACCGTTAAGATTAGCATTTTCAGTTCATCCAACTACCAACCGCACCCGCTGTAGCCTAGACCCTGTAGCCTAGTTGGTAGCGACGCTGCCTGCGAAGCGAGGGGTCCCGGATTCGATTCCCGACCGAGGCAGATATTTATGTGACAGATAAAAAATTGTACTCGGGTCATGGGTGTGATTTTGATGTGTTATATGTGTCGTCCATGCCACCCGCGACACAGGTAAAAACCTACTGCGGGGGGTATGAGTGTGTTAGCGTTTGTTTGTTTGTTGCTTAACTTTGTCGATCACTTAAGATCGACACAAGCCACCGGGTTATAAACGTTTAATCACTAAATGGCTGAAAATTATAAATCCGGTTTAAATTTTCCCAACGAATACCAACGCGGCTTGATACCACAATATTGGATTTTCAGTTTTTCTTATACAGTTTATTTTCTTATTTTATGCCGACTAGGTGACTACTTCTCTACTCTACTGATTAATAAAAGGCCACCTCGACTTAATGAGATCCGCTACCTGTTCAATCAGTGGAAGCCGCTGGGGCCGGAAGCCAATCAACTATGATTGGAGGCTCCGTTATTAGTTTAACAGAGAACTGTTCCTAGATTATTTAGCTACTTATTGGTATAGTTTTATTATAATAAGGGTACTCTCGATATTTTACTTTACTTTTATTTGTATAGTGTTATAGTTTCAGAAAAGCTATTGAGTGGGTACAATTGGATCATAGTATTTTTCTCTAAACCACTAATTTGGAGACTTATTTGGAAAATATTTAATGTAACCCAAAATATAAGCTGTTCTCATCAAGGATTGAACGCTCGAAATGGTAAAAATAAATTTTGAATTATTGATGATGATATGACTCATCCTAAAAGCAACTCAACTGTAACCAATAATGAACATGATTATGGACTTATTTGGATTGATCATTCGCTTATTTATGTTTTTATTTACCTAAAAATATATAATTATTCTAAAAAAATAACCGACTTCAAAATTAGGGATAACTCAAAGACTACACGTTAGATCTCGCTCAAATTTATCTAGGACAACATGACAAGCACCAGCTTTCAAATATGTAAAAAAAAATCATCAAAACCAGTATTTTATGAGGTAGCACACGTTAAAAAAAATATACAGTCGAATTGAGAACCTCCTCCTTTTTTTGAAGTCGGTTAACAAATTGAATTGAACTATTAATTTAGATGATTATTATTCACATAATCTTACCTAATCCAGACTATGGCACTATCCCTGCATCGACAACTTGAATACCTTCTCTGTCGTAAAAAGCTACCGGAAGCAGGAACGTGTTAAAAAAGGCTTCCTTTTAACTAAATGGCTTCGAATAAATCTGCACGCTACAAGGGAATTAAATTAAGGCGCGAGAAAAACTCAGATCGGCGAGGAAGCGCTGTAAAAACGTTACCATAATTTTCCGGCTGGCTGTACAAAGGGCACAGAATTAAACCAATAATAATATAAGTATGGAGAACCCTTTTCTATGCGGCACGATTATTTGTATAGAGTTGTTACGCAAAATTTATTTTTGAAGTGAAAGTTTCTTTAGTATCGTCATTTAAAATTCGATGAAACGAAAAATGGACAGTAAAAAGAGACAGACATAAATTCATAAGATTTAACGTGGGAGAAAATGAGATAGGAAGCATTGCAGAGGGGGGAGGGGGAGGGGGAGAGGGAGCGGGAGGTAGAGGGAATATAATGGTCTCTTATGTGTTAAACCTACCAAAACTATAAAAGTTAAAAGTAACAACAAAGTACATGAATCACTGATTATTAGGCGATACGAAGTTTGCCAAGACAGCTGTCTTGACACTAGCGAGTGTTAAATATTTATTTTAATGATGCCAAAGACGTAGAACTTCTCACGCGCGTACATAAATAAGTACACGTTTATGTTTAGTACAAAATCGTTTTTGAAAGATAATTAATGTGTGGAGACTTTCTAAATAAGTTAGATCGCCTCATTAATTACGCTGTTCGCTTTATCTACTGCCTGCGCAAATTCGACCACATCTCTTCCCATCGTCGCCAGCTTAAATGGCTTCCAATTCGTGAGCGCAGACAGATTAGATCACTTAACACTCTTTATACTGTATTATTTGACCCCTCATCCCCAAGATATCTGAAACAAAAGTTTCAGTATCTTTGTAATGATCATGAACGGCAACTTCGATCTTCCGATTCTCTTGCTTTGTCAATTCCACTTCACCGATCCGGTTTCCTTTCCAACTCTTTTGCTATACATACAACTCGGCGTTGGAATGCCCTCCCGGATGACATAAGAAAGGCTACTACTAAGCAAGCCTTCAAAATGAAGGTCACAGTTTATTACTTGAAGCAATGGGGACTTAGTTTTATGTAAGTTACTTTGCTAATTTAGTCTATCGTCTATATAGTATCGTAGTTTTTTTTTTCTACATATTTTATACATATTCTACTATTCTCTTTTTATACATACATATATGTATATATATATATATAATCCTATTTACTTTTATACATACCTTCAATATAAATATTAGATTTAGTTATTATTTTTGCTTTATAGGTATATCATTTCTTTATTATATACCGCCTTCGATGTCTCTGTTTTTCCTAAGGTCGGCTGGCAGAGAATGCTTCTAGCATTAAGCCCACCTGTTGTACCATTATTTTTATAAGGTATAATAAAGTTTTAAATAAATAAATAAATAAATTAAAACTGGTACGTGTTATTGAATTAATACCTTTATTTTTGAAGGTTTCACTTCTATTTATTGGAGTATTAGTACTACACGTGGAGGGGTACAGTGTACAACAAAAAGCTGTAAGCTCAGTGCATTTTGCGACCAATATGAGGACCTTTACTATGTTATTTGAAAGTGTCGATGCAAAAATGAAAGTATTAGGATCGCTTGTTAGGTCTGTCTGTAAAAGGATCGCAATACATATTTTTGTAAGTACAATACGATGTAATGATCGATGTAGTGGATTCACAAAATACAAACATGTAAGAGTAAAGTTTTTGTATTGGAACTACGGAACCCTAACAATAAATTTATTTAAATTAAACAATTATTCTAACAGTGGCCAAAAAGCAATTGAAAATATCTTTAAAGAGTTGAAGCAATAAAACTTCGAAAGAGGTTCCTACCAGTGTTGCCAATGAAAATTTTTGGAAGGCCGTGTACATTAGATAAAAAAGCCGTGTTTCTATGGAAAAAGATCAACTGTGGGCCGTGTCCACAGCTGCCAATATATTATGCTATCCAATTATGCCAAATATATACCACGCTCGGACGCTCGGACTAAAAAAAAAAAAAAAAAAGGTCGTTGACAGTGAATTTGATGTCCACAAAACAAGGAACACTTTTCATATTAGCCTATTGGCGCTGTTTTAAGGGTTTTAACATTCGTTAAATGTCTGCAAAAATAATAAATAACAAAAAGATCGTAGAATTAGCGAAAAGCCGGAAAAGCCGTAGATTTTGCTACGGCCCTAGGGTTCGGGCCGTAGACCGTAGATTTTGTGATTTTTTGGCCTGAAAGCCGTAGAACACGGTAATTGCCGTAGCATTGGCAACACTGGTTCCTACAAAGAAACGCTGTGAAAAACATGAATCGCATTAGAAATTCCAAGTATCTGGGTACTCGGCAGGCGCGAAATTTAGTGGGAAAGAAAGCAAGTCATATAATGGTGAGATGAAAGTTTTCTGCTTCTAAAATGTTTCAATAACTATTATTACAAATATTGTTTAGTTACTGTTTGTGGTTTCAGAATCAGATTAACTTGTCGACTGCTTATATATATTAAACATATTATAAACAAATGACTAATTAATTTAAATTTGCTAATTAGTGCAGCTCTATATATGTATACATATTGGTGTGAGGATAATTGAACTGTATTTTATGCTAATCGCATGGCGGTTTTAAAGTAAACCCTTCATACACGCAACGGTAGTCAAAACAGAGCCGATTAATCTTTTTTTTTGTTGTGTACGTTTATATATTTTACGTATTGTACGTTTATATTATTGGTTGGTACATTACCACTAAATTAATTTATATGTCAAGTGTTGAAGCGCTCATAGTCCGGCGGCTTGCGTCGATCCTATGTGGTCGACAGCGGTCGGCAGTTGGATGGGTGACCGCTAGTGGCAAAATTTTCTTGAGCGTTTCCGTGCTTTGGAGGACACGTAAAGCCGTCGGTCCAGGTTGTTATCATAGGATAACAGTCGTTAAGCCATGTCGGAGGCAATCCACACTGGAACAACGTGTTGGAGTATGCTCTAGGCCTCCTCAAGAGGAGAGACCTGTACCCAATGGTGGGCCATTAATGGGTTGAAGCCAAGCCATGTCAAGTGTACCTACGTCTACAATTCTTAATGAAAGCACAAGTAAATTAGACAGTTTATGTCAATTACACAAACCCAAAGGTTGCGATGTATTCCCGGAGCAAACACAATTTTGTAAGGTTTGTCGGAAATCAGCTAATAGGCTGACTGGCAAATATACCTATTAAATAATTATTATGTGTATTAAAAAAATCAATTTTGAATAATTGTTGCAATCTATGACGTATAGTCTTCGCTTAGTAAGAGGTCATTATATTGCTTGGATAGTTTTTTTTTTATGAAAATAGCTGGCAAACGAATCGACGATCCACCTGATGGTAAGTGGCTATCGTCGCCTATTGACTTGCTGGCGATTAAAAGTGGTTAGAAATGGTGTATAAGACAAACTGTGTCAAATACGTTGGTCCTAGCTCCTAAGAAACTTTGTAAACATTGCTGTAGTCGAGTGGCTAAACTCTCGCAGGTCTGAGCGCAACGTCATCGCTTTCGTAGCCGGTCTAGTTAGGTCGGAGTTTGTATGACCCTCGACTCAAGGAGCCATTCTGTGCGAGCTAATCACAGCTCACGAGGCGGTCACTCTATTGATTCTACATTCTAGATGCAGAACTTTAGATTTCGTTTTGATCACACCTTTGATAATAATCCGAATTTTACCAAGAAAAAATAACCGACTTCAAAATAACTCAAAAACTACTCGTCAGATCTAGCTCAAATTTAAGTGGGACCACATGAAAAGCACCAGCTCAAAATCGGTTCACCCAATCGAAAGTTCTAAGGTAAGAACTTAAAAAAAATACAGTCGAATTGAATACCTCCTTTTTTGAAGTCGGTTATTCATAATTCATGTTATTCATAGCCCCACATTAGGATTCCCTGTGTTGTAGGTGGACAACACACAAAGAGACCACACACACCCAGACTGAGAACGAAAACTCAGACTCATCATTCAATATTCCACCTCGCTGGGAATCGAACCCAGGACCCTAGGCATGGCATGGTAACCATAACGCCACGCAGGTCGTCATGTTATAAACGTTTATAATTTACTTGTAAACCGTCCTGGCTTCGCTTTGGGTACGCCTTAAAACCCAACTCCTTTTTTGTCAGGAATAATAACCTGTGGACTTCCTCAATGTCAATGGCATGCCATGTTTTTGTAGTGGTTATGGCGTACTTTCAATCCATGCCCGACGACGACGACCCGTGTGATTACCATGCCGGATCGCCGCGCTTAGGGTCCTGGGTTCGATTCCCAGCGAGGCGGAAATTTAAATGATGAATTTGAATTTCTGTTCTCAGTCTGGGTGTGAAGTGTTCCGTCTTTGTGTGTTGTCCATGGCACCCACGACATAGGGAATCTTAGAGTGTGAAGGGTTATTTATTTATAATTCAAAATACACCAGCATGTTTCACTATTATCTTCGCTAGTCAATTATTACGCACACCGACGTCATTTAGGGTTATTGTGAACAATAACGCCTTCACTTTAGTATGTGCTAAAGGTTTTCACGTTAAAAGCCCTTCAGGCAGGCACCTCGAACATAGTTCGAGTGGCAAATTGCTCTTAACTCAACAGATGGAGACATCAAGGGTTATAACGTAAGTTTTCAGTCTCTGTGGTACACAGTCGTTTTGCCAATAGACTTAGAGATAAGCTTATGTTGCAAAGACAAACAAATATAGGCTTTGGAAATATAATTATTGAACAAAATGTAAAAATAATAGTAATTAAGTCTCCGGAAAGACGTAGGCTCCCTTTGTGTCCTCTACCGTCTCTACTATGGTGAATGTTCCAAAGAACTTTTCAACCTGGTGCCTCCAACCACCTTCCTTTATCGCACCACCCGCAAAAGCTTACGGTTCCACACGCATCACCTCGACTCGTGGCAGTCGAATACCGCTCGTTTCTCGCGCTCCTTCTTGCCACGAACTTGCGAGCTTTGGAACAAACTTCCTTCTGAGGCATTCCTGCACGCCATGATAAGGGATTCTTTAAGAAGAGTGTATATCGTATCCTTCAAGGCCGGCAACGCACTTACAGCTCCCTTGATGCTCTATGTGTTCTTAGGCGACGATGACCACTTACCACCAGGTGGGCCGTATGCCCGTCGTTAGCATAAAAAAATTAAATAAACGCTTACACACGCTCCTGCACTCAGATTACTGGTTATACACCAATGTGACACCACAAACACCCAAAGAAAACATTTCTCTGTCACATAAAGGAATCCTACTACCCTAACTAGAATCAGAACCTACATCGTACCCGTAATTCTCACTGAAAATGAGACATCTAACGTAAACTTAAAATTGTTGAAATTGCAGTTGCAGAGTTGAAATTCCGAAAGTTTTTGGCTTCTTAGTATTGCAATCCGTTCTAAATTAGTAGCTCTACAAGTCTCATCTAAGTGACTACAAACTTAACAAAAGTGCACAGTGGTACAGTTTCTAGGTTAATCTTAATCCTTACTGGTACACATTGTGCTAAATTAAACCAAGTTGACGTACCTCAAGGTAGCATGTTGTTCCCACTTTTGTTCATTGTGTTCACTTTGTACTGGTTTCAGTTTTTCGTTTCTAAAAAAACTAGATTTATATGTGGCATCTACATTTTCTGATAACTTTTTATTGTTAAATTTAATTTTATAAATTTTTAAGTTCTTCAAAAGGATGGGACATTTTTCCCTATTTCTGTTCAAAAAATACTGTTATTTAAAAAGCAGGTTGTATTTTTTAAATTCTAAATTGTATTGTATTTGTATAAGCCAATTATTCTTGAAACAAAAAAATATCAATTTTAGAATAAAATGAATATTTGTGTATGTATTGGTATTTCACAGGATTGGAAAGATTAAAATTCGCATAGTTGGCTTTTGTTTGCTTAGCCTCGTTGATATTTTTTTTGTTTAGAAATCTGTATATCCGATGAAAATACTGAACCCAGTCATTTATGTATGCATCTCAAAGCGACAAAAGTTGCATTTTATATAAAAATAATAAGGCTCTTCCCAAGTTACTACACCTAACCGCCGGTTTATGAAAGGCTGATCAAAAACAAAAGACGATTTACGAAAAAAGTTATACGAGTATTTGTATAAAAATTATACCAATACATATTGTTCTGTTTCATTCCGAAACCAATAAAACTAATGTTACGTTTCAATCTCGAAGCCACATATGTTACTGGTCTCCCATGCCAGGTCCCTTCGTTTTGCTTATACCGAAGTGATATTACAATATCACTCAAACCATGACTTTTACCTTACAGCGATATTGTAACATTTTATTTATAGTTCAAGGGAATCTTTGAATTTGAATTTCTGTACTCGGTCTGGGTGTGTGTGTTCTTGTCTTTGTGTGTGGTCTATTCTATAGCATGCACGACACAGAGAATTATAGGGGGGGCTATGAGGGTCATTGGATTCAACCCATTAACGGCCCACTACTGAGCACGGGTCTCTCCTCTTGAGGAGACCTAGAGCATACTCCGCCACGCTGCTCCAGTGCGGATTGGTGGAGGGGTTAGTGGCCAACCCAATTGTCGGAAGTATTCATGCCGCCCGAGGGCCTCCGACATGGCTTAACGACTGTTATCTTACGATAACAACCGGGTTCGACGGCTTTACGTGCCCTCCGAAGCGCTCAATAAATTTTGGCCACTAGCGGTCACCCATCCAACTACCGACCGCGCCCGCTGTTGCTTAACTTTGTCGATCGCTTAGGATCGACGCAAGCCACCGGGCTATGAGCGCTTCATATGCCGCTTTATGAGCTTTCATGAGGGTGCATTATTTATTAATTTATTTAATGTTGTCCATGCCTCCTGTAACACAAGAATTGTTCAGGTTGGTGTAGCGGTGTTAACAATTTATCTAATAATATTTTACAGTACATTCTAAGTTTCAAATTCTAAAACACGAGCTTCTAAGTCTTGATATTGCTGTCCTCTTACTAAGAGATGGTGCTTGACAGAAATAGCAAATGATGCCAGTCGAATATACTTGCGCAAGTCATAATACTTACTTAAGAGGTGCAGCGGGGACTTAGCACTTACAGTCGCAATTTCAAAGTTTTGTCAAAAGGATGCATCTGAGCAGAAATCGGAGAGAAGTGGGAGAACTTGGCTGTTGAAGTTTGGACCCTCTCCTCGCTACTACAAGGCACTGTTCTGAATAACTCTATATCTTTCATGATATCTTCTGATATAATATGAGAGAGCATTATTTTCGTTCAACTTGTTATATTACGATAGCTGTGTCACTGGGAGGTTTTACAGTTAGAAGCGTCGTTTCCATGAACAACTACAGAAACTGTAGATTTTTTGAAGTTGCAAATGGCACCTAATACTGTGACAGAAGTAAAGAGTTTATTGAATGGGAACAGAATTTTGTGTAACAGAATAATGTACTAATTTAAAAGATTGCGCGCCGTATAATTATATGCGAATAGGAGGAATCATAAAATAAAGGCTTAAGACATCAAAAGACTATGAAATAAAGGCGTAAAAGAGAATGGGCGCATCTCAAACGAGTACGTACAAAAGATTTATGACAGTAAAAGATGAAAATCGAGTGTTTACAAAGTGTAAATAGGCATAAGATTTTGTTAATTTACGTACTCATTCATTATAATCTCAGATATTATACATTTTCTTAGCGGAATTTTCATGAAAAGAATTCGCCGCTTTTGTTAAGAGTTTTCATTAAACCCCAGCAAAGAATTGATAGCATATTACCCTTTTTAGCATTTAATTAGTCAGTCCGCGAGTTAAGAGTTTGTTTTGGTTAATTAAAAGCATTACGCCAGTGAATAGGCAATTAAGAGATCCGAAAAATTGCTTTAGCGTTCAATAAAACTGTCATTATACCTAATATTCAGGAGTTGCCGCAGTCATTCACGAGAATCGTGATCGGAGCCGATCTTGAGATAATTTTCATACTGTATACGTCTGCGGCTTAATCCTGGTATTCCGGAATAACTACTGAACTGATTTTAATTACATTTTGAACAAAAATATACCATGATCTAGACTAATGTAGAGTAAAATATAGGGTTCTTATTATCCTGGAAAATGCGGGAAAGCCGCGGTCGGATATTTCGGAGTAGGTATGTACTGTGACTCATTAGTGATTCGTGAACTTTTTTTATGGAAAGAGCCGGCAAACGAGCTGACGATCCACCTGATGGTAAGTGGCTATCGTCGCCCATAAACATCAACAACACCACTGATGCGTTGCCTTCCAAGAAAAAGGAATAAAGAACTGGCTCTCAAGCCCCCAGCCGGAACACGAGTCGTTTGGCGGCTGACTCATGCTCAAGGTTGGTCGCTATCCAGGCAAACCCCATGGAGAAATAGTAATAATGGTATTAATTAACAGTTAAAATCAATATTACCAATATAATCCAATCCGAGGGGCCCTACCACCAGCGGGCCGGATTTAGTCGCCTCTTAAAGACACCCATCCGGCGTGGGATTGGGGTTAGTATTCTAAGCCACCCCAATACGGCAAAACGAAACTGATAATCGTTAGCTGAAATAATATAGACTTTTATCTGAGTTGGATATATGTTTAATTATATGTATCATTTGTTTCAGGTACTGAATATTGTCGAAGCTAACAGAGGTGGAGAATGCTCTATCCAGTTATTTTAATCGTCTCTCTCAAGCACGCTTTCCACTGGTGATAGGGGTGATTTCCCTCGTTGGGATTATATGGGTAATAATGATTTTAATAGTTATAAAGTAGGTAAATTCTGTTCCATAGGTAGGACCTGTGGTGGCAGGGATGTTTATGGGTGACGAAAGAAATAGACGAGTAAGTAAAAGGACAAACATTTATCTATCATTAAAATACTTGCCCGAATTTAAACCGTGGACGTTAATCAGATAGAATCTTAACCGTAGACTGCTTTTAGTGCTCAAAGAACATGTAAATTTCAATAAATGGTGGTGCGAATGCAGAGAAATCCTTCGCCAACTCACTTGCATAATTAAGGAACATTTATCCGTCTGCCTGTGGAACCTAGTTACAAGAAGCTTTGACGTAGACAGCGTCAACATTTAATAACTTCTATTTTAATGTGTTATTCATCCATCTATTGTTGAGCAAATGCTCTGAAAGAAATAGGTACATATATGATAAGATTTAAATAGACGTTAATCAGAAATTATTTATACATATGCAAATAAAACAGCTGTAAGAGAGAGGACTGGATTTAGACTTTGAAGTGGACATACCAAGTGAGCTACTGCTCATTACATTGCATTACATTTTCTTTCATCACTTTCTTTCTTTTATTTCTCTTTTTCTTGGCCAGCAACGCATTAATGGTGGTGCTGATGACCATGGGTGACGATAGCTACTTACCATCAGGCGGATCGTCATCTCATATGCCGGATACTTCCATAAAAGTTCACCATTTACTGCACTACACTTTAAAATCCCACCCCATAACAGTACACTCCGGTCTCTGAGCAATGGAAGCTGACGGTCCTTTTTGTTGACGGTCGCTGTACCATTTTGCAGTAATTAGGTTTCAACAATTTTGTTTGGAGAAATGACGCTTACAAATTAGGCGTTCCATCATTCAGTACCCCGGAGGATTATCGTTCTGTAAATAATTTTAATTTTAATAATTCGTGACAACATCGAAAGTTTTGACGCACCTGACCGTAATAATAAATAAATAATGAATGAATGAATGCATAATGTTTAATTTAAAATTATGTATTAATATAGTTGTAATTATATGGCCAATTATACATATTTTGCAACAACCACTACGGCAACTACAACTACGAACTGAAATGGACCTACAATGACAGTTCATCCATAAATCATTTGAAGTAAAAATTAATGTATTTTATATGCTTTGACCACAATCCCACCGGATGGTAAGAAAAAACCAAATGGCAACAAAAATGGCCCACTACTGACTACGGGTCTTTCCTCTTGCCTTAATGCGGATTGATGGAGATGATGGCGATTAGTGGCGATTGGTGATGTAGCCTTGTCAATAGATTACGATTAAATAAAATATGAATGTTTTAAACACACACACATAGCACGTACTATACCTCGTTATTTCTGCATGTTCTGATTTTCTGATCTTATTTGTATTTGTGTGTTATTATTACTTATGCATATTTAAATTGCGACGACCCGTGTGGCGCAATGGTTACCATGCCGGATCGCTGCACCGAGGGTCCTGGGTTCGATTCCCAGCGAGGCGGAAATTTGAATGATGAATTTGAATTTCTATTCTCGGTCTGGGTGTATTGTCCTTGTGTATGTTGTGTGTTGTCCATGGCACCCACGACACAGGGAATCCTAGTGTGGGGCTATGAGTGTGAAGCGTTATTATTATTATTATTATTATTGTAGAACGTGAGATAATTGTATAGTATGATAATATGTATGTATAGTATTTCTTTTGCTTATGTTTATATAATATGCCTTATGATAGATAACTATTTTTTCTGTTTTTTTTTTTAATTAGTAATTTGAAATTACTGCGGAATTTAACAAAAAATTTTACTGATCAATTTATTGTCACCTGCCACATGTTCTCACCATCATCCTGGGTTGACTGGTAGAGAATGCCAATAGGCATTAAGTCCGCCCTTTGTAAGTCTACATATATTTAGGTTGCAATAAAGACTTAATAAATAAATAAATAGTTGTTGGTCCATGCAAGACAGAACAAAGTCAAAATAAATTTACAACATCATGTTTAGACATTATCTATGTCCCATTCTCAAAAGACCCATGTTTCAGGGGAACATTATTAAAATTAATGGGTTGTTAATGAAAATGTAATAGTTTAACGGGGATTTAATCTCAGTAACACAGCACTTAGCAAATCCCATTACAGGCACCTACGCATACAATAAGCAGAGGTCCATCAGCTTACCGCCGGTTCCGCCCGAATTAGGTTAAGTAAGGCTTACGCTTTTTACGGATATACTGTAAACAGTGTTGGACAATTTGAATAACAAATTAGTACGTGTTACCTACTTTACCTAACTTAATAATTGAATGCTCAGTAGCAATTGGTAGTGAAATTGCAAAGGGTCCTGGATGCAGTCCCGCTGCGGACCGGTAGTAAGGGGTAGTGGATCTGTCTGCAAAGGAAAAAATCATTGGTTCGAACCTGCTCTGGGCAGACGCCTTTGGTTCTGCAGAAATCTAAATGTATACCTAATCGAAATCAAAATGTTATATTTGTTATTGTATTATATCACATTTCACTACTCTTCGGTCCACCGACATTTGTGACTGCAAATTATCTAATTTATTAGTTCCTCTTTGAAAGCAAGGTGGAATAACCAAGACATGGTCCATGATTTAAGTGTCCTTTGTACTTAAATTATAATATTTATTCACACAAATTAAGACAAAGGCAGAAAATGCTAAAAGCATTCTCTCTCAGACAACCTTCAGGCAATGTAAGCACAACGATATGGCAGCATTCAAACTAAATAAATAATAATAAATAAACGCTAACACACTCATACCCCCGCAGTAGGTTGATAGCGTTGTGTCGCGGGTGGCATGGACGACACATATATACATTATACCCATGACCCGAGTATAAATATTTATCTGTCACATAAATATCTGCCCCGGCCAGGAATCGAAACCGGGACCTCTCGCTTCGCAGGCAGGGTCGCTACCAACTAGGCTACAGGGTCGTACATATAGAACACGCAATAGTTTAGATTATATACCATATAATTATTATTTCCCCTATAATGGCATCTGGGTCCAATAGAAAAACCCAGGATAGCACTTAGTGACCCAATAATAATCTATTCTATTCACCTCGATGTCCTTCATTTAGAAGACTTTTTACGACTGTATAAATATTTAAGTCGAACAGGACTTGGCTCTAATGGAAAAAGCGATTAGTCGAAAATAAATTATATTATACAAAGAACCTTACAAAGCTCTTTGTACGTTACAAAGTTGCTGGTAGCTCCTTTATTGTTTTGTTATTTTTAAATTTACTGACGTCAGCGTGTTTCTGTAACATAGGTCTATGAAAATGTTGTTGCGCAATGTACGTTTCAGTTTTTACAACTATCCATCATCATGCCAAGTGCTAAAAAGGTTCTTTTCACATCAATTACATTTTAACCGACCTCAAAAAAGGAGGAGGTTCTCAATTTGACTGTATTTTTTTTTTATGTTTGTTACCTCAGAACTTTGGACTGGGTGAACCGATTTTGATGATTCTTTCTTCTATTTGGAAGCAGATGCTTGTCATGTGGTCCCACATAAATTTGAGCGAGGTCTGACAAGTAGTTTTTGAATAATTTTGAAGTCGGTTATTTTTTGTTAGTAAAATTTATATTATCCATTAAGCTGTGTCCTAAGGCTTAGAATACTGACACCAATCCCATGCCAAACGACTCGTCGTATTCCGGATTTCCCACTTGGAACGGCTCCCAAAAGATAGAACCGACATTCTTTCTTTTTTTCCTCTCCATTCTTGGTCGACAACGCATTGGTGATATCTTTAATTTTATTGATGTTTATAGGCGACGGTGGCCAGTTATTATCAAGTGGATTGTCACTGTGGATTGTTCTAGTTTATCGGTTCTAATGACGCCGTTGTCCGTGTGACGATGCCTTGTACTTGGTTCAGAAAGGTGGAGTCCAAAATACGTGCCAGTGTAGCACGGTTTGGCTTCAACTCATATTGTCCACTTGAGCACGGGTTTCTCCTTTTGAGAAGGACTAGAGAACGCTACGCTGCTCCACTGCGGATTGGAGGAGCGTGGTTAAATGTTTTAATAGATATCCTCAGGGCAATACTTTACTTTCTCAGAACATTAATAAATTTTTGGGACATATTCTATTTTAGCAATATTTATCAAATCCTTGTTTATTTTCAGCATAGTTAAAATAGCTTTGATAAAAGAAAATTATGATATAGTCACAACAAGTATCATTAAAAGTAATAAAGACTTGGAATTCCCCTCTGATATAGGCCACGCATATGAAGATATTTGAAAGGGCACACGCTCCAAAAGTCTGAAAGATTGTACTGATAGGCACCGAATGGAAACCTCTTCTGAATTGCATTTTTACTACGCCTTAATAGAAGTATGAATTGATATTTTACAATAGAAGAATGAAAATACCTAAATTGTTACTAATACATGACTGGCAGATACAGTAACAATTTTGCGTACATATTTTTTTAAACATTGTGGTAAAATCTTCGAAGAGCTTTATATGTATTGTCTTTCTTCCATATTTGTAATAATGGTTTCAACCCATTAATGCCCCACTACTGCCACCAATCCCGAGCATGGGTTTCTCCTCTTTAGGAGGCCTAGAGCAAACTCTACCATGCTGCTCCAGTGCGGATTAATATAATATTATTACAATATGTATTAGTATCTTATAATATTAGGTAAATAAATTTCCCGTATACTGTGACTGAGCGATGGAACCATCGATCAACTAAATATTTGATCGAAGGATGGAACGGGCAGACAATGAGAGAACGACTTTTTTTTTCGTTTCCGAGTACAACATGGGATGCATACGTAATTTTTTTGAATTATGTTTATCCCACATCAGGCCACATCAAAATAAGTAGAGGTTATCAATCCTCCTGTATTTTTAACTTACAGCCATCTAATTGCATGCTTGCCAAAATACGACATATTTCGCAGTCTTATTAAATTTTCTTACAAATTGTTGTTATGGTGATTACACACACAATATATATTTTACAATATGTTTTATAACAATAATACACGTACGTAATAAAACAACATGTAAGTTATATTTACATATTTCATAATTCATAACGGGTCGTTTAATACATTTTATATTAATACAAAGTTATCGAAATAAAAATATTCTTATAAAAATACTTGCTTATGCTTCAATATAAACGCAGATATTTTTTTATGTATTGGGTGAAAACGTACAATTGTATGTCAGAACCGACGGAATAGGCCATGCATAATTGAAAGGGCCCGCTCCGGCGCTTACAATAAATATCTAATAGAAACAAAATGAGGCTCTTCCTTGAAATATTGGATTTTTATGGCGGGATAAAAATATTTCTGGCATCATCATTTTACTTGATTTTTTTATGCATGTACTGAGCATTTAATGGCATGGTCAAATTGGTCAACGACGATGGCCAGGTATTTTCAGCTATTTTCGGCATTTTCGCACACAAAAAAGTGGATTTAGCTTTGAACTTCGATTTTTATGGCTATAGCTAAAGATTAATTTAGTTTTTCTGTAAAACTAGCAAATCAAGACCCCGAGTTCATATTTGCTCCTCACTTCGATTATCCAGATCTGAAAAAGCGTTTGTTGGGATCTTTGCCATTTAAAACCAGTTTTTTTTTTACTTGCAGCCTTCTCCGCCAAGGTCTTCGAAAAATATTTGTCATCAGCTTGACCATGCATCTCCGTCTAACTTCTCTGCTGCGTGGCGACGTAGATACTCTTCTGGTGCACCTAAATTACCAGGAGTACCCATGCTCTGTAGCTAAAAGAGTTGAAGCCAATTAATCAAAACTAGAGAACATTATTTGTGCGTAAAGGTCTTGGATAATCCAGCCCTATAGACAAGATAAGATCACTCGAACTTGGGCTTCCCGCTCCATAGCTCGGCATGTGAATCTCTGCTCGTTCTCTGCTCCTGTCATGCCTATACCGCACGGGTGACGTTATATGTGCGCCATCTCGTAGCTGGATTAGGAAAACGTTGATTAATGATCGCGACTGTTACTTCGCACTTCGCGGGGGCTTCGGAATTCGGATCCGCACGAGGAATTCCTGAGATTTTTTCATCCGAGAATGGACGTGTGAGAAATGACGCGACGCACATTTAAAGTTAGGTCTTTTCGGAATTGTGAATTATGGTGTTCGGATTGTAGAAGAGGATTTTATAGTTTTTTGGCATTACTAGATTAGATGACTAGGTTACTGTGTCATCTAAATTGACAACGACAACCCGTAGGTAGGTAAGAATCCTAAAAAACATTTAATAGTTTTTTCTTTTTTATGTAAATAGCCGGCAAACGAGCTGATTCGATTTTTGGGAGAGCCCGCCCATCACTTTGTCAATAAAGTATGGCAATTATTCCTTTAAAAGAATTTGAATAAACTTCACGTTAAAATCATAAAAAAATACCATCTCAAGTTATAACTGGCATGTTAGCGATGCGATAGAAACGCCATCTTTAATTGTTTTAAGTAAATTACAAACGGCGCCATCTATTTAACTCTGTAGTCACTCAACTCACATTGGCAGTCGTCACAACGCCATCTGTAATACTTATACTGAACTACATTGTAACATCAGATGGTAACAAATTTTAGTTTAATAATTCATGGAGCGAAAGATAGATGTCACTACTAAGATATTTTTTACAATTTCGTTAATTATTTTGTTCAATATTTTGATCATAATTTTTATTCATTTTTAATGTATTATATAATGTGATAAACTACACTAATGTTCAAAATAATTTAGGTAAATTTAGTACATTCTTCATTTTTTTTAATACAACATCTTGACCATTATTTTCTGAATTTGATAAATAATTTAAAGTTAGGGCTAAAAAAAGAATGCTCCGCCATGACAGTGTTGTACACTGCCGTGACCAGGATTCGAACCTGGGTTACTACGGCCACAACGTAGGGTCCTAACCACTAGACGATCACGGCTATCGGAGCGGTGGTCAGAAGTGTGAAAATATCTTTGATATAATGGTGATTTGGGTAACAAATATTATCTAACAACAATAAGTTTAAACAGTACTTATACAGTATGTTCTTGTTTTTTCCTGACAAATTCAACTCTGCATTTTATATGGAAATAATGCACAGCATCACAAATGAAAATTGTAAGTATTGTTCCTCTAGTTCTTATCTTGACCAAATTTTTATTAATCAAATCAAATCAAATGTTTTTATTCAAAATTGATTTGGTTTACAAACACTTTTTGAAAGTCATGCAAGTTATGCCAATGCTTCAGTAAGGCCCTACTGTGAGAAGGCCCGGGAGAAGAAGCAGCAAGAAACTACCGGGTTTGTTTTTTTCCTGCTCACAGTTACAGATAGCACTTATCATCTACTACAATCTATATTCATAAAACTCATGTCCAAGCAGTCTTGTCTTTAAAATAATCATCTAATTTGTAATATCCTTTCGTCATAAGAATGCTTTTAATATGAGTTTTAAATTTAAGGTAAGGCATTTCTGTAAATTTCGATGGAATTTTACTATAAATCTTTACACATGTACCCATGAACGAGCCACCAGTTTTACATAGTCTAAAATTTGGTAAAATCAGTTTAGCCTTGTTCCTCGTATTAATATTGTGGATGTCACTCTTCTTAAGAAAACTATCGTAATATTTCTTAACATACAAAACATTATCCAATATATATTGTGACACCACAGTTAAAATATTAATTTCCTTAAAGAGATCCTTAAGCGAGTCCCTAGGCCTGAGGTTGTAAATGGCACGGACTGCTCTTTTCTGTAAAATAAATATAGACTCAATATCTGCAGCTGAGCCCCACAACAACAGACCATAGGACATTAAACGAGAAATACCTACATAATTATTATAATATTTATGTAAAGATATAATAACTGTTAGTTGTAATATGTTATTGAAGTGTTTTTAAAGTGAAACTTTTATTCTATTGCCCCAAAATTTTTCGTCCATCTATCGCATGTCGCATTACAGCCGGCCCTGGAGCAAGAATAATAATGAAGATTCAATGATTTAAATAAATATTGCTCTTAGTTTTTAAGATGCGTCTATCATCTAAATGACTGGATTAATTATGTATTCCGTACTCTAATACGCAAATTGAAATTAAATTTTAAAATTAAATATTTTGTCTATTATTTATTTCTCATTATTATTCTCATTTTTCAATAATTAAGATAAGATTAAAAACGCAATTTTAATACCCTGAATCGAATAATTTTCTAAAAATTTTTTGTTAAATGCCTGAAACCGAAAAAAGTTTCACTTGCATCGTGGTTTCATAAAACCACACTTTTATGTTTTTTCTTTGGCATATTATTCTATATTAACAAACATGGGAACGTGGAAACGAAAATAATAATTTTATTCAGTCCATCATTTAAGTACAATTATTTTAAGATGAATAAGTAGTTAAAAAATAAAATATATATACAAGATAACTATGCGCATAAAAAACAACAACCTTTTTGATAGTGACGTGCGTGACGACTATAAAAATTAACGTCTATTAAACCTTATATCTGTACCTATGATGCCATAATATTATCACATTATGTAACTAATAAATGGTGGAGACTGGGTAATAGAAGGTAGTGCAAGAAATATAATATGTATGTATTTTATATTAAGTTTTTCCAAAATCATAGCATGCTAAATGCTGCATTATAAATACTTCGTGTTAAGTTTTCATATGAACCTCTTATTATCCGTCATTGAACTCAGTGCAACATATTCGTAAGTTACCTTCGATCACTAATATATAACTAAATAACACAAACTTTGTTCTTTGTTCTGTATCGAGGTGACAACAACTGATACACAGCCCTAAACAGCTATTAAGTCCATCACACGGGACAAGCCTCTCGTAAACCAGAATCCATCAATTCGCGGACACAGTCTGAATGCGTACACCAGGGGGCACATACAATTGATACAATGGAAGCCCCTTGTTAACAGCAATTTGTGTTTGTCAAACTAGCCGCCTCATTGGAACTGGTTTGTGTCAATCTGACAGACAGAACTGTAACGACGGAATGTGAGAGATAAAGAATGAATTCACATGAATGACACAAGTTTGGTTTTTTTCTGTGATGAAGAAAATAAGTTCCAGTGGTGCTGAGCACTTGGATAGAACGCATTATTTGTATTTTGTTTCATCTTGTTCAAAGAAACCAGATCAACATCAGCAAAAATATTTAGGAGAGACAGCAGATATAATATTTGTATTAATTGATTTAAAGAAGTTGACACTTTTCTATTTATAGGCATTATATCACGGACTTAAAAAAAGACGGACGTAATCCCAACAACAAATTCAGTGAAGCACCCATTACCCATAGTAATACAAATTCTCTATTCGTACAAGTACACACACCCACACATTGACACCATACTGCGTCAATCGCGAATCAAAAATTACGCACACACGGTAAGCGGGCGGCCATTGCTATGCTTCACTCCCGATTAGACGAGGTTACGTCCGTCTTTTTTCAGGTCCGTGTATTAGATACATAAAACTCACACAATATAAACCTCTTCAAATGAATAATAATAAGTCTATTGTTATTTTTGTGTTAACAAGCATTACTGATGTTCCTGCAGTCGTTATTTACGAAATATGTCTGCAAAATATTATATTAAGAGACACCAACGCCGGTAATGCTGGGCCAGATTATAATAATGTTAAGCCAGCGTTGATACAAAAATACCCGCTTTATCAATCCTAAGACGTCAGCGAGACCAAAAACAGAATCGACAATAATAAATATCTGAGAAAAATTCTCGGAAAAATATTGAAAATAATTTCGAATTAGGACAGTTACCGCGTTGAAGCTCTTAGCGTTGAATCCCATATATCTCAAGACATTCAAATAAGCACATCTTGCGTATTTCACGCTCTGATCCAATTTCGCGCATTGTAAATCGAGATCATTATCTGAAGACCCGTTTGCCGGACGACGGTTTATTCTTAAATGTGCGTATCATCGCTTCCAATCTGATTATTATGTGTAGTATGTCGCTTTGAGATACAGGTATCGATTGGTAGTCTTTCGTTTATGTTAACTAATGCAGAATCTAGCAATTCCTATGTGTGAACATTCTACAGTGTTCAATAGTCTATTATAGCATTGTAACAAAATTATCATCTGTAGCATTAACAGTATAGTTATATAGATAGCTAATAGCTTTATAATTAGTATAAAAATTTAACTATTTTTATCATAGTAAGAGGTAGGTAAATTTTATGTTTTATTGCACGTTGATATTTGGACCCTTCATCATACATCGAAATATAAAATTTATATGAAATCTAGTTGTGTAACAAACACTTCGTTACCTAGGAAGTAGCATTACAACAAAAAGTAAAAAAAAAAAAACGTAATTCATTTGGAATTGTATCTTAAGAATATTCAGCTTAGGTAGTCAATATTACTTATTGCAATAATTACTTTTTCAATCACTATTTTTTGCTTCAAATCGGCTTTCCTATTGTTGTTCTTTTCAAGAGCAAGCAACTAACCTTGGCAACAACAACACAACACCAACGCCCGTGACCGTGGTTTATTCTTCCCCTAATCCTGTTTCTTTTTCAACAATGGACATGACGTGGATATTCTCTGTTTCAAGTACGCATGCTGCGTCACGGTCACATCATTTCATACTGTGTCTCCTACAGACTTCTACTAGTTCTACTAAAATCATTTTCGTTTATGTAATGTCAACAGTTCAAATCAAATCGTTTTTGAGATTTTGCTTTCGTTTGACTGTTAAAACTCAATCATTTCTTCTGTGCTTACAGTATATAATTACGTGTATCTTTTTATTAACAAAAGAAATCCAACTTACGTAATTTATTGGCTTCCATATTTAGTAATCCATATTTTAGTTCAGGATCGTAAAATTTTCGGTTCACTTTTCATTCACAAGGACCTCTTTATTTCTTTTCAAAAAAATATTATTAATGTGCCTCTGGAAAACATACAGCATTGGTTTGAAGAAGCAGTGTGTACTCAACCAAAGATGTGGAATTATTTCCATAGATTATAGACTACTCCTAACTCCAATAGATGGCGCCACTGTAACCAGCTAGGTGATTTGGGAAAAAAATCATTTTTCAAGTCATAGCGTTGTGTACTCTCGCCACTGGCGGTCGTTTCTAGTAACGTTCCTAGTATACAAGTGTTCGCGAGTCCCAGTGTATAAGTATCATAATTTGTCGGGAGTGTTTAACCGTTGTTTTTCTCCGTGATGAATCCGGAATCAAACGACAATTTGGGGGACCCTACTGGCACCCCAGAGGCTTCAGAGGGCCGCCATTCTTCTCATTCGTCGGCGAGCGGGAGCAACCACAAACGGAAGAAATCTACTTCTAGTTCGAGTGACAACGACTCGGGCTCGGAGGTAGATGTGCCACCAACCAAGAGACACAAACGAGATACAGAGGTAACCGCCGATCCTCGGATCGACGTACTATATGCCCAGGTCAGTTTTCTCACAAATTATTTAATGAATCAACAATGTTCGCAAAATACAAAAGAGGGTAACAACGATGTCGTCGAAGCACCCTCAACCGAAAATATTGAATTTTTGTCGAATCCGTCGACGAGTACAACTAAGTCAATTGATTTAGGCTTTTGTAAAACGGTTTTTGACGAGAAGAAAGTTCTTAAACCCGCCAATGAAAAATTGTTACGTCATTTAATCGAACTTCAACAATTTAATTCTCCGACATGGCCTCATATTCGCTACTCCAAAGCTTTAGCAGATATGCTCGCGTCCCCAGGCTTCTGTAGTTTAAAAATTAACGACGAAATGTGTTGTTTAAACAAGGGTAAAGACTTCTTAGCATCGACCGAGGAAGTTATGGCCGCCATTACGAATGCACTGTTACAACAAAGGGAATTATTACAATCCGGCTTACAGGGGCTTATTAACTGGGCCCACAATAGTCAAACAGAACTAAATGCAGATAATCTTTTTAAAAAAATATCTGAAGCGTTTGGTACTGCGTCTCCATCATATAAGCTATCGGAGCAAACCTTGCAAATAGTGTGCGGAAAAAGAGCGGAATGCATCGAAATTAGGCGAAAAAGATTATTAGATGGAATTAGAGACAAAAATATTCAAAGTGCGCTTAATAACATTCCTCCAAGCGAAGAATATTTATTTGATAAAACCAAACTTATGACGTTTATACAATCGCTAGGGGGGCCTCACTTTTGGTTAGTACCTGCAACATCGCAAGCTTATAAGAAAACAGAAACTCAAAAGAAGAGGTACAGAGATTCATTACCTTCTACATCCAAGGCACAGCACCATTCAAATAAAATCAATACTCAAGAGTCATACAAAAAACATCAATCACAAAGCAATTTTAAAAAAACTCATAATTTCAAACAAACAAAAAATAATTCCTTTCGCAATAAAGGAGACAGGAAGTGACTATCCGACACACTTCAGGGGAGGTTGTTTAAAAACGTTCAAGAACCGTTGGCAAGCATTAGGAGCGAACCGTTTCGTAATTTCAGCAATAACACATTTTCGTTTACCCCTAGTGAAAAAACCACCATTAATAATGCCAACAAAAGAAATTATGAAACAATATTCAACAACCCCTTCCCCTGCAATGTCTCAATCAATAAAGGAGCTTCTGGATCAAGGTGTGCTGCAGATCGTCACCAAGAGAACACCCAGTTTTATTTCAAAGCTTTTTCTGCGGAAGAAAAGCGACGGCTCCATGCGGCCCATATTCGATCTACGGGAGCTGAACAAATTTATAAACGCAAAGCACTTTCGCCTCATTTCTCACTCTACGGTTCCGGAGTTTCTCCAGCCCCGGGACTGGATGGTAAAGCTGGACATCTCGTCGGCTTACTTTCACCTGGCTTGCGCCAGGTCTCACAGGCGGTTTTTGAGAATCAGTTATCAGCACCAACTTTACGAAATGACGTGCCTACCGTTTGGCCTGGCTTCAGCCCCGTACCTTTTCTCTTCCGTAACATGCTGGGTCGCGGAGACCCTGCGTGCAAAAGGTTGTCGTGTCCTAGTGTATCTGGACGACTTCCTTCTGGTCCACCAGGATCAGTCCAAGTTATGTCGTCAGGCTGCGGAAGCCGTGCGGCACTTGGAATATCTGGGATGGCAGATAAATTACCAAAAATCAGTGTTGACTCCCACTCAAGATTTGGAATATTTGGGCATACGTTGGCAGACTGCAAAAAATATAATGTCGCTACCAGAGAAAAGGCGAGACAAGCTGGACAACTCCATAGCCAGGACACTGCAAAAAAGTCACATAAATCTCCGAGAACTACAATGTCTTCTGGGTCAACTGAATTTTGCAAATTTTGTTATCCCTCGGGGCCGATTACACTGTCGCAGAATGCAGATATTTCTGCGGCGCTTCAACAAGAAGAGGCCACGAGAAAATCTGCCAGTCCCAGCTATTGTGGCACAAGAGATGACGTGGTGGCGCGGAGCTACTCGTCACAGTTTGCCCATACACAAAAAACCTGCGACCCACTTCCTTGCGACGGACGCTTCGGACTTTGGTTGGGGAGCCCAATTGAATGGGAAGACAATGTCAGGAGTTTGGTCAAACCGCCAGAAAAGGTGGCATTGCAACAAAAAAGAGTTATATGCAGTAGTAACAGCAATAGAAAGGAATGCAGAACGATTGCGCAATGCACACGTACTAATTCAATCGGACAACAGGACATTGATCGCTTACATTCGGAAAGAAGGGGGGACGAGATCGATATCCCTATTAACACTAACTTTCAAACTGTTACACATAGTGGACCGCTACAAGATAATGGTAACCGCATATTACCTACCCGGACGGTACAATATAATAGCGGACAGGCTGTCACGGGGAAAACGCCCAGCAGAGTGGCATCTGTTACCAAGAGCGACAGTGAAGGTGTTCCAGAAGTGGGGACGACCCGAGATCGATCTTTTTGCCACGAGGAGGTCTGCAGTAGTACAGAAATACGTATCGATAGATTGCAGAGATCGATCAGCAAGTTACATAGATGCCTTCAGCAGACCATGGAAATACAAACTAGCATGGGTATTTCCACCGCCAAGTCTCATACCTCGGGTACTAGCACATCTAAACACGGCAACAGGAACATATTTAATAGTAGTTCCGGAATGGCAGAGAGCGTTTTGGCACCAAGACCTGGAGGCCAGAGCTCTGGATCAACCATACCAGATCCAGAACCTGCCAGATGTGCTGATAGATGTAACAACAATGCAACCCCCACCACAAGTTCAGGCATTAACCCTGAAAGTTTGGAAGATTGGGGGTGGGGCGAACTAATCAAAGATTGGTCGGAACAAGAAAAAAACCTATTAAGGAAAAGTTGGCGGCTTTCCACATTATCTACCTATACACCAGCTCTCAGAAGATGGCTATCGTGGTGTTCCAATTGCTCAGTAAATCCTAAATATCCTAAACCAGAGGAAATCGCCCGTTTTTTAATATACCTCAACATCGAAGAGAAATTATCATATAGCACTATACTGGTGCATAAATCGGCTATTTTAACATTCTGTGGACCTCATACAGAAAAAGAGTCTTTTTCAAATTTCATTATTAAACACACCCTTAAAGCAATTGGCGCCTCTAATCCTAAGGTTCGTCGACCATTAATTACGTGGGATCCAAGAACTGTTCTCGATTGGCTCTCGTCCAACCCACCAAAGGATACCCTATATGATTTATCTCGTAGAACTGCTACTATATTGTTGCTTGCTTCAGGACGAAGAGTCCATGATCTAACCTTGTTAAAAATTTCAGATGACAGTTTCTTTGATAATGGTGAAAACATTTATTTAATACCAGCATTTGGATCCAAAACAGATACTCATAGTTCCCGTCAGTCGGCTTGGAAACTGACAAAACATCCTGATAAAAATATTTGTCCTGTTACTTTTGTACGGCTTTTAATACAAAAAAATCAGCCAAAGCGTAGTGAACCTAATAATTTAAAAAATCTATTTATAACAGTTGGTAATAAAACAAAAGCGGCTTCCCGTACAGTGATTGGAAATTGGGTACGCTCTGTTCTCAGGGATAGTGGGATTAATGCATCTCCAGGAAGCTGTAGATCCGCAGTAGCATCATTGGGATGGCTAGAGAATCAGTCTATAGATGAAATATTATCACGAGGAAATTGGAAATCATCTAATACATTTTTTAAGCATTACTGTCGTGAAATTGAGCTCTCTAATGAAAATAGTCGAAATCTGATTTTCAATACATTTACAACATCATAGAAATTATTATTCATTATAAATTATAATTTAAAGAATATTACATAACTAAAATGTGTATATTTTTGTACCATATAAAATATATTTTGATAAATCATGATATACTTACTTATATATTGTTTGATTGGGATAAAATAAAAAACTTGTATATGTATTGTATATACTGCGGTTTTATTTTATATTTATAGTCATCATAGCGTTGTCTTTTAAATTCACCAGCAGATAACAAACACGTCTTCAAACCAATGCTGTATGTTTTCCAGAGGCACATTAATATAACGGTTTTACACTACAATAAAACCGATATTATGTGCCGAAAAGGAAAACATACAGCATTGCAGGAAGTCCTTCCTGGTGAAGACTATGACTTGAAAAATGATTTTTTTCCCAAATCACCTAGCTGGTTACAGTGGCGCCATCTATTGGAGTTAGGAGTAGTCTATAATCTATGGAAATAATTCCACATCTTTGGTTGAGTACACACTGCTTCTTCAAACCAATGCTGTATGTTTTCCTTTTCGGCACATAATATCGGTTTTATTGTAGTGTAAAACCGTTATATTATCATTGATATATTATGTTTAATATATCTCTTGTTTTTGTTTTTGTTTAATTATAACTAGAAACAGATTTAACACAGCTCGAGATGTTATCTTTGGCGCACTCATTATAATATTTGTCTCTGTAATTACAAACCTAATAAACGTTAATTACACCTTGATATCACAATGAGATAAGATTAATAAGGGAACAGACATTAGCAATAAAATTTAAACGTAATTTGAAGACATACATATCTTTTGTTTCTCATATTTCTATTTATTCATTTTTTCATGTTTTAACTTTGTAACTGTTAAGTAAGTATTCTTATTCTGCTGTTTAATATATTACCTCAATAAGGATTCCAATAAAATAGGAATCCTTGTTTCCAAGAAACTTCAAAATTATTTCGTTACAATATTTAGGAGCGAATGTGGCATATTTCTCTTTACATGGGGGAACAATTGAAAATCTCGGCCCCTAGTTTATCTTTGTGATTTAGTGGAGCGCATCCACTTCTTGTCTACAATTTCTTATTCTTGTCAGAAAATAATTTTGGAACAATTTCAACTTTCGTCCCACAAAGCTAGATTCATCTAAAGCTATTGTGTGTGTGATATCAAATATTTGATTATATCGCGATGTATTTGGCAAACAAAAAGTGACTTGATGTTTATACGTTGAGATAATATTATGTGATGGCTCTTCTGGTTTTTATACAACATTTTATATAATATTTTAAGTATTGTTATTTTTATTATTCAGTACTCCATCTCGCTCTTCTTCAATGCACGTTCTTGCGAATTATTGTGCACTTTACCTCTACAATATCAGATCAGAGATTCATATCTGCTTTGGTGTTATCTGCACGCTCATTACCTTTGTAAATAAGTTATGTGGTCAAGAAACTGATATCGTGTGAAGGTTCGCGCCATTCTATTATATTATTTTTTTCAGACTTCTCTATTCAGTTGCTATTAAAAATGCATTTTCTCCTTACAAGTTTTGATTGACGTAACAACTCTGCAAATTCCACTATTGTTCGCGCTTGACAGTGACAAGACGGAAGTGTTAAGCCCTTCAGTTGTCTGTAACATCATAACAATATTTACTAAAGCTGCGTCGTTTATCTAATGTTTAATATTCGTGTAAGTCTACCATTATTATAATGTCATCTTGTTATAAGCGATTATATAATCTTGTTATAAGCAAATATAATGCGATTATATACTTTGCTACCATTATTGGTTTAAGTTATATCAAATCTATTTCAAAGCGTAACTCTTTGTGTGATTAAAATGATGAAAAAATATTGTTGCCATATATCTTTCGGATTTCAAGTGAATCTGGTTCACTAAAGTTTCAAAAGTCAAAGTCAAAATATTTTTTTCATATAGATATCACTGATACACTTGTGCACGTCATCATTTTTTATCTACCAGCTTTTCGGAAAAGTGCTTTGTCATGGAGGAGAAGTTTGATATTTGTTTGCATAACCAAGAATGTTCTGTATCTTTTTAAAAACGAATTTAGTAATTATATTTTCCCATGAACTTGTCAGGGCATAAACCGTAGTCTCATAACAACGTTCATTTTCAAAACCGGTTCCGCAACACGGAAGTCGAATCCCACGACGATTATTCCAGTTTTCTTGTAAAATTTACTGTCAAGAGCACCTCGAATTTACTCTGCATCTTAGCTAAACATCTGCCTTCTCCACGCGTTGCATTTCAATTATTTGTCGGCGGCGGCTTTTGTTGTTTCTTTAGAAAACTGGTCCACTTCCACCTCGGGAGGTTTTGCTTCATTTGCGTCAGACTTATTGTTCGTCCTCTACGTTATTGGTGTCTGTCAAATCTTTTGCGTAACTCAAATCGTCAAACTCTGTATGTTTTTGGGCTTGTATATTTTATTTATGTATAATTTCATTTGTTTTAATTTGTACCTACTCTTGTCACACGTGCTATGTTTAAGAAACAGAATTGTATATTTGCTGTTTAAATATCATTGGGATATTTAGTAATATTAGTTTATTGGTGTCAGATCCATCAGGGTTAAGCATAGGTTAATGACATTGAGGTATATTTTTTACCTTGATATTAATAAATCCTGTTGTGTAACTTATAGGATGTGTCATATTAAATTTGATTAGATAGATAGTGGCACACTGATATTAAACTGTTATCGCAAGGTCAATATGGAGTTATGGACTAAAGATTGTACCTACTCTGAACCAATTTCGGTCGTCCTTCAATGATTCCAGTGATCCGTGACCATGTATTGAGTACATTACGGTACAGTTTGGTAGTAATCGGTTCTGTTTGTGTGATTTACGGTCTAGGGATAATTCGAATATGTCACACGGGCCATAAATTTGCCTAACGCCTTTGATGAAACGCGTTGTTACGTGATTTGTAGCACATGAGCCTATTATTTATATGAGAGCGTTCGAGCGGTATCCTGACCGTGGTTAGGATATGATTTATATCCGCTCTTATGCAGTCTAATTTTAATGCGGTTACTTTTTGTTGTTCTTAGTATTTATATTGTTTAATATAAACGCAGTGAATAATTGCACATTAGACTTTTATATCTCTCTGTCATGTTATCATTGTGCAAAAATTTCCTAAATTTATAATTGGATTAAATCAACGTTTGTTGAAACTGTTTAAGTTCAGCTTATATTGACTTTGACTAAGTAAACTTGGCAGATAGTTTTAAAGGATGTTCCCCTATCTAATCATTGTTTAATGTGTCTCAGAAATAAAATCTATTCTTGAATAATAATTCAGAAATATATTTCGATTTGAGAATAGATTTTATTTCAAGACACTAAGGAGTCATATATTCGGCTACACCCTTCGTATTTTGGGTGTCACCCTTTGCGAAAATCCTCCAATACTGGGGTCGTACATTCGCAACTTTATCTTCGACCCCTCGAGTGCTTCTGCGAGAATTACATAAAAAATAGACCACACAAGGGTTGCTTTTGGTACGTTAATAATTCGTACAGAATTTCTGATAAGTTCTCAAACCCTACGAAATTGGTTTCAGAAAAATGTGTTTTTTTAGTCAATTGATTTTTTACTTTGTTTAATATAAAAAAAAGTTTTGGTGAGTAATGTGGGTTTCATTGGGATTACAATTGTGTTTATAACACTGCACTTTTACATCTTATTTTTTGATTTCTTAATCTCATTTAAGATATTCTTCAGGAACTGTTTGAACAATTTTTTTTTCAAAAATAAATTATAATTTTGTTCATTACCATGTCGTGGGGAATATTTTACTAAATGTAAAAAATATTATAAATCTTTAAACGCAACATGAAATAATAAACCCTTGTTGTTTTGTAAAACAATTGTTCGTACTCTACAATTATCACCCTTTCAAACCAGTAGCGGATCTCCTGTTTTTGTCCTCGAGTGTCGAATCACAAAGGATGCGTCCGTTTCAATTAGCTCAGTTTGCGACTTGAATCGTTGATGTCCTCCGACGTTTTGTTTATTCTACCTTTTGTTGTTTCATCTGCCGTATCAAAAAGTGTTAAGCATTAGATTCCCTTGAACTGCGTCTCACCTTCCGGGTTCGTAGGGTTGGAAATATTTGAATTCATTACCACAATCCAGTTAGTAACGCGTCAACTGTTACATTACTCTCTGCCATTGTGTTCCTTACTACAATAGTATTAAATCCCATTGCTGAATGTACATTCGGATCAGTTTTGTAATTTGTTCCAGGATTACCTTTTAAATACATTTTAATTGGACCCCTGCTAAGTATTTCTACCACTTTTTACATGTGGCTTTTTAATCGCCCTTCAGTATTTGCGGATGTAACGCATATTAGGCTGATTGATGTGTCATTTTAGTTATGGATAATCAAGTTTATATCGGAATAAATTTCTAAGTAGTTAGCACATTAAAATTTTACTACATATTAACTACTAGATTTAGATTACATAGTTATGATAGATTAGTTTACGAATACAATCATCAGCTTAAAACGGACAACGGAACTCTAAAGAAAAATCACTTGACATTACTCTTCGCGCGGATAAAGCAACAGTCGGTTATTTTACTCTAGTCAGCTATTCCAGATATTTTTTTACATTTTATATACCTACGATACAAACTTCTTCTTTATTTCTTTCTTTTCTTCTTCTTTATTTTTATTATAGACGATATAAACTTCTTCTAGCGCAATCTGCGTAGTAAATTAAGTTGCAAAAAACTCATGCAACGTATTTCACGTTAATAATAAGAATAAAAAGTGCTTTTTATTTCTATTGACATTTGTTGTAGATCATCAAACATTTTCTCTACGGATCTGATCAATTAATATTAATATATCAACATTGCTGCACATTTTTCGCTTACATCAGTGCCTTATTTTTTGTACTCATAACTTAGAAGTACCGTCCCCCAAAATCAGAAGCAATGAAGTGAACATCATTAATCTAAATTTCGCAACTCATACTGGATATGATAAATAAAACCGGCGTAAATGGTCCAAAGTTCCTGACACATTAAGCCACTTGTATGACCCAGACAGAGTAATCGAATGGTAGCGTACAAATATTCTTATTTTGGTAGTAATGCATTGGGGTGCTGAATTTATATAAACGCTAAGTTTAGCACACAAGCATAAATAGTTAATACATACATACAATAGCACACACGTCCAAAGCACACCCTCTTCCACCCGCACCTCGGGCAGTGGATTCCATTGCGCGTACTTATGTGCTATAAACTAGCATGTGCGTCACAAACATAATGTTTACCGATGTTACAGATTATCCCAGCTTAAAGGTCTCGCGCATTACACCAATTCGGCTTCTATCGAGTAAATGTTGAATTTTGAACAGTATTACTGTAGATTCAAAGGTTCTGGAAAGACAATGGAAAATATATATTATGTGTCGGTTTCGGGGGTTTTATCAGTACAAATTTCTGGCATAGTGTGGGCGTGAAGCGTGGGTAATCAAGCGAAGAGAAATACAATAATCGCGTTTTATTACTGTTCAGCACTATCACAGTCACAATTTACACAATTATAGTCAAGAATGAGGGCTGAACCCCCCAGTGGCCTCCAACCTCCCCTTATAGCCACCCCAAGCCTCGCATAATTCCTGGTCTGATTCTGTTACTGGTAAATCTCTTATCTGATTCTGAATATTATTTGCACATCGGGCAAACGAGACGAGTAACATTTCCTAAAGTGAAGGAACCGATCTCTACGACGGCCAAATAGTAAATGAGTCTCCATCCAGCGCCCCTCCACCAGCTAGGCTCTGTTGTAGCACGAAGTTAGCCGAGTATCGATTTCATCGGGACGGTGCTGCCTTCTCTCGGAAGTCGTGCCACATTTAGTTTTATTGTTAAATTACAAATATGTTTATTGTTAAATTACTTTTGTTTAAACATTATTAAATACGTCGAAGAATATTTTAAATTATATAGTTTTTAAACATAGTTAGCTTATCGCATGTAGTTTACTTGTTAGTGGTCGCGCGTTGCTATGATGTTCTATATTCCTTGATGGTAGCAATACTATCAATAATAATGGTGGTGTTAGTTTTCAATATGTATATCATAAATTTTTCTTGGCATTCATGCTCGAAATTCATTAAATTTTATATGTGGTCCATATTCGTTCCCTTCTTCATTTATAAAGTCCTTAATTGAATTGAAACCGTTGTCGTATTCAGAAGGCTTAAAAGTTGGCCTAAAGTCTTTCTTTTCTTTCTGTTCAGTTTTAATTTACATGTATCGAGAGATGTAAGGCAAGAGGTGTATCAGTGTTTTTCAAGCTGCTGTAGATTGAATTTAGATATCATCCACGCAAGCTGAATGCAACGTGTAAGAACCTAGCACCTATTTGGTTGCTGGGAAATACTGATATCTTTGAGGGTCTATCGTTCCCCAAAGATAAAGAGATGTAACATAAGATCAAGGAATATAACAAAGATGCATAGTCCGTACACACCGCTAACTGAACCAACAGAACTAAAGTCAATCTTAAGAAAATATGACTGCTTTCATGTTAGAGTCTAATTGTCTCAAAAACTAATAGTACTAATGCCGACAGCGCGTATGAAATTTCGTCGCGTGTACTGTCACGTCATATGATAATATCTGATCTATAAAACGTTATATCTGATGTAAATGGGCACGTGTTGCCGACTACTGCGTCCAGATTGTGGGGGTGTTGTGACGGTTTAATAATGACAACTGGGGGCTTTCTGACCCCCGTCCATGTTACGACGAACAAGGGTAACGACCCCACAGTTAAAAATGCTTCAACGCACTGCTAAAGTCGTCACGGAAGTGATTTTGTATTTAATTATTGGAAAAAATTGTTCTAATAGTAAGATATCAATTTTGTAGCGGTATCTTTGGACTCCAAGTGCGAAATATTTTATATTATAGTTTCGCTGTTTCACAACTGCCAAACATCCGCGGTAGCTCTAATTTTAAATACATAGGTATGTCATAAACTCATACCACCTCATGTCGCTAGGCATAATAGCAGCATACAAGTGTGCACCTTAGACTTCAAATTCTCATAAACATCCACAAATCGTATCACAACACAACCGGCCATCAGGCAGCAATCCATCACATCAATAATTGAACACGTTGCTGTGATGCAGTCATTACATACCGTGGGGGCAGAGGGGATATGCCCTCATATTGTATACAAGCTGATTGCCTCCACTCAGGAAATTTTGGCCCCTTGTTGTATTCCCGTCAGGAAAAACTAAGTGGCTTTATTAAACTAACAGAATCTGGTTCGTTAGAAAAAGAGAGTACTTTTATTTTGATAGAATTAACGAGGAGAATCTTTGCTTTAACCTTTATTGGTAATGGTAAAGAGCTTATTACATTTTCCTAAATTCAAAGACTAATTCGTCACACATTGCTTTATTAATCAAAAAAGCTCACTTTGTGTCCTGGTAAACCAGGACAGCAATGACTCTGCTCCAAAAGATCCTTAACCTATTGTCGCTTTAAGCATTTCCTCAGAAATGCCGGGCGCCTCTTGCTGGGTGATTTTCCTTTCGAAAACAAACCAAACTGTAATAGTTTAAAAATTACAACCACGCTTTTATCGTAGCTTTATCATCACTGGATATCATTATCACCTAAAACCAGATTACCTCTCAAGAAAAATCAAACGAGCCCAAACTCGATAGAGTTGTGTAGTTGCTATGGCTACCTTCCAGCTTCATAAACAGGCCAGCCTGTGGTCTGCAAACCAGGATGTCGTAGCATTATATTATTTGTTTATACAAAGTTTCATTTTAATCGAGCACCTAATAGTGGATCACTTTCAGTTACTACTAAGAACTAAGATTTGACATTGTACATAGACATGCGAAACTTCACTGATATGTCCTTGTACCTTATGGACCTAGGGGATGGGGTAAAACTCAAAGGGGAAATTTTGTGTACATTGATTATTGATTATTATGAATTTCATAATTTTGAATAGGGGGCACTTCAACAACGTGTTAAAGCACAAAAATATTTTTTTATAATTATTGTCTGTCTGTGTCTGTCTGTCTGTCTGTCTGTCTGTCTGTCTGTCTGTCTGTCTGTCTGTCTGTCTGTCTGTCTATCTGTCTGTCTGTTTGTCTGTCTTTCTGTCTGTTTGTCTGTCTGTCTGTCTGTTTGTCTGTCTGTCTATCTGTCTGTCTGTCTGTTTGTCTGTCTGTCCGGGCATCACATGAAAACCCTTGAACGGATTTCGATGAAAATTTGTAATGTTGTTACTTGTACTTTAGGTCATATTTTAGAAAACTTTTCATCCCGGGAAAGTAAATGGTTTAGTTTGGAAACAAAATGAAAGTTTGTATGGGAAAATTTTAAAACATCAACTGATTTACTTCAAAGTTGCAGCAACCATTCCTTGCTTAAATTGATAGAATATATATTTTCCAGTTTTTCATAATTTTGAATGAAAAAATACACAAATTAATGTGAATATTTTTTTATTTTTCAAAACTCGCTCCTGAAGGAATCCTTTGTGATTGTATCGTGGGTTTCAGTATTAAAGTAATAAATATTAGTACTTCAATATAAATTCACCATTTTCTTAATTTCGTTATACAAGATGTAAAAATAGGGTAAAACATAATTTCCGCGTGCGAAGCTGCGGGCAACAGCTAGTTTCAAAAATAATATTATACTATTACGCAGATTTTCAAAATCTAAAATACTTTTTGAGTCGTTCAACCGACAACCCTAATCGTAAGTTAGGTATTAGGTACCCCGGTAGTAGTAGTCGGATGCTTTAATATGCAACAATTGCAAATACGCTTCAACAATCGATCATGATTGAATGATTGATTTTTACTTTAGCCTTTTACTGCCTACATGGCGATACACGGAAATGACGTATGCCATCTCATTGATTGGCGTCCGCTAAAGAACTTCTTAAACAACTTCATTAATTTAGTCTTTAGGTTTGGTGTTTATAGCAATATCCGACCGATTAATAATTGATCACTGCCGCTCACAGACACCCGAAATAATATGCAACAATTGCAAATACGCTTCGCGACCATACTGACAATCGATCATGATTGAATGATTGATTTTTACTTTCGCCTTTTACTGCCTACATGGCGATACACGGAAATGACGTATGACATCTCATTGATTGGCGTCCGTTAAAGAACTTCTTAAACAACTTCATTAATTTAGTCTTTAGGTTTGATGTTTATAGCAATATCCCACCGGTTAATAATTGATCACTGCCGCTCACAGACACCCGAAACTCATGGTATCATCAACGCGTTGTTCATCAAAAAGAAAACGTGTACCACTTATCTTTTTGACTGCCTCTTCAAATCACGACTGGAGGAGATTTTTCTGATGGACAATTAGCGCGCATCAGGTGCGATTGTATTCGAACATCCGGATTCTAATAGCTACCTCGAGACTTCCTCCAAATCCATACAGGCAATTTTATAGTAACGATCTGTCAATACCAATGTATACTCGGGTAGAGTCAATTTGATTCCTAAGATTACCATTAACTTTGAAAATATTCGTGGAAGTAATTCGGTATTCCGAAAGTATTGCTAAAACTTTGAAAATTTTGGAAACATTCTAAATGTTTCATCTTTAGATAGCACTGACATTCACAAATCCCTAAAATGATTCACTTCTATTCCTGCAGTGTGATGAAAAGCTTCAATAATATGAGTAATAATTTTCGTTTCAGTTAAGCTGTACGCAAATTCATCCTACGCGTCTCTAGAATTTCTGATAATCGTTTTAAAATAATACGTTTGTAGTATCGTGTTTCAATTTAACTAACAACTATGTAGTGGAACAGTTAAGGTCACCACACCGTGGCAGTGCATTTCGTAACTGTCGACCGTTTAGCGTGACAATTTTCTCGCTTCAGTGCCTCCTACAAATTAACAAATTAATATAATTTGTAGAAGTTCTTTTATAATCGTTTGCTACTTATATTGTAATGAAAAACCAGGATAAGATGCAATATTTGCAATACTGCACTACACCGTCGCGGCTATAGTTAACGCCGGTCTTAAGTGCTCGACATGGTATTGTAACAGTTTACAAGGAAAGTGTTCTTCCCAGTAATTGCTATTCACAACTGGTATAGGAAAGTGCAGTGTTTACGTAATTATAAGCAATTTTTCTACAGAGTACTTTGTAGGAAATTATAGGTTTTGTTCGAATAAACATTACTCTGACGCACTGATTCTTGCAACATATTGTGTAAATAGAAGTGCACCTACGGAAAGGTAGCACTAAAGACGTCTCTGATAAGTTGCCGCTCAAAATGAAACCGGAAACCCTTTTTTACGGACTATCTGTTATCGTATAAAAATAGTATTTATGACAGCAGTTTAACCAATAACAAACAGTTTAAGAAACTGATCTGTCGTAAATAAAATGTACCCTAATTTCACTTTGCATCAACAACGGAACAACCCTTTGCTCGTGAGAAATACGTCAATAATGGAATGGTACTAACTATTAATAACAACCGATAAATCGATAGTACGCCTCGACGATTCGACAACCATAAGATGGAGTTCACTGGCTCGTGACTAATGTGGAGAAGACGGGGAATCTATTCACAGTATTCTTCGTAACTACTATGTAGGTACTGTGGTGTAAGGTAGTCGGGCGCGACTATTCTGTCAAGTGTGATGCTTAGCGATATTTATTGAGGGGGCTACCGTACGTATTTTAATGTTGCGGATATACGTATCATAGGGGGGACTCACACGTACAAAATCTTTAGATTGTAAACTATTAAATCATGGAGCAATTGCAATGATTTGAATTGAAGACGTTGTTTACTGTTTTTTTTAAAGAAATGGTAGGTAGGTCTTTGTTGATATACACTGGATCGCAAAGAAAAAGTATCGGTCAGAAAATCTTCAATATCTTCAAAAGTACCTGACTTAGCTTTATGAATTAAGGACTAAATTAAAAAATATTTCAATGTGCTTAAATAAAAATAAAAAAATGGATTCAAGCTTTTTATTTTTAATAAAAATAATAAATGTCAAATAAATAAAAATGCGTGGTTTTCCAGTACTTTCGTAAATGTTACGGATAAGTAAGGTTACAGATGTGCCGTTTTCACGTATTTTAGTACTTTGTGTTGCCTCCGCGAGCTCGCAATACTGCTGTTATGCGATTTGGCATACTTTCTACTAGGTTTTTGAGGCGATGCTGCGGAATATTCTGCCATTCCTCTATTAGAGCTTCTCTCATTTCACGCAGCGTGATTGGCGGCGGATTCCGCTGACGTACACGTCGTCCCAGTTCGTCCCATGCATGCTCAATGGGATTTTAGTTTAAGCTGCATGCTGACCACTACATGTGTATCATACCGACTTCTTGAAAATAGGCAAATACTATCTGAGCTGTATGCGGGCGGGCCTTGTCTTGCATAAAAACGTCATTCTCGCCCATGTCCACTAAAAATGGACCAACGTAGTCATTCAGAATTTCAGCGACATTTATCTTTCTGCAGTTAAAGAATCTCCGCTGTATGGTACTTTTTCTTCTATACAGGCTTGGTTATAGCGCTCTCCCGGTTTTCTGTACACTCTTTTCCTCCCGTCGTGCTTGTTTGAACAGAATCTAGACTCGTCTGAAAACATAACTCTTGACCAGTGATTCAGAGTCCAATTTTCGTGTTCTCTAACTCAACTTTGAGTTTCTGTGGTGTCTTTCTAGTTTTGGGCCATTTGCAGGTTTTAATGGCTTTAAATTTGCTTCAGCCAGATGCCGCATTACTGTATCCGTACTCAGATTGTTTCCTCCAGCTCGTGATTGATAAAATTCTTTACTTCAACAGACGTAAGAGAGTGATTTCTCAAAATTGTTGACCCCATATAGCGATCCTCCCGCGCCTTCGTGCACGTTGTTCGGCCTGTTCCTGGTCTTCGAAGATTGGATCTAGTTTCATGGAAACGCTGGAGTACTCGCTGAACTGTAGAAAGAGTCACACCAACAGTTCTCGCTGTATTTCGCTGACTGTGCCCATATTCAAGCATTGTCAAGATTCTTCAGGGGTTAACGGCATGATGACTTCAGAATAATAAAATTTATAAGACAGAGACACCATATTTATAACAAACGCGAAACAATTGATTTGAATTTTTTTGTACTAAATTCAAAAACGACCATTATTTTACATTTTCAGGTTTTTGTACAATTATCAAAAAAAAGGTTTTATATATTATTTTATGTGGCATTAAATATTCTTTAATTTAGTCTTTATTTCATAAAGCTAGGTCAGGTACTTTTGAAGATATTGATGATTTACTAACCGACTATTTTTCTTCGCGGTCCAGTTTATTTCAGACTTTTTAATCAATCTCTTAAATTTTATTACATTTTTTTTAATTAAAATTTAACAAGGTAATGTCATTTTTGTATTCCTACCGACATGATTTTTTAGCTTTTTACGAACCAGTCGTACGATCTGATATCAATATTTTTTCTTTGCTTTTTTGTACCTAATTAAAATGTTTTTGAGGTTTCATTAAATATATTTCTTATGTTGTAATATTTCATGATTATTTTATTTACTGGCATAATGCTTCCGACCGTGGCTTTGTTCTTTTTGGATATGGCTGAAGAGAAAACGACATTGACACTTCATTGTTATAAAATAAATGTTGGATGTTTTTCGAAATATTCTATTGAAATTTTATTCACTTGCTTGGCAGTATGACATCTATTGTGTGGTATGACAGCTTATATTTTCTGAAAACATATTGCAACACAATGTGTTTAATACTGAAAAAGAAATTAGTAAAAAATCGAATATTTATGAATTCTTTTTTTTACCACTAAACAAATAAAAAATAAACGCTTGCACAATCATGGGCCTCAAGGCCCCGCTGTAGGTTTTTGGAAGGAAGTTGCTTATCGCGCTTTGCGAAAGGGGGCTAGATGGAAAATTTGGTAACGACACTTTTTGCCGTTGTAGTTTTTTTTACATAGAAAGCAAGCCAGAGTACTAGGATAGCAAAAACATGCAAGCGAGTGTGCCAAAACAAATCTAAGGTATTAAATTTCGTGAGAAATAAGATTTGTTTTGGTCCACTTGCTGCATGTTTTTGCTATCCTAGTACTGACTGCAAGGAACTTCGTTCCATCCGGGTGTCCCTTGACACCTCTCAAGTTTTTTTTTTACCTGTGTCGCGGGAGGCATGGACGACACATATAACACATCACAATCAGACCCATGACCCAAGTACAAATATTTATCTGTCATATAAATATCTGCCCCCGCCGGGAATCGAACCCGGGACCCCTCGCTTCGCAGGCAGGGTCGCTACTAATTACACATGGCTACAACAGGGTCGTTTTCTCTCTAGTGATTGGTACGATAAGGTCTAAAATACATAAATACATAGATGTACATTGTTGTTGTATGAAAAAATAACTTTAGTCTGTTGCTTAATTATGTCTACGACCAAAATATAGTTTGAAATTAATACAAAATTATTATATTCTTAGAAATAAGAAGAACATTTTTTTCAAGATGGCGTCACTACCCTATATAAGGAGCAACGATGGCGGGCCTCGGACCATTTTGCCGCTGAACACCTTAGTGAAAACTCTGCCCGAATAACCATTCGTAATTCCGTGATTAAAAATTGTGTGATGTCGAATCTCATTAATTTATTAAAAATAATTATTAAATTCTTGTAATCGTGATTTTGCTCATTAAATCTTTTTTTTATGTTTTATGATCTTTTGTTTCTAACATCAGAAGTGGGATTCGTGGGCCATTAACCGCCAGTGCCACATCTGACTTTTATAATTATTTTATTATCGGGCATAGTTTTGCACAATGCCTCCTGATAGGCAACGCGGCAATACAAAAGGGAGACGCCGTGCGCGGACCCCGTCACCTGCTAACCAAATGGAGGAGATTTTGAAGAGGTTACAGGCACTCGAAGAAAGAACACGTGCTGGCACCGAGCCACGCGCGCAGTCGGAAGTGAACACGGAGGTCGGTGATGCCTTGGCGTTACCGCGAGCATCGCCACGTGCAGAGGCGCGGTCACCGACGACCGCCTGCACCACACCAGCGCCAGGCACAGCAGCCCCGGCATCTGAGAGCGGGCATGCCGTCGCCGCCGCCGCAACACCGCCACATCGAGGCGATATGAGTAACGCTGCTGAGCGTTTATTGGAAGCCATTAACTCTCTCCCGGTGAGATCGAATCAATATTTTGTTTCCGATTTTGACCCGGGTGTTCATGACGTCGACACGTGGTGTGATGAAGTTGACAGAGCTCGTAATTTGAACCGTTGGGACGACAGTGAATGCTTTGCTCGTGTAGGGAATTGTTTAAAGGGTGAGTCTCGCACCTGGCTCAGCCAGTGGACAAGCACCAATCGTACATGGTCAAACTTTAAATTAGAATTAAAATCTCTTTGTCCACGCAGTGTCGATGTCGCGAGCATTTTATATGATGTGATGTGTGCAGAGTCTGACAAATACTCCACTTTTGCGGAATATGCACGTAAATCTTTGCTAAGGTTGCGTATAGTTAAAGGATTGAGTAGTGAACTATTAACGGCAATTATTATAAGAGGTATCACAGACCCACAAATACGGGCTTCTGCCATGAACGCCAAATTAACCCCCGAAAACATCGTGGAGTACTTGTCAAACTTTGTAAATTGCGGTACATCTCAAGCAGGTGCCAGTAGGAGGAGTTATCATCACGTACCAAATCGATTTAAACCTTTCCATAATCAAAATAATTTAAAACGTAAACCTTCCGATTCTAAACCTATTAAATGTTATGAGTGTAGCAAGTTTGGTCATAAGAGTATTAGTTGCCCCAAGCGTGCAAAAACTGTTTCAGGAATTACTACTGACAGCCCTACGTTAGTAACACCCGCGGTTGATAAGTGTACTTTCTGTAAAAAGATCGGTCATTCGGAAAGTGTATGTTTTGCAAAAGAACGCGCAAATTCAAGAAATAAGAACGGTATTAATTTTTGTCGCGAGAACGAGGGTATTGCTAAAAATCTCGACGTTATTGCTGCCGTAATATTGGGGGTACCCGTTGACATATTAATCGATAGCGGTTCGTGCGTTTCATTATTATCTTTAGACTTAGTTAAGTATTTTTCATGTCATATAAAAACAACGTATCGGTTATTACGCGGCCTAGGTGGCACGGAAGTAGAAGTAAATTCCTTTGTTACGTTGCCTGTGGAGCTAAATGATATAACTTTAGAGGTGGATTTTTATATCGTCGAAAGTAAATATCTGAATGTCCCTGTGATTATCGGTACGGATGTCCTTAACAGGAAAGGTGTCGCGTATATAAGAACCGGTGACTCTCAACGTATAGTACATAGTGCAGCGCATAACGTTTCTCAAGTAAGTGAAACTTCATTTTTTGATAAAATAAACACCCCCGTCACTGGTGTTGATAAACGACGCTTAATAGATGTATTGTCGAAGTATTCGGATTATTTTCTGACCGGTACAGCTACTACTACCGTGAAAGACAGTGAGATGCAAATTAAGTTAACCAGCGATATTCCCGTGTACTATCGGCCATATAAGTTGTCTCACGATGAGAAGTTACGTGTCCGCGTTATTGTTAAAGACCTATTAGACAAGGGTATCATACGTGAATCAGATTCAGAGTACGCCAGCCCCATATTACTCGTCAAAAAAAAAGACGGTTCTGACAGGATGGTAGTGGACTATAGAGCCTTAAATCGGATTACTGTAAAAGTAAGGCATCCTTTGCCCCTGATTAATGATCATGTAGATAGGTTAGGCGCTGCTAGGTGTTTTAGCGGATTAGATATGGTTTCTGGCTTTCATCAGCTACGTGTTAGCGAGGAGTCTATTCATAAAACCGCGTTTATTACTCCAGAAGGACACTACGAGTATTGCAAGATGCCGTACGGACTTGCAAACGCCCCTGTTATTTACCAGAAAACCATAACTAAAACGTTAAAGTCATTCATAGAAGCTGGACAAGTCCTTGTATACATTGATGACGTGCTGTTACTGACTGACACCATTGAAGACAATCTCAGATTACTTGATTTAGTATTAAAAACTTTGACGGAAGCAGGCTTCTCCATTAATTTAAAAAAATGTAATTTTCTTACAAGTGAAGTAGAATATTTAGGACGTATCATTAGTCGTGGTCAGGTACGGCCGAGTCCACACAAAATCGAAGCATTAGTTAAGTCCCCGAGACCGAGTAGTGTCAAGCAGGTTCGTCAGTTTTTAGGTTTAGCGGGCTATTTCCGGCGATACATTCCTGGGTACGCTATCAAAACCGCTTGTATCGCAGCGTTAACTAGAAAAGATGCTAATTTTCATTGGAGCGATGAGCATGAAAATGCACGACAAGAAATTATCTCACGTTTAACCGATGAACCTGTATTGGCAATATTCGATCCCGAGCTGCACACGGAACTTCACACCGATGCGAGTTCCATAGGTTACGGCGGTATACTCATGCAGTTACATAGCGATGGGTGTAGGCGAGTAGTTGCGTATTTTAGTAAGTTAACAGTCGGTGCGGAATCCAAGTACCACAGCTATGAGTTGGAGACCCTTGCCGTCGTAAAATCGTTACAGCATTTTCGACAATATTTAATTGGTAAACATTTTATAATTATTACGGACTGCAACGCGTTGAAAATGACTCAGCGCAAAAAGGATCTCCAACCCAGAGTTGCAAGGTGGTGGATCTACATGCAGGACTTCGATTTCACTTTAGAGTATCGTAAAGGGCTCCTAATGTCACATGTAGATTACCTAAGCAGGAACCCTGTCAATGTTGTTGATATTGTTCAGAAGCCTCAAAATTGGGCACAGGTAGCTCAGGCGGGTGACGAAGAAACGTTGACGTTGTTAGAAAAACTAAATAACGGCGAATTAGATAGTAGTAGGTATGTGAAACGTAATGATCTCTTGTACTACAAATACAATGTTACGGGCGAACAAACGCGTTTCTTATGTTATGTTCCGAAGGCCTTTCGTTTGAGCTTACTACGTGTATTCCACGATGAGCATGAACACTTAGGTATTGACAAAACTATTGATTTGATTTTGCGACACTTCTGGTTTCCCGGGATGAGACAATTTGTTATCAAATACGTGACGCATTGTGTTGTTTGTATTTCGCACAAACATGTGCCTCGAGCACCTTTGCAGCCAATAAGCTCATGGCAAAAGAATACGGAGCCGTTCGATACAGTACACGCCGACGTCCTTGGCCCTTTGAAGGAGTGTAATGGATTTAAATATGTTTTAATTATTGTTGACGCGTACACGAAGTACTGTCTATTGTATGGTCTACAAAGACAGGATTGTAACGAGCTGAAACGCGTCATGACTCAAACTATTTCTCTGTTTGGCTGTTTCAAACGTTTGATATGCGATCGGAGCCGAATGTTCGATAATCACGAATTTATCAAGTGGATAACGGATTACGGGGTTGAGGTGCATTTCATTACTCCCGAAATGCACCAAGAGAATGGACAAGTGGAACGATATTGCCGGACAGTTCTAAATATGATAAGGGTTGAAGTAAATTATAATAAGAATGATTGGACAAAAGTTTTGTGGAAATTACAATTAATTTTAAATATTACTAAACATAAAACTACGCAGTGTTCAGCTTTGAACCTTCTAATCGGTACCGAGTCTACTACGCCAGTTGTCAACTCCTTGATAAGAGATATTACTTGCGAGGGTACGAGCCCTAACAGGGAGGCTATGCGCGAGCTTCGACGTCAACAAGTTGGTGTCCTTCTTGATCAAAATAAAGAAAGTCAAGACTCATACGTGAACAAAAATAGAAATCCTCCGAAGCAATTTAAAATCGATGATTTGGTTTACGTTATTAAAAACTCCCAAAGTACTGGCAAATTAGACAGTGGTATGCGCGGTCCATATAAAATTATTAAAATCCTCCCTAACGATCGCTACGAACTACAACTGTTGGCTGGATCGTACGGAAAGACAAGTCAAGCTGCTGCTGGGTACATGGTGTTGTGGCGTGGAGAGTGGACTCCAAGCACTTGTGCAGGATTTTTTGAAAGTTACGATGAGGTGACCACTGATGACATGGCTGATGATGGAGACGGTGCTGGTCCATCTTCAAGGAGTTAGCAAGGGTTGCGAGGACGCTGCCCCGTCAGGAGAGGCCGTCTTAGAAATAAGAAGAACATTTTTTTCAAGATGGCGTCACTACCCTATATAAGGAGCAACGATGGCGGGCCTCGGACCATTTTGCCGCTGAACACCTTAGTGAAAACTCTGCCCGAATAACCATTCGTAATTCCGTGATTAAAAATTGTGTGATGTCGAATCTCATTAATTTATTAAAAATAATTATTAAATTCTTGTAATCGTGATTTTGCTCATTAAATCTTTTTTTTATGTTTTATGATCTTTTGTTTCTAACAATATTGTTTTAATAGCGTATTTTATTACAAACAAATCTTCATGAGGAAGTTATGAAATATGATACAAAACTTTCTTGCAATGACGTCAATGCTCAGAATAAAACTACATAGTATAATCGCGAATTCAAATCTGGGTCACAACATTAAATCCAAGGTTTTCTTTATTTACAGATAGATCTCGTTACAAAGTTAATTTTAATTTTTTTTATGTGTAACTAAACGTTATGCTGCTACGATGACCGGGATATTTTTTCAGTTTCTGTAACATTTTAAAACATACCATGATATTTTATGTATAAAAAAGGTAGATATGCCAAGAGGGCGCTGAAATTGAGGCAGTCGAATTTAGTCATGTGTAACGATTTCACTAAGACATTTAACAGCTTCCTTTCAGTGATTGAGTCTAAAGTTGTCATCGAAAACTGAACCTTGCAGTGTATGAACATAACATACTCTTATCTATAGTAGAATATCTTTGAAATCATAGAAGATAGGGCCTGTAGACTGGACATTAGACAGTAGACCAGACAAGACCCGAAGCACGGCTGATAAAACTCCATTATCGTACGATTTTCCGGAAAGTTGTAAAAATCATGAGCTATCAATTGATGATCGCTTGGAATCAACGTTGTTTTGTATTACGAGAAGCACTTAATGGACTGAATCTTATCCATTAAATCTGTTGTCTTACAAGTTTTTTTACAGATAGTTATTTAAAGATGTATTGGATTGCAAAGTAGGCATACTAAATTAGTAATACTTAGTCTGGCCATAAATACTGTTACAATTAAAAATAAACAAAATATTACATTTGAATTTGGAATCTATCATTTTTATATGATTGTTCATTGAGTTTTCTCATTTTGGCGCCAATACATTGTACAATATTTTGCGATATTAAAATGGAGTGGGGTGATAAAGAGAACAGAATCGCTGTGATTGCATTACACAAAGTAGGTATGGAGCCAAATGCAATTTTTAAAACTCTCCATACGCTTGGTATTAGTAAAATGTTTGTGTCCCGGGCTATTAATAGGTACAATGAGACCTCCTCTGTTTGTGACAGAAAAATATCTGGCTGTCCACGTAGTGTTCATACCAAAAAGGTGGTCAAAGCAGTAAGGGAAAGAATTCGAAGAAATCCTGTCCGAAAGCAAAAGATTTTATCTCGGGAGATGAAGATAGCACCTAGAACCATGTCGCGTATTTTAAAAGATGACTTAGGACTTGCAGCCTATAAGAGACGTGCTGGTCATTTCTTAACTGATAATTTAAAAAAGAATAGGGTGGTAAAATCGAAACAACTACTGAAGCGGTACGCAAAGGGAGGTCACAGAAAAATTTTGTTTACGGATGAGAATTTTTTTACAATTGAGCAACATTTTAACAAACAAAATGTCCGTATTTATGCACAAAGCTCTAAGGAAGCTTTCCAATTAGTCGACAGGGTGTAACGTGGGCACTATCCGACTTCAGTGATGGTTTGGTGGGGTATTAGCTATGAAGGAGTGACTGAGCCATACTTTTGTGAAAATGGTATCAAAACATTGGCACAAGTTTATTAAGATACCATTCTTGAGAAGGTAGTGAAGCCCCTTAACAACACCATGTTCAATAACTAAGAATGGTCCTTCCAGCAAGACTCGGCGCCGGGTCATAAAGCTCGGTCTACGCAGTCTTGGTTGGAAACGAACGTTTCGGACTTCATCAGTGCTGAAGACTGGCCGTCGTCTAGTCCCGATCTTAATTCGCTGGATTATGATTTATGGTCAGTTTTAAAGAGTACGGCTTGCTCTAAACGCCATGACAATTTGGAGTCCCTAAAACAATCCGTACGACTGGCAGTGAAGAATTTTCCCATGGAAAGAGTGCGTGCTTCTATTGATAACTGGCCTCAACGTTTAAAGGACTGTACTGCAGCCAATGGAGACCACTTCGAATAAGCTTTTTATATTTTTAATTGTTTTATATTTATGTATTAAACTAACACACTGTAAAAGTAATAAATGTTATTTGCAATAGAAAAAAAATGTTTTTCTTTGTTTCAGTATTTATGGCTAGACTAGGTATATTCTAGGATTTCTGTCGGAAGGCATATTTGCCAGGCGTAGACAACACAAATGCAAAAGCAAATATGTAACAACGCTCGGCTCTATTGCGGCTCTATGGAATAATTCCTTCATTCCTTTGAGTTGTATCTTTTCACTCAAGCGAGGTTATTAGGTTATTAATTAAGAGAGCACACGTACTTATATGTTTCTATTTGCGTCATTATTCAGACAGTATTTTACCAAACAAAATGATGATATTCTGTATTTGATGAGTGTTCACGCACGTAACTTAAATATGTGAGTATCATAAATATATTTTGCCAGCTAATTCGGGGAATCTCTTTCGGGGAATTCGGTGAGTCTCTTAAGAATTTAATGTAACAGAATTTAGGAATAATTCCCGAATAACTGGCAAATAAATACACGAGGCGAATCGTAACTGACACTTTATTTTTGAATTAATAGTACTTGAGCATGAATTATCACAGTTGATTTGGTGGGCGCTAGTTAACTATAGTTATTTAAGATGACATCTTAACAATAATAATATTACGTAGGTACTCTAAAATTTACTTACTCGATAATGGTTTGTTAAAACCATCTTCGACTTAAAAATCATTTCATACCATGTCTAGGTAGTACGTAGCTATACGACAGGGACTCCAATGAAACCATTTCAGTCAATAAAAGTATTGTCACGTTTGCATAATAACATACTGTATGTGGTCAACGCCATTCTTGAACAAGGTTTGAAAGACAAGATAGAGCATACTAAATATCGTAATTATAGGTGTACCAGAATCTGATGGCAAAATGGGGTAATTAAAATTGGAGACGCAACACTCCCTAGCGTTGGGGAAATTTGAATAAAACTTCTTGATCATTGATATTTTTATCATAGTGTTAGTTTCATAATAGGTTACATTAAAAGTCTGGTTTAATACCTTCAGATAAAATACATAAAAGACAATGTTAATAATAATACATAAAAGACAATGTTAATAATAATACATAAAAGACAGTGTTAATATTTAATGTTATAATTGAGTATAAGAGTGACTAGATAATTTATGCTACAACAGTTTAAATTTTTCCATCTGTATAGGTATATTGGTATTTTTGATGAAGAGAATAAATAGATAAGTTTCAGTGATGTGAACTTGCGTGATATAAATTTTCACGTCATAATATATATACAACATTTTTGCAAGCTTTAATTTGTAACAATGTTTGTATTCTTCGTTTCATTTATTTTAATATCATTTGCAAATCTATTTACCTATAAAGAAATCATAATTAGATTAATTACTAAGAAAATATAATCAAGAAAACAAAGTATCAAAACGAGTCAATCCTACGAGATGGATAATATTAATATTGTAGATTGTCGTTTTTTAATACACCTTTTTTCTCACATGTTTTTCGATAAACATTGAAAATAATATTACTGGTTTGTGATCGTAAAGGTTTTTTTCGGTATTAATCGAAAATAATCATCACTTTAGAAAAAGAAAAAAAAAACCATACAACTCTTTTTTGACTTAACAATTTGATATAGTTTTAATAATTTTCATTGCCATATTAAAAACCCTTTTTTCTGCTTGTCAAAAATGCCATGAGATTCTGGTACACCTATAATTCATTTTGGTTTAAAATCAAAAGTGAAACCACAGACACTATATAGGTACATGTCTGTGAGTGAAACGTTTATTTTCGGTATAAGGCATGCAAGAATTTTTTGTACGCATGGTTTCGATATGTCTTATATTATATTAGTAATGTAATAAAATGTAATGTCTTAGTAATAAAATGAATTCCAGGAATGAATTTACAGATTCTTCAAACGCCTCTGCTCATTCATAAAATGATGCTGAAACAAATTTACGAACTGAATCAATATAACATGACACATATCCAGTCATTGAGTGGTGGGTGTTATTACTCATCTTCAAAAAGTTCGATACTTCCAGAAATCACCATGCTATAAAGTAAATGATCTTCCACATTTACGAGTGGGTAGTAAATTTTAGAATTAAATCATTGTTAAAGTTTGAAAGAACTTGTGCCGTAAACGCAAGATTCTTGGGAGCTCTGAAGGCATAGACGGTCATCAAAAAGTTCCATGTCGACAATTAAAAACCTTGATAATCCAGAGTCCAATGAACTAAAATTACAAGTGCGTTCATAGAACTTTCATTAACTACCTTTATTACGACGCTAACAACATCGCACAAGTATTTTGATGTTATAAAACGAGCATTAGAAAGACGTATACCATTATTTTCCTACAGTTTAGTGTTCCGAATGTGCCACTTAAAATTTATAGTTTCTCCCATCAATTTATTTGTCCCTTTATTTTCAACTCGTAAAATCTTTCATTGAATCCATTTCAGGTTCTCGCGTCGTAAAATCTGCTCTCCTTTGTGGGCCCTGATCTGACCACATTTTTATATGAGTTTGATGGATGTATAAACACTTTTGGAGTTCCCGAGCACCCTGTAATCTATACTCATTTTACGATAGCAGAGTTGACGATAAGGTGATTGTGTTTATTGGGACGAATAAAAATTACATTTTATTTGTTGCAGGTAATATTTTACTGATGCTGTGCCCGACCTGGCGTTTACAAGAGGCAAAAGAGTAGAATTATGGTCTGCACAGAACCCGTTGTAATTATTTTAATGTTTTGTGCGTGTTATGTGTAAACGTTTTCTATTTTAGGCAGATATTATTTCTTTTAATATAATTGATTCTCTTTAAAGCAATGATAATAAGTTTTAGAAGTCTAGAGATCTTTTGTAACTTCAAAATCCAGATTAGTTAACAGCTCAATATTCAGAACTTCTTATCCTACTATCTATATATATATATATAACTATGTATATATACTTATTTAACTTATAGGACTCCTTAACACCAGTCCAAACTTCGCTGCCTTGGATCTATTTGCAAACTGCCAGCTCGAGGTAAACTAGTGTTTGAATTAATATTTAAGTGCCGATCCATCTAGTACGTAAGACTGATTTGTTTAGGCGAATATTAATGCCTTCAGTTTGCCACCAATAGCAGTCATTTGCAGAAATTCAGACATTTTAAATTTACTGTATTATAATTTGTATTGTAATTTATTGTTACCTTGGAAGGTGGCAAAGGTATCTCTTAATTAACTGAAGTTGATTTTTACATCGTTTGCTTTTACAAATATGTAATTTATGGTCAACTGTTTTTTATTTATGTAATTGGAAAGAGAATACAGACAATGAGAGTTACGAGTAACAATATGTTATGGATGCAAGAGCTTGATATTGAGATGGAACTCCTTATACGTTTCAATTGGGTTGTGTCGTAGGTAATCTATGCTAATATATAAAGAGGAAAGATTTGATTTTTTGTTTGCATTGAATAGGCTCCGAAACTACTGAACCGATTTGAAAAATTCTTTCACTGTTGGGAAGCTACAATATCTCCGAGTAACGTAGGCTACATTATATTTTCAAAAAAATTAGGGATCCTTAATAAAACTCCAATAATGTAACCCAAGGTGTAAAAAAATAAGAAAACCGAAGTAAAGCGAGGGCGGTTACTCGTTATATATTTTCGACTGGTAAGGTGGTATGGTAGGTATCAATGTGGTTCAAATATACACTTCTTCCCCATCATCTTTAACAAATGCCGTATCTAGATGATTTTTATCCTTTGTATTACACAACAAATTAATCTTTTTCTTTCTGTTAAACATTGACTTCAACCTACGCGGCGTCCCACAAGGCTGTATTTTAGTACCGGTATTGTTCATTTCATATGTTTTATCCCCTTCACGTTCTAGTTTATTGGTGAATTAGAACGAGACGACTGTATCACCGTAATAAAATGTAATTTGTCCGAGTGTGTTGGCGGACTGAGCGGGCAGGTGCGTGGGGAACTGGTCAAGCTCTCGTTGTCCTATCTTGATTTAGTTAAAGCTTTAGAGAAAGTGATTGTGTTACATAAGGATTAAATCACTGAATAATGAATATATTGAAGGTCCTTCAAATGGTAGACAACTCTAAAATTTTATAATGACACTAACTTTTGCCCGCGGTTTCGCCCACGGTAGAGTGGTTTCGAAACGAAATTTTCAATTAATTAATTTAGATTTATATTATGCCCGTGGCTTCGCGCGCGTGGAAATCGATCTTTTACAAATCCCGCGGAAACCCTGAACGTTCCCGGGATAAAAGAGCTTATGTGTTAATCCAGGGTATAGAAATTCCAAATTCCCGTTCCAAATTTCAGCCAAATCGGTTAAGTAGTTGTGGCGTGATTGAGGAACACACATCCAAACATTCAAACAACTTCACAAACTTTCACATTTATAATATTAATATTATAACAGTTATTTTCATTGGTATACATATGGAAAAACTTGATAGAATAATGTGCTAGTTTTTACTCAGTTAATAAATATTAAATAAGGCTGCATTTTCATTGGTCGTTTGGGCTCACGGGGTGCGGTAGATTTGCGTGAGACAGACACAAATGAGACATCACGAATAGCCTTGGCTCCAAAGGTACAAATTGGATTTTGGAGCAGCCGGAAATCGAATAGGACCTGGAACCTGGGACCCTTGCTTTGCCTACTAAGTACTACATTTGGAGTTATACTAATTTTATTTTGATTTATACATGCTTATGTGTTCACTAACCGAAATCAGGAATTGTTCCTATTACAATTTTATAAATAGTTTTCAACTAAATCATTAAATACGTTGAATTTATTTTATAGCAGCAGATATACCACTTAAGTTCAGTAACAGAGAATATTCCATTAATTTGCCTTAAGTATTTTAATTGTAAGAAATAAATCTCGTGAACTATACCACTATAGATTTCTTTAAGATGTCAGTTTAAGCGCATATAAATTATGAAAACAGACCGGCACTATTCTTATCAGGCTGACGGCCGTCGTAAAAATATATTTATCTCGCTGACAAATGTTGGACGAGCCTTGTTAAGGCACAATAACCGGTTCGAATCCCGGTTACTACAGTCGGAGGCGAGGACATACTCTGAAAATAGTAACAACTATTATGGAACTGCGGCTTCGTCTGTTAATAGAAATATTTTTACAATTAATTCAAAATTATAAATTGCGCCATTAAGTTCATATTTATGATAATGAAATGAAAATAATAAATTCGTCTGTATTTGATGATTGAATCTCAGAATGTTTGTAGTTTTTCTGTTCGTGAAAATTACATTTTGTTATTACTAATTTGTAGTGTCCGACCGAAGCAAAAAAGCACCTTCGGCCAAATCTTCGGCTTCGGCCAAAAATTTGCCGAAGGTTTGGCCGAAGCCGAAGGTTTGCTAGTTGTCAAATATTGAAATTTACTGAACGATGCTAGAGCGAGACGGAGAGTGTGTAGAGCAGCAGAGTTTCGCCGCGCCGCCGCACCGGCCCAAACGATTAACGAATCGCAGTTAGTAAACTAAACGAGTCAAAACAAGTTTGAGAGCGCGTCTTAAAATCTAATAAGTATCTAATAAATTAAAAAAAGTGACTGATTATTTGATTATTTTTGTTAAAATTACTTTAAGTAAATAAATATTTAATTAACATTGTATATTTGAAACTTTTATTTTTGACAATATTTTATTACCTACTTGTATATGTTGGTCACTCGGCTCGTTATTGGGCTAAATCTCTAAAGCTCTCACAATATGTATCTAGTATATTCTGAGATCAAAGTAACTATCGTATTTCTCAAGGTCAATGACACCTTCGGCTTCGGCTTCGGCTTCGGCCGAAGGTTTTGGTGAATACCGATTAATCGGCTTCGGCTTCGGTTTCGGCCAGAATTGCACCTTCGGTCGGACACTACTAATTTGTGGAAGTATTTTGCTGACCTCTTTTAAAATTTTGGTTTTAATTCTTTTGAATACTTAAATCTGAGAAACGATGTAAAACTATGTAATAATATGCACATAAAATATACCAGAAATAGAACTTGTACTTGGATCGTTGGATCGGATACATACTTGAATCAGTTGTAACCTTGTAACAACTACTACAAACATAAACATGGCTTTGCAAAATATGAAACGTATAAACCACAGACGTAAACTAAATCGCAAGACGTCTTATCCCATAATCTACAAATACACAACTCAATTACAAGGCTATTTTTTCTCCAGGAATATATTTTACGTACGGACAAGTAAGTAAAATTTATATATTGCTATCAGGATGTATCATGACGCCCATAATTGAATTGTAAGAACTGGTTCCCTCGGGATGTAACCCGGGTTGCTTCGTAATGTACCAGTGCGCCTTGTTTTATTATAGCACGCCTTTCTACCTGTTAGGCAGTCAGCGTCGTATACGAAGCCCTAGACTTCATCCTTCCTGCCCTTATGTCATAAGTTCCTTATATCTCATTAATTTTATAGGTTTCCTTCATTTTTTGTTTTCTGTAGGTGCCTGTTTGCTGTATCGGCTTATCGTTTACTTCGAAATTTTCTATCTCGTTTTATGTTTCGGCGACTGATTTTGTTTTGAGAGTCAGTTCTGTCTTTCTTCTCTTTTCTTTTCTGGCAACTTATTGGTGATGATATCGGTGTTACCGTGTTATCATTTGGTGTTGTATGGACAATGCCCATGAGGGCACGGTGACTACTCCAGGAGCTTGTCTACTCGTTTGTCTACTTCATAAAAAGTACAAATAGAAAACAATTAATGTTTGTGGTAGTAATTTAAGTACATAGTTCAATTGGTTACTGTGCTAAAGCTAGAGGCACCTTTTAGGTGGAGACTGAGGAATAAAAACTGTTTTGTTAAAAAAAACTAATTGTGTAAGAGTGCGATGGCCTCAGGGTTTGTGAGGTTATCGCACTATCTATAGAAGAGGAATTGCCGGTCAGTCGGCATCGCTATCCGGATGGTTTAGATGCTTACCGGAAGGGAAACGACGACTAAGTATTATTCAAGCCTTGATTAGCGAAAGGTCGCAGTTTACTTTTAATTAACGAAGAAATCTGTTACAGGCAGATAAATAACAATCGATCTTCCAGAAAGCAAGGTGTTTAAGCAGGTTATGATATATCAAGGCCCTGGATGTCAGATAAATCAATTTCTGGAATCGTAAAAGAAACATAAAATGTAGAAGCCTTCTAAAATAAGACGTAGCAATACTTTTGCTTTTTATTTTTACCGTGACGTTTAATTAGGAGTCTCTCATACACACCAAGAAACTATGTCATGAAGTGTATTAACAAATTCATAATGAACCTATCGCAATTAATACGTTATTGATCATGTGAACAACTCTTATCAAGATCATGTAAGAACGAGAAACGTGCCTATAATCAAACTGCTATTCTATTGCATTCAGGTAAACACGGTTCGTCAATATGCAATGCCGTATTCAGAAAACAAACACCATAAATAAACTGTTAATAACGTACTTTACTGATCATACAAACGCGTGTACATCTATTTATAGAACAGTTGATGCATTTCCTGAGATCCAAGCATCGGCTAGATTCATAATTGCAACGATAAGTTACTATTTTTTAGTAAACTCAAAAAGTGATCCATAAACTATGTTTTACTAATTTTGTTTAGATATTAAATTAAATAATTCTTATTCTAAAGGTTCCTATTAACTTTACGAATACGTTTAAGTGGGCGATAATGGGAATACTATTAGCTATTATCAAGTAGTTAACGATAGCAGTAACAACTGAGTGTTGTTTACACTACATAATACTCGTAATACCCGATCTGTATAAAAACTCAATTATTTTACAATTAGGTACATCTAAATTGTAAACTGTATATAATATATTGATAATAGATTTCACCCCCTCATCTTGATCACTTATTACAGATACAGTGGAATTACCCGTATTACTAATGAAACTACTCTTTCAGAAATCAAAACAAATTCATAGCAAATAGAAACAGACAGCAATAAACGACAGATGGTAACCATGGTAAGCTATAAGGAGAACAATGAGATGTAAGCTAAGTCTCGACAAACTTAAGTCGTAATGACGTCATCTGCAAATGGGACTAACGTGGAAACTGCACGGCGAAGATACTTGACGTTACCAGTTTAGAGATCTGTAGGCTGCGTGCAGATAGACCGAACTGTTTTATTTATTAACTTGAACTTATACAATTCAATACTTACCGTTACTCGTCTCTTCTGAAAGTAATTACCAAACAGGTGAATACAACGTACCCAGAAAGGTCTCTGGATGATTATGAAAACCATATAAAGATTAATTGTATAGTGTCTTAGCAGACTAATTCCTAACCGACTTAATTCCACGCCTGGTAGTAACTCGTTACATTATAGTTACTTTTGACGTGACTTGAACTGGGTTAACAGATTTAGTTCTAAGCATGACCGCCTTTAGAGCTCAACAGCCAGAAAGAAACCATACAAATAGGTGTTTACAAGTAATGATTACATTCAAAGTAAAGCAGTCTTGTAATGTACTCATATTAAACCCGTAATATATTCTGGAAATTTTAGAAACCTAACATATCAAACGTGAGACAGACTCGAACGTTTTAATCAAAACAGTAAAAACAGAGAAAAGAAGTACAACTTAAAATACAGAATCTGTAAAATGAAAAGATGTGCATGTAGCCCTAAGAAGCGGAGGATCAAAGGGTCACGTTACACTGGGCAGCGAAATAAAATGGAAACTACAATATCGTGCTCGGTGCTGCGATGCAACGATAAGAATTTGCACGACTCTCGTAGGGATTAGCGCGGAAACGACGCTCGCGCGGTTCGTAATTTTCTGCGCCTTCTATTTCGTTTTTCATCTCCCCTGAGTTATATTGAAGCGAGAAAAATGCGGCTTTAGCTTTAATATTAATGTTTTTGTGATTCCTGTTAAACTGAATATTACCGTTTTTGAAATTGAAGGGAATGCAATTTGCGCGTAAACAATATCAATTATTCAGATACCCAGGGAATTGGTTGTCAGCTTCAATTGGCACGTCGAATCATCTCTAAGGGTAATTTTAAATATTGAATTATATACTATAAGCAGGTTTAATGATAATAGAGCTAATTCAAATTATATTATTATTGATCAGACAATTGCATTGCAGTATAATTTTCAATATCTAACGTATTATTCTCTTCGAGTAGAAAAAAGTGATCAAATTCTTATCCACTAACCGAAGCTTACTACTTTTCATATGACAAATATTCATAGGAAACAAAATCCAAACCAAATCAACAATGATCCCTTAAAGTGATTAAAGAGCTCATAAGTCATACCTAAAACTATTATAGGGAACTTAATTAGATATCGAGCGAAAGATGGCTCACAGAAAAGACTTCGACAAGCTTAAGGTGTTATTATTAAAATAAATACAATTAAACATCTTTGTACGTGATTATTGATAGGCTCTCAGTGCTTGTTTGCATCGATGAATAATGGCTGCCAATGGCGCTATGTCGGGTGCAGCCGGTGTTAATTAATCATTTACGAATAATGGTTATTTAATGTAAGATGAATTTATTTACTTTTTAACTGTTATCGTTTCGATTGGATGCCTCCTCAAATATACAGTTACAGTATAACATGCAAGAAGCTTTGCGTATGATCCTTTGCATATGAACATACTTACGTTATGTTTTGTGGTCAGAATTCTAAGCTGCCGCAATATAGCTGAAGGCATTAAATGACAAATTTAAATTTAACAAATCCTACCTCCACAGGATACATATTGATCAAAGTTCAAAGCGAAAGAAGCACCATCCAAAGATAAAAAAGCAAATACAAATAATCAATTTTAAAACCGAAAAACTCAAGCCGTAATCCCAATTGAGGAAATAATTTCAACTCTATCACCAATAATAATTGCTGGACTGCAATTCGCGCCGGCAAAGCATTGCCAATCTAGATACATTTAACAATTTCTAATCGCGTCATGCTCTTAGTGCACTGAATTTGCAAATTGCACTGGAACTCTGTCACTGAAGATAGGAAGAATAACTTATTACTGTGAAAATCGTCATTGTTTCTGACAATATTTTTTACAAAAGTGATGCTGTATATTTTAAAGGACACGTAATTTCTTTACTCTTTCACCAGTTTGATAGTTACTTAGGATCTTATTTTCAGTAAGTCTTATGTTATTTTACGTTCCTTTCTATTTATTTAAGGTTTTAACTTTATGATATCAAACGCATTCTAGAATAAGAAAGCTAAAAACATAAGTTTTGGAGTTTAAAAGAAAATTTAAAATCAGCGACCAATACAAACTCGAAACACGATTATTTACGCAATTGTGCAAACGTCGGTTTGAAATCCTTCACTAATAAAAGTTTTTTCAATATTCAAATACATATCTTTTATACAAGTAGGTATCACTTATGCACGTAATTTTTTTTTATCTACCAATTTGAATGGGAGTTCTGGTTAATTGTGATGTCTTAATCCTTTGTTTATGTGTTGATTTTCCAAACACTGATTACACATCAAATGATAAAGTGCGTCAACGTGGTAATTAATTTATTACCTGATGACTTTAGCAGTCACGGGCACAGTTTGTCGACGTCAAGTAATACATGAAGAGCGATCATGTTTCCTAATTAATTGCGAATCAGTTATATTGTGTTCGCTGTGATATTCATGAACATTAAAATGTTTACTGTGTTCATGTTTTTTACCTTTATTTCTAGTTTTTGTACATTACAGAAATTTGTTACATTTATGTTTCTCGAAGTTTCACCGTTAACAGAAATAAGCAGATTGGTACCAAAATCCAGTTTCTTTTCGTCTTGCAAAAAAAACTACTACAATTACTCCCAAAGTATAGTGTTTTGCTACATTGTACCTATCTGTCGAGATTGTAGAGTCTAATCATTTATTTCATCTCGTGATCACACCGGTATTCGTAGACGACCCCAGGCTTGTTTCGAGAGACAACGGTAAATCCATTCGACCTCTGAGCACTGCACGGAATAAGTAAATTCTGATAAGAGATAAAAATTCGCTAGTATGCTCCGCTAGGTAAGGTACGCCCCTCATTGTAACGATAACTCGGGGAGTCAGTAACTCAGTAAGCCGGTTGTAGCGTTCGGGGTAGGACGTATCGCGCGCTCCGCGAAAATGCGCTCCATCGAAGTTATATCGGACAACTAGAACCCGAGGCCTATCCTCCAAATATAGTGACAGGATTACACTTTGCTATCGTGCGTCGAATAGTGATGTGCCAGGAACAATAGCCGCGACATTTGAGGAATCAAACAACACACATGTTGTGACCGCAGCGGAAATCGGTGTTGATAATTTCGAAGCTGAATTGCTTCAAAGAAGTGAATAATCAGCTGGATAACTGACCTTCATCAGTGGATGCCGTCATAGACTGATGAATATAATTTGATTCAATCGGAACCAGCGTTCGTAATAGTTTGTTTTAAATATGATTTATTTGTCGTAAGTGAATGTGTAATCAAGAAAAAAACTTCAAAGAAACTGTTGAATTGACGATGGATTTGTGATTTCATAATTGAATTGTTTTCGCGAAATTTGCCAGAAAATGTTGGCTGTCAAGAATTTCTTTATGCCTGAAAAGAGAGTTGACTCTCCGAGGTTTTCAAGGATGCCTGAAGCCTTAATGAGATCCATAAGGAGGCGGTCGTTGAGGGTTAAACGGACCAAATCGCTGGTGCTCGTCAATGAAAAAAGAAAATCCGGTGAGTGGTAGTGTATGATTCGGTAGCTTTTTGCATATTATTAGCAGTTTAAGGTACTGATTACAGTAAATGTTTTATTTTTATATGTTTCTGAATTTCATTGTCTTTAGTATTATAGGATCATCGTTGTTGCATTATTATAAGTTATTAAATCTGTTTGTAAATAGTTAACCGACTATTCGGTTTGGTTTTAGTACTTCGGTACGTGATCTGAAAAACAATGACTCAATACAATCCAATTGTTAACATTGGCGGATATATTGTCTCATTGATTCCTAATAATTGTATTGTGAATTCATATAGATTCCTGAAAAAGCATAGCTTTTTTTTAATAGAAAAAGTCGGCAAACGAGCTGACGATCCACCCGATGGTAAGTGGCTATCGTCACCCATGGACATCAGCAACACCAAAAGTATCCCTGGTGCATTGCCGGCCAAGAAAGAAAGAAGAAAAAGACAGAAAAGACTTACGTTCAAATAAGTGTCAACGCCTCAAGGACCCCATATGTTCATACAGAATTCATACGATTTGACATCATCCTCCGAAGATAAATACTTAGTGGTTTTTCATTCAAGATCACGTATCACATGTTTAAATTCCTACTTAAATATTGTCAATATTAGTACAATTTATATTGAGACTACTACTTACCATCGTCCTAATGACATCCTAATTCTTGCTATATAATACTTGTTAGTCCTCAGTGTATTTTCTTAAAATTATTATATGCATCAATTATTATACTTAATTATAAATGTGCCCTAGTCTATTTCGTATTTTTAGAAGTAATCTCTTCTAATCTTATTTACTAACCCTTGTTTCAATCGGTGTCAAACTCCTGTAATTAGACCACTAATGATTTTAAGCCGCTTAAATGTAACTGTTGTCAATGTCGCATTTCTTTTAACATAATTTAATGATTTCTATGTTTATTTCGGTTTCAAATAGTTTTCTAACTAGTCCATTAACAATATTGTTGACGAAACATGCCCTATCAATAACAGGGAATAACTCTGCCACTGAAACTGAAACAAAGTTAATATCGATTCTGGTATTTAACAAGTAAGTGCTGTGTTAATATTTAACCAAGTGTTTTATTAACACTTCACTGCAAACTCTTTGAACGGTGACATCAACCGTGGAATTATTCATGCAATGCTCAAACACTTACACTTTTATTATCCAAACGTAATCTTGTTATAAATTAGTGTGCGTCTGCGCTGCACTCAACACATGCATTTGATTTCGTATTATAAATTAACTTTTTCCTGTGAAGTCGCCTTGTTTGTTACGGATGTAGTTTTTTAACTTTAACATCACGTAAATAAAATAATAATAAAATAAAATTGTATACTTGCTTATTTTAAGTTTGAAGTTGTTTTCTGGAAGTTTTGTAACCATTGTTAATTTAAATACAGATATGTAAAAGTAAGTAATTAAACTTTAACCCTATCTTACATTCAAAGCAGAACTGAATTCAATATTTTTTTTATCGTTTTGGAATTGGGCTTATAATATAATACAGACACAACAAAAATTTTACACGCACTTTGGTTAGAATAACAAAAATGATTTCTTGCTTCCAACAAAATGCAGAAATAAATTTCAAACTTCTTCAAATTTCAAGCTTTGAACGAAAACGCATGCAAAATTATATTGATTGTTATTGATACTCTAAAATAACGTATGCTTTCTAAGTCGAATCTATAATTGTATGAACAAGTGATTGTTACAAAATTCTACAGTGGATTTCGGATAATATGGTGACGATGACGGGACCACTGTAATTTCGTCGTTATATTCTGAAGTCGTAACAGGCGAAGGCAAAGAGATACAGATACATATGTATAATTTATATTAATTTATTGTGGAAAGTATTTGCACACATAGTTAATCACTGGCACATTTAAAATATTGTGTAATATTACTTTGCTTTAAATATGTTTTCAGCTAGTGTATGCTGTAGGGTTTATTCTATTTTAGTTTTTCCTTCAGTCTACTGTCTATAATATTCTCTCCATCAGTCACCAAGTAAACAGTATAATTGGAGCTTAGATACAATTCCTTGCAATTATAAAATTCTTTAACATCTTCTAATCCACAACATGTCGACACGAAATAATGTCATTAAAAATTATGATTGAATTTATAATTGTTTCCTCAATTCCCTCTAGTTAATTCAATTTACTGATTACGATTTCGCAATTTGCAATGCTAATTTCGAAATTTGAAAGTTTTTTTTTCTACAATCGACAAAACTGGCAAATTGTCAAAGTTGTTGTATATTTGTACTACTAGTTTTGTCACCGACATCTAGCAGCCCAGAAAGAAACAATCAATGCGTTTTTAATTGTCGATTTAAATAATTTTAAAGTCGAAATTCGACTTTAATTTAATTTGTCAAAAATTACTTCACAATGTTCTATTTTCCATTATAAGTGTTATTCTTAGAGAGAGCTACAAAGGTTTTTGTTTAAATTTTACCATAAAATACAGTCGGCTAAATTAAATACAAACCACGGGATGGTAGATAAGTGATAACCGCCGTCCATACACATTAGCATCTGAGACATAACCGACGGCAAAAAAGGAAGTGAGAGATGAATCGCATTCCAGCTAAAGTGGAAGCGAAGAACTCATTACTGACTCTCTAGCATTTATTAGTTCTCTGTTTTGGCTTGTGAACCAGTTCTTGTTTCTTTTTCTTCTCTCTTGGCAGTGCAACAGTGACGGCTTTGGTGTTGCTGATGTCCATAGGCGACAATAGCCACTTAACATCAGTTGGATCATCAGCTCGTTTGCCGGCTAATTCCAATAAAAAATAGCAGTTACTAATAAGCCCCAATTTTATTATCCAATCCACATGTTTTACACTGTTTGTTATTTCATAGTTCACGTGTTTGCGTTGGATGCCGCAATTCGTCACAGTTCCCACAGGAATGTGTTATTTTTCTGCAGTTGAGTTCCGCTGATAAAGCCGATCTGTGTATCAGAATGCGTGAAATATCACAGCCGAGCGATAAACGACGAACTACGCATTGTAGCTCAAGTATGACTGATTTTACTTGGAACTGTAACGTCTGTAACTCTGTTTATGGTCGCTTTTGCACAATGCACAGGCTATAAACGACGATATAAAATGATTTGCTGTAGGTAACTTTACAGATTATTATATATTATGTAGATACATATTATAAAGAATAATTAATTGTTTTCTTGCCAAATTTGGAAGACTTAAAAAATCAGATGAGTAAATTAGTGATTCACCGAAATTACTTCCTATCAGAGTTAATTACTTAATTAACTAATGTATTACAGAAGTCATTTTAAACTCCGTGGTAGAAATTAACAAGTTTACTATTAGGAATTTTAATTACTCAAAATAGCTTTATAAACCGATGCAATGATGATTGTAAAAACGTAAGTGTTGGTAGCAATAAAAGTAGCTGAGGTCCAACGTACGCTACAACCGTTTGGACCTAATTACGGAATGCACCTGGCTAGCGCGTGCCAGAGCTTAATGTCACATTATACGTTACACTTCGAGTGACCACCGACACCAGCGTAACATGAACTGTGGAGTCTAGGATGGCTGAATTAGACAGTACTTTCATTGAATTTGAGAATACACAACAGTTAGATATCATTATCTGTAATCCATTAATGGTTAAAGATAAAATATCTATTTTCAAGAATTACAATAGTAGTGTGACATTTGGCATATTGAAAGCTTGCATGAAGAAAAACTGCAGAAAAAGAATCAAAGAATTCTAACTGTACAAAGCAGAATATTCCATGAAAGCGTAACCGTACATCACAGTAAAATTATAATCTATGTTAAAATAAATGTAAGTAATAAAATTGTTTTTACATTAAAAGCTCCTTTAACATCCATTAGAACTGGTCACACTAGCATGTCTCATATTATACCGGTTGACTTTAGTACGGTTTTTTCCCTAGTCCAGTGTTTTTAAATAACGTCAATGAGGATCCGTAACGTTTTTAGTTGAGAATGCAGATTTATAGAGCTAAGAAATCCTTAACATACAGTGAAAAAATTTTTGTTCTACGACAAAAATTGACGAAGTTATGACCATATTACTTACAAAGTTCACTGCGTGGCTGTGACGTCACGATATCGGTCGCCGCCAGTTAGCCGCTGGCAGCGATACCGCGCGCAATGTTTTGTTTGGATAATTGTGACTTTGAAACAAATTAAGTGTCCCATTTGTGCCTAATTCACCTTTTAACTATGTATCAGTATTGTATAGTGCTTAAACGTTCAAACACTTCTATGAAAACGCCAAAAAAAACTATTTTTTAACGTGTCGAAAAACTCAAAACTTCGTAGAAAATGGTATTCCGTTGTAAAAAAACAATATATGATTTATCTTCAATAGTAACTGAGCTGGGAACTATATCTTTAACTTATATAAATTTCGTAGTTGTACCTATATAGCCAGCTGTGGTTGGGCTCCGTAACATTTTTTTTCAGTGGCAGATGGCTCCTCGCTGCGTCTATGGAGCCACATCAAAAATGCTACGCTATGTTTGCAGCCTCCCTTTTGAGCAGCACAGTCATGGAAATCCACTTTCTCTACCGTTCAGCAGCAATACGCTTTACTTTTTAGGGTTCCGAAGTAAAATCGGAAGTATCGGAACCCTTGTAGTTTCGTCATGTCCGTCCGTCCGTCTGTAATTTTGCATGGATATACATATGTACACATTTATTAAAACTTCAGAATCGTGGAATAAAATACTGAAAAACTTTTGTTCAGGGTACCTCCCCTACAGGTGTGAGGATGAAATTTTTTATTCGTCGCGTACCCCGTAGTGTGGGATATCGTTGAAAAGGTCTTCGAAAAATATTATGGGTCTTCTAGGACCATATTTGGATTTAGGGGTGCGTTTGCGAAATATTTGCCTTTATAGTGCTAATTTTGGTCGAGCCCTTACTACTACTCAAAGGATGATTTGTAACGATGAGTGAGAGGGAAATAAAAGCGGCCAAGTGCGAGTCGGACTCGCCCATGAAGGGTTCCGTAGCAGCAAGTAACATAATGAAAGGTAATTTGCGGTTTACGATTTATGACGTATTAAAAAAACTACTTACTAGATCTCGTTCAAACCAATTTTCGGTAGAAGTTTGCATGGTAATGTACATCATACATTTTTTTAAAGTTTAGAAGTTACAGGGGGGACACACATTTTACCACTTTGGAAGTGTCTCTCACGCAAACTATTCAGTTTAGAAAAAAATGATATTAGAAATTATATGCTGAAATTATATATATATAAAATTATATGCTGTTTATTTATCTACATGTACGGTTATCATCAGAAGTAGCTTAACATTTTAGTACCTTGTTACATATTTCTTGAATTTGTCATAATGTTGTTCGGAAACCGTCGAAACAGTTACTATTATAAAGTACTATAATGTTAAGCTGTTTCTGAGGCTGACTGTTGGTAGGTAGGTACTTATTAGGAATCTTTAGGTCTAACCTCTAAGCTGTGTACATGTGTACATATGTATATCCATGCAAAATTACAGACGGACGAACATGACATGACGAAACTACAAGGGTTCCGATACTTCTGATTTTACTTCGGAACCCTAAAAAGTAAAGCGTATTGCTGCTGAACGGTAGAGAAGGTGGATTTCCATGACTGTGCTGCTCAAAAGGGAGGCTGCAAACATAGCGTAGCATTTTTGATGTGGCTCCATAGACGCAGCGAGGAGTCATCTGCCACTGAAAAAAAATGTTACGGAGCCCAACCACAGCTGGCTATATAGATACAACTACGAAATTTATATAAGTTAAAGATATGGTTCCCAGCTCAGTTACTATTGAAGATAAATCATATATTGTCTTTTTACAACGGAATACCATTTTCTACGAAGTTTTGAGTTTTTCGGCACGTTAAAAAATAGTTTTTTTTGGCGTTTTCATAGAAGTGTTTGAACGTTTAAGCACTATACAATACTGATACATAGTTAAAAGGTGAATTAGGCACAAATGGGACACTTAATTTGTTTCAAAGTCACAATTATCCAAACAAAACATTGCGCGCCGTATCGCTGCCAGCGGCTAACTGGCGGCGACCGATATCGTGACGTCACACGCGCCCGCGTAGTTTGAATTTTAGCGGCCGGAACGGCAATGTTTATTACTTAATATCTTCGTAAGTAATGGTCCGATTTGGATGATTCAAAAAGATATATCATTCATATGCCATAAAGAATCGCGTGGATACTAGTTCTATAGAATTTGCTATAACTTTACTGATCCTCATTGCAATCAATGAATTTTGTTTTAAGTAGGGTCACGAGTTCAGAGGTTACAAAATTTTATACTTTGAATATTAATTAGTGTCATAAAATAAATTAAATTATTATTAACCAAAATGTGTTGTGTAGGGTTAAATGGTAGATACACCTATTGTTACATGTGTCTCATGTGAGCACTTTTAAAGTTTTATAATTTATTTTGAATTAATGTAATATTTTTCTAGAAGAATTTGTGTGAACTTCAAAAAGGATTTTGTTATATAGCACAAGCAATAGTATCATTTGACTTCACAGCTTAGTTTAAATAGAAATAGTTCGATATGTAAATAAAATGTCAGATGGAATAGGTTTTATAGGTCAAAAGTCGCAACAGCGAACACAGCGTTGCGAGTCCGAATCAATATTCAGCGCACGAGCGGAGTTATTCAATTTGTGTCTTCAACTATGTTTTAGATATTATTAAACTTGGTTTTTGTATCACTATTCAATTCACTAAGCTTTTCACTGATGTTACAGACGGATCGTAATGTATTATATCCTGTCCTGCTGTTGATGTTCTTTCGAATCTTCATCAATTTATTAATTATTTCAGTTATTCGAAGTTTGGGATCTAATATGTTACTTTTGTCGTAGATCAAGCTCAGTTTGGTTTCCTTGTGTTGTGTATCATTCAAAGGACATCGGCGAGATGCTCTTAATGTTGTTGTTCCAGCTCGTTATTTAAGATTTCAACTATAGCAATTTTAACTATGACCTATAAGTAATCCTGTTTTAACTTTCAAATTCCTAAACACTAGGGGTGGCTGGCTCAACAACGAGTGGCTTATGAATCCACCATGGATTCAATCCATTCTACAATAAAGAGAAGAAAAAAATATTATACGATAACAACAATTATTCCTCTGCAATTGTTATTTTACTTACCTATTTTATTGCCAGTCCTTGCCAAAATTATTTTCTACATCATATCATCTAGACACTATTGCAAAAGTTATCTAACGTATAACAATGAGGTAGTCGCGTTGCTGTAATGTAATTTCACAGTCTTTGACCTAATTCTTAAGCAAACCTGAGTTGGCATTGGTTCCTTGGTCAGCAGCCAATGTTGCATTCAATGTCTAGGTTAGATTTTCTTCTAATTCAAGAAGATTAAAGTTTGTTTATGTAAACACAAAAAGTTTCTCTTTTAATATGCGGTTCACACACTTCTTCGTTGTATTATGATTTTCTACAATTGTTTCATGCACTCTTTGAAGTACCTAACCAATACCTACTTCTTACATGATACTTCTTCGTGACGTTTTGATGGCCTTTTTATTTATATAACATGTACTGCTTTCAAATTTCTTTTGTCTCTCTGCTTCGATCCATCCTCGAAGTTTGGCTGTTCATTTTTATTAATCTTTTTTACTGGCAAAGTTTAGGAAAAGATTGCGTGAGCAAGTGTAATATTATCCTTGTTATGGCAATATACACTACATTATAATTGTTTAATGTACTATGAAGCTATGACGTATTACTACCGTAGTTTTTGATCACGATTACTTTTAAAATCCTGTTATTAATAATTATAGCCATGTATCGCGCTATTGTTATTCATCACGGCCATTCGCGAATTTCTGATTCTAAAAGCAACTGACCAAGAATTCAGTTTTAAAAGTAGAACGGCATCCGCTGTATTTCGGTAGACCGTTTTTGACATCTTGTTAACAGTTTTAACGTTTTAATTATTAAAAATTAAGAACATAAAAAAAGTTATTGAAATTTTATGTGCTATAATTACGGATAAAGCGATCATTCTGATCACGATGAATTCTGATAACGATAATCTATTATGCTTAGTTGTTTATGGTTGTGACTTGTGCGCAATTAGCAAATCTTTTTAATATATATTGCACCTCGTGGAATTGTCTGTACTCAGCTAAAGTTTTTTCAAATTGTCAAATCCTGAGTTTGGAATTCAGTCGAAATGCCTCATCTGACAACCAAGCAATATATCAGTCACCAAGATGTTTCCAACTAGTATTAACATAACAACTTTTGTGACTAGTATCATCAACAATTGCGTCTCCAAATCTAAATCAAGTTGATGAATGCAATGCATCTTGGAACTTGGTAGTTGTATCCAGTGCCAGATGAAATTCATGACAAACTCGATACAGCAGTCATTACCATAACTGACAGATTCTTCTGGCTGCACTCCCGCTGTTGGTGGCAGGTCAGATCTGGATACGGTCCAAATTTACTGGAATCTCCTGGATCTAGATTAGGTTTTTCTACTACTGCTGCGTGGATAGATGAGGTGACATGTTACGACTAGACAATTAAATTATCTTATATAATATTTTTGATTATAAATTGATTGGTAGATAATATTTACTGGCCGTCGTGGGCTTGATGTTAATAGTTTATTATTTATTTTTACGTTACTTTTTACGTGGTTATAGTTAATTTAGTGTTTGAGAAAACTAAAATAAAACTATTGCGGTTGTCCAGGTGGATTTTTATAAGACATGTGTAATTGTGTACCATACATGGATACATTCATAAAAAAATTGATGGGCATTTTCATTTCATACTAGTCTAGTTTTATCTTATACTCTTCAAATATCAAACAGTGTTATACAGAGTATTTTAATCCGTTGGTAAAATTCATCCATCCCCTATAAGCTGGATGCGCTCCAAATCTGGTATTAATCTAGATATGAACTGTGACTAGGTTTACAAGACGAGTTGTCATTTTATAATCAGGGATGTGTGTGTAGCATGTTTATGATTCTTTTCATTATTTGTGAATGGACTTTGACAGTTATTGACACTTTAATCATAGTTTTATAATTTTTATTCTTATGTTTTTTCCGTGTTTGCTGGAGGTAAAACATTCCTCAAAACACAAAATTACACACGTGTCGTCTTTTGGAGCTCGGAAAGTAGGTCCTCAGTGAAGCCGTACTTAAAATTCTAGACGAATAGCGAACTAGGGCGAGCTGGGAACAATCCGACCTCATGCAGAGTTCAGGATCATGAAAAGACAATGAGACTACGAAATTAGGTTGCATTGAATGCGCAAGTGACCTAATACCGAAGAATGAGCCCAATTCAAACAATTGGACCCAGGCCAATTGTTATTCGCGATCTCCATTCAATGCACCAGACCTACGAGATACGCCCTCGAGATTTGTGTTTGAGAACCTTATCATAATCATAGTTAATGTTTATTTACTGGTACTACCGCTAGGCGTAAAAAGACGTTATATTGCTCCAGTGAAGAATACAGAATACACCTAGTGGATGCTAGTAATGGGTGGTAGTCATAGCATAAGTCCAGAGTGCATGATTCCATACTTTTTCTCAGTTTTCCACATACAAGAATTTAATGTGGGTAAAGCTTTTTAAGTAATCAGTAAAACATATTCAAGCAGGCCATCTTACGGCCGGTCTCAATAATGTACTAACAGATGGAAGACTGTGGATAGGGCTACCATTAGTATGTCATCTGTCATATTTGTCAATTTGTGCGACTGAAAAATTGAGGCCGTTAGTGAGAGTCGCAAACCACCGAGAAAATAAATCTGAAGCTTGAATGAAACAAAAAAAAGCAAGATTTGAAATTGAGCCTATATTTTTAAATAAAAAAATCCCATAACTCTCAATCAATGATGTAATTAAAGGTCGGTTCAACGTCTCAAATACAGTTTCAATGAGCTATTGATTCCAGATCGAAAACCTACTAATTATGTTACTATTGGAGCATTGAACCCTTCAAAACGAAAGGATGTGTTTGATTATTTTCCGATGCTGGCGTTATTGAGATCTCATTAGAACTGGATCAGGAATGTTCATTCAATTCTGGAACTCTGGACCAAGACTTGTAACAAATGTAACGATGTCTCCTGAGAACTGTTTTGAAATTCAAGAAGGCTGTTTATAAAGAAATCCTGATGGTGTTGTATGTATGTACGTCGTACTGAATCTAGTGCGCTTAAACATTGCATAGGTAAAAGAAAATAAGAGTAACTAAAAAGGTTTTGTCATGATCTTCCCCTGGGCATGGCCTTTAGAAGACCACGCTTCTCCAGTGTTCATTAGTGGAGAATCAATAGTCAAGCTACGTGTTCGAACTTATATCGCCCAACGCCTCGGCAAGGTAACACTATGTACACACAGACACACACGTAGGAAAGTCCCCGTTCAGCGGTCTTACTCCCTGCCAATTTGACATTAACATACACATTACATCTGTTACAATCACTACAAGCCGTCATTTATCTGAATCACTGACACAAAATGTGTTATCAACGATATGGCAATCTTCGGACTGTTAGATCGCCAACGGACTAAGGGAAGCCTGTCAACACCCGCATGCTTGCATAACCCTGTCAATTAGTCTATATTTCTGTGGCCCGCTTTATTTCTATTGTTGTTTTTGTTTCGGTTTCATTTGTTTGGGGTTTGCGTGTTTATCCACAAATTTAATATTATACCAAGATCATGAATTGTGAAAGTTTGTGTGGATATGTATTGTTTAAGTAACCCCCTTTTGTTCCTTCTTTTATTGTCAGTTACAGCTTGGAATGTCTGAAGCCCGTTTTCCCGTCCTTCTCGTTACTCCAAGTAATATTGATCCATAGTTCCTTCCTATTTTTTTTCTATTTTAAGACATCTCTTATCACAACTACACCATGCATATTTTATTGCTATTGTAACATATGTACTACATTTCTTCAATACAATGTCCAATTGTCCAATAACCCTAAACGGAAAACCTCGCGCAATTCTACGTATAATTTTTATTATGGTACCATAAAAAACTGAACGAGAGAAATTGGAATTCTTGAGGCATTATGAGCCCGTTATGGGTCATATCTCATGTTTTACTTGAGAATGCTCTAGTAGGTACGACCATTATAGAGGCTCTATCGAAAATTGCAAAACTTGTACGAACTTCCGACGTCATAATAAATTCATTTAACGTGAGCTTCACGGAAATGGTCCATTGCATGGGCGAAGTTTATTTTAGGTGGAGATTCTCGGCTTATAAATATTTTTATTGCAGTAAGGAGTAAGAGGTCCTTGTACGCAAACCTTATCCGAGATTCTGTAAATAGATACGTTAGAATACAAATAATAATATACTTTGTAAGTACCCTAAATGCTAATTAGGTATTGTTTATTCTTAATAGTTTATTCTTAATACTTGGCTACTGATTTACATATTATATTTTAATTTAATTTTAAATGTCTACTTTACAGTAAATATTATTTTTGTCCTGTTTCTAATTTTTTGGGGCAAATAGTTAAGTGATGTTATTATCATTATCAAGCATGTTACCCTAAAATCAGACCAATTATTCTTCGAGTTTCGTTCTCGATATTAGCATAGCAATACTTGTAGTAGCCACGTACCGCCCGCCATTTCGCACTGAATTTTAGAGGTAGATAAAAAATAAAACATGAAATTATCAATTTTTGTAGGGTAGATTTGTAAAACCTCACTTAGCTGGGGCGCTCTCCTCCTCGGTTCGTCATTCACGTTTCAGTGCTTCGCTGTTTCGCACGGGCGCAAAATTGAAGTTAAAAGTGAAATGCTTAAAATATAGTTTAATAGTCAGGAAGAAATCAATTACTTGTGTAAAAGAATAAAAAGTTTAGAACGAAAAATCTACCAAAGTAAAAGTGATCTGCAGTGTGTATTGTTGGATCCGTACAGGAAATCGTTGGATTGGATTGGATAGCGATTCATCAACGCTTGTAATCAGCAGGTAGGTGGATAACCCTACTTTAGTAGTCGGTTAAAAATTGCTTGCAAATGTAATTCGCAAGGAATTTACACGCAATTACGAAGCAGAAACAGAATATCTGTTATATATCAGTGAATATATGGTTTTTATATGGATACCTTCAAGGATTCCTCTTTTTTTCTCCATTACTAGCACGTGTTTTTTCGTATGAAAAATATATTACAATATTATTTAAATACCATATATAACTGGATTGTCCTTCCAAATAAATACCTGCTAACCGGAATTACCTGTGGGGTTCTTCCGTCGCTAGTAAATGTATTCCGTAAGGAAGTTATCAATTTATATTGCAACAATATAAATACAAACAATCGGATTATCCTTTGAAGGATTCCAAATAAAAAAGTACCTGTTAATAGCTAGTATATGTATTCCATAAGGGATTTATATTGCAGTAGTGTACAAATACAAAACCTAATCGGGTTTTCTTTTGAAGCCCTTCTTATTTAGAAGGAAAGAAAAATAAAAAAGTACCTTCTAACAATAATTACCTATAGGGTTCTTCCATCGCTAGTATGTAGTAGTACTAGTATTCCGTAATGAATTTATATCGAAATAGTATATAAATACAAAACATAATCGGATTGTCCTTTGGGGACTCCTGTGGGTTCACTGCTCGCATTACATTCGAATTAGTGTTACGCAGACAACTGCAACAAGAAGTACTCGCAATTCGGATCTACTTGTGGGGTATTTCCTCTGCATTGTACATGTATTCCATGAAGAATTCTCACAGTGTTACGCAGACAACTGCAACAAGAAGTACTCGCAATTCGGATCTACTTATGGGGTATTTCCTCTGCTTTGTACATGTATTCCATGAAGAATCCTCACCGTGTTACGCAGACAACTGCAACAAGAAGTACTCGCAATTTGGATCAACTTGTGGGGTATTTCCTCTGCATTGTACATGTATTCCATGAAGAATCCTCACAGTGTCACGCAGACAACTGCAAAAAGAAGTACTCGCAATTCGGATCTACTTGTGGGGTATTTCCTCTGCATTGTACATGTATTCCATGAAGAATCCTCACTGTGTTACGCAGACAACTGCAACAAGAAGTACTCGCATTTCGGATCAACTTGTGGGGTATTTTCTCTGCATTGTACATGTATTCCATGAAGAATCCTCACCGTGTTACGCAGATAACTTTAACAAGAAGTACTCGCAATTCGGATCTACTTGTGGGGTATTTCCTCTGCACTGTACATGTATTCCATGAAGAATCCTCACCGTGTGACGCAGACAACTGCAACAAGAAGTACTCGCAATTCGGATCTATTTGTGGGGTATTTCCACGACATTGCACATGTGTTCCAGAAAAAATCTTCACCGCATTATGCAGCTGATTAGCGTATATTCCATACGGAACTAATACTGTACGCTATTCGTTGAACAAAGTACTTGATAACTGGATCTACCTTTGGGGTAACTGTTTACTCAAACAAAAAAAAAATATACTTACATATATATTTCTGAAGGAACTCACGTCACGCTGGAAAACATACGGTGAACTGAAACAAGTACTTATTTATTCGCATGAAACTGCGAAGGATTTCTATTCAACGAGCAATAGCTGTATATTATTTATTTACTTATTTATTTCACAATAAATGTAAACGTAACAGGTTCATTTAAACCCAACACCATTTACAATTTACACCAACCAAGGGGATTCTCTCGCCAACTGCAAATTGCATCTTAGTACTGCCAAAAACCTTCGTCGACGCGCTTATCGGGGTGACAATTGCACTACTTTCATCGATCTAGAACTTTGAAGTTCACCGGAGTGTTATCGCCGACGGCGAAGTAGTGTGAAGTTGTTATAACAATTATTATAATATCAACTTTTTAAAGTTTTTTGCTAACCGCACCACTGTTACGGTGGTACTGAATACCGACGGTGATACCTTAACAACAGTAGCTGTCTATTCTGTTGACAACGCGTTGGTGACGCCGTTTTTTTTCGTGGCTTGTGAATTAAATTCCTCTTTGATCATAAAGTCTGCGATTCAATAACCAGCTAAGCCTGTCATCAGGCCCTTAAGCAACAGTAACTTTTCAGTAATGTTTCCGACAACCACAGTAAGGGGCGTAAAAATTGTTCGACCTGCTGGTCTAATGATGCATGTGACTCTCACACAAAGCCAGCCTAAAAACCGCTTAAAACTGTCAGCCGTAGACGTAAGCTCTAAATGGATATATAATAATAATAAAACTAAGAGATTTTATCTATCAAATCTATTGTTGATTCACGAAAGATTCTCTTATTGATAAATTCGGGAACATACCATTCTTATGTCATCGTGGAGCAATTGACATAAATGTACCTAATTATAAGTACAATAACATCGCACATGTTTCAATAAAAAAGACAATAACGATTCAGACATTGAAATATAATGTAGTATGGATTTAATTAGACTGAAAGTAAACTAATAAATGTATGTGTACAAATTGATACCTATATGGGCATATGAAATTATGAGTACTAATTCCGAATTTCAAATTATATTTGAATATCTGAGGACAACTTAATTCAAGTTTTTATAAACTCTTATAAATTGATGTAATCAGTTGTTCAGTTTCAGCCGAATTGAAGAGAATACTAAGCTACATCCTGTTTGTACACCGTAGGTACATACCGTTTGGCTTAGTACCTATAGCTAATATTTTCAACGGGTTTTTAACTTACTGAGGCGTACGGAACAGTTGTCTTTTTTCTATTTAATAATAATAAACAAACTTGAGTGAATTATTTTCTGGTTGGCCTGCCGGTCAATGATAATGCAATTACAAATAGCAGGTATACTACTGTATACCCCCTGTATATGTACGATTAATTGTATTAACCATTGCTTAATGTATTAGTTAATTTATTTGTTGCTTCATTAAAAGTAAAAATTTTGATTATTGCGTATTTTTGAATATTTCCGTGCTAGCGGACGATTGATTCATTTTTGCATACTAGGCTAGAGATACAAACATTTTCTATACATGCAAAACATACATGTATACCGTAGATTGTATAATTATACAATGTTATGCTCCTTATGTGCATGCCTCAACAACGGGGTTCCGCCTCCAAAGTAACCAGACATTATCACTATGACAACATTATACTCAACAAATGAGCGGTAAACTTTGCCATCAAATGATGTTGTAAAATAAGACAAACAATAATGTATTTATTATTTATTTATTTCAACAAACAAGTACAATTGCATGCTTTACACGTCTGTCAAACTGCGAAGCAGTTTGTCACCAGTAGTTCTCGTGGATTACAATATACGAGTACGTACTCTCAACGTACTTATTTTTTACTTACTTGTTTTTAATGTTGCAGGTGTCAGTTCTAGGACGGAGGTACACTTAGGGTATTGTGGTTTGATTTTATTATATTAAAGTCTTACGACTGCGGTCCGCCTATATGTATATCTGTCATCCTATAAACTTAACAATGAGATTGTTTCTTAATGGCCTCCACCCATAAATTTTTTTAACATTGAGTAATTTTATTTTGGGTATTATATACTTAACTAATCACACTATCGTTACCGGATTGAAGTCCGGATATTGTTTCACTTATAAAAACATCCCAACTGCTTACGCATATTACTGCATATGTGATGGAAAACAGTAGTTTGCGTATCGTCAATTCGCCACGAAAACAATTTTATCCTTACAATACTTTGTAATCGAATTTCCCTTATTGTTTCACACAAGTTTTAATTCTACAGATCATAAGGTTACCGCAGTTCACCCAGGTCCTTGCTAATTGGTCAAATCAGTCTAGACAAATAAGGATTATATTTTATATATTTTTCTATAGAAAATATTTTCATTGCGGCCTTCTACTTAAATACTAATTAATTTAGAACATAATAATATCCAATTTTATTCAATTTAGTATTTTTTACAGCACATATATTTCATGTGATTTTCGGCCGAACTCTAAAAGAAGTCAATACATTGATTTCGTTTTTTATACAGGACTGGTGGATGCTCTGTGTGTTCCACTACACTTACAAAATCTCTGATAACAATTATAGATCAGTGTTTTTAGGGTTCCGTAGCCGAATGGCAAAAAACGGAACCCTTATAGATTCGTCATGTCTGTCTGTCTGTCTGTCTGTCTGTCTGTCTGTCTGTCTGTCTGTCTGTCTGTCTGTCCGTCCGTATGTCACAGCCATTTTTTTCCGAAACTATAAGAGCTATACTGTTGAAACTTGGTGAGTAGATGTATTCTGTGAACCGCATTAAGATTTTCACACAAAAATAGAAAAAAAAACATTAAATTTTGGGGGTTCCCCATACTTAGAACTGAAACTCAAAAATGTTTTTTTCATCAAACCCATACGTGTGGGGTATCTATGGATAGGTCTTCAAAAATGATATTGAGGTTTCTAACATCATTTTTTTCTAAACTGAATAGTTTGCGCGAGAGACACTTCCAAAGTGGTAAAATGTGTGTCCCCCCCCCCCCCTGTAACTTCTAAAATAAGAGAATGATAAAACTAAAAAAAATATATGATGTACATTACCATGAAAACTTCCAACGAAAATTGGTTTGAATGATATTTAGTAAGTAGTTTTTTTTTAATACGTCATAAATCGTAAACCGCAAAAAAAGTTACAACGAACTACAAGAACTTTTATATTATGTTACTTGCTGCTACGGAACCCTTCATGAGCGAGTCCGACTCGCACTTGGCCGCTTTTTTTGTGTTAACAATCTGTTCAAATTGTTGTATGGGAAAAATGGAAAATCTACTTTATCAATGGATGGATTTTAGTGGCCTCAAACCACTTTCGGATTATTGCCTTTCAAATGAAACCATTTTAAGGCATATCGGTTGGATGGTTTCACAGTCTATAGAAAACATACGTACAAACGTTTTATGTTTTATATACATATATAGATAGATAATGTTTTAATTAAAACAGTGTTTTTATAGATAATTTTTATTCCTACTTACAGGTTTGGAATTACTTGTGGTTGGCGACATAGTTGCTGCTTTCGTTGCTACACTCGCTGTAGTAGTGTGACCAAAAGCTACAAAAAAAATGGATCTTTCGGGAAAGAACAAATTTCAGTCAACACAATTTTATTATCATCAAATTACTTACTCTCTTAGTACTGGCAAGGGTTACATAGAAAGGATACCATATATATTATCGATAATATTGCCAAATCTATATTTACCTCATTTAAGTAATTTACTTATTATCCTTAAATATTTTAATGAATATTTTACATAAAAATTGCAGAATTCAGTGGATATTCCACTTTATTCGGTTAACATTACACTCGTCATGTTCATAGCAAATACAGTTAACTACTTATCAGTAGCATAATTACCGAGTGTGTTATATATACGGTATTACATAAGTATATACTGTTGTCACCAATATATTGTTCAATAGATTGAAATTAAAGAGTAAAATATTGCTATCATTATTACAATTAAAAATAATGATAAGCTAATAAACATCATTAGTTTCACGACTACCTTCTCTAAACGTCTACAAGTATTGCTATGCTAATATCGAGAACGAAACTCGAAGAATAATTGATGATTAAACGAACTTACCTGTAAGTGAAGTTCAATCCCAATTATTCGAGAGCTTCGTTCGAAGATATTAGCATCCCTCCCTCCCTAGTGTAAATGTCATATACACTACACCCCTAGTCGTGAAACATGAAACAGCTCAGCAAATCTCTGAACTGAATGACGAACCGAGGAGGAGAGCGCCCCAGCTAAGTGAGGTTTTACAAATCTACCCTACAAAAATTGATAATTTCATGTTTTATTTTTTATCTACCTCTAAAATTCAGTGCGAAATGGCGGGCGGTACGTGGCTACTACAAGTATTGCTATGCTAATATCTTCGAACGAAGCTCTCGAATAATTGGGATTGAACTTCACTTACAGGTAAGTTCGTTTAATCATCAATTTTTCTTCACATTCATCCACATATATGTATATAATTATGTATATGAATAGTAACTGCCCTCGCTTCGTAATTTTCCCCGTTTTTGTAACATTTTTCATTGACACTCCGCTCCTATTGGTCGTAGAATTTTTCAATTCAAACCAGTATTTCCTGATATTAACGCGTTCAACCGAACTCTTTAGCTTTATAATATTAGTATATTCAGCTCACATCCAATCCGTAAGATGACTTCAGTCGGAATCGCCCGCTGTCGCCTATGAAGCCGCGCAGAATGAGCCCCAAGGCGCCCGAACTTCGCTATTTATTAAGGCCAAGAAGAGCTTATGTTATTGAAAAGGTTCCGCAATATATTACGGTCTTATTTCCGTATTACGCCCACGGGAGAGTGAGAGATAAAATTGAGAGTGACATTCGAATTCTTTCGGTTCCTCAACCAGATAATTTTTAATGACCATAAAAACACACGTATAAACGGATTTGTTGAGATGGTATTAATTTTTCTTAGATTTGGCTTCTGTAGATTTTTAACCGACTGTAAAAAAAGAAGGTTCTCGCTTCGGTTGTATTTTTTTAACGCCTGTTACCTCAGAACTTCTTCTTTTATTTTGGAAAATTATTTTTTTATATACTTACTTTTAATTATTTTAATGCAGTTTCCGTTGCGGGAGGGAGGATGTTAACTGCGGATTGTTGCAGAGTTGACTAATACTAACTTAATATAAATATTATATTATTATGTTTTGTGTATGATACTCAAGATAAGATAAGATCTCAAAAAAATAGCGTTAGCACGGACGGGGCATGGAGCTAATACACCACAGGAGTTAATAAAAGTACTTTCGTATTGTGTCATGTTATGTACATTAACTGCAAAATAAGCAGTGATTACAAAATATCTATACTAATATATAAAGAGGAAAGATTTGATTGTTTGTTTGCATTGAATAGGCTCCGAAACTACTGAACCGATTTGAAAAATTCTTTCACTGTTGGGAAGCTGCATTATCCCCGAGTAACATAGGCTATATTATATTTTCAAAAAAAATTAGGGACCCTTAATAAAACTCCAATAATGTAACCCAAGGTGTAAAAAAATAAGAAAACCGAAGCAAAGCGAGGGCGGTTACTCGTATTAAATATAAATGCAATATTAGTAGTAATAATATTATTTATAAACACTTTACATATAGGAAGTATTACTATTTACCGTCTTGTGAAATACTTTCCTACATAAGTAGTACATCATGTAAGTACATCATTTTTGTTTGATTATTTGTTTATTTAATACGCAATAAATTAGTCTGTCATATCATTATTCTTTTTTTGCGAGATAAATTTTCGTCAAATTTCACCTTTAATTTCTGTAATATTTCTTACCTATAGAGAATTTCAAAGAAAATAATTATTTACAACAAAACTCGTGTTTCAAAGAAATGTTCAACATTACTTGTTGCTGCTCAACATTTAGGTAAGTTTTGGGAACTTTGTGTAAAAGCGAGTAACGCTCGAATTTCAAAAGGAATCTGAGTACCCTTTGTGAACAGTAAACGTTAAATGTCTGAGCTTCAATTGCTTATATGACGACCCGTGTGACGCAATGGTTACCTTGCCGGATCGCCGCACCAAGGGTCCTGGGTTCGATTCCCAGCGAGGCGGAAATTTGAATGATGAGTTTGAATTTCTGTTCTCGGTCTGTCCTTGTCTAGTGTGTTGTCCATGGCACCCACGACACAGGGAATGCTAGTGTGGGGCTATGAGTGTGAAGCGTTATTTATTTATATGTAATAAATAAGAGATAAGAAGTTATTTAAGTTATATATTTCGATAAATAACTTCAAAGTCGTGCATAGTTCGCCTCAGTCGCTACCTTTATACGAGGCTCACAGCCTACAGGGGCCAAAACTAACAGCTTAAGACGCCCCCTCTAATAACAAACCAAGCGCCCTTTTATCGAAGTATAATACTTCGCTACATTTCAAATCGTGGCTCCTCCCAAAAAAGTTCGCCAGCTGCCCTAAGGCTGTTCCAGTTGGCGCCCCTTTTTATCTTCTGAAATTTGACAGCTATAGTTGGAGCCAATTACTATTGCATATTACTGAATAATTTATATACATAATAACAGATAAATGTGAACAATACTGTAGATAGTTTTATAATTAAAAGTGAAAACAAGGCCAAATTCCAATTTAAAATCGAGAGCGTCTCCACTCAACAAATGAATTTGTTTCACAGTATTACAATTCAAATCGATCGTAAATTTCAAATAAAAATTCATTGAAGGTCGTTCAAAGATATGAAATTTTCGTGTCATTGATCGTAATGTCATGAAATTACATACCATAAATCCATGATTTCTAACTTCTAAGGATGGCCTTACACAGCCGGAATGTCTCTCTGAATTCATAATCTTAAATTTCGGCACCTTGCCAAAATATATACATATATATATATGTATAAATTCATGTATGTAAAAATTCAGATTGGTCAGTAGTCTCGTGATTCCCGAGCCCGACACATACAAATATCTTTATGGAAGAGGAATTAATACCAATCGCAATGCTCTTGGCTCTACTTAATAAATAATTCATAATCTGATTCCAGTATGTATGTGCCGCTCTATTTAAATGCATGGGAATACGCGTATTATGAAATCATGATCTTTAAAATATAGTTCTTTCTTTCTTTTTATTTTCTTGTCTCTTTCTTGAGTGGCAACGCATCGGTGATGCCTTTGGTGTTGCTGATGTCTATGGGCGACAATAGCCACTTATCATCAGGTGGATCGCCAACTCGTTTGCCGGCTATTTCCATAAAAAAGACAAAAAATCTTAAATATTCTGAACCGGAATTCTGAATGCTCGTCAGTATCATATTACAGATTGATCTGAGATATTCATAGTCTGGAAAAATGTATGTGGAGCATACAGACATTGTATGGAATTCCGGGCTTTCTGAATTAATAATATGAATTCAGATTATAAATTCAGAGAGACATTCCGGCTGTGTGAGTTTCCTCTAATTCAAATGTTGGAAATTAACTGGTTCGATCGAGCAAGTAATCGGTATACGCCAATTATTGTGGCTCAGTAATTAATTAAGTATTACCAGTTCCATTGATTGGATAGCCAAGTTCTTCGAACTGGAAAATGAGTTTTATTTCTCGCTCTTCTCGAAGGAAAAAACTAAGTACCTAACATTGACTTAATATAGATCTAATTAATGAGATCTAAAAAATACTTCAACAATGTAGTGATGAAGAAAAAGATCGAAGGACATTTACGCCCACCCTCCCCCCCAACTCAGATTCACTAACGGTTACTTAAACCGCTCCTTAGTACAGAATCACCATACAAATTCTGGAAGGACTATAGCATCAAGTACCTAATTTGTATGTTTAGAATTTAGTTAATTTGAATGCTAATTCCTCTCTGTTGCAAGTGACGGATAGCAGAATTAAACTTGTGTCTGTCGAGAACTCTCTGGAGCAAGTCTCGGAATGGGGTCGACTCAATTTAGTCGAGTTCAACCCCACGAAGACACAAGTTTGTGTGTTTACCGCTTACCCCATTACAATCATATCAGTCTATGACAATGATAGGGCTTCAATTCCAGGTAATAGGATACCGCGCTTACCGTGAATAAAAGTGTTGAGATTTTAGGAGTTGACATCTCAGGTGATGTACAGTATCGGCGTCATTTGGAATCCAAGGCTAAATTGGCCTCAAGAACGCAACTAAAACAGTACTTGACTGCGAGGTACCTGGTTATGCTTTATAAAGCTCAAATCAGGTCTCACATGGAGTACTGTTCCCGACTCTGGACAGGGACGCCACAATACCAGCTTAACCATTCATTTGACGCCATACAGAAGCGCGCGGTCCGAGTTGTCAACGTCCCACGAATCACTCACAGGTTAGAACACCTTAGAAGAGATATCGGTTCCCTCTGCGTGTTCTACTTATCAATGGTCAGTGCTCTGAGGAAACCGAGGAGAGCAGGAAGGAAAGTTCCTGTTTGCGAAGCGAGAGATCTCGTGTTTGGTTCCCGGGGCCGGTTTGTGATAGATAAATGTTTGTTCTAGTAGATGTTTGACAGGACTTATTTAATTTTGTGGACGCCCATACCACTTGTGACACAGGTCCCTAATACGAGGGTGTGTGAGCATTACTTTCATTGCAAATATCAGTAGTTTAGAGACACTCCAAACTTAAGATCTAAAAATAACTCATTACGGTGTCGCACGCGAAAGACGTATAAAACGCAGGCGCACCTTCGCTGATGTAATCGTGGGCTGGTGCTGACGTTGAATCACACGCGCAATGCGATGGCATAAGGGCAACGGGGTCGAAAGGTTTAAGAGTTATTGCTCGCAGAATAATTTGTATTTGCGAACTGAACATTCGTAGCTCCGAGTTATAAGTGTTTTTGCAGCATGAGAAAGAAGTTATTGGTTCTGTATCTATTACAAAAAATAATCTTAATATTATGTCCTAGTTAGATATCAAATTCGAGATCCCTTGCTCTGGTAGCAAGGTTACTATTAAGGGCTACTGTGTCGTCAAATGCCATCTTTTTGATACTTAGATCATGACCAGTTTAGTTAATAGCTCATTAGTCGATTCTGTGCTACGTGCTGTATGCATGTTGCGTTATTTTCACGACGACAACCCACCATATCAATAACTAGACCTTCGATGTAGGAGGAATAATGAATCCATTTAGGCCATTAAGGCTCCTTATAAGCGACGCTGCGTGAGTCACCTGTAGTTGTGGACGACATTGACTGTTATGGTGATCTGACCTTCCACGCTGGTGGTGACGTGACTAGGGTTAACGAAGTGAAATGATTGAGAAAGCTGTCCCTTTGGGCTTTGATGCCACCTCTTGTGTCTATTGGCAACCATCAAATTGAAAACAATAGAGATGCCCTATTTATTGAAATGCTTATTAATATTCTCCTTCGTATGGATTCGTGTGGATGATAATTTGCGTGTAGGTGATTACTAGCAGCATAGTGATTGAATTCGAAGAGCACTTCAATGTGAAAGCAATTGATATTATGATTAATGCTATTTATTTGAAAGTGTGTACAGTTGTGAAATTTGTCAAAAAAGTCTCAACTAAAAGTGTGGCATTTTGACAGGTGAATTTTTGCTTTGACTTTTTATATTTTTGCGATGTACATACATACGTAGTGTGCAATGTCGATGCGTTAACGTCAACATTGGTTAACGTTTATTTATTTAATGACCAGTCTGCTGAATAAATTCGTACTCTTTGTGTTAAAATTAAAGTTTTAACGAGGCTCAAAAATACCCTCTGTGTTCCTAAAGTACTAACTGGGTTCAACTTGTTAAAATTAAGGAACCTTATCGTCCTTTCGTAGTTTATAAAAAATAACTACAAACTGGGTCGCCTGTCGCCTTCTGGGAAGCATTCACAATCGCTTCAGGCTTTCAATTTTAAAACCATTCCCTACCAGGTAGCAGGAGCTGAAAATTGGAACGAAGCTTCTAGCATCCAATGCACGCTCCGAGTTTAATGGCTTCAAGATTGTGTGTTCCAAATGGAACATTCTGAGGACGGGGCACACTTTGTTTTGTTATTTTGTAAGTATATTGAACATTTTCAACGTATGAGCTTTTCAGGGTAAAAGAATAAGCTCTTAGTAGGTTAAATAAAGATGAAAGTAAGTAGTTAGTAAGTAGTTGTAAAAAAATGGTTACGAATAACATAACCATTGTAATCAGACGCTATTAAAAATCTCCATATTAATTTATGCTGATTCTTCTATAAGCACAATAAAGGCAGAGCTTTTCAATCAGTTGGATAAACAAAGGAGCAATTAATGTGTTTTGTCTTTGCCTATTAATGGGTTTCACATAATATGTAAAACTATCTCTATATTATAGAAATGAACCTGAAAATTGTAGTGTTGAATGAAGACAAGGACGAATAGAAAAAGGTAAACCAGGGTCTAAGTTGTGAATACTTCAAAGTCTTCAACTCGTTTTTGCTATAGCAGGTTTATAAGTATTGCAATATATTATTCAACTAACTATACATATTATAATATACGAAATGTATTTGTAGAATGTTTGCATCTTCCGACAGACCGACAGCCTTGTTAGTTCTGTGAAATGGACCGGAAGAAGAGCTTCTTCATCATTGAGCGCGAAAATCGTAAAACGAAATGAGATGACAATTCTCAGCAGATTATACCTAGGTCAGTAGGTAGATACTAGGTTTTATTGTACAAAGCTGAGTGCCGAGTCACTTTATATTTTTGAGAGGTTGTGGAGGAGGACTTATTTTATACTAGTGACTTCAGAAATGACACTAGTTTCAGAAATAAGGCATGGTTGGCATGCTTTCTTGATTGTAAGATAAAATTAGGGTCAACGCACATTTATTCGGCGTCATTCGCGTTTCGCCGAATGATTTTGGTTACACTTATTCGGCCGCGTACGGCGTCGTAAGAATGCGAACGACTGCTTACGGCGTCGTAAGAATGCGAACGGCTGCGTACGGCGCTGAATACGCTGCGAAGTCCGTCCGAAGACGTTAGTAGGTATAGTAGTTTAGTAGGGTAAGGTTTCCAATGTCGTACCCCCTAAGGGAAAATAGCTGTAGATTTTAGGGTATTTGAAATTAAATAAAATCTCATACGTCTACTTAATGTTTATTCGTCCAATTGCTGTTGTTTACTCGCATGCCTAAATAGTTCAATTTGACACCATTAGATTTCATTTAATGTTTAATAAAGCGAGCGGCCAGATATCAGTGAGGTACGATTTAGGCGCTGGTACGACTTGGGCAACCTTATCCTACCTAGGCTACCTATATAATAGTTATAACAAGTTAAAATAAAGGTGAGAAAAACGTAAGTAGGTACATATTATTGTCTATAAAATATCTACTAATTCTTCTTATGAAAGTAGACCGTATAATATGTATGTACTGTATATATGTATGTACTGTATATATGTATGTATGTACTGTATACATATGTATATGTACCAACATACTAATATAAAATTTGATGTAGGTATTTTAAGTTCATATTATAAATAAATAAAAAAGTACTTACCGCTACAGGACCTTATTTTTGAGATTTCTTCCCAAGCATTATTTTTTCTTTGTTGATCGCTATAATGCGACGAACTAATATCGTATAAGCAAGCATATTTTTGAACTAGCGATATAAGTTGTTATTCCTCCATCATTAATTTATTTCGTAAAAATAAAATAATTTTAATTATTTTAAAACACGTCCGAACTTTCTCAATCTTCCCAATGATTACGTAAATAAATCGAATCTATACGGTTTAATCTATACGGGAACTATGAAGGTCGCAACCTGTCAACAAGGTCAAGGAGTCAAAAATCTTCCATGTACCTACCTACAGTACCTACCTACAGCGCGGCGCTGTTCCGCCGCGTTCGGCGTCGTACGCGGCCGAACGATAAAACACATTTGTCGTCGTTTTCTACTCGTTTACCGCGAAAGCGGAATCGGCGCCGAAAAGCCGAAAGGATGCGTACGCGTCTCCATACAAAATCGTTGTTTACTATGGACAAAAGCCGAATGGAGCTGAATAAATGTGTTTTGACCCTTATACAGATACGACCCTTATTTTAACCAGCTGACGATCAGGACCCTACTAATGATGCTTCATTTGCTCAGATTTTGAAGTTCATCATCATCATCAAAAACCCTGGAGAAGTCTGAGGTCTCTTCTCGATGTTTTTTCAATAAATGAGGAAAACAATTGCGAATCAGTTAACAGGTTTTGAGACCAATTTTTTGTCTTCTTTTCTTCCGACTCTTTTTAATCCAGGTCATTCAACACAAATATTACATTATGGCCGTTATAATTATGAAAGCAATACGAAAGCTGCGCTCAGAACACTAAAATTACTGAGTGACCTACTTCAGGGTGGTTTTATAGCGACACTGCGATCTCATTAGCGAAATGGAACGGAAAACGCGCACGAGTCCACCGTTCTATTATTTTTTACCTTTACGAGCAATTAGTATTGCTGTTGCACTGGCCATTGAATACTTAGCTATATGTGTTCAAAATGGTATTAATTTATTTACTGATAACATAAGATAATCTTTACTGTTATTAAATTAACTTTGAATAAACAAAAAAAAAAACTAATTAAACTAATACAAAAAAAAAATAATATTACTTACATTATAAAAAAGATCTTAACTGAGGGACTCTATTAAAAAAGTATATTCACAAGACATAAATGTCATCCAAAATTCCCTAATTAGGCATTGTACCCAAGTTCATAGTTTAAATTCCTATAATATTCCATGTAGGTATTTTGTTATTTATCTAGGCGACAAACGAGCTAACCATCGCCGATCCGCCTGATGGTAAGAGGCCATAGTCGCCCACGGACATAAGTAATACCAAAGGTAGAGAAAGAAAGAAAGTACTGGCTCCCAAGCCCCAGCCAGAACACGACTTTAACTCTATACTCCATAGTCCCTGCGACCTGTCCCTACCAACATATCATCAGATTACTTTCTTTTCTTTTTTGTCCGTCGATGCATAAGTGATGGTAATGGCCTTTGGTCTTACTAATATCTCTAAAATTTTTAATTTAGTTTAAATTACTCACATGCTCGCTTGTCCGCTATTCACACAATAATAATATCGAGGACAGTTTTTTCTTTAGCCATGTAACTTGTTAAATTATAGATAGTTAAATTAGATAATGAGTTAAGTTCAAAACTGTCATTAATGAGTTGTCAATACAGATTTTATTTAAGTACCTTACCATGTACTGCAATGGCTATTTAACCTATGTAATTTATTATGTGCTTTTTAAACCATTAAAAAAGGAAACATTGTTAGAATAGATTTCTACAGACGCATTAAGAAACGAAAGCCGGAAGAATAAACGATTTACGATAATAACCATGTATAATACGTCAATTCCGAAACGCTTAAAGTCTCACGTAATCGTCACAATAAAACTGCATCGATACTGACTGCGAATGTTTCTTACGCAATCCGAACGCGAATGCTCGTTTTAAATCACATAAAGCCAACGGATGCTGTGATGTTGCACGGAAATCAGGGCTGTGGAAAACAAGCACGATGTTACATTACGTTATTATAATGTTACCTTTTAACGTAGCGTTACTTGGACTGGGCTTTAACCGCTTTTTAATTATAAAATAACGAGTAACCGCCCTCGCTTTGCTTCGGTTTTCTTATTTTTTTACACCTTGGGTTACATTACTGGACTTTTTTTAAGGATCCCTAATTTTTTTGAAAATATGATTAAGCCTATGTTACTCGGGGATAATGTAGCTTCCCAACAGTGAAAGAAGTTTTGAAATCGGTTCAGTAGTTTCGGAGCCTATTCAATGCAAACAAAAAATCAAATCTTTCCTCTTTATATATTAGTATAGATGTGGCGTGTATTACAAATTAAAACAAGTATTAATGGCCTTCATTCAAGCAATATGTCTTACTTGTGCGAACGCGAAAAACCTTGTGATAAGCGTGATGGATGGCATGCGTTCCGAGGTGAAACCTACAAGATATAAGGACCCGGTATCCAAATACCTAAGAAAAACAATTCCCAGGGCACTCCATTAAACTCCCATTAAAGATAATAATTATGTAAAAGCTATCCAAAAAGTTTCAGCATTTTGATCATGATCCTCAATAGTAAAGCATGACTAAGGTGACTCATTCTCTTGTATGGTCTACCTAGTTTATTAGTGCTAGTGGCAAAGATTAATAAAAATGTACGTTTACAAGCAAAGAATATTATTTATTTGAAACAACTCAGCCCTAATCGCCCATAACTGCCGAGTCGACAAACCCTGCGAGTAGCAAATCATGCGAGATATCGCTTCGGTTTGTTCGCCTCGCTAGTGTTGTTCCAGCAGAAATACCACTAATATCCTACTAGTATTTTAAACTAGCTGTCCCGGTGAACTTCATATCGCCTAACAAACAATTTTTTTTCTAAAATAAAAGTAGCCTAAGTTACTCCTTGTTACATCAGCTATCTGTCAATGAAAGACCCGTCAAAATCGGTCCAGCCATTTCAGAGATTAGCCGAAACAAACAAGCAGACAGACAAACAAAAATTGTAAAAAAATATTGTTTTGGTAGATATAATTATGTACTCTGTATACATCCAAATGCACTTAGTAAAAAGCGGTTATTTTAATATTACAAACAGACACACCAATTTTATTTATTTGTGTAGATGTATAGATGTGAAAGTTTGTATGGATGTTTGTTAGTCTTTCACGCATTAGCTACTGGATGGATTTTCATGAAATTTAGCACATAGGTACACCATGATCTGCATTAAGACATAGGGCAGAGCGCTGCAAGTTGTAGTATTCGGTTACTCCTGCAGTGTCGGAGAGCTAATTGAAAAATGCGATTTCTTTGCTTCCTTTCGTAATGTGGCACTATTCTACTTTACTATCTATGTCTGTGATTCTACAGATATTTCATGGAATCGTAGGCCGTAGTATTGTGTGTTGCAAAATTCTTGATAATCCGCATCATTTTTGCTATCCTTATGTTTCAAGCCTCTATTTGTTGTATAAGGTCTGTGAGCGGTCCTTGTTTGTCACTTCGGTTATTTTTTCACAAAGTACACGTGCCTTGTATGCGCGCGCGCCGCAGGAAACGGAAATAGGTGCGCGCGCCGAATCGTAAAATGTAAGCTTGGAAGTTGTTGCGTTTGTGTTGTTACTTAGGTGTGAGTCCTTTTGATGATGTAGGACACAATGCACATGAGGAAAATTAAGTTTAAAACTGAGTAAATTTTAGGTAAAATTAAATTTTGACTACTTTTCATTACACATAGTGTCATGAATTCATGATTTTATATATATGTAGTTGCATATATTGCGACTGACAAGGAAGCTCATAGTAACCGTTACAACACCTATAGTTTGAGTTATTCGATATTTGAGGTAATCGAACCAAGTAATTCGTTTAGTAGAAAGATACCTAACAACTAAGGTAAATAAATACGAAAATTTAAAATACATTATTTTCTAAATTATTCAACACCAACTATTTTTATCTCAAAAATATTAGCAGCAAATTACTTCATTGTGCCAACGTAATTATTCAATCTCCTAGGAAAAGGGCACGACATAAATATTATTGTTCACAACAATAAAACTTAATTAATGCACTTAACTTACGATGGAAAACATGAAAACATCAATAATGCGTGCGAAAGGAACCCCTAAGGTTTGGAGCAAAAATGTGGGCGTGCCCATCGTAACCGACGTAATACAACTTAATAAAGATTGTATGGACCAAAAAATTTACGTATCGTAAAACGTGTAATTATGATTTGAATCGTGAAAAAGGCGGCGCTAGAATCGAACTCAATACTAGGGATTGGGTAAGAGGGAGAGTAAATCTCGATAAATTGGGTATTTCGATTTTGTTGTCAGTTTAGTTTGTTTGATAAGCAAATAAATTTCTTGGATTCAAATTCTGTTCTTACTGATGTTATGATATGTAAAAGCAAGCGTACAAACTTATGGGATATAAAAAGATGATGCGATATGATAATAATGCAAATTCGAAAAAAAAATAATTAGAAAATTAGCTCTAGATCATTTTGTTAAGAATAAAAGACAATTATGATGAACTAAAAAAACACATGTTGTTAATAATGTTTTTAAACAGCTTTATTTTTATTTAGTGTATTGAGAGAAATCCTAATGTCATAAAATCCTTGATAATCCGCACATTTTTGCTTAAAGTTTAATGCTTTTATGTTTTGATAAATAATGTAAAACTGTGTGTGGTTTCACAACAAAATTGTTTACCTCGGTATTATTTCCAGCATTGTAACATAATAAATAACATTATTGAAATCTTACTAATCATTAGTCATTCATATCAAAATAAATAAAAAACAAGGATCAACAGTAATACCAAGTTATCTGTCGCATGGATAAGATAATCTTTAAGTACTTTGTACGAGATATTCGCTTCTTTTGATTGCTATATCGATAACCCAAGATACAAGATATAACGGATTAGATCTGAAACAATATTTTGTAGTTATTGTGTATAGCTACATTGTGTATGAATTTTGATAATAGAATCTACACCGATAATCTCATTCTGCTATGATCATTCTGTTATGACTGCTAAATGGTATAACAATACATCTGCGTCATCTACGTATGTAGGTACGTGTAAAATTGTCACGTGTCAGGATATTCATTTAACTTTTTTGTAACTTTATTACATAATATTTTTCAAATTATCTTTATCTTGAGTTTAAAAAAACAATTTATCTGTTGTTGTTGAACTGTAATCACCTGAATTTGGATATAAATAAAAAAACACAACTTTTTCAATCAATTAACAAACAGCCATTAACAGATTGCAGTATCGACGTCCTTACGTCACATCCCTACCGAAGATTAGGGTTGCGCTCACAAAGATCCGTCGATCTTTTCGCTAAGGGTTCGCACAATGGGTGGACAGATGTTTTGCAGGTAAATCAGAGCAGATGTTATAACAATAACCTGACGAGCTGACGACTGCCTTCAAGAGTTCTTGCTTTAATTAAATTACACTTTAAGATTCGAATTCTCTTATCGAAACGCAAAGCCCTAATATTATGCTGAATGTTGTAGATTTGTTTGTATGTGGATATGATTAAAAACATTGAATTTCTTCAACGCCTCCAATCCATGAGTAGTACGCTTCGTATCGCGTCATTGCGGTTTAGAAGTCTTTGAGGCAATGTAAGTTTCACAAAAAAAGAAATGGCGGATAAATAAAATAAAATTATTTAATTATTTAATTCGTTTCAGAGTTCAGGAGTCATCTCATTTTATTATATTTAAATTTACTTCTGAGATATCCAGCTAGACTGCATATTTTTGCTAACATCATGAAGATATTACGGTAGATAAAGTTTGAGCTAGTCTGACATAATGGATCCGTTAAAGTATAGGAAACACGAACCTAAAAAAAGACGGACGTAATCCCAACAACAAATTCAGTGAAGCACCCATAGTAAAACCAGCTCTCTATTCGTACAAGTACACACACCCACGCATTGACACCATTCTGCTTCAATCGCGAATCAAAAATTACGCACACATTGTAAGCGGGCGGCCATTGCTATGCTTCACTCTCGATTAGACGAGGTTACGTCAGTCTTTTTTTCAGGTCCGTGAAGAAAAGTAGCATACTTTTCCTATATTAGAATAAGTACTATACAGGGTGTTATAAAACTACCCGTAAAGCCGAAGGGAGGTTAAATGGGGCCTTATAACGGGTCCATTCACAATATTTAATAACCGTAGTAACGCTGTATAACATATCCCAAAAAAATAAAAAAATATTATTTTTTTCACTGATATGCAAACCCTATTTCAGTTAAATCAAAGAGTAAACTACGCAGAATGTACTTACATTTCTATCTAATTCGCGGAACGACAAAAATTTTGACAAACGACAAACGATTTAAATTGCTATCTTCATGGCCTACGTATAACGTCATATTCGAGTTAGAAAGCATCGTTATTTTGCAAAAAATGTTGAAAAAAAAACTTGAAACTGTTGTAGGATATCGATTAGAAGATTTGAAATTGACAACATATATTTTTTTCTAACTTGATATTTTTTTAAACCAGTGGGTACTTGAGTGTAATGATATCCTTGTATTGAGGTAGCAAACATTTATGAATGACAATAGAAAAACTATTAAAATAGACAATTATTAGGTAAAATAGGTACGTAGGCCTTTCTGTTAAATAATCTGGTTCCCTGACATGACAGCTTACTAGCGTTGATAAAATTTTTGGCTTTGATGATTAATTATATTTTTACGGGGTATTTTGTAACACGTTGTATATTATGTCTTCTGTGTTAGAACCAAAGATGATAAATGGATCCTTATGTATAATTTCTACTTTTCAATAATTCATTATTGTTACTGAAATTGGGGAATATTAAGACGTGAGATAATACTGATAAATAACGGAAATAAATATCTTCAATGTATTTTATTTTAATTTAATAATTGAAGCGCTCATAGCCCGGCGGCTTGCGTTGATCCTAACACCGTGTCCTACGTGGGTGATTCAACGCGAACGCGATCGCGAAGCGATCCTATGGTGATATCCTATATATCCTATATAACTATGCGAATTCAGTGCGACGCGGAGCGAAGCGGCGCCTCTGTCCTACGTGCACGCGAATTGTCACTTCACCGCCACTGACATACGCCGCGCCGCTGATGTTCGCGCGAAAATATCAAACCAACTGATCGCGTTCGCTTCAAACCGCGCTTCACCGCAACGCCCTCTACGTGCTTTTGGTCACGTAGGACACTTCAATACATCTCGACTGTTTGTTATTATCGTTTCGCACCGCGTCACTTCGCGTTCGCGTTGATTCACCCACGTAGGACAGCGCGTAAGCGATCGACAAAATTAAGCAACAGTGGGCACGGTCGGTAGTTGGATGGGAGACCGCTAAAGACAAAAATTTCTTGAGCGCTTCCGTGCTTCGGAGAGCACGCAAAGCCGTCGGTGTCGGTTGTTATCGTAAGATAACAGTCGTTAAGCTATGTCAGAGGTCCTCGGGCGGCATGAGAATTTCAGACTAGAGCAGCGTGGTGGAGTATGCTCTAGGCCTCCTCAAGAGGAGAGACCCGTGCCCAGTTGTGGGCCATGAATGGGTTGAAGCCAAATTTTAATAATTCCACACCAATCCAAGACAATTTCTCGATTACGCAAAAAAACCTTCACAAAAAAAGATGGCGTCCTAATTAACCTCTTATAAAAAATGTTCACTCAAAGCTCGCTAAAAACGTGAGCTCATCAAATCAAAAACCGCGCAATTTTTTTAACCTCTCATTTTTTGTCGCACAATTACAATGTTTTTGCTATAGAAAACGAGATTAAGGTACTTGTCAGATACTTGTAAGATGAACGGTAAACTACGGCCTTTATTGCGAAAAATATGAAACATTACTAAAAAAATTGTATTGTACTTTTTGTATTCTAATTTTGTCCTCCTATTAAAGACTAATTCGTTTAGTAGAATAGAAAAGTATAATGACCACTGCGGGGAACAAGTCCTTTTACTAACCATTGGCCGTAACTGCTATCTCTTCACCAATGGAAATGTGGAAGCCTTGCCAAGGATAACTGTAATACTATCGTGTCGATGTTGTGCAATGAGACAGCGTGACAATTTCATAGAACTATGCCTCCGCTGCTGTCCTTGCCGGTATGAAATCATACAATAACTGCAGTGTGGCAGCATCGCTGGAATAAAGTGTGTCGTTCAATCAAGAAGCGGTCATTCGCGACAACAACCATCGCCTTAGCCTGCTGGTGAGACAGGTGCCTCGCCTGTGACAGTTGGCTCCAATTTCACGCCCCGGTAAGCGCTGCGCAAAACATGACGGCTTTTTATTCAACCCCTTTGAATGGCCCTCTTAGAATGGATCTCTTAGATGTGGAGATCTTTTAGCACCAGAATCTCGGGATGCGCGATTTAATTAAAAACGTCGACAGACAAGCTTTTCGTGAAAGCGGTCGTTGAGCTGTTTTTAAGAATTTTGTTTTCTTTTTGCGTTATTGAATTTATCATTCTATTAAACTTCGTGGTTTTTAGCGTGACGCTATTGTGGGGTCTGAGGGTTTATTATTGGTCGTGACGTAATTTTTTTGTTAAGGTTCTTGTTCTTACCTCATGCTTACCTATTGCAATACATCAGTGAAAACAAAATCAAATCGCCTGAGCCAAACAAACGCCCACATAAATAGACAAACAATGAAAATTCTAAAAATCGTTGCTTATAGAATTATAGACAGTTCTTGTTTGGCAAGAAAATTTTAACTTCAAAACTTTAAAATATAACATCTATATCTCATAATACAAGTGGTAAGGACATCTAACAAATTCCAGCGTGATATATTTCTCATTTCATGGTCAGCGAAACAGCGATGACTTACTTAAATACTGAAGCAATGGAATATCAGTTCTGTGACGTAATCCTGAAACAGAACATCAGCTGTGACGTAATCAAGAACCTCGTTACAATTCCTTTGACAACATGCTTGTCGTAAGTGAAATAGCCTGTTAGGTCAAAATAGCCTTTGAGAAATTCTTAGGTCACGAAACATTTGCCCTTTGAGAAGTTATAACCAAGTTAGTTTAACTTCACAATGTTAAGAGTAATGTATTACATATTCGTAACGTAAAATAATCCTTAAGGGCATTAGTTATACTCGCAATTATTTCGTTGGTTGCTAACGTTTAATTGTTATTTATGATATATGCATTTCAATTTAAGGACTTTGAATTTACGAATATACTTTTCTTTGCGCTTTTCTTTCTTTCCTTTCTTTATTTATTTGCTTTGCTAATAATCTTCGCTACCACAAACTTAATGAGCGAGGCTTCGAGTAAAATCTAGTATTATTATATATACTTATTACTTTCTTTAAGTAAGTACACTTTGTAAAAACAGTATGTCGTTCCGTCGCTTAATACTTGTCCGATGTTGATGGCTTTTCTTGATTACCTGGTCTCGTTTGACGGCTATATACATTTAAAAAAAAAGTTGATACAAAACTGTGAATGTGGGATTTATACTGCCTATATTGAAAATCGAATTAATTTTGATGGTTCCTCGGCAGTACGCCATTTTATTTTACGAGCATGTTAATTGTAAATTCGCTGTTACGACCGCTATGGAAGTATTCTACTACAGTGAACTATTTGTAATTTTAAGTCACTCGATCAAAATCTTAACAAAAATTAAAATGTGTGCAATTCACACGTGGTAAAAGTGAAACCTTCAAAAAATTTGGTTTCAAGATAAAGAGACGAATGTAAAATTTCGGGAAGATGATAATTGTTAGTAATGATCATTAATGATGCAGTTAGGAAATAAAAATACGTGTGAATTGCACACATTTTATTTTTTTCAATATCTGTGTGTAAGTCACGATTTTTGTGACGGACAAAAAAATAGACATACGAGTGATCCTATATAGATTACATTTTTACTGCCGAAATACAGAACGCACAAATAAGTAAAGCAGAGCCGAATCCCGATCATTACAATGTGAAACTTCGCAAAGTCAAATAACCTTTCTATTTCGCAGTAAAGAATCTGTATTACGTATACCTACGTTTCAAACCCAAAACCATACTGTATTATTATATCTGTGGCTTATAATAAACCACAACGTATTGAATTCTATATGTTCCTACTGACTAGTATTTCGCAATTGGATTAGGTTATTTGAAATGTAATTTTCCGTATCCTTTCCGCTATGTTAGACATTTAAAATAATTATTGACTTCAAGTCATAGTCGCCCAAGTATGGGGTACGCGTCTCGCTTCGCTGGGGCCGGATCTAGTGCAAGTTCCACATCCACATATCTATCGATAAAATACGCTATTAAATTAATTACTATTAACATTGACCGGTATTACGAATCAATTATAAAGCAAGCCTGAAACACTTAACCAAGTATCGTATCTGTGTCTAAACTGTAGGGGTTCTGGAAGCATGTGATGAGTAGTTAGGGTGGCATAAAATTTATTTCACCATTTGTAATGTAAAGTCTGGAAAGTCAGTGTTGTTAAGTCATATCAGAATCAGACATCAGGTAAAGAAAACGAAATATAAAGTAGCAAGCTAAAGAATGGATGTTGCGGAGCGATCTTTTCTTATGTCCCTAACACACACTCACCCACATAGTTACCTACTCCCACAAACACATTCATACACTAAAGCTTCATGCCATAAAAAGGTGAAGAAAGAAAGCACTAACACATACGCGTGGATTTACTGTGGCACGTGACATCTAATATCTCACGAACTGTTAAAAAGTAAAAAAATATACATTTTACTGATCACGAAGATGATTACAATAATGATGGAATAGGGTACGACCATCAACTCGACATGTCAAGAATACTAGAACTGGTTTTCTAGATTGTCAGGTGTTTCCTGGTCCTTTGGATGGTAAAGATTAAGCTTCCGCTTGGTAACTTATTTGATGAAATTTGATTAGGTCTCTAGGTACCTACTTTTGTCACTGTCATCGACTAACAGGACTGAAAGTATACATGTAGATTGCTCATCTGGTACCTCATCTGCGCTTTCCATTAGTTTTACATTATTCGTAGAAAATTTCTGAAGGGTATTAAGAAAGTAGATGCACTGAAAATATGTAATCATACAAAATAGGTCATTATGTCGTTAGTTTTTAAGTAGCAGTTTATGATAATGATTATGACATGCATGCCGTTGCATAAACCTCTCGGTATTCACGTCACGTACGAGCTCCACTTCGTACTGTCTAGTTGCTAAATATGTTAACAGCAAAATTATTTTAACACGTTTTTGTTATATAGATCAATAGACGTGTCAAGATATTGAGGATTGTTGGTAAACTTAGGTTGCAGGTTTTTCGATGTTACTATTGTAACAGTTGGTCCTTGTAGCACTAAGCCCGCCGCTATTGACCTTTTTTAGTTTTTTTTTTTATTCGTCGCGTAACCTATAGTGTGGGGTATCGTAGAAAAGGTAGTATAGGTCTTCTAAGACCATTTTTGGAATTAGGGGTCCGTTTGCGAAATATTTGGCTTTAAAGTGCTAATTTTGGTTAGAGTCAAGTGTTATCCCCCCGCTGCCAGCTAAACGGTTGGAGCTGGACAAGTGTTGTTCATGCGAAATGTGTTCAAATCGATGAATACTCATAGGATCAGGATATCCCGGGATGAATCGATCAGGCAGTTAAAAAATCGATTGGCTTATAGTAATTTCAATTTAGAGGCATTTCATTAGCGTAGTATATAGCGTATATATACAAAATATAATATGAACGAATTGGTACACTAAAATATATATGTATAGATCTTATATGTTAAAATTTATATAGATAAAGAAAACAATTTTCTTTGTACTTTTGCTGTCCAATGTTCTCATACTTTGCTGAAGCGATTGTGAAGCGTGACTAACAAAAGCGGCCAAGTGCGAGTCGGACTCGCCCATGAAGGGTTCCGTAGCAGCAAGTAACATAATATAAAAGTTCTTGTACTTCATTGTAACTTTAATCGACGTTTTTTGCGGTTTACGATTTATGACGTATTAAAAAAAAGCTACTTACTAGATCTCGTTCAAATCAATTATCGTTAGTAGTTTGCACGGTAATGTACATCATATATTTTTTTTAGATTTATCATTCTCTTATTTTAGAAGTTACAGGGGGGGGGGACACACATTTTACCACTTTGGAAGTGTCTCTCGCGCAAACTATTCCATTTAGAAAAAAATGATATTAGAAACCTCAATATAATTTTTGAAGACCTATCCATAGATACCCCACACGTATGGGTTAGATGAAAAAAAATTTTTTGAGTTTCAGTTCTATGTATGGGGAACCCCCAAAATTTATTGTTTTTTTTTCAATTTTTGTGTGAAAATCTTAACGCGGTTTACAGTATACATCTACTGACCAAGTTTCAACAGTATAGTTCTTATAGTTTCGGAGAAAAGTGGCTGTGACATACGGACGGACAGACAGACAGACAGACAGACAGACATGACGAATTTATAAGGGTTCCGTTTTTTGCCATTTGGCTACGGAACCCTAAAAATGGTTAGTAGTGTTAGTACTATCATAAGTACATTTTTTTCTGTGGTACTAATCCATTAAGAAAACCATTATTTCTATCGTTATCAAAATCTTTCAACAATTACATGTAGTTAAGCCCATCTTATCAGTCACGGAAGTCACTTCGTTTATTATTTTTTTGTGTGCTGTATTTACGCTACGAAATATTACAATTTATTAATTACGATCACAGAGTTATGTGTTTAAATATTTGTAACACTATTACGATATTTACTATGACACAGTCAAGTATAGTAAAATCTATGACCTATACTACTATGTAATACAAAAATGACTTTCACGACGTAAACACAAAAAATAAAATCCATTCTTAACTTCACCTTTCAATCTCCGGATTTGAGGTCGGAACCGCCCCATTACACCCTTTCCGCCTTCACCTCAAGTCGCGAGCCTAGCTGAGGTCAGGCTATAAACGCGCATTTTAGGGTTCCGAAGTAAAATCGGAACCCTTATAGTTTCGTCATGCTCGTCCGTCTGTCTGTCCGTCGGTCTGTCCGTCTGTCCGAAGTAAAGCGCCGAGAACCTTAGTGCTGGAAAGCTGTTACTTGGCATGGATATATGTACATATATTTATTAAAACTCCAGAATCGTAAAATAAAATATTGAAAAACCTTTTTTTTTTCAGGGTACCTACTGGTAAAGTGAGGATGAATTTTTTGTTCATCGCGTACCCTATAGAGTGGGGTATCGTTGAAAAGGTCTTCTAAAAATATTACGGGTCTTATTAGACCATTTTTGGAATTAGGGGCCCATTTGCGAAATATTTGGCTTTAAAGTGCTAATTTTGCTTAGAGTCAAGTGTCAAAGGTTGGAGTTTGACAAGTGAAAAAATACACAAAAATAGGTTATTTGATAAATTTACGAGGAAAACTATCACGGCTATGTTAGCATAAAGTAGTTAATGTGCAATAGTCGATTAACTTACTACTTCGGAACCCTACCTACATTACGCGTGATCTGACACGCACTTACACGGTTTTATTTTTATCCCCCGATCAGGGTAATGACTGGAAAACTTGGCTGGGCCTTATTGCCATTAGGACTATGGAGTTAGCTTAAAGTGCCATTATGGTATGAAATTCGCTGTCGTTAGGAAGACATCTTTGTAGTAGAATATTGGTGTCGTGAAGAAATTAAGAAGAACACTTGAGTATTCATTGATGTCAATGTGTATAAGTAAAAATTTACTCCCGTTGCGGATTATGACTTTAATCTTAATAATTTTGACAATTCTAACTACTGTAAAACACTAAGGAACTCGTGTGAAAAATCTGAGAAAAACTCGTGTGAAAAATCTGAAAAAAAAATTATAATCTCATGTCTGCCTAGATCGTAAAAGAAAAAGCGGAATCATTACATTATAGTGGGCAAAGCAGTGAACGAATATACTACTTGGGGCAAAGTCATCAAAATAATCATTGTACCTTAATGATTAAAATACAGTTCTCACAAATAAAAATGGATGAAAAAAATATAGACCTATACTCGTACGTATTGGTCCATTCAAAATCTTCATTGAATCAGTCAATAGATAAATTATGTCTCGCCTAACAATTACTCCTACACGGTTCCAATCTGAGACCGAGAAAAACCTTTTATGTTCCATTTTTTTGTCCATATTACGAGATGGGACTCGAGCTCCATTTTAGTGGGCATTGAGGACATTCACGTCAGGGATCAAACAGAATGACCGTCCGATTTATGGGAGTGAATAGTTATTTGTACCTTAGGGAGTTTTGTTATTATTACCCACGTATCCTGAATTGATTTCCGTGACGCAGATGTAGGATGTATCTTTGAAGTGCCATCATTGTTAGTTGAAGTAAATCCCGTAAATCGTGCTTTAATTAAGACATTCTATTCGACATTGCTATTTTGTTTTCGTTACTGTAGGGTTTGCAACTGCTGTATGTTTAAAAATTCTTTCATATTTTAAAAATTATTTTACATTTTTTTATCATATCTCGTTTAACCGAGGTACCTACTAGTAGGTACTTAGACACATTTTCTCCGTAACAAAAGACATAAAAATAAAAACATTTGAAATGTGTTAAATTCTGGTTGGATTGTTTAACATTTCGATTAATTTAATTGAAGAAAAATGTCATACGGTAGCAAGAAGCAGACTGGTCCAAATATACTTACTTTTATACTTACTCTGACCTTACTTTTAGAAACCCGATAGCCCTCTAAAAGCATTCTCCCCTCGACAGGGGATGATAGAAACCCTACCGTTGTTCCGATTGGCAAACGGCTTTCTTATCGAATTACTGATTTTGTGTTTATAATTAGGGCTTGGGGGGATTAGGTTAGGAATTAGGATAAAATTAAATAATAATATAAAAAACATAATTATTTTAAAATCCTTTTACGTGGCAATCACTTTTTTCATACATATTTGTGATTGTTTAAATGTCTGCCCAGGAGCGATATTCAAACCCGGGACCTTACCGTGCAAGAAGGTTTGTACCTACACTTATCTATACTTCTATACTAATATATAAAGAGGAAGGATTTGATTTTTTGTTTGCATTGAATAGGCTCCGAAACTACTGAACCGATTTGAAAAATTCTTTCACTGTTGGGAAGCTACACTATCCCCGAGTAACATAGGCTATATTATATTTTCAAAAAAAATTAGGGTTCCTTAATAAAACTCCAATAATGTAACCCAAAGTGTAAAAAAATAAGAAAACCGAAGTAAAGCGAGGGCGGTTACTCGTTTAATATATAGTTTAAAAAACGTAACTAAACGATATTCCCCCATTTATGTTACTACTTAATGCTGCTTTTAGGAAGATCTTACAAAACAAACTTTACACGAATAATGTATGCTATAAAAACTTAAAAGCCTATTGCCCTAATATAATACGCGAAAATCAGCGGAAATAGTAAAGCGATTTCTTATATACATATACTAATATTATAAAAAGGAAAGATTTGATAGTTTGTTTGCATTGAATAGGCTCCGAAACTACTGAACCGATTTGAAAAATTATTTCACTGTTGGGAAGCTACACTATCCCCGAGTAACATAGGCTATATTATATTTTCAAAAAAATTAGGATTCCTTAATAAAACTCCAATAATGTAACCAAAGGTGTAAAAAACTAAGAAAACCGAAGCAAAGCGAGGGTGGTTACTCGTATTGTAATATTTCTATCAAAGGCATTGTATTAACGTTTATTTATCTCTAAAACAAATTCTGTCATATTATCGACTACCCATCTGGCAACCCTGCCTATATGAAAACTAGATTTCTGTGAATGGTAAAATAAAACAAAAGTTATTGCACAGATAAGAAATAACCTTGACATGACAATAGTGGACCTTGCAGGGACCTTACCTGAACAAAGAACATTTGGAGACTTTAATAGCGTGACTGAATGACCAATTGACTTCTAATTGCTTTGTTCTAGCACACTGTATAAAGTTAAACATATCGGACCTTGAGTTCATTCACTGTTTAGATATTTCGTCATTAACTGCAGATAATATTAATCGATTTTCCTTTAAGAATTAAACTACATTTAACTATTTAAAACAGAATATAAAATCACTATGATAAATGACGAATGTTGTTATAATGTTCATGATTTTTATTGATACTTGACATAATTTATTAATATTTATACAAAATAATTTATTTTTGGTATAATAATAGTAATGTTCAATTTTAAATAATATTAATTATTTGATCAATATTATCATCACTGTAAAATTATCAATATGCCGTATATAATAAGCTGTATAAAAAGTATAAATGATGTAATAAGAATGTAATTTAAGACAAATTGTTAATCTTTGTAGAAATACATTCTTTGTATCAAAAAAAAAATTAATTGAAATATTTTTGGATAGTACACATTTCACTCGTAATAATATTCGAGGAAGCGCGGAACCACAAAATAATGATGTTTTGTGGCGGAAGTGCAACTGCAAAGTGTTTATGTTTATTATCTTATTGTTAATTATATATATATAAAAATTACGTGTCACGTTGTTTGTCCGCGATGGACTCCTAAACTACTTAACCGATTTTAATCAAATTTTCACACCGTGTGCAGTTTGATCCAACTTGAAAGATAGGATAGCTCGGAAGGTTTTAATAAAAAAAATGTTGACAGAACGAAGTCTTACCGGGCAGCTAGTAACTTATAAAATTGGAGATTCAAGGACTTTAAATCCACTTTACCTCCCATCTTCACACATTCCTATGAAACCACTGGTCCTTAATTTAGTAATAAATCAAAGCAGCCATGGTTCAACAATAAATGAATCGGCCCACTGTGTTCGTATTAAAATTCATGGGTACGTTTCAACCCGCCCATTACGTGGTTTACGACGTCGTAAGCTGTTAAACAGGGATTTCGTGTAATATGCAATTGAAGTGTTTTTTATGGAACTCATTTGATAATGGGTGGGTAATGGGTATGTAATTTAAGAAGGATTTTTTCATTTCATCAATATTCAATACGCATTACAAACACGTCAATACAGACTGAAGTCAGGGAAGTATTGTTTCACCTTTGAGCTTAACCATTATATTTTGTTTTTGTGTCTCCCATAATGTACAATACAATTAAATCAGAGTTAAGATGAAATAGTAATGTAATTGAGGTTAAACAAAAAAAACTTGGATAAATGTAAATGCGAAAGGCAGTTTAGATACTATAGAATAAAGCACTATTTATGTCTAGACCTGCATCTCCTGTAGGGTAGATAATTTTATGCTGAATAAAAAAATGTGATTGCCAAAACGGCTTCGAATACCATTGTAGACAGAATCTTACACGGGAAGGCCCATTGAGTTGTCGACTGTCACAAACGTTCACGCTCCATTGAGGTTGAGAAGAATGTCAATCATAACGACAGTGACAGTTCATAAACCGTAAAGGTTTCCCGCCATTGTACTGCGTTTGACCATTTCGACTCGCTGTTCGCTTGAGGAAGTGCGGCCAGAGAATAAGCGGATGGGAAGTGCTGATGATACATTGTTCAAAGGCAAAAGAATAATTTGGTCAAAACGAAAGTCAGAATTTACAGAGTAATAACGACATAATTATAATAAATATACATTATAAACATTTTATTACATTGCATAGTATTATAAATTTATAATACCTTAAAATTTGGTCCCGATTTAGAAATAAATAGCTACAGTGCGCCCAACTTATCTGTGAAATGGCGAAAATTGGAACTAATGCTGCCCCATTCTTAAGTTCTTTGTGTTAATGTCAATGAATGACATTGACATTTACTACGTCTTGAATTGCGTCCCAGTGATTGGTCCAATGCGTTCGACAGCGCCCTCCCTCAGTTCACAGATAAGTTGGTCGCACTGTAATCCTATAGTAATGAATAATGTCTGCGGTATAGAGGAGGGTTACATGTTTATCGCAATGTCAAAGATATCAATAGTGTAAAAAAGTGATCGGTTTTTTTTTTGGTATTTATGTGAGTGAAGAGTGATTTCATCCTTCCTCCACCTCACTGTTCCTCTCAGATTGAGTCAATTAGAATTTTTGAGGTTTTTTTTTTTCGAAAAATTGCCTGCTGCTCCTGTCAGATTGAAAAGGATCAATAGTTATAAAAATGCTAGGACATCGTCTGATTTTAAATATCCTGAAATACGTTTCTAATAATTTGCATCATGTTATAACCGCTGGTTTTACAGCCAAACCAAGTTTCCTGTGGAGCGCGACAAAAGACAACCAAGTTGCGTAAGCCTGCACGTACTATGCATCTTTTGCAATTCTACCTTAGAAAGCGGTATTAATTTTAAAGCGTCCATGACAGGTGTAGTATAGAGTAATACTGTGTTTCGTAGAGTGTCTGTTCACATATCAAAATCAAAATCAATAAAAAAAATATTTATTATTCGTCTACCAAATCAGTACATAATAATTATACAGTTGTTGGGACCACCCTTTGAGCGTTTTATTGCTTGTGTTGGGAAAATGATGGCCGTCTAATCTAACCCTGTAGCCTAGTTGGTAGCGACCCTGCCTGCGGAGCGAGGAGTCCCGAGTTCGATTCCCGGCCGGGGCAGATATTTATGTGACAGATAAATATTTGTACTCGGGTCATGGGTGTGATTGTGATGTGTTATATGTGTCGTCCATGCCGCCCGCGACACAGGTGAAAACCTACTGCGGGGTATGGGTGTGTAAGCGTTTATTGTTCATAGATAATAATATTAATAATTAACACAACATTTTATTTCATATAAAACTTACCATTCGTGGTTAGTCTAAGATGAGTCGTGTCGATGTCATAAAGGTTCAGAAAGTTTAAATGTCTTAATTGCGATGTTACGTTGCAGAAAAATTGCAAACTGACGTAACAACAATCTCTAGCAGTTATAGAAAGCGTTGTTGACATTTTTCGCAAATATTGCATCTTCATTATTATGTGAATAGCTTTATAGCTTCTGCAAATGATTTACGCAACGTTGCATGCAAAAGTGTGAACCTTTGGAAAGTGCGATACTTGAGCTGTAGGTTAAGTGATGTCAACATATTAAAAAAATATTGATCTGGTACTATTCATCAAATGCTCATATTTACTAAGCTCACACCCTATTTGTGAGGGTCAAATCTAGGGTCAAATGCAAAGTAGACTAATACTAACTTAATAGGGTCAAATCTTTCAAGTCTCTAATTTTACATACCCATCGGTTGGGTTCTGATGATACTGCGTTTTTGTGATAAACATGACCTGGTGTACTCACCTCTGGCTCCAGACCAGGGAACAGTGAAAGGCACAGTAACAATTTCTTAGCTTTAGTACATTCTCAGTATAAAACCATGTATTTAGTTATTAAATTAAACAATTAACTTTTTTTATGTAACACGAGTAACCGCCCTCGCTTTGCTTCGGTTTTCTTATTTTTTTACACCTTGGGTTACATTATTGGAGTTTTATTAAGGATCCCTAATTTTTTTGAAAATATAATATAGCCTATGTTACTCGGGGATAGTGTAGCTTCCTAACAGTGAAAGAAATTTTCAAATCGGTTCAGTAGTTTCGGAGCCTATTCAATGCAAACAAAAAATCAAATCTTTCCTCTTTATATATTAGTATAGATAAGTATAATAATGTCAGGCCCGGATCTACGATTTTTTCGAACCGGGGCAGAAACTTGATAGTTACGTCTACGGAGTTTTGTACTTTTAATGGTTACGGTTCAAAAAAGGTCATCGGGCGTCACCCGTAGGTACATAAACGTAGACAAAGCAGCAAAATCGGTTCAGCGCTTGGAGTAAAAAAGGTCATCGAGTGTATTTTGGCGCCCCTTTAAACTGGTGCCCGGGGCGGCTGACCCCCCCCCCCCCCTCGATCCTGATAATAATCGCGCACACGGTAACAGCTTTGGATACTCAATGTGACATGGATATACCTACATAATTATGTGCATCAAAAACGTTTCTTCCGGCCGAGAATCGAAGACGGGTCTTGAAGGAGTCCATTCGATCTAAAGTCAAGCTCGTGGTTTTTCCTCCTACAAAAGTCTCCGTGACCGATTGCGGCGACACAAATCAGACATTAAAAGAACATTAGAAAACGGTGAAACCGATGGATTGTCCTTCGATTAAGGGCAACGATGTAGGTATTTGCAATAAAAACCATTTTAGCTATCACTTACTTAATTTAATTTCCAACGTGTATCGTTAGATAAGTAGGTAGGTTTAAATTATTTCGTATATGCAAATACTTAATTATTCCTTTACGTAGTTATAATGAGGACCTTGAAATTATCGACGCGATGAACAATTTAATATGTTACATTGCTGTTTAAAAGAAGTAGTCGATTTTAATTTTAACTGAATAATTCAAGCGTAGAAAAGGTCGTGAGAAAATCTGCACACGGAAAAATTCTCCATAGTGTCCTCAAAAGTTATGAAGTATGCCAACGCGACTTGGTGGTGGTATAAGTAACTCATGCACCCCTCACACTGTATCATACCTTCAATGTTTAGATAAATAAATATTACATATTAGGTATATTATTGTTAAATATTAGATGGGTTGTTAGTTGTTACGATTAGGTAAGACTGTATCTCAGGTAATTATAGAAAAGGGAAATCAAGCTTTTTGGTCAGGACTGCAGATGATCCTATTGGACGTGTCCGTCAATAGCGGAACTGGTTAAGTGTGAACGAGAGTGGATGGCGACTGGCGAAGCCTTTAGTCTTAAACGTACGGTTACAGGACGCACAGGAGACAGAACTGTATTGTGCCTTCTGAAGTGATAACTGTACGGTATACAGAACACAGACTTACCTACGTGTTCATAGTACATTCTTACAGTCTTTGTATATTTAATGACCGTGGTAATATTAAGGTAATAAATTGTGAATGTTAAAACTACGCCACTTTCACTGTTACCCATGACTTCCTGTCGCTATGCTCCAGGACTCAACTGGTTTCCATTATCGCTGCGTGTGACTTTGTTGATGCTGTTAGTTGTTACCTTGTTGCCTTAGACTTGTCGGTTAGGTAGTCTTGATAACGTTATTCAACGAGGTAATTCTTTATCTTATCGAGGTTTTTTTACTCTTGTTTTATGAGTAGGTACAGGTTTATGGCTTTATTTGTTTTTTTATACAATTGAAGTCTATGTGATAGAGTGATCGACCAAATTACTTTATTTAATTGATTAAGATTTTTGTTTTTAAACGTAACGAATAACTCAAGCGGTCACCCAGATGAGTTACTTAAGTGTAGTAACTACGTTTCAGTCTCTGTCTCTCGATTTTCTGAAAATTATTTTACCTGAAATGTACCCGTTCCACAAAACAAAATAAATTATTTAGTTTGTGCCCGTACATCGCCAATTCCTTACTGCGCCCTCTGTTAGCTTAAATTTGTACCTTTGATTCTGATACTAGGTGGCGCTACTAGTTGTCACAACACAACAAGTTCACTCATATTTTGGAGTTGCAACGTAAATAATATTTTCTTTTAATATTGTTACAGATTCATTCGTGAACAGTCAAGAATGGACAGCATCTCGAGGTGTGACGGAGTTGAGGGTAGGAGTTCTGGGTTCACCAGACAGTGGAAAATCAGCGTTAGTGCATCGGTATTTAACTGGAGCATACATGCAAGAGGAAAGCCCAGAAGGTAAAATAAATTAATTAGAAAACATTTTAAACGTATGTAATTATTTTAATGGCTACACCCATATTTAAATTGTAAACAGCGCCATCTAGTTAACCGTTTCACAATTGAGCAAACACGTAGTTATTAATCGTTTTTGTGTTTGAAGATAGATGGCAGTATACGATCACAAGTACTTTGTGTACTTGTTTAATTTACAAGTGTAACAAAAGATGTCGCTACAGGTAGGAACTACTATGTAAATTTTAAATTTAGTTTTTAATTGCTTGTTTCTTTTTTGAACAGGTGGTCGTTTTAAGAAAGAAGTAATAATCGACGGCCACAGTTATTTACTTCTAATACGAGATGAAGGCGGGGCACCAGAAATGCAGGTTTGTAATGACTTCTTTTAGTAGATTCAATTCAAATAGAGCAATGTTCATCGGGCGTACTGTTATGTACCTACCTACAACAAATACTTGGCTTCAGCCCATTAATGGCCCACTACAGACTGGGCACGGATCTCTCCTCTTGATAGAAAATATTTGTCGTTTCTTTGCATTTTCTTAGAACATTTACCATTTTTCATACCATCAGAGGGATTTCAACGAAAAAAAGCCCTTTTTTTTAAAAAGCAGATATTTTGACGTGAGCATTTTCGATTGAAAATTAGGGTGCTTTTTCGAAATTAAGTCAAAATAAGGTGAAAAAAGAAATATTTTAAATCAACAAAATAAAATGTAAGTTTTCACTAAACGTGAAATTTTTTTTTTGTAAAAGATAAAAAACCAAAAACTTGGTTATTTGAATTTTTCACATAAATTTTGAGGTTAGGTGAAAGAAGTGTAGACACAAAAGTTGTACTTAGATCTTTTTATTTCCTACTACTTTACTATTAAACTTTTTTCCATAGGACTTGTAGTTTTGCCGGAAGTCGAGATAAACCGTTTTTTACCCTTAAAAATTCACCCCCCCCCCACTTCCCGACCTCAGATTGCCCGTAAATTATTTTTCCTTTCATTTTTGTTATATTCTGTTTCTTTTCCAATGGGTTTCATCCTACTATTTTTTTCACTTTTTACCATTTTCAAAGGCTTCAGCACTGGTCTATGTAATTGTAATGGAAACGCGATAAACGTTGTAGGTATAGTCGGCCTCAGAAGTAGCTTATATAGTAGGTACATTATAGTATGTAGGTACTTTGTAATAGTAACTGTTTCGACGGTTTCCTAACAACATCTATGACAAATTCAAGAAATGTAATGACAAGGTACTAAAATGTTAAGCTACTATCTGTACTATCGATATACTGTACTGTACTGATATACTGTACTATCGATTTGCGCTACGTGAGGATAGCTTGCAGCTTAAATGTACTTATAAGTAGTTACATACATTTAAGCTGCAAACTCAACAACAATGTCCAAAGTTCTTCGCTACAGACCATGACAATTTTTTGTATCGACAAAAATATTAATAAAAAACCATGTTGCTTTGGAATAGTTTCATTCTTTAGTCCGAGACAACATCCTTGATTTTAGCATTTTAGTGCACCTTGCTAAAAATGGTCGAACAGAGGAAGCGTTTGCAGTCAGTAGGTATACAGCTTCCATCCTTATATGGCGACGGCGGTGGTGCCCCTACCGTTGATGATCAGTTAACCATCAAGCGGCTCATTTGCTCGTTTATCGGCTATTCCCGTTAAAAATATGCACGTCTGATTCTATGCAAAAATACTTGTCCAGCAGACGCAAAAACATACTACGTGAACAATTTTTCCCTTGTAAAAGATAATGCGATTTTTTTTAAATAGTACTGTCAATAACTTCCAGAATCTTTTGTCTTCAATTCCCATACAGCAGCTGAAAGTACACCTGTTTTCTTCTCTATATTTAAAAATCGATACTGCTAAAGATCGCCAGAAAGGCCCGGATCTGAAGATATCTTACAAACGGAACATTACTATGCAAGGAGAGCTCTTTGATACAGGATTGAAAGTACGCTATTGTAAGTGAACGGACACATCTTTACATAAAGACTTGCAGAGGATTTTCTTTGTCACATAGCCCACAGAGTAAAGATACCTTCAGAATAATTTTAGTTTTTCATTGCTCAACACATCTACAATCATATTATTATTATATTACGCATTTGTCTAGAAATTTCGAAAAAAAAGGTGTGCGTCAGCTCCGACACACGACTGGAGTTTAAAGCCATGGTGATGATGATGATGATGTTTCACATCATCAGAATTGGATGTACCAAGATTATTATTATCATTAGATGACGTTGTTACTGATCAGCCATCCAATGCCATGTAGATTTTTTGTTACGAATAACAAACATAACGCATAACGTAACGGAAAGAATTTGATTTTACTCCCCATAAAATTCATAGGACGGGCTTAAATATGAAATCGGATTGACCAAATGCTGAGATACTTGGGAAAATCATCTCTCCAGCTGGTCCCTACCTGACGCAACAGCCCTCCAAAATTATGTGTAGGTATATTCTTATGACTCCAAACCCCTATGTTGACCGTTGCGAGTTGCGACCCTAATGTCCTTCCTCGCGTGTCCAATCTGGTGGAATTAATTCGTCATTTGCTCCGGTGAAAACTGGCGTATGACAGTGACGCTTTCAAAATTCTATTTATGGTATAAGCTCAGAGTATAAGTATTGGTCTCAGCTCAGCATCATCAAACTCGAAATCTTTCAGAATGAGACACTGTTCTTTAGTGATGTTTTTGATGATAGATTTGGGTGTCGTGATGACCGATCTACAGAAAGTGTAGTGATGTAATTTATTATAGTAGTGTGCCTGTATGTTAATATAAATACCTACCGCAGGGACAATAAACCACTATAAACTCACTGTATACTCTTTAAACTTTACACATTTCGGTCGGTCCAGGATTTACGTAGATACGGAGCGGACTTTCAACTCGGCTTACACTTTCCAAGGGTAATGGCCGCTAGACAAATGTATAGGGCTATTCACTCTATTCTGTTCACGTCTTCATCAGAGCCGTATCGCGAAAAGTGTATTTTGGGCTGAACAAAACGTGGCATAAATAATACAAGAAAAGATTGCTTATTTATAACAAAACCATCGAAACTGCTTAGTCATGAGAACGATCTGTTTAGCAAGGGCGTGAGTTTAATAAATTAATCCTGCATATCCATTAGACGCAGTCATTAGGGCTTGGATTCGAATTACGCTCAATTTTGTTAAATATCCAATATCTTCATTATTTGCTGTCAAAGGAAGATGCTACCATCAGGTCCATAGGAATAAAATATTTTATTAGTCATGTCAGACACTTTGCATCGGTACTTCCACTACAAATGTAATTAAAGAACCTTTGCCGGTGAGTCTTATCTTTGGGGTAAGATCCTGGAGGGGATTCCTATATTTTCCTCTGAATTTTCTAGGACTGTTGCATGGTCTGATCACTTATCCAAGTAGGCCGGATATTTGATAGATTTTCCTCAGATGGCATAGGTAACCGGGACTTCATAACTCATCGACATGGCATATTGAAGTCGATTGTATCCTCATATTCAAGTAACATTACTCGTACATCTATTAAGCTGATTCACAAACGTACGCCCTCCAATTAAGTGGCCTCCAATCTAGGCCTATTGAGTTATGCAATTGGCTCTTGTAATGTGCTTGTGATGAAGTACATTGTTATGTTAAGAGACACTGAGTGGACATCTTCTCATTCAATCTGATTCAATTAATTCGTGGCTGTCCCACATTTCAATTGCTACGTCATTGAAGTGGGCTACATTTTGTTAATTTATTTCATAACATTCCTGTATAACTAAATACAACAATATACTACCATTAAGTGGATCCACTAACTTCGTGTTTTGTTTCGAAGAATGTGACGAAGTTTTCATCAAGAGTTTTTCTTTGAGACTCAAGAGTCAGGGTTTCTTTGGAGTCGATTCGTCCTTCCATTGCGCAATGTACAGACCTTCAAATCATTGTACCTACTTATTATTCATTCAGTAACTGTCCAAAAGACACCAGAATTAAGTGACTCCACCACACAACCGGGATACCAAAAGTGCTCAAATAGGATTTCCGCGTTAACGTAACCTTAATTGGCCAGTTCTAATCGTGATACCTTTCAGGTTCCCCGTCTTGCTCTAACATCAGAGCTGTTGATGGGTGGGAATGTGACAGGATTACTCTGTCAGTTCCCACAGTTGTACACGGATGGTGTAGGTGTTACGGCTATTAGACGATTTGTTTGACGTGACTAACGTTAAGGTATTTTAATAGCTGTAATAGTAAATGTATGAGTTTAGTGGTGTTATGAGTTACTGAAAGAGAAACGTTAAATTAAATTTATTGCGAGATTTGCGACCAATTATGTAATGAGTACATAGTAAAAGACTTCTAACGAAAATTTAATGGATATTTAGACTACTTTAAATGAATGTACGTAGCTGTAGCAAATCTAAAGGTCAGCAGTATTTTCGAAGCTGATCCCAGATTTATTAGTAGTCTTGAGAACTGAGTAAGACTTTAGTAAGAGTGCTTCTAACGCTATTAAAAGCGTTTAAGTGCTTCTGATGGAACGTTAAACCTTTTGTCCTGCTCGTTATAGTTGGACTAGTCGATAAGATATTTCAAAGTCCTTTGGCCCGTTGGATGGCAATAACCTTAAGACTCTTGAGTTGGCCACTAACCTTTCATTATACATAGACATTGGTTCATCATAAAACAACATTAGGTCGTCTCATTTACAGATGCAAAATGAAAATCAGCGATAGTAAATCTAGTGACATCAAAAGGCAATGGAAAGGTAAATCGTTAACTTTTTCATAACATTCGCTGTCTATAGAGATATTATCTGGGTTGGTTTATCTAGATTAAAATTTGATTTAACACGAAAGATCCATATCGCTTTATGTTCAAGAGCTAGACGGACGGATGTATAGATTATTGTTTCATCTTTACTTGCCTTGTCGTCAACTCACAATGCATTGAGAAACAATATTCTTATCTTGGAAAAAAGTAATACCAGTCTGAAACAATTTTACTTCTTTTTAGTTCAGAGTAGCTACCTGTGCTAAATAAAACTTTTGATTAGGTATTCGTGAGATAAGCTTTGATGGATTTGTATCCGATTCAATAAAATTATTCATTTTATTCTGAGCACTCAATTAAAAAGCGGCTGGAAACTCGTGGACTTCGGATAAGTGGTGTATCGAAAGTCCTTTAATACATTCTGAAGTTAGCTACTTAAAAGTACGAAGTTTTAGTATTGGACATCATCAACAACATAACTGGAAGAAGAACCAAAAATATGAACAATATTTCATTTTCAATTTAAGTTTGAGCATGATAAATATTGGATACCAATCTGGTTCTGAACGAATCGTGTGACGGAGATTGTACTGTCGTACTCTTGTGTTAATTACGGAACGATCTGTGTGAGGTCGCACCCTCGTGGCTCGTACCTCGTCGTACTTCCGAAGCTCTTGTCTTTATTAAAGGCACGATAGAAACGGACGAATCACCGATGCAAATAACTCGCGATTGTTGGAAGTTCGTTGTTTATTGTTCGGTTTAATTAAAAGACTTGTTGATCAATCGAGTGCAATTTTATTTTGATTGGATTTTGAATTCTACCTCCGATGCGTCTCATACCATTCAATTTTCTGAAGTTGGTATAAAGAATGTCTGCAATCGATCATGGGTTATTGCCATATTGGTAGGCATTAGTGGTAGGAGGCCAACCGGCGCCTCTACAGAAAGACGGTGGGATGTTATGTGAATGCAATGATGCTGCAATTCCTTTACAATTGAGAACAGTCTTGACCATTCGATGGCTCTGGTGTGTGCTGTCAGCTTTTTTGTATTCAAAAAAATACTGTACTCACTTTTATCGTTTTCATGTAGTACAACCAACTAATTCTGTGTTTATGCTACTACGTAAAAGACGATAAAAGTACAGTTAATAGTGCAAACAGTGGTATTTGCTGTTTGCAATTCGTTAAGTACTTCAATCTAAACCTGCTATTTTACTAGTGTAGAGTAGATCCTGTGTGTAGGTCGTGGAAACAACAGCATACCTGGCTTTTACGTTAATTAAAGGATTAACTGAAGTGGGTCGGAATCGGATCGGATTTGTTTGAAGCTGTTGTTGTACATCCGAGATTGTTCTTGTTGACCAAAGAGATTTAAGTTTAGGTTAACAGAGACGTGATTCGAAAACTTTCTTCGGAACCGCTAACTAGATATTTAAATAAAACGAATAAAAATTGAAAATACCGATATCATATTGTTGTAAAATGTAAAATTTATGACCGGAAAATCTTAAGCTTTTTCCTGCATATTTTCTTTAAAATTATAGGTATCTACTGTTAATTTATTAATATTATTACCTGTGATATATTCGAAGTAATTTTTTACTACAAAATATTCAGCTATTCCTTTGTTCTAGAGTACATTTTGTATCGTCCCGTGTACAGCAATTATCCTTGAATGTCGTTAAACTAATTTAATGTTTTAAAAGAAAGCGATTGCTAAGCAATTTTCAACATAATTACAGTTTTTAAGTTCTTTCACAAGGTTTCTTGTGTTTTTCTCGTTTGATTAGAGCTGTTTTGTGTCGTCCTTTAATTATAAATGAACTAAGGTGTTGTATATTTCAGTTGTCCTTGTTCGTAATTATACCTGGTTAAATGTTTGTAAAATTGCAATTTGGTAGAGCCATCAGTAACCTGTATCTACCTTATTTTACATAGGTAGGTACTTAATGCAATCCCGTGTACAATCTATACAAATAAATAAAATTGGAGTGTCTGTTTGTAATATTAAAATAACCGCTTTTTACTAAGTGCATTTAGATGTATACACGGTACATATACCAAAACAACATTTTTCACAATTTTTGTCTGTCTGTTTGTTCCGGCTAATCTCTAAAATGGCTGGATCGATTTTGATGGGACTTTCACTGGCAGTTAGCTGATGTAACAAGGAGTAACTTAGGCTATTTTTATTTTAGAAAAAAATAGTTTGTTAGGCGATACGAAGTTCGCCGGGTCAGCTAGTATTAACTAAAATTTTCTTTCAGACATAAGTGACTTATCAATTGCTTTTTATCACTATTTTCCCCAAACTGCGTTTAAAGAAGGAAAATTTCCTGCTTTACGGACGACTATCAAATATGGAGAACGTAACTCAATACTTTCATAACGAAAACCTTGCAAAACTGTCTCCAAACCCACCTCTGCATATTTAAAAAAATTCTCAAATGGAGCGAAATATATGTGAAATGAAATTTTACGATTCAAATAACGTAGGGATTACATTGGGATTGGAAAATCTAATTTCGATTGTCGCGGTCGCTTGCTAGATTCGAAGGTAAGGGTTTTCGAAGTGGAGACGGAATATTACATTCATTCAGCGATTCCACTTCTCGTAGAAAGGTCACGTATGAAACCATTCATTAGTTTAGTGTTAGAATCAGTTGCCTTCAATCCGTTAACGGCCACTACTGAGCACGGGTCTCTCCTCTTGAGGAGCAATAAGTGTACTTATCCAAGTCTCTCCTCTTGAGGAGCAATAAGTGTACCTATCCAATATACAATAACAACAACAATATTGCGATTGCGCTGTTGTCGATAACTTACCATTGACACGTGCCGTGACATGATGTAGGTCTATGAGCGCTTGATACGCCTCTAACCCTTCTATATTTAGTGTTTTATGTCGGTGGGGGCCGCGGTCTAATCCGGAATAATGTGATGACGTCACAGCACAGGTAACGTGCTATGGAACGAAAATGAAACCTTTCCAACGACAGCAGTAGTTCCAGTAATGGCAACATAAAATGTTATGGTATTAATTTCAGCGGACCCTCGGTGGGCGCCAAATTTTCTCACGAAAGGTGCCGTAATGTGATTACGCTATCGTTGGCAAATGATGTTTTTTTATGCCGCATATTTATTTTCTTAGGGTAAAACATATTAGGGTTCAACAATAAGTGCAAATCTTTATCTACACAATAGACAAGATAAAAGTTAAATTACTAAAACTTGACTACGTAAACATCGCGCACCGAAAAGTCTTTCTCTAAAATATCTTTGAAAACAGTTATATATTTGGCAAAAACGCTTATTTATCTTTATCTACCTGTCTACTAGCACAATAGAGCTCACGCTCGCGACGTCACATAAACGTCGTCACAGCCATGCGAAATGGAAATATAAAGCGTAGGGCGTACATAAATAATACGAATGGATTCAGTTTTGTTGTCGCTATTTGTGACAACTTGATGCGATATTCTGGCATGACCCATGATATAAGCCCGCCAAAATGATAAGTATTTGACATCGAGTCATCGTCATTTTCATAATTGTGATCGATGTTGGTAGGAGCATAGAGGATTTTTTCTGTAAAATTATTGTGTATTTCCTTACTTCTTTCCAATCCAGTTTTATCTTTTCGTTTCGCTTCGTCCCTTTCCAATGTTCTCATCTAGTTTTCATTAAATCCCAAAATAAATTAATTGCCCTTTTTACCTTCTCGTAAGCCATCGAGCCCATCGATAGGCGTCACTTCCTTTTTCGTGGGGCCCTGTGACCCGTGAGTCCCGTGACGCAACATTTCTGACCTACGTGGCGGCTAGCGCATAGCGGTGCGATGTCACGCCAACCCCTGTCTACTTCGCAAACCATTAATAAAGCTATTTGGACAACGGCAACGCGTTCTTTGAACTAAAGAAAAAAGAAAATGATTTGCGGTCAATCATTTTTATTGTTTTGAATTTATGCGGGCTTTTCAGTTTCAGTGACGATCTGTTGTCGATGATGCATTTTCTGTTGCTAATGACCATCTCCTGGCCGGTAATGTGTTTAAACTTTGACTGTTTTAAACGTGGCGGTGCTGCTGCTGGTGGAAACAGTGGTGCTGGTCAGAGAAGGCCTCCATATATTACATTCGCGTCTTAACCAAATACTCATAGATAAATTATGGGATGACATCCAAAGTGTCTCATACCCCGTAGTAGACTACTATAACTTATCAAGTAATAGCTATGTAGCAGCACTTCTAGAATATAATGTTGCAGTGTACGTTCTATGTGCAGGTGCATATTACTTCCGTTCCATATGAGTGCTTACATAAAAGTCCTGTGTTGATGACGTAAGCGACCTACATTTCCGCACGCCACATCTCGTAAGGGACGAAGCAACCTTAACCAACTGTCTCAGTGCTTGTTGTGAGGAAATGAACTCTCAGACTACATTATGTTTCTGCCATTCTTCCACCTTTATTCAATTCTTATCCTGTACACTTAAATTTACCCGATTTTATTTGCAACTTACTTACTAATGATGGAATGAGGTCTCCTTTCTGCTCGCGTGAAGCTGTAAAAGCCAGACCAGCCAAAACGTAAACTGTCTATTAGCAGAAAAACAAGAGATCATCTTTTGTTCCCCGAGCGATTACGTATACTCCTGTTAGGTTCGCCAAGGAAGTCGGAAGCACTGTTGAAACATTCTACCAATTGTCTTCTGTTTTGTCATCAGCCGTATTGTTTTTATTTCTTACTTTACTACTCTGCATACTTTACTCTGAATAAAAAATAGCCGCGTTCGCTAGCAGACGATGAGACCAGCGCTAGTTCGTGCCTGGTTTTTAATTGCGTAGGAAAATAAGTGCCTTTGAGCGACGGTCCCTGGAGACGCTTTTAGTCCACGTCCAGAGGTTCCGCTTTTTGATTCAAGCCTGGACAAGAATTTAGTGGACTTTTGCATAGCTTTCCTCGTTGTACTAATGGGATTACATTTTATGCAAGATAGATAGATAGATAGATAGATAGATAGATAGATAGATAACTCTTTATTGTTTGCACACCACAAATTATACAATCGTACAAGAATAACAGTAAAGATGGAAGTACAAAACAATAGGCGGCCTTATCGCTACATAGCGATTTCTTCCAGGCAACCTATCAGAAGGATATTAGAAAAACATAGAGGGCATCGGCGTGCGTAAAGTCAACAGAGAATATAAAATAGAAAGATATCAACATAAAATAAACAATAATTAATGTAATTAAAACTATGTAAAGTACAAATTAATACATATCATAGCAGTGATAAGCAAAAATCCATGATTCAATTACCACATTAGTTGGTAATAGGCAGAAGGAGTGAAAAAAAAGAAGAAAATTATAAATAGAGGGAAGAAAGTGAATAGGAGAAAAGAAAGCAAAGTTATGTAGCTAGATAGTGATCTTTTACTAATTTTTTAAAGGTTAAGATATTTGGCGCTTTTCGTATGTGGGAAGGTAAGGAATTCCACAAACGTACAGCAGAAGCAGTGAAAGATTTATGGTAAAAGGAAGTAAAATGACAAGGGGTTTGAAGGACAAGGTTGTGTGAGGAGCGAAGTACATGGTCGTGTGTAAGACAACGATACTCAAAGTTGTTTCTTAAATAACTAGGAGAAGATGGATTAAACAGCGTAGTGTACAGAGCAGAAAGTACATGGCTATTCCGGCGAAGACGGATTGGGAGCCACTTGAGTTTAGCACGAAATTCAGAGATATGGTCATACTTGCGAAGCCCAAATATGAACCTAATGCAAACGTTTTGGAGTCTCTCAAGCTTGTTTAGTTGCTCCTCTGTAATATCGTAGTAGCAGATATCAGCATAGTCTAGTATCGGGCAAAGCAGAGATGTAGCAAGGCTAATTTTAGTGGAAGTCGGAAGAAAGTTACGCAATCTACGCAGACTACCAAGTGCAGCAAACAATTTCCGGCTGACGTCGTTTATTTGAGGGCCCCACGATAGATTAGAGTCTAAGAGAATGCCTAAATTCTTAACAACTTTTGAAAAAGATATATGTATGTAAGTGTTTCTTACGTCAATGAAGTGCATGTTATTAAATATCCGCCACTTGTAGCCAATTGTGGTGTTCAAAGGGTCAATTATACACAAATTTTACTCTGAAATAGGTGAGATAGGAGGAGGTAGATTTAGTTCAATTTAGGTAAAATCTTACCTGTCTAGAAGAAACTTAAGACATCTTCGGCCTGCTGACGTCATTGTTTAGTTCGATGACCAGTTGAAAGTAGATATTATCGTTGTATGTAGTACTGTACTGTAGAATAACTTGGACGCTGCCCTTTATATTCCAAATCTAATTGCAGTTATCTTTCAGTATTGAAGTTTTGGTCCTGACAATCTTCCCGCAGGGGATTTTTATATGTAAATAACATACTCAATTTACAATTTAATCAACTAAACAACTAACAAAATTCTAATTTCCTCAATCGATCAACGTATACGAGTACAATGTTTTTATTTAAACATGACATTTTCTTTGGCGCCAGGCGGTCGGCACGCTCGCCCTTTGAAGGGTGACGGGACTGCAATGGAAAATAAACTATATTCAATTAACATAAAGCCTAAATTTACACAACCGATGAGGACATAGATCAATAAATTAATAGAAAGGTGGCAATTGAATTCGTTTAGATTGTAGCAATACGGAAAATGGCTTCAGTAATTTATGTGTGTAACGCAGTTGTAGTAGGCACTTGAGTTGTCGTCGAATGGTAGTGTGGCGTCTTCCGGTATTTTTACGTTTTTTAATAGAGACTTGTATCATGGTGTAACAAACAGACTATACTTAATTACTTACAAACAACTTACACATTTTTGTAACGATAAATATTAATGTTCGTATGTTACTAAAACTTGGTAAAAGTACTTATTATAAGTGCTATTATTTCTTTTGTGGTAAAAGGAAATTAATTTTGTGGGTAGTTTTAATTCCAGTCAAGTTACATAGATGTCCTGTTTCAATCCTAGATACGATTTGGTTATTAATTATATCATCATTAATCATCTTACTTTCTATCTATCATTTAGAAAGTACACAGCTGACTTATAATTAATTATATCAAGAACCTTGTATCTTAGGAATATTCTATTTGACGTCTTTTACGTACTTTGACCTTGTGTTAGTAACGAATCTTTGATATACCACAAGTACGTCCAAGTTGGAATATGAATTAACTATTCTTTGTGAAGTCTTCGTAGTGAGGGTGAGGTACATCAATGTTTCAGCGGCTCTTCTACAAATTAGCCGTGTAGTTCAAATAACGGAGGGAAAAGTTGAAATGGCTCGAAACTTGTTAGACGGAATCAGTAATTGCTTGTCAACGATTTTATTGACTCTAATGGACTGCTAGAATGTTTGTTGGCTCTTTATTTGAAACTGATAATGGATTTGATTGAGGTTATTTCAAAGTTCCAACAACTTTTGATCAAAGAATAGTAGAACTAAGAAAATTTTGTGACATTGTTAAGAGAAAATTATTGAAAGGAAGAAGAAACAAAATTGCTATCGATAACATAATATATTATATTTGGCCACCGCTTAAGATAGGTAAAAAAAGCACTTCTGAATTTGCATTACTTTAAGGAGATAGTGCTATAATCGAAGCTGTCGTATATCCGGTTATTATTCTCATCCAATTATCATTCAACATAAAAAGCAATGAATAAAATGATTTTGTTTGACATATTACACTGCATCCTCATTTGCTAAGTTGGCTTAATAAAGCTCATATTACAGTTTTTATTCAAATGAGCAAACGTGAAATTCTGCTATACATCCATCGAATTTGAGAAATTGAATTCAGATGACTTAATTCGTTTTTACAATAATCTAGACAGACATAGTATAATTTGATTATTTCTCAAAATGTTCTATCTCTGCTGATGACAGTACCTACTATTAAAATACCTACTTATATTCTAAAAACCGAATAGAGAACCAGTCACGGAACTGAAAAAAAGACGGACGTAACCTCGTCTAATCGAGAGTGAAGCATAGCAGTAATAGCCCGCTTACCATGTGTGCGTAATTTTTGATTCGCGATTGAAGCAGTGAAGTGTCAATGTGTGGGTGTGTGTACCTACTTGTACGAATAGAGAGTTGGTATTACTATGGGTGCTTCACTGAATTTGTTGTTGGGATTACGTCCGTCTTTTTTTAGGTCCGTGGAACCAGTTAAAATATTGAAGTCCGTTAAAATAGCATATAATTTTATTCCCGTTCAATAAGAGAGGAATAATGGTCTCTTTTCTCTCATTATTCCAACTTCAGTCAGCGTCAGCGATGAAGCGATAGGTGGCGACGGGAACGCAACTAGGTCGCCGTTGCAATTATCTGTCGCCGGTACAATGAGCTCAGGACATCCCTCAAAGCTTTATGAAGCCTCAATCACTGCGGCTTTTCATCTTTGTAAGGCTTGATCCTTGATTTTTGAGGACTTGCTGATATTTGGATTAAAAGAGTGGGTATAATCGTAGTTAAAACTCGTTTCTCAGTTGCGCTCGAGTGTCACCTTAATTATAATTATAATAAAAACCGGGCAAGTGCGTGTCAGGCCACGCGCAATGTAGGGTTCCGAAGTAGTAAGTTTATTGACTATAATTCATTAACTACTTATGCTTACATAACCGTGATAGTTTTCCTTGTAAATTCATCATATAAACTATTTTTGAGAATTTTTTCACTTGTCCAACTCCAACAGTTTAGCCAGCAGGGGGGGGGGACACTTGACTGTAACCAAAATTAGCACTTTAGAGCCAAATATTTCGCAAACGGACCCCTAATTCCAAAAATGGTCTTAGAAGACCCATTGTATTTTTGGAAGACCTTTTCAACGATACCACTATAGGGTACGCGACGAATAAAAAATTCATCCTGCGTTACCTGTAGGGGAGGTACCCTGAAAAAAAATGTTTTTCAATATTTTATTCTACGATTCTGAAGTTTTAATAAGTAGGTATATCTATGCCAAATTACAGCTTTCTAGTACTGAGGGTCTCGGCGCTTTGCTTCGGACAGAGGGACAGATGGCCTGAATGACAGACGGACAGACGGAAGGACAGACTGACGGATGGACATGACGAAACTATAAGGATTCCGATTTTACTTCGGAACCCTAAAAAGGCTTTAGCAAATTGGTATACTTACTACGTCCTTTTTTGACTAATTAAAAACCCCTTTAGGCAACACGATTCTCATTTACTATCAGCTATCGCTAGGAAACTGAGAGCAAAATCAATTGTCTAGTCTAGAAGATACCATTGTAACAGATTAAATATCAGAATTAGAAAGTAATTATATATGTAATTAAATACCGAAAGGGCCAGTGAAAACATTCATTCCTAATCCTAACCTTTTACATATTTTAAACTTGACTATTTCGTTTGTTGTAGAACTTCTATCTATTGTTAATACTTCATTGGCGTTTGAAAACTGAACAACCTGTTCTGGTTACGATCAATCACCAATTGTTTTTGTAATGACGACTAGCGCAGTATGTAAATGGAGTGTTAAGGCCTTGACATTGTGATGTATTCGCGTAATTTATGTAATTGCGTTGCGCTTCGTCCTTTTACCGTTTTATGCGCGACTTATAGCACTTTAGTTAGTAAAAATTAAGTCACTAATTAATTAGTTGTTTTACAAAATAAATGCATTTATCACACATTTTCGTTAATTTTTAAAAACTTACCTTACGGTATCAGTTGCTTTAAAATCGTTGAAATGTTAACATCTGTCAAAAAACATTTATTATATTTGTAATTGAAAAATACTTGATTGAATTTTCTGAGTGGAAAGTAGAAATCATTCGTTATTTTAAAATGTCAAAAACAATTTTGATGCATAGATACAATACATAGCTGAAAGTTGATTGGCATTTTACCACAGACCATCACTAGATTGTTTCTCTTTTGATTGAAAGTTACGGAACTGTAAGGCTTGAAACAGATTCAGCCAGCGTTCAGCTATTAGAGTTGTTAATAGTTAACGGATGTTTCATGTTTCTCACTTTACATCGCTCCGTTAAATTTCCACGGTTAACAATTTAGTTCGCCGCTCGTTCATCGACAAGTTCATAATTTCGCTGACTGTTGCAGTTTGCAATCGGGTTGGAATGATCCAGATTCCAGATTTTTTTTAATTTACAAATTGTTGATTCATTGTTATAGATTTGTTGAATAGTGTTTTAATCTGTTTATAGAACGGACATCATGAAAAGCTTTTGGTTTGATGTTTTGTTATAGATTTTTGGAGTGTGAGATTTATATATTTGTGAAATACTTTTAATGGAATATAAAAACGTTAGTTCTTGAAATAGTCGTTATTCTAATAACATAAGAATTAGGGTTGTCCTCTGTAGACACTGTATTTAGTTCATTTAATTCTACACGTTTAAGCTTGAGTGGGCGTGGGCTTGTGCGTTGCGTTAGTAAGTGTTTGTGTGCGATGTACCTGTCAGTCAGGTTTGAAGGTCCAGGGTCGAATTCCGAGTCGCGTGCATTAGTAGTTGTAAACAAAGGCATTAACGTCTGATAATAAAATCAATGCACTAAAATCTCATAAATTGCAGAAGAACTGGGCTGGGATATCGAATTTCAAATACCACTAACTGATAGGCTCAATCCAATGAAAATATGAAATATCCAATGAAATTATGGTAGTTTTTGGCGCCATGGATAAACTGAAAATTCGTACAATTTTCGAATATGAGTTCCTACGTGGAAATACCGCTGCGCAAACAATACGAAACATTACCGACGTGTACGGGCCTAACACTGCTTGCACACGGTACATTATTGGTTCAGTCGTTTTAAATGTAAAAATTTTGAGTTGAAGAACGAGCCTTGCGCTTGGCTGGTAACCATTGTCGACAACGACGAATTGAAGGCGATTTTCATAGACTGTGGCGATAGTGGAAGCGAATCCAACTCAATCTACGGCTGAGCTTGCTGCGGGCTTTTGAGTTAGTGTCAAAACAACACTGAAGCACTTGCGTCTAATTGGAAATATGAAAAAACCAGATAAATGTGTGCAACACGAACTAAGCGACCAACAGCGGGACTTGCGCGTCGAGGCATGCATAGCACTACTGAATCGGCACAGAAACGAGGGAATTCTAAATCGAATTGTTATCTGCAATGAAAAGTGCATCTTGTACGACAACCGTAAGTGTTCGTCTCAGTGGCTAGACCCGGGTAAAGCACCTTCAGTGCGCTAAAAAAAATATTACTCATAGGAAGATGATGGTGACTGGTGGACCAGTGCCGGACTTGTACATCACAGCTTCTTACCGAATGGCACAACAGTGACGTCAGATGTCTATTGCCAAGAATTGCAAACAATGATGGAGAAGCTCTCAATTCAATAACCAAGACTGGTGAATCGCTCTTCCACATTGTTTCTCCACGACAACGCGCGAGTTAACACTTCACGACGGATCATCGCAAAGCTACAAGGTGGATCGTCAGCTCGTTTGCCGGCTATTTCCATTAAAAAAATAACATAGTTACAGCTGGAAGCTCTCCGTCACCCACCGTACTCACCGGACCTTGCCCCAACAATTTTTTAAGTGGGAAAAAGTTCAACACCCGAGAGGCAGTATAAAACGCTTTCGCTGACTTCATCGCCTCCCGTCCGGCAGACTTCTACAGTAAAGGAATATACACAAAACTGCCATCAAAATGGCAAAATTGTATAGATAATTTGGGCCAGTACTTTGATTAGCTAAAATAAAAAAATTCCAAATTTTTTATATTTTAAAATTTTCATACAAGTCTCCAATTCCATAAGTAAAGACCTCATAATATTGTTTGTTATAATTGTTAGCGTACCTGCTATACATACTTATAAATTTATAATAAATTACCGTGTGTAAGCGTATCTTTATCGTAAATTGAATTAAAAAGTTATACCTATGGCGATACCTAGTACCATGGACTTTATAATATTTTAAGTATTCAAAGGTTGCGCGATGTCACGATACTCGCGATGCATAAAGCGCTCAAAACTTTAACTTCATTAAAGTTACCACTTTGCTTGTACAGCAAGTAGTAGGTATAACATAAAGTTGGCAACACTGCGAGTGCTTAATTTAAGTTAACATTTTAGTCGGAATACTCAGGTGAGCTTTTGTGTAGAGATAGCTATATTAAGTAATAATTCCTTAACATTGTACCTTCTTGACAAAACAATACTAATTTCAGTTTCAGTGAAAGAACAAACAAACATCTTCTCAAACATTTAAATTTATTATAATATAAGAGGAAGATTAATAAATAATAAATATCTAAACTCTGCACGTATACAATTTCAATAAATAATCTATTTCCCGGAACAACAAGCTCTATGAAAATTATTCATAAATTCATCAAAGCCGGTCGGTGGCGACACCTGCAGGTAAATATTGAATTTATGTATTTGTATAGTCGTAATTTGAAAACCTCCACTTGATTAAACAATGCCAAATAAAAATGTTATCTAAGATATTTTGCAAGCCTCAAATAGTAATCTTCAATCGTACGAAAAGTCGAGAGTATTTTTCTTGTATCTCACATTTTAGAAAATGTAGGTACCTATTTAATAATAATAATAAATAGTAGTAGCTACCTTTAATACAGGACATAATAAGATTATCCCGATGAATTAATTAGTCAATCAGTACTGCGTTTAATTCCAAGGTAAGAAGCACCTCCCACGATGTTTACGTTTATCTACGCAGAACGCCGCTATTTCGCTTCTAGTAATATTTTTAAATGTTGCGTAAACCCCACCGAAAACGTTTTGGGAGTTTCGAAATGCAAAACTGCTGTTTTGCGGGCACTCCAGCACTCCACACGCCACGTAGATATACACAATTATTATTAGCCAAAAACAACCATTGACGCAAAAAAAAATCCAATTAAATATAAAGGTGCTCCCTCACCGGGAGCATTCGCGTGTAATGTAACGTTACAGATTTGAGCATTACATCAGTGAAGGAGGAGAACCCAGCATTACAATGCGCACCTTGTAATGATACAATGTGTAATATCTTGATACAACTTGTAACATCAATGCGCTCCACTTCCCGTATAATTTTACATTACACGCGAATGCTCGTCAGTCAGGGAGGTAGTATTGTAATGTAATGCTCAAAGTCGAATCTATAATGTTACATTACACGCGAATGCTCGTCAGTCAGGGAGGTAGTATTGTAATGTAATGCTCAAAGTCGAATCTATAATGTTACATTACACGCGAATGCTCGTCAGTCAGGGAGGTAGTATTGTAATGTAATGCTCAAAGTCGAATCTATAATGTTACATTACACGCGAATGCTCGTCAGTCAGGGAGGTAGTATTGTAATGTAATGCTCAAAGACGAATCTATAATGTTACATTACACGTGAATGCTCCCGGTGAGGGAGCACCATAACAATTTTTTTTCTTTATAAGCATTTACCACCGACAGTGTCTGATAGTAAGATTAGTAAATGGCAATAAGTGGACTAAACTTGTACCTTCTTCAAGATAGAGACCGCACTATGAGCCGCCTCTCCTCTTGAAGACTCCCACTTTAATAATAATTCATTTTAAAATATTATTATTTCAAACTCACTTCATAGAACATTAGAGGGAAAACCCTAAATGGGAAAATCCATTGCTGCGGATCATTAACGTACTCCGGTTTAGTAGTTACGAGTGGCTAGACTTGACTTGCTTGTTGGTTGCCAAATTTATTCATAGCTAAACCCGCCCACGCTTCACTGTCAACCGTTACCATAGCAACGAAAGTAGCAACTATGCTGGCTTAAAATATAATGGACATTCCCATTTCCCATGGAAATTACGAAATAATATTTTTTTATCTGTATCTGTAAGTAATTGACTAAAACTACCGAAAAGCTTTAAAAAAAGAAAATTTACTAACAATATAAAACAGGATAGGCGTTGAAATTATTCAAACCATTCGTTCATTGTCAAACTCAGTATTACCAGTACCAAATTAAAATATTCCATGTAAAAAGGGAAATTAAGACAAAATTTAGAAGAAATATTATATGCTTGATGAAATATTATTTTTCGTTTAGAATAGCGAATACAAAGGCACTAGATTACAATTAGATGCTCTCCAATCTGTAAAGCTTACCTTATCAAAGGTTTCTTGCTCCAGGCTAATTAGTTTTACGCGGTATGAACACAGGGAGCGGTAAAGAAAATTAACTCACAAATGTTTATTAATAACTCATACACAAAAACAAACTCGACTCGTGCTTGATACAAGTTTTGTTTATTTAATACTAATGAAATAGGGTTGAATCAAATATAAATGTGTTGTGGAAACGTAAATAGAAACAAGGCACGTACGGAGGCAGTGAGCCGGAGGGCGGAGACTATTTAATTAGAATTCGGCTCTTTAATTAGTATTTTAATTCTTCATTCTGTTTGCTACCGCCCCCCGGTGTTTTACAAATAATAAAGCTATTCACTCAGTTCATACTATTAGCATTATACACTACTAAATTTATAATTGACTATAATTTTCGACGCGTGCGGTTATCGTTCCATGAAGTGTTCTAATAGGGTTATTAATGAACTAGCGCTTATTAAATAAGATTTTTAATATATCGGACCGTAATAAAATAAATAAACGAGCGTGTTTTTGATTTTAAGTGATTTTTATTGCTTTGTATGTATTTGCCGGAGTACTGTGTTTTAGGTGTAATGCCTACTGGGAATATTATCTATTCATTTTATTCTTAAACTTTTTACATCGCTATTCGCTATAGATGTAGTATTCGTGTTTTCAAGTGCTCATAATAAATCAAGTCGTGTTGGTTGTCGTGGTTTGTTTTGTTTTAATGTGGATAATGAGCGATGGACCAATGGTGTCTCGTGTTTTGTGAACGCATCTCGCAGTCACGTTTTCACCGCTTGTATTGAATCCAATGGGCTGTGTACGGCTGTCTTTTCAGACAAGCAAACATAATTGTATGCAGTATGGACAACTTATTTTAAGCCTTGTTACCGTAAACTCAAGTAATATGCGTATTTTTAAGTAATCTTGTAAGGTTATTATGAGGTAATGTCAGTAACCTCGTTTGTACAATGGCAAGGGATTAGAGTACATTATGAACTTAAGTGTTACGGCATTTAGTAGTTAGTACATCTGAGATATTCGTAAACTCTAGTAGGTACATATAGATATATGTTTACTCTAAGTCAATTTAACTTCACGTCACGTAATTTTAAAAAATGGTTAGGAATAAATGTCACTTTAGTCTTTGGTTTAGTCTGTATTAGTATTTAGTTTCCCATGTTATTTGTTACCAGTCAATCATAATTTTAAAACAACTGTTACTTTTGAGATACATTTTGAATTTAGTGAAGAAATACACTATTTTAAAATATTTTACTTGATTCTACTTAAAATTAAAATGTAAAGGTCCCAATTCTCTTTCATAGTGAATGCGGACGTCCAAGCGGAAATATTGTGACCACAGTGGAAGTTAAGCCATGCAAGTATCATATCACACCGGCACGGCGTGGCGGCGGCGTACGCAAGACCGGCGTGCCCGTGCGTGGGTCACGACATTGTATCGGGTTACCTGTCCCGCATTATTCTCAACCATTCTTTGTGTAAACTGGCTCTGTGTGAGCGACACTAACGTTTTGATGTTCCGTATTTAAACTTCGGGTGATGTCAATAGAAGAATACGAAGCCGAGTGACTTTTTCGTTTCTTTGTCAATGTCTATACTGCTAGAAGTATTCGATGAATAAAAGAAAAGTTAAATTTTTTCGTGAGTCTAATCTTAGTTATTTATAAACTTACACTTTATACACTAGATATACCTTTGTCTGATAATGGCTTCAGTTGGCAACTTTTTCACTTTGAGAATACTATTGACTCCGTTTTATTCTAAATTAATGCATTACCTAATTTAGTTGCTCTTGCTCATGCAAAAATGTTTTTGGAATCTATTCAAAATTTTGCCGTGTGTATTTCAATTGCAGTATTTGTATAAAGGCTCTTTATGTATGGTAGAGATTGGCTTGGTTTTAACCCATTACCAGAGCATGGGTCTTTCTTCTTCAGGAGACCTAGAGCTTACTCCATGGAGGGGTTAGTGACGAACTCTAGTTCGTCTCACTCTCTAGAGTGAGGGCAAAATATTATGCCACGCTGCCGTATTGTTGTGCTCAGTGCTCATACTGTCCGAAGTTTCGTGTTTTAGCATTAAGACCGCCTTTTTTCTGTGAATTCTGTTTCTGAAACTTTATATGGTACATAAAGTCTTAAATAAACAAACAAATAATATTACACTGTACTTAAGCCAATTGCACTCCGTTAATTGAACCAACAAAATAGTATTATGATAAATAAAATTAACTTATCTGTCAGGTAAAGTTTCATGTAAGTTATTCATGCAGAACTGTTTCTGGATATGAATGATAGTTTCGGTCTCGTAGGTATATATTTTTCTAGTTCGTTTCTAATTACAAAATAATTATAAAATAAACGATTACAGAGACATATCCCAACCCCCACACTAGGATTCAAATATCATTCTAGGAACAAATATCTGTCCTGGCTGGGATTCAAAATCGAGGAGTGGCTTTTAAAACTACGGAGTGGTCAAATATCAAAAATCTAGTACTGGAATTAATCAGATTATTTTCAAGGTTTCCTAAAAGGTCAATCCTGCAGAACCCAACGATATGCGTATACACTAGACAGGTGTAGATAGATACGTAAAGGTCTACGATAACTTCTTTTGTCAGAAACACACCCTGAGGTGCTCCGTGTTTGCAGGGGCTCGGGAACCTGTTTCGATTTACTTGTAACGAGACAACAAAAGAAGTAAATATCATTTGATTATTTTGTCGTATTGAACGTGTACGCTTGTGAAAATGTATTCAGAGAAATTTTACCGTTGTTATTTTTCAACATATTACCATAATACGAAAGTAGCAAATTGATTTGTCATTGTAATAGTAGGTATGTGTAAACTTGAGGTGTATTTAAGGTCGGATATATTGCTACTCCAGAACGAATATCGACTACGAAATGTTTTATTACGTGTTTCGATTGCAGTCTCAGAGCTAGTGATAATGGTCTACTCTATTTACCATCAAGCGGCTCATCTGCTCGTTTGTCTGTTAGTTACAACATAAAGTCAAAGTCAAATTAAAACGCAATCTATGGGAACATTTTCTTGTTTACGACAAAATCAGCAGATGTTTATCCCAGTACAGGTGAACTGAAGGCAACGACGTAGGTGCGATAATATTTACACTTAAGAGTTATGAACATAAGAAATTCCTTTAATAGTCGAGAAATATCCAAGCAACCCCTGTTTAATTTACCCAGTGTGCTCGTGTGACGCGATTATAAGGCATGTTACCTTTGCGGCGCGTCGCTGACATGTTGACGTTACATCTGAATTATTTATAAGGGGAAATTTAATTCCGTCGAGCGGGCAACCCTACGCTCGTAGGGTTGCCCGCTAGAAAGTCCTGATTCTACGTTTATTGAATCTTGACGAAATGTCAAAAGGAGATTACTATATAAATTGTTTAGCAGTATTTATTTAAAACTAGTGTACCCTAACAATTCCACCTTAGTTGGTAGGAAAATTTTTACCAAACATTTTTTTATTGATAAATAAAATATGTTGGCTTCAACCCATTAATGGCCCACTACTGGGCACGTGTCTGTCTTCTTGAGGAGGCCTAGAGCATACTCCACCGCGCTGATAAAATATGTACTTTGATAAATAAATAACTTGCTCGTCAATAACTTACCCAGTAAAAATTTTGTAGCGATATGAGGTCTAAAATAAGTATGATTGAATGTCGAATATGAAGCTCGAAATTTAAATATAAGCAACAAAAAAATGCTTAAAATATTATAATTTCGCAAAAATGTGTATCTTACGTGCGTTGAAAATAATTTGTAACTTAATTTAAAACTGTTGACATCTTTGTCCCGAGAATAAATAATCTTACTTTGGACAGGTTTAGTGCTTGGCTGTATTCTATTAGGGGCAAAACACCATCTACCTATACTATCGAGAAGGCCAGGGGCGTATTCCACCACGCTTCTTCTGTACGGTGTTGTGCATTACTGGAACAAACTAGGTATCTAATATATAGTATATGATATGGTTCAAACGTAATAAGCTATAACTTATCAAGTTATTATTTATCAGTATGGTAAATGCTTGCGTGCGCAAACATACCTCCAGCCTCACCTCACAAGTATGTATTGATTTGTCTAATAATAGCGAAGAAGCTTGTGCTCATTAAAGAATAAATTTTAACGTTTCCACCGTAATCACCGCCCACGCGGTTTATGTAGTCTTTTAAGTACGAGTATAAATTTTGTTATTTGAATGTTAATTTCGATACAGCCAAACACGAGCGACATTATGACTTTGTTATTAGTGACAACTGCTATCTCCTCCTGAATCTTCTATCACCTTTCTCTTTCTGATATTCTTTTTTTCCCCAAGAATCTTCTAAACTCTGCAATCTTGATTCAAATCCTCTTTTTTTATTCTATTAAAAAAATTCATAAATGTTTTTTCACACGAGGGTAGTGACGACCCACGTTCCTATTTATTCTTATATGTGTACCTCAAATCACGCCCTAAAATGATACAACAGCTATCAGCGGAACAGTAGACGACGAAATGTGCGATATTGAATACTAACGAAACTGCGTCGCTCTAATAATTACTTCCTTTACGATAGCAGCCTGTCTGTTTTAGTTTTTGCCTTTAATTATTTCATAATTACGTGTAATTTCAATGTAAATAACTTGTCGATTGATATTTATAGTAACTTTTTGCTTCATACTGGAATTTTATTACATTTTGTTTGCTTTCACTTCGAGATGCACATTAGTTAAACTGTTGCAAAGCACCTATTTAACAAACTATAAAGCATTTTATAAAAACGTTACAGTGCGAGACAAGTAATCGATTGGTGCTAACAATATCCGTATCAAATTATTTCTGACGTCTTAACGACGGTAAAGTTAGGTATTTATATAATGCTTGAGTACACGCATATTCTTCTTTGCAACTCAATCGATCAAGATTGTTGTTTTCGTGAATTACTTTGGATGAGAGAAAATTTGAAAAAACAAGGACTACTACATATATTTAATATTTAACAAAATGTGAATATGCAACATCTTGCAATGCAACAAAGTCCCTTGATTAAATCTACGCTTGAAAGGCAAAAATTACCAAGCGACATGTTGACAACTTTACACTAGAGCATTTTAATTTTTTTATTTTAGAAAAAAAAGAGTCGTAAAAATAGCTTTATTAAGCATTTAAACTGCATGTAAAATTCATTGGAATTAAGTAGCTATGACTAATAGGCGATTTTTTACGATTTTTTCTAAAATTTTAACTTTAAAATGCTCTAGTGTAAAGTTGCCAACATGTCACTTGGTAATTTTTGCCTTCCAAGCGTCGAAATAGATATTAGGTTAGGTTCCTAACTAAACCTACACATAAGTACTCTTATTTCTTCTGTGCCTACACTAATTTCTTACAAAAAAGTGAAAGTTTATTTTTAATTATTTCGGCGAGTTAAAATTGTGGGAATATTTTTTATAATTTTTTTAGACAATACTCACCATTATGACTTTCAAAAGTATTTTAGTTATTGTCACGGTTGCCTGTCAATATTTTTGTTCCGAAATTTTGGGGAAATATTGAATTATTTCCCCGTCCCGCTTGCTGACGACGCGGCGACGATGCACGTACACAACCGGTACAAGCGATTCGATTATTTCCTACGTTCTTACTCATTTTGCTTCAATTTTCCTGCGGTGATGTTGACGTACGAAATCGACGATAAAAGTTCCGTCAATTCTAGGGCATCATTTTTTGAAGAAAAAAAGTGATTGAAACATTTATGAAGAATGTAAAATTACGCTTAAGGAAAAAATAAATGTCTAATATGATTGAGGGTAAATTTAATTCAATGTACGAATCACACTACCTTTGAATTTTTTTTTATGGAAATAGCTGGCAAACGAGCTGACGATCCACCTGATGGTAAGTGGCTATCGTTGCCTCTGATGCGTTGCCGGTCAAGAAAGGAGAAGAAAAAGAAAGAAAGAAAGAACTGGCTCTCAAGCCCCCAATCGGAACACGAAAAGTCGTTTGGCGGCCGACTCATGCAGGCTCAAGGGTGGTAGCTATTCTGGCGAACCCCATAGAGAAATACTAATAGTAATAATGGTATTCATTAATAATTAAAATCAATATTACCAATATAATCCCTACGTGTGGTCCTACCACCGGGCGGGCTGGATGCAGTCGCCTCCTACGACACCCATCCGGCGTGAGATTGGGGTTAGTATTCTATGCCGCCACAATATGGCTATTAGGGTTACTATTCTAAATCGCCGATTTTTTATTTAACATTTAAATAAGCAGCTTAAAAAATGCATATCCATCGTAACATTAAATTATTTTAGTCGAATTCTTCGTTAGATATTAATGTATTAAAGACACGTTCTTGGGGAAATTTAATTTACTTCAACGAAATTGAGACGTGGTTGTCTAAAGAAAAATGTTCTTGGGGTACTTGAAACAACTTTTTGCGAGTTAAATTAGTCCAGGTTATCCTTTACTTTTTTAAGCAGATACTGCTATGTTATTTAGATTTGTTCTCAATTCACAGACTTAGGTATATCGTTGGACAATATTGCGTTTAAGTTTAAATATATTTTTTTACTTTTATTTTGCTGTCCATGTGGTTTATTTGTATTAACATAATATTGGCCTGTTTGGATTAAATACTTCAATTAGTTCTTCAGTAATAGACTAATATAAACATTTTGCTAGAACATTAACACGTTTTTATTAATTTCATTTCTTAACATGTTTTGTAGTAGTATTTACAGGTCCATCATACGAGTATTTTTTGGTAGATATTGTCTCATTTTACAATTAATAACAGCAAAGTCCAGTGTTTCCCCTTATATGTAAAAGTCACCAAAATACTCAATTGACTGTATTCAACAAAATCTATAAAATATAATATTTAACAGCCCTCTTTATTAAGCTTCATGTGAACTTTCATCACAAGTCAGTGTGATGGCCTCCTTCCGGCCTTCGTTCTGTAAGGCCCATGCTTAATAGTGTAGGTTGTACCACACAACATTAATGGGTTCGTATGTATAATAGTAAAGTCTGAGTTAGTATAATAGCTATACATACTTTTATGTCTTATTACTTTTACATCGTCGTCTCAATATTTTTCTATCAATCAATCAATCAATCAATCAATCATTTTATTGTGGACTATAGGTGATACAAGTAGTTGTTATATACAATAAATATTTTAGCCTCTATGTCCTGCCTCGCTGAGGCGTACAATAATATTAAAATTAAATTATAATTATATTAAATTAAATAACATTAAAATTAAAATAAATCGTACTTTACAATAATTAAAATCAGACCATTCAACCATATCATAAAATATAATTATATTATTATTTTGTCATTTATATAGTCTTGAATACTGTAATAGCATTTGTCAATCAGCATAGAAACGAATTTCTCCTTAAAACTATCCACTTGTTTAATATCACGAATATCTGCTGGTATTTTGTTATATATAATAGGTGCCATACAAAAAAAGCTTTGTCTCAACATATTCGTTTTGCTCGGTACTATTTGCAATTTATTATAGTGTCTTTCTCGCGTCTTTAATTTAAATTTATCCATGTTGGTTTTAATGAAAATTGCACATTCTAGAATGTACATACAGGGAAGAGTTAATAATTTTAGTCTCTTAAATTGTGGTTTGCATGAATGTCTTTGTTTTATATTGCACATAGCTCGTACGCACCTCTTTTGCGCTTTGAATGCAATATTTTTATGTACTGAGTTTCCCCAAAATATAAGGCCGTATCTTATTGTTGATGCAACGTAAGCGTGATATGCAGTTAGAACTGTGGATTCATTTACAATTGATCTAAGCTTACGAAGAACATAACAAAACTTACTCAGTTTTTTACAGACTTGTTCGATATGCCCTTTCCAGTTCATTCTTTGATCAATATGTAGTCCTAGAAATGTTGTTCTGTCAGTTTGTTGAATATCCGTTCCTTTATAATTAATCATTAATTCCTTTGTACTGTTTAGCCTTTGTTTAAAATTAATTATTTTAGTTTTATTAAGATTTATTATTAAATTATTACATTCAAACCATTCTATAATTGATGTCAAAGATGAATTAATATTGCATTGAAGATTATTTATATTATTCGAACTAAATATAATCGTACTATCATCTGCAAACAAGGTCATTTCATTATTTGTAACTCGTGGCAAGTCATTAATATACATTAAAAACAATAAAGGACCCAACACACTTCCTTGTGGAACGCCATACATTACTGTTCTGCTGTTTGATTTAAATAATTTTACTGTTTTAGTTTCATAACACAATCTTTCCACTTGCGTTATTTGATGTCGCTCAGATAGATAAGACTGAATTAATTTATACGCTATACCTCTTATTCCGTATCTATATAGTTTGTCTAGTAAGATATTATGATCTACATGGTCAAAGGCTTTTGTGATATCCATGAATAAAGCTGTGACCGGTGTTCTTTTATCCATATTAATCATAACCTTGGAGAGAAAATTAAACATGGCCATATTTATAGTTTTATTTTTCCTAAATCCAAATTGTTCTTCTATCAAAATGTTATTTGATTCGAAGAAGGTGCTCAGTTTTTTGTAAATAACCTTTTCAAAAACTTTTGCAAAAACTGGTAGAAGAGCAACAGGTCTGTAATTATTTACCCGACATGGGTCGTCTTTTTTAAAAAGAGGTTTTATTAGCGACACTTTTAATAAATCGGGAAATGTACCATTCGTAAGACATAAGTTTACCAAGTAACACATAACTGGGGCAATTATACTAGACACATCTTTAATAATCTTGGTTATAATTCCATCATATCCGTGGCTATTGGTATTCTTCAATGAGTTAATAATTAATATAATGTCATCTGGTATGGTAGGTGTCAGAAATATTGTATTAGGATTATATGATGTCAAAAGGTGATAATTTTTATTAGAGTCCGTTTTAACTATATCAATAAAATAGTTATTAAAATATGTCGCAATCTCTTTCGGGTCAGTTATTTCCTTATCTTTAAATATTAACTTACGCACACTTTCTTTAGGGTAAACATATTTATTGTTGTTTATAATTGTCCAAGATGCCTTTGCTTTATTTGTAGCAGATTTAATATAAAAGTTATTTTGTGTTTTTTGTGTCATCGATATAACGCGTTTATATCGACTTACATATTCCTTATAGGTTTTTTTATTTTGCTCACTGGGTTTAACTCTGGTTTTCCATAATAAATAACGTTTTCGTTTACTACATAGTTTAATGCCCCGTGATAGCCATTTTGGTTTAGATGTACAAGTTATTTTAATTTTTTTAATTGGAAAGCAAAGATCGTAGATTAATTTAAATAATTCATGAAAGTTTTTAAAGGCTATATTAGGTTCATCTATATCTAAAACTTCTTTGAAACTGAGCTGCTTTATATAATTAATGAACTTATTCCTATTTTCCTTAGAGTAATCTCGTTTAAATATATACCAGAATTTTATGCGACAGTATCTTTTTACAGGGCATTTAATAATTTGAGCGGTATGATCTGAGAGGGTGAAATCTAGTATTTTGCTTTTGCTTCCTTTAATATTATGAAAAATATTATCTATACAGGTATTACTTATTAATCTTGTTTGTGTTTTAAATTCAATTTTTAAGTTATAACTCTGCAAGAGTGATTCTAAATTCAACGTATGATTGTCTTTGTTAAGTAGATCTATGTTAAAATCTCCACATATTACAATCTTTTTATTCCCCCGTAGAAGTTTCGAGCAAATATCATGAAGACAGGTAAATAATATTTCTATTTTATCCGCGGAGTACTTTGGAGCTCTATATATACAAACAATATACATATTATGTTCCGTAAGCTCAATAGCAGAACATTCGATGATACCTTTTACCGAGATTTCATTTATTTCTCTAATTTCTCGAAATAGGTGAGTATTTCTAATCAGAATGCAACAGCCTCCATGTCTATTGTTTCTCATAACGCAAGTAGCCAATCTAAAATTAAGAATTTTGAGACAAAGCTCGTCTTGTTTTACCATGTTGTGCTCCGTAATGCAAAGTATATCAATGAATTGCCCATTTTCAGCTAATTCTTCAATACATATAGTTAATTGGTCTGATTTAGAAATAAGTCCATTTATATTTTGATGCATAATATACAAATAATTAAACGCGAAATAAATTATCATTACGTTTCTCATTATTATAAAATTTATTATTATGTTTGTCAATTTCATCATTGTTAGTTTTTGAGCAATTTGGGCTTACATGTACTTTATTTATAGTATCAATGTTATTTGAATTCTTACATATGTCACATATTAATTTATTATTATTCTCTTTGTCCTCGGTTTGAGTACTGGAATCGGCAAAAGATTTAAGTTGTCCCTTATTATATTTACATGTAGATAGATAGTTATCCATATTACGCTTATAATTTATACGTAGAATTTCTCTTAACAAGAATCTTGCTATATGTGTCGCAAATATTGTGTACATAGGTGTGGCTCGACTAAAGTTAAGATCCGTATAATGGACATTATCATATTTACTACAGTGGAATTTTAACAAATAGTTTAATTTGTATTCATTAAGGTGGATATTTTTATGAATTTCCCCTACAATAACGTTAGTGTGCGTAACAGACGATAGCCATACTTCAAGTTTGCATGCAAATTCGTGTGGATCTTTATCATTACATCCTGACAGTAATATTACGTAATCATTCATATTTAAATTTGCTATCTCAGTTTTCATGGTGGACGTTACCTCTTTTATCGTTGCATTTGGTTTTATGTAGCTCACAATGAAGTAATCCTGGCCCAATAAATTTTTAAGTCGATGTCTTACACCTCTTCCTTGATCGTCTCCAATTATAATAATTCGATGTTTTGTTTTTAAATGATTAGTTTTGTGTTGTTGTTGTTGTTGTGGTTGTGGTTGTTCTTGTTGTGGTTGTTCATGTTCTGGTTGTTCCTGTTCTGGTTGTTCTTGTTGTGTTTGTTCTCGTTTTGGTTGTCCTTTTTGTGGTTGTTCTTGTTGTGGTTGTTCTTGTTGTTTTTGTTCTGTTTGTGATTGATCTTGTTGTGATTGTTCTTGTTGTGGTTGTGCTAGTTGTGGTTGTGGTTGTTGTTGTTCTTGTTGTTTTGTGTTTATATTATTTCCAGTATCTGATTGTTTAGGTTGATACGGAGTATGAAATAGCCTCGAACATACACTACGTGCGAAAAGTACAGGAGATATTCTAGCAGAATTCATTTTAATATTTAGTAGATGTCTATTTAGAGGTGTTGCATTTAACGATTTCGAAAAACTATTATTCCTCCCTGGATATTCTCTAAGAAGTTTTTTTAGCATGTCAATTTGTTTGGTTTGCTCAGTTATAGTTCGTCTAAGTTGATTATTCTGACAAGTAAGATTATCAACTTCGTCGTCGGCAGACTTTATTTTGTTACGTAGATCCTCTAGTTCCTGTTTTAAGTCATAAGTGTACGAGTCGTCAATTTTTCTTGTTTCACCTGGTACACTCAGTGTAGTTGATTCTAGAAATGTGGAGTTCAAGTTTTCGTTTGTCTGATCTAATGCAGATATGTTTATATCAGAGAATGTGCGTCGGATGTTTCTTCGAAATGTTATATTATCCATCTCAGTATAGAAAATTTTAAATTTGAAATTTAAAAATTTTTCGCGTTTGCAGGATTCGATCTCGCGGCCCGATGATTTCTATGTTGTGTCCGATGCTTTGCCACTACACCACGGCTGAGTTTACTAGGTAGTGCGAAATATGTGAATACAATTGACTGTCCGTTAGTACCTTAACAGATTGTCTTAATATGATGGTAGTTTATAAAATCCTTTTTATACGTGTACCTACGTGTTAAACACAAAGTTATCCGTTTGCACTAAAAACACTATAAATACTTAATTTTGCTCATTAATTTACACTTTGTCATTGGTTTAAACATTATTATTTATTAATTGTTTGTAATTGCAAGTTGGGATACTTAGATATTTTAGCTATTTCAAAACAATTTTTTGTCAAGGTCTTGATCGTAGAAGTCGAAAGTTTGGATTTGTCGGGTCACTGATTATGTGTATAACATTAACACTGTAAAGTCATATTATAATTTACACTTTAGGCCACAAAACTGTTGTAAATAATGATTGTTTCTATTTTTAACACACAAGAGCTCTTTCGATATGTTTACTTATCAGCGCCACCTGGCGGAGGATAGGACCTAACCTTCTAACCTTTATTATAATGTTTGGTAGATAACTATTCCTAAAGGAAGGAAAAAATTGTCTCCCAGGTAAAGTTCTTTTAAATTGTACAAGTAAGCCGTTTTCTTAGGAAACTGCATTGTATTTATATTTAACGTAAAAAAACTTTAAATTTCATCTCATTTTATTCTATTTCATAGCACGGTTTTTTCTAAAGCTTAGCTCGCTTGCTATTCCATTGAGTGTATATAAACGAATATCAATGAACTATAATGTGAAACTCGAACCAAGTGCATTTTCCTACTATCTCATTTACGAACGCCTTAGTTGTGTGTGTAAGCGAAATAGCAGCATGTAAAGGCTTCGCTAAAGTTCGTCGTTCCAGGCTCCAAGCCGCCCGCCCGCCCAGTCGCTTCGTGTGTGCCGCCCTGTCCAGACTGTTGCAGTCTTTAATAACTTTGTTACTTTTATTATCACTACTAATGTCACTGAACATACTAATCTTAGAATAGCACATTAACTAAAGTGTCGAAAAGTTAATATTTAATGGGAAAATGGATTGGTAAGACTTATATTTTCTTTGTTTTCATATAATGATACGGTGAGTATTACGAAATCGAACGATTGATACATGCAGATTGCATTTTATAGAACTGTGATTATTTATGTGCGAAGTATTTTTGATAATGTTTCTTTTTTTGTTTGACAATATTATGATAATATTAATTGCTGTATAGAACATTCTAGATTGTTTGCGATAAAGTTTGAAAGACTGTCTAATATCATTTCGAAAATTGATAAATAACTGTGATGGTTAATTGGTTTGATTTAAATATTTATTGGTTGGTTTTGTTAATTTTTTTATTGTTTTAGGACAGTCAATGTGACCATAATTATTAGATTCGCACTTGTGCACATTAGTTGTGTTAATAAATTATTAGCTTTACTAGATAGAGCTTTTTGTTGAGCTTTGAAGTTTAAATGAAGTTAAATATTAATTAGTTTCAAAGTATACGTATAATAATTATAAATTGTACCAACCGAACGTTGCAGTATGTTCCAGTTATGTATTGATAAGCTAAGTTACAGTTTTATGTAAATATATGATTCACTATGGCCTAATACACCTCACATTGTGAGAGGAGACCCCGACCAGCAGTGGGACAATTATGGGTTGTTGCTTTGCTTTTTTTATATGATTCACTTGTTTTAGCATTCAATTTTATCCAATTAATACTTTTTCGTCTTATGACTTGTTGATGTTAACTTGTTTATGACCCTCATATATGATTAAAATGTCAGTTTAGCGTTTGAATTTTCTTCTTATTATACGTCCCTTAAAGCTGCGTATTGATTTAAAATATACCAGTTAAGTAAGGAAAACGAAGAAGTTTTTTTTATATTTTTTGTGCATCACGCACTTTGTAACCGGATGACGGGTCTCTACCTTCAATTGTTCAGAGGATAGGGGTGACGCCCTCGTATGTACGCATCTTCATTGAAGTGGAAGCTCTGTTATTCATACACACTCTTGGATTTTTGAACCCTCTGCAATTTTTTCGTTTTATAGCTGTGGATTATAATATTTTATATATTATTTGTAAAACTGTAAAGAAGTCAGATAACAACAAGTAGGTATATATCTACTTGGTCAAACCCTTCGTGTGTTGTCTAATCTTAATGACTAATTAGTAATCTGTTTCGATATAATTTTTGTACCTGATTGACACTTAGATATAATGGATTTTTACTAAGGGATCGATATCTTTCGATTTTAAAAGAATGAAAAGACTTTGTAGTATTTGTAAATACACTTGTTATTTAAATGTATAGATCTTTTGTTGTTTGTAGGTTTAAATTTGACGTAATTGAAATACGACTTAGAAATACATAGATAATATTTGACGACCCGTGTGGCGCAATGGTTACCATGCCGGATCGCCGCACCAAGGGCCCTGGGTTTGATACCCAGCGAGGCTGAATTTTGAATGATGAGTTTGAATTTCTGTTCTCGGTCTGGGTGTGAATGTCCTTGTCTAGTGTTTTGTCTGTCCATGGCACTATTATTATTATTATTTCAACGTAATTTCATCGTATTACAAGCGTAAATGCAAGTGGTTATTGATTCTTCTAAAATATAAACATTTATAGTTATGTTATAGTCATAAGCGAACGGCTGGATGGCATAACCCTTCTAGTTCCCTCACCGTTGCTCGAAATTACCCCATGTAATAATTACGAGCTAAAACATAGGGGTGGGTTTTTTCTTTACAATTTATTTCGCAGTACTCTTGGGGAATTTTACGTAAGACTCGTAATATTACTATGTTATGGCAATTTTTATATGTATTGCCATAACATACATCATGTCATTAGGTTTTAGTTATATTTTATCATACACAATTATTCCATAAATGATGAAATCATCGTGTTGAGATCCCACAAGATACGACGATAATAATGTGATGGATTATGATAACAATTCGATTATTAAGAACTCCATTGAGTAATCACGAAATCGCGATGTTTTTTCGAGGAACAATAATGTTTTTATACCGATATACTTAATGTATGATTTTTCTTCTATTACGATATTATTGTTCATTGAGATATTAATACATATTTTATAGAAAATATTTTCCTTTTGTTACAGTTCACTGCCTGGGTGGATGCCGTGATCTTCGTCTTTAGTCTAGAAAACGAGATTAGTTACAACACCGTCTCCAATTACTTCAATAAAATGTCGCATTATAGAAATTCCGCAGAAATTCCAATAATACTCGTTGGAACTCAAGGTCAGTAAACTTTACACGTCAGAATATACTTATAGGTTTTTTTTTTTATTGAGAAATGTTTTATAGACTTAAAGTCATCATGTATACATACAAAATACGTAACAGCTTAACGAACACCTTTAACCTTAAAGTGAAAGTGTTATTTGGTTGATTATACCTTAATAAATACAAACATGTTGATACGACTGCGAGTCGTTAGGAGGTCATCGATTATCATATTTTAATTCTGTCCGGTGTTTCTAATAGATTATTTCCGATTTAATGATCTGTTACTCTTCCAGATGCCATAAGTGAAAGCAGCCCGCGCGTCGTGGACGATAACCGTGCTCGCAAGCTATCGAATGAACTCCGAAGGTGTTCTTACTACGAGACGTGTGCGACGTATGGCTTAAACGTCGAACGAGTATTCCAAGACGGTTAGTACAACGACCACATTTAAGTTTTTTTGTTAAGATGATGTCATCCCATTAATTGTTTGTTCCGTCAGTAGGCACATCCGCTGGTAACGAATTCGTTACTGTTTCAGTTTTATTTTCATTAAATCTTTTATTGTTCTTCCGCACTTGTTTTATTTTTTTATATTGACTGAAAAATAAATATCACATAGAAAGGAATATAGCTATAAGATCTTTTATATCGAATAGAAGTGAAACATCGATTCACTGGGTATTATTTTCATCGAGCTAGTGTGCTAAAATTAATTCAGCGCACTAAAATGATCGGTTACGTAATATAGTTTTTCTCGAGCTCATGCATACGAATAATTTTGCGTGACACTACGTCCTGAATGAAGATATTAGATAGCTCAAGTTGCTTTGCTACGCATGGGGAACTCTGTGCGGCACAGTGGTAACACCGGATCGGCGGCGCGCGGTCGTACGAGTCGTACAATCGTACGTTTTGTTTCGTTCATCGGTCGTTCGGTCGCTCCGCATTGTTTACATTTTTTGACGTGAAGGCGAACTTCGTTGTATGTCACCGGCATTCCAACCGTTGTTCTGTTACATATTATTCACGTGGTGTTTTTGAAAATTCTGAATGGCGAGATGGATAAAACACTCATTTTTAAATCGAACATGTCGCCGATATCAAGCCTGAGACGGCGAAGTTCATGTTACAATATCCAAAGAGCCGAGGAGCGCGACCGTCGAAAATCGGCTAAATTTGAATGTGCGTGTACATTTACCGTTTAAATTGTATTGTTCTCGTGTTTGGAATAAGAATAGTGTATAAATGTTTCGTGTGCAATTGAGTATTAATGCAGTTTAAGTGCGTGACGGTGTGGTGATTTTATGTGTGTTGTTTCAGCGTGTCAAAAGATCGTGGGTACGAGACTATCTGCATCTTCTCAGTGTCTGTCAGGCTCCAGGCCTGTCACTCCACAGCCCTTGGCCAATTCGCCAAGCCACAACCATTCTACATTCCTTTATAAGGTAAAACAATGCATTTATACACATTAGATACATTTACATGGTCTGGTCCCCTGTTCCTCTTGCCTTTATGTATTAAACGTGGTACTTACTGTAGTAAATAAGTAAATTCCACCGGTCTGACCAATTCATGCATTCCGGGCTGCATACCAAAGTGCATCAATTATATAGAAGTGTTTTAGTCGGTAACAGGCATAGCGCTGTGTATCACAATGTAAAATATGACAGTATTTTCTGCAGTATGCGTGGAATCTTATCTTTATCCAGTTTTAAGACATTATCTTGATATCATATTTAATATGGTAACCATGTTTAGAAGAAAATCATTCAATCGTTTAGGCTTCTATAAAACCATTTGATTCATAATATTTCTGGTACTGCCACAAAAGAATTTAAGTAATTTCTATCATAGTTGTCTCAGTAATATGCAAACTGTTATATTAAATCATGATAAGTAACAGTTCTAATCAAATTTTGATGGCCTCAATCAAATAATGTGAATATCATTGTTCTCGGTTCTTGCATTTGCCAGTTTCAGTTCAGTATTAATTACTTGAAATAGTGTCAGAGGAGACCAAAAGATTTCACAATCCAATATCATTTACTAATCTTAAAAAGAAACAAGTAACTGCCATTAGTACCACTATTTTAGCCAATTGTCAGTTGTAAATAATGTCAATATGAATATCGCCATGAATAATTTACACATTCCTCAATATGTAAATTATCAACTATATAATTTTATAACTAATTAATATTCATTGCTTTTATGTGTATTTACTACAACATCTGTTTTTCTATATTGTAACTCATGTGAAACATTACACCAAGGCTTACATTGTTTAAAACAGTTTGTTCAAGTAACATCTTAATAAACAGTGAATTGTCATTGAATGAATGGATGGATATACAACATCTGCGTAAAATAACACATTATATGGAAGCTAATGTGTTGCATTCAAAACTAGGTCACAGAGAGCTCATTCTAAATAATATTCTGCTTGTCAAGTATTTTAAGTTTTACATGTTGGTAGAACAGAATGCTAACTTCTATTTTATATCAGAGATGTTAACTATTATTTCTCTCAACTTTCACTGTCAACTGCATTTTAGAATATGTATTTTGAAGTAAATTACTTATTAACATAAGAAACTCTGATCAAATCATTCACTAGACTGCTTTCTTTTTAAATGATAAAATAAAGTATGAATAAATAAATAAATCAAAAAAGTTGGCCCATATTATTGAGTATATTTTGTCAAATTGTTGATTGCGAGGCAAAACCAATAAGTACTTAAGAACATTTTGCCTCACAGCCTGATTACACTCTATCTACTAAATATAAATCTAACTATATCTATACTAATATATAAAGAGGAAAGATTTGATTTTTTGTTTGCATTGAATAGGCTCCGAAACTACTGAACCGATTTGAGAAATTCTTTCACTGTTGAGAAGCTACACTATCCCTGAGTAACATAGGCTATATTATATTTTCAAAACAATTAGGGATCCTTAATAAAACTCCAATAATGTAAAGCAAGGTGTAAAAAAATAAGAAAACCGAAGCAAAGCGAGGGCGATTACTCGTATTATAATAAAAATCAATTGCTGTTCGTTTGTCTTGATAAAACTTGAGAATGGCTGGACCGATTGTGAGACTTGTGAGAAACATAAATAATAAGTGCATAATGGAAAATACTAAAATAACAATTAAATTTTCCAAAACAAATGTATCTGTGAAACATTTGATGTCTTGAGGCAAATTGACATAATAAGTTGACATAATATGACCAAAATATTATTTTGGTTGTCAAATATTTCTAGGTATGTTCAGAAATTTGTGTTGTAGTATGAGGTCCAATCTCTTTGAAAACTTAACAACCATATTAATTGTCTAATGTAACCTTAGCAACATATCAAAATTTTATTTCATGACTGACAGTCGAGAGGGAGAGAGGGAGGGGGTAGGTAGGTAGAAAGTTTGCCGGGTCAGCTAGTCATGTTATAAATAACATACTGTTAAAATCTAAATGACCAGAGCATCCAGTTGAGATGAGATTCCTTACATGAATGCTGTCATCAGTAAATTAATTGGGCCACTCGGCAATTCATATTGATATCAATTTACGTTCTATATTGATTGCACTGCTATATTTTATACTAGTTATCTATTTACTACTATAAATACATTGCTTATGATCAAGTTACTCGACTCCAATGATCTGTCTTTGAGTCTGCGTATTGAATAAATACGAGAGTCTTTAGAAATACCAGTCTTACATCAAATTGTCTGGAGAGTAATTTGGTAATAGGCACACCTAAACTTCCAAGAATTCCTTACCAGTTTCCTGGCCTGATTATTGTCGTTTAGTTTGGTTGAAACCTATGCAAAAACCACCATGGTGCGTTGATTGTTAATTAAACTAAAGATAGCCAGCAACTACGGGCCCTACCAATGAAGTTATATCATTATGAAATAGTTGTAGTTTGAAATTTTAAATCTGTGTAGTTTGAAATTTTACTCGTATTCTAAAGATAATAAAAATTGTTAAATTGACACGGACACTATTTAATAATTCTTGACAAAAAATAACCGACTTCAAAATAACTCAAGAACTACTCCTCAGATCTCGCTCAAATTTAAGTGGCACCAGCACCAGCTTTCGATTAAAAAAAGTATCATCAAAATCGGTTCACCCAGTCGAAAAGTCTGTAACAAACATAAAAAAAATACAGTTGAATTGAATACCTCCTCTTTTTTTGAAGTTGGTTAAAAATAATAGGATATTTAAATTTAATAGTAATTAAAATTTAATATTAAAAAGAGTAACAGAATATTTAGCAAAACAATATTGATTAGGAAATGACAGTGAGCATTTTAGTTTCTTTTTCACATAATTTTAGTTATCTCAAGGTTTAGGTGTGCCGGTGTGCCTGTTGAAGAGCTGATATACATATGGCCTAGACTGTAGAATTTCATGTTTATTTAGTTAGCTGATATAAGTTTGCCTAAATTAGTATAAAGTATTTAGCCGTATTGGGTCCTAGGTACGGTATGACATACAGACATACAAAATATACAATCATAAACTTTATGCACCTCACCTCATAAGGTGATGACTGTGGAAGAAAAGGATATAAAATCCGTGCGGCACTCCTCTGTTAAAAGTTAAAACAGTCATCAAGTCAATAATTATTTCTTATTCATGATGTCCTATATATGGAAAACTATTTAATACCCCACATAAACATATACGTATCACATATCAGACAATACGACAACTTCCTTGTCGAAGGAACCGGTATAGTGTTGCATCGTAGCAACGTAACAAATTGTGTTTGTTTACGCGTGTGTTTATGTTTCTGCAGTTAACATGTAAACAGTGACTCCAGATTGTAGAATATGTTGACAACAATCAAATGAACATAATTAAAAAAAAAGATGATGTAGGTTTTCATAGGTCACTAGTGGACACCCGGCGTGTACTACTACGCCAAAAAATGTTGTATGAGAAAAGTAGGAAATCAAAAATGTGCTTAATGCATTGTTTTGGTGGTCTCAAACCATCTTCTCATTATTGTCTTTCATATGACACCAATTTGGGGCACATTGGTTGGACGGTTTCAAACATGTGTAAAAACATTTTTTATGTTTTATAGATATAGTATATTAGTCATTTTAAAATTTTCTTATAAAATCACCTCATCCCAGTCATCCACCTTATAATGCGTTGCCGGAAAGAATGATCTGGCTCTCAAGCCTGTCAATCTCAATTCATTATGCGATCATGATATAGACCGTGTAACAGATATGTTCTTATATCGGTCATTTCATGTAAACACCACTTTTACGCTTGACTACACCCACTTGACATACATCAATTGTCGTATGTGGGTTTCTCATTTGATTGTAAAATGTTTACAGTCGTGCTATCTCTGTATGTCCAGTGTTGTCCGATATGTAATATCTAGCAGATAAATGTGTTCTGTGAATGTATGCACATGTGTCAGAGACTTATCCGATAATTTTGAAGTAAAACCGAGTACCTACTTAAGTACACATTTTTGATTTAAGTTGTGTTTAGCAATTTTTATGGTCATGTTTTCTGTTTGCCAAGAAACTTGCAGGATGTTGTATAGCGGTCGTTAAGCCATGTTCTCCGACATGTGTGCTTTCGAGCGGCATACAGACATTCAATACTAGGGTTTCCCAGTGCCCACTAATTCCTCCAATCCGCAGTGCAGTAGCGTAGTTTTGTATGCTCAAGGCCTCCTCAGTAATGAGGAGTGATACGTGCCCTGTAGCGGACTATTAATGGGTTAAAGGCCAGCCGATCACTTATCATAGATTAGGGTAAAACGATAAGACTTACCGATTATCGATTTCTTAGTAAATCAACCTTGACTTCTAAATCCAATGTGTCATAGGAGTATGTGTGAGTAACATAACTGTTATTGTAATAACACACAATGTGTCTTACACAAAGAATATTTTCAGAATTTTTTGCGCAAATAATTTTGGTGATTAAATTGCTATCGTCATAATCATAATGTCATAATTTATTATGATTATGTACCTACCTTTATAAGGTTTGTGTACCTGAAAAATCACTTGACACTTTACGATACTTAATTTTACATTTATCATGTAGTTTACAGCTAATATGCAGTAAGTTACATATATTCTGATTGTAGTGTATGTGCGATAGGATTCATACACTGTCTCTGTGTCTCTGTATTACATGACAATCGTCACTGTCACTTACGAAGTGGTTTTCATCTTCATATAATTTGGTCAAATATAAACGATTTGTGGCAGTCACGTAGATTCGATCAACCTTTTTTTTTAGACAAATTTAAGTTAATGCTTGACCACAATCCCACCTGATAGTAAGGTGGAGTCCAAGGTGGTGAGCACATTAACTTAGTAAAAGCCTATTCTCTCTTGATTTAGGATCTTATTATCTAAGCACTACGCAAAACTACGCTTTAAATTAAATAAAATTTTGAGTCAGTTAAACAGTAACATAGAGATGAAGACATGCGATTGAAAGTATTAAAATGCGCGATTCTATAAATACAGTTTGATAAACGTTTTATAAGTATTCGTAGTGCTTCGTAACGTTGTAATTTGTTGAGCTTACGCTTGTTATTTTTATTTTTACCCTAACGATGTGTTACAGTGTATTGTGTAAGCGCCGCACTCACGGTTTACTGTGTGAAAACATGCGGGCTGGAATTCGCTCGTTCTCGACTATCCCAGTTGCTAATAACATGCGTCATAGGAATACTTCCAGCTGTTGCGTCGGACGTTCGATAAGATATTAGAATCTATGAAAAATAAAAATAAAACTTTACATTACATACAAGGTTTTTTCTATTGTTATTTGACGCTGGAAACACGTACCTATTTTGATTTTGGCCGCCAAGTCCTTTGTGTTCTGATTAAGGTTGCCAACATTTCTTCAGCCAAATATAGTATTTTTCAGACGAAGCTATAAAAATACGAAAAACGCAAAAGAAAGAAGAAAACGCAAAAAGTAGACGCTTCACGGTATTGCATCAGTCAAAAGTTAATGAAAACAGACCCCTCTTTCTCACTGGGCACTCTGGGCATGTGCCCAGGGCCCCGTGATCGGTAGGGCCCCCCTAGTTCCTACCAGATCACTAAACAGTAAACGATAACCGATACTTATTACTGAAAAACTTTTTTAATTCGAATAATTCGAACCTAAATTACTGACTACAATACAAATTTGCTTCTTAGCTTTTGCATAAATCTAGCTAGAGGCTTGCTTATCTACTTTCTTTGTTTATTCTAACAAAATAGTGTTCTGACAAAGTCAAAGGGGCCCCATTATCCTATTATGCCCAGGGCCTCCAGTAGGTTAAAGACGGCCTTGAATGAAAAGGCAGGCACGTTCATAAATTTTTAAAACAAAAGATTTGTTTTTTAGATTTCGGTGTTGAAAATATAGTATTTTTGCGTACTATGTTTTTCTTCAACAGTATATAGTACGCAGACCCGAAATACAGTACACTATTATTATATAGTACGGCTGGCAACCTTAGTTTTGATATCCATAAGCACCGGTTACAACTTAGCATAGCACGATTGCTCGATTGTTGCCTATTTACATAAAAAAAATCGTTTGAGATGTGAACACAACTTTTTATAGACGGTGCCGAAAGTTTAGCATTCAGTGACTCAAATGGTGTTTATATTTAGTTTTACACATTCGAAACTTGTCGATATTTAAATTGGACTGTTCTCAATTGCGAATTCCATACCAATAAAAAGTTATTCGGGGAACATCTGGACACAATACGTCTCTGAGTCTGAGAAGTATGAAATTATTATTATTATCTTTTTTCCCAAACGATATTAGACATTTTTTTTCATAATTCTTTAACATTAATTTATTTATCGTTTGTAATTCGTTAATTAAAGAAAATACTAGTTATGATGTGGATTGGATGGGTGAAGAGGACGAGGATGATCAAAGTTTGATGGATTGTGTGAGAGATGATATTATGAAAGATTTTCATGTGATGCTCGGACAGACAAACAGACAGACAATAATCCTAAAAAAAAATATTTTTGTGCTCTAACACGTTATTGAAATGCCCCCAAATTGAAATTTTTAAAAAATATTCAATGTACAGAAAATTTGCCCGTTGAGTTTTATTATAGTGATAGATAAGAAGTAAAAAGAGTGTGTGTAGAGATGACGGCTGATAGAGAAGTATGCAAGAGAAACACATTATTGCGCTGACCCCAAATAAAATTGGGAATCGGCAGGATCATAATGATGAAGCATTCGTTATTTATCGTATAATTTGGGTCTATCCAAGTCTTAAAACCGGCGAAACTTATCACTGGTGCAATGGTGTTGTGTGGTTTTATTTTACAAAGCTTTTGTTGTGAATCTCGCTCGTCGGTGTTATTACGATTTCACCGTATCACAGCGTTGACGGTGACATTGAGTCTAGAGTGATGCTTTGCAGATAATTACAGAGTAATTTTTGGCGAAATTGAGTTTTCTGGGTTTTTAATGCTGTTTACCGACTTTCGTTGGTCGTCAACCGCTCACCTTGATTACTTTATCCATAGCGTTTAGTTAGGGTGTCCAATTGCTCCCTCCCCCCCACACACACGACCGTCGATCGATGATTGATCTATTCAGAGCATCTGCCAGACCAGGGCAGAACGAATGACGTAGACCGATCTAATCTATCGTGGATCGATTGGTGCGTGGACACTCTAGATCGTTTAAGTTTGTAATGAGAAACCGGGCCCCACAATGGGTATCGTGAATGCGAGAAAGATGTAAATCTTAAACCTACGTAGTAACTTAAGGAAATGTCAGGTCATAATCTAGCTCGGTTGTAGCTTGTAGCTCGGTCCGTAAGAGATTCTACTGTTTTTATTTTAATTAACTGGCAATCCGGCTAGACTGGATATTTATAATGAATCTTGGTCGTAGTAGTTACGTAACACAGGCCCCCGATGCCTTGATGATTACGTTTTTAACTTTTTATGCCTCAAGTGGTAATGCCTTTTTTATTTAATACTGCTGGGAAATAAAATGCATCTCATCACTTTTTCTAATGAAGGTTTATAGAACTCGTCGACTGGATATTTTATAAGAGTACACACTAAAACCTAACGGTCTTCAATGTTATGCGTATCTTCGCAATAGAAGTGAGTTGGTTGTTGCTATAAAAGCTTAAAATGATTGGTAGAAGAAACAAACGGGACTGTCAACTATCTGATTCTAAGCCAGTGCGTTAGACTATTTTTAGGTTACCCCAACCCCTAATAAGACTATGTTTTAAGACTACATTTGAAGAAACGCCACTTTTGTAATACCAAGTTGCTAGTCTCTTAGGAACTGTGCTCGTTAGAACTGGGTATCGATAAGATGGGCTAAGGTTTTCGAAGAAACATTTTAGGTATCTCGCAGTGAGCTTGAAAGTTGTTAATATTTCTGGTCCTTCATCATAATTTTGTCAGACTTATTCCAACTAGCTGACCCGGCGAACTTCATATCGCCTAACAAACTATTTTTTTCTAATATAAATGTAGCCTAAGTTACTCCTTTTTACATCAGCTATCTGCCAGTGAAAGATCCGTCAAAATCGGTCCAGCCATTTCAGAGATTAGCCGGAACAAACAGACAGACAGACAGACAAAAATTGTAAAAAATGTTGTTTTGGTATATGTACCGTGTATACATCCTAATGCACTTAGTAAAAAGCGGTTATTTTAATATTACAAACAGACACTCCAATTTTATTTATTTGTGTAGATAAAAGTTCTTGAAGCTGATTTGTTTAGCAGATTATCAGTAACAGAGTAACGTAATCAAATCGATGAGCTGTTGATATCGGTATGACACATTTTAATAGTAGATTGTTGTAGTTTGAAAGGGAAAACAGAACGGAAACCAGAATGCCACAAGCACAGTGATCTGGCTTCAAGTTTCACTCTCGATACCCTCGTTTGTGACCGACACATTCACACTGTGTCGTGTGTGCCATAGAACAAAGGTATTATTCGTAAAACATTTGGAGAAACTTCTGTTGAAACCGATATGTTATTTTGACACACAGGCTTGTTTTAAATCCGATATTAAGTAATATCTATATTGTTTATAAATGTTAATTTTCATCTCACATTGATTTCAGCAACGATTCTTGACGATGAATTTAATTCTTTGAGTTCTGGAACTGAAAAATTTAATAAAATCCAAAATGTTATTCTAATAAAAAATAAAACTTTTCTAATGTTGTCTATTGATTGGATTTTCGCTATAAGAACTGGTTGATTCGAAATTTCAAAAAGGTTTTTCATGCCATCGTCACTTAAAATCGTTATCTTTGTCATTTCCAGGACTCCCTACCTCGCAGCCATCACACGCTCTCAGCGTCATCGCACCACCTCCACCGAGGCGCGTCATCATTCGACGCATCATCCAACAGCAGCGGTATTTCCTCAACTCACGTGGTGGAGATACACAGCACCAACGGATCTGATACGTCATCCCGCTGGGGGAACTCTCTCGGCAGCCATGGGTCTTCGTCAGGCCTCGTGTCCATCGCCACAGAAAACAATAACGTCAAGTATACAGCGTCCCATTGCCTTGACAACCTCCAGCCAGTCAAAGATCCGAAGGACCTCCCCACTCCATCGTCAACTCCTACTACGTCACGAAAGTCGAGGAGAAGATCCAATCTCTTTACTCCCTCAAAGAAGGGTGACGACAGGCTCAAGAATGGAGAGCTAGGGTCTGGGAGAGCGATTCCCTTGAAGCAAGGGCATCTGTACAAGAAGAGCAGCAAGGCGTTGAACAAGGAGTGGAAGAAGAAATACGTCACTCTCTGCGATGACGGTCGGTTGACGTATCATCCCAGTTTACATGTGAGTATTGTACATTCTGAATGTCTACTACATCTTATTAAAGATCATTGTCTATCTGTGTGTTAAATTTCATGAAAATCCGTTCAGTAGTTTTTCATTGTACTATTTGTTATCAGATAACATGCATTTCAACGATATGTACCATAAAGTGGGTCAATTGGCTATTTCCCATTTACAAATAGTTATCATAGGAGTCAAAACAATTGGCCCAATAAATTAAAACAATTAATTGATAAGTCGCATCGATAATTATATTGGGCTATCTCAATGAGAGTCATAAATATTTATGGTATTGATAATTGAATTTGATACTAAATGACTGCATCCTCCTATTAACATACATAGTTATAATATTATTCTCGCTTAGTAGTTTGAAATTCCGTTCAAGGGGCTGGGATATGTCTGTCTGTCTGCTTGTTTGTTTATCAGTCATATAATATGACCATCAAATGGAATATAAGTTACTATACAAATCCTATTATCCTATTAATATTATAAATATGAAAGTTTGTGAAGATGTTTGGTTGTTTGTTCCTCAATCACGCCATAACTACTTCACCGATTTGGCTGAAATTTGGAATGGAGATAGCCTATACACTGGATTAACACATAGGCTACTTTTTATCCCGGAAAAGTTCGGAAAATCGATCTCTACCGCGCGCGAAGTCGCGCGTAAAATCTGGTGAAATATAATCATAATACAAATATTTAAATTTTGAGACATTACTCACGTGTGTTGATTTCGTTTATTGATTTGATTTTGTGGAAATCTAAAAATGTACATTTTCATTGATACTATATTGGAAACATTTTCTTCACACAAAATCTAATAAAAAACGTTCTAAAAATGATATATTTTAGAAGAAGGTCTTCACCACAGTTAACAGGAAAAAGTAAAAAATCCAAAGTAACTATACAAAAAGTCTGACACTTCTCACAGGAAATCCAACATTAGCCTAAGTTGGTCAAGTTTAAATTTCACACATACAATAACCCAGAATTACCATCTTACGCTGGATCTTTCTTATCTGGATCTGATCTTTACCACCAGGATTGTGGTCAAGCATTACCTTAAGTATATTAACTAAAAATCTCTCCTATCCTCTCCCCAGGACTACATGGAAGACGTGAACGGCAAAGAGATATCTCTCCAGTACGTGACGGTGAAGGTGCCGGGTCAGAAGCCGCGCGGCTCCAAGTCCATCATCACCACTGTCCCGGGGTACAATGGATACACCAGCATGGATATACATGATAGCATTGGGGGATTGTCGTTGGGTAAGTGTCATTATCTATCTATCAATGACTTCAACCCAGTAGGGCCTGTGCCCACTGGTGGCAAGGCCTATACTCCGTTCAAATTCGATCTGGAATAAATGTAAACAAACTGCAAACGCGGTTGTTTTTTGTTTATTTTAAAGGTATACCAGAATAATAAAAAAATATATAATCTGACGATTTCCGCAAGCCGAAAGTAATAAAAATCGTCAGTCAACGTTCTCCTGAGTAATATTAATTAATATGTCGCGCTCGAGTAAATCAAAAAATCCTTCATGGGCTGGGCGTCTGAGCAAAGCCTGAATGCGGTTTATAGATCTCAGCCCTAGTGCATCTAGCGTTACGAGTAAGATTATTTATTAATTTGGCTTCAACCCATTAACGGCCCACTACTGAGCACGGGTCTTTCCTCTTGAGGAGGCCTAAAGCATACTCCACCACGCTGCTCCAGTGCGGATTGGTGGAGGGGTTAGTGGCCAACCCGAGAGTCGGAAGTTTTTAAACCGCCCGAGGGCCTCCGACATGGCTTAACGACTGTTATCCTATGATAACAACCGGGACCGACGGCTTTACGTGCCCTTCGAAGCACGGAAACGCTCAAGAAATTTTTCCAACTCCCGACTGCGCCCGTTGTTGCTTAACTTTGACGATCACATCGGATCGACACAAACCGCCGGGCTGTGAGCGCTTCTGTTCTATTTATTTATTTACTTTACCTGCATATAACAGGCTACAAGGAGAAGCCGACGCGCGCGACCGACAAAGCACTACTGTCAGCGTTCGACGCGATGAAGGAGCCCGCGGGCGAGGTGGACGCGCCCGCGGACAAGGACACGCCACACGTCAAGAAACGACACCGCCGCGTCAAGAGCGGGGGGGTTAAGAAGGACGGGGAGGAAGGTAGGCTATAGAATATACATTCACTGATTGTTAGGCGATACGATATTCATCGAGACAGCTAGTCATTTAATAATTTAACTCCGCAGTAGGACTATGAGGAATAGTTCTTCCTCGTGGTCCCACTAGTAGGAAAATTAGTAGGACCACAAGGAAACTGGTACAAAACCGTTGTATTGTATTATAATAAATAATAAATTTTGATCGGAAGTGTACTTTATTATTTATTTCAAACCTAATATACCTACATATATGGTGTTCATTAAAATAATATGACCGATACAAACTATTCTTGTTGGTCATATCAGTATGACATGATAGTATGACCACCAAGAAATGGCCTAGAATATAGAGGGTTGAAGATGCCTCTGTCCATTCTAGGTTTGTCACAGATGTCCATGGGCGGCAGGGGATGGTGGCACGGCATAAAAATAGAAGTTTTAACGTCAATAGCCGTGTACTGACTGAGCGAGTGGCCAAGGCGATGCGACTTCGGGTCTCTAGGCCAGTCATTACCAGGCTAATTATTTAACCCCCGACGCAAAACAGGGGTTTTATGAGTTGGGCGCGTGTATGTCTATGGCATCGTAGCATCTAAACGAATTGACCGATTATGATGCGGTTTTTTGTGCGAAAGCTGCCGTGACAGAGATGATTCTTAGCTATGTTTCGTGTAAATAAAATTGTCGTTTTTTTATTTATAGTTATTTTAAAATGTGTGTGTTGCAGATGGTGACGCGAGCAACTCATGCGAGTTCACGATCGTGTCGCTGGACGGCAAGCGGTGGCGCTGGGTGGTGTGCGCGGGGGGCGCGGGCGGTGCGGGGGGCGCAGGGGGCGCGGGCTCGCCCGCCGCTGCCGCCGCCGAGCGGGACGCGTGGGTGTGCGCCGTGGAGGCGCAGATACTGGCGTCGTTGCAGGGACGGGTGAGATATATTGTTTATACATATACTACTACGGAACCCTATATCGCGCGTGGTCTGTACGCTCTTGGCCTGTTTTTTAGCAGTTGTCATATTTAGCAATCAATCTTTTTGTCGTAATTTGTAATTTAAAATATAAGGCAGATAAATATGGTAAAAGATTAAAAGTAAATTATTTATTTTCATATTTACTTTAATTTCTGCTTTCTATCGCTGCTAAAACTGCAAAATGTGAACATTATATTACTTTAATGGCCTCCGCAAGCGTTAGGGGAGGATTTTGGGAAATGTATTCTCCATGGGTGTAATATTGTGGTTGAAAGTATGTATGGAGTGGGTGAATATTATTCTCAAACTACATTACTCAATAATGTAAATGGGTTGAATCATAATATAAGAAGTATTATGTCGTCTCGTGTCGTCAAAACGACCAATAATGTTAATGCCCTTGGTTTCAGACGTCCAGACAGCCGGCTCCTACGGGCGCTAACTCAACGGGCGACGTGCGGGCTACGTACTACGTGCGACGCGTCAATGGAAACGATAGATGCTGTGACTGCGGCGCGCTTGGTACTACTTACTCTTAGTAGTAAACTGACTTGTTCCAACCCATTAATAGTCCACTACTGAGCACGGGTCTCTCCTCTTGAGGAAGCCTAGAGCATACTCCGCCACGCTGCTCCCGTGCTAATGGCCGATCCAAGTGTCAAAAGTTTTCGTGCTGTCTGAGGGCCAGCAGAGATAGCTTCATATGTCCTCTGAAGCACGGAAGCGTTTAAGAAATTTTGCTACGAGGTTACCCATCCAAGTACCGACCGCGCCCGCTATTGGTTAACTTTTGATAAAACTAGCGCACGACACCGTGACACAGCGAAGTCCTTTTATCTCGCTCACTCCGCTTTGTTCTCTCGCTCGCGGTGGAAGCAGTTCTATGAAATTTACCGTTGCTAGCTATACGGAGTCCGCGCGGACTCCGCAGATAACTCGTTCAATATGACGACCTATTTTGTAACTCTTTATACTAGTTTAGTCCGTTCCGCTCACTCGTTGGTGATGGAAGCGCTTCTATGAAATTTACTATTGCGGGTTGAAAGGAGTTCGTACGGAGTCCGCTCCGCTCGCAGTGGAAGGCGGGCAGTAAAATCGACACAAGCCGCGGCTATGAGCGATTCAACTAGAAGCTTAAAATAGGAAAAAAGTGGCGCATATTCATAATTAATTCAGACAGTATTACAAGAAAATGTTGCATTTTTGTGGTTCCGTATTACAAAACAAGAAAAGCGGAACCCTTATACGATCACTTCGTTGTTCGTTGTTTATCAGTCAAGACCGTTTTTACTAGAAACTTGTCGTAATATTTCGACAAAGTCCTATATGTAAGCTATAGTAGAACATATGAAGAGATATGAAATCTTTCATTTCATCTAGATATTACATGGATAAATCACTAAAATTTTTATATGTACTATATTTCCAGATCCCGACTGGGCCAGTCTCAATCTAGGGGTGTTGATCTGCATAGAGTGCTCCGGAATACACAGAAACCTGGGCTCGCATATATCGAGGGTGCGCTCTCTTGACTTGGATGAGTGGCCGTAAGTATTATTGTATATAATAACTAGCTGACCTGGCAAACGTTGTTCTGCCAAAAAATTTTTAGGGGTAGGGGGATGAAAAATAGATGTTGTCCGATTCTCAACCCTAGCCGATTTGCACGCAAAGATTCACGAAAATCGGTCGAGCCGTTTCGGAGGAGTTAAACTTCTAACACCGTGACACGAGAATTTTTTAATTATAAGATAATAATAAAAATAATAAAATCGTTTATTTCCACCACAAATACAATCAGTGTTACATACAGACTCTTTTCTAATCTAAGTTAAAATACTATAGTATTTGTGGAAGCTGGTCCCTATATTAGGTTTAAAAACCTGTCACAGGAAACCAGGCCCACCGCTACAATAGCCTTACAAATAATTTTAAACAGGTGTATATTTTGACATGTAACATGGAATATACATTTTAACTAATTGTGAGTGAAGACGTACAATTTTTACATTTATATGTGCTGTGTATGTGTGTGTGAATAAATGTATGTATGTGCCTTTATAAATGTTGTCAGTATGCTTATTTTGTGCTTTATTGTATATCTTTTGAAATAATTCTGTATAATGTATGAAATATATAAAGTTTGAAAGGTGAATTAATTAAGAGTGTTCTTAGCTATGTTTAGTGTAAATAAAACTGTTAGGGATTTTTAAATTTTAATTTAAGATTATGACCAGATAAGACGCCACTTATAAGTTGTTTCGATTGAATTAACAATTAAATTAATGATGCACTCAGCATCGATGTTTATATACAGATATAACCATAGTGTTGTTTTTCTGTTCCCAGCCTGAGCCACGTGAGCGTGATGGTGTCGATGGGCAACGCGTTGGCCAACTCCATCTGGGAGGCCGACACCCGCGGACACGTCAAACCCATCGCCACTTCTACCAGGGAGGAGAAGGAACGGTGAGGGTTTATTGTATTTTTACTAACATAAAGTTTATACAGTGTGTTCGATTACGAACTAGCAATAATTTATGGGCATAAACATACCTAATTTTAACGATAAAAGTACCCACATGTCTAGCCCTCTTCCTGTCGGAATGGCCGCCATTTTTTTTTATTATATTACATGACTATCTAAAGATTTCGAATTCTCTGGACTTAGAGGTCCCTACAAAGATGAAAAATGGGTTATTTGAAGAGTAATAAATGTAATAATACTATCTATTCATACAAAAAGATTGAATAAATTTTCAACTTACAAATGTCACTAAAAATGTATTACAAGTCTTAACATTAACTCAGTATCCATAAAAGTATCACTTTATCCCCAGTTGGATTCGCCTAAAATACGAGCGTCGTGCCTACCTCCACTCCACCGATCCGCCAGGGGGCGCGGGTGGCGAGGCGCTGCGCACGGCCGCGGCGAGGGGCGCGATGGCCACGCTGGCCCAGCTGCTGGCCGCGCCGCCCCCGCGCGCCCCCGCCCCGCACGAGCGCTCGCTCGCGTTGCGCGCGGCGTGCGCGGCCGGGAATCTCGCTGCGGCTCAGCTTTTGATATGGGTGAGTACTGTAGTATATTATTATACTGAAAATACTATACAAAAATGTTAGTCCATTTTTAACACGAGTTCCATTTAGTAAAGAAACTCAGTCTTTTTGAAAATAATTTGAGTAAAAAGTAAAGGAAAAAGAATTTCATATTTCAAAATCTTACGTACAGTACAATGTTATACTTAGATAAGAGGAAAATGACTTAAGTTTAATGGTTGACAAAATACATGCTGCCCATCATCTTAAACGACTGCGGAACGAACTTCCTACCTCGGTGTACTGCTATGATAATATACGGTCCTTCAAAAAGTAGATCCATCGCTTCCTTCTTGGCCAGGAACGCGTCAGTGACACCCCTGCGGCCCTGATGTTACTGATGTCAATGGGCGGTGATGATCACTTGCCATTAGGTGACCCGCAAACAGTTGTGTGTCACAACAAAAATTAAAAAAAAGACCAATATTTACAAATAAAGTAACAAAACCATTAACTATCCACATGTCATTGTTTCAGCACAACGGCAACCCCAACTTCCCCGACGCGGACGGCCATACGTGCGTGTTCTACGCGCGCGCCGCCGCCAATCATCTATCGGGGATCCCACCCCAATACCCCAAGAACTTACAACTAACGTGTCCCCTACACCCCAACCCACCCACCAACTCAGGTACCAACTCGTCCAACTCAACTTCCAACTCGAGTTCGAGCGCTAAGAGCAACCTCAAAAACCCTGAACCAGAGTGCAATTGCATCATATTTGAACTACTAAACGGCCAAAGCGCTTCCAATGCACTCGTGGAATTACTGATTTCGCTGCAGAATAACCAATACGCTGGCAACGGCCATATGTATGGCAACACCAGACCTTTACATCCTTTACTCGCTAATGGCAAGTGTGGCAGTATTGTGTGATGATTGCGACTGTCATGTTGGTAGTTTGTTTGTTTGGCTCTTTTGGATTTACGGTTGAATGGAACGTGTAGTTGTATGAATGTATTTTCGATTTCTAATAATTGAAGTTTCTAAAAATTTTTCGTACTAATTTAATTTTAATAATGAAAAAGTGATACTACTTAAATGAATATATTTCCTTCGAAAAATAATATTTTATTACAACATAATTAATATGTTAATTGTTCTAATACTATCCAAGTTTTTTCATTCATGAAAATCAGTGACTGACATTTACTATAATATGTAGATAGTTACCGTATTCTCATCCATGCATTTTAAGTATGATAGTTTAAACATTGTCTCTATGTATTTATCTGTGGTTCATAAAATTTATGAAAATTAAAATACATAATAATTGTGTGAAATTAAAAAAAAACAAGTGTTATATATCGCTTTTTATGACTAATTTTGTGAATTAATGTATGTATTATGTTTATTTCAAGCTCAGTAGCGTAATATACTTTCTTTAACATATAGACACGAATGCAAATTTTTGGATAGTATACACATTTCAGCAATTCTTGTATAGTTACTGGTGCTTACAAAAGTTTATTTGCGTATTTTTATGTGTATACCGTTATTTCATTTTCTTTAAATGGTGCACTTAATATTAACCTAAGTGGCTAAATTATACAAGCATCCAAATTCGGTAAAAATATTGTGTAGGTTTGTATCTAAACTAACGCAGCGATCATTTATTATTTTACTCCCATCGGTATATTATACAAAATATACAACAAAATTATACTCTTCAATAAGATATTAGATTTGGTGTTAAAAAATATAATTTTGAATTGTTTGATAATAATTGCATTGTGGTAAATTGTTGTATAATTTATATAATTAGATTGTGTCAATTTTAAAGTTAATTATCTGATGTGTATATTTGAATAATATATTTGCCCAGTAAGAAATTAATGTTGAGTTTTTTACAGTTCAAATGGTGTAGCCATTTTACTTTTTTATTTCGTTGTAATGAAACGTAAAGAGTCACTTTATGAAGGTATTAAAAGATCTTAACTTTATTATTTATGTCACTTTTGAATTAAAATTGTATGTGTAAATTACTATGTTTCGAATAATGGCAGTGATTTTAAGATATAAATAAAAGTAGTTGATACTATATGTTTCCGAGAAATACAACTCCTTGGATAGAATATTCCAAATTTCTACAAATTTTGTTTCTGAGGTATATAGATTTATGTGCAATTCATCGGATTCTAAGTACATTTAGCTTAATATTAGATATATGTGATACCAAAATCACAAGATATGAAAATAGTCTGTGTCTCTAATTCTCTATAGGTGTTTCATCAGAACTATATTATTGTCGTGCAACCGTTTCAATTCTTAATTTGATATTACAATATTGGATTATATGCACTGGTCTCTATAATATAAAAGACACTTAAAAAGAAATATACTTTAAAAAACAAAAAAAAAATATTTTATCAGTAATATTGCACTAACAAGAAACTCTCGTCGCCAATTATAATGCACATATGGAACTTGTTACCCAAGCAAATGAGTCCAAATTAGAGTTGGTTTGTAACAACGGTTGAAGAGTTCCGATTTTCCCCTCATTATTCTGTCATCAGACCCTCCTGATCAAATAGAAACTCATAATATTTCAATATAATAAGTGCAGTATAATAAGAATTGATTCAGTAGAAGTTGGAAAACCTTGCACATAATTAGAAACAAATATTCGGCACAAATATTGTTCAGCTAAATCAAAGGGATCAATATGGCCACAGATAAATTGTGCCATGGATAACCAATGATATTATAATGTAAAAAGAGGTAGATATTTCACTAGCGCACCGAAGATGAGGAGCGTAAGAACAGGCAATTGATTGTTCTTCTCGTAGTCGCTCTGTCAATACAAGACGATACGCACGCTTTTGTTATTGTTAGAAGTGCTTAACATTTGACATACAGCGTTAAAATGCCTTCGTGTATTATACCAATGTGATCGGTGTAGTGAAACAAAAGATAATGGTATATGTGTTGTAGCTCTTTTCGGAACAGATTTTTTGGTTGATTTGTAAGAGCATAACGTATCTATATTTTTTAAATATCATTGTTGAAGACAAACAAAATTTTGTATGTTATTGTCTGGAAATTCATAATCACAACCCGTAAAAAACAATGTTTCACAGGATATGATATTTGTATCGAAGTTTCATAATAACTCTATTAGAAAATTAAAGAAAGCTGCAAAAGTCATGCTTAAAAACAATAGTATTTGGTCATTTCAGTGTTTATATTATAGACATCAGTGATTATATTATAGTTCGTACTTCGTACCCGGAATAAATGAATGTCAATAATTTAAGAATTTAGAATCTATTTTTATTTGTCGATAGCCAACGTTATTCCGGAACCTAGAATATTTCAAACTGATTTTAGTTTCGGTTTTCGCTGTAACGTTGGCCAAACTTAGTTATAGACGTTTTTAATAGGTATACATAAATTATTGATTAGTGTACAAGATCTCAGCTCAACGCTATATGTAGGGTATATTAGGGTAATTATTTTAGTGGTAAATATATAGTCGCTTTGTATCCCTTTTACCCCTGGGTGTATTTTGGAAATTGTCTATTTCGCCTTAATTCCTTGACTCGGAAGTGACGTGTACTAGATTAAATGTTGATTTTAATTTTCTAGTTGAAGGTTTTATATCATTAGTTATTTAATGTACTTAATAGATAATTCGTTTGTTGTTGTGACGACGAGTTACCTATATTATGCAGCAGTTATGATTTTAAAAGAACGAATACTGATTCAAATATTTACTAATATACAATAGTGTATATTTCAAATGTAAGAAATTTTAAGGAATAATGCTGGAACGATATAAACAATATTTGAATGGGATTTCATCAAACCGTACAATTTACTGAGCGTACTATTAATGGTATGTTTAGTTTAGTTTAATTTTGAATTAATATTATTAATACATCAAAAAGTCAAGGTCAAAGAATTAATGGCACAAAACATTCCATTATTTCATTTCAAACCTCACTATTTTTGTTACCCGAGGGGTGTACTGTAGTGTATGTGATATTCCTAAGGTTTCCCGCATTAAGCCAAACGTACTGATCCTTCTGTGCCTACTTCTAGGTAGTTAACGCTTTCACACCACAGTGTACACCCGCCGTTGCATCTCTCGTATATAATATAGGATTTATACTTTTCACGGCTCGCGGTGTACATTTTGGTGGTTTTCATGTAAAGAATAAATTCTTACGAGTCTATTAGAGTAATTGGCAGTTGTAGATTAGATTAATTGTATTCTGAGACGTGCATTTAGTTTCAACTTGTAATGTAATCAGTAAGTTATTATCATTGTTCACTTAATGTTTCCTTGCATTTAATGTCACCGTTGTGTTATAGTACATTATTTTGATTGAACAATCATTAGGGGCCATCCATAAATTACGTCACACGTTAGGGGGGAGGGAGGGGGTCGATGAAGTGTGACATTGTGTGACAAGGGGTGGGAGGGGGTCCTAAATTTTGTGACGCCACATTTCAAAATCGAATAATTGGTATGTATAGGTAAATATTAAAAACAATTAATGGAAATAAAACTTATTTCGGAATTGCTGTTTTAATTTAATAATTTCTAGGTGTAAAATTTCATAATAATTTTATTATGTGACGTCACACTAGGGGGGGGAGGTCTCACAAATGTGACAAGCTGTGACAAGGGGGGGAGGGGTCAAAAAGTCATGAAATTAGTGCGACGTAATTTATGGATGGCCCCTTAGAATTCATCAAAATTATACGAATAAAAGAATTTATGAACATAATATAATTCAATTTTAATATATTTCTTGCAATGTGGACGTGTATGATTTTTATTGGATTGAAAATGTTTGTTGTAAATTTTAACTAATCAATCGTTTACCGAATTCAGTATTCGAAAAAAATGCACTTTAGACGCACGTATTCTGTAAACACGATGGTTTTAATATTTTTATGAGTAGTTCGTTGAAATTTTATTGATAATTTTAAATTCGTTACCTTGTCCTGGGTTCGCAAGTTTATTTACATTATATTTTTTTAATGTTTTTGTGTATATTATTTTTTACGGGCCAAAGAGCTTACACTGTAAATATGATCGGCGCAGCTACAGACGTAGTTGCATCTTACACCTTCGTTATTGTAATTCTTAAGAGATTTGTTGATGTTCTTGATCTTGTGAAAATAAAGTGTAATATGTACACGATTCTGTTGTTTTACTTGACGTATTTATTTATCTTTATTGTTGAACTCTGACTATTTTACATCTGATAAAAAACGGTTCCTGTTACCTTTACACTACTCATCCTATTGTAAACGGCGTATAAAGATTGTCAATCGTCAATCAGCTAGGCTACACAGGCAATCATGATGAATAGGGGTTCGAACATTTTTGTATGGAATCTGGTATACTTACAAGTTCGCCATGTTGAAAAAAAACCTCGTTTCGGCGACCAGTGATGAAACATGTTCCAATAGACGGAGTGTTTGTTTACAATCAAAAAGTATTCAGTGATGAATTGTCGTAAATGATATACTTTCTGAGTTAATAGAGTTTAAAAATAAAAATAATTATTAATGAACTCAAATATCTCAGAAAGAACATAATATTAGGTATATCACTTACGACATTTTATCACTGAATACTTTTTGATCGTAATCACGGTTGATATAATAAATAATATGTTTTATCAATGTCCGACGAAACTAAGATTTTTGCTTTATTTTTTGAACTCAAATATCTTAGAAAGTACTTACGACATTTCACTCAATACTTTTTGATTGTAATCACTTCGTCGATAGACAATGTTTTATCACTGGCCGCCGAAACGAAAATTTTTCAAAATGACGGCACTAATTATTCCAACTAGGTTCAATGCCCTTTCATAATGATTGTTCAATGACATTATTGATAATCATGCTTGTATGATTGTACAGTACGGCCGCTGTATCTTGGCGCGTCTGAACATAGGCTTTGCGAACTTTAGCGTATGTAAGACAGAGATGGCAACACGAACATGGTAACGTGTGACTGAGACATAATACACCGCGTATCGAGTACTGGCGAATTATGTTGCCCGAGCTGCCCAGGGATGACTAGGGGAGTTTCCAATTTTCAAGGCAAATTGTAGATGGCGCTTTAATAAGTTGTCTTTTGTCCAACTAGATGTCGCTCAGAAAAATTTGCGTCAACTTGTGAATCACGCTGTTGAGACTCTTTGAAGTTCGTATAAGTATCTCCAAAAAGTGGATTTCAGTATCGCTTCTCGGCCTTTTGGCTAAGATCAAAGTGTAGTATCTGTTCTTTTCAGCTTAATATCTGAAAGTTCCCGCACGTCGGGACCAGTATATTAAACTGATTTTTGTGACTCGACGGGATGTTCGGGGCTCGCTCCACTCCCGTCACGGGTCGGCCCGGCATTGCAGTGCCGCCGGGATCGGCCCACATAAATCACTTGACACTATTACAATACATAATAGTACTATATTATTATGTGACGTAGATAATTTCAGTAATGGCTTTGGATTTTATTGATGCATGTTCTTAGATAGGTGTTAGTTCATTGTTAGCGACGTGACAACTCACCAGGGGGCGCTGCAGTTAACTTTTGTTTGTACAAACCAATGTTGCCATTTATCTCCAAAACTACTAGTCCAATTTTGATGCGGTTTCCAGTGATGGGTTCTGGTTTGATAGGTGCATGTTAATATATATGTGTTACGATGAAAGCTCACCAGGGAGCGTTGCAGTAAACGTTTGTGCAAAACCAAAACTACTATGTAGCCCGTTTTGGATGCGGTTTTCAGTGAAGGGTTCGGATTTAATTTTATTGTGGTTCATATTCTTAGATATGTGTTACGGTGAAAACTCACCAGGGGGCGCTGCAGTAAACATTTGTTTACAGTTTATTCAAAACGAAAACTAATAAATTGTATCGATTTTGTATTATTATTATCAGTATATATACCTATGTAATACTCTTTAAAAAGTTTGTAATAAAAAGCAAAATTAAAAATTTTGAAAAACCCACGACCGTTAAAATGTAATTGAAAAAGGATAAAATAATTAAAAAACCCCCGACTTAAGAGATAATAAACGTAAAAAGAAAACGTCACATTTCCAGTAACCCAGTATAATAAAAAACAAAAACATAGAGCCTTAAAAACCTTCAAGTTGGAGGCGCCGGGTATCGATCCCGGTACCTCTCGCATGCTAAGCGAGCGCTCTACCATCTGAGCTACGCCCCCAGTAAGAATTCTTGACAAAAATACTGAATATAAAATAAAAATAAAAACCGGACAAGTGCGTGTCAAGCCACGCGCAATGTAGGGTTCCGAAGTGTATCGACTATTACTCATTAACTACATATGCTAACATAGCTGTGATAGTTTTCCTTGTAAATTCATCATAATATAATCTATTTTTTTAAAATTTTTTCACATAGACAACTCCAACCGGCAGGGGGGGGACATTTAACTCTAACCAAAATTAGCACGTTTAAGCCAAATATTTCGCAAACGGACCTCTAAGTCCAGAAATGGTCTTAGAAGACCCATATTATTTTTGAAAGACCTTATCAAGGATAGCCCACACTATAGTGTGGGTTACACTATAGGGTACGCGACGAATAAAAAAATTCATTCTCACGTTACCTGTAGGGGAGGTACCCTGAAAAAAAATATTTTTCAATATTTTATTCTACGATTCTAGAGTTTTAATAAATATGTATATCCATGCCAAATTACAGCTTTCTAGCACAAAGGTCTCGGCGCTTTGCTTCGGACTGACAGACAGATGGACGGACGGACTTTACTTCGGAACCCTAATGATCCGTAGCAATCTATCAATATATGTAAGACAAGTCTTCTACAATCAATTTCCTTTGATTGTGAAGGTTTTCCTTCATTATCATAAATCGACACTTTGACTCTTCTTGCCATAAATACTGGGATCACTTAAAAGAGGCCATTCATTCATTGTTACATAAGGGTCCCCAGTTGGCGGTTTTCAAAATTTCTACATGCCCTTAGCTTATACGCGGGAGGGGGTAAAGCCGTTCTTACGAAAGATTTTACAAGTCTAAATATTAATAAGCAAGACTTAAAATCTTTGATTTACCTCAAGTTACGAGTTTTAGTGGGAGGGAGTCCGAGAAATCTTATGAACTCTTACAAGGGTTTTTTTGCTCTTTAAAGGGTGGGAGTAAAAAATGGCTAAAATTATCCTGATTATAATTAATTAATGGCCCCTAAAGGAGTTCCTACGTTAATTATGTAAGAGTTAAGTTACATAATTGATATGATAGACTTTCTGTTACCGGTTATCGAATACATTATCAACTTTTCTTCAAGTTTGTATAAAATAATAGGTATATGGGAAGGAGAATTTATCAATGTATTAGGTAGGTACATCTGAAGTCCCAAACCCTGTTTTTCATTCTCACTTTGACCCCATCTCTATTCTCATGACCCTCTTTTAAAGTTTCCTTCAAATTTCCGCCTCGCTGGGAATCGAACCCAGGACCCTTGGTATGGCGATCCGGCATGGTAGCCATTGCGCCACACAGGTCGTCATTGACACGATTGAATCATAAGGGTCAGACCCTTTCTCAATTATTTTGAAACAAATTAGTTGACAGCGATAGCTTCGAGTACTTTGTCAAGGCCCCAAACTTTCAGCTGTAAACGAATTATGCAAAGTAATTTCAAAGTTTCGGACATTAATATTGATAATAATTAGTAAAGGTTCGTTTACTCAAAGACCCTTAAGCAAATTCGGACCTCAGATTATAGGAGATTCGGACACAATTAGTAATTGGGCAGCAGACATTGCCACCGATACCGTACAATCAATGTAATCAGTCTGTTAATTAGCATGATAGAACCTCATTTACGACAAGATAATTATATACTTCCGGAATAAAGCTCACTTTTAAGCTGCAAACATACTATAAGCCGCGTCCGATCGGACGCGGCTGACAGCCGCGACTGATAATGTGCACATGACAAAAACATCCAGCGCGCCAGATAGCTCTCGGACGTCCGAACGCCTCAACGTGCCTCAAGGTCACGTCCGCGACTTACCTCCGATAGTTTGCACAGCTCAGTGTACATTCATTATCTAGATACCTATTACGTCACATCCTTCAGCCGCGTCCGTAAGCCGCGTCCGACAGTTTGTTTTCAGCTTTACAATGTCACTTTTACAACAATGTGACGTATGTATGTCAGTATCTCAAACCGAATCTTGGGATCGCAGTTATATTAAGATTTGTTTATTAATACGGGTCTAGGATAACATGTATCACGAATGCATTGACAACACGTAATCACTCTCACGAAGAAACATTTTTCTCTTTCACAAATCAAACCTGGGATCCTTCGCGCTTCTGCACTGTCACCACTAACAACTTTGAATACGTAGCGAAATATCATAGAGAAATGCTTTGAAATACGGTGTGGGTATGTCACAGATCTCCGGGAGTATATAAATTAAATCAACATGGAGTGTCACACGTGTCACTCCGCTCCGTCACACGTCACACCATATCAGGCGGTCACAGCACAACTGTCGTGGATTTTATTACATTCGTTCGTAAAGTAGGCGGTTAAATAATGTAGGTACAGTAGTTGGTTATCTAACGACCGCACTCAGAGTCACTAACAATTACTTAAATCGCTCTTTTGTACAAAATCCCTCTACAAATTCTGTGCTAAGGAGAGATTTAAGTAACCGTTAAGTGACTCTGAGTGCGGCCATAAGTATATTATGTACTAAATAATAATAACATTGTAGTATTATGAGCACAATGTATGTCCCAATGAATTGGCGCCGATCGGCTTCAATTTTCAATGGATTCGTTCGATTTTGAAAGAAGAACGGGGGCTCAATTTTGAAAATAGAACCTCCCGGCGCGGCGGGACACACATTTTATTCGAGATGTCTGTTCTATAATAATTATAAAATGTAAACCAATCCGCATTAGATTAGCGTGTTTTTTTTACACGAATAAGTTAATGCTTGACCACAATTCCACCTGATGGAAAGTGGAGATGTGGTCCAAGGTGGTGAGCACATTAACTCAGTAAAAGCCTATTCACTCTTGGTGAAATATATTATGCTCTAAGCCTCTTCAAGAGGAGAGATCCGTGTTAAGGAGAGGGCCATCTATTTGAAGCCACTTATTAGTAAAGTAACCTGATGTGAAGTACCGAGAAAATTAAATTAATAATAAATAATTAAATACTCCTTAACTTGGTTCTTTACTATTAATATAAAGTTGTTTGAAATATAAATACTTGATAAAGGTCAAAAAATTTAATGCGAAGCGACCTCCAGACATCCGTTTAAAGTGTTTATGAAGCACGATGTAATAAAGTAATAAAATAAAATGTGTCTGTTGCGCGTTGTGGTTCCGTAGTTTATTATACTAACAAGATCAGAAATAAATTTTGATTAAAACCAATATGGAAGTACGTAGTCCTTTTTAAATAAAAAAAAATATTAAACTGATTTTAATTGAATTTAAACTTAAACCTTAATGAATTTACTATTAAACCTTCCTCTTAAACCACTCAACCTATTCTTGAAATCTTTATGAAAATCTGTTCAGTTTCCCGAGACCTTGTGTCACTGGAACGAGATTGACGCGTCGCGTCGGGGGGCTTATTATCATAATAAGTAGTGATGACATTATTCACCAAAGGAACCTTACTATGGAAAGTTTTTAATAATGGACGTGGAACGTTGGCTTCCACGAATGCCATTCATCACAACATTACCATAACAATGATGGAGTAGCGCCGGGAGATATTACGATGAATTATGTAAAGAACAGAAGATCGCAGTTCATAGACAGTAGGTATTTAGGTAATATTACCGTCTTTTAACTAGACGTACCTACATTTATTTCAAAGGACACGTTTTTGAAGTGAAACTTCTATATAGACGGGTTATTAGGAGATTTCGGTCACGAAAAAGCGTTACCGCGAAGTGACGTAGACCACATATCGCGTGGAAATATTTGAAGTAAATCTACACTAATATTATAAAGAGAATAAACCAATAAACTCAAAAACTACTGAACCGATTTTAAAAATTCTTTCATCATTAGAATGCTACATTATCCCTGAGTAACATAAGCTATATTTATTTCTAGAAAAAATTAGGGATCCTTGATAAAACAACAATAGCGTGAACCAAGGTGTGAAAAAATTTGCTTAAAATTTCTTTCATCGCATACGCTGCAGAAACTATTGATACAATATTAGAGGACATATCAATATCTACAAAAAACCTCGTAATACTATATTATGTCCAACTATTGTAGTTATTTTCATCTTGCTATACACATAAGGAAGAAGGAAGAAAGAAATTCTTAAATAATTTATTTTAGAATACACATTACTTCACATTAGAATACATAAAGGAGGTGGCCAACATCTATATGGGCGTTTGCCCCACTTGTGAAGTATAATGTACACATTTTATTTTTACCTTACATTAAAGCTTACACTATCTACTTTAATAATTTTATCAATAAAAATCTGTAGAACTCGGGATTCTCCTTTTACGAGCACTTTTAGCTCTTGTAGGTTGACATTCTGCAAAACATAAGTAATCGTGGAAAAGTGTTTTAAAGAGAGATTTTTATATTAAATAAATACTATTAATACTAATAATCTTTTGGATAATTCATTTACTTATTTATTTTACTTTAATTATGACTTTATTCATACAAAAAAGTACCAGCAGTACTAAATAAAATATACGTATTAACTTGTCACCTATCTACCTGGAAATATTCAGAAGCAAACGCAATATAAATAAAACTGCACATTGATATTATTAAGTGTTTAATTATATACATTAAGTACACATATGTAAAAATTGAGGAATTAAAACAATAGTATCAAACAAGGTAAATAAGGTGATGCATTGGCTTATTATCTGGTGTACCCATCTACTTGTTCTCTATCCAAGATCAGCAGTAATTAATATTGAGTCTAAAAATGATGCAGGGGTTTTTATGTGATCTTGGTGACGTGCCCACCCCATGCGATAATGCCATACCTGTATTGCAGTCAGATTGCAGTGATTCATTCTACCAATATGGATTGAAAGTTTCTTGCTAGCGAAGATATTGAATGACGTGCCATGCGCTGAATATCAACCGCGCAATTAATGCACCTCATGGCAAAAAATCAAACACAATTATTATTTTCCAGAAATCAAACTCAAAAATCTTGTTTTAGCATTTGGCAAATGGCAATATAGCAGACGTTCGCATTTCTGTCAGTCAATTGTCAACCTCCACTGATAGCAATGGAGGTATAAGAAGATTAAGTATATACAATACAACTTATTATTATTGTTAATTTATTATAACTACTCACTGCGGAGTTCAGAAGAAAATTAAAATTCTAATTATGTTATAATAAATAGAAAACATGTCTTTTCAGAGGACTAAACCCTTGTACAAATAAACGTATTTTAACCATTTCCGGGGCACATGTTGGCCACCTCCTTTAATTTTGTCTTAAAAAAGTCACTAATTACCTGACCTTTGTTTTATTTTTAATTTATTTATAAACGGTTTAGTCATACATTTGACTGTTTCTGACCTGAAGAGCAAGATAAAGAAAGATCGCTCTTTCTTGCAATATGAGCATAATAACTTCGCGGAATGGAATTCCATTTTTCAATCGGTACTGCGATGTAGAAAGGATGACGTGGGCACCAAAATGAGAAAAGAAAAACCACAATTTGAATAACGATAAATTTATTAATATTTGCGTTAAAATAATACCTTAACTTTTGTACACTTTAAGATAGGTAATACTAATTATTAAAAAGTTCTACGAAATTTATAAAAGTTGTTATGAATATGAATAACGTTTTAGGAGAATATCCAATCACTATGCTCTTTGTGAATCATTAAGGTAATTTGAAGGCTTCAGTTTTAATATTCTCGGACAAGATAAGCAAAGGACACAGGTGCTTTACCCCGAGGTGTGAGCAATCACTTCAACTTGCTAATTACTCTTGCTCTTTGACGTTCCACAAATGGAAGCGTGCTTGTATCTGTTAACGGCGGACAGGATTCCGAGATTGAGTTAAAAGTTGGGGTAAGAAGATATGAGTTTTCAGATCTGTAGCTCGAGCACGAATATTTGCGAGAAAGTATTCGTATGGTTAACGTAAGCAATTTGTATGGCATTTTTTCAAAAGCGCCCCTATCGTACGTAAATGGTACTAAAATGCCATACAAATTTGACAAATTGCTTACGTTAACCATACGAATACTTTCTCGCAAATATTCGTGCTCGAGCTACTGGATACAAATCAAAACATAAACGTGTAGTACTTATATACGCGCGTGAGAAGTTATACTTCTTTGGCATCATTAGAGAAATATTTAACATTAATAATTAAATAATATTTAGTATTAAAATATTTTTTGTACATAAATGCTTCGCCTGATAGATACACTTCTGCTATTAAAATGGTCGTGTTTCAATATCAATTGTTTTATTACAGAAAATTTCACTTGAACCTTATTTGATTTTCAATTGAAACTACTTTTAGATCAGTTCTCGATTTACAAATTAGGTATTGAATAACAATCGACTTTCATCAAGAGTTGACACTATCTGTAAGTCTTTATTTTTTCACTTATAGTTTCTAATTTATTATACTTTAATGGTTGACTGATCTCTCATGGGAAGTAATACATAAAAAAAATACTTAATTTTAAACATTTACTTAATTTTAAACAAAAAGCAACATCGATACATCTTAAGTCAAATAAGTCTGTTCAGATGAAATGCCTGGGAGGTGTACATTTACACAATATCACATAATATGTACTATGTAGGTACCTACGAGTAGATATCTAACACAATATCTACGTTTCTCAGTAGGTATTCGAGCAAATATTTGATTAAATCTGGCAAATATGACTGCCGTTTCCGCAGTCCCACTTGTACGTTTATTTCAGTTTGGTTTTAATAAATAAGGCTACATTACTGTAGAGTTCATTTTTAACCGACTTTCAAAAAAAACCGGGCAAGTGCGTGTCAGGCCACGCGCAATGTAGGGTTCCGAAGTATTAAGTGTATCGACTATTACTCATTAACTACTTATGCTAACATAACTGTGATAGTTTTCCTTGTAAATTCATCATATTTTTGAGAATTTTTTCACTATTCAACTGCAATCGTTGATCCAACTCCTCCATCCGTCCGTCTGTCCGAAGCAAAGCGACGAAACGTGCTCACTTGCAAAACACCACAGGCTTTGAAACTTATTTCAAACACCGCCCTCTTTTGATATTTGATAATTTGTTTGTACATAGGCCTATTGGGTTATTAAGGCAAATTAATATTCTAAAAAAGCGGTCAAGTGCGAGTCGGACTCGCCCATGAAGGGTTCCGTAGCAGCAAGTAACATAATATAAAAGTTCTTGTAGTTCGTTGTAACTTTGATCAATGTTTTTTGCGGTTTACGATTTATGACGTATTAAAAAAAAACTACTTACTAGATCTCATTCAAACCAATTTTCGTTGGAAGTTTGCTTGGTAATGTACATCATATATTTTTTTTAGTTTTATCATTCCCTTATTTTAGAAGTTACGGGGGGGGGGGGGGACACACATTTTACCACTTTGGAAGTGTCTCTCGCGCAAACTATTCAGTTTAGAAAAAAATGATATTAGGAACCTTAATATCATTTTTAAAGACCGCTATCCATAGATACCCCACACGTATGGGTTTGATGAGAAAAACATTTTTGAGTTTCAGTTCTAAGTATGGGGAACCCCCAAAATTTATTGTTTTTTTTCTATTTTTGTGTGAAAATCTTAATGCGGTTCACAGAATACATCTACTTACCAAGTTTCAACGGTATAGTTCGGAAAAAAGTGTTCTTATAGTTTCGGAAAAAAGTGGCTGTGACATACGGACGGACAGACAGACAGACAGACAGACATGACGAATCCATAAGGGTTCCGTTTTTTGCCATTTGGCTACGGAACCCTAACAAACAAATAATCTCTCTTAGACAATGTATAATTATTTACATTATGTTTATGTATCTTATACGACCGAACACGACGTTTAGTTTTTCTTTCAAATGTAAGGAAAACCCTGCAGGTACTTGTTTTTTTGCATATTATAAGTCGGTGCTCCACTTTAATCCCACCTGATAATATTTAGATTGAAGATTTGACTACTGATCATTACGCCACGGGGGTCGTCAACTATTTTAAATTCACTTTTATATTCGATATACAAAATATAGTAGGTGCTCTTATTTAAAGATGGTAATGCTTAGATATGTTAAAAGTAAAACCCACGAATATCTTATGGGGAGTTCCTAAAATATGCAACGCGTAAAATTCTGTCATTCCACACGAATGATGAGATACAACTTTTCATTTTTATTTTGGGGTTTATCCCATCTTAGGGCGATTTTCTACCTTCAGTTTATCATAATTGTATTGGAGACGGAAAGGTTTTTGAGAGACGCGATATAAAATACGAATAACCGCCCTCGCTTTGCTTCGGTTTTCTTATTTTTTACACCTTAGATTACATTATTGGAGTTTTATTAAGGATCCCAATTTTTTTTTTGAAAATATAATATAGCCTATGTTACCCGGGGATAGTGTAGCTTCCCAACAGTGAAAGAATTTTTGAAATCGGTTCAGTAGTTTCGGAGCCTATTCAATTCAAACAAAAAATCAAATCTTTCCTCTTTATACTATATTAGTATTAGTATTAGTATAGATTAGCCTTCTCCCGCGGCTTTTTCCGCGTTTTCGGGATAATAAGTACCCTATATGTTATTCCAGTGTGGTAAATTTCATAAAAATCTGTTTAGTTGTTTTTGCGTGACAAGATAACAAACATTCATGTATCCTCTTAAATTCTCACATTTATAATAATCATATGTGATTAAGTAATCAAGTGAAAAAGCCCGTGGATATCAGTAATACCAAAAGAACCACCGATGCGATGCTGACAAATAGGTGAAGAATAGAAAAGAAAGAAAAAAGAAACATAGCTCTAGCTCATATCTTTACAACTGTACATATTGAAAAGAAACTGGGAATTCACTCAAGTGACAAGTAAATATCCAATTTGTGCCTTCGAATGCTATCATAATGAGTCGATCATAATATTCATATTCTGCTAACGGCTATGATATTTTATCGTAAATTGACTATTAAAATGCTAATAACACTCACCTATTTAAACCGTTATCAAGTTTCTACAGTTTGTTCAAAGTTATCGTTACGTATAAACCAATTTCCAAGAATAAACTTAATTAGAGCTATTATATACCTATATCCCCCATAACTGTCACGGTGGCGTAACTTACCAAGATTGATTCGGAGTTAGTCCAAAGTTACACAGAGTTTCCGCGATGATAAATTGCTTATATTTACTGGGAAATCCCGCCCACGACTTCTTCTGTTCAAATGTGAAATATTTGATCGTAAATTAATTAAAAAATACGATTTTAAAGAAATGTGGAGAGGAGAGCTTTTTTCATGAGCAAATGTAGTAAAAATAAAATTTAAGGGTTTCATTGTTGCATACAGAAACTCACTCAAGCTTATCGTAGTCAATTGCCATAGCTAGAATTACGAATGAGTAAATCTCTCACTATTTTCAATGATATTTAAAAAATATAGATACGTTATACCCTTACAAATCAACCAAAAAGTCTGTTCCGAAAAAAGCTACAACACACACGTTTATCTTTTGTTTCGCTACACCAATCACATTGATATAATACACGAAGGCATTTTAACGCTGGATGTCAAATGTCAAGCAGTGTTTTGTTGTTATTTTTATTGCATGCTAATTTTGGTAACTTAAATAGTTAAACTGTTCTTTGTTAACTTAAATTTTGAACATCAATAACTATGTTTATGTACTTACCATGTCGCTAATACACTTTATTATAGTAAGTTCATACCCCTTGGGAGAGTTCAGTTGCCTATATTACAGGCTCACGCCCAGTTTAGGCAGCTGACGTTCAGTTATTTTGATGAACATACTATAAAAACATATTTATGTAAACATATTCTTGATGAATAAATGATTTGATTTGAAAGAAAAGAACTTCTGACAACAACAAAAGCGTGCGTATCATCTTGTATTGACAGAGCGACTACGAGCGTTCTGGTCAATTGCCTGTTCTTACGCTCTTCATCGTCGGCGCGCTAGTGACATACATATCTACCTCTTTTTTACATTATAATATCATTGACTAATTTCAGTAACTAACAAAGTTAATATGTTCACTTAGCTACCACACCACATGCAAGCCGCAGTCGTTAATGTTAACGGCAGTACCACTTCATCACGTTTATAAGCTCGTGCTTACGGAAACGATAATGACTGCTATAATGTATAGTAGCTACTTACATTACGGCAGCATAGGCCATTATCATCTCATTGATCCTTTGTAGGTAGCTTGTATAATTAATGAACATTGTAATCATGTGAAGGGATCAAGTATTTTAGTTTAGTATCGCCAGATAATCGTGAAGCTCACATTCTGAAACTGAACTTATAGGATGAGATCTATAAAGCGAACTGCCGCATTCAGAAGGGTTCGTTAATTTAGGCGTAAGGGGTCCTAAATTAATTAACATTTAATATGTTAAGTATCGGTTCATCTCAGAGTCATAACGTCGACTTTAAGTGACCCTAGTGCGACCAACATCAAATAACCTTATAGATTATCATCGATGGAGTGATAATGTAGCAACATTTATTTTAATGCTTTTTGAACATTAACAAAGTAACAAGAAATTCGGTTAAAGTGTTTTCTTAGTTAAACATTGTAAAGTAGCTTTTTTCTTTAAACTAAAATAAAGAAGTACACTATTTTATTAACGGCATTTATGGCAGTTTTGCTAACTGTCAGTGTCAATAATGAGTAGTTGATTTGACTTGACATTCAAAAACTCCATTGTTAACTAATCAATCATTAAATAAAGGTTAAGGTGTACTTAACTTGGCGAGAGGACGAAAGTTTTTCTAACGGCGAAGTTAAGTTTGTTACTAAATTCAGTTTATTTTATTGTTTAGTTTGCTCATAAGCAAAGTTTGGTTCAACAATTTTGACCGACTCGCGCTTGGCTGTTTTTTTTATTTAAGTGACGCTAACATCTCAACCATATCACAACACATTTATTTTGTTCTTAGGGATCGAACCCGAGACCTCGCTCAGCAGGATCTATTACTACCAACCCGTCATCGTCACTCGGTAATGTGCGTAACGTTTTAATCGAAAAAGCTGATAATTAATCCAAAGTTAATGAAATGCAAATGGATTCACGGTAGATAATTATTATTATCAAAGTTCCAGATAATTCCTGAATCCTGCTAAATTCAGGGATTCACGGTAGATAATAATTATGCTCAGATAATTCCGGTTTAATGCGGATCACTCTGGATTTTCACAATGATCATTTGTGATGTGAAGTAATGCTCTGTTCAGTTCATTTTAATTACGAAATTCCAGACAGTGGTGATTTTCAAATTAATTAACAACTGTAAAATATAATATTAACGACACGTGGAAATGGAAAACAATATTACATCACTTGGAAATCATGGAATCTTATTATCTTAGTCGTGTGATTCACAATTCAAATTACAAAAATATAGGGATAAGATAGAGAGAGAGTGAGAGACTTTTTTTCTTTTTCTTCTCTCTTTCTTGACCGGCAACGCATCAGAGATGCCTTTCGTGTCGCTATTATCCATGGGCGCTGATATCCATGGGCGACGATACCCATATACCATCAGGTGGATCACTAGTTCATTTGTCGGGTATTTCCATAAAGAGAGAGAGAGGGAGAGAAAGAGAGAGAAATTGTGAGAGAAAGTGTGTGAAAGAGAGAGAAAGTGTGAAAGAGAGATGTCTTAATCTGTTCTCGTGTGTTACGTGGATAACTGTGTCCATGCATAGACGTACACACATTAAGACGTCATCAATGAGTTGTCATCCCAGTAGAAGTGCCGAATTGAACATGTATGTAGCACGGCTTAAAGAATTTCGTCACAAAAGCAACAAGTACAATTGCACCAAAATCCGATCGCAATACAATACTTGTCGATATCCTTTTCCTTGACGGCATTAAGTTAGCAATCCACCTTCATTGAATAAAGTTTCAATCTGCGACCTCTAGGTATGTAGTAAAAATAGATTGCGCCCGACGACTGTTCAATTATGAAATGGAGCGGGCACTGATTCAATCACTAACGATAGATAGGGTTACCATACGGCCCGTATATACGGGACTGTCACCGTATTTGATCATCCCGTCCCGTATTTGTACTTGTCCCGTATTTCAACTAAAAAAAACGGATACAGAGGCGAGAAAAATTGTCAACATGGAAAATTTTGAATAAAAACTATGATTCAATTTATTTTTTTATTAAATTTATTTTATTTGATACGATTGAGATTAGTATGTACACATGCATGCTATGTGTAGTGTAGTTGAAACGCCACGTGTTGAGTTTTTGGCATCGGAAGAGAAAACGTCCCAATTTAGCTACTAGAAGTTATGGCAACCCTAATGATAGACTCAGATACTCAATCGTGATCATGAATGAATTATCGTTGGCTTTCAGAGTGTTATCTTTTGATGTTAACCCTTTTAATGTTATGATTCAAAGTGTTTGTTACTAGTCAAACTGTGTGTCATTATGGTCATCGTAAAAGGCTTAGTAAAGGAGGGTTGTATTTTTACTTTACTTTTGATAGTTGTAATACTTAATAGTATCAGGCGTTACTTTGCGGAAATCCATTGTTATTAAGTTAGTATTAGTCTACTTTGCAACAATCCGCGGTTAACATGTATGATGGTATATACTTTAAGACATGCGTGGCACCTCCCTCCCTCCCACAACGGAAACATGCACTACAATAATTAAAAGTATATACCAACATACATACCAGCACCAACACGTGTTTCGCCCCGAAACGGAGCATCATCAGGGTAAGTTGACTTTACGATGGTTAGTCGCAAAGTGAACATCGTTCACTGAGCGTGGCGTATTTATACCCTACTCGCCCACTGGAGTGACCAGTGGGCGAGTAGGGTATAAATACGTATGTAAATATGTATGTTGGTATATACTTTTAATTATTGTGGTGCATGTTTCCGTTGTGGGAGGGAGGGAGGTGCCACGCATGTCTTAAAGTATATACCATCATACATGTTATCCGCGGATTGTTGCAAAGTAGACTAATACTAACTTAGTTGTAATACTGCTTGATTGCAGACTACAGAGTCAAGCACTATGTTAACTCCAACTTCCACTTAATGGTTAAATTCTGGATGCTTATCCATATATCTAAAACAAAGTTTTTTGCTCGTAGCTCATTTAAGTCGTATTGGGGCGGCTTAGAATACTAACCCCAATCCTATGTTAGATGGGTGTCGAAAGAGGTTACTAAATCCGGCCCACTTGTGGTAAGGCCACTCGGAGGGATATAGGGGTTTAGTATAATCATCCGTTTATACCTTGGCTCTTTAACGACCCCTTATTTCCATTTTAATAAACGTGATTTCTTAGTTAACGATAATAATACAGGCGAGATACCTTAAGTAAGGTGCCATAAGATCATGTCGGTCATAAATAATCTAAATTTTACTAACAAAAAATAACCGACTTCAAATTACTCAAAAACTACTTGTCAGATCTCGTTCAAATTTATGTGGGACCACATGACAAGCACCTGCTTTCGATTAAAAAAAGAATCATCAAAATCGGTTCACCCAGTCGAAAGTTCTGAGGTAACAAACATAAAAAAAAATATAGTCGAATTGAGAACCTCCTCCTTTTTTTTGAAGTCTGATAAAAAGACGTTATTTCCGTTTTACAATACAGATGTTTTGTCCTTATAATAAAATCATGATGGCGTGTATGTGTTTAGAAAAGTATCAGTGAAAACATTCTTCAAATAAAAAAAAAACTACTTTGAACCATATCAAAAAGCATGATTGAAGTTTCTTGTAAATGACAAGCATTTAAATCGACTCATGAATCTAATAACACCAAAATAAGACGCAGTTTTCACCGAATCACCTTCACAAGTACGGTAAAAAGGTCTGTTAGAGCGTGTAGCAAATCGAAATGTTTTGCTAGAACGCTCATTTCCTATCCACGTATAAACACCTACTTTGCCGAGGTGAAAATCATATTAAGTTGGGAACCTAGACCTTTCGTAGCAAACACTACAAGTCAAGTCAGAGGTTTCGTAAAGTTGGACGCTGCGTCCAGCGTAAGAAGGCACTGAGAATTGTGTGTGGAGACTTAAGAAATAGGTCTAACTGATCTGGAGGTTCAATTCTATTTCGTAGTTATGGAGAATGGTTTCGTCAATGATGTTTTTAGGTTGTTGATCTCTGCTAATAAGGTAAAGGAACTTTCGTTAAATAAAAGTGGCTAAACTAAGAAGAATAAGAATTAAATTTGACCCAAATTTATTCAATTAATCGTGACAATGACGTTCTTGTTAGTGAATTTGGAGAATTGGTGAATTTGAATTATTATTGTAGACCTTAATTAACTATATGTCGCAGGGAAATGATGAAAAACCAAGATTTTTATCAAATAAGGGATCATTTTCCTGTAACATATACCCCTTTTTAGGGTTCCGTAGCCAAATGGCAAAAAACGGAACCCATATGGATTCGTCATGTCTGTCTGTCTGTCTTTTTGTCTGTCTGTCCGTCCGTATGTCACAACCACTTTTTTCCGAAACTATAAGGATTATACTGTTGAAACTTGGTAAGCAGATGTATTCTGTGAACCGCATTAAGATTTTCACACAAGAATAGAAAAAAAAACGATAAATTTTGGGGGTTCTCCATACTTAGAACTGAAACTCAAAATTTTTTTTTCATCAAACCCATACGTGTGGGGAGGTCTTCAAAAATATATTGAGGTTTCTAATATCATTTTTTTCTAAACTGAATAGTTTGCGCGAGAGACACTTCCAAAGTGGTAAAATGTGTGTCCCCCCCTGTAACTTCTAAAATAAGAGAATGATAAAACTAAAAAAAATATATGATGTACATTACCATGCAAACTTCCAACGAAAATTGGTTTGAACGAGATCTAGTAAGTAGTTTTTTTTTAATACGACATAAATCGTAAACCGCAATTTACCTTTCATTCAATCAACTCAAATACTAACCTACCTACCTAGCCTGTAGACTCAAATACAACGAACTACAAGAACTTTTATATTATGTTACTTTCTGCTATCCTTCATGGGCGAGTCCGACTCGCACTTGGCCGCTTTTTAATGCGCACGTTAGAGAGTGAGATTGCAATACATAATAACCCTTTGACAAATTGAATTACGGTCGAATAGCGTTCGACCCTCGACCGCAGAACGGTTTTCTAGTTAATCGTTAATTGGAAGGCATCGGATGTCAAGAGGTTCCAAATTGAAGCAGAATGGTACTCAACAGGGCACATAATCTGTACCTATACAAGCCCAAAAGAAATGGTACGTAAAAGAGTTCCTAAAAGTCTAAAAAGCTTTACAACCTTAAGTTTAGACAAAAAATAAGTCATCGGAATTCATGGTTCAAAGGTATTTTGATGTACAATTTACTATGACCAGCGGGCCTATTATAAACTTTTAAAAAACCATTCATGTTCCTGGCAATTCATTTATCGGGCCTTGAACGACGTATGATTGGGTAAAAAGTGTCCGTGACCGCTTTGAATACGAAATTGACGTTTACATTGATACATGGCTGCCTAGAGTTAAAAGTTTATATTAGGTCGACCTGTGTCCAATGAAATAAAGACGGATTTTACAAAGTTCATGTATCTTTATAATAGCTACGCTTCTAGGTAGTTTTTTATGTATTTACTAGGGCAAGAAATTAATTACTAAACGAACCTATTATGTGGGCAAAATAATATGTAAAAAAATAAGCCAAAATGACCCTAATCTAAACCCTAACTAATAAGTAACGTATCAAATATTAATATGGTACCATAGGTACCTACAGAAAAATAATACTTACAGCAAAACTTGTCGTGAAATACATTCATAAAGGTTAGGTTAGGTTAGGTTAGGTTAGGTTCCCCCCCCGGGGGCCGCCACCTTGTCGTGGTGGGGGGGCTTGCGTGTCCCGATGATCTCCAAGGCTATACCGTACAGGGTTTCCCATAACGGACAGGCTTGGAGGGAGGGGCCAGACCAAGAGCGGCTCAGAGTCGGTGTCTCTCCGTAGTGCGGATGAGACCATGGGGTGGGGTCTCTCCACGTGTCCCTCTGATTTGGCAGAGGGCACTGTGGATGGGACCAGGGTGGGATAAACTCTTGAGGTTTACCCACCCTAACGCAGGGGCGACGGGCTGTCGGTCGCGAGACTGGCAGCATGGCTTAGGCCACCGTCGGCCAACTCGCTCCCTGACCCGTAGGCGTCAGGGGTGAGGGCCGCCACTTCGGTGGGGGCCGCGAGGAAGAAAACCTCAATAAAAAATTACCCCAATCCTAAGTTTTGGCTTCGACGATGGGATGTATGGTTGGGGGGTACCCAATCCCGAGAGGCAGGGGATCTCACCCCGTTCAAAAAAAGAAAAACCATGGCTAGTTCTCACAATACGAATAATTGTCCCCAGGAGGGTCCCGGCTCAGCCGGGGAATCCCTCCTCACGTCTTCGGACGTGAGCTGCCCTTCGTACTCTGGGGTGGGCAAGAACAGCCTCGTAGGCCAGCAATCCGCTGGTCTCCGTAAACACAACCTTGGCAATCGCACAACGGACATCGATAAGCTTAATGACGCGGAACCAGGAAGAGCGACGAGAGGGCGGACGCTAAAGGCACGCGCATCTTGCCGACGGCCAGCTACGCCACTTTTCGTGACAGATGAGGACGACTCGGACTGTTCCCTCATGTCAGCTGCCTCGGGACAGTCTAAGGCCACATCCGTGATGTCAGCTGCCTCGGAACATTCCAAGGCCACATCAATAGGCTCGCGAAAGCGAGCCCAACGAGATAGTGGCAGCGAGGGTGAACGGCCAAAAAGGAAAACAACAAAACCCCAAGGAGACGAGGAGGAGTTCCTAGAACCCCTCACTCCAATTTCAAATTTGAGGGCTAAGGCGAGCCTTCCCTCAGCGGAAGTTCTCGGGAAGGAGATGGCTGAGCAACCCACGGGTGACCTGGGTTCTCGTGTCATGGAGAACCTCGAGCTCATCGAAGGTGTTGCGGACCGATCAAAAAATATCAAGGGTAATATGGTGCGCAGCCTGCGATTGGCGGTCCGCCACATACAGGCTGCAACAACTGAGCTGGTGCTGCGGAGCTCCACGGCACATCTGGAGCAGGAGAATGCTCAGCTCCGAGCCCAAATTGCTGAGCTTAACAAAAAATTGGAGACCATAACGAGTGAGGTGAGTCGTCTCCGCAAGGAATCCGCAAAGGGAACCGAAACTGCGCTGGCGACTCCATCTAGCGGCGGAGCCACCCCCAAACGCTCCGAGGACTCACTCTTCGAGAAACTGGGGGCCATGATGGATAGGAAGTTGGCCGCCTTTAAAGCGGAACTTTTTCCGGGCCGAGCGGTGAGGCCTCCATTGGGGCAGAAGACCGCTACCTCCACGCCCCTGCAGAGCAGAGAGGGCCCTGAGAGGAGAAACACCAAGGAGGCTGCCCCTTGTCCACCCGCGTTGCAAGTAACAGCGGCGCAGGAGCTGCCAGCACCGACTTGGAGCACGGTGGTAGGCCGCAGGACGGGAGCAAGGCAACGGAGAGCAGCACGGGTGGAAGTGACCCATGACGGTCCTGCCCAGAGAACGGGGCCTGTCGGAGAGCTGGCGGAGGCCCAAAGGGCTGAAAAGGGGAGGAAAAGGGGTAAGGTCCCCAAGAGCAAGAAGAAGAAAAAGGGACGGCTACCTAGGGTGCCACGGTCTGAGGCCGTCACAATCACCATACCAGCGGAGGCTTCGGTGACCTACGCCCAGGCTATGAAAACAGCGAAGCAGCGTGTCGACTTGGCAGAACTCGGAATTTCCGAGCTCAAACAGAAGAGGGCCCTGAATGGAGGCCTTCTACTCCAAGTCGACGGAGAAGAGAGCGCTGTTAAGGCCAACTCACTGGCCGCTAAACTTGGGGAGGCGCTCCAGGACCTTGGAGTAAAGGTCACGCGACCGTTTAAAACGGGAGAGGCCAGAGTGATGGACCTAGACGATTCCGTCACCCAAGAGGACGTCGCCAAAGCCATTGCGGAAGCCGGTGGGTGTCCCATTGACAACGTGAAGGTGGGCAACATCCACAGACGGCCCACCAGCCTGGGAACGGCCTGGGTGCGATGTCCTCTGACGGTCATCCATCACCTGGCCAAGGAGAAGAGAGTACGAGTGGGCTGGGTGTCAGCAAGGGTCGAGATACTCAGTGCTCGACCCCTGCAGTGCTTCCGCTGCCTAGAGCTGGGGCATGCGAGGCACCAATGCTCGAGCGCCAGGGACAGGAGTGCACTCTGCTACGCATGCGGTGAGCCTGGCCACAGGGCAAGTGAGTGCCAAGCGCAGGCACCTAAGTGCGTACTGTGCGCCGACAGCGGCCGGCCATCGGACCACCGCATGGGTAGCAAAAAGTGTGCTCCTCCTAAATCCAGGAAGAGCCGAGGAGAAAGCGGAACGGTGGCTTCGGCAGCCGGATCAGCACGGTCGAATGGGCCTGCGACAGCTACTGCTGACGCTTCGTCCCATCGCCCGTCAGAGGAAACGATGGAGCTCGGTAATGGATAGAGCTCCATCGGTCGTGATCATACAGGGTAACCTGAACCACTGCCGTGGGGCACAGGACCTGCTGATGCAGTGTATCGCAGAGGAACGAGCCTCTCTAGCGGTGATGGCAGAACCCTACCGCGTTCCCGGCCATCCTCGTTGGTTCGGCGATGCCGCAAACACCGTGGCCGCCTATTGGGGAGGACACAGCGGAGAGCCGCCGTGCCGCGGAATCCTGTCCGAGCGGGGTATAGTTGCAGTCGAATGGGGCCATCTGGCAATCATCGGCTGCTACGTTTCGCCCAACTGCACCCTGGCGGCGTTCGAGGCCTTCCTGGACCGGCTGAGCATCTGCGTACGTAGATGCCTTCCGCGCCCGGCGTTGGTACTGGGCGACTTTAATGCCCACTCCAGGGCTTGGGGGGACAAGCGGGACAGTGTGAAGGGGGACACACTCCTTGAGTGGTCGGCGGGATTGGACCTCCGCCTCCTAAACAGGGGAGCGGTCAGCACCTGCGTCCGCTGGCAGGGGGAGTCGGTCGTCGATCTCTCGTGGGCGACTCCTTCTGCCGAGCGTCTCGTCTCGGGCTGGAGAGTGGCAGAGGAGCTGGTCACACTCTCGGACCACCGTCACATAATCCTCAATGTTACGCTACACGGTGTCCGAGAGGGCCGCCGGTCGAGCGCTCCTCCACGGCGTTGGGCGGTCAAACGGCTTGACCGTGACAAACTCGTCGCGGCGGCCCACGTCGTGGACTGGTCCAGTCCCGCCGAAAGTGAAATCGAGGGCCCTGAGGTGGAAGCTGCCCGTCTCCGCGAGGACATGGAATCCATCTGTGACACCGCTATGCCGAGAGTCAGAGGGGGAACCAGTAGAGGACCAGCATACTGGTGGTCGCAGACTATCGCGCAACTGCGCGTGGCTTGCCTGTCCTCGCGGAGAAGGTACACACGAGCTCGAAGACGCCGCAGCGCCACTGCGGAGGAAAAGGCGGAGAAATACCGGGAGTATCGCGCCGCGACGATGAGACTGCAACTGGCCATTGCCGACAGCAAGGCCCGTAACTGGCGCGATCTCCTGGATGGTCTGGACAGAGATCCGTGGGGGCGGCCATACAAGATGGTCATGGGCAAATTACGCCCGTGGGCCCCACCCCTCACGGAATCCTTAGATCCCGCCTTCCTGTCCCAGGTGCTGGACACGTTGTTCCCGGAGGCAGAGGAGGACGTCCGCTCCGTACCGGAGGCTCCCTCCGACTGGTCGGATGAATTGGCCGTAACAGAAGCAGAACTGTGCATGGCAGCGAAGGCCTTGGCTGCGCGTAACACCGCTCCAGGGCCCGACGGAATCCCGGGTAAGCCATGGGCAATCGCTCTGCCTATCCTATGGAGAAGGCTTCTGTGCCTCTTTACCAGCTGCCTCAGAAGCGGCCAATACCCTACCGAGTGGAAACTGGCGAGACTGGTGCTCCTACACAAGCGGGGCAAACCACTAGACTCGCCAGCAGCCTACCGGCCAATCTGTCTCCTGGACGACGTGGGCAAGCTCTTCGAGCGAGTGATTGCCAGGCGGATAAACGACCACCTCGGGCGCGATGGTCCCGACTTGTCCCCGAACCAATTTGGGTTCCGTCGACGGCGTTCGACATTGGACGCAGTCCTCCGTGTGCGGGCGCTATCGGAAGAGGCCATATCCCAGGGGAGAGTAGTCCTGGCTGTAAGCCTAGACATTGTAAACGCCTTCAACTCTCTCCCTGGGAAGGCGATAATGGAGGCGCTCGTATACCACGGAGTTCCTCCCTACCTGAGGAATGTGATACGGGCCTACCTTAGCGGTCGTAAGATCTGCTACCCTGGGCGTGATGGCCGTGTCCTGGAGAGAGAGGTTGTGCGCGGGGTTCCACAGGGGTCAGTCTTAGGGCCACTCCTCTGGAACCTCGGGTATGATGCGGTGATGAGGACGACGCTTCCACCTGGTGTGAGCGTCGTCTGTTATGCCGACGACACCCTCGTCCTCTCCGAGGAGAAGTCCTTCTCCAGGACGGCGAGGCTGGCCGAGCTCGGGGTGGCACGGGTAGTGGCCGGGGTCCAAAAACTGAGTCTGGCAATAGCGCCAAACAAGACCGAGGCACTATGGCTCCACGGTCTTCGACCCAGAGAGGACCCTCCGAACTCATCGGTGAGGATAGGTGACGTTGACGTTCAGGTTGGCCGTAGCATGACCTACCTGGGGCTGGTGCTGGACAGCCGATGGACCTTCGACGAGCACTTCGATCGTCTCGTCCCCCGGATTCACAAGGTAGCGGGTGCAATGCACAAACTGCTGCCGAATCTCGGGGGACCAAGGGGAGAAGTCCGCCGCCTTTACGCAGGCGTGGTGCGCTCAATGGCGCTCTACGGAGCGCCCGTATGGGCTGGCCGGCTCTCGAGCAACAAGCGACGTGCAGCGAAACTCAACGCTGCGCAGCGCGTGATCTCCATCAGGGTAGCTCGAGGGTACCGGACAATTTCATACGAGGCGGCTGCAGTCCTGGCGCGGTTTCCGCCCCTGGACATTCTGGCGGATATGGACGCAGAGGTCTTTCATAAGACCCGCGACCTCCGCCAGAGGGATGACCCCCACGAGGCAATCGGAGAGCTTCGACGAAGGTCGAAAAGGCGGGCCTTGATGCGCTGGCGTGAGCGATTGGCAGAGCCTCGCAGTGCGCGCCAGCGTATCGTAAGGGCTGTCCTGCCAAACCTCGAGCGCTGGCTTGAGAACAGCGGTAACGTCACCTATCGCCTCACCCAGATACTCACCGGACATGGCTGCTTCGGTGAGTATCTGCACAGGATAGGTAGGGAGGAGACGGCGCAGTGCCACCACTGCGGGCACTTGGAGGATTCCGCGCAGCACACGCTCGAGAACTGCCCTGCATGGGAGTCAGAGCGGCGGATCCTCACGGATACAATTGGGCAAGACCTTTCCCCGGCAGCCGTGGTCGCGGCGATGCTCCGGAGCAAGGAAGCATGGCGAAGCGTCACCTCCTTCTGCGACGCTGTAATGCTCGCGAAGGAGGACGCCGAGCGAAGCCGAGAACGCTCGGATCCCGCTCGGAGGAGGAGCCGCCGCGGCAGACATCAACAACGTCCCGCGCCGGGGGGGTCTTGACTCCCGTGACGTGCCTGCCCAGGCACCGCGCTGGAGGGCACCGGTGCGTTCTACACAGAGATCCCGGAGCCCTCCGTAGCGCTGAGGATGGCGCCCGATGGGTTTTAGTGGGTATTCCGGCAGTAGGCCGGCGAGTCCCACACTCCGTGCGTAAAAGCATTTCCCATCGTTAAAAAAAAAAAAAAAAGGTTAGGTTAGGTTAGGTTAGGTTAGTTAATATGAACGTGATTTTATTAAACGTAGAAAAGAAAAGTAGCATAATTTAGCTTTTTAATAAAATCATTTTGATTTTGTCCTATTCAGCAAAGCTTTGTATATGTATTACCCTTATATCAATAAGTTATCGGTTGTCGGTCTGTAGAATCCTCTATTAGTCATAATAATTATGTTCATGATACTTTATTTATGATCATTTCGAAAGCAATTTCATATTAAGTAACAAAATTAGCCCCGAAGCGACCTGTCGTTCTAAATATAACGTAATACAAAATCCGACCCCAGCAGATTTATAGCCACGATTTGTCCCAGACCTTCAAATAGGGACAATTTTATAACGATTTTATCGATATCTAAAAAAATAATGAAACAGAAAATAAATTACGCTATTACGAAACGTATATTATTTTTAAAAAACCGTTTAAATGAATGAAAAACGGAAAAATAATCTTTCATAACGTTAAAATGAATCTCGTGGGTGTATGTTGATACTCCCGTTACGCCAGTTTTTGTCAGATTGGACTGAACGGAAAAGGTCAACAAATATTTTTATGTATAGAAAATGATTTTAGCCGTATCTAGAGGTTATACCACCTACCATAATAAATTAATTAAACTTTAAAAATTAAACGCTTTCACACTCATGCCTCCGCAGTAGGTTTTCACCTGTGTCACGGGTGGCATGGACGACACATATAACACATCACAATAACACCCATGACCCGAGTACAAATATTTATCTGTCACATAAATATCTGCCCCGGCCGGGAATCGAACCCGGGACCCCTCGCTTCGCAGGCAGGGTCACTACCAACCAGGTTGCAGGGTCGTAGATTAATCATTATTTGTTATTAAATATCGACATCAACTTGACCGTGACGCGTCACTATGGTTTTGTGGTCTCAGCCTATTTTCGGCGCACGTATTAATTTTATAATGGAGGTGGAATCAGGGTGTTCGGTTCAGTTGTGCGTTTTATTATAACTAATGGTGTTGGTTATTACTAAAATGTTAATTTAAACTGAATATGAACCGACTTCAAAAAAGGAGGAGGGGGGTGAACCGATTTTGATGATTCTTTTCTTAATCGAAAGCTGGTGCTTGTCACGTGGTCCCACTTAAATTTGAGCTAGATCTGACGAGTAGTTTTTGTGTTATTTTGAAGTCGGTTTTTTTGTCTTGGTAAAATTCAGATTATATTAATAATATGAAGCTGTGGTTGTGACAAGCAGGGTTAGATTACTTTTTTACAATTAACAAATTAGTTACTTTTACACTTAAGAATAATACAAGAAAGGTTTAAAGGAATATCTGGTTCGAATTATATTCCCGCGATTAGATGTACGGTTGGCGCGCACACCCGTTCTTTCAGTATCCTTCATGTGATGATTTCCTGGATTGCTTACCGTACACCACTCGCACTACACGAGGTTTCGATCACTTGAAGGTTTTATTCTTTCATCTGAGGTTTTAGCGTATTTCTTACGAATTAGCAGAGGAATCGAAGGGAACATGACATGACATCTTGTCTATTATTTTACTGATGCGTGACGTCGACGCCATGACACTTTGAAATGTTTTAGTGCGAATTTTAAAGTTATAAATTGAAGTATATTTATTTTATACTAAACCTGCGGTACTTTGTGGAAATACGGTATAAGTTATTTAGTTAGTTATAATATATTTCCTAACAATATAGAACAGTATTTCAAAATCTGTCATCATGCCTATTACCTAGTACTATCAATCGTTAGTAACATGCAAATAATTTTATTGTTTCCTCAAATCAATTCTGGTTATGGTCGAATTTCGACAATCGGAAGAGCAGTCGTGCAATTTAATATACAATCCGCCTTTCCATTTTCTCATTATCATACATAAAGATAAGAGTACAAGGGGCTATAGGTCAAAAATTCAACACAATTAAATCATATTATTTCATATCTCGCTTAAACATTTGAATAGGTAAATGATGTAGACTTTGGTAATTTATTGTAAAACGGACACCGAGCTCCATAAAAGATCGATGCATTGTAGGTATCATTAAATAATCATTAAATAAACTAATAAATAAACGCTAACACACTCATACCCCCGCAGTAGGTTATATTACCTGTGTCGCGGGTGGCATGGACTACACATAACACATCACAATAACACCCATGACCCGAGTACAAATATTTATCTGCCACATAAATATCTGCCCCGGCCGGGAATCGAACCCGGGACCCCTCGCTTCGCAGGCAGGGTCGCTACCAACTAGGCTACAGGGTCGTCAATAATCGTAATGCATCCTATGTAAGTGAAAAGAAGACATAACCAAATTATGTATATTGTTATAAATCTTGCTGTAATATTAAGGTAGTTAAAACTTATCATCTACTCTAGTGTCGATTGAACTACTTCGCCGTCGGTAGTAACATACAGCTGTGGGAATGGAAATCGCTGTATTGTTGGTTTGTGTTATAGGCGAGAGCGTTTTATGTAAACAGGATACATTTTCGTGGCAAATTATCCTCACAAATATATGTAATAATTTGTCTCCCACGACACAGGGAATCCTAGCGTGGGAGCTAGTGTACATGATTTTATGTAAACAAAGTTTATGAATGTTTTTTTTCAATTATTACTTTGAAATTGCGTCAATTTATGAACTAGGTAGACAGGGAGCTACAGGGGGTAATAGGATTTGGCAAGACTATATTATTATAGCGGCTGTTATATTATTAGCGTAAGTAAATTGTACTTTCGTAAAAGTTAGTTGTTTGACCACCACTAGGTGGGACGGTATTAAATTACAATATGTAACTAAAAAACGTTTTAGATATTTGATCACTGCCACATTTTCTGGAGTGTTTCTTAAGTGGGTTTTTATAACCCAATTAGCTTAGCTATTAACGAATTTAGACGCCACTGTAACATATTATTTTGCATATTTTGCCGACCTTGTAGCCTAGTTGGTGGCGATTCTGCTTGCGAAGCGAGGGGTTCCGGGTTCGGTTCCCGGCCGGGGCAGATATTTATGTGACAGATAAATATTTGTACTCGCGTCATGGGTGTTATTGTCATGTGTTATACATATGTGTCGTCCATGCCACCTTTGACACAGGCAGAAACAAATTATATTATAATCATCATAGAAATAAATTATAATCATCAACACGGATAATTTTAAGTGTCAAATTATGACGCATGAAATCCAGAGAAGCGGGTCGAATTAAATCCGTTCTTTGATGTGAAATGCGCTCTTTTGTGGGATAAGATTATCCTTTTTAGAATTTGAGGTAGGCCGTTTGTATCACTGTCGGTCAGTCTGATGTCTGCGGATTATTTGTAATGGAAATGAATGAGGGAAACGTATCTACCCATTTCGTTATGTAAATTTTTGACCCAGGAAATGTTGCGAACGTAAATCAGGTAATAAAATAAACATGTACATTGTTTAATACGTAACATAGGTGATACGTAATCGTATAGATTTTTACATCTGACGAGATAACTTGAGTTTTTGTGAACCTATGGGTTACGTAATTCGATCCAATGGTTAACAACAGCTTCAATCAGTGTTCTGCTACGACGGACTTTTTTGGGTAGTTATTTTTGACTGCACTGATATTTTCTAACTAATACTTCAAGTAATAATGCAACGTATACAAAATTAGTCTCTATCTATCAAGGAGTGCATTATGTGTATCAGAAATCTGAAAGTAAATTTCATACCTGACTAGTCATTCGGATTATGGTGAGTAATCCTCCAAGCCCATATTACATGCCTTTTCTGATAAATAGATCTAAAAAACATCTATAAAATTTTCCCAGAAAAGACTTGAGGTATATTTTTACGGTACAATTTATTTTAAACGCTTATAAAAATAATTTGTAGACCTCAAAATTTCGCGGCAAGTAAAATACTCTATAAACCTACTTAAATAAATTCCCAAAATAGAAAAATGCTCACTAAATATTGTAATGAAATTTATTGTACCTAAAGTAGTAGTTAAAATATAGAAATGAAAAACCGTTCATTTGAAATTTAGTTTTTAAATTAATGGGGGCGTGAGACAATAATTATTAAAACATAAGGATGATATTTTCTACTTATTTAAGTACTACTGTTGCTATATTCGGTTTGTACGAAAAAATTTGTGGAACCCAATCTGCACTGGAGCAGCGTGGTGGAGTATGCTCTAGGCCTGGGCTATTATTGGGCTGAAGCCAGTTTGTGGAGATGATTTTTACGTAATAAAATGCATAAAATTCCAAGAAAAAAAGCACGTATTACACAGTAAAAATAAATAAGATAAAATGAAAATGTGCGTCATATCCAATCACTGCCTTTATCAAGTTTGCTTTATCAATTTTGGTTAATTTTCGTCATCGCACATCACGGTGCACCAAGTTCCACCAACACCACCTGGCGTTCGTCCACAGTTCGGTTCTCACGTAATTTTCTATCCCGCACGTGTAAACTGTGGAACAAACTTCCTGCATCGGTGTTCCCTCCAAAGTATGACATGGGGTCCTTCAAGAAGCGGGTCTATTGTTTTCTTCGAGGCCGGCAACGCATTGGTGACGCCCCCAGTGTTACTAATGCCCATGGGCGGCAGTGATTACTTATCATCAGGTGACCCGTCTGCTCGTTTGCCTGCTTAAGGCATAAAAAAATTAACTGATTAATTAGTCTATTAATTTGTAATTGGCACCTTGATTGAAATGGCACAATATAATTATGTACATTTTCATCATGAAATTAAAATGAGGCAGAATCTGTAACTTAATTGATTTGGTCAATTTAATCACGGTAACCCCAATCCAGTAACTGGGTAGAAATAGAGGTATTGTTCAGTACGAAACGTGAGTACCCGTTGCATTTAAAAATTAATTTAATGTTGCTAGATACAAACGTATTGTCTGTTCCTGACTGTGCACTTATCACATAAAATCCTCTGAACTGATTTTTGTTCTTTAATCTGAGACTTAAATGATAATTATTATGACTTAATATAATTATGTGACTTATAATATACGTCTAGAATGTTTTCATCCCGGGAATAGATTTACGCGAAATATGAAATAAAAGTTGTGATGGACTTTCCGCTAAATGGACACAAAGTTTGATTGAGTTTCAGTTGTATTTTCGATTTGTTTTTTATATCTTATTTTTAAATATATTTAAACAAAAATAGTTGTGAGATTATCTTAGGACAATAAATTTGCTGGACCGATTTGATAAAATTTTTAGGCTATTTTCAAATAAGCCCAGCAGCTGGTGATCTTGTAAAGATTGGTTAGCGATTGGATGAACAGTTTTTGTTTTATTAGTTCTATCTGTACAAAGCAGGGGCGGGTCACGAGTACTTTAAAAAAATAAGGATATTATTTTGATAATATTATTGTATTTTGGTATTATTTGGAAACCGTGTTGGTTAGGTTCATGCATGCGTATTGTGTGTTCTCGCTTATAACGTAAATGTACCGTTTACTTTAAAACAATGAACTAATATTATACTAACGTACAATTGTAATTACGCTGTAATAAATAATATTTTCTACAAATTTAGTACATTTTATTAATTAGGAACAGGAAGAAGTTATTATATAATTATTTGTGTTAGTTAAGATCTAACAAAATTTTAGTAATTCAGTACTTATTTAAATTTAAGTAATTCATTACATTTTGAGTGTTTAAATGTTACTTTTAATAAATATGTTACTACTCTATTATTAAAATAGAGTTGGATTATTTTATGGCACGTTACTTTTTGTTCCTAATTCCGACGCGTATTTTGTTCATGAGAAATGGTGCACGACCTCCCCTGCAGTACATCAATATTTTCTAAGCGGATTAGAGGACCCAGCTGATCATCAATATTTTCTAAGCGGATGAGCGGACCCAGTCGATTCATTATTTCGTCTTATGACTTGGACTAAGTTCGTTGTCTACGTTCGTCTGATATCGAGTAATTGGATCGAGGAGTGTCGCAGGACTCGCAGTGAAGACATCAACCTAATTTTATTGGTTAACAAAGAACCTTTCGTCGAGACTAGGTTCGCGATGACATGAGGGAATACACCTACTATTATGTCCTGAAGTGATTTTAATATGATGTGATAGTTTTTTATACTTTTTTGTGATTTCAATAAACGAGCAGACGAAAAAATTTATCTATAACACACACATCTAATAGTTAATACTAACATTCTTAATTGAAGAATAAAGATGGGTAAGTCCATTGTACATAACTATCTCTTATATATAAAATTCTCGTGTCACAGTGTTAGAAGTTGAACTCCTCCGAAACGGCTCGACAGATTTTCGTGGATCTTTGTGTGCATATCGGCTAGGGTTGAGAATTGGACAACATCTATTTTTAATCCCCCTACCCCTAAAAAATTTTTGGCAGAACAACGTTTGCCCGGTCAGCTAGTTTTATTATATTATGTTCGCATGTGTTGTAATGTCAGGAGTAAGACGAGAGATGTGTTGCCGGCTAAAATGTAATTTGGGGAAAATTTTAACTCTCCAACGACTTCAACATAGCGACTGGAACAGGTAAATTTTAAACATTTTATCCGAGTTTTTAACCCCCTACGAAAAAAGAGGGGTGTTATAAGTTTAACATGTCTGTGTATCTGTGGATCTGTATGTCTGTCTATGGCATCGTAGCTCCCAAACGGATGAACCGATTGTGATCTAGTTTTTTTGTATGAAAGGTGACTTAAAGGTGTTCTTAGGTACGTTTAGTGAAAATAAAACAGTCGGGGGATTTTTAAATTTTAATTTAAGATTATAGAAAAGAGAGTGGTAGTGGCTTAAAATGAACCCTACCACTACGCATGAGTACTATCAGGATTAAACTGCGACCTGTTTGGAAACAGCCGACTAACCAGCTAACGATACGCCTAGAGTGGCTATCACGGCTGGACATCAGTGGTGCCTCAGTCATCAGAGAAGAAACAGAAAGAAACGGCCTTCTAACAAGAGGGATCTTTCGGCATAGATCGTCTCTTGTTCATCTCTTGTTGGGCAGGATACATAATGGAAGGGAACTTGGCTTGGGCTCAAGGATAGATGGAGCTCGTTACATTCCAAAAGTCATGGAATTGAATCATTAGTGCAAGACTATGATTGACATTCAATAGACCTTTCAACTTGATGTTAATTTTTGTAGGCTGCAATTGCAATTTTTAGCCTGCAACGAAAAATATAAAGTACCATTATAGTTCCGTAAAAATTACGTAAAATAAAATTGGTTACGTAAAATTACAATCTTATTAAAGATGGTTGAAACGCGAAAAATTGTGGGGACAAATTTAAATATCGGAGTAAGCTGGGTTAATGAATTTCACTGAAATCGGGAGAAAATTACTTATTTTTATAAGTTTATGTAGTCAGGGTTTTGAGGGGAGCGTTCATAGCATGGTTTATTTGAGAACACGAACTTACCATATCTAAAACCCAAGAGCTATAATTTATCCGTATCAATACCAACCAGGTGCCAAACTATTCCTAACAATTTAAGGGGATTTAACTGAAACTTGGCAACGGGAACGCTCATTTACGCACACAAATACTCATTTCGACACTTTTTTGTTAGAAATGTTTTATGTATTTTATTTATTTTTCTTAGTTTTATTAGTATCAACACACGTTCACAATATTGAAGTTGAAACGATGGATGCTTGACTTAGTTCAGCAGTTCAATTAGTTTAAATACATGCACCATTTAGCCTGAAGGGTACGTTGAGTTTCAACTGCTCCCTAATTGAGACCCACGCACGACATGAATACAAAACAGATAGGTATCTTTATATGCGGACTTATTTTTCTCGCGTCGCTACGGTAATATAATCTTGATGTTAGCATTTTTATCCACACCGAATACAATTGGTGGACCTTTTTATCAAGAAACACTACTAAAACTTTGGGAATCACTATTTTACACGAGAAAAAAATCATTTCCAATTTTGCATGTAGTGAATCAAGGTAACCTATTTTGTTCTCTTTACACCAGTTTGTCATGCCCACATAGTCGTTACAAAAAAAAAAAATTATTTTGGATGTATGTGCTTATGCATAATGCTTTGAGATTTCCGCGAGATTTGTGAATAGGTAAGCAAAGATGTTACATGACGAGAATTTGAAGACGACGTCTGAAGATAACTAATGGAATTCCTTTATTTGAGATTTTGCTGTAGCTCGATATTACTTTGCAATATTTTTCTTAGTTGTAGACAATTACGATTGACTACAACTTGATTTGTTACCTCAGAACTTTCGACTGGGAGAACCGATTTTGATGATTCTTTTTTAATCGAAAACTGGTGCTTGTCATGTGGTCCTAAATAAACTGGAGCGAGATCTGACAAGTACTTTTTGAGTTATTTTGAAGTCTGTTTTTTTTTGGTAGTACAATTTAGATTATAACACGTCAATGCTTGACTACAATTCCACTTGATTGGAACTGAATATGGTTATTAAGCACAATCATCTTTTTCCTCTTGCTTTTAAGACGCTCTTTGTAAATGAATAAAAACTGAATTTACGTTCGGTAGTACGGTCACCATTAAAAACAAGGTTGTTTGTATAAAATTAATATTTTAAGGACTATAAAATATCCTATTCCTTAATGTTACAACAGTAATGAAATTAAACGTGAAAATTAAATTGGAAAAGGCAATTCTGTTTTTAATCACTCTTTACATGACTACGACGAATCCAAAAGTCGTTTAATATTATTATTTTACTATCGCTCGGCTTGCAACTAAATAAGTATGACGACCCTGTTTGCGAAGCGAGAGGTCCCAGGTTCGATTCCCGGCTGGGGCAGATAACTATTTATGTGACAGATTTGTACTTGGTTGATTTGTAGTCGGGTCATGGGTGTTATTGTGATGTGTTATATGTATCGACCATGCCACCGGCCAAACAGGTAAAAACCTACTGAAGGGCAGACGAAAAACATAAGTGGTTACCGTCTTACCGTCGCCTATGGACATGAGCAATAGCAGAGGAATCGCCAATGTTGTTATTCCAGATAATGGTCTTTCTGCTGTGCTATATCATGAAAATCCGTTCAGTAGTTAAAATATCTGTAAGAGGTTTTAAATCTTGATTAATAAATTTTAAAGTTGATATAATTTAAAGGTTGAAAGAACTTACCTGTAAGTGAATTTCAACCGGGATTATACGAGATGTTGCATCCGAAGAGATTTAAATAACCATGTAGTTGTCCTTCGAGACACTGCATCGTCACACATTTGGAGTATATGAAAATAAAACAATAATAAGAGTCAATTATTTAGTCTGTGTTGTTGCCATCACATCACTATTGTATATACCCAGCCCTAAAACGTCATTCAGTTTAGAGTTTCGTCCTAGTTGGTCATTCTGCAACCATACATGGGGTGGCAAACTGTAGTGCTTTTGAGCGCTAGCACGTGTACCACCGGGTGGGCGGGAGTTTAAATCTCTTCGGATGCAACATCTCGTATAATCCCGGTTGAAATTCACTTACAGGTAAGTTCTTTCAACCTTTAAATTATACTTCGATGTTGCATCCTCAAGATTTAAATAACCATGTAGATGTTTAGAGGATGTTGCAGAATGTAGTGTATAAAACCGCACAAATAAAGTGAAATTTTTATCAAGTGTTAAATAACATCTTTCGTCCAAAAAATTAGGCATTAGGTACATACTATTACTTAATACCAAACACAATTTCAGCAAAAGGATTTATACTCCCCGATATTGACAATAGGTTGGTTATAGGATTTTTCGGCGAGGATACGAGGACTTTCTTGTCCAACGAGTGGCATTTCAGAAGTCCAATCCAGCTTGCTGCAGATATAGGAGCGTGGCAGGTACTGTGTGCCGTGAGTACGATCACGTTCACGCCGCTATCGCGCAATATTTGTCTGATCCATCGGTTCCATCGAATCTATTCGGCTTGTGCTCTGCGAAGTATTGTGGAAAGGCTTTTTAGCAGAAAGTACATAAATTTTTGCCTGTTTCGACAGAATTTCGGAACCGAGCTGTCTTTTCTATCTATGAGGATAGTCTTTGTCGAACAACTAGAAATAGTCTACTTGCTACTGAATTTTAAAAATTTTACAATTTTTTATTGGAGTGAGATAACCAATTAATAACAAATAATGTTTGCACACGTTGCCCGGTAGACAACGCGATGAAAGTTAAAACTTTTTGAATTTCATTGATAAATTCTCATTAGAATAACGTTGAGCCAAATAGGATAAAGTAAGATTTGGGTTAAAAGATATTTGGTTAACCTTGTTTTAATCTTAAAGACAAGTTTGAAAAAACTTGTAATACAATAATAAAATTATCGTTACCAATGTCTTATTAACAACAGATATAGGGCTGACTGGTGGGAATTTGTAAAGTAGCTTATTACTTTCTGTAACATATCGTTTAAGAATAAGAAAATAATCCAAACTGACAAGGTAAAATAAGACGATTTTATGTTTATATTGATCAACTGTTGTAGGTATCTTTATTTACGCAAATAATGAATTTGAATTGCTTTGCATAAAAGCATATAATATGTAATATGAAACAGTGCAGTTCTGGATGTCTTTTAATGACAAACAGAATTTAAACCAAATCTTTTTAATAAGTATATTACGTTATACTGGCTAAGGGTATTTTTGATAAGAAATTGAGGATTTTGATATGGAATACACCTATTGGTTTATCATTTGGGGTATCCCTTGAGAAGGTTTGTCGGATAAAACTGCAGACGCTAAGTTCTGTTACATTTTCTATTTAGAGGAATTAGAAAAAAAACGATGCGATGCAAATAAATCGACATCTCACTAACCAATCTGGTCTAGTAATAGTCTAATAATTTTATTGAGATGAGGAAATCTGATACCATTCAATATATTTCTGAGATGGCAGTGGTGGCATAGCATACAGACTTAGGGGGAGTAAGGTAAGGGGGAAGTCAGTATATTATACCATCTGTTCAAATCAAAAAGTATCTGACTACCATACTTCATCTTGATAAGGCTAAAGACATACAATATATACGAGTATGTCTCGCGTTCTGTTTGGTGTATTAACAATCCTTAGCAAGAACGGGGCATGCAGCAGTAGACAAGTGAACCTAAAATTTCCCTTAAAATTTTCGGATTTTTATAGATTTTTTAGAGTTCCGTTCCTCAATAGGAAAAAAAACGAAACCTGCTTGTCTGTCTGTCTATCAATGCCGTTTTTCCCAGGGACGAGTGGATAAAGTTAATATAATAATTATTATCGATATAAAATGTAATAAATGTCCATTATATAAATATAATTAATATAAAATACTGAGGTCTGCAATCCCTTCAAAATCAAGCTCCTATTCTACGTCGGCACAACCAAAAAACTACAGCGCGGCGTTAATGCGATATACATAATTTTTTTCTTTTTAATTATGGTACTTGCAAGGGAAGCAAAACCTGTAGTGTTCTTCCCGTTGATCTCAAACCATGAAATTTGGTAGAAGCAAAGCAAGACTATTTTATAGCATAAGTAACGGAAAAAATGCGTAAATCGAACACAGTAACATGTGAAGGCGACAGCTTTTCAACTGCAACGTTATGTTTGTTACTCAGTTCAGAATACATCAGTAATGTTCGGTTCTATAATCATCAGGATCAGTCTGAAATAAAGTATCGTTATTATTATTATTATACATTTGTACATAGCCCTCGGCGCGCGAGTCCGACTCGCATTAGGCTGGATTTTAATAAATCTTAGTTTTACTAAATATACATTTTGTATTATTGCACCCCACTAATACTACAAACGTGAAAGTCTGTATGGATGTTTATTACTCTTTCACACTAAAACTTCTAAAGGGATTTTCATGAAACCTAGCACATAGCCAGACCATGATCTGGGCCAGATATGTCCACTTATTGTCCCGACAAACACGGGCAAACTCGCGGCCAAAGCGCTAGTATGTCATAACATAATTATCCCCAATACAAAAAATATATTGTCAAGGTATACTAATACTGTAGTACATACAGTTATTACTTAAATTATGACAATTATGTTTTTTAAATGTTTGTAAAAACATAATATGGAGTAGAGCTGAGGTTGGGATTTCTTGGTGATCTGTGAGTAAGTATTAAGAAAGGCTTCTTTAAATGTTCGCATTTATATCAGCCATCTGGCGACGGTGTATGGGTAACTATGCACACTATTTATTCGGTTTAGATACAAAATGAATCTAAAGAGAGGCACTGAGCTCTTGGATGCTAAGAGTATCAGAGAAATAAATGAACAGGTATGACAAAACACTCAAATACAAAAATAATGTCAATGTAATGTTATTGAAATTATTTGTTTCCGATTTGAACATGGTGGGTTTATTGTTTCCATTGTTCGAGTAAGAAAAATGACTTAAGAGGATCTGTTATCCTCATACATAGGATAGTTCAGTGGGTTTGCTCACCAATTATTACAATGAAATTGTGTACGGCTGGAATTTGGTACCTCCAACTGCGTCTCTGGTCTGCTTGGCGGTCACGAGGGGTCGCGGCAGGCAGCGGCGGCGCTTGAGCCCGCAGCTGCGTCGTGTAGTTATTCCTCAAGGAATATATTAATATAAGGGGTAAAGAGTGCTCTACTTATTACATGATTTTTGTAAATAAATTTCGATGCGCCATCAGCGCCCTCAAGTTGCATAGATGGCGGTAAGACATCAGCATGATGTCAGTTACAACGAATTGTCCCCCCTGGTGTTCCTCCTCGGTACAGCAATTGGCTGTCCGTCGTAGTAGCAAAATTTTACTCCTATGGCTTTTAGATATATTTTGATATTGTTGTTGTTTAGTCTATCTGACTAGTCATTTATCTCCATATTTTTAGTACATTTTACTTTTTATCTTCCTTATTTAGCCAACCCTGGAGGATTTTTCCCAATGTTCAGAGATTTAATCAGCTTCTCTAATTCTGCTCCGTGGTTATTGTTCCAGTTTCTTAGCTTCCCCTGGCATAGCTAGGATTTTCTCTGGTATTTTGAGGAGTACTGGTTCATCTGCCTCAAATATATTATAATAGCCGCCTTTCCCGCAGGACATATCGGTTTCCGAATGGAAATACGATGCTGCAAAACTAGGTACTTATGTGAATTACTTTCGGATGACATCTCGTGTCACCACATTAAGAAAGTAACATATGTATTATTTATGTTTCTGGATAATATAACGCAAGGCCTGGTAAGCCTGTCTGTGGTTTACTTTCGGGTGCCATCTCGTGTCACCACATTAAGAAAGTAAGGTATTCTTGTTTCTGGATAGTATAGTGCAAGGCCTGTTAAGTATGTGATTTACTTTCAGGATGCCATCTCGTGACACCACATTAAGAAAGTAAGATATTCTTGTTTCTGGATAGTATAGTGCAAGGCCTGTTAAGTATGTGATTTACTTTCAGGATGCCATCTCGTGACACCACATTAAGAAAGTAAGATATTTTTGTTCCTGGATAATATCGCGTATTACCACTTTATGAAACAAGGTAACTGAACTGGCAAGTCAACAGGTTACAGGCTACTACGACAAGGTTGGTGGACAAAATAATAGTAAGTACTTTTCGAATGACATGACATCACGTGTCATCAGTCATCACTCAGGAAAAAATTTTTCTTTTGTATCAAATAATATGAAATAATAAAAGATTCCGTGTTTGGAATCAGATTTAACATTTTAGGATACCAAGATATTGAATTACTAACATTTCAAGTAATCAAAACGTACAATAATTCGTCAGCTATTAGACAACCAAACTTGAATTCCATTGCGAAGATTGCATATCTTCATTTATTTCTGATTCAGTTTCACTTATTCTTTTCTCATGTTTTCCGCCTATTAGATATGAGCCAAAATAATCCAAAGCACGAGTTTTTAATGTTATTATAATATTATTTAAATTATTTATAAGTAATGACACTAACGACGATGCAGCACACGAAAAACGAATGACGTTTTAGGGCTGGGTATATACAATAGTGATGTGATGGCAACAACACAGACTAAATAATTGACTCTTATTATTGTTTTATTTTCATATACTCCAAATGTGTGACGATGCAGTGTCTCGAAGGACAACTACATGGTTATTTAAATCTTGAGGATGCAACATCGAAGTATAATCTATTTTTATATATAGTAAGATTAGCTGCTCCGACAGACTTCGTTCTGTCAATTTTTTTTTAATATTGTTATTTTTGTATGCTGTATCATAAAAAAATAAAAACAAAAATTTTGTCAAAAAAATAAAAAAATGTAGGGGTGAGACCACCCTTAACATTTATTCACTCTAAAATAAAATACATATATGCCGCGGCAACCTACTCACACACAAAGTATATACAAAACCAACCTAGGGCACCACTCTTTGATTCCAAGGTTGTCCAGACTGCTAAAAGAATTTCTCGGCAAGGATGGCACCATTGATGTCTTCCACGATGAGCTCTCACAGTTTAAAAAGAAAATGCATAGGGTACTGTACCCAACTTCTGCCTTCTAGTCCTAATTTATTGTGATATCTATGTAATTCTATTATATTTTATACATTATACCAAATTATACTATTAAATTGATACTTATATATTATACCAATTATATATTATGTATTTTTTAATTATATAATTAACATTTATGTTATTATATTTATTATTTTTACTTAAACCTAATTCTATTGTATTCCTACCTATTACCTTGTACCTAAATTATATTGTAGATTTTCTTTCATAAGGATCTGCAAATGTAATGTTTATGCACTTGTTTTTAATATTAATGTGTTTGCCTATAAGTGAAATTACTTGTACCAAAACTAGTACCTCTAAACTACATGTTCATACAATGTAATAGGAACAATGTAATTTTGTTGGCGAACCCAAATAAAATAAATAAATAACTCAATCAATTCGATTGTAAAATCCACAAAGGAGAGAAAAGTCAGTGGAATAACCACTGAGTCAGATTGTGTAATCAACGAATAACCGAATTCTGTTACGGAATGGTTTTCTTTCTCCTTATGCTCTTATTTCTCTTCACTCTATTTATTAATGTTAAATACGCCAGAAAATTTGTCAGAAACTCAATGTCTTGGATTAAAATTAGTCGAGTGGAAATTGAGCAAAATTGCCCTAATGAAACGTTGTAGCGATTTATAATTGAATTTTCGTTTCGGAGGAATTAGCAATTCCGTCACATAATAGGGGCACTCAAAGTTATTATGTTCTGTTAAATTAAGTGCACAGTTTTTTCTTAATGAAAATTGACATCCAATAAGCAAAGCGCTTATAATCGGACAGCATAATAACTATACCCTACATTTGACGACCCGTGTGGCGCAATGGTTACCATGCCGGATCGCCGCACCGAGGGTTCTGGGTTCGATTCCCAGCGAGGCGGAAATTTTAATGTTGAGTTTGAATTTCTGTTCTCAGTCTAGGTGTGAATGTCCTTGTCTAGTGTGTTGTCCATGGCAACCACGACACAGGAAATCTTAGTGTGGGGCTATGAGTGTGAAGCGTTATTGTTATATATTACTTACGCCCCAACTCAGTCACTAACGGTTACTTAAATAGCTCCATGGTACAAAATTTGTATGGTGATTCTTTACTAAGGAGCGATTAAAGTAATTGTTAGTGACTCTGAGTTGGGGCGTTAGATTGATAATTGCTTGAGATTCTCCAGAACACACGTACACCTTCAGTTACACACAACGAGTTTTTATGCAGTCAGCCAGTTATAAAAAGCAGTGATAGCCTAGCGGTTAGAACGTTGGTCTCCGGAACGGAGGGGACCGAGTTCAAATCCTGGCACGCACCTCTAATTTTCAAATATTATGTGCGTATTAGAAGTTAATTATCACTTGCTTCGGTGAAGGAAAACATCGTGAGGAAACCTGCACACCGGAGAGTTCTCGATAAAGTTCTCAAAAAGTGTGTGAAGTCTACCAACCCGCACTTGGCCAGCGTGGTAGACTATGGCCTATACCCCTCACATTGTGAGTGGAGACCCCGAGCCCAGCAGTGGGACAATTATTATGGGTTGTTGCTTTGCAGCCAGTTACATACATTGATTCTTCACACTATTCTCATTATTCTCATATTTGTGATAGTAATAGAAATATGTCATTAGAATAATAATGAGACAGATTATGGTCATGATCAATTCAAAAGCGACTTGTGAATGTAACAATTTACACCGTACATTAACAAAATTCAATCTTCGTTTGATTGCTTTGGACAGACGAACTGACGCGTTTGTTCAGTATTGTGAAGTGCAAGATCAATAGCGCCTTAACTGAACAAAGGGATAAATCAAAGAGTAATTATTCGAAGCACTTTCTAATTCTGCCGCGAGGAAAATCGCTTCAAGACTAAAATCAAAAAGCAAATTTAGTTTCATACTTTATTCTTAAAACGGTTTTTATCCTTATTAAAAAGTGTCATAACAATAAAAATGGCTTTGAAAGTAACTTTTTTCATGTTAGATGCAGCTGGTGAGTTATAGTGATCTCCTTTAAAAGGATGTTTATGTATTAGCTCCATCGATAAAATTGTTTATTGCCGTACCTTAATGACACTGAATACATTATGTCTAGCTTTTTAGATGACTCTTCTAAAAAGCTAGACATAATGTATTCAGTACTTCTCATTCTTCTACAGTCTTCGTAACGTTGATTTATGACCCGTCTGGGATAAGACTTAGAATCATGTTACGTACTGTCTATATAAAATAGTTTTATTATCAACTAGCTTTTGCCCGCGGCTTCACACGCGGTAGACTAGTTTCAAAACGAAATTTGCAATTAATTAATTTATAATAATATTTTTTAATAAAAATTAGATATTAGATGATGCCCGTGGCTTCGCGCGCGTGGATATCGATTTTTTACAAATCCCGCGGGAACCCTGAACTTTTCCGGGATAAAAAGTAGTCTATGTGTTAATCCAGGGTATAGGCTATCTCCATTCCAAATTTCAGCCAAATCGTTTAAGTGGTTGTGGCGTGATTGAGAAACAAACATCCAAACATCTCTACAAACTTTCACATCTATTCTATACAAATAAATAAAATTGGAGTGTCTGTTTGTAATATTAAAATAACCGCTTTGTACTAAGTACATTTGGATGTATACACGCTACATATACCAAAACAACATTTTTTAAAATTTTTGTCTGTCTGTCTGTTTGTTCCGGCTAATCTCTGAAATGGCTGGACCGATTTTAACGGGATTTTCACTGGCAGATAGCTGATGTAACAAGGAGTAACTTAGGCTAATTCTATTTTAGAAAAAAAAATAGTTTGTTAGGCGATACGAAGTTCGCCGGGTCAACTAGTTTATAACATTAATAGGATTTGATGAAAAGTGCTCATAGCCCGGCGGCTTCTGTCGACTATTGTTGAACTTAGTAGACATGGTTGGTAGTTGGGTGGGGTGGTGGGGTGACCTCTACTGGAATTCTTCAGCGTTTCGGTACTTCAAAAAATCAAAATTCTTTATTCATGTAGGTATCACAGAATGATACAATTATGCATGTCATTTTTTTAATCTACCAGCTTTTCGGAAAGGTTTTTTGTCACGGAGGAGAAGAAAAGCCGTAAAGAAACTCCTCAGCACTTCGGAGGGCATGTTAAACAGATAGCAGTTGTTAAGCCATATCGGAGGCCTTCGGGTGGCTAAAACTTCGGGTAGGGGAGACTCCTAATAATCTGTTCTAGAAAGAGTTTGGTGGAGTATACTTTAGGCTTTCTATTGAGAAGATACTCGTGCCCTGTAGAATACGATTAATGGATTGAAGGGATTATCAGTTTAACTAACGCAATTTACTTAAACTATAAGACACAGATTAACAGATTAGCCTGTTTTCATGAGAAAAGGGAAACGATATTGTATATGTATGTATGTATATTATATCCTCGTCTATCCCAAGTTTTGCTTTGAGTACGGCTCATTGTCAGTTGTAAGACGCGAATACTAATAGCTCTTATCTACGCCAAGTCAAGAAAACATTTCTATCTCGTGGTAAAGAGTACATTTTGAGATGTAAATTAATATTATATTAATTGGGGCGGCTTAGAATACTAACCCCACGGAACACCTGGTGTCTGTGTTCCGTGACTAACCCCAAATCCACGCCGGATGGGTATCGTAAGAGGCGACTAAATCCAGCCCACTGGTGGTTTGGCCCCTCGAGGGATTATATTGATAATATTGATTTTGATTGTTAATTAATACCATTATTACTATTATAATTTCTCCATGGGGTTCGCCTGGATAGCTACCACCCACGAGCATGAGTCAGCCGCCAAACGACTCGTCGTGTTCCGGCTGGAGGCTTGAGAGCCAGTTCTTTCTTTCTTTTTCTTCTCTCTTTCTTGGCCGGCAACGCAACAGTGATGCCTTTGGTGTTGCTGATGTCCATGGGCGACGATAGCCACTTACCATCAGGTGGATCATCAGCTCGTTATAAAAATCATCAGCTCGGATAAAAAAAACGATGTAGATCCTCAGATCAATAAAAAAGATAAGTAACTCACCGTCTTGAAATGAGTACAAGTTAATGCAACACACGTTTAAACCAAGCTGGTTCCTGCCAGTTAGCTCTTACTTGCCAGTACCTACTTGGTTTGAATATGACTTGGTGTGCGTGATTACATGTATATGTTACCGGATATCTGTATAATTCAGCATTCTATACAATACCTACGCAATGTATAGAATATCTAAAACGTTCAGGTAACGTTTTGAATATTATTTATTTCACACTTAGCCCAGGCATTCTATACAATACTCCATGCGTAGTTGGTAATGTGTGTAAAAGACGGTTCTCTGCCTTTTTGCCGAAAATTGTTTGGCCGATTATCACTTGCCAACTAACGTTTCGCAGAATTTTATTTCGCCGAATAATCGTTTGCCAACTTATCACATATTTTTTTTTTATTTCCCAACCTAACAGTTGCCAACTGTACGTTTGGTCTGCCTTTTATAATGACACTTTTCAAAAGGCCAACTTTCAAGTAGCGAATGTTTCAGTTAGAGCAATATTCATTTACTGTATATTGTTTATAAATCTAGGTTTGTAAATTTGCGGTTCTTGTTATCTTCCGGTGACATATGCACTTTTAGGGAGAATTTAGGGGTCTTTGATACACAAAAAGGCTTCCAAACGTCTCCGGCGCTGCGGGAAGTGCAGCCCCTCCGCCCTTGCGTAACAAACTGCAGGCACTCCATGCATGGTTACAGCGGGCGGGGGCTGCTCTCCCTCCGCGCCTCCGGGGTTTACATTCACTCTAGGGGTAGGGCAGACTAGTACCACGTGGGGTCGGTGTTGACTAAGTCGGTTCTGTCACCAATTTTGAAAAATCTGAAGCTGCGTAGGCGAGCAGTGTATCGTAGGAGCCATTAGACTGCATCTCTTCTTACCGTCAAGTGTGATTTCGGACAAGCATTAATTTAAAATGTATAAAAAAATATCTATTCATGCAGGTTAAGCTTCCAGCTTACGGCATATCCTCTGGCCTTATCAACTGGGTAGAGGACTTCCTGAGCGACCGGTGTTTCCGGGTTGTAGTCAATGGCAGTTCATCAGAAACGATGGCTACAAATGCCGGAGTTCCTCAGGGATCCGTTCTCTCCGCCACTCTATTCTTGCTACACATTAATGACCTGCTCAAGCCCGGTATCTATGGGTATGCAGATGATAGCACAGTGGTAGAGAGATACCTACCGAGTTCCAGGGCCAGTAGGCACGAAATTCAGTCTGAAAGAGAGGCGATGGTGGCGCGTGTGAATCTCACACTTCGGGCTGTGTCCGAGTGGGGCGAAGCCAATCTTGTGAAATTCAACGCCACTAAAACACAGACGTGTCTATTCACCGCCAAAAAGAGCCCGTTCACCTTGGCTTCTACTTTTCAGAATGTGTCCTTGGAATATACCAACTGTCTTCAGTTGTTAGGAGTTGAGATATCCTCCAAGCTCAACTTTGGGCAGTTTATCGAATCCAAAGTTAAAACTGGTGCAAGGAACCTTGGCGTCCTTGCGAAGGTGCGGCGGTACTTCACACCGAGGCAACTCTTAACCTTGTACAAAGCTCAGGTTCGGCCGTGTGTGGAGTACTGCTCACACATATGGGCAGGTGCAGCCAAATGTCACCTTTCTGCCTTGGATTCGATGGAGAGGCGTGCGAAGAGGCTTATTGATGACCCAGATCTGGTTGAGGCCAATCTGCAAAGTCTCGAGCACAGGCGCAGAGTAGCCAGCCTCTCGGTTTTCTATAGGGCACATTTTGGAGAGTGTGCGCAGGAATTATTCGAGTTAATTCCCCCTTCCCCGTTCCTCCATCGTACGACACGACGCACGGCGGGTATCCATCCTTTCGTCGTGAACATTCCGCCGGTAAGGACGACGAGGTTTGCGTCGTCATTCATTATGCGCACTGCGAAGGATTGGAACAGCTTGCCTGCGTCTGTGTTCCCGCCCACCTATGACGTGGATGTCTTCAAGAAAAGAGTGAATAGGCTTTTATTAAGTTAGTGCGCTCACCAACCTGGACCACATCTCCACTTACCATCAGGTGGGATTGTGGTCAAGCATTAGCTTATTCTAAGTAAAAAAAAAGGTTACAATTTATTTTGAGTGTGTTTTTAAGTAAATTCTTAATTCCAACCTCCATCCAAGTTGACTACACATACCCAAATCTAACTTTATTCATTGCCGGTGGACCTGCAGGTATTCTGTACAGTAGTTGGGAAACGTATACATTACCTAGGCAAAGTATGTAATGGTGAATAATATTCATATAATTTAATACATTGCCAAAACGACCCAGGTATTATACACATTTCCTAGGAATTGTGTTGAATACCTGCATTATACAGATATCCGGTAACATATACATGAATTGTGTCGACTGGCTTGGTATTTTTCGGCTACACTCAAATTCAAGGTGAGTTATCAGTGGACGCGGTCAGTGGTCCTGGGTTCGATTCCCAGCGAAGCGGAAATTTGAATGATGAGTTTGAATTTCTGTTCTCGGTCTGGTTGTGAATGCCCTTGTCTAGTGTGTTGTCCATGGCACACACGACACAGGGAATCCTAGTGTGTGTGGGGCTATGAGTGTGAACCGTTATTTATTTATTTATTTCAGTGCTCTGGAGGGCACGCAATGCCGTCGGCCTTCCCGGTAGTAACATAACAGTCGTTAAGACATATCGAAGGCCTTCAGATGGAATGGAAACTTCCGACACTTAGGTTGGCCACTAACTTCAAATCGTTTCTGACGTGACGGAGATTAAAGTACGTATATACCTCGTCTGCTCAGACTTTGATCTTGATCATTATCTGTGATAACCGGCTAGAATCACTTGTTTGATGTTCTATTTATAATGATCTGATCTTAATGAGTGTGAGATCAAAGCTGTGAATTTATGTCTTAAGTAGACAAGCGCAAAATGGACGCGTTTGTGTTTGAAATTTAAATTAAATGATTCCACACTTTATAACTTTATAGTGTAACGCAACATTTATATGTTACGAATAATGTATTTAAATTAATTAATTATGAATATTCCAACCTTCATCACCAACCGATATCATCAAGCATTTTTTTCCAATTGCGGCCGTTGCATTTAATTGCAGAGGTATAAATGGATGAGTAACACTTCAATTTTTAGGGTTCCGAAGTAAAATCGGAACCGTTATAGTTTCGTCATGTCCGTTCGTCCGTCCGTCCCTCCGTCCGAGGCATAGCGCCGAGACCCTTAGTGCTAGAAAACTGTAATTTGGCATGGATACTTATTAAAACTCCAAATTCGTACAAGAAAATATTGAAAAATATTTTTAGGGTATCTTCCCTAGACTAAAACCTCTAGACTAAAAACTCTAGACCAAAGACACATGGTCTTTGGTGATGCTGAGGTCCATAAGCGACGGTCATCACTTGCTCGCAGCATCTGCTCGATTGTTGGTTATTTAAATAAATTGAAAAATTAATTGCTTGTCAAAAATTCCAATTTAAAGTACATGTACATGTCTAAGTAAAGTATTTATTGACTTAGTAAAAACATTCAATATCTTCATTCATAAAGATTCCCGTGTGTTGCGAATGCCGACGTGGACAACCTATTTAAGTCCTTTGCGGCATACATACCATAAAGACATACCGCGAAAAACGTTCCCGATTTTCCCATAAACATGTTCATAATGAAGGATTCCAGCTCCATGCTATAAATATCAAATAAAACAAAATACTTCGATAAACCCATGATTTACTCTCTAAAGAGGTCATTATTTTGCTAGTTTGTATAGTTTAGAGTTGAGTAAATATTAGAACTGAGAGTCATTTAAATTATTTGAAAGTTATGGATCCCGACCAGAATAAATTCACTTAACTGAAGTTAAAGTTGCAAGAACAATCAATTTTGTTTTATGCAAAGTATCAGAGGGAACTCAATATTTTTAAAGGTTTTCTATCAGAACTTTCAGGAACTTTTAATAATTTTTTTCCAGTAGAATAATTTACGTATCATATCCTAAACCTTTCAAATTGTATTTGAACGTCACTATCTACTTGCTATATATGAACTGGAGCAGCGTGGTGAAGTACGCTCTAGAAGTCTAGAGTGTACTTAGTCTTACTAGGCCTAGGCCTCCTAAAGAGGAGACATCTGTGCTCAGAAATGTTTTTATCGTCTGGATTAAAGCCAATGGATGAATTAATTTCTTTATTTCTTTCTTTTTCTTCTCTCCTTCTTGGCCGGCAAAGCTATGCTTTTAGTGTCGCTGATGTCCAGGGCTACGATATCCACTTACCATCAGGTGGATCGTCAGCCATGAGATAACCGACAAACGATCGCTTATTTCATAAAAAAAGAATATTGGAAACGGCCAGTTACTTTTTTAAAAAGTTTTAGAAAAATAAAGTTTTTTTTATTCTATTCTATTTTGACGACCCTGTAGCCTAGTTGGTAGCGACCCTGTCTGCGCAGCGAGGGGTCCCGGGTTTGATTCCCGGCCGGGGCAGATATTTATGTGACAGATAAATATTTGTACTCGGGTCATGGGTGTGATATGTATCGTCCATGTCACCCGCGACACAGGTAATAACCTACTGCAGGGGGTATGACTGTGTTAGCGTTTATTATTATTATTATTTATATTATTATTATCACATCAATTCTCGACAGCTTATATTACAGTGTCGCGTCTGGGTAGATTAGTTATGAATATGATTAACGGCTGGGCTATGAACAATTCAATGTCAAACTAGGCTAGAAGTAACTTTTTAAGTCGTAGCCGATATTCGCTTCCATTTAGTCGAGGGATTATAGGAATTACCTATTGTTATCACCATGAATTAATTCAATTTTAGTGTTTTAGTTTGGATATAATGTTGAGCTAACTACTAAGTGGTTTATTTTCTAATTGCAGGAAAACAATGAAGGAAATAAGCATTGCGTTGAAGGAAAACAATAGTTGATTGAAACTTTATTCAAAAAAGAACAGCTGTCACGGCAGATGTGAAACATCGAAATGCGTCGCCACGATCACCAAGTCTAAAATCAGGTTTACCCCTCGCGTAAAGATGTTTCACATCAAAATACAGTATCAGCAAATTACTTTTCAAATTTTATGTACAAGGTTTTGCTTACCTAGTTTATTCAGTAAAAATAAAGAAATTATAAAAAAAGAACAGCTGTCATGGGACGGCTGACAGATGTGAAACATCGAAATGCGTCGCCACGATCACCAAGTCTAAAGTCAGGTTTACCCCTCGCGTAAAGATGTTTCACATCAAAATACAGTATCAGCAAATTACTTTTCAAATTTTATGTACAAGGTTTTGCTTACCTAGTTTATTCAGTAAAAATAAAGAAATTATAAAAAAAAGAACAGCTGTCATGGGACGGCTGACAGATGTGAAACATCGAAATGCGTCGCCACGATCACCAAGTCTAAAATCAGGTTTACCCCTCGCGTAAAGATGTTTCACATCAATACAAAATACAAACAGTTGTTTTTTGTTTCAAACATGGAGTATAGAGGTAAGGAGAGCCATCTCATATGAGGGGAAACTTGAAAAAGTGTCCAGTACTTACCACCATCCTACGACCATAGCGCTGGCGACGCAATACGATATGAACATAGCTGTTGAGCTGCGAAGTGAAGTTTGCTGATTTCAATAAAATTTATTCTAGCGCACCGCAGCGCCACCCGTTATTTATTTACTAGTAAAACAAGCGAAATTGTATTACTTATTTGGATTTTACGTTCCGATGTACTGACATTGTTTTTTTTTTAAATTAAAATTAAAATTATTTTACTTATTATGATATTTTATCAAGTATCAATTTAGGAAAATTAGACACTAACATTTTTGAATTTGTAGTGCATATTACAATAATGATAAATAATGTTACAATTAGATATGTATACTAAATGTATCTGAATCATATACTATATCTATGTTATATTACTAAGTACGTATTAATTTACAATAATTGTACAATACAAAAGTTTCACATTTTAACATATATTCATACATAAAACATCTTAGGCGACAATTACATTTTTTTATTCCCAGAAGTAATCTCTAAGACTAACATCTTTATCTCATTGCCTGACATTGTGTGTAGTAACAAACATGTTAAGTATTTTAAGCTAAGGCTGACTGCACATCGGCTACTATCGTGAGCGATAGTTGCGTAGGCCAATGTCTTGTCGCTTAAGTTACTGAAAGGTTAAAGCCGCTGTTTTTTTCCCGCTTTCTCATCCACTTTGTTGTTTGAGTAATCCAAAAGTGGTGTGATTATTATTTTTTAGTTACAGTCGCTAAACAGGGACGATGCGAAGACTACTAGGTAAAAACTAAAAAACGTTGTAGACCACTAATTAATCGCTAAATGTACCTGTTGTTCAAACGATAGTAGTGATGTGCTTTCAGCCTAAGAGCATAACAAGCATTTCATAAAGGTAGTTAATGATAGCCTCAAGATAGGCTCTCATTTTATGGATCATTCCTCGCCATTTCTCTTAAAGAAAGATATTAAATGTTTTCTTCCAAGAACCTTTTAATACAAACTAGACTTCCAATTATTGTTATTACCAAACCATTACTTACTAATTAGATGGCTAAATAATGATTTTTTTTTACATAATTTGAATAAAAAATATAACAAAGTTTTATGATATCTGCAAAGAGTATAATACCCGAATAAATCAGATATTATTCCATCTCAAAGTTCGTTCGTTAATTAAAACAGTCTCTCGAGTCACGATATGATAAAACTTTTACCGACCTCAAATCCCCGGCGGAGAGTCACGGGCTCTTGCCTAAAGCCATTAAAAGTACCTCAAGTACTAAAGGTTTATATGAGCCACGCGACGCGCCCTCCCTTCTCTCGTTCCACGTTTTCGGGTGTGGGCACATTGTCGGTGGTAGCGGAAGCGGTAGCGGGTCCGGGGGCTTCGCTGACGCGGCGATTCGCCAGTCGCCCCGAAGGCTCACGTCATGCGCCGCAGTCTATTCGCGCGCAGATCGCAGCGCTCAGTAGCGTGGCAGCGGCTAAAGCGATTTGCACGCACGCAATCACTACCAAGTCGCGTGATGAGGGACGCGAATCTTCTTCGATGAGACTGACTCTGTAAAATGTTTTAGTCTTTGTAATGATAGTGTAAATAGTAAAAGGTAAAGAATAATTAAACGTAAGGTTTACCTAATATGTAAACCTTTCACACTGCAAATATTTCACGGTAGAGTCCATAAAGTAAATAGCTAAGCAGGTGAAGAACTGTACTGAGTTACCGCCTGAGCTATGTAGATCCCAGCACGATAAAACTTAAAGTAGGTTCAACGATGGTAATATGAGTGTCTAAAAATGTAATAGATAATAAGTATTGGCCTCACCCGTGATCCAACCCAGGTGGATCCAGTATGGTTTTGCAGCATTGGACTATCAAAGCAATCAAGAGGCAGCCTGAAGCGATCCACAGCACGCCCGCCGCGCTCGCTCCCACATTCGCTCCGCCTGTCACCAAGCCCCAACCTCGCGATGTATGTATGGATACGGCTGGAGGAAAATTAAATTGCTGTATGTTATTATATGAATAAGATATGCAGTAAGTGGGTTTTCATGGCCTAGGTTTTACCTCATTTATCATCTTAAAATCGTTTTGGGACGTCCCTGTTGTGCCTATGCTAAATACCGAAGAGTGAATAAGACATACTATGATTGTACTGTCGCACTCTCGAAGACTTCTGGTCGCTTAGTATTAATCGAAAGGAACTTCGTTCCATCCGGGGTCCCTTGAAACCTCTCATTTTTGTTTATCTATACTCTATACTAATATATAAAGAGGAAAGATTTGATTTTTTGTTTGCATTGAATAGGCTCCGAAACTACTGAACCGATTTCAAAAATTCTTTCACTATTGGGAAGCTACACTATCCCCGAGTAACATAGGCTATATTACATTTTCAAAAAAAATAGAGATCCTTAACTCCAATAATGTAACCCAAGGTATAAAAAATAAGAAAACCGAAGCAAAGCGAGGGCGGTTACTCGTGTTCAATAAAATCTTTGAATATCCATAAGAAAAAGTAGATTGCAGCTTTTAATGGTATGAATGAACTATGAATACATCAAAAATCATTTTGAAAATTTAAATCTAAAATTGGCTTAAGTTACAGATCATACAGCAATGTGTAAACAAATATAATTTTAATTCACAGGGCTCATGGTATGAAGAAATGATAAACAATAGAAACAAGTCTACAGTAGCAAGTATGGCTTGGGGTTCTGACGGGCAGAGAATTTGTATTGCATATGAAGATGGTAATTAGCTAATTACTATTAAGTAAAAATCATTTGTCGTCTATTTATGTAAAAAAATAAATATGCAGGTACTTGAACCTTTTTCTTTCTTTTTCTTCTCTCTTTCTTGGCCGGCGACGCAACGGTGATGTCTTTGGTGTTGCTGATGTCAATGGGCGACGATAACCACTTACCATCAGATGGATCGTCTATTTCCATCGATGATTTCTCATTAACTACTTATGCTAACATAGCTGTGATAGTTTTCCTTGTAAATTCATCATATAATATATTTTTGAGAATTTTTTCACGTGTCCAACTCTAACCGTTTAGCCAGCAGGGGAGGGGGGACATATGACTCTAATCTAAATTAGCACTTTAAAGCTAAAGATTTCGCAAACGGTTCCCTAATTCCAAAAATGGTCTTATAAGTGACGAATAAAAAATTCATCCTCACGTTACCTGTAGGGTAGGTACCAACCCTAAAAAAATGTTTTTTAATATTTTATTCTACGATTCAGTTTTAATATGTATATTCAGGCCAAATTACAGCTTTCTATCATTAAGGGTATCGGTGCTTTGCTTCGGACAGACGGACGGACGGACAGACGGACAGATGAACAGACGAACAGACGGACAAACGGACAGACAGGCAGACGGACGTGACGAAACTATAAGGGTTTCGATTTTACTTCGGAATCCTAAAAACGTTATGTTTGATTGTGATGAGAAGCATGTTTAGTGGTTGGTAAAATACATTTGGTGAAGTATTTTATGTAGCGACAATAGTTTTGAAATAAAAAGGCTTTGAGATGCAGACAAAATGTTAGACGGACATGAAAAAAATAAAGGTTCCACTTTTGCAATTTAGCTACAGAATCCTTGCAAATTGAGATTACAGTGACGATAAACACTGAATAAATGAGGGAACTCCCAGTGACTCGTCCGATATTTTTATCTCAACATTTCTTACCACTCCCCGGGGCTTGGCTAGGGGTATTCCTTAATTTTTATATAAGTACATATTATATTCAATTTATTGTACTAAAATAACCTTAGCATGTATGAATACCTTCATACTTACTACTAGGTTTCATGCTCATAATTAAATCGATCGATCTATTTCGGAGGAGTGCGACCACAAACACCATTACACGAGATTTTTATATATGAGACTAGCTGACCGGGCAAACGTTGTTCTGCCAAAAAATTTTTAGGGGTAGGGGAATGAAAAATAGATGTTGTCCGATTCTCAACCCTAGCCGATATGTACGCAAAGATTCACAAAAATCGGTCAAGCTGTTTCGGAGGAGTTCAACTTCTAACATCGTGACACGAGATTTTTTTATAATTACTAGCTGACCCGGCGAACTTCGTATCGCCTAAGAATGTAACAAATCAGAAATCATTAAAATCGGTACAGCCGTTCTTAGCCGTTACAGTTTCTGTGTGCTCCTCCCTCTCCCTCTCCCTCTCACGCTCACGCTCCCACTCCCGCTCCCGCACCCGCTCCCGCTCCCGCTCCCCCTCCCGCTCCCGCTCCCAAGAATTAGGATGTTACCTTATCCCGCAGGAGCAGGTCTTTTTTTCGGGATAAAAAGTATTCTATGTCCCTCCCCGAGCTTTATTTTATATCTGTAGGTATAAATAACTAATCTATCAACTACATACTTATAACAAAATTTTACCTTATCCCATAGGAACGGGTCTATTTTCCGGGATAAAAAGTATCCTATATCCATCCCCGAGCTTTATTTTATATCTGTATAAATAACTAATCTATCAACTACATATAACAAAATTTTACCTTATCCCACAGGAACAGGTCTATTTTCCGGGATAAAAAGTATCCTATGTCCGTCTCCTGATTCTAAGCTACCTCCTCACCAATTTTCAGCCAAATCGGTTCAGCCGTTCTTGAGTTATAAATAGTGTAACTAACACAACTTTCTTTTATACATACTCGTCGTATATATAGACGAGTAACCGCCCTTGCTTTGCTTCGGTTTTCTTATTTTTTTTACACCTTGGGTTACATTACTGGAGTTTTATTAAGGATCCCTAATTTTTTTGAAACTATAATATAGCCTATGTTACTCGGGGATAGTGTAGCTTCCCAACAGTGAAAGAATTATTGAAATCGGTTTAGTAGTTTCGGATCCTATTCAATGCAAACAAAAAATCAAATCTTTCCTCTTTATATATTAGTATAGATGAGATTCTCCGTTACCTGCAGCCAACACACTGAAGCTGCCAGCCGGTATGCCGAGCCCCATGTTGAACTTCTGCCGCTCCTCGATGAAGGCCACGCTGCCCATCACCAGCGTCGATATACCGCACACGATCTGGTCAAAACAGAACTTATGGTTAGTCAATGGTAAACACAAAAACAACGTTTCCTATTATAATCTCATGGAAATGATGTGTCGCTTGTTCGCCAACAATTATTGCGCTGTTGATTATAATAAAATTGATATTTATTTTACGAGTATAATCATAATTTAAATAAGTTTAAAAAGCCGTTAATCATTTTAATTAATCATAATCAATATGTGTAGACGAAGAAAGGTAACCGGCATGGCTTAAAGAATTAGCCGACTGAAGTGGCAATGGGCTGGCCAAATAGTGCGAAGGACCGATAACCGTTGGGGAAGAGGATCCTCGAATGGCGCCCACGTCTCGGAAAAAGGAGCATAGGACGCCCCCCAGACCACCTGGTCTGACGACCTGAAGAAGACAGCGAGCATCCGCTGGATTCAGAAGGCTCAGGACCGGTCAGAGTGGCGCAAGGGGAGATCTATACCCACTAGTGGACCTCCAAAGGTTGATGGATGGATGGATGGAAACAATATTATGTTAATAATTGTACTCTTGAATATAACTTACTTTATTTGTGTACATTGTACGTTACATACCTAATTAAGTTTCGTTGAATTTATTATTGTTCCAAAACTAACTTCCATATCAAAGCTTACACAATGTTACGTGATCTGTGAAATAGAACACTCTAAAAATACACCGAATGCGTTCAATAACGAGGTATTCGTGCCATAAATGGAAAACTAACAATCGGTAGCCACCTGGCGTTCAGCAAGGTAAACTTTGATCTCTCAATCTTTGTTGTTCCATCGTTGTGTTCTTATTATGGAACAATGACCGTGATATACAATAACATCGAACTTTATATCTATTCAGTGTCTAAACTCAGACTTTATTTGGATCCAATTGATGTCTAATAATACTAAGAAACCAGTTTAAATTACAACTTATTTAGGTTAGGATTTTATTTACATTTTAATATTTAAAATCCAATTTGAAAGTTTTTGCTTTAGTTAGAAGATAGTTACGTAAGTTAAAATCAGATTTTTTTAAAAAGGTGAAATGGTATAATTCGAGTATTTAAATATTTTTTTGTACTTTTTCAAATAATTCCTTTACTGTGTAAATGTCATTAATACGTTTTGAATGTTGGTACTAGGTGTATCAAAACCAAAGTTCCCCGAAGCGAGGCCAAGGGTTCACTAGTTTTCAATAGAACCTAACAAAAGGTTTCCGCGTACAGCGTATATAATACTGTATTCACTGGCGGGATTGTCTCGCTTCTGAGAATATTGCTAAATATCGTTCCATTCTCATGACTTGGTCGCCTATTGGCTATTAATTTGGCAAGGAAAATAAGCAAATGGATTTGGCAGGATGGATAAGCAACGGCTGTCATATACAATATTTTGTCGTTATTTCCTTAAGCTTTGATCGGAACTTCCGGACAGGTTTCAGACATTTTCATTATTATAATCGTCAGTTTCTTGTGTATCTTGTTTTGGGTTGGTAAATCATACATGGCATTGTAGTAAATTGAAAAAAATATGTAAAAATTCAAGACAGCTGCTAAACTAACAATAGCAGGATATATTTTTATTGAATGGATTGTTGAAATGGCCTAAATGCCACTTCACATGCTATTGATAGTCCGCTTGGTAAGGCTGGCTTATTGATCAAATGGAGGTATTTTTAGTATGTGAGTATCTACTAGTCGAACGAAGTGATTCTTAAAGGATACGTTTTCCTTTAGACCTTGAGTGCCCCGTAAACACTAAATATTAAGTTTATCGTTCAGTGCAATATTCCCTGTTGGAACAAATCCATGGTAATATTATGTAATAACAAGTATTAAATATCACTGACAACTTTAAGAAAAAATAATAAAGAAGTGCGGTAAAACGGAAAGTAATAAATAATTTATATGTCTAAAATGGGACATAGCAAACAGTACACATTTTCGTATTGCTGTTGTAATAAAATCTGTTATGTGGAATCTAATAACACACCCATTTATACTTAAACACATTAATTTAAGCTCAAAGGTTTATTTTACGGCGTTTTCGATAAATATTAAGCTGAAATTGTTTCGTGTGGTTTCAATGTGCCGGATTTATGTTCGTTGGTATTTTTTGGTTTTTGGTATTTTGTTTTGTTCGTTCAAGATAAGAGTGTCTGTTAAAGTCGAAGTCAAAGTCAATTCATATAGGTATCACTGATACACTTATGCACGTCATCATTTTTTTAATCTACCAGTTTTTCGGACGGGTGCTTTGTCATGGAGGAGAAGAAAAGCCGTAAAGAAACTCCTCAGCACACGTTGTTTGCGTTGTTTGTGTGGTAATGTGTTACGGATACGTCTACTGTGTTTACGGATAGTTTAGAACGGAGTTGTGACAAACGTTAAAAAATACAACCCAATTTAAAACCACCATTCAACCATTTTAAAGTCGTTTAAAGCTGCAGTTAGGTGCTTTACAAGCCTTGTCAAGCCTTTCTGCAGTTGGTTGCGACACCACCATTTTATTGATCAAAAGCATCGGCAACCCAACGCAAGCCAAGGCGAACGGCCAGTGCTTGCCACTTATGGCTTGCCGAGGCTTGACAAGCATGTAAACGTACCATAAAAATATCGTACAACGATGTTTGCGCGAGCGTAGCATGGAAGTTTCATTCACACATGCGACATTTTTCAGTTGGAATAAGTAACGTCCTGACGTCGACGTGTATTCACATGTGCGTCATTTTGTTGGGTCGTTATCGCGTCACAGGTGTGAAAAGGCAGTCACTAAAGCATGAGGCTATTTATCTTGCGGTTCTTATAATAAATACTAAGCTCGAATTCTTTCGTGTTGGTTCAAACGATACGTAACTGACGTAACACATTCTTTTATCGCTATTTCGTTTCAAAAAATGTTTACTATAAAAATAATAAATGTTTGCTGTACCTTGGAATATTGTACCTTTGTATTGTGTTGTATTGTTTTAACTAGCATTTAACTGACTTCAGAATAGGTTGAAGTTCTTAATTCATAATTCATTCATTTTTATGATGTTTTTAGAGTAACTTTTTTTATGGAAATAGCCGGCAAACGAGCTGACGATCCACCTGATGGTAAGTGGCTATCGTCGCCAATGGACATCAGCAACACGAAAGGTATCAGTGATGCGTTGCCGGCCAAGAAAGAGAGAAGAAAAAGAATTTATTTAATTGAACTGTCAAGGAAACCAAATTGGCAACAACGCACGTGTTGGGAACGACCCGTAACAAGTCCGCGTGGTACTGGACAAGGAAAGTATTTGGGGGTTGACATTTATGTGACAGATAAAATGTTTATTTTGGGTCTTGGATGTACGTTGTACGTAAGCTTTGTTATCGATGCCAACACACAATATAATGTGGTCACAGACCTAAAAAAAAACGGACGTAACCTTGTCTAATCGAGAGTGAAGCTGACAGCTGACAGCTCGCTTACCATGTGTGCGTAATTTTGTAATTTTTGATTCGCCATGGTGTCAATGTCGTAGCCGTATGGTGTCAATGTGTGGGTGTGTGTACGAATACAGAGTTGGTATTCCTATGGGTGCTTCACTGAATTTGTTCTTGGGATTACGTCCGTCTTTTTTTTACGTCCGTGAATGTGGTATAGACGGAGTACGATACGGGAGTATATAGCACAATAGTTTATTGAAATTGGATTTGCTTGTAAATCGATCCTTATCACTCTCTCCGATTCTTTAAATTGTACTAATAATATAAATGTGAAAGTCTGTATGCTCGTTACTCTTTAACGCAAAATTACTGAACTGATTTTGATGAAATTTAGCATACAGGTAGACCGTGATCTGGAATAGGATACAGAATACTTATTATCCCGGATTCGGGGAAAGCCGCGGGTATTGCTGTGGTTTAAAATATTTTATTCATTTTAGATTACTTTGTTTTTTGCAAATTTATATCTGAAGCAAAGTGAGGATGGATTAGAAAATATACATAATATAAATAGCACAATGAACTAATGTGCTAATGTAAAGCTTTATTCCGCTGCGTCATTTGCACAATGAGTAATTAATGAGGTTTGACTCTACAAAGGATGCATTAACTTGGGCGCATGGATGCATTAACTTTATAAGAGTGAGGCAAAAACGAGCATGAGCATATTTGTTGAGCTGTCCGTCGCGTGATACAAGTTAATTTCATACTAATGCTTTCCGCTTTAGGAGAAAAATCGAACGTACTGATAGCAATAGTGTAACGCACACGTCCTACAAAAAGTCGGTCAGAAATAATATGGCAGGAAAAATCGGCCCGATTATCTGTCCTACAAAAAGTCTGACGTGGGCGGGAAGCGTAAAGTCCAAACTTATTTTGCGTCGCTGTGTGGTACCAACAAGACTTTGGTATGAAAACGAATGCACGTGATTTTTCGCGACTGACAGCTCAAAATGATACGCTCGTTTGGCCTTACTCTTAAGTACGTGCATTATTCTGGCGTAGAAACGTATTAGTAAATAAATTAAGCGCCTTAATATCATCCACGTGATGAGTCTCCCGGGACAGCCGTATTTGTGGATAATGGAATCCATTACTGTGTCAGTGTTTATTCAGATGAACCCCCGTTTGAATGCTATGAATATTTTGACGCCCTCTTGACTTACTACTGGGGCTTATACGTTCCCTTTATTTGTGTATTGAAAGTACCATATATTATACCTTAGAATAATAAAAAGTAAGCTATATATTTTGGTGCAGGTGTTCTAGTAAAAAAACTGAGAATAATATTTTATACAGATAAAAAAATCTTCGACAGATATCAGTCTTTAAGTTCTAGAAATGTTGTTATTCATAACATCTTATGACTATCCCACTGATGGGCTCTGATCTCCTCTGTTAATACGAAGAGAAGTTGGGTAAGTGTGGCATGGCAGACAAATTCACGAACATGATGAAGAACTCTTTAATTTTGCAGGTTTTGTGACGTCATTTTCTTTCAAAGTAACTACTTAAGTCAAAATTAATTCCTAATGTAAGTTTGAAAATGATGCGTGCAGGATGTCAATGCTGACACTCGGCGTGTAAACCAAACGTTATAATCATGATGCTAATTGCATTGGGCTAAGTGTGCGTGGGCATTTCTGTATGTATGTGTTAAAGATGGTGTGCTCATAGCCCGGCGGCCTATGTCGATCACCGGGCGGAGTCGGTAGTTGGATGGGTGACTGCTAGTAGCAAAACGACTCAGACCTTGTAGCATAGTTGGTAGCGACCCTGCCTGTGAGGCGAAGGTCCCGGGTTCGATTCTCGGCCGGGGGAGATATTTATGTGACAGATAAATATTTGTACTCGGGTCATGGGTGTGATTGTGATGTATTATGTGTGTCGTCCATGCCACCCGCGACACAGGTAAAAACCTACTGCGGGGGTAAGAGTGTGTTAGCGTTTATTTATTTATTTATTAAAAATTCTTGAGCGCTTCCGTTCTTCGGAGGGCACGTAAAGCCGTCGGTATCGGTTGTTATCGTAAGTTAACAGTCGTTAAGCCATGTCGGAGGCCCTCGGGCGGCATGAAAACTTCCGACACTTGGGTTGGCCACTAACCCCTCCACCCATCTGCACTGGAGCAGCGTGGTGGTGTATGCTCTAGGTCTCCTCAAAAGGAGAGACTTGTGCTCAGTAGTGGGCCATTAATGGGTTAAATCCATCCATTCTTTAGTCCAAACCAACCTCTGCTCGTTTTGTCTGCTGAAAGTAGGCGGTGAAGTCCCTCTCACTGGAGGTTCCTGAGTCCTGTACCAACCCAGTTTAATCGACGTTACTCATACATGTTGGTAGGTTGTTTTTATCCGCTGGCGTGTTTTTACGAGCTTCGCAGTGTCTGAAAGCTATAAATCCCGCATCCTTTTGGGCAGGCAACGCATCGGTTATGCTTTTGGTGTTACTGATATCAATAGGCGACGCGCGACGGTGGGATAATACCAATGTAACGATGATACCAATGGACCCTTGGCTATAAATGGCAGACATATTTTTTATTAGTCATTGCTTTTGTGGACATGTACTAATTTACTCTATATCTATGTTTGTGATCTATTTAAGTATCACTCCTATGTATAACTGTAGAATATAATTACCTGTAGAACACGTAGACGAAGGACCAAGGCGAGAGGGTATGAGAGAGGGTAACGGAAGATCGTCCCATTCCTCTCTGCTGTCAGCGGAGCTACTGACTCCTTGCGAGTCGACAGTGCGACCTGTAAAAGAATGCTTGTTGAGTGTGGAGTAACGACTGTTAATACATCGAACTGGGATCAGGATGAGATATATCAAAGACGAGTAACCGCCCTCGTTGTGCTTTGGTTTTCTAATTTTTTACACCTTGGCTAATATTATTGGAGTTTTATTAAGGATCCCTAATTTTTTTTGAAAATATAATATAGCCTATGTTACCCGGGGATAGTGTAGTTTCCCAACAGTGAAAGAATTTTTGAAATCGGTTGAGTAGTTTCGGAGACTATTTAGTGCAAACAAACAATCAAATCTTTCCTCTTTATAATATTAGTATAGACATGTTATTATTGATCTGCATCTGATAATTAAAAATTCCCGTTCTGCAGTACCAGCAATTTCAAATAAAAGTAATAATTATGTTTCTAATTTAAAAAATTGTTATCTTAAACACTTGGAATTCTGTTTTCAATTTTTTTTTTCATAATTAACATTTAATCAAAATAATTTAATATACTGAACAGGCTGTGCTTTACTGTCCTAATGACAGCTTTATTTTGGGATGTTATGTTCGGTTTATACGTATTAGTAATTAAGTTGATAACTAAATTTTAACTAAATTTTAATTATAAAGTTACTAAATTATCAATTTACACGTATTAATTTACTTAAAATTTAGTTATCTGCTTAACTACTTAATACGTGTAAACCTGATTTCAGAGTCTCTGAGTTTAGTATACTACATAATTAATCTCGGACAGTAGAGACGCTTATAGCTTACCTTAATAACCTATGTAAATTAAGTCTACTGATTTAGTATACTTATTTATTATTGTATACTTAAATAGCATACGTATTTTTTTAATATAATTGAATTTACCTCGGTTAGTAGACTTAATTCACCAGCGTGCACAGGTGAATAAAGTTGACTGAAAGTCTAAAGTAACTTAAGACACCTAGGTGAATTAACCCAGGTGAATACAGTAGACGGCACCTAATGAATTCACCTTTATATCAATCAGTACATGTTACTCGTATAGTAGGTGCCAACACGTCCCTGGTACGACGGGACGCATGCGCGATGCAACTCTTGCAACGGCGGAAGTTCTTGTTTACTAAATCAACAATCGCTCGAATAATTCGATTTAACGGAACTGTTACCCATTGCCGATACCGGGATACGTTGTTATAGAATAATACGCTTATAAAGAGCTCTTTGCGAAGTTTAACATCGTTTGCATATTACTCTATGCTTGGAAGTCCGTTCGAGTTTATTACATTGAACGTGGTCGATTACAAAGCCGGGTATGTATTCTATCTATCTTCTATTGTATTCTTAGATTCTAGTAACGGACTTTGTCCGCAGATATATTGGACTTTATCTTCCAGGAGTTATAGGATATCTCCATTGTATTCCCGTAGGAAACTTACGTGTTGTGTTCATAATACCTATGCTTGAAGCATTGATAATAAGCCTTAATGTCAGTTCTTACCGGTAATAAATAATTTTGGATTTCTCCTTTGTTTGTTTGTTGTTTGTGTATGTTTGCAAAGTAACAGAACAAACATTCTGCATGCTAACCGTCTTCTGCATGCTTATAGGGTACGAAACTTGTATACAACTCATTTTTAAATTATCGAGAAGTTACAAGCAGGTACTACGAGGCTAATACAATTTTGTTTTCAGTAACCAAAGTAGTAAGCTTTTGTAAAAATGGAGAATACTGTGCAAAATATGAGTGATTCTGAGAGCGAGGAAGATGAAAAGACACAGGTGGAGAAAAGTTGTGATTCTTCAGATTCCAGCTATGAAGATGTCGAATTACCAAAAGAGCCGAAAGATACCAACTTATTTGCAATCAGTAAGTACTTTAATTATTTTTATTAGTAACGAGTAACCGCCCTCACTTTGCTTCGGTTTTCTTATTTTTTTACACCTTGGGTTACATTATTTGAGTTTTATTAAGGATCCCTAATTTTTTTGATAATATAATATAGCCTATGTTACTCGGGGATAGTGTAGATTCCCAACAGTGAAAGAATTTTTCAAATTGGTTCAGTAGTTTCGGAGCCTATTTAATGCAAACAAAAAATCAACTCTTTCCTCTTTATATATTAGTATAGATTTATGATTTTTTGTATATAATAGATGCAATAGTTAAAGGTCGTCTATGAGGTTAATACACTCTGCATTGTTCGGCTAATTGGTAAGACTGCTATTAAAATTACGAAGTCTTCAAATATTCTGCTACGTAGGAGTTTACATTCAATTTACACTGTACAATAATTCCATATAAATAATATAATGTAACTGTCTGCGAACTTTGATCCAATTAATGTTATATTGAAGTTCAAAGCTTGTTCATTCGTAATAATGGAAATTGGTTGGTATTGAATCATGAATAATATATTTTTTATGTCTCTACCCGTTTCTGCTTGTCGTGTAGGTACTTAAAAAAATATTTTTGTCTCTGTCTTTCACGTAGATTTTGTAACTGACGATGTCGCTCTGTTAAATGTATGGGAGAATCTACTAGTTCTAAATCTATGGTGTGAGTGTAAAAGCGATTATAATATAGGATTATCTTACAGTTGTTTGTAATATTTAGTATGACGTAAAGTTTTCAGTTGCACCACTATTTTGTTGATGCGGCTGTACTGAGATACAATAGACAATACATACAATACATCAGACCTTTAATAATATAAATTCTTGTAAGACTTCACAGTAGGTAACTAACAACTTACGTGACATTTTGATAAAGTTGCGCAGAATCTATATTTCCGCATGATACTGTCAAAACTTCGAGTTTGTTCTACTTTCAGAGAATAGGAAATTTTAGTTGAAATGAGATGCCGGTGTTTTCGCATTTGGAGAGGAGAAATAAATAATTACATAGATATAATTGATAGATAATAAATATGGTAATCTTTCGGTTGTCGTTAAAATATACTATGTACTTATATAGTTACATATACAACTTTATATCACCTCTATCTTTCCATTGCTAAGCTCTGGTCTTCTCCCAAATTTAAACGTTTTAAGCCCTTTGTCCTCCAACACGTTGGCCAAACGCGTATTGTCATACTACACATACTTTCAATATTTATTGAGAAAAAATAACCGACTTCAAAATTAGGGATAACTCAAAAACTACTTGTCATATCTCGCTCAAATAAGTGGAACTACATGACAAGCACCAGCTTTCGATTAAAAAAATAATTATCAAGATCGGTTCACCCAGTCGAAAGTTCCGAGGTAACAAACAAAAAAAAATACAGTCGAATCGAATACCTCCTCTTTTTTTGAAGTCGGTTAAAACACACATACACACACACACACGAAGACACACAGTACACAGTTACTAATCTTACTGAGTTATTTCAGTAATATGTAGCATGCATAATTATGCAGATTTCCTCGCGATGTTTTCCTTCACCTAGCCAAGAAATTTATTCCAAGCGAGCTTTTAACCGTAGCTTCATGTATTTTTCTTACAAACAAAATTTACTATGTGCTCTTTTCTGTTTTTTTTGACGTTAAGTGTGCAAAATTTTAGGCAAATGAGTAAAGTTGTTGAGGTGCGTCCAACAATCTCACTTTGGCTTTTATGATATTAATGAAAGTTATATACGCAAAAAAAAATTGAAAGTACACACTGATCTAAGTGTTCAAACAGAATTTGAACTTGACTCCCAGTACTGGACTTGATGTATTGAACTACGCTCAAATCAATGAGCTTTTAGTGATGCAGTATAGCAACTCGATATAATGCATTGTGTGCATACGCTTTATGATCTACTTACCCGACTGCTGTGAAGGAGGGTTATGATTTCAGCCTGTCTATGTACCTACTCGTATGTATGTTCGTCTGTTCCCGCAGAACTTTTAAATAAAATACTTAATACAATTAAAACGAGATATCATACATATTTATAGGTCTGTGTGAATATTCAAAAAAGTATCGTTAGATTTTATTTTCATAATATGTTAACACACTTGATGTCATTTCGATGGCTAAACTGTCAACAATACAACAGTCAAAACAATTTTTTACGTGAATACTTAATTGTTTCAGTTCAAAGTGTTCAAACGAAAATGACTACTCAACCACAACCACGAAGAAAACGATTCATTCCGAAATATGACGTAGAAGGTGTTTATAAAGTAGTTCTTGGGGAAGAAACTCAGCTGCAAATAGAAATGGCCATTGGTACGCACGTGAACGCTCAACATCCTTGGAAAATGGTCAGTAAAGCAAAGATCATGGAGACTATAGACGTAGGTGGAGAATTATCTGAATTTTATCCTTTAAAACAACATTTAGAAGCATATACTGACGAGTTTATTTTGATGGGTTATATAGTTGATGAATCAAATGACGTTGATGAATTTTATGTTTGCTGCACAACAGAAGCAAGAGATCATTGTAAGCAACAATCAGACAGATTTATTAGACGACAAGAAAAGAAACTTGAAAAAGCTGTTCAAAAAAAACCAAGACCTTGGAAAGGCTTAGGAAGTGAAGCAGAAATAAAAGAGCTGATACCTATTAATACAAGACCTCTCATGGAAGTGGAAATTAGAGCCAAGTTTCCAATAAAAAACCAAACGGATAAATTTCGTGTACGAGATACTAATTCTGTCAGGGATGGCTACATTGAATTAACACCATATAGACAAAAGTTTAATAATGTTTTCCGTCGTCGTGTTGATTGTGCATCACAAGCAGCGCCCGCTAAATCGGATAGGGCTGCACAAACAGAATTACGCTATCCAAAGAATATGTGGACCCAATCCATTGCCGATGCTCTTGGTAAAGTGGATGACGCTGATGCTGGTGGAGATGCAGGTCGAGGATCACCAGATAAAGAAAAAGTTCAAGGAGAAGGTAAAAGTTCCGATGAAGAGGAAGGAGTGGCTAAAGAGCCTCCTGATGAAGTAGGTTTGCAAGCTTATCGAGCAGCTCTAAAACGTATGCGGAGACCGTCTTATATCAAAATGATAACAAATTTTATTAGTAACAAAAAAACCGAGATGGAATCAATTGTCGAATTAAATACCGTGATGGACATGTATTGTAACGATTATCCCAATCTCGTCGCAGAAAAGATCGTAGATATTTATGATTCTATGACGTTCGAAGAATATGTTTGCTTCACTGACGTGAGGGCAAAAGATAAGTACGTATCAAGCGCTGTGTTCCACCCAATGTGGTCCGGCATAGTAGCAATAGCTTACTCGGATGGTTCACCAAGAGTAATGAAAACTTTAAGTTCTCGTCCAGATCCAATACAAAGAGCTGTGTATGGTTTAAATCCCGTATTAATTTGGAGCCATATTGACAGCTTGATTCCGAAACTTTTTTTAGAATCGCCTCGTGAAGTTAAAGTCCTCTCTTTTTGTCCATTTGATGAAAATATTTTAATCGGTGGATGTATAAATGGGCAAATAGTATTGTGGGATATAACTAATAAACTAGAAAATGTCGAAAAAATAGAGGTTTTAAGTGAAAAGAGAGAAAAGTACAGAATAGCTATGAACGCTCACATGGGTTGGATGAAACCAATCCAGGATAATACAGTAGTATCAGCAACTGCTTTAAGCAATCTCATGACTAGTCACTATGGTCCTGTCACATCAATTAATTGGTTGTCACCTAATTTTATCGTTACCCCCACGGGTAAAATGAATTTAATGACAGATAACAAGAAATCACTTATGTTTTTTACTGGTTCTGAGGATGGAGTAATTTTAATTTGGAACTTATCAGTTGAAAACGTTACACTTTTTGAAGGCAAGAAAGTGAAAAAATCCAAAAGAATATTAAGGAGACCATCGGGTTTATTGGTTGATGTATCCCCATTTAAAGTATTAGATAGAAATCTACAACCTTGTTATAAAATTTTGTTGGGTGTTGCCGGACAACCCCAAACTTTACCGTTACAAAGTTTTGGAATGAACCCTCCCTTGATAAATTATATTTATACTCCAAGAAATACGGGGACTGGCCGAAAATATTTCACGTGCGAAATAGTTCGTCAGAATGAAAGCGAAATAAACACAATTCTTTATTGTGGATCGCAACACGGCGAATTGGCACGAATAACATGGGAAGGTCACGAGTTTAACACGGGTGAGGTCGTGAACTCGGAATATTGCGATATTAAATACAGTTGTCATATTCACGATGGTATTGTAACTTGCACACAAAAGAATCCTTTTATCAATAACATTACATTAACAGTAGGAGGAAGAATATTTGCTATTTGGTCAGACAAATTAATGGGTCGACCATTAATTTGGAAAAAACGACCATGTAACCTGACGGATGCAGCATGGTCTTTATATAAGCCAAGTTTATTATTTATAGCTACGTCTGAAGGAGACCTTGAAACTTGGGACTTATTACTCAGAAGTGACAAACCGATTTCGGTACAAACTTTGTCAGGACATATGTTGACAGGAGTAACTTTACATACGCTACCTTTGAAAAAAAATTTAATAGGAGTTAGTGATGCTAATGGTTCGTTTAGAATGTTTTTGGATCCTCCTATATTCATGATTGAAAATCCATTGTATATAGGTCGCATGGAAAACACGATAATTAGAGAATTAAAAGTAATGCGATCTTTTCTAGCATGGCAAGATGACTGGATGAAAAATAATCCTCAGATTCTTTTAGAAATGAAACGAAAAGAGGGTGAACTTTTAGCTTTGAAGGAGGAAGAAAAACGGAGGCTTCGTGAAGAAGAAGAAAAAAGACTAGAAGAAGAGGCAGAAGCGAGAAGGCTACAAAAGATGAAAGTTATCGGTCCTGAAGAAAGATGGAAAATGATTGTACAGAAACTTATAGAACGTACTATTGCTGTGAAGAAAAGAATAAATAGAGCAGAACTTATTGAACAAGAAAAACCTTTAAGAGAATTAGAAGCTCAGCGTCTGGAAAAGGAAAGACGAATGTTAGAAATAATGAAAAATCAAAAAGCTATTTTTAATGATACAGTAGCAATATTATTTCCCGAAGCAATTAAAAAACCAGAAAAATTAAAGAAGAGTCTTTTGCGTGACGATAAGGTTGGGCTTAAAAAAGAATACCTTGAAGATTACGACTATTTGAAGAAAAATGCTTTTGAGATGGTCAAAGATCATCCATATCAGATGACCTTTTCATGGGATGCTACTTTAGCTGAAGGGAAAGAAAGAAGATTGGCGTTAAATGCTCACGAAGACTTTATTAAAATGCATAAGTTGAGACTGGAGAAAGGTGATACGATGCCAGTCATGGCCCCGTCACAACATGTGACAGAAGTTACTGAAGAGACTTCAGATACCGAAGAGAAAGATTAAAATGAGTGTTACTTATTTTTATTCTTTATAGTCTCAGAGAGTTTTGAAATACATAACATAAAAAATAATTCCTCTTTACTTTAATATGCTAATTTATTCAAAGAATATTTTTGTTTAAAACTTAATTTATGCTAATTGGCTATAAGCCTTTTGATCATCAACAGATGGGCGTGAACGGTGAAAGAAATAATAAAAGTAATTTACAGTTCTCTTGGTCGTAGTACAAAAGACTAAGAACTAAATATTTCATATTGTAATTAGGCAATGTTAGAAACAGACGCGTTGTTTTGTCTCATGAAGTTTATTGTTTTGTTGACGAAAAACAAAATTTTAGTTTTAATGATCAGGGTTGGAAATTAATGCTGATTAATTAGAAACTGTCTTCGCTTCGCTTCTAGTCTATTGTTGCCTCAATCGTACGAACATTGATAGTAAGTTTTATTTTATGCACGATTTTACGACTCTTTACTAATACTTTTTGCAGTGCGCAGAGTCCTAAATACGATTCCGGGAGAGGCTACAGAGCAGCCATTTAAGGTTATCCTGAGCTTTGGTTGTCTGGAAAGTATCCATAGGATACTTACACAAATTATTTAAAAACTACGTTTGATAAATAAGTCAAGTCAAATATTTTTATTCGAATTAGGTTTGTTACTTCTTTCAAAAGTTACTCTACGCCATCGCTGCAACGAATCCTTACCGTGAGTGGAGAGAGAAGCACAGAGTACTGGAACCAGTGAACGAAGTTAGTATATTAGTTCATTGACTGGTATACTATGTTTTGGGAGAAAAACTGGCAAGAATGTGTGTATAATGTATCTATATCATGTATGTATGTTTTGCCTCTATTTATGTTCTATGATGTCAGTCGTAATATGAAATTTTTGTGAGTCTTGTAGTAGCAGACTCCAGCTCTAGTACATTTTATTCTCGTAAAGTAGAAGGGTCTTTTACAAACTTGCCAGGTGGTTGCTGTCCAAAGTGTCCAACTAAAATCAGTAGTGACGTATACTTTGCTTTTGATTTTTGTTGCAAAGTTGGAGAGTCAATTTAGAAACGTTTTCTCCCTTGGCGATAGCGGTAGCTTGCGGTAGGAGTTGACCCGTAGAAATCGCCTACATAGTCTATAGGAATCGTCAAGAAATCGTCTCTCTTTTTTTCTTGAATTTCAAATAAATAAACGCTTACACACTCATACCCCCCCCCCCCCCGCATTAGGTTTTTACCTGTATCGTGGGTGGCATGAACGACACGTATAAGACATCATAATAACATCCATGATTTATCTGTCACATAAATCTGCCCCGGCCGGGAATCGAACTCGGGACCCCTCGCTTCGCAGGCAGGGTCGCTACCAACTAGGCTACAGAGTCGTCGTCATTACTGTTTCTTATTTAATTTCACGTCCGTAGATTCTAACCCTTCAGCTGTATTCAGTCATTTTATGCAAGACTATCGCTTTAAAGATATATTAAGATTTCGAGTTATTTAACTCATAGAGGATCACTGGAGGATAGAGGTAAATGAGAACTGTCTTATATGGGGGAAAATTTGAAAAAGTCTAGCTAAAGACGGTTCTCCTTTACCTCTATCCTCCAGTGATCCTCCATGAGTTAAACAACTCGAAACCATAATACCTACTTATATCTTTAGAGACAAAGTCTTGCATAAAATGAGTGAATACAGCTGAAGGGTTAGAATCTATGGCTCCATGGTAGAATTTATACATATTTTATTAAAATTCTCTCACATACCTAATAAAGTGATGACATTGTTTATCTATATTAATATTAAAAAGAGGAAATATTTGATTGTTTGTTTGCATTGAATAGGTTCCGAAACTACTGAACCGATATGAATAATTCTTTCACTGTTGAGAAGCTACAATATCCCCGGGTGACATAGGCTATATTATATATGTATTTAAAAAAAATTAGGAATTTTTAATAAAACTCCAATAACGTAATCCAAGGTGTATAAAAAATAAAAAAAGAACCGAAGCAAAGCGAGGGCGGTTACTCGTGTTATAATATTATGATATTTGTTTACCACATTCAACTCCTCCATGTCGTCACAGTTGAAGGAGGGGGCGCATAGTTTCCGCTTCATGCGTGCCAGCGTGATGGTATACACCCACCTCGATTACAAGCCAATCATCTGGAAATAAAAACATAAGTATTTAAAGTTTCAGAGTCAATAAACACAAGATTACACCGATGCATTGCCACTGTTGCCAGACAGAAAAGACGCTTAACAACCATATTATTACTGGCTCTCCAGCACTGCGACCGGAACACGTAAACCCATTTCAAGGTCTATTTAAAAGATGGGCGGTATGTAGCTAGCCAGAAAGCGTAAGAGTTAAATAATAAATAAATAACACGTGTGGTGTCATAACACTTAGGACCCCACACTAGGATTTCCAGTATCATGAGTGTCATGGACAACACACAAAGTCAAGGACACACCAAGAAAGGGAACAGAAATTTAAACTCATCATTCAAACGGCCTTTTCTTGATGGTCATACTATCATGTCATCTGCTGCCTCGCTGGGACCGAACCCAAGACTCTTGGGGTAACCATAAAGTCAGATGGGTCGTCTAGTTGGATGGAAGTCAAATGGTTGGTTCAGAGCTCAGAGATCTTCAACCTGGAGCTTGAAACGACGCCATTGTTCACTAGAATGTACCAGAAGCAGATGAGTCTAGCAAGATCAATTCTCATACTTCCAAATCTTCCGATTAATTAGGTGGCTGCAACACATTAATGGCCTAATACTGAGAAGGAGTCTCTTCTCTTGAGGAAGCCTGACATAATCCACCACGCTGCTCTAGTGCGCATTGGTGGATAGGTTAGTGGACAATTCAAGTGTCGGAAGTTTTCATGCCTCCCTGAGGCAACCGACATGGCTATCAACGATTATCTAACGCTCATACGCTTAATTTTTTTTTTGCCAGTAGCGATAAAACATTCAACTACCTATTCTTTGGTTTCTATACTGTAAAGACGCAATTAGTCGAAATTCAACTACGGTCGATACAATACATACACAAATAGAACTGATTTATGGCTTGTCATTTACGAGTAAAGGTCTTATCCTTAAATCCGAGCCATTACACCCGTTTTCTATTGGACCCGTTCCAATATCGGGGTGAGTGACGCGACATCTGTGAATAATGATCAAAACTTTATCTTTGAAATGTTTAGTATCGCTGATCTCAGGTTTATCATTTTGATAAAAAATATAAACAAAAAAGAGAAGATTATGAGGACATAGACTATAAGAGTCATACGGAGGTCTTTCATTCTTGAAACTTTGCTAAGCAAGCATTTTATTTTCCAATTTCGCTTTTTTTTCTCTTTCTTGGCCGGCAACGCATCAGTGATGTCTTACATGTTGCTGATGTCCATGGACTATGATAGCCACTTACCATCAAGTGAGCTCGTTTGCCGGCATTTTTTAACCGACTTCAGAAAAGGAGGATGTATTCAATTCGACTGTATTTTTTTTATGTTTGTAACCTCAGAACTTTCTACAGGGTGAACCGATTTTGATGATTCTTTTTTTAATCAAAAGCTGGTGCTTGTCGTGTGGTCTCACTGCGAGATCTGACGAGTAGTTTTGAATTATCCCTAAGTTTGAAGTGACAAAAAATATTTTAAATATACTAAAACTTGTATACATCCACAACACCTCCTGTTTCGTCTCAGAAGAACTAGGTATTTATGTATGGAGAGTGGCTATGCTCCAACAATTCTATATTCGGAACTTGTATATAATATATTGTGGCAATGTCGAAAGCCTCTTTACTGTGATTTGGGTTTTGACCTTTTTGACTGCCGATTTCCGTCTATAGCGAAATACCACAATTATATGATTGATTTATGATAGTAAATATGACATAGTGCTATGCGTTGGGTGTGGTTGAAGAGTGGATCGGAGTGGAGTTAAAAGCGAAGTAGGATAGAAGGAGAGTAATGGGGAATGAAGGAGAAAGGCAAAGAGAAAATAGTAATTAAGTATAATCATATGATATATCCTCACCACAGTTACTTTTAGAGTAACGCCTGCTACTAAACGAAGTAGGTATATGTGGACAACATCTGATAATTAAATATTGATTTGTTTGTAGACATTGCTGTGGGCCAACTTTAGGAACCGAAATGGTCAATATGATTGTGGTAGCAATCGACAACATTTGATATAAGCCTTGTCATTGACGGTATCGATTCATTTATTTATTTACAGACGCGTTAATTAACATTCAACAAATGGCAACTAATAATGGTAGTAAAGTAATAGAATGTAATGGCAACTCCATTACATTATGCTGCGCCACAAAAAAATGTTGAGTTGTGGATGAAACCAATACAATTTAGAAACATATGAATACATCATCTGAACAAGTTTACTTGCATGTGCATAAAGACTTCCGACTCAAGGTGAACCAGTAACCCCTTGGAAATTTACTCTAATATCCTGTAGTGGTTTGGTTAATAAATGGTTTGAAGCCATATAAACTCAAATACGGGTCTTTCTTATCATCATTAAAACCATTTCCATTTAGCGATTAACTTGATTAATACCGCAGGGTATGGGTATTACACAAACATACGCCCTTAACCTCTACTTACTGTGAAGATTTATCTTTGAATTGAACTGAATATTATTAAGCTCCTAATCCCAAACTAATCCAACCTCGCTTTGCTTCGCGATATAAATCTTCCCGAATTACAATTGGTAAATTTTAGAAATAATTGTTTCTAACCCATTTTACGTTGAAGAAACAAAGAAGGAATTAAGTAGGATTATTGGGATTATGTAGGAGTATCGTATGACATTTATTTGAGTATTTTGTAATTAACTTTGCTACTATTATTTTTTAGTTTCTTTTACTATTATTTATTATCCCTTCCTTTTATTTATAGTACCACGAGTAACCGCCCTCGCTTTGCTTGGGTTTTCTTATTTTTTTACACCTTATTGGAGTTTTATTAAGGATCCCTAATTTTTTGAAAATATAATTATATAGCCTATGTTACTCGGGGATAGTATAGCTTCCCAACAGTGAAAGAATTTTTGAAATCGGTTCAGTAGTTTCGGAGCCTATTCAATGCAAACAAACAATCGAATCTTTCCTCTATATATATTAGTATAGATAATTATATCCCGACACGACTTATTACAGGCTCCAACTAGATTGAATTATACAGCTATAGATAAAAACCTCGGCCATTGGGTTGGGATCCGCAAAATGGTGCCCTATAGGATTGATATATCGGCTGTCATTTGAGGAGAATAGCGTTCTAATGGATCGGATGTGCCATCGGACAGGATGGCTTATCGCTGTGGAGGGTTGCCGGGAAATGGGCTCTGAAATCTGCCATCGTCATAGAAAATGGAGGTTATTACTCTCACCACGAAGGATCATTTTATTCGTGGCGTTCGTTTTGTTTGATGTCGTCTATGGGCACTGATAGATAAAATATAAGTCTCTAAAGACTCTTTCTCGTAATCAATGATATTTAAAAAATATAGATACATTATGCCCTCACAAATCAAACAAAAAATCTGTTCCGAAAAGAGCTACAACACACACGTTTATCTTTTGTTTCACTACACCAATCACATTGGTATAATACAGGAAGGCATTTTAACGCTGTATGTCAAATATCAAGCACTTCTGACAACAACAAAAGCGTGCGTATCGTCTTCTATTGACAGAGCGACTGGGTGTTTCCTTTTCTTATACCAGGTCCTCATTTTTCACGAAAACTGAAGAAAAAATATCACCACCAAAAATTGAAAAAAATGCACATTCCTGATATTCACCCGACTACGAGCAAAACGGTCAATTGCCTGTTCTTACGCTCTTCATCGTCGGCGCGCTAGTGACATATCTACCTCTTTTTTACATTATAATATTATTTCTCGTAATTTATTTAAATAGCCCTCAATCACATAATATCCTTAACATAAGCAGCATTTAGTGGGAACTTTAAATATAACTCTACGAAGTGCTTAAAAAAATTGCCTCCCCCTGTATGTAAACTGCTCACGGTAAAGTTAGTTAAATTTATATATAAACAGTCACTACCAGAAGAGCAGAAACAAACTTAGATTTAAACACTTCATTATTTATCTTTTATTAAATCCCTTATAAAATTTATTAGATAATTATATAGTATATTTTAATAGTTTTCTGATCCCGTGCGCCAAGCGTGATAATAATCACTATAGTTTAGCTTTATATGTATTCAATTTGTTAGAAAAAAAATTTACCTACCCCTAACTACTGCAGTTTATTATGTGTTTATGCATCATTCAACTTGATACCCAAGCATATGTACTTGGTTGATACCTTTGATAACTTATACGGAGCAGACATATGAGCGAGCTATTGTCACACAGGCCAGACTGAAAATCTGTGTCGCCTCGAACGACATAAGCCGAAGCTGGACCACTTCCAAGGACTTGCTGCAGCACAGACTTCATTTATATTACTACTAGCTGACCCGGCGAACTTCGTATCGTTAGCCGTTACAGTTTCTGTGTGCTCCTCCCTCTCCCGCTCCCGCTCCCGCTCCCAAGTAAAAAAAAGAGTCATAAAAGACGCTAATAATAATAACTAATAGCTATCTATCAACTACACATAACAAAATTTTACATTATCCCGCAGGAACAGATCTATTTTCCGGGATAAAAAGTATCCTATATCCATCCCCGAGCTTTATTTTATATCTGTATAAATAACTAATCTATCAACTACATTATAACAAAAATTTACCTTATCCCACAGGAAAGGGTCTATTTTCCGGGATAAAAAGTATCCTATGTTCGTCTCCTGATTCTAAGCTACCTCCCCACCAATTTTCAGCCAAATCGGTTCAGCCGTTCTTGAGTTATAAATAGTGTAACAAACACGACTTTCTTTTATATATATAGATTTTTTAAGATTAACGGTCTTACGCCCTTATTAATAAAGGCTTAATAAACTTATTTTTGAAGCGCTCATAGCCCGCCGGCTTACGTCGATCCTAAGCGATCGACAAAGTTAAGCAACAGTGGGCCCGGTCGGTAGTTGGATGGGTGATCGTTAGTGGCAAAAATTTCTTGAGCGCTTCCGTGCTTCGGAGGACACGTAAAGCCGTCGGTCCCGGTTGTTTTCGTAAGATAACAGTCGTTAAGCCATGTTGGAGGCCCTCGGGCGGCATGAAAACTTCCGACAATTGGGTTGGGCACTAACCCCTCCACCAATCCGCACTGGAGCAGCGTGGTGGAGTATGCTCTAGGTCTCCTCAAGAGAAGAGGACCCGTGCTTAGTAGTGGGCCGTTAATGGGTTGAAGCCAATAAACTTATTTTAGTTAAGTTGCACTGTTGCAATAAAATTTATCGTTTTTCTTAAGTCACAAAGAGACGCATTTTACAAGCCTTCTATATCTTCGCTTGTTTTTATGAATAAGGGGGTGAGACTCATATGTTTGTTTTATTTGTTTGTTTGTGCTTTGCCTTCGAATAAATTGTTTTTCTTTCTTTCTTTCAATCGGCAGTTTTGCTGGCCCTCATCGAACTCTATTTTGTTGAGAAGAGTCAAAAAGGAGAGGTTCGAGAGTTTGAAAATGGTTATTTGATAAAATTTTAATTATTATGCTTGGTGAAGCGTTCAATCGGTACGTTACGAGTCTCGCCCGTATACTTCTTTGGGGTAAATGTTAAATCTTTAAACTTATTTAAAAAAAATATTGGCTTCAACCGCTAAAGAACACGATTTATGTAAAGCTAGTAATATAATAATGTAAAATTCCAATGGTTTCTAGTCGACTCGAAGTGGTGTTGATGTCGAGGTAATGTGGGAGACCTTCAAAGTACAGTAATTGAGCGGGTTTAATATACCTACAAAGTAACTTACACTTGGTATGTTAGGTTATGTTCAGTAATCAGATTCGTAATTTTATTTAGACTATAAGCTTTTACCACATGAACTGTCATTAGTTACAGTATGTGATTATACATTAAAGTTCATTATAAGTAGATAATACCCGGATGAACTTTGCTTGATATTTTCTTGATGATCTTTGCTTGATATTTTGTTTTTTGGCAATTATATTTAGATGTTGCTTAACAACTCCATCTACTGAAGTAGCTTTAATGTTGCTACTCGCCAGTAGATATCAGGAAGAGTCTATTGTAGCAATTTTTCATTGCCTGAAAATACGGATAAAACGACATTTTATAAAAATGAATCCTAGCTAGATCGATTTATCGTCCCTGAAACCCCCTGCATACTAAATTAGGTACATGAAAATCGTTGGAGCCATTTCTGAAACTCAGATTATATGTACATATATATGTATACAAGAATTGCTAGTTTAGATACCTATACCTAACTGAAATCTGACGTTTTGATATGAAGAATATTTATTATTGTTTTGCTTTATCCGTTGACAACAATTTTTATACAATACAGCAGTTCTCATTGGTTTAGAATAGGTTTTATCCGTTTAAGAGCTACAGCCACAGACATACAGATACATTCAGTCACACGTTTACGCTTCCGGCCTACGTCAGACTTTTTGTAGGACAGATAATCGGGCCGATTTTTCCTGCCATATTATTTCTGAAAGACTCTTTGTAGGACGTGTGCGTTGCACTATTGCTATCAGTACGTTCTATTTTTCTCCTACAAAAAATCGGTCACCGATTATCGGACGTGGGCAGGAAGCATTAACACACAGCAAACATTTTTGCGCGGAGTCAATAAAAAGTCAATAAAATAAAGGTCGATGCACACGTAACGTGTTTTTACCCGGACGGGACGGGACGTGAAGTTTTGGAAACATCGTTTCATAGAAAATGTAAACGATAGCGCATACGCCACGGAGGCACGGACGGGACGGGAACGGGGCACGCACGTATATTTATGCCCCATCCACGTCCCGTCCCCGTCCCGTCCACGTTACGTATGCAGCGACCTTAAGATAATTTAGACTCAGGGACTTCCAACTATCCCACGCGTCATTACCCTCTATGAAGGGTATGCTCATAAAATGTAACTTTTCAAGAGATAAAACGAAACACTAACGATTGCAATAAAAACAATTTCTAGGGCTATTATCTTGAAAATTGTTACGTCGCTCCTATCTCATATTTTGTCAATGTCGACATCATGAAATGAAACAACAAAAAAATTTAACTGGTTCCGTCAAAATAGATTTTCAGATAGGCTTCCGTCCAATAAGTAATTGTATTGTAAATGTATTGGATATATCTCGAAAGTTACCCTTTTTTGTGGAAAGTGGAGAACTTTTCCTTCGAAATATATGTACCTTTCTGTAATCTATTTTATTCGAACCGAATATCCTCACTTCGCCTTGGGGGAACAATTTGTATTTAGATATAGCATACGATAGAACAATCCAGAGTTGGCTTTATTCACTTTTGTGAGATGTTTGAAAAATTTCTTAGGTTTTTCAATAATGTATACTAATATTATAAAGTTGAAGAGTTTGTTTGTTTGGTTGAACGCGCTAATCTCAGGAACTACGGGTTCGAATTGAAAAATTCTTTTCGTGTTTGATAGTCCATTTACCGAGGAAAGCTTTAGGCTATATAACATCATATATTTTAGTAGTCTGTTTTTTCAACAAAATAACGCGGGTAAAACCGCGTGGCACAGCTAGTTTGTAAATAAAATACATTAAACAAATAGTTGCTAAGTAGTTCAAAAGATGTTTAATTGTTGTTTACCCAATGTACCGTTTTTCGATGTAGATGCAAGATTTTACTTATAATAATGTAGGTAACAATAACAATAAATATAACTTGGTAATTTATAAGAATATAAGAATAAGTATAATTTATCATCTATTATCGTGAGTTAGACCTTATACGCATTATACAATACTTATGATACTAATAATATATACCTTTTTTCCGTTCATGTGACTATATTATAAACGAGTAACCACCCTCGCTTTGCTTCGGTTTTCTTATTTTTTTACAACTTGGGTTACATTATTGGACTTTTATTAAGGATCCCTAATTTTTTTTTGAAAATATAATATAGCCTATGTTACTCGGGGATAGTGTAGCTCCCCAACAGTGAAAGAATTTTTCAAATCGGTTCAGTAGTTTTGGAGCCTATTCAATGCAAACAAAAAATCAAATCTTTCCTCTTTATATATTAGTATAGATAATATAATATTCGTACGTGGTCCTAAAAATATTCGTCATTGAAGTTCAATACTTCCATGACGAATATTTCCAGTAGAACAAGCAGCCAAGCGGCCAGGACTTGACGTAATTGTTTTAAATAAATTACGTTCCGTCGGGTTGGCAGCTGACGTTTATATTTTGCGACCTCGTAATTTTCGAGGGTGCTCCGACGAAGACAAAGACTTAATTGGGAAAAAATATGTTAATCACGTAAACTCCGGTGAAGTAAGTCTGGAATTTTGAACAAAGCAGCTGTTGCTAGCTACCGACCGTTTTAGTTGACCTTAAATAAATGTAATAAACATTTTCCATTAGTATTAAGTTAGTGTCTACTTTGCAACAATCCGCGGGTAACATGTATGATGGTATTATACTTTAAGACATGCGTGGCACACCTCCCTCCCTCCCTTAACAGAAACATGCACTACAATAATTAAAAGTATATACCTACATACATCACATCTCCTTTTACCATCAGGTAGGATCGTGGTCAAGCATTAACTTATTTGTGTAAAAAAATAGATATTCTACTATCTAGTATTACCTAGTTCTTTAATGATTTTAAATATTTTAATTAACGAATGTGAATATAACGATTTTGAGACGAAACACCTTACATATTATATTGGTAGATGTAGAAATTAGGGTATATAGTTTTAATTCACGACAATGTCAACAAGGGTTTTAAATCTTGAAAATAATTAAATGAGGACACGTGAATCCTTCACAGTCGATATTTACAATGAATCTCTAAAGATGTAATATTAATTTATGATAATTAATAAAAACATAAAATACAATAACAGATCGGGAAATTCGGGAAGTGTTAAGCAGTATATTATTATTTGTGATCAATTTCAAATTTAACAATGTTACACCCTTTCAACAACGTTTCAGATTAACGTCTCATGTTATTTCTACATGTAAATAGTGTTGTAAAAAGTTTTACCTCGTTTACCAAGCGGTACCTCGTTTACCAAGCGGTACCTCGTTTACCAAGCGGTACCTCGTTTCAGTGTTCAAGTCTGTTGGTTTTATCGCGTAGCTACAAATCATTTCTGATAGAAAAACTTCGTTTAATATCCCGAAGAGATACAAAGTTATGAATAAATGGATCTCGCACCTGAGTTGATATTTTATATCAGTTTTCTTGGATTTTTCTTGGAAATTCTATTTATAGAAAAATCAATTTTAGTGGATTTTCACAACGGTTATATCCCTAATTGGCAATAGAAAATGATGGAGGAGTTAAAAGTTGGATATATGACCACATATTATCGTGGCGATCTTCTACCTCAGTTAGGGTCAAAGAATAACTTCTTTTCGACTTAAAAATAAATAATGCTACACTCTCAGCCCCATATTAGGATTCCCTGTGTTGTGGGTGCCATCGATAATAAAAACTTAAAAAAATTCAACCTCGCTGTTGTACATTGAAGCTAGCTATAGCTTGGTTCCTTTTTTAGACGCACGCTGGGCATCGCCACCTATGTAAATCCCGATAAACGCTCATTTTAATGTTAACAGTGATTTTTTAAGGTTGCGATTTGAGAGAGCAAGTTATCTTGTTATTTCATGCATTGGATTAACTCTTGTTAAAATAGAATGATAATGATATGGCACATATCTATCTACGTAATTTAATTAGGGGCGCAGTCAATGAAATAGATGAGAATCATTATTATATTGTTTACGTACGAATGAGCCAGGTTTTCGAGAAATTTCTGTAGGGAATCTCTAGGTACTTGTTCGCTCGGTTTCCGTGAAGCCCGACTGGCTAACTATAATCCCATTGCTTGAGTGAGCCGCTGAACGACCCGAGTTTCAGCTGTGGGATTGAGAGCCAGTATTTACTTTCTTTCGTGGTACTTCGTTCTCAAACGAAACATCCATTTTATTTAATGTTTTTATTCAAAATGAGCTGTGCCCCGCGCTAATTTGTGGAAAAAGTAACAACTAAAGTATATGATATTATATACCCTGTAGCCTTCCTCGGTAAATGAACTATCAAATACAAAAATAATTTTCCAATTCGAACCAGTAATTCATGAGATTAGCGGGTTCTACTAAACAAACTCTTCAGCTTTTTAATATTAGTATAGATTGGCTTAGTTTACAAACTCTTTTTGAAAGTCAAATAACGCTATTGCTTCAACAAAGCCGTACTGTGAGTGTACGCGGGAGAAGAAGCAGCAAGAAACTACCGAGGTTATTTATTCCTACTCACAGTTACAGATAGTACTTTACCACACATATAGCCACAGACTAGCTGACCCGGCGAACTTCGTATCGCCTAACAAACTATTTTTTTTTTCTAAAATAAAAGTAGTCTAAGTTACTCCCTGTTACATCAGCTAACTGCTAGTGAAAGTCCCGTCAAAATCGGTCCAGCCATTTCAGAGATTAGCCGGAACAAACAGACAGACACACAGACCGACAGACAGACAGACAAAAATTGTAAAAAATGTTGTTTTAGTATATGTACCGTGTATACATCCAAATGCATTTAGTAAAGAGCGGTTATTTCAATATTACAAACAGACAATTTATTTTATAACAACAATTTTATTTATTTGTATAGAGTATAGATAGCACATTACCTTACTATGTTTATTTCTAAAACTCATCGATGATGTCTTCTACGTTACTCTTACTGGTGCCCTTGGTGACTGAGACCACTTGCAATTGGCATCAAATAATCTTAAATTAAAATTTCAAACCCCCGACCACAGACGTAAAAAAAAGACGGACGTAATCCCAAGAACAAATTCAGTGAAGCACCCATAGGAATACCAACTCTGTATTCGTACAAGTACACACACCCACACATTGACACCATACGGCTACGACATTGACACCATCGCGAATCAAAAATTACAAAATTACGCACACATGGTAAGCGAGCTGTCAGCTGTCAGCTTCACTTTCGATTAGACAAGGTTACGTCTGTTCTTTTTTTATGTCCGTGCCCCCGACATGTTTATTTATACTAAACATAGTCACCTTTCAAACAAAAAAACTAGATTAAAATCGGTTCATCCGTTTGGCAACTACGATGCCACATACAAACATACAGATCCACAGATACACAGATACACAGACATGTTAAACTTATAACATCCCTCTCTTTTCGTCGGTGGTTAAAAACCATTCCTAACATAAATAAAATTGGTACAGCTTGGATAAATAAATACGATTTTGTTTGCATCAAATCAGAGCTTTGAAATAACTATAAAAGTGGCTTCAAAGACTTGGGCACTGACGAAAACTAAACTTTATCGTAAATATAAACGTTGAAAGATATTTTGCACTCCAGTCTAAACATTAAAACGCCACAACTGATGTTTATTTTGTAAACGTGTTCAAATATTGTAATTTGGAGATGTTTTCTTAAGTATTATGAATACTTTTAAATAATGTTTTATTTTAAACGTTTTCCTCATAACGTTAGCCATTTTATCCATGAGATTAAAATTTTCTTTGTGCGAACTTACGTATTTCATTTGGAATTTCTCATTTATCCGATAAAAATTGTGATGTAATCACGATTACATCATGATTTTAACCGACTTCAAAAAAGGAGGTTCTAAATATGACTGTTTTTTTTCGTGTTTTTTTTTAAATGTGTTACCTCATAACCTTTTACTGGGTGTAGCGATTTTGATGATTCTTTTTATATTCGAAAGCTGGTGCTTCTCATGTGGTCCCGTTTAAATTAAAGTTACTTTTTGTTAATAATTATTTCATTAGAAGTGGTGAACATTGCTAACGTTATGTAGTTCAGAAAAACATTAATTTATACAGTACAATTTGTAAGTCTTATTATTCCAAATGTAATATGATCGCAATACAAACGATTGCCTCAGTATCGACCTTACACATTGTATTAAATTACATTTAGATGGGATTTTTGTAGCCGCAGGCCCCAGGTATACAAATAAAAAACAGTCAAGTCCGTGTCGGGCCACGCGCACTGTAGGTTTCGAAAGTTGTGTGCTAGTGATTTCTAATTGAATAGAAAAATGGTCTTTGCAGACCCGTAATATTTTTGGGAGACCTTTTCAACGATACCCTTCACTGTGGGGTAGACGTGAAAAAATAAATTATCCCTACTTTGCCTGTAGGGTATTTTTTAATATTTTACTCTACCACTTTGTTGACATAATAAATATATATGTTACCGGAAATCTGCATAAACCAGTATTCTATACAATACCTAGGCAATGTATAGAATATTTAAAACGTTCAGGTAACGTTTGGAATATTATTTATTTCATACTTCGCCCAGGCATTCTATACAATACTCCATGCGAAGTTGGTAATGTGTGTAAAAGACGGTTCTCTGCCTTTTCGCCGAAAATTGTTTGGCCGATTATCACTTGCCAACTAACGTTTCGCAGAATTTTATTTCACCGAATAATCATTTGCCAACTTATCACATAATTTTTTTTTATTTCCCATCCTAACAGTTGCGAACTGTACGTTTGGTCTGCCTTTTATAATGACACTTTTCAAAAGGCCAACTTTCAAGTAGCGAATGTTTCAGTTAGAGTAATATTCATTTAGTTGTATATTGTTTATAAACCTATGTTTGTAAAGCGGTTCTTGTTATCTTCCGGTGACATATGCATTTTTAGGGAGAATTTAGGGGTTTTTGATACACAAACATGCTTCCAAACGTCTCCGGCACTGCGGGAAGTGCAGCCCCTCCGCCCTTGCGTAACAAACTGCAGGCACTCCATGCTCGCCTACATGTTGCATACAATTTTTAAAATTTTTCTATTCTTGAAATCTCAAGAAAATCCGTTTCCATTCCTGTCTGAAGTTGAAGCTGCCCTGTATTTTTAGAATTTAATTTCAAAAATGCATTTAAAATGCAAATACAACGTTTGTGCATTTAATTCGCCTGAACTTAATCTTTTTAAACTAGACCAAATTTTCTTGTGTTTCAGTGATAATGAAATGGATTTTCTAAAAGACAAAAGATAGAAGGAAAAGTTCTTTATTATTTAGTCGAAGAGGTGGCGAAAGAAACCTGTTAGCTCAACTTTGAAACTAGTATACTTTTAATAATCTCTTTATTAATTACACATTTCTAACGAAACAAACCACAAACTACTTTTTTAATGGAAATAGCCGGCAAACGAGCTGACAATCAACCTGATGGTAAGTGGCTATCGTTGCCGATGGACATCAGCAACACCAGAGGCATCACTGATGCGTTGCCGGCCAAGAAAGAGAGAAGAAAGGGAAAGAAAGGTTACGAGTATATTATCATTGGTTACATTCATTTTGGACTAAGTAATTAATATTAATGAACTTCAGTAATTAATCAAAACTATAATGCTGTTCTTGTGTAGAACTGTTCACTTTTCTCGCAGAAAAGGTAATATATTTTACTTGAAGTAATTACACAAGTTCCAACTTTCATCTCACTAGCAAAGTTCTACTCTTGGTTATTTACTGAATGAGTCCGGCGTTACAGACCTTTACTGCAATGTTTGACTTGGTCGTTAACATTGTAATACTTTAACATAAAAATAAAATAAAAATAGCTTTTATTCTACCACAATTTCGATAATGAGTTCACAATACGATTTGATGTTAGTTAAGTATATATTTCAAGATTCATATTAAATACCATGCCATTCGAAAAATTTTAGTTATATAAATACTTTTTTTTTTGTTAGTATGTTTATTTAATTATCTATTTATATGATTGTTTCATATGCAGTGTTTGTATTTATTTATTATATTGTGGAAGTCACCTCAGTAACGTAGTTTCCTCCAGGTTTCCTCCAGGTTTCTCTATCTCTAGCCAGTCTTATCCAGTTTGGTCCACATTTTTCTTTAAACACGTCCTCCCACCTTTTCCTTGGTCTTCCTCTAATTCTTTGTCCATCTCTAGGTATCCATTCAGTTATTCTCTTTGTCTATCTATCATTTGTCATTCGGCACACATGACCCGCCCATTTCCATTTCATGTTTGTTATATTTTTGATTGATTACATCAATTATTTTCGTTTTCCTTCGTTTGGTTATATTTTTTTACTTTGTCAGATATTCTAATATTCAGCATACTTCTCTCTATTTTGCATTGGTGTACGGCTAGTTTGTTTTCATCTTTTTTACGCAGGGACCATAATTTGACAACCATAATAATATGTGATCCATGGCAGGATTACTGTACTGCAATTTCTTTTTTATTATTATATTTATGTCTTAATTTTTCATAATTTCTTTTAAATTCCAGTATTTTTCCAGGAAATTGCAATTCGTCTGTTTATTTCATTTTCTGTTTGGTCGTTGAATGAAATTGATTGACCCAGATAGATATATTCTGCAAGTTCTGCAACATATTCTAAGCTTTCCCCATATATTTAATAGATTGTTTGCTACCATTGGTTAGATTTTTTTTAGTAGCATTTATTGATAAACCGACTTCTTGATTCCCCGTTGCTAATTCATTAATCCTCCAACTCCTACAATAACTCCACCAATCCGCACTGGAGCAGCGTGGTGGAGTATGCTCTAGCCCTCCTGAAGAGGAGAGACCTGTGCCCAGTAGTGGCCCATTAATGGGTTGAAGCCAATTCATTAATCATTTTTTCCAACTGTGTACTCTCTTCGGCGAATATAGCAATGTCGTCCGCGAATCGCAGGTGGCTTATATGTTGTCCATTTATTTTCAATCCTTGAACCTCCCAGTTAATTTTCCTTAATACCATCTCGAGTACTGCCGAAAATATTTTAGGTGAGAGAGGGCCACCTTGTCTTACAACTTTTATTGTTGGAAACTCTGGTCCGTCTGTCTCCAATCGTATTCTAGCCCAAATTTTTGAATATACAATGTAATTTACATCGATATTTTGTTGTATTAAGGCATCCCATAAGGCGGAGTAATGTAGAGAATCGAAAGCCTGTATATAATCTATGTAACATATGTAAGAGTCACGGTTCCGTGGTATAGAGTCTTGCCATACTCTATGTATTTTTGGATCAATTGTGTCACTACATGGATGTGATCAATTTCTTCGGAATAGAGCTTGTTCACATGGCTGGTTCTCGTCTAAAGTTTTGGAGATTCTATTCAGTATGATCTTCGAGAAAACTTTGTAGATGTTACTCAAACTAATAGGCCGGCAGTTATTCAAGTTCAGTGATATTTAAATTCAGTTATTCAAGTTCAAGAGCAGTGATAGCCTAGTGGTTAGAACGTTGGACTCCCGAACGCAGGGGCTCGAGTTCAAATCCTGGCACGCACCCCTAATTTTCAAATATTATGTGCTTATTACAAGTTAATTATCACTTGCTTCGGTGAAGGAAAACATGGTGAGCGTGCACTTGGCCAACGTGGTAGACTAAGGCCTGTACCCCTCATATTGTGAGAGGAGACCCCGAGCCTAGCAGTGGAATGTAATCGTATAGGTTGTTGCTTTGCTTTGCTTTTGTTTTTATTCAAGTTGGCTCTATCCCTTTTCTTATATCGTAGAGTCTTTATGGATATGGACAATTGGCTTGGAATAATTCCTTTTTCCAGTATGTTGTTAAAAATAATTTATAGAGGTCTTTGTAGAGTTCCTGATATAATTTTCAGTAGTCTGTTAGTTATATTGTCTTCCCCCGGTGATTGTAATACTTTACTGTGTTTAAAATTGTATGGATGAACCCTAGTAGCAAAAATTTCATGAGCGTTTCCGTGCTTCAGAGGACACATAAAGACATTAGTCCAAGCTGCTATCGTAACATTACAGTCGTTAAGCCATTAATATCCTTATTATTACTGGTGGAATAGATTTTTTTTCATTGTGCCTTAGGTGAACAGAAAGCCAGCCCAGGAAGTAGTCTATTAGAGTCCATTAGATTATGTCATTCAACCTTTACATAATGTACACAACTCAAACGGATATACAAACGGTAAATAAGCCAGCTAATTAAGTATTCCAGGTGTGCCTCTTTGCAGAATTACTAATAGTTGGAGGTCGGCACTAATTAGCTAATGGTTCCAGCGAACTATTTATAGGTAGTTAGACCACCACCTTATTTAAGATATAGCTAACAGTGATATACCGTCATGCTCCGTTAGTCAATTATGTAGTAATTCAGGTTTCAATACTAACTGATATATAATATTGTATTGAGTATAGTACATTGTATAGTATTGTATAGTAGCAATTTTAAAACATTTGGTTTTAACCCAATAATACCCGAGGCCCTCCGACATGGCTTAACGACTGTTATCTAATGATAACAACCGGGACCGACGGCTTTATGTGCCCTCCGAAGCACGGAAACGCTCAAGAAATTTTTGCCACTAGCGGTCACCCATCCAACTACCGACCGCGCCCGCTGTTGTTCAAAAACATCTATTTATCCGTAATCCCTGGATGAGTCAGTGAGTAAAAACATAACAATTTTTGTGACTCTTGACAATTGCTATTCAGTTAAAAAAAATAATAAATACCATATTATCATTATCTTCGCTGAGCGTGCAAAGCCGCGTAAGAGCTTTTTGCAATACCGCGTATCGACAAAAGGGGCCAAATTGAAATATGACGCCAACAGATCCCTGAAGGGGATTCGCTTATGCCAGATTTAATTTCATCACAAAAGCAGAAAGCAGTTTCAGAGTCAAAATTAATTCATTTATTATGGGATAATGTTCGATAGAGGTAGCGTGAATCATTAATCTATTTATAGAAGACATTGCCTAAAAATGATTCATTAATTTAATCTATTCTCAATGGAAGTTCTACCAATAAATAAATCTATGAATCAGCACAACTTAAGGAATGTGCATGAAAATCGTATGATAAAATCTTCTAATCGATTGTTAGAATAATTTTAGTTTACATTTCACAGCATGGACAAAAAGGAAAAATAAAAAACCGGGCAAGTGCGTGTCAGGCCACGCGCAATGTAGAGTTCCCAAGTAGTAAGTTTAGGGACTATTACTCATTAACTACTTTTGCTTACATAGCCGTATTAGTTTTCCTTGTTAATTCATCATACAACCTATTTTTGAGAATTTTTTCACTTCTCCAACTCCAACCGTTTAGCCGGCAGGGGGGAGGGACACTTGACTCTAACCAAAATTAGCACTTTAAAGTCAAATATTTCGCAAACGTACCCCTAATTCCAAAAATGGTCTTGAAGACCCATAATATTTTTGAAAGATCTTTTCAAGATACCCCACACTATAGGGTACGCGACACGTTACCTGTAGGGGAGGTACGCAGAAAAAAAATGTTTTTCAACATTTTATTCTACGATTCTGGAGTTTTGATAAATATGTATATCCATGCCAAATTACAGCTTTCTAGCACTAATGGTCTCGGCGCTTTGCTTCGGACTGACGGACGGACGGACAGACGGACAGACGGACGAACGAACATGACGAAACTATAAGTGTTCTTACTTCGGAACCCTAAAAATAGAACACAGGTCGCCTTTCTATTGTTTCGAGTCACGCGTGTTGTCCTTGTTTTATTCTCAAACCACGACTCTCACGACCTAGCCTTTATTACGAAACAAACCTATAATAATCGTTTGAAGTAAGTCATAATTTTATTTTACAGTTCGCAACATGGACAAACAGAAGAAACTAAAATGGAACACTAGTCGGCTTTCTATCGTATCGAGTCCCGCGTGTTGTTTTACTGTTCCAGTACTATTGAGCGGATTTCGCTGGCTAGGATTGCCTGGCTTAGTATGGATTACTTCGCCTACTGTGCGGATATTGACGACATATGTTTTAACGTATCGTGATTTTTATTATATTTTTAGGCGAGCGAAATCCTGAAAGGTTAAAAACATACTCACTATTTCTTTTCTCTAGTAACGTACTACATTATAAAAGGGTGTATTTAGTATCCAAACTTTGAGCTTCTTTATGTTATCGAATTTGTAGTAGATGTTGTTAGTTGTACACTACTAATGGTCTTTATCTATTTGTAAAATAAGTATAAAGAACGTATGATGCGTCGCTATTATAATCGCATTACATTGTCGACGTAGTCCTGGAAGACAATTATGTCCGGTATTTTGCTTGCGACTCAAACTGAAATGATGAAATCCGTCGACATAAGAATAACTGACATAGCTCGTAGGCGTTTCTGATTCTGATTGGCAACGGGCTAGCCAGTTTTACGGACTAATAAATATCTACGGACGGAGTAAGTTCTTCGGAAAACCAAGTCTAAGAAATATAATTTGTAAGATTTTTTATTTCGTTGTGATTTGAGTAATGCCTTTAGAATGTGGATTTGAATTGGAGCGTCATGTAAGAATGTATAAAAATTCTACTTCCTTTTGTTTGAGGCCGCAAGCCTCGAAAAGTATTTGATGAATTGTTTGGAAATTTTTAATATGGGAATGGGATGTTATATAAACGGTTTGGATAGGCTTAATATTTGGCATAGTTGCTACGGCTGACTGTGGTGACAGCCTCCGACGTGACGTGATTTGAAGACTTTTTAATGTAATGATAGCAGTCTATTTCGACGATTATCGTCTCGTACTAAAAATCTAAATTGTTTACGGTATAACTATTATGTAGTCACAAGCGGAGGATAGATTGAAGAACAAGTTACAAATTTTACTATGATACGGTTGCTCAGGATATTTATTTTGGACGCCAATATAAATAAATATCGGCGTAGAAAATTAATATCTTAAGACCCGTGTAAAGTCCATGATGAGTTAAGTTTAAAATCATGTCTTACAAGTTACTAAATTCAATGAACACAAGTCACGGTATCACAGATGAGAAGTGCACTTTAGTGCACTTTTATTCTTTTCGACATTGTTGGTTTTTCATCTCTTCCCGTAAACGTTTCCATTTCGTCGCTTCTTACTAAACTTTTCTCATGTTCCCGTCACTTTCATACTTTTAAATTTCGACATGAATATTTCACAAATGGAAACATTTTTGAATTTCATTTGTGGTGCCAAAACTTTTGTAAAATTTCTCTTTGAAACTTTTATTGGATACGAGCAGAAATATTCATAATATTCTTTTAATAATATTGATATCTATTTTTAAAATTGTTATTTTAATTTTATTATTTCTTTGTAATATGGACTTTCCTCTTTCTCTTCCTCTTTATAATATTAGAAGTTACAAAGACAGTTGTTAGATTTGATTGCGAAATTTTCATCCACGTTCCTCTATACCCAAACCCTTGTGAATCTCGTAACAACATGGACCAAACATTGGCCAAGTTTGAAAGAATTCTAACCGCTCATTTACACGCGCGTGTCACGGACCGTCTCGTGGCGCGTCCGTAAGCCACGCCCCCTACGCGCGTGTGAACACCACGCGAGCGCTCGCGCGAGCCCCTTTGGCGCGCGCGTACAAAAATTACAAAACCGCTCCCGACGCGAGCCCTGCGAGCGCGAGACGCGCCGCGGTCTGGTCCGCGAGCGCCCTGTTCACACGCGCGCGTATGCGCGCGTCTCGCGGATTGTCTCGTGGCTCGCGCGCGCGTGTAAATGGGGTATAACAATATGAGATTCACGGATCGGACGAAATTGTGGCCAACCGAAAGAACAAAGCGCGCAATGTACAGAGCTCGCGAGTTTCATTTGTTTTTATAGTTTTCACCACTTTGTTCGACTTTCAAAACAAAAATACGAAGTTTTATTCTATTCCTCATAACTTTAGTATCAGTATTTCTGTTCTCGGTCTGGGCGTGTGTTCTTGTCTTTGTATGTTGTCCATGGCACTCATAGCATAGGGAATTCCAGTGTGGGGCATGGGCGTGTAACATTGAAATAAATAATAGTAAAAAAAACTAAAAAACACGCTTTTATAGAAAATCCAACTAAAAAATAGAAAATAAATTTCAATTAAGAATCGTGTAAAACTTATAAAAGCGTGAGGTTCATGGTGTCAATGAGTAGAAGGGATAATCTATACTAATAATTATAAAGAGGAAAGATTTGATTTTTTGTTTGCATTGAATAGGCTCCGAAACTACTGAACCGATTTGAAAAATTCTTTCACTGTTGGGAAGCTACACTATCCCCGAGTAACATAGGCTATATTATATTTTCAAAAAAATTAGGGATCCGTAAAAAAACTCCAATAATGTAACCCAAGGTGTAAAAAATAAGAAAACCGAAGCAAAGCGAGGGCGGTTACTCGTATCTTAATAAAAAGCAACCCACCCTTTTTTTACAATTACACGATTTTTAATTCTCTATTTTCTACTATTTAGTTGGATTTCCTATAAAAACGAGTTTTTTACTTTTTTTTAAACTAGATATTATTTGTTTTTTTCATTTTTAAGTTTCATTTTTTGAAATGGTTTTTTTTTTTTCTTTCTTTCTTTTTTCTTTAAATATTGAATTGTCATCGGTCCTCGATAAGTCTACGAAGTTTGAAAGCTTGACCGTTAGAAGTGGGTCAAAATCAAGTCCAAAGGAGTCGGTTACAATTTACAAACATACAGGTGAAGCTAATATAAAGCGTGTAAAAAAAGAAATACTTAAGCAGTAATTGTGCCAGTGCAAGACCAGCGTGTATTAATATACTAGCTGACCCGGCGAACTTCGTACCGCCTAACAAACAATTTTTTTTCTAAAATAAAAGTAGCCTAAGTTACTTGTTACATCAGCTATCTGCCAGTGAAAGTCCCGTCAAAATCGGTCCAGCCATTTCAGAGATTAGCTGGAACAAACAGACAGACACACAGACAGACAAAAATTGTAAAAAATGTTGTTTTGGTATATGTACCGTACATACATCCAAATGCACTTAGTAAAAAGCGGTTATTTTAATATTACAAACAGACACTCCAATTTTATTTATTTGTATAGATGTATAGATTCCAGGCTAAAAGACCCATTTGGTAGTGGAACCGTGTGTTACCTCTTCTGTAGTAGAACGCTAATAGTAATTTATTAGCCTGCACTGTGAGAGGTACTGAAATCTCTAATCTAACGTCGCATTGATAAACCCTGCAATTTACCGCTAATAGATTTACCTTTGTGATACAGGCGAGCTCTACCGGCTCGATGGATAAAGAAAGACCATTAATGTCCCTTAATGGCTCGTTCGAAACGACACTCGATCCAATTGAACGAACCATGTGAGTGAAGTAATTATAGTCGTCTATTTAACAGACCGAAGACATAAAAAACTCATTCGATTGAGTAAAAATTGCTACCTGAAAAGGTAACTGTACCAGTATATATATTTTTCAGGTTTTAAACGTTTTTAGGTTTAAAGGAGGTATTCAATTCGACTGTATTTTTTTTATGTTTGTTACCTCGGAACTTTCGACTTAGTGAACCGATTTTGATGATTTTTTCTTTAATCGAAAGCTGGTGCTTGTCATCTAGTCTCACTTAAATTTTAACTAGATATGACTAGTGGTTTTTGAGTAATTTTGAAGTCGGTTATTTTTTTCTTATTAAAATTCAGATTATTATGTAGCTAGCCGACAAACGAACTGAGAGTCAATCTAATGGTTAGTAACCACCATCGCCAATGTACATCAGCAACACCAAAGGTATCACCGATGTGCTGCCAATGAAGAGAAAGAAAGAAGCTCCCAAGCCTTCATCCGGAACACGCACATCCACACACACCATCAAGCGGGCTAATTTCTGTCGCCTCTTACGACACCCTATTATATCGACATGGGATTGGGGTCAGTTTTGTAAGCAGCCCCAATAATGGGTCTTGAGGACAACCTGATGATAACTGGTTAGCATGAATCATAGATTACCAAAGTAATTACGGACGCATTACTGTCTGAGGATTTAAGAAATATACAGGAAGTTGTTTGGTTTCATGGCCCACCAATCTATAAAAGACGTGAAAAATTTCACGATAGTTTACCTTACACTCCAAAAAATATGTATAATACTGGAGATCGATTGATATGCCCCGTAAAACATTTACCTACGTAAATTCAATTTTTCCATCTTTTTATTCACAGCTTACAATAGAACTTTCAACAATAAAAGGATATTTATTTCTAGTATAAATACAGTCGTCGTGAGAGTTGGTAACAAAGAGCGATATCGGTTTTCAAATACAATGACATCATTGTTGTAGTCTGTGGTCGATTCTTGTCTATTATCGACTCGTATGACTCGAGAATTGGATCATTAGCGTTTTGTTTAGTTTTGTGATGTAAGTATCCGAAGCCGTCGTAAAAATGTATGAAGAAAAGAAGAAATTATTTGTTACGTAACAGACATGCTTAATTATCCTGATGGTACCTACAACATTTACAAGGATCCACATAAATGTATTGTATTCACTCTTGTTTCAACCTTTTGTTTTGAATATCCTTAGCGATTTTTTTACGAAATAAATGTATTTTCTTTCTTTTCTTTCTTTGTTACATAATTAGTATTAATACTGGTTAGGGTTCCGCAGTCAAAACGGAACTGTTATAGTTTCACTTTCGTCATGTCCGTCCGTCTGTCTGTCTGCCCATCCGTTCGCAACATAGTGCCGAGACTTTAAGTAGTAGAAAACTGTAATTTGGCATGAATTATACATGTATTTATTATAACAACAAAGTTGTGGAATAAAGTAGGTATAAAAAAAACTACAGGTAAATTGGTTATGATTATTTTTTTCGTGTAACCCCTAGCGTGGGTATCGCTAAAAAAGTCTTACAAAAATATCATAGGTTACCGCAGACAATTTTTAGCGAACAGCGAACAGACGGGCTACCGACGCCACCCTTACAATATGCGCACCTATATATTGCGGCCTAATGCACCAGCGGCACAATAAGTAGATCATAAAGAAAACAAATGAATTTTGATTTTTTTTTCAACAAGATCAAAATTAAAAACCCGGGGGAAAGGGCTTGATATTGAGTACAATATATTGCAAAAACACTGGACACGATCCATATCGGTCTATAGATCCATTGTTCGGGCGCTGGCCAGAATCCATTGATACGCTGTATTCAGCCTATAAATAACAAACGCCCGATCCTATTATCAGATTTTGGAATCGCCTATCAAATGAGTTTTACTGTGATTTGTAACAATAGTCGATCCGACCATAATCACTATTGATCATTTTAGGGTTTTGTATGAATTTGTATTTTACTTAAATTTTTCTTTTCTAAACATACTGTAGTTAACTATGTATACTTACAAAAACAATTCGGCAATTCAGTATCATCGTAATGAAATAAAACTTTTTTAAACACATTTTTATTGATAACACTAAAGCTCAAAAGTAAACAAAAAAGGAATTTGGTTGACAAATCGGGTGCACCTGTTTTGCCTTAGTTTATTTATTCATTCAGTGGCCAAAATTCGACCATAATTATAATTGAAACACTAGAGATTATCAACAGCTACCAACAAGAAAATGTCAGTTGATAAACAGAGGAAAAAGTCATGTAACACCTTTCTCTTGGCCAATTTATACACACAGATAATAAAGTGTATGAAACGAATTGAAATGCCACGATGGGTCACAAACGGTCGGACTTCACGACTATTTGCCTCCTTATCACGACTGAGTGAATCTATAGAGGAGAAGTTATCAGTGAAAGTCTATTATATCGCAGCCAAATGGCCCATTCGGGAGGTTATATTTCACGCCGACAATAATTTGCGGGGATATTTATATTTCATGCTTCTTTACTGCCTCCTCCGGCCAATTGGTTCATTCGTCTTTCTGATATTATTCCCTTTATTATTCAATAAAACCAGCTAAGTCGACATGGGATATCGTGGATTGTTTTTGTTAGTATTATCACGGTAAATAATAAACATATCTACATTACTGTGGTATTGGCTTATGAATAAAACAAATGTTTTGTCCGTCTATGGGCGATAGTCTAAATAAGATAAATGTCAAAACCTGACTACGTAAATCGTGCTCGGAAAAGTAAATGGAAATGTATTCATTAAACTAGTATCTTAATTTTATATTCATAAATCGCATATATTTTTAACCGACTTCAAAAAAGGACGAGGTATTCAATTCGACTGTTTTTTTATGTTTGTTACCTCAGAACCTTTGATTGGATGAACCGGTTTTGATGATTCTTTTTTTAATTGAAAAGTGGTGCTTGTCATGTGCTTGCGCTTAAATTTGAGCGAGATCTGATGGGTAGTTTTTGAGTTATCCCTAATTTTGAAGTCGGTTATTTTTTGTCAAGAATTTTATTCATAATACGAGTATATCCTTCATTCATGCAATTTCATTATTGCAACCTAATATTAGGATAATATTTGGGTCAGTCGCCACATTTTATACAGTGTTAGGAATTTCGTTTTTTTCTAATGCGGTATGTTACAATACTATTTTATTTAAGATATTAACGCATTATTTCTTACAGTCTACGTCATAAGCTTGTTTAAGAAGGCACAACAACACACTAACGACATCGTGCCCCAAACTTTGACGACAATAAAGTTGAACAAAGGGGGCCAAACTCCTGCAACTGGGTCTTAATTGGCGTAAAATTTCAATATCGCGGGTATTATAATCTAAAACTCTATAAATGAGGGTAAGATGCCCCTTCATTTTAGTCCAAGTTAATCTATCTAACATCAAAGGAGGCTTTAGTGCCAGCTCCCGTGTTTTGTGTTTGTAAACTTGGAGATCCAATATTTAGCAGGACCCACCTTCAGCCGACAACGCGACGGCAATGCGTTTGATGTCACAAATTTCAACGGAATGCGCTGGTATTTAGTATTTATATATGAATTAGAGACCCGGTCTACGGTCAAAATTCAACCGTCAGTCAAAGAGTTACTTCAATTTGTAGTGTGTGTAATGTTTTTTTTATTAATTTTATGTTTTTCTAATGTATATTATTTACATGAAAATATTTGCTTTCTACACTCCTTCTCCATGCAAACTCATACTCCTCCGTCCACGTAACTGTCTTAAAAAGGGGTACAAAGTTTTTGCTTCACGTATCCATACTTTAATGTTATAAATGTGAAAGTATGTTTGTTTGTTTGTTTGTCCGTCTTTCACGAAGCTGTTATATGGTATGGTTTTTTTGTATGGAGATAGTGAGGAGGGTAGAGAGTAACGTAGGCTACATTTTACCGCGGTAAAACATCCCCATGGGAAGATCGATATTTTGTTAGTTGCTAGATATTTAGTTCTGGATGTTGTTAATAGATGGCGTTAGTAAAATTCATTTATCATTCATCACGCTATCAAAATATGATACATGTAAAGTTAGTAGTTAGTAGTTAAGTCATATGCAACTAAATCTAACTAAAAGAAGAATTGTAAAGTAAGATTTGTAAAAAATCGATTTCTACCGCGGGCGAAGCTGCGGGCAAAAGCTAGTTACTATAATAAAATACATACACACATGCTATTTTAGTTTAGTTATCCCTTCTCCTAAACTAGTTGTTCCATTTCAAGCAACTTCCAAGCAATTCTGAAGGATTTCTGTATAGTTCGTGGTATTAATTTTGGATTCTTCGTTTGGCTTCAGCAGTGAAATTAGTACGAAGAATTTTGGTCGTGTTTCAGTTTGAATTCCGGTTTTAATGCAGACAGACTTTCAACATTACTATTTTCCAGTTGCTCTTGAAAGGTTATCTTGTCTGCAACGTACTACTCGGAGAGTAATAAAAAATTTGTGCTCATGTTCTTTAAAAAAATGTGGATTTCTCATTCAATTATACTATAATTATTCATAATAATTATAATGTTACTGTTAATTTTAAAAACGCAGTTTATTTGAAGATATCTCTTTACAACCATTATGCCAGTTGCTGGATGTCCATTATAATAAAAGTTTCATGATTTCGCTCATTCACTGTTGAATATTATCTTTCATTACGACGTCTTTGTTAATCTCATTTGTGAGAGAAATTACGATGGAACCAAACCTAACTCAAGTTAGTAAGCGAAACAAGAGAGAGAGTATGTGTGGGAAGAGCATGGAAAACAGAGGGGGAAAGTATTTACTGAGCTCGACGAGACCCAGCGCAGTGGGTTATTAAATGAAATGGAGCACACAAACGCTAACACGCTCACACCTCCGCAGAAGGTTATATTATCTGTGTCGCGGGAGGCATGGACGACACATATAACACATCACAATCACACCCATGACCCGAGCACAAATATTTATCTGTCACATAAATATCTGCCCCGGCCGAGAATCGAACTCGGGACCCCTCGCTTCGCAGGCAGGGTCGCTACCAACTAGGCTACAGGCAAAGAACTAATATACTAAACTGGCTACAGGGTCGTCAAAATGCTGCCAGGAATCGATTGAAATTGATCACAACGTCTCTTATGAACGATAGTCAAATTAGACCAGCTTGGCGACTGGCTTAAACCAACTGCTCCTCGACATGATAAGTGTACGATATACTCATGTTAGGTTAAGCTAGGTTCTACATAAAGCTTTGCTACCCTAGAAGGAGGAGGGGATCCCGTTGTTAATAGCACTAAGGATTATGATTGGTGATAATTAACCATTTCCTTTATTTCACTTTATTCTTTCTTGATCGGCAACACATCAGTGATGCCTTTTTTAAATAAATAAATAACGCTTCAGACTCATAGTAGTACCCAACACTAGGATTCCCTGTGTCGTGGATGCCATGGACAACACACTAGACGAGGACATTCACACTCAGACCGAGAAGAGAAATTCAAACTCATCATTCAAATTTTTGTCTCGTTGGGAATCGAACCCAGGATTCTCCGTGAGGCGATCCGGTATCCGGTAACCATTGCATCACACGCGTCGTCGTTGGTGTTGCTGAAGTCCATGGGCTACGATAGCCACTTACCATCAGGTGGATCGTCAGCTAGATTGTCTAGTTACATAAAAAAAAGTTTGGTCATAGGTGTATCAAATTTTGGTTACTATCATGCCATTAGTTAATCAAATGTAAGTAACAAACATTAAACGCAGTCCAATAATTTTTTCTCTAAAGACCCATGAAATTGGATAAATACAGTTTTGCGTAGCAATTTGGCTAAAAAAGCATTCCTATCATGGGAATAGCATCATAAATTCTGCATTTACAAAACGATGCTTTTATATTTATACGCCATTACTGGAAAGTTTTCCTCACAGTCCAATTTACATTCAGTTTTTGTTTAGTGGGTTTTATTTTCAAAAGCTGCAAAGCTCTAAAGTGGTTCGTTAGTTTTACTACCTATTCGAATATTTGTACTTTAAAAGTAATGTACTTTTTATATTTTGTGTTGGGTGTTCAGTTCAGGGTTGGGTATCTGACAAAACAACGAAACTTTACACCTATGGATAGACGGAGACACGTAATTGTGTGCCATTTGAATTATTTTACTTTTTGTCTTTTTTATGTTACTTAGGATATGTGTATTAATAGAGGTAGCTGAAGAGTTCTTTGTTTGTTTGAACGCACTTATCTCAGGAAGTCAGATTTGAAAAATTCGTTTTGTGTATCATGGAGAAGACTATATTATAATATGTTGTAATAATTTCTGACTAATTTCAGGGGTCCGGGAATTAAGTCTTAGGCCGAAGCGAAGCAAGGGTATCAGTGTCAAACAACAGAAAAGAAAGAAAGTATTGTGACTTAAATAACTAGTAAGTGATACAAATCTCCGTGACTTTCACGACGAGGGACCGTTCGCCATAACCTCGTCGGTTGTTCGCTTTAAATTATCCCCCGAGTGTGTAACGAAGACATAAAACTGTGTAACCTATATCCATTTTTACAATTAACCTCTAATCTCAAGCTATTTTCTTTTACATTCATTTGAATTTCGGCAAATAATTATCATTTTTGGATGCTCTTGAAATACCTTTAAGGTAAGTTTGGTGTATACCTATTTGTATAAGTAAGCCTGTGCATAGTCCTGCAAACTCTTGTTTTACTCTTTTTTTTTTAAAGGTTCCAATAAAATTAGTTAAAGTTACTTAAACTAAAGATACTGAAAGACAAAGAGACATAATTATAATGTACTTGGGAAAACGCAGTACCTTTGAAATCACATACAGAAACTTCAGTTTCATATTATTTATAGAAGCTATCCGCTAAATCTTTTTCTATTTATTATTGTTGGCTTTGGGCACCACTTCATTTTATTAGCGGCCCCGGAATACGAGTAAGCTTTTAATGCAACTAAATAAGATTCTTTAGACTGATGTAAGTATCAAGTCTTATCTGTGCCTTTGTTCGTTCCTTTCTTTATTTTTATTGCGTAATATTTCTGCTTCTTCCTTAGGATTTATCCATCACTCCATTTATCCAGTTATCACTCAGTTTATTTTTTAACAGTCTATTATTCAATTTGCCATGTTTCTCAGTTACTTTGTTTAAGTCCAATTTTCTATGCTATTAAGTTGAAAGTACATGTGGGTTTACTTTCTAGCGACACACAATTTTATTATGTATGACCTTATTTTGTAATCATGATTGGATCTTATTAGACTTGAGTGTTGCACCTCAGGAATAGCTCCAAATGAGATATCTTCAAATACTGTACGCGTTCAATTATAACTGATTTTAGTAAATCCTAATTTCATCCTAATATTTTATTTTTATGTGTGACGTCAGGGTATGTTATCAAAAATGTGTGAAGTTGCAAATTTTTTTTTGGTCCAAACGTTTCTCATTCATGTCGTTTTTGCTTCGGCCGGTTTTTATCCTACAACAAACTACTACATCTGGTATGCAAATAGTTATAAAACTTAGTGAGTGCAAAAGGTATTCTTTTGCTTTGTTCATGCGATTGTAGAGATATAACAAAAATGATAGGTATTAGCAATATTGAATGATCTTGTTTTGAAGTATTACTATGTCAAATGGCTCGTACTATGGGATGGTGGTTCTAATGGGAAATTCATGTAATGTAATCCCTTATCCCACCAAACACATTTTCATGTCAAATGATGTCAAGACGAGACCATAAGGCTCTGCATCAAAAAGTTATCAGATCTCATGTAGAGCCAAACTTCTATCATACGCCCTAACTATACAAGCCCTAACTTCACAGAATCTACACCATAGTTAAAATATATGGCTTGAAGGTTAAAACATTTTTTCACTGTTAATTACTTTCCTGTTAAACAATAGTTGTTGTAGTAACGGCCAAGCCACATATTTTGGCTAAGGTGTAGATTTTGGAAGATAGGGCTTGTAGGGTTAGAAGGTTGGCTCTGCATCAGATCTGATAACTTTTTGATCTAGAGTCATAATTATGGTCTCGTCTTGGCATCATTTAACGTGAAAATGTGTTGGAGGCCTGGGTATCGTTCGGATTCTATTTTTGGCCAAAAGTTCACGAACAAGCAATCAAGTGTGAGCAAGTGCAGCATTATCGTGGTGCAAAAGCAATGAATCAAAAATCGCCGAAATCATAAAAACACGTCTAACCTTAGCGGCTGCTATTTAAAAAGTACACAATGAATACAGCTGAAAATTTTATCATACTTATGGGGTATGTGTGACAATATAATTAAAAAAAAAGTTTTTTTACAATCGGAATCTCCAAATCAGGAAAATTTAAAAATTCCCGTTACTTTTTGAACATAGTAAACGTCACAGTTATGTATTAAGTAGTAATAAGTCTTCTTTCTGATTGTAACTTTCTAATAATTTGCCTCGAAGTTTTGTGTCGCTTTTTTTCCGGAACCAATCATTTATCAAAGCAATAGGGCAGTTTGACTGTCGAAATGTGTTCGATAGCCACTAAGATAGAATCTAAAACTATTCTATTTGTATAGCAAGAGCATAATCCAGAACCTTTAACTGCAACAATTAATTTGTCTCAGGGAAACAGGTAAACCTGTCGGAGCGGTTCTTGTAAATAGAGCTATTTGTGGCGCGTGCAATCCGATTAAAAGCTTAAACGCTCATCAGGGTTTAATTAACTCTGAGAGGATTGTTTGTTAAAGGTCCAAATATTCTGGACGTAATGTGATTACTATCCAACGCTGACCCAAACTGTAGCCATTATTATGATCGAGGTCTCAAGATTGCTATTGTTACGACTTACGAGGTATTTTGTGAGCTTATAAGTCTTATTCTCAAGAATGGTCCTCTATTTTAATTGTTAATTAAGACCATTATTACAATTATAATTTCTCCATGGGGTTTGCTTGAATAGCTACCACCCTTGAGCATTAGTCAGCCGCCAAACGACTCGTCGTGTTCCGGCTGGTGGCTTGAGAGCCAGTTCTTTCTTTCTTTCTTTTTCTTCTTTCTTTCTTGGCTGGCAACGTATCAGTGATGCCTTTGGTGTTGCTGATGTTCATGGGCGATGACAGCCACTTACCATCAGGTGGATCGTCAGCTCGTTTGCCGGATATCTCCATAAAAAAAAAATTATTTCGACCTTGTTCTACATTTAGATAGATTACGTGGATCTTTCTATCTGATACTATAATATATTATTCTTAATTAGACCGGGGGCCAATTAGCTGCTGGATGGCGGTGAACCTCGTCTCATAAGGCGTTTTAGGTTAGTAGTTTCAGCTTGCTTCTCCTACACAAAGACCTGATTTAAAACCTATACACATGTTAATTTTGTTAAAGTTATGTGGATAGTAAAAGTATTCCATCTTCCGAAGTGAGAACCTATGGTTACATAAAATTTAAGGTCGATGCAAACGTAATGTGAACGGGACGGGGACGGGACGGGACGTGAAGTATTGGAATCATCTAAACAACAATAGCGCATACGCCACGGCACGGACGGGACGGAAACGGGGCACGCAATTATATTTATGCCCCGTTCACGTCCCGTCCCCGTCCCGTCCACGTTACGTATGCAGTGACTTTTAATATCAGCTGACGAACTCATTAAGCAAACGCCGCAAGCTCATAATAATTTTTAAGCAATCTTTTTATGAATAAATTTTTAATTTCTTGATTAATACACACATACAAATTTTATCGAGATTTCTGGACGACCGAAAGTGCTTTAGTTGGGGGAGACCGGCCTTTCTTTAACTGAAAGACGTTACGTCTGCATAATACAATAGGTACAATGATTTAAATCGATTCAGTGAACAAGAGTATATTATTATATGATACGGGTGTCGGGTGTTCCCCGTGATAAATTACCAAAACGTCAGATGGAACATAAATTCTATTTAACACTAGTACACCTTTCTAGTCGGAGAAGGGTCATGTTTATTTATTTAAAGACAAGAAGCAGGTTGATTTACTGCTTTCATCTTGGCTGGGACCAATTCTGTCACGGCAAAGAAAACTCACTGAAAAGACTCTTATGTAAAATCGCTTTTATCGCAATAAAAATAATAAGGGAAGTATAACAGCAACGTATATATACATTTTAATTTTAATTTTTTATGATTATTAAAAGCCTTTATACAGTTACAATATTTTACATTTATTAAAAATGTATACCTACTAATGAACTCATGATGATTCTGGTGAATCTATGGTACCGAAAATTTGATTTATTTGCTCAACTTTGGCAAAGGCCTCTTCCCAAATTAAATTTTACATTTCGATAATTACTTTCTAGAGCTGACGTTATAAAAGAAAATTCTTACTGCAAAATCAGCTTTAATGTACTACCAAATTGATACTCTATAGCATCATCAGTTTCGGCTGAGCGGTAATGAATCTGTCCATATGGATACTCACAAAGGCCTCAAATCTGACATCAGTATGATTTAAGTCCATTATCTGGGATACTTTTAACTCTCAGCATGGGGCGTAGAAGTAGATCTAATACCGGGGGATAAATTAGTTAAATAAGGGCAATTATTAAAGTCAATTGCCTTGTATAACTGAATAGTAAATTGTTTCGTGCAGGTACTAAGGTATATATTTCCTGAAGCAAGGGTATATTGCTATTCTAAGTATGCTTTATAATTAAGTATTGGGGAAGAGTAAAACATTCCTTTTGATTGATAATGACAGATATACAGTCGAATAGTGTATTATTTGTGTTATTTTAATCGTGTTTGCGCAGTATAATTTAACTTTGTCTCGTTCGTTAAGGGAACACTTTAATTATGTTGGCAAAATCAGGCCTTCGTTGTTTATATTGCGAATATGCCATTTAAATGCCACGGTGTCGTGTCGTTATCGTTTAATATGAACACGCTTTTGAAAAACGAAAGAGTAATTCCATTAGCGAAGTCGATATTAGCCTTTTAACCTGACGAGTTTTAGAGTGTTTCTGAAAAAATATTTGAACAAGTCTCCGATTCAATTAAAAATCTGCCTTTATTGGGTTTCGTCATGTCTATGGTTATTCATTTAAAACGCTGTACGCTGAGTTAATAAATTACGCTGAATATGATAAAAGTAGTTGAAAACTAATTAGTAACTAAGTAAAAAAAACTAATTAATTTTTATATAGCTTACACTCCGTAGAAAACGATTACTAGATGACTTGATTTTTTATAAAGAACGAGTAACCGCCCTCGCTTTGCTTCGGTTTTCTTATTTTTTTACACCTTGGGTTACATTATTAGAGTTTTATTAAGGATCCCTAATTTTTTTTAAATATAATATAGCCTATGTTACTCGGGGATAGTGTAGCTTCCCAACAGTGTAAGAATTTTTGAAATCGGTTCAGTAGTTTCGGAGCCTATTCAATGCAAACAAAAAATCAAATCTTTCCTCTTTATCTATACTAATATATAAAGAGGAAAGATTTGATTTTTTGTTTGCATTGAATAGGCTCTGAAACTACTGAACCGATTTCAAAAATTCTTTCACTGTTGAGAAGCTACACTATCCCCGGGTAACATAGGCTATATTATATTTTCAAAAAATTAGGGATCCTTAATAAAACTCCAATAATGTAATTCAAGGTGTAAAAAAATAAGAAAACCGAAGCAAAGCGAGGGTTGTTACTCGTATATTAGTATAGATGAAAATGATCTTGCAATTCAACCATCTCTTGTTGCCCATGGATATCTGTGTCTAACATAGAATAGGACTGTACTAGAGACTTTATCCGTTATTAGTTACGTAGTCCATCCATCCATCAGCCCTTAGAGGTCCACTGCTGGACATAGGCCTCCCCTAACTTGCGCCACTCTGACCGGTCCTGAGCCTTCTGAATCCAGCGGATGCCCGCTGTCTTCTTCAGGTCGTCAGTCCACCTGGTCGGGGGGCGTCCTATGCTCCTTTTTCCGAGACGTGGGCGCCATTCCAGGACCTTTCTTCCCCAACGGTTATCGGTCCTTCGAACTATGTGGCCAGCCCATTGCCACTTCAGCCGGCTAATTCTTTGAGCTATGTCGGTTACCCTTGTTCGTCTACGGATCTCCTCATTTCTCATGCGATCACGTAGAGAAATACCGAGCATAGCCCTCTCCATAGCCCGCTGCGCAACTCTGAGCTTGTGGATCAGGCCAATAGTAAAGCACCACGTCTCGGATCCGTATGTCATCACTGGCAACACACACTGCTCGAACACCTTCGACTTCAGGCACTGAGGTAGTGTTTTGGACGACAAGATATGACGCAGTTTCCCGAACGCAGCCCATCCGAGTTGGATTCTACGAGTGACTTCTTTCTCGAAGTTGGACTTACCCATCTGGATCACTTGTCCCAGGTAATTGTATTCGTCTACAACTTCAAGAGCAGCGCCGTCAACCACAACCGGTACGGGTGTGACATGGACATTTGACATGATTTTCGTCTTGTCCATGTTCATCTTAAGACCCACCTGTTTTGAGGCGCTGTTCAAGTCCCCGAGCATTGTACCAAGTTCTTCCAGGGAACCCGCCAGGATGACTATATCATCGGCATATCGCAGGTGTGTGATGTATTCGCCATTGATGTTAATGCCGCGTCGTTTCCACTCCATCAGCTTGAACACGTCTTCCAACGCAGCGGTGAACAGTTTTGGGGATATGACATCCCCTTGCCTGACACCTCTCTGCAGTTGGATGGGGTTCGTTGCTGTGTCGTGTACTCTGACGGACATGGTGGCTGATGAGTACAAACACTTCAACACCTCGATATACCGGTAGTCGATCCGGCACCGCTGGAGAGAATTTAGTACCGCCCAGGTCTCGATAGAATCAAAGGCTTTCTCATAGTCCACATAGGCAACACACAATGGCAGATTATACTCCTCGGTCTTTTGTATAATCTGCCGCAGTGTGTGTATATGGTCTATGGTGCTGTAGCCTTTTCGGAATCCTGCTTGTTCGGGAGGCTGGAAGTCGTCAAGCCTGCGTGCAATGCGATTTGTGAGCACCCTCGAAAACAGCTTATAAACGTGGCTCAGAAGTGCGATGGGCCTGTAGTTCTTCAAAAGGGCTTTATCGCCCTTCTTGAAGAACAGCGTCACCACACTTCTGCCCCACGCTTCCGGGGTAGTTCCAGTGTTAATGACGGAATCGAACAGTTTTTGGAGCGCCACTAGAAGGGGTTTTCCTCCAGCTCTTAGAAGAAGAAGTTACGTAGTATAGGTGTTAAAATAAGAAGCATATAAAACAATTTAATGTTTATTATACATAGATACGTTATTTACTTTTAGCGTTAAAAAATATAATACCTATAAAAATGTTTCTCAATTTTCCTGTAATGAAAAAATACGGAAAACGTTCATAAATCGTATTTTTAATTAAAACCTCAATCGTAGGAAACATTAAAGAGGAAATTAATAAGCGGCTGCTATTCGAATGAAATACTACTGGGTTCCCAAATCAAAATCTACGTACAGAATTTAAATTCATCAATGTTATTATTATTGCAAAATATCTTGTGTTTACGAAGATAGTTGTATAATAATAATTATAAGTTAACATTATAGTAATAAACACCATTTTGTAGCCACATTTTTGCAAATAATTGAACTTTTTTTTTTTAATCTATCAAATGAATCAATTTGTAATACGTACCTACATACAACTCTGAGGTCCCTACTTAAGATTAAAATACTTACTATGAATAACACTCATTACTTTTTTGTGTGTCACTTAGGACTGTAGGTGTACACTTGAGTGTGGCACTCAAATATCGGATTAGTAAACTGAGTGGATCTGCCATTAGAAACACAAGACAGTTTGCGGATGTAGAAACAGACCTGCTAGACGTATTTATTTTGTCCCTACGTCAGTAGGAAAATACATTTATGTTTTTTTCCCTATTTGGGTGTCTTAAGTTTTTTTGGTGTAGGGACATTACGATAAATCAGCTTACATTGATGGAATATTTCGGTTGCAAAAACAGCAATTACGTTACGGGGAAATTAATCACATTAGCGTGTTAACTATCTATATATGTATAAAAGGCAAAAGTGATTGACTGATGTATCGCAAACCTATTCCTCTTATGACGTAGGCATCTACTTAGGAAGAATTTTTCAAAATTCAACCCTCAAGGGGGTGAAATAGGGGATAAATATGATAAGCATATCGTCCGCGTGCGAAGCTGCGGGCAACAGCTAGATATTATGTATGTAACATGGAAAATATTTTAGAAACAGTCAAATGGAACACGAATGAAATAAATCTTATAACATTTTTTTTCGAATTATTATGCATTCACCCAATAATTTCAGAAACATATCTATGTCAATTTAAAGAAGTCCTTACTTATTTCCTAAATACTATCTTTGTAGTACCTACTAAGGCAGAGATTTCTCCAAGTGAATCGAGGTTGCTAGTAAGAAATTAACTTCATGGAATAGAAACAAAATGAGACTGGTCGCACACATACGCGGTTTCCCTATCTAAAATACGACCACACTACACAAACTTAAACCTAGAAACAAATTATGTAGTGTTATAAATATCTTTGCCAGCCGGAAATTGCCTATTCTATCCTGCCTTGTTATTGAGATATTTTCCTCACTTAAATAATATATGAGGGAAGAGAGATTCTTGGTATCCCTTTCTAAAAATAATACATACATAGTTTGAGATTTGGTATAGGTAAAGTTTACACGCAAAAAGTGCAGAAAGATATATTTTAATATATTATAATATTTATATTATGCAATAAATAGGTACATTTATTGGAGAACATATTACGACCACACGGCGGGAGCCTTCAGTCATCATGAATGGACAAAATAAAACCTAATATTACCCCTTAACCCTCTTTATATCATTTTGGCCTGAAGGGATGATAAAATACTCGTAATTTTATTTGATGGATTATTTCATTGTCGAAAGCAATATGTACAAAAAAGGGTCGAAAGCTCAGATTAAAGGAATAAAAGCGAAAGTATAGTAACGTGTTTTTTGCTACCTAACTTTGTTAAATGGAATTTAGAATAATAAAAACTTTCGTAATTTAGAGCTCATATTACAAATTATATTAACGAAATAATCTTTCAATGAAAAAATTTCAATCAAAGAAGAAAGCAAGTAAGTAGCTTAAACTCACATAACACTTTTTTGAAGTTGAATGACCCTGTCCTTCATGGAATTAAGCATTGGCGGCCTCACCCTAAAGTCCAGAGACCTCAATTCGTGAAGGGTTTGAGCCGCGATTAACAGATAAGACGTTTTATCCCTTTCCTACTTAGCATTAACTATTTTGAATTGTAGTCGTATTTTTCGCTGAAATTAAATCAAAACAATACTTTTTACATGCCATCATTAAAAATTTTATATTAAGACGGGAGTAATTACGTGTAGATATCATCATGAAAACATTCGCGTTTTTCGGGATAATAAATACCTGCATCTTATTTGAAGTAAATATTGAAGCTGTTCTTTGATCACATATCGAGAAATGAGAACTCGATGGAGAGGCTGTTGGTTCAGGGCCAGACGGAAGGCAAAAGAACATGCGGTCGATCTCCAAGCCGCTGGACTGACATAATTTAAAATTCTACGGTGTCTACCAGGTACAATGTACTCGCAGCGCCTCTGACCGGAAGAAATGGAAGCACACTGCCAGGAAAGCAGTCCTCGAGAAGGCTAGCGACCCACCGGACATCTCTCCATGTACCTCGTCAGTGCAACCACGACCACTCTGAGAAGAGTGACCGACTAAGAAGCAAATCTTATTTTGCAAAGTTTCATGGAAATCCGTTGATCAGTTTTTGCGTGAAAAAGTAAAGGTCGCTGCATACGTAACGTGGACGGGACGGGACGGGACGTGGACGGGGCATAAATATACGTGCGTGTCCCATTCCCGTCCCGTCCGTGCCTCCGTGGCGTATGCGCTATCGTTTACATTTTCTACTAGCTGACCCGGCGAAATTCGTATCGCCAAAATTTTTTTTCTAAAATAAAAGTAGCCCAAGTTACTCCTTGTTACATATGCCTGTTAATCACGGTATCTGCCAGTGAAAGTCCCATCAAAATTGGTCCAGCCATTTCAGAGATTAGCCGGAACAGACAGACAGACAGACAGACACACAGACAGACACAAATTGTTAAAAATGTTGTTTTGGTATATGTATCGTGTATACGAGTACATCCAAATACACTTAGTAAAAAGCGGTTATTTTAATATTACAAACAGACACTCCAATTTTATTTATTTGTGTAGAGTATAGGTGTACAGATGAAACGATGTTTCCAAAACTTCACGTCCCATCCCGTCTCCGTCCCGTCAACGTTACGTATGCATCGACCTCAACAAACATCCATACAAACTTCTAGTTTCTCCTTTCCTTCGTGGCAATGCGTCGCTAATGACTGGTGGTAGTAACTGACCATTAGGTGAAGAACTTATCTGCTACTTAACACGAAACAAGCATTTGCGAATAACCTAAGCTACAGTTTAGCAATAATATTATTTTTCCTTGTACAATATTGACTTTCGTCGGATTAAGGTAGACATTTTAAGAGTTCCATCAATGTGTATGTAGCAACAGCTAACAGTCAAACAACAAGAAAATGGATATTATTATTTATGACATGTATTTCTTGTTATGTTGCATTTAAACTGATTTTATTATTTTCACTAATTAACGTTTATTTTATGTAAATTCATTCTTGTGCATAATTTATTGGGTTGTAATAAACATTATTTTATTTTAATTCAAATTAAATAAGACAAAACATTTATAAAACTTACCTGGATCCAAAATTATTGAATAAAAACTTTCACATCAGCATTTAATTAGTCACATAGAACAATATTTGAAAAACAGCACTGAACTAAAAAAAGTTTACGTCCACATAATATTTTAATTTCAAGTCGATTAGTAGCTCAATTTCGTAGCAGATGCGAGGGTTGTATTTCCGTAGCGGTGTTCGTAACTTGTAGATCCGTCGCGCGTAGGTCCGTAGGAGCGGTTCGTACGGGCGGGCGCTTCGTTTCAACTGAGCCAGCCCCATCCGCTCGTAACCAGAGTAACCAGTGATGTACCTAGCCCCAAATTTAACACTATTACATTGTATAGTAATACTACTTAATATAAGTACTATTATTTCTTCTGTGGTGATACTAGAAACCTCGCAATGCAGCAAGTTTTTACACGTTTTATATAAGAAGTCTAATTACTTTGCATTTTCAGAATCAAATTACAGAGTTTAAGTAATGTGTTCAGAAAAATAATACTTTCCTTCACATTAACATTGTGTGTTTATCATGCGTGTGTGTGTTAAATGCATGGTAGTGCGTGTACTATTTATTTTTATTGATCTTACATGTTCCTAATGCATATTTTACGGTGCCTTTGACTCCTCCGTCCACGTAATTGTCGGCAAAAGAGGTACAAAAGCTTCACGAATTAATATAATAATGATTTTTACGAGTACCAATTTGATTAGAACACAACTCTTTATACTCGTATAACAAGATCTATTTAAAAAGCAGATGGAATATCCCTATTATCCCTGTTATAAAAACATCTACGTTTACAATGGATCTGTTTCTATATTGTGTCCATGTTATATTAAAATATATTATGAATGTTTTGTTATTCAAAACAATTCTATTTCTGACGGGGCAGACATTTTCGGTAATACCTATATGATATCTGGTTGTACATGTACGATATATACATACGTCTATACCTGTTGTGCACGTACATACTACGTCTGTGTCCCAAAATAGGGTAGCCAAGGGTTAGGTTGTCATCGTTTGAACGTTACTTATTTATTTTTAAGAGTTACGCTTCCCGCCCACGTCCGATAATCGGTGATCGCTTTTTTGTAGGAGAAAAATAGAACGTACTGATAGCAATAGTCGGTCAAAAAGTCGGTCAAAAAGTCGGTCAGAAATAATATGGAAGAAAAAATCGGCCCGATTATCGGTCCTACAAAAAGACTGACGTGGGCGGGAAGCGTTAAGTATATTCATTCCAAATTCAGTTTTTGAAATTATTTTAATTACTTACGCTTCCCGCCCACGTCCGATAATCGGTGACCGATTTTTTGTAGGAGAAAAATAGAACGTACTGCAAGGCTATTCTGTTTTGTAACTCGACAGTGGAATCCGCGATGAGTGTCAAAATCCTATCTTTAGTCGTTTGAAATTTGACACTCATCGCGGATTCTGCTGTCGAGTTACAAAACAGAATAGCCTTGCTGATAGCAATAGTGCAACGCACACTTCCTACAAAAAGTTGGTCAGAAATAATATGGCAGGAAAAATCGGCCCGATTATCTGTCCTACAAAAAGTCTGACGTGAGCGGGAAGCGTTATTGACATACCTACACTTAACAAAATTCAAGAGATATTTGCATGTTTTATGATTAATCGTGTATAGTGAATAAAAATATAATACTAATATGTATACTATCTTTTACGGCCCTGTAGCCTAGTTGGTAGCGATCCTGCCTGCGAAGCGAGGTGTCCCGGTTTCGATTCTCGGCCTGGCCAGACATTTATGTGACAGATAAATATTTGTACTTGGGTCATGGGTGTTATTGTGATGTGTTATATGTGTCGTCTATGCCGCCCGCGACACAGGTAAAAACCTATTGCGGGGTGTGAGCGCTTACTATTATTATTATTATTTAAAAAAGCTATATTCATGAACATAGTACAAATAAATACTAATAATATTCATGGTTACAAACGTACATACTTTAAAGCGTCATAAAAGTTGGAATATTAATAAAATAGGTTAGTCTTATAATATTATGGTATGGACTAATTTTTTGACTGTTCATAAATTAGTCGTTTCCTAATGTCCTCCGCAAAGGTTTTCTACAGCATTGTAGCCTAAAAATAAATGAATATTAATAGAAACAATAGCAATGGGTAGTTCGAAAAAATATTTTCGTTTTGCGTTACACAATTGAAATGCTATTGTCTTGTGTACAAAAGCGAGCCATTAGCAAAATAGTCTGTCCAATTGCTTCTATTGTTTGGAATTATCGACGGAGTTTCGATTATCGCTACAACCACAAAAGAAATAACAGTAGTTATAATAAGTACAACAGAATTTGTGTTGAATATAATTATATTTATTTTATTAAGTTAGTATAATAATTTAGTCTACTTAATATGTATGATGGTATTATACTTTAAGACATGCGTGGCATGCATGGAACCTTCCATGCATGTTTTAAAGTATAAACCATCATACATGTTAACTGCGGATTGTTGTAAAGTAGACTTAATTCTAACTTAATAACAATGGACTTATGCAAAATATTTATTTTCTTTATAGACTCTTTTATAAAATTACATATAGCATAAACCGGGCCACGGTGTAGCGCAATGGGTCTCAATGCGGACCGCCGTTTTAAGAGTCCTGGGTTCGGTTCCCAGCTAGCCAGAAATTTGAATGATGAGTTTAATTTTCTTTGTGTGTAGCGTTGGTATGTGAGCTTTGAGCGGTTTGCAAGTAATATTGGGAAAACAAACATACAACAACATCCATTATTGTATTCTCATTTGTATTTGAGGAATTCTCCACTGTGGCGCAGATTTATTTGTCTGAAATTATATACTTCTAAATAATGTTAGTTGAACGATATGATGAAATGTTTGATGTAGATACGTAGGGAAAATAATGATGTAGAATAATGTTTGGTACTTTACTAGTTGTTACTAAAATATACATCGAATAATTCTTCTAAAAATATAACCGACTTCATAAATTTTACTTCGACTACATTTAAGGATAACATGACAAGCACCAGCTTTCGAATAAAACAAGAATCGTCAAAATCTGTACACCCAGTAGAAAGTTATGAGGAACACATAAAAACCGAAATAAAAATTGCTGAAAGACAATCTCGCTCTACGGTGATCATATTTGAACATTTGCTGGTGGAGACAGTCCTAGGAATTAAGATCAATTGGTACTTTGCTCATTTTTAGGGTTCCGAAGTAAAATCGGAACCTTTATAGTTTCGTCATTCCGTCCGTCCGTCCGTCTGTCCCTCTGTCGCAAAGCGCCGAGACCCTATGGCCTCATTTACGGAGACACGGGGCGTCGCGCGTTGCGATGGGCGGCGTAGCCCACACTGAATTCAAACACGTGGCGTTGTATGAATGCCTTTACGGAGAAGCGATTTTACACGCGTTTGTTCCACATGGAGCGTTTTTTGCAGCCGAGCCCGCGGATGGCATGGATGCGTCTCACGCGGCGGCACAAGCAGCGGCAATTCTCGATAAGCGTTGCTTAGCAACGATTGATATTAACGATTGTTTTACTTTCATTGAGTATTCCAGCAAACACGCCCTACAATTTTGTAAACAAAATGAGCAATGTATTGTATAAAAGCAAAAAGCAAAGCAACAACCCATAATTGTCCCACTGCTGGGCTCGGGGTCTCCTCCCACAATGTGAGGGGTACAGGCCATAGTCTACCACGCTGGCCAAGTGCGGATTGGTAGACTTCACACACCTTTGAGAACTTTATGGAGAACTCTCCGGTGTGCAGGTTTCCTCACGATGTTTTCCTTCACCGAAGCAAGTGATAATTAACTTCTAATACGCACATAATATTTGAAAATTAGAGGTGCGTGCCAGGATTTGAACTCGGGCCCCTCTGTTCGTGAGACCAACGTTCTAACCGCTAGGCTATCACTGCTTTGTGTATTGTATAGTACGTAGCATTATGTATGTAGCTTTGCTACACGCTTGGATTCGCCGCGGACGCAACGGCGGGCTCTGCCAGTCTTCCCGTCTCGCATCTCTATGATCTCTATGAACTACATCTTATATTGACATATTTTGTGTTTACGCGTGCGATGATTCGTGCCGCTTCACGCTCCGCTGCACCGTAAACAGAAAAAATGTCCGACGCACCACTAGACGTACGCCACACGCGACGTGCGACGCCCCGAGTCTCCATAAATGAGGCCTTAGTGCTATAAAGCTGTAATTTGGCATGGATACATATATAAATATGTATGTATTTTAATAAATTAAAACTCCAAAATCAAAGAATAAAATATTCAAAAACATTTTTTTCAGGGTACCTACATAGGTAACGTGAGGATGAATTTTTTATTCGTCGCGAACCCTATAGTCTGGGGTATCGTTAAAAAGGTCTTCCAAGAATATGATGGGTCTTCTAAGAGCATTTTTGGAATTAGAAGTTCGTTTGCTGCTATTTGCTTGCTATTTGGATGTAAAGTGCTAATTTTGGCTAGAGTCAAGTGTCCCCCCTGCTGACTAAACGGTTGGATTAGTGAAAAAATTCTCAAAAATAGGTTATATGATAAATATACAAGGAAAACTAACACGGCTGTGTTAGCATAAGTAGTTAATGTGTAACAGTCGATAAACTTACTACTTCGGAACCCTACACTGCGCGTGGCCTGACACACATTTGCCCGTTTTTTTTTTTGGCTTAGTAATTTAAAATTAAAAAAAAGACTTCGTCTCAAACTGGTGTTACTAATATGTTTTAATTAAGTCTCTAAGTACGTATTTTGTACTTTTGAGATTAAAGGAATCATTGTACGTATATTCTGTAATTAGATTCTGTAATTAGATTTGAGGCAACGTTGTGAAAAATATTAATTCGGCACTGTATCTAGTGAGTAGTGATCTTAAGCGATAAAACTTGGTTATAAAGTTATTTCGTATTTGAAAGTTTATAATTTCAACGATGTACATACGAGTATAATCATTGTTTAAGTTTTTTGTATTTGAACGCTCTAAAGTCTATGGATGCTAACTCAAATTGAATCCACATTTCGATGGCAATTGTTAGCCCAGTGATGTAATAATGTTCGGTGAACTGACCATTCAATCGACGCTTTTTGTTTTGGAAAACGTGAAGCATTAACTACACTACCATTAATAATAACCAGATATTACAAACATAAATAATAACACAAAATATTATACCCATTTTTTCCTTACTTTTTGTTCCATAAAGCTAACTTTTTAATTACTATTTGCCTTTGTTGCCAAGTAATTTTAGATTTATACAGTGCTTCAAGTTAATTTTCTAGCCGCGTAAAAATTTCTTATTTTCTTGGCATGAACTGATGCTACAAATAAGCTAATTAAAATGATTTACGCGTACATTTTCATCCTATTTAACGTATATATCAGACAATATAAAGTTTTATATAGTTAACTTATTTTGTATAAAAAAAAATGGTTGTCTGTAAAGCCGGTTTACGGACGGTAGTTTAACGTGACAACGTCATGACAAAGCTCCGCTCCGCTCCGCCCCGCCCCGCTCCACTCAACTACGATCGCCCACGGTTCGCCTACGGCATCGGCTACGATACGCCGATCGTAGCTGATCGTGCCTCTCTCTTGCTTTTGCCACTCTCTCGCTCGCGGAACGCTACATTTTTTCGTGCGTGCGCCCGGCGTTCATCGTTTTAATAGACGTTATCACGTCAAAAATATGTTCTAAAATGAACTGTAGTTGTACACATTGTACGAGTGTAAAAACATGTTTGAGTAATTTCACCAGAAATTAATACTAATGTTTAATGTAGCTTAAAATCTTGCCCATAAAAAATATATAGTATGCCAATATTTCTTATGACAAACAAGAACTGTGTTTTCATACTTTGGTCCCCCGGTGTGTGCACAGTTAATATATTTCAAATGAAGCGAAAATTTCAGGTTAGCTGATTCCCTACTGCGGCGGCCGAGCGTGAAGATACAAGGAACCCCGCTGAGACTATGTAAGTATAGAAACGTTTTTGTAATACTATTTTCATAGCCATATTTCTACTTTTTTAAGCTCTTTATAAGTTATATATAATATATATATAAATATTATATTGGTCCCAATAAGTTCATGAAGATAAAGTAATCTGACATAAAATTATATTGGCGTCCACTACCTTTAAACAGAAATATTAAATTGAATTGTTTTGTCATTATATCCTTCATTTGAATAATGGGTTTGAATATTGGTATAACGTAATGAAAATGGACATAATCTGGTAAATAAAATACAAGAACGATCTGGAGTAGTATTTCATGAATAAGTAAAATGATTCAAGGGATAATTCGACGTAGTGGTAATTGGTCGAATATGGATTCCATTATCTTAAAATGGTCTAATACATAATTAAAATTAAGTCACTAATAACTAACTTTATAATAAGCAGGTAAATTGAAACTGACAAATGCGCTCGCCTCTATAATATAATCGAAATGAAATGAAATGAAATAATCTTTTATTCATGTAGGTCTGTATCACTGATACACTTATGCATGTAATTTTTTAAATGTACTAGCTTTTCGGAAAGGTGCTTTGTCATGAAGGAGAAGAAAAGCCGTAAAGAAACTCCTTAGCACATCTTTTAAAAATAAATAAAGACTTTAATGTTACTTTAATGTTTTAAAATAAAGATTTAAAGTCTGTTAAAAATAAAACAATAGGTTTATTTGCAAAGTGCAGTATAGATGTCACAAAAATGTTGCAGCATTGGCTTGAAATGTACTCGTAATAATTATGTAGATAGTTCGCTCACAAAGAAAATTCACTGAAAATAACTCAAGTGACAAGAAAACTTTGTAATAAAGATAACAGAAACCTGTCTGGTTCATGAAATATTCAACGTTATGAGTATGAAAAGAAAAATAATAATCTCGATTTCAGTCCTCTTGAAAAATATAAATTTTATTGTAAGTATTTCTTGTTTATATAATAATAGCTGTTGCCCGCAGCTTCGCACGCGGAAATTATGCTTATCATCCCCTTGGACTTTTCACCCCCTTGGGGGTTTAATTTTGAAAAATCCTTCCTTAGTGGATGGATGCCTACGTCATAAGAGGAATACCTGTGCGAAATTTTTAGTTTCTAGCCCTAAGTGTTTGACCTGTGCGTTGATACATCAATCAATCACTTTTGCCTTTTATTTATTTAGATTTTAACCACAGAAGAAATAATAGTAGTTACATGTTTTAACTCAATATCCCACCATTCAAACCTGCAAGGCTATTCTGTTTTGTAATTCGACAGCGAAATCCGCGATGAGTGTCAAATTTCAAACGACTAAAGATAGGATTTTGACACTCATCGCGGATTCCGCTGTCGAGTTATAAAACAGAATAGCCTTGCATCAATTTGTAACAGGGGATATGGACTTTACAAATGGCAGTATTTGTTATGCTTATAAAGACCTAGTTTTGGTCTAACTATATTTAGTAATATTATAAGTACTATTATTTCTTATGTGGTAATATGTTATGTGGAAAAATCTGAATAGGTTTAGTTCATCTAAATGGTATTACTCGTATTGTAAGTTACGGATTTGGATCAGTCTCGGTGAGTCATCGATGAGTCAATAATATCAATGAATATTCCATAGAATAACTACAAGAAATTTTCACAATCACATTATACCACACATGCAAAGTAAATATAGACATTGTTCGGAGCGAATTCCGAGACAAAATCAGCTTTGAATACTTTATGAGGCGTTGTACGTATTGATCTTGAATAAGTAGTCGCTTCGGGGTCTGATGGCGGAAAATGGGTAAATGGATATTATGGGACTTATTATTGGGATATTGGGGTCATTATTTTAACTCATTAATTATCTAATTTTTATGTAGATTTTAATTCAGGTGAAATGATTTTAATAAGAAAATAACCTAAGTATCGCATACGTAGAAGTATCCGAATTGTTAAATCAAATAACTAAAATTATTTATAACTACGAGTAAGCGATAATGATTTTGTATCAGTCATACACGGACCTAAAAAAAGGATGGACGTAATCCCAACAACAAATTCGTATAAGTACACACACCCACACATTGACACCATACTGCTTTAATCGCGAATCAAAAATTACGCACACATGGTAAGCGGGCGGCGATTGCTATGCTCCACTCTCGATTAGACGAGGTTACGTCCGTCTTTTTTTAGGTCCGTGCAGTCATACTGTTACATAAGGAGCTCTATTCATCCTTGATATATCCTATAATATTTAATGCGACCGGATAAATTTGTGATTATTGTACCTATTGATTTTAAGCCTACTAACACTAGCCTGTAAGACAAACCTACTAACAAAATATGGATTTAAATCTGAAATAAATGATTATTATTATTATTATTATTATTATTGACTTTGCGTCCCTCGCTCGTGACACCCCTAGTTGGACAACTACGTGTCAGAAAACAGAAAACAATCCACCCATTCAGTTACTCCCTGTGGTTACTCCTATTATTTATTATTGGCTTTATTTCAAAATGCCCGTTAGCAGTGATTCAAAATTGGTTCTTTGTCAACGAAATAATTACTTGGAATACTTGAAGACATCCAATTTAACTAAGATTTGAACTGGGAATTTCGGTGAACGTGAAAGCCAATTTCGTTTGGCTTTTCAACGAGTCGCGCCCAAGATTGAAATATGACATTTGATGCCATTTAGATATAAGAGGACTCCTTTCTTTATCCTTGGCATGAGAGATGACATTTTTAAATTTAACATTATAATCATGGACGTAAAAAAAGAACGGACGTAACCTTGTCTAATCGAGAGTGAAGCATAGCAATGACAGCTCGCTTACCATGTGTGCATAATTTTGTAATTTTTGATTCGCGATGGTGTCAATGTTATAGCAGTATGGTGTCAATGTGTGGGTGTGTGTACTTGTACGAATACAGAGTTGGTATTACTATGGGTGCTTCACTGAATTTGTTCTTGGGATTACGTCCGTCTTTTTTTTTAAATACTTACTTCTCGACAATAGTTTGTTAATGAAATGTCATCAAACAATAATTTAAGTAAAGGGGCGTAAATTAATCGAATTACGCTCCATATACCCTTTGTATTTTAACTTTGTTCTTACTGTGTCGTGTGTTGACAGCCTTAGATGTCACAAGATATAACGGCACAATTTCCTAATATTTTCTCATAAAAATCGAATCAGTGAAGACGCTTGCATGAATCTAAAAAGAGTATTGGTTCGGAAATTATTATCAGATTTTTCTGTTACAAAGTCTTTGATGTATTCGTGTTGTTTAAATCGAAAGCCTGTCATATTGTGCCCAACCTCACTGTATTGCACATAATATTCGGTTTACATGTATTAAGTAGTTAACTAAATTTTAAGTAAATTAATACGTGTAAATGGATAATTTAGTAGTTAAAATTTAGTACGCAAGTAAACAAGTAATTTTTCTATTTTCTGTCAAGTAGGTGGGCGGGGCTTATCACTTAACACGTTTGGAAAGGCACTTTTTAGTTAAAATTTGGTAAAATGCTTAAGTAATTAAGTAGGTTGTGAAGAATTGTATGAATTAAAGAGCTTTACTAAATTGTTACGTTTGGACGCGCACTAAAAATTATTCACTTAAAATTTACTTAACTACTTAATACGTGTAAACCGAACATAAGAGTGTAACCCTACCTCATTTCTAAACGTTTATTATTTCTCATGTAATCATATTTAATGGACATCATCATCATCATACATATAATGAAACTGTAACTTCCCGATGTTTGTACCGAATAACCTCAGAAACGGTTCAACTGAGTTGATCGCGGTTTTTAGCTGATGTATCGTAGTAAGTTTGAGTTGAAATTTGAGTTGAATTTTGAGTTTTATTACTTCAATGAGTTCATAAATAAATAAAGAGATAGGTTAATTTAAAGAATGCCGTAATTGAAAGTATTATCAGGTCATGCTTATTATAAAAATGAATTCAAATCAAATCAAATCAAATGTTTTTATTCAAAATTGGTTTGGTTTACAAACACTTTTTGAAAGTCATGCAAGCTACGCCAATGCTTCAACAAGGCCCTACTGTGAGAGGGACCGGGAGAAGAAGCAGCAAGAAACTACCGGGTTTGTTTTTTTCCTGCTCACAATTTTAGATAGCACTTATCGTCTACTACAATATATATTCATAAAACTCATGTCCAAGCAGTCTTGTCTTGACTTGTATTGTCATCGGAAGCATAGCAATATGAAAATTTTCAACTTCGTAGGATGAAAGGAAGTAGTTCTAACTCAGCTTGCAAGATTTGACCCAAACATGACAAGCTAAATAAAACCGTCTAAAAAAAAGGTATTGCATAGTTTATTAAAATTAAGTTATTAAAAGACGTAATTATATATAAGGATATAGCTGGATCACATCTAAATAAAAGCTTTAAAAATCGTAATGAATAAATTAGGTAATTATTCCTACAAAGTCAATATAAAAGGTACCTGATAAAAGTAACGTTTGTAGATTGCCTTAAATTTCACGAGCGAGGTGTCTTGATCTTGTAATATTTTCTCATTAGAATCGAATCTCTGACGTCGCTCACATAAATTTATAGGAAATTATTCCCTGGATAATGTTATCAGACGCCTTAAGTACAAGGTTTTAGGTATTAACATGGATTTTTAGGTCTTTCGGGTGTAATTTATTTACCAAAAGTTAAGGTAATAATTAAGGCATTTTAAATAAGGTTCTAATTTGGTTGCAAAAATTCTTGCTGTTTATTTTCTACGTCTACATGATTTAAGTACTAGATTTTGCCTTCAGTTTCCTTCGCGGTAAAGTGCTTTCGAACGGAAATTTTTAATTCATTAATTAATTTAGCGCTTCGCGCGCGTGGATATCTAATTTTTACAAATCCCGCGGGAACCCTAAATTTTCCGGGATAAAAAGTAGCCTATGTATTAATCTAGGATATAGGCTATCTCCATTCCTTTCAACCAAATCGTTTAATTAGTTGTGTTGTTGTAGGAACAAACATCCAAACATCTTCACTAACTTTCACATTTATAATATTACGAGTAACCGCCCTCGCTTTGCTTCGGTTTTCTTATTTTTTTACAACTTATTGGAGTTTTATTAAGGATCCCTAATTTTTTTTTAAATATAATATAGCCTATGTTACTCGGGGATAGTGTAGCTTTCCAACAGTGAAAGAATTTTTAAAATCGGTTCAGTAGTTTCGGAGCCTATTCAATGCAAACAAAAAATCTAATCTTTCCTCTTTATATATTAGTATAGATTATAGATAATAGAGTGAGAAGTTTTTATGCCAGCCGAAGGCTTCGGACAAAGTTTAATGACTGTTACCCTGTGATAACAACCGGAAACAACAGCTTTACGTGCCCTCTGAAGCACGGAAACGCTTAAGATTTTTGTCCACAAGCGGCCACCGCGCCTATTCTTAATTTGGTTGATCACGTTGATAAGATAAGATAATAAAAAAGAATATATAAAAATAAATATTAATATGCTTATCTTATTTCACCCTCCAACTTCCCAGAGCAAGTGGGAATTGAATATACACGTAGTATCGCTACGAAACGTAGCAATTTAATCATACCAAGGGTAACCCTCCAAGAGAGTTTGAAAGAATAACTCTACGGTATGTTATAATATTATGTAGGTATATGAAGGATGTAAGGGACGGAAAACGAATATACATGACATATTCACACCAGATTGCGCTGGCTCGTAATAAAATTGTACTACTTTAGTTGTTACAGATTTACACTCTTCGGTGTCTTGTAGTGTAAGGGTTGCTATACATACTTCACTATTCTTGTGTATTTTTAACCGACTTCAAAAAAGGAGGAGGTATTTAATTCGACTGTATTTTTTTATGTTTGTTACCTCAGAACTTTCGACTGGGTGAAGCGATTTTGATGATTCTTTTTTTTATCAAAAGCTGGTGCTTGTCATGTGGTCTGGTCCTACTTAAATTTGAGTTAGATCTGACAAGTAATTTTTGAGTTATTTTGAAGTCAGTTATTTTTTTCTTGGTAAAATTCTGATTATATTGTGACTGAATTTGGTGTTGATATACACTAAACGGTATGGATATAAGTACGATTCGGTGAAGACATTTTTAAATATATAGACAATGATCATGTGATCAAAAAACAAATGGGTGTTATTCTTTTACTACTGAACGAATTTTCATAAAATTTAGCACACAAGAATTCCGGAAAATGTGGACATAGCCGTGGGTATAGCGCTAGTATTATATCCCTAGATATGTTTCATACTAGACAATATCAGTATGAAACATATCAAGTCAATGTTTAACTCGTGAATAATATATTACAAAGTGGTTTCAGATTGAATGAAGGAATGTAATACATATTGCTTTTAACAACCCATTGCACCCGAGACATAAATCAATTTTATTACTCAGTACTATTCCTCAGAGGATTCAACAATAATGTATAAGAGACACAATAACCTTGGCTTGAGATTAAATATAGAAGCACAATAAAGTAATAGAAGTATTTATGATATTTGTGTAGACGAACCGTATCATGTAATCATCAAATATTGCTTTCAGATAAATTTCTTTGATTGAAGATAAAGGAACCTTGCAAACGAAAACGATTATTTATATTATTTTGATATTTTTTATTTATGAAATTATTTTTTACAAATTTTACAAAAAAAAATCATTCGTTGGCACTTTCTGCATTATGTCTATTGTTCTTTTGTTTTAATATTATGGTTAATAGAAGGAAAAGGTGTATGTACAATCAACTGCAGAGAAAAGTAACCCACCTGTTTATAAATATACGAAGAGCAACGTTTCCTTTGTCTGTTGCGTTGTAAACAAATGGGTTACTTTTCTCTGTAGGTGACTTTACGTATTAGTAATTGTCAGAATTTAACAATATCGGTTTAGGTACTTTTTTATTAATGTACGCACTACCGAGTTGGTAAGTTATTTTTACGTAACTTTCAGAATTTACATTGATATTGTTTTAAGCGCCCTTCTTACAGAGTAACATTTCATTCATTCAACTAATACATTAAAATAATCAAAGACCATATTTATTACAACTAAATGCATTGTTATTAAAAATAAAGGCACTGCACTAATTTTATTGACTAAATCTTACTGACTATTTTTAATCTAAATTTTAATTAAGTTTTGGCACTTAGTCGGTTTCGTCTGTAAACCGAAAAACAATACTATAATATCTACATCTAAGCAAAAACTTTATTTTTCACAATATGTGTTTTTCATATTATTATGCAACAGTTCAAAAATGAAACATAAAAATGGTCAAACCCATTACATTATTTAAAATGCATTATGCGACGTTCTTACTTATTACATTAACAAATGTTTTTAATTTTAAATTTTTACAAAAACAAACACTTAAGAACAAAAATGAGATATAAAAATGGCAGAAGAAATACTTTAAAAAAATTAATTCAAAGTCAAAGAAATCATTCTGCCATTTTCCTATCTACATTTACAAATCAGTCTATGAAATGAAGAACTTTACTCGACTTTACTCTTTTTGATCTCCAACAGTTTCAGCGTATGTAGACACCAGAACATAGCAGACACCACATAGAAGACTTGCAGTACTGGCATCACGGGGCTGGTGGTGGCGATACTCCTGGTAAGGAAGGCCAGGGCAGAACAACGAAGTACTTCCAGCATCGGAGCGTACTGGGAGTTGTCGAACAGCATTCCGATAATTGACAACGAAGCTATGATGTACAGCACGAAGATGAGAACGGAGATTGGAGTCATGCCCTGAAAAAAAAAAGGTTTTTGTTAGTTAGGTAAAGATTAAATATGAACAAAAACTATTTTTCAAATTATATGTCCGTAAACATTGGCTATAAACATTGGCTAAAAAGCAGTGGTAGCCTAGTGGTTAGAACGTTAGTCTCCCGAACGCAGGGGCCCAAGTTCGAATCCTGGCACGCACCTCTAATTTTCAAATATTATGTGCGTATTACAAGTTAATTATCACTTGCTTCGGTGAAGGAAAACATCGTGAGGAAACCTGCACACCGGAGAGTTCTCCATAATGTTCTCAAAGGTGTGTGAAGTCTACCAATCCGCACTTGGCCAGCGTGGCAGACTATGGCTTGCACCCCCTCACATTGTGGGAGACCACGAGCCCAGCAGTGGGACAATTATGGGTTGTTGCTTTAAACATTGGCTATAGTATCAACTGTGTTGCCAGTGTTTACGTCAACCTCGGAGTACAAAGTTTCATTATTACTAATTTCACAATTTTCACATAGTTATAGTTGACTTCAACATATAAACTTCGCTATAAGCTTCGTTAGCATTACAATCTGTATTAATAAAATACTACAGGTACTAAGGTCATAAATTCGTTACAAAGTTGGCACTGTACTTGGAAACTCACTATATAACTATAAATACTATAAAATGTCCAAGTTGTATTCTGTATTACACTATTCCTGTCACAGTGCTTACTTTGTTGGTGTAACTTATACAAATAAATAAATAAATAAATAAATAAATAAATAAATAAATAAAATGCTTCTAAATAAATTCTCAAATAAACCCAAAGAAGAAAATATTTATCTACATTCTACTTTGCCAATTAGAAGAGTGCAATTCTATTAGTCGACGAGACACGACGTTTGTTCGCTCTGTGCAATATACCGAGGACGGCGCTCAAATAGATCTTAATGGGTCTATTTGGGTCATAATGGGCGCTTATTAAGAGCTCTTCCGGTCTTTTTTATTGTCTATTAACCGTCAATTATGTGATTCAAAAGGTTGTGAAATAGATTCGAGTCTCTGATCTAATATATAAAATTCTCGTGTCACAGTGTTAGAAGTTGAACTCCTCCGAAACGGCTCGACCGATTTTCGTGAATCTTAGCGTGCATATCGGCTAGGGTGGAGAATCGAACATCTATTTTTCATCCCCCTACCCCTAAAAATTTTTTGGCAGAACAACGTTTGCCCTGTCAGCTAGTATTCATATAGGATTCTACACGTTATATTTAAAGCGTCGAATGTCACACCTACAGAGTCGTGAGTCGTGATTTCCAAGTAATATTATAAGACGATGTCTCTAACAACTTTGCAAAAGAGATGGAGTTCTCTGAATAAGAAGTTCTATTTGGATATGTATAATATCCAAAGTAAGATATTAATGGAAATTATTATATACTAGCTGACGCAGCGAACTTCGTATTGCCTAACAAACTGTTTTTTTATAAAATCAAAGTAGCCTAGGTTACTCCTTGTTATATCAGCTATCTTCCAGTGAAAGTCCTGTCAAAATTAGTCCAGCCATTTCAGAGGTTAACCGAAACAAACAGACAGACAGACAAAAATTGTAAAAAATGTTAAGCACTTAGTAAAAAGCGGTTATTTTAAAATTAGAAACAGACACTCCAGTTTTATTTATTTGTCTTAGATTGTGTATCATTACAATTCAATCCTATAAACTGCCTCATTATTCTATGCGAGTTCGAATCGTACGTGAAATTAGAACAAATATTTTTCTTCTCTCTTTGTATTAATAGAACTGAGCAAATACAGTGAAGTCATAAAAAATTCCTAACGTGTTACGATTACAATGGCTACAACGTGAGGAAAGTTCCCACAGGACGTGAATTATGTACGAGCCACTACAACTCGTATTGTTCTATTAACCTGACTCTTTACTGTGTATCCTTTCATGTTTGCATCCCATCTATCCTTTAACATACGAGGGAATATTACATTTTTTTTTAATGGAAATAGCCGGCAAACGAGCTGACGATCCACCTGATGGTAAGTGGCTATCGTCGCCCATGGACATCAGCAACACCAAAGGCATCACCGATGCATTGCCGGCCAAGAAAGAGAGAAGAAAAAGAAAGAAAGAACTGGCTCTCAAGCCCCCAGCCGGAACACGACGAGTCGTTTGGCGGCTGACTCATGCTCAAGGGTGGTAGCTATCCAGGCGAACCCCATGGAGAAATAATAATAGTAATATTGGTATTAATTAATAATTAAAATCAATATTACTAATATAATCCCTCGAGGGGTCCTACCACCAGCGGGCCGGATTTAGTCGCCTTTTACGACACCCATCCGGCGTGGGATTGGGGTTAGTATTCTAAGCCGCCCCAAGACGGCGAACATTAATTACATGTTCTATTCCTATAAATATTGTATCGTTCTTAAGGAGAAAATTCCTGGAATTTGTTTATTACAACGCGCCACTTTTATGAGGAGAAGACACAACAATTTGTTAAAAAAGACTGCACACTTTTGTGAATATTATGGACACCAAGTACGCCTTTTTCTTTCCCTCGAAATGTTTTCGTTTACTTAGCGCAAGTGTAACAGGTGTAACTGATCGATGTCAGTAGGTACAGTCAGTAAATGAGAGATTCTTTTAAATTATCATCTATGTTAAAGCATATATTACGTATATAGATACTTTTTAACCTTAATAATAACACAATATTCTGTAATATAAAACGACGGTACATTCGTATACAATGTCTTGCATACTAACTTTTTGTTGACTGTATGTGGAAGATATTTTAGAAAATGTAAACTTTACAAAATTGAGTTGTTTTGATGACTTGTCAGTTAATCTATTCGTTTGTTTTAGGTAATCTCCAAAAAGGCTAAAACAATTTAGATGGGGTTTTCACTTTTGTAATAAAGTAAGCTTGGGTAACAATGAATAAGAACGGTTACTTAGTAACATAAGCATTGACAAAGTTATGGCACTGATCTATCTAAGAGCAGGTTAAGGTGAAGGATCCTTACTTGATCACATACCAATGATATTTTAAAAAAATATAGATCCCAACCCAAAAATCTGTTCCGAAAAGAGCTACAACACACACACGTTTATCTTTTGTTTCACTACACCAATCACATCGGTATATTACACGAAGGCATTTTAATGCTGTATGTAATTGTCAAGCACTTTTGACAACAACAAGCGTGCGTATCGTCTTGTATTGACAGAGCGACTACGAGCAGAACCGTCAGTTGCCTGTTCTTACGCTCTTCGTCGGCGCGCTAATGACATACCTATATCTTTTATATTATAATATCATTGTCACATACGATGAAGTAAGTGCATAAAGTTGTAAGCTTGGTGCATCTTGTGACAAAATGTTTGCTTACCATATATCTGGACGCCAATTCAAAGAACCCATAAAGGACGACAGCGTAATGAAGTACCAAGTACATATTGCACCAAGCAGGCAGATGAACGTCATATTTCTCACGTTGCACTACCTGTAACAATTATTGCATTGCATGATTACTATACTTATTATAATAATCCACTTACTTAACTTAATAAAGACTTCAGACCACGGACCTAAAAAAAAGACGGACGTAATCCCAACAACAAATTCAGTGAAGCACTCATAGTAGGTAATACCAACTCTCTATTCGTACAAGTACACACACCCACATATTGACACCATACTGCGTCAATCGCGAATTAAAAATTACACACACATGGTAAGCTGGCGGCTATTGCTATGCTTCACTCTCAATTAGACGAGGTTACGTCCGTCTTTTTTTCAGGTCCGTGCTACAGACATAACCTAGTTCATATTGTTTGTCAAGTTTTCGAAAAGGCCTGACAACCTGCAAAAATGAGAGGAATGTCCATCTCACGATCCCAATTTCAAGTCATACCATTTAATGATGATGATACCTTGATTCTATCGTAATAATGAACATCATGGATGACACAACAGTAATCTAGATGCTTTTTGATGGAAATAGCCGGCAAACTAGCTGACGATCCACTTGATGATGGTGGCTATTGTCGCCCATGGACATCAGCAATACCAAAGGCATCACCGATGCGTCACCAGCCAAGAAAAGAGAAGAAAAAGAAAGAAAAAAGGGTGCGTGCACTTTTGTACATGCGTGAGAAGTTATACTTTTTCAATATTCAAGTCACTAATATAATAAAATGTTACTTGTGTATTACCTATGTTTACACAATGTTATAAACTAGATGGCGTTGTTCATGAACCTGAATCACGCTGTTGAGACTCTGTGAGATTTATATAAGTAAAATAACATTAAATTTTAAAAGAGGTAAAGATAATAAGAAGCTAGGGCCATCTATCCAGTGCTTTCATACCCCCTCCACCTCCATGGTAGCGCAAACGTTTAACGCAACCTTTTTGCAAGTCGCATCAGAAGTATAACTTCAAAAAGAATGCTGCAAACGTACCAGGTTTGGCTTGGGAAAACTCTTCAATATTGAATATTGAAGTCTGAACAGGACAGTAGAAAAATTGTTTTTTTTTGTGCAAAATAAACGAGTTTCTGAACTATTATCTTATAGAATTGGATTTCAGACAGTCTGAGTCAGATCTTAATAAAGACAGACGTTACTACAAACTTTGTAATTTAAACCGAAGGTGTTATTACCTTCAATAGGGATGTTGATACTAACCGTAAATTAATATAAATTTATTTTTAAAGTATTAATGGTAACACCTAAAATATTATTATTTTCCCAAAATCAATCACAATAAATTAAATATCATTAATTTAAAATGTTAAAAATAGTACACACTGTCACGTGACCTCAAACGCCATTTTCAGCATTATGACGTCATTGTCCGTATTTTATAAGCAAATTCAACGAACTTCAATAGACCGCTAGTATTGAATATCGGTTAGTGACGTCACGTGACGTTTTTGATGGGAAGTTTGATATTGATTATTATTTATCAATTTTTGTTTTTAAATTGATTATTATTTTTAAAATATTTTTTTTTCGTGATCATTAGAGTTCTATCTATAAAATAAAATTGAAATTTAAAATTAGTCAACATCCCTATTCTCACTTCATCTCGTCAAATTACTTTATTAATCAACTTAGAAGGATTTCACAAAATGTCACTGCAGATTACATTCATGAATGTTTAATCTCGGATTAAATAGCAAATTAATACTCTCTCGCAGCGTCATAATCTCGCTTCGGTAACGGGTATTAATCAAAGTCTATATTCGCATTACGTTGAGACTGGATCGTCCCAAATGGCAATTTTCACTCAAAATTCGTACATTTCATACTAACGGTTGTATTGAAGATTTATTAAGGCTTATCTATACTAATTTAATAAAGAAGAAAGATTTGACTGTTTGTTTGCATTGAATAGGTCCCGAAACTACTGACGCGATTTAAAAAATTCTTTCACTGTTGGGAAGCTACACTATTTCCGGGTGACATAGGCTATATTATATTTTCAAAAAATTAGGAATCCCTAATAAAACTCCAATAATGTAACCCAAGTTGTACATAAATAAAAAAACCGAAGCAAAGCGAGGGCGGTTACTCGTTCGTTATAAGAATCGATACTACGGTAAATGATATTACATTTTATTAAAAATTGGAGAATCACGAAGAAAGTATTGAGATTAGAGTTTTAAAAAATTAGCATACGGGATTACGGGCTCCTCAATGGTAAGTCATGACCTCCCATGAACATCCAATATACCAGGACTGCATATTATCTTAGAAAGAATGATAGTAAGTGAAGAGTCTTCAATGGAATATGTCAAATAAAACTTGACAAAAAGGCTAAAGGGTAAGTATTGAGTACTCACATCTTCTTTTTGATCTTCATCACCAAGTCGTGGGGTGCCTGGCTCCCAGCTGGGTCCCCAAACGACGGCTTTGATCTTATGTTCCCAGGTCTCCAAACGACGGAACTTCTCAATCACGTAACGCGTGTAGAAAGTCTGGAAGAAAAAGAATTAACTTAATATGTCTCTAAACCATGAATGAATTGTACAGACATGAATGAAAGCTAAATATTGTTTTGTAAGTCAGTAATTCTTTAACGCGCAAAACTTAATAATTATTCCGTTCGGATCCACAATTCTGATAACCTAGGAGATCAGTTATGTTTTAAAATTATTTTCTATTCCGATCGGATACCTTGATTGTCTATTAAAATATTTTTGGAACAGTCAGCAACAAAATATGTCTACAGGTTCTATTAGATTATGTTCGTATGATAATTTCTTTTTCATATTATATACATGTTATATACTGGCAGAGAATACTTTTAGCATTAAGTCCGCCTTTGTACATTTTACATAGTTGTAAGGTTCAAAAGTTTAAATAAATAAATGAAAAAAAACAGCTTTCTTTCTCGCATTAAAAAATCTTAATTTACCTGCAAATACAGTGGGTTGAAAGAAGGCTGGTTGTATATAAGCCCATAAACAATTTCCACTTTGTCAGTTTCTGGCCTAAAAGTCCCGAAGAGCCGGTCCCAAATGATTAGCACACCGCCGTAGTTGACATCTAAGCAGTATTTATTGCTGCCTGGAAAAGAAAAAAATAAATGGTTATTAATTATATTATTATTAATGTTATTATTATTGATTAATATAATAATTATTATTGGTTATTGATATTAATAAGAGTTAGCACTCAATGTCTGTAACTAAACATAGTTTTTTGTAGTATATGAAATCCTATATGACTGTCTGTGTTCAAAATAAAATAAAATAAAATAAAAAAATATTTTTCGCGTGATGTGAGCAATTTGAATGTAAATATGTTTACACGATTTTAAACACAGACCTATATACCTCTGTGATTTTAAACTTATCTCATCGTGGACTGAACATATTTTACTATAATGCGAGTACTCACGATATATATTTTGTATTTATTTATTTATTTATTCTTTATTGACCCTTAAAAAAAAGTGGTACAAAAGGCGGACTTAATTGGCATTGTATTCCGATATTTCGACCAAGTTGCATGGATCTTGGTCACGGATGAACTGCGGTGGCGCGCTGAAACTTCCGTTGCTACGCGTATAAATATCGTGAGTATTCGTGGTATAGTAAAACACTGTCTACACTTTAGAAATGCTGAAGAATCCGAATCAGAAGTTTTATATTTGTGGCAAATAAGAAGATGGTTGGCCTACTCATAACTTATTGGCACAAATTGGTTTGAAGCTTGACAACTGCATATAGTTACTTCAATCAGTTCACGAGTTAATTGAATACCTACTGCTTTAAATGTTTGCTGTTAACTTTAACGCTTCATGCACTTGAAGCGTTTTTAAAGCAAAACGCAAAGCAAAATTAATGAGATAGACTAACTTGTTACTAAATTAATTTAAATTTTGTCGTTTTAAAATCCGGCTTCACTCATCGTTTCCAATTAGTAAAAAAATACTTTTATAAAAGTATCTGTCTCTTTAAGTTGTTTTCAGAAAAAAGTACCACTATATTTTAAACAAATTTTACTTAACTCCTATACTTAAAGGTTACGTTGGATACAATTTCTTCTAGTAGTTAATTTTAATGTGATTTCGATATTAATGCCCAAAAAGTTTGCTCGTTATCTTTCGAATAAGCGTCTAACTTTCGTATATAATTTCAGTAATTTTGAATTTATATTGTTTTGGCAAAAAAGGAAACATTTTTGCCAAAATGAGCTATAAGATACTATAATATGTAGGTATCAATAAAATTGTATTTGTGGCTGTTGAATTCATGGACATTACAAATTCTTAGTTTATACTTCTAAACGAAATTCTTAAAAAATATTAACAATTTTAAATGATGACAAAAATCTGAACTTCTTTCCTATCCATTATCTTATAATTATATTTAGAAGGTTCTTATTTTTAATGAAGTAATCTTTTTGCTTTCTCGTTTATTTTATAATTAGAATTTTTTTTTTCCAAAAATGTGTTAAAATTCCATTTTTGTGCGAAAAAAAACAGTTGTCTTTAATTTTAGTTTTTTTCGCTTATATAAATGATTTAGTATTCATAACCAAATTACCATGATGCACTCTGTGATGGCTGGGCGTGTTGAGGATGTACTCCAAGGGTCCCAAGCTCTTGATGCTTTCCGTGTGAATCCAGAACATGTAGATGTAACTGAACTGATGATGCATCACGAACTGGGCAGGGGGAATCGCCAACGCCAGGGGAAGATAGAACACCTAGGGATAATTTAATCATTTTAGCAACGTGATAGTAATAAAAATATATGTAAGCGTATATTAGTAGTTAAGTATCCTAACAATAAAATGTTATAAATAAAAGATTTGTATAGATGAGAAGATAATATGTAATGTAGAAGATTCACGGCAGCATTCGTCTAATATCATTATTGTCATATCATTATGACTTCATGAAACATGGAAATCTAATACCAACTACTATACGCGGAAAAAAGACACACAACAAAATCAGTAGTTATTTATAAGTAGGTTTATTATCGTTTCTGTGATTAAGGCGAGTATAATCATCTTTTGTCTTGTTAGCATAAAATTATCCGTCGTATAAATATAATATCTATAAACATTTTATATTAATTTTGCACAAAGTTTGATCCTTAATGATAACTAATTATTTGCTTGAGAATCTCATAATTCTTTGCCTTTATATTTTAATTGAGTTGAACAGATTATAAAAGTCGGGTTGTTGATCCCGGTAATATTTAATAAGAGTACTTAAGTGAGGTATAAGAAAATTTGTGTTTCTTTGTGGCTGAGAGTAAAATAATAACGTAATTTGTTTAAGTATTATCACAAAAAATATATTGAATTTGTTATTCTAGTCACTTAGTGTATAAAATTCACATAAAGCCCTGTCAAATAAAGAAGTTACTTAAAGCTTTTATCGAAGAAAATAGCTATAAATATTATATGTGATATCCCGGGAGAAGCTTACTGAAGTAAGATCGTCATGATTTATGACTATTGACGGTTTTTTCGTATAAGTGCTTGTCACGCCGGGACTTAAATAACGCAATTTCCTCAAAACATTTTTTTTCTTGTTATTGTATGTGTAGATAATTGAAAAAGAAGTAACTAGTTTTTTTTTGTATAATATTCTATTTTGCAGTTAAATATTAAAATTTATCAAGTTGCTCATAGCTTGATACCACATGTGTTTGCACTGAAACACATATACCTTCTGAATAATAAGGTATCGAAAATATAAAAACCAGTTTTACTTTGCATGTCACTTATAACGCTGACGAGTGACTCGCATAACGAATTATGTTCAACACGCTAATGGAAAGGTTTAACTTTTTAAACCCCATTGGGTTTGAGCAATTATTATTTATTTTCCAAAAAGGTTAGCCTGTACTGTACCCCTCACATTGTGAGAGGAGACCCCGATCCCAGCAGTGAGCCCCAAAATGAGATATTTAGTGGCAAAAAGCTGCTCTTCTATGAACTTGAAAAGATGGACGAGAGGTTCCCTTAGTCCCTCCTGGAACTGAAAAAAGTATTCAAGATCTCATCGCTTTATTGAAAGTGACTGATCTGGATGACGTGCCCGCGTTCGGGGCGAAGCAGCTACTGAAGACAGATATAGCTCAGAAGAAGTCGAAATTGGAGAACCACAGATCAGCTGTGCCGATGACACTACTGTATTCCTGCTGTGTTCCGACTGCATTACTCATAAAGTTGTGAAGGTTAAGGAATATATCCGAGTGCAAACCAACTTCAAAATGAGGTTCGAGCGGTTAGTCTCATGACAACGTGAAGTTCAATTCCTCTACCGAACAGTTATTAACCTTCATGAAAGAAGAATAAAATTCTAATAGAGAGGTGTTGTGATCCGACGATTCAGAATTCCACAACATTGCAGTTCCGATGGCTGTTACAGGACACCGCGTAACATACGATGCCGTTATCGTATAAAATATTATTATCGTATATTAACATACGTACTATGGGCCTAAGTTGCCCAATAATAAATAATGAATTAAATACTTACAAATCCACACCATCCTTGCAGAATAGACTGCCTGATGCCAACGCCCATATTGAAGTCCTCCGATGTATGGTGCACTTGATGCTGAGCCCATAGAATATGGATCTCTGTAAACAATAAAGATTAATTAAAGTTAAAAAGTTAAAATAAGGAAAATAGTAAAAATATTTGATGAATGATGATAACAAAAGAAAAACAAAGAAGAGGAATTAACGAGAGAGACGAAAGAGACGAATATAAGATATAGTCAAAGAATCTCACCATGACATGCTCGGTGCATCCAGTAGTAGCAAAAGTCGACCCCTAAGGCAGCAGCGTACCAGGTGAGAGTATTATCCCAAGGCAAGTCCACCAGTCTGAAGTTTGCGTAGATCCAAGTGTACAGGTACGATTCGGCGCCTCGCCAGATTAATCTGTTGAATAATTGAATTCTTAATTAACTTATTACCAGAATTAGTACGAAATGGGTCGAGTAAAGTGTCCGTTTTATTAGAATGTTTAAGTTGGAATAATTTAAGATCTTCAAATTAGAAAATCTTAATGAATTGTTCCATTTTAAGGTCTAGTCACAAGTATTGTAGAATTAGGATTTTATTACGTTGACACCTTTAATTTATTGTTGTCAAGATTTTATTTATTTTATTTGGAAAATAGCTCATCTTATTCTGTAGACATTTCGACGGTCCCTACGTATAAAGCGACATGTCAAAAACCAAGGTTTATAGGAGAGCGTAATAAATGTTCAAACTACTCTAGAAAAAATTATCTCTACAACAGTACATATTAGTCTCTCTATTGAGCGCGCTATTGAGCTGGCCTGTGTGGAACTGGAGCGGTTTATTGTAGTCTGCGTATATCGACCCCCCTCTGGTGATTATACTATTTTTGAAGATACATTGGAGGATGCACTTAAACGGTTAAGTGTTTCTAGAAAAGGATTAGTGATATGTGGCGACTTCAACGTAGATATTTTATTAAATACTTCGATGGCTACTAGGCTACTAAGCTTGTTTAAATGCTTTAATTTAAACCCACTGTTCAACGAGCCAACCAGAATAACTGAAACTACAGCTACATGTTTAGATAATATTTTTTGCAATTGTGAGATCTTAGATAAAGAGATATTCAGTAAGTTGAGGTCAGACCACTGCGGACAAAAAATTTCATTGTATAATTCTGTCGATAAGAAAAAACAACTAATAAAATGTAGACCAGTAACTAAAAATAAAATTTCAACTTTTAAAGAAAAAATTCATTCAAAAATACATACGCAGTTAACGTTACAGCAAAGTGATCCTATTAAAATATATAATACATTGTCTAATAACATTAATAACGAATTTAATCGAATATTTAAATTTAGGTACGTAAATTTAGCTAAAATTAGTAAATTCAGTGATTGGGCTACTGTAGGTATTTTCAAAAGTAGGAACAAGATGTATGATCTCTATGCCGAGAAACAGTACAATCTTTCTCCAACTTTCCAGGAGTACGTAAGAAATTATTCAAAAATTTTTAAAATCGTTTGCACTCAGGCGAAGTCAATGTATCTAAAGGATAAAATAATAAACTCCGATAACAAAATGAAAACAACTTGGAATATAATTAGTAGTGAGAACGGTAACACAAAATCCTGTGACTTCAGTTACGAATTAAAAATTAATGAAAAAATAATTACCGCTGATAAAGACGTGGCAAGCGCATTTGAAAATCACTTTCGTAATATTCCAGTAACATTAACCAGTGCACTAGCTTCTTCACCGACTGAAGCACTTTCTATATTAAAAGATAATGTAAACGAATGTAATATTTTATTTCAATTTGAACATATTACTACCAGAGACATAATTAAAGCGTTTCAATCTCTGAAGGTAAAGAATACGGGTGATTTGTGGGGGATCTCAGTAAAAATAATACAACATATTATTGATATTATAGCTCCATCTTTAGCCGTAGTGTTTAATAAATGTATAGATCTGGGTATCTTTCCAGATCTTATGAAATGCAGCAAAATTATACCACTTTTTAAAACAGGTGAAAAAACTGATCTTAATAACTATAGACCAGTTTCTGTATTACCAACACTAAGTAAGATTTTCGAAAAAATAATATTGAATCAAATGCTAAACCACTTCAGCAATAACAAATTATTACACCCTGAGCAATACGGTTTTACTAAAGGCCGTAGTACCACAGATGCAGGGGCTAGGCTCTTAAAGCATATATTCGAAGCATGGGAGGCGTCACAAAATGCAATAGGTGTATTTTGTGACTTATCTAAAGCATTTGACTGTGTTGAACACGAAACATTACTGTTAAAACTTGGTCATTACGGAATAAAAAATAAGGCCCTTAGCTTGATCGCATCTTATTTGAGTGATAGAATACAAAAAGTCAGCATAAATGATATTAAGTCATCGGGGTCACCGGCGGTGATGGGTGTACCACAGGGCTCGATCTTGGGTCCTTTTCTTTTCCTGGTATACATAAATGATTTACCTCATTCACAGTATATTTATAGTAATGTGGTTTTTATACGGAATAATATAAGCGCGTATAAACAAAATTGTGAAATAAATAATCGCCAAACCAGAAGAATGCACCAATTAGTAACGCCATTTTACCGTCTTTTTAAAGTGCAGCGATCTTTTATGGGGCTTGGTGTACAGTTCTATAATAAAATCCCGAAGTTAATACGTGATTTGCCAGTAGAATTGTTTAAGAAACATGTAAAATCTCAACTTTTAGGCAAAGGTTATTATACTGTAGATGAGTACTTAAGTGACAAAGACGCATGGAAATGACCTGCTCTGCAACCAGTTCCGTACAAGCTAGTAATATATATTTTTGTAATAAATATATCAATGTATTTTTATTTTTAAAAGATGTGCTGAGGAGTTTCTTTACGGCTTTTCTTCTCCTCCATGACAAAGCACCTTTGCGAAAAGCTGGTAGATTAAAAAAATGACGTGCATAAGTGTATCAATGATACCTATATGAATAAATGATTTTGAATTTGAATTTGAATTTGTATGATGCTTTACTAGCTTTCAAAAGTTTATAGTAGTATCTATACATATTTTTTATATATTTTTCTAAAAAAACCTGATAGATTATTGTTTCCACATCAAAATTACGATAAAAACATGTCAGATAAATCTAATATACCTCTTTATTACTTTTAAAGACCGTACAAAATTTTGAAATCTTTTACAATAATCTCTTTAATATTTTGGGTGCAGATATTAATGAATACATTAACGATATTTTTAGCATTAAACTGAATGTTACTTATCTAATGATGACATACATCTTGTTAGCACCTTGTCTATCATCTTTATCTTGCCAGTGATTGATAAAAGGATTGATAACATGTTATTTATACCGTATATTCCGTTTTAATATCTTTCGTCCTCTCATTAGTCAATATTTGACACAATTTTCATAATATTTAGTTTACTGTCTTTAATTGCATTACCTAAATGATGTTGTAGTAAACATATGTCATAATTTTTATTACTTAATATTGTAATTATGAACATTACTGAATTTGAACGGGTAGTTCGGTTTGCCCGTTCCCAAGAAACAAATTATGATTTTCATCTTATTCTTTTCTTTCACCGATTCCTGTGGTGTCCTCAATATTATGTGACTCAAGGTCAAGTGCAGTCAAAGTTTACTCACGTGATTATCGACCCTATGCTAAGCGAGTTACGTATCGGATTATACATATTTCATGGACTATAGTCACCTTCATCACCATGATATATTTAGAAAACGATAGACCCTTTACTCATCACTGTAATATGTCGTTGGTTGGCATACACAAAATATTACGAACAGCTTTCAAAGTATATACCAATATGTTATGTTAAATTGCCCACAATGGGAGTCAAACCAGAAGCAATCCTTTTGGTAGAGCCACTACCTAAACTGTCCGCATGAAGCTGTATAGGACGCTAGCGTCAAAAGCGACTTTACATTAGAAAAAAACTACCCGGATTAGAATCCCGGTCCAGGCAGATATTTATGTAACAGATACATATTTTTTCTCTGGTCGTGGGTGTTGGTGATACAATAAGACATTTGTTATCCCTGTCGCGGGTGGCATGACTACAGAAAATCCTAGTGTAGAGTATGAGTGTTTAAGGGTTAATTTATTAATATTGATAATCTTACCTTCCACATTCCTGGAAGAGTCCATGGGATATGCTAGTGATACCGTCGTTTAGCCGAATTCCTTTCTTGCCTTCAAGTCTTAGCACTATGTGTTCTATCAGCATGAATATCAGGAAGTATGGATATGACTGTAACAAAAGAAAGAGTGATATAATATTTTTTTGAAATCAAGAGTCGACAAACAAACATACGGATTACTGAATGGTTAATGGTCAATCACAATCAAACCAAATGACTCATCAACGCATTACCAGTCAACAAGGAAGAGAGTAATAAAATAAGGACTCATATTTTGTAAAATTTCCGATAAAATAATATATACTTACTTAATTTAGAAAAGATTAAATAATGCTTCAACAATAGTGTGTGTGAAGTCACTTTATTTTGTTTAGTTTGTCTTTATAAACTAAGATTGTTTTAAGAGCTATATAATCTAAATTTTACTAACAAAAAATAACCGACTTCAAAGTTACTCAAAAACTACTTGTCAGATCTCGTTCAAATTTATGTGGGACCACATGACAAGCACCAGCTTTCGATTAAAAAAGAATCATCAAAATCGGTTCACCCAGTCGAAACTTCTGAGGTAACAAACATAAAAAAAAATACAGTCGGATTGAGAACCTCCTCTTTTTTTTGAAGTCGGTTAAAAATTAAAAATAAGATGTACCATGTACCGAATACATCGGTCTGAAATTCAATACCGAAGTCTAACCTCAATAATCACGCAAATTGTACCAAAAGGTACACCTGTGTGCGGATCAGGTTACGCTAGTTACCTCCCCGCGACACCGCGCCGCCGCTCCTTAGAGAATGTTCCACCGCAGCGCTCAAGTAACATTGGTTACATAATTCTTGCTTCATCGTATATCGACTCGCTTATTATCGTAATGAGTCGATCACAATCGTAAAGATTTGTAACTTGACATTGAATGACTGGAAATTGCTCAATTCGAACTTGTATTCGAATGAAATTTGAGAAGACAGAATGGTGGAAATTTTAGTGGGTAATAAATTGCGGTGAGATTATTTCGTGGGAATCAATGTTTTGTGACGATATTTTATTTATTTATTTTATTGTTTTGGTTACAAACTGTCATGAAATAGTTGTAAATATATTACAATACATAAGATACACACAATATTACTTATATTACAACGGATATGAATTCAAGGCAACAGCTGTGACATTGAAAATGTGTATCTTTCTGTATACTCTGTTTATTTCCTCACTTATCTTATTTCCTCATATTAGTTATGCAAAGCCAGATTATTCAACTCTAGTTGAACTGACACATCCTCGAACTTTATGCCCGTCGGTCGTTTAACCTGCTCAGTGCCTAAAATGTCTTAATTTATATTCCTTTATGTGCAACGGGCTCTGTTTATCTAGACTAAGCCAATCTCCCCTGCGCATGGTGAATAAAGCAGCTAGGCTTAAGTCCGGTTTAGACGTATTAAGTAGTTAAGTAGTTAACTAAATTTTAAGTGAATAATTTTTAGTGGGCGTCCAAACGTAATAATTTAGTAAAGCTCTATAGTTCATACAATTCTTCACAACCTACTTAATTACTTAAGCATTTTACTAAATTTTAACTAAGTGCGTGTCGAAACGTGTTAAGTGATAGGCCTTGCCCACCTATTTAACAGAAAATAGAAAAATTTCTAAATTACGTGTTTAGTTGCGTACTAAATTTTAACTACTAAATTGTCCATTTATACGTATTAATTTACTTAAAATTTAGTTAAAATTTAGTTACCTACTTAACTACTTAATACATGTAAACCGGACATTATGCCCAGCTTTTCCTTTACTTATACATATGCACGGTGGTAGAGGGTTCTTTGGCCAGCGTGGCTGTTAAATAAATTAACCTCATATATTAATAATAAATCATCACTCGTCAATATTAGCCGGGTATACGGTTTTACGTGCCTTTCAAAGTACGGAAGCGCTTAGAAAACTTACTACCAGTAGTCACATCCAACTCCCTTCGCTCGTAGTTTGGTAATAGTTCGATCACTCTTATCGGCACAAGCCACGGGGCTATAAATGCTTTGACTGCCATTCTAATTATTCCATCTATCCATAATCCACAAGTCAGTCGCTTAGCAACTGCCAAAAAGTCAGAATTATAGTGTAATTTATTATTAAACTAACAATTAACTTATCCAAAGATAAGGTAGACAGATGATTGAAAACTGGCGTTAATTGGTCATGTTATTGTATACGTACGTACCTATTTGCCCAAAGAATTGATGTTCGATACGTTCATAGTCATACATCATGCTCATACGCAAGTTAAAATGTAACAGCTATTAATTAAAATATGATAAATGAAATACATCGCATTGAGCGACTGTCGCGAGTGCGTCCAGTAACAGTAAATTAATTTATTGCAATCACTGTTCCGTAGGTTAAGGTTAACGGCATTATATCGCAATACATACGTAATACTAGTTTACGTCCCAACTCAGAGTAACTAACGGTTACATCGCTCCTTAGTAAAGAACACATTCTGTGCTAAGAAGCGATTTAATTTCTATGGTGATTCTTTACTAAGGAGCTATTTAAGTAACCGTTACCGATTCTGACGCCCCAACTCAGAGTTACTAACGGTTACTTTAGTTGCTCCTTAGAATCATCATACAAATTCTGTACTATGTTTAAAGGTATTTCGTAAACAATATCAGTGTCTTTTTAACTTTAATCTATTCTATGATTGTAAAATAAGGCTGACACAAAATTTAAATTTTAAAGAATAATTATTATCATTGAAAGCTAAAACAACAATGTTCTAGTTAGGGTAAAAAACAATTTCTTAAATTTCTCGAAACTACTTTAGTTACATAATTGGCAACAACGTCTTACAGAATAATAGAAACACGATATTAAAATGAACAAGTTAGAAACAAGATAAGTGTTTTAATTACATTAGTTATAGCTGTGGAACGTTAGGATGGTCATGTTAACGTTTATCGGAAAATGAAGTTTTGTAAAATTTACAAATGCCTGTGAAGGAAATACATATTGGTTACACAGGATACTTTATTGACAGTAGTAAATGTGCTAGTAGGCAATAGTGATTTGCTAGTAGGCAATAATTTTATAACATGAAAATGAGCTTGTCACACAGGATACTTTATTGTCAATAGTGATGTGCTAGTAGGCAATAATTGTATAACATGAAAATAAGCTTGTCACACAGGATACTTTATTGTCAATAGTGATGTGCTAGTAGGCAATAATTTTATAACATGAAAATAAGCTTGTCACACAGGATACTTTATTGTCAATAGTGATGTGCTAGTAGGCAATAATTGTATAACATGAAAATAAGCTTGTCACACAGGATACTTTATTGTCAATAGTGATGTGCTAGTAGGCAATAATTTTATAACATGAAAATGAGCTTGTCACACAGGATACTTTATTGTCAATAGTGATGTGCTAGTAGGCAATAATTGTATAACATGAAAATAAGCTTGTCACACAGGATACTTTATTGTCAATAGTGATGTGCTAGTAGGCAATAATTTTATAACATGAAAATAAGCTTGTCACACAGGATACTTTATTGTCAATAGTGATGTGCTAGTAGGCAATAATTGTATAACATGAAAATAAGCTTGTCACACAGGATACTTTATCGTCAATAGTGATGTGCTAGTAGGCAATAATTTTATAACATGAAAATGAGCTTGTCACACAGGATACTTTATTGTCAATAGTGATGTGCTAGTAGGCAATAATTGTATAACATGAAAATAAGCTTGTCACACAGGATACTTTATTGTCAATAGTGATGTGCTAGTAGGCAATAATTTTATAACATGAAAATAAGCTTGTCACACAGGATACTTTATTGTCAATAGTGATGTGCTAGTAGGCAATAATTGTATAACATGAAAATAAGCTTGTCACACAGGATACTTTATTGTCAATAGTGATGTGCTAGTAGGCAATAATTTTATAACATGAAAATGAGCTTGTCACACAGGATACTTTATTGTCAATAGTGATGTGCTAGTAGGCAATAATTGTATAACATGAAAATAAGCTTGTCACACAGGATACTTTATTGTCAATAGTGATGTGCTAGTAGGCAATAATTGTATAACATGAAAATAAGCTTGTCAATGTAGTTATTTAATTTTTCATGTGAAATCTGTTCCTCACCGCGAAGATACTCGTAAGCTCATGATTTGCTAGAAAAGCAGGGTGACTAATTAACTACGATCATGTAAGTATTTAGAAGCGCTCATAGCCCGGTGGCTTACGTCGATCCTAAGCGATCGAAAAAGTTAAGCAACAGCGGGCGCGGTCGGTAGCTGGATGGGTGACCGCTAGTGGCAAAAATTTCTTGAGCGCTTCCGTGCTTCGGAGGGTACGTAAAGCCGTCGGTCCCGGTTGTTATCGTAAGATAACAGTCGTTAAGCCATGTCGGAGGCCCTCGGGCGGCATGAAAACTTCCGACAATTGGGTTGGCCACTAGCCCCTCCACCAATCCGCACTGGAGCAGCGTGGTGGAGTATGCTCTAGGCCTCCTCAAGAGGAGAGACCCGTGCTTAGTAGTCGGCCGTTAATGGGTTGAAGCCAAGCCAAGTATTTATAACAACTTTTATAATATACATAATTATACACATAGTAACCAAGCTATTTTGTTTGTGCACCACAAAGTTGCAAAGTCATTCGGTACGATATAATCATTACAGATCTGGATTCAGATCGGAAATTAATTTATATTACAGTTGACAGTTTTACAACACGATAATAAACATCTGGCAGGTTGTAATCTGAATCTCTTTAAAACGGATTGTAATGACTGTTGCTAACGAAAGTTCTTGCTTTAATTGAGTTGGCTGCATTTGGGTCGGATACATTTTAATTAGGTTGATCGTCAGGTTTGTCGGATATTTACATTAAAAAAATACATTACTAACTGGTTTTAGCATTTTTTAATTATTATTTAATAAGACTACTTTAAAATTAGGTACATCGAACGAAATATACCTAGATAACGGAATTAAAGAATAAAAGTTGAAGTTATTAAAATAGTTGGAACTTTGTTACTTTAACTAAGCCTCATTACTGTCTGTTTTAAAGCTATTTTTATCATGTAAAATCTGCAAATCATCGTCCCAGAATAAAAAATATGCAATGTAGTGTGTCGCAGCTTTTTTAGCTTCCTACCTATGTTGTCAGTAACACTTGTGGAGGTCACCAATATGAGGGTGTGTGTGCGTGGTCAGGTGTGACCTGGTAACTGGTATAGTTACGTTGTTCAGGTTTAGTGGGTATGAAGGGAACACAAGAGTGATGCGCACAACATTTGATTTCATACTGATTTAATTTGTGACATGTATCCAATGATATTATAATGTACAAAGAGGTAGATATTGTGTCACTAGTGCGCCGACGATGAAGAGCGTAAGAACAGGCAATTGACCGTTATGCTCGTAGTCGCTCTGTCAATACAAGACGATACGCACGCTTTTGTTGTAGTCAGAAGTGCTTGACATTTGACATACAGCGTTAAAATGCCTTTGTGTATTATACCAATGTGACTGGTGTAGTGAAACAAAAGATAAGTGTGTGTGTGTTGTAGCTCTTTTCGGAACAAAATTTTTTGGTTGATTTGTAAAGGCATATTTTTTTTTTAATATCATTGCATGTACCTATAGTCAAAATTATCTAAGATGCCCATAATGATAGCTGCTATTTATTAATATGAACTAACCTTGTATGGGTGTCTTTGAGCAAAATGGAATATTCATTTACTTGACATGAATAGTTGAATACTTACGGACAAAGGATTTTGCCAAAATTTGTTAAAAATCCCTACTCATTTTCATTGACGTTGATTATAAATCATATTATACGTTAAAATCTAGTAAAAATCCCATCACATCATAATTTATGCAAAATTTAATAAAAATTTATGACGTCGAAACAATCTTATATGAAGAAGCCTAAATCTAATCTGACGTAGGGTGATGTGACGGCTTGAAACCGTTTATAAAACCAATCATAATCGATACATTACTATAATCGAAATTTAAAAATGAAAATTAATTAATTTAATTAGATTGTTAAAAATGATTTGCTTGCATTTGAATTTAAAATTAGGTGCGCAATAATACGCACGACAATAACACGACGAATTGGATACTAACAAAGGACATTTTCCATTATGTATGGGCACTTCGCCATCCATGGACAGTAACTGCAGATAATTATGTTATCTGTAATTATGTATTTAAGGTTGCGGTAATTTTTTTTTTCAACAAAATAATAATTATGTATACATGAATGTCTTACGAAATAAGCAAGAATTTATTCACTGTAGTTTTTTCTTGACGCTCATAATATAATATTATGTCAAAATATTATTATGAAACTGAGCGGAACTTTCATTCTATCATGATCTATCTTTCTTTCTTTTACCTCTTTCTTTCTTGGCCGGCAACGCACCAGTGATGCTTTTGGTGTTGTTGATGTTCGTGGGCGAATGGATAAAAGAATATTATATTGAAGTCGTAAATAGGTACATATTGAGAATACGCGGTACGAGATAGCTCAATCGAGGTAGGTAACTAGATACCTAAATATTACGGTTTTTAGTTTAAAATTTAATTATCGAATCGATTAGAAGGTCTTATAATTTTGAATCGATTTGTTGTAAAAATTGGTTTCTTTCGTGAACCGATTTTTTTGTACATCTCTAATGTCACTGTGATGGCAAACGACAAATTGGGCTTCTTAGTTCGCGGTGACTATAATAATATAATGCAGTTTTGCGTGTCAAGTTACCTTAATTGAACGTTGCATAAACAGAGGGCATTGACATTTATTTATGCTACTACACAATTAATAAATATTTATTGTCTGTTCACTTTCTGCAAGTCACTGTTTATAAGCTCTTATTTCCACCTTAAGATCCGAGGATAAAAATAAATATTAACATTAAGTGTCACTACAACATACAGTAGTAATTCAATTAGTTAGTGAGTTAGCGTATTTTATAAGTTTCCACTAAATATGCATAGGTACTATAAATGTAATAATTGGCTATTATAATTTATCGTTAGATATAACTAGATAAAAAATTAAGTTATTTGCTAAACTTATATAATGTTACAGCTACTTGTTAAACATTAGCGCTCTGCTCGCGGCTTTGCTCAGTTTTCCGGGATACTAAGTACCCCATATCTTATTCCAGGTCATGGTCTACATGTGTGCTAAATTTAATTAAAAACCGTTCAATATTTTTTGCGTGAAAGAGTGACAAACGCCCATACAAAGATTCACATTTATAATATTAGAAGGATTATTTTCGCTGTATAGTTAAGCGTTTCCGTGCATCAGAGAGCAAGGTGAGAGGTCATTCCCGATTGTTTTCGTTAAACATTCGATAATAATCAGTGTTGGAGGTCGTCGAGAATAAAAATTTCCGACAAGCAGCATACTACCTTATCAGTTTTACTATAGCCACTTTGTTTTTATCCAGTCACACAAGTGCAACGTGCCATTTAAATGTATTTTCTATTTTCATAATTGCTTAGCCTGAGGTTGTCTGAAAGAAATCACTTTTTAGCAATAAGATCGCCCTTTGTATAAATTGTTGTATTTTTTCCTTTTTGTTGCAATACCTTTGCCTTACAATAAAGAGTATAAATAAATAGATAATGTATGTATGTTACTACGTTATAGCTACCTCAATTACTAGGGGATAAAAATCTGCCCTGCAGTAGGCCACAAATTCTGCAAGTCATCGTTATTTAAGAAAAAATATGCAGGGAGCTTCGCTAAGAATCCTTTAATGTGTTTAAGTTAATACATTATGCATTCGCAAAACAATAAAAAATATAGTCATTGTTCGTGTAACTTGCAAGTCATGTTGTCAACTAACCAATTGACAAAAAAGCTAAAAGTAAAGTGGAAACTGTGCCTTATGTTTCTTGTATCTGTATGGTGGAATCTGTAATACGAATGCTGTTTATTTCACAACAAATAAAATAAATAAAAAGCTCACGGGTGGTGCTGATGAAATCAGAGGAAATCGGCTCCAACAACTACAACAAATTCCAGTTTACCTACGTTTAAGAGATATTTTTAAAGCACCGTGAGAAAACTTGTACATCTGGGAATTGTTCAACAATTTTGTGGGATAGTTATAGAGTTAAATTGGACCCTTAAGGTGCATCTTCTAGGCTTCTAGGCTGTAGTCATACTATTACAGTGAAACCTTCCGTGTTAGGTACTGATGTCAAGGGGGCAGGAGATCAGTGACTGCTTGTTACTATGCGACATCGAAGGCATCGAAGCTCGTCTATCCTTCTATATTTTTTGTGTAAGAGCCTCAGTTATCTATACAAATAAAGACATTTGGAGTGTCTATTTGTAATCTTCACAAATAAATAAAATTGAAGAGTCTGTTTGTAATATTAAAATAAACATTTATAAAAAATAATAATTCATAATGTCTGTTTGTCTGTTTGTTCCGGCTACCGATTTTGACGGGAACTTAGGCTACTTTTATTTTAGAAAAAAAAATAGTTTTAGAAAAAAGAACAATAACTTTTTTGTTAAATACCACGCGGACGAAGTCGCGGGTAACAGCTAATGTATAATATAATTGTAGTGTGTATGGCTAAGCACAAACATAGTTGTTCTGGTATTTTTTATGAACATGGATGTCATTTACAAATTGACAATGTATAAAAAATTCGATATGTCGCAAAAAATATTTTTCGTCATATTATATGATTTTGCACTTTTTCTTTGCGTCTAGTCCTTTTTTATTTTTTTTAGGGTTGCAAGTAACTTTTTTTTCATTTCTGTAAGCTTACACGCTTACATATTCAAATCTTCCACCTTCACTCTAAACTATCCTGTAAGACAAAACGAACTGCTAAAATTATAAAAATATATAGAGTAAATATATAGAGGTAGTAGGTAGAGGTAAAGGACCTTTCTCTCAGCAGGAACCAACTGGGCTTCTAAGGTCATCTAATGCAGTTCCACGGCCTTGTTTTAAGCGCCACAGCTTTGAGACCGGTAATCCTACATCTATAAACTCAATACTTAAAATATTTAATCTCTATATATAAAATATACAATAATATTGCAAATCATCGTCCAAAAAAATGTTACTACGCTACGTACTACTGACAGGTTGTTTTTTCCGCACTATTTATTGTTCCTTATTGTCTGTCGCATATTTTTTGTGCACTTCATTAAGCATGCAATAACAATTAAGAAAAAATTTACATAGCCATTTATGTTTTTGTATAAAATATATTCTGCAAGTCATTGCGTAGGTTTTGTCACCTGCTTTTAAGAAACACATTTTTGTGGCAACAAAGTTGCAAGATCAATGATCAGCTTTTGGAGTAGAAGCTACAACCATCCTTGAACACGCTCATAAGGGGACATCCATAAATTACGTCACACGTTAGGGGGGAGGGGTATGTAGGGGGCGATGTAGTGTGACATTGTATGACAAGGGGTGGGAGGGGGTCCTAAATATCGTGACGTCACATTTCAAAATCGAATAATTGGTATGTATAGGTAAATATTAAAAAAAAAACAATTAATGGAAATAAACTATTTCGGAACTGCTGTTTTAATTTAATAATTTCTAGGTATAAAATTTCATAATATGTGACGTCACACGAGGGGGGAAGTCTCACAAATGTGACCAGCTGTGACAAGGAGGGGGGAGGGGTCAAAAAGTCATGAATTTAGTGTGACGTAATTTATGGATGGTACATAACAAGAAACAAAAAGGTTTTTGCATGGTGCAAAAACCTATATTGTGTGATATTTCTATACGTTGTGTCCAGTATAGTCTGGAATGTATCTAGCACTTTATATCTCGAGCTACTTTTGCCGTAAAGGTTTCTAACATATAACCGTTGTCGGTTTTATGAACCTGCCTGATGTCCCGGGTAAGGGAAGGAACAGGTTCCATTCCCGGCCTAGCTGACATTATGTTATTTCTGGAACCAAATAGGTTAATATTTTTTTCTGATCGTCTACGTTTGTGATGTTTTTAACCGACTTCAAAAAAAGGAGGAGGTTCTCAATTCGACTGTATTTTTTTTTATGTTTGTTACCTCAGAACTTTCGACTGGGTGAACCGATTTTTTTAAACGAAATCTGATGCTTGTCATGTGGTCCCACTAAAATTTTATTGAGATATGACAATGGCATCCATGAGAAAACCATATAAGTCTTAAATTTGCATTATGTATGTGTGCGACAAATGGACGAATAACTCAATATCACGCCAACCGAATTTGATGATTCTTTTTTTAATCGAAAGCAGGTGTTTGTCATGTGGTCCCACATAAGTTTGAACGAGATCTGACAAGTAGTTTTTGAGTAATTTTGAAGTTGGTTATTTTTTGTTAGCAAAATTTAGATTATTGTATTTCCATGAGAATTGCAAGTTACAATGATCTATAGTGACTATTAATCATTAGATGATCTGTCTACCCGACTCGGGTATTCCGACAAAAAACTAAAAGATCTATTATCTTAGGTAATATTTAATTGTTATTTTTTATCGATGTTGTTCACTAATTGACTATAATATCTTTGTTGAACAAAAAATAAAGGCGTAGTTTAATATTAATTGCTAAATTGATTTATTAGACTGAACTGTCACATGTTGTCAACGATATTTTTATTCCGATTAATTGATATTTTTTTTTGTCACAATAAGATTTATCGATATTTTGTAAGAACTAAGTTGCTAAGTTTTTCTTTAAGATTTGTGTTTGATTTTAATGCGTTCTGTATTGTATCTTCGAGAATTTCTTAGAGAATCGTAATTTAGATAATAATAATTTAATACGCAAGAACAAATTCAGTGAAGCACCCATAGTAATACCAACTCTCTATTCGTACAATTACACACACCCACACATTGACTCTTCACTGCTTCAATCGCGAATCAAAAATTACGCACACATGGTAAGCGGGCGGCCTTTGCTATGCTTCACTGTCGATTAGACGTGTTTACGTCCGTCTTTTTTTCAGGTCCGTGTTAATACGATTGTGGGTGCAATAACGAGGCTCATGCATGCATGCAGTACTGAGGTTCGTGATGTTTTCCTTATTGAATATTATATATAGTTACGTTATTCTGGTGCACACTTCCCTGAAAGTAGTAAAAATGATGTGTCATATTAATATTATGAATGTGAAAGTTTGTGAAGATGTTTGTATGTTTGTTCCTCATTCACGCATCAACTACTGAACCGATTTGGCTGAAATTTGTAATGGAAATAGCCTATAAACCGGATTAACACATAGGCTACTTTTTATCCCGGAAAAGTGCAGGGTTCCCGCGGGATTTGTAAAAAATCCATCTCTACCGCGGGCGAAGCTGCGGGTAAAAGCTATTACAGAGTATGGTAGGAACCAATAAAAAGCAACTTACTTGTCTAAAGAAGTTTGGCACATCTTCCAGTTTTTCATACATCTGTTCCTTGGGCGAGTGGATGTAGAACAGGCGCCCCATCCCCTTCAGATGGGTGGTGAGAACATCGGACAGGCCACTGTCCGCAGTAGCGTTGGAAAATACCTCCGCAGCCATGGTCTTTTACCTGAGAACAATGTATGAAGATTAAGTTAAGAAGGTTTTGAATAAAATTTCGATTCCACTTCTATATTATAACTAAATTCAGTGTTCTCTATGTCATCGCTCTGATACTGGTGAAGCTCCTCAAGGAATGACATCAATAACATCCACAAAGCGTGACTGGAAAAAATTAGAGCATGGCATCCCAAGAGAAATACGTTTTTTATATGACAAACAAAAAGTAAAAAAGACGTGGAGATGGTGTAGAGTAGCAGGGGTTTTAATGTAGTATACAGACAAGGTCGAAATAGACTGAGTAGTGCAGTATAGTTTTTAATGGCTATTTGTTTAATAAAATTTCCCGAAGAAATTATGTGTAACTCTTAGATACAGAAACTGAGCTTGACAATGCTGCCTTAGCGATTTTATTTATTCTTAGATATAAAGATATTTAGGTTAATAACTTGCAATGTAGGTAAATAAATGCAATGCCAGCTTAATTTTGTATTGATTAAATAAGTGTCTGTTTGAATAATCAGATAATTTTAATAGTGCGTATCTTGTAATTCTGCAATACACGTTTATAATCTTGACTCAAAGTAGGTCAACGTGAAGTGATAATAAAACTATAATATTTTAGCAGAAGTACCTACAAGTTAGATGCATACATAAATATAAAAGGTGATATGATTTAACCATAAAATTATTGACTGACTAATAAAGCAGTTTCGGACGCCGTAATATTTAGATAGATAGATTTAGTGAGAAAATTACAATTCGTAACTTAAACTGACGGCTTCATTTGTCCAGTAATAGCAACCGATAAGCTGTACTGAAGTTATCAGGCTTAAAGAGTTGTAAGTCTTGGAGTGGCCACTATCCTCTCCGAGCCGTATGAGAGTTGAAAAATATATTAAAATAGTTTCTAGTTAAATTCGACTGTAAACAAAAAACAAACTAAATCATTTAGCTGGTGTTGTTAGTTCCTAATGCAGCAGTATAGCAGAATGGTCTCCATACATTAACAGTTAAAAAAGAGACACTTGCTAATCACTAAATCAATCAAGAAACCAGTCAGCCATTTTTAGTTCTAATATACATATTTTTTTTGGTTTACAATGACTTTCTGAATTCAGTTGTCCTAATTACAATTTTGTTACAAAACAAAAAACTTTATTTTTATCAACACAAAGAAATTACTTTACAGAATTGTAGTTTTCAATAAAACTAATATAAAGTTTCAAAATGTACGAAGCATTGTATCTTTGTAAAAGTCAATAATTAAAAATTTGAAAGAACAAAAAAAAAACGAAACAAAAGCGTTCCCAATTTAGGTAATAGTTTAACACATCAAGAGAACATCTGAACAAAGATAAAGACGCTAAAGATATATACCCACTACGTATATACTGGACAGTAATAAAAGGATAAGAGACAAGATAAATAAAGTACTGCGTTTCAGGAAACAGTGTCCATTGAGCCTTTCAGTTACGATATTCTTTAGGGGCCATCCATAAATTACGTCACACTAATTTCATGACTTTTTGGCCCTTCCCCCTCCTTGTCACAGCTGGTCACATTTGTGAGACCTCCCCCCCTAATGTGACGTCACATATTATGAAATTTTACACCTAGAAATTATTAAATTGTTTTTTTAATATTTACATATACATACCAGTTATTCGATTTTGAAATGTGACGTCACGAAATTTTGGACCCCCTCCCACTCCTTGTCACACAATGTCACACTTTATCGACCCCCCTCCCCCTCTCCCCTAACGTGTGACGTAATTTATGGATTGCCCCTTATTAAAGATAAATAGATAGGTACTATTGCGGGATACAATTGGCACTATAACGCTTAAATAACGCTTCACACTCATAGCCGCACACTAGGATTCCGTGTCGTGGGTGCCATGGACAACACACAACATAGACAAGGACATTTACACCCAGACTGAGAATCGAAATTTAAACTTATCATTCAAAATGCCTCGCTGGGAATCGAACCCAGGACCCTTGGCGCGGCAATCTGGCATGGTAACCATTGCGCCACACGGGTCGTCACACTATACAAACAACCATGAAGCTAGATTTACCTAATATATAAATGTCAGTCCTGGCATGTTATCAAACCGAGATCTTCTTTCCGGTCCTGCCTACCGGAACTATTATCACTACCAAAAGGTCGATGGTTTGTTTGGACAGACAAATGATGGGATGGACTGAACTGAAATTGTAGAATTTCTAGAGTATTCTATGATTTATAAGTAGGGTTGGTTTTTAATGTAGATGGCAGTGGAAAGAGTTCACAAAATGGCAAACAAAGAAATTCCACTAGTATTGTGTACTACAGAAACCCTAAACATTTTAGATAATTCTAAATGTACTGTACTAATTTATAATCCCGATATTTCGACCCAGTTACATGTATCGTGGTCACGGTGCGACTGCGGTGGCGGGGAGAAACTCTTGACAGGTGATAATAATTGACGTTATTTTTTTTATGGAAATAGCCGGCAAATGAGCTGATGATCCACCTGATTGTAGGTGGCTATAGTCGCCCATGAACATCGGCAACGCCAAAGTCATCACTGATGCGTTGCCGGCCAAGAAGGAAAAAAGAAAAAGAAAGAAAGATAAGCCTGTCTACCTTACTCATCCTTACGTCTTGATCGTTTTCGTTTCATTTCATCACACATTACACTAACGACATCTTTATGCACTGAACCAATCGTATGTACCCGCTATATTTAAAATGTTCAGTGTCCGCGATTATATTAGTTTAAAATCATTTTAGATAATCTTCTTTAGGGAAATACGAAATAATCCATAATTTAGGTTGAAAGTCATAGGTTTTTGCATATACAAAATAATTGTTATAATGTAATACAAAAATGCTGTTAACGCAAAGCGTATTCTGAATGTCGCAAACACATTAAAGATAATACCTATTGATATCAAATTCAAAGAACAAACGTAATAATCTGAAAGTAAAGTGGATTTCAAATGCTAGAGAATGTAGATTAAAATCCTGGAATGGGAATGGCCTGTATTCTGGTACGCTGATTTCTTTGGTATGTAGTAGAAAGATACAACATAATAGTTGCAGATCATAAAATTTTAGAGTCTGATAAAACACATTTTAAAGTTTCTCCTGTTGGACATAACTGGGCTGTTTACAGTGCAATTCAATCTCAACTGTATTCGAACGTTATTAAGGTGGTCTTACTATCTGTTAATGTTCACTTCTCCAATCAAAATTCAAACATGGTTACGCGTTTTGGTTGCAATTTTTATAAGCCTCATTTACAAGCCTTTGCCATATTGACCGCGAAGTTTCTGGTATTGATATTAAATATTAAAATAGTCGTGACCTTTACGAAATATCTTATCTGTCAGTTAATTTATCAGTTAATAAACAGTAAAATAAAAATTGCCTGTGGAGATAAACTTGTAACTGTATCCAATAACGGAATCATTTGATGAATGTTAGACCAGTTGTAAACAAAATGTACCCTGTCTCTTGACTGAGGAATAATAAAGCTTTATAGCATTGATTTTAAGGATGAAATTGCAATATTTTTACTAGCTCTTATGAAATGAAAGAAGAAATTAGAAAATGAAGTTTCAAAAGCGTTATTTATAATTTTGTTCTGTTTTATTTTAAGAAGCGATAGCCTACTGTTTGTTATAAACATTAAGTTTTAATAAGTTTCACTTTTTAAGATGTCATTGTAATATTATGAAGAGAATCAATTATGAATTATGATAATGTAACGAAACGTTCGTTAAACATCTTGATATGTATAGCTACGAAGTAGTCTAACGCGCTAGCCAATGCCGTGCCCCGGTACGCGGGTTGCGGGCGGCGCGGGAGCAGCTGACGGTGGGCTTGTACTAGTCGAGCGGGTGGATCAGTACGTTTGATATAGACTGAGCGCGTACGCGTCACCTTTTGTTCTTGTCGAAGCTACATACAAACCTTACGTGATTACGTTTTTTAAAGTATAATATTAAGAACTCTTCATTATCAGAGTATTACGCTGGATTCTTGTTGGTATATCCTTATAAATCAGTGATATTACGTTCCCATACTTGGGTAAGTTGTGCATATTCTTTTATTTGTCTTAAGCCTTTGTAACGTATATTGTTTGAATGTGCCGTTACGTGTTTAGTTGCAGTTACTTGTTATTAGTTGTTCTTGTTAAATTGATGTAGTGCGTAGCTTAATTGTTGTGCTGTAAATATTACTGGCAGACCCAAGCTGTATAAATGTATAATAGTAATATGTTTTATATTAGTTTTTTTTTTAAATAATTGTAACCGTTCTGCTTATGCCGCCTTGATTTTTCCCGCCTTGCAAACGCTGATTTTTAGTCCGGATTACCTTGCTTCCTGACGATCCCTGGCGGCTTGATTTATGCAGAGCTCTGATGGCAAACGTCCCTAAATTCCAGGAACACCGTACACCCTGAACGCTACGAAACGTTAGCTGGAACCGGCCCAACCGCACCCGGAGCAGCTGGGAAGCTGAATGGTGCCTGGCCTAGCGGAGCGGACTGCTGACTGGAGGCTACGGGACGGGACACGGAGGAGAGTGGGGTATTTTCGGACCGAGACCGGGAGGTGTTTTATGACCGAGGCCGCCTCACGACCCCTTTTTATAGCGGTGTTCTATTATTACCGTTCGTATTCCTATTGGATATATTATATTTTAAATTTCTTAACGTATTTTTTTTATTATCTCGTTTGATCACGCCCCTTACAACGTGACAATGGCGCCCATATACGTGGTCTAAGGTCATAATTCACACTCAGTTTTGGTATATTAGTAGTTTGTCTTGGTGTCGGATTTTCTTGGTGTGTGTGTTTTTTTTTACGTTTTGTGAGACGATAATAATCGTTGATTATTTCAACTAGTGTGCTAATTAGTACTTAATAATTTTATTGTTTAATTTACTATTAACGAAATATTGCCTCAATTTTATACTTAAAGTTTTTATATTATACCAGATTATTTGTAATATTAACTGTTAACACATTAGTTGAATGATACATAGATGTACGTAATTCTTGTTTGTGCTTTTTGTTTTCTTAGTTAGTTTTTTTTTTCTTTTCCTTCTTTCTCTGTTTTAGCTTATTATCGTCGTAAAGATAATTGTAACAGAACGGATCTCGCTTCTTGTTTATATTATCTTGTATTTTTTTAGTTCTGACGCTTTTTTTTTTCTTTCTCCTTCCTCTTACTGTTTTTTTTTGCACAACTTATCTTTGCTGGGAAAGTAGATTTTAAATTAATTGTTTAACTAGTTTTGTATAATGGCTTATCCAATAAAATTTTTATTACTTCAAAAAGCTGAATTAGTGTACGAAGTTAGCATTAGAGGGGAAATTCCATCCGATAATGTAGAAGGTCTTCGCAGACAAGTTACTAAATTAACACAATTATATCCTTCTGACGAGATCCTAGACTCGGTGTTTGATTATTCATCGGATGTTAAATCTTCTCTAGAATCATTAGATAAAATTCGAATCAATATTGAATCCCTTAAAGCTAATTATAATGAATCTCTTTTTAATAGAACCAAGTCTTTAATAAATCATTTGCACTACAGAATTCAAAGGATTCAGCCACCTGGCAAAACCGATAATCCTTCTGATGTTAGCGAACTAAAACGAACCTTGGACAACTATCAGTCTGTTTTGACATCTCTAATTAAGTCTTCTAAAGAGTCTAGAGTAATAATGGAAGGTGAAGAATGCATCGATAGAAAAAGTTTGCAAGGTCTTAATATAGCAGTTTCTTGTGAGCGTGGTTTCACTTCTGAACTAAATAAATTAAAATTTTCGGAAAATCTTGTGTTCGCGAGTTTATAAGTAAATTGGAGGAGTTTCGTGTTGCTAGAGGAATATCAGAAGATAAGATGCTCATATCTGCCTGTGAAATTTTTGAGGGAGACGCTCTGCATTGGTACCGCAGCATAAAATCTAAGGTAGTCGATTGGAGTGATTTCCTTACACATCTCCGCGAAGATTTTGATATTGCTGATTTTGACTACCGTATGTCTAGGGAAATACGTGATAGAACCCAAGGTAACGATGAGAGTATTACAGTCTACTTATCTATTATGGATGGAATGTTTAGCCGCTTAAGTAAACCTCTAAAGGAGGAGGATAAATTAGAAATCATCTTGCATAATATCAGACCATGCTACTCGACAATACTTGCGACAAGTTCAGACGTTACGTCCATAGAAAAATTGCGTGTTGTTTGTAAGAACTATGAACAAATTAAGGCACGTGCTGACCAATTTAGGGAACCCCCACCTCTTGGTATTAACACTCTAGCCCCTGAGTTTTGCTATCGATCTCAGAGGTTTAAAAGCACATCTACTCAAAATACTTTTTATAATCGTAGAATGTTTTCTTCTCGACCTAAAAGTGATGAGGGTTCTAGTAACAGAGGCTTTCAACAGGTTTCTGTAATTAATCCCGATGCTCCAAAAGTAAAAACATATTGTTTCCGTTGCCGTGTTGACACACACTCTATGAAAGAGTGCACAGCCGAAAGAAATATTTTCTGTTTTAGATGTGGAAAGAAAGACGTCCGCACGCCCGACTGTCAAAATTGCAATCCAAAAAACTAGTAGGTGAAAATTGTGTGAAACCAGCAGTCAGTCGTACTACTTGCTCGGAGTGGAAGGATTGGCTGTTAACTGTTCGGAATTTTTTTTTGAGTAAATCTGTTCAACACACAATTTTCAACGTTAAACCGAGCAGAGATCCTCGTCCGTATCTTAAAGTTAAGATCCACAAAACTAAAGACATATATTTATACGGTTTGCTGGATTCTGGATCAGCTATAACGATATTAGGAAAAAACACTCATGAACTATTGCATAAGTTTGACCTTGTTCTTTACATTGATCAAAAAATTACAGTTACTGCTGCTGGTGGTCAAAAAATATCGTCCCTTGGATACGTCTTTCTACCAGTGACATTTGAAAATAAATTTTCGATAATTAAAGCATATGTAATCCCAGAAATCGAAACAACGCTTATCTTGGGTATCGATTTCTGGAATAAATTCAATTTATGCCCTAAGTACTTGACAAATTTAGAAAACTTATATGAGTATGATCCCGGGTTGTCTGAAGTCTCTAATTCTTCGAATATTCATATTCATTCTTATGAAAATTTAAATAAAGTACAGAAACACGAAGCAGATAAGATTGTGGGTGCTTTCAAAGATATCTCATTCTCCGAAAAAGGTTTAGGACGAACTCATCTCATTAAACATCGGATCGACACAGGTGATGCTGAGCCGATCCGTCAAAGATATTATCGCATGTCTCCGGAAAAGCAGCGAATAATATCGGAACAGGTCGATGAGATGCTCAAATTAGATGTCATTGAGCCTTGTGAAAGCCCGTGGTCATCCCCTGTACTGGTGGTTGGTAAAAAGGATGGAAAACCTAGATTTTGTTTAGATAGCCGAAAGCTTAATTCTGTAACTAAGAAGGATGCCTATAGTCTACCTTATATCTCTGAGATTCTAGACAACTTAAAGAATGCTAAATATTTGAGCAGTTTAGATTTATCTAAGGCCTTCTGGCAAATTATGATTGAAGAGACGGACCGTGAAAAAACCGCATTTTACGTACCGGGTCGTGGTACATTCATGTTCAAAGTCACTCCATTTGGTTTAACCAATGCACCAGCGACCCAACAAAGACTCGTAGATCTTTTATTTGGACCAGAATTTGAGCTTAAGGTATTCGCGTATCTCGATGATATAATCGTGGTGAGCCAAACATTTGAAGAACACGTCTCTTTACTTCTCAAAGTCCTTGATAAATTGCGTTCTGCAAAACTTACAATAAATCTAGACAAATGTGAATTTTTCAGAAGTAAACTTCGCTACCTCGGTTATGTCATCGATTCTCATGGCTTAAGAACTGACCCCGAGAAAGTTGAAGCGATTTCAAAATATCCAACTCCTACTAATAGGAAGGAAGTGAAACGTTTCTTGGGCACAGCTTCGTGGTACAGACGATTTATACCTCAATTTAGCACGATTGCGGGTCCTTTAAACCGGTTAACATCCACTAGGAAGAATTCACCGCCATTTGAGTGGACGCCTGATGCCGAAAAGGCCTTCGTAGATCTTAAAAATAAACTAGTTCGCGCACCTGTCTTGGCTTGCCCCGATTTTAATCATCCTTTCGAAGTGCATACCGATGCGAGTAATTTCGGAATTGGTGCTATGCTCGCCCAAACTATTAATGGCGTCGAGCACCCAGTGGCTTTTATGAGTCGTTCGTTGACCAAACCGGAAAGAAACTATAGCACGACCGAAAGAGAAGCTCTTGCAGTACTTACTGCAATCGAGCACTGGCGGTGTTATTTAGAGAACGACAAGCCTTTTCTTGTATTCACTGATCACTCTTCACTCAAGTGGTTTCTATCCCTAACCAACCCCACAGGTCGGTTGGCAAGATGGGGTATACGTATTTCTTCTTTTAACTTTGAGATAAGACATCGCCGCGGCAAAGACAATGTTGTCCCGGATGCTCTGTCAAGAAGCGTATCTGTTGATGCTATTATAAATAGTAATAATCCCACTATTTCTGCCCCTCAAACCCAAGACAGTTGGTACTTGAACATTTTCAATGGCTGTCAAACTGATTCTGTAAGTTTTCCTAACTATAAGATAGAAAACAATGCTTTATTTAGGTACATGAGAAGTAACAATACTCTTACGACTGAATTCGCTTGGAAAGAAGTTATTCCGATCGAAAAGCGACAGGAAATTTTGACACAAAATCATTCTGAGCCTACTGCTGGGCATTTCGGCGTGTTTAAGACTTATAAACGCTTAGCACTTCGATTCTACTGGCCTGGTATGTATGCGGATGTAGCGAAATTTGTGTCTAGTTGTGAGACCTGTTTAGCTTACAAATTGCCTACCCATGGCACCCTAGGGAAAATGGGTAGACCCAAGGATATTTGTCGTCCCTTTCAATCGCTCTCAATAGATTTGGTTGGACCATTACCAACTTCTAGAAAACAAAATCAATACATATTTGTAGTGGTTTGCTGTTTTTCTAAATATTGTTTCCTATTCCCGCTGCGCAGAGCTACGGCAGATCTTATATGTAAGCATTTAGAAAATGATGTATTCCTCGTACACGGAATTCCCCAGACCGTAATATTAGACAATGGAAGTCAATTTATCAGTAGAGAATTAGACAAACTTTTTAATAAATACAAAATACCTAATATCCATTTTTCTCCTAAGTATACTCCACAAGTTAACACCGTAGAAAGATACAATAAAACCATCATAACGGCAGTGTCTGCATTCGTGGACGATGATCATCGAACTTGGGACGTTAATTTACCCAAAATTCAATTTGCAATGAATAATTCTGTTAATGAAAGTACTGGATATACTCCTGCCTTCTTAGTACACGGTAGGGAATTAGTCGTATGTGGGTCACATTACATAGAAAATGATGACCTGGAAGATTTAGTCTTTTTGCCTCGCGATGCGTACGCTGAAAATCTAGGTAATTTATCTGCTGTTTTTAACAAAGTGCAAACCGCACTTTGGAATGCACATGTTAAAAATACTCGCCGATATAATTTACGTCGTAAACAGGCCGAGTTCGAAGTAGGAGATCTTGTGTGGAAACGTTGCTATTTTCAAAGTGACAAAGGTGCTCACTATAGCAAAAAGCTTGCACCTAAATTCCAAAAATGTAGAGTAAAGATTAAACGCTCACCGCTGGTTTATATTTTGGAAGACTTAGATAGAAATGACTTAGGAGCATGGCATGTCAAAGATCTTAAAGTTATCAATGCTCGATTAAGGGACTGATATGTTGTACACTTCTTCTTCTTCTTTGTTTTAGTTTAGCGGATTTCACATAGGTAAAATCCTTTCCCAGGAGAAGGGGTATTGTAACGAAACGTTCGTTAAACATCTTGATATGTATAGCTACGAAGTAGTCTAACGCGCTAGCCAATGCCGTGCCCCGGTACGCGGGTTGCGGGCGGCGCGGGAGCAGCTGACGGTGGGCTTGTACTAGTCGAGCGGGTGGATCAGTACGTTTGATATAGACTGAGCGCGTACGCGTCACCTTTTGTTCTTGTCGAAGCTACATACAAACCTTACGTGATTACGTTTTTTAAAGTATAATATTAAGAACTCTTCATTATCAGAGTATTACGCTGGATTCTTGTTGGTATATCCTTATAAATCAGTGATATTACGTTCCCATACTTGGGTAAGTTGTGCATATTCTTTTATTTGTCTTAAGCCTTTGTAACGTATATTGTTTGAATGTGCCGTTACGTGTTTAGTTGCAGTTACTTGTTATTAGTTGTTCTTGTTAAATTGATGTAGTGCGTAGCTTAATTGTTGTGCTGTAAATATTACTGGCAGACCCAAGCTGTATAAATGTATAATAGTAATATGTTTTATATTAGTTTTTTTTTTAAATAATTGTAACCGTTCTGCTTATGCCGCCTTGATTTTTCCCGCCTTGCAAACGCTGATTTTTAGTCCGGATTACCTTGCTTCCTGACGATCCCTGGCGGCTTGATTTATGCAGAGCTCTGATGGCAAACGTCCCTAAATTCCAGGAACACCGTACACCCTGAACGCTACGAAACGTTAGCTGGAACCGGCCCAACCGCACCCGGAGCAGCTGGGAAGCTGAATGGTGCCTGGCCTAGCGGAGCGGACTGCTGACTGGAGGCTACGGGACGGGACACGGAGGAGAGTGGGGTATTTTCGGACCGAGACCGGGAGGTGTTTTATGACCGAGGCCGCCTCACGACCCCTTTTTATAGCGGTGTTCTATTATTACCGTTCGTATTCCTATTGGATATATTATATTTTAAATTTCTTAACGTATTTTTTTTATTATCTCGTTTGATCACGCCCCTTACAACGTGACAATAAGTAAAAAAATATAATTATATAACTTTTGCTTTAACTATTTGGATAACATGTAGATGATGCAAGTATTTCAATATCGAGAGATACATATATCTACTCTTTTAGGTTTGTTCATTATCAGTTTCATAAAACATTTATTTATTTATTTTTATAACTCCCAACTCTGTCGTTACAGGAAACCCCAGTTCGACAGGGGGAAATTTGCTACAATGCAATACATACAAAACTGCATAATTATGCTATAAACACATACAAAGAAAGGAATAAAAAAATAAAAAATTAATAACAATAATAACATGTTAAGTTACTTGATAAATTTAGTTTTAAATCTAAACTTAAATACATTTTTAAGTACATATCTATACTAATATATAAAGAGGAAGGATTTGATTTTTTGTTTGCATTGAATGCTCCGAAACTACTGAACCGATTTCAAAAATTCTTTCACTGTTGGGAAGGTACACTATCCCCGAGTAACATAGGCTATATTATATTTTCAAAAAAAATTAGGGATCCTTAATAAAACTCCAATAATATAATCCAAGGTGCAAAAAAATAAGAAAACCGAAGCAAAGCGAGGGCGGTTACTCGTACATTATAAGTTTACTGAGTTTTTTCACTTTTTGTTGTTAGTAAATTGCCTTGCCGTAAAAACTATGAATAAAGAACTAAGTTTGAGTAAAGCGCCATCGCGCCAAGGGTCACTGCTATTTAAAATTTAAATATCGCTTCGTAGCGGAAATTGCTTCAAATTGTGGCGACGAATGAGAATATTCTTATTTCTTGCAATGTTTTGCTTTAAAGCAGTATAATGGTATTCTAATTACTTTATTATGGTATTTTATTTTCTTGTTATATCACTATATCGTAGGTTCTGATTTATAAAGAAAGTTTGTGAAAAATGGGAAACGTTGCGTGAAAACTCTTCGTGTCCGAGTTCTATACGGCAAATATCCACTGGAGGAAGGGCCAATGTGCACACACTTCGGCCTCTACTCTAGTTTTATGTAAGAAAATTACTCATGGTACTTATTTTTTGCAAGTTTTGTCACTTATTTTAATGATGTATTTTATTTACATCAGTATTTTATTTTCGCCGTCTACATTGCCGATATATTATTTGAAAATTGTAATTTAAGTTCAAAAATAAAAATATACGGTATCAAAAATTTACCTACTGGTGTAAATAAAGGCTGTATTTGTCAATCCAGTTTCATAAGATTTGAATTAACAATCTTGGTAATATTCAAGATTTTAACTTTGGGAGCCTCTCATTCATTCATTGTATTTATAGTATTTATATTTCAAAAGTTTTGAAATATAGTAGTATTCATAAATTAAAATCCTAAAACGTATATAATAAGGCTTCTCATCGTACAAGAAATACCACTTCGCAAAAACAACGACATCCTTATTATGAGCTTCCGTCATTGCGAAAGAAACATGAAAAGTTACACTCATCAAAAAATAACATAGGTACCACACTAAACTTACTTGATATAAAATAACCATTAATATTATCTGAAATATTATTATAGTCGAGGTATGAGAAAGAAAGTGATTTTCGAATGTAGTCGAGTTAGCGTTTATTGTCTTGAAAAGAAGCAAAGCAAGATAACTCCTAAAAGGACAGCAAGAAAAATCCCAAGTGAATTTTGTCATTGATATTTTATTGTAAATTGGGTTGCAGTTCATCTTCAATGCACTGGTCATCGGTCGTATATCAAAATCTTACTTCGATGACCCTTCAGATGTAATGTACTTGCAGAAGTATTCGAGAAACGAAAAGCTAAAAAGTTTGAAACGCTGTAGGAATGGCTATATGAATATAGAATATCATACAGTCAAATTGTATTTGTAACTTTGTAGACACGGACCTAAAAAAAAGACGGACGTAATCCCAACAACAAATTCAGTGAAGCACCCATAGCAATACCGACTCTCTATTCGTACAAGTACACACACCCACACATTGACACCATACTGCTTCAATCGCGAATCAAAAATTACGCACACATGGTAAGCGCTTGGCCTTGGGTTCCTATGCTTCACTCTCGATTAGACGAGACTACGTTCGTCTTTTTTTCAGGTCCGTGTTTGTAGAGTAGAGATTGTATCCTTATAAATGAATGTGGGAGCATGTTATATAGTATACGTATTATTGTTATAATGTGTAAGTGGTAATACTTAGGAAACAAATTAAAATAATAAGTATTTTCAGGTCTTGAGCATTTGTTATTTCTCATTTGTGTATTTTCATCAGCCAAAGAGAAAATTCTAGAGAATATCTAAGATAATTTGTTTCACTATAATTCTAGAAATACACTTTTGCGTACAAAGTTTAACTGCACATGTTCTTCACTATTTCTCTAAACAATTAATTACGCGCATCATTAATTCCGATTAATAATTTAATTAATTACAATATTTGTGTAGTAAACATCCACGTTTACTACACAAATACTGTTTGATTGATCCATTGTAAAGATAAAATTGTGATAAAGCCGAGTATAAATCAGGAAAACAAAGATAACTTTATCTGTACAATGTTTGGTTGTTTCATATTTGAACTATTCGTGGGAGTCTAATGATGTTTTAATTTAACTGTACCAGTTGTTTGTTAACATAAACAACTAACTTATCACACAATAATTAATTAGTTAAATAACTTTCAGTAACTGTTATGAACTTCAAAGAGTTACAAAGGGGTACAAAAACGTTTAGTTACTTTTATTATTTGAAATTCTAGCTTTTATTTATTTATTTATTTATTTAAACTTTATTGACCACAAAATCACGGTACAATTGGCGAGCTTAACGCTTAAAAGCATTATCTACCAGCTAACCATTAGGCCAAACAGATATGCACGAAGAGCGGTATTAACTGCTGTTGGCAATTTAGAAACATAAAATAACAAAAAGAAAGTATAAATAGTATTCAAATACAATAGATGTGCACACAAATACATAAAAATTCATGACACATAATCCATAAAATACATAATAACGTATACAAATACACTACATACATATAAATAAATATATATATAATTATATATAATACATATATATATATATACATATGCATATAAATATATCCCAAATATATATTACGTCTGAGATGTTATGTAAATTACAGTAGACGATTAGTCAAGAAAGCTTGTAGTTTTTTCTTAAAGATAAGCTTGGCTCCAGGTCTTCTAAGTTCATCAGGAAGAGCATTCCATAACCGGGCTGCCTGAACCGCGAAGGAGTCTGACACAAACCCAGATCGATGCAATGGGATTTATGTTGGTAATAGTTAAATGTTATACCTACTCGGTATAAAATACAAAGAGAAAAGTTATTTTTAATATTACAAAGTTTAATCTAAACTGTTATCTTCTATACAAATAAATGAAATTTGAGTGTCTGTTTGTAATATTAAAATAACCGCTTTTTACTAGGTGCATTTGGATGTATACACGATACATATACCAAAACAACATTTTTTACAATTTTTGTCTGTCTGTCTGTCTTGTCTGTTTGTTCCGGCTAATCTCTGAAATGCCTGGACCGATTTTGACGGGATTCACTGGAAGATAGCAGATGTAACAAGGTGTAACTTAGGCTAATTTTATTTTATATAAAAATAAAAATAAATATGTTTGTTAGGCGATACCAAGTTCGCCGGGTCAGCTAGTTCTGAATAAAGTTTTGTTATGAAATCTATCTGTACACTAAAGACAAATTGTTTGTAATTATCTCTTGGCTGAGATTAAACTAATTCTACAATTTTACTACCTAATTGGAGTGTTACTCAACCTACGCTACGAGTATGTCCTTCCTTTCATTTCGTGTTAGTTACTGATGTCAAAGGTGTCTGCAATTCGCAGTCTACTAATTAAGCTTATTGCATAGGTTCATTTCTGTGGTTAATTATTCTACTATGCATTTACTTCTGACTTCTTATACATTTCAACTAAGTTATCTTGTCAATCGAAATAGGAATGAAAGTGATGAAACACATGCAGGTAGAACTTTTTTTGGCTAGTAACGTATTCGAAAGAAGAAACTAAGCTGCAACGTAATGTTAGTAGGTAAGTAAAATAACAAACAAAAGTGGAGTGACGTTAACACATAGACACCTTCTGAGTAAGTTGTGAACAATTTTTTTTTATTCTCTACCGGAGTTCGGAAAAAACTAAAATATTGAAGCGGAGTGGAAGGTAAGATTTTATTTGATTCCAGTTTTTATGGTCAACAGATTGGAAATTAACTTTATTGACTGAATATAATGGTATAATTATGAATGAATTTGCATGCTTATGTGTAGCTAAAGAGACACATGTTATTTATGAATACTTACCTACATACTAACTTGAGATGTACCTACCACATTTAAAGCAAATAAATAAGTGGAAAAAAATGAAATGTAAATAACTGAATCTCATAAATAAATGAAAAAAAAAAACATAAAGGTTTTAGTAATTGAAATACTGAAAATATTTTGTGTAATGTACCTCCTATTAGATATAATGTTGATATTTGAGGGTTCAGATGATGATAATGAGGATTTTGTTGACTTAAATTACAATAAAGTGTTAAATCAAAAAGAAAAAAAAAGAGACTAAAAACAAGGCTGCATCATAGCCTTAACAAAAATATATTAAGCCTTAAGACGAATATAATACTAAGACGAATCCATTGTTAGACGAATCTTGTGCACCTAGTTGACCTAGTATGGTTTTTATAATTTCTCAAATGTGTGTGGAATCTATAAACAGTGTTCAAGCTTTTCTTAGACTTAAAATTATCTGAATAAAAATAATGGTCTTAAATCATCATAAACGAGCCGTTTCACATAACTTTTTAACCGACTTCAAAAAAGGAGGAGGTATTCAACTCGACTGTATTTTTTTATGTTTGTTACCTCAGAACTTTCGACTGGGTGAACCGATTTTGATGATTCTTTTTTGTATCGAAAGCTAGTACTTGTCATTTGGTCCCACTTAAATTTGAGCGAGATCTGACGAGTAGTTTTTGAGTTATTTTGAAGTCGGTTATTTTTTCTTGGTAAAATTCAGATTATTATGAGCCTATCTCAACCTTAGTCAGCATTGTAGAATTATGGGCTGCTTATAACATTATGACAGGAGCCCCGAAACCCGTGGAATAGTAATAGGTTGTGTGGATGTGATTTATCATTTTGAATTGGAGGATAAGTCAGCCACGCTAATGGTACGGTCCAATTTTATATGCGACCATACAAATTGTCCAATATTCAAACTGGATTATGAAATGGAAACATTGTAAACAGAATGATATTATCATAAGATATAAAATACGCTAATAACGGACGCAGTTAAAACGTGTTTAGATAACGATCATACTCATTTAAACATCGAATAGTCAATGAACTTTATCGAGTATTACTAATTATAGGATTACAACTTCTACGCAACTGTTTTTCTTTTTAATGTCTTCGTATTTATGTCAAATGGCTCATGTTATTCTTGTTAGTTAATATGATTTTAATCGCTCCTTAGTACAGAATTTGTATTGTGATTCTGTACTTCAGAGTCACTAACGGTTACTTTAATCGCTCTTTAGTAAAGCATCACCATACAAATTCTGTACTAAGGAGCAATTTAAGAAACCGTTAGTGACTCTGAGTTGGGGCGTGAGTGTGGCCGTTAATGGGGTTCTTTGGCTAATGAACTGCAATTTAAAAAGACTTAAGGATGTTCTCAATTTTCTAACCAAACAATTCTCAAGTCAGTTTCTAAATCAGTTGTAACTAGAAGGACGAACACAGATGGAAGTGAAAGCGGCCGTTAGATTAATTAGAAATGGAAATGCTGCCAGCCTGTTGATACATATTGCACCGCAGGGATCTACATAAATTTTCATTTTTTGTATTTATATTTTAAATCATATAATTTATCATGAGTTTTGTTTAAAGAATAATATTTTTTATCAAATATAAAATATACCTATCACTGCAATTTCAAACTAGTTTCTACGTTATGTCTAGAATACAAGTTTTCGTAAAAGTAACCTGGCTCGTCAGCCTCAGAATATTTGTAGCATTTAGGTAACTCGTAATGGGTGTGTGTTTGAAGCTATATTTAAGTCATGCCATTTACTGTGCGTATATATGAGCTGGTTTCTTGCAACTATCTAATCTGTACGTTGTCCTTACTAAATACGGAGTTTTATTTTCAGGTGCATTCAATTTATTAATGAACGAGTAACCGCCCTCGCTTTGCTTCGGTTTTCTTATTTTTTTACACCTTGGGTTACATTATTGGAGTTTTATTAGGGATCCCTATTTTTTTTTTAAATATAATATAGCCTATGTTACTCGGGGATAGTGTAGCTTCCCAACAGTGAAACAATTTTTGAAATCGGTTCAGTAGTTTCGGAGCCTATTCAATGCAAACAAAAAATCAAATCTTTCCTCTTTATATAATGAGGATCAGTAAAGTTATAGCAAATTCTATAGAACTAGTATCCACGCGATTCTTTATGGCATATGAATGATATATCTTTTTGAATCATCCAAATCGGACCATTACTTACGAAGATATTAAGTAATAAACATTGCCGTTCCGGCCGCTAAAATTCAAACTACGCGGGCGCGTGTGACGTCACGATTACCGTCGCCGCCAGTTAGCCGCTGGAAGCGATACGGCGCGCAATGTTTTGTTTCGATAATTGTGACTTTGAAACAAATTAAGTGTCCCATTTGTGCCTAATTCACCTTTTAACTATGTATCAGTATTGTATAGTGCTTAAACGTTCAAACACTTCTATGAAAACGCCAAAAAAAACTATTTTTTAACGTGCCGAAAAACTCAAAACTTCGTAGAAAATGGTATTCCGTTGTAAAAAGACAATATATGATTTATCTTCAATAGTAACTGAGCTGGGAACCATATCTTTAACTTATATAAATTTCGTAGTTGTATCTATATAGCCAGCTGTGGTTGGGCTCCGTAACATTTTTTTTCAGTGGCAGATGGCTCCTCGCTGCGTCTATGGAGCCACATCAAAAATGCTACGCTATGTTTGCAGCCTCCCTTTTGAGCAGCACAGTCATGGAAATCCACCTTCTCTACCGTTCAGCAGCAATACGCTTTACTTTTTAGGGTTCCGAAGTAAAATCGGAAGTATCGGAACCCTTGTAGTTTCGTCATGTCCGTCCGTCCGTCTGTAATTTTGCATGGATATACATATGTACACATTTATTAAAACTCCAGAATCGTGGAATAAAATACTGAAAAACTTTTGTTCAGGGTACCTCCCCTACAGGTGTGAGGATGAAATTTTTTATTCGTCGCGTACCCCGTAGTGTGGGATATCGTTGAAAAGGTCTTAGAAAAATATTATGGGTCTTCTAGGACCATGTTTGGATTTAGGGGTGCGTTTGCGAAATATTTGCCTTTATAGTGCTAATTTTGGTCGAGCCCCTACTACTACTCAAAGGATGATTTGTAACGATGAGTGAGAGGGAAATAAAAGCGGCCAAGTGCGAGTCGGACTCGCCCATGAAGGGTTCCGTAGCAGCAAGTAACATAATGAAAGGTAATTTGCGGTTTACGATTTATGACGTATTAAAAAAACTACTTACTAGATCTCGTTCAAACCAATTTTCGGTAGAAGTTTGCATGGTAATGTACATCATACATTTTTTTAAAGTTTAGAAGTTACAGGTGGGACACACATTTTACCACTTTGGAAGTGTCTCTCACGCAAACTATTCAGTGAAGAAAAAAATGATATTAGAAATTATATGCTGAAATTATATATATATAATTATATGCTGTTTATTTATCTACATGTACGGTTATCATCAGAAGTAGCTTAACATTTTAGTACCTTGTTACATATTTCTTGAATTTGTCATAATGTTGTTCGGAAACCGTCGAAACAGTTACTATTATAAAGTACTATAATGTTAAGCTGTTTCTGAAGCTGACTGTTGGTAGGTAGGTACTTATTAGGAATCTTTAGGTCTAACTTCTAAGCTGTTAGTAGTAGGTAGGGGTAAGAAAGAATGAATGTAAAGTAGGTATACGTACAGGGATATATTCAGAACATATGAATGAAGTGTTTATAGTTTATTGATAAACGAATGTTGTTTTCGGTATTATGTAGATCATTTCGCGGATGGCTTTTTAACCTACTTGCGCTTTATAGTGCATAGTTCCCTACGCTGATGATCTATGACAGAAACCTTAATATTGGTTGTCAATGGCTGTTTTTTAGGGTTCGGTAGCCAAATGGCAAAAAACAGAACCCTTATGGATTCGTCATATGTCTGTCATTCTGTCTGTCCGTATGTCACAGCCACTTTTTTCCGAAACTACATATAAGAACTATACTGTTGAAACTTGGTAAGTAGATGTATTATCTGAACCGCATTAAAATTTTCATACAAAAATAGAAAAAAAAACAATAAATTTTGGGGTTCCCCATACCTACTTAGGACTGAAACTCAAAATTTTTATTTCATCAAACCCATATGTGTGGGGTCTATGGATAGGTCTTCAAATATGATATTGAGGTTTCTAATATCATTTTTTTCTAAACTGAATAGTTTGCGTGAGAGACACTTCCAAAGTGGTAAAATGTGTGTCCCCCCTGTAACTTCTAAACTTTAAAAAAATGTATGATGTACATTACCATGCAAACTTCTACCGAAAATTGGTTTGAACGAGATCTAGTAAGTAGATTTTTTAATACGTCATAAATCGTAAACCGCAAATTACCTTTCATTATGTTACTTGCTGCTACGGAACCCTTCATGGGCGAGTCCGACTCGCACTTGGCCGCTTTTATTTCCCTCTCACTCATCGTTACAAATCATCCTTTGAGTAGTAGTAGGGGCTCGACCAAAATTAGCACTATAAAGGCAAATATTTCGCAAACGCACCCCTAAATCCAAACATGGTCCTAGAAGACCCATAATATTTTTCTAAGACATTTTCAACGATATCCCACACTACGGGGTACGCGACGAATAAAAAATTTCATCCTCACACCTGTAGGGGAGGTACCCTGAACAAAAGTTTTTCAGTATTTTATTCCACGATTCTGGAGTTTTAATAAATGTGTACATATGTATAAAGCAAAAAAGCAAAGCAACAACCCATAATTGTCCCACTGCTGGGCTCGGGGTCTCCTCTCACAATGTGAAGGGTATTAGGCCATAGTCTACCACGCTGGCCAAGTGCGGATTGGTAGACTTCACATACCTTTGATATGGAGAACTCACCGGTATGCAGGTTTCCTCACGATGTTTTCCTTCACCGAAGCAAGTGATAATTAACTTCTAATACGCACATAATATTTGAAAATTAGAGGTGCGTGCCAGGATTTGAACTCGGGCCCCTTCGTTCGGGAGACCAACGTTCTAACCGCTAGGCTATCACTGCTTATGTATATCCATGCAAAATTACAGACGGACGGACGGACATGACGAAACTACAAGGGTTCCGATACTTCCGATTTTACTTCGGAACCCTAAAAAGTAAAGCGTATTGCTGCTGAACGGTAGAGAAGGTGGATTTCCATGACTGTGCTGCTCAAAAGGGAGGCTGCAAACATAGCGTAGCATTTTTGATGTGGCTCCATAGACGCAGCGAGGAGCCATCTGCCACTGAAAAAAAATGTTACGGAGCCCAACCACAGCTGGCTATATAGATACAACTACGAAATTTATATAAGTTAAAGATATGGTTCCCAGCTCAGTTACTATTGAAGATAAATCATATATTGTCTTTTTACAACGGAATACCATTTTCTACGAAGTTTTGAGTTTTTCGGCACGTTAAAAAATAATTTTTTTGGCGTTTTCATAGAAGTGTTTGAACGTTTAAGCACTATACAATACTGATACATAGTTAAAAGGTGAATTAGGCACAAATGGGACACTTAATTTGTTTCAAAGTCACAATTATCGAAACAAAACATTGCGCGCCGTATCGCTGCCAGCGGCTAACTGGCGGCGACCGTAATCGTGACGTCACAGCCACGCAGTGAACTTTGTAAGTAATTTGGTCATAACTTCGTCAATTTTTGTCGTAGAACAAAAATTTTTTCACTGTATGTTAAGGATTTCTTAGCTCTATAAATCTGCATTCTCAACTAAAAACGTTACGGATCCTCATTAGTATAGACTAAAAATGTATAAGTACCTAGGCACTGTTATCTATATATTCCTGACTATGCAGCACATAATCATAAGATTAGAGCGTGTCAAAAAAAGGTTCTTGTGTCACATATCGTATTCAGCTAAAATTCCAAGTAAAGTCTATGTGAATATGTCTTCCTTAAGTAAGCGAAGAATACTTCTGGACTTGATATTTCTTTACAAAATTCACAACAACCTCATTGATTGTCCACAGCAGCCTACTTAGCAGTTTTAAATTTAGGATTCCCCGTACCACTCCACGTCAACCTATTTCACTTTTTGTTTCACCTCTAAGATCTGCAGTATTAGGTAGCAAATCTCCTGTACCTCGGTTACGTAAAACATTCAGTAATTGGGTTACAGACGGAGAAATAGACTTATTTACACTGAAAGTTCACCAATTTCGTCATCATTTAAGTAACAAAATTCCAAATTGAGCAAAATTACCACTTATTAGATTTAATTTATTACGATCAAAGCATGTAGTGTTTACCTCTAAGTGATTGTGCATTAAGCTTAATACAGTGTAATGTAGTAATGTTTTATGTTAAAATGTAACAATCGTTGGTAAGCCTAATAAAGAAAATAAAATAAAAATTATTCCATAATTCCAATAATATTATTGAGAACGATAAAATTATAATCTGCAAAGGTTTCTTTTAATTTCTAAACGATAGAAAACCTAAACAATCTACATATTTATTTCCACGATACAGGCGTGTCGTCTGTCAATTACAATAAGTGCCATATAATTAGGTATATGTTTTGTGTCTGGCATGGATATATTTATAATACAAAACAATGTCACATGTCGTCATGCTGATGCCAATAATACCTATCTACATACCTACTTACGGCCGGTCTCAATAATGTACTAACAGATGGAAGACTGTGGATAGGGCTACCATTAGTATGTTATCTGTCATACTTACTTGTCAATTTTTCAGACGCAAAAATTGACAAATATGACAGATAACATACTAATGGTAGCCCTATCCACAGTCTTCCATCTGTTAGTACATTATTGAGACCGGCCGTTACTAACCATCTGTAATATGAATGAATGACGTTTCCACCTGTAAATTGTAGGTATATAGCTTGTATACTTAGCTTGTCGAATAAATGTGAAGATGACATTTAATAAACTCTTAAAAATCAAATCAAAGAGGGACAACACTTTTATATGCAATAGAGTAAGATGGAGCACAATATGACATAATTATGTTATAATTATGGTATTTTCAGTAGTCGGTCGGAATTAGGTTTAAATTTTACACAAAAAAAATGGTGGCAATGTCCTTCATGGACTTTGAAACCATTCATCTGATGCTATCCAAACTGGTTTAATTTTTAAAGGCAATAATACGAAGATGGTTTGTCACCACTAAAACAATGCATTAGGTATATTCCGGTCCATTCTTGTAGTAAATTTTCGACTTTTCCTGTACAACATTTTTTAGCACACGTCGTGATAGCACACGTTGAGTATTATTTTACTAGTCTGTCATAATGTCGTAGTGTCTTGTCATATGTCATACCCTGTAGCCTAATTGGTAGCGAACCTGCCTGCAAAGCGAGGGGTCCATTGTTCGATTCCCGGTCGGGGCAGATCACTGTTCCGTGGGGCAGATATTTATGTGACAGATAAATATTTGTACTCGGGTCATGGGTGTGATTGTGATGTGTTGTATGTGTCGTCCATGCCACCCGCGACACAGGTAAATAACCTACTGTGGGGGTATGAGTGTGTAAGCGTTTATTATTTATTTATTTATATTTTGCCCTGACTTGCCCTATCAGATTTTTTAATGTTTATTAAATTTTGACATGTGTTCACATTCATCCGATATAGTCCTATATACATATATATTACTCCTATATAGTCCGATTTCTGTTAATTTTAATAACTAAAAAATATTATTTTTAATGTATTAAAAAAATCTAAATCAGTTTTTTATACATATATCGTGTATCAAATTTAAAAATAAACGATAACACTTCATTTATACTGTTATAAATTATAACAACATTATAACATTTATAACTCATAATTATCTAGAATTAGAATCTATGTAGGTCCCACATATTTTTTAAGATATCGTAAACAATTGTAATAAAAACAACAACTCTATCTCTACTAGTTAAACAGTAGATACATGCTCGTCACAAACTTCGTTGACCGAAAACAAAATTTAACACATAATCTGACCGCAGCCAGAAATCCAATTATTAACCCCAATTTGATAATTGATAATGTATTGATAATGACCCTCATTAATAATTGTGCCGCAAGGTTTTTCCAATATTGTTCGCATATTAAATAAGTTCATAGTCAAAAATTTAAATACAATAATACTAATAAGAATAACATTCCATCAAACAAATAAATTATACTTACAATACGTACTCGTACGTCGCACGAAAGTAAAAAAAAAAAAATGTAAAGAAACTATTTCACATTATCACTTAACTAGAGTTTTAAGAGCGAATTAACGAACGATTACCGAAGAACTAATACCGAACGGTTAACGATCGATTGAGCGATCGATGTTTCGTTAGTACTCGTATGCTGTGAGTGAGCGCGCGCGCAGTATCGCGACAACGTACGAATGGGAGCTTGGCGCTGATACGCTCGCATTTGTATAAATAGCCGGCTGAGTACGTAAGGTAAGCAGATTAACCCTGCAGCGGCATTTGATGGTGATTTGTACTAGTTTTAATTTTTTTGTAATTAGTGTTTTGAAAAGTATCAAAATGTTTAATCTTTAAGATTAAAGATTCACTTTAACATGAGTAGTTTATTCATTTATGTTGAATTCTAAGGAAACTGTATGGTTTTAATGACAGTTTGGAGACGTGAGGTAATAGCCGACTAATAGTTTTAAAGCGATTCAAAGGAGATAAAATTTAATTTGATTGTATTGTAATGTAATGCCAACTTCCAAAACTATTCAATATTTTATATTATACAGCTTAAAAATATGAAATTTGCTTATTATTTGGGTACTGAACATTTTTTCCATAATCATTCTACCCATATTTTTATATTAATTTTGAGTGTTCATGTTTATTAAAAAAAAAACATGTGTCAAAAGCGCTCATACTTTATGCCGGGTAATTTTTATGTAAGCCCTAGAGAATGTGGAAACAGCTAATGGTTGGTGCTAAAACGACTGAAAATCTAATTTATTTTATATTATATTTATTTATTATCATATCATTTTTTATAAAAAAATTGGTACAAATACAATACAAATCTGCTACTATTGCTTTAATTCTCTGGTATAAGCGCTTAATACTCCTAAATAATTACTAAATATCAAGAGCTAGTGGTCATGCAGACCATTCAGCATTACAGTGTTAAGCTCGTTAATAATATAATACGAGTATATACTATACGAGTATACAAAGCGGTGTAAATATATGTCATTACTCGGCGTTTATTTTAGCTGACAATTTGATGGAAGATTTTGTTTTGTTAGACACAAGCGGATTGCAGCAGTGTAAATCCGACTAACGGATCCGTTATCGGAGTTTTGTCTGTCTGTCTTTGAACAGACTATGTACCTACAAAAATTTGGTACATATATTAGTACATTTTATTTTATTTATACTTTATTAATATAACTAAACTTCAAACGGAGTGGTATAAAAGGCACTAGAAATCATTTGTTGTAACAGTCGTCATTTCTTTTGACGATTGTCATTTGTTTTGACAGTTGTCATTTGTTTTTAAATATTCAATAAACAGTAAAAGTGCCTCTGAGTTATATTCACAGTACTAGTGGGAACTTTTTCCCACTAGTACTGTCAACAGGACTACTCAACAGGACAAGTGGGAATAAACGTTACAGTCGACCAAGTGGTCATCGTGGCCCATGATCATCAAAAAGACATCACCGATGCGTTGCCAGTCAGAAAAGATGACTGTCGATGAAAGATGACGGGGAGTTAGCTAGCCAAATGCCGTACTATTATGAAAGAATGCAAGAATACAGCGTGGTGAAGTATGCTCTAGGCCTCCTCAAGAGGAGATACTCGTGGTCAGTGGTGGGCCAGTAATGGGTTGCATTGAAGCCATGAAAGAATAAGACGAATAGTTGGATGGGTAACCACTAGTGGCAACGCTTCCGTGCTTTCTTTTTTTCTTTTCTACTTTCCTTGGGTTGGCCTCTCCTATTGCAGAGGATTGTTATCCGCACTGGAGCAACGTGGTGGAGTAACGAACTCTTTACAGTCAGAAATAAAACACATATTGCGCGATGCAGCGTGATTCCGGTTCGCGGGAGGCGCTAAGTGTCAACTATGTGTGCCATAATCTTAACGATATTACGATAATTATGATCACACGTGCAAAGGTTAATGTATTGAATAATTGTTGACATCGTAGTGAAGTAAACAACTTGTTATAAACTGTCTGTTAGAATATCTATATTAATATTATAAAGAGGAAATTTAATAGTTGCCTTTTTGTATGTTTGTAACGAATAAACTCAAAAAGTACTGGACCGATTCCAAAAATTCTTTCACCAACATTAATACTTTATTCTGGAAAGACATTATTCCTGAGTGACATTTTGTATTGTGATTAATCTATACTAATATTATAAAGAGGAAAGATTTGATTGTTTGTTTGCATTGAATAGGCTCCGAAACTACTGAACCGATTTGAAAAATTCTTTCACTGTTGAGAAGCTACTCTGTCCCCGGGTGACATAGGCTATATTATATTTTCAAAAAAAAATTAGGGATTCTTAATAAAACTCCAGTAAAGTAACCCAAGGTGTAAAAAAAATAAGAAAACCGAAGCAAAGCGAGGGCGGTTACTCGTGTGTAATATATTTCACTTCATCAAATCATAATTATAAATGTTTGAGGCCCAGCAAAGTGGGGACGAGTCAGCGATTTATCTATATTTGTAAACAAGGATTGTAAATAAGGTGTAAAGGGTTTTTAGAGTTTACTCCTTAAGATTCGATTTTCATACGGGGTATGAAAATTTATGGGGAATAAAATCAAACTTTCTCCGTTACGTTACATTACGTTATGCGTTATGTTCGTGCGCAAACTACCAACCAAGACGACGACAACGTTATGTTAAATTAAATAATTAATATGAATATGTATCAAGCATGCTTTCATTAATGAGTCGGACTCGCCCATGAAGGGTTCCGTAGCAGCAAGTAACAAAATATAAAAGTTCTTGTACTTCATTGTAACTTTGATCGATGTTATTTGCGGTTTACGATTTATGACGTATTAAAAAAAACTACTTACTAGATCTCGTTCAAATCAATTTTCGTTGGAAGTTTGCACGGTAATGTACATCATATATTTTTTTAGTTTTATCATTCTCTTATTTTAGAAGTTACAGGGGGGGGGACACACATTTTACCACTTTGGAAGTGTCTCTCGCGCAAACTATTCAATTTAGAAAAAAAGATATTAGAAACCTCAATATCATTTTTGAAGACCTATCCATAGATACCCCACACGTATGGGTTTGATGAAAAAATATTTTTTGAGTTTCAGTTCAGTTTGTCTGAAAATCTTAACGCGGTTTACAGTATACATCTACTGACCAAGTTTCAACACTATAGTTCTTATAGTTTCTGAGAAAAGTGGCTGTGACATACGGACGGACAGACAGGCAGACAGACAGACAGACAGACAGACAGACAGACAGACAGACAGACAGACAGACAGACAGACAGACAGACAGACAGACATGACGAATTTATAAGGGTTCCGTTTTTTGCCATTTGGCTACGGAACCCTAAAAATGTGTTCATTTATCTACCCTCATTTATTAGTCTATACATTTTATAATCGTTCTTAAGGCGTTAACACACACATCTTCTAGTCCAAGTTCCCTGCTTGGGCTACTTCCTATTGTCCTGTCCCTGCTGGACAAAGGACGAAGCAGTACCAACCAGTTTAATTCAAAGCAGGTTTTAAAAATTAATATCAATTGGACCAATGCTCAGTACATAATATTCAACATGGTGACACTTAAGAGATAATAAGAAATAGAGAGAGAAAGAGAGAGGGAGAGAGAGATGGCGCTACTTTTTGTCTGTATGAAGAACAAATGTGTGAAATATTCCGACTGGCCTATCCATCCTTTTGACATCATTGAGACATTATTATAGTGATTTATGAGGCAGGTTATTTAATCCTATCATATTCCTACTAATTTTATAATTCAACAGCTATGCTCTGCGGTTTCACCCGCCTTAATTTGTGGAAAAAACTAACTTGTATATATGATGTTATACAGTTTATAGCCTTCCTTGATAAATGACTATCCAACACAAAAAGAATTTTTCAATCTGAACCAGTAGTTCCTGAGATTAGCGCGTTCAACTAAACAAACTCTTCAGCTTTATAATATTAGTATAGATTTTCATTGATACAAAGTTTAGAATTGCCTCTTTAAATAAGTTGTAATTTTAAACTTGTTTTTTAGGTTTCGGCGTAATACCACAACAAACAGTCACACAAACAGACGGGATATTTGAAGATTATGTTATTATATTTTTTGCTCTACATAGATAACGCAGCCTCCTAAAAAATATTTGGTAACTGTACATTCAATATTTGACTAAAACAGTTTTATTTTATGTACTTATAAACTGTTTGCGACTCGGCTCGCAAACGTTAATGTAAACGTCCACAACACGGACATAAAAAAAGAACGGACGTAACCTTGTCTAATCGAGAGTGAAGCTGACAGCTGACAGCTCGCTTACCATGTGTGCGTCATTTTGTAATTTTTGATTCGCGATGGTGTCAATGTCATATCAGGATGGTGTCAATGTGTGGGTGTGTGTACTTGTACGAATACAGAGTTGGTATTACTATGGGTGCTTCACTGAATTTGTTCTTAGGATGACGTCCGTCTTTTTTTTACGTCCGTGGTCCACAATAAATATGTTTGACTTTGAATCTGCCGCAAATTCCTCACAGAAATGATTGCATGGAAAAGGAGTGTAGAAAGTTAATATTTTTGTATAATATGCATAGGAAATCATAGTTAGAAATACATAAAATTAATAAAATAAACATTACGCACTACCATGCATTTGACACATACAAATATAGGTTACATTCAAACAATGTAAATTGTCATTGTTAATCTCAATTCGAGTTGAATTTGACACTTACGGTCGAATTTGGACCGCTCAACAGTTTTTTAGTATTAAAAAGATAAGAAAAAATATTTAAGACGAGTGCCGTGAAATGTCTTGAGATTGATCTCTGACTTAAAATAATTAAATAAATGAGCCTACTGATAACAATTGTTATTAAATAAAAGTTTGTAAACTCATGATTTATTTATCAAAGGAATAATACTATAACAAAATATTTATCGCCTATTGTGTAATATTGTGTAATTCGTGGTGGTCCACGTTAAGAGTAAGATATGAAGAATGAAGATATGAAGGGTCCATACAAATCTAGACAGGCGGTAGCGTGTCAAGCCAAGTTCTAGCTAACAGAACTGGCGAGCAGCACCGCGTGTAATATTGTATTACACGAACCATTTGGAGCCACTTTTGAACCCCTCATAACTCAAAAACTATCGCACATAAATCTGTTAATTTCGGCTCATACTATTGAGACTTACGAAAAACATGTACTCCAAATTTCATAAACACAACTAACGTTATTAACGTTCAAAAATCGTCATTTTTATCACTAACTGACCTATAGATCAAAACTCTAACCCAGTTCCAGATGACCTAAAAAGTTAAAATTAAGCGTCCAAATAGGTTGTTGGGTGAATAAAAAGGAATAAATCAGAAACTAGTAAATTTTTATCATTTTAATATAATTTTTCAACTAAATGATTCTATTAGGAACACCTACTTATAGTGCCTGTAATGTAAGAATCAGCAATCAAAATTGATGACAGCCGATCATTATGTGGATTTCAAGGTCTTCATGTATATGTATAATGAGTTGAATACCACCCTTAATTTTTTTTAATCCAATCATATCAGTTTTAGTAACTCAAAAACTATTCCACATAAACCTGTCAAATTTGGCTTATTGAGACTTGCGAAATACATAATGTGCTTCAAATTTCATACGCACACCTCAAACGGTTGTTAAGATATTAACGTCCAAAATCGTTATTAACGTCTAAAAATGTACACAAAGGAAAAAGTGTAAAAACTGAAAATTATTAATTTAGTGAAAGTAGTGAGTTAGCGGGTCCACTGTATAGAGTAATTTTACAAATAACAATAGGTGTATTAATTTTTAATAAATTTTTAATAACTCATATCTCATCAAAAACATATAATGTGAAATGGGAGCCAAGTTTAAATAAAAAGAATTTAGATCTATATGGGTGCCATGTTCTGTGTAGAAAAGCCTAAAATTTTAGTCACAAGAACACGTAATTCAAGCTTTACATTTGACTTGGCTAGTTTTCATTCGTAAGCAACAAACAAACCAAATTTTAGAAACGTAACATAGGTATTACATCAAACTAATAGACTTAACAAAGATAATTATACAAATATAATATAGCCTAGGTAGTTACGTGAAAACTAACCAAGTCAAATGTAGAACTTGAATTACATGTTCTTTTGACTAGAATTTTAGGCTTTTCTACACAGAACTTGGCACCCATTTAGATTTCAATTCTTTTTTATTCAAATAAATGTTTTTTTCTTTGTTGAACTTGGTTTGAAAAAGTTTGAACTTGGCTCTCATTTCACATTTATGTTTTTGATGAGATAAGAATTAAATGAATCCTTTCATCTTCTCGTGGATGGTATAGATATTCCTACATAATTATATGTAACATCACAAATACCAAACATTAAATCAATGTTATTAATTATTATTGACACAAGAACAAATTTTCATCTGACATACAAACTTCAGCGGAGTTCGTTACTCTGTGGTTACTCTTATCGGTCGCGGTAGGGTCAATGAGTATAGTTTAAAAACTAAATATACGCACGGTCTCTACGTACATAGGTATATACATACCTATGTAATAAAGCTATATTATGACTGTGCTGTAAACAGTTAAGTAAGACTGAGTATAGTAACAGTAAGGCTATTCTGTTTTGTAACTCGACAGCGGAATCCGCGATTAGTGTCAAACTTCAAACGACTAAAGATAGGATTTTGATACTCATCGCGGATTCCGCTTTCGAGTTACAAGACAGAATAGCCTTGCAGGTCATGCTCATCACAGAAATGCATTGTCATCAGAACTAAAGCATTAAGTAAATTATCTCCTTAGGATTATAGGTCTAGTAATAATAGGTCTAATTAAGTCTCCGAGATTTGATCCACTTAATCAGGTTAAATAAATAGACTGTTAGACACACAACCCTCCTTTACGTCGCGCAGTGGGGTAAAAGTAAAATACAAGTTACATAAAAACAGTTAATAAACTTAATTTTTATTATGTACTAATAATACTAATAATTTATATTTAGTTTTTATTATACACCTAACTACAGTTTCCCTTTTTTCTTGGTCGGCAACGCATCGGTGATTTTTTTGCAACCATTGGTGTTATTGTTATCCATGGGCGTCGGTGGTCACTTACCATCAGGTGGTTCGTTTGTCGGGTTGTTCTACAAAAAATATATATTTAAATCCGCAATCCTACATTTTAGAGAATTTGTTGTTCCCATGCGTAGATCGATCTTTAATCTGTGACCCAAAATTAAATGATAACCAATCACCTCCTGCAAACTACAGATGTCTGATTATCCGTTCTCTTAACAAGATTTTATTTTAACTTTGTTCATTAGCTTGTTAACATGTCATATGTACATTTAGAACTTAGAACTTCTTCGGCTTATCATAAGGTTCACCAAAGCGAATAGAGAGCGATTACCTGTGATAAATAAATGGTGACATTGCATGAATACAAAATTTTAAGTTTCATTAATACATTTACATTAATATGCCTGTTGTTATAGTCTTAAGAGTCATGTAGTGGGTTTTAAAATAATAATACATTAGATAGTAGTATTCATAGTACAAAAAAAATATTTAAATACTCCAATTTTTTTTTCGAATTCCTAATTTAATAGTGTAAGTCCATTTGGCTTATTGCTCAAGTCAGTTTTATTATCAATATTGACCTGGTCAACGATACCACATATTTCGCAATAATTTGTAATAATCTTAGGAATAAAAAACTGAACATCTTAGTAGTTTCTTGCTGCTTCTTTTATTCATTCTAATTTGTCTGGCAATTAGGTAACATGAATGTTATTTATTTCTTTTTAATGTAAATGAATTTTGTATTATATACCTGGATTATGGTAAAGTCGCTTTAAAAATAAGAGATAATTTTTGCTTCGTGTAAGCTTAGTTACAAAATGTAAAAGGGATAATAAAAATATATATTTTAGATATTTATTTATTGATACTTGCCTTAAATTAAAACTTACATTACTACTCGATTCTTACCAATTAGATGTTCTACTGTATAAATTATTATAATATTATTACTATCTCCATTAATTAAGAGATAATTGATTCTATTTTTGGATTGTAATGCTTGTGAATTGTTTTGAATTTTCGTAGTATATTCTATTTACGTACCTATAATTATGTTGTAATAATAAACCAAGCGTTCATCAAACATTTTGCCATAAAGTAAAAGCAAAGCTATGCTTCTGAGATTTTCCATAATATAAATTTAAATATTCTTCTTCTGCCAATCCATGCTCGGCGGATATTGGCCTACACTCGTCTCAGTATCAGGTGAGAGAAGTCTATGTAGTTAACGTAGGTCACATTGTAGCTAACGAAATTGGGTACGTAGCGTAAATATAGGTAGATACCACGGACCTGAAAAAAAGACGGATGTAACCTCGTCTAATCGAGAGTGAAGCATAGCAATGGCCGCCCACTTACCATGTGTGCGTAATTTTTGATTCGCGATTGACGCAGTATGGTGTCAGTGTGTGGGTGTGTGTACTTGTACGAATAGAGAGTTGGTATTACTATGGGTGCTTCACTGAAATTGTTGTTGGGATTACGTCCGTCTTTTTTTTAGGTCCGTGGTAGATACATAAAATTTTTGGCGATTCAAAATTAAATAGTTCAACATTGCACCCCTTAATTTCTTAACCCATTAAAGGCGACAAGACCCAGCTCACGGACAAACCATGAAACCTTGAAAAATGAACAAGATATGAGTGATTATTTAATTGGCCCTTTAATGAATGGTAAATACGGTAAACACCTATTATTATACTCGTACTTTGCATTCTGTCAGCCTTTAAAAATCGAGTTCCGAATATAGATTTATTCGTCAACTTCCTGTAATTTTTTTTTCCTAATTTTCCTTAAGGATGTGGCTATAAAGTCAGTTTATTAGTTTTTTAAGCTCTGAGTATAATTTAATAATTTAATAACAAGTTGATTTTATTCATTAAAGATCGCGAACAGGTTGTTCGGGTGGTAACGCGGGTAACGGGAGTAACCCTAAAATAGGGTTCCGAAGTAAAATCGAAACCCTTATTGTTTTGTCATGTCCGTCCGTCCGTCTGTCTGTCTGCCTGAAGCAAAGCGCCTAGACCCTTAGTGCTAGAAAGCTGTAATTTGGCATGGATATACATATTTACTAAAACTCTAGAATCGTAGAATAAAATATTGAAAAAAAAAATTTTCAGGGTACTTCCCCTACACATAACGTGACGATGAATTTTTTATTCGTCGCGTACCCTATAATGTGGGATATTGTTAAAAAGATCTTAGAGTCAAGTGTCCCCCCCCCCCCCACTGGCTAAACGGTTGGAGTAGGAAAAGTGAAAAAATTCTCAAAAATAGGTTTTATGATTAATTTACAAGGAAAACTATCACGGCTATGTTAGCATAAGTAGTTAATGAGTAATAGTCGATAAACTTACTACTTCGGAACCCTAGATTGCGCGTGGCCTGACACGCACTTGCCTTTTTATCTGTATTGTCGCCTTTGATGTTATTGATGTCCGACCGGCTGTAACTACTTAAAAGTACGTTTTAACTGTCTGTAAAAACAACAGACATGTAAAAACAATATCTCTAATCTGTGGACGATAAAGTATTATAGGAGAGACCATCTATGTGTATGAAAAGTGTCCGTAAAACGCGTCCAATTACGGGTGGCGCTGCGGTGCGGTCTACAACAGCTGTGTTAGAATATCTATTTATCTGACACTAGCGCCATTCATTACGGGTGGCATAACTCAGCAAACTTCACTCCGTCTACAACAGCCATGTTCATATATCTATTTTTCACACACTAGCGCCGTTCTGAAATGACCATTATTGGAAGCTCTATGTTCACTAAACAGCTGGACATTTTTTCAACTTTCCCTTCATAGGAGATGGCCCTCCTTTTACCGTATCGCGACTTTATCCTTCTCTCACAGATACGCAATCAAACAACATGCACACAATAATAACACGAAATCGCTCATTTTAGGGCTCCGTAAGCAGGCAACACCAAAAGTTGAGATTTATGTATGTGTACATTGTATTGTGTTTGTGAGCGTAAACACAGTGACTTCCGACTTCCGGCTGTGTGACCTTTTCTTTTAATAAATCAACAGTTGAAACGGAATGTTAACTATTTGTATGGAATATTTTATATTTGGCTTTATTAAGCTTTAAAATATTTAAAGAATTTATTTTCATTGATAAGTGATAACACTAAAACCGTTTACCGTGATTCATAAACAGGTATTGATACTAATAATAATACAGCAAGAAGGAAAGAAATTAACATTTATTACTAAAACTATATTTAGTACTGGTTTATGTTACAGTAAAAGATATAATTACAGAAAATAAATAGGATACTAAAAAATGGGTGTGTACTTATATGCATACGCAAGTAAGAACTTATATTTCTTTGGCGTAACAGAACAAAAATAGCTAAAGATTTCATCTAGTATATCACAACTCTTTGTTTGTAAAAGGAATCAGTTACCAACTAATTTCATCATGTCGATTTTTGGCTGTCGGTATGCGCGCGCATCATAACACGAAAACTTGAGAGATAGTTATCAGCTAACTTCATCATGTCGCTTTTTGGCTTTGTGTCCGTGCACAGCGTAAAAAATTTACTCTCATATTTTTTTTCCAAACGCGCCAATAGAAGTATAACTTGAAAAATAAAAATGAGTTTCAATCCTACATTACTTTTAATATCTTAACTTTCCTGTGTGTGGATTAAAAATTTATTATTACTTGCTTCAGTGAAGGGAAATTTCGCGATGAAAGTTTCACCAAGGGTCACCAAGAGGGCACCTAAAGCTGCCAGTCCCGGTCGTTAGCCTCCTTAAGAAACCCGTGCTCAATTCGCCATTAATGTGTTGAAGCCAAACAAGTTATGCAAGAAAATTATTAAGTGTGTTTAGATCATTAACGAAATCACAGCTTAGCCCACAAGGTTACTCCACTATAATATTTGACGGCAAACTCGAAAAGTAATTGATTACTGGAAATTACTAAATAACATATTTTTAAATGCTTTTTAGTGTTTATTTCGAAGTTACCATAGTAATACTTTCGTTCCTATGATATTGTTGCTACGGTAATTTTCTGACCGCTAGACAGGGCATTTCTGCATATTTGGCAATTCTATACGGGCGCATAAACATTTATTTCGCATTTGGAAAAAAGTAAGTATTCCGAATCAATAAAAAAATATTAGGTACTTACATCTATTTTATTACAATGCTTTTTACACTATTGAAAAGATACAAAAAATAATAGTATGAAAAATAAGTGGCAATTAAAAGATTAAGCAGTAAACTGGCAACATAACAAATTATTAGAATTTTATTTTTCCTTTTTCCTCAGCGGCAAGATCAAATCGAATTGGAATCAAAATCGAATCAACCAGTGCATTAGGATGAAGGATTTTGATGTTAAAACTCAATTTTCCTTAATAGGTTCAATTTAATTTTATTCACTGGCTTGACCACATCCTGCAGATGCTTTGGATCTAAGAGATGATTTCTTAGTAAGTTAATGAATGAACATTATTGAAGCAAAGTCGTGATGTCTTACTGGTGAGATACACGATTGATACTAAAATCGCAAGAAAACCATAATGCGCGGATACTTAGTTCGGGGAAAGGCAAAATAAACTAGTACTTAGAGATTACATTTATCCTTATTGTTTTGTTTTTATTTTATTATTGAAGTTATACTTCTTTAGACGCGTTATGAAAAAATGATGAAAGTGAAATTTTAAGATCTGTAACACAAAAGGAACAGGATGAAGTTGCCCGCATAAAGATGCGCGCGTATCATTGTGAAGTTGCCCTCAAAAAGCTACCAACAAAATAGAAATAGAACCTGTATTAGTTATGTATTATTTATTGATATAAATTAAAATATTATTATTTAATATAATTAATTTAATAAGGTTTTCAATTTGTCTGTATATTTTGTTTTGTATTTGTATGTTTATTGTACCTTAAAACTCCTTTATTCATCAAGCCGTTTTGTTTTTTTACTTCCAGATTTATATTTCTAATACATTGATATATTATATAGCAATATAAAACTAGTTTAAATTTAAAAAATAATAATAAACCCGTCTGCTATCAAAAAAGCTATCATAAAAATGTATATCATACACATATCACAGGTATATCATGATATACCTTTTTGAAATCTTTATGGTGAGGTCTTTAATTTAATATCCACTCCAATATGGATATTAAATTGTTCGAATTTTAATTGTGCGTTTTATTTTTTAACCGACTTCAAAAAAAGGAGGAGGTTCTCAATTCGACTGTATTTTTTTTTATGTTTGTTACCTCAGAACTTTGGACTGGGCGAACCAATTTTGATGATTGTTTTTTTAATCAAAAGCTGGTGGCTGTCATGTGGTCCTACATAAATTTTATTGAGATCTGACAATGGCATCCATGAGAAAACCACATAAGTCGTAAATTTATGTTAAGATGTGCGCGACAAATTGACGAATAACTCAATATCACGCCAACCGATTTCGATGATTCTTTTTTTAATCGAAAGCAGGTTCTTGTCATGTGGTCCCACATAAATTTGAACGAGATCTGAAAAGTAGTTTTTGAGACTTTGAAGTCGGTTATTTTTTGTTAGTAAAATTTAGATTATATTCTTTGATGTTTCAAACAATGGAATCTCACAGACACCATATTTGTTTCTTTTTCAAAGTACTATCTAAGAACACTTGGGATCAAGATAATTCTAACGTATCTTAATTAAATAAATCCGTTCAACGGTTTGGAGGATATGAGGTAATAAAGAATATTACATACTTACATACAAGATACGCCCGAAAAACGTAAAAAATAAAACCACTATTGATATCAAAAACTGGTTTTGTTGATGGGATGTGGAATTGAGGTAACTTCTCAAATAATATACGAATAACGTTCAGCATGAAATCAATTATTTGCAGCGTAAAATAATTACGTACAATAAATAATTATGTAAAATAATTAGTAGTATGTTAAATAATTATGTATATTAGAATAAATTTATATCTATTTGTATGGAGGTATTTGGCCACACTAACTTTTCAATGAAAAGTAAATGTAACTTGTTGAACTCGGTTATTTTTTAGGGTTCCGAAGTAAAATCGGAACCTCAAAAATTCTCAAACTATCACGGCTATGTTAACATAAGTAATTAATGAGTAATAGTCGATAAACTTACTACTTTGGAATCCTACGTTGCGCGTGGCCTGACAGTTGACACGCACTTGCCCGGTTTATATGTATAATAGGTGTATAGAATTTATTTGTGTAAAATATTATAAAATAACGTTTACTTCACATCATGTTGTTTAAGTATTATGTTTATAGCTATTAATGGTATTTACTGAGCTTCCGTTGACGTAAATGTATTTAATAATAATAATAAGGAAACGATGGACTACACTGTAATGGTGTCCGCAGTGTGGTCTGCAAGATGGTCAAAGTCCACGCAGATTAAGTACCATTGAGTAGGTATTTCGGGTATTATGTAATATTTTTTAACGACATCAAAAAAGGAGGAGGTATTCAATTCGACTGTATTTTTTTATCTTTTTTATGTTTACTACCTTAGAACTTTCGATTGGGTGAACCGATTTTTTTAAATCGAAAGCTGGTGTTTGTCATGTGGTTCCATTTAAAGAGCGAGATCTGACAGTAGTTTTTGAGCTATCCCTAATTTTGAAGTAGGTTATTTTTTGTCAAGGATTATATATTTACTACAACTTAAAAATAAAGAATACAAAAGGCGAAATTAAGGCCCTAAGGTATTTAGTATTGTGAATCTTTTGTTCTGAACCTGCATGAACTTATGTTTTTCGCGTATTTCAAATTGAAATCATACACGTTATGTTGAATGAAAAAGGGGAAAAACAAGACGGACAAAAAAGCAAAAAAAAACACTTGCTTTCTATTTAGTTGAACTTATTATCTCACTACTTATTTTCAAGACTCATATTAAAATATTTCCTCTTTATTATAATACTAGCTTTTACCCACGCCTTCGCCCGTGTGTTCAAAAGGAACTAACAATGAGTTGTTTAACATGCATGACATGACATATTCCTGGTGCAAGAATAAATAAGTAACAGTTCCAAAAGATACTAAGAGCAACCAACTGTAAAACCTATGACCTTCTTTAACCTTCCAACTTTAAAAATATAATTATATCAATTCATATTATAGTAAAATATATTTAAATACATACTATATAAAATTTATATCAATCATTAGAGTTTACGAAGTTATGGAGGGACCAATACATTGTTACTTTTAGAATGGAGTGATTCTAATACGCATCGTAATGGATCTTCCCATGGGATTGAGATGTTTTACCGTCGTAAAAAGTAGCTTATGTTACTCTTCAGCCTCCTAACAATCTCCATACACTAAAATCATATTATAACATCGCTCCGTTATGACGTGAAAGAGGGACAAACAAACAAACGCACTTTCGCATTCATAATATCTATTAGTATAGTATGGATTTTTTTTTCAAGTCTGTCTACACCAATCAATAGTTTATAATTATTATATCTAGTACCGTTATAAATGATTAAAATACACAATAATAAATTATGTTACTCATGCTAAGCGCCATTTTGGCCCTGATAATATATTATTTGCTGTAGAGAGAGGGCTGATAACTTGACAATCAATTACTAATAAAACAAGTACACAACAATTTAATTGTATGCGGTTTATAATTTGTGTTGAATTTATACAAATCAATGACTAGGCAGTTTTTGAAATTGATTTGTTTTGAACTTAGTGCCTATATTGTGAAACTGATTTATGGTATGTTGTTAGGTATTCAATAATCTTGTTAATATGACATTAATCTATACTAATATATAAAGAGGAAAGATTTGATTTTTTGTTTGCATTGAATAGGCTCCGAAACTACTGAACCGATTTAAAAAATTCTTTCACTGTTGGGAAGCTACACTATCCCCGAGTAATATAGGCTATATTATATTTAAAAAAAATAGGGATCCTTAATAAAACTCCAATAAATTGTAAAAGAATAAGAAAACCGAAGTAAAGCAAGGGCGGTTACTCGTGATTAGATAAAATAATTCATGTTTTACAAATATAAAGCAATGAAAATGTTGTAAACTTGCAATTAGTTGTTAGTTTTAATCTTTTTTGTTTCAAATTTCGGTCGGCTGGTTTACTGTTTATGATTTCAATAATTCGACCTACTCGTAAGTGTCGTATCGATGATACCGGAAAAGATGTGATTATTAACCTTTAAGGTACGAAGCCTTTTTTTATTTAAAAAGATAATGCTTCACCAAATCACCTGATTCTAAGTGGAGATGTAGTGTAAGATGGTGAGCGCAGTATTTTAGTTAAAGCTATTCCCTCTTTTCTTGAAAATTCTCACGATATAGGTACCTACGCGCGAACGCAGGTAAAACTTAAAGAAGGATTTAACTCACTAATAAAAGGACAAACCGACTCAAAGAAAAGAATTCAAAAAATCCTTGTATTGAGATCTACGGCATTCTAAAGCTGGATCTAAATAAGCAATAGATAATAGTTTTTCTTAAATATTTTCACCAGTCAAAGATCCGTTACAGTTTAGTCATGTTAATTATGGTCAAGGCTTTCCTTATGCCGTTAATATGATGTAAATCCTACTAATATTATAAATGTGAAAGTTTGGATGTTTGGATGTTTGTGACTCAATCACGCAAAAACGGCTGAACAGATATGGATAAAATTTGGCACACGGATAGCTTTCAACCTAACTTACCGGATAGGCTACTTTTTATCCCGGAAAATATACCTGTTCCTGAGGGATAAGAGGTACAATTTAGTCATAGAAAAACAGTTTGCCGTTTTTCGTTACACTGACATGACAGATGAACGAAATAAAAATGGCCGAACTTCAATCAGCTGATTAAGTGATTAAGTTGTAATATGGTTAATTGTTTTTAATAACTAACAATATACCAATTGTGCGGAGATGCACATTGTGATAATTTTTATCATACAATGCCAGGTTTAGTAGCCATCGATCTTGTGTAAAATCAAATAAATCAACAAAACAATTTTTGTGGAAAACTAAGGCTGCTTACATACTAGCGTTTATAAAGCGCTTCATGCACCCAATGAGCAATCAATGAGTTACAAAAAATAATAATTTTACGATAAAGAAAATTACTGGTAGCTTATCATTGAAGTATAATTTAGTAAAGTGCCAGAACAGACAAGGCGAACAAAATTTGTGTCGCGTCGGTAGATTCTGTTTTTAAATCGAATGAATCCATTGAAAATTGAAGCCCACTGCAGCCAATTTATTGGGCCAAACATAGTATTCGCTGTATCGGTTCTATACACCAGTAATAATACTTCAATGTAGCTTATCAAGTTTTTTCCGACCTATCAATAAGAAGTGCTATCGAAGTATTATAAGATATCGTATCAGGTTTAATTGATTGCAAAAGATCATCAAATTTGGTTTTTAACATTCGTAAATGTCTTTCTATTTTTTATATATTTTCTTTATAGTAAAAAATATTAATTTTCCTCAACCGATTAAGCAAGTCATTATTAAAATGTCGGATGAGTGCGTATGTCTTTAAAATCCTAGTGCGGTTTTAGCCTAAAGTCAAAATTGCTTCATTTTTCTATAGCTGTGCATGCGTTTAGGCCAGTAATTTTTTGAATCACTGATTTTAGTCATGGATATATTACTTTAACTGGATACATAACTTCGTAGTTATACCTGAAGATCGATAATGGCATAAAATAATGACCATTTTTGTATTGTGTCCATATTATCTATAGTACCAGGATATAATAAAATTATCTTTCGATTGTGATTTTTATATGGTTTAAAAACATCTAAGATGAAATTATAATATAGATGTAACATAATAATTGTATAACTTAATTTTCAATTTACTGTTAATGCAATTATTTAAATTAGGTAATTTTGAAGAAATTTTTATAAAAGGTATATAATTTCAATATTACAATTTTTGCCACCAGAAGAATTACATATAGAAAACATTTCGAAGAACCGTATCAAAATAGGACATAATTTTTCTAAGTGTGTACACCGTACAATTATGAAGGACAACCTCAATCCGGCCTGTGATTGGTCGAATGGTCATTCCGATATGACGTCATTGATCTTCAGGTACTTCTACAAAGTCTATGATCCAGACAGAGTAATATATCCATGATTTTAGTTAATACGAGTTAACTCTTTGTGAAGCAATTTGGATTATGCTTTTTTGTATAACATTGGGTATTTTGTCAAGTAAATCCTATTGAAATTCAGTGAGGAGCTGATGATGATATCTGGAGATAAAGAGTACTAAATATCTGGAGATAAAGGAACTCCTCAATGGTAAAAAAAAAAATAGGTTGAACGGCGTTTAAAGATATTTTGTTCTCGTTATCGTTGACACTGTAAAATCAGTTTTTCATTGACCAACTAAGGGTCTCATGACGTGTCTTGGAGAACAAATAGGTAACTCCTGAACGGGTGCAAATTACTTAACAGGAATAAAAAATATTTGTTTTTAGTAACGTTGACATTGCAAAACCAGTACATTAATGACCAACTTAAGGCCTGCTGGTGTACTTATCTTGGTGGCTAAATATGTAAATTTCGAACGGATGGGAATATCTGAACAAGATTTAAAAATATTTTTGTTAGTAACGTTGAAATTGCAAAGCCTATATACATCATTGAGCAACTTGAGCCTGATGGTGTATCTTGGGTAGGTACACAAAATAATTATGCCATGCCACTAAAACGCAGACGTGTCTCTTCACCGCAAAACGGAGCCTGTTCACCTTGGCTCCCACTTTCCGGAATGTATCCCTGGAATGCACCGACCGCCTACAGTTATTGGAAGTCGAAGTTTCCTCGAACCTCAACTATGAAAGGTTCATAGAATCCAAAGCTAAAGTGGCTGCAAGAAAACTTGGAGTCCTTGCAAGGGTGCGCCAGTACTTCTCACCGAGGCAGATTTTAACAATGTATAAAGCTCAGGTTCGCCCATGTGTGGAGTACTGCTGTCACATTTGGGCCGGTGCCGCAAAATGTCACCTTTTAGCCTTAGATTCGATGGAGAGGCGTGCAATGAGGCTCATTAACGACCCAGACTTGGTGGTAACCAACGTGCAAAGCCTCGCACACAGGCGCAGAGTAGCCAGCCTCTCGGCATTCTACAGGATGCATTTTGGAGATTGTGCTCAGGAATTGCACGAACTAATTCCCCCATCCCCGTTCCTCCATCGAACAACCCGTCTTACGGCAAGCATCCATCCATATGTCGTGAATATCCCACCGCTGCGAACGGTGCGATACACGTCTTCTTTCATACTGCGTGCCGCGAAGGGCTGGAATAGCTTGCCTGCGTGGGTGTTCCCGTCCAACTACAATGTAGGTGTCTTCAAGAAAAGAGTGAATAGGCTTTTATTAAGTTAGTGCATTCACCATCTTGGACTCCATCGCCACTTACCGTCAGGTGGGATTGTTGTCAAGCAATTATTTTATGTAAAAAAAAATGGAACTTTTATGTGAAATAAGCTAATGCTTGACTAAAAAGCCACCTGATGGTAAGCGGGAATGAAGTATGGGTGGTAAAGCGCACTAACTTACTAAAAGCCTATTCTCTCTTCACTTGAAGACACCCGTATTATAAGAGTAAGAGCCAAGACGAAAGGGCTTCTTTTGCCGGTGAATTGACACGCTTGAGTTTTTGTGACGTTGAATCTCACAAAGTTGGTATGCCAGACCCAATCGAAGGCCTTCGAGATGTCAAGAAAAACTGCTAGCTCTTCCCTATTTTTCTCGAGGGCCTCGTCCCAGATGTGAGTGGCATACGCTAGAAGATCTCCCGTCGACCGGTTTCGGCGGAACCCGTACTGCCTGTCGCTAAGAACATCATTGTATTCTAGATATATCATGAGGCGCGTGCTAAATATATATAATAACAGCAGTTATTATATGGGTGACTGTTGTTGTTGGTAACATTCACATTGCAAAACCAGTTCATCATTGACTTATGGCCAGATAGTGATCTTAGAGATAAAATAATATGTAATTCCTGATCGAGTGGCAATAACGGAAACACTTTTTTAAAATATTACATAGTTGGTTGTACTTTGACATTGCAAAACTAGCATATTATTGGCCAAATTTAGGACCTGGTGGTGTATCTTGAAGACCTAATAATTATGTAACACCTGAACGAACGGAAATAACGAAATTTATTTCAAAGATATTTGTTGTTGTTTTCAAACCATTTTTAAAATGAAATTATGTGAATGTTTCTTATTCACTAACGCTTAAACTGCTAAACGAATTTAATTTCAGTTTGGCTCCCAGATATTTAATATCCCGCATTAAAGAATAGGGTACTTTTTATATCGGGGATAGATTTTACTATAATATAAGTACTATTTTGTATTCCGATATTTCGACCCAGTTGCATGGATCGTGTTCCATGGTGGTAAAGTTTAAAACTAGGTGAGTTAAGTTTAAATTTTATATCGGGGATAGACCGTTCCCTCAAGATAAGTGGTATAATTAAAAATGGCTAGCATATATATTTTTTTATCATTTCTTTTATTGATCATACTCTTCATTCTTCTTAAGATCTAATTCTGAAGTCCACGCAAACGAAGTCGCGGGTAGAAGCTAGTGAGAAAATAAATGATATAGACCTATATGAGACACTTGCTTCCGATACGGCTTCAGTTTTTACAAGGTTGTTCCAAAAGCCACAAACTTCAGTAAAGGAAATAATCCAGGCCAAACTAATTAAGCAAAGTGCAAGCAAGAAAGTTAATAAGTGTTGACGTTTGACTATATTATGAACCCACCTGATAAATGGTGAGATATTCATAGATGGTAGAGCGTACTAACTTTGTAAAAGCCTGTGCACTTTTGACTTGGCGACAGCCTTAATAATTTGATTCGATTATAAAATCAAACGGGAAAACCTAATGTTGCAGATCGCTGGGATCTGATCCATCCAGTTTTAACCAATGGCCCTCGTGCATAGCGATTAGCGATAGTGTTTTTCTACGTTGGTAGACTACTATCATAGTTTTAAAAGTTAAACGAAAGAAATAAGGGTGTATTTCTTTCGTTGAACTTTTTTAGTTTTAGTTAGTTTTACCGATTAGCGTCTTTTCAGTTTTAGCAACGCGTCGGTGTCACCTTTACCATTAAGATTTGCATGGTTTGATTATGTAACTATTTTACCATTAGGTACTCATTTATTACGTCCAAAAAATGTTGCTTCGTCATTTTATTCACCAGGCTAACGAAGATAATAAATGAAGCTATTTTTAATAAAATTTTTAACTTATCTTAATAAAGCGCTTAATAAAGCTTTTTGTTATTCTCTTCATTAGCTTCGATAAAACAGTAATTACCAGTACATAATATCGATCGTTTTATATTATGGCCTTAATTAGACGTAACGAATGTTTTACGTTGCTATAAAACTCGCATGTTGTAATTTGTGGACGAGCCTTTGCAATATGAAACTGGTTTTTAATTGACGATGTTGTAACGAGGTGTATATGATAATGAAAGCATTTCGGTCATTCAAGGTCAAGCGATAGTGGTGACGGAATAACTAGATTTTTCAAGGGAAAGGTCGGTGGTGATTAAGCCATAACAACTTTTAGCCGGTTATACTAATAACAGGCTCTATTGTATTCAGTGAATGCAAGTGATTTGAAGCGATCATAGCTGGGCGGGTTGTGTCGAACGGTCGACCCTAATAAGGCTACGTCCGCACAGACAGGTGGCTTGCTTAGAGCCTAGCTAGTCACCTAGCGACTAGCTTAGTAAAACAAACGATCTAGAGTGTTCGTGACTGGCCGCACTGCGCGCTTGGTGCCTAGCAACGCGCTTAGCGTGTATCGAAGTAAACAAACGTGTTGGTTTTTTGTCACTAGGCGCCTAGACATTTTTGAAGCAAAAATGAGATTGACAGTCAGGTTGTCATGGATATGACACACAAAAGGAAGAGAATATAACGAAAATTATAGGAAAAATAAATTACGGGCGATCTGAGGTCGGGAAGGGGGGGGGGGGAGGGGGGGTTTAATGGAAAAAAATAGTTTATCTCGATTTCCGGAAAAACTACAAGTCCTATTGAAAAAAGTTGAATGGCAAAATTGTAGGTAATAAAAAGATCTACAACTTTTGTATTTACACTTTTTTACATAACCTCAAAATTTATGTGAAAAATCCAAAAAACCACGTTTTTGGTTTTTTATTTTTATCTTTTACAAAAAAACTTTTTTGTTTCACAAAATTTGGTGAAAACATACCTTTGTATGTCCTTGACATACTGTAATTTTTTTGATTCAAAAAAATATTTTTTTCACCTTATTTTGACCTTATATCGAAAAAGCACCCTTATTTTCAGTCGAAAAATCTCACGTCAAAAAATCTGATTTTTTAAAAAATTCGGTAGTCTTTTTGTTCGTCGGAATCTCTACTTTCTAATCTATACTAATATATAAAGAGGAAAGATTTGATTTTTTGTTTGCATTGAATAGGCTCCGAAACTACTGAACCGATTTCAAAAATTCTTTCACTGTTGGGAAGCTACACTATCCCCGAGTAACATAGGCTATATAATATTTTCAAAAAATTAGGGATCCTTAATAAAACTCCAATAAGTTGTACAAAAATAAGAAAACCGAAGCAAAGCGAGGGCGGTTACTCGTTGTATATAAAAAACTATACACTACCATGGTAAATGTTCTCAGAAAATGCAATGAAACGACAACTCCCCCCCTTCCCGACCTCAGATCGCCCGTAATTTATTTTTCCTATAATCTTCGTTATATTCTCTTCCTTTTGCAATAGGTTTCATTCTACTATAATTTTCTTCCACTTTTTACTGTTTTTAGAGCTATCGGCACTGGACTATTGGAGCGCACGTAAAGGCAGGGGTACCGGTTTTTATCCTTAAAATAACAGTCGTGAAGCTATATCAGAGGCTTGATGGCCATCAATGGCCTACTACTGGACTACTGTAACTGAGCACTGGTCTCTCCTCTCGAAGGTGAGATTGGTGGAGGGGTTAGTGGCCAAGCCAAGTGTCGAAAGTTTTCTTACAATTAAGAGCAGGGGGGCTTTATGTGCCCTCCGAAGCACGAGCGTACTTTGCGTGCTGACTTCAAAAGTTGAACAACATTACTTACTTAAAAACTTTGTAAACGCTGTTTCTCAAATCGTAACTACGATGAGGACGCACCATTATATACGTAAATATATAGGTATTGGTGGTTTCGGTTCTCGTGGAATGTCAACAAAAATAAAAATTGTGAATACATTAATATGTTTACTAGTTTTATCGACGAAAAAATAATAACATCAAGTTACTTTAAATATATTATTTTCGTAATTCTTACATCCGTTTTATAATACACATATTGTCTACGTGATTTTTCCTTATCTAGTTTCCTACGCAAAACAGTCTTTGACTATTTGACCTCCGAAAGCATCCAACAAATGATTTTGTTGTTTTTGTAAAACAGTTAAGATAAAAAGGAAAATAAATGGCCTTGATCTTCCGAGGACATAATTTTAAATATGAAGAAAACTTATTATCTTAATATATACGTATAAATTACGTGTCACGTTGTTTGTCCGCAATGGACTCCTAAATTACTTAACCGGTTTTAATCTTTGCACACCATGTGCAGTTTGATCCAACTTGGAAGATAGGATAGCTTACATCTCAATTTATAGTCGCAATATTATTTTACTTTTGACAGAACGAAGTCTGTCCGGGCAGCTAGTTAATATATATGTATTTATTAATATTTTTATTTATTAATATATATTAATATATTTCCTAGTCTGGCCATAAATACTGTGACAAACACTTGACAGTTATTTTTTTGGAATTAATATGTATCTGTGTGGCTTCAACCCATTAATGGCCCACTACTGGGCACGGGTCTCTCCTCTTGAGGAGGCCTAGAGTATACTCCACCACGCTGCTCCAGTGCGGATTGGTGGAGGGGTTAGTGGCCAACCCGATATTTATCTGTACAGGACCTCAATCTCCTAGGCAGTCGTCAATCGTGGCACGCACGAGTGTCTATATCAGCCACAGCCTTAATCAGGGATGCTTTGAGAAACTCTAAGCCCGAATATGTGATTCCAACTCGAACCATGATTGCTGTATGTAGGATAATGCCGCTGGATTATTGGAATCCGCCTTCCTGCTTCTTTATTGAGAAAGTGATAAAATGTATGCCATTTTATCACTTTCTTCAATATAAAAAAAATCGTTTGAAAAAAGGAGTTGGCGGTATTTCTTTCTCGCGTACTTCTTACAATATAATATTCATATATTTTTTAATAAATATAAATTAATCGAATGTATTAAATCTTAGATAAGATTAGTAATATTCTTAAACATAATTGTTGATAACTGTTTTCCTTGAGATAAGTATGATGTATTCTAAAACTGTTCTAAGGTTTTAGACAAAGGTAAGTTAAGGTTTTAACAAAAAAGACTGTTTAAAAGACCGCTATACCACTTAAGGGCTTCGTTATATACAAGGACAGAGTACAAAATTGCAATTTTTAACTAATCATATTTTGAGAATTGTGTATAAGCAACTGAGGACCGAGATCGTAAAAACACGAGGTCATAATAACAAAACAAATCATTACTGGAAAATTTACAAACCGACATAATAAAACTCAAATATTATTAATACAATGTACCTACATACCACGATTATGTAAATAGGAAAGAAGTTAAAAACTGGTAAAACAAGTTTGTTATGAAAGTCCTGTGACTTATTGCATCATGGGTGATCAAAATGCATGCCTTATTAAAAATCTATTAAAGTTTATATCGTATATTGTGGAATAGTATGACACGTGTAAATATACCTACTGGGTTCCAATATATATAAAACCTTACTATCTTAGGGCAAATCGTAGATTTAAAAACTCACACGATATAAATTGTGGTGGTATTCATTCAGAACAGATCAACCACTGCTGGGATCTTGGGAAGTCTTCAACTTAAAGCATTATAATATAATTATGCTATATTCTTGCTGCGAGTAGGTACCTACCTACGGTAGGTATGTACAGTCACCTGCAGAGAAAAGTAACGCATCTGTTTATAAATATACGAACATCAAGGTTTCTGTTGCCTGTTACGTCGTAAGCAGATGGGTCAGGTACTTTTCTCTGCAGGTGACTGTACTATAATTCACTAAAGGACAAGGACTATTTTTCCTATTACTATAATATTATACATATTTTATATTATATAATATATTCTATTTCCTAAGGACTATTATAATATTAATATATCCCATTAATATTATAAATGAGAATTGTCAGGATGATTTTTAACTCTTTCACGCAAAATCTATTGAGAGGATTTTCATGTTTAGCGCAAAGGTAGAGGTAGGTGAACGTGAGGGGGAACCGGACAGGGGGTGAAAACAGATAGTTGCTATTTTACTAGTAGGCATATAGCTATCTCGTTCTAAATAGTCAAACACTCGGGCAGTTTGCTTGCAAAAGGCGGACTCGATAGAATTTCATCGCGTGCTTGTACTCTACAAAATAGAAAAAAATGGTAAGTTATCTAATATTTTGTAATTTTTGACGTATTCTCATTTGTTTTGGCCATGTACAATCATGATGTAACATTCTTTTCATAATATCTTGGTTATTTAAGTTAAAAAACAGCATTAATTGTTGCTGTGAGTCTAAGAATAAAAATTTTGCAAGTAGTATTTTAAAAGTGGCACCTGTGGGGTACGACCGGACGGGGTGATATCGGGTATCCGGTGTCACCCCCAATCATTGAATAGGTTATGTCTGTTTATTTACCTAAAATCTTAAAACTTTACTTTATTTATTTTTTCATAAGTATGTTTACAGGACCTCAGTATCACTTGAGTTGAAGAGAAACGTAGGCTCCCTATGAGTATTCTACAGTCTTGTCAACGGGAAACGTTCTGAAGAACTGTTCGGTTGATTTCCGTCACCACGCATCACGGTGTACCAGGTTCCATCAACACCACCTTAATACTTGGCGTTCGTCCACAGTTCGCTTTTCACGTAATTTCCTACCACGCATGTGTAAACTGTGGAACGAACTTTCTGCATCGGTGTTCCCACTAAGCTTTGACATGGAGTCCTTCAAGAAGCGGGTTTTCTTCCGGCCGGCAACGCATTGGTGACGCCTCCGGTATTACTAATGTCCATGATCGGCTGTGATCACTTACCATCAGGTGACCCGTCAGCTCGTTTGCCTGCTTAAGGCATAAAAAAATATCCGTATTCCCCCCGTTGACTAAAAACGCGTATGTATCCGGTTATACCCATAGGTATGGGGTGAATCCGGACTTATGTTTTTTATTAAAATAAATTTCTACATCTTTTTATCTTTATTGATTTCGGATATTTTTTGCCAAAGTAATGTCTTACTTATGTTCTTTGAGAAGTGTTGTTGATTTTTGAAATATATAACATTTTAACGAATTTATGGTGTTTTTTACTTAACTATCCGGTGTCACCCCACTCTCCCCTACTTATTATCGCGGAAAACGCGGGCAAATCCGCGGGCAGAATGCTAGTATAATATAAGAAGATTAATCGAATGACACCTCATTGACGATTAATATATTCACACACTCGCACTTCCTTTAGGATTCTTGTGTCGCAACTGTTATAGACACACAAAGGAAATGACAAAGTACATCAATGACTTGAGAACAAACAATTAATTCGTTCTAAATTCTACCTGCCTGTTCTAATAAATACCTGCGCAGCCGCCAGGAATCGAACCCATAACCTTAGTTCATGGTTACCATCCTCAGTTATAGCGTCGTTAAATTAATATGAATGAACGCGATCTCAGATCTTACAAATCACGTTTGCGTAAGATTCGACATATTTCAGCTTCTTAAATCAAATATTGAGATCGCAGAGATCTTAACATCGATCTATAATCTTTGATCGAAGGATCTTATGATCGGTTTATTAATACGAGCTTAAGTAATAACCCGTTGAATCCATTCATTAGTCCATTTGGATGACATCTTACGGATTTTTTCACTAATCTATCCAAGATCTCCAGATAAGTTAGAAGCTAAATATTTATAACGTTGTGATTTTGACAATTGATAGGTAACTGAGCTTAGGATAATGAGTAGATGGATTACCTACTGAAAACTACTGTTAGGCAATGTAATCATGGTAAGCTGTTTAAAATTTTAAAATGTTTGATTTGCTTGTCACTTGTTTTGTTGTTTTGTATTTATTACGTTTTATGTTTATATTTTTAATTTTAATGTAATTGATTTTGTTTATTTGTTACTAACCCCTAGTTACTAAGTCTTACACATTATATGGGCCTGTATAAATTGTTGCCTTAATAAAAAAGTAAAAAAAATATATAACTATATTTTATATGGTTTAACTTGTCTACGTCACTACGAAGGTCGGATCTCCTTTTTAAATAAAAAGAGGAGTAGGAAAAAGGAAGAATGGAAAATTATTGGGGTATTTTCAAAATGCTTGACATGTAACGTAACCCGAAGCAAGTGATAACCCTAATAAACACCAACGTATCTGTGAATTGACCGGAGGGCGCTGTCGGATGCATTGGACCAATCATTGGACGCAATTCGAGACGTAGTAAATGTCAATGAATGAACACAAAGAACTTATGAATGGCGCGGCATTAGTTCCAATTTTCGCAATTTCCATTCGCCACAGATAACTTGGTGGCACTGTATAATATTCTACACGTGCTAACAGCTGAAGAAGATAAAATGAAGCTTGGCACACAGACAAACCCTGTCCAAACTTAAACAATAGGGAAGATTTTACCCCAGTTATACGTACCTGTGGGATTATTTGGATGATGATGTGTATGTATATGTTTGTGAAACCACTTTCACGGGCGAAGTCACGGGCGGAGTCTATTTAATTAATAATAGGCAAGTAACTTTGAAAAATCACAGACCCATCTTTAATCTATCTTAGGTCCTATAAAATTACTTACGAAGTTCTAATCACTAGGTTAGGTATTTAAATAATATTTTCTTTATAGTGAATGTGAACTAAGTTAAAGTCACAAGGTAAAAGCCAATGTAATTATATATTAGTTAACACACGTTTCTCACATGAATAGTCAAAACAAATATGATTAGATAATTTTTTTATAGTCTAATAAAAACTTTTGAATATTTTAGTAGCAAAACAAGGAAAACATTAAATATACAGAACCTACAAGTAAAAGATAAATACAATGCAGTAATGTTATTTGCAATTCGTTCTAATTTATTGGTTTACTAATGGCCGTGCAAGAAACATCTATGTTGCATCATTCTGTTTACAAAATCATTAGCTTTGTAATCCAATTAATCAATGCATTGATTTGCTTATTTTTAATCGCTTTATGAAAAAAAAATCTACTCTAATTCCATTTATTCCATACAAGGAAACATTAATATATCGTCAGTTATAACCGGAAGTTTCTATTATTACGATTACCATTTACAGTTTAGTTCGTTGAAAATAATAGAACGCTGTTGCTGAGGAGCGTTGCTATATGCTTTACCTGAATCAGCGCATTGATTCGATAAAATTTTGTCGATATATTTAAGACGATAGAACTTGCGTAACATTCGTCGATGGCCCACGACACAGGGTATCCTAGTGCGGCGCTATGAATGTGTAGTGTTATTTTTAACAGACTTCAAAAAAAGGAGGAGGTTTTCAATTCAACTGTATTTTTTTATGTGTTACCTCAAACGGTGTACTGATTTTTCCGCCAATTGTCCCACTTTTTTGGTTCAATAAAGATAAAAAAAAAATCAAAGTGATTGACGTATCATAGCTAGGTTTATGATAATCCCCAAAAATCATTCAGGCAAGTATAAATTATTCTAGTCGATAGTCAAAAATTTATCAATTTCCTAAAAAAATAAAGTATTTAATTTGTATTTCGAATTTAGTTTTATACGTTTTCGCATCTTTATCAGAACAACATGAAACTCTTTTTTTTGGAACGAAGTTGCCTATTGCGCGTTGCGAAAGGGGGCTAGACGACAAAAAATTAAGACGAAAAGTTGTAACGATACTTTGCCGTCGTTATAACACTTATTAAGTACTAGGATAGCAAAAACATGCAAGCAAGTGTGCCAAAACAAAGCTGGGGTATTAAATTCTCATCGGATTTGTTCACCTAGTAGCAATTAATTAAAGCGAGTACTAGGCGACAAGAAGTCTTCGAGGATGCGACATCAGTGATACTGTACAACCATAGTATGTGGCTGTCTTATTCACTCTTCGGTATTTAGCATAGGCACAACAGGGATATCTATATTATCATCACATGCACGTTAAGTTATTATTGCTATTTCTCTTGTCATGCCAATTAATATGCGGAAGAGCGACAGGGATAGAATAAATCTATCACTGTCGCTCTGACAAGTTGTCAGAGCGCTATGACACGGGTTGTCAGACATCCTCGAAGACTTCTGGTCGCTTAGTACTCGCTTTAATTAATTGCTGCTAGGTGAACAAATCCGATGAGAAATTTAATTCCCCAACTTTGTTTTGGCACACTTGCTTGCATGTTTTTGCTATCCTAGTACTGACTGCACGTGGGGGGTGTCAGGTTTTATTTCGCAACAAATGCTATGCAATAGCTTTACCGCGGCAGTCCCCGAGTGCCACACGTTTTATACATAATTACAATTCCTTCACTAATTAATCGAAAGGAACTTCGTTCCATCCGGGTGTCCCTTGACACCTCTCCTTTTTTTTTTCTTGAAATATTGGTGTTTACCTTCAATCTAACTTGCAGCTTACCTGACTTGTTGTTTCTTACTTGCACTAATAGAGCTTTCTGAAGTTGAGCATCAAAAGGCGTGAATAATTGAGAAAATAAACTAACTTGACTCGACTCGAAACTAAATCGAACTTAGATACCTTTGATCTCAAACATGACTGCTAACAACGGTGCTATAATATAAGGCGTCGTTATAAGTAGCTAGTTTCCTCCCGCGGCTTCAACAGATACAACGCCTTATCGTGTCCTCTGAAGCACAAAAGCAATAAAGCGCTCGATTTTGTCACTAGCAGTCACCCAAATACTCTTAACTATTGTAGTTCTGTTGCTCGATTCAGTTAATCCAGCCGTTTGGCTATGAACTTCAGTATTCAGCCCATTACACTCGAATACACCTTCATCTTCATACTTCGAGTATATTATGCAATGAACTGAGAGAGTAAATACGATAGTTTACATTAGTATAACTAGTTATTGGTCTTCCGATGAGAATTGTATTAGTTCTAGACGGGTCTCTAGTTTGATTAATGAACGCGTCAGATGTTCAGCGTGCATAGTTGAAATAGACTTTGATTATAATTTATAGGTATGTGTTTCAACTCAACTGTGTTGCGAATCAGTAGGTAGGCCATATAGATAGGGTATAACATTATTTCTTATGTAGTATAACTACAAAAAACGTTTCGTAATCCTACGAATATTAGAAATGTGAAAGTTTGTATGGAAGTTTGTTAATCTTTCACGCAAAAATAATAAAGAAAATGCATGTTTTTTTTTTTGTATTTTTTAATAATCGTTTAACAAACCAAATCTAAGTAGTGAAAAGGAGTTGCAAGCTATTGATATCTTGCAAACAATAATGACAAAAACAGTCAATAGCAAACAAGCAAATATACTTAAGATCATATAATTCGTACTACAAAAGATAAAGTATATGCAACAAAATATTGAAAACACTGTTTGTGGGGAAATTCAATATAGCACAATCATGAAAAAAAAACAAAATAAATAATGATGCTTAGACTTAAGACGAAGATATCATTCCCCTTTTTTCTCAGCTTTTATCACAATGCTTTTGTAAACAAATAATAACCAAAACAATCCTGAGACGATGTAAAAAAGTTGAAGGATTGGGCCCAAGAGTGACACCTTGGGGAACAGCAATCTGTCAATTAGCACCAAAATAAAACAACGCATGGTTTCGTAGGCCGAAGCTTTTGGTGAGGCGTCCAGAATCATCCCGAAGACGGTGAGAGACCCGATTATATACATCATTGACAGGAGTACGGTAACTGGGGACATTGTCTGAAACAAAAGAAGTGATAATCGTGATCATATAATTTTATTAAATATCGATAGTTATATAACTGTTCGTAGTTTATTGCAATTAATTAGAAGACTACTTTGTAACAAGATTAAAGTTATTCGTCAAATACTATTATTCTAAACAGACAATTGCCTTGCGTCTAACTGAGAACCCGCGAGGGCAAACGCACGTGATGATGCCAATGATAATCAATGACAAAACCTGCTAGGTTTTATCATTGGCTTTGCAACCAATACAAATTTATACAAGCAATTAAGTTAGAGAAAATTACAAACGAGTTATTCGCACACGTTTCCGAATTAGCCGACCATATTATGTACAGGCCTAACTCAGTTTTAGTCAGATATTTACAAAATTTTCATCACAATTTCTGTTCCTGGAAGATAGCATCCGATATAATTTCTTAATTTATCAAGACAATTCCATTGCTAGTCTCTTGAGCCTTTTAACCGTAACTCATTTAGAACTTTCCTAACTTTAATGGTAAACCTTGGACTTTGTAGCATGTATTCCCAGCAGGTTGTATTTAAAGAACTAGCCGGTACCCGCAACTTTGATTTCAAGGGATGCATTAACAATAACAATGAAAAATAAGTGTTCAATAAGGACCACTGAAATTAGAGCTAAACATGCATAGAATTATCATATTTGAAGTTTAATTTTTATATCTTGAATAGTTCCTCCAATTCTTCATAGATCACATCTGAATTTCTGTTAAAAATTTACTAGATATTTGTAATACATCGGTTTATTAGGTTTCCGTCATAGATTCAATGGCTATGATTGTATTATTCTTAAAAGTTTTTGGTTGATTATCATCCTCTCCTAAGAGTGTTGAGTAAGAGCACACCTATTTAATGCGAGAGCCGACATTCAACTCTCTAGAAAACAATGCCATCAAACGATCATCTAAAATGTAAATTCTTTGGAAACTTCGCAAACATTCCTTCGAACGTGTAAAGTAACAGGTATTGAAATGTTAATGCTAATATCATAACACTTGGTAAGTACCTACCATGCAAAGACAGTTTGTGGCGCCTATGTAACACTGAAGCAATGATATTATAATGTAAAAAAGAGGTAGATATGTCACCAGCGCGCCAGCGATGAAAAGCGTAAGAACAGGCAATTGACCGTTCTGCTCGTAGTCGCTCTGTCAATACAAGATGATACGCACGCTTTTGTTGTTGTCAGAAGTGCTTGACATTTGACACGCAGTGTTAAAATGCCTTTGTGTATTATATCAATGTGATTGGTGTAGTGAAACAAAAGATAAATGTGTGTGTGTTGTAGCTCTTTTCGGAACTGATTTTCTGGTTGATTTGTAAAGGCATAACGTATCTATATTTTTTAAATATCATTGCATTGAAGTAAAAAAGTTTTACTTTCAAGGTCGTAAGAAAGTCTGGTTTATAAGTTAGGTGTATCAAAGTTTTATTTTTATTTTTTCTTTCAGAACTATCCGATATACTCGTAAGTAAATCCTTTTAAAAATATTCAATCCTTAAGGAATATTTCATCATCATCAGCTTTGTGATTAGTGTCCCACTTCAAAATGGATCCCACTGGCCAATAATTGTTAGTAGTGTTTGTGAAACTATAATAAAATAATCTGAATTTTACCAAGAAAAAAATAACCGACTTCAAAATAACTTAAAAACTTCTCGTCAGATCTAGCTCAAATTAAAGTGGGACCACATGACAAGCACCAGCTTTCGATTAAAAAAAGAATCATCAAAATCGGTTCACCCAGTCCAAAGTTCTGAGGTAACAAACATAAAAGAATACAGTCGAATTGAGAACTTCCTGCATTTTTGGAGTCGGTTAAAAACATAATGTAGATCTGGTGAGTTAGTTCCTGATGATAAAATTCAGCAAGCTAAAGATTTCTAACAGAACAAATACAGGTAAATAAAAGATTACGAGGTATACATGTGGGCGATCGATGTACGTATATGTTCAATTTATTTATTAAACTGTCAAAGATATATGGGTATGTGTACATAGTAGTAATCAACGATTGGATTGCGTAAGACAAACCAAGTAGGTATACCAAACAAGCATTAAATCTATGTTCAGTTGTTTCTTCCGGTCATTATTATTACCAAGCATACATTAAACAAGTGGCGCCAACAATATATCATTTTCCCTAATTACCTTAATCATTAGTCGAGAAATTGTATAATTACCTACCTGCTTCAACCCGCAACTTCCACATATACCTATTTATAACAGAAACGTTGTACGAACGATTCGAAAATTTTCATCTTTAAAAATTCGTATAAAAATGGCTAACCTTTGACTCTTTGTACGGCAATTTCCCCAAGCCAAGACGGTTCAGTACCCTTAAATACAATCAGTAAGGAAGTCAATCAGTGTTTGAAGTTAAGGAGTACCTACTTTAGCAGCTGTAGGGTCAAGGATGAGGCAAAGAGATGAAAGAACGATAACGAGAGACGGTGAAGTTGCTTCAATTCAGCGCTTTCAGATGTTAGAACCGCCATACGCCGTAGTAAGTATATCTCGCCTTTGATACTTTTGAAGAATATAACGACTTTTAACAACTAGTATTTTTATGCCTTTGAGCTAGCAAGGATATTTTAGGACGATACTATTATTATTTGATATTTATACATCATCCATTCGTGTTTTAAATCTTTGTAAATTCTGTTTTTCCCAGTTTATACTTTCATTGATCGGGTTCTAATAGTATTTTATGTAAAAACAAAATATTATTGCGTCAGTTAAAAACGTCGAAATTATTATTTACAAAGGCGATAGCAAAATTATTTTAGGTTGTGTAGGTACCCAATTATTTTCTTCTATATATTGTCATCTCTTTATGTAATAAGTATCCTTAATTGGAAGTGTACTTTATATAGTAACTATTGTAAAAATATTGATGTCGAAATGAACTGAAAAAACCGGTTAAGGCGCGGTATGACTACGATTTAAAAACGTTGATTTCACTCACACAACCGCATATCTGCGCTAATCTAATGTTACATTTACGTGACGCTGAATAGGGTTCAAAATTGCAAAGTATATTTTTGCTAACAATGTAACTAGTTTACGAATAAACATTTAATTTTTGGGTTTTCCTTAGATAATTCAGAATATACACATTAAATTCAATATCTGTCCGGTTTAAGTTTTAATAAAACCATATACGTATTATATTCTCAAAAAAAATATGTTGTTACCGCTGAAAATACAGAGAACGTCGACGATTAAGTTTATTTTTGTATAGCAAATTACGATTTTTTATTGGAAATATTAAACAACTATTTAATATTCTATTCGGTTAACATTTTTTTAGACCTTTTTCTATGCTCTGTATTTTTTGCGTGCGATATTTTCATTGGGTTTCCTCGTACTCGAGCACCAAAGAAACCCAGTTTTGTGAATATTGAGATCACACCGCGCCTTAATGACGTCGTGTGACGCTGATATCAAAGAGACGAAGAGAGATTTTTTTTATAAATATGGAGATATATAAATAGTCCCATTACATGACATTTATTGTTAGTTTATTATAATCAATGTTGAAAATTTAAAAACTGATTAAACTTACCAAATGGCTGTAAAACAACTGATGGAAACCGTACAACACCAACGCGTAGTGACTTAGCAGGTACGCACTGCACCAAGTAGGCAACACCACATCATATTTCACCCTGGTGTAGATTCCTGGCTGCAATTAAAATAAAAAAGTAAATTTCAAAACACTCTAATTTCGAAATTTTTCCTATCTCAAATACTTACACAGCAAACAAGAATTTGAAACTCGAAATTGTTTTCGACGAAACAATTTAAATGCGATCTAAATAGAACAATATCGTGTTTGCGTTTGAAATTCGTATCAAAGACATTTTTATGATGTTACCACAAATCTTGTTATTTTTAAAAGTAAGTTATTGTACTATTGTTAAAGAGGAAAATGTTGATTAATACGAGTAGTATATTTTATCTTTTCTCATAATTCGAGCGTCTAATTTGACTGACAGCTTCAGACAATTTTAAATGTTGGAATGGAATGTGTTTTGGTAAAATTTTATGACTTCCACCATATTTTTCAGAATTATATTAAGTCGTCTGTCCGCCATCATGATTTACATCTGCTAAATCCGAGGTCTTCGAGCGACACTACATCCAACAATCGATTTGGTCAATAACTTCGAATAATTTGCGTTGTAGACTGCGATATTTCTACTAAAAAATTACTTACATCTTCCTTCATATCCTTAAAACGAACGTTGTTTACTGGCTTCCAGCTAGGTCTGTTGAACACAGCTTGTAACTTGTGTGACCAGCTCGTATATTCCTTGAACTTCTGGACCACGTAACGAGTGTAGAATGTCTGGAATTAAACAAATATATCAGCTGAATAAGCTTCAGAGGACACGGAAATTCGTCTCAATTTTTATTAGTAGATAGCAGAAGTTAACGCTACTCATGGCTTAAGCCATGTTGGATGCCTTCGAGTGACAGTGAAACATTTCCGATACTTAGGTTGCCCACTAACGCTAGAGGATCAGTCAGTATTGGAGCATCGTTGCGAAGTTTGCCCTTAACCGCCTTAATTATAAGGAGAGACCCCCGCAGTGGATTTTACAAGTTGAAGCCATCAGCTGAAGCTAAAGGCTAAAAATCAGGCAAGTGCGCGTCAAGCCACGCGCAATGTTAGGGTTCCGAAGTATTTACAGGTTATTGCAGATACCCTGAATAAAAATGTTTTTCAATATTTTATCGTACGATTCTGGAGTTTAATTATGTATATCCATGACAAATTACAGCTTTCTAGCACTAAGCGTCTCGGCGCTTTTCTTCAGACAGACGGACAGACAGACAGACGGACGTACAGACGGACATACAGACGGACGTACAGACGGATGGACATGACGAAACTATAAGGGTTCCGATTTTACTTCGGACCCTAAAAACTAAAGATTTAGTTAAGTTTATCTAACATTACAAAATCAAGAAGGGCGTCTGTTTGTTTATTTTGTCATAAAGCGAAATTCTCACATAAAGCAAAATCTCGCTATAACGTTTGTCATGAAGCGAAATTATGCCATAAAGCAAAATTATGCCATAAGGAATGAATTATGCCATAAAGAAATATTCTACCAGTAAATATTATGTTCCAAACAATGTCGAAAAGGCAGGCCACCCTGTGTGAATTTCCCTTTTGGCCTTATGCTTTTATTGCCTTATTGTAAATGGCCACCGTCCCCCAAGGACATCAGTACTCTGCTGTGATATCCTACATGAAGCAATTACCAGGATACTCATGTCTTTACACAGCAGAAAATATTATAAACAGAACCTTGACTTAAATCTCTCAATCTCAAACTATATTTTTTATTCTGAAGATTAGAAAGTAAATTTTCAAATCCCTACGGTGAGTGGTCCCGGTAGAAGAAACAGAAAAACTACCTAGGTTATTTTTCCTGCTCTACATATTTCTATTTATGAAACTCAAGTCCAAGTCGTCTTGTCTCAAACAACGTTCTTAGATCAAACCCTCTTAGGGCATCCATAAATTACGTCACACTAATTTCATGACTTTTTGACCCTTCCCCCGTCTTTCTCACAGCTGGTCACATTTGTGAGATCTCCCCCTCCTAGTGTGACGTCACATATTATAAAAATTTACACCTAGAAATTATGAAATTAAAACAGCAGTTCCGAAATAAGTTTTATTTCCGTTAATTGTTTTTTTGATATTTACATACTTATACATACCAATTATTCGATTTTGAAATGTGACGTCACCTTTAGTACCCCCTCCTCTTGTCACACAATGTGACACTACATCGACCCCCACCTCCCCCCTAACGTGTAACGTAATTTATGGATGGCCCCTAATTACAACTGAAATGAAAACTAAGATAATCTATCTTCGACCTTCGTTCATCAGGCCCAACGTAAACCAAAGTCCGAAATGAAAAAGAAGTCGTAAAAAGTTAAAAACTTTTCTAATCAGCAAAACCGAAATGAAGCCTTAAAGCAAAATATTTTATCTAAATGTATGCTTAAACCAACTCGCTGACTTTGGAAAGATAACGAATCGTGGAGAAAAAAATCTGAATATTTATTATAGCGTTTTTATCAAAGTTCTAGCCTAAGTAGAGAGTGTCCCAAAAATTACGCAACATTTACATTAATTATAAGAAAAAAATACGTAGGATATGATTTTATGGAGCACATAGTGCAGTAGACACCATAATATGTGAAGCACATGGTGTTAAAAGTGTTAATCACTGCTCCTTTTTCCTGCTAAATCGAAGAAGTATGGTCATGATTCCTACAATATTTTGTTCAAGACTTGCACATAATGGCGGCGACTAAATTCTCATTATTTTTGAAACGTTGCTCAACACCGAAAATGAGTGTTTCTTTGTCTACATTTCAAACTGCATTTAATTTCCTTTTCGCCGGCATCATTTTACCACGCCAATAGCAGCAAGTTTATATCTCGCGTAATTTTTAGGACATCTGTATTAATGCTCGTTTTTGTTTGGATAAAAAGAAATCTGCATGTCTTACGCCCCAACTCAAAGTCACTAACGGTTACTTAAATCACTCCTTAGTACAGAATTTGCATGGTGATACTTTACTAAGGAGCGATTTAAGTAACCGTTAGTGACTCTTCAGTTTGGGCGTTAGACGTTGAAATTAAAATATAGTTTGTTCAGAAGCTGAATGAATTTGAAGAACATTAAAATAATGTTTTGTTTCAGTAATAAAAACCTAACAGTTCTTTTTCGATAATATTGGTCTAGTGGCAGTAGTTCGGTTGTTACACCGGAAAACCGAACTAATGAGTGAGAATTCTTTTTTCTTCGATTGTTTCTAGAACTTACCTGCAAATGTAAGGGATTAAAGGATGGCTGATTGTAAATCAAGCCATACACGATATGATCCTCTTCCTTTTCTTGCCGGAACGTGCCGAAAAGCTTATCCCATATAATAAGCACGCCCCCGTAGTTTACGTCGATACAATATGGATTACTGCCTGTTGGGAGAAAACAAAATAAATTCTGGTGAAAAAATACGCTTATGACTTAAGAAGTAAGAATCAAAAAAAAATACCCAAATCAACAAAAGTAATAAAACATTAAAAGGTATAAAATTGTTCCATAGTTTAATCATATGATATTGTGACTGTTTACACGCGACGCGGCAACGTCACGAGAAAATGTCGCAGCGCTTCTCTTTTTACAAAATTCTATAAGATATGGTATATGAAATCTGTGTCCTAAGAAAATAATATTAATCTCCTGGTTCTAGATCGAGTTTTCTCTTCACCACTAACATCAGCAACTAGTCTGAAAATCAAACATTGGTCCTGCGAGCCGGATAAAAAAATAACAACTCTCGGTATGTCACCTTTCAAACAAAAAACCTTGATCAAAATCGGTAAATCTGTTAGGGAGCTACGATGCCACAGACATACATACAGATCCACAGGTACACAGACACACAGATACACATACACGTCAAACATATAACACCCTACTTTTTGAGTCGGGGTTAAAAATACGAACACAAAGTAGCAATGAGAGCGTCACTGCGTTGTCGCACGTGCTTGCGTTAGTCGCAGCGACGTCTCTATCTATGCTGCAAATTGTCGCACGTGTGAATATAACTATGCATATTCATACTTTGCGATCGTGAACACCGCATTGTTATATTTTGTTGCGCCACCGACGCACGTGTAAACGTATACATTACGGCTTTATACGCGTGCGCTAGCATATTTTATCACGCTAAGTACTCCTGTAGCTCCCTGATCTAAAAACTTTGCTTATTAAGTTTTTTTTAATAAACAGTTATTGACGACCCTGTACTAGGCTACCCATGGCTGGTAGTGACCCAGCCTGCGAAATGACCCCTCATTTTGGAACTTTGGTTAAAATTTAGTTAGTGTTCAAGAAAAATACCGTCCATACATTTTTTGTGCGGACTGTCTTTGCATTAAGATTTGTTTCCCGAAATAAAGCGAGAGCATTTACTATTGAAAAATAACATCATACCATGATGAATCCTATGGTGACTGGGTGTGTTGAGCACGTACTCCAAGGGCCCCAGGCTTTTGACAGCCTCCGTGTGGATCCAGAACATGTAGAGGTAACTGAACTGGTGATGCACCATGAATTGAGCCGGGGGGATCACCAGTGCCAATGGTAGGTAGAATACCTGAGGAAATCATCACACTTAATGAAATAAAATGTATCTATTGGGTATCCTAGAATTTTTTTTAATGGAAATAGCCGGCAAACGAGCTGACGATCCACCTGATGGTAAGTGGCTATCGTCGCCCATGGACATCAGCAACACCAGAGGCATCACTGATGCGTTGCCGGCCAATAAAGAGAGAAGAAAAAGAAAGAAAAAATTATGGACAATCCTGAAATATTTACTAAAATTTAAATTAAATTAAATTGAAACTTTTATTTAACTTGCTATGTATGTATGTATGTTCGGGTCGAATATTGCAAGCTGAAAGAGAACTACTTTTTTCATCCTAAGAAGTTAAAATTTTGCATAATTAATTATTGTTTTCGACGAAAATTCATTTTTACGATAGGCATGACCCAATAATACTTTTAGGGTTAGTTCCTGACGAAGGAAACCCTTGAGGGTTAACAACACATATACGTACAGACATAAAATTTTATAAAGTAGTAAATAACTTATTTAAATTTTAGTTGCATTTACTCCTGCTGCGTATTAATAGCAACAATATACACTAGACTGCAGCCGACAAACGAAGATTAAACTAATGATAATTGCAATTAAATTATTGTATCGTTTGCGGTTATATTGCACGTGCGAAATTGTAACAATTTATAAAGGTTTATTGGTGCATTTTTTTTTGTAACGTGAAAGGTCATTTCTCCATAATTATCTCAAAAGTATATAGCCTTACTCAGCCAACTTACGAGTGGAACTCCGATCTAAGCCGTGGGAAAGTTATTATTATGAAAATATAGGTCAATAACAACAAACTTCGGAAGGACAAGAATTTCTTCTCAACCTATAGTTTATCGTTACTCAAAAACTTTAGCCTACAACACGTCAAGACCTTCGAATTTGAGTGATTAATAGGCTAAAGTTTCTTCTGTAGGGCGGACTTTCGAAGTTTCCTAATATCGGATTTATATGGTTTTCGGGTATATACGGAAATTTTGCGTGTATCGATCTTGTGAAAGGAAAATCCGTTGATGGCTATATGACCGACTTTAGGGTAGTTTGTGGAGTTAACTAAAATGGATGTATCAATATAAAAACATTGTTATATTCCAGTAAGCTTTAGCAGCTAGACTTTTTATAAATATTGTGAAAATTGGTTTGACAACTGAAATTATTTTATTATTCCAGTAATTAAAACTGGGTGCTTTTACACCCGTTCCCGCGTTGTAGTCTTAATACACCGAGGACATTTTTACAATTTCATTGTAGCCTTAAGAGTTAATTGTTTTTAACCGACTTCAAAAAAGGAGGAGGTATCAACTGTATTTTTTATGTTTGTTACCTCAGAACTTTCGATTGGGTGAACCGATGTTGATAATTATTTTTTTATTCAAAAGCTTTTGCTTGTCATGTAGTTCCACATAAATTTCAGCGAGATCTGACAGGTAGTTTTTGAATTATCCCTAATTTTGAAGTCGGTTATTTTTTTTTCAAGAATTATTCATAAAAATTACAGTCGAATTGAATACCTCCTCCTTTTTTGAAGTCGGTTAAAAAGTACTGATAAAGTACACTTACAAAGCCACACCATCCTTGCAATATTGACTGCCTAATTCCAACTCCCATGTTAAAATCTTCTGATGTATGGTGAACCTGGTGCTGAGCCCAAAGGATATGAATTTCTGCAAAAAAACCTACATTGTTATCGTTGAATTTATAAAAAAAGGGTGCGTGTACTTTTGTACGCGCGTGAGAAGTTATACTTCTTTGACATAATTAAATAAATATTTAATTTAATAACGTGTATCACTTTTTTATCAATCTTTAAAAACTATTTTTTTTTACTAAATATTATAAAAATAACAAAATCTTACTTGTGTACTACCTATGTTTACACAAATACAAACTAGATGGCGTTGTTCAGGAACCTGAATCACGCTGTTGAGACTCTGTGAGATTTGTATATGTAATAACATTAAATTTTAAAAGAGGTAAAGATAATAAGAAGCTAAGGCCATCTATCCAGTACTTTCATACCCCCTCCATGGTAGCGCAAAGGCAAACGTTTAACGCAACCTTTTTGCAAGTCGCTTAAGAACTTTAAGAAGTATAACTTCAAAAAAAAACAAATAGGTAATACGCATAGCCTAGATTCCAGATAGTATAAAGCAAGGATACGCCGAGAGAAAAAAGTAGAGATACAATGTGACTTTGGTTTGGTACAATGAAGTCAAATTCAAATGATTTATTTCGTCATATAAATGCAGGATAATGATATAGCAGAGACTTTAATTTAAAATTAAAATAATTAGAATGTATTTACCATGACAGGCTCTATGCATCCAGTAATAGCAGAAGTCCATTCCAAGTGCAGCGAGGAACCACGTGGCCGTGTGATCCCAAGGAAGGTCCACCAGCTTCCAGTTGGAGTATATCCATGAATACGCGTAGAACTCAGCCCCTCGCCAGATTAGTCTGTGACAGAGATGATATTTTGAGGAATTACCAGTAATAGTACATACAAGAATACAAAAATAGTGTTTGTCATTGTATCTTAAGCTAAAGGAATAAGAAAAGGAATAAAGAATAAAAATATGGAATAGAACACAAACGCCCCAACTCAGAGTCACTAACGGTTACTTAAATCGTTCCTTAATACAGAATTTGTATAGTGATCTTTACTAAGGAGCGATTAAAGTAACCGTTAGTGACTCTGAGTTGGGGCGTTAGTACAGTTTTGTATCTTAATCCTGTTTTTCGCCATTTTAGGACTTCGTCATGAACTAGGAACTAGTTCCGCCATGACAAATTACAGCTTTCTTGAACTAAGAGTAAGATCTGCAAAGTCGCGGGTGGATTGACATAGCAAAAAAACCGAGATCCGTTATGGCTGCATAAACATTAAAATTTTATTTTTAATCACAAGAATCTGTTCCTTGTAATATCCTGATTATAATAAGTCAATAGGTTAAAATTGTTTGGCTGAAGTAAAGTGAAGTCTTACGAAAATCTTTATTGTTTTATCAGTCTTACGTGATAACAATGATATAAAAATTCATTAAAAAAACGACGCTTCCAACTGAAGACGAAAATAGAACTCTCCACATGGAAAATGATAACAAAAGGCAGTCTTGAAATTCTCAGAGCCCTCAATTAGTTTCCATTGTGATAACATTTTACAAGAAGCTCTTTATGTGGCTGTATTAAGGGTGTGCGGTACTAAGTTTGAAATCTCGTGGAAATCTCCAACATTAATTAACTGAGACGGTTTAACGACATTACCTTGTTTTGTGTACGTACTAACAAAGACATAACGATCCACCATTCTCATGTTATACTTAGTATTAACATTACTGGTTTCATTTTGGAATCGTAGGAACTAACAAGATTAGGTATTACCTACCTACGATATCTATACTAATATATAAAGAGGAAAGATTTGATTTTTTGTTTGCATTGAATAGGCTCCGAAACTACTGAACCGATTTCAAAAATTCTTTCACTGTTAGGAAGCTACACTTTCCCCGAGTAACATAAGCTATATTATATTTAAAAAAAATTAGGGATCCTTAATGAAACTCCAATAATGTAGCCCAATGTATAAAAAAATAAGAAAACCGAAGCAAAGCGAGGGCGGTTACTCGTATCACATATACCTACTATTAGTTTCAATGATTTTTTCAGAAAACCACTGCCTTACCTACCTGTGGCTGTGTACCATTAATGGTCTTACCTGCCACCTTCAAAGAATATGCCATTTGATATGCTGGTGATGCCATCGTTCAGACGAATCCCACGTTTGCCCTTCATCTTCAGCGCGAAGTGTTCCAGGATCATGAACATGAAGAAATACGGCCATGACTGAAAAAAAAGGTATAGGGTTAAGTTCTGAAAATTGCAAGACGGTATGTTAAGGAAAACAAATGCTCACGTAGTGGACAAAATGCCTATTTTTAATGTTTTTTTTGTTAGGTAGATAATATACCGACTTTAAAAGCTACACAACACAGATTATAATTATATACTTACAATAATATACCTACAAAAATAAAATTTCCGTACTTACTATGAAGTTACCCAAATTAGGCAAAACGACAACGGCACATTGAATGCGTGCAAAAAGTTTTATCGCGGAAGGACGATCCTATGCGATCTTTTTTCCAATTATTAAATTATTACTATTAAACATTTCTTTTTAAAGAAAAATAACTAGTGTATAATAATCATGTTAGCAGAGTATAATTATTTTCATTATAAGAAATAAATTCATGATTTTACTTACACTCGCCCCAACTTGCTCCATAGTACAGAATCACAAAAATTACTTAAAAAGGATTTGGAAGTTTTATGTTTACAATGATCACATAATTAAGTGCATTGTCACATCTATATTCATTATGTGACTGTATGTCGGATTTAAAGTTTTAGTAATTTCCCTAACGTCTTAGGATTATTATAAAATATGAATTTTAGTCAAAAAAAATTATGTGAATTGCCCATAGATGAGCAGACGAGCTACCGAATGGTAAATGGTCACATATGAAAATATGGGACACGAAAAATAAGGGGCCACAAAGCACAATAAAATAAATGGTACCTAGGGCCACTGAGACCAAAATAGATGTGATAGCCAGTACAAAGCAAGCAAGCAACAACCCATAATTGTCCCACTGCTGGGCTCGGGGTCTCCTCTCACAATGTGAGGGGTACAGGGCACAGGCCATAGTCTACCACGCTGGCCAAGTGCAGATTGGTAGACTTCACACACCTTTGAGAACTTTATGGAGAACTCTCCGGTGTGCAAGTTTCCTCACGATGTTTTTCCTTTACCGAAACATGTGATAATTAACTTCTAATACGCACATAATATTTGAAAATCAGTGGTGCGTGCCAGGATTTCAACTCGGGCCCCTCCGTTCGAGATACCAGCGTTCTAACCGCTAGGCTATCACTGCTGTTACCAGTACAAACCATATGGAGAATCCATGATATGTTGTGCTTAGAACTGTGTCTACTTTAAGTGTTGATAAATAAGGACTATTACTCACTTGCACATAAAAATTAGGCACCTCCGTTTCAGTTTGAAACCGCGTATTCTTGGGGTTTATGATGTAGAACATCCGTCCCAACCCTTCGACGAACTCCCGCGGCTCCAGGAACACTGGCCCTCGCTGGTAGCTCGTTTCGTTCATTGTCATCTACGAATGATTTTCATCATTAGTAACTATGACTTTTTATATTATAACGTGTGATAATTAAAAACCGATTATGTTATATTAAATAGATAAATTCGAATAATATTACGCAATAGATTATTTTTGAGCAACAGTATGCAATAATGTTTATATTCTTAGGCAATATGGGATTAAGGAACGTATAATCTGCCACAATTAAGGTTAAATATGTTAGTGATAAAACTTTACAAATGCACACAGATTTACTTTCAAATAATATTTAATAAAAGATAAATGGAAATGATGAATCTCAAAAATAAGCAGGAAAATTGTGATTTTATATATTTTATATATTTTTGATTTTATTTATTTATTTTTTAATTTAAGCATACCGAAATTTGGCTTAAATTTATTATTTGGTATTAATTAATATAGAAAATGATTACTTTTTTAGGATAAATGCCTTTTGTTTAGTTGGGGCAGTATGGTTCTGTTTCCATGGACCGACTGGCTGAGTCCACTGCGCGATCTAATAACAATAGTGTTCTTTTTGCGTGTGAATCTAGGGCGCTAATCTAGATATCAACTACATAAGTGATTGATGCAGGGTTGAAATAAATATGCACTTTAAAAATGTTATTTTTTACCCCAATTCTGCTTTATCCCTTTGCAAAGCAAGGAGAAGCGTAGCAATGTGCGTATTTGTTTTTCATCTTATAGTTAGAGATGTGTTGAGGATTTTCTGTGGCCATTTCAATAAATTATTTTTAATTAAAATCACAATCCTTGTCATTTATATTTATTTATTTTCGTCTTTATTCTTCGATTATTTTTTTAGTCCGTCCGTAATGCAACGTTGTAATGTTGTATGATTTCTAGGATGATTGGGACATTTATTTGTTAATGATAACCATTTTGTAAAACCACTCCGATTTTAGAAAGGAGGATGATAGCTTACTTTTAAAAATACTACTGTCATGAATGAGTAGCGAAATTAAGCTAGGCGGAACAGAATCCAGCAACAGAATGGACCTATAGCTTTTCTAGCCTTATTCTTTGTTCACAAAAGTGCAGCTTGAATAGGAGGGTTTAGCTTTAACTCAAGGAGCCTCTTATGCCTCAAAAACCTTCAAAACCCTTCATGTCTTTAGTCTTTAATTTTTGTAGCCGTTGACCGGGGCAAATAATGATAATTTAAGCTTGTGATTTTATCCATTCATCCATCAACCTTTGCAGGTTTACTACTGGACACCATTTTGAGTTCTGAAGTTTATTTGCAAGTATATATTTATTACCCGAAGTCCGTGACTTCGTAAATTACCCCTTTTTCAAGTAAATCGGTCGAAATTTATTTTGAAACTCACACGAACTTTAACTCCCCTATTTACCTCTTTATGGGACGAATAAGAATGCTATTATAGTGCTTACGTTTAGTAGTGTAGAGATTAGTGCGTTCAAACTAACAAACTCTTCAGCTTAATTACATTAGTATAGATATCATAATATTTTCGGGAAGTGCCAACCCTATAGCATGTAATCCTAGCCGTAACTTGAGATCACACCCGAGGGACCTTGAAAAGTTAGCCGCAGCTATTCTGGCTACTTAGCGAACTTAAGAGAGTGTGGTCAGAGTGCTCCAATATTCAAGGATCAATGCCAAATAATATCGTTTACATATCAAGAGGTTACGATATTAGGGTTCCGTATGTCTGAAGAGGAAACGGAAGGTTTGTAACGCGTGTATGTTGCCAGTGGCTTCTGATACCCATAAATACCCAGGGTCTGGAATCTCCTCATTTCTGAGAAGGCCTAGAAGCTATTACTCTATTACTCCACGCTGCTTCAGTGCGTATCGTCGTTGCTACTATAATTGTCTGCTCCAAATTTTGGCACAGAAAAGCTTGACTTTTTTGGTTTGATTTCCGTTTGACGGAATCATCAACATTTTTACTGAGAATGAGAAAAGTGATTGCCTTGTGGCTTGACGTCAGTTTCACGCAGTGACGTGTCCAAAATCCTGCACGAAATTCTGTTTTCTTAAAGTGTAACTACGCTTCAAGAAAACAGAACATACGGCACGACGCCGTGACATAGCGGAGTCCTTTTTCGCTCACTTCTCTTCGTTCTCTCGCTCGCGGTGGAAGCAGTTCTATGAAATTTATCGTTGCTAGTCGTACGGAGTCCTAGCGGACTCCGCAGAAAACTCGTTCGATATGTCAATCTATTTTATAACTCTTTATATTCGCTTAGGACTTAGACCGTTCCTCTCACTCGTTGGCGGTGGAAGCGCTTTTATGAAATTGACTGTTGCAAGTCGAACGGAGTTCTTGCGGAGTCCGTTCCGCTCGCAGTAGAAGGCAGGCATTAGAAATAAATTATTTGACAACCTGTGTGGTGTCATCATGTAATGGTTATCAAGCCGAAGAATAGAAGTTCGAAGATCATCTTTGAAGGTTCATTGCTTCGATTCCCAGCTTTGCAAAAATTTGAATATGTTTGATTTTGTTGTGTATGAGTGAGAAATAAAGAGAGAAAAAGAGAGATACATACAGACACTTCGTGAAAGTTTATACAATTATTACTTATTTGTAGTACGGGACCCGATCATCGCGAATGGCATACGTATATTATACCGATATTTCAATCTAGTTTAATAAATCGTGGTCACGGTCAAACTGCGGCAGATGTTTCCTTGCCACCAATTGCCACGGTCAAAATATCGACATCACATAAGTAAACATTATTATGAGTTCCTACTGGATTCATCTGTGTGCGTGCCTGGAGAATCTTCTTCATTACCCAGACCTTAGTGGTTTTGATGATATTCCCATTTCTCCAGATTTAAGCTTATCCACAGCAGATCTTGTGATAGCACTTCTCCTTTTGATATCATTCTCAGATCCTCCAGAATTCGTGATAGTGGAATTGAGGTATATGGAACGAGAAACGACTATCCTCTATCGTCATCTTGATTTTTAGCCTATGGATCGCGAGAATGAGAGGTTTGTAGTTTTTAAGTGACAATAATATTGTTCCATATTATCTTCCTTTGTTTGGTGGAGAAGAGTTGTATCATCAGCATATTTGAGTTAGATGTTTTTCGACCTACTGAGATCTCTGTACTCTTAAACAATTCTGATGATGCATTCTGACTATCTACGGCCTTTCTGTCTATAACAGACGAATCAAACAGCATCTTGTGGATGGCACCTCTTTTCATGACTGTAAAGACCAAGCTGGGAGCGACAGTTTCTACCGCAGTGACGACAGGAGAGTGTAGAGTGGGCATTCTGTATATAAATATTAAAAATGTTAAAAATGAATGGCCGCTTCTGCCACTCTGCAGTTATTAAATGCTCGAGTCCGGGACTCCGCACCTCTCCAAACGGGGTCGCATCCGATGAAGGCTTGGAGGTCGTAAGACCAAAGCCAACTTCTTCAGGCTGAGTTTAGTGGGTGCGAGTCCCACATAACCACCACAGACAGCTGTGCTGGTATGCATTACGCATTCTCAGCCTCCCTCCCGTGGAAGGGAAAAAAATAGGTACGTGTCGAATTGAGACCCTCCTCCTTTTTTTTTTCGCCGGTTAAAAAAGGGATTCGAAGCTAATTTTTCTCAACTCTCCTAAGTTATAGTAATTCGAAACATGTAGGAACATCTCACAAGTGCTCAGTGAATTGAATACTTGATTTAAAATAGTAGTAGCAACATAAAAGACGTCGCAAGACTTCTTTGACAACACGTAGTAAGAGCTCACTGGGAACGATTGGGGATTCGACCCGTATTTTAAGGGTTTTATTCTCATTAGAAAGACTGAACCTGATAAATTCTATAAAACTTGAAGCAGATGTAAAATGATTTTATACTGACAAATGGTTTTGAAGGTGCAAAATATAGCTGCTCTTCTATAGTTTGTTGGGTTTCTTACTTTAATTTTAAGTAGTCGAAAGGTCAGTCGAAAAGCAAACGAGTCAACTTGCGTTAAGTTAATATTTTTCTATGGATAAATAAATGATAATAAAATGATAACAAAAAGGATCTACTAACCGACTATAGTGTCTCCTACAGTCCTTTATAGTCCTATTCTAAGTTTGTCCAGATATCCATGGGCGGCAGGGGATGGATGGATGGATGCACTACAAGATCGTTTGCTATGGTTCCGTACCGGTAAGATAATCGACTATTACTCATTAACAAGCTAATCTAGCGGTGATTTAACCACTCTATTGGGTTGGAATCCTGAAAAACTAATTCAGTTATTATTAGAAACACTTCACGGTAATCGAATTGCAGCACATTTAATAAAATTCTACATTGAACTTAGATGAAAAGTTTTCTATAAGAAGAATGTAGTTTTTTTTTCTATTCAAAGATTTTTTTTTATGTTATAATTTTATTATCTTTTATGTACCAAGAGACGGGTTCCGGGTTCGTTTTCCAAGTTATTTACTTATACAGAGCCATCTGTTGTGTTTTTGGGAGAACTAATATCATGTGATACCTACCTACGTTTACGTAGCTAAACTTACGCTGTGCTAGTTTAAACTGGCTCTTATAAATATCAATAGATGTCACTTGAATTGTATTCGGCTTAAGTGATGGTATTATAATTAAAATATCTTAATTCTTTGAAAGCCAACGTATAGGTATTTATAATTTTTAATTTCGTTTACAGTTTATAACTTAGTATCTGCCAATTTCACTAGATCAATATAGAGGTACAGACTTTACTTGACCTGTGTCATGAGATAAGCCCCAAGCTCGGCGGTGGGACAAAAATAAATGTAGACATGGTAAGCTAGTAATAATATTTCAATGAGTCATGGCCAATTTTATTATAATTACTAGTGAATTGAGCTCACTTCGCTTCGAGTGGCGCCATCTAGCCTTGTTTTCACGCCCGTTTGACGTAAATATTTCCGATTTCTTTGAGATTTAAGAGGCTCCCTCTATCTTGAATACAAGCCAATTTCGTTTGCTTGTGGTTGTTTTGGTACACCCACCTTTTTTTTTATTTACAATAAGTTAATGTTTGACCACAATCCCGAACAGGATGAAGCTAAGGTGCCAGGTTCCTCTTGTTGTATGGACTTAGTACTACTCTACTTGATCCTGATGATAATTTATGTATGTTGGCAGGGTTATTTTACTCATCTGCCTAGTAAGGCACGACCTTCAGAATCAAAAAATCAAAATCAAAATCATTTATTCAGGTATACTTACGGATACATATTATGCATGTTGCATGTTTTTTTTTAATTTTAATTTTTATTTTTTTTAATCTACCAGCGTTTCGGAAATGTGCTTTGTCATGGAGGAGAAGAAATGCCGTTAAGAAACTTCTCAGCACATCTTTTAAAATCTTTGGTCTGCATCTTTGGCCGGCAGCGCGTTGATAATATCTATGGTGTCACTAATGTTTACATGCACTGGAAACCACTTACCTACCATCTGAGGTTTTATTTGACATAACGGTGGCGTAAAGTAAACGCACTTTAGCTAAAATTTGTATGGGATCGAAGCAGAACCATCTAGCGGCAGTGATAAGAAAAGCTTCGGTCCCATACAAATAGTACCTAAACGTGCGTTTACTTTACGCCGCCGTTAAGTCAAATAAAATTCGTACTAACTAAGCAGACGGGTGGCTTGTCTAGTTGTTCGTCGGGCTTTTTATGCCAGGATAGGTTATTATTTTGTTTGTAGATAGATATCGGAATGTTTTAAAGTGTTTTCGCTGCAGTGTCAGAGACACGTCAGCCACGTCAATATTAACGTTAGGGTCGTGTGGAGGTGTGGGAACCAATTATTTTATTTTATTTATTTATTTAAACTTTATTGTACCTAATACAGTTGGTATAAAAGGCGAGCTTAATGCGAAAAGCATTCTCTACCACCCAACCTTTGGGCAAAGCAGAAAACAGCGATTTCAAGCAGCGAGCTTAAGTATCAAGTGATCTGTACGCTTTAGGTAATAATTATTACACTACACTATGATCTGTAGCAAAGAAATCAATGATACTGTTTAACGCTTCCCGCCCACGTCCGACAATCGGTGACCGTTTTTTTGTAGGAGAAAAATAGAACGTACTGATAGCAATAGTCGGTCAAAAAGTCGGTCAGAAATAATATGGAAGAAAAAATCGGCCCGATTATCGGTCCTACAAAAAGACTGACGTGGGCGGGAAGCGTTATCTGTATTTATACGTACCCATTGTATACCGACTTGTAAAGTTATTGAATAGAAAATACTGTAATTTTATTATTTCTTTTATAATATCTCTTACAACTTGCAATAGACATTAAAGGAAACTAATTAATAACTAGGCCATAGACTAGAAAAAGAGAATCCAGTATCGTAACGTTCGTCAACGTCACCAACGTACAGTACGGCCGCTGTAACTTGGCGCGTCTGAACATAGGCTTTGCGAACTTTAGCGCATGTAAGACAGAGATGGCAACACGAACATGCTAACGTATGACTGAGACATAATACACCGCGTATCGAGTTTTGGCGAATTATGTTACTGCGCAGCCTTCTGCGCGAAGTTCAGACGCGCCAAGATACAGCGGCCGTACTGTACATGACATTCTATCACATGCCACACAGATTAGCATGCCGACCGAACCGAAAATCTAGCAACATCTGTTTAAGTAGGTACTGTTTACGTCAAGTGAAAAATAAGTTTCCTATTATGACCTAATGTGTTATCAAATTATGTTAAAAATAATTCTAAGTACAACTTAAAAAGGGTCAAGGTTATATAATAGTTTCTCAATTTATTTTTCATTAATAGAAAAGTTATTACAGATAGATATGTTGTCTTGCGACATTTTATCAGTCTTTTTTGTCTAGTCTGTGTCCCAGGTATCTAATATTACGTTTTTGTATCTCTGTAAGTCTCCAACAACTGGTATTAGACAAAAGAAAATTCTCATTAAGGCTTGCTAACTAGAACATAAATAAAGAAAAGGTATTTTCTCTTGTTCCTTTCAGCGAACCTCGGTATAATAAACGCTTCTAAGTTTCGTTCAGTGAAAAGCCTGAGATAGGTTTAAAAGGTAAAGTTTTTCAGGCGCATAAATACAGGTCAGCTCTACTCATTTCTGATATAAAAGGCTTAAGAACCAAACTATCTGCATAGAAAAAGGAGCTTTACGATTCAGGTTCAAGATGCATTTTAGCTATTATAGTATGCTTGATAATGTAGGTGACACCTGATGATGTTTTGTGTTTTTATTTATTATAATTTTTTATTTAAATAGCCGTCAAGCGAACAGACGCACCACTTAATGATGGTCATGACACCAAAGTATCCCTAATTTTCCACATTAACTCAATCCCCGTTAACTTTAACTTAGGATTTCGTGAAGAAAATAAAAAATAATAATTACTTACATAACATTTCAAAAAATAAATAAAAGAAAAATAATGACAGATAATAAAGAAATTATGTATTTTTCAAGATTTCGAATTTCGTCTAATAAAATGTATATTGCCTTCCTATGCACACTTAGAATTTTGTAAAAACCTTCAAGGAAGAAACCTAGCAAAAATTTGCTTTAGAAAGAAAATATCCGGATCTTTACAATGATCCAAAAAATATCTCAAAATCGTGTTTCTACTTTTTTCAAACTATTCTCCGAGTTTTCTATTCGTCTATGCCCCTAGATCACTACCATCACTATGCGTAGCGGGTAGCTGACTTAAATTAAGTCCTATTTATGGTTATACACTCACTTACTCAAAGGTTACTTACATGGTAAGGTGTATTCAAGTGGCAACAAATGACCCTCGGTCAGTAGTCACACAACCCAGCCATATAATTCAATTAGTATACCCTGTTGAACTATTATAAAATCTATTCTATTTTATCAGGTCAAATAATGTTGAATAGGAATTTACTGATTTAATTTTTAGGAATTTACTGAATTTGAATTTAGTGTTTTTTTAGTTGTTGTTCATGTTGGATCAGTCAAACATTAAATAGGCAAAATACGGTAGTTCGGTTTTTCAACTAATAATATTTTTTAACAGATGGCGTTAGTAGTAATACAAATATGTTTGATATTTTTTAAACGTTTATTAAATAGTATTTTAATGATTGATATCAATATCGAGACAATAATTTAAAATGCAAAGCCGAAACCTAAAGGTAGAATATTTTTTTCTTAAAGTGTCACAATTATTTTATTTTTAGACAAGCAAGTGATTTGCCCGCGGCGTTTCCGCGTTTTTCGGGATAACAATTAAATACCCTACGTCTTATTTCAGATCATTTTCTACCTGACTGCTCTATTTAATTTAAATCTGCGTAGTCGTTTCTGCGTGAAAGAGTACTAACATCCATACAAGCTTAGTAGGATGGACGCAACGGCAAGCAATGAATGTGCAGCAAATGTTCCAATGTTGTATTCACACACTCAATTGCCGCGTCACTAGCTCACTCCACTCGCTACGCAGCCAGTCCTGCAATCAATATTGCACCTACCGCTGCTGCATTTTATTGCGCTATAATCGACTTGCTCCAGTTTTAGGAATCCTTTGTGGACATAATCATCTGTTTGGTTAAATCGTGGTTCAACTACAGGAGTAAATGTCCGAGGAATAATTACCTATGAAGTCATTTTCAAATCAAAAATTTGTTTGTATTTTTAGTTTGTTACTTCGGGACTCTTCATTTATTTTATTAACCGACTAGTTGTTGCCTGCAACTTCGCATACGGAAATTATGTTTTACATTATTTATACCTCTTGCAGAAGAAAATTAAAAAAAAAACGTTGAATTTATATTGAAGTACTTATATTTAGTAGTTTATATAATGAAGCCCACGATAAAATCACAAAGGATTCTTCCAGGAGCGCGTTTTGAAAAATAAGCAATATTCACATTACTTTGTTTTTTTGTTTTTTTTTTTGCAAAATTTTGAAAAACTGAAAAATAAATGTTGCATCAATTTAAGCAAGGACCATTTGCTGCAAATTTGAAGCAAATCGGTTGATGTTTTAAAAATATTCCATACAAATTTTCATTTCCCGGGGAAACCTTTTAATTTTCCGGGATAAAAAGTATCCTTAAATATGACTCAGAGTATTAGTAACAACTTTACCAACTTTCATTGAAATCCGTTCAAGGGTTTTCATGTGATGCCCGGACAGACAAACAGACAGACAGACAATAATTAAAAAAAAATATTCAATGTACAGAAAATTTGCCCTTTGAATTTTATTATAGTACCTATAGTTTGGAAGATTTCTTCACTGAAAAGGCATGCTTTCAGATTGGGCTCATATTTTTTCTATATTTTTCTGATGATTCTTCTCGAATGTGGGTTACGTATGGCGATTTAGTTACATAAAAAATAAGTTTTTCGAAAGCTAGTTCCTTGAAATCAGTTATTTATTTTGGTAAATAGATTATTCAGGTTTACGGCACGTAAAATAACTGTGCAGTTTCACACTTGGTTCGTAAAGTGCACTGTACTGTTTAATATTGAACGAGTCGGTATTCCCACGAGGAAGTGCAGTGCCCATTACTGCGAGGCTTGCGTTGATGAATTTATTATGTGAGAAATAGTTCTTTGAATATATATTGTACTGGGTGCAATTAAATTAAAAATATATAGATACGTTATACCCTTACAAATCAACCAAAAAATCTGTTCCGAAAAGAGCTACAGCACTGAGGATTTTCAACAGTAAACATCACCAGATTACGTCACACCCGGTTTCTGCCGGCGTAAATCACTAATTATCTGCAACATCATTAGATAACCGGTAGGCGAGTTGGGTATAAATATGCCACGCTCAGTGAACGATGTTCACTTTGCGACTAACCATCGTAGAGTCAACTTACCCTGATGATGCTCCGTTTCAGGGCGAAACACGTGTTGGTGCTGCTATGTATGTTGGTATATACTTTTAATTATTGTAGTGCATGTTTCCGTTGTGGGAGGGAAGGAGGTGCCACGCATGTCTTAAAGTATATGCCATCATACATATTACCCGCGGATTGTTGCAAAGTAAACTAATACTAGCTTAATAGTTAAGTTATGCCCTTACAAATCAACCAGAAAATCTGTTCCGAAAAGAAGTACAACACACACACGTTTATCTTTTGTTTCACTACATCAATCACATTGGTATAATACACGAAGGCATTTTAACGCTGTATGTCAAATGTCAAGCACTTCTGACAATAACAAAAGCGTGCGTATTATATACTTGTATTGACAGAGCGACTACGAGCAGAACGGTCGATTGCCTGTTCTTATGCTCCTCATCGTCGGCGTGCCAATGACATATCTACCTCTTTTTACATTATAATATCATTGATTGGATGATTATACCGTAGATCGTTTAACGTCGGAACGACTTGACTGATCGAGGTCGTATTGACAGAATTATTTATGTTGTCGAGACAGTTTTGTGCTATAACTACATAGTATAAGTACTATTTTTTCTTCTGTGCTGTAACTACAGTATATGTATAATATAGCCGCTATAAAGGTTGCCTACCGAAAAGCTGTCGACCTTCAAAGAAGCTGGAAGAAGAGTTCTGGCCGAGAGGCGTGGTATCCCGGCGTTTCCGAAGCCGGTTACCGGACACCGCGCGACACACGACGCCTTCCATTCGTGTAGCATAGTATTATTGTATATATTTGTACATAGTTGTAAGATTTTTATGTGTGTATTTTGTCTATGCGCCTTAGTTGCCTGAAAATAAAATTGAAATAAGTAAAAAGTAACGATAGGGCCAATAGCAACAGGCGTCCATTCAAAATGAAAAAAAAGAAATACTTCATCACACTCCATCTCATTAAAATTGGAGATGTGGTTGGATAAGGCAGATATACCAAGTCAAAAACCATTCACTCTTGTCTTTTTTACTAGCAAGAGATTATTTTACACACGTTTTAAATAGTTTAACTTATCCTAAGAACGTTTGTTTTCATACATTATATGTGTGACACCTCAACTCAGTCACTTACGGCTACTTAAGTCACTCTTAAGTACAGAAATGGTATGGTGAATCTTTACTAAGAAGCGATTAAAGTAACCGTAGGCTACGTCCGCACAGACAGGTGGCTTGCTTAGCGCCTAGAGCCTAACTAGTCACCTAGCGAGTAGCTTAGTAAAACGAACGTTTTATAGTGTTCGCACTGGCCGAACTGAGCGCTTGGTGCCTAGCAACGCGCTTAGCGTGTATCCAAGTAAACAAACGTGTTGGTTTTTTGTCACTAGGCGCTAGGCATTTTTGAAGCAAAAATGAGATTGACAGTCGGGTTGTCATGGATATAATATTATTGATGAATGTCAATGGCAAAAACTTTCATCTGAGAGCAAAAACTAAAAGCTGAAACGAGAAATTGTTGCATTTATTTCATTAATTTTGTAAGATATTTTTGAGAGTGACATTTCGTCAACGTGCCGACAAGCAAAATGACCAAGGCACCTAGCGACCCATCACGCAAACCACCTCTCAGTGCGGCCACCGTGTTTCCTAGCAAGTAGCCAAAATGCAAACCACTAGGCTCTAGGCGCTAAGCAAACCGCCTGCCTGTAGTGACTCTGAGTTGGGGCGGAGTCTTGACGTGGGTCATTTGGTGAGTATGCGAGTGTGAAGTTGTGTGTTGTGTACGTATGTGTCAGTATGTATGTATGTGTGTCATTCAATGATGTTATATGTATAGGGAGGTAGATATGCCGAGAGGGCGTTGAAATTAAGTCAGTCGAATCTGGTCAAGTGTAGTGATTTCATTGTAGACAGTTGATAGCTGCCTTTGAGTGAGGCTGTCTATAGTTGTCACAAAAATGCCGAGTTATGTTTTGAGATTTTGCAAAAATCATTTCTCCAAATTCAATAAGAATGATGGAGTTACATACCATACGTAAGTACATAAAACGTTATGTTTAATTTTGTTACTAATATATAATATTTCTTTTAAAATTTATTAAAATATTAAATGTAATATGGCACATGCCATTCGTCATAGACTAATAAGGCAGAAGTGAAATCTAGGCATAAAAGTCAATTTAAGATATTTCGCAAATTGAACCAAATGAAATCTTTTTATAATCAATATGTATATCCCCAATTTTTAAACTCTAAGCTAATTTTATTATGATATCAAGTTTTAGGTTGTTCGTAAAATAAAAGGGTTAAATATCCTTTTATCTTTCATTATTTTTAATTTTCCTAGATTTCCAAGTGATGAGCTTATGTGTAAAAAGAACGCAGTGAAGCCAACTGGATGCCTACAAAAAGTAGTACGATATGTTCTGTACATTTTAAAGAAGAACATAAGTATAGTACAACGAAAGGATACTCGCGTCTGAAAAAAAATGCAGTGCCTGTGCCCTCTGGTAGCATCGGTAAATAAAAGCCCATTTCTTCAGTTTTAGTATCAGTGTGTTTGTGAGTAAATAACAAGTGTACGTTGTACCTTTACTAATATTATCAATGTTTTTTTTTATATTTATTTATATATTGCCCATGGACATTAACGCGCCGCGTCGCTTCGCGTTCGCGTTGAGTCGCCCACGCAGCACACGGTGCGAGTCTTTGGGCGGCTGACCCAAGCAAGAATGTGGGCTATCCAGGCGGAACTCACGGAGAAATAATAATGGTAGTGATGGTATTACTTTTAAAATCAAATGTCAATAATATAATTCCTCCGAGGAGCACAAGTCTCTTCTTACTACACCTACCACGCGAGGGATTGGGGTTAGTATTCTAAGCCCACCCCAATACGGCTAAAATTATAGATGTTATGTCCGTGTGATTTGATGACGAAGAGCTATTTTATCAGCAATAAGTGTACACAATATTCTTTTCCTGCAATTTTTTTTAATATTCTGAAGCTTCTTTGTCAAATCCTGGATAACTAGAACTATTTCATGCCATTTATTACACGAGGGTTGGGGGAAAGGAACCAAAATAAAAATAAATACATATATTATGCCTTTTAACTCTTAGGTCAAACTTTTCAGCGCGTACAGTAGCCCTTTTTATTATTTTCTTATCAAAATCGGACACAATTTCGTTTAAGTTGTTGTATTTTTTACTTACTTTAAGTTTTTTGTTGTGTAATATAATTTCAAATGTTAAATGAAAATAATAATATTATGCCTAATATGTACTAATTATTCGTTTCATTCAGTGTCCCTTCTGCCTGACTACTCTATGTTATGCTTTGACAATTATGACATGTCATCGCGGAACGAAAACTGAACCTCGTAATGTATGGACATAACATATCTATGGTAAAATATCTTTGGTGTCATTAAATTTTTTTTAGACAGTGAGATTATTTCTCCATTGCTTCCCCCTGGAGGCATCGTGGTGGAGTATGCTTTAGGCCTCTTGCGACAAGAGACCCGTTCACATTAGTGGGCTATTAATGATTTGAGGAAATCTATTGATGAATAGAAGAAGATTTTTTGAACGAGATTAAATTCAGTAGCTTCTTACAGTGGTGTAAATTAATAAACTGTTCGACTTCGGGGAGCTCATTCAAAAAATGATGTTTCTGATCATAGAGTCTGACGATAAATAAACCTTATTACTAATCCGTGTCTAACGCCCCGACTCAGAGTCACTAACGGTTACTTAAATCGATCCTTAGTACAGAATTTGTATTGTGATTCTTTACTAAGGAGCGATTTAAGTAGGAATTAGTGACTCTGAGTTGGAGCGTTACAGTGTCAATACGTTGAAGCTAAATTCCTTTACTATCGTATAATGCATCAGTCTATCCACAACGACGACGAACTCGACGTTAGAAGTTTAAAACTAATCTAATAATAAAGTTACGTACACCGCTTGAACAGTATAATGTTGTGTGAGTACACCAACTAGAGTAATCATTAACTTAAGTCGTTTTCAAACTGTTTGGAAACTTGGCATGGCATGCTTACAGAATGTATTGTAATTGATGTAATGGGTGCCTGATGAAGCATTGTAGAAATATAACAAAAATATACTTTAAATCCTTACAATAAGCCCTTTTATTTGACATGCATACGATACGGTTTGCAAAACCGTTCTTTTTTAATTTTGATTTCGTTAAAATCTTTTCAAAATTCATTTGTTTTCTTTAAATTTTCGTCTTTGAGTCACAAAATAGCACACGAGTACCAAATTTCAACTCATTTGGTCCAGTAGTTTTGGAAAAAATTGGCTGTGCACGGCGGTCCTCCAGACACACGAATGATCCTATAAGGGATCCGTTTTTCGAATTTTCTTTCGGAATCCTAAAAATGTCAACTCCTTAGGTTAAGAGTAAGTAGCTCTAGTTAAGCTTGCAAGAATTAACCCAGTACAAACAGGGTAAACTAACTTGTATAAATTTAAAAATAAAAAGCCTGTCTACTATCAAAAAAGCTTTCATGATATACATGAAAACCTTTTATGATCATCTTTTTAATTTAATACCCATATTGCATTATTCGATTTATTTTTTTGACGTGATAACGTCTATTAAAACGATGAACGCCGGGCGCACGCACGAAAAAATGTAGCGTTCCGCGAGCGAGAGAGCGGCAAAAGCGAGAGAGAGACACGATCGGCTACGATCGGTGTATCGTAGCCGATGCCGTAGGCAAGTCGTAGGCGATTGTAGTTGAGTGGAGTGGAGCGGAGCTTTGTCATGACGTTGTCACGTTAAACTACCGTCTGTAAACCGACTTTACAGACAACCATTTTTTTGATACTTAAAACAGTGGTATCTCACAGTCACCATATTATTTGTTTTTTAACCTCACCTATCTAAGAACATTTGTTATCAAGACGAATCTAACGATATCTTAATTATATAGATTGGTCCAGCGGTTTGGAATACATACGCGCGAAAAAACATAAACCTTCCGTGACAGTCGGGCAAAAAAAGCGTTTAAAAAGGTAATGTCACATAAAATATACTACTAGCGCCCTCTATTCAACAATCCTGTAAACGCTCATGAGGTTGTCATCCATCCACCGTATAGTCTCAGAATTGGGTTACCTACACACTAGCTTCTTGACCTACCCGCTGTGGCGTCCTTCATTAGGGAATGCTCTTCAGTTATTGTACGAGGCTTAAACTGAACAAAAGAAAACGATGTCAGATTAATGAGAGATGTGAGGCGGACTGAAATCCCGCTAGCATTGCGCGCAGCCTCACAAATATACTCGGTTAAAAGTGCTGTGATTTTATTATGTTATTCACGCTATTCTTATAATATATAAAAATCAATCAATATACAAATATTTAACTAATTCATACAAATATTGTGTATGCCGCAATGGGACCAAATCTCAATTCAGCAATACCAATCAGCAAATTCGCTCTCGGTTAACTATATCTTATATATAAAATTCTCCTGTCACGGTGTTAGAAGTTGAACTCCTCCAAAACGTCTTGACCGATTTTCGTGAATCTTTGCATGCATATCAGCTAGGGTTGAGAATCGGATAACATCTATTTTTCATCCCCCTACCCCAAAAATTTTTTAGGCAGAACAAGCAAGACAACTACCGTTTAGAGCATCCCGCGGTTGCTTGCAGACTCGTTACGCAGAGTACATTTGTTGTTATCTACTCTGTGACGGCAAGCGACATCGCTAGTTATTCCTAATTTAAATTAACTTAAAAAGATATCAGGAAATAAATAATAGTTTAAGAAAAAACTAAAAACACGCTTTTATATTTTTTTTTAACAATTATTTATTTTTTCATTTTTTAGTTTGATTTTTTGAAATGAAATTTAGTTTTCTTTTTTTCTTAATTTTTTTCTTTAAATATTGAATTGTCATCAGTCCGCTATAAGTCCACGAAGTTTGAAAGAAATCTGACCGGTTGAAGTGAGTCAAAATGAAGTTCAAAGATAAGTTACAAACAAACAAAGAAACAGGTGAAGCTAATGTAAAGCGTGTAAATTCAATTCAGGGACTTTAAAAAAATCATCGACGAAGAGAGCCAACGTTTTCATTCACCCTGATCTCATAAAATTGTTATTAAAATTATTACAGGTTAGAATGGAGTTATTAAGCCGGTATAATTAGGTATTATGATTGCTTTTATTATTGACAATAATAATTTTATTATTATGTACATAAATCAAATCAAATCAAATCAAATCAAAATCTTTTATTCATATAGGTATCACTGATACACTTATGCACATCATTTTTTTAATCTACCAGCTTTTCGGAAGGGTGCTTTGTCATGGAGGAGAAGAAAAGTCGAAAGAAACATAAATAATATAATTAGAGTATAGCTAGTGATTTGAATGGCATCTAAAACGCGAAAAAAAGATGATGCGCATACAAAACATAGGTGGAATTAAAATACCAAGCGTTCGATCCACGTAGTTTTTATACAAGTGACACATTTCACGTACATTGAACTTTCAACAGGTAACGGGTTTAGCCCTAACAAAGCGTTACGTAAATGAAGGCGCAATGCAAACGATGCGGTTTCAGCAATCAGATTCCGGTTTTCGTACTTCTTTATTAACAAAAATATTAAATGTATAACACCACTGGTTAACTTTATAAGTTAGGCGCAAATTTATGCACAAAAAAATTATAAAATCAAAAATCAAAACATAAAATTAATTAAAAGTTACTTACTAAGTACGTTTAAGTGTTTATTTATAACGCTCTTTTTTGGCTTAATTACAATGAGTTTAAATTTCAAAAGTATAAATTATCTTATTTAAGGGTTTCTTTACTGATATACTGAAATAAATTAAAAAAAGAAAATGTGTGCTGGGACACATAGTAGAGTAAAAATCAACGGACAAGTGGAATTTCCAAAAAAAAATAATTCAATAAAATTTTGTTTAAAAAAAAATTTTTCAAGAAAAAACATTAAAAAAATACAATAATATTTTCTCTCCTTCCGCCGCTGCCGCCTCTCACCACGCGATATATCGTCTATCCCCTCCACGCGGGCTAACGCTTTGTCGTGATTTTATCACTTCAAAAACCATGAATATTATTTAGTATAATGTAGTAAAGTAAGTTGCCGATGCGGATACGTAATACACTACGTTTGTGTAGTGCCTAAACTGTCTTTTTTCAATAACATAGATTGAAACGATTGCGACACTTTGATAAGGCATCACACACGTGACGTGTTACATTACAGGTTACATTGTAGTTAAATGTAAAGGACACATGCCATGGAGTTAATAATAAATGTACTAACAATTGAGTTGTTCATTTTAAAAAAAATATTTTTTTTTAAATGTATTTTAAATCTTTAACACAAATTAAATTGATTGGCATTGTTAAAAACGCTTAAAAACTATTTTTTAATATTAATAATAATGAATTCAAAATTGATAAAAGTTCAAAAAGAATCACGTGACTACAAACGTGCCAGATTTGGTCGCCATGTTAGTGACGTCATTTTGTTAAAGCAATTACACAGTGTTAGAAGCTTCTAGGTGAATTGAGTAAAAATATCCGAAATTTAGTGCAAAAAGATATTCATACCACGTAATTTTATTGTAAATTTAAATGTTAAATGATTTATTATTCATTAAATATTTTAATAAAACTCTCTATTGATTGTACACACTAAATAAATTTAGATAAGGATACACTGTTAACTGGTAAATCGTGTCTGGGAAGGGTGTTAGGGGTATAAATCAGGGTTGTATGATAAAATTATATTTCATTTACCATAAAATACCATGGTATTGGTATTGGCCCGCGACTTCGTCTACCTAAATTTCAGATATGGATCCTGAGAGAAGTAAAGAATGTGATTAATAAAAAAATGCACAATGCAATACTACAGAAATTCTATGCTAGTAGTAGGTACATACTTATGATGACCCTATATCCTAGTTGATAGCGATTCGATCCAGCCTGCGAAGTGAGGGTCCCAGGTTCAATTCCCGGCCATATCTAATAAAATGTGACAAACAATTATTTGTACTCGGGTCTTGGGTGTTATAGTGACGTGTTATTTGTGTTGACCATGCCACCCGTGACACAGGGAAACCTGCTGCGGTGGTATGGGTCTGTACGCGCTTTATACATAAAACTGGTATAGTCACCGCGAACTAAGAAGCCCAATTTGTCGTTTGCCATCACAGTGACATTAGAGATGTACAAAAAATCGGTTCAAGAAAGAAACCAATGTTTACAACAAATCGATTCAAAATTATAAGACCTTCTAATCGATTCGATAATTAAATTTTAAACTAAAAACCGTAATATTTAGGTACCTAATTACCTACCTACTACCTCGATTGAGCTATCTCGTACCACGTATTCTCAATATGTACCTATTTACGACTTCAATAAAATATTTTTTATGCATTCGCCCATGAACATCAACAACACCAAAAGCATCACTGGTGCGTTGCCGGCCAAGAAAGAGAGAAGAAAAAGAAAGAAAGATAGATCATGATAGAATGAAAGCCCCGCTCAGTTTCATAATAATATTTTGACATAATATTATATTATTAGCGTCAGGAAAAAACTACAGTGGTTAAATTTTTGCTTATTTCGTAAGACACATTCATGTATACATAATTATTATTTTGTTGAAAAAAAAAAAGTTTATCGCAACCTTAAATACATAATTACATATATCATATTATCTGCAGTTACTGTCCATGGATGGCGAAGTGCCCATACATACATAATGGAAAATGTCCTTTGTTAGCATCTAATTCGTCGTGGTATTATTGGGTACCTAATTTTAAATTCAAATGCAAGCAAATCATTTTTAACAATGTAATTAAATTAATCAATTTTCATTTTTAAATTTCGATTATAGCAATGTATCGATTATGATTGGTTTTATAAACGGTTTCAAGCCGCCACATCACCCTACGTCAGATTAGATTTAGGCTTCTTCATATAAGATTGTTTCGACGTCATATATTTTTATTAAATTTTGCATAAATTATGATGTGATGGGATTTTTACTAGATTTTAACGTATAATATGATTTATAATCAACGCCAATGAAAATGAGTAGGGATTTTTAACAAATATTGGCAAAATCCTTCGTCCGTAAGTATTCAACTATTCATGTTAAGTAAATGAATATTCCATTTCGCTCAAAGACACCCATAGGTTAGTTCATATTAATAAATAGCAGCTATCATTATGGGCATGTTAGATAATTTTGACTATACAATATATAATTTTTTTTTGTCTCCGAAATACGCCAAGTTGGTCAATGATCATGACTCGTGTGGCGAATCGTTACCACTCCAGATCGCTAAGTCAAGGGTCCTGGTTTCGATTCGATGCGAGGTGGATGCTGCGAGATGGTTTGAATGATTAGTTTGTATTTCTGTTCTTGGTCTGAGTGTGTGTCCTTGTGTTGTCTATGGCACCCACGACACTGGGTATCCTAGTATGGGGCTATGAGTGTGAAGAGTTTATTTATTTATTTATGTACCTACTGGTTTTACAATGTTAACGATAATATTATCTAATATCTTCAAACACGGTTCCGTTTTACTCTACCTACCATTGTTCTACCACGTGTTCCACTTTGTAGCCCCAGGACCCATCATCAGATCCTCATTGAATTTGAGTAGGATCAACGTTGCAATTTGCAAAATTCCTAACCTAATAAAATAAAACCATGAGTTGTTTTATAAAAAAACGGGCATGTGCGTGTCAGGCCACGGGCAATGTAAGGTTCCGAAATAGTAAGTTTATCGACTATGACTCATACTTATGTTAACATAGCAGTGATAGTTTTCCTTGTAAATTCATCATATAAGTACCCTATTTTTGAGAATTTTTTCACTTGTCTAACTCCAACCGTTTAGTCAACAGTTGGGGGGGGACACTTGACTGTAACCAAAATTTGCACTTTAAATCCAAACATTTTGCAAACGGACCCCTAATTCCAAAAATGGTTTTCAACGATACTCCACACTATAGGGTAGGCGACGAATAAAAAAATCATCCTCACGTTGCCTGTAGAGGAGGTACCCTGAAAAAAATGTTTTTCAATATTTAATTCTACGATTCTGGAGTTTTAATAAATATGTATATCCATGCCAAATTAAAGCTTTCTAGCAGTAAGGGTCTGGCCGCTTTGCTTCGGACAGACGGACGGACGGATGGACGGATGGACGGACAGACGGACAGACGGACAGACGGACAGACGGACAGACGGACAGACGGACAGACGGACGGACGGACGGACATGACGAAACTATAAGGATTCCGATTTTACTTCGGAACCCTAAAAGCGAATCTATGAACGAAAACTAAAATTTTACCTCATTCCTCGGGAAAAGGTCACAGGTACACATTTAACATTATCTTTGAGGTGTTTTTTTTTTGTAGTTTTCACACGTAATGGTACAAAACAAGCACGATAACTTTTAAGGTTTAGCATTTTTGATATATTTATCAATATATTGACGATAATATCAAGATTTTATCAGTTAAAAGTCAAATCACAGTATCAGCTGTATGCTGCAATGAATAGCAATTAACAAAATGACGTCACACGCGCGCTCGGTTCTATTCGGGAATTGTCGGCGTGTTTTCGGTACTGGATTCAAAAACGTATTTTTGATTTGATGTAACTTTTAAATTATAGCGAATAAAAAAAAAACTAAAATAACTTTGTTATAAAACTTATATATGAACTTTCCATTTATAACAAAAAAAAAATTTTAGGAAACAACTCAATTGGTACCATCACCAACCCTGTACCTTTTTTCATTAGGAATTTTACTTTATGTCAGTCCTATTTAATTGTTTTACGAATCGGTTTTTATAATGCTATTAAAAAGAAAATAATCTAAATTTTACTAACAAAAAATAACCGACTTCAAAGTCTCAAAAACTACTTTTCAGATCTCGTTCAAATTTATGTGGGACCACATGACAGGTACCTGCTTTCGATTAAAAAAAGAATCATCGAAATCGGTTGGCGTTATATTGAGTTATTCGTCAATTTGTCGCGCACATCTTAACACAAATTTACGACTTATGTGGTTTTCTCATGGATGCCATTGTCAGATCTCAATAAAATTTATGTGGGACCACATGACAGCCACCAGCTTTCGATTAAAAAAACAATCATCAAAATCGGTTCGCCCAGTCCAAAGTTCTGAGGTAACAAACATAAAAAAAAATACAGTCGAATTGAGAACCTCTTCCTTTTTTTGAAGTCGGTTAAAAATATATAGCAAGAGATGTGAAAACGTCAAATTATACTTACTAGTTTCCTGATAAATTGTTTATCTCTATCCCTCTTCCATGAAAATACCAAGGTGGAATTTCAGCTACGTAAATAAACGAGCCTAGGTAAATAAAAATATGTATATAACGGAGCGCCGAGACCGAGATGTATTCCATCCTCTGATATTCTTAGGTTATAATATGTCACGGTACAGATAGTGAGGTATTTTCTTGAAAGGATTATTCACAGAGATATCGTATTACAATCATTTTATTACAATTAACACTGTAACACTATACAACATAAAATAATGGAAGATTGTAGAAATATGAGCCAATAGTTTTGTACATACTCATGCGACCGGCATCACATCACGAATGGCCTCTGCCAGGGTTGCCAGACGTCGCCATGACACATACAACTCTATTCGGTGTTACCCGCTCAATTTACAATAATAATCGTTTAAGTAGCAATTATTCAAATCGATCACATTTAATCATTTATACGCCGCGCCGATACGGCCGTCCTGCTTGTCACACGTCCTCGTGTGCACTCTCTTCAACCTACGCAATTCCGCATCAACTGTGGACAAACGTCGCACCTTAATACACACCATACTGTATCGGTCACCCTGACCAACAACTGTAAACATTTTACTTCTCAAGTTACGCAATACATTTTAAACTTCAAATCGCTCATTGTTTCATTTGAATTGTAAACATTAAGGTATGTCTCACAAAATAAATCTTTGTTCATTGAGAAAGTAATGAACGAACATTGTATGTCTCACAATTAATCTTTGTTCAACAGGCTAATCTTTGTCACACAGGCGGGTTGATGTCACACAGGCGGGTTGATGTCACACAGGCTAATCTTTGTCACATAGTCGGGTTGATGTCACACAGGCTAATTTTTGTCACATAGTCGAGTTAATGTCACACAGGCTAATTTTTGTCACACAGGTTTTGTCACACACAGGACGAAGGCCACACAGGAAAGTCACGTCCACACAGGCTAGTCAAGGCCACACAGGCTGATCATGGTCACACAGGTTTAGTCCCACACAGATTAGTCCCACACAGGTTAGTCAAGGCCACACAGGCTAGTCAAGGCCACACAGGCTAGTCACGGCCACACAGGCTAGTCAAGGCCACACAGGCTAGTCAAGGTCACACAGGTCCGTCAGTATCACACAGGTCCGTCAGTATCACACAGGTCCGTCAGTATCACACAGGTCCATCAGTATCACACAGGTCCGTCAGTATCACACAGGTCCGTCAGTATCACACAGGTCCGTCAGTATCACACAGGTTGGTGTCAATAAGTTGAAAACTTAAGGGAGATAAATATGCACACAGTACGTAATACTTCTTCCTGCCGATATCGGTACATTCTGACTCAGTACTATTTATTGGCATTTCAAGGCCAGAATTCAATTGCAAGTTGCAACAATAACCATCAAATGTCAAATGCGACATCACCATAAACTTGACAAGGAATAATTACCGCTTTAGTGAGCAGTAATTAAAATAAGCTACAAAAGAATCAATACAGATCACCTGTTATATCACGTCGCCATCCGATGACGGATGATGCTCATCATAAGCCACGGTACAAGGAGCCGCGATGCGCTCCCGTCGGTAACAACAAAATCAAATGCAGGTAGTTGACGCCAGTCCTCCTTATCACGCATTGATGTAATTTCTCGTCACCGTTTAGATATTCACAGGTTGCATGTCCATACAACTATCATTGCCACTTAGTTTATCTAAAACACGAAAAAAAAAACACAAAGACAAAAACACGAAATGTCCACTTGTTATTTCTCTGAACCGAGAGTAGACGGCAAATTAAAGAACAACAAGATGTTCCAAAATTAAAAACTCCCGATCTCACTCACAGAATGCTTATGGTGTCACAAAACAACATACTTGCACTGATTTTGAATAACTCTTGTATAGCAAGTTTACTAAAATTTATTAAATCTCTTTCAAAACGTTAGATTCTGTATGAAATCAAAACTATGATGCATTGTTTACCATTTGTCTAAAGAAAACAAAATAATTAAATTCCTTTTAGTCAATGATCACTATTTAGTCCTTTTACCCTACTGGTCGCAAACAAGTGTTTTTACCCTACATGTAGCAAGTTACTGTTTTACCTTAGTCACACTAATATGACAATACCAAGTATACAGTTTTCATCAACACAGGTCTGACTGGTCAACATCGGTACCTTTTATCACCCACATCTTATTCACTCTATATGATAAAAGTTGTATTACACTAATCATACTATCAAATCCATAATCCACATCCTTTGGGATTATAGTTAGAACCATAATTTATTCTAAACTTACACTACCGAGCAACTATTTCTTTCTTATTAAAACTCATCAAAACTCTTTCAACTTTAACTTTTGAACATGATTGTGATGTGTGATGGTGGCAAGATATTCAATAGCTTTATCACATCATCATCACAAAAAGGTATCCATCCCATTGTTTTCACAAAAGAAAAACTTTATTTTTACTTTATAAAATAACTCATAACTTCATAATGTATTGCCCTGCCTGACTACGCAGATACCAAGTAATTAGTTAGTTACTCCATTACTGTTTTTTTTTTTTTAAAGAGGATTTTAAAATCACATAACTGTAACTATATCACATGACTACTGATCTTGTTAGATACTACAATTTTCCTTTAGTTATCTTGGCACCATAACCCAAGTTAAGGTAACTTATGATAGTAGTCTGTCAGCTGTCCATAACAAACTTTTTAGGATAATAACTAATTCATCAATTCACTTTTTCAAATTAAGGTACATACTTAACTACCTAATTTGGTCTCAATATTTTATCTTAGATTTTATTATTGGTTGTATGAGTCAATCTTATGATCCCAAAGTAGTACTATACTTCAAACTTTATCTAAATCATATTGTAAGTGACCAAACAATATTAGGTACGGATACACCAACTATGTATCGTGTCCTTTATACTTTCAACACATTCATCCAACATAAAACAACACATATCACCTGATTTCACTTAGCAGTGGCACAGTCAGCCCTCGTCAAGTCCCTCGGTGGACTTTAGCCGTGGCTTCTTCGGGTACATTGATGCAAGCTTGTATTAACTGACAACACTTGTATACACTTTCACACGGTAAACATTCAGATGCCAACTTAATGACATTATTCCCATCTTGTGTATTCAAATCCTTATTTGACATGCTCGTCGTCCACTGTTTGTATTATCATATCAAGGTAGCCATCTGAAAAACCTGAAATGCGGATTCTTGCGAAGTGGAAACGCTTTTTACTTTTTACAAGTACCAGCTGCACTTGTCCCTCAAAGACACATCGTGTGAAATTTTTTTTTTTTTTTTGTTTGGTTTGTTCAGTTGGTGTGGATTGGTGTCTTGGATGCTATTACTGTCATCCAACAAAAATCAACACGTCCTCGTGTTGTGTGTTCAAATAGTAACGTATTCTGTTCCACCGTACACTTCGACCATAATTGAATATCGATATCTCGCGTGAGGCGAGGATCCGACTGAAGGTTCACAATGTTTGGTAGTTAGGTTTATTTGAACTGTGAGCGCACAATACGACTTGCACTTTCCACATCGAATCTCCTTGCAAAACTTCATGGCTCTCATTAACTCGCGCTTACTATCGTTTTGTTTCTCATTGCAAAATTTTCATTCCAATTTATTTCAAATGTCAAACTAGTTCGGTTTCCATCAACAACTTCAACTTTTTCATTTATTTTCCAACACGTGCGGGCGAGAATCATCTGGGTTTTTTATCCCACGTCTGATAACGGAGCGCCGAGACCGAGATGTATTCCATCCTCTGATATTCTTAGGTTATAATATGTCACGGTACAGATAGTGAGGTATTTTCTTGAAAGGATTATTCACAGAGATATCGTATTACAATCATTTTATTACAATTAACACTGTAACACTATACAACATAAAATAATGGAAGATTGTAGAAATATGAGCCAATAGTTTTGTACATACTCATGCGACCGGCATCACATCACGAATGGCCTCTGCCAGGGTTGCCAGACGTCGCCATGACACATACAACTCTATTCGGTGTTACCCGCTCAATTTACAATAATAATCGTTTAAGTAGCAATTATTCAAATCGATCACATTTAATCATTTATACGCCGCGCCGATATATATAATATGGCTATAAAAATTGTGCGTGCTAAAAATATAATAACCAACGTATACGTAAATAAATTAATATATTAAAAATATTTTATAAATAAGATATTAAAATTTTACGTTTTTTTGCTATTAGTTGCTAAGGAGTTCATTAGTGTGGAGCTGACTCTGAGCTATAGTAAAATACTATTAAATTTACTACTAGCTGTGTTTATCAAAAAAACGATTCAGTGAAGTTTTCTATAAATATCAAGGATTTTATATTGAAACTAAGCTCTAAAGCACTCATTTCACGACCCGTGTGGCGCAATGGTTACCATGCCGGATTGCCGCACCGAGGGTCCTGGGTTCGATTCCCAGCGAGGCGGAAATTTGAATGATGAGTTTGAATTTTTGTTTTCGGTCTGGGTGTATTGTCCTTGTCTTGTGTGTTGTCCATGGCACCCACGACACAGGGAAACCTAGTGTGGGGCTATGAGTGTGAAGCGTTATTATTATTAAAGCATTCAGGTAAGATCAAAAAGGTGACTACTTGCTAATACTTGCCCTATTTCTCCTTGCAAGCTTAATTACGAGCAAATAACCAAGCTTCACTTCCCAGAAAATGGTTTTGGGCAAGAAAAGTCTTCATTTCTCGAAGTAGGGAATACTTAAAGGCTCAATATTCTTAATTTGTATTCGGCGCGCGTCTCCACAGTTCATCGGAGGGGAACCGCCTTCACTTCAAATATTTATATTATTGATCTTGAGCGTCTTATCAGATTCCTTAGGACGAGATATTTTATAATGATACTTCTTTTAGGCCGGTAGGCGATGCTTGTACTTATTTATTTCATTTGTATTTACTTAGATTTTATACAATATCTTATTTATGTTTGTATGTTAACATATTGTTTAGACAATATTCTTAAAAGAGATAAAACCTTTTTATTCTTAAACTGGTTCTTAGCATGCCAATCATTTAAAGTTTCTGAGTTCAGCGGGAATAAATTGCACAGACAAGAAGATAAAAAAATATTAAATTCGATGGGATCTATTACGCCAATAGGAGTTTCTCTCAAATATTTACCATGCAGAGACATTAACAAGATTTTAAACTTAACTCATCGTGGACTGAACACATTTTACGATAATACGAGCACTCACGATATTTATTTTGCAAAAACGAACTAGACGGAAAGTTGATAGACTTATGTACTAGTGTCAAATGTCACCTGTCATCCTGTCAAAAGTTTCCACGCGCCACCGCAGTTCATCCGTGACCACTGTCCATGCAGCTGGGTCGAAATATCGGAATACAAAATAAATATCGTGAGTACTCGTATTATCGTAAAATTGACAGGATTTAGTGTTGATATCAATAAATTCAAAATCAAAAATTGTTTATTGTTCGTCTACAAAAACAGTGCATAATGTATAGTTGTTGAGACCACCCTTTGAACGTTTTATTGCTTGTGTTGGAAATGCATGAATTCCATCTACAGTCCGGACATGTGCGACACCGAGAGAATGCATTCCTAATCTACCAGTTGGTCAGTTTAGTGATGTGTATATTGGTTTTGTTCATTATCGATTCTTTACTTTTTTCTATATGGATACCTTAAACATAATTATGTTTACTCGATCATTAGGTCGATAACATTTATTTTTAACGATATTTTAAAAACTATAGTAATATTTAAGATCACTTAATTTATCATCAAAAAAGGCGTATTGATTGCTTCAAGATATATTAGATATGGCCGCCTTTGATATGTATATAAAATCTTAATATTATTACAATACGGTTAAATTTACTGATTATGTTAAAAATGTTAATTTCATTGTGACCTACTTTATAATGTTTTAAAAGGCATTGCGTTTTTTGAACCAGTTAAAAGATACGATTAGATTACAGCAGGTATTAAAAGTTATAACCGGTTACCAACCAGCTATGATACTAAATGTAACATTACGAAAAAGATCCTTGATTCCTTAGTCATAGGGTATACATTTGCGTGCACAGTTTTAACTTTTACGATAACTATTAAATGGTCTGTATTAAAACGGAATGCGTGTACGAAATTTACAACTTGTTACTTATAACTTAAAGATACTTTATTCATTGATTTAAAAGTGTGAAATGTTGACAGATCTGATATGTATATACAATACCTATAGTAAAACTGTAACTAGAATGTGTCTGTACATGGTAGATATATAAGAAAAAATTACATTAAGGATTTCTAATATGAAACAATAAGCTAAAATAAGGAGTTTTATTCTGGTTTAGTCTAGTTGTGTGAGGCCTCTTTTTACAATATAAGATTATAATACATTTTAATTGTAATCCATACTGAACTAAAATCCTATGACAAAATATTGTAAACAACTTTCAGGTATGCGGTTTCCTCTTTTCCTACACAATAAACGTTTGCTACGCACGTAATATCTGTAAAGTTTAACTTACGTACAAGAAATTAGATTCTTTAGGACCCAAATGCAAACAATTGAAGTTAAAACCAATGATTTATTAGTTACTTTTATAATGATGAAGCGTTGAATATTGGTTCAAATCAAAATGAATAAGCAAATGGAACAATTTATACAGTCACAAATTTTAAAATCCCACCTAATTCTTATTTTCTCACACAATAAAATATTTAAAACTTACATATTATACTATACATTAAAAAGCACTTATTGCAGCAATTCCCTAGTGAACCGTAACAAAGACTTTATAAGCTGTATGTATAACTAGATATAATACTGCATGGTATAGTTAAGTTAGATGTATAATTTAGTACAGAGCGAAGACAGTTATTTCAGTCTTCATGTCAAATCCACGGCGCATGTGCAGTATATTTAATAGTGATGTATATATGTCGATGTTTAAATATGTCGATACTTGAGAGGTATTCATTAGTGGAATATTAATACAATTTACTATTGATATTGCACGGTATATTATTATTGACAAAAAATAGTAATCTATGAATTTTGAACCTTAAACTAATATTGAATTGTAATCATTAAGCTACAATTAGGAGTTTTTCGATTTCAAATGAAAATATTGAAGTAAAGACACATAAATTAAACAGGGAAGTTTTTTCAAGACACTTATGTTTTTTTTTTTTTCATGTATAGAGGCGTGAAAACAAATTTAGAATAAGGAATAAATTCATAATCCTACTAATAATGTAGGCATAACAACGGTGATACTTTGAAACCTAAAAAAGTAAATAAATAATGGTAAGTGTTCATAAAAATAAATAAATAAATGAGATATATTTTATTTCAATAGAATAGCTTTTCCAAAAATAGTCTAGTAATAAAATTCAAAATACAGCTGATCAGCAATCATAAGAGCACATTAATCCTTAATAGAGCTTAAAAGCTACAAAATCGACTTCGTAGCGCTACGAGTACATCACTACACTACGAAATGCCGTAGTCCGCGTTCGAAGCTACGCGGGCCCGCCCGTGTCTCCGCCCACTACGACCCGCAATCACTTCTCCGACTCCGAAACACTTCTGAACTTCCACTTTGCACTTCGCCCTAAGCGCGTAAAATGCGCCAGTAATCGAACTATCGAAGTGATTGCAAGGTGCTGCGTTTAACACATGTGGCAAAGGGGTATAAGGTTTGATACTGCTTGGCACAAGCCTGGTTAGTTTGGTGTGTCGATACCCTTTGTGCACCGGAATGATACGGTGAGTATTTTTTTGTATTTTTTGGTTGAATTGTGAATAGAAGTAGAGCATATAAAGTGTTAATTCATGATTGTGCAATAGATTTTGAGTTCACATTTAACTTTTACGTCGTTATGTGACGCAGTCTTTGTTATTCGCGTAGTAACGTGTGTCGCAGAAATGTATAACGTCAAGACTTGACTTATTACTTCGCAATAATGAAATACAAATACGACAAAATATGAGTCAGAATAATGTAGTTGTCTGTGAGTAATTGTGACCTGATTATGTTATTGTATAACTGAAGAGGTCAAAGTACTTTATATTGTCGTATTACGAGTATATTTCTATGTTATGTCGTATTAGTATTGTGTAATACAATAATAACGATAGCGATTGACTTGTTTTGTCGTAACTATACGTAAATCTATGTTATTATTGTCGAAGTTGGTAAAAAAGTGAAAAAAAAAAATCTAAGTTCTTCACAATACTTATACGAGTACCTACTTAAATCCGAATAAAATTATGCTTCGATAACATAAGTATCCATCTTAACTTCATTTGTTCCTTAATCTGAGTCCTAACCTAGTGGTCAAGCATTAACTTATTGTAAGAAAAAAAATCTTTATGCAATTTCACTGGTACAGTTGCTACAGTATGCTACAGTTACCATGTAGTAAGTTAATTGTGTAGGGTCATAGGAACAATGAAAAACTAATTTCATAATATTGCACAAACGTAGGTATAAAAGTCTAGAAATTACCGTGGCGATGCAGTGAATATCAGGTGGACAGCATACATTGTTAAATATCCGAAGAATGACCAGGAGATTTACGGTAAATTGACGGTTGGGAATAAACAACGTATACACTATTAATCGACATATTCCCGGTTAAGATACAAAAAGAGGAAGCAGGTATGATATGACGATACTGAACCGACGCACGTAAAACATTTTATAGCCGTTTCTAGAAGCAAAGCGGTAGGAAAACCGGTAAAGAACCATAGTGGGCACAGCATTAAAGTTGGTACAGAGGCCAACGACTTCCAACGAGAGGGACCGTGTATTGCCTTGTCTATTTTTTAGTAGAATACAATGCAAGGGTAATAAAATTGGGTTGTATTTAATGTTGTCTCTACTTCCAAGAATCTGTAAAAATAGATACAAAGATAAAGTGAAATATGAGTCACAGGGATAGGATTTGTTGTATGCATACAACAGTATCTGATATTTCGATCCAGTTACATGAATCATAGCTACGGCGAGGTGGTCGTACAAGTAATAAAGGATAAAACAAAATTAGGAAGGAATAAGGATGAATCATTTTTTTTTTATCTTTTTATCATCATAATATGTTTTAATGGTATACGGGCGAATGAGAAGGAAATTGTCAAATTATAAAAAATAAAATAAAAAAAGAAAGTTAATAAGCCTTTCATTACAAGTGTTTAGAGTAAAATGGAAAGGCTAAGGTGGAAAATGTTTCTTATTTTCTGAACACCTGTTTATATGAATAATGCAAAGCATCATTGTACGCCAATGAAGTCATTACCTTGCTCTAGTACGGCAGTTTAGAGAAAGGGTTGGGTAATTTTGACCTTTATTATTTAATTCTAAAAGAAAATTTTCGTTTTGTTTTCCCCAATAATAAGAAAAAATGAACTTTATTTTCGGCCATATTATTATTGCAAAACTAAATGATCATTACTCAAGGAATGAATGATGTCTTACAGTTTTAGTTACTGGTAAGTAGTAATTAATGATAAATGATTGACATATTTTTCCTTGTCATAAGTTAATGCTCAACCATCCAAGTGAAGGTAAGTGGAGATGCGGTCTAAGATGGTGAAGGCACTGATTTAGTAAAAGCCTTTTAATCCTCTTCTGGGGACAAGATCCTGCTCGTCGTGCACTCTGGTGAGAAGAGGCTATGGCATACGTACCAGGTCTTTCTTGTATACGTTCATATACGCTGTAATTATTATTATCTAGTTTAGTACAATATTACTTTATAGTAGTAAGTTGTTTTACATGTTACCTTGGATATACTAACACTTAATTTAAAATCGGCTGTTTTTTTTTCGTTTATTTGCCATGCCATAGTTATTGCTTCTTGGTCAGAAAAGCGTCAATATCTTTCTTGTCACTTGTCAATATCAACGGAAATTAAGAACTACATAAAATTAGATGGGATGAATCTTAAACACGTATGTTGGCTACACAAAAAGTATTTTATATTCTACACAACCACAGTTTAGAGGAAGAAAATTAAGAAAAATCCTGGGTAATACCCACAGGTAATTCCCAATTCTGTGACACTTCCGATTCTCAATAACTCGTTTTTGTAGTAAACGCTCATATTACTAAACAATAAGAATTATTTGAGGCTTGAACAATAACACATATATTATAATTATGTGTCATAGAAATATTATGTCTTAATCGGAAATAGAATTGGATTTCCTCGGTTGGCAACAATGAACCACAGAGCCGTTAAATTTCCCTGAACAAGAACTTTGCGGTTAGGTGCGACCAATGACTGTTCGTGGCTTTTTAAACGACACATCGATTAAACTTAGGGTTTTAATGTAGTGTTGGCAACTGGCGTTTATTTTTCCTTTGACCTGTACTTTTGTGTTAAGAATTTTCAGTACTTAATTTTCTTACTAATTGAGGTTAATAATGCTGTTGACTGTAATTGTAACCGTAGTTTTAGTGTCACAAAATTATAACTGTACCACTGATTGGCTTGGTAAATCTATAAATCTATACATCTATACATCTATATAAATAAATAAAATTGGAGTGTCTGTTTGTAATATTAAAATAACCAATTTTTACTAAGTGCATTTCGATGTATATGTTACCGGATATCTGTATAATTCAGCATTCTATACAATACCTAGGCAATGTATAGAATATCTAAAACGTTCAGGTAACGTTTTGAATATTATTTATTTCATACTTAGCCCAGGCATTCTATACAATACTCCATGCATAGTTGGTAATGAGTGTAAAAGACGGTTCTCTGCCTTTTCGCCGAAAATTGTTTGGCCGATTATCACTTGCCAACTAACGTTTCGCAGAATTTTATTTCGCCGAATTATCATTTGCCAACTTATCACATTTTTTTTTAAATTTCCCAACCTAACAGTTGCCAACTGTACGTTTGGTCTGCCTTTTATAATGACACTTTTCAAAAGGCCAACTTTCAAGTAGCGAATGTTTCAGTTAGAGTAATATTCATTTGGTTATATATTGTTTATAAACCTAGGTTTGTAAAGCGGTTCTTGTTATCTTTATTTATTTATTTATTTATTTATTTATTTATTTATTTATTTATTATAGGATTACCAACATAAGATACAGTTTCATCATTTGCAATACAAGTTGTTACTTATCATATTAAATCTTACTGTTCCTACAATTACAGGTAACCACAGCATGCTTTGCAAATAGTCATCTTCCGGTGACATATGCACTTTTAGGGAGAATTTAGGGGTTTTGGATACATAAAAAGGCTTCCAAACATCTCCGGCGCTGCGGGAAGTGCAGCCCCTCCGCCCTTGCGTAACAAACTGCAGGCACTCCATGCTCGCCTGCGCAGCTTCGGCTTTATGGTCGCCTGCGGCGACCAGCCTCAGCCGCTTCGGCTCACATGGTGCCTGCAGTTTGTTACAGCGGGCGGGGGCTGTTCTCCCTCCGCGCCTCCGGGGTTTACATTCACTCTAGGGGTAGGGCAGACTAGTACCACGTGGGGTCGGGGTTGACTAAGTCGGTTCTGTCACCAATTTTGAAAAATCCGAAGCTGCGTAGGCGAGCAGTGTAGTGTAGGAGCCATTAGACATCATTAGCATCTCTCCTTACCATCAAGTGTGATTTCGGTCAAGCATTAATTTAAAATGTATAAAAAAATATCTATTCATGCAGGTTATAATTTGTTTTGAGTGTGTTTTTAAGTAAATTCTTAATTCCAACCTCCATCCAAGTTGACTATACATACCCAAATCTAACTTTATTCATTGCCGGTGGACCTGCAGGTATTCTGTACAGTAGTTGGGAAACGTAAACATTACCTAGGCAAACTATGTAATGGTGATAATATTCATATAATTTAATACATTGCCAAAACGACCCAGGTATTATACACATTTCCTAGGAATTGTGTTGAATACCAGCATTATACAGATATCCGGTAACATATACACGGTACATATACCAAAACCACATTTTTTATAATTTTTGTCTGTCTGTCTGTGTGTCTGTCTGTCTGTTTGTTCTGGCTAATCTCTGAAATGGCTGAACCGATTTTGACGGGACTTTCACTGGCAGATAGCTGATGTAACAAGGAGTAACTTAGGCTACTTTTAGTTTAGGAAAAAAATATTTCGTTAGGCGATGTGAAGTTCGCCGCGTCAGCTAGTCCATAATATATTTTTTATGAACTTATCCGGCATTATAATCTTAAGAGCCAGCACTTTTTTTCTTTCTAATCTCGTCTTTCATAGTCGGCAACACATCGCTGACTTTGATGTTACTGACGACGTCCATGGGCGAAGATGACCACTTACCATCAGGTGGTTTGTTTACTCGTTTGATAGTTTAAACGTAAGAAAACGAGCAGCCGAGACACCGATACTTCTTTGCCACTATTACCCATGGATATTAGTAACATCTAAAGCATCATTCGATGCGTTACCAAAGTCACGATCTATTGTAGAAGAAAAATGGCAACTTTGTATTTTTTTTATTTTTTTATGGAAATAGCCGGAAAACGAGCTGACGATCCACCTGATGGTAAATGGCTATCGTCGCCCATGGACATCAGTAACATCAAAAGCATTACTGATGCGTTGCCGGCCAAGAAGAGGGAAGAAAAAGAAAGAAAGAAAGAACTGTCTCTCAAGCCCCAGCCGGAACACGACGAGTCGTTTGGCGGCTGTCTCATGCTCAAGGGTGGTAGCTATCCAGGCGAACCCCATGGAGAAATAATAATAGCAATAATGGTATTCATTAACAATTAAAATCAATATTACCAGGCTCGCCTCCTTTTCACTTTGCAAGTACCGTTATTAATATGGATGGTACAGAGCCTAATGACCTTCGACACGAGGGAACGTCCCTAATTATACAAAGCTCGAAAACTTTGGATCTTTGTCACCGTGGAATATTGAACGAGATAACATTAGGTATTTTCTCGAAGTTGTCTTACAATATGTCTATAATGACCTGTTATCAGTACTGTAGGCTACCTTATCAGAAAGTTAATACTTTGTTAATTATGCAGACTTTCCGCATTAGTTTTATCTAGCTTCTTAGCGTATTTCCAGTAAGTTATTGTTACAGTTTTAGAACTGTATTCTAAAGATAGCGACAAGGTCGGCGGTAGTTCCGCAGCAGTTATCTGAACCACCGATGACCACTTCACTTGAGGTGGACCGCTAGCCTTAATAAGGTTACAATCTGCTATTGTCATTTAGAAATAATATCTTGGGAGCAGTGAACGAATATACTATCGGTTTCTTGTCGTTTGTATGATGTATTATTAGTATAGTTTTTGGAATAGTTATTTTTAATCATGTTTCTTTTATAAAAAACCGATCACGTAGAATCGCATTTATTGAGTTTCGTATTATAAATGCATTCAACAATATTGATTTATAACGATTGCAGAGTAAACTATAGTCATAATCAAGTCTCATATTATTTTGTTTTAAGACAAAGAATAGTTTCGAGGAAAAGAAGAAGCTCAGGAATGGCCAATCTTTGTGCATTTTCTTCAACACTTTTACTTTTAAAAAACGTACAATATCATATTTGTATCTTTCATATAAACAAAACTCATTCCCCAATGTATTTGAAATTGCGCAAAAAATCATTTTTTCTCTCAGGCATATGTCATTAACGCCAGTATTTATAACACCAGTATTATTAGTATGCTAGTTATTTGGTCTTTGCTTCGTTTGTAAAACCATTTCGGCCCAGCATCATTTAATAATACGCTGTTTAAATCAACCATACAAAAGGTTGAGTATAGGCAAAGCGGAAGTATGAATACGATCGTTTATTTCCTCCGATCTAAATGCATCGTTTGCACTTAAATATGTTGGGTGTTATGAATAGGAGAAAGAATGCAATTGGAGACAAAAGTTATTTTACATTCACAAAGAAAACTAGCCAAAATTCATGCAGTAGTAATTGTTGTTACGTATAATTCAGATCTGTAACATTATTTTGTTGCCTACTTGTTAACATTACTTGTTAATATCAAGCAACATATATACTTAACTTCATAGAGCATTAACTAAAATGAACTTTACCATCCCACATTTTCAGTAGAATACGACCTTATTTTACAGCATTAGTAAGAAGCTTAAAAGTTATCAGTACTCGCCAAGGCTACGTGCAGAAAAGAGTTTAAGTTATTCATGACTCGTATGCGATAATAATGATAAAAAGCTGACACGCGTTTGGTCGTAAAGTTTTTGTGAACGTTCAAATGGCGAACACACTTGACAATTCTATGGCGACATCACTAGATTTGCATGTTGAGTTGCAATGCGGACCTGCTAAAGCAAAACGTACGTAATTGTATTAGTAGCGTTTCGGTAGCGATGGAAAAAGAGGTGAATTTATAGGTTTCTAGTAGGATCTTAAAATAAGATTTTACAAGGCTCGGATTTAATGCCTATTGGCATTTTGTGCGATTCAACCCAGAGATGGTGACAATGTAAACAAAGATTTTGTGAGAAATAAAAATGTAACTTGTCATGACAAACTAATAAGACGAATACGAAATTATAAGCAAACATTTTAATGCGCTTTTTTGGGCTGGACTGACTGAAAGTTTGGGCTGGGACTTGTGACATACATAATAATAAAAGAGTATCTGTACTACCCGCACACAAGGCAGTCACCATCCAGCCGTCAAGTGCGCGGGTTGTGTTGTATCACTGAAAACCATTTTGTGTTTTATTTCTAATACCTAATCAGGTAAACCTAGACACCACATTTGGCGACCGAGGTAAAAAAAAAAAATAAAACAAAAGGAAAAAGTGTGAGTAATTTTGGTTCTTTTAGGTTCACAAAATGTTAACCTTGAGTTATCATACGAAAATGTCGGTGCTATTTGAAATAAGGGAGACTTGTGCTATGTTTAGTTTTGGAAAGTTTTAAAAGAATCCTATATTTTTACGGGAAAAGAAAAGACAAGAGAACATTTGATAAAATACTAAGTACCTACCTACAAATGCATTTGTGTTCAATCTTTGATGATTCTTGATTAACAAAGTTGATTGTTGAATTAATGAAGGTATTTTCTTAACAAATGCATCTAGTACATTAAATTACATTCCATATATTGTAGCCTGATATTCGTATTGATAACAGATAGGTTACAAAATACATATATTAATGGTACAAAATAAAAACAATGCGTGTTGGCGCAATAATAGGTAATATATACCTAAGATATTGTTTCATTGTTGTATGGTCGGTATCGACACGGCCAGTTTACTTGTAATGTACAAGCATTGGGATTATTTGGGATCATAAAATGCGATTAAAAGGATCTTGTTCGTGTGATAGGTTAAAAAACTAATTAAGTAATATTTAGTTCACAATGATAATTATTAATTATAGTAAGTTGAAAAATGTTTGATATTTCTACCTGCCAAAATGATAATAATAATTTAAAATGTCAATATAAATCCAAATTCAGTCTTCACATTAATATATCAAATATCGTAATAAGATAACCGTAAACAATATCATAGCGATTTTGCTATACGGTATCTTCATAGTTTGTCTCAAAAATAGAGATACTTACTAACTTACTATGTTATTTAAAATAACGCTTCACACTCATAGCCCCACACTAGGATTCCCTGTGTCGTGGGTGCCAAATTTAAATTTAAAGTATAGTACTTACGTAGCAAGTAAATTCAACGATGTTATTTTACTGATGTTATTCTAAGCAATGATATTATAATGTATAAAATATATTTTTGAATATCATTGATTCTAAGCAAAATCTATATAATAAACCACAAACAATGTTTGCTGCCATGTCCTTTAGACTGAAACTATCCAACCGATGTGTTCCAAACAGGGTTCATTTGAAAGGCAAATAATGCGAAGATGGTTTGAGACCAACAAAACAATTAAGCATATTAATTTGCCCGTACCTATTAGTAGAATATAGGGTGATAGATCCTGTTGTAAGTGAAGATCCTAACCATACATACATGAAACTGTACCTGTTTACATTTTCGAAATTAAAAGAAAAAACATACATACAAATATGTAATGACTACATAGTATGACCACCGAGAAACGCCCCATGTAATCAAGTCAAATACACTGCAAAATTGTCAGATGAGTGAAAACTCGTAATATATTTGACATGTGTAAAACATTGGATTAAATAAATCAAGAAGTCGTTCCAATTTTAATTATGCTTTAATGCCATTAAAATGATCACGTAGGGAAAAAATAATAATATACATTACAGATTTCATAAACAAATGATATTTAGTTTCTGAGATACAAAAATATGATAATGATAATTAATAAGTATTTGCTTATTTATATCGTATCGAAACGTGTTTCCGATTTTATTGATGGAACATTTCACTAAATAAGCGAGCAATTTTGCATATCGCCTATCTCATTTTGAAAAAATGTATTATTAACGTCAAATGGACAATTGTAATAATCTAAAATATCGAAGGGACTAAATTATTACTGTTTCCAAATTGCGGCGGAAACGATCTTGCGTATTCCTCGCTAAAACAATAATCAGTATCTCGAAAAAATGCTCTAAAGATTTCGATGAAATTTTGTAGTCGAGGATAAGTGCAAGGCAATCGAATTATTTGTGTTTTTGAAAAAATATATATATACACCACATGCGTTGGTTACACCATTTGCATAAGTTGATTCATGGTAAAGTACAAACCAGTTATAGGAACCGTTTCACCATGATTACCAAGTAATTCATTCCGGGTAATATTGTTCCTAACTAAAATCAAGATTGTAAATAAATTTATGTTTTAAATGGATTATACTCTTAAGGTCAAAAACGGAAAAAGTCAAAATTATTTTAACAAAATAATTTAGAACATTCCTTCATTGGCCGGTATAATACTGATTCTACCTGGTTTGTACTAGAATGCAACCTATAAGCTTAGTTTTGCATCTGCTGATATCGTGATGAATTGAGAAACTGAACAAACAGTTAAACCGTTAAGTAATGAAAGGCATTAAAAAAACGAAAACTAACTTTCACGTACCTACATAAAACTGGAACGAGATCAAACTACATCTAAATGGAGTAGACATGGGAACCAATAATCATATTATCAGTAATCAAATATTTTGCTGCAAAATGTCTTAAATGACGTACTAGAAATGCAAAGGTTGAAGCATAAAATACTTATAAACTGAGTCAAATATAGACCATTAATAAAAGGTATTTATGATATCGACCAAGTCAAATCAGTCAAGTACTGACGAATAATAAAAGATATCTGTTATGGTATCGAAAATCAGTCAGGTACTGACAAATAATAAAAGATATCTGTTATGGTATCGAAAATCAGTCAAGTACTGACAAATAATAAAAGATATCTGTGATGGTATCGAAAATCAGGCAAATACTGAAAAATAATAAAAGATATCTGTTATGGTATTGAAAATCACTCAAGTACTAAATAAATAATAAAAGATATCTGTTATGGTATCGTAAGTCAGATAAATACTGACCAATAATACAAGATATCTATTATGGTATCGAACCGCTTTCGAAATCAATGTTGCACTAAACCGTGGGAGGTAATGTTTATCGTAATACGTCAGTTGAGTACTTACACTATTGACCAATACTAAAGATATCAATAATGATATCGAAAACAAAATATGACATGGTCACGAAAACGTCAGTTAAGTACTGACCAATAACAAAAGATTTATAATATTGAAAGAACGTTTTGATAAGTATCGAAACTATTAACTTCTATACCAATTGCCCCTGCTGGTCAACAAATATGAGGATATGGCTATTAATGGGAGGATATGTAAACAGAACGCATAAATTAATGGAATACCATTTAATGTTTCCTATGGTTTAAATACCTATATTCATGTATTAATAATAACGAATCTTATCGTTTAAATGTATTTGCGTGCGAAGTTGTTATTAAAGGTATTCACACGCGCACCTCTTAACGACCGCTCCGAATGATCAATGACAAACCGATATCACTGTACGGCTGTCTAAGTAAATATCTATATATTTGCACATTATCGCTTTATTTTATTACATATCCTCGTAATAAGCCTGAATTAACTTAGTATGAGCCTGAATTCCTGCTAAATGGAATCACAACATTTGTTGTTGTGGACCAGATCTGCTCACTAAATATTGAAAATTCAATAATAATTAAAAACAATCATTTTTGAATAAGTGATAAAACAGTTATCACCGACATGTACAGGACCTACTATTTAATTGTTCCAACGAACAAAAAATATTTATTAATCAATTACAAGTACAAAGATACTTTGGAGTAACTAATAAAATCCTTACTTGAAATGAAACGGAAACGAAATGAAATGAAATGAAAAGAAAATGAAATGAAGTTATAATACGAGTATAATGAAATGAAATGAAAATACATATATTCCAGGGTACTAATTACAGCAAAAAAAAAATAGTTACAAGAAAGAAAAAGAAATAACAAAAATAAATGTTAATAAGTAACACGAGATATTATTATATCTTATGAGTGTCAGTGCTGCAGCGTGCTGTGTGACCACCGAACAGGCCCAGACCCAGCATAAGCCGTGCTGCACAACATGAGCCTTGTAAGCACAGCGCCAGTACTTGATACGTAATTGCATTGAAAGTAATGAAGTAATAATTTAATTATGGAAAAAAATGACGTCAATCGTTCTAAGTTTCAAGAATCACAATAATGAATTTCAAGTGTGAAATACAAGTTTTAGAAAATTATAATCCTATTAACATCCCCATGTGTAACACCGCAAAAATGTAAGAAAAGGAAAAAGGGGAATTTGGATATAACGAAGAATTTGAGGCCGCTGGGCTTCTAGCTGACATAACACGACGCTCAGGAGCGTTGGTGTTTCAACACTTCACGTACGCATTGGTGGTAGACGCTCGAGCAAGAGACGAGATCGAAGCGCTTGATGATACTCGCACAAGCTCATGGAAGTTTCTTTACGTGTATTACAAGCAAGGTAAAAGTATAAAAATGAGTTCAAATTCATACTCTGCCTAGAATGTGAATATTGCTTTGTCGATAGACTAAATTACTTACAATTAGTCAATGATAAGGTTATAAATTAACTTGGGTTATTCATTGATGCAATAATTTTAAATTAAATACGCCACAGTCAATCAAACGTTAGTCCGGATGAATTTATTCACTTCTTTGATATACCCTGTTTGACAGGTCTGTTTGAATTTCCTGACCAGAACTTGATAACTAAACTACATTAAAGGCCAGGTCAGCACTAAATTTGGAGAAATGCTCTCGTTGTGTTTTGTTGCAGGTCACTTCCAGTGTGAAATATACCCTTTGGTCCAGCCATGCTGCGACGATGTACTGGGTCAGGTGCTAAAAAGTATACAAAATAATCAAATATTTTGTACCTAATAAAAAAGTGTTGTTATGGAGTTTCTTCAACTGGTTCTTCTCCACAACGATAACACATAGCGAACCAGTTACGTTAGGAAAAATAAAAAAATAATAATTAAAAAAAAAGGAAAAACAAGGGAAAGCAGAGAGGGCCGTATATTAAAAATAAAAGAGACTAAATAGGAATAAATCATTATAAGAAAATAATGTTATAAATCCTTATAATAGTAACTTATTTTTTTGTATATTGTAAAAATAGTGATTTAACTGGACAAAAAAGGTAATCTTTGGAGATATAAAATGTTACGAACGTTAGAAATAAGTTGTGTACTTTGTTCGAACAAATTATATTTTAATCAAAGCTGAAGTTATCAGTTATTTATCAGTGGACAAATTACATAATTAAAATTTTGTTGAAAGGGAGAGATGTGACATACATAATAATAAAAGAGTATCTGTACTACCCGCACACAAGGCAGTCACCATCCAGCCGTCAAGTGCGCGGGTTGTGTTGTATCACTGAAAACCATTTTGTGTTTTATTTCTAATACCTAATCAGGTAAACCTAGACACCACAGGACTGTTATGAGATAAATATTATTTATATACTTCTGCTCGCGGTCTGAATCAAACCCAGACTCAGTTTGACAGACAAGATTAAGTAAAGTTAACCAATTTGACTAGATGTTTGCCAAAATTATCTAAAGGATGTTGAACCCTTTCCACATAATTTAATATTTATTTACCGAGAGATATAATTAAGATGTTAATTATATAAATGCAATACTACATTTAACAGTCTATAAAATTACGTTATCTAAAATGAATATGACTTACAACTCATCATTACTCATAGGTTAGCTCAAGCTTTTGCATCAAATTAAACCGTCAAAATACAAACCACCAAAGCGTCATTTGGCACAAAAGCGTCCCGTATGTTTCTATGCTTACATGTTGGCTATGCGTTTTTTGTTGGCTTCATTCCAACCAACGAGCGTAGTGGAACTGTGCCACAATTGCGATTAAGCTTTAGGGCAATTAGGTTTTGACAGATTGCGTTAGCGTACATACATACATGTTACATAGTTTATATTAGTATGTATAGCTGTTATTGACCGATATCTGTACCTATCGGAGGATATTTTAGAAAATAAATAAATAAATAAATAAATAAACGCTAACACACTCATACCCCCGCAGTAGGTTATTACCTGTGTCGCGGGTGGCATGGACTACACATAACACATCACAATAACACCCATGACCCGAGTACAAATATTTATCTGCCACATAAATATCTGCCCCGGCCGGGAATCGAACCCGGGACCCCTCGCTTCGCAGGCAGGGTCGCTACCAACTAGGCTATAGTCTAAATCTAGTAAGTCGTGTTTATAAACTCTACAGATTTCTTAACAATGATTTTTATGAGACAGCGGGAAGCCGCTGGATCCAGAGGGTCCAGGTCTGGTCAGAGGCGCGTCAATTAGGGGAGGCCTATGTCCAGCAGTTATAATTTTTGTCTATTTGTCTGTAAGTTTTTACCTGCTAATATGAGAAAAAAATTGGTGCACTTTTTGTATTGCAATTTTATAATACGATTCCCCACGATTATCAATACGTTGTTACTACTATCTTTGTGTATTGGTTCACAGTCTTAATTTAGACTTATTTCATTCCGAACCTGCCGTATTTCACAATACTGCCAGAGAATACCGTCAATCCATAGTGTGTAATTAAACGCATCGGGTTTAAAACCTGTAAAGTTTATATACATTTTTGTAAATAAATAAATAAATAAATAAATAAAAAATTACCACACCTTAGAACTACAACTTAGAATCATATCAATGACAAAGACGCTTGGAACTAACGTCGCATCAACTTTTCTTCAAGTTATTTCATATGTGATATAAGAGGTTGCTTTCATACTTGAATCCTAGCCAACTTGCTGGTGCATCCTATTGAACAACAAACAAAGCAATGCCATTAAGTCCTTTTGTATGTTAGTTGCTCAGCTTTATAAAGTTGCAGACTTTATCAGGCTATGTTGTAGCGCTGTTGGAAAGATATGGTGGGATATATTTCTTTCTGAACGGTTCATCATTGTTTTTTTAATATATTTCTATGCCAGAGAAAGGGTTATAAGCAGGTTTTACCTCACTTTTAGACCGGCAACGTATCTCTGACTAAATAGATAAGTCATTCAACTATTTAATTTTACTAACTTTGAACTAGCAGCTGTTAAACTGACCTCGCAAATGGCAGCAAGTACAATTCTTGCGTAATTTTGGGACACATTTCCATATTCTATCTATACGAATCTTGAAATACCCAATCCCCGCAGTCTCTTCATAAATGTAGGCATTCATTCCTCTAAATCAGTATTTCTCGAACTTTTATCGTCAAATATTTTTTCTATTCGTATTCCCTGGAACGATTCCGAACAAAAAAAAATATGTTTCGCGACAACAAAGGATGTTTTAGCAGAAATTGTTACAGTTGCTACCGTTCCCACGAAGCTGAAATGATAATACCTGACAATGTTTGTAGGGAGAAATATATTGTAGCTTGTCATAAATGAGCGTGGGTGCGTAGGGCTTCAAATATTATTGTGTTGTAGCAATTGAGAACAATGGAACACTCGCTGGTTTTTTCACCATGTTTCATCTCTAGTAGGATTGGAATTTTCCTACTATAATAATTTAATTGAGCTATAACAGTTATTTATTATCAGTAGGCCGTCTGTCTCGCTATGTCGTTGTTAGGCCTACACATTATTCTAAATAATTAATTAAATTAATATAAATTCAAAGCCTAGTATATTTTTTATAGCTATTAAGTTAAAAGTAATTATTTTCTTTAAGTAGAAGTAATTTTATTCGTTTGGCTGACCTAATTTGTAACTTCAAATTAAATTTTCAGCTTTTTACTTATAATTAAGTAGAAAAGAACCGATTTTCTTTAACTCAGGTCAATTGCAAGGAAAATTGGAAGAAGTAAAAGTTAATTAAAAATAGCTTATTGAAATTCATTGAAGTTCATTAACTGCACAAGTGCACTCTCTAATTTCATTATGTTTCGTTTTATTAATTCCGTTCAACGGGTTTTTCTTGGTTGCTACAAATTGTTTCTTATACCAACCGTCTATTTTATTCGGAAAACAAAAGTTGCGCAATTATTTGCGCAGATTTACCAGTACAGAACGATATCTATACTAATATTATAAAGAGGAAAGATTTGATTGTTTTTTTGCATTGAATAGGCTCCGAAACTACTGAACCGATTTGAAAAATTTTTTCGTTGTTGGGAAGCTACACTATCCCTGGGTGATATAGGCTTTATTATACTTTCAAAAAAACTAGGGATCCTTAATAAAACTCGAATAATGTAACCGAAGCAAAGTGAGGGCGGTTACTCGTTGTTAACTAAACTGAAATAGCGTTGAATAAATCAAAGATCAATGAACTTTATATTTCTACTCTAGTTTGTCTGCCAGTTTTTCAGGCTGCCAGAATATTTTTTCCGGGACATGTATATATTTCAAGGACTAAATTGCCAGTAAACAGTTATTTTTGCGATGGAAATATTAAGTGCTACCAGAACTCGTGCGAATATTAATATTTTTTTATTTTAATATTTGTATTATATTTTATTTGGGTAATAGCTTACATTTACATTTAAAATGTAGACGATACAATGAACTCAAACTGTATAGGGTTATGTAATTTTCAGAGTTCCTAGACTACCTTCCAGCTACATCATAATGGAGGCCATACATGGTCAAGTGTACTTGATCAAGTCTGCAGTTTGACTTGTCAATTTTGCACTTTGACTTGACGCGCCATCCAGTGTGCATGAGATAGATATATGGCCAGATAGCTATACCGTGACCATACACGATCAAGTACACTGGATGCTCCATCAAGTTCTCTTGACGCTTGATCAAGTACACTTGATCGTGTATGGCCTCCATTTGAGATCATATTTATATTGAATTGCCACTCTAAAGATTTGATTACAGACACCGGCGTTGTGATCCTGCGATTCTAAATTTCGACGGGTGCAAAATGAAAAAAGTCATCTACAAAGCAATTATATTGCAGATAACTCTTTTCATTTTGCACCCGTTGATTTAATGTTTTAATAATTAAGAGCTTTAAAACCCAAAAACTATTAAACAGTATATTTTTCTTTAGCTATCCAGGCGAACCCCATAGAGAAATAATAATAGTAATAATGGTATTAATTAACAATTAAAATAAATAGTACCAGTATAATCCCTCCGAGCGGCCCTACCACCAGCGGGCCGGATTTAGTCGCCTCTTACGACACCCATCCGGTTTGAGATTGGGGTTAGTATTCTAAGCCACCCCAATACGGCTAAAATAAAACAAACTCCACCTGTTGTATGTAACTCGTAATTATTTATGTAACCGTGGTAGATACAGAAAGGTTTTTTCATTTAAATGCCCGTCACGACGTAGCCCTTACGTTGTGAATTTCAAAAAGAGCAAAGACTTTTATGACTTGGAATAAGACCCTTTGGAATATGGATGCATGTGGTCCAATTGAAATTCGTAATTCATGATGCTGGAGGTGCGGTTGAACGTAGAATTACATGTTTATTTTAACTAGCAACATGACTCACATGACTAAACTTTTGTCAGGCTTAACAGAAAAGCACGGACCTAAAAAAAGACGGACGTAATCCCAAGAACAAATTCAGTGAAGCACCCATAGTAATACGAACTCTCTATTCGAACAAGTACACACACCCACACATTGACCCTTCACTGCTTCAATCGCGAATCAAAAATTACGCACACATGTTAAGCGGGCGGCCATTGCTATGCTTCACTCTCGATTAGACGAGGTTACGTCCGTCTTTTTTTTAGGTCCGTGCAGAAAAGGTACAAATATAAAAAAAGAAATAGAAATATTCATTTAAGGTCCATTCTTTTAGTTGAAATATCTTTGTCGTAATTTGCAATTTAAAAATAAGACAAGCATTAAATGTTAGGAAGTTAAGTATAAATTATCATTTAATGCTAAAACTAATTTCTGTTAACTATTAACTATTATTTTTAAACTAATATTTTAATAAAATGTAAGTATGTAAGTGTCAAGATTGTTTAACGTATAAAACTCGTGTAAGAAAACGGAGTATGTATAGGTTTATAAAGTTGTTTCTTCCATTGTAATAAATTTTTGAGTAAATGAAATACTGTACCAGAATTCCACCTCCCAAATCTTAATTCAGGTTATTAAAAATTGAAAATGATCGCTCATATCTACTTGTAGTAGCGCGATAGTAAAAACATGTACACAAAATGGTCGTGTCTCGTGATATACCCCCATTGGAGCCACGTGCGTGCACCCCACAGTTTCACCCGACGACGCACGCTGGTCGCGCGTTAGTCGCGATACTGTATCGCACGTTGTAAATGCGACCGTCAGCAAAGCGGCGAAGCGATGCAGCCGCGCAATCACGATTAGCGCTAGTAGCAATGTTTCTAAGTTTTGTTGAGAAGTATTTGTGTTACATTTTATATATTCACCTTAGTTTAGTCCACCTTGTCTAGTCATCATAAGCTTCAGCAATTTAAATGCAAATGGCCATTTACTGTTCGATTTTTGGATTGAACTACTTGTGCTATTTTGATTTAGACGTGTCCTATTTAAATTTCACTTGCTCAATTTTAATTAATTATAAATAAGTTCGAACAATATGTTTCATTTAAATTTTATAATTTTAAATTTCAACTACAAACTTTTCGCCAAACCTTTGCCCAAACTAATAACGCTATGTTGCTTTACATTATAGGAATGACCTTTATTAAGTCAATTACTTTTTAATGGGTTTTTAATTGCTTGTATGTATTCTAATTTTTTAATACGGTTACAGAATGTATTTCTCATAAGATCATTAATATGGAAAGTAAAATTATTGAAGTTTATAACAAACTATCTGGATTGTATAATTTTGTTCAGCCATTTGTATAGTATTTATGAGAGATCATCAATAAAACATCAGTGATTATATTGTAGTTACTTAGAATATTGGTCTCCCACATGGGTGATTCAATCAGTGAGTTCGATTCTAGGATGCGATGAGATGCTAATAATTCTCTTGATTCTGTATGAAACATTGCGAGAAAAGCGTCCTAGGAGAAGAGAATAGGGGAGAAAGTAGACCTGTCATTTATACATGACGTGGATGCCGCTAAAGTATTATAATGCGACCTGTCTCGCGTTATATTCGATCACACTGTGAGAGAAAATGGTGTAAAGATGATAATTAAATAATGAATAATTTCGATATAAATATATTATCGACGGGTGCATAATAAAAAAGTCCATCTGAATGACAGTAACTTTTTAGGAGATCGCTTAGTATGATTAATTGTCCCACTGAGTTGATTGTACTACAATATTGTTGATAATGTTTTACGCCGTATTGGGGCGGCTTAGAATATTAACCCCAATCCCACACCGGATGGGTGTCGTAAAAGGCGACTAAATCCGGCTCGCTGGTGGTAGGACCCCTCGAGGGATTATATTAGTAATATTGATTTTAATTATTAATTAATACCATTATTACTATTATTATTTCTCCGTGGGGTTCGCCTGGATAGCTACCACCCTCGAGCATGAGTCAGCCGCCAAACGACTCGTCGTGTTCCGGCTGGGGGGTTGAGAGCCAGTTCTTTCTTTCTTTTTCTCCTCTCTTTCTTGGCCGGCAACGCATCGGTGATGCCTTTGGTGTTGCTGATGTCTATGGGCGACGATAGCCACTTACCATCAGGTGGATCGTCAGCTCGTTTGCTGGCTATTTCCATAAAAAAAAACTTCGTTGCTGGTGTAGTGTGGAGCACGCATACGTAGTGAACATTTGCTAAATATTTTTATATTACCACTTATTGCAGGTGTCTTCATCTACGTTATATTTTAAACAATGTCCAACTGTTTTAACTACCACTTAGCTATATCTGTATTGAATAAAGATATTAATCTGAAGAATAATTCCAAAATAATTATAACAAATCTCACATATTTACATAAATATTTGGATGTCAACATAATTATCATAAAATCGCCTGTGTGCAGATAACTTTTTCTACTTTGCTCCCGTCGATATGTAAATGTTAAATTGAATCAGTCATCCACTAATTACCGTAGGAAACGTCTCCACGATAACACGATTATAATGAATGAACATGATCTTGATTAATCAATACCTTCAATAACAGAACCGTCCACCAAACCATTTTGTGTAAACATTGATTTACTAAAGAATTTCAATCATGAAGTTCTAACAACTCACGTCCAAACCAAATTAATTTACTCTATAGTTAATTACAAAGTCGGCTTGAATGTGGGCTTACCAAATGAAGTGATAGGGGCGAGGTATTTATTTGCCTAAATAACTTGTGACTTTAGAATTTTTTATTAAATTTGGGTTCGAAGATTTTTTTGAAAATGTTTCAATAATCTTTTTTCTTTCTTGCCAGACGACTTATCGGTAATGCATGGGCGTTACCGATGTTCATGGGTGTCGGTGAGCACTTATCATTAGGTGACTCCTGTACTTATTTGTCGGTTATTTATGTTGACCTCTATACTAAAAGTTTGACTTCTATATTACCAACATAAACATGAAAAAATAATATATTAGGCAGCGGTACAATTTTATTATTAGGGCTTGTTTCACCATCTTCAAGTAGAGTCCTGAATAAGCTATTCGCCGGATAAAGTGACGTTAAAGTGTCATTTTACATACACGAAATGTCAACTTTACCAACGAATACTGAATAGCTTACTTCGGACTTACTTGAAGATTGTGAAACAAGCCCTTAGTATAATAACGATGCCGACAAGGTACAGAAAATAGTTGAAACTCGCAAGCAAGCCTGAACAAGGTTGTGTTGAAGCAAACACGGTAAGACCTTGCATGTTTTGGCGCCTCGTAATTCTTGTTGTAACTTGTCTATTGTTATGCTCTCCTGGTATCTTGCGACAAAGTTTTAATATTATATAGCGCTCTACCCGCAATTTGCCCACGTTTTCCGAGATAATAAATACCTGTATGTTATTTCAAATCATGGTCTGTGTGCAAAATTGCATGAAAATCCGTTCAGTTGTTTTTGCGTGAAAGAGAAAAAACATCAGTAAAACCTTCAAGTTTAGAATATTAGTAGGATTATCAATATCAATGAGTACATAATTAGGTACATCTTATCATATTGAGAATATTTGATACACAATACCGGCAACGATCTGAATATGTATATTTGATAATTATGTAGTTCGTAGTTCGTCGTGACATTAAGCTATTTTTTAAATTTTGAATTCGGCCAAAGAGCCATAGATAAAGTGGGTTACTGTTTTCTTTTTTGTCAGCAACGCATTAATGTTACACGACACTTTAATTACACGCTTTATATTAGCTTCAGTTGTATGTTTGTAATCGACTCCTTTGGACTTGATGGACCCACTTCAAATGGTCACATTTCATTTAAACTTCGTTGACTTATCGAGGACCGATGACAATTCAATATTTAAAAAAAGAAAGAAAGAAAAAAACTTAATGTCATTTTAAAAAACCCAACTAAAAATAGAAAATAAATTTGAATTAAGAATCGTGTAATTATTGTAATAAAAATTGTAATAAATCGTGAAATTGTAATAAAAGAAGGTTTATCATTTTGATAATGTCTTAAAAAGCAACCCACGCTTTTTTTTCAATTACACGATTTTTAATTCAAATTTATTTTCTTGTTTTTAGTTGGCTTTTCTATATAAGCATGCTTTTAGTTTTTTTAACTATTATTCATTTTATATTCAATATAATAAAATAGCTAACTGTAACTTTAGCTATTACACTTACCTTCGTTCACGTTTTACTTCATAACAAATCCATATCTTTCCAACCTTCATATTTCATCGGCTGTAAACATAATGTCCCCCAGTTACTGCTGTAATTATCAGATTCCCGTTAAAACCGAGCAGTTTCGTGCCTTGTACTAAGCGGCACTGTATTTCAACTGACTATAATAAGGGTATATTCTTGAGATTTGAGACTCATTTTCACATAAGGTTTAAATCCTGTACTTTTAGATTAAAATAGAAAATTATGTGTATTATTATAATAGCGCTTCACACTTATACTTCACACTAGCATTCCCTGTGTCGTGGATGCCATGGATTACACACAAACACAAGAACACACACACATACCCAGTGTATCATTCAAATTCCTGCCGCACAGGGAATAATTTCACGGAACAAAGACACCAGGGTCTGTGTTCCGTGGAATAACCCCACGCGTAAGCTACGTGGATCGTAAATTGAAAATATCGGGTATTGAAGATATCAATTGATTAGGTACTAGTTTCGGTAAAATAAACCTGCTCTGAGTTCTCAATAATGTTTCCAATGTGTGTGAAGTTGCTGGCATGTATCCTTGTATTGACGATTCTATTAGTTGGTGTGAGCCTAACAAGCGAGGGATCCCGGGTATCGATTTCTGGCTGAGGCAGACGTTTGAGTGACAGATAAAATCTTATTTCTCGGGTCGTGGTTATTTGTGATGTCTTATTTGTCTACAAAGGTTTATTTACTAGTAAATGCCCTCGCTTCGCTTCGGTAAACCTTTCGGTTAGCCACACTCGAATAAATGTATCGACGAGGTTCTTAAAATTGACGTACCTATATTTTTAATTTGTGAACCGATTGGAATAAAAGAAACATTAAAAGTTAACTCAAGCTCACTTAAATACAAAGCTCACTACAAGACAAACAGACAAACCGAAAAACAGACAAAAATTCTAACAATGTTATGGGATCTATTGTGTTAAAAAATATATCTAGTAATAATTTTTCTCAAATATCTTCCATGTAGAGACATCGATCAGTTACAGTTTTATTTTATGTATGATGATGATGATGATGATATGATTTATGACCTTTATCTCACTTATTGTGAGAGCAGATAACAGTGGATGGATAAACTTTAACAAGATTCTGGTATGAAACATTAATACAGATAAGTTACAAGAGAAATTACGAAGCACCGTGACATAAAAGGTCTTCCCGTGTTTGCTACAAGTCAACCTTGTTAAGACTTGTTTGCAAGTTTCAGCTAATTATTATATTTATCTTGTCGGCGTAGCTGAAATCACATTGCAACTGTAAGAAACAGGTTTACATAAATCTGGCAGTTTCTACTCTTTTAATTAGATTTCTGATCTATGCTTAACAAGACCAATATTGATAAATACCTAACTATCAATATCTATCTTTATATACCTAACTAGTGACTACCAACCTGTGAACGGAACTGTCAAATTAGTTGCGTTAGCAAAAATATTTAATTGATATTTTCATAGTTTCTTTGGATTATTTACATTGACTCACACTTCAATGTAATACTGTGACACAATGGAAAATGAATTATCGAGTTTATATATATTTACTCAAAGATCACGAAGTATTCTTACTTGATATAATTATTAACACTTACTAACTAGCCATTGCCACGTTCCATGCATCGTAACTACAAATTTTATGTCAAAACGAGCAGCTTTATCGTCCATAATTATTTTTCTTTATCGAACGTGAGTCAAGTTGGAGAATTTTTGCATCTCCTTAAATTAGTTGAAAATTCGTTTGTTGGTTATAAAAATATAAGTAAAATGCAAAACTAAATGTAGAACATTTATTATTACATCGATTATCAGATGTCGGAGCGATGAAGATGAAGAAAATATATTCAAATTTGATTTGTTTGTAAATTGCTGTACAAACCGTACCATTTTCAATGCGTTTTCATTCCATTTGCATAGAACAAAGTTCGTACACTCGTAAAAGGGTTGTCGACATTCGTTGATTTTCAGTGCTACTGGCACTGAAATTAGACAAACCGCAACTTTAAATCCCTCGTCATTCCTTCGTCTTTGAACTTAATCCACATCATTATACTCTTGGCGTTCAAGGTCCGTTCCTTCCGGCATACATTCATGTGACAGATGTTTCGTATCGGGTCCTGTTTCTGATGTTTCGTTTATGTATGTCAATGTTATGTTGTTATGTAAGTAATGTAATTGTGTGTTGTGTATATCAGTGACAAAAAAAAAGAAAAAAAGAAGCAGTTACCCACATTATTATCTAACCAATTGTCTTATTACTTAGTACAGACTGTTAATAGAGAGTTTCTTAAAAAAATGCTTTTACAATGAAGCATTAATTTTGTGTGAAATGTGAATAGTAGTGTATTATTGCCGGTTCTGGACCTCTTGAAACCACTGTAAGAAGGTCTCTGGTTAGTATGGCGTATGTATGTAGCGGGGCGTCCAAGTTATGTTGGTTTGGTAGGTTTAGGTATGATTCAAATGAAATGTGTAGGTATGATTGGCTCACGTAGGTATGCCGCCTCAATGTCGCTGTTGATCTCTGATGGGGGGCGGGGCGTTGAGGTGGGTGGTGTTGAAGGTATGCAGAGCTGCTGGCTGGCGGTCGCTCGGTAGGGGTGCAGCTCCATAGGGGTGCAGCTCCACGATTGAGTGTTGTTAATATTCATGAATGAAGATGCATATTATTTAAAATCTCAATAAGAGGTGTTGATGTGGCTAGGCACACACGCCTTATCTATATGTTACCACAATAGGGCCTTGAACGCACACCGCAAGTGGGCGTTGGTGATAAGGTGGCGGGCAATTTGTTATTGCTCGTTGCTAATAATGTTGGTGTTTTTAAATAATATAGTGATATGATGTTCATGGATGAGGGGAATGTAAAATAAAAAACATATTATCATTTATAATTGTACTTTATTGTGACCCCAAGCATAGGTGTTGATATATCCACCATGTTTTATTATGTATCGCTTATCATCATTTGCTGACAAAACTTTTTTCTTTTAATTTGGGTATAAAGCGTGTGTTTATCACTCGTGAAAGTACACATATTGTCATAGTACACAGTTTCCTGATCTAAACATTTTTTATAATCTTCAAAGAGTAATTTTCGTACAAGCGGAGCGGAAATTCCTTTATTCTTCTTAATGGTATTGATGTTTTTACAATCCACATTGTTATCACTTTGTAGAGTAAATGTAAACATTTTAGAGCATAAACCAACAAATTCTTTGATTATTTTTCCACAACATTCATCCTTCATTAGACCCACTACTTTTTTATTTATGAGGGGTAAATTATATTCATTGTTAATTGGATAATCTGAAGTATCAAATTTCAATTCCAAATCAGGTTTAATATCCTCATAGAAGTTGTTTGGTTTTAATTTCATATATGAATTAATCCGTATCAGTATACAATAATTGAACATTAGCATTGTATTTTGGTATCATATATGAGTAATGAAAGTCGTACATGATACCTCCAACACCACCCCCACCCACCCCAACGCCCCCCAACAGAGATCAACAGCGATATTGAGGCGGCATACCTACGTGAGCCAGTCATACCTACACATTTCATTTGAATCATACCTAAACCTACCGAAACCAACATAACTTGGACGCTCCGCTACATACATACGCCATACTAACCAGAAACCTTCTTACAGTGGTTTCAAGTGGTCCAGAACCGGCAACAATACACTACTGTGAATCATTAATTAAAAAAAAATATTTATTGCGTTGCCACAAAAATAAATTTGTGAATAAATATGTTAAGGTATGATGTTATCATTATTTGTATGATAACTATTCTGATTTCAATGAACTATGATGTCATATCATAAAATATGACACAACGAATCTCAATGTAGTTATTTCGTTAGCTCCAAGGGTTTATAAACACCTAATGACCGTACAGTCGGTTACGTAGCGGCAAGGAGGACAAAGTTTGGATAAGTGCCAAGTTTGAACGCGCCAAAGACACTGAATCGATAGAACTTCTACTATAAAGTGTTCCTGAGCATTCGCTGAAAGATAGCTTGTTACAAAGCGCAGCTGAAAGGAATACAAATACGAAGTGGAGTTTGTCTAATGTTTCTACGGAGTTTACAAAGTAAATATTGCTTTACTGATCAGCTGTAGCCAAGGGATATACTCGTACAGTGTTAGTATAAAGTAAACGGCTTTTACTATCATATTACATTCGATTCCTTTTCTGTCTGTTCTTCACCCTGTCGACTAATGATTAAACACGCTAGACCCCATTCTTTCTTTCTAAAATTATAAATATGCATTTGGGATTTTTGAAGTTATGGGGTAAAAAATTATAGGGCTTATAAAATTGTTCGTATACAGAATGTCATAATAGTTTCATCATTCAGAAATCGCAAGGTAAGGGTTGTTCTATATCTATTTGTAGATAGCCCCTTTATGAGTATTTGCCATAAAGCTTTGAGCTTACGTCAGAAGCTTAGGTCAGAAATAACCTTAACTTATGAATGTCTGAGGAATCAAAGTAGTTATTATGTTTTTGAAATTAATAATTTAAGGTGCGGTATGACTACGATTTAAAAACGTTGATTTCACTCACACAACCGCATATCTGCGCTAATCTAATGTTACATTTACGTGACGCTGAATAGGGTTCAAAATTGCAGAGCATATTTTTGCTAACAATGTAACTAGATTGCGAATAAACATTTAATTTGAGGGTTTTCCTTACATAATTCAGAATATACACATTAAATTCAGTATCTGTCCGGTTTAAGTTTTAATAAAACCATATACGTATTATATTCTCAAAAAAAATATGTTGTTACCGCTGAAAATACAGAGAACGTCGACGATTAAGTTTATTTTTGTATAGCAAATTACGATTTTTTATTGGAAATATTAAACAACTATTTAATATTCTATTCGGTTAACATTTTTCTTTAGACCTTTTTCTATGCTCTGTATTTTTGCGTGCGATATTTTCATTGGGTTTCCTCGTACTCGAGCACCAAAGAAACCCAGTTTTGTGAATATTGAGATCACACCGCACCTTAAGCGAGATATTTAATTAGTCCAAATCGACTTGATAATGTAGCAGTGGCCTTACATGCGAAGTGAGGAGTTCAGGTTTCCATTCACGTGGTAAAGGCAGACATTTATAATTTTTGGAGTTTAGCTTCTTTAGAATCGATTCTCATATTTAAGCCCGCAGTATGTAGATAATTTTATGAGGAGTAAAATCAAACTTTCTGCGTTATATTATATTTGTAATTTGTAACACAGAATCTAGATGGCGTTGTTACTAATCAGTAACAAGGCCATCTAATAATCATAATAATCTTGTTAGATCATTGAAACATCATCATCATCATCATCCAAACTAAATGGCGTTGTTACTAATTTCACGATTGCAAACTAGATGGCGTTAAACTCCAGTCTTGCATCGAAGTTGACACACATTTTTTTTTCAAATCAAACCAAATCAAAATCTTTTATTCATATAAGTATCACTGATACACTTATGCACGTCAATTTAATCTACCAGCTTTTCGGAGGGGTGCTTTGTCGTGGAGGAGAAGAAAAGCCGAAAGAAACTCCTCGCACATCTTTTAAAATCATGAAAAGTTACATAATATCCTCTAACCTACGCGGAACTGGATGCGATGGATGGATTTTTTTGGTCATAGATGTTAGTGACGTCATGTCTGTTTTATTCATGCCATCCGCGACACTGAGAATCCTACTACTGGGATAAAAGTAGTGAATGTTTATTTATTCACAACATTGACGGAACAAATTTCAAAGCACGCCCTTTTTTACAAAAGCCCATGGAAGTGACTTATAATTTGTGTTCAGGTGATTTAAATAACCATATTTTGGTAAATAAGTTAACATTAACAGAATATTGAGTACGAATTGCAAGCCAGAAAATTACGCGTTAATATACCATTGAAAACATTATTTGCTATAAATCGGAAATTAAATAATAAATTATAAATCACAATGCCTCGGAATGAACTATAATTCATTTATCATGAATCTCGCACCAGCCATTCAGGCGGTATGAATAGTAATGAGAGCAATTAACCCTTTGCTGAGCGCTTCGTTATAAATAGCCTAAGCGTTATTGTTGTAACGCTCTTCGCCTTTGTATCAATAAATCGCCGGAGCTTTATTACATTGATAATTTTACCCAATTTTCAGAGTCTAGACATAATACAACATATGCTGAGTTTATTCGCTACATAAATACGTCATGTTTATTACTTTACACATACCCAAAATTTATTGTCTTGTTGATCGTTCGTAGTAAAATGCAAGAAGTAACGATTACTCGGATGTTATACCAATCCTAGTTTCTTAATTCTTATAAGACTAACGTTGTGTTTAAAAATTTAAAAAGTATGGAAATTAGTCCATACTTTTTTATGTCATTAGACATAAAAATGGTTTATTCCTAAAAACCTCACCAAAATGTCCCCACTGGTGGAATTTACAGATTTTTCCTCAAATTCCCATAAATAATATGTTTTTTTTTATAAATGCAATAGGTACTCACGACGTGTTTTATGTTTTTAATACTTAGTTTCGGCGATGATATCTGTTTAATAAATACATAATATATCATATTATGATACATAATATTAGATAGTAGTATAACGTCATGGGTATAGCTCAAAGCAAAAGCCTATAATAATATCCGGTTTCGTATAACACAATTTCCGATACCAGGAAGTTAAATCCGGTTTAGTTGGGGTAAGTAATTACACTCGTTAATTATATTACAAACAAATTAACACGGAAAAGTTTGGCAGACAACTTTATTTCACTAGATAGCCTGCAAACTACAATATTGTAAATACAATTTATACCATACGGTTAAAATTTATTTATTGACCTCAGTTCGCTTTTATATCTCAATGATTCTGGCAACACTACGTTTATTCAATCATTTTTTATTTGATTTATTATGGATATAAAAATATAATGCGTTGATTATATGAGTCTGTTATTTAATACAAGAATTTTGTGTGGATAAATTAGAATTTATCTACCTATGTTTGTTCATAGTTGTAGTAACTATCTTTGCCATTTATTTATTTATGAAATAAAAAGCCTGGTGGCATAATGCTAAGAGTATTAAGATAATATTATTAAAATATGAGTATAATAATTATGTAAGTTATGTATGGATGTGATTTTTAATAATGTATATTAAAAGAGTATAAATGTTGTATATATTAAATATAGTAATTCATTCGTGGAGTTCAGAATCATTATGTAAACACGTCATACCCTCACCAAAAATGTGCGGTTCATTTTAGTCAGGCGCTTCATGTTTATCATATTTTGTGCTTTTAGGAGTCGCTTTTAAGCGCTTCTGGTGACATACCGTGTCGTAAACATTAATTTAGGTTTTAAGTTGTAAACAGTTAAAATGAATAGCTTTGCGCATAGAATATAAACCGTTTTTTATAATAAAGATAAAGTAAAGGTTCGTATATTAAAATCACTAATATTTTTGTATGGTAAGTTGCATTTAACATATTATAATCGTTTCTTACTGCATTACCTACGACGTATTTTATTCAAAGTTTCGGACTAAGTTATTTGGAAGATAAAGGATTGGAAATATTGTGTATTAACTTGTCGCCATAGTTCTTTATTTATATTTTAATCTAAGCTAATATTAGATTTTTTATGGAAATAGCTGCCAAACGAGGTGACGATCGACCCGATTGTAAGTGGCTATTGTCGCCCATGGATATCAGCGACACCAGAAGGATCACTGGTTCTCAAGCTCCCAGCTGGAACGAGTCGTTTGGCGGCTGACTTAAGAAAGAAGCTATCCATGGAGAAATAATAATGGTCATTACGGTATTATTGAACTATTAAAATATTATCAACGTTAATCCTCCAACAGGCCCTACCACCAACCGGCCGGATTTAGTCGCGTCTTACGACACATATCCGGTGTGTTTAAGCCGCCCCAATACAGCGAAAAAGCAATTCAGAAAATTGGGTAAACTCGACTCACAAGTAATTTAATAAGCGTTTCTTCCGCACTGAGTGAATGGAATCCTAAAAGTTGTCACTGAAATTTTTCCGATATTCTTTCCCACCTTAGAATCAAATTTTTATTCCTTTATACCTCTACGACAAGTTATGTGAAAAATAGCGTTTGAAATGGTTTCAAACGGTTAAATCTCTCAGAGGCAGTGAAATTCTCACAAACCCCGCGACATCCGCAGCTCAGTGATAAACGACAAGCATTTGGAAACTCCGAAATAGATTTTCTTCGCAAATGTATGTTGTGAATAAATAAAAAGATAACTAGACGGTGATTTATACTTACTAGGTTCCGCCCCCGGATTCGTCCACGAAAGAGTGATTTAACAACGAAAGTGCAAACGTACGACTCAGTCATGCCAGATACATACAACAGGGATAAAAACATTAATTTATTAATATTGGATTGGATTATCTGTGTCTGCAGCGATAGTCTAGCGGTTAGAACGTTGGTCTCCCGAACGGAAGAGCCCGAGTTCAAATCCTGGCACGCACCTCTGATTTTCAAATATTATGTGCGTATTGGAAGTTAATTATCACTTGCTTCGGCGAAGGAAAACATCGTGAGGAAACCTGCACACCGGAGAGATATCCATAAAGTTCTCAAAGGTGTGTGAAGTCTACCAGTCTGCACTTGGCCAGCGTGGTAGACTATGGAGGATACACATTGTGAGAGGAGACCCCGAGCCCAGCAGTGGGACAGTAATGGGTCGTTGCTTTGCTTTGCTTTGCTTTATCTGTGTCTAAGTTTTATCTTAATCCACAGGTACAACGTTTAGCGCGTAAAGTATTGAAAAACCTTGAAACGTGTAACAATCCAAACATCTTCGCAATCTTTTAAAGTATGTTATTTCATGCCATTAGATAAAAAGTCAGGAGTTTAATGTATGTCTCTCGGATATTCAAACCCTCCAAAATTTAAACCACCAAGCTATCACTACTTACCTTTATATAAAAATACGAGTATTTCGGTAAAGCCGGTTTCAAGCATTGTTATTTGAGCTACAAAGCGTTGACAATGAGTACCACGTAATACTGCGATGTCCACAAGTTTGACAAAACCTCAGTTGATCAAAGGGTTTGGAGACCGGCAGACCGCTAATGTTACACCGACGCGACATTTAAACCACAAAATGTGTAATCCATTTATTTTCCGCATTTCAGCGTTTACCCTAGTGGATTCCAAACTAAATTAAGTATCATCATATTATCTACTAGCTGACCCGGCGAACTTCGTATCGCCTATTTTTTTTTCTAAAATAAAAGTAGCCTAAGTTACTCCTTGTTACATCAGCTATCTGCCAGTGAAAGTCCCGTCAAAATCAGTCCAGCCATTTCTGAGATTAGCCGGAACAAACACACAGACAGACAGACAAAAATTGTAAAAAATGTTGTTTTGGTATATGTACCGTGTATACATCCAAATGCACTTAGTAAAAAGCGGTTATTTTAATATTACAAACAGACACTCCAATTTTATTTATTTGTATAGATGCGTATGAAAATGTAGATGATTAATAACGCATAAGGTTAATAGTCAACCAGGCAGACTTCACGGAGAGATAATAATACCACGTCTAATATTCATCGTATAATATTCGTACACTTCGTCGAGAGTTGCTAAGTATTATGAAAACGTGTCGTAATAAAACCTGTCGTTTATGTATTGCAATTTGTACGACGAACGTCGTTTATCGTCGTACGCAGTTTCGTAGTACGAGGCTCGAGTTGTCGCCAAATGCGAGCCGCTCAACCGAGCCCTCGTCGGTAGTAAATATAAATAGCAGGCCGCAATTTGTAATGACGAATGAGTTTGGTTTCAAATTTCCTCGAAAGGACTAAAGTTTATCATGATTAATAGAGTTGAGTCTACTTTGACAAAGACTATTATATCTTCTGTGCTTTGACTTAAAATCACTACCAAGTATATTACATGATCGTCAAATGGGTTGATTATAGTTTTTAATTTTTGTTTTTCTAACCGTACCCTGCTAATTGGGGTCTGTCCCACTAGTCTCGTTGAGTTGTTCCGTGACAACTGGTACTGTTTAGCACATCTGAGTCTCAAATGTCCCATGGGACTAGTGAGACACATTACCCAAATTATGCAATTAAACTTACACCAAATTGGCTCGTTGGGCACTTAAGCAGACTAGTGAACTCACTGAATTACGCATACATATTACATAGAGGTCGCTGTCCTGACTATTATTTTTTAAATGGCTGCTTTCCCAACTTCATTTTGTAAGCGGGGTTGTAGCCAGCCAAAGTTAAAAATTGTTTCTGCATGTAATATTTGTGCACCATTCTGTACAATGTAAGTTTAGTAATACTTTTATTTAGTTACAAGTAACCGCCCTCGCTTTGCTTCGGTTTTCTTATTTTTTACATCTTGTGTTACATTATATGAGTTTTATTAAGGATCCCTAAGTTTTTTGAAAATCTAATATAGCCTATATATATACACGGGGATAGTGTAGCTTCCCAACAGTGAAAGAATTTTTCAAATCGGTTCATTAGTTTCGGAGCCTATTCAATGCAAACAAACAATCACATCTTTCCTCTTTATAATATTAGTATAGATAAGCAATTTTAAGGAATGTCAAAAAAGGAGGAAGTTAATTAGTTACGTAGGTCTAGTAATTTATTTATCTCATCACAAGCCATTATTCTTAGTTATTTCAATAGTTGTTAATTTTTTAACAATTTAATTTGTTTTTGATTATTTGTTTTGTGCATTCTTTTTTATAATAGCAGCTAAACAACATAATTTGTGGATATGGTAATTTTTTAAGCTTCTAATTTTCTGTGATGTCTCCGATATTACATATCTACTTACAGATAGAAACTATAATACTTTTACCTTCCTGATCGTTGTCAACAGTATATTATATAAATAAGTAAAATGTTAGAATTTTTCAAAATTATATAACACTTTTACACCATGTTACTTAACATAATAATATAATTCACTTAAAAATCTTGTTGACTGCAATAGGATTTGAAAAATCACTTGAGTGAAAACTGAAAAGCCATTGAACTGGAATAAAATATATTCTTATTCTTGCTTAAATTTTCCAGCAGAATCAATTTGTTTTGTTCCATTCAACGTGACATTGCCTGCCATTGTTGCCGGATTGAAATCTAAACATTGTAAGTTGAATTGAAACGGCAAAGTGTTGAGATTGGTCGCATTTTCATTGGACGATACGACATTGATACAGTTTAACACTTCCCGCCCACGTCCGATAATCGGTGAACGATTTTTGTAGGAGAATAATCTAAATTTTACCAACAAAAAATAACCGACTTCAAAGTTACTCTAAAACTACTCGTCAGATCTCGTTCAAATTTATGTGGGATTACGTGACAAGCACTTGCTTTCGATTAAAAAAGAATCATCGAAATCGGTTGGCGTAATATTGAGTTATTCGTCCATTTGTCGCGCTTACTTAATACAAATTTAAGACTTATATGGTTTTATCATAGATGCCATTGTCAGTTCTCAATAAAATTTATATGTGACCACATGACAGCCACCAGCTTTTGATTAAAAAAAGAATCATCAAAATCGGTTCGCCCAGTCCAAAGTTCTGAGGTAACGGACATAAAAAAAATACAGTCGAATTGAGAACCTCCTCCTTTTTTTGAAGTCGGTTAAAAATAGAACGTACTGATAGCAATATAGTCCGGTCAATTTAGACCAAAAAATTATAGTGAAGGTGCATAAATTCCCAACAAGCTGAAAATCAGTAAGATTGTTCAAAACATAATTATAAATACAATTTTTAAGTTCCCCATCATTCCCGTGTATGGAAAAAAAAATATTCAAGGTCAAAGGTCAAAAAAATGGGTTTTTCGCGATTTTCAGCAAAACGTTAAATTTTATCATAAAGTACCCCAGACAAAATTTGTAGATCATAAAATTATCTATAAAAATGTATCAATACTTTTTTCCTACGAGCCACCGTTTCTGAGATATAAGGATTCAAAAAGTTATAAGTTTTTATCGTCATAATATGCACACGTTTACCCTGCTACCTCATGGTAGTGTACTTAGCGCGTTTTTGCATTATGATACGGTATGTAAAGTGGTCCATTATTGCCCGGGTGCAAAAAACGCAATAACAGACTGATTACGTGTTAACGTCTTCTCATCATTAAAAATTAATCTAAAATTCTTCTCATCATTCTTATTATTTCTTGATTTTGATGTCGGTTATTATGACGTCGTGTCGTGTCGTGTCGTGTCGTATCGTTCGATGAAATAGCGACCATTGCAGCTCGATTCTCAAACATTTATTCAGCAAAAAGACCTCAAGGGGAGGTTCAACAAGTCATTGTTGCGAAACTGGAGTAGAGTAAAAGACGTATGAAAAGAAACGCTTCGTCACTGAAAAATGAAATAAAATTTATTTTTAATTTTGATCTGAGTCGTCGTATCTGCTATTGCTGGGAAGCAATTAAATTTTACAATATAACTGTGGTTTTAAATGCAGTTCTTTTGAACTACGTGATTTAATAACTGCTGGGCGTTTCGTCAAGTCTGGATTAATACCATAAAATTTAAATAATTGAAAAGCTATAATTCAGCTTGGTTCCTGAAGCATATGACCTACCTGAGGGTCACAATTACCATCACACATGGACATTTGAGACACTCAAGGCATCGCCGACGCATTGCCGACTGAAAACGATGCGGAATATCTTCATTATCAGTAGTTTCCTGACTTCAGCAACGTAATAATCATTTAAAGCGAATTTTTAAATGATATTAATCTTACGCCAACGTCATTAATCTCTTTTTTCCAAAGAAATGTGTTCGAACAGGAATTCAAAATAATTATGTACGCGTATATTTTGACCCCTTGTATGGATCATGGTCGCGGATGTTGACTTTACGTCCCGTATGTTTTTGTGTCAATGTCCTTTGCGTATTGTTATTTTAATCGTAATCTAGACACGCAAATATAACACATTAATTAAAATGTAAAGATTTGGAAGTAGATAGTTTAAAGAAATTAATACGAAGCGTTAAGTTTCCACTGGAATTCCGTTCTTTGTTCATGTGGTCATTATTCTGTTGGAATAAAACTGGAAAGGATTTAAAGTATTATGCTTCAAATTTATTGTACTACTACAGACCATGAAGTGGTCGCTAATTGCGATCGGCTTAAAAATTACTATATTTACTTTTAACAGTTTGGATACTTGATGATTCTTGAAGTATGATAGAAAATGTTAAAAGTAATGACTCTACAATGCAAAAATAGAAACACAACAATGATAAAGGTATTATGTTCACATAATTTCTAGCATCATTATTGACATTGCAACTCGTCAACACCACTGCTGGGCTTTGGGCCTCGCGAAACTATATGGGAAGTGAGCGGACAGTAAATTTTGGGAACTTTTACTAATTAAACTAGAGTTAATTTATATAGCAACCGTCACAAATTAATATTTTCAAACATTTAAAAAATCATATTTGTTTTCGCAATCAAAAACAAATTTGGATGAAAGCGCTAATCTCTGGAACTGCCAGTCGGATTTCAAAAAATATTTTTGTGTATCATAGCCACATTAATGAGAGAGGCAATAAGCCATTATTATTATAATTCCTGAAAAACGGGCATTCTTCAGGGGTACGGATATTAAAACTTAGGTTAGGTTAGGATAATTTTTAGGTTAAATGATTTTTAATTGTTTATTCACCCCACTTAAAACACAGAGAAGTCAGGGAGGGTTACTAGTTCCTGATAAATAAGTTATGAGCATAATAAACACAAAACATTTTATTACAAACTTAAAAAGTATGTGAATTAAGTCTCAGGTGTATAAGTAGAATGTCTGCCACTTGCATATTTAGAAAAATATGTTTATAACATAATTTTATTTTCTACCATTATGTAGTATTATCACTTTACCGCGTTTTTATGTAAATAGCTGACAAAGTGACTGAAAATATCTGATATCTATCTTCATCTTGTGAAATGCTACTCGCATTTCCTTTTATTGTTTTCGCTTTGCTTACTATCATATTTCTGGTTCGGGCTTGGAACTTGAGAGTCAGTTGTTTTTTTTGCCTAATGTGTGTAATCACTTACGATCAGATACCACCTACTTGTTTGTGGGACTTTTGTGCAAATAAATATTGCGTGTATAAATATTGTGTGTATAAATATTGTGTGTAAAAATGCGCGTATTTGTTTCCAAGATTATTATATACCAAATGAGTGTCACAAGTAAATACTACGTGGGCCTCGAAACCCGCGCACCGCTAAAAGCGTTTATTCGCTACAAACGTCATTTCAAATTCTCAAACAAACACAAAGTGTAAACAAATGTCATATTATAATAATAATATTATGTTTCTTGCTTCACGGCCTGACGCGGAAAGCGCGTGCCATACAGTGTGTAGTCTAGTGTATAATTTACTGAAGTCACTTTATAATATATTCTGTCGAGTATAGTGCGCTTTTATTATGACGCAGATAATTTTTAGGTTAAATGATTTTTAATTGTTTATTCACCCCACTTAAAATTTTTAGACTTTAAATATTCTAATGAATACCTATATCCATTTGAACATTAGCCTGTAATCGTTTTCTCTTTTTTATAAGTTGACTGCGACTGTCGGCGACCAACATACATAGTTTGTAAATGTATCTGTATGTATATGTGTGTAAAGAATGTTAAACGAAGAAAGCATAAAATATTACAGAAATACGTCGCATTCCATGTTAGAGCGAGACAGCGATATGTTGCCGCACTGTTCTTACAGTGCCATATAGTTAATAATCAAATTTATGATTGAATTAAAGTATATACATGAATAGAAATGAATAAATTGAGTAAATGTATATTTCGAATAATAATTTACGTAAATAACATCGTAACATTTGTGATAAATTTGAAGAATTATTACGTAAGTATTTTTACTATACATTTTTAGGTTTTTGCTTGTAGTTTTTGTAATTATTGGGTTACGATGTTGTTATTATGTTTTCTAGATAGATGTTTGAGAGTTTTATTTATTGTATACAACTTTAGTGATAAGTAATAAAGATTTACCCCGATTAGGGAAGAAACATTGAAATAAGAGGTCAGATCCTAATGTAAAATTGTTAGATTTTAACGAATAAGTTTTTATATGATAATGCTGTATAAATGATGAATATTGGTATCGATAGGTCTCGCTGAGACGATTGTAACGATATATGATACATGTGGTTTTCTTGATGAATAAAATGGATAGACTGATAATCAGGTCGGGCGATAGCGTAAATAGTTACGGCAAGTACATTTTTGAGGCCGAAATAAAGGGGCTTTCAATATGGTATTGCTGGGCCGTACATTAGAGAATCAGATTTTTAGTAATGAGGGAACAGGGAACAAGAGGGAACAGGGAACAAGAGGGAACACCAGGGAACAAGAGGGAACACCAGGGAACAAGACGAACAAGGAACAAGGAACAACCAGGAACAGCAAGAAGAAGCCAAGAAGAATACCAGGACTTCGAAGAGGATGATTGCTGCCATATGAGAAGAATACTAGGACTTCGAAGAGGATGATTCCAGCCCAACAAGAAGAATACTAGGACTTCGAACAGGATGCCAGCCCAGCAAGAAAAAGAAGAATAATAGGAAGAATCGAAGAGTAGCTTCGAAGAATAATTAGAAGATATCGCCCGGCCTGTGACTCAGTGGTTTGAGAATAAATATTGTTTCTATCACGTCAAATTCCTGTAACAGGACGTCAATTTCTCAAACCCGAGCACAGCCGTAAAGCCTCCACGAGGGCCCGATCAAGGAGCGGTGAACAGACGTAGCCCACGGGCGACACGCGTACTCGTTCCCCGCCACCTTGGGCCCCCACCTCGTGGTTGACTCCGAGGAGTCAGGGCATCGGCGCACCAGTCCTCAGTGCGCACCCGACGTTCCGCTGCCGGCGCGGGTTGTGGACTCCGTTTCCACGCCCTATCTGCGGAGCGTCAAGTCGGGGGTTATCGAACCCAGCGTGACGTGACTGGACGTCGGCCGTTGTACTTCGGCCACCCCGGTCACCCACCACGCAACAGCTGGTCCTTCGAGCCGGATCTGAGGAAGACATCAAGATGCCAATCACGAGGAGCCAACGCAACGTACCCCAGCGCTCAGCGGGTTCCGAGGGCGGAACAGCCGCGTCGAGCAGAGAAGCGCGATCCAGGATGGGAGGGGCTGCGTCTGAAGCGACATCAGGAGGCACGACGGGTACCACGATGATGGATGGTACCATTACAACGGGCGGAACAACGACGTGCGGTACCACGACGGGAGGTGGCACCACGATGACCGGTTCTATGGAAGCAACGTCAGGTATGTTTGCTTACAGGGGAACCGCGGGCGGAATCATCGACGATGAAGTGACTCACCAGAAGGCACCAGAACATAAGTCGAACTCGACTTTGGTACCGGCTGGCTCGAGTCGACGAGCGCGGTCAACAAGGACCACGAGCTCTGCGGCCAGGAGGCGTGAGCTCGAAGCGCAAGAGGAGCTGGCACGCCTTGAGCTAGAGCAAGCTCAGGCTGCGACGAGGCTCGCACGCACCCGGCTCGAGCTAGCCCGGTGCGAAGAAGAAGAGGATTCCATGGACGAGGACCCAGAAGATAAGAAAGACCAGGTCCAGGACTGGATACAGGCGTCCATGAAGAACAAGAGTGATGCAAGTGAGTATTTGAATTCCCCGGTTCCCCAACAGGTTAAATATGAAGAGCCGAATAACACTTTAGTCAACGTGCGGCTACTTGCAGATGCTTTGAGAGAAGCAGTCGCACACAGAGAGGGACCAGCGTCGCAGCCGAAGTACATCCACGAGCTACCACTCTTCGACGGAAATAGCAGTGAGTGGTTTGCATTTAAAGTTGTCTATGAAGATACGTGTAGACTATTTTCAGATGTACAGAACATGGCACGGCTGCGACGAGCGATCAGAGGAACAGCACGAGAGGCGATCAAGAGCCTCTTATATTCGGAAGCTTCCCCGAGTGAGGTACTGCAGGCGTTACAACGGCGCTTCGGGAGGACAGACGCATTGATACTGGCGGAGCTAGATAAGGTAAAAGCACTCCCTCGTATTACGGAAAGTCCACGGGATATCTGCGTCTTCGCCAGTCAAGTTAACAACAGCGTCGCCGCTATACAAGGTTTGAAAAAACCTCAGTACCTACATTCGCCTGAAATCGTAAAACAAATCGTGGAGAAGATGCCTTCGATTCTACGGTTCAGATGGTATGATTTTACAGAAAGCTCAGACGAGGGGGAGTTCTCCAATCTAGTCCTGGTCTCCAAGTTCCTGAACAAGGAAGCCGATAAGTGTGGGGCTTATGCGACACTACAATCGTCGAAACCGCATAGCGAAGAGAGAAGGGCCGCGAATCGACGCGTCGCTAACGCTGCAACCGAAGTCTCAAGCTATGTGCCCCGTGGGGGACATGAACTGAAGGGATCAAATCGCAATGGTGATCTCGGAAGCGGATACGAGGCGAACAAAGTCAGTTGTTCGTATTGTCGAGGCGCACATTTTATAATATATTGTCCACAGTTTTCGAAGCTTTCGACTGAGGACCGGTGGACGTACGCCAAGAAGACACGCCTCTGCTTCAAGTGCTTGAGTGACCGTCATCGGAAGACTTCATGCCGCAGACCAGGGTGCAAGGTCTGTGGGCGCTGGCATCACCAACTGCTTCACTCCGACCGAAGACAAGAAGATGAGAAGCCTGCAGCAGAGGTGGAAGAAGCTACCACCAACATCGCGTCTTCGGTCAACGCGTTGAAAGCTGCGAGGGCATATTTGAAGATGGTCCCCGTCGAGTTGTACGGGCCCAGGGGGACAGTCAAGGTAATGGCTCTCCTTGATGAAGGTTCAACTGTTTCTTTGTTGGACTCGCAGGTCGCGGCGCAGATTGGCGCTACAGGCAAGCCAGAGGAGCTCGTGTTGGAGACGGTTGGTGGACGACTGCTGCGGAAGGATGACTCGCAACGGCTGCGGATCCGCATCAGAGGGATACATCACGATCGGGTGAGAAATCTGAACAGAGTCCACACCGTCGACCAGTTAAAGTTGACACCACAATGTGTTAACAGATCTGTTATTGAAGCTTGCCCGCACCTGAATGGAATGACTGATGTCCTGTCATATGAGGCCGAGGCGCCACGACTACTCGTGGGACAGGACAACTGGGAACTGATCGTCTCGAAAGAAATTCGAAAAGGCAAGTCAGGTCAACCAGTCGCATCGCTGACCGAGCTCGGTTGGGTGCTCCACGGATTCGACGCAAAAGGACTAAGACCGGTGCACTTTATAAATAGCTGTTTGCACGTAAGTAACTCTGATAATGACATGCATGAAACGATCAAACAGTATTTTTCGATTGATAGTTTAGGCGTGCAACCGAAGCGTCCGAGCACCGACTCCGATGGGCGAGCGCTGGCGATATTAGAAAGAACTTGCAACCGACTAAACGATGGGCGATTCGAAGTCGGATTATTATGGAAAAATGAAAATGAATACTTGCCGGAGAGCTACACGGCAGCCGAGAAGCGGCTACGCGGTATTGAAAAGAAAATTGACAAGAATCCGCAGCTCAGACAAGAATACGGTAAGCAGATGCAGCACCTGGTGGACTGTGGCTACGCCGAAGAGGCCCCGTCAGTGGCCGAACAGGGTAAAGAGTGGTATTTACCTCACTTCGCCGTGACACATCCACCTAAGAAGAAAATTAGATTGATATTCGATGCAGCGGCCAAGTCGGGAGGTAAGAGTATAAATGACGCTCTACTTCCAGGTCCAGATCTACTTCAGTCCCTGTTCGGCGTACTGCTGAGGTTTAGACAAGGTCCAATGTCCGTGGCAGCTGACATAAAAGAGATGTTTTTACAGGTGCGCATCCAAGCGTCAGACAGAGACAGCCTACGTTTTTTATGGCGCGGCGATCGACGCGATGTAAAGCCGACAGTGTATCGAATGACTTCGGTTATATTCGGCGCCGCTTCGTCCCCTTGTACGGCGATTTATGTAAAAAATAGGAATGCTGCAGACTTCAGTAACGAGTATCCGGAGGCTGCGCGGGCGGTGGAACGCAATCATTACATGGATGACTATCTTCACAGATTTCATTCTGAATCGGATTTGATATATACTAGTAAACAAGTCGATTTCATCCACAGAAAGATCGGTTTTGAGTTGCGTGGATGGGCCTCAAACCGACCCAGCCTGCTGAAGGAAGTCTGCAGCGAAGAAGCCGACAAGAAAGAAATACACATCGGGGACACAGAAGAAAAAAGCGCCTGGCAGTATTACTTGAGCAATATTGTAATACTAAATAATTTGCTAGATGCATCGCAACATATTGCACCGAGGGGGAGCTACGCATCTCCATGGATGCAAGCAAGCTGGCATGCTGCGACGGCCGACTTCCAAGCTGGAGGTGTTGGTGCCGGGAGAGTCGCCGAGCCCAGGAGTTGGTGCGAAGCACGAGGGGGAGGATGTCGGCGACCAACATACATAGTTTGTAAATGTATCTGTATGTATATGTGTGTAAAGAATGTTAAACGAAGAAAGCATAAAATATTACAGAAATACGTCGCATTCCATGTTAGAGCGAGACAGCGATATGTTGCCGCACTGTTCTTACAGTGCCATATAGTTAATAATCAAATTTATGATTGAATTAAAGTATATACATGAATAGAAATGAATAAATTGAGTAAATGTATATTTCGAATAATAATTTACGTAAATAACATCGTAACATTTGTGATAAATTTGAAGAATTATTACGTAAGTATTTTTACTATACATTTTTAGGTTTTTGCTTGTAGTTTTTGTAATTATTGGGTTACGATGTTGTTATTATGTTTTCTAGATAGATGTTTGAGAGTTTTATTTATTGTATACAACTTTAGTGATAAGTAATAAAGATTTACCCCGATTAGGGAAGAAACATTGAAATAAGAGGTCAGATCCTAATGTAAAATTGTTAGATTTTATCGAATAAGTTTTTATATGATAATGCTGTATAAATGATGAATATTGGTATCGATAGGTCTCGCTGAGACGATTGTAACGATATATGATACATGTGGTTTTCTTGATGAATAAAATGGATAGACTGATAATCAGGTCGGGCGATAGCGTAAATAGTTACGGCAAGTACATTTTTGAGGCCGAAATAAAGGGGCTTTCAATATGGTATTGCTGGGCCGTACATTAGAGAATCAGATTTTTAGTAATGAGGGAACAGGGAACAAGAGGGAACAGGGAACAAGAGGGAACACCAGGGAACAAGAGGGAACACCAGGGAACAAGACGAACAAGGAACAAGGAACAACCAGGAACAGCAAGAAGAAGCCAAGAAGAATACCAGGACTTCGAAGAGGATGATTGCTGCCATATGAGAAGAATACTAGGACTTCGAAGAGGATGATTCCAGCCCAACAAGAAGAATACTAGGACTTCGAACAGGATGCCAGCCCAGCAAGAAAAAGAAGAATAATAGGAAGAATCGAAGAGTAGCTTCGAAGAATAATTAGAAGATATCGCCCGGCCTGTGACTCAGTGGTTTGAGAATAAATATTGTTTCTATCACGTCAAATTCCTGTAACAGGACGTCAATTTCTCAAACCCGAGCACAGCCGTAAAGCCTCCACGAGGGCCCGATCAAGGAGCGGTGAACAGACGTAGCCCACGGGCGACACGCGTACTCGTTCCCCGCCACCTTGGGCCCCCACCTCGTGGTTGACTCCGAGGAGTCAGGGCATCGGCGCACCAGTCCTCAGTGCGCACCCGACGTTCCGCTGCCGGCGCGGGTTGTGGACTCCGTTTCCACGCCCTATCTGCGGAGCGTCAAGTCGGGGGTTATCGAACCCAGCGTGACGTGACTGGACGTCGGCCGTTGTACTTCGGCCACCCCGGTCACCCACCACGCAACAGCGACTCTGATGTAAGTGGCGATGTAGTCTTGGGTAGTAAGACGAACTAACTTAATAAAAGTCAATTCACCCTTACCTTGAAGACACACCTTATGTAATCGAACAGAAACACCGACGCGGGCAATTTATTCCATTCCTTCGCGGTATCAGGTTCTTCTTCGTTCTTCTAGTAGGTACTTATAAAGTTTTGTTTTAAGTATTTTGTTACGATGCTTCGTCTAGTAAAATTTTACGACGAAATGTTTATTGCTGTCTAGTGACTTTAGATATTTATTATGTTTACATCGACGCTTGAAAGACATTACCAAGCGACATGTTGACAACTTTACACTAGACCATTTTAAAGTTTTTAATTTTTGAAAAGAAATCGTAAAAATTCCCCTATTAGTCATAGCTACTTAATTCCAATGAATTTTAAATGCAGTTTAAACGCTTAATAAAGCGATTTTTACGATTTTTTTTTCTAAAATTAAAAACTAAAATGCTCTAGTGTAAAGTTGCCAACATGTCGCTTGGTAATTTTTGCCTTTCAAGCGTCGACATGCTCCCTGAGTATTCATGGAATATTTGAATAAATATTATAACATTTTTAACCCACTTCAGAAAAGGTAAGATTCTTAATTAATTTGTATTTTTTCATAAAACAAACATCAAAAATCTGTTATTTATCAACCGATAAAAAAACATTTTTATTGGAAATAAAACAATTGTTTTTACATTGGTCCCATATTTAGATTTGATGATGGAATCCAAGAGGAACTGAATAACTTCTCAAATGTAAAAGGTATGTGTGATAATTTTAGTGGGCCTTATTGAACGCTATTTACCCTACACACCTTCTTTCGTTTAATTGGCTATGAAATGTTCTTAAATTGTAAGTTTTAAAAGCAGTGTCCGAGAGCCAGATATAGTTCGAGTCTGCTGTTTTGTCCAAAGATTTAACTGAACTCAATTGAACCATACAAAATAATTAGCACAAAAGACGGACTTCCGAAAACGGTGAATCACCACGATATTTCGTGGTCCTATCATTATAGTAATATTAGCCGAATTGCTTTTCAATAAAGTTACAAATTGTCTGAAGGGCAAACCACACTTGCGTGCAAATAGTCTCAATAAGTTTTCTACTCAGAATAGAAACAACATAAACTAGAACGTAGGTTTATTGTCATTTGTCATATCAAACCCGTTATACATAATGTTTTAATAATTACTTTTTAACAAAAAATTAAACCAACGAAAAAAAAAAAAACTGAAAAGCGAAAAATAAATTTAATTTATTAATAAGTATTATAAATTAAGGTCCTAAATTAACAGTAAATAAATAAGTTTGAGACCGTGCCTGCCTATCTCTTTTTTAAATGTTTATTAAAGTTTGACAATATATAATCACAAAATACTTTTGAAAATACTTTCTTTTCTCTTTATCTTTCTTCTCTTCTATTAATTTCTTATATGATTGTTTTACATTATGTAGTACGCCTGTTACCCATTTTCTGTTCTTGCGGATTTTAATTTACTGCTGGGTTGCCTGGAAGAAATCGCTTTAAAGCGATAAGGTCGCCCATTGTTTTGTGTTCCTTCCTTGTGCTCTTTATGTATATTTGTTTTGGTGTACAAACAATAAAGTGTTAAATAAATAAAATAAATTCACATTAATAGAAACGTTCTATTCAGAGTTAACATTATTTGCTACTTATTTGTATACAGCCCGTGGATTTAGGTAGATCTGCTAGCCGCACCATTTCACGCCGGCATAAACATTATGGTTAACCTAAAACCGCATATTTAGCCCTGCATATGTTTGGCTGATATTGGACTGTGTACTAAAATGGAAACTGCAAATTATAATAAAACATTACTCAGTAATAATTGTGGATTTTCATTTTAATGTTACAAATTCAGGGCTCATTATTATTAAAATTACGAGCACATTGCAACTCTATAATATTGCAGTGACAACATTTATGTAAGTATCTTTATCAATAAATCTATACAAATAAATAAAATTAGAGTGTCTGTTTGTAATATTAAATGAACCGCTTTTTACTAAGTGCAGTTGGATGTATACAAGGCACATATAAAAAAAAAACAATTTTTACTATTTTTGTCTGTCTGTCTGTCTGTCTGTTTTTTCTGGCTAATCTCTGAAATGGCTGGGCCGATTTTGACGGGACTTTCACTATCAGATAGCTGATGTAACAAGAAGTAACTAAGGCTACTTTTATTTTAGAAAAAAAATAGTTTGTTAGGCGATACGAAGTTCGTCGGGTCAGCTAGTAACTATTTAAAAACCGGGCAAGTACGTGTCAGGCAACGTGCAACGTAGAGTTTCGAAGTAGTAAGTTTATCGACTGTTACTCATTAACTACTAATACTAACATAGCCGCTTGTAAATTCATCATATAACCTATTTTTGAGAATTTATTCTCTTGTCCAACTCCAACCGTTTAACTGGCAGGGGGAGGGGGACAATTGATTCTAACCAAAGCTAGCAATTGAAAGCCAAATATTTCCCAAACGCACCCCTAATTCCAAAAATGGCTATGGAATACCCATAATATTTTAGAAGACCTTTTTAACGATACCCCATACTATACTCGTAGGGTATGTCACGAATAAAAAATTCATCCTCACATTACCTGTAGGGAAGGTACCCTGAAAAAAAATATTAATTATATGTTATTGTTTGAAAATATTTTATTCTACGATTCTGGAGTTTTAATAAATATGTTTATTCATGCCAAATTACAGCTTTCTAGCACGAAAAGTCTCGGCGCTTTGCTTCGGACAGAAGGACGGACACACGATGACGAAACTATAAGGGTCCCGATTTTACATGAAGGTGAAGTGGTTGAAAGTAAAAAAAAATGTTTCTTTCTTAACCACACGACACATTAATCTGTTACATTCAACCACTTTTAAGAAGTCATTGCTTTTGATTAAGAAGGTAGTCTACTATTTACCGGACAGGTCATAAAAATAATTTCAAATGTTTGTAATTATAAATTTTGTTTGTAATTATAAATATAATTAAATGTAAACGGAAGGAAAGTTCACCCCCACAATAATTCCCTATGTATGGACACGCAAATAGAACATCATAAACTCGCTTGAACCCGGAAATCAAACCTGGTATCCCAAGCTTCGTAGGCAGAGTCACTACTGATTAAGCTGCGGGGTCGTTAAACTTTTAATAAATTATGTTTAAATAAAAAAATTGGTATATAGGTTCATAAAAAATTATTTTAATGACATATGAATCAAAGAATGCGTTGCAACACATAAATATTGGCTTCACGTTTGCAAGCTTTACAAGTCGCAACTTTTTTATTTAATGGGAAAACCTCACGATTTAGTCTAAGAGGCGCCGCGCACTGCGGTATCACCACTACGCATGCGTCGAAACTTCACGCGAACTGCGACTCTATAGCGTATACCATAAAGAGCGTTATAGAAACAAATTCCCATGAGTAACTTGTCACTAGAAATAATTCCGGTCAAAAACGTAGGCTTGATTGAATGCAGTCCAAGTCACTTACGTTTCCCGTGAAAATTACTTTCGTGTTTTCAAATCAGTGTCAAAATACTTTCGTGTTTTCGTTTCGTTTTGAAATGCTAGGGGTTTGATTTTACGATTTGACTATTACCTGGGTTGTCCTAGTTTACGACAAAAATATGGTTTACCCACGCTCGTTCTTCAAACGGGAATTTTTTTTCATATACCCAGACCCAAAACAGCTGGTTTTATTCAGGCTTTAAAAGAATGATATTTGATGTTTGCATTGTTGTATTGTCTTTAAATAAATGAGGTAGATAAAATACATGTCATATGCCCCAACTCAGATTCACTAACGGTTACTTAAATCGTTCCTTAGTACAGAATTTGTATGGTGATTCTTTACTAAGGAGCGATTAAAATAACCGTTAGCGATAAAAGCAGCCAATGCTTTAATACTCGTGGTTTTACAGAACCTTAGATCTAACTTCCTGAAACGACAGGACGAAATGAATGAATGAAAGAACAAATCCATGTCACACGCAGTAAAGTGTCTTACATAAATACCTTTTATATGAGTTACAAATTTTATTTTATCAGAACCTTCTGTTCAGAAATATAAACAAAGAAAAGAAAATAAAAAAAAATATTTTGCATTTTTATCCTTAAAAAAATATTTAATGCATGACATTGCATATATTATTAGTTTTACTGACAGCACAGATATAATAGTACTTATAACCAGCTTTGATTATTGAAAAAGAAAAGAAATGCAATTCATTTAATTAAATGCTTATGATACAAATATTATGTACGGACAAAATAATATAATACTAAACATAGTTTAATTCTATTAGTAGTTTTAATAAGTGGTATTGTAATAAAATATTAAGAAAGAAACATTTAGAAAGAAAGAAAGAAACATTTATTCCATCATAAGGATAGCAACAACTTTAAATAGTACAATAAATTGTAATAAAGTTCATTTGTTTGAGTTCGGAGTTGCAGCTACCAAAATGACGGAAACGGGTCGCACTCAGAAAATGGCGAAGTAAGTAGGTATTTACTCACTGCGTCCTCTGATATTTCAGTGCGCCCGTTTATCGCGCGTAGATCGGCAGCGGCGCAGCGGCACATTGTATATTCAGTTATTAGTCTGACTGCAATTTCGAAGTCAATGCAAATAAGATAAAATTGAACTTAATACATAACAAACATAATACGAGTAAAGTGAGTTAACATCTAACTTTAAATATCAATCTTTATCTATCAAAATAAAAACATAACAAAGCAACGAATCGGTTTATAAAATGAAAACAAGCAGAAAAAAAGACGTCGTTTATTATCCAATATAGGCGAGAAATGAAGTGAGAAAAAAATTGCAAAATATCTGTAAGTCGGCTATGCCATAGAAGTAAGTGCAATTTAAATCGTTTTATTTTACTGAACAAGTAAAAACAACTACCCCGGTGTGTGCGTGAGTGTATGCGAGTGAGCGTGTGTGTGTGTGTGTGTGTGTGCGTGCGTGTGTGTGTGCGTGTGCATGTTAAAGCGATTTCTGCAAGTTTAATAGGTGCATTTTATACTTGAGTTTAAAACTTGTAACTGTTTTCAGGCTGCGTAAAGGTGGGGGCAGGTTGTTCCAGCATTTGGTGGCGTTATACTTGAAACTACCACGGAATGCTGCAGTGCTGTATCTGGGGTATATTAATTTGAAAGAAGAGGATCTGGTCACGTGTAGAACGTTGCAATTTTTGGACCATTTCAACTTATTATATAAGTATGGTGGACATTTATCCATGACAATACCGAATAATAATGAAGCAAAATGCAACTGTCGGCGTAAATTCATTTTTAAAATATTTGCGTCATTTATATAAGGGCTAACATGGGTTCTGGGTGGTATGTCAAAGGTGTATCTTGCACATGCGTTCTGTACTCGCTGGATTAGGTTTTGTGAACGCGCTAATAGTCTAGGACCTATGACAGTGTCCGCGTAGTTTAGTTTAGACAGCACAATACTTTCACATAAATAGATGCGTAATCTAATGTCTATGTAGTTTCTTATTTTGTATAAGATTCTTAGGCGATAGAAACAGTTTCGGACGATATTATTGACATGGGTTTCAAACCGCAGCGACTCGTCCATCACGACACCGAGGTTTCGGGCCTCCGATACTCTCTCAATCGCTTCCCCATTTACAAATACGCACGGTGATTGAGCAGAAATTTTATTCACTTGTTTTCGGGTGCCTAGTATCATATACTTAGATTTGAGCGGATTTAACGCTAGACTGTTATTTTCTGACCACTTGCAAATGCGGTGCAAGTCGGAGTTTAATTTTTCAAGGGCAGCCTTAGTTTCAGAAGGTTTAAAAGAGATATAAAGTTGAATATCATCGGCGTACAGGTGGTATTTACAGTATCTGATCTGCTTTATAATATCCGCGCTATATAATACAAACAGCAACGGCCCAAGTATTGATCCCTGTGCTATACCTCGCGTAACAGGTTTGCTACATGAACGTTTAATTCCATTGCACTGATCTAGGACAACGGTTTGGGAGCGGTTCCGAAAGTAGGTATCAAACCATTTAACCGCTTCAATTTCTAACCCGTAATAAGACAATTTCGATAGAAGTAAAGGTACATTTACGGAATCAAATGCTCGAGTATAATCTAGCATAACTAAAATAGTGCCCTCCCCCATATCCTGAGCTGTTAATACGTCATCCACGACATCCATCAAGGCAGTGGACGTACTATGTTTTTGCCTGAAACCAGACTGAGTGTCAGGAAGGATGTTGTTTATTTCTAGAAAGTGTTTCAGCTGGGTACAGGCTATCTTTTCTAATACCTTGGAGGTGTTCGGCAATATGCTAATTGGCCTTAAGTCTTTGAAATCCATGGGGTTGTTCTTTTTGGGTATGGGTTTAACTAGAGCCTGTTGCCAGAGGGAAGGAAACGTGCATGTTTTAAAAGAGGTATTAATCAGAGCAGTCAGGACACTTAGCGTACTAGGCAATGTTAACAAGAGCATTTCAAGTGAGATTCCGTCAGCTCCAATAGCATTTGAGTGCAAGGATTTTACAGCTTTGTTGACTTCAGCTTCAGTCACTTCCCGAAACTTAAACATTGCTGTACCATGCCTGTTGAACTCGTAAAATGTAATTGTCGATAAGAGAGCGTCACTATTACTGGGAATATTTAAGAAATGGTCATTAATTAGATCTGGATCACTGAGGCCTGGAGGAAGAGAAATATTGGTATTAATTTTTAGCGTAATATGCTTCTTGAGATGCTTCCACATGATGTCAGGCTTGTGAGTATTCGAAGCAACGTAAAATTTAAAATATGCCTTTTTTTCCGTGCATAGTGCAGTGGTAACTATAGTTTTAAGTTCTTTGTAAAATTTGACATGCGCATCAAGCCTAGTTTTACGAGCTCGCACATGGGCCTCGTTACGCTTTTGCATCATTTGTCTAATGTTATAAGTCACCCATGGATGCTGATTATCTTTAATGCATATTGTTTTTGTAGGAGCATGAAGGTCAAAAAGTTGCAAGATGTTAGCGGAGAATTGATATGTCATATCATTTACGTCAGATAAACACTGAATACATGCCCAGTCTGTGGCACAGAGATCTTCACGAAATTGGTTAATATTTATATCTTTTATTGGCCTGTATGTCAGTGTCTTGGGTGGAATGCGATTTCTAGTGGCATTCAGTTGACAAGAAACAATTGCATGACTGCTTAATTCTTGTATGTGGTTTACCTTAACATTCTTAACAGGTGAGTCCGAACATATTACATCCAGCAGAGTTTGACTATGGTCGGTAAAGTGAGTAGGTTCGGCCACATATTGCTTCAGCTTATTAAGTCTGAGGAATTCACAAATAGACTTAGTATTAATGTGTTTCTGATTTAACATGTCGACATTAAAGTCACCCAATAATAACGTGTAATGATGCCACTCGAACGAAGAGAGAGAATCGGTGAGCCCATCTACGAAAATCTGCAAGGGTAGCCATGGCGGTCGGTATGCCGTACCTAGTAACAGAGATTTCCCACTACACGAGATACTAAGCCACATCTGCTCAACGAGTTCTGAGACCGGGTGAGAAAGCACTCGTAGACGAATACCCTTACGAATATAAAATCCCACGCCACCTCCCAGTCCTCCCTTAACGGCAGCTGGGCGAGGCCGATGTATTAGTCTATACCCGGGTACTGAAGGAGCACGTCCTTCCTCCCCCTCCCTAAGCCATGTCTCATTTACGGCCATAATATCAAGCGCGTGGTCTAGCATAGCTGCAATAAATTCTTCGTGCTTTGTTCCAAGCGAGCCTGGGTTCAAAAGACCAAATTTGATTGTATTTGACTTAACCATTAATGTAGTATGTCAAAACAGCAAATGGTATTAAAGTTGTAATAGGTAGTTTAATTGTAATAAAATAACAAGATAATACATAATAGCGTTTAAGTTTCAATATAATAGAGTAGTTTGAAGGACATAATTTATTGAATGATTTGTATTCGTTAGTTCGCATTTTATAAACGGTGTGATGTGTGAAATGCAGAGTAAACTTGCATGAGTAAGCTATAATAATAGTAGTAGTAGTTGGTAACACCATGTAATGTTTTTTTTTATTCGAAATATAAAAAATATAGGACATTGCAAATTGTACAGTTTCGCGCCAATAGTGAATAATAATATTAAGTATAGATGTAAAATTAAATAACACAATAACAGAAGTAGAAATAAAGAAAATTAAATAAGTTACAGTTTTATTTTTTATTAAACACCTTGTCAACATCCGACTCAGAACGTATCCGAAACGCAGGTGATTCCTTGTCACGTCTAACGTAAGTGTGTCCGTTTCGCGTCCAGACGTACTTCCATCCCTGGTTTCGACCTTCCTCACGTGCGCTGCGAAAAATTCGCCTATTTAGCCAGGTAAGGCGTTCATTTATATAAAAACGTCGTGGCGTCTGAGTTGTTAGGATCCCGCTAGTGTCGGCACCGCGGTGGGTGCGGGCGGCACGTATCATTTCGTCCCGCTGAGGCTTACGAGACAGACGCGCGACGAGAACGCGTGGATACGGACCGGTTCCACTATCACCTCTGACGTCACGCGGCTTGCCTCTACGCTCTGCGCTTACGATATCGCTAGCGTCAAGAGATACTCCGAGCTTCTTTGCGGCCATCGTAATTATGTGCACCGGATTTTCTCCCGCAAGTTCCTCGATCCCTGCAACCTCAATATCGCATTGGTAACTCTCTTGGTCCCGGTCGTTTAAATGGCTCTCAATTTTCGCCGTGAGGTCAGTGCCGGACGATAAATTCACCTTTGACTCGGCTGCAGCTAAGCGTTTGTCAAAATTGTTGAACTTGTCCTCTAAGATGTTTAGGCGCTTTTTGAAATCTGCTAAGGTCGAGTTCAATTTCGTTACCTCTTGCCTAAAAGACGCCATCTCTTGTCGGCAACTTGAGGTTTCTTGTACTATAGTCGAGAGCTGTTTATTAGTTATTATTATATTTTAGTTGTGGGTTTTTTCGAGAACCAATACAGACGTCAGTATCGAGCCGTGTCTACGACGCGACGCTGCTAACGCTACGATAAGCTTTACGCGCGCAGAATAATGGCGCGAATTTCATATATTAGCTTTATATTAGCTTCACCTCACCTGTATGTACCTTTGTAACTTGTAACAGACTACTTTGGGTTAGATTTTGACCCACTACAAATGGTCAGATTTTTTTCAAACTTCGTATACTTATCGAGGGAGATGACAATTCAGTATTTAAAGAAAAAAAGAAAGAAATAAAAAAACTAATTACACGCTTTACATTAGCTTTAAATGGTCAGATTTCTTTCAAACTTCGTAGAGTTATCGAGGACCGATGACAATTCAGTATTTAAAGAAAAAATAGAAAGAAATAAAGAAAAAACCTAAATTTCATTTCAAAAAATCAAACTAAAAATTAAAAAATAAACAATAGTTAAAAAAAAAACTAAAAAACAGGCTTTAACGCTTTATAACACGTGGGGTGCTTTTTAAGATATTATCTCTTCTACTCATTGACACCATTCACCCCACGCTTTTAATTCACGTTTCTTAATTCCAATTTATTTTCTATGTTTTAGTTGGATTTTGTATAAAAGCGTGTTTTTTTTGTTTTTTTTTTCAACTACTATTTATTATTAGGTTCAAACCTGTTGTCTCGGTTACGAATAATGGCGTCACGTTTGTCACAAACCGGCGATAAAGTAGCGAATTTGAAAGACGACCGTAAAGGTGACGATAAGTTTAAGTGTACCAGAAACTCATGGCATTCTTGACAAGCAGAAAAATATGTTTTTTATATGGCAATGAAATTTTTTAAAACTATAACAATTGTCAAGTCAAAAAAGAGTTGTATGGAATTTTTTCTTTTTCTAAAATTATCATTATTTTCGATTGAATACCGATAATACCTTTACGATCAGTAACTAAAAATATTTTTTTCAATGTTTATTGAAAAACATATGAGAAAAAAGGTGTATTTAAAAGACAATCTACAATATTAATATTATCCATCTCGTAGGATTGACTCGTTTTGATACTTACTTTTCTTGATTATATTTTCTTAGTAATTAATCTAATTATGATTTCTTTATATGTAAATAGATTTGCAAATGATATTAAAATAAATGAAATTAAGAATACAAACATTGTTACAAATTAGAGCTTGCAAACATGTTGTGAAATATGACATGAAAAGTTACATCATGCAAAGTCACGTAACTGAAATGTAAGAGAAGCAACTCATTATTATTATCTATTTATTCTCTTCATCGAATGAATTAAAAATACCTATACAGATAGAAATTTTTAAATTGTAGTTGAATAAAATAAATTACCTAGTCACTCTTATAATTAATTATAATATAAAAATATGTGCATAATAAGTATAACATTTTTCTTTATATATTTTCATCTGAAGTTAATAAACCAAACATATAATGTGAATTATTAAACTAACACTATGATAAAAATATCAACGATCAACAAGTTTTATTCCAATTTCCCCAACGCTTGGGAGTGTTGCGTCTCCAATTTTAATTACCCCATTTTGCCATCAGATCCTGGTACACCTATAAAAATTACCATCGCGTCACACGACGTTTTTACTTTTTACATAGAAAAGGTTAATGTACGACCTTTATTATTTCGTATTGCTGTTGGCAAAGAAAGCACAAAATAATAAATAATCATAATAAATGTGTGCCCCCACTGGCAAGCGAACTCGTAATCTCTCGATTCATTGCAAATTGAATTAAGAGGTCATTTTGCGTAGTAGTAAGTATTATAAAAAACCGGCCAACTGCGTGTTGGACCGACATGATGCTCCGTTTCGGGGCGAAACACGTGTTGGCGCTGGTACATATGTATGTTGATATACTTTTAATTATTGTAGTGCATGTTTCCGTTGTGGGAGGGAGGGAGGTGCCACGCATGACTTAAAGTATATACCATCATACATGTTAACCGCGGATTGTTGCAAAGGAGACTAATCTATACAAATAAATAAAACTGGTGTGTCGTTTGTAATATTAAAATAACCGCTTTTTACTAAGTGCATTTCACGGAACACCTTGTGTCTGTGTTCCGTGGTGCATTTGGATGTATACATGGTACATATACCAAAACAATTTTTTTTACAATTTTTGTCTGTCTGTCTGTCTGTTTGTTCCGGCTAATCTCTGAAATGGCTGGACCGATTTTGACGGGACTTTCACTGGTAGATAGCTGATTTAACAAGGAGTAACTTAAGCTACTTTTATTTTAGAAAAAAAATATTTGTTAGGCGATACAAAGTTCACCGGGTCAGCTAGTACTAACTAATAACAATGGATTTCCGCAAACGCCTGATACTATAAACTATGACATGAAGAAATCAATAGGGTTCCTTTTTGGCCACGGAACCTTAAAAACATTTGCAAATTTTCTCTGAGAAAAACGAATGTGGATTAATAATGTCAATAATGGCTTAGCTAAACCAGAGCTAAACAATCAACATAAATAGTACGTATTGTTGGGATTTCGGCCAGTTAACACGAGTTTACGTTTGCATAGACCTCTTAAGTCGTAAGTGCTGAATATTCAAAGCTTTGCTCGACATAGTTGCTCGGTCGCATAGCTATATCCAAGTCAGTTTAATTTATTTGTGTTCTGTTATCCGGTAGTTCTGATGCTATGAAAATCGGAAATCGTATTCCAAATGGTTGTGGCTTTATGAAATCAAACGGATCACATCATCATGAGACTTACCATTTGTGTATTCTAATTCGATAGTTCCGTTGAATATTGCTGTAAAGGCAAATAATAAAATTTAACTGGAATTAAATAATTTTCGGCATAAAATTAATAGTCCAATGGTCAGTTTCTGCTCGTTTTAAAAACGACACATATTTGAACAGTGCGTCTTAATATGTTTGAATATTTACATGGAATTTTGACAAAAAATATTCTATAAGCTATAATAGCTTTACCATTATATTTCTAAGATATAGATCAGAAATAATATTCAAAGTTCAAAGGCCCTATTGAACTAGAAAGTAGCACCGATATTTTTAATATGTGGTAAACTAAACCAAATGTATTTGATCGATGGATCTTCTCTAGTTTCAGAAAACAAGGACAACAAAATATGTTGGCAAAGATCAAGTTTCGAGTGCCTTCACACAAGATTTAATGCGGATTTATAAATATCTAGTTCCTCGCCTTCGCTTCCTTACGGAAAATGTTTTACGTTCACAAATAACGTTACACACTCATAGCCCCACACTAGGATTCCCTGTGTCGTAGGTGCCATGAACAACACACAATAACAAGCACACACACACCCAGAAAAAGAACAGACATTAAAACTCATTATTCAAATGTCCGCCTCGCTGGGAATCGAACTCAGGACTCTTTGCACGGCGATCCAGCATGGTAGCCATTGCGCCACACGGGTCGTTGAATATACTACTTGTTTTTGTTCATCACTTTGCCTCATTTGATAATAAAGTTTTAGGGATATATTTTCCTAGTGTTATGACCGAAAGCACATTCATTTATTGTGAAATCATCCGCAGTAAGTATCTTGTTTTTCGCGGAATGTTCATTCTTCTTGATTGTGCGAAAAAAAGAAAATCCCTGAGAAGAAACTTCTTGCAAATTCGCCAAATGTTACCGAAGTCTGTCGTGGTCACGCTATGTGCACAGACATACAGTCTGACAGATAAAAAAATCCAAAAATATTTGTTTTGGCATCTGTAGCACTAACAAGCTCTCCTAGATAAAGTGGCCAAGTGCGAGTCGGACTCGCCCATGAAGGGTTCCGTAGCAGCAAGTAACATAATATAAAAGTTCTTGTAGTTCGTTGTAACTTTAATCGAGGTAAATTGCGGTTTACGATTTATGACGTATTAAAAAAAACTACTTACTAGATCTCGTTCAAACCAATTTTAAGTGGAAGTTTGTATGGTAAAGTACATCATATATTTTTTTTAGTTTTATCATTCTCTTATTTTAGAAGTTACAGGGGGGGGGGACACACATTTTACCACTTTGGAAGTGTCTCTCGCGCAAACTATTCAGTTTAGAAGAAAATGATATTAGAAACCTCAATATCATTTTTGAAGACCTATCCATAGACCACGTATGGGTTTGATGAAAAAAAAATTTTTGAGTTTTAGTTCTAAGTATGGGGAGCCCCCAAAATTTATTGTTTTTTTCTATTTTTGTGTGAAAATCTTAATGCGGTTTACAGAATACATCTAGTTACCAAGTTTCAATGGTATAGCTCTTATAGTTTCGGAAAAAAGTGGCTGTGACATACGGACGGACAGACAGACAGACAGACAGACAGACATGACGAATCTATAAGGGTTCCGTTTTTTGCCATTTGGCTACGGAACCCTAAAAATTGTCAACAAAATATATTGGTGTTACGTGAACTTGAGAACAGATATCCGTTGACAAAATATTATGTGTTTTGTTTATACTTAGTTAAATTCTGTGCATGGTAATAGGCATGATGACTGATTTTGAAATACTGTTCTATATTGTTGGGAAATATATTATAATTACAACGTATATCATATTTCCGGAAAAAAATAAGGTTTAGTATAAAATAAATACATTTCAAATTATAAGTTTAAAATTCGCACCAAAACGCTTCAAACTGTCATGGCGTGGTGTTGACGTCATGCCTCAGGAAAACAAAAGACGATACGTGATTTTTAGTATGGTGATATTCATTTGTTTTAAGACGTGTGACGTAATTCGCGCTAATTGAGACTGAGTGGCGTTTTAGCCAAGATGGCGGCTTGCCGTATTTTGTAGTTTTATTTTATCAATAATATTGTTTATCTCGCTAATAATAATACGATAAATGCGTGTTTTGTAATCCATTAATAGGGTTTCATTAAATAAATAAATAATTTTAGTGATTTTTACTTACTGTCATCATGCCAATTCTCAAATTCAGCTAGGTTGTGCTTATCTAAAAGTTAGGTAAAGTTTGGATCACTCGTTCTGACAAAACTAAACAAACTGCTGTAAGTAACAAACCGGGTACAATTTGTTAACCTTTACTTCAAAGCAAGAAAACTGTCTAGAAATTTCGCGACGAGGGTCATCCAATATCCGACGGCGTGGCGGAGGTAGTTATTGCTTCCTCGGTATCATTTACGATTGACGCTAAACTCTTATGAGAATTTCACTGTTATACATTATGTAAAACTTGATTTCTAAAGCTACATCTAATTCTTCTGAATCTAGATTTTTTTATAATTTCTATCCTATTTTTCTCTTCATTCATCTTTGTCAATATTTGTTTCTTGAGTGTGTCTTTCTTCTACACAACATATAAACAATAAACAATTTTATAATAACTAAAACACTATTTCTAGAACTTGATTGTAAAAGTAACTGATTATAACTCATATAAATAAAATATTTTTCCACAATTTGTCCCCCTACGGGTAGAATTCCCAGAATTACTTTCTTAGAATAATTTCTTAGTTTCTTACTATCCTTTAACCATCGTCTTCATTTTGCATAATTTTGGCTTGTCCAATGTCTATCACAGATCATAAGGATATAATTTCCTACAATGATTATAACTTATTTCCGCCAATATTTTATGCCAACATTTTGACCTAGTTGCCTGAATGTTTTATATTTTACAACCTTCCCCCAAAAAAGTTTTGATATTACGTTTACATGAAACGTGTCATTCACTTAGCGTCAACTCAAGTTGTTGACGCAATTGTGGATTTATGGTCGACTTCAGTTGAATATTGATGGAGCTTTCATGTTGCTTGATAATGGAATCTTGTTACGTTACTTACAATAAAATGGAACCGCGTGTTTAATACAACATTCTGGAAAGTAGGAGTCAGAGATCCAAAATAATGTGGGTCCCTGCTGGCCGGCAATGCATCAGTGATGCCTTTGTTGTTACCCATGTCCATGTTTGTCGGATATTACTTATACTTATAGGAAAAGTATAAATCATTGTTGAATCGAGATGTGTTTGAACTTTTAGAAATAAGGTTAAATATTTGTCACCACTTATACTATGAAAAATGTCGTGAAGTTTAATAAGCCTGAAGCAAAGAGTAATGGCCTACTATTAGGACACGGGTTTCTCCTTTTAACTTTTTCTACTCTCTGTATTAAGTACACTCCCTAGAGGTAATGAATTCATTATATTCTCAAGACTGAGAAATTGTTGATACTTAATGATCCGTACGCGTCAAATCAACTACAAATTTGACAAGTCAGACTACAAATTTGACAAGCCACACTACAAATTTGACAAGTACCTACACTTGAACGTGTATGGCCTCCATTAGAGCAATATGCCGTTATGCATTTATTCCCTTATATTAGAGGTATGGATTGTTATCTATATGGAGACTTGTACTGCTGAATATTAGTCCTTTTTGTTTGTCTATCTATCACCAATACTGAATAGAATTATATTATGCAGTTGTTTAAATATTTTGGGGGTATAATCTTAAAACTTCAAAAACCAATTCATTCAAGTATAAAATAGCAAGTATTAAGTTTACCCAATATCTGAAAAATAATTTCTATTTAAGTATAAAAAACAATTCTCAAATTATGGAATACTATGTATGCACACGAATATCGTCCTCTAATCATTCTTCAGACATACTCGTACCAGAGGGTACAATGGATTCGGCCCTAAGGACCAAATGGTATTCATATTTGATCCAACTACGCTTGTTCAGTGAAGCTTACGTAATATCTTACATTTATGGTGACACTTTTGTGTCTGAGAAAAAATACGGAATTGTGTTTTTGCGAAAATAGCACACATTTTCTCTACTCCTTTGACGAAGCTCACTACTGACTATATTTGACGACCCCTTCTATTTTTAGTTGAGTACGTACTCCTAGATCTACAAGTAGTACCCTCAAGAAACTGGGTTTGTGTACAAAGACTGAATCAAGTATGGGTCTTATAGACTCGAAATCTAATTATTATGTTATGAAGTTGCCAAAATAATAAATATCAATAAGATGAGTGTATAGCGTTTTTAAAATTGCATAGCGTGTTTATTTTAAACGGAACATAATTTTTTGATACTTCGGGGTCACCAATGTTTGTATGGTATATGTATATATGTATATGGTATATTGTAGTTTTATTGCAATAAAATTAGAGATGTAAGATTTACCAATACTGTAGACTTTAATGGTTGAGTGAGAGTTGAGAATGTTAGTAAATATAAACAATTTAACATCCACAAATGTAGGGTCACTACTATTATATCCATGTTTATAAGCATCTTACGAATATGTAGAACGCGTTTCTGCTTTTAGTCATTAAGATCTATGATTAGAGTCTTACTGTCACACCCAGAATCACTTAAGGTTACTCAAATCGCTCCTTACGTGAGCCCGTCCTCGGTCGTAAGACATTGATCTTATGGTACAATGTATTATATTATGTATATTAGAAATTGTGCTTATTACAATGTATAATAAGTATATTCCTCCTTTAGTCTTTGCATTGATTAATTATCGGTGAGTTGTGCGTGCTACACGCACATTTTAATTATTTCTATTACAAAAGCTTAGGGCTACGTTGGATTTGCGGCAAATAAGGCGGCTAAGTGCGGCTTTAGCGAGCAGAGAATGTTAAATTGCCTACGGATCATTAAATTAGGAATAATATTAGTGTTTTTGAGCAGTATTTCTTAGCAGTAGTTTAGAAAATCTCAGAATTATATAATGGTGTGTAAGTTTGATTTATATTTCTCAATTTTTTTTGTCATATATTAAGAAAACTCATTATTGGTTTTCAAAGCTTTTAAGTAAGTCTCACTTTGCGATTGAAAATGGTAATCTTATTTTATGAAAAGCTCGTTAACGAATAACTTTAGTTACAACACAGTCACTAAATCATACTCAATTAGTCGTAAGCAAATTATATAACGATACTTTCCAACATAAAAGCGTTAAGAAATTCTACAGAGACCAAAAGTGCCCATTTTCTCACGAACCCTCGTCTTGTATTTGGTTTGTGCGGTTATCGTCAAACCTTCAGAATTTACTTCACGTTATAATTCTTAATTAAATTTCTCTTCACAAAATGTTTGTATTACATTCCATTTACATTAACGAAGTCGTTTCACTGGATGTTGACACCATTACATTTGACGTTGAAATGGGTCAAAATTACCATAGTACTTAAAAGGATAAATTGGGTGTTTTCTGAATAGCCTCAGAATGTTTTTCTTAAGGTTAAGGTTTTACGCCCCAACTCAGAGTCACTAAAGTTTACTTAAATCTCTCCGTAGTACAGAATTTGTATGGTGATTTTTTACTAAGGAGCGATTAAAGTAACCGTTAGTAACTCTGAGTTGGGGCGTCAGTCTAATCCATTTTAAATTTTCCGTTCTGTGGGTCTCATTTAAGCTTGCCTCAACATTTATTCCTCTTATTAATCCCTGCTTACTTATATTAGTTATTGCTTAATTATATTATTGTTAATCCGTTACTTTTGTGGCTCGTTAATTATTTTGTGTCAATTTTGTTTTTAATGAGTTGATGTTCAACTATATGTCACTGATTCTTATAACTTTTCCCAAAACATTCGCATGCATTACATGATCATTAATCATAAAGTAATGGTAACATAAAAATAAATCAAAAACAAAAGCGTAACATTGAAACCCACTGATGTAACAGTCTAAATATTATAACTCATGATTGATGAGTCAATATCGTGGACGGTTGCTACAATTTCCCAAAACTTGTTATTACGATATACTGAGTGTTTTATAATTTGCGACTCTGATACAAATTATCTCCCCCATTAACCGAAGCGATGAAATTGGCTACACAGGGTTTTGCTCTGAAATTAAATTTGGGTACGAGACCAAAATAACATAAGACAAGATCGGAAAATTGCTGATTCGCCCAAAAGTCGTACAAAATTGTGTTGCTTTTCAATATAACTCAAATATTTTTACAAGTAGATTCAGAGAAATTTGGATGACTCTAAGCGAATAGGTTCTGGTTTTCAGACCGAGGTAGATTTTAATTATGATCTCGGGTTAAATAATAATATAATAATAATAAAAAATAAACGCTTATACACTCACACCCCCGCAGTAGGTTTATACCTGTGTCGCGGGTGGCATGGACGATACATATAACACATCACAATAACATCCATGACCCGAGTACGAATATTTCTTATATCTGCCACATAAACATCTGCCCCGGCCGGGAATCGAACCCGGGACCCCTCGCTTCGCAGGCAGGGTCGCTACCAACTAGGCTACAGGGTCGTCGTAAATTATTTGTTCTCGGTTTATTTGTTAATTTCATTTGTGTGTTCTTGTCCTTGTGTGTTGTCCATGGCATCTGCGACGCAGGGAATTGTAGTGTGGGCTATGCATGTGAAGCATTTGTATATTATTTATTTACTTACATGTTCAATATTATTATATTAAGGATCCACTTGGTTGGACTGCGCTGTATTAACCAGTTGAATCCCTCTGATACTTACCATCAGGTAACTATGGTGTATAAGTATTTTTCTAATGTGAGTACTTATTTGAGACTTTTAGGAGTAAGGAATAAATAAAAAAAAATGCTGTTTTAATTATAGTGAGTGTACATAAATATAAATGTGAAACATACTGATTAAAAACGTTTTTAATAATAAAACTGCAAAAAATCCTGACAATAAAGATATAATCATGTATTTTCAAAAGAAGGGAAAGAAATCCGCATTACCTACAAGGGTATTGAGGTGACCTTACGAAATCTTGTTACAACAGCCTTGGGGCCCCTACAGACCATTCTGTCTCACTCGGCCTTACATCGGCTACTTCCAATAATGATTCGGCACGCTAGCGAACAATACCCAATTATTCGTATAGCTGACTTGCCTCTGGTGACTGCTATTTCAATGGGTCCTCTACATCTCTTCAATTAAGCCAAGTGGAGCTTCCACTTATACAATTACGGTATAACATTTATACAAATTGAGCAGTATTTTGTACTATGTAGGTTTTTTTATACGTATACGAGTACAAATGCTCTCTCGTACATTTTGAGCTTTTTGTATCAGTGAAACCTATATGAATAAATGATTCTGAAGATTGGGATCATCGTAATACACTTGCAATAATAGCAAGTATTTACTAGCATAAAAACTTGTTTTAAAGGTTTTAAGGCCTCCTCAAGAGGAGAGACCCGTGCTCAGTCGTGGGCCATTATGGGTTGAAGCCACGTAAAAATAAATAATCTATATTGCCGAGGTAAAATATGACATAGCATTGACAAACATTATTTGGACAAAGGCGTGTCGCTAGAAGCTTTTTGTTTCAGCTATGGCTTCAGTACATATTGTAAGCAAACATGAAATTGATGCTTTTAGATATCGTAAGAGTTCAAGGTGGCTACAACAGACTTTAGCGACAAATTTATCGCCATCGTTAGCCCGACTTTCAATTTATTCAATTTACAAATATTGTCTAGAATTGAATATTTCTAATACGCACATAGTTTTTGAAAATTAGAGGTCTAGCTCAGGCCCCTGCGTTCGGAAGACCAACATTGATGTTTTACTTCTCCTGTACTTCTCCTGTAGTGTGAAACAAAGAGAAGGTGCCTACATATGTGCGTATGAACCATAAAATATGAAACAAACCTACTTAATTCGCTAAGATACTATTTTGGTCGGAAAATCGTAGGTGACATATTACTATCTTTTGTATTAGGGATGAATATTGACTAGATGATTAAATATATAATATGTAGATGACCGAACTTTGCTCGGTATTTTAATATTGCTTAACAACGCCATCTACTGAATGTAGCTATGTCGTTAAAGTAGTTAATTGCTCCCAATAATAATAGTATAATAACGCCAATAGATGGCAGGAAGAGTCAATGATATTGTAGCAGTTTTCCATTGCCTGAAAACACGGATAAAACGACATTTTCTGAAAATGAATCCTAGCTAGATCGATTTATCGCCCCCGAAACCCTGTGCATACTAAATTTCATGAAAATCGTAGGCGCCGTTTCCGAGATTCCGAGAATATATATACATATTTAGATATATAGGAGAATCGTTCGTTTAAAGATATTAAATAGGTACATTACAGTAGCCGTTGAAGTCAAAAGTCATATCTGTTTTAGTTTCGCTGTAATCGGATAAAAACTCATTTTACAATAATTATCATATTTTACTAATGTTCAGCAAAATAATACGTATTCACTGATAAAACTGAATGTATGAATTAAACGTTTTTACTCACAACATTATCTATTCGACCACAATCTGTTTGGATTCATTTTAATGATACGCAGTTGTGGCATTGCTAGTTCACAAGAATATATTCCAAGTCAAAACAATACTGCACGCCAAAACATGGAAAATAAATTAGCTTAATATTATTAAATTAAAACGGTTTTTTGTTTGGTTTAGCATTCATTAGTAATTTTATGAATTACTCAGATTTTATCCAATAATGATTTTTAAATTTTATTCCATATTTGTTATGAATTAAAAATATTCATAAATGAAAAGTCATAACGTACATTTTCTGTTTCGTTTCGGGTTATCATAACGAATTATCTTTTTTTATTTTTTATTATTAGGAACAAAGCCACAGGTCAAACTTTTCTATTAGTAAACTGATTGAAATCACATTGAAATCAACAAAAACCTCAATTATTAGTTTTCTCAAATACCTATCATGTACATATATTTATAGCAATATTATTAACTCATAATTGATTTCATCATCGGCAACGCATCAGTGATACCTTTGGTGTTGCTGATGTCTATGGGCGACGATAACACTTACCATCAGGTGGATCGTCAGCTCGTTTGCCGCTACTTCTATAAAAAAATCATGATTTTCGTAAAGTAAGTTTTGAACACTTTTTCATTCAATAACGAACTACATTATTTTCTGACGTTCAATATTATTAAGGTTCTAGTAAGAATTTAACGTATTTGCCTCGAAGATTTGATCCTCTTTTATTCCGAGGTAATTACGAATCTCGAACTTCTAATTAATCAAATATTTAATGGATGGACTTAAGTAACTAAGGCCCTTCTTTAGAGCGCACTTGGACTAAAATGAACCTTTTATTCGGAATTTATGCTTGTAGATATTGTCACGCTGAGATTGTGCTGAGCATAAGCTGAGTCAGGGTATCAAAACGAAACGCTTATAAATTAATCGTGTCTATTCGTACGTCCATCTGTCCGTCCATCCATCAGTCTGACCGTCCGTTTGACCATGCTTCTGCGTGCGCTGTATCTCAAAGATCCTTAGTACTAGGCAATTATGTACTAAAAGTACATTAACAATCTGCCTGTAAAACTTCAAATAAAAATTTTGTTGCGATTCGTTTTGCCACTTGTCCGTTGTGATTTGTTTTTCCACTTCTCCGTTGCCATTCGTTTTTCCACTCGTCCGTTGCAATTCGTTTTGCCACTGTCCGTTGTGATTCGTTTGTCCACTTTTTATTATGTCTTCTGCGTACTAGGTCATAATACGAATTATGGTTCCATTTCATGCCTTACATGTATTTTAATTGATAAAGTTACTGCATAATACTATATAATATTTTAAAACGTGGCAAATAACATTAAATCATTACTATTACAGCCTAAGAGTTAAAGTTCTTTATATTTCGTGATATTAGGTTTTATCACCAAGATTTCTGGAATCTTGCGAAGAAAATAATCAAAGTCTGCACCCGTTGGTCTGCATAGCGGAAATAAGCAAAGTGAAATGAGAAAATACCGCGCAAATAATCTTCTCCATATAAGGACATGACGATGAACTTTAACAACCGCTTACCACAGATAGCAATAATGCTGGCTTTTATGCCAAACAGGTTTAATTTCCCTGATCCAGATGTTATGTTCGTCTGAAGAAATGCAATGCCTTGACAGATACCAATATTGTCTTTATATAAATAATAAAGATAAAATTTTGTATTAATCTTTATATTCTACTAAGTTAGTGTGCTTTACCATCCAAGGCTTCATTACTGCTTACCATCATGTGGTTTTGTGGTCAAGCACTAACTTATTCGGTTTAAAAAAAAATAATCATGAGTTGTGACTGTGGGTGGATGCTTTATTGCTTTGATTATTTAAAAAACTATAGAATAAGAAATATGTACTCTTAATTTTGAATTGACACGTACAATGGAGTTCTTGTACTTTATTGCACTTTTCCGAATGACAAAAATTACTTAACATACCTACTTGTAAAGTTACGAGTCTTGTAACTGCAAGCTGAGCACATTTCCGACAGGACGTGTAAGTACAGATTAGCTATATATCAAATAATATTACAATTACCTAAAAAACTTCAATTTTATTTTTACCACCTTTTCGATTTGTAGCAGACGCGTTTGAACGCGGAAGTATGAGTTCGAATTCTGTACGCACCTCTAATTTTCAAAGACTCCATTAATAATTAGGTTATGACAAAGTTATTATATCACTTGCTTCGGTCAAGCAAAATGTTATTATGAAATTGTTACGAAATTTGCACAACTAAAGTTCTTTTAAAAAAATTCTTTGTATGAAATCTGCGCACTTGGCATGGTGGAGTAACGCCTGTATTTCTCATATTGCAAGAATTTCCTCCCAGCAGTGGACATATACATGATGATAATTCAATATATACTTATAATGTCGACTTATCTATACAAAGACTTTTGATTTAAATTTTTTTTGTTATGTACCAAATTTTTTTTGGCCCAAATACCTAAATAAATGGGGCATAAAGCAAATGTAAAATTATAACGACAATCGGTCGAATTTATTTTGCAAAAAAATTTTGAACTTATTTAAAACAAAGGGCTTAATTACTTGTTTTTTGGATCTTTTCAGGTCATTTTCCTATAACAAAAGGTTTTATTCAGCGAATTAGAGTGAATCCTTTAAAGTCCGAATCCCGTGAAAGTAAATGAATATTTCAACGTAGCATCCAAAATATCGTCAACAGTAAGCTGTATACGAATTTAGGGCTTAACTGAATTTGAATTTCCAATACCGCCGGGATAACGGAAGACAGATTCGGGTCAAGTAGCAATTACACGATGTACGCTGTTCTTGTTTGATGATGTTAAGTTTGCCGATCGATGCTGATCAATGTGGATATCCATAGCTCGTGTCATGTTTTCATTGATGTAATTATTTTAGCTTGGCTGAATGATTCCTTTGCGTCCCACTAACTAGCGCCATCTAGCAGTGCAATGTGTAATCTGCGATTTCACACCTCGGTCTATAGAATCCAGGTTGCAAAGGTGAATGTAGTCTACTAAACGAAAACATAAAGATACCTTGGTGCATTGGTGAATGAAGTCTACTAGAAGTAGACTTAAGATACCTGGATGAATTAAATCAGGTAAATAAAGACGACGGAACCAGAATTTTAACTGCGAATGTTCAGATCAGGAATGTAGTTTTTGGCAGATCTGTTTTTACAATTTGAGATTTACGGATTATTGATTTTATTTGAGCCTGTTATAAAAACTTCTTTACAAATTGAATCACGATCAAACACTTTTTACTATCATTACCTAGATATCATGCCATAATAGTATGATATTTTAATAATGCAAAATATACCCATCTTAATCTTTATTAACAGTTTCATATTACAAAAAGAAATCTCTCATTTTCTTTTAAATACAGAGTGCAGACTGAAAGTTTCATAAAATAAAATTTTCCTCTCATTTAAAAGTAACTGAAATGAAAAATGATCACAACGGAAAAGCAATTAAGCAGATGAGGCGAGATTTAATTTATTCTATAGAAAGAAAGAAAGAAAGAAAAAACGTTTATTTCTGTGCCTATAGCTGATTATCACAGCTTCATCTTATGTTTGTAGATTAAATTTTTACTGCCGGAGGTTAGTAAAGAATTTAATAGAGTAATTGAATGTTGGAGTTTTATTGCAACTTGTAGATTTCGTGGTATTAAATAATTCTGGACAGGATTTAGCGCTATAATGCAAACTGACGTAGGTAGAAGCAGTCTTCTATAAAATAAGGATTCGAGGAAAATGTTTTAATTTGTTCATATTCTATTTCAAAAATTGATAACACCAAACTCGTTAATAATTATAAAAAAATCGGTTTAGAACTATAGGAGGAAAAGGGGATTAGCAAAGACTAGATGACCGTGCATGGGGAACGTGCACCATAGTCTCCATGTTCCGAACTTCTTTATATGCGAGGGTCGTAGACAATTTCGATAGCGTGATTTAGGTTGGACGTGACGTCACTGTGTGATGATTATGCCTAATACCTACCTACCACCCTTTTGTAAGAGTCAGTCGCCGAACGACTAGTCATGTCCGGCTTGGGGCTGGAGGACCAATTCTTTCTTTCTTTTTTTTCTCACCTTCTCGACTGGCAACACAACGGTGATGTCTTGATGTCTTTGGCGTTGCTGATGACCATAGGCGACGATAGACACCTACCATCATATGGATCATCAGCTAGTAGGCTGGTTATTTTCATAAAAAAAAAACAATATATATTTTAATTTACCTCTTTATTTGACGACCCGTGTGGCGCAATGGTTACCATGCCGGATCGCCGCACCGAGGGTCCTGGGTTCGATTCCCAGCGAGGCAGAAAGAATGATGAGTTTTAATTTCTGTTCTCGGTCTGGGTGTGAATGTCCTTGTCTAGTGTGTTGTCCATGATGGCACACACGACACAGGGAATCCTAGTGTGGGGCTATGAGTGCGAAGCGTTATTATTATTATTATTTCTGTTGTTGCAGGCGGATTGTTGGTATGTGACGCAGCGAGGCAAGCGGCATGCAGGCCGCACTAGCGTTCGCGGCGCTGCTGGCGCTCGCGTCCGGCTCCGCTGAGCCCGACGCGTCCGACGCCACCACTACTCCTGCTTTCGGTAATTAATTCTATCCTTGTCATCCGTTACTGAGGTGAGAGAGAGCTAAGGTTTGGAGGTAATAGTGAAGTGGCTCAGCTCGGAATTTTGGTGCCACCGCTGCTTCTGCCTTCGGTAATTAGTTCTATCCTTGTCACACATTACTTAGGTTAGAGAGAGATGAGATACAGTGGATGTAATGAAATGGTTCAGCTTGTCGCGATCTTGCACTCGCGGCCGGCTCCACCGAGCCCGACGCATCCGACGCCACCACTGGAATTGCCTTCGGTAATTAGTTCTATCCTGAGCTGAGATGTCATGTGGAGGTAACAGTGAAGTGGCTCAGCTCCTTGGCATGTTGGCGCCACCGCTGCTTCTGCCGTCGGTAATTAGTTCTGTCCTTATCACACGTTACTAAAATTAGAGAGCTGAGATGTGTGGGTGACCATGACTTTCTAAGCCAGCCATGCTAGCTTCCCGCTTGCTTGAGTATGGCGTGGGTGACGTTGGCCACTTACTATGAAATGGTTAGTTTCTTAGTTAATGGCGAATAATATCATATTTATAAATGCTTATGGTGGATCGTTCATATTTTGAAACCATTTAGATTACTGTTCAGCATCTACTCCTTATACTCATTGTGTATGATAGTGACAACGAAACGTATGGTGCGCCCAAATCGCGTACGCGCTGCACGCGCGCAGCTCCTGCGCCACTCGCGGACGAAACGCGTACAAAATGTACGGAGGGTAGCTTGCGCGCGATCGGCGCGCGGACGGCGCGTGAGTATGAAACGCACGTACGCAGGTAGCACTCGGCTCACGCGCGTCGCTTGCGTGGCGCATTCGCCAGATCTGGACGCACCCTAATAAATTTGTAGATTCCTTCTTCTATTCCTAAATTTTCTTAAAGAAAGATGAAGTCAAATTGGTCATTCCGTAACTGGAAGTTACGTTGCTTGTATTATGACAATATCAAAAGTATCGTTCTAACCTCGATCTTGAACAAAGTTTTATCATCATAAAGGCATCAACGCAGTATAATAAAGAAACTACAAATGACGCAAGTTGAGAACTTAGATAATCTCCACTAAGATTAAATTCAATGTGATGTTAAGAGCCACTCGAACTAATCAAGATGAACATTAACATGGTATCTTGTAGTAAGTGATGTTAGTAATTAACACTTTAGTAATGTAACTAAGATAGAGGTAAAACTTTAAGACGACTGTATCGTGTGGAAATAAATAGTTTTACTGAAATTGGTGAATTGGTATTTTCATTGTTTGTTTAAGCATGCATGTAGGTAAACACCTACTGAGTGGTTACTGCAACGCATAGAATATTCATTATGTCAATATTCATATTAAAGATGTCCAATATCCATCTGTAACCTGTGGTTGGTTCAATGTCTTGTCGATTCCATCGACGGTATCCATCTGTAACAGCCGAAGGCTTACGGTGGTGTTGCAACTCTGTAGCGTTATTTATTTTATTTTAAATATATTTCTTATAGTGAGATCTATAATTTTACTTTGCTGAGACAGCATTAAAATATACTATACTAGATGACCGACGAAACGGCTATGATTAACGTTGATTTAAGAAAATTACTTTTGTTCGGATAATTTTAAATCTGAGCAAAACATAAGAACGACTTAAAGATACCCTGGAACCTGTGTACAAAGTTGTTGACTGTCAATCAATAACAGACGTTTTATTAACCGATTTCAAAAGACCGGGAAAGTGCTTGTCAGGCCACGAGCAATGTAGGGTTCCGAAGTAGTAAGTTTATCGACTATTACTCAGCTAACATATTCGTGATAGTTTTCCTTGTAAATTCATCATAACCTATTTTTAAGAATTTTTTCTGTTGTCCAACTCCAACCATTTAGCCGGCAGGGGGGGAGGTCACTTGACTTTAACCAAAATTAGCACTTTAAAGCCAAATATTTCGCAAACGGACCCTTAATTCCAAAAATAATCCTAAAAGACCCGTAATATTTTTAAAAGACCTTTTCAACGATACCCCACACTGTAGGGTACGCGACGAATAAAACATTCTTTCTTTGCAGTTAGTTATTTTTTTGTTAAAAGTTATTGAACATGATGAGTCATCATCGGTGTTTATTTTCTGTCCAGACCCTTCAAAACGTGGTAAAATGATGCACGGTGACCACTGCTCCACTGTGTGGGACTGCGGGTTCCCGGACTCCGTCTGCGACGACACGCTGAAGATCTGCCGCTGCCATCCAGAGATGACTGTCACTAACCATGTGGATAAGTGTGGAAAACGTGAGTATTTCTTTTTCATTATTAACTTATTTTTGACGTCCCTAACACCCATATCTGTTCCGTGTGACAGATATACCTATAATTTGTATTCGGGTAGTGATGTGTTGTTTTGTCACACGCAACATGGAATCGTACTGCGGGGGTATGAGGGTATTTTCTTGTATAATTTCCTCTCTGTGCCTTTTGGTACTGCTGCTGTCCATAGGTGATGGTGATCACTTACCATCGGGTGCCAAGCCTGGTCGTTTGAAATCTATTGCATTAATAGATAGGTAACATCCGATATAGTGTGTCTGTATCTATGTGTGTGTATTATCTGTGTCGCGAGTGGCATGGACTACACATATCACACATCACAATCACACCCATGACCTGAGTACAAATATTTTTCTGTCACATAAATATCTGCGAAAAAATCGAACATGGGATCCCTCGCTTCGCAGGCAGGATCGCTACCAACTAAGTTACAGGGTCGTCTAGTAAAGTTAAAATAAGAAACAAAATGTTCCTTCAATGTACCAGGCATGAGAATACCGTAAAATCTTCTAAACCTTTTGTGAGGCGTATGAAGACAGCCGTTTGAAAGTTATGAATAGGGCGAGACCAATATGATCTGAACGGATCAATATTATGTAACTTTGCTCCTATCTCGGGCTACATAGCAGTCGTTAAGCTATGACGAAGTGCTTTAGACGAAATCTTCTAATAGTTGACTTGGGCACTAATCTCTCCACCAGTCCGCTATGGTCCAACCGGTAGAGTATTCTCTAGGCGTCTTCAGTTGTGGTTAGACTCAGAAATGGGTCATTAATCGGTTTAAAACATTTACAATGCTCTTTATAAAGACCGATAAATAATACGTCGGTCATGCATCTCATTCATGGTTATCAGAACTATCAGAATAGTACTATACACATAATAGCTAAATATTAAATGATTGTTTTTCGTATGTTTTCCAATTTGTTATTATTTTATAATATTAAGTTAGACGACCCTGTAGCCTAGTTGGTAGCGACCCTACCTGCGAAGCGAGGGGTCTCGGGTTCGATTCCCGGCCGGGGCAGATATTTATGTGACAGAAGAAGATAAATATTTGTATTCGGGTCATGGGTGTGATTGTGATGTGTTATGTCGTCCATGCCACCCGCGACACAGGTAATAACCTACTGCGGGGGTATGCCTGTGTTAGCGTTTTTTTAAGTATCTCGAACAGATTTCTTTTTATTTTTTAATAGACAATGAAGTGTACTCCCGGTTCTTGTTGCTTTGTAGTGGTTGAGGCAATAACGAATAGTCTCTTTAATCGTTCTCTAAATTCCCAGTTATTATCTCCAGATAAAAGGGTTACACATAGCCCTTGGCGTGACAAAATTTTATAGATTATATGGTGCCATCTGGCTTCGAAACATAGGTAAGGAAAAATAGAAAAGGCCTCTTACGTCCCAACTCACAGTCACTAATGGTTACTTTAATCGCTCCTTAGTAAAGAATCGCCATACAAATTCTGTACTAAGTTGCTTAGTACAGAATTTGTATGGCGATTTCAGTAACCATTAGTGACTCTGAGTTGGGGCGTTAGGAATAGTAATCTTACCACTTTTCAAGGTACAACCATAAAAATATTCTGAACAATAATGTCAAAATATTTTAATAGCCCAAATAATCAAATATTCAGTTCTATTATATCAGGGTGTCTTGGGAAATCTCCTTGGCTTAGCATCTGTATGCTAGCAACGCCTTTGAAAATGTTTTAAGAAAGCTTAAATTGTATAGTATCATCTTTACATGAAAATGGCATTCATATTTCACATTTAAGGCCGTGTTGAGTGAGTAAATTCAATTCATTCAATGAAAAGGAATAAGACTAACATATTATTTACAAAAATTGTTTATGAAGGGAGCTTATAAACAAAATATTATTTTTTTACTTTAGAAACACGTAAATGGATATATGTACATACATATCGAGATTTCTTTAGTTTTTAGGGTTACGTACGAAAAAACGAAAAACGGAACCCTTATAGGATCACTCGTGCGTCTGGGCGACCGCCGTTGAAAAAAATACAGAGAATAGTTCTTTACTTAAATATTACAGAATAACCTATAACAAGTCTATGGTATTAAAAAAACGGCAAAAACAAATAAAATAGAAAAATAACGGTAAATACATTATCAACGTACGGAACTCTCTCCAAGCGAGTTTAACTCGCACTTGTCAAGTTTATTTCTTCTTCTCAGCCAGGAGTGACGACGACAACTCAATTTATATTAAATACCGCTCTGCCCGCGAGTTTGCCCGCGTTTTCCGGATTAATAAGTAGGTACTCTATGTATATACATATATCCTATTCATATCATGTCATAGTCTACCTGTGTGCTAAATTTCATGAAAATCTGTTCAGTAGTTTTGCGTGAAAGAGATCACAACTTTTAAATTTATAATATTAATAGGATTATCATGCTCATTCATTTGATCCTAGAAATTATATATATTTTACATATATGAAGCAAAAGGGGTATTCCATTTCGTTATTGCTATTATTATATCTTCATGGGGTTCGCCTGGATAGCTACCACCCTTGAGCATGTGTCAGCCGCCAAACGACTCGTCGTGTTCCGGCTGGGGGCTTCAGAGCTAGTTCTTTCTTTCTTTTTCTTCTCCCTTTCTTGGCCAGCAACGCATTAGTAATGCCTTTGGTGTTGCTGATGCCCATGGGCGACGATAGCTTTTTACCATCAGGTTGATCGTCAGCTTGTTTGCTGGTTATTTCCATAAAAATATCTATGGTATTGATTATTCAATAATATTCCTTTTACTTTGCACCATGATATATTTTCAGTTCTCCTAACGTTCATATCAATAACAATCTGTACTACTTCGTGATCAGTAATCGAATCCCATAGAATGTTCCACACGTATTGTTCTGAATAGATTGACACATTCCTTATTCTAAATATTTAGTTTTTCTTCATGACTTCTTGTATGACAGCATCTGCATCGGCCGATCGTTGTAGAACCAAAGAGATCGCCGACATAATTATAATGTCAATTAAAGTCATAGGAAAAATGTTGTGTTTCAATTGAACACACAAACAAACACGCATATTTTCATAATCTGGCACACGAAAACCAAAATGTAAGGAAACAAATTAGCATATTTTTAATCTGTTTAATGAATGTAGTTTGTCGCACGTCATTGTTTTTGGATTCCACGAAGCTTTTATGTTTGGCTGTGAATGTAAAATTAATTTTTAAGTTCTTTATAGACCGCAAAATCGTGTGCCTGGGAAATAAAAAAAGTTTTGTGTTGATTAATTTTTGAACTACAATAAAATAAATATAAATTCCGATTATGACGATTTCTTGCAAAGTCGTCAAGTTTAAAAATGGACGCGGGGAATTAAATTATTGGTATAAATGAACATTTCCACTTCAATGTTGTATTGAATACATAGAAATAAATATTTACATTTACGGGTCGTGACCTAGACGATCTTTCGGTCGGCCTGGCAGGCCTTAGTTATCGTTTGAGGAGCAGATTGAGTCTTGATAATGTATACTTACAGTGGTTTGTGAAGAGATTATACCTAGATAATATTGTGACTCCACTATACTAATGTGTAGATAGAAATGATGATGTGCCTCACGATGAATAGGTAACTGTTGAATGGATTGTAGAAAATGATATCAAATATTATTTTAGTTTAGTGTACCTTCCTAGTGTCGGATACATTTATAAAATTTGTGAAATAAAATATCACTTAATGTCGTTAAGTGATATTTTATTTCTTACCTACCTAGGATATCGAAAGTAATCTATTAAGCGGGCGGTGTTGGTTTTTATAGTATATCCATAGACATAATTATAGTACATCATATGACTATCACTCGTGATTTTATTGTGGTCTGCGCGTCATTTATGATGGTAATAAATTTTCTGTACGTAACAACTGATTTATCGCTAGTGATATCGGAAAAATAGTCAATGCAATTTTGTCAAGTATTATCCTAACTTTTGCGAAAATTTTATCATAATATTTTTTTATGCGTAAAACGGCTGTAATTATCCGTTTTACGGCCACTGATATTATAAATGTTCACGGCATGTTATTACCCCAAGATAATCTGTTTAAAATTTGACTCCTTTTTGCAGAATAACCAATACTTATTTCAAAGTGTAAAAGGAAATAAAAAAATATTTTTTTTTAAGTTGAAATAATAATTATTATAATATTTTATTTAACTTTCTTTATTCATTAGTTTGTTAGCATGTAATATGTTTGGGTACCTTTAGGTATTATTATGTACCTATTACATATGTGGTACGGGTCAAATCTTGCAAGTTGAATTAGAACTGTTTCCTATCATCCTACGCAGTTGAAATTTTACATATTGCTGTAATCCATTTGAATGATACTGGTGATCTGATATTACGATCAGGGTTGGCTTGAAACCATGGAACTCCTCAGCGGCCAACTACAAACACAACATTTTAAAAGCTTAATTTCAGAGTTTTTTTTTTGTATATTTTTTACAGTCAGAATAAATGAAAATACAAAATAAATGAAGTTTACCGCAATTTACTGTTTGATCAAGATTATGATGTTCAAATATTTATTAAGTCTGGATTCCGTTGACATGGCACATAATAGGATTGCTAACTGCACTGCAATAGCTATGACAGTCATTGACCTCACCTATTATTGTCACGTTGCATATCTTTTAATAGTCGATACACTTAATAGTGGTAAGGATTAATCTTTGTCTATGTTTTTATCGACAACCGAGCAGACGATTCACCTGATGGCTCTTTATGTACATACCTATATTATGTTTTGGTGTACAAACAATAAAGTGTTTAATAAATACCTAATAAATAAAATGTTAAATTGGTAAGCGGCCATCGTCGCCCATGGACATTAGTTTATCAGTAACAAGTATAAGAGGGAATTGGGATCAAATCGCATGAGGAACGACCCCAACACTGCCCAACTACTTTAAAAATATTTCGCAGTGGAATTCTTAAATAGTTGTAACTCGCCAATGAGCAAAACACCGCATTACTATTCCCTGTATAAATACACGTTTTATTTTGCCTTCGTTCTTTTAATGCTCTTCTATATAGTATTAAATAGTAAGTAATAATAAATAATAATAATAACGCTAACACACTCATACCCCCGCAGTAGGTTATTGTGTCCCTGTACCTGTATCGCAGGTGGCATGGACGACACATATAACGCATCACAATGACACCTAAGACACATAAATCTGCCCCAGCCACGAATCGAACCCGGAACCCCTCGCTTCGCAGGCAGGGTCGCAACTAGGCTACAGGTTAGATAGTAAGTGATTGGATGATCGCAAAAATATTTATAGTCTTGCTCATTTAAGTACCAGGAAAGCAGTTTCGTCCTTCGATATTAATTTATATAGCCATCGTAAATTGGTCTTTGTGCCTTCGTGGCTTCATTGCTGAATATTCTCTGATCTGAGTAGATAATAAATTTGCAAAAGGTCACTTCACATTGATATTTTTAAATGTTTATAAGCCTTTGTAATCCATAAAAAAAATTGTACCTCTTTTCCCTGTAAGCTTTAACGGTACTAAAGCTTAGACTACTACTTGTGTGCATTCTTAAACATTAACATAAACTTAAACATTTGTACATATCGCTCACGTAGTAATATAATGGCACATCTGCAAAAAATGCGAAATTGAGTTCATATGGTATACGTGTTTAAAAGTGCATAATCTACATAGTGGTAAATGTGTATTAACGTCTATACTAGTAACCACACCCATATAATCTGTAAAAAACGTAAAAAGAACCCATAAATTAATTTTAAACATTTTTATAAAATTTTTGATTCTCGTGTCTGTAAAATATAACAAATGTAGATGTGCCGTTGTATTACCTACTGGGTGAGCGGTATGTACAAAACCTATAATCTGAGTGCAAACCTATATAAAAGATTCTTTAATCTCAGTTTAAAGGTATACAATACAGTTCAATAGAACGCACAGCAAACGCTAGTCAATTTATACTTAGCACTGACGTCAATAATACAAAAGCGTCAAGATGAATATAGATCAAATCTCATATTCACTTCATCAAAAGACAATGGATATATCGCGGTCTATTTTCTGTAGTATCTGTGGTTCATTCGGCGTGTTATAAAATGCCACTTCTATTAAAGCGTTGTTAATAAACCAGCCGACTCGTAAAATTCCTCGCTAATGACCAGATAATAATAAAATTATAGGTAGTGTAGTGTGAAGTCAAGGACCTACAAAAAAGACGGACGTAATCCCAACAACAAATTCAGTGAAGCACCCATAGTAATACCAACTCTCTATTCGTACAAGTACACACACATTGATACCATATTGCTTCAATCGCGAATTAAAAATTATGCACACATGGTAAGCGAGCGGCCATTGCTATGCTTCACTCTCGATTAGACGACGTTACGTCCGTCTTTTTTTCAGGTCCGTGAGTGAAGTGTAAAAAACTTGTTAAAATAAAACAAACATTTAATTTTATTACTACATCAGTGCAAAATGTCTCCAAATCAGTTCAGCCGTTTCTAAGTTACAGGAACAATCACACAGACAAGCGGACAAAAATTTTGGGATCTACTGCGTTAATTTTATATCCCGTAATAGTTTTTCTCAAATTTCTTCCATTCTCCTAATGTAAATCAGCATTAAGTAAAGTCTCTGTAAAATAAAACTTTGACAAATTGAATTAAAGTTGAAATTAGACTGCAGAGGGTGAGATCTGTAAAGCGTACTTAGACTTTGCTCACACAACAGTAGATGACTAACGCTTTGTTAAAGGAAAAAATTAAAAAGTCATACAAAATTGGTTTGGCACCATTATTTTTAACCGACTTCAAAAAAAGGAGGAGGTGCTCAATTCGACTGTATTTTTTTTATGTTTGTTACCTCAGAACTTTGGGCTGGGCGAACCGATTTTGATGATTCTTTTTTTAATCGAAAGCTGGTGGCTGTCATGTGGTCCCATATAAATTTTATTGAGATCTGACAATGGCATCCATGATAAAACCATATAAGTCTTAAATTTGTATTAAGTAAGCGCGACAAATGGACGAATAACTCAATATCACGCCAACCGATTTCGATGATTCTTTTTTTAATCGAAAGCAGGTGCTTGTCACATAAATTTGAACGAGATCTGACAAGTCGTTTTTGAGTAATTTTGAAGTCGGTTATTTTTTGTTAGTAAAATTTAGATTAGAATTAAAATTAAAGTTTAGATGTTCGGATAATTAAAAGTATGAGAAAACCATTAAGCACGGTTTATCGATTTCACCCTGAGAGTCTGTTTCGTACTTCCAACACACGATTTGACTTCTTCGTTTTGAGTCAGCACCTCACTTAAACCTGTAGTTAATCATTACTCACAAGTATATTATTTGCATAACATGTAGTTTTAACACGCTACTTACTTAGTCATCGCATGTTATTTATTCATTAATGAAATGTGAAATTTTCTAAGAAATTGAAAACAGCTGGCCTAAAGCTTAGCTTCTTTTGTAAGCCAAATTACTTTATGTGTATTTTGATTTATAACAAGACTAAAGCCCCAACTCAGAGTCATTAACGGTTACTTAATCGCTCCTTAGTACAGAATTTGTATGGTGATTCATTTATTTAATTTTATGTGTATTGTGACTTATAAGAAGACTAACGCCCTAACTCAGAGTTACTAACGGTTACTTAAATCGCTTCTTAGTACAGATTTTTATGGTGATTCTTTTATTTCAATTAATGTGTATTGTGACTTATAAGAAGACTAACGCCCTAACTCAAAGTTAGGAACGGTTACTTAAATCGCTCCTTAGAACATAATTTGTATGGTGATTATTTTATTTAATTTTATGTGTATTGTGTATTTTATGTGTATTTTTATGTGTATCCAAGGAACATTTTATTTCCTTATACTGGATTATACTATCCCTTTGTATCTTTTGTAAATGCGAGCGTAATAAAATACGAGTCTCAAGAGAAACCCGAATCGTACTTCGTAAATAACGAGAAAGGAAAGGAAGTAACGAGAATATTTTTTGTATGCAACAATTTCATCTATTTTAAATAGTTTCATTGATATTTCATATTTGGCTGTAAGAGCGTTTTTGTTGCTTTAAGAAAAATAAATAGTTACCATTCTTATTTTAAAACTAGCTTCTACCCGCGACTTCGTCCGCGAGAATTTAGAATTTGATCTTGATCCTACTAAAATTTTGATGTTTTTGATGTTAGGTATAGATGTTTGGATGTTTGTGAATGAAACTTACTGTATCCTGCTTTTCATCCCTAAGAATGGATATCATTGATGTTGAAAACATGCTTATTATTTCGCGTTCTAGCAAGTTGCTAATGATTCAAAAAAAAATCATAGGGCATGTCGTGAGGAATAAGTAAGTTCAGCGGCAGACTAACTTAAGAGCTGCCTAAACAGGCATATCATCGACACCAGCAACATGCTCATTATTTGGCGTTCCAGCGAGCTGCTGAGGGGTCATAAGAATGAAAGGGAACGTCGTGAGGAATAATTTCAGCCAGCTTGAGAGCTGTTACGCCGGAACAGGAAGGTAAACGACGTTAGCAACATGCTCATGAAACTGAATGACAGAGACGGGCTGTTGCTAGAGTATGATGCGAGTCACAACTCGCGAGTCTCAATAGCCACAAGCTTCTAAAAAGGGACAAAATTAAAACAGCGTGTAAATTTTGCGAGGCACAGAAAATAAAAGAACAACTATTATTCTGGAGGAAAACTATAAAGTTATTCCGCAATTAGAACAACCAGCAGGACCATTAATAGAATTATGTTTACAAAAACGTAACACAAACGAACCATAGCATTCTTTAAATAACATGGTATATTTAAAAAGTAGTTATTAATGGAATAAAGTCACCTGGAGTGCACATGACCATGGGTGTGCCCCAAGGATCAATATTAGGACAACTGCTATTTTTAATATATATCAATGATCTTCCTTATTTCACTAAGCACATGTTTGAAACGGTATTGTTTGCTGACGATACATCTTTAATTTTTAAGTATGCCAAATTAAGTCTTTGCTTGGCAATCATCGCAGGTCATCACGGAACATCATCATTATCATACTTAAAGTATGAAAGTATGAAAATATTCATGTACTAAATAGATCCCATAATAAACCAAGACTACATCGCTACTTACATCAAGGTAGGATTGTAGTCAAGCATTAACTTATAATTTTTAAAAAAGTCTATTTTTCTGTGCGTCTGGTTTTGCAGTGTTAATATTACGAACTTGCCGGCGGTTTGCGTCGATCCTATGTAATCGAAAAAGTTAAGCAACAGCGGCCGCAACTTGGGTGGGTGACCGCTAGTGGCAAAATTTTCTTGAGCGTTACCGTGTTTCGGAGGGCACGTAAACCCGTCGGTCCCGGTTGTTATCATAAGATAACAATCATAAGCCATGTCGGAGGCCCTCGGGCGGTTTGAAAACTTCTGACACTCGGGTTGGCCACTAACCCCTCCACCAATCCGCACTGGAGCAGAGTGGTGGAGTATGCTCTAGGACTCCTGAAGAGGAGGGACCCGTGCCCAGTAGTGGGTCTTTAATGAGTTTAAGCCAATATTACGAACAACAAATATTTTTAAAAATTGTTTAGTTATTTCAATTGTTCCGTTGAGGAGTCCCATATTTCGTCTCTAAGACACACCATCATACCTGGCAATGTCAACGATTGATAAAATGATAACGTTATGGACGATGTCAATGCTACAATGATGACAACAGCTAATATATTTAAACACGGTTCAGTTATTCCTTACGATTGAGAAGCTCATACATTATCTCAACAATCCATCATCTCACTATATTGAAGTAGGACCAACTTGAGTAAATTCTCAATACAATAAAAAAAACATGAAAATCGCTTCATAAACAACGAATCTATTCCTATCTAAAAACATTGTATACTAACGGTCTTGTTCATTAAAAACTTATTGAAGGTTTGTAGTTTTCGGTAAATAGCACTGGTAATATATGCATGCACAGCAATAGAAAAATAAAGAAATCTTGACATAAGGCCGATCTTGACAAAAGGCCGACAACACACTCGGATTTTATAAGCGTTATAATTCATCCGACACACTTGAATAATGATTTGCTAAATAGGTTAAAAAATTAATATTTCTTTCTATAAAGTAAATGAAAAAAAATATAGGTAGATATTTACGAATGTTAAAAACCAAATTTGATGATTTTATGCAATTAATTAAACCTGATACGGTATAAATTATAATATTTAAATCACACCTCATACTGAGAGCTAGGAAAAACCTTGATAAGCTACAGTATTTCTTCTACGTAAAATTATTATTTTGTATAGCTCATTGATTAAGAGTTGGGCGCGAGGAACTCTTGACAAACACTGATGTGAAAGCAGCCTTAATTACGCGTAAAAAATGCTGTGTTGGCTTTATTTGATTTTATACGAGATCGATGGCTATTACAGCTTCCAGTGTATGACAAATTATCACAATGTGCCTCATCACTATTTTTTTATGTGTTTGTTAATAAACATATTAAAACAATGAACCATTAATATAATTTAATCACTCAATCAGCTGTTTTGAGTTTTCTAATGTCACTGTGAAGACAAACGTCAAAACTGTTTTCCTATTACCATTTAATTTACTTCTTCTCCCTCGGGAATAGATCAATATCTCGGGATAAAAAGTATCCTATACTTTATTCTAGGTATTAAACTACATACATGCCAATTTTCATCTATATCCGATCAGCCGTTTTTGCGTGATTGTAACACAAACATCCAAACATCCAAACATCCAAACTCACAAACTTTCACATTTATAATATTAGTAGGATATATATTTAAATAAAAACATAACTAGTTTATAAAGTACGAGTAACCACCCTCGCTTTGCTTCGGTTTTCTTGTTTTTTTACACCTTGGGTTACATTAATGGAGTCTTATTAAGGATCCCTAATTTTTTTAAATATAATATAGCCTATGTTACTCGGCGATGGTGTAGCTTCCCAATAGTGAAAGAATTTTTGAAATCGGTTCAGTAGTTTCGGAGCCTATTCAATGCAAACAAAAAATCAAATCTTTCCTCTTTATATATTAGTATAGATATAATATTGTCAAGTTAACCTAGGCTAGTTATCCGGATAGAATTTTTATTATACTTAATTAAAGAAAAAACATTATTTTTATTTTACGGAAAAACAGTTTGTGAAAAAAGAACATTCATGTTAACAAGACGTCATACTGAAATGCCTCGTTTATTATCTGATAATGTACATTCACCAACACTTGTGCCTTTCTCCTTAACAACGTTAATCGCGGTAAAACTAAGCCGTCCTTTGTGAAGTACACTTTGATCCCTCGCTCAGATAATCTCTCTTTGTTCTGAGCCACGGCTGCTCTTCTATTTTATTAAATTAATTTATAATCGCTAACGGAATTAAATGACAGAGAAGTGGCGTAGCAAAAAAATACAGAAAAAATATTAAAACTGATTGTAGTGTAATATTTATTTAAGATACAATTAATATGCATGAGAATTCATTGCTAGTTGTAGATAATGATATTATATATTAATTTTTTTTATATATAGTAATTTATTTTAATTTTTTGTTGTTTGTATATCAAAAAATATAAGCATCATATAGTATAACAAAGAATATACAACACGAAGGGCGGGCTTATTGCTACATAGCAATTTCTTCAAGGTAACCCAAAATTAAATAAAAAATACAAAGACAAGTAGAAAGGGTTAAGGTATACTCACCATAACACAGGAAATAAAACACTCAAACATACTACTTGGGCTGTGAATGTATATCTTATATTTTTTTACATTTCCCTCCTCTATGCATGGACTATGCATAGTACATACATCACTCTAAAAAGATATAAGAAAAGAAAACTACTACAAGAAGAGGTAATGTTTTTTGACTAGGTTTTTAAAAGAAGTATAAGTATTGTTACTGAGCCACGTATTTATAATTTGATTTAGGATAAAACATGCTGATATGACAACATTTTATTGGTTCCAGTGCATACGTTACAAGGTTTAACAACGTGTAATTGTTTTTTAAAAATTGTTTCGTTAGGTCGATTTATGTCTATGTTACATACAAAAACTCATTCATTACATTAATTTGTTAACCAAATAAGTAATGTGGTTAGATTTGAAGGCTGCAGAGTGTGTTTGCAGTTTGTTCTTACTAATAATACAACCGTAACAGCATTGTCTTTAATTTCAGTAAGAAATGTTATAACCTATAATAGTAGTCGTCACCGACGTCACCCCTAACGATCTTTAATTCCAGCAAAATTATAATGACTACAAAGATAAATTATAGGATCAAGTTTTGTCTTGGTCGTGACCTTTTAAATTATTCGACTTTGAAACTCAAACACCTATTAACCTTTGTTAGCTAACAAAGATGTCATGAAATTTAAAGACAGCATTTTACCAACCATTGTAATAAATTTAACGAGCAGCCTTGAAGAAAAATATTTCAAAAGAAAGATACACATCCCACTAATATTATGAATGTGAAAGTTTGTATGGATGTTTGTACTCTTTCACGCAAAAACATATAAATATAAATAAAAAATATATATACTAGCTGACCCGGGAAACTTCGTATCGCCTAACAAACTATTTTTTTCTAAAATAAAAGTAGCCTAAGTTACTCCATGTTATATCAGCTATCTGCCAGTGAAAGTCCCGTTAAATTCGGTCCAGTCATTTCATATATTAGCCGGAATAAACAGACAGACAGACAAAAATTGTAAAAAATGTTGTTTTCGTATATGTACCGTGTATACATCCAAATGCACTTAGTAAAAAGCGGTTATTTTAATAATACAAACAGACACTCCAATTTTATTTATTTGTGTAGATGTATAGATTATGCCGGTAAACGTGGTTAAAACGCTAGTGGATACTATAAAATCGGCCAAAGTCCGAATAGAACGTCTGAATAGAAGAATAGCAGTGACAGCCTAGCGGTTAGAACGTTGGTCTCCCGAACAAAGGGGCCCCAGTTCAAATCCTGGCAAGCACCTCTGATTTTCAAATATTATGTGCGTATTAGAAGTTAATTATCACTTGCTTCGGTGAAGGAAAACATCTTGAGGAAACCTGCACACCGGAGAGTTCTCCATAAAGTTCTCAATGGTGTGTGAAGTCTACCAATCCGCACTAGGCCAGCGTGGTAGACTATGGCCTGTACCCCTCATATTGTGTGAGGAGACCCCGAGCCCAGCAGTGGGACAATTATGGGTTGTTGCTTTGCTTTGTTTTGCTTTTTGCCGAATAGAACACAAAATTATCTTTTCAGAAATAAATAAGAAAGAATATCCCGTCCGTATTCGTCAGGATCAATAGCGTCCTGTAAACGACCAAATTTGTTTGTTCTTTTAATCTTGTAAATCTTTTGGTCTTGTTATGCAACAGTATAGAGAATTTCTGTTGTGTAAAGGAGAGAAAAATACTTCTAAGAGACAATTTTCCTTGACCCAAATACATTTGGCGAAGCATTACTCACAAGATGCAAAAGGAATAAACTATGTGGTTGATGCGTGCATTTAAGAACTGTTCTTATTATCTACTAAGCTGCAATGGCAATAATAATATTATTTTGTAAATTAATAAATAATTTGTGAATATTAATTAATTATTAACTTTAAGTACCTATTTATATTTAATTATGATTTTGTGTTTTTTCCTAGTCTTAAAAAACCTCTTAACGTTAAAGACTACTGAATGCTTAAGAATTGTCGACAGAAAGTAATTTAACAATTTTCGTACTCGTACTGCATAATATGCTATACTTCCATTAGGCAAAATTCCCGATCACGAAAAAAATAGGTTTGATATCTCAGATCTTTAACCTAAACCTAATAATCCAAATGAATACGTAAAAGTTTATCCAAATGTGGTTTTAGACGATAAATTATAAATGTAATAGCTAGTGTAGCTTTACTCTAACAACTTCTCGCTCAACTGTGAAATCAGACGCCGCGGCCGTATCGCTGTGCTTTAAGTTAATTGCACGGAGCAAACAGAGGTTATGTAATTACGTAAATAGTGAGTAGTGGGGATATGCCGGTTCTAACTCAGGAGTTAGAACCGGCAAATCGGGCAAAGTTGACGAGCCTCCATCGGTACAAAAAAAAACCGAGTTTGGTGTCAAATCGTATGTTTTCGACCATGCCCGATCGAATGCGCTGATCCGTTTTTTGCTAACTAGCGTAGAAACAAAGATAGCTTCAGCATTGTATTAGCCCTACTTCGTTATCTAATGACCTCATTGGGTCGTTATCCTGTCCATTCACTAATTACAATGGGCTTATCGCTTCCTCGGCACCGCATTGTACTCGACTTATCTATGACGCAGTGATTTATGCTAATGAGGGACGTTTTTATTACAAACACACCACAACTTTTGTTTATCGTATACATATAATTCGAAATGAAATTGAATCAAATAAATTATTTAATCTTCCATCATTGCAAATGTCTTGTCATCGATTGATTTATTTTGATACCTTTATTGAACATAGTGCAATATTCTCCGTAGAAAGTAGTAAGATCATGTTGGATTCGTTTAGTGTTAAAATTTCACATCCAAGAATTATTTTCAGAGTAAATCCTATTATAAACCTCGAGGTAAGTCGACCATATGAGTCAAAGTACTGACTACAACAATTTACACGAAATGGCTTTTATTATGTTGGATGCGGTGACGGAGTGAAATGTGCCTTTGCAAAGTCTACATTATGCGTTGGATGGAAAGTGAAGATCCAGCTAGGGCTCCCAAAGATCTATTTTTAAGAGAACAAGCCCGCTTGCGACGACAGAGATGAATGCGAAATCAAGGCTCCTTCTACCGTTATCTCAGTGAAGGTGGTCGGACCAATGCATCCGCGACATGTCTCCGAGGCCACTCGTCTCCAATCTTTCAGCGATTATCCTCGTTGAATAGATGAAAAGTCCAAGGAATTGGCGGAGGCCACAAAACGGACAAAACGAAATGTTTCTACTGCAATAGAGGTTGGAAAGACTGGGAGAGCGGTGATGTCCCGTGGGAAGAGCACGCACGTTGATTCGACCGATGCACTTACATTCATTTGGTAAAAGACCGAGATTATGTTCAGAATGTTTTATCAAAAGCTTGTGCTGTGATCCGTGTGCCCAAAGAAAAGAAGAAACTGCCTGCAGCCGCACTTTCAGTATTCGATCATTACAAAATTTTAAAAATACCAAACATTATTTTTGAACTTTATTATTTATTGTTGTTTGTACACCATAAAATAAGTATATTATTATTATAAGAGCACAAGAAAAGAATACAAAACAATGGGTGACCTTATCGCTTTAAAGCGTTGTCACCACAAAAATTCACACGAAATGGTTTTTATTATGTTGGATGCGGTGACGGAGTGAGGTGTGCCTTTGTAAAGTCTACATTATGCGCTGGATAGAAATTAGCAGAGAACAAGCCAGCGAGGGTATTGAAGCGTCAGTAGCCCCAGCTTGCGACGGCAGAGATGAATGCGGAATCAAGGCTCCTTCTACCGGTATCTTAGTGAAGGTGGCTGGACCAATGCATTCGCGATATGCCTCCGAGGCCACTCGTCTCCGATCTTTCAGCGATTGGCCTCGTTGCATAGGTCAAAAGCCCGAGGAATTGTCGGAGGCCGGTTTCTTTTACACCGGGGAGGGGGACAAAACGAAATGTTTCTATTGCGATGGAGGATTGAAAGACTGGGAAAGCGGCGACGTCCCGTGGGAAGAACACGCACGTTGGTTCGATCGATGCGCTTACATTCACGTAGTAAAAGGCCCAGATTATGTTCAGAATGTTTTATCGAAGGCTTGTGGTGTGATCCGTGTGTCCAAAGGAAAAAACGAACTGCCTCTATTCGATCATTGCAAAATATCTAAAATACCTAACATTATTTTTGACCTAAAATAATTACTCCTTTCGAGTAACTTTATTGAAGTTTAATGAAGATAAATATGTAATAATATTTTCTGAAGCGCTCAAAGCACGGCGACTTACATCGAGTTGAGACCGAAGTATGTATTTTATACGAAATGAACACTCAGTTTCTTTAGTGTTACTACAGACTTTATGTGGATTCGTTATTAAGTCTAGGAACTTATAAAAAAAGGCGCATCTGTTTGTTAAAGACATTTAAAAACTGGGTCATTAGATGTGTGAAATACAAATTAGAAACATTGAAGATATAATCGTTTTATTGAATCTAACCTTTCCCCAATACTATACGTAACATATCATATGAGTGTGATAGATCATAGTTGACTTCCAGGTTTTAAAAATAATAAATACTTATTGTAATGTATGTGGGTAGCATACCAAAATAATATAGGTAGTAGTATATTTTCTGTGCTATGGCAGTTCATTAAATACCTACCGTGGAAGCTGCTACCAGTGTTTAACTATAAACATAATGTCCTGTACGATCGTGGCGGCCCTAGGATATCTCACTTATCTTAAAATAATTTTCTGTTGCACTATATAAAAAAATATATACAGTAAAAAAAATAACAATGTTTCGTTTTTTAAAAATTAAGTTGTATCTTTTTATTTTGATACAATAATAATATGCATAGTATAATACCAAACCAATGTTAGCTATCAAAATATATATATTTAAAGTTTTAAAAAATATATTGGATTGAAGAAATATCTAAAAATAATATTGGTTGTAATTTAGAAGATCTAGCTCGGCTTCTTTAGTGAAATTATATGAAAATTATAGTTTGTCAGGCAATATATTTACGATACAAGAATTTTATAAATTAACGAATGATCCGGTGTTTGTAACGAACAATTAACTTAATACTTAAATGTACAATATTTATCCGCTCACTCAGAAAATCGAGGTTACTCTCTGTGCTCAGGATTATGCTCATTACAAAAGCAGTTTCAAGTTTTTTAGTACATATTTTCAGAAAGCAGTTAATCATTTTAAAAGAACAAAAACAGTTTATAACAAGTACAACAAGTTAAGTTTTTATTTGCTGGATATTTTCAAAACTGATGTATGATTTTCATGTCAAAAAAGATTACAAACAAATTGAAATACACAAACAAAAATACATTTTTTTTTTTCAAAACCTAAGTGTGCATAAAAATTTCACGAAAAATTTATACAATATTTATAGCTAATAAGATACCCAGGAATTTTAAACATAATATTAATTTTTACTCAGTCAGATTAAGCTTTATGAATTTTGAAACTTTAACGAAAATACTCAAACAATTTGATGTAAGGATAAAAATGTGTTTTAAAATTTTAAAAACATAATTGTAATATTTAAAATTTACAAAAGGAAAAAAATTAAGTACAACAAAATAGTAACATTCCTTAAAATTGAATTAAAGGAAATTTGTAAAACTCTTCGTTATTTGCTGGATATTTTTAAAAGTCTGATTGCTGATATGAATTTTGAAAGTTTAACAAAAATACTCAAACAGTTTGATGTAATAATAAAAATGTGTTAAAAAGATATGAATTTTGCAACTTTAACGAAAATACTCAAACAGTTTGACGTAATGATAAAAATATGTTTAAAAATTTTAAAAACATAATTGTAATATTTAAAAATTACAAAAGGAAAAAAATAAAGTACAACAAAATGTTACATTGCTTAAAATTTAATTAAAGGAAATTTGTAAAACTGTTCGTTATTTGCTGGATATTTTTAAAAGATTTTGAGGGGATTTGATTTCCATCGATATACAAAATGTATTGATACCATAATTTTCAAAATTGAATGGGTTCTTATTGAGAGTTACGTTGAATGCAGCATTATTAACCAATACGACATATATGCGGAATTATATTATCAAGGTTTTTTCCTTGAACACCTGATGGAATTGTTAAAACTTTAACTTCAGCTCGCGTAATGAGATATTAATTTAGTTGTGGTAGATGCTAAAACTTTTTGGTGTGCAAGTAATACGCTTGGATTGGATCCGTGCTCTACGAACAATCAACGTTTTTTATGACGGTCTCATTCATTTTTCCTGCTGTATCTCCATACCAAAGACCACAAGTTAGATGAGATGACAAATATTTGGTGATTAATACGAAAGAATGCTACTGATACAACAATATTAGCGAGAAAATAATAACATTCCATTATCGATAACATTTTACTTATCGATCAATAATGCTCTCGTCGCTTAGACTTTGGAATGCTGAACTCGTACCATTATGTTTTATGAGTAAGTTAGCTAACTTAACACACATGTCCAATCATTTCAATTTCTTTACTCTCTCTTGCCATGAACTCCCTCTTAACAAAACCCTCATTTTTATGACAGTCTCATTCATTTTTCTGTAAAACTTACTAAGATCCGGTATTCCTTGAAAATAGTTAATACTTTTTAAACTATACAAAGCTTGTATTTCTTCGTTGTACCAAGTTACTTGATTAAAATTTGTATCACATATTTCTTTGCATATTTAATAAATTTTGTAACAAAAATAGATTTCTCGCATCTACTCGGACCGGCGACTATTGCAGTAAATGGACGTGTTAAATGAATCATTGTAACTTGACGTGTGTAACCTAACGTGTGTAAAGTAACTTTATGCTAAATAGGGTTTAGGAAAAGAATAAAACTTTTTGTTTGAATGATAAAAATATATTTAAATATTTACAATACACATGAGTGAAGACAATGAAGACAAAGTAAAAAAAGGCTTAACCATAATTTATAACATTTTTGCATACAATTGACGTATAACTTACAATTCTAATTACAAACAAATATTATTACACATTAAAATTATAATTTTTTTGACATATTTACATACATTGCTTAAAAATGTAGTATATCTTACATTACAAAATCATTAATGTAGACAAGTATATTATACAATACATTGTCCATAAAACTATATTATTATTATTGCAATTAACATAGGTATCGACATCATACATTGGCCCTTAAAAAACAAAATTATAAAACTATATTATTATAAGGAAGTACAAATATTTGATGCATGGAACCATAAAGCAAATGCTTGCACCTCCACTCCACTACAGTGACACATTCTTGTGGTTTTTACACTTTGAAATTGTGTGTGCCTATCACAATTCTTTAAATGATTAAGTTTTAAATCTGATATTATTTTTTCAACTTTAGGACAACCAAAAGTCTCTAAATTAATATTTTTAAAATTAAACTTCGACAACAGAAGTTTTTCTATGCATCCTCCTTTATACGCCCACATGTACTCGCGTCTACTGTCCAGTTTGTCAAGTATATCTAGAAAATCACTATAGGATATATCATCTGCATAATTTTTAACTGCTAACCCATGTATGTAGTTTGTACAAAAATGTATCTGCTTATAATTGTGGTCCATTAAAAATGAGTAAGGCAGTCGGATATGCAACAAAATAACTTTTTGCTTCCACAAATCAAATATTTCTACTTCCTTATAATAATAATTGGATTTAATTCTAAATCCATCGATGTCTATAATATATTTTATGTCCGACATTTTTATATTTTATGTCACCGTTTCACAAATTGTTCACTGACTATTTAAAAAAACATTGACTTTTAGTACTCTATACTTCCAAGTGCACCAATTGACACAAAAATAGCAAGTATGAGCAAGTTGAGCTAAATTGTGCGAGTATCCAGAAACTCCAAATAAAAAACTTAGTATCCAACACACTCTGATAGTACACAACACTTCTAACCACTCTTGATAGGTCACATTTTCATCACCGATTATCAATGCTTTTAGTTCTTTTCAGGTTTGGTGATAATGACATAATCAAATCTCTAGTATCTTCTTCTTCGTTTGAATAGTCATAATAATAATTTTTGAATGTATTTTCTTCAAGAATACTACACGAGTTCTGTAAGAACAAGAAAGCAATCTATGAGTAAAAATTATAAGAAATACAAGAATGAAATTAAATAAAAAATCATTGAAATTCAATAATATTCTACCACTTAAATAATAACTAAAAAACTCACCTCCATTTTAACGTAAAACACTGCACACAGAACACTACACACAGAATAGTTTAGAGACAATAAAGAATAGACGACGACTATGAGTTTTGGAATGCTGAACTTGACGTACCAACATGTTTAATGAGCAAGCTAGATACGTTATCAAGGTTTCTTGTCGTATATAAGTTCGAGTTCCATTTACCAAAACTCATAGTTGTCATCTATTCTTTATTGTCTCTAAACTATTCTGTGTGTAGTGTTCTGTGTGCAGTGTTTTACGTTAAAATGGAGGTGAGTTTTTTAGTTATTATTTAAGTGGTAGAATATTATTGCATTTCAATGATTTTTTATTTAATTTCATTCTTGTATTTCTTATAATTTTTACTCATAGATTGCTTTCTTGTTCTTACAGAACTCGTGTAGTATTCTTGAAGAAAATACATTCAAAAATTATTATTATGACTATTCAAACGAAGAAGAAGATACTAGAGATTTGATTATGTCATTATCACCAAACCTGAAAAGAACTAAAAGCATTGATAATCGGTGATGAAAATGTGACCTATCAAGAGTGGTTAGAAGTGTTGTGTACTATCAGAGTGTGTTGGATACTAAGTTTTTTATTTGGAGTTTCTGGATACTCGCACAATTTAGCTCAACTTGCTCATACTTGCTATTTTTGTGTCAATTGGTGCACTTGGAAGTATAGAGTACTAAAAGTCAATGTTTTTTTTAAATAGTCAGTGAACAATTTGTGAAACTGTGACATAAAATATAAAAATGTCGGACATAAAATATATTATAGACATCGATGGATTTAGAATTAAATCCAATTATTATTATAAGGAAGTAGGAATATTTGATTTGTGGAAGCAAAAAGTTATTTTGTTGCATATCCGACTGCCTTACTCATTTTTAATGGACCACAATTATAAGCAGATACATTTTTGTACAAACTACATACATGGGTTAGCAGTTAAAAATTATGCAGATGATATATCCTATAGTGATTTTCTAGATATACTTGACAAACTGGACAGTAGACGCGAGTACATGTGGGCGTATAAAGGAGGATGCATAGAAAAACTTCTGTTGTCGAAGTTTAATTTTAAAAATATTAATTTAGAGACTTTTGGTTGTCCTAAAGTTGAAAAAATAATATCAGATTTAAAACTTAATCATTTAAAGAATTGTGATAGGCACACACAATTTCAAAGTGTAAAAACCACAAGAATGTGTCACTGTAGTGGAGTGGAGGTGCAAGCATTTGCTTTATGGTTCCATGCATCAAATATTTGTACTTCCTTATAATAATATAGTTTTATAATTTTGTTTTTTAAGGGCCAATGTATGATGTCGATACCTATGTTAATTGCAATAATAATAATATAGTTTTATGGACAATGTATTGTATAATATACTTGTCTACATTAATGATTTTGTAATGTAAGATATACTACATTTTTAAGCAATGTATGTAAATATGTCAAAAAAATTATAATTTTAATGTGTAATAATATTTGTTTGTAATTAGAATTGTAAGTTATACGTCAATTGTATGCAAAAATGTTATAAATTATGGTTAAGCCTTTTTTTACTTTGTCTTCATTGTCTTCACTCATGTGTATTGTAAATATTTAAATATATTTTTATCATTCAAACAAAAAGTTTTATTCTTTTCCTAAACCCTATTTAGCATAAAGTTACTTTACACACGTTAGGTTACACACGTCAAGTTACAATGATTCATTTAACACGTCCATTTACTGCAATAGTCGCCGGTCCGAGTAGATGCGAGAAATCTATTTTTGTTACAAAATTTATTAAATATGCAAAGAAATATGTGATACAAATTTTAATCAAGTAACTTGGTACAACGAAGAAATACAAGCTTTGTATAGTTTAAAAAGTATTAACTATTTTCAAGGAATACCGGATCTTAGTAAGTTTTACAGAAAAATGAATGAGACTGTCATAAAAATGAGGGTTTTGTTAAGAGGGAGTTCATGGCAAGAGAGAGTAAAGAAATTGAAATGATTGGACATGTGTGTTAAGTTAGCTAACTTACTCATAAAACATAATGGTACGAGTTCAGCATTCCAAAGTCTAAGCGACGAGAGCATTATTGATCGATAAGTAAAATGTTATCGATAATGGAATGTTATTATTTTCTCGCTAATATTGTTGTATCAGTAGCATTCTTTCGTATTAATCACCAAATATTTGTCATCTCATCTAACTTGTGGTCTTTGGTATGGAGATACAGCAGGAAAAATGAATGAGACCGTCATAAAAAACGTTGATTGTTCGTAGAGCACGGATCCAATCCAAGCGTATTACTTGCACACCAAAAAGTTTTAGCATCTACCACAACTAAATTAATATCTCATTACGCGAGCTGAAGTTAAAGTTTTAACAATTCCATCAGGTGTTCAAGGAAAAAACCTTGATAATATAATTCCGCATATATGTCGTATTGGTTAATAATGCTGCATTCAACGTAACTCTCAATAAGAACCCATTCAATTTTGAAAATTATGGTATCAATACATTTTGTATATCGATGGAAATCAAATCCCCTCAAAATCTTTTAAAAATATCCAGCAAATAACGAACAGTTTTACAAATTTCCTTTAATTAAATTTTAAGCAATGTAACATTTTGTTGTACTTTATTTTTTTCCTTTTGTAATTTTTAAATATTACAATTATGTTTTTAAAATTTTTAAACATATTTTTATCATTACGTCAAACTGTTTGAGTATTTTCGTTAAAGTTGCAAAATTCATATCTTTTTAACACATTTTTATTATTACATCAAACTGTTTGAGTATTTTTGTTAAACTTTCAAAATTCATATCAGCAATCAGACTTTTAAAAATATCCAGCAAATAACGAAGAGTTTTACAAATTTCCTTTAATTCAATTTTAAGGAATGTTACTATTTTGTTGTACTTAATTTTTTTCCTTTTGTAAATTTTAAATATTACAATTATGTTTTTAAAATTTTAAAACACATTTTTATCCTTACATCAAATTGTTTGAGTATTTTCGTTAAAGTTTCAAAATTCATAAAGCTTAATCTGACTGAGTAAAAATTAATATTATGTTTAAAATTCCTGGGTATCTTATTAGCTATAAATATTGTATAAATTTTTCGTGAAATTTTTATGCACACTTAGGTTTTGAAAAAAAAAAATGTATTTTTGTTTGTGTATTTCAATTTGTTTGTAATCTTTTTTGACATGAAAATCATACATCAGTTTTGAAAATATCCAGCAAATAAAAACTTAACTTGTTGTACTTGTTATAAACTGTTTTTGTTCTTTTAAAATGATTAACTGCTTTCTGAAAATATGTACTAAAAAACTTGAAACTGCTTTTGTAATGAGCATAATCCTGAGCACAGAGAGTAACCTCGATTTTCTGAGTGAGCGGATAAATATTGTACATTTAAGTATTAAGTTAATTGTTCGTTACAAACACCGGATCATTCGTTAATTTATAAAATTCTTGTATCGTAAATATATTGCCTGACAAACTATAATTTTCATATAATTTCACTAAAGAAGCCGAGCTAGATCTTCTAAATTACAACCAATATTATTTTTAGATATTTCTTCAATCCAATATATTTTTTAAAACTTTAAATATATATATTTTGATAGCTAACATTGGTTTGGTATTATACTATGCATATTATTATTGTATCAAAATAAAAAGATACAACTTAATTTTTAAAAAACGAAACATTGTTATTTTTTTTACTGTATATATTTTTTTATATAGTGCAACAGAAAATTATTTTAAGATAAGTGAGATATCCTAGGGCCGCCACGATCGTACAGGACATTATGTTTATAGTTAAACACTGGTAGCAGCTTCCACGGTAGGTATTTAATGAACTGCCATAGCACAGAAAATATACTACTACCTATATTATTTTGGTATGCTACCCACATACATTACAATAAGTATTTATTATTTTTAAAACCTGGAAGTCAACTATGATCTATCACACTCATATGATATGTTACGTATAGTATTGGGGAAAGGTTAGATTCAATAAAACGATTATATCTTCAATGTTTCTAATTTGTATTTCACACATCTAATGACCCAGTTTTTAAATGTCTTTAACAAACAGATGCGCCTTTTTTTATAAGTTCCTAGACTTAATAACGAATCCACATAAAGTCTGTAGTAACACTAAAGAAACTGAGTGTTCATTTCGTATAAAATACATACTTCGGTCTCAACTCGATGTAAGTCGCCGTGCTTTGAGCGCTTCAGAAAATATTATTACATATTTATCTTCATTAAACTTCAATAAAGTTACTCGAAAGGAGTAATTATTTTAGGTCAAAAATAATGTTAGGTATTTTAGATATTTTGCAATGATCGAATAGAGGCAGTTCGTTTTTTCCTTTGGACACACGGATCACACCACAAGCCTTCGATAAAACATTCTGAACATAATCTGGGCCTTTTACTACGTGAATGTAAGCGCATCGATCGAACCAACGTGCGTGTTCTTCCCACGGGACGTCGCCGCTTTCCCAGTCTTTCAATCCTCCATCGCAATAGAAACATTTCGTTTTGTCCCCCTCCCCGGTGTAAAAGAAACCGGCCTCCGACAATTCCTCGGGCTTTTGACCTATGCAACGAGGCCAATCGCTGAAAGATCGGAGACGAGTGGCCTCGGAGGCATATCGCGAATGCATTGGTCCAGCCACCTTCACTAAGATACCGGTAGAAGGAGCCTTGATTCCGCATTCATCTCTGCCGTCGCAAGCTGGGGCTACTGACGCTTCAATACCCTCGCTGGCTTGTTCTCTGCTAATTTCTATCCAGCGCATAATGTAGACTTTACAAAGGCACACCTCACTCCGTCACCGCATCCAACATAATAAAAACCATTTCGTGTGAATTTTTGTGGTGACAACGCTTTAAAGCGATAAGGTCACCCATTGTTTTGTATTCTTTTCTTGTGCTCTTATAATAATAATATACTTATTTTATGGTGTACAAACAACAATAAATAATAAAGTTCAAAAATAATGTTTGGTATTTTTAAAATTTTGTAATGATCGAATACTGAAAGTGCGGCTGCAGGCAGTTTCTTCTTTTCTTTGGGCACACGGATCACAGCACAAGCTTTTGATAAAACATTCTGAACATAATCTCGGTCTTTTACCAAATGAATGTAAGTGCATCGGTCGAATCAACGTGCGTGCTCTTCCCACGGGACATCACCGCTCTCCCAGTCTTTCCAACCTCTATTGCAGTAGAAACATTTCGTTTTGTCCGTTTTGTGGCCTCCGCCAATTCCTTGGACTTTTCATCTATTCAACGAGGATAATCGCTGAAAGATTGGAGACGAGTGGCCTCGGAGACATGTCGCGGATGCATTGGTCCGACCACCTTCACTGAGATAACGGTAGAAGGAGCCTTGATTTCGCATTCATCTCTGTCGTCGCAAGCGGGCTTGTTCTCTTAAAAATAGATCTTTGGGAGCCCTAGCTGGATCTTCACTTTCCATCCAACGCATAATGTAGACTTTGCAAAGGCACATTTCACTCCGTCACCGCATCCAACATAATAAAAGCCATTTCGTGTAAATTGTTGTAGTCAGTACTTTGACTCATATGGTCGACTTACCTCGAGGTTTATAATAGGATTTACTCTGAAAATAATTCTTGGATGTGAAATTTTAACACTAAACGAATCCAACATGATCTTACTACTTTCTACGGAGAATATTGCACTATGTTCAATAAAGGTATCAAAATAAATCAATCGATGACAAGACATTTGCAATGATGGAAGATTAAATAATTTATTTGATTCAATTTCATTTCGAATTATATGTATACGATAAACAAAAGTTGTGGTGTGTTTGTAATAAAAACGTCCCTCATTAGCATAAATCACTGCGTCATAGATAAGTCGAGTACAATGCGGTGCCGAGGAAGCGATAAGCCCATTGTAATTAGTGAATGGACAGGATAACGACCCAATGAGGTCATTAGATAACGAAGTAGGGCTAATACAATGCTGAAGCTATCTTTGTTTCTACGCTAGTTAGCAAAAAACGGATCAGCGCATTCGATCGGGCATGGTCGAAAACATACGATTTGACACCAAACTCGGTTTTTTTTTGTACCGATGGAGGCTCGTCAACTTTGCCCGATTTGCCGGTTCTAACTCCTGAGTTATATATCATATCCCTATAGCATATCCCCACTACTATAGTGGCCTTGTGCAAATAAATACTGCATAATTATGTATTGAGAGTACGCTATCGGTGTTTTCTGTTTTGCCCAAAGGTTGGCTGGTAGAGAATGCTCTTAGAATTAAGCTCGCGTTTTATATCAACTGTATAATAAAGATTAAATAAAATAAAATAATAATAATAAAGAGGTACCTTAAGATAGATCACGTGGCACGTGACATTGGATGAACATTGAACATCTTTAGCCAATTTTATTGATCTTAAGACTCATAGCCACTCGTAGGGTGTCGATCCGTATCGATAAATGATAGGGCGCAGACATTCATCCAATGTCACGTGATCCGTCTTCTCTTCAGGTACTTCTTAGAAGCTTTGTATAAAAATCTATATTTTACAAACTTCTTGGCTTGTCTTTTTTCTAAAGTTTACTGTGAATTTTTTTTTGTATGTATTTTGATAATTTTGTCGGAGAACCAATATTATAGTGACGCAGTTTTAAGAAGGATTACTTATACCTAAATGTTGTAAATGCTTGGCTACGTTATCTACTAGTTTACAAACCAGGTCAATATCAATAAAAATTCCATTAGTTTTCAAGCTGACATGCTTATACTGTTTTTTTCTGAAAATCAGTATTTAATTATTATAATTATGATCTTGACGACGCCATGATATCGTGACACCATACCATTATACATAACCTAGTTTCTTACACGTCATACTGTTTCACCGGTGTTTCATTCGGGTACTAGGAATGAATGGCATCATTTTGCAGTAGGTATAAGGAATGTTGCTTGTATATGGAGTTCAATATTTTTAACTTAAATCAAAGAGAACACAAAAAATTTAAAACGCAAACGCAAGTACCACGTGAGTACCACCACCAAAATCGTGACTACCACGATTGTATTTTCTACTGACATTTCGACAAAATTTCATATCACTGTCATAATAGACATAATTTTTGAAGTAATACTTCTTTAGGCGCGTTATGAAAAAATGATGAGTAAAATTTTAAGATTTGTAATGCGCGCTCCACACTCGCGCGAGAATCTCGCGAGAAGGCGAGAAAAACACGAGAAACGTGAATGTGGAGCCGATTCACATAATCTTCGCAGGTTCTCGCGCGAGAACGCGAGAACTAACGCACAGAACACTTATACCCTAGAGGGAACTGACATAAATAAATAAATAAATAAAATATTCTTTATTGCCACACAAAAAATTAAGAAAAATAAACACTTAAATCTAACATAATAGGTAATATCCAATTATTGTGGGCAAAGGGAGAGTCTCAGCTTCTGCTAACACGAGGAACCTCGTGCAGCGCTGTTTTTCAGACTCTCCTTCTCCCTTAGGCGTCGTTTGGGAGTTAGTCAGGTAATTCCCGATCGCCGCTAGGCATTTTTCTACTGTATGCATTCGCGTGCGTCTCTCTCTCTCTGTGTGTGTGTGTGTGTGTGTGTGTGTGCGTGTGTGTGTGTGTGTATGAATGCTTGTTTTTAGATGTGAATATGGTGAGTACTGTTATTATTACATCATTTGAAGAACTGTTTCAGATCTAAGCACTTCCAGTAAGCATGTCTCAGGTTCACAGAACTTGTATTGACTCCACACTCGCATGTTTCTCAGTAGCGAGCGACTCGCTGATTAGAAGAGTTGTCATTGTGGTACTGAGCATAAATATTAGCCGGATTATTATATTTATATTATTTTTATTTATTTATTTAACTTTTTGCACCATACAATTTGTTTAATAGCAAAGGCGGACTTAATGCATTAGCATTAAAGAATGCTATTAAGCATTCTCTCCCAGTCAACCTTCGGATAGTGAGAACACAACGAATGGCGGTATATCTAGGTTGTAATAAAAAAACTACTTAGGATCAAAAAAATATATATAGATACACTATAAACAAACATACATACATACATACATAAATAAATACATAACTTCATACATGAATAAACACATAAATACATAAAAAATACTGATAAACATGTCAGAAAAACCACTTATATATATATTTATGTTATTTATATTATTCATATTTATATTATTATAATTATTAAAACGTAGTCATTAAGTACTCTGTGATAATTATAATAAGCAAATGCGTATAGCAATAAGCTTGCCGCAGCAGTTACTTCTGCGTCCATCGTCATCGAGCGCGAGAACAGTATTGAGAACCTTGCGAGTGTGGACCCAAGGAAGTTCTCGCCGAGATTCTCGCTGAGATTCTTGCGAGATTCTCGGCGAGAATCTCGCGTGAAGTGTGGAGCGCGCATAACACAAAAATAACAGGAAGAAGTTGCCCGCAAAAAGATGCGCGCGCATCACTGTGAAGTTACCCACAAAAAGCTACCAACAAAATAGAAATAGAACCTCTATTAGCCATGTATTGTTTATTCATATCATAGATTACCCCTAATAGATTCCGCATTAGTGTAAATTTCACTTCAAAGACACAATTTGGCGGAAGGTGCGGTTTGCGGGGTACGAAACAGATGCGCTGTGATTGGATATTTAAAATTCAAACTTGGAATTTATCGAGCTCAACACTGTCCATAGTGACTGAGTATGTATGATCGATAAATCGTACGATCAATGTTTGTGATTATCATTATTTACTTTCATCACATTTATAATGAATAACAATACAATATAAATATCGATACTTTTAATAATATAATATTAACAGTGTTTATATTATACAATGTCCGATTAGATAAATCAAATATACAATGCTATTCGCGGCTAATTACATTAAAATAATAACATAACTGTTCGTAGTAGGACTGCTTCTTAGCTTCATGAACTTAAAAACTATATTTTTGGGTTTTTAAGACATCATTTTTAGGAATTATTTTTATTACAAACTAGTTGACCCGACAGATGCTGTCATATCTAAATTTCATTAGGTTTGTTACTTTTCCTTTCGTGTGTATATTATTTTCATCACACTGATGTTTTTTCTGCTACGGTTTCAAAATTTCGATGTTTGTCATTTCATATTATTATTATTTTATTGTTTGGCTAATCCCTTAACTTCCAAATGAAGTATAACAAACCATAATTTATTATAGTAATTCCTAATCACAATTTATTACTTTTGTTATAACAGCATTCCAATATCTCTAACTGTTAACTGGACCCTTATTAATGTACCACATCAAGAACTTCAGACCTCTAGTTTTATTACATTTTTATTTTACTTTCAATTCTCATTACAGTGAATAACTTTTGCTTAGTAGGCAAAATGGTATAAAAAAAGGAAAGAAAAGAAAAATAATTATAATTATAATACGAAAATATGTATAACATATCGAGTTAAGTATATATAATAATTATGTACCTATCTACCTACCTGATATTCGCGCAAATAATAATAAATAATAATATAATCAATATTTAGCTGATTTTCCACATAATTTCTCCATAACTATAGGAAAGCACACGAATTTGAAAGTTTCCATACAATAACATTGTTACTTTTTATACTTAGACAAAGTAAATGTATTCTATTCTTTTCTATTCTATTCTCGATAAGAAGTATAAGACCCATAACAAAACTGGCAAGTATAACTATGATACAACTGAATCCATCAACTGTCATCAGAAAAGTGTGTTGAACAAACGACACTGTATTTGGTAGGAAACCATCCCTGTCCACGGTGTATTGATTCTTTCCATTTTTCCTTCCTCTCGGGGCATCTAGGAAATCTATAAAAACATTACCACAATGTTTTTTCATATAATAAATAATGTTATCCTTGACTACAGCAACCTTTGTCCCACTTGTAACCTGTTAAAAATTATCGATTTCATAGCAATATCCTCAAAATGAATATCGATACGTCTTTAAAATGAAAAGTTCACTTCCCTAGTATTGTCTTTAGTCAGAAACAAGATAACTATTTTGAATTAGGAATGAATTGTTTACAAAATGTCACTCTCAAAACCAGCTTAAGTTGAACTCTGCTCCATTAAAAGAAAATTTGTAAAATAAATATGAATTACTAACTTATTAAATGATATGGCATCTTTTGGGTAACTGTTTTTTCGAACTGATTTTCCATACCATTTAACACTACAATAAGCCATGGTTTCATCAGCAAATTCTTTTTTGAAATTAATTAAATTCTGAAAGATCCGCGTGTGTATGGGTCGAAGGTCTTGGTCGATACTAATGTCGTGAATGCTAGTATAGCTTTATGTGCATAGCAAAAGCACTTCTATGTTGCCGCGCGTCAGTTGCCTTGTATGCGGTATCTTTTGGGGGTAATCTATGATTCATATAAATTAAAATGTTATTATTTAATATAATTAATACTAAATATTATTAAATTATTAATGTTAAAATATTTATTTAATGACGCCAAAGAAGTATAACTTCTCACGCGCGTGCATAAGTACACGTTTATGTTTTTTTTCTTTCAATACTCTTCTCAGGGTGTAGTATTAATAAAATGCTTCTAGGTGGATTAAGTTATCGGTTTCGGTTAATCTTTACGTTATCGGTCGGCATAAGTCCCGTATGAGCTCAAACGAGCGTATTTTTTTGAGCTGTAAGTCACGAAAAATAAGTCGCGCGCATTTGGTTCCATACTGAAGTACTGATTGTACTACACGGCGACGCAAAATGAGTATAGACTTCAGTGTGAAACCGACTCATTTCATGCGACTCATAGCTGAAAAGATACGCTCGTTTGGCCTGACGCAGGGTAAGGACTCATTTGACGCGACTTACAGCTCAAAAAATACATTTGTTTGGCCTCTCCTAATGTTTGTTCTCGAGTCATGCGCCTTAGTTACATCTTATTTGTTTTGTCCATGCCACTCGTGCCACGCAAGAAATTATAGTGCCGGAAATGAGTGTAATATGTTGTTATCGTAAATACCCTAATAACCTTTCACCAGTTCCGCGCTGGAGCAGCGTGGTGGAGTATCCTGTATGCTTCCTCAAGAGGAGAGACCCGTGCTAATTGGTAAAGACCAAGCACCTCATTAAAAAACCACGAACTATCTCATTTTCTCCCACGTTAAATCTTATGAATTTATGTGTCTGTCTCTTTTTACTGTCCCTTTTTCGTTTCATCGACTTTCAAATGACAACGATGCTAAAGAAGTTTTCATTTCAAAATAAACAGACGTCTTATTTAAATAGAAAGGTGAACAATACGCATTTCAACAAAATTTCAATAAAACAGATTTCCAACAAATTCCAAAAGACGCTACAGAAACTTGCAGTGACCGATGAATAAAATATTTATAAACCGACCCGGTCGCGGTGGCTTGCACCAGGCACATTGTAAAGCCAAAGGGAATAAAGCTTTTAACGTTCTGGAATTGGAATAGACTGTCGTTTTATTCGTACCACGAATGTTACTGGATAACATTTTTATGAAATACTTTTTAGAATAGTTGCAGTGTTTTTCACTAGCGCTGTGTTTTTCGATCTCTATAACGATATGTTATCTTTATGGCTCATTGTTTTAAAATTGGCCTTGTAGTTTTTTCTTGGATTTCATAAGATTTGGGACTTTAGTATTCTTCGATATAAGTGTTATTGTTGAGGAGGTTTTATGGAAACACATCCTTTGCAGACATCCCTCTGATACTCATATCACTGACGAGATCCCTTCAATACATCATTTTTGGGGTTTTATTAAGTGGTATCCGATGACACATCTTTTGAATACTTTCCTTTGACACTCAAAACAGTATTGATGGGTGATAAATGAACTACTTGATAAGTATTAGATTGTAGCAAACGTTACTGTAGAAAACTCCTATTAATAGAACAGTCAACAGGACTCATATTAATAGAACATAATATAAATCTAACTCCACTTAATGTTGTTTCCAGCTGCTGGTGTCAACGAAACATGCACGTTCAACGCGCAATGCGAGGATGTGGTGCCCAAGACAGAATGCCGCAACGAGAGGTGCGCCTGCAAGTACGAGATGATCGCTGAAGTGACTGTAGATGGCGCTATTGTATGCAATCGTGAGTATATATTTACACGTTCTCGTCTCAGTCATCGTCTTCATATAATATGTCCATGTTAAGTCATTGTCATGTCTGTGTCCACATTAGCATCCGCATCTGCAAGTACTATTTTTTGCATGAACTGCTTCCTCATTGCCGTCTTGTCTTGTCCCCATCCACAACCCCTTCTCTGTCTGTTTCTACGTCCTAATCTACTTGCACGTCTTTATCCATGTCCATGTTTATGACCGTGCAAGTTATACAAATAGTGCAAGTCATGTATTTTGATAAACATGAAAACATATTTAAATTTATTCGTTTCTCCTTGCTGATTTTCACATGCTTCCCTTTCCCATCCCCTTCAACTATTCCGTCCTCAATCTCGTCCACTACCTCATCTCTATCCATGTCTACCTCTACATATACATTTATATGTTATATACATAATAGTCACATATGTAGTAGTATATGTAGTAGTTCCCCGTGTGGTGTCCGGGTTCACTTTGTAGAATAGCACCACTCCCGTTCTTCCTGGGATGTCGTAAAAGGCGACTATTAGGACAAATCCAGGAAGATGGGCAGCAGCATCTTCCTGTGCGTGACGAATACTAGTCAGGTCACCTGCGGTCACCAACACGCACTAGCCAAGCGTGGTGACTACCGGCTAAAACCCCCGCATGCACGTCACGAACAAGCCTCGGCCCCCAGTCCCCGGCAGCCCCGCTATTCCTAGTTACGGTAGCGGCTATGGTAACGGTGGGGCAGGGGGTGCTAAGAATCGCCGGCAGAGATCGGGCTACCAATCCAAACGACGACTTCTGCACCTGGCAACATACAACACCAGGACACTGAGGACCGACGACAAGGTAAAAGAGCTGGAAGAAGAGATAGACAAGTTAAACTGGAGTATTGTGGGTTTATCTGAAGTCCGAAGACAGGGGGAGGACACGATAATACTCAAATCCGGAAACTTGTTCTATCACCGGGAAGGCGAACATCTGTCCCAAGGTGGTGTCGGGTTTCTCGTTCACAAGTCCCTCGTCAACAACATTGTGCAAGTCGGGAGCGTGTCGGCCAGGGTAGCGTACCTTACACTCAGAATATCCAAACGGTATTCGTTGAAGGTTGTACAGGTATATGCGCCGACTTCGACACATCCCGACGAAGAGGTTGAGGTTATGTATGAGGACATAAGTAGAGCCATACATACCTCTAAAGCTCACTTCAATGTTGTGATGGGGGACTTCAACGCGAAGCTGGGCACGCAAAGCGGCGCCGAGAGGAAAGTGGGTCCCTACGGAACTGGACGACGGAACCACCGAGGACACTTGCTGGCCAACTTTTTGGAGAAGGAAGATCTCTTCATGATGAACTCCTTCTTCAGAAAGAAGCCACAACGCAAGTGGACTTGGATAAGTCCTGATGGTTCCACGAAAAGCGAGATAGACTTCATTCTGGCAGACAAACGGCACATATTTAATGATGTCTCTGTGATCAGCAGGTTCAAAACCGGAAGCGATCACCGTCTTGTGAGAGGCACATTAAATATCGATCTGAAGCTGGAACGGTCACGCCTGATGAAGTCTACGCTTCGCCAACATCCGTCCAAATCCAGGGATCCGAGAACTTTCAACTTGAGCTGAAAAACCGTTTTGCGTGCCTAGAATCGTGCACGTCAGTGGACGAGTTTAACACCAGGATGGTAACAACTGTCCACGAGGTAGGGTCGAAGTATTTCAAGACCCACCCTAGTGGTAGATCTCAGCTTCTCTCAGAACAAACTCTCGGTCTTATGAGGGATCGACGAGAACTATGTGTGCAGTCTCCAACCTCCATGAGGGAATACCGACGGCTCAATGAGCAGATCTCCAAGTGCAGGCGACGTGATTTGCGAAAACACAACGCAAATCGTGTAAAAAACACAATTGAGCGAAACCAGGGCTCCAAAGTGTTCGCCAGAGATCTGTCTATTGGGCAAAGTCAGCTTACGAGGTTGAAGACCGAGTCCGGCACCATGGTTTCGTCGAAACCGGAAGTTCTGAGAGAGACTGAGAGATACTACGGATGGTTGTATGCCTCCTCTCAAGCTCCACCTCCTAGCGAGGAGAGCGATAAGAGAGCTAAACTGACCCGACACTACACAGAGGATATCCCGGACGTCAGCCTGTATGAGATTAGAGAGGCTCTCAAACAGCTTAAAAACAACAAGGCACCGGGAGATGACGGAATCACAACCGAGCTTCTAAGAGCTGGAGGAAAACCCCTTCTAGTGGCGCTCCAAAAACTGTTCGATTCCGTCATTAACACTGGAACTACCCCGGAAGCGTGGGGCAGAAGTGTGGTGACGCTGTTCTTCAAGAAGGGCGATAAAGCCCTTTTGAAGAACTACAGGCCCATCGCACTTCTGAGCCACGTTTATAAGCTGTTTTCGAGGGTGCTCACAAATCGCATTGCACGCAGGCTTGACGACTTCCAGCCTCCCGAACAAGCAGGATTCCGAAAAGGCTACAGCACCATAGACCATATACACACACTGCGGCAGATTATACAAAAGACCGAGGAGTATAATCTGCCATTGTGTGTTGCCTATGTGGACTATGAGAAAGCCTTTGATTCTATCGAGACCTGGGCGGTACTAAATTCTCTCCAGCGGTGCCGGATCGACTACCGGTATATCGAGGTGTTGAAGTGTTTGTACTCATCAGCCACCATGTCCGTCAGAGTACACGACACAGCAACGAACCCCATCCAACTGCAGAGAGGTGTCAGGCAAGGGGATGTCATATCCCCAAAACTGTTCACCGCTGCGTTGGAAGACGTGTTCAAGATGATGGAGTGGAAACGACGTGGCATTAACATCAATGGCGAATACATCACACACCTGCGATATGCCGATGATATAGTCATCCTGGCGGGTTCCCTGGAAGAACTTGGTACAATGCTCGGGGACTTGAACAGCGCCTCAAAACAGGTGGGTCTTAAGATGAACATGGACAAGACGAAAATCATGTCAAATGTCCATGTCACACCCGTACCGGTTGTGGTTGACGGCGCTGCTCTTGAAGTTGTAGACGAATACAATTACCTGGGACAAGTGATCCAGATGGGTAAGTCCAACTTCGAGAAAGAAGTCACTCGTAGAATCCAACTCGGATGGGCTGCGTTCGGGAAACTGCGTCATATCTTGTCGTCCAAAACACTACCTCAGTGCCTGAAGTCGAAGGTGTTCGAGCAGTGTGTGTTGCCAGTGATGACATACGGATCCGAGACGTGGTGCTTTACTATTGGCCTGATCCACAAGCTCAGAGTTGCGCAGCGGGCTATGGAGAGGGCTATGCTCGGTATTTCTCTACGTGATCGCATCAGAAATGAGGAGATCCGTAGACGAACAAGGGTAACAGACATAGCTCAAAGAATTAGCCGGCTGAAGTGGCAAAGGGCTGGCCACATAGTTCGAAGGACCGATAACCGTTGGGGAAGAAAGGTCCTCGAATGGCGCCCACGTCTCGGAAAAAGGAGCATAGGACGCCCCCCGACCAGGTGGACTGACGACCTGAAGAAGACAGCGGGCATCCGCTGGATTCAGAAGGCTCAGGACCGGTCAGAGTGGCGCAAGTTAGGGGAGGCCTATGTCCAGCAGTGGACCTCTAAGGGCTGATGGATGGATGGATGGATGGATATGTAGTAGTTAGTCTTTGCTTATTTCCATGTCTTCAGAATAAATTGACATGTGGTTCAGTTTCTCTATGATAGGCTGGGACTTATTGTTTTATATAATCGGTTTATGTACTGAAAAAGATGTTATATTGTACTTTCAGCGGAAAAGCAGATCGAGGAATCAACGAAAACCTTGGACCCGGCTATGATTGGCGTGCTCGTCGGAATGGCTCTTATGTTCGTCATCATCTGTGTTGTACTTCGTTTATTCAGCAGGTAATTTGAACGACTCTGAATTAGGACTTTTATATTCAAGTTTATTATATTTTACTACAAGTGCCTGGCTTTTAAAATTTTATTACTTTTTATTGTGGGTGCCTTATACTTTTGCGTGGTTTTTTATTTTTATAAATGTACTAGATGCCCGGACAGACTTCGTTCTGTCAAAAGTTTTTATTTTGAGATAGCTTACATCTCAACCTATCAACCTATCTTTCAAGCTGGATCAAATTGCACACGGTGTGCAAATCTGATTAAAATCGGTTAAGTAGTTTATGAGTCCATCGCGGACAAACAACGTGACACGTAATTTATATAGATTTTAAGTCACTAAACTGGTCGTAATTTCTGTATTGTTTTAAAGTGAAGAAAAACTAAATTTTTTAAATATTAAATGTCCTTGGAGCTTTGAATATAAATTCTGGTCAAGGTAAATAATGACACACGTCGCAAAACTGGCAACTGAAATTTTAATTTATTGAAATATTATTTCTCATAATTTGTTTTCATTTTATCTTAGTGACACAATTCAAATCTCTGCTTTATATAATTACAGGGCCAGATGGAGGGAGAACCGTACAATCTTTAACACTCCCAACCCTCGATTGATGAACGTTTCTTTGCTTCGGGACTCCAAACTCCTGCATTCTCAGGTACGTAGAAGACACCACAATTATAATAAAGGACGCTTACACACTCATACCCCGCACTAGACACTGTGTCACAGGTGGCATGGCTAGCACAAGTAAGACTTGACAAAGACCTGGATTTGGAAGGCTCAGGAACGGCCAAAGTGGCGCATACTTATTAGAGGAAGCCTATGTCCAGCAGTGGCTAAAGGCTGATGGATGGATAATGATGATGACCTTAATGCATGTCCCGACTAGGAATCAAAACCGGAAGAGATGGGCTCTTCGCAGGGTCACTGCTAAGTAGCTCATAAATTATGGGTTATATTATTTTCATTCTAAACAACTACACAAAAGTTATAACATTTTAAAGACTTAAAACACCTTTTTAATGTTAACAAACAGATAAATTAGTACAGTCCCTAGTGACACAGCGTATTGGTTAAATAACTTTACCTGAGGAAATTGTTAATGAATTATGTCATCATCGGAACTAAATAGGTGTATAGAATATATTCAATACTAGCTGTTGCCCGCAGCTTTGCATGCGGAATTTATGCTTATCATATTTGTACCCCTTGCAGAAGAAAATTTAAAAACAGGTTAATTTATATTGAAGTATTTATATTTAGAAATTTATATACTGAAACCTACGATACAATCACAAATCATTCCTCCGGAAACAGATTTTGAAAAATAAACAACATTAACATTAGTTTTTTTCTTTTTCATGAAAAATTTTGAAAAACTCGAAAACATATATTCCATCAATTAAATGAATAACGTTTGTTTCAAATTTAAAGCAAGACGTTGGTGTTTTAAAAATATTCCATGATAAGTTTCATCTTGTTTCCTGGGAAAACTTTTAATTTTATCGCGACTAAAAGTTTTTTAAAACGTGATCCGAAGTATTAGGAACAACTTGACTAATTTCCGTCGAAATCAGTTCAAGGGTTTTCATGTGATGCTCGGACAGACAAACAGACAATAATACCCCTGTCCTTTTCTCTCCCTTTCCCGCTCCCCGTCCCTCTCCCGCTCCCCGTCCCTCTCCCTCTCCCTCTCCTTATCCCGCTCCCGGGCCCTATCCCGCTTCCTGTCCCTCTCCCTCTCCCTCTCCCGCTCCCGGGCCCTCTCCAGCTTTCTGTCCCTCTCCCTCTCCCTCTCTCTCCCTGTCTCTCCCTCTCCCTCTCCATCTCCTGCTCCCTGTCCCTCTCCCTCTCCCATTTCTGGTCCCTCTATCGCTTCCTGTCTCCCGCTCCCGTCCGTAAAGTCCTCCACACAATTTTTTTGCTTCTCACTATAAGCTTACATATTAATTTTCATATTTCTGAGTTTGAAATTGACCAAGTCCTGGAAAAACTTGCAACCTCTTTATTTACCTCTTAGGGGATGAAATTCCAAAAAACCTGTTACAATTAACGTAGTTTCTTAAATATTTAAAATCCCGTTTTATTACCCCTTATGGGGATGAACTTCGAGAAAACAGAGTGGGTACAGTTATTTTTTGTGTCTAACTATAAGCTTACATATAAATTTTTAAGTTTTTTACTTCAAAACTGACGAAGTTGCCATACTAACTTGCACTCCCTAATTAATTAACCCTTCAGGGGAGGATTTTCCAAAAAAACACATTACTGATTATTTCTAATCTTGAGCTAATATAATATTTTTTTATGTTTTTAACTTCAAAAATGACGAAGTTGCGTAGTAAGTTCCATCCCCTAAATTTGTCCTTTAAGGGATGATTTTAAGCTAAATTTTAACTTTTGTTAATAACAATAAACTAACATAAAAATTTTCATATTTATAACTCTAAAACTGACGAAAATGATTTGTATGAAAATGACCTCCAACCCCTATTTGTAGGGGATGAATTTCGAGAAAACAGTGATACAGTTATTTTTTGTGTCTAACTATAAGCTTATATAAAAATTTTCACCCTTCTTACTTCAAAACTGACGAAGTTGCCCTACTAAATTGCGCCGTCTTAATTAACCCTTTAGGGGATGATTTTCCAAAAAACATAATACTTACAAATTGTGTTTCTAAACTGGAGCTAATATGTAAATTTTCATGTTTTTAACTTCAAAAATGACTAAGTTGCCTACTAAGTACCATCCATTCAATTAACCCTTTAAGGGATGATTTTCCAAAAAAATGTGTTAAACTTAATTTTTGTTTATTACTATAAACTTACATAAAAAATTTCATATTTACAACTCTAAAATTGACGAAGTTGGTTTGTATGAAAATGACCTCCAACCCCTATTTGTAGGGGATGAATTTCGAGAAAACAGTGATACAGTTATTTTTTGTGTCTAACTATAAGCTTATATACAAATTTTCACCCTTCTTATTTCAAAACTGACGAAGTTGCCATACTAATTTGCGCCGTCTTAATCAACCCTTTAGGGGATGATTTTCCAAAAAAACATAATACTTACAAATTTTGTTTCTAGTCTGGAGCTAATATGTAAATTTTCATGTTTTTAACTTCAAAAATGACGAAGTTGCCTACTAAGTACCATCCATTAAATTAACCCTTTAAGGGATAATTTTCCAAAAAAATGTGTTAAAGTTAACTTTTGTTTATTACTATAAACTTACATAAAAAATTTCAAATTTATAAATCTAAAACTGACAAAGTTGGTTTGTATGAAAGTGACTTCTAACCCGTATTTTTACCCCTTAGGGGATGAATTTCCAAAAATCCGTTCTTAGGGGACGTCTCCTTAGCAGAAACTATCTCCCTGCCAAATTTCATCTTAATCGCTTCGGTAGTTTCTGAGATTTTTTGTTTAATCAGCGGTGTGTCGCTTTTCAATTTTATATACCTATATAGATATAGAAGTACTAATATCCTCATAGCTCGGCGGCTTGTGTCAGTTCTAAATGATTGACCGAGTTAAGCAACAGCGGGTCAATAGCTGGACCGCTAGTGGCATCAATTTCTTAACCGCTTCCGTGCTTCAGAGGACACGTACAATCGTCGGTCCCAGTTTTTATTATCATAAGATAACAGTCGTTAAGCCACCTCATTCAATCCTTCGTGTGCATAAATCCATACAGTTGAGCGTTCTATTATGTTGGAGGCAAAGTGATTCAAGACAACACAAGGTACAATACCTTGTGTTCGCAGGCCAATAAAAATAAAATAAAATAAAATTACAAACGCTAACACACTCACACCCCCGCAATAGATTATTACCTGACCCGAGTACAAATATTTATCTGTCACATAAATATCTGTCCCGGCCGGGAATCGAACCCGGGATCCCCGGTTCGCAGGCAAGATCGCTACTAACTAGGCTACAGGGTCGTCAATAGATAATTAATAAACTGCTTGCTGTTTTTACATGCTATTTATGTTAAAAACTATTATGTTCCAGGATCGCCGGGGCTCTCGAGTTAGTATGCGACCACCCTCTCGGCAGGCCAGTCAGCAGGAACTGAGACCTCACTCACCAAGCCCTGGTATTTATAAAGTTTAATTGTTCCTTCTAAATACAATGTTAGATTTTTATTATAATTATGGCGCAACATATTCTACGTACGTTGGTATGTAGCGCAACTAATTTAAGGTTCGTAAAATTCGAATACGCATTAGTTTACACACGTCATGGGCTTCAGAAGCGGCCCTAGCCCTTTGAATAAGGGATTTTAAAACTCACGATATATCGTGAGTACTCGTATTATAGTAGACTAAGATTATAGGAGAGATTATAGATTGGATAGAATAAGGCGGGCTCGACATCAAAAAACAGAACTTATTTGGAATAATAATAAAGAAGTTTTTATAAATATGAATGTAGTTTTAACTGATCACTTAAATTTATTTATCCGATGCTTTGTATGTTCATATAATTATTTATGAAGTATTCTTTTACAATAGAGATAAATGAAACGATATTATAGCCATTTCTTTAATTTAAGACGGCTTCCTCAGACATAATTTTATTATAAGCTAGTCTGTTCAAATACAAATTGATTAGGAATCTCATCATTGTATTGTTCCTTATTTATAATGATTGTACAACACTTTGTTTGGGTAAAACATTTTCCGAAATTAATTTTTAAAACATAATATTTTTCTTATACACTTTGCGTTCAGAAAATATACCAAAAGAACACAATTTAATATGTATGCAAATATATTTATGTTACTCATTGATTTATGAAATACATTAATTTACTTTTAATTTGATATAAAATTAAAAGTATAATTATATGATACGCAAGTATTATAATCAGTATTCTTCTTTTTGAAGTGAAACTTCTATGTCAATTTTTTGGAGAAAAGGTATCAAAAAAATTCAACGTTTTCGTGTAACATTTTATCGTGGGGTCTATATTAGAATATCACGACAATAATAAATCAGAATAAAATTCGAAGTAAATCAGCTTTAATTTAATATTAAAAAAAACAACATTCAAAAACAATATTCTAACAATACTAAAAAAAACAATATAATAAATATAATAATAATATTTTTTTCAAAACGAGCGTTTTTAAAAACGCAAGTGACATTTTTCGTCACTGTCGTTTTTGTGTCACCGTCCGTGTTACAAATCATAAAATTTCACTCTCATCATTTGTTCCATTTATTTCATAACGCGCCTAAAAAGTATAGTTCTTCAAAAAATACCTTTATAGAAGTTTCATTTCTTAGGTGTGTAGATTAATACGCGTACATTTTTCTAAAACTAAATCAATGAGTAATATCCTAATAAGTACGACACTTTACACTTAAATTCTTATGTGTTACTCAACCAACACTTACAATATGGTTTCCATTGTACCGTTATTCATACATGACTCCATTTATCGACAGCACGTCATCACCAAAGCCATCAGCTTCACCGAAAACCCTCAGGTTACTTAATTGTTTCATATTGCTTCATCTGTATTATATTTAAGTAATAAATTAATTGACGATGAGGTAGAGCTTTATTCTTCGCATCATAGCTTTGTGATGTTTTAATGCTTAACGACATTGAATCTATTACAACACTTAGATGCTATTCTAAATCTAAATTTTATACGCTATGTGCTATGGTTACTTAAAAACCAATGAAAAACTCCTAATATTTAGATGATCATAATAAAACATAGCATGTCACTTTAGAATGAATGAATAGCATGAAATTAATTCATAATTTCTTCTATACAAGTTGAAAAACAATTTCATGATAATCTACCTCATTCGTCATCGCGTTATAATTTATAGCACGCTGGACACCTGTGTTATATTTTAATTGTATCACATTGTATATATTTTAGTGTGTACACTTTGTGGATAAAATTATTGAAATTTGAAGTACCTACACATCATGATCACACCTATATTGTTACATGTATTTTTGGTGTTGTGTAACATAATTCTAATCTGATCTGATTCTGATATTTGTTCTAATCGGGATGTAGTTTCTCACAACAATAAAAGGACATTTATAAACAATACACAATAAAAAATACAGAAGTTTGAATTAGCATTCTATTTAAAAAATTAGAAGAGTTCCAAATTCCTTAAAGTCATCTGTAACGAAAAAATTAATTAGTTATCTTACCTACTCATTAAGCATGACTTGATTTCTAGCTATCATTAAAAGGTCTTTATTGATATAAGATGCGGATATAGTTATTTCATAGTTAGATTCATATTTTGTAATGCTGTCTGTTAGAGACTAAATAGAAATCAATAAGACTGGCTTAAACCATTAGTCGATGATTGACGCGTTAATTTAGAGAAAGATAAAGTTTATAATAGCATGTGTGACTTCTTTTGCTAATATTAAGCAAAGCAAGCTGTATTGACTTTTTCTGAAACGATCGAGTTACGAAAAGTGATGACAATTGTGACCATAATAATGATCTATGAAAGACATGAAATCATATTGTGCTATTTAGGTTTATTAAAGTCTCTGACTTTTCTTGATAATCGTATTCCTAAACATGTTATCTATCATTCGTTTCTCGTTCGTGATGAAATAAGTCTTTTAGGCATGCCGTTTCGGAATTAAGTATTCATTGTTTTTTTTAGATATGTCTACTATTGCAGGGTCTCGCCGCGGTTCTAGAACCAGCAGTGCACATTCGGCAACATCCCTAAGATCAGCGACGCTGCGGTCTCCAACCGCACCCGGCCCTACATCAGTCACAGTTGAAATACGGGCTCCAGATTCATAAACATTGATGCGAACGTTTGAAAGACTTATCTTAATGTGAGAAAAGAAAATTGTAAAGTTGTATAGAGGTAGAAGTGATGGATGCTTTCCAATCATGCGTAGACAGATATGATCCGAATTTGGAATGGAAATATTCTTGAATGCATTTTGTCCAAATGTTTACAATATTTGTGATAAAATTTACCAATATATTAAGCTTAAAACTGTCGTGAAAAAATAAGACTACTTGCTACCTTTTGGCAATAATATTGTGCACTATTGTATCTGTCTTATTCAGTCACTCGTGAAGTGCCTCTAATGCATAAAGGTTTATCTGTCATAAAATCGTATTATTAAAGTTAATTAAATTTTAAATTATTATTACACACGATAGATTTAAAGCAGTTTATTACAGTAATATCACGGTCACGAATTCAATATTGAGACACTTACTTTGATAATAGATTTAGGACACAAAATATTCAACAATATTAATAGTCTAGACTTATAGAGTGAAATATTTTAGCTTTTTTAGCCTTAGAACGATGGCTTTTTGGCAGTTTTGTAGTTCGATAGTTTAAAAGTCTATTACTAAGATTAAGTAAGTTTAAATGATTGTTTCAAATAATATTCGTTTTCAGCTCTAATACCTAAGTACAAGCTAGATTTTGTGATTTTCTGCCTTAGAGGTCTTAATAATAGCTCACAAATCTATATAAGCGATAAATAGATGTTAATACTATATTAAGGGGACCACCTCCATTGCTGGAGTGATCTGAATTTTGATTTAGAACGAATAGTACGGTTTAGAGGAGTCGGAATGGTCTGCTGCTTTTAATAATGTAAGACTTTCAAGTTCTAGCTTTAATTTGTGTGAGGAACGCAGTTTATCTTGAACCATTTCTATTGAGAGTTGGGAGTCGAGTAATTCTGTGTTTTTTCTTAGTACTACCTTATTCTTGTTCTTACTCAATACGTAATGTGTAAAACCGGGGAAGTTTACACATCTTAGATTAGGCTTCGTTGCACCTCAGAAGCTTAGACCAAATGTATTTGCAATACGCACAAATAAGTGACGTTGAAGCCATCGATTTTCTCGTAAAACAACTTACGATCACTGACTATTGGATGTAGTGTGTGTGAGTTTATGTCATTTTCATCAAACGATACGTTTCACACAACAATTTAGGGGAAGAATTGGAGTGTGAGCCGTATAAAATACGCGACAACATTTTTGGATAATACAAATAAAAGTGTACTGAAGTAAGCTATTTCGAGAAATCTAAGCTATAGAATCTTCTAACGAAAAATATGCTCACAACATAAATTATATATTTCGAACACTGTGCTAGTTATATATCTACTGAAAATGCTGTAATTTACTTATATGAACTTTTATTATAACTTATACTTCTGAAAGCTAGTGTTTTATTTTTATCTTGTTATCTTTTCGTCGACATTGGTGAAGCGCTCATAGCTCGGCGGCTTGTGTCAACCTTTATTGATCGAAAAAGTGAAGAAACAGCGGGCGCGGTCGGTGGTTGGATGGGTGACCGCTAGTAGAAAAAATTTCTTGAGCGTTTCCGTGCTTCGAAGAGCACGTAAAGCCCTCGGTCCCGGTTGTTTTTATTTTCCATTTTTGGAATTAGGGGTCCGTTTGCGAGTCAAGTGTCCCCCAACCCCCTGCTAGCTAAACGGTTGGAGTTGCACAAGTGAAAAAATTCTCAAAAATAAGTTATATAATGAATTTACAAGGAAAACTATCAAGGCTATGTTAGCATGAGTAGTTAATGAGTAATAGTCGATAAACTTATTACTCCTACGAAACCCCACATTGCGCGTGGACTGACACGAATTTGTCCTGTTTTTTTATGGAAATAGCCGGCAAACGACCTGACGATCCACCTGATGGTAAGTGGCCATCATCACCCATGAACATTAGCATCACCAAAGGCATCACTAACGCGTTGCCAGCCAAGAAAGACAGAAGAAAAAGAAAGAAAGAACTGAACTCTCAAGCCGCCAGCCGGAACACGGTGAGTCGTTTGGCGGCTGACTCATGCTCAAATCCTATCTATCCAGACGGACCCCATGGAAAAATAATAATACTAATAATGTTATGGTATGGCTATCGTCGCCCATGGACGTCAGTGAGATCAAAGGCATGACTGATGCGTTGCCGTCCAAGAAAGAGAGAAGCAAAAATAAGGAAAAAATCTAACATGCACTCACTCTTCAGCTTGACGTTTAGATCTCGTAATTGAGCGGAAAACTATTTATTCGGTCGCTATGTACGAAATATTATGTTAAGAATCTGGAAGGTCTTTGTAATGCAGAAAAGCGACATCTATATGACGGAGAGTGCTGTAGGGAGCCGATTATCTTTTGGTTGAACACGGCGGAGTAACATAAAGAATAGTACGTACACCGAGTTCAGATGTCCACTTGAACAATCCATCAACAATTAGAGATCAGTACTCAAAGATCAACGAGATTAACCACGATTAAACCTGGAAACGCGGCAAGTTCGGTGCAGCCAACGATCGTACCTCCATCGATGTCCGCGCTCTCAACCAAAGTCCCATGGCGGCCCACCCGTTCCATCAATGTCAACCTTCCTGTCCAGTATCCACTGTCAACTCTCAACTGTCAACTATCAACTGTCAACTGTCTCCGCCTCGCCGCCGCACCGACCATGCCCAAACGATAGTTTGACGTTTCCTATAGTAGTTCCGGGAGTTCATCACAGATGGCGTTAAGAGATAGATGCAGAACTTGTGCTGCGCTCCGACACGGCCATCTTGACAATTCTCACACGTCCTCGTGTGAGGCAACGGGGAAACAATCTGGAAAAGAGATAAACCTCCACAAAGTAAAAGTTTCCCACTCGGCCTCCCTGACCCCGAGTCCCGAATGCTTCAAAATGAAAACGCATGTAGCAATCAAGACCTTCTCTCCTCCCACAATTAGGTTCAACATAGCTTGGCTTTACACATGATAAAATTGGATTGCAATCATGGGTGACCTCTCTCCGGTACCCGCACGCAACTCCAGGTACAATTCAAGTCATCGCTTCTATCCGGCGGCATACACCTCATCGCCTACCTATATCCCGCCGTACACACATAAAGTTACGGTATTCAAGACATCACCGCTATCCGATGGCATATACCTCATCACCTATATCAGGCGGTAAACACATAAAGTCACGGTATTCAAGACATCACCGCTATTCGATGGCATATACCTCATCACCTATATCAGGCGGTAAACACATAAAGTCACGGTATTCAAGACATCACCGCTATCCGATGGCATATACCTCATCACCTATATCAGGCGGTAAACACATAAAGTCACGGTATTCAAGACATCACCGCTATTCGATGGCATATACCTCATCACCTATATCAGGCGGTAAACACATAAAGTCACGGTATTCAAGACATCACCGCTATTCGATGGCATATACCTCATCACCTATATCAGGCGGTACACACAACAATACTCGGCCACTGCATGTGACGTCTATTTGGATACAAACTGTACTCTCTGAGTAACCTAGATCGATTTATTTGAAAAATAGGATCGAACATTTCCATCTCAACTCATCTCTTATTGACTCTTAACACATTAAGACTGACTCGTTTTGACGCTTAACGCATTTAAAACTAATTTGATGATATCCTGAATTGTATTTTGAAGCAAGATACCCATTAAGTATACACCGAAAGTAACCATTAAATGTCAAATGTCACTTAACATCAGCACAAACTCGACAAGGAACAACTACTGCTAGTGAGCAGTAAAGGTGTGTAACTCAGATACGAACCGGCCCCAACATTCAGCTCACACAAACTTGAGCTGTTGACCTGTCGCTCAACAACAGCTCGACCGGCTCACGGCTCATTTCAGCTCAATCTCAAATTGACTAATGGTAATAGCAACGATTTATCCACAGACCAGACATGACTCACAGAAACACCACGTGCATGTTGCTAACGGCACTCGGCACAAAATATGAAGAACGCATCTAAAGCTTGTCTAATGTGCACCCTATACATAAACGTAATAATTTTTAATAATCTATTTGATACTGGCTACTACAGTGTTACCAATCACATTCGCATCGTATTAGCAATTTTATCACCGCCATGACTGATTGATTTGTAGTTCCTATCACGAAGGTACCTAAACCTAGGTACTTACATTTTTTTAATGTTTTGAATAATATGTCATATCGTATCGTAGATCGTAGATCATATTTCCAGATAACTACGCCATTTACGGCTTAAGTCTTTGTTGGTATAGTCGTTACACCAGTAACCCTCGACACCGCGTTATACACCTGTGCGAGAGAGATAAAAAGCCACCTTGCCAATAAAAACCTGCATACACCGGCGAATCGGAGACGGCGCGGCGATGGGCTCAGTAATTTCAGTATGCTTCGGAAAAGTCGTAGAGTGCGTGAGCGAGAAGCCGCTATCAAATATGGTTAGCAATTAATAAAACAATGGCGCGCCGGCTCGCGAGTCGCGAACGCAGCGGCTCAAATGGCTCATTCGGCTCGTTAAGCCCAAACGGCTCAAATGCCTCATTCGGCTCCTTGAGTCCTTCAGCTCATTGACCTGACCTTAGCTGAACCGCGAACCCGTTCACAGCTTCGGCTCAACCTCGTGATTCACGAGTTGAGTTACCCATATCTAATGAGTAGTAATCAAAATCAATACAGATCACCTGCTATATCATGTCGTCGTCCAATGACTGGTGATGCTCATCGTAAGCCACGATACAAAGAGCTTCTGTGCAAGGAGCCGCGATGCGCTCCAGTCACTATCAATCAAAGCAGGTAGTTGACGCCAGGCTTTGTTAACTCGCAATGATGAAATCTCTCTTGCCTTCGTTGAATTAATCACAGTTGCATTTCCATAGCAGTTGTCATTGCCACTGAAACACAAAACAAACGACAACAAACACGCCATTTCCCAACTCTACCCCTCCGCACCGAGGGCAGCCGGCAAAGTAAAGAATAACAAAATGATTTAAAGTTCTTGATTTATAAAACGTTTCTGGTGTCACAAAACAACAATCGCACTGATTCTCAATAACCTTTGTTCGGCAAGTTTACGATTTTTTTTAATCTCTCTCAAAATGTTACATTTTGTATGAAATCAAAACTATGATGCATTGTTTACCATTTGTCTAAAGAAAACAAAATAATTAAATTCCTTTTATTCAATGATCGCAACTTGGTGCATTTACCCTACTGGTCGTAAACAAGTTTCTTTACCCTACAGGTAACACGAAACAAAATAATTAAATTCCTTTTATTCAATGATCGCAACTTGGTGCATTTACCCTACTGGTCGTAAACAAGTTTCTTTACCCTACAGGTAACACGAAACAAAATAATTAAATTCCTTTTATTCAATGATCGCAATTTAGTGTTTTTACCCTACTGGTCGTAAACAAGTTTCTTTACCCTACAGGTAACACGAAACAAAATAATTAAATTCCTTTTATTCAATGATCGCAATTTAGTGTTTTTACCCTACTGGTTGTAAACAAGTGTCTTTACTCTACAGGTAACTAATGAGTGCTTTTACCCTAGTCACATTAATGTGACATTACCAGGAAAGTATACAGTTTTCACCAACACAGATTGATTGGTCTAAACTTTTTAATTTTATGTAGCTATTAGATATCCTCATGATTGACAATCATCAATCATCATCAATTAGGTTTGGCTGGTAAACATTGGCATTTTATATCACCCATAATATCTCATTCAGTCTATAATATCAAAATAGTTGTATCACACTTTATAGTACCTACTATGAAATCAATAATCCACATCCATTTGGGATTATACTTTAGTCAAAACCATAATTTCTTCTAAACTAACACTACCAAGCAACTATTTCTTTCTTATTAAAACTCATCAAAACTCATTCAACTCAAACTTTTGAACATGTGATGTGTGATGGTGGCAAGATATTCAATAACTTTATTTCATCATCATCATCACAAAAAGATATCTATCTCATTGGTTTCACAAATGAAGCACTTTATTTTAACTTTATAAAATAACTCATAACATCATAATGTATTGCCTTGCCTGACTATGCGGATACCAAGTACATAGTTAGTCTATATTTCCATTAATGTTTTTTTGAGAAGATTTTAAAATCACATAACTGTAACTATATCACATGACTTCTGATCTTGTTAGGTACTACAAGTTTCCTTTAGTTATCCTGGCACCATAACCCAAGTTAAGATAACATAAGATAGTAGTCTGTCAGCTGTCTATAATAACCTTTTATGGATAATAACTAATTATTCAATTCACTTTTTCAAATTAATTAACAGTAAGTAGGTACTTAGCTACCTAATTTGGTCTCAATCTTTTATCTTAGGCTTTATTATTTGTTGTATGAGTCAATCTTATGATTCCAAACTAGTACTATACTTCAAACTTTATCTAAATCATATTGTAAGTGACCAAAACATATTAGGTATGGATACACTGTTGTATTGTGTAATACTTTCAAGACATTCATCCAACAAAAAACAACACATATCACCTGATTTCCAGTAGCAGTGGCACAGTCAGCCCTCATGAAGTCCCTTAGTGGACTTATATCAGCTTATCCGGGTACAACAATGTTCACAATACAACACTTGTGTACACTTACACACAACAGATATTCAAAAGCCTTACGAGCTTTGAGGGCCCATGAATAACTTTCTCTTGGTCATAGAACTCTTTGGAGTTCTTTCATGTACTTAGTAGGTTAATGAAATTGGTTTATCTTTTCTGTTCCACAACGACCTCGTCGCAGAATTCGTCGTATTTTCAATAATAAAACGCATTTATCGATGTTACACTCGCTGATGTACTTCGTAAAACTTTTCGTCAAGTTTTGCAAACCAAGTCAGGGTCTCGTTTGCCGGTCTATAGGTATTGTCAGATAGCCTTTTCTTGGGGCTTGAATTACATCGCACTTCTGATGACGGAGAGTGCTGTAGGGAGCCGATTATCTTTTGGTTGAACACGGCGGAGTAACATAAAGAATAGTACGTACACCGAGTTCAGATGTCCACTTGAACAATCCATCAACAATTAGAGATCAGTACTCAAAGATCAACGAGATTAACCACGATTAAACCTGGAAACGCGGCAAGTTCGGTGCAGCCAACGATCGTACCTCCATCGATGTCCGCGCTCTCAACCAAAGTCCCATGGCGGCCCACCCGTTCCATCAATGTCAACCTTCCTGTCCAGTATCCACTGTCAACTCTCAACTGTCAACTATCAACTGTCAACTGTCACGCCTCGCCGCCGCACCGACCATGCCCAAACGATAGTTTGACGTTTCCTATAGTAGTTCCGGGAGTTCATCACAGATGGCGTTAAGAGATAGATGCAGAACTTGTGCTGCGCTCCGACATATATAACCTCTCCTCTGTGGTATTCACATCGGAGGGGTTATTGTACTTTCTTCTATTTAGTCATAGTGGCTAATTTTATAAGCCTCTATAGTTTACTATGTTCATAACAGATGGCGCTGTTATGGCATTTTATATTTTTTCTTTATTACATATACCGGGTGTTTTTGAGATTGTGCACAAACTTTACCAAATGATTCTATAGCATTTACTGAACATATCTTATACAGGTACTAGTGCATTATAAAGCTTAGTTTTTAAGTTATTGGTAATTCCATTTAATATGGGTGTACATGTAAAATGATCTTTATTTGTGCTATGTTGCCGCTCAGTACGGTCATAATCATTCAAACTATACTTGTTTCATTTTAAATGTCATGTCATTATTGGCTTGACTTGTCAATAAAGGCCCATTTAGACGGAGAGCTTCTCGTCTCGAAGAAGCCACGATCGAATTAATAAAAAAATCTTTCTTACAATTACACCTCTCGCTATTTGACGACAATTTCCTCGCAATGGAATATTGATTGTAAACTTAACTCCAATGACAAATCTCGCACTCAAAACGTTTTCAACCGTCTTGTATGATACACGTATGTATTTGAAAAATGTAAGTCGAATACAAGTAGAGATTGTCGTAAGTAATCTTACGTACAATGTGTACCTAAATAGAGTAATAAATCGTAGGTGAGAATTTAGTTCTTTCCTGTATGTAAACATTTGATACGATAATGTTATGGCGATTATTACTAGTGATAGTAGTGTACGATAGATACTAGAAACTCTCCGTCTAAATGGGCCTTAAACAAACATCGTAAAACTTTTCGAACTAGTATTATTACCTATTTGGTTTTGTTAATGTCACTGGTCGCACAGACAGCAAAATCGATGAGAAATAATTGTTAACGTCAATAAAAGTTTACTAATGTCAAAGTTTCATATCAATCATAATGCGACGTTGCCAGCTTGCGTAAAAAGATTACACATTAAGCAGTTTACGTTCAAGTATTTAGTTTGTATGAAAATGAAAAATTAAAAAAATTAAAATTTCAATAATGAATCCATAAAGAAAGATGACCATATTAATGGTCTGAATAACAGGCCGAAGTTTGTGCACAACTTCAGGAACACGGTGTATATAAGAGATAAGCGAATAAAAAATGTATTCGGTATATTTATTTTTTAGTACGCTTTGCAAACTATTTTATCTTCAACCCATTTGATTAACAGCCAGTGGGCCGTTAAATAGTGATTTAACTGAGCATAAGTCTGTCCTCTTGAAGAGGCCTAGAGCTTATACATACCTCCACGCTGCTCCAGTGAGGATTGCTAGAGGGGTTAGTCCAAGTGTCGGAAGTTTTCGTGCCGCCCGAAATCTTTCAGCATGTTTTAACGAGTGTTAGCTTACGACAATGAGGATTGACGGATTTACCTGACCTCCAAAGCACGAAAACGAAACATTTTTTGCCACTAGCGGTTGCTTATTCAACTACCGACCGCGCCCACTCTAACTTAACTCCATGGAAGACAGAGAGAAGGAAGGCCATCTCTGTATATGAAAGGTGTCCATAAAACGCGTCCAATTACGGGTGGCGCTGCGCTGCGGTGCGGTCTACAACAGCTATGTTCGAATATCTATTTGGCGGACACTAGCGCCATTCATTACGGGTGGCATAACTCAGCAAACTTCACTCAAAATGATTGCATTACGATAAATAAAAACCAGTGTATACGGTATAAATTCAGTCCTATAACTACAGAATATGGTAAGCAGAATTGTTCCTTGTTCCGCAATATTTGAACGCTGTTTACCTCTCAGCTGTATCATGTTTGAACTAAAACTTCAGCCTTAATGCACACCGTGTGACTTACGGCTTTCAAGCGTTCAACAAAGCAGACTTGGTAAATATTCACCAATTCTCCAAATTGGGTATGCTTGTGCATTGTTAGGCAATCCCTATTGTTTGAAGATGTTTTGTTTTAAATAATGACATCTCTTTATTTGAGAAGATACGAATAAATGAGGCGTAATTATGAAATTCGTTATGCGTCATTAGTTGTCTTAATAAGCATTAGTTGACAACCTACAGAAGAATCCTGTGAGCACCTATAATTTTCAAAATTGAAACATTGAAGTGAAGTGAGAAAACTTTTTGAGGATCTCAAAGGTATAGTGGTGGAGTAGGTATCTACCCACGAAAGGTAGGGTGTGAACTTCTAGGTCTCTCTTCTCTTTTTTTCCACCTTGATAATAATAAAATTATGTTCTTACATTCATTAAAGCTAAAAATACTTGTTAATGTAAACTGCTGTACCCTTCTGCATAGGACGCATTACGAGTATAAGTTTTGTTAATTATAAGTTTTGTGCCACCGTTGTGCGACGAGAGAAGCATGAAGTGGAACTAATTAAACTAATTTACTATAGGCGAACTACTTGACGAATGACGTGTTTCCAGGTGTTTTGGCATTCAGCGATTAAGAAGTAAGTAATGGTGCCTCCACATAATTGACGACAGGTGAAGATGATTGTGTGAAAGGTATAATAATCGTGTGTCATCGGATCTCATCGCCTGTAGTCGCCACCGACATGACATGACAATGATTGCCTACGAAGACGTCGACGATCGTCGCCAATTGTTGCCATAACGTTCATACACTTGCCCTACACTAGGATTCTGTAGCAGGATTGATCAGCACAATTAGTATATCACAAACAATAGCAACCCTAGAACAAACATTTGCCTGTCACATTTTGTCGGAAAACGAATGGAACACCTCGCTGTGCAGTTAGTCACTACCAACTGGACTACGTGGCTGTCTACTTATTAACCTCTCTGAACAACTGACAATAAACAATTTACAAGGATATCGGACCCTTTATTCATCACTAATAAGAATAAACATATTTTATCTGTCACATAAATATTGGTCTCAGTTGGGATTCGACCCTATTCAGAAGTACCTACTAGGCAAAGTTAGCCACTAGGGTTGTACACTATTGCTCAATGCACAAGAAACATAATGCTAATGATGGTTTGGTTAGTGTAGAAGTAGTTGGATAGTGTACTGCATAAGGTCAAGCGATTTTGTGCTTCAAAGGGTACATAAAGTTGTTGTCATTATTCATAGCAGTCGCTAAGCTAGCTAGAACAAACGTTTACTCACATTTTGTCGGAAAACAAATGGAACACCTCGCTGTGTAGTCAGAGTAACTACCAACTGGGCTACATGGTTGTCTACTTTTTAATGTCTCTTAGCCCTCCTTCATCTTGATGAATAGTTTACAAGGATTATTAATCGCTGGACCAGTTTGTACCACTAAGTTACATTGGTATTTTTGTGTAGTATTCGGTTAGTTTACCAGTGGCTGTTACTAACAGGGTAGTGCCCACAATTAAAGGTCATATTGTTTTTTCTTTTGCAGGGTCAGAGAGTCAGTAAGCGGCTTTGTCCTTATTGATTGGCAATGCGTTACGGATTTCCTGTGGTGTTACAGATGGCTTTGGGCGGTAGTGACTACTTAGAATGCTCCATTTTTGTCGTTTATTTGCATAAAAATATAAGCCATTAAACTGATTGATTAAATTAAATTTAAATTGACTTACCTATGAGTAAAAAAATTTACCGGATACTTATAAAGATTCAAAGAGAAAACGCTTTAAAGATAGAACATATAGGCAAACGAATGAATATTGAAGAAATACGCTTCTTCATTCTGTAATCTTACGCAAGCAATCTGTACAACTTTTGTAATGACTATCGCAACATTGTACTGTAGTCTATTAAGTACAGGGACTTCACAGAATATTTCTTAGCATGTTCTGAATTTTCTAACAGAGTTTTACTGCGAAGGGTTTAGAGTAAGAACGTCCATAACATTGTAAAATAGCGAGAAAACACGATAGTATTGGTACCAAGCGAGCAAAATAAGCTCAATGTTTCCTAAAGCGGCTTACCTCCGTGACACTAAACATTTCTTGGGTCAGCGAATTTCTAAGTCCGTAGATGTTTACAAAAGGGTGAAGTATTTTTTTTGTTACAGGAATTAACAAGTCCTCATTATAACGTGGCTGATAAGTTGAAATTCACATCCCAAAAGGCCTTGGGTCAAAGCTTGCATCCTACCAATATTATTATGAACTAGCTGACCCGGCGAACTTCGTATCGCCTAACAACCTATTTATTTTCTAAAATAAAAGTAGCCTAAGTTACTCCTTGTTACATCAGCTATCTGCCAGTGAAAGTCCCGTCAAAATCGGTCCAGCCATGTCAAAGATTAGCCGGAACAAACAGAGAGACAGACAAAAATTGTAAAAAAAATTGTTTTGGTATATGTACCTACCGTGTAACTGTATATACATCCAAATGCATGTAGTGAAAAGCGGTTATTTTTTATTACAAACAGACACTCCAATTTTATTTATTTGTATAGATTTGTATAGATGTATAGATGTGAAAGTTGTTATGGATGTTAATGTACTCTTTCACGCGAAAACTACTGAACGGATTTTCATGATATTTTGCACACAGATAGACCATGATCTGAAATAAGATATGGGGTACTTATTATCCCGGAAAATGCGAGAAAAGCCGCGGCAGAGCGCTCGTTGTTATATTTTATATCATGCGTTATTTATGATCATAAGTTAGTTTTAGTCTCTGCAACAATTCGCGATCATATGTGTTATGGTATGCCTTCAGATGCAGAAGATGTTACCGTTGAAATATCATTGAAAAATAAGCCCTTCACAGGCTGAGTTACAGTCGGATATCACGTACAGCGGGTTTCTAAAACAACCCCGGTAGTTTCTTGCTGCTTCTTCTCCCGAACCCTCTCACATTAGGGCCTTGTTGAAGCATTGGCGTAGCTTTCATGACTTTCAAAAAGTGTTTGTGAACCAAACCATTTCTGAATAAAAAAAACATTTGATTTGATCTAGTTTACATAAAAACCTGCCTACATGACTCCAGCCAAAAAATAAGTAATTTCAAGTAGGTGAAACTAAAGATGCCATACCTGGAAACTAAGCAGCTTATGGCAAGCTGCATTGGTCCACTTCGCTGTCAGTTCCAGAGGAGAATTCACTAAGTCGATGTAATGAATTCGGCTGAATCGACTTTGTCTATTTGATTTCAATGCTTCAGTTATAGGGGCATATGCTTTTAATCGATTAATATTAATTAAAAAAAAAATTAACAGCTTTATATAAAAAAATCAATTCGTGCAGTTATTGAAATCTTCCGTTTCACATTATTATGTATACCTAACTTAATGTCTAATAGAAGAATAATAAACTAAAACTGATGTTCCTCCTGATGGTAAGTGGCTATCGTCACCCATGGACATCAGCGACACCAAAGGCATGACTGATGTGTTACCGGGCGAGAAACAGAAGAAAAAGAAATAAAGATGAAAAAAAATACATGTATGAGGTATTTATTGAGCTTAATTTTGTATTCTGATGGTATTGTGGCGAGGACGCGCACACGTCACAAGGTGACGTTACGCCAACCTGAATCACGCTATCGAAGTTTCTACGATCGCTGGCATACAAACGCTCCGACAACATCAGTCGGGGCTTGGCCGCCTCCCAGGGGCAGGCAGGGTTCCCAACTTAGGGGTTTTCCTCTTAAATTTAGGAGGTGAATATGTAAGATGGGATTTTTTTAGAGGTTTTATATGCTTATGGCTATTTTTAAGGTTTTTGTGACACTTCATATTTTTTATTTATTGATCAAAATAAAGATGTAATAGGCCCTGTAACAAACTAGCCATCCAAAGGAGACTGGGGCTTTTGGCATTTAAATAAAAGATATCAGATTAATCTGCAATGTGGAAATAGAGAAACCCGAAAATGAGTATTTGTGAATTTACCTTACAAAATAAAGTAATATTGTAATCGGAATTGATTTATTGTTTGTGAGTTTTGTGTGAGTTTTGAGTGTTTGTGAGTGATTAGTTATGAGTCCAATTAGTAAATCAAATGGCAGATAGATAATGAAGAAACAAAAAGTTAATTATTATCACCGAATTTTATAGTAAAAATCATTTCACTTAAAGGCATAGAAATACACGCATATTTTTTAAATAAATATATAAGTATATTTTTTGTTACGAGTATTATAAATAATAACAGAAAAATACCACAAAATGTTGATAAAATTACATCTAATGGATTACACCGCTTTTATCCATTCAATAAAAATCCTTGACATTTCTTTGAACCTTAATAATACCTATAGTGCCTAATTTCATTACAGCTAAGTTACATGAAACTAATATATTCACTTAGCCATACGTTGTACCGCTTGCTAGCTAACCAAAACCTTCCTTTTATCAAATTAAATGGCCTAATTTGATGAAACAAAACCGGGCAGCGTACATTTGCCAAATTGAATTTTTCCTTCGCCAAATACAAACGAGGTTATCAAGATGTCGTACGCATTTCCTAAATCCATTTGGTGTATTATATTACGAAGCATTATCAGAATTTGGTTCTGAGATTTATAACTAGGTAGGAGATTAATAAATAAATAGTTTGAAAAGCAAAGAACGGAAAACGCTAAGAGATTACAGTTGTTAAAGATAAACCCTCAATTCGCACTCGAGTCTCTGTCTAATTCCAGAATTAACTTTGGTAACATACCACAATGTTAAATTACCATGTATTAACTCAGATGGATTATAGACACAGAATAACTTAACCATCCAATCACTATACCTAGTTCGTACTAGCCATATAACATTATGGAATTGAAGATTTATAAGTATTTATCCCAATTCGGATATCGAGTCCTGCCCACGAACTCGGGTGCGGATATATAAATCCAGGACCCCCGACCATAGATTACCCCTTTCAGACCATAAATTTCACGTAAATAATCTTTGTTATTAGTACACCGGCAGAGAAAATTGAACTATATTGATTTCTGTTTTGATTACGTTGCAAACGTTACGTCAACGCTTTCGTAGGCTCTGTGTTTTTTTTTATGGAAATAGCCGGCAAACGAGCAGACGATCCACCTGATGGTAAGTGGCTATCGTCGCCCATGGACATCAGCAACACCAAAGGCATCACCGATGCGTTAAAAACCGGCCAAGAAAGAGAGAAGAAAAAGAAAGAAAGAACTGGCTCTCAAGCCCCCAGCCGGAATACGACGAGTCTGGGCTGACTCATGCTCAAGGGTGGTAGCTATCCAGGTGAACCCCATGGAGAAATAATAATAGTAATAATGGTATTAATTAATAATTAAAATCAATATTACTAATATAATCCCTCGAGGGGTCCTATCACCAGCGGGCCGGATTTAGTTGCCTTTTACGACACCCATCCGGCGTGGGATTGGGGTTAGTATTTTAAGCCGCCCCAATACGGCGAGCAAATCTCAAACTTCCAAAAATTCATTACTTTAGAAGAAACATATTTTATCTGTCACATAAATATTGGTCTCAGTAATTCGACCCTAGTCAGAAGCACTAGGCAAAGTTAGCCACTGTAGTAGGTACACTATTGCTCAATGCACAAGAAACATAATGTTAATGAAGGTTTGGTTAGCGTAGAAGTAGTTGGATAGTGTGCTGCATAGTCAAGCGATTCTGTGCTTCAAAGGGTACGTAAAGTTGTTGTCATTATTCATAGCAGTGGCTAAGCCATGTCGGCATTCGATTGGCATGAAACTTCCGATACTAGCGCCACCAATCTCTCTCAATCAATCTTCGCTGTAGCAGCGTAGCAGACAATCATAACTGCTCTAGGCCTCCTCAGTTACACGGAAAAACCGTGCCGTTTGAAGCCAATTAGAACTGACATAGCTGCTGTATGAAAACCGTCTCACAAATAAACCAAGTTGAGGCGACGACCGTGTAAGAAGATGCAGTTTAATTGGATGCAAACAAATTAAGTTCTAGAACACCTGCGACCAACGGGAACAACTCTCTGAAGGAATTGATTGCAGTTGTTCAGACACTTACAGTAGCTTGGAGGATGACTTAGGATAATTATGATGTGGTGAAAAATCTCAGCTGTAGTTATTGGGACCAGATTCAATGCGTCATTTAATTACTGTAATGGATGCTCCAATCATCAACTTTTGCCTTTTCGACCAGCAACATACCGGTGAATGCGAAGTAGGTGTATCAGTGATACCTATGTGAACAAGTGATTTTGACTTTAGACTTTGAAAGCCTTTTGCGTTACTCTCATTAGTCAGTTACATCAAATAAGTGACATTTTCTAAATAAGAAAACATACGTTTTAAACAGCATATTTGCAAAAGTTGCAATCAAGGCTTCCATGAAGAGACAACATAAAAATGGAAATGATTGACAATTGTTATTTGAAAGATTTCAACTATTTTCATATAAAATTGATTGGACGTTAAGTAACATTTTAAAGAATTCGATTTCTTAGTATTTGGGCACCAATATCCACTCCGAATTAATTGAAGATTGAATACGGTATACCTCGACTGAGCCAGGCAAAGTTTTCGTCTGTTTTGATAAAGGGTTCAACGTCATTCAGTTTCACTCTGGCTACTGGTTAACAAACAAAATTCGACATTACAGCATATCACTCAAACTAGCGAATAACAAAAAGTTGTTGGGATGTATTTGTTTGAATCTCCCATTTATTCCAACAACGACGGCTCTGACCACGATAAGACCTTAATACAAGCGCATAGAGATCAAAATAGCTTAAAACCAGAACTAATTCCGGGAGCGAATTCCAATGGAAAAGTTAACAAAGGACTCCAGAGCCGAAGTTTACTACTCGGCGTATTATTAGCGCCGACGAATAACCGCTGCACGGGACAACCGAACAGGTGCTTGCTGTAAAAAAGCTGAAACTTTCTACAAAGCTGCTTTAATTACTGCCGTGATCAAAGCGAGACTGACTAACGACATTAGTACAGATTATAGTCGAGGTTGATGACACTAAGTGGTCTAGGTATGGCTTGTGTCAACGGATGTTGGTACGAGTCCTGGAGTCGGGTTAAGTCTGGCTTTGGTTAAGGTTACGCTTGGAACGCCTGAGTCAGCTACGAAAAAGTACTTTACATTTTGAAAGACAATAATGTCACGTAAGCCCTTAGTTTCCGTTACAAACGTACAGACAAAAAGAAAAATATAAAAATCATCGTTTTGGGATCTATAAATAACAGTAATAGTTTCTCTAAAATATCTTCCATGAACAGAGATTATTATTATATTTAAAAAATATATCATTCAATCCTCATTTTTTTAACGTCTTCACGAAACTAAGATCCAACTGTTTTAATTGTGAACCAAAAAACCACATACCTATAATGGGTTAGCGGCGGTAAGAAAAAGAAATTGCTTGGTGCGGGTCAAAAGGTTGTGAACAATGCTTGAACCTTGAACACTTCTGCAGAGCAATGTTTCAAACACGGTCTCACGGGCGAACGCTTTCGCATTATTGTGATTACATTTGACCTATATAAAAAAAAAACTTATAATAATGAAGCCAAGTTGTAGTAGGCGTCGCAAAGGTAAATATTTTCCTGAGTAAATATAATTATAGAGGTATTTTCCAGAGTAAATATAATTATATCTAAAAATAAAATTCTTTTTCTGGGAGAATTTAAACACTAAGAGTTATTGTTATTTTTTATGGTTAATGTGTGGATTTCTATTAATTTTCTATTATTACTAGCTGACCGGGCAAACGTTGTTCTGCCAAAAAAATGTTTGGGGTAGGGGGATGAAAAATAGATGTCTGATTCTCAACCCTAGCCGATATGCACGCAAAGATTCACGAAAATCGGTCGAGCCGTCTCGGAGGAGTTCAACTTCTAACACCGTGACACGAGAATTTTATATATTAGCTTTTAATATTATATTAATTTTATAAGAAGTACCTACATTTATGTAATTAAAGTATTTTAATTTATTTAATTGTTTTTGAATTAACTACAAAAATTCCGTCATGTTTCGCTGTGAAAACGCAAATAAGGCAGCAAATATTATGCAAATTTATAAGTCTTTCTTTAGAGATTTAAATTTTCTGTTACTACAGGAAGTTTGAAATAAATAAAACGTTTATAAAACTCTCTTCTATTAATTAACAATTAACATCGTACAATTTCAAGTCGATTCACTGACTTTTCAAGTTTTGCGATCACAAACATTGGAAAGAAAAAAAATAATTTATAGCTGGTGTATTACGTAAAATCAATATTATATTTTTTCTCTTTATAAATACGTTTGCCTGTAATTCACAGGTTGATCTCGTTAAAACGGTTGCCGTTGAAGTAAGTATTATAGTAAGCTTGCGGTAATATTTCTTTCAATTCAATCGGTTCATACCTAAAAATAAAATAAAAAAGCCCAGTCTTATTTTAGTATGCGTAGGTACTAAAGTGTAGGTTTCCCGATGAGAGGCGAGGGCGATTACTAGTTAAAAATATAATTAAAAATGTATTTTTATTTAAAAATATCCACTTAACCCACTTGTTACGGATATAACTTTTTTCGATGGAACTTGCCGATTTTTGGTATGCCGTATAGTAATAAAGTAAATAATAAGAAAAAAATTTAAAAAAAAATCTAACTCTTGTGGAAATGCTGGAAAATGGTGTTTGATATACGGAACGCTAGTAATATGTACTACCGTGAAATGTTTGTATGAAGTACTTATTTATAGTGAGTTTTAGGTTCATTTTAGTCAGATTTTACATGTGAATATATATAATATATAATATTTATTCTAATATATTATTCATTACCAATGCCACTTGATAATATGTTATGTATAAACCTTGCTGCTGAGTGAATTACTCAGGATTTTCATCAGATTTATCTGATCTCTTATTACTCGCTAAACACCTGAATTAGTGAGATTACATCTTCCGCATCATCATCATCATCCTTCTGATGCTGCTGGTGATGATGACGATACCTGCCCTAGTTACTACCTGGCAGGTTTTGTTGTGTCAAATTTTCGCCTTCCTATCCTTCAAGGGCTTTATCAAGCCTTCACTCCAAATATATCTCCCATGTTCGTTACGGTTATATGGCGCCAGGTCCCTCGTGTTGAAGGTCGCTGGGCTCCATCCTAGTTCTATCCAGGTTAATCAGGAAGATTCGCAAGTGGGTTGGTGCTTTTTTTAACATGTTTGTCAAGTTCTCAAGTTTGCCAAAACCCTCGAAGGAGAATCATCCTAGAACCTGGAGAGGTTATATACGGGTCCCAAATATCTTTATTGGCAAGTAACACATTAGTGGTGCCCTTGGTGTTACTAATATTCATGAGCATTGATGACTGCGTACCATCAGCTGTTCATTTGTAGAGTATTTACATCAAAAAGTAATAATTGCATTATGATCTTCAATGACAAAACATGGTAGTCTATATTACTATCGTTTGTTATACGGAACACTAACTTTATCGTCAGTTTAGTGACATATTCTGAAACAAAATTTATTGATATATATTACGAAAATAATAAGAGGCATCTAATTCAACAAGTTTTCACAAGATATTTTTTAGTAACAGGAAATTCATATTATTTATGCCCCTTGAAAAAATAATGTCAAAAAAGAAGGAACTATCGACGCTCGTAGATTTTTTTATAACCATCCAATTTAAACACCAAATACATTTTTTTATAAAGGAACCATATACCTAATATAAGCCATTATAGATACAATTTGAAACTGCCCACAATTTGTTCAATATTTTTTAATGTACATTGATCCGTATATCAAACGATAGTAACAAATGGGTTAATACTATAATTCTTATACCTAAGACAATTTTAAAATCTTGCCTGCTCGTTTCAGAATTAAAGAGCTTTTAGAAAATAATTTAACTTCGGTGAATAAAAATGTTAAAAAAAAATTCACATCTCAGATATCCTGAAAATTATTCCTAAATTCAACTGAAAGAAAACGTTTGCTCAAAAGCTTAATGGTAGTAATTAACTTTTTATGAAAAAAGAAACAAAACATGAAACACCTCACACATCAAAATTACAATAGAGTTTAAATGAAGCATAAATTACAACGCATTTTATTCATTTCATAATCAGATAGAAGAGCATAACAAATGGCTTTATTATCCCAAAAGCTACCAACAAATGAGTGAAACAACAAACTCTACAAAAACTGGTAATAAAAAATTAAAGCGCGGTGAAACTCTTGCTATTTATAAAAACAAGGCTCATTAGTACCTAATGCGTTGTCATTAATACAAAAACCCTGGCAGAGTTTGAATGCGCTAACACTAAAGTCCCTTAGAGACCATTTGTTACACTCTTTTCACACAGTAAGCGAGCATGCTATGCTACGCTACGCTTTGGGCATCAGTTTATTCTCCACACTGTCTTTCTTTTTCTTCTCCCTTTCTTGGCCGGCAACGCATCAGTGATGCCTTTGGTGTTGCTGATGTCCATGGGCGACGATAGCTACTTACCATCAGGTGGATCGTCAGCTCGGTTTCCGGCTATTTCCATAAAAAAAATCACTTTTGGATAGACAAAGAAAAAAATTCATCCCCATGTCACCTGTAGGGGAAGAACCCTGAAAAAAAAATTTTAAAGATTGTGTTTTACCACTTTGTAGTTTTTTTTAAAGGGATATGTATATCCATGCCAAATTACATATTTCCAAGCACTTACGCCAGAGCTCAGACTCACTAAAGGTTACTTTTATCGCTCCTTAGTAAAGAATCACCATACAAATTCTGTACTAAGGAGTGATATACGTAATTTATATTGATATACGTTAGTGACTGAGTTGAAACGTTAGGGTGGACATGACGAAACTATAAGGATTCCGTTTACACTTCGAAATCTTAAAAAGGAGACCAAATTAGCCCTGATAATAAAGATATCGTTGCTAGCTTTTCGCTGACAATAGGACCCTCAGTTACCATTTCCAAGGACCAGGCGGTCTAAAAAACAGTCAAGTGGCTTGAAATGGCCCTACTAAGGCCATGGGAAAAACACAGGCAGGAACTTCTACATGAATGTTTTAGTGTGAGTTAGTTCAAAAGAACTGACATGAGTTACAGTTACTATCGTTCATCGCGACCCATTACTGTCTCGCGGGGCTCGGGTTTTCCCGCGTCGCTCGCTTCTCATTCTGTCACCATTGGCAAAGAGCTGGAGAATATGGAGAACTTCCAGGTGTACAAGATTCAAGGTGTTTGAACTCATTGATGCAAGTAATAATATGTAAGTTAATCATCAGGCGTTACTTTGCGTCCATGAACACAGTATACCTTTGATTTTATAATGTACCTTCAGACATCTATGGCACCTTCCTTTAGCCACAAATACAACGCGTGTTAGCCGAAATTTAATAAAATAAAAAATTATGCATCATGTAAGTATTATGTAAGTACAGTAATCATTTTATTTAGTAAGTAAATACTAGTCTACTTTGCAATAATCGGCGGTTAAGTTGTATGATGGTGTATACTATAAGACATGCGTGGCACCTCTCTTCCTTCCGCAACGGAAACATGCACTACAATAAATAAAAATATAATAATATACTACGATGCATATCAGCACAATCATGTTGTTTTTCGCCCCGAAACGGAGTATCATCGGGGTGTTGATTCTATAAGTGTTAGTTGCAAGTACTGTTGATGTTAAATTAATAAGTAATCATTAATTTCTAATACGCTCATTTTGAAACTTATTGGCAGGCGAATTAGTTAGCCTCGTTAAGAATTATCTAATAGTCGAATAAAAAACTCAAAAGTCTAATAGCCGCCAGCTAGACACAACTAACATTTTTAAATGACCGGCAAGTGAGTGGTAACTTCATAAGTTTCCAATTTGATCCATCCATCCATCCATCAGCCTTTGTAGGTCCACTGCTGGACATAGGCCTCCCCTAACTTGCGCCACTCTGACCGGTCCTGAGCCTTCTTAACCCAGCGGATGCCCGCGGCTGTCTTCTTCAGGTTGTCCGTCCACCTGGTCGAGGGGATGACGGGGCGGGGGGGACCAATTTGATAAGTGGCCAAAAACGGTTGAAACTAAACATCTTTAATCAATTAACCAGCCATAAAAGTTATCAAAAAGTACCCATAACTTTTTACGGCGTCTTATAGAAATTTCATGTCCATTAATATACATTTTCACAACAAACAAAGTTTAAAACCTCATCCGGTCTTCCATAATTCAATTTCCCGTGTTTGGGGGCCGATTATATACTAACAAGCTCAAACATCTGTCTGTCTGTATTAAATTTCGGGAATGAATTACGCTAATATGCCTTTCTACGTTACTCGTTTCATTGCCTCTGTATATGCGATAAGCGATGAAGTATAAATTTATTTATAATTTATTATTATTTTTTATTATTATTTAAGTAAATTTAATATTATTTTTAGTATGCTAAAAGTTATAACGTCTTGAATTAACTATTTTATATTATTTTATATTTTGAATTTGCCAATGTTTCTATTTTATCATTATTAATTCATTATTATGTATGCTATGTCCCGCAACCAAGTTTCAAATATCGCCGTCAGAAATAAATATCTTTTATTTTCGGTCCAAATAGTATAACTATTTGGATGTCTAAGATATTACTGATATTATAGACGACGATTTGATATTTTTTGCTACTTTGTTTATTGTTGTCATATACTAATGCTGCCGTAGTTAAGGTAAAATGTTATAAGTGAATGTTACATTTTTTCTTACCCTAAGTAAAAAAGTTTAACTTTAAAAACATGTACATTAAACTTTAAAAACATAAAAATTGTTTGTTTGTTTGTTTGTTATATACTAGACAGTAGAAACTATAAGAATTACGTAGTAGCTAATAAACCTGCATAAAATTCGCTAGTCTTCTTTAATGAGACAAGTCTCTTAAACCTATGTCTGGTCCAAAATCATAATTACATTTGCACATGCATGTGTAGGCGGTCCAATTAGGACATTCTCTTTTTCATTTTCAACAGTAAATATTAAATTTCGTGTAACTTTGTCCACGGCTTGAATTATATCAAAGGATATTGTAATGTGTTTCGTAAATTAATGTATGCAAATTGTTTAAGTAGATACGAACGTGTTTTGAAAGGCACGAACGATGAATAAATAAAGGCTTTAGCACTCATAATTCTGCATTATGATTCTGTTTATGGCGAGGTGCGGTATGTTTACACAATACGTTAATGTGTTCCTCTGTTACCCCTTTTTGCTTATGTCATTCGTGATCGGGCGAGATTAAAATTGAGGGGCGCGGGCGTGGGATAGAAAAATTACTTGTGCTTTCGTAGTTCGGTATCATTGTCACAACTCGTTACTAAAGTTTTCCACACTATATGAGTTATGAGAGGAGTCAAATAAAATAACGAATAAACTTTTTCATAGATATAATACAGCAATAGGGATGTTGATACTAACTGTAAATTAATATTATTATAAATTACTTGTGTTCAATATCATTAGTTCAATGCGCATTCAAATTCAATTCAATGATGACGTCATGCAATTAACACAGTTGCCTTTTATGTGCTGTATTAACATATTAGCTAAAATGTAGCTAATCGTATTATACGTTAATCTAATCATAAATCGTCTTTATCAATTTTAAAGTTAACATGAATAAGAAGTGAAGAAAATAAGTGGTATATAATATGTATTAACCCACTTGTTACGGATATAACTTTTTTCGATGGAACTTGCCGGTTTTTGGTATGCCGTATAGTAATAAAGTAAATAATAAGAAAAAAATTCAAAAAAAAAATCTAACTCTTGTGGAAATGCTGGAAAATGGTGTTTGATATACGGAACGCTAGTAATATGTACTACCGTGAAATGTTTGTATGAAATACTTGTTTATAGTGAGTTTTAGTCAGATTATATAATAAATAACATATGAATATAGTTTATTCTAATATATTATTTATTACCAATGCCACTTGATAAGTATATTATGTAAAAACCTTGTTGCTGAGTGAATTACGGAGGATTTTCATCAGATTTATCTGATCTCTTATTACTCGCTAGACAACTGAACTACTGAGATTACATCTTTTGCATCATCATCATCATCATTCTGATGCTGCTGGTGATGATGACGACGCCTGCCCTAGTTACTACCTGGCAGGTTTTGTTGTGTCACATTTTCGCCTTCCTATCCTTCAAGGGCTTTATCCATCCTTCACTCCAAATGGATCTCCATGTTCGTGGCGGTTACATGTCGCCAGTTCGCTCGTGTTGAAGGTCATTGGGATCCATCCTAGTACTATCCAGGTTAACCAGGAAGGTTCGCAAATGTGTTGGTGGTTTTTTAACACGTTTGTCAAGTTCTCAAGTTCGTCAGTACCCTAGAAGGTGAATCATCCTAGAAACTGGAGAGGTTATATACGGATCCCAAGTATCTTTATTGGCAAGTAACGCATTAGTGATGGCTTTGGTGTTACTAATATTCATGAGCATTGATGACTGCTACCATCAGCTACTCATTTGTAGGGTATTTACATCAAAAAGTAATAATTGCATTATGATCTTCAATGACAAAATATGGTAGTCTATATTACTTTCGTTTGTTATACGGAACACTAACTTTATCGTCAATTTAGTGACATATTCTAAAACAAAATTTATTGATATATATTACGAAAATAATAAGAGCCATCTAATTCAACAAGTTTTCACAAGATATTTTTAAAAAACAGGAAATTCATATTATTTATGCCCTTTGAAAAATTAATGTCAAAAAAGGAGGAACTATCGACGCTCGTAAAATTTTGTATAACCGTCTAATTTGAAAACCAAATATGTCTTGTTATGAAGGAAACATATACCTAATATAAGCAATCAACAATACAATTTGAAACTGCCCACAGTTTGTTCAATATTTTTTAATGTACATTGATCCGTATATCAAACGATAGTAACAAATGGGTTAAGTACCAACAGTGAACCAAATAAAATCAAACAATTTTACAAAGAGTTACGTTGAAGAAATCTCAAAGATTAAACATCTTACTAATAAATTAAATGTGAAAGTTCGTAGGGATGTTTGTTGCTCTTTAACAATGATATTATAATGTATAAAAGAGGTAGATATGTCATTATTGCGCCGACGATGAAAATCGTAAGAACAGGCAATTGACCATTCTGCTCGTAGTCACTCTGTCAATATAAGACGATACGCTCGCTTTTGTTGTTGTCAAAAGTGCTTGACATTTGACATACAGCGTTAAAATGCCTTCGTGTATTAAACCAATGTGATGTAGTGAAACAAAAGATAAACGTGTGTGTGTTGTAGCTCTTTTTGGAATAGATTTTTGGTTGATTTGTAAGGGTATAACTTATTTATATTTTTTTAAATATCATTGCTCTTTCACTCAAAAACTATTGAACGATATTTCATGAAATTTTGCACATCAGTAGACCATGACCTGGAATAAGATATTGGGTACTTATTGTCCCGGGAAATGCAGGCAAAGCCAGGGGCAGAAGCCACGGGCAGTTCTTCATAATTAGTTCTTCATAATTCTTTAAAAGTTTTGTGAAATCCAACAGTTTATACAACTATAATCTGTTTCCCGCGACTTCATACGCAAAAAATACTTGCTGAAATACTCATCGTGAAAAAGTACGCTTCCAACCTATATTTTAACCCTGAAGGAATAAATTCCAAAAACCAGTTCTTAGCTGACGTCTTCAACTCATAAACTACCTCGGTGTAAAATGTCATCTCCGTAAGTGAAATGGTTTTTGAGGTTTCGAGTTAAGCGGTGTATCCTTTCGATTTATGGTTTATACATGGTTTGTAAAACGTTTAATAAACCTATTTTAGCTATTGTACTGTTATAATATATTGTATCTTTATCGTTTTTCATAAGAGTGAAAAAAAGGAAACATTTTAGAAGCTTTTTAGAACGCTTATTATTATGAATAACGCCACAGCTCAGAGTCAATAACTGTTAATTAAATCGTTCCTTAGTACTTTACTACTTTAGTGATTCTTTAATCACCATACAATTAATTCTGTACTAAGGAGCGATTTAATTAGCCGTTAGTGACTCTGAGTTTAATTATTTAAGTATTTATTAAAATAAGCGTTCCATTTTTATGGTAATTTGTATGGTGATTCTTTACTAAGGAACGATTTAAGTAACCGTTAGTGAATCTGAGTTGGGGCGTAAGGGAGATAGATTCTTATATTTATATATGTTACCGGATATCTGTATAATTCAGCATTCTATACAATACCTAGGTAATGTATAGAATATCTAAAACGTTCAGGTAACGTTTTGAATATTATTTATTTCATACTTAGCCCAGGCATTCTATACAATACTCCATGCGTAGTTGGTAATGTGTGTAAAAGACGGTTCTCTGCCTTTTCGCCGAAAATTGTTTGGCCGATTATCACTTGCCAACTAACGTTTCGCAGAATTTTATTTCGCCGAATAATCATTTGCCAACTTATCACATTTTTTTTTATTTCCCAACCTAACAGTTGCCAACTGTACGTTTGGTCTGCCATTTATAATGACACTTTTCAAAAGGCCAACTTTCAAGTAGCGAATGTTTCAGTTAGAGTAATATTCATTTAGTTTATAAACCTAGGTTTGTAAATTTGCGGTTCTTGTTATCTTCCGGTGACATATGCACTTTTAGGGAGAATTTAGGGGTTTTTCATACACAAAAAGGCTTCCAAACGTCTCCGGCGCTGCGGAAAGTGCAGCCCCTTCGCCCTTGCGTAACAAACTGCAGGCACTCCATGCTCGCCTACGCAGCTTCGGCTTTTTGGTCGCCTGCGGCGACCAGCCTCAGCCGCTTCGGCTCACATGGTGCCTGCAGTTGGTTACAGCGGGCGGGGGCTGCTCTCCCTCCGCGCCTCCGGGGTTTACATTCACTCTAGGGGTAGGACAGACTAGTACCACGTGGGGTCGGGGTTGACTAAGTCGGTTCTGTCACCAATTTTGAAAAATCCGAAGCTGCGAAGGCGAACAGTGTAGTGTAGGAGCCATTAGACTGCATCTCTCCTTACCATCAGGTGTAATTTCGGTCAAGCATTAATTTAAAATGTATAAAAAAATATCTATTCATGCAGGTTACAATTTGTTTTGAGTGTGTTTTTTAGTAAATTCTTAATTCCAACCTCCATCCAAGTTGACTACACATACCCAAATCTAACTTTATTCATTGCCGGTGGACCTGCAGGTATTCTGTACAGTAGTTGGGAAACGTATACATTACAAACAATGGCAAACTATGTAATGGTGAATAATATTCATATAATTTAATACATTGCCAAAACGACCCAGGTATTATACACATTTCCTAGGAATTGTGTTGAATACCTGCATTATACAGATATCCGGTAACATATACATTTGTGAAATGCTTCGGTTACGTTCTGGCGTTACTATGTCCTTGAGTAACGGCGATTAGTCACCATCAGATGACTCTTATTACCTCGTTTGGTTATCCATGACTAACTAGTTAGTAGGTATTACCTTCTATTACATGTCGAACACGTTGGTGGTAAGTTGGTGTTTTTAGCATAGATTAATGAGAGAAAGAGATGGAGTTTAGGCGACAAGTTTCCACATATAGAAACATAATGAATAGAATATAATTAATGTGTTTAAAATAGATCCAATCATATTTTTTCCGGATGCGATGGGACAAAAATATACGCGTAGGATACCAAAAAATATTTGATATACTTGGACACGAGAAACTCAATTATAACTTTCTTTCTAATAGTGACGTGTGTAAGACATGAGAATTTGAGGATGGCATGTATCTCAATTATTATTTTTCAACGCTCAATCTCTTTACGTCGTCATTCTATTACAGTCCTTGTATACCTTTTGTTTTGCCTTTTCCGAGCTGCAACAACCTAACTTCCCTTGTTAGTGCAAATTTCGTCACAGTTCACTTATTCAATCTGGTTCACAGTAGTTTACTACTCAGCTAACTACCAATAGAAATAGAGACACATTGTGTATAGAAAAGATTAGTTTTTGTAACTAATGTGTAGTTCTGTGAATTAAAATGTATTGTATTTGTTGTCAGGGTTAGTTAGCTAGAAGCGCTGGAGTATAATCTAGATTCGAGTAAAATTAGTACTAAGGAATTAAAATATTTGAATCGTTGTTCAAAGAGCTATACAAACACACTTTTCTAGTAAGGAGTAATGTAGTCACGAGACTTTTAATAAACATACCTTGTCTAGAAATTCTTTTAATGTAATTTCGTATGCACCCAAATATTCTTACTCAATTATAATCAATGTATAAGCCTGGATCAGTGATAGTTTTATTAAATTTATAGATTAATTCGATAGCCTATATTGCATTTACAATGTGTTTACAAGTTAATTCGGAATATTGTGGAGCGTTATTACTCGTAATTGCAATATTACGGTATAAGCACATGAATAGATAACACACAGAAACTTACAAAGCTTTAGCCGTATTAGGGCTTCGAATAATAACCCCTATCCTACACCTGATGGATGTCGTAAGAGGCGATTATATCTCCGCGCTGGTGGACGTGCCCCTCGGAAGGATTATATTGGTACTATTGATTTTAATAGCTTATTAATACTATTATTACTATTATCATTTCTCAATGGGGTCCATCTGGATAACTACCACCCTCTGGCTTGAGTCAGTCGTCAATCGACTCGTTATGTTCCGGCTGGGGGGGGGGGGGGCTTGAGAGCAAGTTCTTTCTTTCTTTTTTTCTCCCTTTCTCGGCCGGCAACTCATGAGCGATGCCTTTGGTGTCACTAATGTCCATGGGCAACGATAGCCATTTACCATCACGTGGAACGATCCACGTCCAGCTCGTTTGCCGGCTATCTCCGTAAAAAAGCTTTGCACAAACACACACAAAACGGTGATTGGATTGGAGACCTCTATTGATTTATGTTCAGAAATAAATCTGGGTATGTTATACCATTTTTTTCCTAAGATATTTATTGTAAGTGTCAGGTCAGTCCTACGTGAATCGGTGTAAAACGGTGTAAATGTCTGCCTTGCTAGGAAGCTTGGACTCTGTATGTTCCTTACTCATATGGTATTATTCCTTACTCTATAATCATTAGGTAAATACCCGTTAGTATAAATTAAACCGTGAACACAAATTGAATAATTAAATGACTGTTAATGTGCTTATACAGTTTAGTGCACATTCGTTAATTATTTATTACTTTATGGTAATGTCCTAAGGCAATAAAACTATAAGGGCTCTTTCCCACTTGGATGAATTATTTTTTTTTGGTACGTAATTATAACGATTCGTTATTATTTTTGCAGTGACGCATAATATGTATATATTAGATATGTTATTATATCTTTTTCCTTTTTTTGAATACACCCACATCATAAACACGCGGACAAGCTATTGTATTCCTAGTAATATAGTGACAATAACGTTCTTCTACTCGTGGTATTACTTTAACGACATAACAGACTGTATTTCGAAAGTGACGATTTAAGCGAAAATAAGAGAGCAGTAAAATTGTGGGACGTGTTAAGGGGAATAATGCATGCGTGTTGAGCATCTGCTATTCAAGTAGCGACATCTATGTTGAAAGAAATTACAAAAGTGTCAATTCAGTGCTTATAAAAAGCTATTCGCACACATGAGTCGCTTTTGTTTGCGTCGAAATTACCTTACTATCTACAAAAGTACACTACAAAGTAAACGTAGCAACGATTACTACAAAAATCCGGCCAAGTGCGAGTCAAACTTCAAATTTTACAGACCGTATAATCATGTAGAACCGAACATTGTTCATATTTAAACTAAGTTGACTAAAAAAAATAACTTTTTATTTGAAATACTGTCGTCCCCATAAATCTACATAATATGTCGCGATCAATTTACCGCTAGCCGTAGCGTGATTTTCATTGCTCCAAGACTTTTTCGACCTAATTGTTGTATGTTAATTGATACGATGGCATAGGGTCAAAATACGACTACCCCCAAAGAATATTTTTCAGGTCATGTCGTTCTTATCATACCATTTTTGCGTCAGGGGTTTAAAAGCATTACTGATGAGTAGAGAGAAGAAAAGAAAAAGAAGAGATATAGAGCGAGAAAAAAGTCAGTTTTTTTTTAGTGCACGGCTATCTTTAACCACCTTGTTGACGAAGCATCAGGGGTTTAAAAGAATTACTGATGGGTAGAGAGAACAAAAGAAAGAAAGAAGAGAGATGGAGCGAGAAAAAGTCAGTTATTTATTTTTGTGTACGGCTATCCTTACCGCCTTGTTGACGAACGAACTTCGAAGATGGATCGACGGCTTCGACAGATGGCGGTGACGCCTCGTACCATGAATTATTACTTTATGTGATATGTTATATTATGTTCAGAGTAGAATTAATGACGGGGAATATGGAAGTCCGTGTGGAACTTGTGGATAGGATTTGTCAGAGAAACTCTTTATTGTTTTATGTTTTCGCCATATAGGTAGGTTTTGGCTATTATCGAAAAGTAATGAATGTCTATGTCACAAATTTGTTTATTTATATATAACTACATTTATGTAATATTATGTCTTCTGTGATATAACATAACATATTGTTATAGACATCACTGAAAGACTGGCAGAAAACGCTGATACCCAAAACACAGTTTCAAACTAACTCGGGGATTAGAGACTTCATACATTATAATGTATAAAAAATATGTCACTGATGTATTATTATTATTTATCAGAAATTGAATTTAAAAGACATGTCTTACTTTCCTTTTTGTTGGATCTTGTCTTCATTTTTTTTTAATTATGTATAGCATTGGCTACTAGTAATACATTTTTTAATAAAAGGTTTTATTACAATATACGTGACTAATTAATATAATTGTATTGATAACGAGTAAATAATATATTTAAATCAATCAATCAACAAGTTTTACAACCAACAGACAACACAATTACACAACTTTTAAAAAAACATTTGATTCACAAACAGCTTTGTACCTATCTTCGACAGAAACATTAACTACCTATTACCTATTTTATTTTACGCGTTCGCATTTTCTGAGAGATACCATTATACCGAGTGATATTACCGAATCAATCTACTCAGCCACGCATCGGTTTCTGACCTTGAACTCTCACATTTTAATAAAATAAAATTACTTCATTTTCTTGCTCCCGCTTCAAGTACCACTTTCGTAAAAACAAACAACAATAAATTTTATTTATTGTACTGTTTTCGGAAATATGCTTTCCATGAGTTTTTTTTTTGCTTTTAAGTGATACTTAACTACTTAGGAACACGTTCTTATAAATCTAAACACCATTTACTTGCTTTCGCATAATAAATCTAGCTCGAATGCTTATTAATTAAAAAACTATAAATACATATTAATATATAAGTGCAGATCTCTCACAAATACCGGTAATATGCTTCCCTAGTCTTTTTTTCAAAAGAGAGTTAAAGGTCACATACTGAACCAGTTCACTGCTGCTTAGCTTTGGATGGTTAACTTAGTAGAAGTCCATTCACTCTTGGTTAAAGACATCCAGTTTATTATCGTTCTCAATTAGAAATTAATTTTTATCGGTTGGTATTAGGGTTCTGTTTAGAGTATGGAAGTCTAATACTAACCGATACACCCGAAATGCTAGAAAGCTGTAATTTCGCATGGATATACATTGTATATCTTTAAACACCACCAGGTGTTTAAAGACTTTTTTCAGTTTCAAATTTTTCATTTTCTACAATGTACTCTTGCCATGCTTTCTTATCGGTAAGTAACCTACTTTTATAACTAAATAACCATTTCTTCCGGTCAAGTGAACACCATGGATGAAAGACTGACTTAACGACTCCGTGAAAATTACAACTGGCTTTACGATCGTGGTCCTAACGCGTCGAATCGTATTGAGATGACGCCAATTTAGAGAATTGATCCCTCCCGACCGCTGTAATAACATACATTTTATACGTGGGATGAAATTACAAGAATCTATTGGGTTTTTGAATGTTTCTATTAAGTCTATTACATACGACACATGTTTTTGTAGTCCTACTAATATTATAAATGTGAAGGTTTGTCTTTTTTTATGGAAACAGCCGGCAAACGAGCTTATGATCCACCTGATGTTAAGTGAATACCCTAGCCCGTGGACATCAGCAACACCAAAGGCATCACTGATGATTGCCGGCCAAGAAAGAGAAGAAAAAGAAAGAAAGAATTGTCTCTCAAGCCCCCAGTCAGAACACGAGTCATTTGGCAGCTGACTTAAACAAGAGAGTGATAGATATCTAGCTAGCACTCTTCGCGAAGACCCATTACCGTCTAAAATAAAGATCTTTACCAATTATGACAAATGGTCTACCTAGCATTTTTAACGGAGTGAAACGATTCATGAAACAAATTATACTATGTATGATTGGAGGTCGAAGCGTGTATGCATATGGTACCAATATCGTAAATTGATGCCGTGCCTTGTTTTATTCACTTTACGTACGTTGCGAAACTTTGTATTGCGTTTTGTATGATCGAATAAGGAAGTTATGGTGAGGCACTCAAGTGGATTGAGCAAACAAATATGGATCATGTAATTTTTTCAAAGTATATGAGCGATGCTATAAGTAAATAGATTGTACGAAAGAACCTAATATTATCGCAAAGGTATTACAAAAATTATAATGTTTAAATGCGGAGTTGGTAGTATTGTTGTATACTAAGCTAGAAATCCAGGGTTTCATTCCTCGTCAAAGTATGTACCACTTAAAAAAATCTCCGGTCGTGGTTATTTGCGATGAGTTAAAATTTAATTTTAAAGGTACAATAGCCAATAATAATGCCACGATAAATGTATGTTAAATAAACCATACATAAACCATACATGGATGTTATTGAAATCAAACTGTTTGGTGAACCACCAAAAGGCCACATGAAAAGAGAGGAATCTGACCCATATAGTACTTCATTATATGACTCAAAAATAGATGGGAACACCTAGAAAATAAGATGTAAAGAAACAGATGAACATTTACAAATTTTACGTCATTTCTTTAAAATTTTGTTCCTCAAGAAATGTTCAGAATTTTTCTGCTGCAAATATTGTAATACTTTCCACTCACGTGTCATGAGCTTTAAGATAGCAAAATGAAATGTGAGGGAAAGTCAACAATTTGCAATTTATATGATAATGAACAAAAACTGGCATGGCGTGCTGCTGGCACATTCACTACTGTCGGTTCTTAAAGCGTTCGTTGTCATGTGATGGCATAATGTCATTATTCCTTTAGTTAAAAAGTCGTGGGAATAAAGGTCTTGTCACATAAACTTTTTTACATGAATAGAGGACAAACTAGCCAAGGCAAAGGAGCCATCTGATAGTAAGTGGTAACTTCCAACATCTATATCATAAATATCTGCCCTGGTCGGGAATCGAACCCGGAAAACCTCGCTTCCCAGGCAGGGCCACTACTAAGGATACGAGGTCGTCTCACCAGTACTGTAACTATATATAGACATTAACTATTCGTTGCTGGTCAAAAACTAATACAAAACCAGCCAAATTTTTTTTGATGGGAATAGCTGGCAAACGAGTTGACGATCTACCTGATGGTAGGTGGCTATCGTCGCCTGTGGATATCAGCAACAACAAAGGCATAACTGATGTGTCAGCCAAGAAAAATTGAAGAACAAGAAAGAAATAACTGTTTCTCAAGCCCCAGCCGGAACACGACGAGTCATTAGGCCCCCGCGTTCATTTTTAAAGTAGACAATCTCTAATTTAATTATTCTAAAATAAAAAAGTTCCATTATACACACGACTCTATGCAGTAAAAGCCAAGCAAGAGTATCTCTCAACTTTATGTTTGTGTCAACTGTCGTATTTTAGATAGCACCATAGAAGTGGAGTAGAAAAGAAGTGTTATTAAATTATGTTCTCGTGATCTAGAAGTAAGTGACATAGAATTATGCAATATAGCGCTTATAAATCTATGTCGTTTTAGTTTTTGGTCGCTTATGGTTCCCCTTTCAACCGTAAGGCATCATTATGCATGAGTCTAAAATCCGGCTTATATATATATCCTCATGTATTTAATAAAAATGATCCACAATATATGCTAGATAATATAATATAATCTATTATATATCGCTGATAGATTGCCTAGTAAATAAAATAAATAATTAAATATTTTCAATATGCTTGTCTCAGAGGAATAGCGAAAAGTGGTTAAAGGAGACTCGGGGCCGGTTTTGATGAAAATGCATCATTAGATTGCGGAAAAAATGGGATCCCTGTAGTACCTACTGTTGCGCGCTAAACTAGAACATTGAAATTCATTCTGCATGTACCAATAAACCAATGTAATTTAGTCGCCGATTAAACGCTAGACGAACTACACGCATTTCATTCATTCTAAAAGTTAAACATCCAAAGGCCCTAAGTGCATAACCAGTGCTAAAACGTATAGACTCTAATACAATCAACATATGGTCGAAATCGAGCCGGATAAAAGTGCAGCGGTCGTCGCCCGACTCACGAGAACAAAGGCGGAGAGATAAGAAACGGTCGCTTCGAAGAAAACAAGTATTTGAACAACATCGTCGAGTTATTATTGCAATATTACGCTGTTTACTTGGGATTATTCAAGCTTCGTGAAGATTATCTGCATACGGGAGTTATATACGTGCTTACAGCAGTGCTTAAAAGTTACATTAAAGTACATTATACATAATAATAATGTCACAAGAAGTACAAAAAACTATATCTGTGTTGGATGACACGTTACAATTGTTCCAAAAAACTAAAGTTAACTTGAAAAAATGCCCTAAGGAACGTCTTACAAAGGGGTATATTGAAGCACGCTTGAAAATAGTAGAGGATTATTGGAAAACATACAAAATTGCTCATCACGAGCTGGTAAAAAATACAACGAAAGAACAAAAGGATGTTTTACAATATTTCAAGAACGAGGAGTTTTTTACTTGTGAAGATATTTATATAAGCCTAGTGAGTGATTTAAAAGATATGCTCGCGAAGTTATCTATCAGTTTCGAGACTCAAAAACAAACCGAGAGTTTAAGCGTAAGTTTGCAAGGCGGCCATAACAACTTACTACAATTACCGAAAATACAACTTCCTACGTTTGCTGGCAGTTATGAAGCATGGCCCGCATATAATGATTTGTTTATTTCATTGGTGCACAACAATACGGCATTAAGTGATGTTGAGAAACTGCATTATTTGAAGACTAGTGTTACCGGAGAAGCTGAGTCGTTACTGAAACACATACAGGTAACCTCCGACAACTATGCCCACGCTTGGGACATTTTGAAATCAAGGTATGGTAACAAACGATTACTTTTGAACTCCATAATGAAAAGATTATTTAATCAGAGAAAATTATCTACTCAATCGGCTAGTCAATTAAAGAGTTTATTAGACACAACTACTGATTGTTTAAATAGTTTGGATAACATGAAAATATCGACGAGTTCGTGGGATCAAATTATTATTTACCTTTTAGTCCAGAAGTTAGACCCAGACACGCACAGAAGTTGGGAAGAATTTGCATATAAACAAGAAACCGAATTGTTACCTACCTGGGATGATTTAAAGAAATTCCTTGAACAAAAATATCGCACTTTAGAATTGATTTCAAGTTCCCCTAAAGAAAGTAATAAACCAATGAAGGCATTTCATGTTGTGACACCAGTAAACAAGCGAAACTGTATTATGTGCGATGATAATCACACTCTCTGTCACTGCAAGCAATTTGCAAAACTAGAACCTGAACAAAGAAGCCAATTTGTCACAAGTAAACAGTTATGTTATAATTGTCTAGTACCGGGGCATATGGTATCAAGATGTACACTACCTATGTCCTGTAGAATTTGCAAAAGGCGTCATCATACAATGCTACATGTAAACAAGCACGAAGAACCTGCGGCTTCAACGAGCAATTCACAACAACCGCTTTCTTCACACCATGTAGCAAAAGAGGAGGAAAATGTTCAAGTGAACACAATGATAGCGTCTCATCTCACTACTAGACATGACATAGCACTACTGGCCACAGCTGTAGTGGAAGCGAAGAGCGACACAGGACATACCATTCCACTACGGGCGCTAATAGATCAAGGCTCTCAAGCAACATTCATCAGCGAGAAGGCGACTCAACTGCTGAGACTCGAACGACAACCTATGAAAGGAAATGTTATTGGTGTGGGATCTACGAGAACACAGATTAAGCATGTGGTTCAGCTACAAATCGGATCACGATGGGACTCAACATTTAGTTTACCGATACAAGCCTACGTGATGTCTAAACAACTGACCACAAAGATACCTACCAAAACCATTACCAAACAACAATGGCAACATCTCAAGGACCTCAACCTGGCTGATCCGACATACCTCACGCCAGAGTCTATTGACCTACTTCTTGGGGTTAAAGAATATGCACAAATATTAAAGCACGGCTTCATCAAGGGTCCACCAGGAACACCATGTGCACAAATGACCAGCCTGGGTTGGATACTTTTTGGTGAAATAAGTACAAAGCCACACAATGATACTTACGTAGTCATGCATCACCAAGTCGACGTCGAAGACATGCTTAAATCATTCTGGGAGCTCGAAGTAGACACAAAAAGACATTTAACAAAGGAAGAACAATTATGCGAACAAATTTATGAAAAAACAACAATTAGAAATGAAGAAGGGAGATATGTAGTCAACTTACCTTTTAAAACACCGAATCCAATATCACCAGATGGGAACACGAAAGAAATAGCGACACAAAGATTCCTGCAATTAGAAAGAAGGTTTAAAAAATCACCCGAGCTGAAAAGAGAATACAAAAAGGTAATAGATGAATACATAGAACAAGGCTACCTAGAAAGAGTACCTGAAAAAGAAACAGAATTAAAGAAAGCAGTCTACTTACCTCACCATGCTGTGGTGCGCGACGACAAAGAAACTACTCGCACACGCATTGTATTCGACGCGTCCTGCAAGGGAACAAATAATGTATCACTAAATGAGGAACTGTTGGTAGGTCCTCAGCTACAAGAAGACATGAGATTTCTTCTGATGAGATGGCGCATGAAGCCTGTCTGCTTCATGGCCGATGTACAAAAAATGTACCTTCAAATATTAGTTGCTCATGAAAACATAGATTACCAGCGAATACTCTGGAGACCAGAGGAGTCGGAAGAACTGAAGGAATTCCGTCTTCTTAGAGTAACATTTGGAACAGCCTCCGCGCCCTATTTAGCTGTGAAAACACTGCAGCGAATAGCTAATGATGAAGGCTCACATAATCCGATAGCTGCTCAAACCATTAAAGAAGACTTTTACATGGACGATCTCCTGTCAGGGGCAGACACCGTAGAAGATGCAGTAACCGTCGCTAGAGACCTTGGAAACATCCTACAGAAGGGTGGCTTTAAACTTACAAAATGGGCATCTAACAATATTAACTTTATACAGTCCATTGAAGAAAACAAAAGATCGGCGAAGATAGACGTAGACATGAATTTAGATGGTACAATAAAGGCATTAGGTATCACATGGAACCTAAAAACAGACAACTTCCATTACAACCTAAATTTATCGCCGGCAAAATCCATAACCAAACGTAGTATCTTGTCGGATATACAAAAACTTTTTGATCCTCTTGGCTGGATTGCACCAAGCACAGTCATGGCTAAGATTTTAATACAAAAACTGTGGCTGGAAAAAATAAATTGGGATGAAAATGTCAATGAAGTATTGGAAGAAGAATGGAGACAGATAAGAAATGATTTTGATAATGTCCGAGAAATAAAAGTAAAACGATGGATCGGCACAACTGCTGCAAACAAAGATAAGATTGAAATCCACGGATTTAGTGATGCATCGATGCGTGCGTATTCAGCAGCGGTTTACGTAAAAACTGAAACGACAGGTGGACAAATAGAAACAAGTCTTATCGCTGCTAAAACGAGAGTAGCTCCATTGAAAACAATATCCTTGCCACGTTTAGAATTATGTGGTGCGTTACTCTTATCTAAACTAATGAAACAAATTGGTGAAGCAATGAGGATTCCAACATCACAGATGTATGCATGGACAGACTCTTCAATTGTCATTGCATGGCTTTGTGGCGAACCTAATCGCTGGAAATCATTCGTTGCAAATCGTGTAGTAGAAATAGTGGAGAACATCAAAAACACACATTGGCATCACGTACAGTCACACGAAAATCCAGCTGACTTAGCATCTAGAGGTGTTTTGCTCTCAGCGCTGAAGGACTGTGACTTGTGGTGGAAGGGTCCAAGTTGGTTATCTGAAAAGGAAATACACATTAGCAAAGAACAAGTACTAGAAACAGAAATGGAAATGAAAACAACAAAGCTTGGTACTTACCTGACCTGTGATGAACCTGGAAATACGTACCTGAGTACCGACGAACCTGAAAATGAAGAAACAACATTAATTTCACAATTTGAAAAGTTTGATAGTCTCATTGAATTACTTAAAACTATTACATATTGCAAAAGGTTTCTTAATTACAAGAGAAGTAAGAAAGTCATTGAAAGAGACATTGAAACAAAAGAATTAGAAGATTCGCTTAACATTTGTATAAAACAAACACAAGGAAAAGAATTTAAGGAAGAAATTGATAGATTAAAAGCAAAGAAGCAAGTAAAAAATAAAAGCATATTAAAATCACTCAACCCATATTTAGATGAACATGGTATCCTCAGGGTGGGCGGTCGCTTGAGACATACAAATTTATCTGAAGAGAGAAAAAATCCAATTATTCTGGGAAACAAGAACGGGCTCACATCTCTCATTGTTGCCGATGCACACCAGAAAACCATCCATGGTGGTGTACAGTTGATGCTGAGTTATTTACGCTCCAAGTATTGGATTTTAAAAGCGAAATCACTTGTTAAGAAGCAAGTTCACAAATGTCTAATCTGTGCTAGAATAAGGGCAACTCCAAAGGCACAAATTATGGGAGACTTACCTAGACAAAGAGTTGTTCCAGCAAGGCCATTTCTGAACAGCGGGGTGGATTTCACGGGGCCATTTCAAACATTGATAACTAAAGGCAGAGGCATTAGAACGACCAAGACATATGTAGCAATATTTATTTGTCTATCCACAAAGGCAGTACACCTTGAATTGGTGGGAGATCTTACTTCAGAAGCATTTATAGGTGCTTTTAGACGCTTTGTTGCTCGAAGAGGTAAATGCAGTCACATGTGGAGTGACCAAGGCCGAAACTTTGTGGGTGCCAATAAACAGTTAGTAGATGCCTGGAACGAAGCAAAACTGCAATTCACTGGAAACATCGCTCAAACGTTAGCCAATGAGGGCACGCAATGGCACTTCATCCCAGCATATAGCCCTCACATGGGAGGCCTTTGGGAAGCTGGGGTCAAATCAATGAAATACCACCTAAAAAGAATTTTGACAACTAATCTTACCTACGAAGAAATGACGACAGTGCTGTGCCAAATAGAAGCCTGTTTAAATTCCCGTCCTTTGTGCCCAATAGACGACAGCGATGCAGAAAATTTAGACCCTATCACACCTGGACATTTCTTGATTGGAGAAGCACCAATTGTGGTTCCATCTCCCGACCTGAACGATGTAAAGATAACAACCATATCACGATGGCAGCACACCCAAAAATTAGTTAGTGATTTTTGGCGGCGTTGGCAAGACGAATATCTGTCACGATTACAACAGCGCCCCAAGTGGCTAAAAACTGAGCCTGAATTCAAGATTGGTGATATAGTCCTTATAAAAGCCGACAATTTACCACCCGCCAAATGGTCATTGGGTCGGATCATGGCCAAGCATCCAGGGGAAGACGATGTTACACGAGTATACAGTGTAAAGAGTGATGGAGCTGTAACAAGGAGACCTGCTGTGAAATTATGTGCACTGCCCATAGATGCCAATTAACTTGTTTTCAAATTACTATAATTAACTTAGTTTTTTAAAAAAGGGACCTTCAGTCCTTTTTGGTGGGCGGTATGTTGCGCGCTAAACTAGAACATTGAAATTCATTCTGCATGTACCAATAAACCAATGTAATTTAGTCGCCGATTAAACGCTAGACGAACTACACGCATTTCATTCATTCTAAAAGTTAAACATCCAAAGGCCCTAAGTGCATAACCAGTGCTAAAACGTATAGACTCTAATACAATCAACACCTACTCTAAGTTTCTTATCTCCCAGATCAAACTTCACAGCTATTTTTATTGGAAACTAATGTTCGGTAAGAAATCTAAGTCAAAAACAAATCACATTATACTTTTCCTCAGCTTTTGTTCAGGAGACACAACAGGCCCTTTTTTTCATTTACTTACAAAAAAAAAAATTACAAAATTTGAAATTAAACTTATAGGTCTATGTAAAAATCATAACTTGTTAGTCTCATACAACTAAAACAAAAACAACCTCCTATACCCTACTGCGAATTGAAATACTAAAATGTTAAATTTTAAATCTATTGCTCTCAATCTGCATTGCATAAGTAGCAAACAATTATTAACCTGGGTAGAATCAAACTCGTTTCTTGAATCATTTAATGTACAGGAATAAAAACTGAAAGCAATTAAACCAACAACGGTCAATTAGACCAAACAGGAAATAAAAGAGAGTAAGTATTCATTCACCTGAGTGTTCTAATGAATCGACGTATAGACCCTCGTCTAGTACGACAACCCGCGCGTAACAAATCGCACAAAATGCGTAAATTGCGTTATGCGTAAAAAAACTCACGTAAAAACACTTTGTGCGAAAAAACTTAAGCGTAAAATATAAACGTGAAATACGAATGGTTTCTGCGGATAAATTAAATTGTTGGTGCGTTATGCGTTGAAAAATGGTACTCGTACACACTACGGTTACTAAGCTTTTTTCACGTGCGTGAATTACGGCGCGGGTTTGAATAAAACTTCTGAATTTGAGAACGATGAATACAATCCGTAACACCTACTATTTAGATTTTTGAGACTAGTTCTTTTTACTAATGTTCGGTTTACACGTAGTTAAGTAGTTAACTAAATTTTAAGTAAATTAATACGTGTAAACGGACAATTTAGTACTTAAAATTTAGTACGCAAGTAAACAAGTAATTTAGAAAATTTTCTATTTTCTGTTAGGTAGGTTAAGTAGGCGGAGCTTATCACTTAACACGTTGGACAGGCACTTTTTAGTTAAAACTTAGTAAAATGCTTAAGTAATTAAGTAGGTCGTGAATAATTGTATGAACTATAGGGCTTTACTAAATTATTACGTTTGGACGTGCACTAAAATTATTCACTTAAAATTTAGGTAACTACTTAACAATTAATACATGTAAACCGAACATAAGAGATTGTTCTCACAAAAATTATGCTGACATTTCTTTAGTGATCCAGCGAAGGAATTAATTAGATAAGTTTGGATATAAGTATGCTGGTCCCCCGCAAACTTTTCGATTCGAGTGAATCATTGGGAATGGTAAATCTTGTTCTAGTGATATCCATGGGCGATGGGGATTAACATATAGATAAAACTATTAAATAACTAAAATCTACTCTTTAGATAAGCAGGCTACTCAATCGTTAGTGAGCAAATCGCTAGCAATCCTTCGTAGAGTTTTGATAAACTTTGTCAACCTCAATACGATGAGCTATAAATAATGTTCCTGGATAAGTAACTCATTTGTCTATGTCCAAGCTACGAAAATATACTAGAGCAGTAACCACCCTCACTCTGCTTCGGTTTTCTTATAGATCCCGTATTTTTAAAAATTAAATACAGCCAATGTTACTCAAAAACTATAGAGTATCCCATTGGTGAAATTATTTTTGAAATCGGTACAGTAGTTTTTGAGTTTATTCATTACTAAAAAAACGACCAAGCAAAAAATCAAAACTGTCCTGTCCTCTATATAATATTATAGCGTAGATTATTCCGGGTTATATGTTCACCTCGGATGATAAGGATGATACGTTTATCTCGTCACTCTGCTGCGGGCGAGACCACGAGTGGAAACTAGTACATATACATAAAATATATACATGTATATATAAATTATGATATTCGCGATACTGAGTAAAAAACCAAAATTATTTCCAGGAAATTACAGCAAAAACTAAATTATATCCTGACGTGATCGAATGCGTTTTATTTTACTAACCGATATTTAATATTACGTAGTTCAGTGGCATTTGCATTGAAAATGTTAATTACTTACCGGCTAGCATTCTTAGAATCGAATTATTACAGAAATATTTAATGAAAGAATTAAACTGTTTCATTTTTTTAATTTTCGTATAAATTTTATAAATAATAATAAGCCATTTTCTTTTATTCAAAATATTAATTTCTATTATGCCACATTTACTTCTTTTATCTTACTTTCACGCATATTTTCTGTACAATATGATTTTAATGTATGATACATTATATCATATTACGGCTCAAATTTATCTGTAGTTAACATTATTCGCAAAAGGACAGATTATCATAAAGACAGATTCGCATAAGGACAGATTGTCAACGACGTCATAGCTTCTGTAACTTTTACATGAAATCGCTTTACCAACGATTGGTAAAAAGTTTTAAAGACAGTCACGTCTGTTTCGTCGCCTCATTGCCTCTCAGTAGGTCTGGATTTGTTTTGTCTTCATTTGCACAGTCATTGTCACTGTACAATACAAAGCCTGGAAACTTCAGACTTGTCTTTTATGGGTTGTTTGTCGAATATTTTAAGGAATCGAAGAATTGAAGATGAAATGTGCACATTTTATTCTTGTTTATAAAGAAATCTGTAAATTATATTACTTACAAATTAGCCTTCGCTTCGCATTGTTCAATCCACAGACATGTTTCTTGATACATGTCTGTGGGTGAACCTATATCTTTGTGGCCATACTTTAAATATTTAGAGGGAATTCTTTAAATTGAAATACTGATTCTTGTTGTAAACCGATTGAAATAAAGCAAAATATATCCCAAAATTACTCTCATAAGTATCTAAGAACATAGGTGAAAACCGCATCTAAATCGGCTTAGCCGTTTCTGAGATTAGCATCAATATGCATAGACAGACAAACCAACAACCAGTTACAGTTTTATTATTTACATTTTGATGGCCAAGGGATTATTCGGTTTAGTGTAGACAAGCCAAATAAAAACAGATCGTACTTACATAATTATATGATGAGTATATGGTTATATTATTCTTTTATATGTCAGCGTCATCCAGTCCTCAGTGCCTGAGGGTCAGACGAAATATCGTACAATATCGGATAATTGGAAATTTACAATGTACCGCTGCGAGGGCGACATTCGTTCTCATACGGGAACCGTGCTAATAGGCTGATTCGATTTTTGATTTAATGTGTATTTTTTTAATTTCCAAAACATGTACAAATATTACCAAATATGATCTATTTAGTATATTTAGTATTGATCGGGCTGGGGAGCCAGTTCTGTATTTGTTTCTCTTTTGTCTTTGTTGTTTATAGGATTCCCTGTCATACCACAGTGGGGACACTGATGTAGGAAGTTCCTTGTTAAATTTATCGATTTTATATATTAATGTTTTATCTGATACCAGCTCCAGGAACCTCTGAACAATTTTGAAACGCAATGTGTATATTGTATAGTTACACTAGTTCTACATTACGACGTACCGACGTGATTGAACTGAATTCTTTAGTTTTCCGACAGTTTTGTTTGAAATAATAAATAGTGGATTGCTTTGTCCATTCGTATGTATAGAGCATACAACTATAATTAAATAGTATGTAAAAACTCGAGTATACTTGTAGTAAGGCATCGTTGCTGTTTGAATGAGATTATGTTTAAGTAGAAGAAGTTTTTGTGGACAATGTGTACAATTTGATCATGCCTGCGTTTAAGATAATACTATTATTTCTTGTAAATAAGGAAAACATTTACAGAACCGAAACAAGGACATTGTGATATTGTTGTTATTATTTTAATAATTTACATAATCGTCAGTGTATGTTATCATTGATCCTAAAACAACATACATACGGTGGCATAAATACGTGTTTCTAGGATAAACCATTCATAGCCTGAAGGCTTGTGTTCAATGATGAACCGAATTAAGCAACTGCGGTCGGGGTCTGGATAGGTGACCGCTAGTGGAAAAATTTATGAACCAATTTTGTGTTTCCAAAGGCATGCAAAGCCGTCGGTTTTGGTTGTTTAGATAGTAGTACCTAAGCCATAAATTTTTAAGCTTGGGTTTCTTCTCTAACCCATACTGGAGAAGCATGGTGGATGTTGTACGCCTCCTCAGTAACGCAAAGAGATACGTGCTTTGTAGTGAGCTGATTTTGGGTTTTAGCCAAGGATTAAACAACTTTACTAAGATATAAATGAATTCGGATGACAGATAGGTGATACTAATAGCTCTCTAATTATTCACGTGTTTGCTGGCCGTTGATATCCTTACACGCTAGTCGTTATGTTATGAAAACTTTTACGTAATCAGTGCCTTGTACCTAATATTAATTATTAATACAAATATTTTCTCTTCCTCAACAAACTTACAATTCCTACCTTAGTATTTTTAAACATATACCTTAAGTCCGCCAATTTGCAAATAGACAAAAACAATTTTTTTAAGGAAATAGCTGGCAAACGATCTGACGATATACCTGTAATGGTAAGTAGCTATCGTCGTCCATGAATATCAGCGACACGAAAATCATTACTGATGCGTTGAGCCAAGAAAGAGAAAGAAAAAAAAAGAAGAAAGAAAGAAGAAAGAAGAGAAATAAAAATTCTGACCAAGATTGCTAAATACAACAAAACAGAGAAACAAACATCCAGTTCGATTAAGATCTAATAATAGAATAACCTGATAGATATTGCAGAGCGAGCCCGTTCGTGTTTCATTCGAGAGATGCCGAAGCTGTAGGTTTACCAAAATATCTAAATTACATAGGACGCGTCCTATTCTATACTATTCGTAGTCTGGATTTTGAGACGATTCTTATTTGGTTAACGATCTTGGCACTACTTTAAATTTAAATACTAATTTAAATTAGTAAAAAAATGCTAGTCAACAGAAATTAGTTTCGGGATACAATTATTAATAATCTGTCTCTACATTTTTTTCATTTTGTTCGCGCAGTATAGAGGCAAGTAGAGCCATCTCTGTATATGAAAAGTATCCGTGAAAACGCTTCCAATAACGGGTGGCGCTGCGGTGCGCTGGGATCAACTCAGCAAACTTCACTCCGCAGCTCCATCTACAACAGCGTCAACAACTATGTTCATATCGTACAAGACTTATTGCATCGCCAGCGCTATGGTCGTAGGATGGTGGTAGGTACTTGAACTAATTCTATTTTCAGTAAACAGCTGGACACTTCAACTTTCCCCTCATATGAGATGGTTCTCCTTTCCTCTATACTCCATGATTTTGTGTCAGCCTTATTTTTAAATTAGAAACAATGTTAAGAAGATACTAAGATTTTTTACCAAAATAGGACTCGCATAAAAAATGGACTATACTTATAATTATTTGTATGATATACATATATGTATATTTTTATATGTCATAATTTTATTTTTATTATAATAAAAATAAGTAAAACGCAAAGTTTCTTTAGTGGTTTGTAAGAATTTTAAGTATTTAATGTCAAAATTTATCGCAACGTAGCAGTCGTGCCATATCGAAGGGCTTCCGGTGGCATAGGGATTTCTGACAAATGTCAAAATAATTTTTTGGAGAAACGGGTTTTAATTATGTACGAATGATTTAAAAGGACACATTTGAATTAGCCGCAGAGCCAATCGTTTAATTTCTGCCTTACTCATTCAAGTATTTAGGATACTGAGGTATTCGAAAGTGAGTTCTACTCGTTCGCGGTACTGCACTGATCCCAGGAATTCCTTCTTTCCTTCAAACCCGTGGTTATAACATTACGTGATTTCGATTGAAATTTAATCGAAAGTCCAATTAAATCTCACCGCCTTATGATATTAGCGACGGGATTAGCTGGCTGACTGCCATTCGAAATTATTTGTAACGATGATCAATTAATTATTTAATTGTCGCACCTATGCCGAATAATTAATTGATTACGGGGTGTATCCTATAAATAAATTAATTGATTGGTGCGTACACTATTACAAATTAGCCATGTGGAATTTAATTACTGTTTTGTGCTTATGACAAATGGTTAAATGTGTTAAGGATAACCAGTACAGTGATTTACATTTATTTGAATCGTAAATGAAAAGAGCGCTATTTAATAAACGTTTGGAATTCAAACTTAAACAAAGGCATTACCACACAAATGTCTGAATGTTATTTTTTACCAAATTGATCCTATTTCAAATACATCATTATGCCTTTGATGTTACATGCATGTGGGCCGCGATACCTTACCATTTGGACACTCGTAGGTATGTTTTTTATTCTCTAACTAAAAAAGCGGCCAATTGCGAGTCGGACTCGCCTATGAAGGGTTCCGTAGCAGCAAGTAAAATAATATAAAAGTTCTTGTAGTTCGTTCTAACTTTGATTAATGTTTTTTGCGGTTTACGATTTATGACATATTAAAAAAAACTACTTACTAGATCTCGTTCAAACCAATTTTCTTTGGAAGTTTGCATGGTAATGTACATCATAATATTTTTTTTAACTTATCATTCTCTTATTTTAGAAGTTACAGGGGGGGGGGGGACACACATTTTACCACTTTGGAAAATGTGTGTCCCCCCTGGCTTACGTTAACCATACGAATACTTTCTCGCAAATATTCGTGCTCGAGTTACAGGCAATTGACCGTACTTCTTGTAGTCGCTCTGTCAATACAAGACGATACGCACGCTTTTGTTGTTGTCAGAAGTGCTTGACATTTGACATACAGCGTTAAAATGACTTCGTGTATTATAGCAATGTGATTGGTGTAGTGAAACAAAAGATAAATGTATCTGTGTTGTAACTCTTTTCGAAACAGATTTTTTGGTTGATTTGTGAGGGTATAACGTATCTATATTTTTTAAATATCATTGGTACAAGACAATATTTTAGGCGAGTCAATGGAAAGGATGTTGGTAGTTTTTCTGAGCTATGGAGTAGATAAGTAGCTGTCAAGCCCAAAGGTATCTGAAAGCTTTGCTTCAAAAAACATTAAGGGTTAAATATTTACAACAGAGCCGTACTTCATTTATGTGTCCCATACAAAACAGACCCCTTTTCTGGATCTGAGTAGATACAACTTTGTCCCGAGTAATATCTCCGTGAAGATAAATTATTCTAACATGTGCACGTCAGCTGCGATAAGGGATAATGTGAGTTAGTTGACGCTTTGATAGGGATAGAATGGCTTAATTTTAAGGGAAGTTCTATTGTGGGGATGGGGAAAAACAATGGGATGTCAGAAGGCATTGTGACTTGTTTTAACATGGGTTTATTTTTCTACATTTTAAGGTTTGTTAGTTAAAAATTGCATAGTCCAGTCATTATATACATTAGGAAATGTGAAGATTTAAAGTTAAGCTTTTTTAGACTTACCCCACGTAATATCCAAAATTTAGCTTTCTCGGTTCACATGCACTTCTAACCCATTTTTCCGACGTAATAACTAGACTAGCATACAATAAAGTATAATACTATATTATAATTATTGCTGTTGTTACAATTTTTCTACATTTTTAAGGGATATTAGTTAAAAATAGCATGCAATAAAAATATTAGAAGAAATTAAAATTTTCAAGTGTTCTCTGTGTAGTAGAATTGGACCATAATTATTATAGATAATGTTGAGTATTTTTAAGTTGTAACTTTTAATGTTTATTTTCCTTATTTTCATATTCTGCATCATACCCAGTTACTTTTTGGGCAAATAAATATTTGAGGGGAACCTAAAAATCTACATTTTAATGCAGTCATAATAATTAAGCGAATTTAGAAGAGTTTTCAGCTGAAATTCATGTACAAATTACATAGCATTGTCATCAAAAATTATAATCACGCGTAGAGAGAAGATGGCATAAACATTAGTTAGCGAAATGTGAAAGATACAACAATCTTCAATCATTTATTACTTCAGAAAAAACTATAGAAATTATAGAATATAAATAGACTAATGACTTGTTCCGTCCATGATTTCTTTTATGATTTTTTCCGACATTTTCAACAATTATACAAATGGACCGACGCGTTGGAATATTGTTTCACAATAGGTAGTGATAGTTATTAAATGCATGTTACAAATGTACCACGATTTACCCGCGCATAAATGAAACTGAAGCTAAAATAGGGCATGTAAAAAGGTTAAACAACGCCAAATAGTCATCGGATGACGCAAAACGGCTTCAGAGCGTCCCGGGCGGATATTGGCTGGTTCGGGATGAGACTGCTCCTGCCGGGAAGACACAGACGAACGTAACTACAGACACTATTTATATATACAATATCTTTCTTGGCCGGCAACGCATCAGTGACGCCTTTGGTGTCACTGATGTCCATGGGCTACCAACCACGACGCTATTGCTGTTACGCTTAGTAAACCCATTAATGGCCCACTACTGGGCATGGGTCTCTCGTCTTGAGGAGGCCTAGAGCATACACCACCACGCTGCTCCAGTGCGGGTAGGTGGAGGGATTAGTGGCCAACCCAAGTGTCGGAAGTTTTCATACCGCCCGAGGGCCTCCAACATCCGGCATTACATGCTCTTCGAAGCATGAAATCGCTCAAGAAAGTTTTGCTACTTGCGGTCGCTCATCCTAATACCGACCACGCCAGCTGTTGCTTAACGTTGTCCATCTATTTATGGGTTGGATCGACCTCTGGTAGTTTTTCTCATTCTTAATAATAATAACTATTAAAACCTCTAGTCTCTGTCCGTCACTTATCTGTAATCCTTGTATTCGAAGCAGTACGATCTATGACCGTGTTATTGAAATACCCAACTCCCAGTTTGTTTAATGTCACGAAGAACTACGAACTACATCAGCTATACATCCAGATTGTGTAATATATCGTTGCCGGTATTGTGTATCAACTATTCCCAATATGATAAGATGTACCTATGTACTTATTGATATTACGAGTACTTTAATCCTACTAATATTTTAAATGTGTTTGTCTGGATATTTTTTCTCTTTCACGCAAAAACAACTGAACAGATTTTCATGCAATTTTGCACACAGTTAGACCATGATGATAAGATATAGTGTACTTATTATCCCGAAAAACGCAGGCAACGCCGCGGTCAGTTCACTAGTTAACATATTTATATTGGTTACTTTGTAGAGCGCTACTTCTTGTGGCTATGCTTGTTAATACAAATCCTCTTCAGTCTTATACCGCCCTCGCTTTGCTTCGGTTTTCTTATTTTTTACACCATGGGTTACATTATTGGTGTTCTATTAAGGATCCCTAATTTTTTTTAAATATAATATAGCCTATGTCACCCGGGGATAGTGTAGCTTCCCAACAGTGAATTTTTCAAATCGGTTCAGTAGTTTCGGAGCCTATTCAATGCAAACAAACAATCAAATCTTTTCTCTTTTTATTAGTAGTATAGATTACCTCCCGACGAAAAAATAGGGGTGTTATAAGTTTGACGTGTCTGTGTATCTATGTTTTTGTGTATCCGTGTATCTGTATGTCTGTCTGTGGCATCCTAACACCTACACGGATGCATCGATTTTGATCTACATTTTTTTGTATGAAAGGTGACTTAATCGAGAGTATTTAAGCTATGTTTAGTGTAAACTGTGTTTCAAATTATCACGGGTTTTTTAAATTTTAATTTAAGATTATTTTGAAAAACACATACTTAAATATTATTTATATTATAAAGTAAAACTGTGTGAATTTTATAAAGGAATATACATAATATTTATTATTATTGTTTATTATTCTTTTTTCAATATATTTTTATTTATCTACCTCTAGATTAATAAAAATGTTTTAGAGTATTTTACTGTTAAGTTATTGAATGAATGATGTGATTATTTCAGCAAAATATAAGCGGAGTATTTTTAATTATGCCTGAAAGCTTTTACTGATCTAAAACTGTTTTATCCATTTTATGTATGTATTTCAATTTGGGACATATAATTAACTTAACCCTTTTGACCCCAAAAAGGGTTAGTCGAAGTGTATAAAAAGCTCAAACATTCCGTAAAAGGCCGTGCATTAGAGCTATTCAAGTCAACAGCCGCTTTTTGCGTCGTCAAAACAAAAGTCTTGAGTGCCCCATACACACTCATAATGTAAAGGTTGTGCTACATCCTCGGCGAAATCCTCACCACAAAGTTCTCATTCTGTTCTGATTGCACTGAATTGTTACTAACTTCAATCGATGTAATTAAATAAATAAATAACGCCACACACTCATAGCCCCACACTAGGATTCCCTGTGTTGTGGGTGCCATGGACAACACACACACAGACAAGGACATTCACACCCAGACCGAGAACAGAAATTCAAACTCATCATTCAAATTTCCGCCTCGCTGGGAATCGAACCCAGGACCCTTGGTGCGGCGATCCGGCATGGTAACCATTGCGCCACACGGGTCGTCACAAGTAATTAAGTAATTGTTTTTATTACTTAATTACTTGTGAAAAATCATAATTATTTGTAACTGGCAAAGTTCGGTGGCGAATCAACATTGTTTCAAGAATACATACTCATTTCTGATAAGTAGCAATAGTCAAAGACCTAATTATTACCAGTAATATAGGCTTGATTTATTTCAAATGGGAAGCCAAATTTTACCAAATTGGAAAAACTGAAATGTGACGGAAACAAGTCTTTTAAAGCTTCACATATTGTACATTGTTAAAATAAATATGAAGAATAATAAATTTCTCACATGCAGTAATTATAAATTCATTTTATTTGAGCATATAATAAAAATTTATTGCTTAATGTTTTTATAATATTAACACACTCAGTTTCATCATAATAAGGTTATTAATTTTTTGTTTTTTGTAACGTTCATTACTTACCTTAATGGTATGTACAATTAAATACTGGTATAATTATTGTGAATACAATTATCAGTGAAAAATGATTGTACATGTTAAAAATTATAGGTATAGCTACGAATTTGTAAATTGATTGTGTAAATTACAATTTTTACTAGCTTTCGACGTGTTACCATAATATAAGTAATGATATTAACCACAATACACAACATGCATTATTGTTTATGTGCGAATGTTCACATTTCTCACAACTTCTAGCGAGAGTGTCGTACATCATGTACATAATGAGAGCGTAGTTTTGTTCCGTCTGGGGCAGCTAATCGCATGCATCAGCTGCCTTCTAAAGGCTGTTTATTGTACTATGTTGCTCAAAGACAGTCCACAGTGCAGTTGTTAAAGTATTCTGGCAACTGCTTTCCATGCTCATGACTTCCGTCCATTGTTACCTTTCGTATGAGGGAATACAAATGACTTTGGAGTTTGTTTCTTATTACGGAATACGCATATAACCTTATGATGTTCATATAACTGCTGGCAAACGAAGCGGGTAGAAAAATAATATCGATATATTTTGTGTTTCAAAAAGAGATAATTATAATACTGTCAACACTCATAAGTACTTTGCCTCAGTTTTAGGGTTTCGTGCCTCAATAAAAAACCCTTATAGGGTCACTCTGTTGTCTGCCTGATGTAATAGATATAATAGATAGAATCAAAATCATTGCGGATATTCTAATCAGTATATGTGAAGAAACTAATTAGTTTCAACAAAATAATAATTTATGTATGATGATGATTACTCGATCACAAATTATACGCAACAATTTTATTAAATTTCTATATATTGGAAGCCTGTGTTGTATTAATATTAGTGATTATTAGTATTAGGATTAATATCGGCGTGCACATTCCATTTGTTCGCTTCATTACAGGACTATGAATCTTACTCATTTGCAGCTTGCGTAACGTAGCGTAAGAATCTGTTAATTGTTTCAGCTTCAATAGTTACATTGTTGTAAGAGAGTGATTTGTTTTTGTATCGTTTAATATTGATTTTACGGTTTAATATTTGTTCAGTTACTTTTCTTTATTACTGTCAAGGCTTTCGGCAAGCTTTGGATGTAAGAAACATAGAGATCAGGTCATCCGATTTATGATTATGGAATACATAATTTATGGAAGCCGAATCGTGAGTACAAGTAATTTGAAATCTGAATAAACTAGTGAATAAAATATCACACAATATGTCACACATTACAGGCACAACATGAGTAGGATTCGATTTGTTTTTACATGTTACTTTGAAGTAGTTAGTACAGTCTGCAGATAATTGTAACCCATCTGTTACTGCGTTTTTATAAACAGATGGGTTACTTTTCTCTGCAGGTTTTACGATTACAGCACGATTTACGAGTTACTTTTGAGTTGCATAATTCAATTGACAAACTCAAAGGTACAACTTTTAGTAAAGAAATACTTGAATAACAAATACTTTGTCTCACTAGAACGTCGTGGTTGCAAATAATAACGAAGTGCCAGTTCAATTCAATGTTTCTGTCTTTCGATGGATACGCATAGCCATCCATTTCCTAATAGCTGTAGCCCATCAGGATGATTGAAAGGTATCAATTGAAACGGAATACGACGATATATATCGGTTTTATTGTCAATATATTGCAGACTTGTTCTATCTATGGCGGTAGTTTACAAGCTATTCAATGCATACTATTCAACGACTACGACTATAGGCTTAGACAAAATATTTTCATCCCATTTAATACACAACATCTTACGCTCTATTCCTAGGATGAACTGAAAAGGTTATTTATCTTTTATAAAAGTCTCTTAGAAGACTTGATAGTTCAGTGATGTCATCAATGGATCTGTAGTCCATTGCTTTTAATATTTTGATTTATCAGAATTCAAATTAGAGTTCTGACTATTATATGTCGGAGATCATGGAACGTCAAGCCGAAACAAGCCTGGGTGTATTCGGATGGTAGTTGAAGATGGCAGCACCATGCAAATTGTCTACTTCCATTTGAGTACTAGCGGTAGCGGAGGTAGCGGGGATAACCGAGGAGAACTATTGACTTACCAGCCACCATGAGCACTCTTTAGACAGCCTCCGAGCTGACAGGACGACTAGAGTAGAACGTTGTTATTGAAGTTGCGTTAAACGTTTGCGCTACCACGGAGGGGGTATGAAAGCACTGGATAGATGGCCATAGCTTCTTATTATCTTTACCTCTTTTAAAATTTAATGTTATTAATTATACAAATCTCACAGAGTCTCAACAGCGTGATTCAGGTTCATGAAAAACGCCATCTAGTTTGTACTTGTTAATTATTATTTAATACAATAATAGTTTTTGAAAGATAATTAAAACTGATACACGTTATTAAATTAAATATTTATTTAATTATGTCAAAGAAGTATAACTTCTCACGCACGTACAAAAGTACACGAACCCTTTTTCTGATGGCTGTAATTGTGGAACGCAAGGTGTGAATAATTCTTGGTTATCCTAAAAGCCATACCGCGTTGTCCGACTTCATCGCGTTCCATTAGTAATTGGTTATCTTATTCGAGTCACTTAATAGTCTGTTAAGAGTCGAGTGTATCAGCGGTAATCGCGTATTAAATTTATAACGAGTGTAATTGTTAATTCGTTTCTAATTAAAATTATGTAAACGCCCACTATCTCACAATTTTTTGATGCCACCCACTTCTCCGTTATACATTTCAATACTACGTAGAGAGTTGGGTCTGAATAGATTTTCCGATTTAATATTGTCAGTTGCAATATTCGAACAACGTTTGTCAACATAATTCACGAAACTCGAATCAAGTACCACGCAACTGCAAACTCATTAAAAAGTCGATCTTATATTTTAAAGCGGCATCAACTAAATTACATAAGTTGACACATTGACGTTAGTGAAACCAAAGCCATCAAATACATAAATTGTAATTTGAAAATGAAATCGACTCAAGAAACATACAAGAATGAAATTAATTATAGATCTACAATTATTTTAGTGAAGTCGGCAAAAAATATCTTCTCTGTTTGTTATTGTATTCATGTAGATACACACATATACAAAGAAGATTGGATTTTATAGTACAGGACCTACATTATCCATAATTATAACCTAACTTAGAACATAGATGCATGATACACATATAATATTTTTGCATAATATTATGCATAACCCATATACATCCTTAATGAAATATTTTTTTATTCATTAATTCGAGAAACAAAATGAGAGATTGTTAGTAATTTATATTGATATTGGAATTTACATTTAGAATTTAAATACAACAGCTGGAGTTTTTCGGAAAATTATTTGTATATGTAGAGATGTATGTAGAGATGTATATGTAGAGATGAATGAATGAATTTCTTCAATACAAGTGAATGGTGAATGGTTAGCAAGCAACTGTAGTAAGGGTCTATCGTAATAGTACGCGTAATAGAGAGGCCGTTAATATAATGTAAATATTTGACACTAGATCGACAAAATTCTAAGTTATTGTTGTTACTTTGTAACTAAAAACACTATACAAATCACTTATGTCAGTAATTTTGTAACTAATTTTATTAAATGTCTGAGTAATTCATGTACGACCAATTAATAGAAACACTCTGCTCCTGAAGTTGGTTAAAGACCGAATTAAGTTAATAGTTTAATTGATAAATTATGTCTAAGGTATCTAATCTAATCGTAACTTAAGTACGATCTTAAGTCACACACTACTCTAAACGTTTTTTATTAACGTCTAAGATGGTACTAATATCTGTCATTCCTTTTTGTACTTCGGATTTTTAGGAATCTGACTTAAGTCTATTTTATGTCATTTCCAACCTGGTATGTATTTCAAAGATCTATTGAATATCGTACATCCAATATATTATTTTCATGAAATTTCTGCTCTTACAGAAATTGATTCGGTGATCGAAATTGTTTTATAATACGAGGACGTAGAATAAAAAATTACGTTCATAAAATCGGTGTTACCTATACGAATAATATGTTACCTATACGAATAAATACGATTTTTATTTGAATATTCCCGTCACCTATAAAATATGACTCCAAAGCAGTAGACACGCGCGAATACACCGGTCTCATGCTAATGAGTGATGATCATACATGACAAGTCGGTCATAGTTACACTTCAATACATTCATTTGATTTACACAATATTTTTTTTGTTGCCACATCCGTTATTTCAGAATACGTTATTGCTGTATTTGAAAAAACAGGGTTTTATCCTACTTAATATTATAAATGTGAAAATTTGTAGGATGTTTTTTACTATTTCATGCAAAAAAATACCTAACAGTTTTTCATGAAATTTAGCACCACATCTCTATAGAGTACTTATTATCCCGTAAAATCCCCCATGCGAAAAAGTGAAATCGATACAATCATAACATCTTTTCTTTTTGAAGTGCCTCCTGCTGAACTCAACACCAAAGTTCTCATCGATGCATGCACCACGAAGGAAGATAATTAGGCTTCCCGCCCACGTCAGTCTTTTTGTAGGACCGATAATCGGGACGATTTTTCCTGCCATATTATTTCTGACCGACTTTTTGTAGGCCGTGTACGTTGCACCATTGCTATCAGTACGTTCTATTTTTCTCGTACAAAAAAGCGGTCACCGATTATAATCGGACGTGGGCGGGAAGCCTTATCCAAAACACGTAACCATTTGTCGTTTGGGGGTTGACTCAAGTATGAAAGTCTTGGTTATCATAGAAAGATACTACAAGTTACCAGTTATGATCACTTTAGTAGCTGCTTTTTATAGGTCGTATTTCGTAGTCACTATAATAATATCGCAATTATGAAAATTAATTAAAAAAAATTCAACACATCCGGTTACGTTTTTAACATTTCGTTCCCAATAATTTTAATTATCAATAATCATAAATTATTGACTGATTATTATAGCATAGTTCCTGTCGATGGATTATTATAATTGTGTTTTTTATTCGTTTTTAAGTTAATAATAATTATGCTATGTAAATTCAAGAGCAGTTGTTGATTGTGGTCGATGAACAACAGGCGTTTGCAATGTTTCGTGTAAGTTAGTAAACTATTTTATTTAATTAATTTGCATTTGACAGAAATAAGAAAAATGTGTGTTTTTAAACACACGTTAGAAGTGAAACTTTCGCTTTTTCGTTTTTCATTTAACTCAATTCAATCAAATAAAGGTGAGTTAAGTTTAAAATATTGACGACTTCTGCCAACGAGCATTTTGTTTCTCGGAACTGTTATTTACCTAATAATAACGATTCAATAATGTCAACAGCATGGACCTGAAAAAAAGACGAACGTAACCTCGTCTAATCGAGAGTGAAGCATAGCAATGGCCGTCCGCTTACCATGTGTGCATAATTTTTGATTCGCGATTGACGCAGTATGGTGTCAATGTGTGGGTGTGTGTGTACTTGTACGAATAGAGAGTTGGTATTACTATGGGTGCTTCACTGAATTTGTTGTTGGGATTACGTCCGTCTTTTTTTTAGGTCCGTGGTCAACAGCTACTGGTGGTAGTATTCCTTCTGGAGGTTTCTGCTGAGGACCTCACTACGCAGCAATCAGCACACGTGGAATTATACGATCTGGATCACATGCATCATGATAGCCATCATCATAAACCACATAGCGTCCGTTTAGGAGATGTTCATGTAAGTTGTGTTTGAGTATGTTAAGTGGATAATAAAAAAAGTGTGTTTTATGAAACCACGGTGCAAGTGAAACTTTTTTCTGTTTGTAGGCAAATTTTTAGAAAATTGTTCGATTTAGGGTACTAAAATTGCGTTTTGAATCTCAACTTAATTATTGAAAAATGGGAATGATAATGGGAAATCCTTAGTAGACAAAATATTTAATTAAAAAAATAAATTTCAATTTGCGTATTAGAGTACGGAATACATAATTAATACAATGATTTAGAGGATAGAAGCATATTAAAAACTAAGAGCAATATTTATTTAAATCACTGAATCTCCATAATTATTCTTACTCCAGGGCCGGCTGTAATGCGACATGCGATAGATGGAAGAAAAATTTTGGGGCGATAGAATAAAAGTTTCACTTTAATAAATTTTGAAATTTTACCAAACATAGCTAACAACCACATAGATCACGTCGCTACGATGGAAACTACGATGCCACGGACAGACACACAGACGCAATCACAGTCAAAACACCCCTCTTTTTTATGGAAATAGCCGGCAAACGAGCTGACGATCCACCTGATGGTAAGTGGCTATCGTCACCCATTGACATCAGCAACACCAAAAGCATCCCTGATGCGTTGCCGACCAAGAAAGAGAGAAGAAAAAGAAAGAAAGAAAGCATCCCCTCTTTGCATCGCATCTATATTTACATTTATACTACAAACTGTGAAGTGGCCATCTGAACATTCGATATTTTTTGGCTTTGTTGTCGATATAGAGTACGAATACTATTTTATTTTAATGCTTTTAGCAGGCAAACGAGCAGACGGGTCACCTGATGGTAAGTGATCACCGCCGCCCATGGACATTAGCAACAGCGGGGGCGTTACCAACGCGTTGCCGGCCAAGAAGATGACGATAGACCCGCTTCTTGAAGGACCCCATGTCATAGCTTAGAGGGAACACCGATGTAGGAAGTTCTTTCCACACTTTACACGTACGAGGTAGTTATTCATTTATTTGACTTTCGCCTGTACGCAGAAAACATTGAACATAATTAAATGATACTTGAAATATTAGTAAAGTTTATTAAAGTCGAAAGTTCACATTTTATGCTGCTGAAAACCTCTTCATTTGTAGTCACGTATGTAATCACCGACCACAACGCAATTTCAGAATTCCTTATTCTAATCGATGTACGATACCATTTGTGATGAAAAAGACACTGGCAATGTAAAATAACAAAATTACGAGATGTTTTGGTAACCTCCATATTTTGGTATAATAGTCATCTAGGATAACAATTTAATTAGTTATTAAGTTACTATACAGTTTTATTAAAACTAATTGAACTAAAACTAACAAAAGAATCTATTACTATAACTTAAAATAATCGTCATCTAGGCGATCTGATGATAAAATTCTGACAAGACTAAATTATTAGTGAACTTAATTCCTTGTTGGTAATTTTAACATTTTTTTTGTTACAGAGTCAAAAAACTAAGGTTGACAGGTAAGATCGCTTTGAACGAAAGCAACTGAATTAAATAATACAGTCATTTGGTCATTGCTTTATTATTACCAGCATATAGAACTGACACCGTGAACACAATGTATGTCTCAATAAATTGGCGCCGATCGGCTTCAATTTTCAATGGATTCGTTCGATTTTGAAAGGAGAACGGGGGCTCAATTTTAAAAATAGAACCTCCCGGCGGGACACATTTTGTTCGAGATGTCTGTTCTGTGACATTATACTTCAATGCATTTGGTAGTTTTACCTGGAAAGTTTTCCGGGAGTTCTTAAAATTAGTATTTTTATGGATTTTGATGTGCTCTTTCCCAAATTCAACGTTGCCACCTTATCTATGTAATATAACTAAACGAAGTATTCTCTCTCTCTCTCTCTTTCCATTTTTTATCATTAAACTTTTATTTCCAGGATAGTATCAGAAATGTTTAATCCTGACTATATGGAACCGATAACAGTGCTTGACTACAGATATCTGAAGACCGGCGGTCGAGACTACACCCGCGGTCCAGGTGGTCAAATCCTCGTTCTCCCGAAAGGCGTGAGGATTCACGAGAAGAAGGAATTCGACAGCTTCGACGAAATGCTTCACTTCTTGCGTGAAAAGAGTTTGGCTGAACATCATGTTCACCATCATGAAATGTCTAAACTGGGCTATACTCATGAAGGACATCATATGCATCACGTGAATTTGCATGGAGGACATCATCATGATAAAGATGAGCATTACCACGATCATCACCAAGATCATCACGGTCATCATCCGGGTCATCACCATGATCATCACCCAGGTAAACACCATGATCATCATCATGATCATAATCGTGTTCATCACCCTGATCATCACAATGATCATCACCCAGATCATCACCATGCTCATCACCTTAACCATCATCATGGCCACCATCAACATGATCATGAATATCACCGTATCAGTGGTCTACACCGCGGTGATATAGTATATGGTGGTCACAAACGTGATGCAGAGGATGCTACGCAAAAACCAGTAGATGAAAAACCAGTAGTTGAAAAACCTGATGAAGATGAAAAATCTGCTTCTGCTACTGCTGCCTCTGCTTCTGCTTCTGATGCTTCTGTTGTTGCTGAAGAGAAAACAGAAACTGAAGATCCTCAGAAATAAATTATAAAGAAAAGACCAAAGAAAATGTTAATTGTAAAACCTGTAAATTGATGAGTTAAACTTTAAGGTAATATGAACCTTTTCCTGTCCTAAAAACTTTAGTTTTTTCTTTAGTTATTCAAATCAATTAAATTAGATATAAATAATGTCAACAACTATTTTTTGTATTTATGTTAAAATAAAAAAATTGGGAAATATTAAATATTTATTTTCAATACTAACAGTTTTTCCTCTAATAAAGTAATTTGGACGTAAATCTCTACACGTCTGGTCCAATAAAGTAGCGTAAGCTTTGTATTGGCATAAAATATTTGAGTTGACGAAGTCTTTTCTTTACTCAAAGTCAAAGAAACGGGAACAAAGTGTGTGAGAGCCGCCGCGGACCCCGCCCCGCTGAACAGATTGAGCGAATGAGCCATACTGTTAGTTGAGAAATTGTTGTTTGATCGCTGTGTGTACAGAGGTTTAGGCGGTTTACACGGTATAGACGAGCGTTTAAAGCGCCTTTGATATCAAAGGCCTTTAAACGCTCGTTTTCTTGTAATCCTTCCATCGCAATATTTATTGTTAGTTTTCAAATAGTTTGAAGGTTGTCTACTTTCATAATGTAGAATGATAACTCAATTGAATGGTAGATTACGGCGAAGCGTTATGATTTCAGTCTACATGTAATATTTTTAATGATATTTTCTCGCAGAACTTAGCTATTCATCATATTTCCATCAATTAAGTATCCTTAGAAGCGTCTTTATTGTCCGTTGGTTATATGTATCGTCATAGTAAATTCAATATGACACTTTAGAGGACATACCTTCATAAAAGACAAAATGTTAGAATAAAATTATCTAACATCGTCGAAATTCAAATTCTTTAGCATTACTCAGAAAATGTACATGAATGAAAATTACTTTAACGACGATTATAACTTTATGAATACAATATTATAATATTTGGTCTTATTACCTCTTAAGACAACGATGAATACAACCGCCGCATGAAACAGTTTCACTGTATTCCCTGCGGCCTCTCTTAAACATCTTGACATCTGTACTTGCGCCCGTTTATTTTAATCAAGTGAAGGGCGTATTTGCTCTGCGTTGGTTAAAACAAATAGTGTACAAGATCGATGTTTATTTGGGACACTTGAGTGGAGTCCATTGTTGAGTGGCGGACAGCCCTACGAGCTGAACTGCGCAAATATTAGATTAGCTTGTTGTGTGACTTAATGTTTTGAAACCACTGGGTACAATTTCCTGAAGGGGAAGTTAAGGAATTTATAATTAATTTACTTACTCTTGTTTAAGTATTAGTCTGGTTACTGGGTTGTTTACGGTGGATGGAAATTGCATGCGCGTTCCTCTCTGCTCTCATGCTCTTTTATGCCCTTGGGCGACGATGATTACTTACCAGCAGGGTTATCTACTCGTATGTATGTATGTATGTATGTATGTATGTATGTATGTATGTAGGTATGTATGTATGTATGTATGTATGTATGTATGTATATTGTAATGTAAAAAAGAGGAAGTACAGCGCGTACGTACGAGCGTAAGAACAGGTAATTGACCGTTCTGCTCGTAGTCGCTTTGTCAATACAAGACGATACGCAAGCTTTTGTTGTTGTCAGAAGTGCTTACATTTCACATAGAGCGTTAAAATGCCTTCGTGTATTATACCAATGTGATTGGTGTAATGAAACAAAAAATAAACGTGTGTGTGTTGTAGCTCTTTTCGGAACAGATTTTTTTGGTTGATTTGTAAGGGTATAATGTATCTATATTTTTTAAATGTCATTGCTCGTATGTTGATTTACTTACTTTGAAAAAAAACACAATCACGAATTTCATTTACCAAAGGCAGGTGGTAATTGTCTGAGGTACCTGACGATTGGAGGAACACTAAGGGATCAGCCTAACTATTAGAGAATATTAAAATGTCTTCATTGCACTAGTTATTCAATGTCACTAATTGCTGACTTGTTTTGTAGGTACAATCTCTACACTTTTGGTAATTTTTTTACTATTATATAGTTACCATTATGTAGTTCACTAGACATCAGACAATTGGTATCCGACACCGGATCACAGTGCGTCATAATATAATTTGAAAAGAGTATAAAATACTCTTTTTGAATACGATTTTACTTCCATCTGTAGTGTCAGTTGCTGGGATTAGCGCATTTTTCCGATGCAGCGTTTTTCGACATCAGTTACATATCTACAGGTACACGTAGGGTTCAGTAACCATTTAACGCATAGTGGAAACAAAGCAACCAGCCAACAACTTCCATACAAGTTTGCATTAAAAATCGAGTCTGCTTCAATCCGGTAACGCTTCGATTATTATGTATGGTGTTAGTTACTACTGCTTTTATATCAAACATTAATATTAAAGTCTAATAGCTACTGAACCATCTGACTTACCCGTTTCCCACGAAGTTAGAATTTTTTTAAATGATGTTTTATTATCAGTCAATAAAGAAAGTTACTGACCGTGACCGTTCTGGCAGACATCAAGCGGTTGCGTCATCATCCCTTAAGTTTTTGAAAATGCAAAAAAAATTAACCTTCTTCATTGAAGTATTATTACTAGCGTATTGAACAGACACCGCGAACACAATGTATTTTCCAATGAATTGACGCCGCGCGGCTTCAATGTCCAATGGATTCGTTCGATTTTGAAAGGAGAACAGGGGCTCAATTTTGAAAATAGAACCTCCCGGCAGGGACACACATTTTGTTTGAGATGTCTTCTCTATGTATACTTATAACTCAATGACCTTCTTCCACAATTTTAATTAGTTGTAATTTCGATATGCTTAAGTATAAAAAAAAATTGCCAACCCATTTTGAGGGTTGCACTTGCAAGTATGTGCCAGAACAGAGCAAAGGTGTCATCGGGAGAGCAATTCATTGTAAGTAATACATTATTACAACATGTGATACAGCAATGCCTAAAAACTACAAAAAATAACGTGCGTTTTAGCTTCTCCATCGATCAGCCCATTCCACTAATACGAACAACAGTAACAAGCTATAATTATCAACCGAATCGTGGGTACTCATTGATCAAATGACCCCACGCGTTCCGTTCCCGTCGCGTCGCCGTCACGCCACCAATGATCGCGTGTTTGCGTGCTCTTGATTTTATTGCGTGCCCTGTTTTCACTTCGACTCAGTCGGGGGCTTTCTTGAGTGCTCAATAAGGGAGCTCACGCGAAACAGAGATGTTAGGGTGTTAGATATGGCAAGGTATGCCAAGCAAGACTTTTTGGAGGAAAAACAATAAACGCTTATCAAAACGAACTTTGACGAATTTAGAAAAATAGTTATGATAGTTTTATTTGTATAATATAATTATAGTAATCATTAGGACCCAATAGACTGATATAATGTGGTCTTTCCAGCTCATTTACATCTTGGTTTAACACATTAAACGCATCTAATATAATCTGGAACGAATCAAGAGATGGAATGAGTTTCTTTTAAACAGACTTCAAAGTAACGAAGTTTGTTAATTAAAGTATTTGTTTATCACAAGCTAATTTGTATTATTATATATTATTGTAACTGACTTCAGAAAAACGGGGGTGATTTATTTGTGAAAACTCTAAGGTAAAAGAGTTCGACAGTGGATTTTTGTTAATTATTTCTATATAAAGTTTATGTGTTCGTGTTTTAAAATAATTATCCCAGAGTTAGAACATAATATTCTGTCTGAAGTGGCCTTACCACACTACCGTATTCAACAAGCAAACGTGACTAAGTAGTGGTACAAAATAATGCAATGAACATTAATTTCTCTGCTTTGTCATGAAATTTTCACATTTATCTACATCTACAGAAGTTCATCATTAGTTTCTATTAATTATGTATGGATGGATGGTTGTTGCTCTTTCACACACAAACTAAATAAAACCGGGCAAGTGCATGTCAGGCCATGCGCAATGTAGGGTTCCGAAGTAGTAAGTTTATCTACTGTTACTCATTAACTACTTAAACATACATAGCCGTAATCGTTTGCCTTGTAAATTTATCATATAACCTACATATATATGTATATGATTAAATATATAATTATGTCTGAGAATTTTTTCACTTGTCCAACAGCCAAATATTTCGCAAACAAATTACAGCTTTCGCCACGGGCAGACGGGCACACGGGCAGACGGGCAGACGGGCAGACGGACAGACGGACAGACGGAAAGACGGTCAAACTGACGGACAGACGGACAGATGGACGGACGGACGGACGGACGGAGAGACGGACGGACGGACGGACGGACAGACGGACAGACGGACAGACGGGCAGACGGACAGACGGACAGACGGAAAGACGGAAAGACGGAAAGACGGAAAGACGGACAGACGGACAGACGGACGGCAAGAACGGAAGCAAAGCGAGGGTAGTTTACAAGTTTTGTCACAAATCTACATACGAGTATATATGCAACAAAGAACCACACGACAAATACAGACTTAGAAAAATAGGGAATTAATATTGTTTCACACATGCCAATCACACATAATTCTTTCACACATCCTTGTTTCGTAATGAATGACATTTTAATTTGCTAAGTGAAATATGGCCTCGTTTGAAACACATCAATAATTCCAAGCCGAACCAATAGCTCTAGTGTAAGCAACATAAAGCTTCATTGCTATTCCTTTGGTTATTCCCGCCAGATGGACTCTGCATATAGAAAGCTTGTTTACTAACCAATCCAATGATCTTTTTGTTGTTCGACTAACTCTCATGAATTTTATTTCGTAACTGGACCAGCTACGGGATAGCTATGATTTAATATGGATTTAATACTATTAATACTCACTCTGAGAAAAATGTTTAGACAGAATTTTTTAAAGTCTTACGCCCCAATCAGAGTCACTAACGGTTACTTAAATCGGTCCTTAGTACAGAATTTGTATGGTGATTCTTTACTAAGGAGCGATTAAAGTAACCGTTAGTGACTCTGAGTTGGGGCATTAAATGAAAATTTTTTTTATAATTGTTTTCCCATTTAACTACATGCTTGTGTTATTGTATGTCAATAATTTGACAGAAGTAAATTCGCTCCAATAAAAGAAATCCTGTAATATGGACCGTGTAGATTCATCATCAGAACAATCTATGTGGATGAATGTTTATTCTTCGGTGAGTGGTATTAATAATACTTACGCCCCAACTCAGAGTCACTAACTGTTACTCTAATTGCTCCTTAGTAAAGAATCACCATACAAATTCTGTATTAAGGAGCGATTTATGTAAGCGTTAGTGACTCTGAGTCGGGACGTTATAATTAAACATTTTTAAAATATGCGTTCCATAACAGTCACTTTTTTATAGACGCACTTATTTTCAAGAGTAATAAATTTAATTAAGTTATAAATAAATAAATTCTCCGAAAATTTGTCTCGATTACTATAATCCTCGGGTTATTAATTGGGTTTAATAAGGTTATTTGCATTTTGAGTATCCGCGTCGGTGCCGTAATGAATACATCTATGCATCATGCATGCAAATTCATTACGGATATCAGCATATTTAGGATGAAATTACTATGTAAGTAGGTCACATAATACACGCAAATGATTCATAATAGCGTAATAGTTTGTTTTATGTGATCAGCGAAACGGACTGCATGCCAGTGCAATTTAGTGCCGCCTCAAGCTGGCCATACAATGATCAAGAGATACAAGTATACTTGATACTTGTCAAGTTTGCAGCGGACTTGATGCGGCATCCAGTTTTGACGGTGTATCACTATCTGGCTATATAGTTATCACATGCAAACTGGATGCCGCCTCAAGTCCACTGCAAACTTGACAAGTAAACTTAATCATGTATGGCTAGCTTCACTAAAATGCCTTACATTTATAAGACAACAAAAAAGTTTGATATATCCAATATCGCGTGATCTTTAGGTACCTACCTCTTCAAAGGACCTCCATATTACTATAAGCATTATATGGAGCCTTATAGTTATATAGTACCCGTGCCCTATTTACTCTATTACCTACCTTTTAATGAAATCTGAACATTTTTTATCAGCTAAACTACACTTGTGCATCCATGTCCACGGTAATTATAAAGCAAGGTTGCGTGCTTAAAAAAATATTTTAATTATGTTATTCATTAGCGCAAACGTATCTCATACCCGAGCCCCGACCTACTTAAAGTTGTGAACTCCTAGCCTTCTACTTGTAGCGAGAAGTCGCTTCCTTATGCTGACGTCTCTTTTATAAGGTCGCAATTAAACAAGATTTAAAGAATCTTTTTAAAATACAAGCTTTTATTTTCATAAGCCGTTGCTATTTCTAACATCATACTCTATCATCTGTAAATGTCAAATATAGGGCTATGGAAATGTAATATAATTAAAATTAACTGATTGATAAGATAAACTACAATTTAGGATATTAATTCACGCAATAGATACCATAACAATGAATTAATCTCACAATCAGAAATGGATTGACCGATTTGGGAACTGTTTTCACATACATGTTTAGTACGCTTGAGGTAACATTTAATGTTTGTTCCATTATTTTAATATGTTCACATGTTTAAGGACTGCCGCCAGAAGGAAAACTTTAAGGAATGGAAAAACTTTGTTCTTTTTTAAATTTTTAAATCAATTATACTCTGAATTATTTAAATTTCATTATTTCTAAATTTAAATAATGATTATCGAAAACACAGTAAAAACAATGCACAGTATACACAAAATAAAATTATCAAGTAGTCAACATAACTTCACTTACTGCTATTACCGCATGTCGGTGACGCGAAGTTACAAGATTTTACCCACCCAAAAAGTCAAACACACACGCATAAATATGATACAGTCGAGTATATAGAATGTATTAGCGTATACATGTACATAGGCCGCTATAGGTACTGTGCGTCCCTAGTCTGCTGCAAGCGCAATACGTCACGAGCATGTCGGTGACGCGAACCCATAAGATTTTTCTCTACAAAAAATTGCCCAACGTAGCTAAAGAAGTTTTCACTTCAAAAATACCTACTAGAGACTGGGTTGGATCATAAAAGTCACTGTTACAGCTTGACTAAGCTAAGTATTTAACCTAATCATTAGACCTAATTAAAAATGTAGTTGCAAGAATGATCCATATACATAGTACAGTACATATACAGATTACAGTACAGTACATGGAAACATTACAAATAGAATACCAATAATGAAACTTATCCTAATAAATGTGTAATATTATATCTTTCATCATGACCAACAGGCTCATAGGTCAATACAACAGTGTCTAAAACGTACCCACTATTTACATTAAAACTAATAAACAGGACAAAAAGTCATAACACGATATTAAATTCGAACTTAATATTTTCTAACTTCAATAAAGGCTATTTTAATCTCATAAAAACGATAAATCTGTTCGCGTTTTTTATTTTTTCGCCAGCTCGTAACGATTGTAATAAAAAACGAATTAGCGACCCCAAAGTCAGGGTCCGTGGGTTAAAGCTTAATGGTATTATTTTATTACGGGAGTGTTAAATTTCGCATTAAACCGAGGTTATTTCGATTTTTTGCGTGCAAATTGAAATCGACATTCAATATAGGAGATATACCTATAGTAGGGTCGATTTGTTGCCGATACAAATGTAAACAAACCATTAAAATCTTTTTCTAGGGTTCTTCACCAACTGACATGAATTTGTACACCAAATGCGTTCTATTTAGACAAACTACTCTTTAAGGTATCTGTGCATTCTTAAATAAATACATATTGATCGATAACAATTATTATAAACTCCGAGTAAATGTGGAAACAAACAAAATTAAATAACACTGTCATTATTCAAACACTTTGCAATGACAACCTTATTTCCAAGAAGCGATTTGAAATCTTCAACATTATGTACTATAATGTATATATAACTACATAATAAAATGCATTTCGTGTACAAATTTATGTCAGTTGGTGAAAACCCTACAAAACGATTTTAATGGTTTGTTTACATTTGTATCGGCTTACATTTGAACCCTACTATAGAAGCTATATATACGATATTATGTTAAAACGATATTCGAGTGTTGATTTTTGATTAATGTGTAGATAGAAAATATATGAGGGTGATGAATATCTAATGTCATGTAATCCGTCTTCACTCCTCAGATACCTCTTTTTGTCCTCCATAAAATCAATAAAATAACTATTGGCACTTATTGGTAGATGGTAATTCAAGTTTGAAAGCTAGTAATAGTAGAATCAGATGGTCGATGTTATTTCTAAGCAAAAGCAAATAAAGATGAGTGTAGCAAGTGATATTTATTGGGGTAATATTACGGTGAACACGTGACGGTTGGAGCGCACTGTGGGCCTGTTTACAAGAAAGTGGGCAAAAAGAAGGTATTGTGCATATATTTAATCAAAGAGTGATTTTTTCCACGAAACTTATTAAATAGAATTGTTAAAGTTTATAAAATTCTTATTTTGGTAAAAAAAAAATCACATTATCATTGACATTTTTTGTCAACATTTAAAGAATTTCACATTTAAACTGATCAAGAATCGTTAAAAATGGACAAATTCAAGTATAATATTTTTCCTCATTATTATTTTTTACTTATTCTTGTGCACTTTCTTGCATAAAATTACCAAGTGGAGCCTATTATAATTAAACTTCGTTTGTAATAAATAAGTGATGTCACCAAGAGTGCAATATTTTACGTAATTTAAAAAAAAATTGAACTTGTGTGTATATTCATCATCATCGGCAAACTTCATACGATTACCGAAAGTTTCTTTAGTACGTTTTCCTTTACATAAGCAAAGATGAGTTCATTTCAACTAACAGTCCTTTGGGACCCAAAGTACTGACGGAAAGAGCCACGCTATAGTCGCAACAATAAAAAGAATTAATATTTCTCAGACTTGGCCAATGCTTTTCCTAGTGAGAGCAGCGGGTGGCCGATTTGTATTCCAATGCGGCGCAGTCGGCAAAACGCGCCGGCCGTTGCTCACCTCAACTTGGGCGGTTAATCTCCGTAATGATAAGTGAAACTTCCAACATTTATTTGTTTTGTTATACTCGGTCCTCATTGGAGCAGCGTGGCTGTTTTGTGTACTATTGTGTGTGCACTACACCTCCTCGAGACTGGAGACAACTGGATAATGGATCCAACCATAACCCATGCAACGGATGAAAATATCACTACTGTAATAAACTCATTAAGCGTGAGGTGTCTTTGTATTAATTAATATAATTATCGAAGCAAAGCCTAATTTGACGGTTTTAGTTATTCCTTGGCCCTTTCTTATTTTTTGTGGAAATAGCCGGCAAACAAGCTTCATGGTCAGCTTCACATCATCAACACATTATCAACACTGAAACAAAAAATGCGTTGCCGGCCAAGAAGAAAGAAGAAAGAGAAAGAAAGAACTTTCTCTCAAGCCCCCAGCCGGAACACGAGTCATTTCACAGCTGACTCAAGCAACTCCTTCGTCCAACAGCTTCCCAAAGTTTTCATCTAGGTATCTATATCAGTTCAGTTGGTTAATCGTAATGTTGAACTACAGTCTCTCTCTGTCTCTCTCATTTGCTTATCTCACATTAGAGTTCAGCAAACAATAACATCCCCGTATTCACAAACACTACTTGAGTAAGTAATGAAGCAACGCTATGCGACGAACGCTATTTCTTAGTGCGTTCCTTATGTCAAACTTTCCATTATACAGTGATAACTGATAAATCAAGTTACATACTTGGCTGAGCGGAGCATAGTGCTGCATACAGCCCTGCAATTGGTCCATTTAATGCGCCAACTTCACAACACTTATTTGGAAAAAGCCAAACACAAATCTGGTATAATACAAACAATCGATCTTTTCTTTCTATTTCGATCCAACGTCATGCATTCCCGTAAAATAGCTCGGAAGGTACTGTAAGTGAAATGAAATGAAAATACATTATTGCACTCAACACAATAAGGTACAAAAGGCGGAATTAATGCTAACACAGCATTTTCTTCCAACCACGCGTTGATTGACAAATCAAGTATTGCTTATGAAGTGAGTCTGTCTTGAACTAATGCATAGGGTCGGCATTAGTCGGCACCTGAGAGACCTCACAATGTTGTTTTTGTGAATATAGTATTATCTGTAGTATCGCTGGTTAATAAACAATGCAAATATCAAATAATATTCTCCTGTCATATTCGTATTAATGCCTGTCCCGGTCGGGAATTGACCCCGGAATCCCATGATTGGCAGCTAAAGTCACTACTGGTCTACAGGGTTGGCAGACAAAGATCTTATTTCGACATTTTTAAAATTTAATATGGCAACACAAACCATATTGCTGTATATTTTTAGCAGCCGAATTTATGAGATTTATGAACAAAAATATTAATAAAAAGTGCACTAAAACCCGATACATTATTTCAGTATTTTCAGAAACCATTCACGGGATATACGCAGACTTGTTATTCAAAATTCAATGATAAGTTCTTTCAAAAAATTTTCATCTGGCGGCCCTAGTCCCATTTCGGAGCCGTCGGTTTGGGAATATAATCCGTTTGCCAGAATAATGCTTTGATTAATATCTGGATATTAATCATCCGTTGCGCTCAACTATTCAACGGTCGCGAGGGAATTACCAATGTTAGTTGGATATTTGAAATTCAGAATTAGAATCCTATTAACAATACGGCGGATGCGAATGAAATGACATGTGATGGAATTTCGTATGAATTCCATTAGTATAGTTTGATAGGGAAGCCGAATGTGTATTCATCAACAATAATCTTATGCAACAACATATATTAATATTTTATATTACTTTGTATTGAGGCTCGTTTTCACATTCATCCGTCGTTTTACATTTGGTTTTAGTATCGACGTGTTATAATTCACGATAACATATAATATTACGGTATTTATGTCGCATCCGTCAATTGTATAGTATAATATCTGAAAATAATTTATAAGCCACTGAATACTTTATAATTCTTGACAAAAAACAACCGACTTCAAAATTAGGGATAACTCAAAAACTACTTATCAGATCTCGCTCATTTAAGCGTCGCTCACTCTCGCAGATTTAAGTGGAACTACATGACAAGCACCAGTTTTCGATTAAAAAAATCAACAAAATCGGTTCACCCAGTCAAAAGTTCTGAGGTAACAAACAAAAAAATACAGTCGAATTGAATAGCTCCTCCTTTTTTGAAGTCGGTCAAAAATGATGATAATCGATAAAAATACGTCACGTGCAGAGGCCCTCACTGCTGCATATAATTTTCCGTTTGGGTCGGTTACAAATCGGCATCCAATAAGCATAGTGAGAAACGTCTACGCGTTCTGAACCAAAAAGGTAAAAGTTATACAATGCTCTATACGAGTAGGTAATGGTGCTGCCACACTGCTGTTTAAAAATGTTTACAAACATCTTCAAACACTAATACATTACTAACAAATGTTAGGAATTGTTAGATGTTTTGATTGCTCCTACACTGATGAAAAATGTTTACAAACATTTATAACATTTGAAACATGATAACGGCTCGCAATTTGGTCTACATGAAAATGGAAGAAGATTTGCCCATTGTTTCAGCTTTTATTTTTTGTTTGAAAAAAAAAAGAAAATGCGCTCTATCTGAATGCGCACGCTAGAACAGGCCCTGCACTCTTCACATACCCTGCTGTCGCCTGGATACATGTTTACAAACAAATGATAACAAATGTTTTATTTGTTACAATTTGTTAATTAACAATTTTGTTTATAAATGTTTACTAATGTTTGTAAGCATTTGTAAACAGCAGTGTGGCAGCACCATAACACAATATACTCATTATAACCATCTATAATGATTTTTATATTATCTATATAAAAATCGATGATCTGTTATGTTGTTTAAAGTCTCGAATTATATTTTTAAGAAGATAATCCACATACTATAATAAAATTCAAATTTTCGTACTTATCGACTCTACAGAATGGGTTAGTTTAACAAGGGTGTGAAAGAGAGGATGTGAAGAGGCAGCGTAACGTGTGTGAGCTTCTTTTTACCCGAATGCCAAGAAGGGTTATGTTTTTCGCGTGTATCTTGTATGTATGTATGTATCCGTGGTATGTATGTATGTATGTATGTATGTATGTATGCATGTAATATTTTTTATTACCTCATATCTTCCAAACCGCTTGACCGATTTATTTAATTAAGATGTCGTTAGATGCGTTTTGACAAAGTGTTCTTAGATAATTGAAATTAGAAAAAATAAATAGTGGCTGTGAGATATCATTGTTTGTATAAAAAAATCGAATAGGTACTGCATTATGAGTATTAAGTTAAAGAGCTCATCATAAGTATTTCAAAAAGGTATAAAAATGTATTTTTTTTGCAGTCGGGTAGAAGAGCATGAGAGTCGTAAATGGACAATCCTACTAACATTAATTATTACGATTGTGAAATTTTGGAGGTTGTATAGATGTTTGATATCCTTTCAAATAAAAACTACAAAACAGATTTTCATGAAATTTAGCACAACGGGTAGATCATGATTTGGGAGAAGATATAGCGTAGTCATTATCTCGGAAAACTCGGGTGAAGTTGCGGGCAGAGCTCTCGTTCGATTAAAAATATCCAGATTGTGACATAAGCACGAAGCTTAAGCTACGAATATCATCTAAAATTGTTGGAAGCTGCAACTATGTTTTTACCCTTTTTGTTCAGCAAACTAAACATGGATCAAAATTGCAGCGCGGTCGGAGGAAAAACTTTTCTCATTTCTGTTTCATCGTTGAGGCTAGGAAGGAACGGTCTTGCTTGTGTTAGGGTTAGCTGAGATGTCTGTTATTTGATATTTATAACGTGACTGATAGTTTATAATTATAGTGTTTGGGTTATTTTTTTTACTTAAAATAATGTTTGACCACTATCCCACCTGATGGCAAGTGTAGTCCACAGTCATGATTCAGAGCGCACTAACTTAGTAAAAGCCTATTCACTCTTTTCTTTAAGACATCCACTTCATAGGCGGGTAGGAATACGGACGCAGTAGCTATCAAGCTACCTAATCTTCGCGGTGCGCATCACGAGTGACAAGGCAAACCGCGTCGTGCGTAACAGCGGGATGTTCACGACATAAGGATAGTTAGATACCCACCGTGCATTGTGTCGTTCAGTAAAGAAAATACTGAATTGATATTACAATGAATACTGAAAAAACTGAATTAAAAATAATAATTGTGTGCTAACTTGAGACATATCAACGACGTTAAAAGGCAAGAAGGTGAAATGCTAAGTCCAACTATTTTCTTTTTATATGATAAGGGGCCGTTCATAAATTACGTCACACGTTTAGGGGGTCGATGTAGTGTGACATTGTATGACAAGGGGTGGGAGGGATCCTAAATTTTGTGACGTCACATTTCAAAATTGAATTATTGATATATAAAGGTAAATATTAAAAAACAGTTAATAGAAATAAAACTTGTTTCGGAACTTTTGTTTTAATATAATAATTTTTAGGTGTGAAATTTCATACGTCACGTCACACTAGGTAGGGGAGGTCTCACAAGTGTGACCGGATGTGACAAGGGGGGGAAGGATCAAAAAGTCATGTAATTAGTTTGAAGTAATTTATGGATGGCCCATAAGGATAGTAAATGAGCTCACAGTGCCACCATTTCCTGCGGCCAAAATCTGTGACAAAACCCGAATAGGACTGCAGGAGGGACTGTATTCAGCTGGTAGATGATGTTATTATTAATTGTTATTAAGAATATCAATGTATCTTTTGTAGGTGAGTCCTATTTATACATCTATATCTATACAAATAAATAAAATTGGAGTGTCTGTTTGTAATATTAAAATAACCGCTTTTTACTAAGTGCATTTGGATGTATACACGGTACAAATACCAAAACAATATTTTTTACAATTTTTGTCTGTCTGTCTGTCTGTCTGTTTGATCCGGCTAATCTCTGAAATGGCTGGACCTATTTTGACGGGACTTTCACTGGCAGATAGCTGATGAAACAAGGAGTAACTTAATAGTTTTTTAGGCGATATGAAGTTCGCCGGGTCAGCTAGTTGGTAAATAATAGTAATAGTTCAGTTTCTAATCGTGAGTATTTATAAGTGTAATAGGCACCCTTCCAATCGGAGCACAACTGCTTATAAAACAATAGTTACACGGCAGAATTACGAGTTGTTACTTCCATCTATACCAATAAATAAAATTGGAGAACTTCGTATCGCCTAACAAACTATTTTTTTTATAAAATAAAGTAGCCTAAGTTACTCCTTGTTACATCAGCTATTTGCCAGTGAAAGTCCCGTCGAAATAGGTCCAGCCGTTTCGGAGATTAGCCGGAACCAACAGACAGACAGACAAAAATTGTGAAAAATGTTGTTTTGGTTTATGTAACATGTATACATCCAAATGCACTATGTAATGCACTATGTAGCAATGTAGTAAAAAGCGGTTATTTTAATATTACAAACAGACACTCCAATTTTATTTATTTGTATAAATATAGATGTATAGAAGATGTATACATAGATCACGATAAACCCAAGCGTGTTATTCAAATAATAACAATCAGCGGTAGCATCATGAAGCAAAATATGTATTAAAACAACAACATTAACACAAGCGTCACGCTGTCGCCAGCCACAATCGCGAGAGTTTCACTTAGTTTAGTTTCACCAACCTTAAGCTGCATTCGTCCAATGCCAGGACATGCCCAACTTTCACTAACAAGCGATGTGGTGGACATGCCCGTTTGGTGAAACTTGTGCAATTCCCGCAGCTTTCTGAACGCATACAGTTTGCAAGTTTTAATAAATACCACAAAACAGCAAATGAAAGACACTGTTTTGTAATTAGGTGGAGCTTTAGATGGAGTTAACTTAGTGGCAAGTTGTTATATTTATTATATTCCTCAGTCTTCAGTAAAAAATATATGAATGTAAATGATCTTGTGAGATAAATCTTTACCAAGTATTTTCTATTATTTTAGGATTTTGACATCCGGTAAAAATATATAATTTATCATTGATTACTACATTAATAACTAACAAATCCTGGCTGTTCACGCATGTCAGACACGTGGCAAAACTCCAGCCGTCCAAGACGTCTACACTTCAAGGATTTTTAATTTATTATTATTCTTTATTTAAATCGGCGAGCATTATTTTCATTATTCTTCTTTTGTTATTTTTCACTGTCAGTATTATCTCTGTTGTAATATGTATTAATATCTTTTATTCTTCCAAACGGTTAAAATAATATTTTATTTACTTCACCTACCATCCCCATCATTAACACTGGCCGTAAAAAAAAACTGAATTGAGAAAAACAAGAATCTACTATTTGTGGATATAGAACAAGCAACAGAATCTCCTTTTTATCCGACTTCAAAAAAGGAGTTTCGACTCAGAACTTAATAATAATATAATAATAATAAACGCTAACACACTCATACCCCCGCAGTAGGTTATTACCTGTGTCGCGGGTGGCACGGACGACACATATAACACAGCACAATCACACCCATGACCCAAGTACAAATATCTATCTGTCACATAAATATTTGCCCCGGCCGGGAATCGAACCCGAGACCCTTCGCTTCGCAGGCAAGGTCACTACCAACTAGGCTACAGGGTCGTCTGTGTGAAACGATTTTGATGATTCTTTTTTTAATCGAAAGCTAATATAATATCATAATTATATCGAAAGATAATCCTTGAAGACTAAGTTTTTCAGTTAAACCAAATTTAAAATCATAGAATATCATAGCACGCAAATGTTCGCGGTTAAGCTCCATTGTTGCAAAGAAAAACGCAACCTGGCTATCTGCGTTCTATTTTTAAATAAATTTGCTTTTTAAAAATATATTATTATAATACAGATGTGTTCCATTTTTAAATTACGAGCATCTTAAAATTTAACGAGTGAGTGAGTCTACGTAGAAGTTGTCGAAACATCCCTACTTTTGGGTCACTTAGCTACTTAGGTCTGTCATTCACCTATTTACTCTCAAAGTTTAATGTTGTTAGTTTGCTTTTGACTATAATGGGAGCTAGTGCAGATTAGATGAGGAAAGTTGCGAGTCGACGCTTCGAATGGAAAGTTTTTAATTGTTACCACTTAGAGATGGGTTGTTCGGCAAAGGTTTTTAATGTAATCTTTATTGTTGTGCAGAGTTTGGGACAGATTTTTATAGGACTGCTAGGAAGGGTTATATTTTTCGCGCGTATCTTGTTGCATACAGTATTTTTAGGGTTTCGAAGTAAAATCGGAACCTTTGTAGTTTCGTCATGTCCGTTCGTCCTTCTGTCCGTCTGTCCATCCATCTGTTTGTCCGAAGCAAAGCGCTGAGACTCTTAGTGCTAGAAAGCTTTAATCTAAGAATACTTGGGCTGTCAAGATGCATAGGATATCTGAATTATATGAATTGTTTCAGCGGTTTAGAACATATGAGGTAATAAAAACCGGGCAAGCTCATGTCAGTCCACGCGTAATATAGGGTTCCGAAGTAGTAAGTTTATCGACTATTACTCATTAACTACTTATGCTAACAGAACCGTGATAGCTTTTATAACCCAGAAAAAAATGTTTTCAATATTTTATTCTACGATTCTGGAGTTGTAATAAATATGTATATCCTTGCCAAAATTACAGCTTTCTAGCGCCAAAGATCTCGGCGATTTGCTTCAGACGGTCGGACGGACATAACGAAACTATAACCGCTCATTTACATGCGCGTCTCGCGGATTGTCTCGTGGTGCGTCCGTAAGCCACGCCCCCTACGCGCGTGTGAACACCGCGCGAGCGCTCGCGCGAGCCCCTTTGGCGCGGGCTTAAAAAACCGCTCCCGACGCGAGCCCTGCGAGCCACAGACGCGCCACGACGCGCGCGTGCGCGCTCGCGGACCGTCTCGTGGCTCGCGCGCGCATGTAAATGGGGCATAAGGGTTCCGATTTTTCTTCGGAACCCTAAGAAACATACATTATTATTGCGATACTAAAACAAACTTCAACGATTCACTTTAAAAAAGCAAACAACACTGTATAAACATTGTACATTCCGTGTTGCAGTATACTTAATAAAATTAATTAAAGTGTTCACAAATACCATCGCTTATGTTCGTATTACACATATTAAGTATATAGTTAAGTAGTTAACTAAATTTTAAGTAAATTAATACGTGTAAACGGACAATTTAGTAGTTAAAATTTAGTAACCAAGTTGACAAGTAATTTAGAAATCTTTCTATTTTCTGTTAAGTAGGTGGGCGGGTCTTATCACTTAACACGTTTGGACAGGCACTTTTTAGTTAAAATTTAGTAAAAGGCTTGAGTAATTAAGTAGAATTGTATGAACTAAAGAGCTTTATAAATTATTACGTGTGGACGCGCACTAAAAATTATTCACTTCAAATTTATTTATCTACTTAACTACTTAATACGTCTAAACCGAACTTCAAGCTTCTTCATTTCAACTGAAAAGCAAAAGCTCTCACTTTACAACTAACAATGGAACAATCAGTTCCGTTCGATAAATGGCGTAATAACGCATACATCGCTCTTACAATAGGCGTAAAGATTGCACACTACGACTCTTGCTTGTTATGCACGTATAATTATAGCGCTTGTACCGTCAGCAGTGACATTTTAAAAACATTCACAACTTTTTCTTCTTTTTAGTTTTTGGTCAGTATAAAATCGGCCGGTAAATATTATGTACTGTATACATCGATGGTAAATCGGCCGGTAAATATGTACATACATTGATGGTCGTTCTGTTGCTGGTGTCCATGGGCGATAGTGATCACTTGCTTGTTGGTAGTTTGTCCTCTTCGTTTGTAGAAAAAACATTTGAAGTTTCCATCTTTTTATCTTATCATGAAAACATTTAGGGCTCGCTTTATAACTCTTTTGCCCCAACTCAGAGACACTAATGGTTACTTAAATCGCCCTTAGTTCAGAATTTGTGTGGTGATTCATTCTATCTATCTATCTAACAGCCTTTTAAAGTCCACTGTTGGACATAGGCCTCCCCTAATTGGCGCCACTCCGACCGGTCCTGGGCCCTCTGAATCCAGCGGCTTCCCGCCGTCTTCTTCAGGTCATCAGTCCACCTGGTCGGGGGGCGACCAGTGCTCCTTTTTCCGAGACGTGGCCGCCATTCGAGGACTTTACGACCCCATCGGTTATCCGTCCTTCAAACAATGTGACCTGCCCATTGCCACTTCAGCCGGCTAACTCTGCGAGCTATGTCGGTAACTTTTGTTCGCCTACGGACTTCATCGTTACGAATCTTATCTCGTAGTGAAATACGTAACATAGCTCGTTCCATAGCGCGTTGTGTGACTTGGAGCCTTCGAATAAGGCCAACAGTAAAAGACCACGTCTCGGATCCATATGTTAACACTGGCAACACGCATTGCTCGAACAGTTTTGACTTCAGGCACTGAGGAATTTTGGATGATAAGATGTGTCGCAATTTCCCGAACGCTGCCCAGCCGAATTGGATTCTTCGAGTGACCTCTTTCTCGAAGTTGGACTTACCCATGTGGATCATTTGTCCCAGGTAAATGTACTCGTCGACAACTTCGAGAGCAGTGCCGTCAATAACTACCGGTACGGGTATAACATGGGCATTAGGTGATTCATTACTAAGGAGCAATTAAAGTAACCGTTAGTTAATGGCTCTGAGTTGGGGTGTTTTTCGCTCTCGTTATCTGTTTTAAGTGCCTGAATACATAAATATTTTTGACAAATAAAAATGTCTATTCAAAGCAAACAAACCACATAAATAACGTTTGGAGTTGGACTGAAGAAAATATGCTTCTAATAGAAGCAATTTTTCAAGAAGACTGTGCCTCGGAGGTCACTTTGTGGTAATGTTTCCCGATTTATTGCTTGATAGATCTATAAAACTGAGAACATTTAGTAAAAATGTCTTTTATATAAAAAGTATTGCTAATAATGTTCTAAATTATGAGATAGCTCTAGCCGAAATCTAATGGTACCTTTTTTGCAGTCGCTACTTACTTCCTAATTGCTGACATTTACGATTCGAAGACTCAGCTCCACTCTCGACAGTAGAACTTATAACTGTTCGAATATTAATAATTCTATAGAAGCAGCTTGCATATTGCAGATCAAAAGTTTTTTTTGACAAAAAAGTTTCGATATGTTATGTGATATATTATGCTCGTTCTAAGTGACTTCCTTTGCAATTTCTTCTCCTTCGTATCACATAGCATCTTCCCGTTATGGTGGTAAAATTAAAAACATTGGCGTGTATAAGTGGTTTCTATATGAACTAGTGATTTTGACTTTTAAATTGTGGTGCTAATGTATGCAGGTAATGTTTTTTCGCCAATGAGGAAAAGGCTCGTCAAAGGATCTTGGCCTTCAGTTTAAATCAAATGTAGGCGGACTTGGGTTATATACTACATTGTATACACTATTACTGAAAATTTACTTAACTTAATTTTACTTACAAATTACTTATATTTATTCACTGTACGAAACGGAGGGACAGTTTAGTGTTGTCCTATCGAGTGTCGAATAAATACTTTTTTCAGCCAACGCTCACTTGATCGGACTACGTCAGGACTCGGTTTCTAGGCAGCATCGAAGTGTCTTCCGTTTTTATCTATACATCTTTTATATCTTCTATACGACTTTACAAATAAATAAAATTGGAGTGTCTGTAATATTAAAAGAACCGCTTATTACTAAGTGCATTTGAATGTATACACGGTACATATACCAAAACAATATTTTTCACAATTTTTGTCTGTCTGTCTGTTTGTTTTGGCTAATCTCTGAAATGGCTGGACCGATTTTGACGGGACTTTCACTGGCAGATATCTGATGTAACAAGGAGTAACTTAGGCTACTTATTTTTCGAAAAAAAAAAATTGTTTGTTAGGCGATACGAAGTTCGCCGGGTCAGCTAATTCTAAATAAAATTAGCTGAACGCGTCATCTAGGTAACACTTCAGTTGACCGGATCCGATATACCTGCATATTTATGTATACATATTTATGTCTAATTTTATTATGAAACACATTGATATACATTGTACACGTCTCACGACTTTCACATTCACCCCGCTATATTACTGACATGTATATTGAAATTTCAAAGCAAACCTTAAAAATCGTAAATCCTTTTCATCTTCAATGTTAATTAATTTTCGGGTGGGTAAAATCAATTACCACGTGAAAGTATTATGTCCCAACATTTTACCTCAGTGGGCCCTCTGGGTATAAATTAATGTAAGCCGATTTTAAGGGATTTTGTTTCCTGCTATCACACAGGAATTAAGATAATGTTTTAGCTAGTAAAACTTTTTAATTACGTATCGTGTATAAATATTTCAGATATGTATCAGAGTTCGCTTTGTGGAGTGTTAATATGTATTTACCAAAGGCTTGGTAAAGGGCGTTAATATTTACTTCTAATCCGTGATCGTTTCGCTTCAAGAAACGTAATCGTTATGTTAACAAATCATAATAAAATATTGTTATTAATTTAAACGTGATGATTCTTTATATTGAAATAGTTGAATATTATCTGGGGGCACGGCAGTGCCCCCGCCAAGTCGAGCAAAAAAGCGGCACGGCCGTACCATCCTTTTCTCGAAGCAATTCAGGCCATTTTCGACCCCCTATAACTTCGTTGTGGATAAAGCTAGAAGCCTGAATTTTTAGTAACCAAGCAGGCATCGTATAAACTCGGTATATTTCAAATTTCATTCAATTTGAACCAGTAGTTTAAGAATTATAACTAGTCAAATTTTCTTAATTTCGTCACTCACTGACTGACTGACCGATCATCAAAACTCTAAGGCACTTCTAGCAGACATAGAAGCTTCAAATTTGGAACACAAGTAGTGTTTAGTGTATAGATCAAGGAAAAACTAAAATATTTTGCAATTTCGGTCCAGTTTTCTAGATACATCAACTGCATAAATAACTTTGTAATCCCATATAAATATATAGGATTACAAAGTTACATTTGCAGTTAATGAATCACTGTACCTGTATAGCAAAGTAACATTTACAGTGAATGAATCAGTGTACCAGTATATAATATAATGGAATAATAGGTGTAGATAGGTACCTAGATATAGGAAATTATGTTCAAAGGTAACTTGTAAAAGGAAAAAAAGTAGATCTATCTACAAAAAGAAATGAGATGCCATCAAAAACAAAACTTGTAAAAAAACCAAGTCTCGCAACTCAGTTCTTCTACCGTAAAAAGTTGTGAGATCCATGTAATACCAAGTCGGTTAATTTATTCAGTTCCTACTTAAGGGTCCTTCTATCTTAAATTATTACGTAATTAGCTAACCTAACAAGTAACAACATCCTATAGTGACCATATTATCAATATTAAGAATCTTTTATGTTTTAAATAAATAGATTGACTTGGCAATCGCACTAAACAATCAAATTTAATATAATATGTAGGTATCACTTGTGAGATACATTGTGTTTTCATGCGATGGTCAAGTCGATCTATTTATTTAAAACATAAAAGATTCTTAATATTGATAATATGGTCACTATAGGATGTTGTTACTTGTTAGGTTAGCTAATTACGTAATAATTTAAGACAGAAGGACCCTTAAGTAGGAACTGAATAAATTAACCGACTTGGTATTACATGGATCTCACAACTTTTTACGGTAGAAGAACTGAGTTGCGAGACTTGGTTTTTTTACAAGTTTTGTTTTTGATGGCATTAACATTACATTTACATTTACACGTTTCTAAATAAAAATACCTACTTTCTTCTAGATTTTTTCTAGACCTATTTCCCAATATAAAATATTTAAATATATTTAGTATATTTCTATAACAAGCAGAAGGTACCTATTAGTTTACACAACAGTATACATTAGTATACAAATCTGTGACATATCTAAATAGAGTGAACAGAACTATAACCAAATTTTAAAGGTTTAGTGTTTGGAAAACAAAACCCAGAAAATAACAGCATAATTACCGCAAAAGTCAGTAACTGAATTTGAAAAGTAAACTTCTAGTAAACCGACGCTTGATTCCCAGTGCGGCTTACCGTCAAAAAGCTATTCCCTTAACCCGCTCAGATCGCCTGCTCCGTTCAAATGCTCACATCGGCATTTTTGCCATTTCAACCATTTTTTCCATTCTCGCTCACAAAATGGCCGAATGGAACGCACATTCAAATAACATTCAGCTTTTAGTAGTGAGTTACGAATATTAGACTCGGCTTCAGCAGAGAAGGTATTTTACCGCGCTTTAATATTCACATTGAATCGATTCAATAAAACGATATAATTTACTCACTACGTCGGTTTTAGATTTATTCTGAATTGAAACTCTGAAGATTTTGTAATAAAGTTAAAGTGGTGGTCGATGTTTTTATGAATCATAAATATATGAAGATAGATTGGCCTTTATCAAGGGTTGAAGCATAAAATATAAATTTAACGCATTCAAACGCTTTACGCAAACTATAACTCGTACTCCTTTATTTAACTTTGAGACGAATTTTATTACGAGCATAGTCTAGAATATTAAGCATTCAAGACGTGTGGTACGTCGAACTTTACGAAGTCATGTACATTATAAGATAATGTTTTATTGACTCAATATTTTATTCTTTTCTTATTGATACAACGTGAATAAATGATGCATACCTACGTTTATTTTATTGGAATTTTATTATATTGAAAAGTTAATGCAGAACTGTCTATATGTATGTAGACTTATGTTATTAAAACTATGATCGGAGAGAGCATAGACACAACTACATACGATATTTTTCTTAATCGAAGGATAACAATTCATTTAAACTATCTGTTATATTTATTTACTTAGACAAATGTAAAAATATTAGAAGTTCGTATACGTATAAAATTAACACCATTAAATAACTTTTAAGAGAATTTAGTGTCATTTTAGAATTCATAAAGTACGACGTTCTACAACAATATTGATCGCTACGGACGATTAGTATTGAGAATTAAATCAAGAATTAGTATTGAGACCATTTAGAAATTGACTGACATCTGATCTGTGAAACTAACATTGTATTTGAAAAAAAAAAGGCTCAATGAAAAGAAAGCGGCGAATAAATTGTGGTCATTGTTACCGGAGAACACATTAGAGTAATTCATTTCCTAAATTTCATAATTCTGTGCCTCCTGTGATGAGTGATCTAAGTCAATTTGTACCCTTTTTGTGATTTTAACAAATAAATTTATAAGAAAAAATTAAATTTTTTTTTGTTCTAACTCACGTTCTTCTATCTGCTATAGTTTTGGAGATAATTTTGTGCAAACTGATATAACTGCACAGGTTTTGGCAAAAAAACCCGTTAATATAGATATATTTAAAGTTGTAACCCCTATAAGTATCTACTCGTAATTGCTCTACAGATAGTTTTTTGTGCTTCGTTCTATAGATGCGAATATATTAATTTTCACATTTTATTTTTCAACTTATTTATCGTCAATATTGATTTATTTAGTTATATCATTATAAAACGATATTTTTCAATACTGATTAGGGTAAAATTCTATATTAACCTACCTAGATTTTGTTACTTCATGTATATCAGTTTACACAAAGACAATTTATAGGTGCAACATAATTTAACTCTACTTCTATAATTTATCACGTAATAATAGCACACATTTGAAATAAAAAAAGGTACAACTCACAGGTTTTTGATTACATTTATAATTAGAATTATATTAATATTATTATATTTACCACAAAAAACTGAATGTACGGTGACAGTAAATGTCTTTATCTACAAAATAAGGTACTCATGTTACACCTAGCTCACTTAGTTAATGAACTAGAATTTTTTTGAACTTGTTTTCGTCCTCCTGTAAAGTGTCGATTTTTCACTTGTATCACTTATCACAGGAGGTATAGAATTATAATGAGGAAATTATACCACACAAACATCATCGACTCGAAAACAAACAGATAACTCTCGCGTTATAATCAACTTAGTAATTTCGCACCCTTAGAATGAGAGTGACATAACTCAAAAATTGCAATTTGTGGGAAATGAGCAAGAAAGTTTTCAAAAAAGTATATATCGATGAATAGAGCGATCAATGAAAGTGACAGATTATTAGGTTGTCCTTTTCTTACTCATAATTCGAGCTCTTTTTCATCACAGGGTTTTAGGGTACACATTTTAAGGTAAGTTTATAGCAAAAATTGAAATTACAGGAATTTTGAGTTAGGTCACTTTCATTCTAAGGGTGCGATTTGAACCCAGAGTTTTAACCTAAGACCTCACGCTCAGCAGGCAATCACTAGTTGGTTGATCATATTGTAATAGAATACGTTTCATTTAATTTGTTACACCGAAAAATATATTTTCTCGATATTGCATGTATACAGTATGTATATATATTTATAACCCTGACAATTGAGTTCTAATACGATCTCATAAGTGTGTGAGAGTTCAGTAAAAACGCAAGCGGTTACACACATTGGTGTGAGCACGCCACATCGCGACGCGCGATATCCGTTCCTAAACATTCCTACTCACCGTTCCAAACGAAAACCTAACACTCCATGGAACGATAACACCTAATCGCTCCAACGTTCGCAACTTCAAGTACAATCGAACGAAGCGTGAACCAAATGAATGACTGCAGGCGCGTCGTAGGCATGAAATGTAAAAAAATCCGGCCACATTGCAAAAAAACTGTTCTACTAACGGTAAATTGCGAAACAAAAGTTGCGGGGGCAAAAACCAGCTCATGTGTGACAAACGGACATAAAAGTGAATGAAACTCCCATTGGGTATCGGTCCGCGATCGAATGGATGAAAAAAACTGAATATGTACTCTTATGCGCTTAGATATTACTTCAACTGAACGTTGTATAAAATGAAATCGGTCGCGTTATAAAGGGTTTCGGATAGTAACAATTTTATAAAAATCTAACTAAATAATTTATTTAAATAAATACTCATGCACTACGATGTTTGTTAGTACATAAGTAATTAGAATAGGACAATTCAAATATGACGTCGGATAATGATGCTTACAAAATACAAAATTAAAGTGACAGCAAACAAATACACTAAACGTAGTTATTTTGCTGTACACACCCTTCGTAATGATGTAATGGTGATGAGTGTTAATGATCCTTCAATTAAAGCGTAGTGATGGCCACGACGTTAAGCATGACATGGTAATGATCGTCGTGTTATTATTGGATAAACGCGGACGGAAACACAAAATTAAAGAGGTGTTTAAATTTTAAAATTTTATGTTTAATATTTTTTTTTTTTTATAAATTATAAGTAAATGTTTGATTACAATCCCACCACAATAATATATGACGGAGTAGTTTTATACCTTAAGCGACAACAACAGAGAAGAGTAGTAGGTATATGATGAGTTGAGATGCAGTGAGATGAGGCAAACTGAGGTGAGATAAAGAAGTAAGGTGAGGTGAGTTATGTGGTGAAGTGAGAAGAGGAGGGTCAAGATGCAGGTCGGTGGGTGCGGCGCGGTGAGGGAGTCTTACAAAATATTAATGGCTGGCGAGAGGCCACCTTCGAGATATGAGTTAATTTCACGATTTAAAACATTTACGCGTCAAAACAGTTTTTAATTAAAGTATTATCCCCAATGTCCTCAATAAAATAAAATCTACCAACTTACAGTAAGAATATGTTCTAATTTTAGTATTAAATTATAAGACAATAAACAGTCCTAAAGATTCGTAGAGAAAAAATTTTTTACTAAAAAATAAAATGCTTTTCTCTTTAAAAATATAAAGATTCGGGTATATTATTATAAAAGTTATATTACAGACACGCACATAACTCTAAATTGCGGTTCTCTTACATCTGTTTGAAACAGAATTCATGCCGTATACAAAGAAAAACGAGCATTAAACTTAAATTACTTACAGTTATCTTAACTTACGCCATTGGTCTCCTTTTATTTTCAAATATAAAATATTTTACAAGTAAAACTTTGCATCGCGATGAAACTGGGAACTTACGTACGCAATTCTTTCATGCTTGTTCGTCTGTTCCATCCTATAATTGGATTACTCTGGGAAGTAATATTGTTGTTTCGCACGACAAATTGTACTCTATCTTGATGAGACGAAGAAGAATTTTTATTTCGCTCCTGCAATGGTTTTTTTGCGGAAAATATTCCAATTTAAAACTCCACAGCAGGAGATTGTATATCATAATTGGTCTATTAAACTGGAACCGTTGTAAGATTTGGAGTAATTTCTGTACACATTTGAGAACTTTTCCGATGCGCACTTATTAAATTTCAGCTGGAAAATATTCGAAGAGTGGTTCCGGTCCAATTGTTGAAAATTAAGTTTTCATGACATCCCGACAAAGTTGACCGGAAACTGAGAAGGTTCAGATGCTCCGTAAGTGTTTTAAGATAAAATATTCCTTGAAATCAGATTTTTTTGAAATAATTTTGATGTCAAGCGAAATAGTTGATCCGAAGCCTGATTTGTTTCAAAGCTCAAGAATGACCTAAAACAAAAAGGCAATAGACATTAAAAAAAGCCTAATATTAAGCTTAAGGTAATGGTTTTAACGTCAGCTACGTAGTACTAATATTATCAAAACCATGGGGTGTGATATTCCATTAAGTACAGTTATAGCCTAATACGATGTTTCCAAGGGACGCAAAGCCTGCTGATTTATACTTTTAGGCAAGTATGAAAGATATTCCTAGCTTTATCAGCAGTGGGACAGTTAATGATGATGATGTGATGATTATTATCGTACTTAAAATCAATAGCTTTAAAATCTGCTAAGAGTTAAAGTGTGGCACTGGTGCCACTCTTTTATTACTGATGACGCACGGATTTTTTTTTTTGATTGATTGTTGATTCTAAAACTGAAACGAAATTGTGTAGGTTATTAGCAAAAAACTGTATTTGTATCGTTTTCCTAAGACATCTCAAGTGGCTGTTTCGGGACAGACGACATATTTTATTAAAACCCTAAATTACACGGCAAAACGTTGTGACATCATTCAAACGACGTGATTGAAATGCAGGCAAATTGCGAGCAGCTAGCCTAGTATTTAGCAAAGTGCGTTATTGAGCTGTAAAAGAGTTTACGACGGCACAACTCGGCAAAGCCAATTAGGAGCTGAAATTTATGACGGCCTCCGCACATAAATTGTAACATTTTAAATGAATTCTCCGAAGTCCAGTCCAAGTCGACTGTTACTCGCCAACTTCGAGATTTCGCTTAAATAAGGGATTTCAGAATGAGTAAGGTTATCGGCTTCGAAAAGGAGAACTTACTTATTGCATTAGTTTTTTTAAATTAAAATTAGCTGCCAGCTAAAAGTGGAAGCTTGAACCATCATAATTCGTAATTGTAAAATCAGTGATGAAAGGGATTATTCGCAAAAATACAGATTCATAAAAGGACAGGTTCGTATAAGGACTAATTGTTAAAATTACAAAGTACACCTGGAAAATGTGTTTACCATATTAACTCATTGCTGAATTAATTTTTAAGGACTGTAATATAAATGAACAGACTGGATATATAATTTACTTTAAGATGTAAGAGATCCATCCTTGAGTTCAAGCAAATCTCCCCAGCTCGTAATGTATCCTGAACTGACCTGAGGGATGATCAGCTGATTATTAAATAACTGACGGGGCTCTGGCGACAGATCCCTTTCATTAGAGGTCAATGGACTTTATACCGCCTAGTTTAATAAAATCCTTACGGTACCTACTTACATAAATGGTATGGTTCTGTTAAAATTGACTATGAAATGTTGTAGGTAGACACGTATTACTGTCGCAGTGTGGGATACCTAACATATTATAATAATAATGCGAGCCCTCAATCCTCCGCTGCCTTTCGGTTGGAAATCCGTACGTTATTCCTTTAGTTTCACCAGCGCTCCACGGGCGAGACCACTTACCATCAGGTGGGATATCTGCTTGCTTCTCGTCTAGTTATACATATAAAAAAGTATATGAATTAAAAATAAAATATTTTTTCTGAAGAAATAGTTATCGATAACCACATTATGCCTATATGTTCAGATGTACCCTACTGGTTTTTTACCCAGTTGGCTAGAATATTAACCAATTTTACTTTTACGGATTGAGAAGAATGAGCTTGGGTACCCACGTCTCACCATTAGATGTTCCGTTTGTTTTATTTGTCAGCCTTCCAGGCTATAAAATAAAAACCATAAGCTTTTTGTATAAAGACAAACTAAAACAGTTCACAAAAGTTATGTGAACTAAGTAATAATAAATAATAATAAATTAGAGTAGCAAGATATTCCCAGCATACGTGAGTTTTTATTTGCAAAATATTCCTTATTTACAGAAACTTTCAAAAGTTCACAATGTCTGAGAACTTATACGAGGTGATGGTACGATTCTAATTCAGAAGAAGTGATTTCAAGTAGGTAAAAGTTTTTAACTTACTTGAACTGATTGCGTCGTTCTTACGAGTATTGCACAGAAAAATCGAGAAAATTTATTGACGTTCAAAGTTTATATTATTATTATTTATGCTTAACATTTTCAATGGCTTCAACCCATTAATGGCCCACTAGAGTACAAGCGTCTTTCCATCTAAGGAGGCCTAGATAATGATCTACTATCCTATCCTGTTAAAACGCAGTATAATAGTAAGCATTAATTAAGTACTAACGGCATCTTCGATTTGAATCCATACCACAGACAAATAACGCAAATACGAATAAAATTAAGCATATAATTTATACCTACTGGACTGTCTTCAGCCAGTTTCCAAGGGCTAAGGGTTCGATTCCCAACGAGGCGGTTTGAATGATGAGTTTGAATTCCTGTTCTCCGTCTGAGTGTGAGTTTTCCTTTCTCTGTGTGTTGTCCATGGCACCCACGATACAGGGAATCCTAGTGTGGGGCTATCAGTGAGAAGCGTTTAATTTGAATAGATATACGTACGTTATTAGGTTACCCTATGAGGTATAGATGACATGAGATAATATAGAGAGAGGCGTAAGATCGTTAAATCTAGAAGCTAGAATTACTAAGCCTCTATAATTATGAATTTACTGTAAGCTCTACCTCGAGCGCTATCGCTATACATTACAACTAAATTGAAGATGGATTAAACGTTAAACTGTTTTAGTTACAAACTGTTTCATACGAACCGTAATATAATGTACTTACTTTAGTTGTTAAATCATAGCACCTCACCTGATCTATTGATATCGAGTCCTTTAAGCTCTGAACGAGTCCATTAAACTATATTAAAGTCAGGAACACGAGAGTTACAACGGATAGGCGTAAAGACTTAATTTCACGGCTTAAAGGCGTCCTTTCGGATATTTGATGTTTATGCCCCGATATTAGGAGAGACGGTCAACAAATTAAACGGGTACCTTGTGATACGACGTGAAGAAAGGTTAGTGAGGATACGCTTATAGATTTACCTTGTTTCTCGACTAATTTTCTGTAGCATATCACTAATAAGTTAAGCCTAATTAGATGCGTCGCCACGTCGATTTGCGATTACAACACTGGCTCAATAACTGTTTATTTGTAACAACTATTTTCTTTTCCTATCCCAGCCCTTTCTTATCCTATCCTATCTTATCCAACCCACGACCACAAACGCCTTTTAAAATTTCAAAATACTCACCTTGACACATCCATATGAAGAAAACATGAATAGGGAAACAAACTGTCAAGTTTAGCACTACATCCAGTTATTGTCCGGGCGTTCTACTCCGACGTTTCGTATTAATTTACACGGATGCCAAGAGATAATATTAATACCGGCGCTGCCTATTATTCCCCCTTTATTTATTCCTCGAGAGCTAATAGAGATGACTATCTCCTGGGAATTGTTTTGCTGATTGCTTATTAAGAAGCTCGAGATGATATCGTGTGGAGTTTGCTATTTCTTATACTATTATTTCACCGTTAGGTGCTAAATTGGCAGGCGAGATTAATGTAATAAATATTAATTGTAAGCAATAGGTCGGAGGAATCGGACCTTCTCAAAATATTGATAAATAATGGAAGGGTGATGGGCATGATAAATAGTGGTAGATATAATTCGTTGGTAATAATAAGGATGATTTTTTTATAGCCTTAAAGTCTTTAGATGTATTAAGTAGTTAAGTAGATAAATTACTAAATTTTAAGTGGATATTTTTAGTGCGCGTCCAAACGTAATAATTTAGTAAAGCTTTAGTTCATACAATTCTTCACGTCCTACTTAATTACTAAAGCATTTTACTAAATTTTAACTAAAAATGCCTGTCCAAACGCGTTAATTGGTAAGCCCCACCCACCTACTTAACGGAAAAATAGAAAAATTTCTAAATTACATGTTTACTTGCGTACTAAATTTTAAGTACTAAATTGTCCGTTTACATGTATTAATTTACTTGAAATTTAGTTAACTACTTGACTACTTAGTACGTGTAAACGGAACATACGGATAATAAACATCGGGCCACCTGAAGTGGTCATCAACACCTATGAATATGACTAATCCCAGAGGAATCGCTAATACATTATACACCTTTTTTTGAAAAACCCTATGTCATATCCCTCCGGAATACTTCAGTTTGCACACTGATATACACATGTCGGAACCCGGAACACCAGGGGTGGTCACTCCCACAAAATAAAACTCGGTAGTAGCACTTTACTTCACTTTATTGACACCACTTACTACTACTTTACACTGGTTTAATACTCCACTAATGTTCTTCCCTAGTGTTCTCACTGTTCTCAAATTACTCTGCTGAACCACGGCTCTTATACAAGCTACGTGTAACATTCGTTACCGTGATTCAGCTTTTGGACTCTCAAATTTAATAGTGTCATCTATAGGCAAACAAATAAATTATTTTGTGACCTATACTAACAAAATATAAATGACACTCAACTAAAATAGATTTAAATATAGTGTTATTCACTGGCAACAATAGATGGCGCTATTTGCCCTGCTACAGCGGTTCTGGGTCGAACATACCGCCCACCAAGAACAAATTGCATTATGTTCTTAACACTGATGTGATTATGATTTCTAGGCTTTAGTGTTCAATTATAGTTCAACAAAACACCCCTTTAAGTTGGTCCAATACCTTAGCTTTAAATAACAAGAATTAAAATAATCAACAAAATTACAATAAAATAAAAATTCTAAGCCATCAAACCATAACAAAATAATCCTCCAATATAATATTCACTATTTCACTAAATTAATATATTTTCAAACAACCTATAAAATAATAAAAAACATAACTTAATTGTTGAAGCCTTTGTCTTAAATGTGACTACTCGAGTAATTCCGTCGTGACCGAGATGTTTCTCTATCACCTCACGCTGGAGGTAAATTATCCTCCCTTACTCAAACATATTCCCTGCACCAAATAATTTCATTTGCTATTTGATTTCTATCCTCATTACACCAGTTCTCCAATTCTTTGAAGCCTCTAAGAAATCGTTTCCAGTATCACTCTACCGTTCATTATTTTCCCTTGTCGCGCCGCAAATCCCTCAAAAGCTGATTAAATTCTGGGATGGATAGATCTCTTACTATCTCCCAATTGCCAATTAACAAATTACCCTTTCGTAACTGGCAACCACAAAGTAATGTTTGTAAATATTTAATAATCAACTTATTAATATTAGATTCCGTTTCTACCGCCCACCCTCAAAATATTTGATGCATCAATGCATATAATTCATCTATCCTTTGTTTAACAGAATTTTATACATTATTGCTTCATCTTTATACTCGTATATTTTCTTTTAAACTCAACCTATAGTCATTAAAATTCAAATAATTGTAAAAATCTTCCTTTTATGTTACTAAATTAAATAAACAAAATAAAAACCACCGATCACACTTGTTTACTAAAAACTTCATCTAAAAACTTTATTTACATAAGACTGCTCAGGATTGCTCTTTAACCATGCTAATACAATTTTAGCAACAGTCCATGCATGTTTATTTACCTTTGGTATTTTCATAACCATCTTTGTTGCATCGCAGAATCTTATTTCACTATTCCATCCTATTCCATTTATTCGCAATAGTTTAACAACGTATTTAAGGAAGTCTTCACGTTGGTTCCAGGTAAGTCCCAATTTAATTTTTCTGTGTTGTTTTATTTGTATTTCTTTCTCTGCATTTTCATTCTCCATTCCCACTTCAATCATTATTTTTCCATTCATATTTTGTTTTTTGTCAACTGCTTCTTGTTGCATATATTTAGTTTCCAACCAGGACGCCGATGCAGTACCAAACGTAAGTAGATCATTATTTTCCTTTTCCACATCACCGTCATTTGATGATTCACCATTTTGTATTTTACAGAACGCCACAGAGACACCGCGTACCTTAGTAATATCCCTGTCATACTTCATGACAGCGACATATGGTAAATTCACTGATTCATGATTTTCCCTTTCAGCCGTTACCGCCAGCTTCAACTGGCTAAGATTGACGTCTTCGCCTTTTACATCCGAATACAATTTATAGTTCAACGTTTTTTCGGCTATTGCTCCCAATTTTCCGTATTTGCAGCTACGATCCTCCTCTCTAAAAGGTAAGTCAACAATATAGCGTCCACTGTTATCTCTGGTTGTGGTCGCTGCAAATATCTCTTCACATCTTGATGCTTCATTGTTAAGTTTATTCTCATTAATTATTTCTGGTTTTGATTCTGATTCCCAACACTTTTTCAAAACTTGATCTTCATCTATGTAAGTGTGCATAACGGAAATATTTGAATTTACACCTCTATCAGAATCCACCGTTCCTGAAATAATCCATCCTAATGTGGTGCGTTGAGCCATTATTGCACCACTTGGGCCCTGTTTAACTCCATCTAGTAACACTTGTGCGTATATATCCGCTCCCAATAATAAGTCAATTTTGTCTGGTATGTTGTATTCAGGATCTGCTAATTGCAAATTATTGTTTTCCACCCAATCCAGCAACATGGTTTTTCTTGCAGGTAAAAGAGATGTTATTGATTTTAGAACATAAGCCTTTACAACCACTTCAAAAGATGGATCGATTCTAGATTGGATTTTGACTTCCACCATTGTATTTGATTCCAAATGACAACCTCCACCAATTCCTGATATCAATCCCTTTACAGGTTTTTGTTGCAAACCTAAATTTTGCACCATTGCTTCAGTCACAAACGATGCCTGAGAGCCTTGATCCAAAAAAGCTCTCAAAGTAAACTTCAACCCATTTTTCAAAACAGCCTTTACCACAGCTGTTGCTAATATGACTTGCTTGTTATGTCCTCCCTTTGAAAAACAAGTGACAACGCCAGTCTGATCTTGAGGCTTTATGTTTTCATTCCTATTTGTTAAACGCCAGTCGTTCAACTGTCCAGCAACACGATTGCTACTGGAACTTCCCTGCCCTTCAAGAGAATGTAACAAATCATGATGTCTTTGTCTACAAATTCGGCAATAATCTTTGTTTGTGCAAAATCTCACTGTGTGATTACCTAAACAGTTATAGCATAATTTCTCATCACGCGCGAAATTACGCCGAGTAGCCACGGGTTCATTGGAAAATTGGGCACAATCCACTATTCTATGATTACCCTTACAATACTTACAACTTGCGCTAGTTGTCGCATGTAATGTCTTATAAAAAACATTAGGTGTGCTAGTATTACCAAATTTATTTATATTAACATTGGAATACTTAGTATTAGGTTTTAACTCAATAAATTCTAAGGCTCGGCAACGATTCATAAGAAATTCTTTAAATTGTTGAAGCGTGGGCAATTCTTCGGATCCACTATTAACATTGCTCGCGTGCAATTCCCATTCTTTTCTACTTTCCGGATCCAACTTTAAAGTTAATATGTGAATCACCAAAATGTCCCACGATGTTACATCAATACCTAAATTAGTCAACCCTCCCAAACAATCTGTAGTTGTATCTACAAGGTCCTTTAATGCCCCAGCAGATTCCTGATTTATGTTTCTTTGACTTAATAACCTCTTTAGTATAGAATGTGAAAGAAACTTTTTATTGTTATACCGCGATTCGAGTAAACCCCAACACCTTTCATAATTTGCCTCCGAAATTGGAATTTGCCTAAGTAATTGCTCTGCTTCCCCACTCAAGTAACCCTTTAAATAATGTAATTTTTGAACTTTATCTAAACCTTTGTTTTTATCAATGACAGAACGAAATATGTCGCGAAAAGTAGGCCACTCGGTATATTTGCCTGAAAAAGTTGGAATTGTTATTCGAGGCAATTTGACATTAGCACAAGACTCACCCCTATTAACTTCACTGGATGCCTGCATTGCGTTGCCTTGTACACTTAATACATGTCTAATATCACCTTTGAGTTCAATGTATAATTCCTCAACGGTGTTATGGATATCTTTAGACATATACGAGGAAGCGTTCAACTCTTCCCCACTGAACTCTTCTAGCATTTTAGTATGATTATCATTGAACTCAAGCCACACAGATTCTACTGTTTCCAACCTTGATTGCAAATGACTTGGAATAAGCCTCTCTTTAGGTGTCTTTTTGAAATTAATTTTGGTTTTGTATAATCTTTCGTATAAGCTAATTTGTTTCATTTCCATTGTCTTTAATGACGACATTTTGAAATGCAAAAAAATTCCAAGTATTTGAAACCAAGAAAAAAATAATCCCTAAAAAATTACAAGTCGAAATCAATTTCTAAAAAATTTACAAGTGTTTTTATTAATATAAGTTTCAATAAAAAATTAGGCTATGTCCAAAAAGAACTAGAAATTATTATAAGTCCAATTTTCGAAAAATATTCTAAGTCCAAAAATTCTTGAAAATTTTCTAAGTTCCAATTTAGAAGAAACCTTTTAAAATTTTAAGAGTACTCACTTGCACTGCACATATCACTTACACCGCACGATTCCTGCGGCCGTAGCCTCCTTGGCTGGCCACGCTCCCGATGCACCACCAGCACCAGCTGTGGTGCCTTTGCCTCGAAGACTCCTGGTCTGCAGGGCTCCGCCTTCTCTGCAGAGCACCGCCTCCACTTCGGTGATCCGCCCTTACAACTTCCACCCGAGTTGTAGGGCTTCGCCGTTGCCTCGGTGATCCGCCCTTACAACGTCCGCCTGAGTTGTAGGGCTCCGCTGGATCGGCCTCTGCTTGAGGCACCGGGGACTTCTTCGTTTTCCTGCGTCACTTCACGCACTGCACACAACCGGTAATCCGGCTCGAAGGACCATGTCGGAACCCGGAACACCAGGGGTGGTCACTCCCACAAAATAAAACTCGGTAGTAGCACTTTACTTCACTTTATTGACACCACTTACTACTACTTTACACTGGTTTAATACTCCACTAATGTTCTTCCCTAGTGTTCTCACTGTTCTCAAATTACTCTGCTGAACCACGGCTCTTATACAAGCTACGTGTAACATTCGTTACCGTGATTCAGCTTTTGGACTCTCAAATTTAATAGTGTCATCTATAGGCAAACAAATAAATTATTTTGTGACCTATACTAACAAAATATAAATGACACTCAACTAAAATAGATTTAAATATAGTGTTATTCACTGGCAACAATAGATGGCGCTATTTGCCCTGCTACAGCGGTTCTGGGTCGAACAACACAGTTTGACAATAATCCTCTATAACTTGTTTTACTTACATAACTTGTAAATGACAGTCTCATACACAGATAAATAAATACAATTAGAAACAGTTAAGGGATTGAGCGAGTTCTCGTTAGCAGCAGTTTGGTTCTCACATGAACAAAATGTATCCATCATAACGTACAGTCGTCCTATGAATGGATAACGTACATCCTGTATAATGCCTTAACCCCACCAAAGCCGTGTCTGTGTCACGAACAATACACGGCACTAACTTTGAAAGAACAAAATAAACTAGCATGAACACTGTGCTCTATTTCTAACACACAAGGTTCAGATTCGAATGAAGATAAGAGCAGAAATCCTTCTACAAACATTTATCTTTGTGACGCATCCGCGCAGTCAATTAAAACTGGCTAAAATAGAAAGCGTTAAAAAGTAAAAATTTTTGAGTGACTCTCGGCTTACAGGAAATAGATATTTTGGTAATCGGGCATTCTTTGGACATTCATCATTTTAACCTAAAAAAGGAAAACGTTTGATTTCATTTCGAGGCGAAATACGTATTCGGTATCATGTTTCTTTCATGGGCATACATGGATTGTTGGATAATAGATTTTTTATTCAAAGTAACGCCTGGTATTAAATTTCGAAACTTGTTTATTATGATTTTTGGAATGTAGGTCTAATGCCTTATTTCCCAAGGTAGTCCAGGTTGACCCCCAGGGGTCCACGGGAAACTTGACGGAGGTCTACGTCAACGTGATAAAAAATCAATTAACCAATCAATACTCACTTTTTTTCAGAAGACTATTATCTCTATATAATCTAAGCTCAGCCGCAACGCAAATTTCCATAGTTAGATCTAATCTTCATATTTTCTGTCGAGTTTTGGGAATAAGGTAGAAATATAGCTGCAGGGGGTCCACCGGAACCAGTTAAAGTTTGAAAGTAGTCTATGAAAAAAAAGGCTGGGAACTTCTGGCTCTAACCTCTTGCGGTTAGAGTAAAGTGGTAGAAATCGTTAATTTTTTTAGGTATATTTTTTTATAATTGTCAGAATTTACCCAAAATGGTGATGGAACTGATATAAAATCGATATGTGTTATATATAAGACATTCAATATAAAAATAAATTATGTCCATGAATTATGCGGTAAAATCTAGTTATAAGCGTTAAGTCAAGTACGTTCTAGTACGTACCATTCGTAAAACCGAAAATCGCCATCCATGGTCACATTGGTCACTCATTATCAAAAAATGCAGGTATTTCAGCTTTTAAATACACATCAGATAACAGACCTTATAAAATAATCAATAAATTGTAACTATTTCTTATAGTGTGTCTCTGCCTATTGGTAATCCCACGCCTCTAAAGAGGAATCTTATCATTTCATAAGCATTTTCCTTAGAGACGCTGTTCGCAAATAATTAAAGAAGGTTTCTTTACTACCCTAAACATTAGCACGATCTCCCTAGAAATTAAGCAATCCTATAAAGTACTGCTAATTCCCAGTACATTAATTAGCTCCATGAATTATGGCATTAATTAAGGAGTTTTCATAGAAATCTTTGTTTCAGGATAGCATCAACATTAAGGGAAAATTATTATACTAGTTTATTTACTCACTAAATATTAAAATTTACTCTTTATATGTTCTTCATTTCTATGGATTATTTTCTTGTACGATAACAGTAAAAATTATTTGGACAAGTGGTTAAATAATTTTACTGACCCAATTAATATGGACACAATAGTTTTTGTTTGAATGAATATCAAATTTTGCAACTAAAACAATGATATAAAATAAAAATCGTCGCCCTATTTGTCTTTTGTTTGAGCATAATTATGTCTAAAAGTTTCTATCTAATTCTTCAAAGTAATAAAGGAAATGACGACCCGTGTCGACATTAATTACTAGACCGGACCGCCCCGCCGCGCCGCGCCGAGTGAAGGGTCCTGGGTTCAATTCCAGGTAGTCAAAAACTTTGACGATTGATATCTGGGTGTATGTGTTTTTGACCTATTGTGTTATTAATGCCACTCACAACACAGGGAATTAAGGCTATGTGTTATAGCTTAGCGTTTAAAAACTGCTTGAATTATATAAAAACTCGCAACAATTATAATAGTGTGATGTAAAAAGACAATTAAAAGTTTTCATTAATCAAATCAAATCAAAATCTTTTATTCATATAGGTATCACTGATACACTTATGCACGTCATTTTTTATCTACCAGCTTTTCGGAAGGGTGCTTTGTAATGGAGGAGAAGAAAAGCCATAAAGAAACTCCTCGCACATCTTTTAAAATCATGAAAAGTTACATAATATGTTCTAACCTACGTGAAACTAGATGCGGCACTAATTTCCAGGCGTCTTTGTCATTAATATATTCATTTATACTATATCTAAGTCTATATTTCTCTTAAACATTTGGATAGGTAAATCACGTATTGACTTAGGTAATTTATTGAAGAAACTTACACCGAACCCCATATAAGATCATCCAACATGATATAGTGCTACAGACTAACGTCTAGACAAGAGTATAGACTCTAAAGCATTCACTTCTATATGTTGCGAACGAATGTCTATTTTCATTTTATCAAGTGTCTTGTTGGATAATATAGAATTTCTGTACCTTACAAAAAACTATGTGACCTAATTAAGTGTATTGTCAGAAGAGCCATTACTGGAATCTCTTAGACACATCAAATTTTTTACAACTAGTGCTCTTCCTGTGATTTTGCCCGCATTTTTAGGAATATATCCAAATGTCTTATTCAGGTAATAGTTTATCTTATTCAGGCAATGGTTTTATTTGGTGACAATTATTATTTGTAACTTTAACTTCATTATTTTAGGTATATAATGTTTATGCGATTTGATAAATGTGTGATTATTGTATTGGTTTTATCTCAACTAAGCTAGTGTTATAAGACAAACTTACTAACAAAATATTATGGATTTAAATCTGAAATAAAGGATAATATTATTATTATCTGTTTGCTAAATTTCAGGAAAATACGTATAGTAGTTATTGCGTGAAAGAGTTACAAACTTTCAGATTTATCACACAAGTAGGAATTTTAACGACAACTGATAAAAATCTCATAATTTTACCTAATTAACTTACTTAATTTTATCTTTCTTGTACTAAGTAGATATATGTGAGCAAAGCTGTGGACGGACATGACGTAACTCTTATATGGTTTTGTTTAGCTACGGCACCCTAAAAAAAATATCAAATCTTATTTTTATATTACTTGAACATAATTATTAATATCCATCATATTCATAGCTTCTATCTTGGAAGTCATAATAATTTCAAGTAATACTAGATTAAATATTCAGAAGCAGGATTATAAACAAAATGGGTTCTAAACTGGTACATAATCCCCAACTGAAATAAACAAAATATCAATTTAGAATACAATTAGAATACTTGCTATTTCTTGAGCTTGGTACGAAAACTAAACAAACTTAAACTTGTTTTGTAATAAAATTTATAAAAGCTAATAACGTTATACTTGGTACAAAGAAGGTTATCATAATATTACATGATAATTATTTTGTTCACAATATATAGTAGCCCGAAATTGCCTCGTGTTAAAGGAATATACTCCACTAACAAAGAGTCACGATAAGCGATTGAAATTAATTCATGATTACAAGCAATTAGAGATGAATATGCCCTCACTAAATCGTATTGTTATGTTACCTGTAAATGGTTATAGGTACGTTATAAATAGATTAAAGATCTCCAATTCATATTAGGTAATGATCTTATAATTTATCAGCTGAGTCGCGCAAACGTTGCTCTGCCAAAAAAATTCTGGACACCCTAATCATCTATCAGCATGAAATATACTAAACGACCTTTTCTCAATATCTACCAAATATACGCAAAAAAATCATAAAAATCGTTCGAGCCCTTTCGGAGGAGTGCGACCACAAACACTGTAATACGAGATTTTTACCTGTTTTGCTGAGAATATGAAAGATTTTGTATTATTTAATTCATAACATTATTACGACTTAAAGTAATTAAATCATAATTACTTAATATATTGTCGGCGTTGTATATTCTAAGCCAATTTAAGAATAAATATTAATCTGAGATAATTTCATATTTTCGATGTTAAAATTATTGAGATTTTAAAACAGTCTGATTTGCCGCTTATCGTTACTATCTTATAGGGTTGTAGATAGTTAATTAAGGTACATTTTGATTAAATTTTGTAATAAGTATCAAAATTGCAAAATAACTTTAAGGCTTATTAGTTTAATAAAGATAGAATTCTACCGTTGAAAATTTTACACTTAGGTACATAGAAAAAGGTTGTAAGGATTCGTGTACACTTTTATAAAATTACTAATGTATACATTTGTTATAATGTACCTAAATATACTTGTCTGCAGATTCATCTGTTAAACTTTAACCTTTTGGCTGCTTACAGAAAAAGAAGAATAAGTTCTTAGTAATGTAGTTCGTTAGTAATATAACACGAAGTTAGGGATATACATGATACTCCCGTCTCGATTTCAAGTTTGTCTGCATATTTTACATTATAAATGTCAACTGAGTTACGGCCCTCTTCGGGGCATAAGTCTCTTATGTATCTAAGGAAGCTCAACGTATGCTCCATCACGTTGCTTCAATGCAGATTGGTTAATTTTCAATCAAAGTTAGTGGCCACCACAAGAGTCGTAAAGGTCTTAACGGGTCCTCTAAGGCTTTTAAAAATCAGACGTATTGAGGCGGCTTAGAATACAAACCCCAATCCCACGCCGGATGGGTGTCGTATGAGGCGACTAAATCCGGCCCACTGGTGGTAGGACCCCTCGAACTAATACTCTAATACTTCATATTATACTATAATACTTAATATTATTATTTCTCCATGGGGTTCACCTGGATAGCTACTACCCTTGAGCATGAGCCGCTAAACAACTCGTCGTGTTCCAGCCAGTTCTGGAGAGCCAGTTCTTTATCAGGTGGATTGTCAGATCGTTTGCCGGCTATTTCCACAAAAAAAGACAATACCTAAATTTTTACCAAGTAAAGACATGAACAAGTTAAGAATTAATGGTATTATGTTGACATCCATAAGTTACGAATTACGATAAACATTTCCCATCACGTAGATCGTTAGCTTGTTTAAACTTTAAGTTTAAGTGTTAATAATAAAATTATTATGAGTATAAACTAGCAAAGTGCTGAGAGCAATTTTCAACCTCAACACGCTTGCTAAATTCATGTTGGCAGACTACAGACTACACACGCTTTTGAGAACAATATGGAGGATTTTCAAGTATGCAGATTTCCTCACGTACCTTTACTTCATACAGGAAAGTGACAATTAAATTGCATAACTTGAAAACATTAGGGATGCGTACAGGATTGATTATAATATGATAGTTTGATGACGGATATCGAGTTGGAATTCTGCATGCGTTATTATTTAGTTAAAGTTAAGGTGAAAGAAAATGATGTGGGGAAACCTGCTCGTATTGAATTTAAAATATTGTTCTTAAGGCTGCCAATTCGTATTTGGCCTTTTTATATTTTTTTTATATATTTTTTATATTTTAGTGGCTTATCCATGCCGGTCTTGTTGTGAGGAGATCTGGAGGCTAGAAAGGAGATAAATATGGGTTGTACGATAAAAATTACAACTTAAGTACCAAAATGGAGATGGAAAACATCATTATAGCAAATAAATAAATTGACCATTACTGTACTGATTAAGCTTACGTCGCGTTACATTGAAAAGCTTCATGATACGTTGCAATCGTGCCGTTTTTAAAGTACCTTCGACCATTTTCCAAAACCGGAGTCCATTAGCGTGATTTATTCAATTATTCAAGAGCAAATGAATTACATCGCTTGTTGTATTGAGAAGGAAATGTGAAAAAGTTGATTTGCACCACGTCGATGTAGCTTAATGTGCACGGGTTTTATTTTCAGCACTTTCTGCTGACTTACGTGTGACGCCATTGAAATGATTTTAATTTATGGTTTTTGTGATTTTATTTTGTATGGGTTTGGCGGGTGCGAATATATGGATTCTTTTATTTTCTGTTAGGTTTCAGAAGTATAAAATAAGTCAAAAGATAATACCTATGATATATCTTAATATATATAAATTACGTGTCACGTTGTTTGTCCGCGATGGACTCCTAAACTACTTAACCGATTTTAATCAAATTTGCACATCGTGTAATTTTACGCTATATAAAATACATTTATTAATAATTTAGACCTAAATTTTAAATAGAGATACTTTTTATTACAGCCATCAACATAATACAAAATAAATAATAAACGCTTACAAACTCACACCCCCGTAGACGACACATATAACACATCACAATAACACCCATGACCCGAGTACAAATATTTATCTGCCACATAAATATCTGCTCCGGCCGGGAATTGAACCCGGGACCCCTCGCTTTGCAGGCAGGGTCGCTACCAACTAGGCTACGGAGTCGTCAAAAATCTTTTTTGTTACAAAATATAACTTTCTTCACATAATTAATTTCCTAAATATTCCTTTATTAAGTATTCTTTCCTGACTTCCCTGATTTATTATTAAAATGGGTATCATGAATATCTTCTGATCTTTCTTTATATCATTTTTAGTCTCGCCTAAGCCAATACAATTATCCACGTGTTTTCTAACGTTTTGTCTAATAACCTGCTCACACTTCGAACTTCTGTCCTCCATGGAAAAATTCATAGAAACCTTCAGAAACAAAATTATCAGGCACCACGTATGAACGTTTCAAAGAGAAAACCATCCTGTCTAACCTCGCGAACTCCGGTGGATTACAACTACGCTTTATTTTACTCCTGTGGGTTAAATGGAGTGTTACGGGGACGAAAATGCCTAGAAAATGGTCCTTCGTCTATGTAGGCCATAAATATGACTAAAATAATAAAATAATAATAAACGCTTATATGTATACTTTTACCCCGCAGCAGGATTTTTTGTGTCGCTTAAAAATGCATTGTCATCGGAACCAAGAAAATTTGTGGAATTTCAACTCCGTAGGGAGTAACTTAGTTCCAAATCAGTAAGGCTATTCTGTTTTGTAACTCGACAGCGGAATCCGCGATGAGTGTCAAACTTCAAACTACTAAAGATTGGATTTTGACACTCATCGCGGATTCCGCTGTCGAGTTACAAAACAGAATAGCCTTGCAGCTTGCAAAATTTGACCCATACATATATTATATGCTCATAAACTAACGACCAAAGTAAGTTAAATAAAAGCTTAAAAATATAAAGCCAACACTTTTTAATATATTTACTGTTTTCTTCGTATGTTTACAGTTAGTACAGTGTACATAGGCCGCTTTCATTGTGAATTAAAAGCCTCAAGTACTTCGATCCTCCCAATTAAATTAAGTATCACTTGTTTCATACATAGAAACTTTCATCTCATTTTAAAATATAATTAATAAATCTGAGCGCAACTTTTACTAATTTAAAGTAAATTGTTAGCAGATCCAAGAGATGACTTAAAAGTGTCTTGTGAAGTGATTGAAGATTCTTTTAAACAGCTTTCTTTTTTAAGTTTTATCGAGTAATTAAAAATAGTTTAAAACACAACACAGATTCAAGTAACACAAATCTCGGAACACGAAGTAAAGCTCTCAAACACGACTAACAAGCTCGAGCAAGACGAGAGACTTGCGCCCATTACTCACTATTTACCATTTAAAGTTACTCGCTTTTGTGTTTGGTAATAAAATGTTTTTTTTTTTAACTTACCTATTCTACGAATACTCCAGAGTTTTAATAATGAAAAGTTGTAATTATGCTTTGAAGACCGTCCAATTTACGAAATAAAAGGGTGTTACTTTATTTTATCCTAACTCCTACTAATATTGTTTATAATAGTATATAGTATATAGTTGTCTCGGCGAACTTCGTATCGCCTAACAATCAGTGAATGTACTTTGTTATTACTTTTAACTTTTATAGTTTTGGTAAGTTAAACAAATCAGAGACCATTAAATACCCTCTCCATCTCCTTCCCGTTCCCCCTCCCGCTCCCCTTCCCGCTCCCCCTCCCCATCCCCTCAAAACTGACGAAGTTGCATACTAAGTTAACCCTTGTTAGTTAACTAAGTTATCCCCTAAATTAACCCTTGAAGGGATGATTTTCCAAAAAAATGTGTTAAAATTAATTTTTGTTAATAACTATAAACTTACATAAAAAAATTCATGTATAACTCTAAAATTAATGAAGTTGATTTGTATGAAAGTGACTTCTAACCCTTATTGTTAAAATTACGCTTAAGGGATGAATTTCTAAAAATCCTATAGCCTAAAGCCTTCCTCGATAAATGAACTATTCAACGCAAAATTGAATAAAATAACGCAATAATTTTTCAATTCAAACCAGTAGTTCCTGAGATTAGTCCATTCAACCAAACAAAAAAACAAGCTCTTCAGCTTTATAATCTAATAATATATAAAATACTCATGTCACGGTGTTAGAAGTTGAACTCCTCCGAAACGGCTCGACCGATTTTCGTGAATCTATCTTAGCATACATATCGGCTAGGGTGGAGAATCGGACAACATCTATTTTTCATCGCCCTAAATGTTAAGGGTGGTCCACCCCTAAATTTTTGGCAGAACAACGTTTGCCGAGTCAGCTAGTGTTAGTATAGATGTGAGTTTCTTTGTATGGATGTTTGTTACTATTAAAAACAAAAACTACTAAAGAGATTTTCCCGCGGGATTTGTAAGAAATCGATATCCAAGCTCGCGAAGCCACGGGTATCATCTAATATCTAATAGTAAAAAAGCGGCCAAGTGCGAGTCGGACTCGCCCATGAAGGGTTCCGTAGCAGCAAGTAACATAATATAAAAGTTCTTGTAGTTTGTTGTAACTTTGATCAATGTTTTTTGTGGTTTACGATTTATGACGTATTAAAAAAAAACTACTTACTAGATCTCATTCAAACCAATTTTCGTTGGAAGATTGCATGGTAATGTACATCATATATTTTTTTTAGTTTTATCATTCTCTTATTTTAGAAGTTACAGGGGGGGGGACACACATTTTACCACTTTGGAAGTGTCTCTCGCGCAAACTATTCAGTTTAGAAAAAAATGATATTAGAAACCTCAATATAATTTTTGAAGACCTATCCATAGATACCCCACACGTATGGGTTTGATGAAAAAAACATTTTTAAGTTTCAGTTCTAAGTATGGGGAACCCCCAAAATTTATTGTTTTTTTCCTATTTTTGTGTGAAAATCTTAATGCGGTTCACAGAATACATCTACTTACCAAGTTTCAACAGTATAGCTCTTATAGTTTCGGAAAAAAGTGGCTGTGACATACGGACGGACAGACAGACAGACAGACAGACAGACAGACAGACAGACAGACAGACAGACATGACGAATCTATAAGGGTTCCGTTTTTTGCCATTCGGCTACGGAACCCTAAAAACCGGGCAAGTGCGTGTCAGGCCACGCGCAATGTAGGGTTCCGAAGTAGTAAGTTTATCGACTATTACTCATTAACTACTTACGATAACATAGCCGTGATATTTTTCCTTGTAAATTCATCATACCTATTTTTGAGATTTTTTTCACACCGTTTAGCCGGCAGGGAGACTTGACTCTAACCAGAATTAACACTTTAAAGCCAAATATTTCGCAAACGGACTCCTATTTCCAAAACTGATTTTAGAAGATCCATAATACTTTTGAAAGACCTTTTCAACGATACCTCCCACTATAGGGCACGCGACGAATAAAAATTTATCCTCGCGTTACCTGTAATAAAAAAATATATATTTTTCTATATTTTATTCTATGATTCTGGAGTTTTAATATGTAGGTATATCTATGCCAAATCACAGCTTTCTAGCGCTGAGGGTCTCGGCACTTTGCTGCGGACAGACGGACGGACAAACGGACAGACGAACGGCCAGACGTACGGACATGACGCAACGATATGGGTTTCGATTTTACTTCGGAACCCTAAAAATCGATATCCACGCGCACGAAGTCGCGGGCAAAAGCTAGGATGTAATAAAGTATGAACAGAATGCTCATAAAATAAAATTAATAGTCTACATAACAAAGCATTTCATATGTGTAAGTTTTTTATCAAACCTACTAAATAATTTATTTTCGTAAAAAGAAAACCTTCGAACGAACAAGCTTTCCCTTTGAAGTAACAGTTCAAAGGAGAAATAAAATATTTACTCATAGAAACATAAATATCAGTTATGTACATACATAATTACGAACGAAATACAAGTTATATTGAATAATTAATCATCTTTTCAAAATTAAGAAATATTGCTCTAATGAACCTAAACGTCCCGTCCAAAAATTGCAATACAGGCGTAATTTAATAACAGCAGCCATTATCATACTTACAAGACTAACTTAATAAAGGTAGGTACTACACTAAATAACTTTGGCAAAGGCTGCGTGGTTTAATTAAAACGTTGCGCAATAGATACGTTTTAATTTGCTGTCTGTACCGTGTGCGGAAAGTTGATGCGGCGTAGGTGGGTTGTATAATTTGCATGTATAATTGTATAACTGGATCTGGAATTAAAAAGTTTACTCACCTGGCAGATCGGATTTTGATTTTAGAATATTATAAATCTATCCCACGCTTTGCTTACAATTACATGACCTTTATATATACGATTCGAAGCGAACATGACCGTTATGCGATTCAGTGCGATGTCAAGCGAATTTAGCACGATGTGTCTGTCCGTCTGTCCATCCTGCCTCACAGCTCCTGTGTCCATTCTGTCTTATAGGGTCCTATTACACTATCTCATTATCAGTAGAACTGTTATACTCGTAGATAGATATTTCAGACAATATTTTTCCTAATCGATGATTCCTAAGTCCTATATTTTTTATGAATAAGGCCGTCAGACGATATCATTTTGCGGTTTAAATGATTTTAAGTGGTTCATAAAACATGTAAAATCCATCGATTTTATTTAGTTCGTAACAACTAAATAAAGTTAATGGTTCTGAAAGAAATAAATACTTTACATATATTTTGTAAAAATCAATATGAGAAGACCAATTTATAATTTTACTGTAAGTCATAGAGACCAGTTGAATCGATATGATTTAACAATGACAAAGGTATAATCCCAGTTATGCATTTGCGACACGCTTATGTCTCTACGGCTTATGTCAATCATGATTGTGTTCAAAATCGTCACACGCTTTTCTGAATCGGTCGATGAATGGAATTAGTAAGTAAGTAAGTGAGTTAGTAGTCTTGTTATAGTTTCAGTTTAGCATACATTAGTGGATACCGGAGTCGGAAAAGGTGGGAAAAGACGAAAATCATCTTCATGAACAGACGGAATGTTCCTAATGCATTGTTTTAGTGGTCTTAAAACATTTTCGCATTATTGCCTTTCAAATGATACCACTTTGGGGCACATCGGTTGGATGTTTTCAGAGTCTATAAAGGATATCCGTACAAACATTTTTTGTGTTTTATATATATAGATTGCTTGATATACCTCAATGCTTGAGTACAATCTCAACTGATGATCCCAACTAGCTGATTAAAAAAATGACTTACGTAAGTGTATCAGTGATACCTATATGTGATATGAATAAATGAATTTGAATTTGAATTTGATGGTAAGTGGAAATCCAGTCTAACAATAAGATCATTTATTGATGACGATGTCCCACACGACATCATCTCTACGTCATCTCGTCAATGTGCATTACTAAGACATAACTAACATATTAATCGACGTGACGCGATATTGCGTTATGCATATGCAATGCTCATTCTACTCGCCTTGGCTGCGGGTGCTTTGTGACGGCTCTATTGTACAATTACGTCGATTCAGCTATCCCCCAGGAGTTATGTGAACGTTAGATTGGTCACTTTTGTTCCTTTGTCACTAGTGTTTGGTACCTAGGGCCTGTGATGCATTGATGCCGATGTAGACGCACTGTTGTCTACGGGAATGCTTCACATCTTTTATATCAATAGATAAAATAATACTTACAGTCAATTTTTTTTATCTATTAAATCTAAACTATTTTTTCAGAAAAAAACTGCAGTAGATTTTTAACTGTGTCGCGGGTGGCGTGGACTATGCATAATATAACACCCATGACCAGAGTACAAATATTTATCTGTCACATAAATATCCGCCCCGGCCGAGAATCGACCCCGAGACCCATCGCTTTGCAGGTAGGGTCGCTACCAACTAGGCTACAGGGTCGTCAGATTCTATAAGCTTACCATTTTTTTTCACAGATGCCTTCGTTTAATAAATAATTTATTAGTTTTTATTTTAAACATTAAGGATTGTGTTTTGTTATAAGTATTTGTTATTATTATCTCACGAGTAACCGCCCTCGCTTTGCTTCGGTTTTCTAATTTTTTTACACCTTGGGTTACATTATTGGAGATTTATTAAGGATCCCTAATTTCTTTAAAAATATAATATAGCCTATGTTACTCGGGGATAGTGTAGCTTCCCAACAGTGAAAGAATTTTTCTAATCGGTTCAGTAGTTTCGGAGCCTATTCAATGCAAACAAAAAATCAAATCTTTCCTCTTTATATATTAGTATAGATTAGCGTAAATGTTACTAGTATGTGTACTAGTATATATATTTCACGGCAATATTTTTAATTACAAAAGTATCCATCCATCCATCCATCAGCCCTTGGAGGTCCACTGCTGGACAGAGGCCTCTCCTAACTTGTGCCACTCTGACCGGTCCTGAGCCTTCTGAATCCAGCGGATGTCCGCTGTCTTCTTCAGGTCGTCAGTCCACCTGGTCGGAAGGCGTCCTGTGCTCTTTTTCCCGAGATGTGGGCACCATTCGAGGATCTTTCTTCCCCAACGTTTATCGGTCCTTCGCACTATGTGGCCAGCCCATTGCCACTTCAGCTGGCTACAAAAGTATAAAAAAACAATATGACTAAAACAAAGTAACAAAAAATCCTAATTTTGAAATATTATAAAATTACTCAACTAATTACTGAAAAAAAATGTTACATTTGCGTATAAATCTTGTTTGAAATAAAAATTCCGAGATTTCCATCTAGTTAACAAAGTGGAAGCCTTTGTTTTAAGAACAGATTCTTTTTATATGAAACCTTTTCATACTGATGAAATCTTATCTTTTACTGTAAGAAAAAAATTACTTAAAGTAAAAATATAATAAAAGGCTAAATTTGTTGGATTTTTTTTATGCGATAAACCTTATTTTTGAGGTTTCAACCATAACCATGTGGAATAAGGGAAAGATCCTGTTTCTGAAACTGGTGATGTGGGTTTAGTCCCACCAGGGGTATTACGCATTAGGAACCTTGTTTTTGTTTATTGATTTTTTTGTATATTGTTTTGAAAGTGTTTATCTATTTTAATCCGACGTACCTAGATATTTATTTTGAAATGATAAATTTCCAGATTACCTAGTTCCATTTTTGTCGAAATTCACTTCAAATTCAGTCCCATTTTTATCAAAATCTGAAATTAAACCCATACATAATAAAAAAAAATTGTTTAAATTTTAACGATTCTGTTATTTTCAACATTCAAAAAGTATTGTTTGGTGAAACAGAACTGTTATAGTTTTCCCTTCACTTATTCATTTATCATCACAATTTGTAAAAGTAATTTAGTATGCGATGCAGCAGTAGCTTAGTGGTTAGATTTCTGCACGTACATATTATTATAATTATCAAACTTACTGAAATGTAATGTGGCTACTAAATTTATATTGAAATACGTGGGAACGATAAAATAATCTCAATCTAATGTAATATAAGTTTTAATTAAATTTGGAAAGAACTAATATAAAATTCTGAAATTGTTTTTAACTGCTCTCATCCCGCATCTCTCTCTACTCCCGTACCTTAGGTTATTAATATTATTGTTTTAAAATACAATGGATTCCATTTACATGGATCGTGAGAACACGTTGCATTTCAAAATGTACTAAACATTTCCGTGGTGATTTAACTTTAAAATCATATATTATGATTTTCCTTACTAAAATAAAAAATAGGTCTTAAAATAAGTCAATCAGTAAATTCGTAGAATAGCGTCGTTTCGTGTAAAGTATTTCTTACATTCACTAATAATGCCATCATCAAAAGTAACTGACTATTTTAATCAATATTTACTTCAATAACAGGTAATCGCAAAGGTATGTTAGTCTCGGGGTGTAATGGTATAATATAAACAAGAGAAAAGATCCAATTTACATGAACACCAGATGTAATAAAGGAGGTTGTACAGAAGTTCCAAAATAAATACTTAATTTAAGGAACACAGTATGTAGAGTTTAAGCTGTACAAAGCGGTACGCAAGCTGTTCAGGGCTGTGAGCAATGGCCGAGACATTATTATGATTTATCGCGCGCCGGCCGGCGCTGCCTCCGAATTTATAATTCCGCTACGAATGTGTGTCTATTTGTATTCACTTTGAACGTTTATTTGGAAATAAATACCTGTGGGTCACTGAAATTATTGTTTGTTGTTTATTACATACGAGTAACCGCCCTCGCTTTGCTTCGGTTTTCTTATTGTTTTACAACTTATTGGAGTTTTATTAAGGATCCCTAATTTTTTGAAAATATAATGTAGCCTATGTTACTCGGGGATAGTGTAGCTTCCCAACAGTGAAAGAATTTTTGAAATCGGTTCAGTAGTTTCGGAGCCTATTCAATGCAAACAAAAAATCAAATCTTTCCTCTTTATATATTAGTATAGACAACTTTCTATATAAGCTACTACATTTAAAATCGACCATGAAAATGTTTTATACTGTTAACTATTTAAAAGTATGTACATATTTATTTATTTTTTAATTAGAGTTTGAAACGGACAACACTGATCTTTTGGTATTTTCTCAAGAGTGTGAGCGTGGCAACACTATGTTGTTTTTTAGGAGGATTGAAAAAACGTGACGCAATTTGGAAAAACAATAAATATTATGAGCTATAAGTTTGTTGTTAAAGATGTTAATAATGTATACGTGTGAAGGAAAATAATAAATAGTTGATTGAATATAAGGTCTATGATTTTAAAAATACGTTTATCGGTCGTAGCTGGTGAGCATTTTGCTCATTTCCGTATCGTTGGGCAATACGTCGATAATGACTTTTATGTTATTTACCATCCCTGATTAAACAATTTTCGTCGCGGCTCGTCTGCTCTTTTGTTTATACAATTAAATGAATGTTGATAAGTATGTTTTATTTCTTTAAAAAAAATCCAGTCTATCCGCGTCGCCAGCCAATTAGGAAGAAGGACCTGTTTGTTTCGTAGATAAAAATTTCAATTGGTAATCAAATGTTTAGAAGTCTTATTGAAAAGCAGCGAAAAGTTATTAAAATCACAAAAATGTACTCTAATTAGACGTCAGGGATGTCTGAAGTGCGTTATACAATCACACATGATACTCAAATGTCTGAGAGCTGACACCATACTTTCGTCGGTTCGACTGGAGAGGCGTGTGAATTTTTGTAAGCTGTAACTATTTCACTGGCATCATAACGCGAGGTTTTGTAGCAAACCATACCAAATAGCGACGAAAAGAACATGATAAGTATATGATTATGGCCTTATACTTCGTCAACTTTAACGCTTTTTTGGTGCTCATTTTGTGTACAGATTGTCATCATTAGTCAAAACACATTAATTGCTTGCATAATGCCTCATTCTCAGATTGCTGAAAGAGGTGTAAAAGGAATACCTAAGTTACAAAATGTGAATCGCAATGAACAAACACAACGAATACAAGACACGTACCGTACTTCCAAAATATAGTTAAAAAATTTAGTACAGTAACCTGCAGAGAAAATTAACCCATCTGTTTATAAACACACAGTAACAGATGCGTTACTTTTCTCTGCAGGTGCCTGTACATAAAATTCAAATTATTTAGTTCAGTAAAAGACTAACAAAATCTAACCGTGATCTTTCCTAAACGATTCCTCAACCAAATACCTAGAGATACGTCAATATTCAGAATGTATGGAGTAACATCGAACTAGGTTGAATACCGTACTTAGAACAGTTCCGAAATGAATTATGAGCCTCGGAAACCATTGTATTTTCATAGCTGAGTGTTGGTGTTCGAGTTATAGTACGTTGAATTTAAACGATGGTTTACGGAAGTGGTATTTCCGAAAATTAACGACCGTAGCCGAGGCACATATTCTCTTTGCGCTATTATAACCTAAACAGAAATATTAATAGCTTATTGACATGATGTGTCGAAGGTAAAGAAAGAAAAGAGTGAATGGGTTTTACCACGGGTTCTTACTTTGTGAGCGCGCCGTTATCTTGTACCTACTTCATTGACAATTGACAAATAACTGATAGGGATTTTTGGCAATCATGAATCTATCACTAGTAAAAATATTTCACGAATATTTAAGGTAGCTCTATACATTTTTATTGAAATGTTAGTAGGTAATGCTCTATATAAATACTTCAAAAAAATACCTACAATCTTTCTAAATAGTTTTTATGAAAGAGCTGAAGTGATCTCGTAAAGCAACGTTTTATTGCTAGTAATCAATTGATTTCATGGATACGAGTAGACAGAAAGTATAAAGAGATCAATGTAATAAATCCAAGTGGCATTCGCAGAGAATCTGACGTAGAAACAGGGTAAGTAGAGCTGGAATTGATAAGATAATTATTGCGTAATAGCATCACGTGACGTCGCGTGTCGGCTCTGATTAAATTCTGCTAGAGTAGTCCACATTACTAAGTAAGGAATCCTTACACAAACGTAGCATGTTCTTTGTGTAAATCAGTGTATTTACATTCCTGTACTTACTGCTCATGTTACGTAAAGTAATATTGGACTGTAAAATTTTATTACACATTGGTTGAAGAAATGGTTCGTAGCTTTTATACTAAAGGCTATACTAAAAGCTATTCTTATTGCTGTAGCGAAATATTATTTTACAGGCATGTACAGTACGGCTGACATATTTTGGCGTGTCTGAACATAGGCTTTGAACTTTAGCGCATGTAAGACAGAGATATGGACACGAACATGCTAACGTGTGACTGAGACAATACGCTGCGTGCCGAGCATTGCCGAATTTTACTGCGCAGCCTTCTGCGCGAAGTTCAGACGCGCCAGAATACGTCGGTCGTACTGTACGAGACATGGTTTTTGTCTAAATGGGTGATAAAAATAGTTAAACTAAGTGAAAGAAGGTATAAACCATTTATAGCGAGGTTTTCTTAATTGAAAAAATCTTATATGAATAGTTTATTGTTATGACACTAACGCCCCAACTCAGAGTCACTAACGGTTACTTAAATCACTCCTTAGTACTAAAATTGTATGGTGATTCTTTACTAACGAGCGATTTAAGTAACCGTTAGTGACTCTGGGTAGGGGCGTAAGCTTAGCTTAATTAATATTTCATTTAATTGGGTTCCTAATTGACAAAATATACATATATGTACATCTAATTACTTTGAATCAATATGCACTAGTTTTGACGGAATACACACAGAAAATCATGTCGTTTGCAAATATTATATTATTATAGTTATCTATGACATTTTTGTGATTTGTGACTAGTAGGATAGATACAATTTTGGTAAGATTGTTAACTTTTTTTATCAATTCATTTATAACAGTTCAAAGCAAAATAATTCGCCATTACTAATTTTTCCGTGGTACAACGTTATAAACATCAGTAATGCCTTGCCGATGAAAAAAAATCGCGAAGTCCGCTTAGGTCAAAGTAATGTGAATAGATAACTGAACAAATTGTTAAAAATATAAGTTACATTAAATAAAATAAATAAATAAACGCTTACACAATCATACCTCCGCAGTAGGTTTTTACCTGTGTCGCTGGTGGCATGGACGACACGTATAACACATCACAGTAACACCCATGACCCAAGTTCAAATATTTATCTGTTAAATAAGTATCTGCCCCGGCCGGGAATCGAACCGGGGACCCCTCGCTTTGCAGGCAGGGTCGCTACCAACTAGGCTACATGCAAAATCGTTAATTGTTGTATGCTTTTGAGGCTTGATGAGATTTGTTAAGCAATAAAAGTGTATATTTTCCCCACAGTAAAAGATTTTAATTAAGAAAAACTTAACTGACTCCAACCAATCCAGAAAACTGAAAAAATGATGCAGTATTCTTTAATAAAGACGACTTTTTGTTGGAGAATGAGGAAATTATTTAAAGTAGGACTAAGTAACTGAAAAGTACTAACCAACTTTCAAACTCAAACCAAAGAATTAAAATTACTTTGCTTTATAAAACACAAGCCGAAAAGAAAAGCTCGCCTGTTACTGAAGTGTAATTATTTTCAGTTAGGAATAATTTTATCTGTTTCAATAGCCCACGGGAATATAGAAAAGAGTTTGGAATAAGAAAGACGACCCTGTAGCCTAGTTGGCAGGGAACCTGCCTGCGAAACTAGGGGTCCCGGGTTCGATTCCCGGCCGGTGCAGGTATTTATGTGACAGATAAATATTTGTACTCGTGTCATGGATGTTATTGTGATGTTTTATATGTGTAGTCCATGCCACCCGCGACACAGGTAAAAACCTATTGCGGGGATATGAGTACGTATGCTTTTATTAAGCGTTTAATGAAAAAAAAACTGTCTTAGATAAAATTTCGTCAAACTGATCTGATGCTTTGGCGATAGAACTTCGATTTATCGACATATTAAAAAGAGAGTAATTGAGTATAAATCAGTCTTTTAAGACGCTACAAATATGGTAAATTTGGAGTTTTTTTTTTTAATTTTAGCACATGCTTAAGTTAGGTTTTACATAACATACTTTATAGGTTTGTACAAAATTATTAAGGTACGTAAAAGGTAGGTAAGTAAAAGTTCAAATTCCGAACTCTGCTTCATTAAAGACAGCAGCCCTACTCAATTATAATGAGGAATACTTTCTTTAGTTTATTACGCCTTTTTACGCCTTGCGCCTTCTTTAAGTGTACCAGCTGTAAACGTATCCTCTAAAACACAAAAACACTCACGTGTTTAACACAACACACACATTCAATTCCCAATTTCAGCCACGCGACATAAAATGTCACGTAGACTGACGAGCAATATATACGATAGTGAACTAATTGCTATACCCTCGATCGGGAAGTTAAGATCCTATGGAGCGATCCAAGCTTATAAGTTCCAATACTATTCCACAAGGAAATTTCGCGACGGTTCGTAAACTTAAATCGTTTTACCAAAGCCGTTTAAAGGTTCAATTAGACGTGTATAGATGGGGATAGTTATAGCACAGAAAAGTTATCGGAGAAGTGCTAGTAGGTACGTAGTGGTACGTAAGTAGTACTTAGGATTTATTATATATCATTTTATAGACGTATTTTTTCGTTTCTCAGTTTACCCGTAGTATTTTTATTACTACTGTGAGACTATTATTGGTTTTTATGAAATATAGTTATTGCTATTACGTGTAACATAAAATGACTAAAACGTGAGTTCAGTTCAAATCGTTTTACGTGTTGCGTCATTCTTTCGAAAAGTTTCACATTTTTATCTTTTTTTTTATGGAAATAGCCTGCAAACGAGCTGACGATCCACTGATGGTAAGTGGCTATCGTCGCCCATGAACATCCGCAACACCAAAGGCATCACTGATGCGTTGCTGGCTAAGTCAGAAAGAAGAAAAAGAAAAAAGAACTGGCTCTCAAGCCCCCAGCCGAAACACGACGAGTCGTTTGGCGGCTCACTCATGCTCAAGGGTGGTAGCTATCCAGGCGAACCCCATGGAGAAATAATAAAAATGGTTAGATGGAGAAATAACAAAAACCTAAAAATGGTAAATAGTAAAAATGGTATTAATTAACAATTAAAAAAAATATTACCAATATAAGGAGCCCTATGACCAACGGGCCGAATTTAGTCGCCTCTTATGACACCCGTTCGGCGTGGGATTGGGGTTAGTATTCTAAGCCGCCCCAATATGGCTAGAATTAAGTAGAAACTGGAAAAAAGGGTAATGTGTCACGTGGGAGTCCACGTAGGACCAAAATTCCTACGCTAAGGGCTTGTTTCACAATCTTCAAGTAAGTCCGAAGTAAGCTATTCGTTGGTTAAGTTGACATTTCGTGTATGTGAAATGACACATTAACGTCACTTTAACCGGCGAATAGCTTATTCAGGACTCTACTTGAAGATTGTGAAACAAGCCCTAAAGGTAGGTTTATACATGTCATAACAATGACAATGCCATTAACATAACATTAACAACGTTTGAATGTAGTTATTTAAATAAAAAAAGGAAATAGGATTAAATCATGAATCTATTTCAGGGCTCTCGAAATTAACAACTTTATTTAGTGCACAAAAAAATTCACAATAGGCCTATCATAACTCCACATTTATCCCTGTTCTAAACATTTTAATTTTGTATGTGACACTAAAGTGACTAATAACTGCGTCCCTTCTGTACGATTATTTTTCTAGGGCATAGCAATCTCAGCCGATACTAAGCGTTAAAGTCTGGTCGGTCGTCATTGATGCCTAGCGTCCACGAGCCACGAGCATTTGAACTTTTTCCAAACGAGTACGGTGTATTTTCTAACGGAAAACCTGCTTTCTCGTCGTGTTTTTAAGATTGAATTTCAATAAACTCTACTATAAGACGGCCGGTGCAGATTAAATGTCTGCATGGATAGGTTTAAGCAACGATGACAGAATGTAGTCGTTACTAATCTATACCTACATCTATACTCTATACAAATAAATAATATTGGAGTGTCTGTTTGTAATATTAAAATAACCGCTTTTTACTAAGTGCATGTGGATGTATATACGGTACATATACCAAAACAACATTTTTTACAATTTTTGTCTGTCTGTCTGTCTGTTTGTTCCGGCTGATCTCTGAAATGGCTGGAGCGATTTTGATGGGACTTTCACTGACAGATAGCGGATGTATCAAGGAGTAACTTAGGCTACTTTTATTTGAGAAAAAAATAGTTTGTTAGGCGATACTAAGTTCGCCGTGTCAGCTAGTTTAGCATATTTATATTTTAAATAATCAATGTAGCTGTTGTAACTAACTTAAGTAAATGTGTAACTGAGGAACTAAATAGAGATTGGTCATGTCCATTAACTCCATTATAACGGATTTCAATGAACTTTGTTACAAAACTAGTAGAAACTGGGTTTTGGTATAAAAAATAGTAAATGTTACGTAATTGTTATGTTCAGTTCTCTACCAGTCAGATTTTCGGAATAAAATAGGAAGCTACAGGCGTAATGGGAGCACGGCTCTAGAAAATTTTTAGGCTCGCAAAAGGTCACTGACACCATGTGAGCTGCCTATTTATTCCGTACGTAAGCAATTTATCTTAGATATATTAAACGTGAAGGTAAAAGATTTGTATCCCCTATAAAGATTCATGCACTTAGGAACCTGAAATTTGGTCCAGTTATAATTTACACAGAGAGGAAGCTCATAAAACTAAATTTTATTAATAAATATATAGTTTGAATATCCTTCGGCGGCTCGAAAGACTCTAACAATAAGTTATAATCTCTATGCTGAAGTTTTTGATTTGCGTATTTGAATTATTATTTCGTTGAAAAACCTGCATAATATGGTTCTGAAAGTTTCGTGCCATTTTTCTCTTAACTAGTATGGTGAAGAAACGGTCATAAGATCTTTCGATCTGAAAAGGAAACCCGAGGAAGCAGTGAATACATTTTGTTCTGTATGACGATGACGTTGATAAACACAAACAATGGACGGGAAATGCGATTGTACGTATATGTACCATATCTGATCATCATTGACCATCATTGATCATATTTTGACATCTGCAGTCGATGCATTTTAATAACAAGATACAAGAGGACTTACGAACGCGTTGCGCTCAAAAAGAAAGCGACAAAACTGCTTGCTATCTCACTCTCCTGCACTGCAACAAGAACTCGTAACAAATATTTTAATGCCATTATATCAAATCTGTACGAAATTCTATTCTATAATAATTTGAATTTTAGCAAGAAAAAAATTACCGACTTCAAAATAACTCAAAAACTACTCGTTAGAACATGACAAGCAACAGCTTTCGATTAAAAAAACAAATCATCGAAATCGGTTCACCAAATCAAAAGTTCTGAGGTAACAAACATAAAAAAACAGTCGAATTGAATACCTCCTCCTTTTTTGAAGTCGGTTAAAAATAGATATTGCTTTCAAAATGACTTAATCTGAATGAATTAACCTCGATCTAACTTTCTCAATAGCTATTACAACATTTTCAAGTTTCAAACTAAAACAAATCTAAGTTAATTGACATCATACTTCAGCATCCAAGTATAACGCAATAAATTCCATTTCGTAACAATTTTCAAGGAACCGAGGTGAGGGTAAAGAACTAGTAGGGGTAGAATTTAATAAGGAATCCATCCCACGGTCGAATGGCTGCTTAGATTTCTCATCAAAGTTTACAAAATACCAGCGCGGTCTACAAAATTATGTACATCCAACCCTTGGTGAATGGAATTACCGATGCGTGACTGGTTCGTTGTCCTGTGTAATAAACCAATTATCACAATATGTATCTATGTTATACGTACTAGCTTAACCGTCCGGACGGCTGAACACAATTAAATACATCGTTATAATCGAAAAATTTGATTACATTTTAGGCGGTATAAATGGACAAATTTATTATAATAGTGGCCTGCTGAACAAGGGGTCCCGGGTTCGATTCTTGACTGAAATGTGCGAGAATAGCTACATTAGTACGAGAGCAAGTGAGTAATCCATCATTTTTTACTGATTACTTATTTATTTTATTGTGTTAATTAGAACGGTGAGCCAATTTTATACTGATTAATAACATGAATCATAGTCATTAATTATGATCAAATATGTAAGCAGGAAGTGTACAAAATAAATATCGTGAGTACCCTTGTTATAGTAAAATATGTACATTAAAAAAAATTCAAACACTTTCATGTTAATAGTCGACGAGCAGACGGTAAGTGGTCAGAACCTGAAGACTTCTTCAGCCACTTACCGACGGTACAAATACCGGCCTAGAAATATACTGTATACTAGCTGACCCGGCGAACTTCGTATCGCCTAACAAGTTATTTTTTTCTAAAATAAAAGTAGCCTAAATTACTCCTTGTTACATCAGCTATCTGCCAGTGAAAATGCCGTCAAAATCGATCCAGCCATTTCAGAGATTAGCCGGAACAAACAGACAGACTCACAGATGGAGACAAAAATTGTAAAAAATGTTGTTTTGGTATATGTACCGTGTATACATTCGAATGCACTTAGTAAAAAGCGGTTATTTTAATATTACAAACAGACACTCCAATTTTATTTATTTGTATAGATAAACCCTTCGGTGGATCACACATTTATATATAAACATAACACTTTATAAAAATCCAAGTGGATCAACCTGTCCTTATTCATCCCACATTATATTCCACCTGGAACAAATTGCACGATCTTGTATTAAGGGTGATGCCAAACGAGCGTATTTTTTTGAGCTGTCAGTTGCGAAAAATGAGTCTCGTGCATTCGGTTTCACACTAAAGTCCTGTTTGCACATGGCGACGCGAAATATGTTATGACAAAGCACCTTTCCGAAAAGCTGGTTGATTAAAAAAATGACGTGCATAAGTGTATCAGTGATACCTATATGAGTAAAGGATTTTGAATTTGAATTTGTATGAAATTCAACCGGACCGAATTTCGCAATGAGGATCAGTAAAGTTATAGCAAATTCTATAGAACTAGTATCCACGCGATTCTTTATGGCATATGAATGATATATCTTTTTGAATCATCCAAATCGGACCATTACTTACGAAAATATTAAGTAATAAACATTGCCGTTCCGGCCGCTAAAATTCAAACTACGCGGGCGCGTGTGACGTCACGATTCCCGTCGCCGCCAGTTAGCCGCTGGCAGCGATACGGCGCGCAATGTTTTGTTTGGATAATTGTGACTTTGAAACAAATTAAGTGTCCCATTTGTGCCTAATTCACCTTTTAACTATGTATCAGTATTGTATAGTGCTTAAACGTTCAAACACTTCTATGAAAACGCCAAAAAAAACTATTTTTTAACGTGCCGAAAAACTCAAAACTTCGTAGAAAATGGTATTCCGTTGTAAAAAGACAATAATTATATGATTTATCTTCAATAGTAACTGAGCTGGGAACCATATCTTTAACTTATATAAATTTCGTAGTTGTATCTATATAGCCAGCTGTGGTTGGGCTCCGTAACATTTTTTTTCAGTGGCAGATGGCTCCTCGCTGCATCTATGGAGCCACATCAAAAATGCTACGCTATGTTTGCAGCCTCCCTTTTGAGCAGCACAGTCATGGAAATCCACCTTCTCTACCGTTCAGCAGCAATACGCTTTACTTTTTAGGGTTCCGAAGTAAAATCGGAAGTATCGGAACCCTTGAAGTTTCTTCATGTCCGTCCGTCCGTCTGTAATTCTGCATGGATATACATATGTACACATTTATTAAAACTCGTGGAACCAGAATCGTGGAATAAAATACTGAAAAACTTTTGTTCAGGGTACCTCCCCTACAGGTATGAGGGTGAAATTTTTTATTCGTCGCGTACCCCGTAGTGTGGGATATCGTTGAAAAATGAAAGGGTCTTCGAAAAATATTATGGGTCTTCTAGGACCATGTTTGGATTTAGGGGTGCGTTTGCGAAATATTTGCCTTTATAGTGCTAATTTTGGTCGAGCCCCTACTACTACTCAAAGGATGATTTGTAACGATGAGTGAGAGGGAAATAAAAGCGGCCAAGTGCGAGTCGGACTCGCCCATGAAGGGTTCCGTAGCAGCAAGTAACATAATGAAAGGTAATTTGCGGTTTACGATTTATGACGTATTAAAAAAACTACTTACTAGATCTCGTTCAAACCAATTTTCGGTAGAAGTTTGCATGGTAATGTACATCATACATTTTTTTAAAGTTTAGAAGTTACATCGGGGACACACATTTTACCACTTTGGAAGTCTCTCTCACGCAAACTATTCAGTTTAGAAAAAAATTATATTAGAAACCTCAATATCATTTTTGAAGACCTATCCATAGACCCCACACATATGGGTTTGATGAAATAAAAATTTTGAGTTTCAGTCCTAAGTAGGTATGGGGAAATGTTAAGCTGTTTCTGAGGCTGACTGTTGGTACGTAGGTACTTATTAGGAATCTTTAGGTCTAACTTCTAAGCTGTTAGTAGTAGGTAGGGGTAAGAAAGAATGAATGTAAAGTATACGTACAGGGATATATTCAGAACATATGAATGAAGTGTTTATAGTTTATTGATAAACGAATGTTGTTTTCGGTATTATGTAGATCATTTCGCAGATGGCTTTTTAACCTACTTGCGCTTTATAGTGCATAGTTCCCTACGCTGATGATCTATGACAGAAACCTTAATATTGGTTGTCAATGGCTGTTTTTTAGGGTTCGGTAGCCAAATGGCAAAAAACAGAACCCTTATGGATTCGTCATGTCTGTCTGTCTGTCTGCCCGTATGTCACAGCCCCTTTTTTCCGAAACTACATATAAGAACTATACTGTTGAAACTTGGTAAGTAGATGTATTCTCTGAACCGCATTAAAATTTTCATACAAAAATAGAAAAAAAAAACAATAAATTTTGGGGTTCCCCATACCTACTTAGGACTGAAACTCAAAATTTTTATTTCATCAAACCCATATGTGTGGGGTCTATGGATAGGTCTTCAAAAATGATATTGAGGTTTCTAATATAATTTTTTTCTAAACTGAATAGTTTGCGTGAGAGACACTTCCAAAGTGGTAAAATGTGTGTCCCCGATGTAAATTCTAAACTTTAAAAAAATGTATGATGTACATTACCATGCAAACTTCTACCGAAAATTGGTTTGAACGAGATCTAGTAAGTAGTTTTTTTAATACGTCATAAATCGTAAACCGCAAATTACCTTTCATTATGTTACTTGCTGCTACGGAACCCTTCATGGGCGAGTCCGACTCGCACTTGGCCGCTTTTATTTCCCTCTCACTCATCGTTACAAATCATCCTTTGAGTAGTAGTAGGGGCTCGACCAAAATTAGCACTATAAAGGCAAATATTTCGCAAACGCACCCCTAAATCCAAACATGGTCCTAGAAGACCCATAATATTTTTCGAAGACCCTTTCATTTTTCAACGATATCCCACACTACGGGGTACGCGACGAATAAAAAATTTCATCCTCACATCTGTAGGGGAGGTACCCTGAACAAAAGTTTTTCAGTATTTTATTCCACGATTCTGGTTCCACGAGTTTTAATAAATGTGTACATATGTATATCCATGCAGAATTACAGACGGACGGACGGACATGAAGAAACTTCAAGGGTTCCGATACTTCCGATTTTACTTCGGAACCCTAAAAAGTAAAGCGTATTGCTGCTGAACGGTAGAGAAGGTGGATTTCCATGACTGTGCTGCTCAAAAGGGAGGCTGCAAACATAGCGTAGCATTTTTGATGTGGCTCCATAGATGCAGCGAGGAGCCATCTGCCACTGAAAAAAAATGTTACGGAGCCCAACCACAACTGGCTATATAGGTAGATACAACTACGAAATTTATATAAGTTAAAGATATGGTTCCCAGCTCAGTTACTATTGAAGATAAATCATATATTGTCTTTTTACAACGGAATAGCATTTTCTACGAAGTTTTGAGTTTTTCGGCACGTTAAAAAATAGTTTTTTTTGGCGTTTTCATAGAAGTGTTTGAACGTTTAAGCACTATACAATACTGATACATAGTTAAAAGGTGAATTAGGCACAAATGGGACACTTCATTTGTTTCAAAGTCACAATTATCCAAACAAAACATTGCGCGCCGTATCGCTGCCAGCGGCTAACTGGCGGCGACGGGAATCGTGACGTCACAGCCACGCAGTGAACTTTGTAAGTAATTTGGTCATAACTTCGTCAATTTTTGTCGTAGAACAAAAATTTTTACACTGTATGTTAAGGATTTCTTAGCTCTATAAATCTGCATTCTCAACTAAAAACGTTACGGATCCTCATTCATTTTATGCGACTCACAGCTCAAAAAATACGCTCGTTTGACCTCACCCTTAGGCTGATTGGTTTCATACTAAACGTCAACATTTTGCGTCGCCGTGTGGCACATACAGGACTTTACGCTTCCCGCCCACGTCCGATAATTTGGTGACCGATTTTTTGTAGAAGAAAAATAGAACGTACTGATAGCAATAGTGCAACGCACACGTCCAACAAAAAGTTGGTCAGAAATAATATGGCAGGAAAAATCAGCCCGATTGTCTGTCCTACAAAAAGTTTGACGTGGGCAGGAAGCGTTAGTATGAAACCGAATGCAGCGTACTAATTTTTCACGACTCACAACTCAAAAAATACGCTCGTTTGACCTTACCCTAACTGTAAAATGTTTTTATGTACCCAGCGTTATGCGTGACATGCGTATGTTTAACCTTATTTGACGTGTTTTTTTATATCATTATGTAACTCTTTCATATCTTCCAAACAGGTAGATTCACCATGGCTTAGAACTACTAAACACTGTTTTTCGCCAAGCAATATTGTTGGTGTTACGAAGATAACCAAATTCACCCCTGCGCTGAATTTGGGAGAATAGAGGTTTCAAGGATAAAGTACAATCAAGAAAGAATAAGCAAAAATAGAACGAAGGGGAGACAAAAAGTCAGGTCATTTGTTTTTATAGGATTTTACAGATATAGACATTACAGAGTTCTTATAAGAGTTACAATCACTTACGTCACTAGAGAGTAAATAAGTCATGCTTAACGATAATTCTGTCTGACATAGCAATGGAGTCAGAAGACATTAGATAAGTAAACACTTATTTACTTTTTATTGGAGATAAGATTCAAACTTTACTAAGGAACAAAAGTGCACTTTAGGACTCCTGCGGACAAATAAGACATAGGCCAGATTTATTTTTGTAAACAACCGACAAACAAACAGTTAAGCTATCTTACATCTCCACAATCATTGTATTGCCTGCCATAAAAAAGAAAAGAAAGTCTGAATCTGAAGACATCAACCGGAACACGATGAATCGATTTGTAGCTATATCAAGTGTGGCGACAGCGCACATGCGTCACACGGTGACGTCACGCCAACCTAAATCACGCTACCGAAGTTTTCTTCATTGGTTACATATAATATGCAAACGCTCCGACAAAATCAGTCGGGGCTTGGCCGCCTTCCAGGCAACACACCTCGCCTGGTGGGAGATCTTCCTTTGCCAAACAAGTAAGACGCTGATAACCAGGCTTTGCAGAAATATAACAAACATTTGCTCTCGATGATTTTTAACATCAGATACCTATGTATCTATGCAGTCTTCAGAAGAAGAGAATTAACATTGCCTTGTATTGCGTAGTTTTTTATGGAAATAGCCGGCAGACGAGCTGACGATCCACCAGATGGTAACTGGCTATCGTCGCCCATGGACATCAGCGACACCAAAAGTATCACTGATACGTTGCAGGCCAAGAAAGAGAAAGGAAAAAGAAAGAAAAGTCATAATCGGCAGAAGAAGAATCAGACCCAACCTTAAGGTTACACGAAGCTTATACCCTTATACTTTCAGTTAAGCAAGTCTACGCGCTCCTTTGAATTAAAATTACCCATTTTCTTAGAATCCAAGTGTTTTCTCGCGTATTTCTTATTCGTCATACATCATATCCCACCTGGAACAAATTGCACGCTTTCGCAATAAAGAGTGACACGTCCTTATTTATACAACGCGGTGCGTGACACGCATTTCTACTACATTTACGTGAAAATAGTTTCTTTATAAACCTAACGTAGATGAGATTAGTATGGATGAATATGTAAAAGACAAGAATGGTGTATACTTTAACAATAGGACATACGTGGCACCTCTCTCCCTCCCACAATGGAAACATGCACTACAATAATTAAAAGTATATACCAACATACATACCAGCACCAACACGTGTTTCGCCCCGAAACGTAGCATCATCAGAGTAAGTTGACTCTTCGATGGTTTGTCGCAAAGTACGCATGGATGGTTAGTTGCACTTTTGTTAATCAAAGTACAAATGTGTTTAAGTAATATGCTTCTAATTATTATAGTGCATGTTTCCGTTGCGGGAGAGAGGGAGGTGCTACGCTTGTCTTAAAGTTTATACCATAATACATGTTAACAGCGGATTATTGCAAAGAAAGTAGACTAATACTAACTAAATAACAATGGATTTCCGCAAATTGACGCCTGATACTTATACTATAACTTGTTTTGTCAAATGGGTTCATGGTTAGGATCTAATTTTGATAAGAAAGTTAAGTATTGACATAAGCTGCCGAGCTTGAGAGAGAGAAATATAGTGCATTTTTGAGAGTAAAGGTGTTCTTGCATCGCCGGCTAAAAAAAGCGAAGAATGAAAAAACTGGCTGTAAAAATTCATTCATTCTTAAAATTTACTAAGTAGTTAGTTACAATTTCAAGCTTAAATTTATATTTATTTAGTTCTTTTATTTTATTATTTACATAGTTTTACAACATAACATGATCATTGTAAGTACCCGGTTTCTCCGAGTCCTCGTAAGCTATTTTAAATTGAGAATTAATTTGCTTTTGAAAAAAGCTTTGCTTTATAGGAATTTAATCGACCTACTGCAAGGGTATTTCTCCTTAATTAAGGAAACCTTAAGCATACTTCACTAGTGCCCCGGTGCAGATTTGTAAAGGAGAAGTTGAGATCGATTGATACGATCATTAAACAATTATGTCGTACAAAAGATGTTTAATCAGGCTAACGGCTTTGAGGCTTGGCGCTTATTGTTAACATTGTAATTAAATTTTAATGTCCGTTTGTTACTTAATCTGTTCTTTGTTAAATTGTATAATATTATGACAATATACTAACAATAAGTATAAAGTGCGGATTTTAAAAATATCTTAGTAAATATTAAATCTTTGTAATAGGTACAGTATAGCAAATACTCCCATTAACTAATAAATACTCATAAAGCCGTATTAATAAAACGATCTCGGCTCAAAAACGAGATCTCAGATCTTACAAATACCATTTTTACCTACGATTTGACATATTTCAGAATCTGAAACTGAATCTTGTGATCGCAGAGATCTTGAATGATATTTAATGTACATAATATTAATCAGCTACAGTTATAATAAAAATATAGATCATGATAACTATAATCCCTAATACTAATATTAAATTATAAAATTAAGAAGGTGGAAGTTTATTAGGTACGGTTTAAATAACTAATATATAATATCTATTGAAGACATTTTCAAGTTTTATATCAAACATATAATGAATCACCGTTCCTATATCCGAGACTTCGTCTATATAAAGTTTCTGAGACAATAATAAAATTTAATTTAATTTCAAGCTTAGGCTTTTGTGAAAGCGTTTGAGATCATAATTAGAATGTTTCAAATAACAGCGATCTATTTTCGGTTACAATCTAATGAAAATTCTTTAGACAAACTTAGCTGATAACACGGCGACACACTTTAACTAAAACCGATATGATAGTTTCAATAAAGTTATCTCATCCATATCCTACTATTGTTAAACTTTTTAAAGTATAAAACCACATACCTACATATCAAAGCAATCAAATTGGAAGGCATCTGCAAAATTAAATGAAAACAAAGTGTAACACCGCCGGATTTTGAAAGGAAAATATCCTCAAAGATTAAACAAGAAAGTGTACACCCTCAAACCTTTACAGTGAGCAAATAATAAAAAAAAATCTCACGTACAGTCTTAGACGTATCTCCGTCGGATGAGATAAAGAAAATCCCCGACCGCGAGGTAATGCATAATCTTAAGACTAACACGAAATCTAAAGCAATGACCTAGAAAATTCAATTACGGGCGGTCGCGATTCACGCATTCTAATGTACGCCACGGTGGCGTGATACAAAATCTAATCAAAGTTTATGGTTACCCTTGTGGTTTTTGCTGCCTTACCTTAGATTGGATTGTGATTCTTGTAATAGGAGGAGCGAAAGAGGAAGCGACAGCGTTTCCATTATACTTTAAATATGTATATTTATAATCCAAAAGAACCTTTATAATTTAAATACGATATCTGTGGATATAAAAATATGTAATATAACTTACTAAAAGCAGCAATTTCATTCATTTACTTCAGTCCATTAGAGGACTTTTTACCACAATTATTTCAGATATTTTTTCCATTTTATCTTGCTATTAAATGCTTTATTGTTAAACAGGAATCTATCATAGAGTTCTAAATGGCGAATAAATTAAATTTTAATCATAATATTTAAAATAAAATTACCTAGTCTTAGTACTTAATAGGACTTCGTAAAGGAACTGTGTGAAATATGTAGTTATAACATTAATATCATTATTTTTAAAGTTGATATTTAGAACTCTACTGTTACTCTGTAAAAAACGAAATTATAATTTGAACGCTTTTAATATAATCTGCTGACGCTTATCAATATGGTTTGAATCTTATACTTTATGTTAAATCACCAACTCCAATATGCCACTGAATTACGTTCCATTGTACAACTAAAGATGTACAAGGTTGTTCAATGAACCTCTGCGGTACTGAATCATTCATTCATCGCTGGATAAATTAATTCCCAAATTTAATTTATTAGATATTCAGTACACGCCTTTACCAGAAATGTGCCTCGGATGTTTTAACTAACACAAATACATATATAAAGAGTATAATTAATAATTATATAATATAATTCATCGTCGAGTTTATTATTTTCCTGCTAATGACAGTGTGAAAAAGATGGAATTATTATTTATTCTTTTGTATTTAATCATTTAATAGTCAGCCGTAATAAATGAAACAAATATTTATAATGATACTACCTGCCCGCACAGACTTCGTTGTGTCAAAAGTTTTTTTATTATTAAAACCTTTCGTGTGCCTTAAGGAACATACAATAAAATCAGCCGAATTGGTCGAACAGTTCTCGAGTTTTGCGCTTAGCAACATTCATTTTTATTTATATAGATTAAGTATAAAAATAATTATAATGATTTATAGTCCATAACGGTCAGGAGGATTGTACAGACCTGTACATTATGTACTAGCTGACCCGGCGAACTTCGTATCGCCTAAGAATCAATGAAAGTAGTGCTACTTTTAATTAAACATTTAATTGTTTTGGTTGGTTTAACAAATCATGATGTAAACATCACCAGATTACGTCACACCCGGTTTCTGCCGTCGTGAATCATTATTACTCCATGGGGTTCGCCTGGATAGCTACCACCCTTGAGCATGAGTCAGCCGCCAAATGACTTGTCGTTTTCCGGCTGGGGGGTTGAGAGCCAGGTCTTCCTTTCTTTTTATTCACCTTTGGTGTTGTTGATGTTCATAGCCAATTACCATCAGGTGGATAGTCAGCTCGTTTGCCGGCTATTTCCATAAGAAAAAAAAATCAATATAGCGGTGAACCCCTAGTTAATTTTTTTAGATTCTAATACTATACATATAAATCAAATCAGTCTTTTGATTCTCAAATCTTTGTTACAAATAAAATTAAATAAATGTTATTTAATCTTGACTGTTTGTTGTATAAGATTTGAATAGATGTTTGTAAAAGGTATTTGTTCGGGCGTTTATGTCTTTAATTATTATATAAATTTCAAAGATTACAAAACTGAATTCAATTTTTCTCGCACATAAAAATAGCTGACGCATTGTGTCCCTACGAGTATGTACAATATTGCTTGGTAGAAACGTTTTGTAGCGCGAGAAATATCCATCAATACGTGCCTCACATCCAGAAACACAACTTCGAGTTTTATTATAAATAATATTTTTAACAAAGAAATTTCTTATTGATTTCACAAATGAATGAGGTTTTCAATTTGATTGTATCTTTTTTAAATGTTTTTTTACGTAAGAACTTAATAATTTAAAGTTTTTGTAATGTTCTAAAAATAAGTCCGTGACTAAATAAATAAAAAATCATGACAAAAATATTAAAATTATTAGTGGTCAGCGACCACTAGCAATACAATAGCGATAACCAGGACACTAGTTTTATGGAACAATAAAGAATATTCCCGTAGTGAAAGTACGCTCTCTAAGGGCAAACAAACAAACAAACGTAGTTACTACTATATAGTAGATACTAACGGGTTGAATTCAGGACTTACTTTTTTAGAAGTCAGTTGAAAAGTACTCCAAAATGAACTGAACGAATCAGTTTTTCACATTTTAATCTAACCCAGCTTGATGTAATAGGCTGATACCATACTAGGGCAGATAAAAAAATAGGCATTATAAGATACCTAGTACTTTACCCGCGGCTTCGTCCATGTTTTCCGTAATAATAAGTACCAATTAGGTATATCTTATTCCAGATTAAATATACTACCAGTGTACAAAATTTTTGCGTGAAAGAGTAACAAACATACATACTTCCAAACAAACTTTAACATTTATAATATTAATAGGATAATGTTCTGCCCGTGCAAAGCCGGGAAGCTTTCCTAGTAAATTAATAAATCTTATTTATTAAAATAATCTGAACTTTACCAAGAAAAAAATAACCGAATTCAAAAGATACTCGTCAAATCTAGCTCAAATTTAAGTGGGACCACATGACAAGCACCAACTTTCGATTTAAACAAGAATCATCGAAATCAGTTCACCCAGGCAAAAGTTCTGAGGTAACAAACATAAAAATACAGTCGAATTGAATACCTCCTCCTTTTTTGAAGTGGGTAAAAACTGATTTCATTGTACAATGTCGTCTCCCCTCTTAGTGGAACAATACCACGAACTTTGAGTTCGTTTATTGAACATTCGGTTCGCAGAGGCTTAATTGGTTAACAATGATAATCGTAACGTTGAAGTACCTACTCTAGAGGGTATTATTCTTTACATAACAATTATTTCGATTGTATTTGACGAACAATCAAGTTACCCTTTTATTACTTTGCTTTCATTGTTTATAATGTTTGTGGATATACATTTAAAGGCACTTGTAAAATGTTTGTTTAGGCAGCTACCTACGCTTTGTATTACTCTTTTAGGCCAATTTAGGTTGTATTATTTTGGATTCAAATGAAAATACTTATTATAAATTATTAAAGTCGAACCGAAATTATTAATAGAAGTCCAGTCTTAACAGAAGTCCCTTTTAGAAGGACTCGTATTATATATAATACGTAGTCTCTTGTAATTAGTTCCAGCTCCGCTCGAAGAAACCTATCTTAGTGCCCGTTCTCCAAAATGTTTAAAGGGGATTCTTTTGATTAACTTATATCAATGTAAGCTTTGTAATTTTTTTAAGAGGAAATAAATCGTTATTATTATATTACTTATCTTTTTTATTTGGGAACCTATCAAAATTAATTAATATTACCCTATGCTTACCATAATATGTCAGAGATAACCACATCCAAATCGGTTAAGCCATAAATTTGATAAATTAATCATATCATTTCATAAATACATAGATAAATTTCATCCTTTGTTCAGTCGTTTTTGTCTGAATAAGTAATTTTTACATTTATAGTACTAGTTAGAATAATCCAGTTGACAACCGAATGCATACCACCTAGAGAAATCACGAACGAACTGGACGTAACTTGCTTAGCGCTAGAACCGTATTCGCAAGCCTCCTCTTAACCAAACTTAATAATGACCGCATGGGAATCTCACCTTACGATGCAACATCGTCGCGTTCCTAAGGATCAGAGTCGTGTGCATTATCGTTCTTGGATTCGAAAACATGGTGGTTGATTCGAAAAGCACATTTTTAATGAAGGGAGTGGGTACGAGATCCGATTAAGTCCTTCGCAAAAGCGAATCATGGAATAAAGACGGTCAGGTGGAAGCAAAAATGGAATGTACTGAAGTGTGAGGGCCTACCTTTTTCGGGCCATTTTCTATTGTTCTTGGTGTATTGTGACTGTTTTAGCACAAAATAGCAATTCATTTTAGTTTGAAAGTATAATAAGTGTGACACGATATTTTCGGTGAACGAAATATTATTGTTAATTAAGAACATGAAGTATATTCGTACACAGTGGATACTGTGTATTTGAGAATTTTAGGAAAACAATAAATTTTCTTTCTTTATGTATATAATATCACGAGTAACCGCCCTCGCTTTGCTTCGGTTTTCTTATTTTTTTTACACCTTGGGTTACATTATTGGAGTTTTATTAAGGATCCCTAATATTTTGAAAATATAATATAGCCTATGTCACCCGGGGATAGTGTAGCTTCCCAACAGTGAAAGAATTTTTCAAATCAGTTCTGTAGTTTCAGAGCCTATTCAATGCAAACAAACGATCAAATATTTCCCCTTTATAATATTAAGTATATTAATAATCTATGCACGTATCTGGTACATTCCTAATCCTAATTCTTGTTTTTCTGATCACATACTGTATTATAAGTATTACATACAAAACATTTCAGTATAATATCTGCCATAAGAAAATCAATTGACTAACAAAAGAAGACAAAGTTCTACAATACATAACATTTGAGTACATTCTGTTCTTTGAACCGTAATACATTGTCAAGGCCCGTTTTAAAACTATCCTCTACAAAAACAACTCTGGCTCGCATGCGAGCCTACTAACGTCTACCTCTGATGTGTAGGATAATCATTGAATATACAGTTTATTTGGTGCATAAAAGAGTAAGCAAGATAATTACTATTTTATCTTCTATTTCTATCGAGAAGTGTCAAACTTGCACGAAATTTAAAATCATTAATATTAATTTTTAACCGACTTCAAAAAAGGAGGAGGTATTCAATTCGACTGTATTTTTTTATGTTTGTTACTCCAGAACTTTGGACTGAATGAACCTATTTTGATAATTCTTTTTTTAATTGAAAGCTGGTGCTTGTCATGTAGTTCCACTTAAATTTGAGCGAGATCTGGTGAGTAATTTTTGAGTTATTTTGAAGTCGGCTATTTTTTGTCAACAATTATACTCTAAATGTTTAATTATGTATATTTACATACTTAAGGTTGTTCGTTCTTTATTTATTTTTCTGTTTATGGAAATAGCCGGCAAACGAGCTGACGATCCACCTGATGGTAATTGGCCATCGTCGCCCGTGGACATTAGCAACACCAAAGGCATCACTGATGCATTACCGGCCAAGAAGAAAAAGAAAGAACTGGCTTTCAAGCCTCCAGCCGGAACACGACGAGTTGTTTGGCAACCGGCTGACTTATGCTCAAGGGGTTTTCAACTCTCTAATCAATGATATTGTATCTCGTATTTATTATAGCATATTATTATTTATTTCAAAATCGTTGTCACCAGACTGAATTGAATTGAATCTCACTGTAATACAATTATTATTTTCGAATAAAGTCGGCCTATATTTTGCATTTTTTTTTTCTTTTAAATGTTATTTATATAATTATTTTCGTATTTTGTGGCACTTAACTAAAATATAAGGGCAGCTGGAGGCACATGCCATAGTATCCTGTTTGCTTAAAATTTGACTCGACTTAACACGTGATCGAGTTAAACTCCAATAGTAGTACACATTGCGTGACTAAATTAATTATCACACAATAAATACAGAGTTAAGTACGTGTACTAACGACGTGCCTTTTACTCGAAATTGGTTTTCAATTTTTTCGTAACGCGATTACTTTAATGTATTTATAATTTATTTTCTTCTACGAGTTTCTTTGTAAAGCTACAAAGTGGACGTATTAATTAGTAATCTTACATTATGGGGATTTTGTAACGAGACGTAATAATTACCTGGTGCTATATCCCTGGTTTTATATGTAACATGAAATTTAGTAATGTGCCCAAAAGGGAAGTGATGTTGTCAGAGGGTTTTCAATTTGGCAAAGGGAGATCTTGTCGAGGCATCATGCTTGGAGAGCAGCCGCGCTCCGATCCGTTTTTGGAACTTTTATATACTTTGCACTATCTCAAATATAATTAAATGCTAGTAAAACGAAATGTATGAAATTTACTTTACCAAATGTAAAACAGGGACCCACTCAAATAGTTATAAATAAGGAAGTACTTGACCTTGTAAATTCAACAAAATTCCTTGGCCTTACCATAGATTCACGATTACAATGGAGTCCTCATATTGAAGCCTTGTCTGGGAGACTGAGTTCAGCTGCTTACGCGGTTAAGAAAGTAAGGCTCTTAACTGACGTAGAAACAGCACGGTTAGTTTATTTTAGCTACTTTCATAGTGTTATGTCCTATGGTCTGTTGTTGTGGGGCTCAGCTGCAGATATTGAGTCTATATTTATTTTACAGAAAAGAGCAGTCCTTGCCATTTACAACCTCAGGCCTAGGGACTCGCTTAAGGATCTCTTTAAGGAAATTAATATTTTAACTGTGGTGTCACAATATATATTGGATAATGTTTTGTATGTTAAGTAATATTACGATAGTTTTCTTAAGAAGAGTGACATCCACAATATTAATACGAGGAACAAGGCTAAACTGATTGTACCAAATTTTAGACTATGTAAAACTAGTGGCTCGTTCATGGGTACATGTGTAAAGATTTATAATAAAATTCCATCGAAACTTACAGAAATGCCTTACCTTAAATTTAAAACTCATATTAAAAGCATTCTTATGACGAAAGGATATTACAAATTAGATGATTATTTTAAAGACAAGACTGCTTGGACATGAGTTTTATGGATATAGATTGTAGTAGATGATAAGTGCTATCTGTAACTGTGAGCAGGAAAAAAACAAACCCGGAAGTTTCTTGCTGCTTCTTCTCCCGGGCCCTCTCACAGTAGGGCCTTGTCTGAAGCATTGGCATAACTTGCATGACTTTCAAAAAGTGTTTGTAAACCAAACCAATTTTGAAATAAAATATAAATATTAAAGAGCTCTTGTAAAATTCTTTACTTCACTGTATACCTAATCTGTTGATTAAAGCTTCGCAACCCGAACCTAGATGCTTTATTATCAGGAAGGCTATTCTGTTTTCTAACTTGACAGCGGAATCCGCGATGAGTTTCAAAATTGAAGTTTGAGTTCGAGAGTCACTTCACTTCGCAAGTGCGTACTAGATGATTAGAGAATGACATATCAATATGATGCAAGTTCGCTTTTGTTTTGTAACTTGACAGCGGAATCCACGATGTGTTTCAAAATTGAAGTTAGAGTTCGAGACTCCCTTCACTTCACAAGTGCGTACCAGATGATTAGAGAATCACATATCAAGATTTCGGACTCGAACTTCAATTTTGAAACTCATCGCGGATTCCGCTGTCAAGTTACAAAACAGTATAGCCTTGCTGCTCACTTACTTTGCCATTACTTTGTCAGCTAAATGGTTAGTATAAGACGTGTAAAAATTCATGACATTATCATATTTGGTATTCGGTAAGGGATTTATTTGTCTAGATCATCGAATTACGTCAACTTCGAAGCTCGTGTCCAATTGTCAAATCTAGATCGAACTTTTGAAGTGAGCTATCTTACTTGAGTGAGTTTCGATTTCGAGTTGGTACTTTAGAGATTAGCCCTCCAGTACCGCATCAAGTTATAGACTAGAAATTTAGTCGGTAACTTTTGTGTATTCATTGTAAAAAGGTACGTGGTAGAAGCAAAAAGTGTGCTAAAGTGTTGAAAAAATATTCACATTATTAAAGGATTTTGAATTTGAATTTAATCCGTTGTGACACCAAAAGATGCTCTTAACCTGATCTCCTATAGGCTATATGCTATCCAAACACGTTAATACTTTACCCAGTTGACTTAAGAAGGAGATTAGTAACCAAGTAAGTAAAAGGAGTACTTAGGAAGCAATTAGGAAATGGTAAACGTAGTTTTGCTTCTCTGGAACTATTTTATCAAATTTACAATTTTACCTGTAGCCTAGTGCGAAGCGAGGGGTGTCGGGTTCGATTCCTGACCGGGGCAGATATTTATGTGACAGATAAATATTTGTACTCGGGTCATGGGTGTGATGACCAGCAGTGATAGCCTAGCGGTTAGAACGTTGGTCTCTCGAACGAAGGGGCCGAGTTCAAATCCTGGCACGCACCTCTAATTCTCAAATATTATGTGCGTATTAGAAGTTAATTATCACTTGCTTCGGTGAAGGAAAACATCGTGAGGAAACCTGCACACCGGAGAGTTCTCCATAAAGTTCTCGAAGGTGTGTGAAGTCTACCAATCCGCACTTGGCCAGCGTGGTAGACTATGGCCTGTACCCCTCACGTTGTGAGAGGAGACCCCGAGCCCAGCAGTGGGACAATTATGGGTTGCTGCTTTGCTTTGCATGGGTGTGATTGTGATGTGTTATATATTCTGTAGTCCATGTCACCTGTGTAATAACCTACTGCGGGGGTATGAGTGTGTAAGCGTTTACTTATTTGTTAATTTTATAAACTTCCTGTTAAAAAGGAATTAAAATAGCTTTAACTGTATGCTAGTTGATATTGTAAGGCGTTTTCAGAATCGAAGCGAGGGAAGTTTCTTTTATAAAATTACTACAATGAATCCGATACATTTGAAGAAATCGTCCACCTTCCGCTTAACATAGTACCTATTCGTATAACGTTCCCATTCCCTGTAAACTCTGAATGTCTGCGTCGTAGTGTCACAGTTCACACCTGCATGCCATACAGCCATTCTTCGTCGAGCCGTCGTGGCGAGCGGTCGCTTCGCTCTCGAATATATCCGAACTTAAGCTCGCGAGTGCGTGATACATGTGAATGTTAATTTCGTGATTTACCGACTTTCCTTCGGAGAACCACCGCCACCGATGGAAATCGAAACGTGAGGATCTTTTATGCTAACACCTGTTTTCAGTGCTCTTTCGAGCTATGACAATTGAAATTGTATTTAATGCAAAGTCGCGTGCAGTATTAGATTTATTTACTACATTGTAATGTTTCAAATGTTTTTAATGTTAGGCATTGTGTTAAGCGTGATTTTATTTGCCACACGCAAATGTCTGTGGTATGTTACGATTTTATAAAATGCTACAAAATAGGTATGTCAGTATTTCAGTGGTTTTCAAGAATTAGTTTATGAGCTTTTCTATAAAAGCATTTCTGATGACTTATCAGGAGCATATCGTCGTTGCGACTTTAAGACCTCTTATGTGTTATGTGCCACTTTTGGCAAAATCACTTTTTTACGTCAAGTGATTCTACATTTTGAAGCATTATCGAATTCAAAAACTCTCATTTGTGTACGACGTTTCCATCGTAATTTATTCACCAAATTCAAAATCACCTGTGTGCTTGCTAAACAAAATTTTATCGATTTTTATCGATTCCCTCAAAAAGCTGATTTTTTACACATAAGAGGTCTTAAAGTCGCAACGAAAATATAGAGATTGTAGAGTAATATTTGAAGGGCGTTTAAAATTATGAAATTGTGTTATTAAGGAGCCTAGCATCGGGGATGATTAAGAATAACTACTGATATAATCATGTTATTTAAAGACTCATAATATGAAAACATTAGGTTCACGCTAAATAATTATTTTACGAAATATTTTAATTGTCAGTTGAGCCATAACCCATCCAACTGAATCAACATACCGGTGTACAAACCATATCTCCTGATTTTCTTTTGGCCGGCATCGCATTGATGATGCCTTTGGTATTACTATTGTCCTTGGACCCTGGGCGGCAGTGGCCATTTACCATTAGGTGGACTTTCTGGTCGTTTGCCGGCTATTCACGTGGAAATAATATCACAAGTACCTATTTGTATCAAAGTAAAATAGATACAATCGACGATGGGTTATATTATTTACATTAATTTAAAATTATGTTCAGGAGTTTTAGATAATTTTTAATATAATAATGCATTAAACGTATTTAAATGTCAATTTTAACAATATTTCATTTATGATTAGCATAACATATGGTGCTTGAAAAAGCAATAATCTGTTACTCTATATCAGATATAAACAAAAGTTTAAAAGAACCTTAAGCTTAATTTTAATTACAAAATGAATTAGACCTCTTGGTAAAAATATAAAAACTCTGGTTGAGTTTATCGCAATTTTTCGTTATTTCCTTACATGTTTTGTGAAATAACAGTTCTCTACGATTAAGGGAACTCAATAATTATTTACATTTGCAAACGCTTGCATCCAAAAAAAAATTATTCGTTATTTTCATATTTAATGGTTTTCCATTTTAACTTCCCGAGTAAATTTTAATGTTCTAAGATAGAAAATGTAATTACTTATTGCAAGACCTACAAAATATAAGAAAAGGCATTCAAAACACGGTTTTTGCGTGGTTTTTACTCTCTAAACTTTATCACGCAACCTTATTTGATAGTACGCGAAAGATAACGATACATCGAATCGAGTGGGCGTAGGTTGAATGCTTTTAAAAGATCAGACATATTTTATGATATTTATGAATGGTATTTTGATTTTCAACGTATGCTTGTATTCATGGAATAGTGAAATAACATAAAATTTGTTTGTGTAAAAAATAGTGTGTCTGACGTTTTTTAATTAACGTTTTTATGGTACAAACTATGTTCGAAACATGCGTGTTTTCCTCTAATTTTCAATAATGATTCAATTGTTTATAGAACAGATAGAAACAATGACAATTTAAAATAATGTTCATTAAAATCAGTATCAGATTTAAAACTACTGAACTATTTAATTTTCAACTATGGTTATCAATCTGTGTTTATTTATTACTTTTGTCTTTGATTGATAGATTGATTTGATTTTGTATTGTTTTTAATTAACGCTACACACTCATATCCCTTAGGATTCTCTATTTCGTGGGTGCCATGGACAACATACAAGACAAGGACAAGACAAAGACAAAGACACACTAAACAAAGGATATACTAAAAAGTATTCAATAAAAAGTGTAGGGTTTGTTCGACCTATGACAATGTTGTCTATCGATATTATCGGACCGTTACATATAGAATATATTTTATTATGTAAATAAATACAAGTTTTAGAACATGGAAGTGGAAAACATAAATTAAGGCTTGATTTCAAATAAAGATTGTAATAGTTTAAATAATGGGCAATCGTTTTTTAAAGTTTATGACAAAATTTCATTAAAACCAATTTAAATTGTACTGTAATTATATTCATATTTTATTTAATTATAATACCCAGTAATAAAACATAATAATACTTTAAATTGTTTGAAAAGCTAATTCCTTTTGATTGTATTGCTTTGTGATGGAAATAATTTCCAAGAACTTTGATGTTGGCAGGAAAACAATAAATTTGTGGAAATAAAAATAAGTTGTATTTCTATTACAGAGAACAGCGAGTAAATCAAATTCTTAAGTGATTAATTTGATTGTGAAAATAAGATTAAAAACTTTAATCATAGCGGACATCATGAGGACCCGTGTGGTGCAATGGTTACCATGCCGAATCACCGCACCAAGGGTCCTGGGTTCGATTCCCAGCGAGGTGGAAATTTGAATGATGTGTTTGAATTTCAGTTCTCGGTCTGGATGTGAATGTCCTTGTCTAGTGTGTTGTCCATGGCACCCACGACACAGGGAATCCTAGTGTGGGGCTATGAGTCTGAAACGTTATTATTATTATTAAACATTTGAAATCCGTCGTAACCACGATTATGGTGACCACGATCCCTGTATCTGGGTTAAAATATCGGTATTATAAAATACGAATCGTAAGTACCGGTTACATTTAAAATATAAAATAATAAAGCTAGTGGAAAATAATGATTGTATACAAATATACTTACCAAATAATAATAATAATAATAATAATAAACTATAATAAACACTTGTAGAATAGTTCGAAAATTTTTATCATTAGTTGAATAACAGTTCCATTATTTAGGTACCAAATAATCTGTTTTCGTTTGGCCAAAAAAGCCCGCGACATCAGATTTTCACTACCCCAGAAATGGGAGAATACAAAAAGTTTATATAATAAAATAATAATAATAATAGTTTATTATCTCTTAACATCATTCAAGGAGTTTACAATTTGTGGGAGATCTGGTGCCTAAACTAAGCCAAAGCCTGTAACATAGTACACCAGGTCCCTCTCTCATGAAAGTTGTAAGAAGGTTTGAAATTAAGTTTAAATTTACCAAAAACTTACAAGCTAATTTACAAGAATTACGTATAATTAGTTACGTGTTTTATTTATGAAGTAAAGTTACATAGATGATAATATCCAATTTATCATCTGTTTATAACATTTTTTTATGTTCTTCTTTTTCGATTTTTTTACTAGTTGTCCATTCAATTCATGTACTATTATTATCCTAAAATGGTATTTTGTATAGTCTGTAAATAAGAAATAAATAAAATTATATTTACCACGGTCAGTGATCGAAAAGTGCTAGAGGTTACTATTTCATTATTCCCCAACAATTATTTCAATAAGTCGCTCAAAGACGTACCCGCAATATCCAATTGCTTAAAACATCTTTCTTATTTAATCTTTAAGTAATAAAAGATGTTCAACTCTACAGCGCACTCAGCAATAATGTGTGAAGCGTTCGTTTCGTCGATTTGTTCGTTAATCAATCACCCTTTCGGCTTTAGCGGATTAGTGTGTTTTCTTTGCTGAGTTTGTTTCCCGGATTAACACGTCCCGGTTTATCCTGATTATAGAGTACTTTGTAGAAATGTTTTCCAATCTTCAAGCCTTTGCTTTCTAGTTGGATAGAGGAACTTGGATGGGTATAATACTTTTTATTTGATGGTTTTGAAGTCGTATTCCAGAAAAAAATATATTTTGTCGAATATTGTGATGTCATATAAGTAATTTTCGTGAACTTCAGTGATTTTTTTTTTCTATGCAGAATAAGTGAGTGCTTGTGCACAAAACCACCTGATGGTAAACGGAAATGAAGCCGTGTCGTCACTCTTGATTTGAAGACACCCAGATTATAATCAGAGGGGAACACCCACGCGGGTAATTTATTCCAGTCCTTTGCGGTACGCGTAATAAAAGACGAAGCAAAGAGCAACGTCCGCACCGGGAGGATGTTGACAACGTAGGGAAGAATACCCGCCGTGCGTCTGGATTTTCGATGGTGAAAAGGAGATGGGAGAATTAAGTCATGTAATTCCTGCGCACACTCTCCAAAATGTATCCTATAGAAAACTGAGAGGCTGGCAACTCTACGTTTTGATTTCGAAGAGATAATCTTATTTATTCCTAACTTCCTTTTTTTACCTTTCATTTGTTCAGTCATTTATTCGACGTTCTAACAAGTTCTTATAAATATTTATTCATTAAGAAGTGATTCTAAAAATATACGCCATAATATTAGAAAAAAGATAAATATTTTATCGAAATCACGCTAAAGTTGAGTACGAAAAATCTTGTGATAGTTCATAAGCATTGTTAGTCTTTTTGATGCTTTAGTCATTAGTCTAGTGCCCATAGCCCGGTGGCCTGTGTCGATTCTATGTGATCGACCGAGGTAAGCAACAGCGGATGCGGTCGGTAATTGGATGGGTGACCGTTAGTGGCAAAGAATTCTCGAGCGGTTCCAACTTCAGAATACACGCAAAGCCCGTCCCGGTTGTTATGTAAGGTAACAGTCATTTAGACATGTCAGAGGCCTCAGAGCGCAAAAAACTTCCGACACTTGGGCTAGCTCAAGAAGAGAGACCCGTAAATCATTTTAATTGATATTTAGTCATCGGGGTCACCGGCTGTGTTGGGTGTACCGCAGGGCTCGATCTTGGGTCCGTTTCTTTTTCTGATATACATTAACGATTTACCACATTATGTAAAGAACCAAGCGGATATTGTACTATTTGCTGATGATACATCATTAATATTTAAGTGTGACAGGAATAAAGTAAATTTCGACGACGTAAATAGTGCTCTTTCGCAAGTGTCGCGTTGGTTCACTATCAATAATTTACTTCTAAATGCAAAAAAAACGAAATGTATAGAGTTTGTACTACCTAATGTTAAAGAAGTCAACAAAACTCTCAAACTGAATAATGAAACATTGCATATGGAGGAATCCACGGTCTTTTTAGGGGTGACCTTTGATAGTAAACTTCAGTGGGGTCCACATATAGCAAATCTCGCGAATAAACTCGGTAGGGCTGCTTATGCTGTTAGGAAAATAAGGCAGTATACTGACGTCGAAACTGCTAGGATAGTTTATTTTGCTTGTTTCCACAGTGTTATGTCCTATGCCATATTGCTGTGGGGCAAAGCAGCCAGTATAGAACAAATTTTCATACTCCAAAAGAGGGCTATTAGGGCTATTTATAAACTTAAGTCTCGGGAATCTTTGCGTGAAAAGTTCAAGGAAATAGGCATACTTACAGTAGCTTCCCAGTATATCTTTAGCAATGTAGTTTTTATACTAAAGAATATAAGCGCGTATAAACAAAATTATGATATTCATAATCGCCAAACAAGAAGAATGCATCAATTAGTTACGCCTTCGTTCCGCCTAAGTAAAGTGCAGCGATCTTTCATGGGGCTTGGTGTACATTTCTATAATAAAATTCCAAAATCAATACGTGACTTGCCAATAGAATCTTTCAAAAAACGTGTAAAAACACAATTGTTTGGCAAGGGATATTATAGGATAGACGAGTATTTAAATGACAAAGATGCATGGAAATGACCAGTTCTGCAACCAGTTCCGCTCAGATTAGTAAATATTTTTGTAATATTTTCTTTTTTGTAATATGTTTTTAAAAGATGTGCGAGGAGTTTCTTTCGGCTTTTCTTCTCCTCCATGACAAAGCACCCTTCCGAAAAGCTGGTAGATAAAAAAATGATGACGTGCATAAGTGTATCAGTGATACCTATATGAATAAAATATTTTGACTTTGATTTTGACTTTAAGAAATTCTTAACTAAATTCTAAAATAAAAATTATTGACACAAAGGTACTTTCTGAGCTTCATACTATGGCACTTTCTGTAGGCATCTGAACTCAGGGCCCAAAATATTTGCCCATAACATCTTTAAGTCACGTTTAAGAAATTTATGAGTGTTTGCTTTAAGTTTTAACTAATTTTAACTAAATCCCCTATAAGTTTCAATTTGCTACGCCAAGAAAAAAAAAGTGGGCCCTCAATCCAGAATTCCAGATGCACACAAGACGAAAGTATAAAGAAAACAAATGAATATTGAAAAAAAAATTAACGAAATCAAAATTTAAAATAAACTTTTTTGCAAACCGTATCGTGTAGCATGTCAAATGAAAGGGCTTATTGTAATTTGTAAGGATCTGAAATATATTTTTGTTATAATTCTACAATGGATTAGTTTTAAAATTATTCAAGAAAGAACGAAAATAGACAAAAGTTGACCATCCCCCACTTTATCCACGTAACTACTGAGGCTAGAATATTGAGAAAAATACAGAGAATAGTTCTTTACTTACAGTACTATACTACACTATACTACATCTATATTACAGGAAAACTTAAAAGTTGAATAAAATAAAATAAAATAAAATAAAATAAAAATAAAATTGATAAAGGACAAAAATGAATAAAATAGATATATAACGGTAAATAAATTATCAACGTACGGAACCCTCTCCAAGCGAGATTAACTCGCATTAGTCAAGTTTTTTATTATTTTGTATTACGATTCTGAATAAGCAAGACGAAAACAGTTCAGTTATGCTTACATATTATCTGAAGTGTAATCCTAAGGCCAAAGGGGTAACTTTATATTACATTTATCTATTTTTATTTATAAAGAAAACCAACAAAACCGGTCCCAAGAAATGTAAGTTATCTATACTAATATATAAAGAGGAAAGATTTGATTTTTTGTTTGCATTGAATAGGCTCCGAAACTACTGAACCGATTTGAAAAATTATTTCACTGTTGGGAAGCTACACTATCCCCGAGTAACATAGACTATATTATATTTTCAAATAAAATAGGGATCCTTAATAAAACTCCAATAATGTAACCCAAGGTGTAAAAAAATAAGAAAACCGAAGCAAAGCGAGGGCGGTTACTCGTGTTTTATAAAGGATAAGCCGGTCAATTTCATCAAGATCTTCTTTACAGAAATATAAATAAGTGGTCAGGCGGTAATTCTGTTATAATGCGTATTAAAGAATTTCTGAGGTAAATTTTCCGGAATATTCAAGTAGATAAATATATAAAAAAAAATTACATTGTAACAGCCAATAAGTTTTGTAGTAGATTGGCCACAATGGTGAGTGACCACCGACTACCCGTCTATAAAGTGTGGGCGTCACGAAGGCAATAAAAGAAAACAACGGCTTATAAACTGGACTATAGTAATAATATTCACTATTCACTCGCTGAGGGAAGAAAAAGGGAATTAAAGTTTGTTCAGACTTCCACTTTCCTTGTATAGCACAATTCCAGCGCGTCAATATTTCCACGGTACGAGATTGCGATGAGTTCTTAATTTCTGTTTACATAAAAAGTCAATGGTGACAAAGCTTGACGAACAATTTTTTTCTGTAAAGTACCCCTAGGCTCTTCATTCAGCAGGAGAAAGTGTGCAGACACTCAATTGGATCAAAAGGTTGAAAAGAACCTATTATAAAGACAAAAGTGTGATGAGGTCACAAGTCTTCTGTATTTTTTATGATCTCTAAAAACACAGTTAAATTCAATGCGAATTTATTATAACGTTGTACCTCAACGCTGCACCAACCTCGAAGTTTTACGTTTCTTACTTTGGTCGACAAATAAATACATTATGATTAAACCTCCTTGATCAAGAGTTATCCGTGAATCCGCCTTTCTTTCCTTCTTTTATTACAAATAAAAGAACAATATATAACACAATATGTACCTCGTATATAACACAATATGTACGAGGAACAACTCTTCGTTTTTTTATTTTTCTTTGTAACATTATTAAACAAAACTTAATGTGATAGGTCGCCCGACCCCGTTTCGTCTTGTCAATCTCTCTTTAATTCATCAGAAATTACTTTTCATTTGTAAAAGCAAAAAATATAATTTCCTCACCTAAATAAACATCCATTTTTTGTGATCTCAATATTGTTCGAGAATCTTTTATAAGCTTTTCTTAGGTCGTGCTATTGATTACTATTATACAACATCTAGGCCAAATGAAAACAAAAAATAATAAGACTTTACTTTTTGCGCATAATAATGATTATGCTATGATACCTACTAAACCATAGGCTTTATCAAAGACTTGCCTTGTTCATATCATAAACAACCACGACCCCGGCTCAACCATTAAAATTATTCTTGAGTATTTCTACCCAGTCTGATACGTAATGTAACAGACATAAATAGAGATACATAAGCGTGTGAATTAGGCCATCAAACTTTCTTTTTGGAACCAACAAAATAGCGAAAAAACTAACAGCTGTTCCATACAAATCATCAATTTCTACTCGACCCAAACGTCTGATATTCTTACTTTACTTTAACGTACTTTGTTCTATAGTGTTTAGTTTGATGGTCAGATCCAAGAACTTAATATATGAGGAAGAAGGATCACGTGACATTGGATGAACAATTTCAACCATTCATAGGCCTGTTTTACGTTGACCTTAACACTCGTTGCCACTTGTAAAGTGTCTGCATGTAACTTCGACCAATGATAGGACGCAGACATTCATACAATATCAAGTGATCCGTTCTTCAGGCGCCTCTTCAAAGCTTGCCATCCAGTAGTACATTTATGTTAAATCCAGTATATCTAGGAAAGGAATCGAAATGGTGAACATTCATTTTTCAGCAGGACCGCTATAAACTGAACTACTGGGTTATAAAGCAAATAATGGCAATCATTAGCAAGTTATCACTATATTGGTCGGCTCGAACAAAAACATCCTAATAGTGACTTCCACCCTATTGTTGGAATAATTCGATTTCACAAACTTCGTTATTAAATTTCCCAACCCTGTTTTATTGTTTTCGTTACATTGATTCCCTTATCTTTGATTTCCCCATAACGAATTTGCGTAGCCGCCCGAAGATAACGAGTTTTATAAATTGTTTTAATTTCAATTGTTTCATTTTAATTCTATGGCTTGTTTCTCGTTGTCTAATTGTCTTTTTCGTTGCTTAATTGTCCCAGAATCTCATAGTGAATGTTGTAAAGTTAATTACTTAATTCCCGTTACAGTAATGGAACATTGTTAGGAGATTTTTTGTGTAATTTTCCTGAATCCTCAATTTTCCGGATTTAAGTCGTAATTAATTATTAGTCAAGGAAATTGAAGGAAAATGTCGGTATGATATATATCACATGATAATGGGACGTATTGGCGAAAGAATATCTTCGTATTGAAGAGTATGATAAGATATAATATATTGATCCGTTATATTGAGTATACGTAAGGACAGAACCTCATAAGCAGGATAACAACATAATTATAGGAACAGATTTCAGTTTTCTTGAAAACACTTGAATTTATTTTATTCCGCTGCTCAATGGAATTGCCAAATATTACATTTTCACGACGAATTGTCAGGCATAGATACTTGTACGTTTTCACAATGTCAACAAAAAAGACATTCGTCTTCTTATCTATCTACAGTTTATAGTTTCTCCATCGAACGACACGACGCACGGCGGGTATCCATCCTTTTGTCGTGAACATCCCGCCGGTACGGACGACGCGGTTTGCCTCGTCATTCGTTATACGCACCGCGAAGGACTGGAATAACTTGCCTGCGTCGGCGTTCCCGCCAGCCTACGACGTGGATGTCTTCAAGAAAAGAGTGAATAGGCTTTTTCTAAGTTAATGTGCTCACCATCTTGGACCACATCTACACTTACCATCAGGTGGGATTGTGGTCAAGCATTAACTTATTCGTATTAAAAAAAATATTGCACTGGAATTGAAGCATAATGAACTACGTGCTAGAACGTGATATGAAATTAAATGTTCAGTGGTCCTCAACTTTTATCACAACACGCATTTTGTTTGAATATAACATGTGAGGCATTCTCTGTACACTACGATATGGGTTTTTTTAAAAAGTGTATCCATCATATCCTTCAAGGTAACATCAAGGCCAGCACCTGCAGCTCCCTTGATGCTGCACTTGTCCATAGGCGACGGTGACCACTTACCATCAGGTGGGCCGTATGCTGGTTTGCCCGTCGTTAGCATAAAAAAGAGGAAATATTCTTAAGATGAATATAGAAGTTATTATTCTAATTATTTAGCATACTATTCGTTTAATATTAATGCCTTCAATGTGCTTTGAACATTTACACGACCGTATTTTTTGAGGTTATTGATATATCGTGTAACTAATACCATACTTTTCTGTAGCTTATCTAGTATACTACCTCAATAGTCGTAACATTTGAATCGAACATAACATGCAACGATAAATTTTACATTCAGCACTAAAGTAATAATAAAATATTGTTATAAAAATCAAGAATTTAATACGGGTTTGAGTTATCGAACGTGCTGTAAGCGACGTAATATAATCGCTAACCATCAGTTAACGCATACGAAAACACACTTGCCAAGCGTATTCCGTTCAGAGTTCGTTTGAAATGAAATACTGGATTTAGAACTTTAAACCTGGGACAGTTAAGTCTAATTTCATGTGTACCCGTTCTATGCATGGGCCGGTTATACAGTATTGCATCCTCTGGTATTAAACACGTGATTGTGCATGTTATTCTGAAAGTAGGTTGCCTCTAATGTATGACTTCGTTTTATAGGTTCTGCTTTTCATAACGATATCTTTTACGTGCGTTCGCTTTGAGTTGTAAATGTTATTTTTTATTGATATTGAAATAGGCATGTAGGCTAGCATTACGTGGTAACTGGAGGCCATCGGTATTGAAAGGAACTATAATCAAAACGATAATATTTTAATTTATTTCTTGATGCAATGTTATTATTTAGGATTCACAGGAAACGCTTCACTTAGTGTTGTGATGAAAATAACAAAACGAAATATACCTTGAATTTTATTACTAAAACCAATGATAATAATAAGGAGTTGCTAGAAATTTTGAATTATATTAGTATATAATTCAAAATTTCTATTTCTTATATTACAATATTTGACTGACCAGAAGTTTTCAAGTATGTAAATAAACATCAGATATTGTCTGAACTTATTTTGCGAATGGCACATTCGATTCGACATTATACATCATTATAGAAATCACTACAGACAGAACAACCAAGATTCAAAAGCAAATGTTTGGCACATAGATATTTGCTCCGGACGAGAATCGCACATCGAGCCAGCTGGAACACTAAGGCAACTCAAACACAATATTTGCCGGAACACGATTTCAACTGAAATACAACAGCAATCAAAACACGACGTCAGACAAAACACGATAATAGTAAACACGCCACGATACAATACAACATCCGAACATGACGATAGCCGAATCAAAATTTTCGTCGAAACATGACGTCAATCAAAACACAACAGAAATCAAAACACGATGTCAGATGAAACATTATAACAATAAAATACGACGATATCCCACCACGGAAAAAGTGAAATCACTACGTTCGAAGAAACCCGACGTCAACCGTAACATAACAGCAACCAAAACACGACGTCAGTCAAAACATGACCTTAGTTAAACAAAATGGCATCTCAACAATACGACAGCCGAAACAAATTGTTTGCCGAAACACGACGTCACCAAAATAAAATAGCAACCAAAACACAACGTTAGCGCAAACATGACAACAGACAAACACGGCAAAATACCAACATGGCCACAGTCCACCAAAACGCATTGTTTTTCGAAACACGATGTCTACTGAAACACAACAGCATCTAAGTTAAAAAGTCATTTTTTAACGTCAAATGTGAAAACAGTCGAATACTGTGTCAATTAAAATACAATAATAATATTTATCTATACTAATATTATAAAGAGAAAAGATTTGATTTGTTTGCATTGAATAGGCTCCGAAACTACTGAACCGAATTTAAAAATTCTTTCACTGTTGGGAAGTCACACTATACCCGGGTGACATAGGTTATAATATATTTTCAAAAAATTTGGGATCCTTAATAAAACTCCAATAATGTAACACAAGGTGTAAAAAAATAAGAAAACCGAAGCAAAGCGAGGGTGGTTACTCGTATATTAATAAAATTGCAAAATACGTGTCATACACATAATTATAATTCATTAAAATAATCGTTAAGGTGAACACATAGTTACAAAGACATGACTAGCACGAAACATCACTAAACATGCCATCATACAAAACACGATGACATTCAACCACGAAGACAAAAACACTAACGCCTTAACTCAGAGTCACTATCGATTACTTTAATCGCTCCTTAGTAAACAATCTCCATACAAATTATGAAATGAAATGAAATGTTTGAAATGAAATGAAATGAAATGAAATGAAATGAATTTATTCGAAGTAGGTTTGTTACAAACACTTTTCGAAAGTCAATTAACGCCATCGCTTCAACAAATCCCTACCGTGAGTGGTCCCGGGAGAAGAAGCGGCAAGAAACTCCCGCGATAATTTTTTTCCTACTCACAGTTACAGACAGCACTTAATACTACTTATTGCAATATTTAATATATATAAAAAAAAAAAAAAAAAACTCATGTCCAAGCATGTGCTAAGTATGTACTAAGTATGTGCTAAGTAGTGATTTAAGTAACCGTTAGTGACTCTGAGTTGGGGTGTAAGATTCCCGAGAAATAATAACCAAAGCAAAGCTAAATGCAGAAGTTAAGTAGCCTCAATTTAATAGCTATCCCATTACATACGGAGCGTTAGCACTGTCCTAGGCAATAAATTCTCAAACACTAACACACGCTACCAGGGAGTTTGGAATTGAGGAAGTTCCTGAACCGATAGCTAGTCTATTCCATTAATAAATCAAGCTGCGGTTAAACTATCAATATAGTGATGATAAAATTTATAATGCAATAATTTACTAACCTTTCATTGATGTATGTACTTAGTAATGAATTTTAAACTCAATTTCTAAGTAGTACAACGTTATCCTTTGTATATACAAAAACCGACATACGTATCGAAAACTCACTGTCCAAATTTTTTACGACACGATAATTTTATATGAGAGGCGCAAGCAAAACGCCAAGCCTGACATTGACATTGACAACCGAGTAACAGTTTATGTATAAGTTAACAAAATTAAAATTGTTAGTAATAGTTCTCTCAAGCCATACGTTTCTGTAAAATCTTATTTTGTTGTTATTATAACTAATAAAGTTGAAACTATCTACCAAGACTTAAGATGGCCGGTAGTAAAGATGTTTTGCATTGGTGTCCAATTCGTAACCTTTTTTAAATATTTTTAGGACAAAATATAACAAGGTGTAACAATTATTGCGATATATTCACTTACTGATTCTAAACAAACTACTTTCAGGTTTCGTATATGCTAAGAATAATGCTGTATACATGGACCGTTAGAAGCTTGAAATTTTGACATACCATAACATAATTCTCACGATCCTTTTTGCCACGCACGAGCTAACTGTGGAATGAGCTTCCTTCTGAGGTATTCCCGAGGCACTATGACATGAGGTTCTTAAAAAAAATTTAAAAATTTTGGCCTTAATGTTCGGTTTAGATTCGGCTTAGGTTCGTATTAAGTAGTAAAGTAAATTTTAACTAAATTTTAAGTGAATAATTTTGAGTGTGCGTCCACACGTAATAATTTAATAAATCTCTTTAGTCCATACAATTGTACTTAATTACTTAAACATTTTACTAAATTACTTAATTACTTAATCATTTTACTAAATTTTAACTTAAAAGTGCCTGTCAAAACGTGTTAAATGATAAGCCCCGCCCACCTACTTAACAGAAAATAGAAAAAATTCTAATCAACTTGATTACTAAACTAGTAAATTGTCCGTTTAAACTTATTAATTTACTTAAAATTTAGTTAACTACTTAATACGTGTAAACCGAACATAAGGCCGGCGTAATATTGACGATTCCTCTAGTGTTGCTCATGTCCATAGGTGACTGTGAACACTTAAAATTAGGTGACCGTGTGTTTTTTCGTCTGCCCTTCAGGTTACAAAAACTTCCTAAAGTAGAAGATTAATTTATTAAAATGCTAAAAAATTATTATTATTTTTTAAGTGGATAAGTAGACATTAATATAAATATAGTAGTTACTACATATTAAATTAATAAAATAAAATATTAATTTTGACGACCCGTGTGGCGCAATGGCTACCATGCCGGATCGCCGCAACAAGGATCCTGGGTTCGATTCCCAGCGAGGCGGAAATTTGAATGTTGAGTTTTAATTTCTGTTCTCGGTCTGGGTGTGAATGTCCTTGTCTAGTGTGTTGTCCACGGCACCCACGACACACGGAATCCTAGTGTGGGGCTATGAGTGTGAAGTGTTATTTATTTATTTAATTTACAAACACGTTTTTAAAACAATCTATACTTTTTCGAATGTGGATAAAGGCCTATCAATGCCTTAGCATTTCTAATCGGAAAACCTATATTTTCCAGCGCGAAGCGAAAACGCTTATTAGTATGTAATATAAGGTCTTGCAAACGAGTTAAACGGACAGTATCGATACAACAATTATAATGGGAACTTTCTCCTCGCTTCGAATGTTGTTTGGGTACATTATTGTTATAGTTTTGCATTTATTATAAAATTGGTAATAAAAAAAAATCTTATAATATTATAGTTATGCAATGGTTGTTAATTATATTTGTTGTCATTTTATTGTATAATGTTAAATAAGTAAACTATGAGCATGGAATAAAGCCTTTTTTTATATACTTGGTAACTTCATTTGTGCAATCGATTCCACTTTGTTTTAATACTAAAACGCGTCTATCCAACTTTGATTTTAAATTTATAAACTCTAGTTCTGTTGAAATGGCCAAGATAAAAAGGAAATAATAATAATAATAATTAAAAAAAACCCCATTGCGTATAAAATAAAATAAAAAATAAAAAAACAACACTTAGGATCGACACAAATCGCCGGGTTATGAGCGCTACATAAATCCAAAAATTAAATTTAATAAGGTAATAATTATTTTTTGACAAAAAATAAAACCAACGAAAAAAAAACTGAAAAGCGAAAAATAAAATAAACCATTTAGTATTATAAATTAAGATCCTAAATTAACTGAAAATAAATAATTTTGAGACCGTGCCAAACAAACAAAATTAATTACATAAAGTTCATTTTATAAGGGCAGTGGCATGCGATGCACACGGCAGCAGCAGTGCGGCGCACATCTTTTCACCGTTTGTTTTTTCATTGGTTTGGCACCGCCTCAAAATTATTTATTTTCAGTTAATTTAGGATCTTAATTTATAATACTAAATGGTTTATTTTATTTTTCGCTTTTCAGTTTTTTTTTTCGTTGGTTTTATTTTTTGTCAAAAAATAATTATTTTTTAATTTTTAGTTGCTATGAAAATTATTAAGTTATTGGTGATATATTCAGTTACCAGGTAAAAACCTACCTACCTACGTACCTTTAGGGGTAAAATTTTCTTTCCAAATTTAAACAAGAGTAACTTCAAGGTATACAATATTCAATAAAAAAAGAATCATCGAAATCGGATCATCCAGTACAAAGTTATTGGGGTAACGGGTAAAAATTCCGTGGGTGAATAATCAATCATCCCGTATTTTCGTACCTTTAGGGTAGGAATAAAATTTTCAAAAAAATATGGGACCAACTTCAATGTATACCCTATCCATTAAAAAAAGAATGATCAAAATCAGACCACCCTGTGCCGATTGCCGAGTGATCATACATAAAAAAAAATATATACGCGTCGAATTGAGAACCTCCTCCTTTTTTTTTCGTCGGTTAAAAATCGTAACATACCGATGGGTTTTTTAGGAGCGAAGTTTCAAAATTTTTTTATAACTTTATTTGTACTTAGCTTAATTTTTACTTCCACGCTACGACGCTTACGGTAGTTTATACTTCGTAATAACATCATTCGTCGTAGCATTTTGCCGGCGTAGCCTTGCTACGGTTACGAGAGGCGTCTACGAAATTCCCATAAGTGCTACGGTACTTCGTAGCTCTATGCATTATAAAGTCGGGATCTTCATATACTACGAGATAAGTAACCCTTTCACTTTTAGAGGGTAACAATTCTTCGTTATAAATAACAAACATTAGCAACATCTTTGCGTGTGGACATACCCTAAATTTTAAAACTTTAACCCCCCGACACTGGATTCCATAAACAAAGCATAAAAGGATTTTGAAAGACAAGCAATAAAAATATCGCATCAAAATCAGACCATTCGTTACGATGCCACAGACAGACACATAGAAACATTGACACGTTTAAACACACTCTCACACTTACACACACAGGGATACGTCAAACTGATAACCTCTTTTTGCGTCGGGAGATAACGAGACATTGTCAATTAGTTGTTTTTACTTGTTGAAAATTAGTTATCATTTAAATGCAAATGAGTTTCTGTTTTAAAAGACTTTTTATCCTATCCCATGTCTATGCAAGGTATTCCGTTTATACCAATGAATAACATCCTCTTATCATTAAGCATAACTTTGGGGTTTTTTAAATTTTATTAGTAGTTGTTACAAAAGATACATAATGTTACCTTAACTACACGAGTATAAAATGTAACATTTACATAATATCTTAACCGGCGGGTCGAGTTCCATAGACAAACATAATAATATTAAGGTGTCTAATTGAAATGGTATAATTAAATTATATAAGTTCGATCACCTAATATCTAGAGCCGAAATTTCCCTGTTACAATTATATATTTTTAGGGTAACTAATTAAATATAATATAAGTAATGTAATTATTAGTAAGAATAAAATAGTATAAGACAGTTTGTATGCATATGTATTTTGTTTTTAAAAAAGGCGAAATTCTCAAACACTTCTATACTTTTTTATGGAAATAGCCGGCAAACGAGCTGATCCACCTGATGGTAAGTAGCTATCGTTGTCCATGGACATCAGCAACACCAAAGGCATCACTGATCCGTTGCCGGCCAAGAAAGAGAGAAGAAAAATAATGAAAGAACTGGCTCTCAAGCCCCCAGCCTGAACAAAACGAGTCGTTTGGCGGCTGACTCATGCTCGAGGGTGGTAGCTATCCAGGCAAACCCCATGGAGAAATAATAATAGTAACAATGGTATTAATTAACAATTAAAATCATTAAAATCAATACTGATATCAAGAGGTTCATAATATTTACACTGCTCCTCCTATCTTGATTCTACTGTTTTTTTCTTATAACAGCGTTCATTACGAGTCATTTATAATGAGTAAAAATTAATAATAACAAGAGTAATTTATTATTGATAAATGACCATTTCAATAAAGATATTTATGTACAAAATAATCAGCCTCAAATAGGTTTATTGTACTTCATACGACCAGGAATCCAAACTTTTTTTACTTTCCAGATTAACACATATATTACAAAAACATAAACATTTCATTTTGTATTAAAATTCAAAGTATGCTCGCAACCTTTTCAAAATTATTCTAAATTTCAACATAAAATCTTGTTTGTCTTAAACATGTTGGTTAAACGTTTTAAATTATTTTGCTTGCGTTAAGCTGGGTAGGTACGTTACAAGATAGCTATTCGCCATATATACGCCGGCTTTATTCAAGGAGCATTTACGAAATTTGAGCGCTCTAAGAGTTTGTAGATAATACGCTATGCAGTATAAAATTTAATCTTCAAGGGTTCTTCAAAATAAAATTAATAGGAAAATATTCCTGGGTATTACAAGTAATTTGAAATTTTATTTTCTTTGATTCGTTATGAAAACTTAAACCAAAAATAACCGACTTCAACAAAATAGCTGTCGAAAAAGGAGCACGAAAATTATTACTAAACATATATTATGTAACTAGCTGCCCAGACAGACTTCGTTCTTAAAATCTTCCGTTTATCCTATCTTTCAAGTTAGATCAAACTGCACACGGTGTGCAAATTTGATTAAAATTGATTAAGTAGTTTAGGAGTCTATCGCGGACAAACAACGTGACACGTAATTTATATATATTAAGATATAATATCCGCATGGATCTCATGAATTAGAGACCAACCTAGAAGTATGATCCTTTAATTCAAGAAAGGTAACAAATATATTAAAAACGAGTAACCACCCTCGCTTTGCTTCGGTTTTCTTATTTTTTTACACCTTGGATTACATTATTCGAGTTTTATAAAGGATCCCTATTTTTTTTTTGAAAATATAATATAGCCTATGTTACTCGGGGATAGTGTAGCTTCCCAACAGTGAAAGAATTTTTCAAATCGGTTCAGTAGTTTCGGAGCCTATTCAATGCAAACAAACAATCAAATCTTTCCTCTTTATAACATTAGTATACAAGTATAGATAAAACGAATACCGAACCTCGTCATTTTTAGAAGTCCGTGAAATAGGATACACTGAGATATGTACGTCAGTTGTGTAGTTTTAATGAGCGCGAAATAATTTATACGTAAAAATATATACATGATAATAGGTAAACATGAGGCCATACGTTTGAGGAACTCCATATTTAAAAAAGCGGCCAAGTGCGAGTCCGACTCGCCCATGAAGGGTTCCGTAGCAGCAAGTAACATAATATAAAAGTTCTTGTAGTTCGTTGTAACTTTGATCAATGTTTTTTGCGGCATACGATTTATGACGTATTAAAAAAAAACTACTTACTAGATCTCATTCAAAAAATTTTCTTTGGAAGTTTTCTTGGTAATGTACATTATATATTTTTTTTAGTTTTATCATTCCCTTATTTTAGAAGTTACAGGGGGGGGGGACACACATTTTACCACTTTGGAAGTGTCTCTCGCGCAAACTATTCAGTTTAGAAAAAAATGATATTAGAAACCTCAATATCATTTTTGAAGACCTATCCACAGACGCCCCACACGTATGGGTTTGATGAAAAAAACATTTTTGAGTTTCAGTTCTAAGTATGGGGAACCCCCAAAATTTATTGTCTTTTTTCTATTTTTGTGTGAAAATCTTAATGCGGTTCACAGAATACATCTACTTACCAAGTTTCAATGGTATAGCTCTTATAGTTTCGGAAAAAAGTGGCTGTGACATACGGACGGACAGACAGACAGACAGACAGACAGACAGACAGACAGACATGACGAATCCATAAGGGTTCCGTTTTTTGCCATTCGGCTACGGAACCCTAAAAATCAATTCCTACTGTATACAAAAATCTTCTCATTTATTCTTCTCCTTTGAAGTATGTATAACGATATTATTATGAATTTGTGCTGTATATTGTGTATAAGCGAACGTCTTGTGAAAATCACGATTATAATGTTCCCTCATACTCTTTGTAAACATCCCTTCTTTGAAGCTTATCGTAGCTTGCAATCAGGTGGGATTATTGTCAAGCATCAACTTATCCCATACTAGCTGACCAGGCGAACTTCGTATCGCCTAATAAACTTTTTTTTTTTCTAAAATAAAAGTAGCCTATGTTACTCCTTGTTACATCTGCTATCTGCCAGTGAAAGTCTGGTCAAAATCAGCTCAGTAATTTCAGAGATTAGCCGAAACAAACAGACAGAGAGACAGACCAAAACTGTAAAAAATGTTGTTTTGGTATGTACCGTGTACACATCCAAATGCACTTAGTAAAAAGCGGTTATTTTAATATCACAAACAGACACTTCAATTTTATTTATTTGTATAGATACAGAAAGCATTGAAAAAATCGAGTCGTGGAAATCGCAATAATTTTTACGAGATTTATCGACTTGGCCATTACTTGCCTACTACAGGGCACGTGCGGATTTATGTAGAAAGCAGATATCTTACTTCCTACCACGGGCCTAAAAAAAGACGGACGTAATCCCAAGAAATTCAGTGAAGCATCCATAGTAATACCAGCTCTCTATTCGTACAAGTACACACACACACATTAACACTTCACTGCTTCAATCGCGAATCAAAAATTACGCACACATGGTAAGCGGGCGGCCATTGCTATGCTTCACTCTCGATTAGACGAGGTTACGTCACTCTTTTTTTGAGGTCCGTGCTTCCTACTAATGTATAGATATTTTTCTTTCACGCAAAACCCGTTCAGTAGGATTTTCATGAAATTTAGCATACAGGTAGATCATGGTCTGGAAAAAGATATAGGAAACTTATTTTCCCGGAAAACGTGACAAAGCCGCGGGAAGAGGGATAGTAATGCAAGTTCAGCATTTGTTTAAAAACTCACTGCGGGGATGTGATTGTGTGACTATTTATTTTGTCACAGTACGTTAATCCTTTATAATATATCCTTCAATCTTACTCTATCCTTTTCTCTCTTCACATGTTAGTTTCGCAGACCTCATGAACATCATACGTATATTAGTTGTGCTTGTACACCTTTACCAGTAATTTGTTTGTCTACTAAGATACTCGTAAGTTTTCCACTTTGGGTTATCTGGAAGCGATCTGGAAGCGATGATGGTAAAAGCCTGAAATTAAATAATGAAATTCTAACTATGGAAAAATCCACAGTTTTATTGGGTGTCACCTTAGATTCTAAACTACAATGGGGCACCCATATAACGGCTCTCGCGAGTAAGCTAAGTAGGTCAGTTTATGCGATTAGAAAGATAAGACAGTTTACCGATGTAGAAACTGCGAAACTTGTTTATTTTGCATACTTTCATAGCCTCATGTCCTATGGTATATTGATGTGGGGTTCAGCGGCTAACATTGGTTCTATATTTGTTTTGCAGAAAAGGGCAATCAGAGCCATTTATAAATTGAAATCACGTGATTCTCTGCGTGAGAAATTTAAAGATATAGGCATATTAACAGTAGCCTCTCAATTTATTTACAGCAATATTATATTTGTAAAAAACAACTTAGGTATGTTCAAGCAGAATAGTGATACGCATAATCATCTAACTAGAAACAGACATAATTTGGTGACGTCATCTTTTCGCTTAAGTAGGGTACAACGCTCTTATATGGGGCTCGGTGTACGTTTTTTCAATAAATTACCCAAGTCAATACGTGATTTACCTATCCAAATGTTTAAGAGATATGTGAAATCTCAGCTACTAGGCAAAGGATACTATAGCATAAATGAATATATTAACGACAAAGACGCCTGGAAGTTAGTGCCGCATCCAGTTCCGCGTAGGTTAGAAGATATTATGTAACTTTTCATGATTTTAAAAGATGTGCGAGGAGTTTCTTTCGGTTTTTCTTCTCCTCTATGACAAAGCACCTTTCCGAAAAACTGGTAGATTAAAAAATGACGTGCATAAGTGTATCAGTGATACCTATATGAATAAAAGATTTTGATTTGATTTGATTTGATTTGATTTGATCGCTTCTTAGCGATAAGATCGTCTATTGTGTACTATTTATTCATTGTAATTGTATTATCTACATGTACTTTTATATTGGTGTGCAATAAAGAGTTTTTTATTGTATTTAGGGTTCGAACGATACTTTTGATACTGAGTAGGTATCGATACTTTTGTTCGGGATACTCGATACTGAGTACTCGATACTCTTAACTGGTACTCACTCGCAAGTACTCATACGAAACCTCGGTATCAAGTACTTTTATAATACTGATTACTTTTCAGTGTTGTCAATGCAACTTTTTGTACATAACTGTGGGCTACTGCCAATATATTATTTAGTATCGGTTCAAGTGATCAGACTAAAAAAGCGCGCGACTCGCGAAAAGGTCGCGACACGAGCGATACACCAAACCACGCGCCGTGTGTGCTCGCAGCACTCTTGGCTCGTCTCGCCGCTCGTAAGGCTCATGTCGGGAGCGATTTTTGGCAAGTCTTGACTTAACCTCTTGAGGCTTACGCAAGATGCACGTTGTGTTTACACTCGCACGCATCCGTAGCTCGCTGACCTATGAGACAAACTTCAAGCCGCGAATGTAAATGAGCAGTCAGATTTTTAATTTAATTCAATTCAGTTCAGTTCAACTTGTTTGATATTATACTTTATTATAATATATACTTACAACGTAAAAGTAATAATTAACGAGACCTCACTTTTTATAACCGACTTCTAAAAAAGGAGGAGGTTCTCAATTCGACGATATTTTTTATGTTTTTTACCCAATTGTTACCTCAGAACTTTCGACTGGGTGAACCGATTTCGATTATTCTTTTTTTAAACGATAGCTGGTGATTGTCATGTGTTTCCACTTAAATTTGAGCTAGATCTGACGAGTAGTTTTTGAGTTATTTTGAAGTCGGTTATTTTTTCTTGTTAAAATTCAGATTATTGGTCATTATCCCGTCGTCCCTTTAACGTTAATGGCTGCAGTGACTTACCATCGAGTGTATCAACTGCTCTTTTACATAAAAATATAGTTATATGTTAACGTTATACTAAGAAAAGAAAAAGTAGCGCAATCCGGCCATAAACAGACCAGATGTAGCGTACTGCGTTTCGGAGCAACTAGATTGTACCGACAAAAAGTAAAACGGGTTCTAGCGGGTTTTATAAAATGTTTGGAACCGCGTTTGCATTCTAAATATGCGAGCCAAGAAAGTGTGAAAGGAAACCGACGTGAGGAAAATTTTAAGTATTTTTTTTTTTGTTATTTGATAACATTTTAGAAATATGGAAATTAAATAAGAGACATTTTTCATATGCACAGCTCCATATGAAAATGTTTCTTGGTTCATTCTGTGGTGGGAAGTGGTTTTTATGTGGCCACTGCGATTACAAAGTTACAGATACTTTGTACCCTTGTACTCTTAGACTTTTTTACTTAAAGTAAGTTAATGTTTGACAAAAATCCCATATGATAATAAATGGCGATGAAGTCTAAGATGATGAGCGTGCTAACTAAGTTAGTAAGTTAGTAAAACTTAGTTAAATCCTATTAACTCGCCTCATCGAGACTTCCTACCATTTATATAGCCGCAAAAAATATATATTGTAATAGCTCTTTTACTTAGAAGGTTACGTCTATTAGGAAAAACGTTGGTACGGAATCGTGTATATATGTACATTTATGTATATATATGGTTCCAAATTTATTTATTTATTTATTTATAGGATCATCCACAAAATTACAAAAAAACCAGCAATGATTGCAGATCTAAGTCTTAAAATTAATCTATTTGTTATTTTAATTACGGATGAACACAGCATGCATATTAAGGTGCATTAACCTTGTACATCTCTTATTTTTATAAGTATGACGAAAACAAGCAAATAAAATAAATAAGATACATTATAATATAAATATAAAATATATACGATTGCGATAAATAAATTTTATGTTATAAATTATATATTAATTACAAATCAATTGATGATATGTTACATAACTTTGAAATAACGAAATAAACTCCATCCGATGGTACATGATCATGGTTGTCCATGGATATTAGAAACAGCAATGGAATGCAAGGCAGGAAAGGGAAGGGATATAAGGTTGGAAGAGAAAGATATATTGAGAATTGGTTTATGGTCATGGTGTATAAAATGAGGAAGAAGGGAAAGGAATTTCTTTATTAATTTCAAAAAGCATGAATATTAAAACGGGTTTAATCAATGAAAAATGATCTCCGACGCTATCAAGTTTCCAATTAAATAATTTAAAGATATCTTACACTTTCAGTGTACTTTATGATCATAATAATTAGTTTAATTTATCTCGATTTTCAAACCCAGTCCGGAATAGAAAAGACACTAATGAATATTAATATTCTTCATTCTTCTCGCTTTGCTGAAGCGGTCATAGCCCGGTTTAGTAGTAAACTGACCGAGTTAACTAACTTCGGTCGATAGTTGGGTCACCCCTAACTTTTTTTAGATGTCGGATCCGGTTATTTGGCTTTGCAGACTTGATTATCGTTACACACCAGTAGTATAGTATTGGGCATTCTGCCCCACTTGTTCGCTCAGGCGTCCGCCTTCGCGTCGTGGGGCAGAATGCCCAATAAGATTTCTGGTAATTAGGGCTTATACATTTTGTTCCACTGTTTCACTCTTCTATACGCCTCCTCCACGTGGAACAGAATGCCCAACACTGTTTCTGGTAATAAAGCGTTATACCGCGTTGTCGATGGATGAGATCTTCAGTGTACTTACTACATACGATAATAAATGTTAATGTGATGATTCTAATTACTCATTATCAATCAGACTACTGCACACTCAAATCATGAAATTTGTAAAACAACCACAATCGCTGAGTTTTAACACAATCTGTGAAGAAGTTTGTAAGGCTGATTCTCGTCATGGCGAATTATTGCCTAATTCAATACGATGCATCATATGCGGGCCTTCCAACTGTGGAAAAACAAATTTGTTAATTGGTCTCCTTTTACATGAAAATGGCTTGAGATTTCAAAATGTTTATATTTATTCGAAAACTCTACAACAACCGAAGTACATATTTTTAGAAAATGTTTTAAATCTTATACCTGTTATTTCACTTCATAAATATCAGGGAAATGAGGAAGTATTAAGGGTTCAGGACGCAAAACCAAATTCTATTATTGTTTTTGATGATGTCGCTTGTGAAAATCAAAATAATATGCGTGATTACTTTGCGATGGGAAGACACAAAAATATTGATGCTTTTTATCTGAACCAAACGTATAGTAAAATTCCTAAACAGTTAGTTAGAGATAATGCGAACTTGATTATACTTTTTAAGCAAGACGATATAAATTTAAAACACGTTTATGAGGAGCATGTTAACACAGATATGACATGGACTGAATTCCGCGAAATGTGTTCGGAGATTTGGAAAGAACCCTTTAATTATGTTGTAATTAATAAAGATTGTTCTAAAAATAAAGGATGTTACAGAAATAAATTTGACACTTTTGTGGTATTTGATTAAAACAAAAAATATTTAAATCAATTACTTTTATGAAATCGTTATTCTTTATACGACGGTCAATCGATCACTATCTTGCTATCATTATGGAACAATCAATGAAAAGAAAAATTGTGAAGGCTGCAGCAGCTGTAAAGAAAAAAGTAAAAATTATGAGGAATATTGACATCGATAATAAGCAAGCATTGGAGACAGTTTTCAAGCCTGTGACTAAACCTCTCAACTTAATTGCAAACTCAAATAATCATTCTCTCCTTCCTACTGTAGACGACGAAGAAACTAAAACACCATTCGTAAAAAGCATTATTCAAAAAAATGTTACCCCTAAAATTAACACTGCAAAAGTCATCGATCCAGACGAATCTCAATCTGACATCGAAAGTGAATCTTCATATCAATCAATAGAAGAAAGCAAACCAGATCACGATACATCATCCTGGTCAGTATCATCAGAAGCATTAGAAGATATTCCATTTGGCGTCAGAATAGAAAACGGAAAATTAATGTTAGGTTCAGCTTGCGTAACAATTGGTGATGATTATATCACAGTAGCTGGACGCAAATATCATAGTACACCTGGTATAAAACAGTTGCTGCTAAAAAAAGACGTTGATTTAAGTTTAGTCACAGACAATGATATGCAAAATTATAAATCAATGTTACTTGACACCAATGCACATCGACGGGACTGTGATCCAAGTAAACCAATAAAGAGTAATAAAGGACAAAAATATTTACAAATTGTAAAACCCCTATTTAAACTTCAAACACAACACAAAGGAAAAGGTCTACCTTTAATGAAAACATGGAAAACAAACATAGATTATGTGTATTGGGACGATCCAAATGAATTGGTGGAGAGGTTGAAATTATTAATTGCGTCTCGAGATGCTGGCAATACTGGATTAGACAATGAAATTATATCAATTATTGAAGAATTGCGTGAAAGTAAAATTATAAATAATTGAATAAATGTTTGCTAATGATGGATGTTTTTCATTACACTACTGACCTTCGAATAAAGTACACTTTCAACATGAACGTGGATAAATTCGGGCACTATATTCATAAAAGAATGCGTCTGTCTGAACTATTTGACGTTTATGGTAACGCTTTAACAAAAACAGAAAACGGAGAGTTTGATTTAAAATCGTCAAGACTTAGAGGAATTAAATTACCCATAGAAGCAGACGATGCTGTGAATAAGGATTATGTTGATAATTTTCAGGATAATTTGATAAAAGAATTACATAAACTGAATGAGACATTGCGTTCACAAACCATGACACATATTCAAAATTTTGTTGAAGCTACTATAAAAACAAAGATATCAGACGTTTTGGCTCATTTGGAAGATAAGTTTTATACCAAATCAGAAATTGATAAATTACTTAAGAAATCTTCGTAATGATGAAACAACAAATAGTTAACGAAATACACAAACAAGCACGAAGAAATTTTCTTCGAAGACCTGTTATTCTAAAGGGAATAGATGACTTATGGCAAGCCGATCTGATAGACATGCAAAATTTAACAAAGTTTAATAAAGGTTTCAAGTACATTTTAATTGTGATTGACTGCTTTTCTAAATATGCTTGGGCGGTGCCAATCAAATCAAAAAATAAAATTTGTGTTACCAATGCATTCAAATCTATATTATACAATAGTCATCGAAAACCGATTAATTTGCAAACTGATCTAGGGACAGAATTTTATAATAACATATTTCGGAATCTCATGAAGACAAACAATATAAACCATTATTCAACGTTTTCTACCAAAAAAGCTTCGATTGTCGAACGATTAATTAAAACTATCAAAAATAAATTATATAAATATTTTAGTTTAAATGGAAGTTATCGGTGGTTAGGATTACTAGAAGTTGTCATAAAAACATACAATAATACGAAACATCGTACTATCAATTGTAAACCAATCGATGTAGATAAATCTAACGAACCTTTAATTAAACAAAATATAAAAAAATCCCATAAATATATATCACGAAGGAGTGGACCAAAGTTTAAAGTCGGTGACTATGTTCGAATAAGTAAATACAAACAGCATTTTGAGAAAGGGTATACTCCTAATTGGTCAACTGAATTATTTACGATAAAAAATATTAATAACACAGTTCCAGTTACGTATCACCTACAAGATCAACGTAAGCAAACTATATTGGGAACATTTTACGAACACGAGTTGCAAAAGACTAAATATCCTGATGTTTATTTGATTGAAAAAGTTATAAAAAAGAAAGGAAATAAGCTGTTTGTGAAATGGTTAGGTTTAAGCAATGATGAAAATAGTTGGATTGAGAAAACTGCAATTCAAGGCTAAAATTGTTATTAAATAAGAAGTTTAGTCATATTTGTTTCATTGCAACTTTGACGATGCAAGGAGGTGGGCTAGTTAATAGTATCATTAATAATTTACCGTTTGAACTTCATTTGCCTGGTTACAATTACTGTGGACCTGGAACAAAACTTCAGAAACGTTTACTACGGGGTGATCGAGGGGTGAATAAGCTAGACGACGCTTGTATGCAACACGACATAGCATATGCAAAACATACAGACCTACCTAATCGTCATAAAGCTGATTTACAACTTCTAAATATGGCAAAACAACGCCTTAAGTCAAAAGATGCTTGCAAAGGCGAAAAACTAAGTTCATGGTTAGTGAGTAAAGTTATGAAAGCCAAACTTAAAACCGGTGCTGGCGTCAAAACGTTTAAAAATTTTGTATCTAAAATAAGATCAAAAATCAAGAAATTTAAACACAACGATAGTAAATCTTTAATCGACGCTGCTTATTCAGCAGCTAAGAAAGTATTTCCAAATAAAAAGAAAATTCGAATACCACGTGTAATACCCATACCAAAAACTGGAGGCATTCTACCTTTGATTCCAATTTTTGCTGGTTTATCGGCATTAGGGACCTTAGCTGGAGGTGCAGCTGGCATTGCGAAAACCATTAATGATTACAAATCCGCTCAGAAAAATTTGCAAGAAACACAACGACATAACAAAGCTATGGAGGGTGTAGTATTAGGCAAGGGTCTATACATTAAACCGCACAGAAATGGTCACGGATTATTTATAAAACCCTCAAAAAACTGAAATGTAAGCTACCTAATCGTCCTCTAAGTAATATAGATATAATAGAGTACGCATGTGACATCCCTCACTTCAGAGGAGTTTTTATGCGAGATCAATTACCAAGAACACCAAAGGAGATCGAATGTGGTATTGTTAATTTGGACGAGTCTAAGAACAAGGGGACGCATTGGGTGGCTTATGTTAAAATATATGACTATTGTGAATATTTTGATAGTTTTGGCGATCTGAAACCGCCTAAAGAAATAATTCGTTATTTTAAGAATTGTAATGTTTGTTATAACTACACAAGATATCAGTCATTTAATACAGTTAATTGTGGTCATTTATGCTTAAAATATCTATGGCAATTTTGGAATAAAAATGTATAAAATATGTATCATTCTTTTATTTTCACCATTTGCAACATGTCACTCACTTTGTCGATAACAGGAAATTCATCAAGTTTATCCACGTACTATCCAAACACTCTGCAATTAGATGGAGAGTATGAATGTGCTTTATTGCATATCTCAACATTTAATTCCATTCCGAATATTGATAAAACTAATAATAAGTTATTCTATGGATCTAATGACGTTATTGAAATCCCTGAAGGGACCTATGAATTACAAGATATCAATGATTATTTAAAATCTGAAATAAAGGATGCGTCAATCAATCTACAGTGTAATAACAACACATTGAAAGCAACTTTGTACTGTACAAAAGATATTAATTTTTCTAAGGAAAATACCTTTAGAAACTTGTTAGGGTTTAAAAAACAAATATTGAAAGCAAATAAATGGCATGTGTCACAGTTTCCAGTAAACATTTTACCAACAACCGTGATCAGGGTTGAATGTGATATCGTAAGCGGCTCATACATAAACGGCGAATCAAGTCATATTATTCATGAATTTGCACTAAACGTACCACCTGGATATAGGATTATAGAAATACCTAAAAACGCAATTTACTTCCCCATTAACCAGAGCAACATAAGCTGCATTAATATTAGACTTTTAGATATAAATAATCATTTAATCAATTTACGTGGTGAAGAGGTACAGTTGTATTTACATCTTAGAAGAAGAAATGATTGACTATAATAAATATACGCATCAACCAACTACACGTATCAGTTTGAATCAAGAAATCAATCATACAAGAGCTCGTAATAAAAAGAAAATAAAATTAACGAAAAGCAATACGGCATTCTTAAAAGCGATCGGCTTATTAAAATGAATATTTTAGACGTTTTATCGACTCCATCTTACGACAATAGTGTAGAAGGAATTGAATATCATTCTTACAAACCCTACGTAACTAGTTTTAATAGAAATGATGAAATCCGCATACCAATCAATCAACAGGATCTGTATGTACTACCATCAGCAAGCACCTTGTATTTGGAAGGGAATGTTATCGTTAGAAAACGAGATTCTAAGGATCCTGTCACCAGTGTTCAATTTACAAATAACGCTTTATTGTACTTATTTCAAGATATACGGTATGAGCTAAACGGAGTGGAGATTGATAAAATAAAGAATGCTGGCGTTACGACCACCATGAAATCTTTAATATCAATGAACGAAAGTGAATCTAAGATAGCTTATTCTTGGGGGTGGAATATTGATGGTATAAAAAATGGAGGTAAATTTTCTGCTTCTATACCACTTTGTAACATAATGGGCTTTGCAGAAGATTTTAAAAAAGTTGTGATAAATAGTAGACACGAACTAATATTATTAAGAAGTAACACAAACTTGAATGCTGTGAAACTCAATACCGGTGAAATTGTAGAAGACGTTCAAATAAATAAAATTATTTGGCGTGTACCACATATCAAAATATCTGACAAAGAAAAGCTTAATTTTTTGAAACTGTTAGAACGAGATAAACCGCTTCAAATGATATTTAGAAATTGGGATCTGTATGAATATCCAGCTTTACCTAAAACTACAAAACATACTTGGGCAATTAAAACTTCGTCACAAATAGAAAAACCAAGATATATTATTATTGGTCTACAAACAAATAGAAAAAATAATGCAAGTTCTGACATGTCTCAGTTCGATCACTGTCTTCTTCGCAGCGTTAGAGTCTATCTCAATTCAACATACTTCCCTTATGAGAACCTAAACGTTAACTTCGCAAACAACAACATTGCCTTATTATACGAACAATATGTTAGATTTCAACAGTCATATTATGGTCGTCGTCCAGAGCCCTTGTTGAGTGAGAAACAATTTAAAAATTTAGCGCCGTTATTTGTTATCGACTGCTCTAGGCAAGTAGATAATTTGAAGACAGGTCCGGTTGTGGACGTTAGAGTGGAAATTGAAAGTGATTCTGATATACCAGATCAAACCGCCGCGTACTGTCTTATATTAAACGACTGCATAATTGAATATAAGCCACTGAGTAATACTGTAAAAAAATTATCATGAATCAGGATACCATCATAGTGGATATTCAAGGATTTAAAGATCACTACAATAATTTTATAGTAAAAGAATTAGCATTCGCAACACGTGATTATACACAGTTATTCTTAATAAAACCCCCATATTTATTCAAATATTTAACAACTGATGAAAAAAGACAAGTAAAGTGGTTGGAAAGCAATAGAGGTATTCATTGGAACGAAGGACACATTGATTATAGAGAATTTCATCGTATAATCGTTCCCTATCTAGAAAACAAAAATATCTTAGTGAAAGGTTTGGAAAAGGTTAAGTGGATAAAAAACATTTGCGAAAATTGTAAAGTGTCAGATCTTGGTGAAGACCAGTGTCCTAACATGTTTGAATTGCATAAGAAATTCTGTGATAACAATTTAAATTGTAATGTACACACAAATCATTGTGCTTTAAAAAATGTGTTATGTATAAAAAAACATTTGGGGTGGCACTAAAGTGATATGTTTTGGTTTTATAAATAAAAATAATTTCTTCAGTAAAAATGCATTTTTATTTTTTAAACATCTTATACATCTAAGAAATAGAAGAACGCAGGTGAATCAATATAAAATAATAACTTACAATAACAGTAGTATCTTTATTAAAAATCATTGTCTATTAAAGATTTCGATATTTTCTTAACTAACGATTCTGTATCGTCCATAACACTATCCATAGCATCCTTAACAATGTACTGCGCACTTATCACAACGTTCTCACTTTCACTATCGCTGCCGTTTGTTTGAGAATTGTTGTTGCAGAGATCAATAACAGAAATTTTTATTAACCTAATGCCTCGTCGTTGTAATCGGCTCATAACAAAAGATTGTGTAGCGTTATGTTTTTTCAAAGTGTCTCGGCGACGTTGCTTGGACTTTTTCTCTTTCGATAGTTTGCATTGCTCGGGTTCACAGTGATAGAGCTCGGAAAATCCTTCGTAAGGATCCTGAGCATACTGGCTAAACACAATCTCTGAATCAGATACCTGAAACAAACATTATCCATTTTCAAATCTGATGTACACACACTAATATTATATCACATTCAAATAGGTACTTTACTTACCGTGGACATAATTATTATAATAACACAAGTACTAGGTATAATAATGTAAAAACAACTTCTCAATTCTATTAATATTCCGCAAATAATAAAAAATAAACTAACTATCAACTTTATATATTCAAATCAATCTAAAATTGTTAAGTTAGCATTCAATCAAGGCTATAAATTAGTTGTTTGAAAATCACTCTTTCGGATATAATTTTATAGTTCAATATATTAAAAGAATTTAGTATAAATTATAAACTGCAAGTTTGCATAAATATATCATACCTTCCCATATAGTGCGATGAACTGTAACATGTCATAACATGTTGCGTGTATCAATAATACATACCATTCTGGAGCATTATTATTATTACGTTATAACCTACAAATTATTACCATGAATTGTGAAAGCTAATTTATGTATTGAGAATAAAATACAATATAAATATCAAGGAAATCCTTCTAAAGCCATAGGTAGAAGCCACCTTCGGTAAAAAAAGAACTACATATATTAATAGTTTAAATAGATCAATAAAACAAAATTTATATTTAACAAAGGTTGTTTATTTATAAGTATACAATATTACATAAAAACTTACTAATTACTTCTATAATTTACAATCTTATTTATGTACATTTAAGTTGTAATGAAACTTGGACACTGACTGAATACAAATTATAGGTTACTTATACTCGTAGTTATTGCAAAATCAATTACAGAAATGTTTATTAACTTTATTATTCTTCATATACTTACCTAAGTACATATTTTACTAAGAACATTTACATAATCTCTACATAATATTACAATAATAAAAAAGAGATGATATTTACATGCTCACTAAAACCAATTGCGAATATCAATATTTAGAGGTAATCTAATGACCTTTTAAAATTGAAGAATGCCCCCACGCTCGGGTTGCAACATTGCAATTTGATATAGCACGTTTATCATCATTACTTGATAGTGCTATTTTATTCACACTTTGTGTAAATATTTCATGCTTAATTGATTTGAATAAGATATTTTTTCGATGGATAACATCTCTATTAAATAATACATTCTGGTAATCATCGATAGTTAAATCACGTACCACGCAGGATTTAATTCCTTTTGCTTTTTTAATTACATTATTCAGAGTTTTTAATGAATATAACTTAGACCGCAAGCCAACAAATTCAGTAATAAGTTTACCTCCCATTTCATCCTTGAACAATCCTGGCACTTTTTTATTAATCTGAGGTATCATGAATTCATTTTGTACGGTATAGTTGCTAGTATCAAAGTACTCTAAAAAATTACATTTTAAGTCTTTGTAGAAATCTTCTGTGTATATTGAATAAACAAAAGAATCCGTATCGGTGTAGCATAATCGTACTCTGTCGCCATAAAAAGGTTTAACTATATTATAATGAAAATGATACATATGTGATTTGGATAGCTCTAAAACAGTAAAGCCTATATAAATTGGTTTATCCAAAATGAAATGATCGGGGTTCATTTGTATTGCAACTAAGTTTTCCGATAAAACTGATGCACTATGAAAATAAGGATTGCTTACGAGTTTTTCAGCGCAGGTAGTTTTTTTTGTTTTATTTTTTGAGCTATTCCAAGAGTTAATTAAATGAACACTCACTCTTTTTTCGGTATTTTCTAATGTTTTCCCAAAAACGCTGTTGTTTAATAATTTGAAAAAATCCTGTTCAAATACACTTTTTGCGTTTTGTCGTAGTTGCGTATTTAGTTCAATATATTCCTTCAAATAAGCACTTTGTCGAAACGTAATGGCTCTGTGTATTTTACGTAATATTAATCCATGTTCAATACATTTCTTTAAATGAACATAATGAATCACATAGTTATACTTATTGTAAAGATTTGAAATAAGTTTTTCTGTTTTGCCCCCTGGCGGTATGCATTTTTCAGCACAAAAAGGTAAATCGTTGTGTAATATATGTAAGGTTTCAGGGTACAAAATATCTACTTCTAGTATAAAACCCCATTCTGCGTTGTCGCTAACATTTACTATATCTAACTGATCTATTTCGTTTTGATTTAAAAATCGAAAACCTGAGTGAGGTAAATATTGACCCATACTATAGCCGTAAAGATTGTTACAGTCCAAATAACTTATGAAACAGGAAGGTTTTGTTGCATCACACGAAGGCATATATTTATTATTAGCTTTTGCATAGCGATGAGAACACATACATAAACCTCCTCTAATACCGCTTTGTATCATTCGTACCATAGACAAGTCTGTTATGAGTTCTAATTTAACTCCTGTTTTTAAAAGCATTGCATCAAATGATAAACTAGGTGCAGTAATATAAAACGCAGGGTCGAGTTTATAATGCAACTTACAAGTTTTTCGAAAATTTTCAAATATGTCGGTAAGTAAAAGTACGTCAGTCTTTAAATACAAGTCAGTATATTCACCCAATGTCTTTATGTTGAATTTGTGCCATACCAATTTAGCGTGGTCATAGTCTTCCTGTGAAATATGTTCATTGCTTATCGAATTGAAAAATAAATGTTTCGATGGTAATGATTTTTCTTCATAACATTTCCAATTGCTTACATAATCGTAGGGATAAATACCTTTTCGTGTAAGTAGTAGAAACTGATGATTATCAGGGAAATGATACCGCAAATTAATAAAATCCTCAGTTTGCATAGTTTTCGACAGTTTATCTAAGCTAGTGCCTAAGAAATGAAATGAATCTAAAAATCTAATCTGTACATAGTCGTTATCGTTGACATGCATAAATTTTGAAAATGAAATATATTTTTCTTTGCTTTTAGGTATGATATTTAATTTACCAGGCGTTTCACCTAATTTTTTAATAAACAAGTGACAGTCGTATCCTGACAAATTATGAAAAAATATGGGTATGAACATGGGTATCTTATATTGTAAATTACAATGTCGATGGGCTGCACCACGATATCGACCAGTAATATGACAATGATCTCTGACTTTATTATTCCATAACAGATTTTCACATATGTGGCATTTCCTAGCTTTTTTAAAATCAATAGCGTCTTTTTCTGAAAATATAATCGAGACATTTTGGGTCAATATATTGTAAATTCTCTTAATGTCTTCAGTAAGAAAATCTATAAATTTGGAAACACAATCAATTCCACGATACGTTTTAAATTCATTGAAATTGTCATTGCACGATGAAACAATATTATACGCAAAGGCTGAAGGAATGTGTCGTTGTAAGCGAAACGTATTTGTGGTATCAGATTCATGGTTGGAAATTGGTTCAAGTAATGTTTCGAAATCGGCATAGATAGTGAATGGAACGTCTTGTTTTCTATTATAATTTTTAAATTGTAAATATGAACCTTTTTCAGGCAGAATAGTAGCAACCCCTCCACACAAATGACTATCAAATTGATCTTCACTAGGAAAAAACACTAAACAGGTTTCGCAAAAATATAGTTTGCCGTGATGCTTAGTTATTTGACTTTTAACGAGACGAGGTAGATCTTTAATGAGGCAATAATGAGATGAATTACCATTTTCTAAAAACAGTAGGTGAATTATTTTGGATTTATGATAGATTTTATCGGGTTTATATAGAGGACCTGTTATAGTCTTACTACCTCTTAACCCGTAAATATAAATATTCAAAAAAGGATTGTTTCTTTCAAAAATATTTATATCTGAAAAAGTGATTGGAAATGAAATATCATTTAAGTTCAAGACATCACGAAAATGAGGATATGACGTGACTCTCTCAGGATGCCGAGTACTTGGATATAAAGCAGCAACTACACACCACAAAAAACAATACCTGTCATCGTTTTGAATATTCAAACACGCTTTCTTACTCTTTATAAATTTCGGTAAATCTATAAATCGTGATCCACTAAGAGGTTGATATTTGTTAATATTAATTTCTAAATGTGAATTATTTAAAAACGTCCATCCACTATCTCTTTCTTGAAACTCTTCAATTTTTTTTAATAATATTGTTATAACTTTTTCATAGGTGGACTTGAAACTGTAATTTAAATGAATGATAAAATTTTTTGTCGCAAAAGATTTCAACTCTTGTAGATCATTCTTCAGCATTAAAAAGACTCCGAAATATTCAAAATTTATTTTAACAGATAAATGTTTTTGAAGCGAGCTATCTATTAAAGATTTAACTTGATCATGAATATTTTTTAAGAAACATTCTGGGTAAATATTTGCTTCGGGTTTAGATGTAGTAATCCGATAACTTGTAATACGTCCTTTGAAACAGGAATGTATAATTTCAACGTTGTCATTGATACGAATAGTACTATTATTTTTATGTCTGTTACTTCGCAAATGACTAATCCAACAGCGTGAATTCACATCAATGTTGCAAACCGAACAGAATGGCATTTTTAGAATCACAATATCTAACAATAAAATTATTATTCAGAAATATTGAGTTAACTGCTAAGTATTTATTACCAAGTAAGACTTTATTACCAGTTACTGCAGTAGGTCTTCAAAACTTCACATCGTCAATTGCATCTCTCAATCTCTGATCAAAGTGATGTGCTCTGGAATAAGATACGAACATAATTTAATAACACATACTAATAATACCTAATTTTAATACACTTTTAATTAGTTTGTTACGGTAATAAATCTTAAACAACAGATACAAATAATAATCACTAAGACACAGCTACAATTGATTTTGTAATAGAATAGATGTCAGAACATTAATATTATTTTAATGTGGAGATCGAACCCACAAATTAATACTTAGCCCACGAGCAGGGCGAGGAGATAATATTATAAGCCACTTTTTCATTCATCATACTTAGAATTAATTCTTTTAGGAACCGCGAAAGTACTCAATCAGATAAAAATAATGAAAACTATCATGGTAATATGAATTAACAACTAATTACATACCCAATATTCACAATATAATAATGTCGTCTTATGTCTCAAGTATTAGCATTCCCTCGTTAAGTAGGTATTTCTGTATCTGCAAATGTAGTCAACAAATAAAATATTTGCTTCAAACCAGCACCTCCGCTGCCTCACAGTTCATAATAAGTGATGGTCTGAAATAAAAAACACACTTATTATAATTATACTAATAACGACAACAAAATTTAATGAAATGAATATTACTATTTAATAGAATATAATATTTAACATAATAATTACCTTATAAAAATTTTGCGACCGATTTTACCATTATTATAAATACTTATAACTTGTACTCACAATCAGTGAACGAATTAAATTTAAATTAAAATACACATTTTGCGTGCAAATAGTACCAATACCTATTGTGTTTTGTCAAAACAAAAGTGTCGTGTTCCATCCGGTTGCAGTACCTAACGGTATTTTGCAAGATTTTTCATTTCAATCAGGGTTGACATCCAAATGCAAATAATTATGTATTATTATTACCCATTTACTTAAACAAAATGTTGTATTTATTTCTTAATTATTATATACAAAGTTTATCTACGTTAAAAATAGGTATAGATTATGTATTTAAGAGTGCTAATGGTCTGTTAATTTACCGGATTATACAATATTTTCTCGATATGTAATTACCTACACAACAATATAAAAGACTCAATGAAACGTAAATAACAAGTCCTTTTAATCATATATTTTGATTTTTACAATTTAAGTTGCGATGTTTTAAATTTATATCGTTTGTCAACCCTAACAAAAATATCATATTTTTCAACACAATACTTGTGATTATTGCACACCTATTTAAAAGTGTTATTCAGCAATACGAATTTTTATTATTACGCTGCTAATTTGGTTATGGATGTCACTTCCACATATTTTAGTGTAAAAATGGGATCATCAGTCCATACATAGTACGTAGCATGTATGATAATTATTTTGGTAGCCCTAAGTCTTTGTGTTGCGTTAGCAAATAATGATTCTAGAAAATTCTTAGTTATAATTTTTTTACAAATGTAATACGTACAAATAAGAAATGTCTCAATTGTGTATTATTTTGATTAAACACACTTACATTTCATTTAACAAATTTACATGTCTTTTCTGACTTATAAGCTAACGTTTTCGGAGCTCGGTACATCAAATTCGAGCCTCGGCTAGGAACAAAGTACTCCTACAACGACTACAGTGCGACCAGCGCCGAGTGCCTCCACTCTGCAGTTCAGTCCATAGAACAGTGGTTGTACTGGTAATTATACTTCAAGTGGCTGCCATTTAAAATGTAAGTCTTTATCATTTTTATTAATTTTCATATTTTACTCCAACCAATTTATATTTCAGATACAACATGTAGCCAAATACTTTGACATTTTTTTCACTAACTTTATTTACTCATAATTATTATAATCGTCAATAGATTAATTACAAGTGCGAGTAAATAGTTTTATTATTACTAGTTCAGTCCAAGTAGATAAACATTAACTTAACATTTTATCCTTTTTCAGCATAATAATATTTCAAGTAATAATAATTAATTAAAATTTAACAATTTACAGGTCGGACTCTGAGTGCGATCAACGCAGCAACTCTACAGATGTTGAACACGGTGCCGAGCTCCGGCGAAAACATTCTACTCCTACAAGCAAGCGTAAATCTACGAAGAAATCGACTGCCATTATAAGGTAATCATACTAAATTTACATCTACTCGTTATATTTAAATTATAATATTTCAAATTATGTACTTACGTTCGATATATTTATGTGGCGTTGCGGTCAGTGGTTGATTTTTTATTATACATTCATTTTCGTGTCAGTGTTCGCATAATAATATGTAATCCATAGTAACACTACACTTTTATAACTTAATAATTTTTTACCAACTACTAAGAATTTATGTTGTCTATATAAAAATGTAAAGTTACAGGAGATAAAAAATACATTTTTACTGTTCAATGATACTCATACGGTTACTGAAATAGTTTATGATATATAAATATGGGAGATATTTTTTTATTTATTTTCAAATAACCAGTGCCTATGCGCTATTACTACAAATGTCGATCAAGTTTATGTTTATTCTTGTTCAGGATTTATTTTAATATCTAATCTTATGATTGCACAGAAAAAAATTCTTTCTTTCGCCTTCGGTAAACTTGACTTTTGAGGTAGATTAAATTGATTCTTAATATTATTTAATTGTTACTCTCACTTACAAGTAACAACAATGTATTTACATGACCATCACTACAATTTTTGTATTAATTTACATACTGCAATGAGCCTGTATGTATTCATTGTGTTATTTTTCGCAATGATTTTGAAAACCGACACCATGTAATATCAGTAAGTTATTGTATACTTATACGGATTATTTGTGTTTGTTACAGAAAAAAGGGGAAGACTGTGGACATATTCAATCTTAGTCGTGATGGCGGCAAATCCAAAGATCCTCCATCGCGCGTGCTGTCCACGTACTTCGTCAACAGGGTTGCAAACGGCAACGAACGTCGGGCGATTAACACAACGGGGGACTACCTTATTGATTTAAAAGTATATCAAACCAACGATGCGCGCAATACTGATGCACAAGAGCTCTGGAAGAAAGCGCTAGTACGAATAAAATTCCAGACACAAGACGATACACCGCAATGGCGAAAACTTCAATCTTTGGTGCACTCGGTGGATGAACTGTGTGAGGACCATCCTACATTTATATCAAATGAAATCTGTAATTAACGTTAATGTTATAACTATGAATAAATAATTTTTACATATTGTTTTGTTTCCTTTCTCAGCTGAACCCGCGTTATTTACAACAACAAACAGTTATTTTCTAATTATGAAATTTTAATGAAGCATTCTGTCCCACGTTACCAGAAATCTTATTGGGCATTCTGCCCCACGACGCGAAGGCGGATGCCTGAGCGAACAAGTGGGGCAGAATGCCCAATACTATACTACTCACACCAGTCGCTAAAGTCATAACAGTAGAAGATCCCGATCTAGGCGGCGGACCAATCATTCTTTTTCCAGGCGAGATATATTTTAAACAATAAAATATAATTACAATGAACTATTTTCTTGTGTCAAAACAATTCGGAAGCAAAGGAGTAACAAATGTAACGTATTGCATTAAAAAACTGAAGTGGAGGTGGGCAGGCCACATGATGAGAAAAAAAAGGATAAATGGGCCAAGGACGTAACTGAGTGGTGCCCAAGACAGTACAAAAGAAAGAAAGGTAGACAGTGTCGTAGGTGGGAAGACGACATAAAAAGAATAGCAGGCACCACATGGACGAGAAAAACAAAAGATAGCGCTCTATCGAAAGCTTTAGGGGAGGCCTATGCTGGGAAGCAAGACAGTCTTCGCGAAACCGGTGTCAAATAAAGAAAAAAAAATGATACATACCATGTAAGATTGTTAAATAATAATAATAATTATTATTTTATTGTGTCAGTTTAGGATCAATCGAAAGTAATACTAAAAGTAAAAAAGCACTTGTGATTATGATATTATAGGATTTGCAGCCATCGAGTAATGTAAGCTCTCACACCGCATTATTAACAAGTGATACTAAAAGGTTTCTTTTTTATAGTACCGGTTTTATTTTTTATATTACCGGTTTCATTTTATTACTTAGCTCCGACTCAGTTTATTTTACAAGTATCTGCGCTTCAAAGTATACTGTAGTCTGTGTTATGTGTTTCTGCAAGCTGTACGTGCTCCACAGACTTCTTCAGTTTTATCGTGATAATGGCGGGGCGACAAGCCACCTGCGCTGAGAGCCATGGGTTTTATTACCGACAGTTTAAAAGGAATTCTCTACAAAACAGTTATTATAACGTTAATGGGTTAGGAAGAATGCAGTGCTATTTATTTATTTCAATCCGTTTAATTAAGGACCTGAAAAAAGACGGATGTAACATCTAATCGACAGTGAAGCATAGCAATGGCCAAACGCTTACCATGTGTGCGTAATTTTTGATTCGCGATTGAAGCAGTGAAGTGTCAATGTGTGGGTGTGTGTACTTGTACGAATAGAGAGTTGATATTACTATGGGTGCTTTACTGAATTTGTTCTTGGGATTACGTCTGTCTTTTTTTATGTCCGTGCCGTGAAAATTTGTGAGGTTGTTTCCTATTCTTTCACGCAAATACTCTGAACGGATTTTCATGAAATATAGCACATAGGTAGAAAATGAACTGGAATAAGATACATCGTACTTATTACCCCGTAAAACGCAAGTCGTGAGCACAGCGCTAGCTCTTACTAAAGGTCGATTCGACCACATTTGTAAGGGTTATCTTGCGAATAATGGCGTACCTGATTGTTGTTACTTGATTGTTGTAAGAACGATTGACATCTTTATAATTTCGCTTTATGAAATGTACCTACATAAATTATTAATTTTCTTTTAGTACATTTTGTAATTTATAATATCGTTCTGACTAAGTAATATTAGTGCTCCGTGATTATGTTATTACGTGAAATCAACTAAATTAAACTGAAAATAAATTGATTTACCCTTTTATTTATTTATTAACTAGCTAAGTTTTTACTACAAATCAATCCTTAGTTCCAATAACTAATGGAAAAGTTGTCAGCATGCCAAAACCAATGCTGAACTGAAATATTACCGTTCGCCGTACGACTTTACCGAGTTTCTTCAAAGGCAAAATTTGTCGAGTTCTATTTTATTAAAACACCCGGGTAAGTAGGTTATTGAATGTGAATTTGTTTCATCAAGTTTAATATCGAAGCGGCTCTGTTTTATTAATTTTGAGGTAAACTAATAAAGCATTTAATTAGGTTATTAATAAAAGCGTAACCGAATCTGTAAATTGAGTATCTCTTGCGGTATCGGTACGCGTACATACGGTCGTCTGCATGATTCACAAATAGTATGGCAACGCCATCTATTGTTCCATATTGTATTAAAATTATTGATGTTGCCCCTTAAAATTGCTTATTAATGGGTTTAAGCGAAATGAAAGAAAAACCTATTTTTTCTTGACTTGGTACATAAGTTCCTTTTAAAATAAACATATCGAAGGCCTTCAAGCCGGGTAACAAAATTAACAACTTGAGACGCCCATTAATTCTCCCACAAATTTTCGCTGGAATAACGTGTTGGAATTCATTCCAGTCCTCCTTAATTACGATGAAAGACTCTTGTCCTCTAGTTATACCGTTAATAAACTTCTAAGCTCCCCGACCTGACCCTGAACTATTTTATAAGTGTTTTGGTCAAGTTCCGGGGAGTTAATAATGCGGGAATCCCGCTTTCATTCGATCGACAAGGCATTGGTCATGCGTGTAATCTTACGGATGTTCTTTTTTTAAGTAAATAGCCGGCAAACGAGCTAAAGATCTACTTGATGGTAAGTGGCTTTCGTCGCCCGTGGACATTAGCAACACCAAAGGCATCACTGATGCGTTGCCGGCCAAGAAAGAGAGAAGAAAAAGAAAGAAAGACCTGACTCTCAAGTCCCCAGTCGGAACACGATGAGTCGTTTGGCGGCTGACTCATGCTCAAGGGTGGTAGCTATTCAAGGCGAACCCCATGGAGAAAAATTAAAAGTAATAATGGTATTAATTAACAATTAAAATCGATGTTACCAATATAATCCCTCTAGGGGCCCTACCACTAGTGGGCCGGATTTAGTCGCCTCTTACGATACCCATCCAGCGTGGGATTGGAGTTAGTATTCTAAGCCGCCCCAATACGGCTAAGTATTTGTAGGAAACGTTGACCTACCATACATGACCTATTTACAAAAAATATTGTATTATGCTATCCAGACCTTACTTTTTATTACAAACAAAATAAAATCATAGAAAAAGTACATTTTTATGAAATGTCGTCACTGGCATATTAATTTTACGAGTGTTGCTTTACATATGCATTTTTAATTTATTGAAGTTTCAACATGTTAAAGTTTACATCCACCTTACCTAAAAATTTGGGCTGACTCGATTTCCGAGAGCTAGATTATATTACTCGTCGTTTTATTTCAGAGTTATTAGTTCTATATGAACGTATAATTTCCATGAAACAATCATTGATGTAGCCCTGCTTGATTCGAAAAATAACATTACTTAATTAAATTCGGTGGAAAACTGCTTTTCAATACACATAACGTGTGGCCTTCTGATAAATTAACTTTAGGGCGGATACCAAGCTATTTGAATTTGTTTTTATGCTTTAATATTCAATACCTAAATGTGTCTTTCACGTCACTAGCGCGCTGACGATGAAGAGCGTAAGAACAGCCAATTGACCGTTCTGCTCGTAGTCGCTCTCTCAATACAAGACGATACGCACGCTATTGTTGTTGTCAGAAGTGCTTGACATTTGACATACAGCGTTAAAATGCCTTCGTGTATTATACCGATGTGATTGGTGTAGTGAAACAAAAGATAAACATATGTGTGTTGAAGCTCTTTTCGGAACAGATTTTTTGGTTGATTTGTAAGGGCATAACGTATCTATGTTTTTAAATACCATTGGCTGTAGGTACTCAACCAGTATCGAGTTAGTGGAGGTCCTTGGTGTGGTGAATTCTTGGTGGTCATTTACCATTAAGTCCATTCTCTGTGCACCAAAGACAGCGACTTCTTGACTGTCTAACGTAAAACAAGAGATAAAATGTAGCCTTTTTTAAATAAATAACTTTTCTTCTACCAGAAATATTTTAGACAGATATATATTTCACTGAACTTATTCTTCAATTTTTTTTTAATAATGGGTATCCTCTGAGAAACAAATCTTGATCACCTGATTAATTATAATTAAGTAATTCAAGTAAAATCTGCTAATCAATTGTTGTTTCTGATGTCCAAGGACGACGATAACCGTTTACCATCAGCGGACCATATTAACATCCAAAGAATATTTGATAAAATTAAGTACCTCAAACTTTTTTGAGATATAATAATATGTTATTAACAGAATATCTATCTAATCCATAGATTATTACATCCTATGTTATCTCTAACAAATATAATTTACTAAAACCAGCAAACTTAACAGGCCACGATAAGACTGGTTAGCCAGTTTAAAAATACGGACTGTATTCTTGATAATTCAGTGGAACAAAACAATGATAAGAGACACAAATTAATGACATCTCCTGAACTCACCTAAGCTCCAACCCACTTTTGTACCACCCCTGGGGATTCTTGGACCCGGTAATGTTTATGACTGCCATCGTTCCAACCCTTTCTGCGTCTTTAATAAAACTAGGGATGTGCCATGATATTATATTTATATTTTTATCGTTATTTCGTCATTAAACTACATTTCGTTTTCAAATAAAGGCTTATCGATTCAGTTGCATGAATGGTGTGAAAGACTAAACTTGAATGGGTTGGCACAAATTATACACGTAACCAAAACAAAATTTTGTAATATTGAGCATTTGTAAGTCACAAAACACAATCATAAATATCTGTTACGTTTAGAGTGTTTAATATATATGATGATATAAGGTAAAAGAGTATTTGCCTAGAGTTTCATAGATACATCTGAACGAGAATAAGAAAATTATGTTAATCGTTAAAATCAAACCATTGGTCAGTAAATAAGTACCGGAAAGTCTACTTCTTCTTCTTTCTCTTTATTTTTAAATCCATTGTCCAGTGCCATCCAACTCTGAGCAATGTTCAATAATGTCAAATCTTCATTTCATAAACAATTACATAATTTACTAGAATAATAACTATACATTTTACAACTTAAATAACCTTCGACATTTTATTTATACTATACAAAGCTTATGGAGGCCATACATGATCAAGTGTACTTGTCAAGTCTGCAGTTTGACTTGACGCGGCATCCAGTAAACTTGATATCCGGCTATATAGCTATCTGGCCATATAGCTATCTCATGCACACTGGATGCCGCGTAAAGTCAAACTGCAGACTTGATAAGTACACTTAATCGCGTATGACCTCCATTAGAATCATCTCGACCACAACACATTCCATCAAAATTGGTCCATTCATTTAAGAGCTACGATGCCAAGGACAGACATACAGACGTGAAACTTATAAAACCCTTCTTTTTGCGTCGAGGATTAAAAATAATTGAGCGAAATACTAAAAACGCATTACAATAAAATTATCGATCAGTATTTTTGCGTTCCCGTCTCTACTGAAAATGTCGCCCATTTTTTCGCTCACGAACACTGCACGTTCAAAGGTCTTTACGGCCAATAATGTAAATGTTTTGAGTTGCCATAGGACATAACGTCCATTACCTCTATCTCCGTAGAGGTAAAGAGAGGTAAAAAGCTTCTACGTTTCACGGAACTTGAGATTTGTCCTTTTTAGTTGTAACTAGAACACCACTGACATAACCTTTGTAGTGTTTAATACTTTGTTCCTTGTAAATATCTATGCGCATGATGAAAATAAGTTTTATTTATTTAAACTTAAATATTTTATTTAAGTAATTTGCAAATATGCGATTTATACCTGTTTGGTCGCAATTTTTATTGTTTGTAATGGTTTCTAGGTATAGCTTAAGCACGTACCTACTTATAATAAAAAACCCTAAGTAAATGAAGATAATTTTAAGTGTCTTTTTGGAATTTATTTAATTAGACGTAATCTAGCGAACCTTTCATCCTGGAAAATGAATCTATTCAAATGAAATGGGCATGACGAAATATACTTTAGGTTTGTTCAGTTATGAGGAGAACTCTGTGCACCGTAGTGAGCCGTTAATGTGTTGAAGTTACATTATATTATCTTATATCATGTGCTTTATACTTGACTGTCTTAATCCGTGTTTTTTCTGCAATATCCATCATAGACTTCGGTGTTACTGACGTCCTGGGTAATTGTGACTATATGTAGCCATCCGGTGGCACGTCAACTTTTTTGTCGGCTCAAAAGGGGACAGCTTGGTAAGTGAAGAACCAGGTCAGACATTAATAATAATAATAAACGCTAACACACTCATACCCCCGCAGTAGGTTTATACCTGTGTCGCGGGTGGCATGGACGACACATATAACATATCACAAATAACACCCATGACCCGAGTACAAATATTTATCTGTAACATAAATATCTGCCCCGGCCGTGAATCGAACCCGGGACCCCTCGCTTCGCAGGCAGGGTCGCTACCAACTAGGCTACAGGGTCGTCACATTCATAGATGTTTTAATATAGATGTTAAAATAAAATTTTATTCCCAACTTTAATATTCATAACGTGGGAATTGTACTTAGCTGTGCTCTTAGGAATCAGTGCTGAAATGTGAATATTATCATAAAAAATATAATAAAAACAATGGTCTGCATCATACAGATAGCACAGCTGCACTTAAGTCGTAATAACAGCGTGTTAAAACGCAGTTAGCGTTTCGTTATGATAAGAAAAACTGTTCGGCCCACGTTGCTCGTTCCACAAAAGTTAGTTCAAGTGGGAACAATAAACGTGCCGAGTGAAGTTTGCCGCGATTTAATTAGGAAACATAGAAAATACATAATTAGTTCGCGGAAAACTTCGGCGCTGAGATTAAAAAATAAAGCGAGCACAGGTCGGTTTGCGAGCATGTCTGGAATTAACAATGGAAGTTTTAAGGCTGAGTAACATGTTTTATGTATGTGCAGTGATTTTATGTTTGATACAGAAAATATTGGACTGTATTGTATTAGGCATAAGTCTGATTTTCGAACTAGATTATGTAGGTATAGTCTCTTACACACTTTTCTTCTTTTAGTCTTCAAAATTATACATACAAAATTATACATATTATTACAGGATAGACAGGACCACAATAAAATCTTCGAGACTTTCATACCGACTGATGAGATGAGATGACTTAACACTAGCAAGTATAATAATGTACTTATTATACTTATGCTGTATGACTTCTTAACTATCTTCAGCTAAGCCCTCTCAAACATCCAGAACAATTAATTAGTCGTTTCGAAAAAAGTGTTCCTACGTATCGAAGAGAATTCTAATTACTTACATCGTAGATGACAATACAAAGAAGCGATACGGAAGTTCTCGTGCGCAATAATTGAGCAATTTTACGGTTTTCTGAACTCGCCCATTGACTATGCTACAGTAATACGATACGATGCGATGTGAAAATGTAAGATAATATTGAGTTTTTTTGTGAATTTCATTGTTTCTGAAATTACAGAGTACTTACTGTAACATGTGTAAACTTCCTCTAAATTCGGACTAAATTTTGACCAGATTATTATCCTTTCGTTTTATTTAGAGTTACTCACAAGTAAGCCAACAAAGCAATAGCAATAAGCAGTGATAGCCTAGCGGCTAGAACGTTGGTCTCTCGAACGGAGGGGCCCGAGTTCAAATCCTGGCACGCACCTCTGATTTTCAAATATTATGTGCGTATTTATTAAAGTTAATTATCACTTGCTTCGGTGAAGGAAAACATCGTGTGAAAACCTGCACACCGGAGAGTTCTCCATAAAGTTCTCAAAGGTGTGTGAAGTCTACCAATCCGCACTTGGCCAGCGTGTTAGACTATGGCCTGTACCCCTCACATTGTGAGAGAAGACCCCGAGCCCAGCAGTGGGACGATTATGGGTTGTTGCTTTGCTTTGCTTTGCAAGCCAACAATCCTGATGGTAAGTGATCACCGTCGCCTATAGTCATAAATAACGCAAAGTATACCACAGTGTAAGGCGAGGACATAATGTTAATAATATATAAATCTTCTCGTAAATCCCCAGTCAGTATATGCATCAGATATAATGCTATCCGGCCCAGACTGTCCACAAACTAGTTGTGAACAATACCCAAGTTTCAAGGAATAATATAAATATTGACACACCTGAACATGCATGAACATGAGCCATTGACGGCCAAGTTTCATGCATATAAGCCGGCAGATTCCTCGGGAATCCGGCAACACAACATTGCCTGTTCTCCAACTTTAATGAATATTGAACCGTACAGTAGCCTGCAGATATAACGTGACTAAAGGTCGAAGTATGCGTCGTTACGCATACTTCTACGGACGGGACGGGGACGGGACTTGGACGGGGGATAAATATACGTGCGTGCCCCGTTTCCGTCCCGTGCGTACCTCCGTTGCGTATGCTCTATCGTTTACATTTTCTATAAAACGATGTTTCCAAAACTTCACGTCCCTTCCCGTCCACGTTACGTACGCATCGACCTTAAGATAATTCAAGAGAATAATTGTTTGATTTGGACACTTTAATCCTTAATACACTCAATTATTCAGTAATCCTTTTATTCATCCATCCATCCATCACACAACTCATTCATTCATCCGCCCATTCACCATCAGTCTGTCTATCAGGCCGTGACTATCCTATGGTTTTTGAAGTCCACTATTTATATTATGTTTATTTTAATCATACATTTATTTTACTCTTTTAAATGTACTGTATACACTTTTTTCTAACACCACTATCCTCATCTGTGTCAAAGTTTAAAGGATTATCTAAACATTGAATTTGTGTTGAGCATCGCTTCGCTTCGGGCGACGTTGCTACGAGAGAATCAAGTTTATCGTGAACCGATCGAACATACGAATAATTGTGTTATGCAAGTATCACACTAAGTGCTTTAGAACTTAACGAGTTTCTTTTGTGTTTTATGTGAACGATAAATATTTCGAATTTACCAACGTTTGGAAAGGTACATTATTAAAGTGGAGAAGAAACGGTGAAAGAATCATTTAAAAAATAAAGGAATTGGAAGTAAGTAAGAACCTCGCGTTTAACTGGCACTCCGACTGCAAATAAAATATGTAAAAGACATTTCACGATTTATTTGGAAGATGTAGGTAGCGGTGTGATGCTAGCCAATTTGATAAAATGTCTTCAACCATTTGTAAGTAATGATTTAACCGGATGGTACAGAGGTCAACGACTTGCTACTGAAGACATTGTCCACGGTACACGAGCAACCTTTGGAATTGAGAAATCAACCGTCAAAAAATAAATTATGTAGTTGTAGTGATGATTCAAAGTCCTCAATCAATTCAATAAACCGATTATTGGACTGAGTATGACAGCCAATATACTTGTATAACATGATAATAAACTACTAAACTTTCAAGTAATATGATATACCGAACATGCATGAACATGAGCAATGCTTACGCCGCGAGAGCTATCGACGGCTAAGTTTCTAGAACATACTTCTACAAAGCTCCATGGATATGAAGCGAGATTGTTTTGCTAGATACACTAACTGAACTCAGCCTTTTTGAATTGAATGGCGATGAAAGAATTTTTTTCACTGAAATAAGTATTAAGATTAATGTATATTCTTTGTAATCCGAAGAAATTAGTTTCAAACAATCTAATGTTTTGGTTTGAAGGTGTTTGCTTATTGAGTATCTCGGGATTTCAGACATAATCGTATCGATAGTAAGGCAATGTTATTATCTTATCTGCTTATCCTATCTTTAGTGTGAAGAATGTGGTATCTAGCAACTAACGTTACAGATTTAGTATGCTAGCTTTTGGATAAATAAATAACGCTACACACTCATAGCCCCACACTAAGATTCCCTGTCTCATAAGTGCTGTTATGTTCAACGAACCACAAGTATTATTATTTATAATAATTATTTATTATTTATAATAAATCAATCTTATAAAATTCTCGTGTCACGGTGTTAGAAGTTGAACTCCTCTGAAACGGCTCGACCGATTTTCGTGAATCTTTGCGTGCATATCGGCTAGAGTTGAGAATCGGACAACATCTATTTTTCATCCCCGTACCCCTAAAATTTTTTTGGCAGAATAACGTTTGCCCGGTCAGCTAGTATTATATATAGTAATTATAATATTCACTGTAAGTAGGCACAACACTGTAGAGACACAACCGTACGTTCCGAGCTCCAAGTAAAGACTGACTGTCTTGTACTAAGTAACTAGTGAATCACTAGATAACATCGAGTAATCGAATAATAGAATAATCGAATAGAAGATAAAATTAACTAGATAATAGTAGATAAAGTGAGGCGCTATCTAATGATACCAGCGCATAACTCCATACATAACAGATGCCATAAACAACACACAAAGACAATAACACACGCACACCCAAACCGAAAAGAGAAATTCAAAATCATTATTAAAATGTTTGACTCGCTGGGAATCAAACCCAGGACTCTTGGCAGGGCGCCGCGACGGACCGGCGTGGTAACCATTACGCCACGTGGGTCGTCAAACGTTAACTAACCTTACAGCTGACATGAGCGATGACAACTTACCATATCAGGCCGACGTTTCCGGCGTGCTATAAAATGAAGTACAACTCGAAATGACAAACTCAATAACATTCACGAAGTAGATAAATGCATTTCATTTGAATCAGCCGACTGCAAGAACCTTCCTCCGTAGTTCAGCGCGATTTGTCAAATAATGATTAAAGTGTCACTCGCAATCGCTGAGCGAATCGCAGTGCACGTGCATATTTCTTTGCAGTAAGACTTGCAAGCATCGGTTCTGTTTTTCAAATTGCTATCGAGACGGCACATTGGAGACAGGATTGTATTAAACGAAATATTTTATCGCAAGAAAGTTGTTGAAAATTTTTGTTTAAAATACCCTAAGATCCGAACTAGGTGCGACCTTCACCCATCTGTTTATTGGATGAAAAGTGTTTTATATCCATTTCAGTATGCTAAAAAATACATCGCAAGTGGGTTGACTGTAAAATGCCTGGCCGCCCAGGCGTGCGTCGTGGCCTGAGAGTTCCTTGCAGCCCCGCTATTCCTAGTTACGGTTACCTGTTCAAAACCGGAAGCGATCACCGTCTTGTAAGAGGCATATTCAATAATAACATGAACTGTGGACTGACGACCTGAAGAAGACAGCGGGCATCCGCTGGATTCAGAAGGCTCAGGACCGGTCAGAGTGGCGCAAGTAAGGGGAGGCATATGTCCAGCAGTGGCTTTAAAGACTGATGGATGGATGGAGATGGTCTCTTGAACTGAGATCGGCTTATTAATACCAGCCTTAATATCTTTACTCTATAGTAGGCACATTCCTGATTGTCAGTTTAATACATTCACTCGCATTTGTGATTACTGAACAGTCATATTACATCTGTTGCAAGGAATGCAGATATAGGAGAAATCCACACATAATATACCTATACATTTACTTTGCGGTCGGCACCAGAATACTTAATAGTACCTAGTACGCCCCACACCTCGAATTTGTGAAAGGTTTTAACTCAGGACCGGATAAAGACGTCGGTGGTTTCGCCTCGTTGCAAACCCCTTGATAATTGGGTTTTGTGGCTTGCATGTGTAAATTTTGATGTGCATGCGCTATTCAATGGCTTGCGACCGATAATGGAATATACTCGTAAATTTTATGCCTGATTGTTGTTTTCTGTATCCGTATGAAGAACTGTTTTGAAGAATTGTTTAAAATATGACCTCTTTTTTTAGAAGTCGTTTAAAAAGTATTCAATAATAATAATAAAAGTATTTAAAAATAATAAAAATGTTAATAGGATGAACACTTAATACCAATTATATTTTTTAATCGGCTGAAGTTTAGCCGCTAAGCTATACCGAATTTATATTATTTAGAATATTAGAATGAAACCGAATTAATTAATCATTTATTTGTTTGATCAAAAATTTAAGGCATGTAGGATTCGAACCCAGTCCGCCCCAGTCGACTTTCTAATCACTAAACGACTGTCACCGCTGATCCTTTAATAATGTCGTATTATTGTCAAATCTCAATCGCGTATATTTTGATGCTACCTTTATACCGACAGGATTTTCCCCAAGCATATTCAATATAAACGGCGTATACCTAATTCTGTACCGAACATCAGACGATTAGAAAAATGGAAATTCAGCTCTATGTCGTTTGAAACAGAGTTTGATTTTGTAATACGATATCAAATTGGGGTGAGATGGTACTTTAGGTGAAGTTGTTTGTGTATGTCCAATTAGGCGGTTTCTTTCGCATAACAACGTATGTAATTGAATGTTTCGTTTGTACCAACGGCAGATAGAGTAATTAGACAGTTAGCTAACTGAATACCCGCATTTCGCATGACATACTCGTACTAATACATTTAAAACACAAGAAGATCCTTCTATGAGTCCAAGTCAACTAAACATTAACTATAATATTATGAAATAAATAGTAAATCTTCATATATAAAACACAAAAAAATAATTGTACGGATGTCTTTTATAGACTTAGAAACCCTTCAACCGACATGCCCCAAAATGGTTTCATTTGAAAGGTAATAAATAATGCAAAGGTTTGAGACCACTAAAACCATGCATTAGGCACATTTTCGGTTTTCGACTTTTCCATACATTTCTTTTGCGTAGTGGCATACGCTGGGTATTCACTAGTTGTGAAATAAAGTAACATAACTGTGTAGTGTTTTATTCGTGATATTAATGCGTTGGATATAGCGGTAAATGAATTGATTTATTTATTTAAATCTATGCCCCATACATAAGTATTAAAGACGAGTAACCACCCTCGTTTTGCTTCGGTTGTCTTATTTACACCTTGGGTTACATTATTGGAGTTTCATTAAGGATCCCAATTTTTTTTGAAAATATAATATAGCCTATGTCACCCGGGGATAGTGTAGCTTCCCAACAGTGAAAGAATTTTTCAAATCAGTTCTGTAGTTTCGGAGCCTATTCAATGCAAACAAACAATGAAATCTTTCCTCTTTATAATATTATAGTATAGACAAATGCGGCCTTAATGCTAAAAGCATTATCTCCCAGTCAATTTGAGCACAACGATTCGTGACCATTTCTAGCAACAACAACAAAGTATCCGAGTACGAATTAAGTACGGTATGAAACAGACTTTATTCCTTGTAATAGTTCGGTCGCAGTACCGATTTTGAAGATAAATCATTTGTGAATTAGCGATAGATTTTATTAGTTTAAATCAAACTTATTAGTTACTGTAATAAAAATTGTGAAATTATTGTATACGAGTAACCGCCCTCGCTTTGCTTCGGTTTTCTTATTTTTTTACACCTTGGGTTACATTATTGGAGTTTTATTAAGGATCCCTATTTTTTTTGAAAATATAATATAGCCTATGTTACTCGGGGATAGTGTACCTTTCCAACAGTGAAAGAATTTTTCAAATCGGTTCAGTAGTTTCGGAGCCTATTCAATGCGAACAAAAAATCAAATCTTTCCTCTTTATATATTAGTAAAGATAAGTTATTGAAATGTTATCGTAATTATTGGTTAAATTTACGTTAAATTATTCAATTACGTAAATTCTTTAAGTATTCTAGAACTTTAGACATATAAATCAAAGTTTCTTGAACAACTCCCCCCTTACCAATGTACAAGTAATCTATAGTTATCGAGAGCGTCAACTAACCTTTGTGGGTGTCCTTCAGTTCAAGTGACCCTTTCCCAGTTACAAACCCACTTTCAAAGTCAAACCCTAAGTTACGAATTGTTAAATTACAAGGCTGATAGTTGGAACGGTTGCTGGAGGTTAAATTAGTTGTATCCAACCGATTATACATCGTTCACTATTTACGTTTAAGAAGAAGAAATCCTATGTACAGTATTACTTTGTTAACTCTAACGATGCTAAACTTCGCATCCGAAAAGGTGAATTTGTGTTTGTTTTGTTTCAATCTGTTTACAAATAAAAAACATTATGGTAATTCAAAGAATATATTACTTCGCCTATTTTTGTAAAAAATAAAAATTCCCTCTGGCAAAAATAATTTTTTTAAGCAAAGGACTAAACTTTCTTGTACTGTTCCTTTAAATCATGATAGAAAAGGTTTCATATCAGATCAGTTGGACCACGGTACTCTAATATGTATGAGCCTAGAAAAGAAGTCGAAACACAAATTCATAATTTATGTTTTTTTTTTCAAATTTTTCATAAATTTCATAATCGTTTCATTCTTTCGACCATTCGGGGAACACTGGTCTGTATAAATAATAATTTAGTGGATATCCAGAGGCCGGTGAACTACTAAAGGTACTTTAAAATTAAAAAATAATACCATATATCATTATGTAAAAGACTAGAAGTTTTTCAGAGTTTTTTGACAAAAAAGGGATTGCAATGCCAAAATTCAGCATAATTACTTAATTTAAAGGTAATTTAGTTCCCGAATTCCCTTATTAATTGGGTTTTACTAGCATCAAACCCCATCTTGATTGAATTAAAATCATTCCCCGATCCCTCTTAGCCGGTCCTTTGTAATGGTTCTGGTGACGTCAGCTTTCATGATGTAATAAATGGCCATTATCTCATCGTAGACCCGAAAATTACGTGTTAGGATAGTGTGTGGAATATAAAAAGGTACTAATGTAAAGTAAACATTTTTTTTACACAAATAAGACAATGCTTGACCACAATCCCACCTGATGGTAAGTGGAGATGTGGTCCAAGGTGGTGAGCACATTAGCTTAGCCAAAGCCTATTCACTCTTTCATTTGATGTTTGGATTTGCACCCCGCGCTAACCGTTTCATAGATTAAGTTGAAATCTGGCACACAGACTTAAAAAATAGGATAAGTTTTATTCTACTCACAGTTTTACAGATAGCATTTGGTTTCAACCCATTAACGGCCCACTACTTAGCACGGGTCTCTTCTCTTGAGGAGGCCTAGAGCATACACCACCACGCTGCTCCAGTGCGGATTGGTGGAGACAGATAGCATTTACTTATGCCTAAATATCAAAATAGTACTCGAGCAGTCCTGTCTTTAGATGAATCATCCAATTTATAACCTTGAGACGGCTGCCATGCCTGTTTATGATATAAAACTTATAAAAGTGTTAAAATATATTAAACGCTCGTATATTTCAACGAGGCATTGTGCTGACATTGCTCTGTCCTCTTCAACTCATGGACCATTACAGCCTCATTATGTAAATACTTTACCCTACTATTTAAATGCGTAGGGTAATAATGCATCATCAGGTACATTATAGAGTCCTTTATAATGTTTTATGGGCAATGGGTGTGTGAGGGATTTTCTGAAGCGTTTAACAAAGTGCTTTTTAAGAAGAGATAAGAGGTTTTTATGAAGTGTAATCGTAATTTGTATTGTTACAGCGATAATTTTCTATTAGAAACAAAAAACTGTCTCGGATCTAAGTTCCATTAAAACAATTTTTAACCGACTTCAAAAAAAGGAGGAGGTTCTCAATTCGACTGTATTTTTTTATGTTTGTTACATCAGAACTTTATACTGGGTGAACCGAATCTGATTCTGATTCTTTTTTTAATCGAAAACAGGTGCTTGTAATGTGGTCTCACATAAATTTGAGCGAGATCTGACAAGTAGTTTTTGAGTAATTTTGAAGTCGGTTATTTTTTGTTAGTAAAATTTAGTTATCGTTCATCAACATTCATTTGTTTTAAGCCCGTTCTTTATGATATCATGATACAATTTTTTTAAATAAACATCACAATAAAAATATAAATAATAGTTATTTCGGATCCTTTTTGGTAACGAGCAAATCTACAGAGAATAGCTATAATTACGAAATCCCATAAAAGTTTTTCTCATACGTGTATGAAGTAAAAGTTTTGTATTAAATTGTTCCATATTATCCTATTATAAGCTCGCTCCGGGCTATTATCGCGGTCTCTGGTCGCAGCTGCGACAGCCATAAAGCTTCAAGGACATCTGGGGACAAGAGTGCCTAAGTTTTTCATATTACATTGTTTTTGACTCCGCAAATGAAGACCATTTTAGGGTTTCGTAAGGACCCTCGGGTATTGAAGTCGAGACGCCAAAATTATATTGTGCATTTTGTGTTGTGTATAAATACAATATTGTACGTTAGTTACAAATTTAATACGACAGCAGACCATGATCTGAAATGAGATATAGGGTAGGTACTTATCCCGGATAACGCAGTGCCGTCGACTTTATTCACCTGAGTTAATTCACCCAGGTGTCCTATGCACCCAGGTGATTTAAATCTACCGGCCGCAGGTGAATTAGGTATCGATAGACCTAAATTCATCTAGGTGATTAAGGCAAGCTATACACAAGCCTACTGCCGAAGTGTATTAATAAACTTATTTTTTTTAATAAGGTGACTTATTAAAAAAATGTGTAACATCGAATCTTTATAGTATGATATTTTTTATTTTTAGTTCTAACGCGGGCAAAGCCGCGTGGAAAAATATAGAAATATATTTTTATGTAAGAAGCCAATTAACGAGTCTATGGGGTAATCTATGCTATCGCACATTGACATTTAACAGTATAGATCAGTCACCGAAACAAAAAGAAGAAATATATTATTATAAAATACTTTTTTTACGAATTTACTACTACGAATTATTTCAAAATAAAGTCCTTTTCACCGTAACGTCACGTTTTTCGTGAAATCTTACATGTTCAGTAAGTTTGACTAAAGATGTGCAGTCCTTGTATCGGACAAAAGACGTGCAGTGTACGAAAATTTTAACGAGACACTTCAACCGGTGTGTTCTACTTACAGTTTCGTGGTAGAAATGCAAAAACAGGAAGATCTTATCATTTTAATGTCAGCTGTTTCCCTACTAAAATTACGTCGAAACAAATTAAAAAACTAGATGTTCAGTCCGCATAAACAGATAAATTAATTACAAGGTGTACAATACCAAAACAAGAAAAGCACAACAGAAATAAAAGTAAGAGAATTGAATAAAATAAGAAGACACAAACAATCTTCTCCCGAAAATAAACATTGGTCTATTACGTAAGTTTTCATCTTGGTAATTGAAACTACTTAGTACTCGTACAGTTAAAACTACAAAGTAGTTTTCGTGTTTCAATTGTTAAGTCTGAACAGACTGTAAACAGTCTAACTTACTGCTTTCCTTCTGAATGATAACGCGCTGGCAATTTTAATATCGAAGTTTTCATGGGCTGTTGACAGCATAAAAGTAAGAAACTAGATTTGTTTATCGGTTACTTATGCATACAAAATTAAAGGAGGTTAGTATCTGCCCGTGGGTTTGCCCGGGTTTTCCACGATAATAAGTATTTTATGTCCTATTTCAGATCATGGTATTTTTTTATGTAAATAGCCAGCAAACGAGCTGACGATGACGTGGCTATCGTCGCCCATGGACATCAGCAACACCAAAGGCATCACTGATGCGTTGCCGGCCAAGAAAGAGAGAAGAAAAAGAAAGAAAGAAAGAACTGGCTCTCAAGCCCCCAGCCGGAACACGACGAGTCGTTTTGCGGCTGACTCATGCTCAAGGGTGGTAGCTATCCAGGCGGACCCAATGGAGAAATTATAATAGTAATAATGGTATTAATTACCAATTAAAATCAATATTACCATTATAATCCCTCAAGTTAGATTTAGTCGCCTCTTACGACACCCATCCGGACGTGTGATTGGGGTTAGTATTACTAGTTAGTAGTACTATTTACTCGTACGATTTATTATATTTCTGCAGTAAAATATTCTATAAATTTTCTTCCTTACAAGTTTAAAAGCCAAGTACTATAACGTAAAAAGCTATTTTTACTTAGTCCAGCGCCGCAGGTGCGTGGCCCGTGATTTATAATGCAAGGGCTCAGATGCGGACGAGTGACATGGCTATGTGGGACAAGCTTAACTCACAGATTAGCTGCCCAGAGGAATACGCCGCATATTTACGCTGCTTTGTTGGTGTTAGATGTTTTAGAAAGAGTTCTTGTGTTAGAACTGTTTGTTATAGTAGGCGTGGTTTAGACTAACTTCTGGGTAAAATAATTCAGCTCCATATCAAAACATAATGAATAACATTTTATAACACGTGAGAAATCCCAAAGTTGTCCAATTTTATTGTTTCATCTCATAGTTCTAGGCTATAGAAACTTGTTAATAATTTATTGTATTAGCTGTTGAAAGACACTAAAAACTTTGTTTATTTTCTTTGTAAGGGAGTTAGTAAGGATAAATGTGTTATACATGTAACACATTTATCTCCTATTCTGGAGGACGAAAACAATCATGTTTTACGAGTAATAAATAGTTACAAAAACTGCAAGTTTTATAATAAGCATCAAACTTATCTCTTAAACCAACATACCTACATAAGAACGAAAGTTGTAATAATAATAAAAAGCTACACTTGTCATATATTTTCGATCAAACATCAAATCAAATCATTTTATTAGTGACAATAAGGTAACATAGACACCTATGTTACACTTGGTGTTGGACAAATTAGCATTAGTGCACTAACATAAGATCGATCAGTTACAGCAAAAAGATTCCTATGCGTATAACACAACCAAATCTAACCTAACCTAACCTAACCTAACTTAACCGCGTAGCAGATTGCACCTGCTACACGATGCTTAGTTTCCAAGTTTCCGGGGTCTAGTTTCGGCTTAAAATTACTTCACCGAGTAACACAGGCACGAAGCTCATTATAAACTCTGGAAATAGAAACTTGCTAACAAAAGACCACGGCAACAATGGGGACGGGTGTAACGCGACCCGGTTCATATTCTAGTTGTTTTACCAAGTGTGGTAGTTTCCCGGTAACTTTGTTGAACTTTCTGTTGCGGGCAATGATTATAATAAGAATGCCATGGTGTGTGATAATTGCTTGCAATTGTTTCTATTTGTTGAAGATTAAAATTTAACATCAATATCACCTCTAGTGTTTGTACTGGTATTTTATTTATGGAAGAAATTATGTTATGTCGGATACACAGGTAGAGGGAACGCTGGACAGTCACAGAGCTATAGGTGAGAGCGGATGTGTTACCCTGCCCCATGACGTACCCCCACGTTGATTTTTAGAGAAGACTATCTCTACGCTAAAATGAGATGTACTACAATATGAGTTAGATGTCAACATGTTTTATTCGACACAATAAATAAGTAATTTAAAGAAGCTTTGACGTGTAATTGTTGTAGGATTAAGAATGGATGAAGAGGTAAATTAGAAAGATTGTAAGAGATGCCATAAGTTACAATAGATTAGGTTCATATCAGAGGTAAATAATTATTGTAATGTAGCACAGTGAAAACTTTAAGCATTCTTCAGTCGCTACATTAAAAAATAAAATATATACTTAATACATTTCTTATTAATTTTCACACTAATTCTGAGTAATTTACATATTTAGTGTAGAGACAATGTTGCATAACAATGGTTTGAAGGGAAGTATTTTTGTCAAGTATGTTGTAAGTACTTTAATAAATTTCATTTGGAATATGTTAAAAATATTGTTATCAAAATAGTAACTACCCTAAAATACTTTTAAAGTTATTATGTAGGTACCTATTAAGTCCGTACGGTGTAGAAACGAGATACTATTTTTAAATCCTTGCAATATAGAAATTCACGTATACGTGAGCAAGGCAGCTGGCAGCAGATTTTAATGTCTTTTAACCTTAATATTTTCGTTACCTCCACTTTTATACAGTACTTTTATATTCTATTATATAGACTGGCGATAAAACTGGCTATACACCTTAAAAGTTGTCACCTAGATATGTCCAGCAATTGAGAATCGCTTAGCCCTGAAGAAAAGCATTTCTTGTATCTTTTTTTAAAGGACTCTGCGTCACGGAGCTTTTGAAAAACTTTGGAAGGTTGCCCATAGTAATTTGCACCTTCGTCACAACTACGTAGCATAAAATATAAAGGCTCCAGCTCCTAGGCTAAACATCTTAAAAACTATTTATTTTCTTGTCTAAATTCTACATTTTGTCTTCTAAATAAAGAACTTACCCCCAAATGAGTACATTTGTGTATTATATTAATGTTATGTATCTTGTGTAACACTTTGAGAAGTAATTTACATAAAAGAATCCTAGTCGAACTGATTAAAGCTACCTCCACTTAACCTATCACGCAAAGAACTTGAGCAATTCAACCTTATATTTTATTAATGGAAGCGTGAAATAGGTTGTACCTTCGTAAGGTTTATCTAAGCTACTTTTACTTGCGTGATGTATTGGGTTGTAAATGTAAGTGAACAATACGTTCACATATATTGTACGCGCAGTGTACACTGTGCATGCGAACACATACAAATAAAAATAAAAATAAAAAGAGATTTACAAATCACGTTTAAAGTTTTTTCTAAATATAAATTACGCCCTCGTTTTGCTTCGGTTTTCTTATTTTTTTACACCTTCGGTTACATTATTCGAGTTTTAGTAAGGATCCCTAATTTTTTTAAAATATAATGTAGCCTATGTCACCCGGGGATAGTGTAGCTTCCCAACAGTGAAAGATTTTTTTCAAATTGGTTCAGTAGTTTCGGAGCCTATTCAATGCAAACAAACTATCATATGTTTCTTCTCCTTATAATATTAGTATAGATGATAAAATTTAGCATTCTGGTATACCATGATCTGGGATAGAATTATCATCCCGGCTCATGCGGGCAAAGCTATAGTACTTCATAAATTTCTCAAAGTTGTGTGAAGATTGCATATCAGTACTTCACGGGTTAAGGCCTGTATCCCTCACATTGTGGACTCGTGCCCAACAGTGGGACAATTATTGGTTGTAATGATGATAATGACGCCAGTTTTTGATCCGCAGTCAACAGTAGTTCTGTCGTAAATCATTTTCTAACTCGGTATCCTGGATTACTATCCAGGATACCAAGTTAGAAAATAATTTAGTAGGTACAGTCACCTGCAGAGAAAAGTAACTTATCTGTACATAGTGTGACTGTACATAGGCTATTTATATGTAACCAAATATAGAGCATTCGTGATAGGTCAACTGACAACTTCTAAGCTTGTGTCTGACGTTACTTGGAACATGAGGAGGCATTCTTATTAATGTTCAATTAATTAACTTCATTATATTCAGGACCTTCTATATCTAGGTGTATTGGAACGTAGAACATCAGTAAGTTTTTTCTCTGACGGGAATTGCACTTTTTATAGATCGATAAAAACAAACAGAAACCAAGTCTCTCCAATTTCTCCAATGTACATTGTATATATTATATGTACATCCCAATGTACTGTAAATTATACATATTATTTAAATAGAACGCAAAAAAAAGACGCAATTCCTGTGAATTCACTAGTTATTTATTATTATTAATTCATTTCATAAAAGCCATTATAGCCCCTAGTGTGTACACATTGTGTTTTTAATATACTGAGGGATTTATTCAGAAGTTAAAATATATTTAGAGTGTTATAAAATTGTTGCAGAGCTTTCGATTATACAACGGCATCGAACTCGAAAATTGTAGGTCCCTAATTTTATCATCTTAATATATATAAATTACGTGTCACGTTGGTGTCCGCGATGGACTCCTAAATTACTTAACCGATTTTTATCAAAGCACACCTTGTGTAGTTTGATCCAACTTCAAAGATAGGATAGCTTACATCTCAAAATAAAAATAAAACTTTTGACAGAACGAAGTCTGTCCGGGCAGCTAGTTTTGATATAAAAATTAAAGTCGATAATTATTTTTCAATTACTATTTATTTCGCAATTACTAGTTTTAAATAAAAACTGTAATAATTGAACATCAAGGCTTTGTGATGTTTTCCTCTGACATCACATGCGTAGTTTTAATCGATAATTATAAGGCGGATAGACGTTTTAAATCTAATAACCATTGGACCTTAAATTTCTTTAAAATAAAACCAAAAAAAGCCAAAACATACCTCCAAAAATCAGAAAACATATTCTTGCAAGTTATTTTTAATTACACCCTGACACGTAAAAGTCACACTAAATGCTTATCATTTTGCGTTCAGACAGTATAAAATTTTCACGCTGCTGAAACACGCAATCAAATCATTTTTCATTCCACATCCAATTTATTTATTTATTTATTTATTTATTTATTTATAACAGATGCTTGCAGTACTAACAGCAGCGCCAAAGCATACTGCAAGCTATTGGTATCTTATGTTACAATAGTTATATATAATTATTGCTAAAACATTATTTACAAATATCCTACACATATGCTTATGAAACTGTTCAAAGACATGTGGAATATATCCGTATCTGGTGCATGAGCAATCAGACTGTTAAACAGTGAAACAGCTTGAGCTGTCGGTGTGTACCGCGCGGCATGCGTTCGCGCTGGGTAGGGCACGAACAAGCGACGCAAGCTCGGCCGCCGCAGCCGGTCCGGTACTGACAATCGACAGCGAGACAGAGCGGTGGGGTTATCTATCTTATTATTAAAGAGTAGATAATAGTGCAGTAGTATCGCACACTTACGCCGCGTCTCCAGCGTGTTAATGCCTACCATACCTACTACGAATAATGATGGATATAGATAAGGGTAATAACCATACAATTTTTTATACAGATGTCTCGCGAATTTCTTTTGTACCTTTTCTAACATAAGTTTATATTTATGTTCATGTGGATCCCAAATGATTGAGTTGTACTCGAGTTTGCTTCTGACAAACGCATAATACAAATTGATAATCGTGCTTCTTTCTTGGAATCGGGACGCCTGTCTGATTACAAAACCAAGGGACTTATAGGCACGATTGCACAGTTCGGATATGTGTATGTTAAATGTCAATGCAGTGTCCAGAGTTAGACCTAAATCACAAATACGATGCACACATTCAAGAGGAAGACCATTAATGGAGTAAGTATATGGGATTGGTGAGCGAGAACGTGTAAAAGTAATACTTTTACACTTGGTGGCATTAAATTCTAGGTGGTTACGCTCGCTCCACTTAACTACACTATCGATGTCCCTCTGTAGTGCCTCGCAATCTGCAACATTTTGGACACTCATGAACAATTTTACATCATCGGCAAACATGAGACATCTAGCCGATCTGACAACATTTGGTAAGTCATTTATCATGATTAAAAATTGCGTAGGCCCAAGCGTACTTCCCTGGCTTACTCCTGAGTAGGTAATGTAAGGTTCAGAGCGAAAACCAAAAAGTTGCACATATTGAATACGATTGGACAAATAGCTGGAAAATAACGTTAACAATTTTGGTGTAAAGCCTACAGCTGAGAGTTTTCTCAATAATACATCATTATCTACTCTATCAAAAGCTTTTTTAAAATCGAAGTAAGCCGTATCTACTTGCTTCTTAGTATCCAATTCAGTGACAGCATAGTCTACAAAATTAATATGGTTTGTCGCCGTAGACCTGCCCGGTCTGAAACCATGTTGCGTATCACTAAGTTGCATATTTACCTGTTTCATGATGTAACGATTCAGGATGGATTCGAATACCTTACCAAATGCTGACAGAACAGCTATAGGCCGATAGTTCTCAATGTTTACCTTGGAACCACCCTTGGGTACAGGAGTTACCCTAGATATTTTCCATTGGGATGGATATGTTGAAGTACTGAGAGCCAAATTGAAGATATGCAATAGCGGCTGCTGAAACACACTAATGCAGTCTTTAACCAAGAAAGTAGGAATTCCATCAGGGCCTGCGGATGATTGACCTTTTAGTCGCTGTACTGCTAAAAATAAGTCACGCGAAGTAATATTGTCAATTGTAACGCGACTAGAGCAAAAAAAACTGCTAGTATCGCGCTCAGCGTCGACAGTTGATAATGTAGGACTGGTGTGTAAAAATACTGATTTAAAATAATTAGCAAAGGCATTGGCAGCTTCTGTTCCACTAACAAGATTACCATTATGTTCAAATATCTTAACAGAGTGACTATTGCACTGCTGTTCTTTTACGAATTTCCAAAATCGTTTAGGGTTGAGTTTTATTTCTGCTTCAGTCCGATTAATGTAATTCTTATAAGCTATATCAATAAGCTCTTTTACTCGAAATCTATAAAATTTAAACATTTCTTTATTATACTCCAATTGTAATTCTTTAAATTTTTTCAAATGGTAGTATTTGTACTCTATATACCTTATTATCTCCGACGTGAACCAAGTAGGGTACTGATAACGCGAATTGGAAGCTATTTTTTTATACGGAACACACTTATCGAAACATGAACCCAATATACTGTAAAACATATTAACAGCTGAATTAACGTCAGTACACTTATATATTTCATCCCAATCAGTTAAAGACAAGGAATTATACAACAAATGGTAGTCAGCTTTCCGAAAGTTCCACTCAAGAGGCGTATCATAGTCGTGGTTTACCTGTGGAGATGACTCACGTGTCGCGGCAGTAACAATACTGATGCAGACCGACAGCGGCGGGTGATAGGCGTCTGCGACTACCACAGGCTCCACGTCACTACTTACCTCAACACACTCAGAGTCCAGATTGCTCAGCACCAGATCTAACATACCACCATATTTATTATATATATTGTTATGCTGTTGTAGTTTACAGAAGCTAATCATATAGTTAAATTGCATTGTTACATTCTGACTACAAGAGTTCAAATTGAAATCTCCTATAATAATTATATCTAATTTTGGATACAATGTTACAAGATTCTCGATTACAGTGAAAGTATTACAATATATTTCGTCTTTGGAATTGGGTGGTATATAAAGAACACAACACAAGAATTTCTTATATTTCATGGTCACAATAGCAATAATAAGTTCCATATCGTTAGTATATCCGTCTACATCTACTACTTGCTGCACCTCATACGAGTCCCGGACAGCCAACAACACTCCTCCCCATCCTACGTCGCCGGTTCGGTCGCGACGCAAAACGGTATATCCCGGTGGGAACAATTCCGAATCGTAGATACTGCTTACTAGGAATGTCTCAGTGAAAGCGAATATATTAGCTGATTCTGCCAGAATAGATTTTTTGCAATGATCTAGTTTAGAACGGAGTCCACGAACATTTTGATAATAAAGTGAGTAGGTTTCATATTTTACTTTACTGTTAGACTTGCACTTGCTTGCGAAATCCACTACGCCATGGCTTTATATACACATCTTCCGGCCAGCACTCGGGTAGTAAATAATTATCAACATGCTTCATAGGCACGGTTAGTTTGAAGGATGCATAGTCTCCTCGTGATTTGAGAGCCTCAACGGTACAATTATTTCCCGGACAGATTTTATCTAAGTGCGTGGATATATCTTCCGATGTGGTTCCACTTCGGACGTAATATAGATGTAGATATGATTTACGCTCAGCCGGTAACAACAAACACGCAGTTGAGCCTGGAGCGGCGGTGCCGCGAGTAATGTTAGTGGGAGCCGCACGACGAAGGCGCCTCGGGTTTTCTACGATTCTTTCACTAGCGGAGTTTTTATCATTCAAATGTTTGCTGGCGTGAGACATAGTCGTTCCGTCTAGTGGTTTTTGCGCCGCTTGCGGCGTAGGGGAGCTCGGTGTGACGGGTGCGCTGCGGTTTGACTCGGCTCGGGCGCGCTCGGCTTTTACGGCTAGCTCGGAAGACTCTGGACATTGTAACGAAGGAATGGGTGAATGTTTCCGTCCTCCATTGCCCTTACGAACAGTTGCGGATAATGCCGATTTGGCCCGAGTACGGGCGTCGCGTATTTGCCGCTGTGGAGGATCTGATGTTTGACTTGTATTCCTACCCTCATCTGCTTCGATATTTATTTTTGTTGCCGTTTTATCACAACTATCACCAACACAAAGCAACTTCTTAATTAGATTATTTTGCTCTACAATAATCTTCTCCAATGATTCAACTTTGTTCTGAAGGTTCAGAACAGTTTCACTGAGAACACGAACTGAAGCTTCTAATGATTTAACTGACATTTCGAATATTAAAAATTAAATAAACGCGGAGAGTCCAGCGAACAACCTCCAGCCACGGCGGTGCGGGGGTAGCCAATAACCGAGTGCTTCGCATAGATTGCCGTCAAACTTCCATTCATTACTGATTCATTAACGTACCAATGGAATATTCACTGCTAATGGTATTTCTAAGAAACAGAAAAGGGCAAAACATCGGCGAACCCTTTTTCGATCAATCATTGCCCTTCGACCTTTCCGGATCAAGTGGCCGAAAAAGCATCGTTCGGAAGCCTTCTTCACAAGCCACTCAAACAAATAAGGCATCTGTTCTCGCAAACAATGACGAGGTACAGTAAACAAAAAACCTCATTTGCACTAGACATTCCAACAACGTTGTATGTCGATCTCTCACAACAACGATCGCCAGTGGAGTGGAGGACGTCTTGTTGGTACGATTTATAAACTGTAGCGGGAACTGAAGTTCACTTGAGCACATGTACGTATACAAAATTATTGTTTCTTTCTTGACGACCCTGTAGTCTAGTTGGTAGCGACCCTGCCTGCAAAGCGAGGGGTCCCGGGTTCGATTCCCGGCCGGGGCAGATATTTATGTGGCAGATAAATATTTGTACTCGGGTCATGGGTGTTATTGTGATGTGTTATGTGTAGTCCATGCCACCCGCGACACAGGTAATAACCTACTGCGGGGGTATGAGTGTGTTAGCGTTTATTTATTTATTTATTTATTTCTGATCCTGTTTACATTTTATGAAACTTTGTCCATTTTTGTCTGCCATCTACCTCCGCTACTTGTGGTGTTCTCTGCTCAACAATAAGCCTTTCGCCGGAACTTTCGTTTTACTTAGATTTCCTTTACCCAATTTGATTTCGAATACTCTTGCAAGGTGTCGTAGATCCAGTAAAAATATGAAAAGGAAAAAAGTAGGCTTGGTTGGAATGTATAATTCTATAATTAATCTTTTTCATTTTATCAGAAAGGATTGATTAGTTCCAGAGTGATCCCCTAATTATCAAAATTCAGTTCTACATTCTGTAAGGTTGATGAATTCCCTCAAATATACGAGAATACAATGGCGATTTTTATTTTTTAATATGTTTAATATTTTGATGATATTTGAACCATATCGCTATATCTACCCCTCACGTTGTGAGAGGAGACCCCGAGCCCAGCAGTGGGACAATTATGGGTTGCTGCTTTGCTTTTTGCTTTTTCGCTATATCTTTAAACCTGCGTCAGTCAACTGAGTGACGGTCGACATCTGAAGTATCCATTTGTCGATCACACTGACCGCTTGGCGCTTCAAGGGCGTGGAGTGGGCGTCTTATGTACGGTCAAGTGTGTTTCCGTCAATTTCCACTCTTACAATGTTACATCTATAGCAATATTTACAAAGTTAAACTGTAAGGAGATCAAATGTCATATCAATATTTTTGTCGATGAAATTTTTGTTATTTCAAACAATTTCGTGTAGCTTTTTGGTAATAAAAAGCAAAGTTAATAATTTAAAAAGTTAAAAACTAGAAATGTTGTAAATTCGTTCAATATATTGCATTAGACAATATTGTTAAACGGAACCAGAACTGGAATCCGTTCAAAATAACTCTGACCTACTTGGAAATCACAAAAATACTTCAAAGCAATTATTTTTAAATATTTCTAACTCAAAACGTAACAGGAATTTTTAATTTCGTTGTGCTTAATTTATTTTGATTGCTTTTTGGTACACGAAATGAATACGAATATTATAATTATACACAAGGATATATCAATAAGTTACTTAAGTAAGCAAGGAAACTACAAGCATAATTAGACCCTAGAAAGTAAACAAGTAGTAACCCGCAAATAACAAACTGTTGATCAGAGCCGATAAACTTTTTGATTTCTCGAAAGTAAATCATAACTTCTCTACTAAAACAAAAAAAAATCATAACTTCTCTACTAAATAGAGAATTCATGATTTTTTTTCGAGAGATCATAAAGTTTTTCGGCTCTGATGAACAATTTGATATTTGCAGGTTACTACGTGTTTGCTTTCTAGCGTCGAGTAATGAAAGGTATCCTAAAATTACGCATGAGTGTGTAAAATTTTTTAGTATATTTTTATCATCGCGCTCTGTCTATTGGATACCTTGATTATCTTGAATATCAACCAGAACAAAGTAATCCAGATAAATCCAACGTGTACAAAAATATCAAGTTTGATGTCACATTGTTTGCTTTCAGAGTTCCTCAACCTTTCGATCATCAAGCGTGTCATCCGATTTATATTAAGTAGGTTATCAGCTCAATCAAGCCCCGGAAATTGGGTAAATTTTTGAAAGATTCAAAAAAGTAGGTTTTTAATTTGATTGTATTTTTTGTCTGTTACGTCGAAACTCCGTCATCTATCAACCGATTTGGAAGATTGTTTTTTTTATTTTATATTTCAAATATACTTTCAGACTGGTCCCATTCATCAAAATTCAGTTCTGATGATGTGATTTACGAGGAATTAAGGGAATTCTTCAAACAGTATACGTAGGTGTAAGGTTTGATACATTTTTCAAAAACTGTTTATTTAGGGTCGGTTAATTTTTTGGTAAAATTTCGATAATAACTGGCTAAATCTACTGGCACCGGGATAGATGAAACTGAACAATAAAAGCATTTAAAAACAAACAAAAATAAAAATAAAATAATTTTAATCGTATGATTGACCTACGATAAAATATTGATTAAATGAACCTACAGCTAAACTTTACTGTGTTAACATTTTCTTTTTCAAATTAATTTAAATTTTTTTATACAAATAAGTTAATGCTTGACCACAATCCCACCTGACGGTAAGTGGAGATTTAACTTACAATAAAATTAGTAAAAGCCTATTCACTCTTTTCTTGAAGACATCCACGTCATAGGCTGGCGGGAACGCCGACGCAGGCAAGTTATTCCAGTCCTTCGCAGTACTTTATTTCAATAAAAATAAGTGCAAAGATGTTGTGTGTAAAAATGGACTTTATAGTTTTTGTTACACTTATCATAAGTTCAGTACACACAGTACAGTTTGTTATAGATAAGCCGCATAGGGCCATAATAAATCGCTGTCTCCGCACAAACACCGAGGTCGATGCCACATGATTAATTAATTTTACGACTATTAACGTACGTTGTGTGTGAAAGACAGTTTAATTTGGCGTGTGTTGTTCAAGTTAAACATACCGGTGAGACGAAAATGTATGTGGGAGATAAGGTTGATTAACAGAATGGGGAATATAAATTGCTAATTATATTGTTTCAATATTGTCCCTCGGTTTTCATTTGTATTAAGTAGGTTCGGGGTGGTCGTAAAATTAATTCGGTTTACTTATGATAAGTAGTATCGCCTGTAGTCATAATTCAATCGCATATCATGATTTTTAACAAACTTCCAAAAAAGGAGATTCTGATCCATAAGCAATTAAAGGAACCTGTGTTATTGGTATTCATAATGGCGATTTTCCTGTACATTTATATTATGTGATAAAATTATTGGGCTATTTCGGAAGAATATTTCTTTGTGGTCATTTTTAAGGTTTCGTAGTTAAAACGGAACGATGATTACATATACAATTTTTTTTAAGAAGCAGTATAAGATTAAACTATCACATTGTTTTCAGGTATGTATTTCCGAATGCTTCCACTTTCCTCTATAAACTCGACACCTCCCTTTGTAAATAGCTCAGTTCAACTTCAATTGCAGAGTGGAACATGAATACTTCACAAGTGTCTTGTCAAATAGTTCGGCGCTTGTTTGGAACCAGTTGATTCCTCTTGTAACTATAAACCTTTGTGTATACGTATCTATGCAAACGTTGGGTAAGACAACCTGTCTTACTTATACATAATGCAAACAAAAAAAAAATAATTATGATTGCATTATGAATGTAAGTTATTATTAATGTAGCATAAGAGCATTAATAAACTTTTGTAGGACGTTAATTAACGCAGTATATAATTGTAACCTAATCACTAGAGAGGAGAGATTCATGCCCTCGCCTCAAACTAATTTGATCCAAATCATACGTCAAGACTAATAATACGTACATCATTTTACCAGGAGAGATGGCTTTGGCCTCAAACAGGCCCAAACTGAAAGATTAACAATGTTTGTTTGTTCCAGATGTGAATAGCGTACAATGAGCACGTCACAGCAGCGATCACGCTACAGTACTGACGTCCACCATGTAACATCGTAACATGAATCTGCACAATCTCATCGTGTACATCACTGGCCTGCTCTGGCTTAACTTGACTGACGCTAAAATTGGTGAGTTTATCAATTTTTACATTTAATACATCATTATCATCATCAAATCAAATCAAATGTTTTTATTCAAAATTGGTTTGGTTTACAAACACTTTTTGAAAGTCATGCATGCGACGCCAATGCTTCAATCAAGGCACTACTGTGAGAGGGCCCGGGAGAAGAAGCAGCAAGAAACTACCGGGTTTGTTTTTTTCTTGCTCACAGTTACAGATAGCATTTATCATCTACTACAATCTATATTCATAAAACTCATGTCCAAGCAGTCTTGTCTTTAAAATAATCATCTAATTTGTAATATCCTTTCGTCATAAGAATGCTTTTAATATGAGTTCTAAATTTAAGGTAAGGCATTTCTGTAAATTTCAATAGAATCATCATCATCATCATCGTCATCATCATCATTAAGATGATGATCAATATATTATTTGGCTGGTTGTTTCGCGCCATTAACCCTCATCCCTGTGAGGCTGTAATACAATCCCTTCGATCGCAATATCGCTAGTTCCATCGGCATTTAAACTAAAAAACAAGACCGATTTGATTTGAAGCCACCTACTTCATATAGGTTTGTGATCTTTATCTAAAGATATGTGATTCTAAGAATCCCGTAACAGCTAAGGCGTGAAAAAACTTATTTTATTCAATGTCACGTCATCCCACGCCGGATGGGTGTCGTAAGAGGTAACTAAATCCGGCAAGCGGGCCGGATTTACTACCACCAGCGGGTGGTAGGGCCCCTCGGAGGGATTATATTGGTAATATTGATTTAAATTGTTAATTAATACCATTATTACTATTATTATTTCTCCATAGGGTCCGCCTGGACAACTACCACCCTTGAGAATGAGTCAGCCGCCAAACGACTCGTCATGTTCCGGCTGGGGGCTTGAGAGCCCGTTTTCTTTCTTTCTTTCGTTTTCTTCTCTCTTTCTTGGCCGGCAACTTGGAAGTCGGTTTTTTTTGTATTCGTTTATTGTTATCGAAGGAAATGTTTCAATTGAATCTGTGTAGTAGTTTTGAAACAGTGCTAAAATGCACTGAGTTGCATTGAATTACCTAACCACTAATTACCTAATAACTAATCTTAAAAAAGTAAAATTATTTTTCAACATTATGTAAAGTAATCTTTTCAGTGAAAATAGGTACTCACAATTTGATATTACGTATTATAAAACGATACCCGTTTGCATTTAAAATATTTATATCCGCGTTATATAAATTTATAATCATGTTTGAACCAGCAGTTTTGTCAACAAGAATGAATTTTATTTATTTTTCAAATCCTGTTTCATTATACAAATATCTTTATTCAGTACAATCACATTTATTTGTATTTCAGTCGCGTTCCCGTGTTCGGGCGAACTGATTGCGAGTCGCGAATTAGTCGGGCAAATGGACCTTCTTTGTACTAAATTCAAATTTTCTTTCCAGGGTACTTTTGGCACATCACAGATCTTCATTATGATCCATTCCACAATTCCCGGGAGATTCACAGAGGTAAGCTCGTTACGGTGTCGTGGGATAAAAATTTGTTTAGAATTAAATTTTAAGAGTCGGGAAGAAGAAGGAAGAACTACTCAGTAGTTCTTTTGTTGTCTATTGTGAACAAACTGGATGTGTAGAGGAATAAATCCTACGAATGCGAGAAGTTGTGAAATCGGAGATAAAGATTACTACAGCTAGTGGTTTTATTTTCTGGGAAATGTCGGGATATATTTCGAAGACTGGATTCATGTGCTTTGTACGTAATGTGTGTACCGATGTGGATAATCTTAGATGGCGTACAAACGAGCTTTGATTAAATAATTTATTTTCCAAATTTTCGTTAAACTGCAATTATTTTGTTAAGATTGAAATTTTGTTAAAAGTAGTTGAAGTATGAATAATTCATAATGTTGTAATTCTTCAGGAAACCTGAAGAATTACAACATTTAAGCAGGTATTAAGTTTTAAGAAGAAGAAGAAGAATACCAAATTTTTTTACATCTTATGATTTAATCTGATCATCATGATCAGAGAATTTTTAGATTTTTATATGGAAAAATACTCTTTCTCAGATAATGCTCTGATTTGTTGTGCGTCTATTTATTTTACATTTCAGACACAATTTTACGTGATATGTAAAAGCTATCAGCTGAAAATTATATTTATTTCGTGGTATAATTTCACAAAATAAATGTAAACAACCAAGAAGAAGAATGTGCAGGTTTCTTACTAATACTTTACCGTTATTACTCAATACCACTTACCTCAGTTCACAATTTTAGACAAATATAAAATAAGAAAATTCAATAATTCAATAAGAATTATTTGAATTAATTCCCCCTTCCCCGTTCCTCCATCGAACGACACGACGCTGGGTGAGTATACACACTTTACCCGCCGGTACGGATGACGCGGTTTGCAACGTCTTTCATTATGCGCACCGCGAAGGATTGGAATAGCTTGCCTGCATCTGCGTTCTCGCCAACCTATGACGTGGATGTCTTCAAGAAAAGAGTGAATAAGCTTTTATTAAATTAGTGCGTTCACCATGCTGGACCACCTTATCATCAGGTGGGATTGTGGTCAAGCATTAACTTATTTTATTAAAAAAAAGTACATTGTGTCTTCGTATACTTAATGTAATATTTTTTGTTAACAATATCCTTGATTAAAACGTTTCTATTTTTCCAAACAAAGTATGTTATTATCCTAGTTTTCTTCATGATGTTGTTCTCAGAAAGCTCAAAGCGGACGTCTTACAGTGATATTGTTAGATCAAAAGATTTTATTTAACCTACACCTACTTACGTTTCTCAGAACCAAAAGCTGCCTTACTTGAGATAATATGTGGAATTAGGGAATAACTGATCTGTGAATCTTAAATTTATAATAACAGCTATTAGATGACCAGATTGCCATGTAGTAAATGGTTACAATACACCCGTATTTGACGACCCGTGTGGCGCAATGGTTACCATATCGGATAGTTGCATCAAGGGTCCTGGGTTCGATTCCCAGCGAGGCGGAAATTTGAATGATGAGTTGGAATTTCTGTTCTAGGTCTGGATGTGAATGTCCTTGTCTAGTGTGTTGTCAAGTAAAGCGTTATTTAACATTTAACAACATACACACGAAGAAACACATAAACACACACATACAATACACAATACACAAACTGGGTTCATGCGCTTCGTATGTAATGTGTCTATCGATGTAGATAATCTTAGAGTGAGTACAAACGAAGCTATTGATTAAATAAACTTGACAAGTGCAAGTTAAACTCGCTTGGAGAGTGTTCCGTATGTTGATTATGTATTTACCGTTATTTTTCTATTTTATTTATTTCTACCGTTTTTAAGACCATATATTTCTTATAGGTTTTCCTGTAATATTTAAGTAAAAAACTGTTCTCTATATTTTTTTTTTTAAATTCTAGCGTCAGTAGTTTCGGAGATAAGGGGGGAATGGTCAATTTTTGGCTTTAATTTTCATACTTTCTTGAATATTTTTAAAACTTTCTACTGTAGAACTATATCATACAAAAGGGTTTGCAAAACAGTTTTTGTTTAAATTTGGATTTCGTAATTTTTTTTTCAAAATTCGGTTGTTTTTTTACACCTTCGTCTTTGGGTTACAAAAAAGTACCAAATTTCAACTCGTTTGGTCCAGTACTTTCGGAGTAAATTGATTGTGAATGGCGGTTGCTATAAGGGATCCGTTTTCGTTTTTTCATACGGAACTCTAAAAACACATCCACATACACAGACACGAGCAATTGCTAGCCCATAAGAAAGCGGTAGATACCCCATACACCCATTGCTATCTTTATCTGATGCAACCCTAATACCCTCTCTGTATCACAGGATGCAAGTATAACCGAGGGGACATCGAGCATGGTCATCGCGCCGGCAGACACCGCGACCACACCTGCGACAGCTCCTGGTCTCTGATACAAAGCGCGGCAGCTTTCATGGCGGAGCGGCATCCTGATACACTCGAATTTGTCCTGTGGACAGGGTGAGATTTGTATTATTTACTAGCATTCTGCCCGCGGTTTTGTCTGTTTTCTGGATAACAAGTACTGATCAGACCAGGTCTACTTGTGTACTAAATTTCATGAAGATCCGTTCAGTAGTTTTGCGTGAAAGAGTAACACACATCCTCAAAAGGATTACACATCCTCAAAAACTTTCACATTTATGTTAGTAGGAAGTAGGATTAGTAGAATCTATGTTATAGGTAGCATGTGCTGATGAGTCATGTAGTAGAATGATTATGAGCATTTAAAGATGGGCTGAAGAGTTCATTCGTCGTTCAGTCCTCTTCTCGATAAAGGCATTTTATTCATCTTTGTAATAAAAAATGAAATTCCATTCCTTCATACATTGACTAAGAAGAGGTTCGATTTAGTGCAAGATCAGTAAGATTTTTTTATACCCCACATTGAATTTTTATATCCGGATTGTATTTAAAGCCAGTTTGCAGTTCTATAAAGAAAACGCAACTGTTATGAAAAGCTCTTTTAATTGTTGAAATTCCTTCAGCCCGGTAACAATTTCAGGCAAAATTGATCTATTTGAAATAACCAAATTAGTTTCATCTTCAACACGGCCTTTATTCAAATCAACCCTTTTCAGAAATGAGTTTAAAGCAATTAATTTTGACAAATTAGCATAAAGTTGGACATCTTACCAACTTTGCTGAATTTCATTGGGATCTTCAATTGTCCTAGAACTCCTTCTTAACGCAAGTAACGCATTAGTAAGGTCTGTGGCTATGTTATTAAAGTACTTATCAAGAGCTCAATGGTTTGTGTCAATCGTAAGCAATCGATTGAGTTAAGTAGGGTAGTTGTTGAAGTGGGTGACCGCTAGTGACAAAGTTTTATAAGCGTTTCCTAGCTTCCAATTGCAAATAATGGGGTTATAAAGAGATCTATCTATTCTGGAATCCAAACCAATATCTCGTACACATTAGGCGCCTTTTTTGATTTTTTGCCCCGTTCTAACTTAGTCCTTAACTTTTTCAGTTAGCCTTTCAGTTAAAACTTAATATCTCTATTTCCACAAGTCTCAATCTAAAATTGGTTGCGTAACTGATGTTACGAATTTCGTAACACACACATAGTATTTCGAAACAAATCGTTTTGTATTTTTTTATAAATTGTGTCGAGACTGCCTGCAAAGCGAGTGTTGTCAAGTTGTCATTCGTGGTTGCAATGCTTGATTTGTGTTGTCCATTCCATCCATGATATAGGGAATTCTAGTGCATAATTATGAATAAATAATATATACGAGTAGTGTGTTAGATAAAAGCGAATACATGTACAATTTTAACAAACATTAGATATCAGACAGGACAACACTCTCATCTGAAGCAGTGTAAGCAAATGATATTTAAAAAATATAGATACGTTATACCCTTACAAATCAACCAAAAAATCTGTTCCGCAAAGAGCTACAACACACACACGTTTATATTTTGTTTCACTACACCAATCACATTAGTATAATACACGAATGCATTTTAATGCTCTATGTCAAATATCAAGCACTTATGACAACAACAAAAGCGTGTGTATCTCTTGTATCGACAGAGCGACTACGAGCAGCCTGCTCTTCCTGTCGGCGCGCTAGTGACATATCTACCTTTTTTTACATTATAATATCATTGGATAAAACAAACAAAAATATTAGATTGTACTGTCTGTAAATGTCATATTCCATAATATGTCATTATTGTGTCCCACCTTACTCTGTTACCCCATGCTCTATTCATGGAGTATAGAGGTCTATTACAAATAAGTATTGCCCTGTATGATTTTTAAGAATATATTTAAATTAGTTTTCACATTTATCCGACGCACATTAACAGAGGTTTTTTTCCCCACAGGGATATTTTATCATCGTCAATGGAACACCTCCCAGACGAGATCAAGTTAGAAGCAGTGAGGAATGTCACGGACATCCTGAGCCGGACGTTCAGCAGTCAGTTCGTGTTCCCGGCGCTGGGGCACAACGACCCGCCGCCGTCCAAGCGGCTGGTCGAGATGTGGATGCAGTGGCTTCCTACTGAGGCCTTGCAGACTTTTGAGACGGGTGCGTTTAGCTGATAATGAAATAGATAATGAAGTAAAATAACTCTCACACTCATACTCTCTCTCTCTCTCTCTCTTTTTCTCTCTCTCTCTCTCTCTCACACACACACACACACGCAGAGAGAGAGAGAGAGAAAAGAGAGGTCGCAGGGTGTCCTAGTTTGGGCGCTAGTAAACAAAGGCGAAGAAAGCCTTCTCTGTGTGTTGTCCATGCCACCCACGTTACAAGGAATCCCAGTGTAGGTCTATAGGTATGTAGCGTTTTTTTATATAATTACCTACCCGTGAATAATAAAAACAGGCCGTGTCACACCTAATGAAGTCAATAAATTTTCACCAATTTATTAAAATTTATGTAACTCATAAAACAACAGTACATTGCTAGACAAAATGGCCGGCGCGGCAGCGTTCTCATTTTTCTTCATATTCTTTGTGTTTCTGCTATAGACAGAGATACGTTATAAGCAAATATAATATTATTTGATATTGCATACTGTACATCATAATTTTGTTTGTTTTGTTGTAACTGATCGATGTAAGTACATACATATATGGAAGATACCTGAGAAAAACTTTTAGACTAATACTATTTACTAACGCAGTAGGAAATGGTTTTTAGATTTCTTGTTTATTTCAAACTGTTTTCACTTACGAAGTACATGAATATCTGATGTACCTATTCACAAACATAACAGTTTCGTTTGTTTATTAAAATGTGTATTGATAAAGATATATACAGGGTCGTAATTAGGTATTACTTTCGAATATTTAAATTCTAAATAAAGAATAAGGAAGGAGATATATTTTATTTAGAGTACATTAAAATCGAATTCGTATAATTTTTCTGGAAATCCAAGGTTTTTAACTTAAAAACTTTTAAATAAGTTACGATAACCCCTAAGATCCAAACTAGAAGTGACTTGCACCTAGCTGTTTAATGGATGAAAAGTGTATTATAATCAATACTTAAAATATATACTTAAAAATATATTGCGAGTGGGTTGGCTGAAAAATTCGAGATAAAAAAATGGTGACTACAAATGAACTAATTGTACATAGATGAATTTTTTATGGAAAAACCGGCAAACGAGCTGAAGATTGACCTGATGGGAAGTGGCTATCGTCATACATGGACATCAGCAACACCAAAGGCATCACTGCGTTAATGAATAAAAATGACACAGCATACTGGAACATTATTATCTTATAGTCCTGCACTCAGGTCTAATCGACCCTCCGCTGAATTGGTGTCAGATCTGATAGCGTCGTTTATCTGACGATGCGAGAGGTACTTACTCTGTATATTTTGCTTACTCTTACGTGGAATAGAGGTCCGATAACCTACTATTATTAGATGAGATAGGGATTACACCTTGGAGGAAAAAGATAATCAATAAAATACTAGTTTAGTTCGAATCGGACTAGAGTAAAGAAGGATTCTGTATTTTCTGGATATATTCGTTAGTTAGCAGATAACTAATGATCTGCCTCATGTTGTCCGCGTTTGCCGCGATAATATGTACACTATATTATCTTATTCCAGATCTGCAAATAGTAGTAGTAGAATTATATTCGACAACCTGCATAGTTGATATCCCTATTTTCATTTCCGACCGAGTCAGATATTTGTGTGAGCGAAGTGTTTGTTCTCAGATTGTGGGAGTTAACTATTCCCCATACAATACACTATTTGTGTATATTCACTGTTCATGCAACACGTGACTGGGAATTGATCATTGACAAAATTTGGCAATCGAGTCACTGAAAATCGTACAAGTATCAAAATTTAAATTTATCAATTCATTGGATTTATAATGCCCCAGACATGACAAACAGATTACAGAAGGTGATTTTACAAACGTTCTGTTTATTCATTTTATGTACGAAACCCTAAAATCCTTGCCAATCGCGGTACGGATTCCGTCGACCATTTTCTGCCAAGGTAAACGTTTACTGGAAATAAATATTGGTCGTCGAATCTTGGTTATTTGTGTCTTATTTGTTTGTGTCGATATAAGCCCCATAGAGAGTAAGTGGCAGTACAGGAGTGTGCGTTGTATCATAGTTCTTTGTGTATGTGTGTTAAAATTATCCAATCGACACAACTTTTAAGCATAACTTTTATCTAGAGAACAGACATTTATAAATTACATTATTTTCTGATCCTTTTGCTCTGGTACACGAAAAAGAGTACTTATAAACATTAAAGTATTATTACTAGCTTATAGAACCAACACCGCGAACACAATGTATGTTCCTATAAATTGGCACCGATCGGCTTCAATTTTCAATGGATTCGTTCGATTTTGAAAGGAGAACGGCGGCTCAATTTTGAAAATAGAACCTCCCGGCGGGACACACATTTTGTTCGAGATGTCTGTTCTATAACATTATACTTCAATGCTTCTATATGTGGTTTTTATGCACCAAAAGAATTTCTCAAATCTGACAGGCAGTTCCGAAGATTAGGGAATTAGGTTTCCCTGTAACGCGGATGCCATGGACCACACAAATTAGACATCACTACAACACCCATGCCTCGAGTAAAATTTCTGTCACATAAATATTTGCCGGCCGGGAATTGAACCTGGGACCTCTAGCTTTGCAGCTTTGCTGCCAAATACGCTACGGGTCACATTTTAGTATACACTAAAATGCTATTTCGTTCACAGGAGGTTACTACACAATAGAACAGTCACACAGTAAGCTACGGATAGTGGTGTTGAACAGTGTGCTGTGGGCCGGCGGCGCGGCCAAGACTGACGGCCCGCACAGAGGGCGGCCGCAGTGGGAGTGGCTTGAACATGTCCTCGCTAAGGCCAGGAGGAAAAATGAAATGGTAAGTGATAGACGGTAGACACCAGAAACACCTTGGTCATCGCTGCGTCGAACGAGAAAGAAAAGAGAAGAAAATACTAGGTCTCACTTTAGACCCATTACGGACGATATCTGTCTCAACATGACGGGGCTTTTGACAGCAGTTAAGTCTTGAACAGGGTAGCTCATCAGGTAGGCTAAACGGAAAAATACCTAATAATACCAGTAATAATATTATTATGTATTAATGAGTAGGCCCTTTTGTCGCCTTTTACAAAGCCCTGGTCTACCAGTTTAAGTTAGTGTAAGCAGACACTTTATACCTCACAAATACAGCCAAGAAGAGAGCCGTTTTGCTGCACATAATCTCCACATAACATCAAGTAGAAATCTTATTGTGTCACTGATGACGGCTCCTTACGAAAAATATTCTAATTGAAGCATTCTTCACCATCCAACCCAACAGGTGTACCTAGTAGCCCACGCTGGCCCAGGCGTGGACGAGCGACACAACGCGGGTAGCTCGTCAGCGGCGGGAGGGGGGGAGCTGACTCCTACTGCCAACTCTCGGCTACTGCATGTCATACGAGCGTTTAGTGACGTCATCGCTGGACAGTTCTATGGACACCGACATGCGGACACGTTCAGACTTGTTTACAGTGAAGGTTAGTCTTCTTCACCACTATCATTTTACAAGATAAGAAGTATCTTTTCTATTTCAATTGACGAAATGTTCAATTTCAACCATGGCTATCAGCAACACTAAAGGCACCACTATTGCGTGGTCAGCTAAGAAATAAAATAGGAGTAAGAAAGGAAGCTTCCACCATTGAAGTATAATGTCATAAAACAGACATCTCGAACAGAATGTGTGGCCCGCCGGGAGGTTCTATTTTCAAAATTGAGCCCCCGTTCTCCTTTCAAAATCGAAGGAATCCATTGAAAATTGAAGCCGATCGGCGCCAATTCATTGGGACATTCATTGTGTTCGCGGTGTCAGTTCTATATGCTAGTAATAATACTTCAATGGCTTCCACCCACTTGCTTGAGTCAGCTGCCAAATGAATCGTCGTATTCCGGCTGGGGGCTGGAGAATCAGTTCGTTCTTTCTTTCCCTCTCTCTTTCTTGGCCGGCAACGCATCAGTGATGCATATGGTGTGACAGATAGCAACTTACCATCAGGTGGATCTTCAATTTATTTGACGGATTTTTCCAAAAAACAAAGAAATGACAAATGCTGTATGACCTAATGCATGGAAAACCAACTGCTACAAAACTTGATAAAAAATAATGAACACTTATTATTAAAATTATTAAACTTCCACAGGATGCCAAATTCAAACATGATCATTTGTTATACTTTGATTATATTCACTATATAAATCCAGATTAATCCCAATCTTATATTAATATAAATTCAGCGAGTTATAGCTGTGAGCCGAACCGTAAGATTAACAGAAGCCCCGAAACAATACATTTTAAAATCCGCTCCAACTCTTTTAAAAAGTTCTCGTAAAGAAATGGCTGGGGATATGTGGCAGGAAATTCTCGTATTGTTGCTATATAAAGTTGGCAAGGAACTTTAAAAGATTCTGAATTCCACTCAGAAAAGTTTTGAAAGCTGCGGTAGCTTTTGAACTTCGTATGTGTTCTGCAGCCTAAATAAAGGACTTGTTTCAGTAACACCGAAGAGCTATTAGTGATACTGAGCGAGTCAGTATATAAGACTGGTATCGTCGTTGTTACGATGAAATGCGATGAAGCAATATGATGTTTATAGGAACATCGCTGAAAATTTACGAAGAGTACCGTTACCTATAGTACATATAGTATCACAGCTTCTTTAACAGGAAAATAACTGTATTTCAAACCAAAAATTGAGCCAGTCTAATTCAAATAAACAAAGCAAACACTAAGAAAAAATATATGAATATTGACAATGATGTAAATATAACAGATTTTAAAATAATGTTTAATTGCAATGATAATTATGAAAGACTTCAATTTTATTAATGTTAACCACTCAATGACCCACGGGTTACTGATGTTACCGGGTCGGGGATTATTGACAAATAATTAGGTGACATACAGCCTTGGTGTGCCAAGGCAGTAAAAAAAGAGGCAGTAAGGCAGGCAAAAACCGCTGAGAATAATAAATAATTCCTAAGCACCGCTGCACCGCTGAGCACTCGTTTACCCGCTAACCCTACACCGGTCGAACGTCCATATTGAAGATAGTTGACGAGCAAGTTTGTTTCAGGTCGGCCGGTGTCCTGGGCGTTCCTGGCTCCATCCGTCACCCCCCGCGGCGCCGGCAGCATGTCCAATCCAGGGTTGAGGCTATACAAGTTTGATTCGAATACCGGCAAAGTGAGTGTATATTGCCAGCTTGACTTGATGTGTGCGTGAGTGTCCGTGTGGATATGTGAGTGTATGTGTGTTAAACTGCTGTTTTGTCGTAACGTAGGTATTATCATATCGATATAATGTGGTTATGATGTATACCTAATTCTTACATTATGTTAATTATCAGCTTGTTAAGAACAAAAAATGTGTTTATAACAGACTTCAAAAAAAGGAGGAGGTTCTCAATTCGACTGTAATTTTTTTATTTTTTTTTTTATTTTTGTTACCTCAGAACTTTCGACTGGGTGACCCGATTTTGATGATTCTTTTTTTAATCGAGAGCTGGTGCTTGTCATGTGGTCCCACTTAAATTTTATTGAGAGCTGACAAGTAGTTTTTGAGTAATTTTGAAGTCGGTTATTTTTTGTTAGTAAAATTTAGATTATAAGGGTTACGTTACGTCAATATCACATTACAGTATAATTAGTGTATGCTTAGTTATTTTATTTGATCTGTGGTGTTACTATAAATATTCTTGTACCAACCTTTAAAACTATTTTCTACAGTAGTAAGTATCAAACAAGCAAAGATATACAAAGTATAAAAAGAAAATGTACTTTTAAATCATATTGGAAACGTAAATAATAACGAGAGAAGGAATTCGAAGAAAGGAAAATACTCGTATTGCATAGACAAATGCACTCGGAAACAGATTTGCTTCGTTAATAAATGTAAAAGAGTCGAAAGCCTTCATTGAAATTTCTTTGAATAGGGAAAAGTAGGGGTATCGTTATATCTGATTTGTAAGGGTATAACGTCTCTATATTTTTTAAATATCATTGTCATACGCAAAATCTTTCAATTATAAAAATAAGCATTTTTATAGTCCGATGATGTGATTATTCATCAGCACAGATTTTTTTATAATCGTGGCACATAATCCAGTTGGAGGACTTTCTAGTTTTTTTGTAGTCCAAGATTAACACTCTACGGTTCGTTCGCACAAAAAATTATAATATTCCTATCTTAATCCACGCGTGCGCTCTAATGTCTCGATTCGTCGATTTGCTACCTGGCATTAAAAATAGTTAGATTTTTCAAGATAAGTAGCATTATGAAATATAATACTGACAACTAATAATCTTTTGCTCAGGTGTTGGACTACACTCAGTATTATTTAGATGTAACAAACACGAGAGGAGAGGTGCAATGGGCCGTGGAGTACAACCTCACACAATACTACGGTCTGCGGGAAGTCAGCGCGACGTCACTAGATCTTCTAGCAAAGAAAATAAGAAACTTTCACGACAGAACTGCTCTTGCCAAGTAAGTATAACTAAAGGTGCTCCCTCACCGGGAGCATTCGCGTGTAATGTAACAGATTTGAGCATTACATCGGTGAAGGAGGAGAACCGAGCATTACAATGCGCACCTTGTAATGATACAAAACGGGCTTACATCAGTAAAGGAGGAGAACCGAGCATTACAATGCGCACCTTGTAATGATACAATGTGTAATATCTTGATAATGTAACATCAATGCGCTCCACTTTCCGTATAATGTTACATTACACGCGAATGCTCGTCAGTCAGGGAGGTAGTATTGTAATGTAATGCTCAAAGACGAATCTATAATGTTACATTACACGTGAATGCTCCCGGTGAGGGAGCACCTTAACACGACCAAAAAGCAGATGAGATGTTTGATTCATTTATAGTACCAATTCTGGAGTAAATCAAGTTGAAGAAACCTTGTTTTTACACGCTTTATATTAGCTTCACCTGTATGTTTGTTTGTTTGTAACTTCTCTTTGAACTTAATTTTGATCGACTTCGACCGGTCAGATTTCTTTCAAACTTCGTGGAAATATGGAGGACCGATGATAATTCAATATTTAAAGAAAAAAAGAAAGAAATAAATAAAACCTAATTACACGCTTAAATCACCCCACGCTTTTTTTACAATTACACGATTTTTAATTCCAATTTTTTATAGTTTTTAGTTGTTTTTAGTAGTTGGATTTTCTATAAAAGCGTGTTTTTTAGTTTTTTTTTAACTATTATTTGTAAGAAGATTCCTGGAGCAAGCGGCTAGCAGAATACATTCGATACTAAACAAACTTTTATCTTGTAGTGTAGATTGATATGTAAATGACAACGCCGGATGAATGAAAACTGATTACCTATTTAAGGTTGGATTAATTGTTGATATTGATCAACATATTTCTTCCACCGTCTTTCCTTAATAATAATTGAAAAGCGTATTGGTTAATGGCAGTGAAATGACGTAGATAAATAACGTGCATACGAGTTACAGTGTATCCAATATGAACACATGCTTGTGAATTATTATTTTTATATATTACTAAATTATAATTCTATGTGGGAATGTGGATGAATAACGTAATTAGTATACTTAGGTAAAGTAGACAGGAGATCATGTCTAGATTTATAACCCCTTAAGAGTTATAAGCGTTTAAGAGATAATGTTATGTGTAATTTGTTATTCAACGTTTAAAGGAGGTGACTCGACAGTTCTTGTTTTGAAACGATGTTGATAAGTATATTCAACTTTGTATCTTCATAGAAGTTTGAAGGTACAGTCGGCAATAGAATTAGGTATGCAGGACCTTGCGTATGTAAGTAGCATTTTACACTATAGTGTTTGTGTAAACATTCTGTAATATTAAACATTACCGAACGTTTTTGTTTCGTGCCCTGCATAACTAATTCTTTTGCCGACTGTACACGTTTTATCATGTACTGAACAGGGCGTTAAGATAATCTTAAGAAATTCGGTAAAAGCACATTAATAATTACGTAAAAAAAATAGAAAATAGTAAGCTATCTCATGCGAAAATATAGCTTTTACTCAGATATCATGAAAGGCTCTCCTCTGAAACACCTAAATAATAATAATAAAATATTTTTAACTACAAGATGTAGACGTTTTAAATAAATGAAAATCGAAATTCGATCCTATTTTTAGACCCCATTCTTACAATTCTAATAAAGTGTAAATTTAGTAAGTTTCTTGAACAACTAATAATGTGTTTTATTCTGATCGGAAAATGTCGTTGACATTACCTCCAGTAATTTTATTTCTGTTCTACAAATGACATTCGATATGCTAGCTAATTAATTATACGTAAGGTACTTATTAGAATTTCAATTCAGAAATATAACAATTAATATCAGATACCTAAATATTAATTCAACATTTCCAAGTTCTCTGCTGGAAATAGGTCTCCACTAATACGCACCACTCTTCTTCGTTTTGTCTGAATGCAGCGGTTTCCCGCTGTCTTCTTTAGGTCGTCAGTTCGTCTGGTTATGAAGCGAACTTCTTTTACTGAGACGTGGTTTTTTTACCATTCGAGTACTCTATGATGGGACCGCTGGCAACTGTTTAGTTTTTATATTTTCTTCATAATTAACATTGACGTTAGTAAATTAAGATCTCATTCATTTATCTCCATCAGTTATAGAATATTTTTGTGTAATTTATTTTGAAATTTGTACGCTGGTTCCACCGGCAAAGTGTGCTGGAATGTAATATAAAACTGTTTATGACCTAACATGTACGCATACTTGAACAAATAAATGCATTTATTCATTCATTCATTCATTCATTCATTCATTCATCTAATCTTCAAATCGTCTTCATCTAAGAAGTCTTCATTATTTTACTAAAGTTTCTGCAAGGAGCTAGTGAAAGTTGAAGCCATAGTGGCTTAGAGATAACCGAATTTTAAAGTTTAATACACGACCCTGTCTCAAACTAATTTATCTGTTATTAATTTACCTAAGTTAAGCTAGATGAGCCCCGTCCGATACAGGATGGCAGGTCGTCGGAATAAATCGCACCACCTGCGCTCTTTCATGGAGTTCGCTGGTGTTGCCCGGTGCCCGGTCACTATTATTTAAAGACTTTGTAGCTAAAGTGTACGCTTAGTGTCTTTTGTATATTTAAAGCAAATAAATTAATTTTTATTCTGAATAAATTATTTTATTTTATTATTTTGAATAAATTCATTAAAAGTTACCTAACTGAATAATCGTTAGTGGAAAAAAATCTTGAGCACTTACGTCCAAAACACAATCAATGGAAAAATGCAAAAATTTAATTTTATTGATATCTCGCTTCGTATCTATAATACACGTTTGTAAATTTATACATCATTATGATATGTCGAATTGTCGATGCATATTATAATTCGTAATCTACCAATACTAGGTACTAACTAGCTACTAACCATTCATCAATCTAATGAAAAATCATGTCGGTTTTACGGAAATCATAATTACGGGAAACAATTAGCTTTACAGTATGCTGAGTTGAAGTCAACGACAGGTTTTTACTACCTGTCTCTGTAGTACCGATAAGGGATACATAGTTAGGTTTTACTTTATTTTTGCGAACCAATGTACAAAGATGGATACACATTTCTATCTATACATTTGTACAATTTATTAATCAGATATCATAATTATGCTTAAATCAATACAATACAATACTATTCTACTAATATTATACTCGTAAATGTGAAAGTTTTTATGTATGTTTGTTGCTCTTTCACGAAAAAACTACTGAACCGATTTTCATGAAATTTAGCAGACAGGTAGACCTGTGTCTGAAATAAGATATAGGGTACTTATTATTCTGTAAATCATGGGAAAAGCCGTGGACAAAGCGCTAGTACAATATAATACTGAAGACATGGATTATTATTACCACACTAAAGTGCGGTTTTGATGTATTAAGTAGTTAAGTAGATAACTAAATTTTAACTAAATTTTAAGTGAATAATTTTTAGTGCACGTCCACACGTAAAAATTTAGTAAAGCTCTTTAGTTCATACAATTTTACTTTATGACTTAAGCATTTTACAAAATTTTAACAAAATTTTAACTAAAAAGTGCTTGTCCAAACGTGTTAAGTGATAAGCCCCGCCCACCTACTTAACAGAAAATAGAAAATTTTCTAAATTACTTGTCTACTTGATTACTAAATTTTAACTACTAAATTGTCCGTTTACACGTATTAATTTACTTAAAATTTAGTTAAATACTTAACTACTTAACACGTGTAAATCGAACATAAGAGCACAGCATGTCACATCAATCAATAACTCAACTAATTGATTAATCAGGTACATGTCAGCGCTTCGCGTGCGTCACATGGCGGACGTGTCAGAGTGCGACGCAGCGTGCACGCATGTCCACTTCTGCGCAATAACCCGCGCGGAGTTCCACGAGTACCGCACCTGCGTCCGCAATCCCGCATCCGCACTCGCGTCCCGAGCTCCGCAGATATCCGCAGCCGCCGTGTTATACGCCGTACTGATTCTGATTTCATGTTAACCAGTAAGTAATGAGTAATCGTAAAACCATTATTTCGATTGCATCTAGAGTGCGTTTCACGTAAGAGTTTCTCTTTGTGCTGTACGTAATGTGCTATTAGTAAGACAGCGAAGGAAAAACTTACGTGAAACGGACGTTATCCATATTCAAGTCAGTTGCGGAAAACAGTAACTACAGTGTGTACCTATAGTTTAGTTGTTATTACTTGTTTAACTAACTTATCAAAAGAAATTAGGATAAAAATATTATTTAAATTTACATCCGTTAGAAAGAATCGGTTCTAAATTTTTCATTTGAATTTCTTTATGTTTTATCGAATCTGTTATTTATAAACTATGAATTGTTTGTGATTTTTGTATTAATGATGTAGTAAATAAATATTTATCTACTCGATTTTAATTTTATTCGTTAATACTTTCGTCTCTCACTTCCTTAATGTAAAGTACCTTTTTCCTGATTTCTGTAAATGATCTACTACTTCCAGCTCATTAAAAGATAGTTAGATATTAACTACGTTTTGTGTTTCAATCAACGAAGGTTAATGTGTGTAATACTGAAAAAATCACAGCCATAGTCAATCTTTCCAAAGATAAGTAAAGATAAAGAAGTTAATAAAAAAAATTACCTATATTACTATGAAAGTCAATCTTACAAAATATAAGTAAGGATAAGTTCATACACGAAACGTTTAATCGAAGACAAAAAGGCATAAAGCCGGCATCTCATAAAACATCGTTTCTTCTCCAGCGCCATTCTTCAAGGACACATTTTAAATATATGAACCCAAAATTTTACTACCGTCTACCTTCTCAACGTCATAAAGATAACTAAAAGTGGCCATTAGCTTCAACACTAAACGCTCATGACCGGACCCTTTGGGGAAGCCCTAAGATAGTTACCGGAATTTAATTTTTACTCGCCTTATAGCACCACCCTGCATAGAAAAATGATATTTATTATAATAATATACTTACATAAGGATTTGTATCAGCTTTCAAAACACTAAGTAAAAACGCGGTCTTATACAGTTTAGCATTGATTGTAAACTGCTTAGTCCATTTTTTTAACCTGTCGAAAATGTATTCTATTTTAGATATCTACCAAAATCTGCTACCAACGCTTACTTATAAATATTATTATTTATATCTAAGACAATAAAATATCATTGTTAAATACTTGGACATGCAGATAAAATAATTGTTACCAATAACAGTAGAGTTTATTCAAAGACACAACATTGTTCTGACATCATGTACATTAAATCCAAAAGAATTTAATATCTTAACATTTGACACGCAATTTATTAACGTGAAAGCACAGGTAGATAAATTATCTTTCAACGGAATTAAATCATAGTAATAAATGACGGAGCCATCGGGGACATCCCTGGGGATAGCGGAAGGCTGTCCAATCTGGGAGCGACGGGAGGTACTGAACAAGCCATTATAAAATCAAATTAATTTTCTTCAGCGATCGGGAAAATAAATGACTTGAAAGGCTTTAATAAATACCACATACATAGCAGAAACTATTACGTAACTCAGTGCAGTTACATTTTTATGATGACTTCGTAGCCCAGTTTGCGACAGTACGCTGCCTGCAGAACTAGGGTGAACTGAGGTAAAATATGTGGCAAATAAATAAACGGTTGTTCTCAGGTTGGGCTGTTTGTAACGTGGTATGTCTAACAATGCCATGGAATTACCTTAGGACAGAAGTATGCACTGTCATTTCGACGCTTGAAAGGCAAAATTTACTAAAATTAAAAACTTTAAAATGCTCTAGTGTAAAGTTGTCAACATGTCGCTTGTAAATTTTGCCTTTCAAGCGTCGATTTGTTAAATGTATCTGACTCTTCTAGTATTCACGAAATCCTAAAGTATTCAATGCACGTCTTATTGACTCCTAGCATCGTGTAATAAACCTTGAACACATGGCATCTTACTGCGATATTGCTTTTATTTTCATCATTTGCAAGCTCAGTAAATTATATCGTTTAAATCATGCCACTTGTTATGTATAGAGTTGTGTGCTGGTGTCGCTAGATGGCGCCTCGCTTGATGATCGAATGAAGTAGTTCATTCGATCATCTATTCCATTATTGTATTATTCGATTACTCGATGTTAAGTAATGATCGAGTACCTAACTCGGTACAAGAAGGTCAGTCGATACTGGGAACTCGGGGCGGACGGTTGTCCCTACAGTGTTGTGCGTACTTGCAGTGAATATTATAATACTTATAATATTGATTTATTATAAATAATAATACTAGTGGTTCGTTGAACATAACATTGGCGACGAGGATGAAGAACGACCAGTGGATTAAATTCGATCCGCTGGTGAAGCACCTAAGGGATGCAATGTAATCAAAAAATAATAATATTAGCGTGTGAACGTGCGTGATTACGTGATCGCGCAGATACGAGCCACAAGCATGTAAGTACCTGGAATATTTTTATAAAAAATCTAAGCTTCTACAGCGTTCATTAAAACGCGTAACTTCTACAGCGTTCATTATCACAATGTAATAGTCCAACCTTTGTCAGGTTTACATCAAACTATTAAGGCTAAAAAGTGTAAATTGTTGCAATTATTTACTGGTAATAAAACGATCATAAAATATTTATTACTAAAATAATACATTTTCTAATTATTGCTTCCCGAGTAATGCATACCAAAACAAATATAATTATTGCTTGGATGTAAGGTTCACCATTAAATTTTTATTACGTCTAAAATACACTTTTATAAGGACAAAGATATTATCATTCATTGCACGTGTATAGGATGTACACAAAAATACTTTAAATAATGCCTACTAGATTTCGAACAGCAAAATATATGCATTAGTCAAGGAAAACAAAGGAATAATAAGATAAAAAGTGAGTTATCCATATTATTTTGGTGTTATTTGCGTTACACTACAAGTGTATTCACCTGAATAACATATTTGGTATTCAGTAAATGCAAATTAATTTACTCTTAAGGTCTCATAAAGTAGGGCCTATCATAACAAATTATAGATAATAATAATAATAATATAATCTTGGAGACAAGAGGTCTATAGAAATCAACACACTGTGCATCATAAATATACCATACATCGTAATGGCTTTTACAAAATACAAATAACAATATACACGCTGTTTAATTGTAATTGAGATGAACAAAATTATAGAGCACATCATTGTGCAAGAGAGCAAACTTACAAGTAATATATCACAATATTTCGTCTATATTGCTCCCGATCTATTTTCTCACTGAAAAAGGGAGGGTATGCATAAAATGCCTATCAATGAAATCATAGATAAATCAGCATTTGTTATTTATTTCACACCAAACCATGAATACGCTATTGTAAATATCCTTAAAAATAGAAGTTATTCTTATAAACATTTATCTAAAGCACAGATACCTACTTCTGCTAAAAAATGATATAACGTTGGAAGTCCGGCAAAATGCACGGCATAAAAAAGTCAAGCACCAAGAAATAAACAAATTACATCATACACATCACATGACATAATTATATATACGTCATATAATGTACCACTTCGATCATTCGAAGACACGCATTTTCAAAGAGAAATAGGCGAAGAAAGTACATATGTTATAATTTAACTCCGGTTGAACCAACAAGTGCCCTAAAATTCATTAATGCCACTGAATAACATCAACAGAAACATGTAGAAACACGCAATAATTCGAATAATTCGAACAAAGCGTCAATTCGCTTCCTAAAGATGCGATGTAATATGTTCATGTTAAAACTAGCAAGTATTACCTACTAGTAACACTAATTAAGACTACATTTGTTCGAAGCTGTTTCACACTCATCTTACGGTTTAAGAAGAACTTTAATTCTCATAAAGAATTAACATAACTCACTTACCGAGAAATCATAACATAAAAATATTATTATATCTTCATGTTAAAACTGTTTAAAGATCTATTGATGAGAATTATTGGTGAAAAAATTAAATCCAAAAATTCACACGAGGTAATTCACTTCACAGTTCAAAATCTATTTACTTTTAACATTAATCGACTTTCACTATAGAGAGTGTATTTAAAATTAGGTATATTTGCTAGTCCTAACAAAGTGACAAAAATAACATGTGCTGAAAGATAGTATCTGTTTCCTCTAACTACACGCAACTGGTGTGACAGTACCGTCACAATAAATAGTTGTTGGTTCCCTTCTTAAGGCTAAGACATAAGGGACAATAAAAAGGAATTAACAAACCGAAGTGTTCAACAGTACTATAGTGTGACCTATCACAAAAGAGATATTTTACAGGATCCAACTACTTCCGAAATCAATGTCAAACTACAAAATGGGACATAATGGGACACGACATCATTTGGAACAACATCATAATGAGACAAATTATATTGAATGAATATTTTGATAGTTTGTTTTGTAAAATAAAACAAAAATAAGGAAAATTATAACTTTATTGCACTCCAACATTACTCATAGCATAGGTAATTTAACTAATGCTAAAACAGCATTTCCTTCCATGGAACCGACGTAAATATTAAAATATGACAAAAGGACTGTTTAACAAAGTTTAAACTTTAAAGTAATAGTAATCTCTCTCTCCTGGTTATTGCACTGATATGACAATGTCAGTTGGTGCTGGTATTAACGATATACTATAACAAAACATTATCCTACGTTAGTGGTAGCCGTGGTAGTACGATGTGAAGATGATTCCCATCATAATCGACCACATTTCACCGATATGAAATCGCGGCATGAAATAACAAATTGCAGGTTTTCAGGAAGTTACCCCAATCAATATGAATCACAGATATCAAGTAAAAAGATGATACTCTTTCGGCATCAGAATTCAATTATTATGTAAGGTATCTGTAAATCTGTTTTATAATGATTCGTTACAGAGGAGTTGGTATATGTTCACATATTCGAGTCAGATTATGACGAAGTATGACAAACGACAGCAGTTATGAGTTCACGGTAACGGACTCGACTTTCATGATAATTATTTAATTTTTTTTTACAATTCTTATATAATATCATCCACAATAATTTATTAGTACTATTAGTACTAGTAGTAGTATTTATTAATACATTATTATTGAAAAAATAACGATTTATCCATGTGGCAATGAGCACTAACAGACTCAGAAGATATTTTCATCTTATATCTTGCAATAGTTATTCTTTTTGAGTAGCGGAAAAATAAAGAAAATATGTCAGGTTATGATTTTGGCTACATAGTAAAGAGACAATGAGACACTACATCGAGCTCAATAGTATCTACTAACAAAATACAAAAATTAGGTAACTACCTATTATTTTATTACATTAATTTTAAAAAATATGGATAAAGGAAAAGATAAATGTCAATCAAAAACAAATATCAACAAAATAAATTCTTCCAATTCCAAGTCAATTGTTCCAAGTTCCCACGAAGTTCCAACGATCTAATATTCTTAATTCAATGACCGAAATATGGTTAATTAAGAAGAAACATTAACAAAATAATATTTTGTTATAAGAATATATCATATCATTGCCTATTAGCCTTCCAAGTGCAAGTAAATTGTTATATGTTCAAGCGATTGAAATATCTTTAACGAGTAACCGCCCTCGCTTTGCTTTGTTTTCTTATTTTTTTACACCTTGGGTTACACTATTGGAGTTTTATTAAGGATCCCTAACTTTTTGAAAATATAATATAGCCCTTGTTACTCGGGGATAGTGTAGCTTCCCAACAATGAAAGAGTTTTTGAAATCGGTTCAGTACTTTCGGAGCCTATTCAATGCAAACAGAAGATCGAATCTTTCCTCTGTATATATTAGTATAGATCACATACAAATTTTAACTCTGCGATCCGTATGGCGCAATTGTTACCATGCCGGATCGTCACGATTCCATTCAAGTTTGAATTTCTGACGCTGGTGAAGCTGGTGTGGTGACGACGACTTAATGTAGGTTTTAATACTATGAATACTGAGATACCAACTCTGCGCCTGTGCTTGAAGCTTTGTAATTTGGTCTCAACCAATTTTAAGGTCAGCAAAAGGCATTGGGGCATGCCTCGTCATTGAATCCAATGCTGACATAAGGCTTTGGCAGCACCAGCCAAAAGTGACAGCAAAAGCGTTAAAAGCGTTTTGCTAGGATTCCAAGCTTCCTAGCAGGACCATAGCTTAGAATACAATGAACCGCTAAAGCTAGGGTTCGAGGATATCTCAACGCCAATAACTGAGGGTGGCCGAGGTATTTCAGGGATACATTCTGAAGAGTAGCAGTCAAGATGAACGGACGTTGAAGTGAATGAAGTGGCGTTGAATCTCACAAGGTAATCAGGTAAACAATCAAAAAATTGTATGCAGAGTAATCAAGTTTGCTGAATTCATAATTTATTTGGGTATTGGGATAAATATACCTTCAGCCATTTTGTGGGGACCAGTATGAAAATGCTGGGCGGTCAACAGATTCATTTACTCAGTCATTCGAGACGAAAATGTTAATTATGGGTAAAATTACCTTAGTTATTCATCAACATTATGATTTGAAACTTCACCATCTACGAAAACAGATTAACCGAACATCAAGTGGGATAGATCTAGGCTGTGTTTTTGTGATTGTGTGATTTAAAAGCCAGTTTAATTTCCTGACCAATAACTATTAAGTAAAATAAATAACAGACTAGGTCAGCATCAGGACTCCACCAGATTCACTCCAAAAATAAGCTTGCATGGGTTCGTAAAACACAATAAAATTGCAAAGAAGCAACTCGGTGTAATAATTCTATATTTCAGTATGCTATGAAAACGTACCATGTTAATGGATCAAAATAATGATAACGATAAATTCTTATAAATTACATAAATTACTTTAAAAAAACTGTCAGTCTCCTGACTGTTTGTTCTCCATTGCGCATCGCTTCCCGCTTAGCACCTGTAGATGTGGCGTCTCGATGATGGTACACGTCCTGGGTAACAGCAGCACTGGCGATGTGTTGCCAGGTATGGACTTGTGACAATATGTGAAAACCTCACAATGGAACATCCTGTGGCAAACGGCATCTTTTCATCGAGCAGGTGATCTTCCACTTTTTATCTAAGTGCCTTAGATCACTAGACGTTCTATACAGGCGATCTTACTTCGTTAACTAATAACTTTGTATGTTACAGGTCTCGAGCAGCATAAAAGTGTTTTTCTAATGTGAAAACATGTAGTAGATAATGATATTATTATCATTAGATCACTGACAGATGTGTATAAGTCCTTGGTCAAAACCTTTTTGTATAAAATATATCATTAAACAGCGTCTATTAAGCTTTCAACCAAAGCAGCTGTTTATGGTTAAATTTTTGTTAACCTTGTTACTACTACCAAAAACAAAAAAAAAAAAGATGATAATATGATTAGGGAACACTACCGTCAGGTATGCGAAAGTATCTAATATATGAAAATTAGTTTCAGGCTTTCCAGCGAAGTAACATCAATATAAGGATTAATATAACTGGCACAAGATCCAGGAGGAATATTGTACATAATATTATAGAGTAGAAAAGCAACGGGAATTTGGAACGTTGAAGAAATAAATTATAAAGCTGTGTATTGTTTAAATCTATCCAAATTAGTTCTACTATATGTTTGCTCAATTGTGTCAATAAATTAATGACATATAAATATAGTCACACGCATTATAAACAAAATAAATTAAAAAAAAGGAAGAGATGTTATGTATAGAGTTGTGTGCTGGTGTCGCTAGATGGCGCCTCGCTTGATGATCGAATGAAGTAGTTCATTCGATCATCTATTCCATTATTGTATTATTCGATTACTCGATGTTAAGTAATGATCGAGTACCTAACTCGGTACAAGAAGGTCAGTCGATACTGGGAACTCGGGGCGGACGGTTGTCCCTACAGTGTTGTGCGTACTTGCAGTGAATATTATAATACTTATAATATTGATTTATTATAAATAATAATACTAGTGGTTCGTTGAACATAACACCACTTTCCCAATAAAGCCGACTTAATTATTCATAGTAAATCAAGTTAAAATCTTCTTATTTTTATTTAATAAAAATCCCATTAACATCGTACATAAAAATACCACACCCACATAAAAGTCAAGGTAAAATTTTATAAAATAATTTTTTCAACACAATTTACGGACTTGTTTCGCTCTTATTAAACCTATATTTTGTTTGAACATATAACAATACATTGATGTTAAAATATGTTTATTAAAAAGTCTTTCGATAATAATGACGCACTCCGCTCATAACAATACTTCACTGTAACTGATACGACGGCCTACACGTTTTTATATTTTGACAGCATTGAATATTTTATTGAATATTGGAGGGAAACGGTAGATTTTTATACGATGTAATTGTTCAAATACTGCCACGTTGAATACTAAATTTCCTTTGATAATATCTGTTTATTTAAAAAAGTTTAGTCTTTTAAAAATATGTATATTCTACATTGCCGTTAAAATGAATAACTTCACTCTTTGAGTGAAGGTAAAAAGGCTTTGTTAATTTTTAAATTATTCTATTTTAAGATTTTTTTCATTATTTCATCAATCGAGTAATCGAATTTTAATCGAATTAGAAAAAATTTGAAGCTCTCGCTAATGTGAATTTAAGAGATGCTCGATTTTCACTTTCGTATTTATAAAATTACGAATAGATCATCCTCCTGAAAACATTACAGAATACAAAAATAACATTTGGTGTTATCAGAATCTTACCAAAAAAAGAACCGATTTCAAAGAGTCATATCATCACTTCAGAGAGATATCATCAGAAATAAATTTTAATACACATAATCTGAAAGTAATACAGATAAATAATTTTCAGATGATAAATGACGATTACAAAATATACTACCGAATTGAGAATCCTTTCTTTGAAGTCGGTTGAAGAATATTCCAAGGTAACGTAATAATAAAAATAATTCGGAAATAATAAGTCGGAAACATTTAACATTTCTCAATCTAACGCCCAAACTCAGAGTTACTAACGGTTACTTAAATCGCTCCTTAGTACAGAATTCGTGTGGTGATTCTTTACACACATCCAGACCGAAAACAAAAATTAAATTCATCATTGTTATTTCCACCTCGATGAGAACCGAACCCAGGACCCATACCATAGTGACAAACGGGTCGTAATATGTAGATAGTATATTCCACACGTAAATCCAGGCAGATTTATTTTTTTAATTCTACTACAATTGTTTAGTAGCGAATTATCTATCATAGCTTACGGCTGAAAAGGGTTACTATAAATTATTTCACTGCAGAATTATTGTGTAAACTGGCCCGGATATATTTGACGTTTAGAGCGTTCAGTAGCGGACTGTTTATCGCGGTTTCGTTTGCATAACGTTGATATTGCAATTCAACATTTGTTTTTTTTTATTGCTTTGGTTAGTTTTAGTATTTATTAGTGTATTAGGTATTGTGTATTTTAATATATTCGAAAGGTTTAATTTTAATCATCCTAATTTTAACCTTAATTTTTGAGTCGTTGATCTAATCAGTTATCGCGTTTTGATTTGCTATTTTTATGTGGCTTAATTTAAAGGCTATAATTATTTGTAGTTATCGGTTAAACTATCATACATTGGCTGGTTTTAACATTGAACCAATAGAGCCCTGATTTGAATCAGTCTTGTTTTTTATACAAGAACAAAGGATATAAAAATTCCGAATAAACAAAATATTTGTACAGTATCTGTTCCATGGACTAATGACACAAACAGAATCGCTATTTCTATTCTATTTTTATTGCGATTTTTAATCAAATACTTTGAGAACAATTTATTTGCTTTGATAATATTTATACCTTATTACTTTAATGAACCTTAGGCTTAATAAAAAATCTCAGATGAAGGTTTAATTTTCTTAATTAAATTGTTTTGCAAATTATTATCATTATAAACTTTTGTACCGGTAAACTATGAATTTAATTATTTTAGTGAAAAAAATCTTGTGTTGTCCATAATCTAAGGCACTTATTAATAAAATTGTCGAAGACAGATGTTGACAAGACGTGCAATCTTTTCGTGTATTGCTTTGTAATACTTTGTATTTGTTATTTGTGTGATAATCTAATATTATTTACCACTACAAGTGCAATACCAAGCTACTTCTGTTAAAATATTAGTTTACATTCCCAGATTCAAACTTTGCTAATTATATTAGTCAGTTAATCAATCAATATAATAATTTGTTATTTATATTTATAAGGTAATAAAATATAATAATATTTGTACTACATACTTCTTTTGCACCGGGTTTAATTATTTAAAGCCTTTTTCGGCAATATTATGATTGATGTGTACACATTTCCTATTAAACTAATTTATTATATGTATTATACCTATGGATTTCTTATTATTTCCCTGTATCAATACTTCTTGTATATATATTTTATCTTTAGCAGGTAATATTTCTGATATTTATCAATCAAGACGAATTTCAAATTGTCAACACTTTTGCCGTGATCATCATAATAATTATTATTATCCTTGAAAGACGTGTTTCAAAATATTACTCTAGCACTAGTATTAAGATCTTGTAAAATATGACATTTAAATGTACGTATCCCTTAAAGGGCAGTGTGCTTAATAAAACAATGTAGAATTAAGATACCTGAAATAAGTGTACAGCCGCCATGTGAATTAGTGTTAAATGTATTTTTAAATATTAATATTACACGCATTGCTTTGTTAAAAATTAAAAAGAATGAGGAAATATTTACTTATTTTAATAATTTCATTCAATTCGTAATTCTTTGCTGACTTTTGCAAAACATTTCGGGGAGTTTTGTTCAACACATCTAGGGCTTAAAATCTGTTCTCTTAATGTATGACCCAACATCCCAGGCAAATGTTTTAGTGGCATTATTTACTGAATTATAACTAGATAATACATACAAATAGAATTTTATAAACTTTTACTGGACGAGAACATTCATACTATTGTAATATCAGTCTTTATGATTCTTACCAAGATACGATTTAGTATATTACTATTCTCAATCCCTTTAAACCAAAAAGAAAGAAATATTCTTCATCATTGTATCTAGTCACTTTCTACGTGTTAAATAATAACGGATACTCACGATTTTTATGTTTATACAGATATAGCGATCTTAAATGAATCGACGAAATTGTACAAATGCAAAAATCGTATGTAGCCTTTATATTTTAACTATAAAATGTCCGAAATTCGAAATCATAATGTATCTAGTCACTGTTCGTATACTTCGTCGCAGATTTGATTGTGATATAATGAAATTGAAGTTTTGTATATAATTGATATTAGTAACATGTGATTACATTCGTGAACTGAGATTTGATGTAAGAAACAAGTAAATAAATCATTTACTTTAACGAGATTTGTTTTATTTTTTATTGTTTAACCCTCTACAATTTAATAAAACTTTTTGTGTTAAAAAGAATATTAATGGTAATTGCATAATTACTGATTAAGTAGGTGCATGATTGTAATGCACAAAAGACTAAGTAGCGATAAGAAAAGCTCTAGGGTTCAAGGTTTTTTGTATAATATAATGCCAACTAGGGAGACTGACAGTGTCTTCAAAGCTCCAAGAAAATTGCAAAAGACTAAAGATGGACAGACTAAAGATTAAAGATTGACAGAGTCCAGACGTTAAGGCAAAATTCAGTTTGATTGAGTTAGAGCTTGGTTGGGTCCATTGATTGAAGCTAAGCAGCGTTGCATGATTGAATAGGTTTTACGTAAAGTAAATTGGTAGAAACTAAGCGTCAATGTATAATAGGTTAAGTACAGTCCATTGTCCACGGTCGAGTCGATTGAGTGAAGCATTGATTAAGCACCATTGCATATAGATTGGCAGAGCTCATTGGCAGAAACAAAGCGTCAGTGCATGTCAGGCTAAGTATAAAAATTAGAAGAGCATCTTGAATCCCAGAGAATACAATCATTGCACCGAAGAGACGAAATTACGTTATAATCATATTATGCGCTCTTTATTATTTGCTTTATGTAATAAGTAATTTTAACTACTAAAAGCTTAATAAATAAATACATCATAATCATCAGTTATAGCCAGCACTGCAGCGGTTTAAACGTTGGTCTTCCAAACGCAGGGGCCCGAGTTAGAATCCTGGCATGAATCTCTAATTTTCAGAAATTATGTGCGGTTTAGAAGTTAATTATCACTTGCTTCGGTGAAGGAAAACATCGTGAGGAAACCTGCACACCTGAGAGTTTTCCATAATGTTCTCAAAGTATGTGAAGTTACCAATCCACACTTGGCCAGCGTTGTAGACTATAGCCTGTACCGCTCACATCATGAGAGGAGACTCGATCCCAGCAGTGGGACAATTAATGGTTGTCACTTTGACTTTGACCCTTAATACAATAGATGGTATGTAGAATTTCCTGCTTTTTGCTTCGCTAAATAAGTATAAAATTATAAGCTAGCTAAATTATAAGCTTAAAATTATAAGCTAGATACTAACAACATAAAAAGTAATAGTTCTAATATCTACCTTGCCTTTGCGGCTTTTAAAGTTAAGCTTCTTTGCAGTTTCAGATTATAATACGGGCTGATATTAAGAAGATTTTAATCATATGAAAAACTTTCCTTTAAAGAAACTTAATCTTACTATTATCTAGCTCGCGATTAAAGCAATTTTCTAAGACTCTTGAAATTTTTCATACGTAAATATCGTTTGATGCTTAGATCAGATTTTTCTTTTCAAAAAATTCACTTAATATTTTCGTAGACGAAACATCATTATTGAAATTTTGGTATAAATATTTAAAAAAATGCAGGTTCGTTTCAATAAGATGACCAAGATTAGTAGTAACCTAAGTAACCCATTAGTTGGTAGGTAACTGACGTGCGAGATATTCCGAGTTCAAAATTATTATTATAAAAAATAATAAATAGTGCAAGTCACACTTCCAAGTATTACTACTTTCATTCTTCGTTATTAAAAAATTGTAATAATTCAAAAAGTTTTATTGAAACACAATACATTTCCATTAAAAAAAAATATCGCAAATCTAAAGCCAAATGTAAACAATATAGAGGCGAAACGCGCCGTCAGTTTGTTTTTTGAGATGTAACGGAAAGTCGGAAGTGTCGAAACTGATTTGCCTTGCACTGTACATTGCGAGCTAGCCGGAGGCAGTAGCGAGGGATGGACAACTTTATTCACGCAGAGCCGGCGTTGGGGGGGGGGGGGGCGAGGTGGTGCGACGGCCTAGGGCGCCAAGTTTGGAGGGGCGCCACATTTGGGGTGAGGAGCAAAAAAAAAAGGAAAATAAAATTCTTAATAAACGTTCCCATTGATTCAGTAAAAAAAATTCCAGCAAGCAAAGCTCGATTTTTATTTTCATATGGGGGCGCCACAATATTCTTGCCTAAGGCGTGATTATATCATGTTTTTTATTAATTTAATGGTTTATGAATACTGCAAACGTTAAAAAAAATAAGTCCCTGATAATAAGTACCGTCCTATTCCAAATCAGGGTCAACCTGTACGTGAAGGAATAAAAAACCTTCTGACAAACTTTATTTATTATTAATAGGATATTAAATAAATTCTGTTTCTTAAAATTATACATTATTAATTGAATAAAATCTCTAAAGTGTTGAAAATTTGACTTCATGATCGAACAATCGTCAAATAACCGTCAAATCGACCATCATGGTGGGTGTATTGTATAACATAGCGCTGCAATTGCCCAATGCAGGTCATGCAGGTCAGTTGCCACCTGTCAATTACTTTGATCCAAACGGGATACCTGTCACTGGCATCGTACATGCTTAATACCTGTAGATCGATTTGCATGTCACTACTGTTTTTGTTACTCTATGAGTATATTACTAGTATTTTTATAGCAGAAGCTTTTGTACATTACTTTTGTATAAACCTAAAAGGTTCAGAAGTAGTTTTAACTTGAAATATTTATCATCTGAGTGCATTATACATGAAATAAACTCGATTCAACTACTTATACCTCGGAAAGGTAGCCGTGAACATTCGCGGTGCTATCAGATTACTAAGTTTTTGTGAAATCAATTAAGTATCTGTATTTTGTGTGAATAATTATAACTTCAGTGAGCCTACTTGAAGTTCAAAGTTTTCTCTAGTGATAACATTGTTCAATATTTTCTCGTCTATAGTGATCCCGTTAGAGTATTCCATAAAGTATTCGTCCAATATTCGATACGAATGCTCATATATTTGCGTTTCCAAACGAATATTTTTCTAAGGATTGCGCTACTATTACTAATCGGTAGGGCAACCCGCTGCGGTAAGTGCCCATAGTGACCTTTTTCTTCGTGAGTGCAAATACTCGTCCACTATAAAGTAAGCTCTCGCGCCCATCTTTGTAATGTAAGAAAAACGTGTCAGTTCTTTGAAAGAAGGTCTTGTTAAAGTGGACACTCAAGAGGTATTTTATGCCGTATGAATACGTTTCGATATACGGCCAAAAGGGTTAGGTTAGAAAAAGTGGTAAAATGCTAGTAAACCATAAAAACATGAAAGGGACGACTCTGGGCTTTGTCGCTCTTCAGAGAGGGTTTGGGCGTTTTATCGCGTTTTTAATTGACAACGTCAGTATTATATTGTTTCATGTGTTCTTACTGCTTCTTCTTTCGCATTCACTCACAGTACGCCTTGTTGAAGCAACGGTATAATTCGACGTTCAAAAACTGTTTTTATTAAACCAATTTTGAATAAAAATATTTGAGTGTGAGTTTACATACGTAAATTTTGTTTTATACGTCAAGGATAGTATGCATACATAAGTAAGGAACTGAGACATCACAAAGATATCCCAATCGTTAATCGAACCCACTACCAACGTTACTATTCGCTACAATAGACACGTGATAAACTGTATTAGAAAACCTAACACTAATATTCTTTCTAACAAACATATTTTACTTAAACGGTTCTTAGTAAGCAATCGTTAATTTTCCAACAAATTTAATTAGCAACAGAAGGCACTGGGGTAAACGTAATATAATAAATAGGGCGGGTCCATTTGCGAGAGGATGTAGGTGTTGCTCTCTAAAATAAATTATGTGTGTCGGCAATCCTTAGGACTCCGAAGCCGTAGGAATAATTTGTTAATTTTGTAACACATGTAATAAGTCTGGGTTTCAATTTGTAAGTCTCAATGAATTAATATTACATGAGGATGCTACTTATCGTGTTGCGTAGTGCATACTGTTATACCAGGCCTGGCGCACTCTGCATTTTAGCTATAACGTTACAAGTACATGCCGGGCTCGGCATGCCGGGCTAATTCAGAAAATTCATAATGGCTGTCACACGTTCGTAATCTATCACACATATAAAAAATTAAAGTTTCAGAAAAAAAATACAAAATTAATTAATTTTTATAAATGTCACTTTTCTTCATGTCATCACACATGTCACACGTTAGTTCGATACAACACGCTACGTCACGCTATTACTAAAATAAGAACTAAAATGAGGGCAAAAACATATTGCATCGCATTCCGCTGCTTATGCAATAACAAAGATCCGAATCTCTTGTTTTTCACACTTCCTAAAGACTTCCTAAAGAAGTTACAGGGGGGGGGGGACACACATTTTACCACTTTGGAAGTGTCTCTCGCGCAAACTATTCAGTTTAGAAAAAAAAATGATATTAGAAACCTCAATATCATTTTTGAATACCTATCTATAGATACCCCACACGTATGGGTTTGATGAAAAAAACATTTTTGAGTTTCAGTTCTAAGTATGGGGAACCCCCAATATTTATTGTTTTTTTTCTATTTTTGTCTAAAAATCTTAATGCGGTTTACAGAATACATCTACTCACCAAGTTTCAACAGTATAGCTCTTATAGTTTCGGAAAAAAGTGGCTGTGACATACGGACGGACGGACAGACAGACAGACAGACAGACATGACGAATCCATAAGGGCTCCGTTTTTTTCCATTCGGCTACGGAACCCTAAAAACAACATTTTTTACAATTTTTGTCTGTCTGTCTGTTTGTTCCGCCTAATCTCTGAAATGACTGGACTGATTTGGCGGGACTTTCACTGACAGGTAGCTGATGTAACAAGGCGTAACTTAGGCTACTTTTATTTTAGAAAAAAAAAGTTTGTTAGGTGATACGAAGTTCGCCGGGTCAGCTAGTGTATGTATACTATAATCTAGGAATGTCAATTCTGTGTATCACCCACCATCATGATTACTTTGGTTTTAACTCACCCAGAAAGAGAAAGACCCAATTTTAAACCTTTTTCAAGCATCGCTCACGTCGAATGTATCCCAAATTACAGTATCCTTAAACTTCTTTATATTCTTGCCAATTTTATTCTAGATTGTTCAAACCGAATTGTTATTCTACGGCGCTCTCATGCGAAGTGCCTACTTGGAGAATGTATCCTATCTCGTCTCTCCTATTAGCTCGCGACGCTGTCCGTGTATTTTCTGCACAATTAAATTACGCAGCTAGTGCTCTTAAGAATGATCCGCTTTTTAAAATATCACTCGCCTTGGAGATTCTCGCTCAGAAAGTGCAATTGTACTCTACGCGGTTAAAATAAGAAAATGACGGACTTTGTGCAATATTACGTAGTGAAACTTAGTAAAGTGGTGCCATGTTTCTTTTTATTACTAGCCTTCTAGCTTTTATTATAGTAGCGGTGACCTAACGACTACTCGTTACCCATCTACATGGGTGATAACAAAACTATGGCGATTGGTCAACGGCATGTTAGCAAAGTAAAGTCGCCTAAGTAGGGTACAACATTCTTATATGGGTCTCGGTGTACGTTTTTTCAATAAATTACCTAGGTTAATACGTGATTTACCTATCCAAATGTTTAAGAGATATGTGAAATCTCAGCTAGTAGGAAAAGGATACTATAGCATAAATGAATATATTAATGACAAAGACGCCTGGAAACTAATGCCGCATCCAGTTCCGCGTAGGTTAGAAGATAATATTATGTAACCTTTCATGATTTTAAAAGATTTGCGAGGAGTTTTTTCACGGATTTTCTTCTCCTCCTTGACAAAGCACCCTTCCGAAAAGCTGGTAGATTAAAAAAATGACGTGCATAAGTGTATCAGTGATACCTATATGAATAAAATATTTTGATTTTGATTTTTTATTTTTAAAGAATTCACTGAAAATTAAGAACGTAGTTGGTCGCGATCGCGCTACGCGATAAATATATTCTTGTTACTAGAACGTTGGTTACACAGTACAAACCAGTTAAGCTTAGCTTGGCATATTCAGTGTGGCTTCTTCGCGTGCCTAGGATACGTGATCCACACGCGACGTGAAATTCACGCCAATAAATAAAAGTCCTTGTTCATAAGTATTTTTATTGGACCCGCAGAAAACTATAAAATCACCCAACTGAAAATCAACAAACGCATGCGTGCACTTAACCATCAGGTCATTTGTCTTTAGGTCACTAGGCCCCAAAACCCATAAAAACAGACCTTACTTCTGTATGTCAATGTTATTCATCGACCACTTTCTCCGTAACGTTCTGTATATATTCACTCTATTACGGCGTACATACGATAAACTATTCCTAACCCCTAACGACTAGCTCCATGTATTTCGTACACAATTAAATCACGTGGCTAATGTTGTAGAGAAGGCTCGTTTGTCGAGCTTGCTTCCCGCGCTACTTGTTAAATGACGTACGAAATGTTCGCAGGACGGAGATGATTCCCGTCAACACAGAGTAAAGCAACCGCAGAGAATAATTAACATGCGAATCGCTGAGTATTGAAACGTGAATGAATGAACGCGAAACATGAGATTTCATTGCGGATTGTGGAGAATACTCCTGAACATGCTCAATAGCCTGATATTCTCGAAAAGAAAAAGATAATAACATTTTATTATTTTCTCTGAATATCAAATCTATTACGGTACCATTACGGATGTAAAAAAAGAACGGACGTAACCTTGTCTAATCGAGAGTGAAGCATAGCAATGACAGCTCGCTTACCATGTGTGCGTAATTTTTGATTCGCGATGGTTTCAATGTCATAGCAGTATGGTGTCAATGTGTGGGTGAGTGTACTTGTACGAATACAGAGTTGGTATTACTATGGGTGCTTCACTGAATTTGTTCTTGGGATTACGTCCGTCTTTTTTTTACGTCCGTGGGTACCATACATACAAGATAGGCGTGAACAACGTAACCCTTCCTGGCAGAAGGGTAAAAAGTCATCTGTATATTTTACATACATAGATAAATATTTCATATAATTATATGAAATCACTAATATCTCTTACGTACTTAACATAAATCATATCAGATAATTTTACATTATTCTATTTAAACATTAAAATCACGATTCACCTGATGTTTGTCCGCGACCGCAAACGTTGCAATATGGCAAGCATCCGACCAATGAATGTAGATATAAATCATGCATCCATGCCATAATTCGTTAATCCGCGTTTAAGCTTGTTTGTAGAATCATTAAATAATGATAAAGTTTAATTAAGCATACCATTATTTATCACATTTCGGAACGTTGTTGTTGTTATAATAATAACTATCAAAGATAAAGCGGAAAATTCATCTTGGTATGCTAAAGACGGACTTTTTAATTTAAAATTTTATGTAATGTTCTAATTTTTATTTTAAAATATATTTTTTTAAATATTTAACATTATTGTAAAGTTGCCATAATTTACTGAAATTGTTTCATTTATTTCTTAAATAATTAAAAAATATCAATTTGATAGAACATCCGACCATGTCATATTGTTAAAAAGAGCTGTAATTTTCTACATAGAAATATAATATTCTGTGACAAAACTACCCTGTAAATTTAGGGAAAGGACAGAGGAATGATGATAAGACAGAAAAATGGGGGTTTAAGCGTCTGTATACATTTTGGGGTGGTCTGAGGAGGTCAACTGGAAAGCTTGGGAAAGAATTGGCATGCAAAAATACTTTTAAACTCGAATTTGAACGGTTCTGTTTCCTGTATACCATTTCTTGATTAACGATCTATTTAAAAAAGTTTCTTTGAAATTAATTTCAGCGATACGAAGAGATTTTTTTAATCATAGTTTTTAATATTTATTTGTTAAGTCGTTTATCAGGCAATCCAACAGCGTTGCATATATACTAGCTGCCCAGACAGACTTCGTTCTGTCAAATATTTTTAAAAAGTTATTAAAACCTTCGGTCTATCCTATCTTTCAAGTTCGATCAAACTGCACACGGTGTGCAAATTTGGTTAAAATCGGTCAAGTAGTTTAGGAGTCCATCGCGAACAACGTGACATGTAATTCATATAATATATTATATGTATTAAGATATACATATATAAAAGGCTAAAGAGATTGACTGATGTATCAAAGCACAGGCCAAACCCTTAGGGCTAGAAACTTAAAATTTCGCACACGTATTCCTGTTATGACGTAAGCATCCACTAAGGAAGGATTTTTCAAAATTCAACTGAAGGTGAAATAGGGGATAATTTTATTATGATAAGCATAATTTCCGCGTGCGACACGGGCAACAGCTTGTTACAATATTTAATACTTTAATTAATTTTTTTTTATGGAAATAGCCGACAAACGAGCTGACGATCCACCTGATAGTAAGTGGCTATAGTCGCCCATGGACATCAACAATACCAGCTACAATATTTTTACTATAGGAAAACATGGATTACACAGTAAATACTTGTAATTTAATCTAAATATTTATAGCAATAGATAAAGTATTGAAATCTAATTGTCAGAAGCCTTGCTATCGCTCGTGCACGTCGATAAGGCTTAACGACTCCTTTATCACGACTATATCTCTCCGTAGCACGGAAACGCCTCATCGCCCATCCACCTCCTGAACACACGTCATTTATGCATTAATAAATGACGGATCACTTATTATTTACACTAGCCCTAGGACTATATGTGGCTTGTGTTCAATTTCTGACTTCACTTATAAATATATAGTTTTTAACAAAAAAATCGACTTCCAAATTAGGGATAACTCAAAAATTACTAGTCAGATTTCGCTCAAATTTAAGTGGGACCATATGACAAGCACCAGCTTTTGATTAAAAAGAGAATCATCAAAATAAGTTCACTCAGTCGAAAGTTCTAGGGTAACAAACATGAAAAAAAAATACAGTCGAATTGAAAACCTCCTCCTTTTTTGAAGTCAGTTAGTAAAAGATAAAGTTAAGTTACTCAATTACAAGACGTATATTAAAATAAATCTTTCTCAAACAGAAAGCCATTGACAAGCACAAACGAGTAATAAGGGCTCATACAAAATTATCGTCTACTTAATTACTCGTATCACACAAGAACATTTTACGTCGCCGGCACTAAGTCCCAGTATCGCTTGCATTCATTTTACGAGCAGCTAAGCTTTACTGCACTATATAAATTGTGAGTACACGCCAGTATAGATCTAAGAGACACGTCGTGTTTATTACAACTTACGTACTACTCGTAAGAGGAAAACAAGAATACGTACTAAAGTAACGTTTACTTAATTATCCGTATCGGGAGAACATTTTTCCCAGTTCACACGTTCCAAAATCGCTTGCAGTGACTTTACGACCAGCTCAGCTTTACTGCATCGCATAAAGGCGACGTAAATAGGAATTTCGATCTAACGGTCTTGTTTTGTTTACTTTTCCAGTCACGGGAAAGACCGCAGTGTTGGGACGTAAAATCAAATTAGCGCTCTATTAAAGCAAAGGCAATCCGTTTTTACTGGCCAATTTAATATGCCCACTGAATACGAGACTCGCGCACTCCATTTGGGTTCCGTTAATAATGGATGGTATTTGTTTAATGAAACTACATTGAATATCCATAAATACACGGTTTCTTGAATTCGCGTACTTAGCTACAACTCAAAACGATCGTAATATGGACTGAGTTCAAATCTACTGTTAGGATAAGGGAATATTTATCATCATGATCGTGATGGTTTAACGTCTACTGAAACACTAGGTATATTTAGCACTCAGTCCCATGTGAATAAAACAGATTTGATAGCTTAGCACTGAATAAGGTCACTGCTTTTAAATAGAAGCATATTAGGGGCCATCAATAAATTACGTCACACTTTAGGGGGAGGGGGGGGGGTCAATGAATTGTGATATTGTGTGACAAGGGGTGGGAGGGGGTCCTAAATTTCGTGACGTCACATTTCAAAATCGAATAATTGGTATGTATAGGTAAATATTAAAAAACAATTAATGGAAATAAAACTTATTTCGGAACTGCTGTTTTAATTTAATAATTTCTCGGTGTAAAATTTCATAGTATGTTACGTCACACTAGGGGGGGAGGTCTCACAAATTAATGTGATCAGCTGTGACAAGGGGGGGAGAGGTCAAAAAGTCATGAAATTAGTGTGACGTAATTTATGGATGGCCCCTTACATGTAATACGAGTATGCGACGGTGCACCAATCTCTCCTCATAACAGCTAAGGATAGAGTACTCGAATACGCTCCTCCAGTGTGTCGGAAGTTTTTATGCCACCCGAATAATTTCGGAGGGACATGGCTTAACGACCACGATCTAACGATAACCGGGACCTACGCCTTTCTGTGCCCTTCTATAGAGCTTCAATTACTCTTTTTGAAAAAAAAATTAAGCTAAAAATATTTACAGCGATCCTTGCACAACCATGAAAATATTTTTAACGAGTTGCGATTGCACTGTCGGACAGACCTTGCACTTAGTGCCTTCAAAAAACGGGTCTTTCTTCTTGGTTATCGATGGTGGTATTGCTTGTACCGGATGTCCATGGAATGAATTTGATTATGAATAGAAAGAAAGAAAAAAACTTTATCCCAACAAATACTGACTTTGTAGAGATAACATTACAGACATGAGTAATAATATAATCTAAATTTTACTAACAAAATTTATGTGAGACCACATGACAAGCACCTGCTTTCGATTAAAAAAGAATCATCGAAATCGGTTGGCGTGATATTGAGTTATTCGTCAATTTGTCGCGCACATCTTAACACAAAACGACTTATGTGGTTTTCTCATGGATGCCATTGTCAGATCTCAATAAAATTTATGTGGGACCACATGACAGCCACCAGCTTTCGATTAAAAAAACAATCATCAAAATCGGTTCGCCCAGTCCAAAGTTCTGAGGTAACAAACATAAAAAAAAATACAGTCGAATTGAGAACCTCCTCCTTTTTTGAAGTCGGTTAAAAACAGTGAGACTTACAATAAATTACATAAGCATGGTAAGTAAAAATGTTGTTTTTATAGCACTAACTAATGCATTTTTATGTTTACCGTGTATAATATCGTACTGTCTTACCTCTACAGCGATGACGTTGTATTCACACTTCCTGAAGGTTGCCTGAGAAAATAAACCTGAGCATTAAGTCTGTTTTTGATTCTCTTCAAATGTTTATCTATACTAATATTATAAAGAGGAAAGATTTGTTAATTGTTTGCATTGACTAGGCTCCGAAACTACTGAACCGAATTGAAAAATTCTTTCATTGTTGGGAAGCTACACTATCCCCGGGTGACATAGGCTATATTACATTTTCAAAAAATTAGGGATCCTTAATAAAACTCCAATAATGTAAGGTGTAAAAAATAAGGAAAGCGAAACAAAGCGAGGGCGGTTAGTCTTATTGCATATCAAATATTAAATTTGCATGCAAAATATTCAAGTAACTTTTACTTTTAGTTCAATAATAGTAACCATAACTAAGGTAATAAATCACAAGGATATTTGGAATTTTTATTACAGCTTCAAATATTATAACCCGTTGAATCCTAAGTGAATCCTTTATAAGTGTATGCCCTAAGTAATAAAATAGAAGTAGATGATTCATCGAGCAAACATTATTCTTGTACATCCTTTTAGGTACCGTATTTTTATGAAAATAACCTTTAAGAGCTTTTCGATTGCGTCTTTGTCTATGCATTTGTCATAGCTCGTATCATATTATGTCTGGTCGGAAAAATATTGAAAATCTACACATATACAGTGCGCCCAACTTATCTGTGAAATGGCGAAAATTCGAACTAATGCCGCCCCATTCATAAGTTCTTTGTGTTCAGTCATTGACATTTACTACGTCTCGAATTGCGTCCAGTGATTGGTCCAATGCGTTCGACAGCGCCCTCCCTCAGTTCACAGATAAGTTGGTCGCATTGTAAACGGTAATTAAACTACGAGTGATCCCTGGGGATAGTTTACAGGATCACAGTTCTGACGACCTCATTACTTTATTCGTAGTGACTCAGCTAGCGCAGTGATGAGTCCCGGGTTCCTTATCTACGTTACTTATGTCTTAAAATATTATCATGTTCTTCAAGAAAATTCTCAAAATAAAGATCATCTTGAAGATTAATTAGATCCACTATGACAGCCAAACATTTTAAATCACAATTTGAATATCAACAAAGGCCATCTCACTTTCAAAGGGCGATCCACGAACCTGAAAAAAGACGGACGTAACCTCGTCTAATCGAGAGTGAAGCATAGCAATGGCCGCCCGCTTACCATGTGTGCGTAATTTTTGATTCGCGATTGAAGCAGTATGGTGTCACTGTGTGGGTGTGTGTACTTGTACGAATAGAGAGTTGGTATTACTGTGCTTCACTGAATTTGTTGTTGAGATTACATCCGTCTTTTTAGGTCCGTGGGGCGATCCAAAGATTTCTATTGGCGACTATGAAGATTTACTACTAAGTAATGTTTTGCGTGTCCGTATATAAAACGTTTATTTAAAATAACAGAATACGGAACACGTCTACATTGTGTAGCGCCCGCGATATTTATTTTTTATCTGTGCCCGTAAATTCTGACCGTAAAAAGGCATGTTTATTCTGGAAGTCACTGCGGAATGCGGTCGTGCACTAATAATTCCCGTAATCCGAGCCCGAATGTGTCAGAATTAATATATTTTCAAGTATAAGCACGAAACGAGGTCCTTGCTTCAATGATTGGCTATGGATAGCACCAGTAATTACGCACGACTACTTTTACCACCAAAGTTAACAATATACTAGTTTAAAAAGGAAAAATCACTCTTTTATTAAATGACTTCAAAAAAAGGAGGAGGTTCTCAATTCGACTGTCTTTTTTATGTTTGTTACCTCAGAACTTTCGACTGGGTGAACCGATTTTGATGATTCTTTTTTTAATCGAAAGCTGGTGCTTATCATGTGGTTCCACTAAAATTTTATTGAGATCTGACAATGGCATCCATGAGAAAACCATATAAGTCTTAAAGTATTAAGTATGTGCGCGACAAATGGGCTAATAACTCAATATCACGTTAACCGGTTTCGATAATTCTTTTTTTAATCGAAAGCAGGTGCTTGTCATGTAGTCCCACATAAATTTGAACGAGATCTGACAAGAAGTTTTTGAGTAACTTTGAAGTCGGTTATTTTTTGTTAGTAAAATTTAGATTATCGTACCTACACTCGTGGATTCATCTTTAGACCCTGGATGCCTAATGCTTATTTTGCTTGTCTTGCAAAGTAAATCAAGCAAGACTACACTCAAATTGGCGACAAGTTTAATTTTTAACCCCCGACGAAAAAAGAGGGATGTTATAAGTTTGACATGTCTGTGTATCTGTGTCTGTGGATCTGTATGTTTGTCTTTTGCATCGTAGCTTTCAAACGGATGAACCGATTTTGATCTAGTTTTTTTATTTGAAAGGTGACTTAATCGAGAGTGTTCTTAGCTATGTTTAGTGCAAATAAGACTATTGGGGGTTTTTTAAATTTTAATTTAAGATAATTTGGCCACTAATTGAATGGCAATTTATTGAGCGATTCCGTGCTTCGAGGTCACGTAAAAACGTCGGTCCCGGTTGTTGTTGTTTTCATAACTTGTTAAAAAATAAGAATATTTAACTCATTTTTATATTCTCATAACAAAAATAATAACATGGGTCGGTATGATACTGTATTCAACTCATTTAATATCATAAAAATGCATATAATATTAAAGTTTGTACATTCCACGATGAGTGAACTTTAAAATTATTGCGCTGCACGAATCGCATAATTGCTCTGTCTACATTCTACTATCTACATGCTTATCTACTGTCTACATACTTCTGTTGGTATGCTGTGGATACAGTTTGTTGTAAGGCTGTTTATGTTGAAGGATTGCTGACTGGGATTGACCACAAACTTTCAACAGAAGAAGCAAGAAGTCAGAAGCACGAAGCAAGAAGCAAGATGATGTTAGCCGTAGGTCACCTTAATCATAAGGATATTCTGCTTTGGATGATTTAGTAACAATCTGATTATTAGTGGCAATCTAATTGAGATAACCCTAACTCGATACCGGTCGAAGCAAATGTTACGAATTAATTTTTTTTTCTTGAAGAGTAAAAAGGAATTAATAAGCGATTCCTGTTTTTCCATACTTTGAACACGGGCAATCTTAGAGCGCTATAAGCGCGTCGTCGGTATCATTGTGCGCACTGCTTTCGCAAAACTCGCGTGCGACATATACAAGTACTGTACTATGTACTCGCACGATTTTTATTTTCCAGATAAAATTGAGATTTTTTAAATTTCACTTGTGAAATATGGTTGTTGTTGTCGGTGTCGTCGAGTTGGTATTTTGTTGTAAAACGGATTTATTCACGAAACCTACGCATTCGTTATGCGATTTTATTTTCGCGAGCTCTTATTTGTAGCGAAATGATATTTTTAAAGTTTAAATTATTTTATGACGCTACGAAGTTATGAATTATTAAAAAAACAACTTGGTTATGAATGTGCAATCTCTTGACGCGAAGCACAGCGGTGTGTTCCTATTTGATTGAAGTGTTAAGTAATGTTGTCGGATGTGATGCAGTTGGGGTGAAATTTTATGAGTGGAAATATTTTTATAGCAGAAAATAAATTGTAGAAATAAATTTAACCAATTATATAATATTACTATAGAAATAATATTGTTCTGATAATAATATTTAACTACTGTTATGAATAAATATTAGAACATATTAAAAAATACTGAAAAGTAAATAACAACTTGCAAACATTTTTTTTATTTAAATAATTCAAAACGATTTGCAACAAATGAAAATATTCAGTTACAAAATCAACTGATTCCCCGTAACTAGAATTCCGCTAATTTATTCGTCGCTAGTTTGCATTTTTTACTGAGTTAGTTTTCTACAACTTGTAAAACAATAATCGACTCACTCTACGGTTCATGCTGACGATAATTTATTTTGTCAAAATGTTACTTCACATTGACAGTAACATATTATGTATGTTTTGTTTTCTTTAATAAATGCCCTTCGTCGAGATCACGATTAATTTTACTCTCTCGTAGTGTTACTAGGAGCTAACCTTCTACTATCATACTAATATTATACACGTGAATGTAAGTTTGTTTGTTACACTTTCACGCGAAAACTACTTAACCGATTTGGCTGAAATTTGAAACGGAGATAGCCTATAACCTGGCTACTACACAGGCTACTTTTTATCCCGGAAAAGTTCAGGGTTCCCGCGGGATTTGTAAAAATCGATCTCTACCGCGGGCGAAGCCGCGGGCAACAGCTAGTTCTATTATAAATGTGAAAGATCGTGCGGATGTTTGTTACTCTTTCACGCAAAAACTACTGAACAGATTTTCATGAAATTTAGCACACATATAGACCATGATCTGTAATAGGACCTAGGGTACTTATTACCCCGGCAAACGCGTGTAAAGACACAGGCAGAGCGGTAGTAATAAATAAAGTTTAAAAACATGCATCCACTCTCAGTACACTTAAATACATTATGGTACATTGATGACGTACTAAGCTCATTACGTCGACGTAATTCATCAATATAAAGCGTATTGGCGATGTAATCAAAATTATTAATGACGAGGCCACTATGTCATTAAATGTGTACACACAACACCACACGGTTTGTGTTATAACTCCGCGCCATCTTGTTGGTACGTATAATATATCATTGTTATGTAGTCTACGCTTTGAAAACATTCATACAATATTTAATCACAAATCCGCATCAGATTTATCTTGATAGAAGTATAAAACAAAAAAAAATTAAAATAGAAAGTAAAACAAAAACAGCAGTCTTCAAAGCTTCAAGTCTTCAACCGACAGGCATAAATAATACCAAGATATACATAGGTACAACAGAGAATGCTTTTAGAATTAAGTCCGCCTTTTGTTCCATTACTTGTGTAAGGTTCAATAAAGAATAAATAAATAAATAGATCCATCGTATGAAACTCAAACTCAAACTCAAAGATGCTTTATTGTGGACAATAGATAACATGATGAATTACTTCTCTCGTTTTTTTGATGAATCTGTTTATGTGACCAATATTGTTTCGCCATCATCATCACTCAAATAAAATCACCTACGTTGCAAAAGCACAAAATAATAAACAATCACAGCATTCAACCTCACCAAACGAACGACAAGAGTAACCAGTTCCCGCCAATTATCAAGCTTCCAGCACGTCAACACCTGATGTAGGTACGAGTATAACAAGAGTGCCACTTTATTTACGCAAAAAAGAATGTTACGAGCGAATTGTGCATCAAAATGTTTTTACACAATACCATCAAACGGGCCCGTATAGTCCATTCAACGCATGCAATAAATAATAGAAAGCCAACCGTTCTAAAAACTCGGGATATATTTGAAAGTCCCCCGGGATCAGTATGGCCGATATAAAATGTGGACACAGTTCGGAAAAATCGACAGACGGAATGTGCTCATGCTCTCTTGATTAACGATGAACTGACGATCGCTGCGCTCGGATAAACGAACGAGATATTTTTATAATGACGTATCGATCAGGAAAATATATTTCATTGATTAACGTGTATGCTATAGTTATTTTAATTATCTTAAGTAAAATATAGTTTTGTGGTGTCAAAATTTGTGTATGTTCAATCTCACATAGTGTTCCGAGTATGTAAGTGTTTTCTTTATCGATATCAGTCGATATACGATAACGATATTAACGATATTAACGCTACGAATCACAATTTTAAAACTCGAAGTGTATGGTTTTTTTTTTTAATAAGTATAGTCTTTGTGGCAACAGTGGGTCAAGTAGACACAAGGGGTCAGCGCGATATTGGACATAGACAGTAAGGCAATAGCTGCGTCTTATTCACAATAGACTCGCGTTTGAACATGACTCCCCGCGCCAGTGAGTGCGCCGCTCGGAAGTATAGTGTAGGCACAGATTACCCCCAATAGATACCGCATACAAGGCAATTGACGTACGTGCATTTGCATGTTCACGATATTAGTCGACCAATACTGACCCGTCAAGTCCAAGTATGAATTAGAAATAGCAAATCACAGCGCATTTTTTTGTCCCTCGTAAGTCGCGCCTTACGCCAAATTTTGTGAGTTCAAACTATAAGAAAATTTCACTTACGCGGTATCTATTGGGGGTAATCTGTGATAGTTATGTCTGTGTAGGTTATGCAAAATAATTCGTGTTTTGAGAGTATAAAAGTAAAAAATCACATAAGATTTGTTCTTTCCTTGTTCCATAACTATTAATGTTATCTTGTGAGTTATCATTTCTACAGAATAAGTACCTAGCAATTGAGGTTTAATTTGATAGTAAACTAAGGATTGTCATCATAGTCAAAGTTTCTGTTATTGCGTCATTAAATTTAAATGGCGTGGGTGGTACACAGTGGTTCTTCTCTAAAGTGGGCACAGTGAGTCTATCCACTGTGCATCTACTAGTAGGTTGTAGGTGGTATTGTAAGGTGATCCCTACAATCCAAGATGATAACTAGCACGACTATAGATAATTTTACTTTACAGAATGCCAAAGAAACGCTAAATGGGGGAAATAATTGAACAAAGAACATATTTTTATTACATTTTAAACTACAGAAAGCTATAATAATCTGTTACAATCATTTATTTTTGCTATAATATTAATGTTAAGAGAAGGTAAAACTTTGATTTAATAATAATTAAATATTACAAATTTCCTATCTTTAAAATATTCTCCTGATCCACTGTTCACCCAGGGTTGATCTGTACACCTAAATGTAACATGCACTTGGTCAAAAAAATGTTTAAAAAAGAAAATATTTATTTTGCAAAAAACATCACATATAGAATAAATGCAGCTAAGAAATCTCCTTTCTTTCATTAGAGTTTGACATTGATAGCTCGTATAGTTACGGAGCTATGTCTTTTAAAAAAAGTGTGACCCACTGTTGCAAAAACAACGACCCTACTAAAATAAAAAACAAAAAATCCTTACCCATTAATTTTAAGTTAGGTTATTAAGATAAAATTATCAATAAAGTATTACTCGCAGAGTAACTACGAGTATTACCTTCTGAAGCATGAAAACAGAATCAAAGGACCGGAAAAAGCAAATTTATTAATTATGAACTGTAATTTTTAGAGCTTAATAGTTAAACTAACGATTATATGGCACCCACGAATGGGCCATCGAAAATAATTGTAGCAGTAGTAATTGCGCTACTGTTTTAATTATGATAAAGTAAAACGACCTATCTATTTAGACTTTACAACGAAAAAAATATCTTATTACATGTAACATTAAAGACCATTATTGCATTTGAAATGTTAGTTCCATCAATAAAATAATCATGCAAACGAGAAGAGTTGTTTTCATAGCCTAACGAGTTAATGTCGCAATTAGAGCTGTTTTGGAAATAGAAATGTTATTCTGTAATAAATTTTATGTGTTTTATTTTATCATTGGTAACGAAATTGATTTTAGCATTTAAATATGTGATTAACATTTACTGTATTGATTTTAAGTGATTAACAATTAACATATAATATTAAAACTTTTTTCGTCTGTAGAATCAGAAAATTCTGCTGTGGCTGGTTGATATAAGCGAATGATACTCTGAGGTTTTAGTCTCTTTTAATTGCGTTGTTTTAATTATAGGATTTTACATTACTCTGCTTAGTACAGTCCTTAGTGCCGTCCTTAGCTAGGGTTGCCAGATGGTCGGAATTCGTGTAGATTGTCCCGACATTTCACATGATGTCCAGAAAAGACCCAACAAAATACAAATACAAGGCCCGACAAAATACAAAATGTCCCGACAAATCCCGACTTTTTGTAGTTTTGTCAAGAAATTTCAGTCTTACCAGCTGACAATCCTATCCCTAGCACCGAAATTAGTGTAGTGTGTGCTGTAGAAATTTTTATTGTATTTAATTCTGAATATTTAATTAATAAACTGGACTCCTGTAGGCTAGTTACAATAAAATGTAGCTATTCCTACAATGTAGCTATTTCTACAATAATATTAAGCACCATGGACACTAGCAACTCAAAATGCATGTCCGATGCGTCACCGCGAAAGACGATAGAAGAAAGAAACAAGTTACCAGGTTTGCAGGACTAAGTGTAGATAATGGCCCGATGACAATGATACTGGCTGACGGTGAATAACGTTTCATCCCCCTACCGAGATCCGCAGGGCGTGAGTTCGCGTTATCTCATTGGCAAATTTAGCGTGAACCACCGACGACGTTGCATTCACTAAACGTGTTCGCGTTTGTTACTATAAGTTCTACAAAAAAAAAACTCAAAAATGTAAGTAAAAAAAATATATATTGGCATTCCGTGAGGATATGGACAGAATGCAAATAGAAGAACTCCAAAAGGATTTGTAATACATAGTTGGCTTAGGCATAATAATGCTTATATTTTTGTGAATATAAATATACGATTTTCACAGGTGTTTCGTAGGTGCAAAGGTGACATTATTTATTTAAATTTATTTCTTAGATATTTTCTATATAGCCGAAAATTACACGGTAAAATGCCATAAGACAGGACATTGTGATAGTAATTAAAATAAATACCTCTAACATTAACATTCTTCTAGTCTGGAGAAGACAAATAGGTACAATGAATAAAATACATTGCAAATGTCGTTAATTTGCATAACCAATGCGTTATTTACATAAGTTGCATCCGCATTCTGTGGAGACTGTGGAATACATTCAGTATCGTAAGCATCGTCCTTACCGGGAACTCAGTCCTTCCTAACGACATCTCCTAATGGGCGGATAACATTACTAATCCAGCGATCAATGTTTTAACTTATGAATTATTTATTGAGACAATTAATACAAGATCAATTTAATCCTTAATGCGCACGCAAAATATTATTATCTCATGTTAACAATAAACAGTAGTTTCAGAAGATAAAGGATGGCAAAAGTACATAGTATGTCTTTTTAGGCACATATATTTTATTGTTATTATATTGCATTTTATTAAAAATCTTTTTTTTTTAATAAATAACGCTCCACACTCATAGCCCTACACTAGGATTCCCTGTGTCGTGGGTGCCATGGACAACACACTAGACAAGGACATTCATACTCAGACCGAGAACAGCAATTCAAACTCATCATTTAAATTTCCGCCTCGCTGGGAATCGAACCCAGGACCCTCGGTGCGGCGATCTGGCATGGTAACCATTGCGCCACACGGGTCGTCAATATTATTATACGTCGATTGATTTAAGGCAAAAAAGCAAGATAAGTCTGGGTTGTTAGAATCTTTAGTCCTAGCAAACTCCTTCTAGTAGTGAATTCAAATATGTTTGGAAATCATTTCGCCTCAGTTTATGAAAAATATTACCATAACCACGGCTTTACCAGGTTAACACTATATACTGAACCACTAGATACCATAGGACATTTTGAATTTTCTCCAGAAGAAATAAGAAATAAAAAAAATATAGGTACCTACTTGTTCTTCCTCGATTTTGCTTCTTCTTCTTGATAGTTTCTAGCGTTTTCTATGATCGTTCATGAATCACGGCGTTGAATGTTACCGGTAGAATCTCAGAGCCAAAAAGTTATGTCTCAAGCGCGCTCAAATCTTAGCAAAGGCTCGCTGTCATTTTTCTTGACAGTGACATGACAGACAGTAGCCGTCATCGACCACAGATACCGAACAGTTCTACTGGCATAGTAACAACTCCACAGACAAATTTATCTAACAACAATAAAATTAATTAAGAAAATATTAATACACTTTGTTGGTGTAACCTGATAAATAAATAAATAAATAAATAAATAAATACTACTAGATAATTTTAACTAGCGTTACCATTAATAAAAAAAACCCGACTGCGTAAACTAAAAAGAAATAAACAAGCCCAGTAGTTTAGAATGTTGTTAAAAGTAATACTGAACAACCCTACACCATAAAAGGATTAACAGTCGGGACCCATTCTTAAACCAATCAAATCTTGTTTGGTTTTTCCCAAGCAGCCCTGTAAAATTTAAATAATATCAATAACCCATGACCCGAGTACAAATATTTATCTGTCACATAAATATCTGCCATGGCCGGGAATCGAATCCGTTACCCGTCGTTTCGCAGGCAAGGTTACTACCAACTAGGCTACAGAGTCATCAGTAGGTAATACCAGAGTTGAGTAGCACAAACGTTGACGCTTTTGCTAATCGCTTAATATTATGTACTTTCAATCAATAAAAGATTATTAAACATGAAATAATTTATCAACCTTTGATCCTCTTTCTTTAGTATGAAATAAGGTTTGTGCTATGATCCCTCGTTACATGAGAGAAATACTCAGAGATTGAAGTGTTCATTACCTTCGGCGCGCTCTTAAACAATAAGACATAGTAACCTTTATTGACTTAGTAGTACTGCCTATTTTGGCACAAAATCCCATATCAAATTACCCATGTACTTGCGGGGCTTTGAATGTCAAATAAATATAATTTATTCCTTGTTGCTTCTCCGTCTGCTCTCAAAATATACGATGAAAGTCCTGATTAAGTTCGAATGAATTTGGGGCCTTATTTGAAATACTTTGTGAGGAGCTAGAGTCAATCTGGTGCTTTTGAAATATTACACTAATTTCGCAGGAGCGTTTTTGAAAGATTTAAATGTAAAATAATTTGTATTTCCGCAAATCACAGCACTTCAGAAACATTTTAAAAGTGATATTTCGTTTTGGTAGTTAATTATACAGGTTTAGATTAATATCAAACTAAAAATAATTTAACAATGCATAATTATGTTTCTTTTTAATTTAACAATATATTTGTTGTCATTCATCTCCTCTATACTATTAAATCCTATACAAGCTGAGCATTTACATGTTGCTTAAACACTCCAGAAAATGATTCTCGTACCAACGGGTTTTATAGTAAAAATGAACAGCGAGCCACAATAAAGGGTGGTGCATATTTCGTTGAGACACAATGGCGTGAAAGTTAAAAAAAAAAACTGTAGGTACTTATCGTTATACAATATATTATCGTACATTAACTTCGAACCTCTGCTTATAACTTAATTCTTTAAATTTCGCGCAAGTCAAATGAATAAAGAGCCTTATTTGCCCCTTTGCATCGATGTTAGCTGCTTTACCTTACATTAAGATACCAATAGATAAGAAAAAAACAATCTCCACCAATCCGTATTAGGCCAGCGTGGTGGAGTATGGCCTAAATTTCTTTTACTTTAATTTGTGAATGGAGGCCATTGCCCAATAGTGGGATTTAGTGGTTAAATAAAAAATCGTCATTATTACTCATTAACAGGCTGATGATGAAGATACCGATTAGCTTGACCACGGGTCAGTTATTTTGTTGAGGCCTAGAGCATACTCCACCACGCATCTATAGTGTGGATTGATGGCCAAACCAAATGTCGAAGTTCTCCGACATGGCATAACAACTGTTTTTTATGGAAATAGCCGGCAAACGAGCTGACGATCCACCTGATGGTGATCGTCGTCCATGAACATCAGCAACACCAAAGGTATCACGGATGCGTTGCCGGCCAAGAAAGACAGAAGAAAAAGAAAGGAAGAACTGTCTCTCAAGCCACCAGCCGGAACACGACTGTGCTTCAACTTACGTGCACTGAAGCGCTTAAGATTTTTTTGCCATTAGCAGTCACACATCCAACTACCGACCGCGCCCGCTGTTGCTTGACTTGGTCGATCACTTACGATCGACAGAAGCCGCCGAGCTATGAATGCTCTCATACCTATGAAGTAGGAGGTACATTTTATAATCCCTGTATTAATACCTGAGAATCGCGGCGGCGGCGGTACTTTTGAGTTCGAACGTGAATTCACGTTCCCGGTAATCGTCGAGTTAATAGTCTATCTAATAATGTAATACTATACTATTACTATTTATTTACCAGTGGGTCGCAGAGAAGCATGATATTGTGATATTTGACAAGCGCTTTTGTAATGGTTTTACTAGTTACATAACAAACTGATCTTATTCGCTCAACTGATTTTATGTAGTTCACACAACATTCGTGTTCAACGGAAAGGAATACTCTCAGTAGGTAGTTACGGAAATTTTCCGGATCAGTTGGCTCCCTCTGAAACATATTCGCGTATATTTTATCACGTCACATCAGCGAGTTCAAATGACAGGAGTCCTTCCGTCGCGGCGTCGAATGATCAGTTTTTCATATAGTGAAATGTAGGTTACAAGGATGGATATAGAAATAAATACATACTAAATATGCGAGTTTTTATTATGAAAACCAAATTAAATCATCATTCTAATACAAGTTTATTCAATATACCTTATAATGCAGTGAGAAAGGTTTATAATCAGTAATTATTAGAAACAGAGAAATAGCTTTACCCGCGGGAAGAAATCAAGTGAAGAATAATAGCAAAATTCAACAATGAATTTGCCTATCAATAACAAACAAATAAACAAAATACTCTTTATTGTGCACATACTAGGGAACAAAGAAAATAGTTTATAAAACTATAAAACACAAAAGGCGGCCTTATCGCTGCACAGCGATCTCTACCAGGCAACCTTTGGGTAGAATTTTTGCGATCGAGATAAAATGTTATGGTAGGGTGCACGTTAATTATATATTGAGGGAACTATTGAGGGAAGGAAGTGATGAGGTGAAATGAAGCGAGATGAGGTTAGGTGAAATGAGGCGAGGTGAGGTCAGGTGAGGTGAAGTGAGGTGAAGCAAAGTAAAGGTACAAATAAAAACGAAGAGAAAGTCCCACAAACTATTACAGAAAATAATGACAGATAACAGAAACAATGGAAGAAACATTCGAAGTTGGCATTGAATAAAACTATTGCAAATTTTAGCTCGGATATTTCCATATCCAGTCTGATAGACCACAAACAGCTAAACGAGAGCGATTTAGAAGAGTTTGATCACACAACAAAGAGCCAAAAACCAAAACGCTACAATCGACATCACAAAGGCACAGAACGGCGTTGACGGATCGCCAGTTCACAATACGGTGATACTGAAACAATGGCCTCTGGAGCGCATTGTTCCACTCGTCCACAGCTCAGTGTTCACGTGCGAGCATATTGTTAGTGTATTGCACCCACACATGCGTGCTGGGGCAACATGCTTCACGTCCCATTGCGGAGTAAATCTTCGGCATCAAGCCATTAGACTAGCGGGAGCCGTCCGATAAATATTGATTAACAAAAAGGAGTTGAGAAATAATCCCATACTCTAGCCTGTAAGATTTAATGGAGCAGTCTAGAATACTGACCCCAATCCGGTGCCGAGAGAGGATGGTGTCTTAAGAGGCGACAAAAGCCGATTTGGCGATAGGGCTCCGCACAAGGGTATTATTGATATTATTGTTATTATCAATATTATTGTTATTATCAATATTATTACTGGTATTATTCTTCACATATTGTAACCTGCCCAGCTAATTACAAACCTCCTGATTGAATTGGCCGCAAATGATTCCATATGTTCCGGCTGTGGGCTTGAAAGCCAGTTCTTAGTTTATTTCTTCTCTTTTCTCTCTTGGTCAGCAATGAGTCATTAATTACTTTGGTGTTGTTGATATCCATGGGTGACGATGACATCTTACGTTGGCTTTTTACATAGTTGATACTCGGTACATTCAACAATCTTCCAATCCACTCTTGGCCAGTTTGGTACCACGCACTCATTGAGCCTAACCCCAAGACTATCAGACTGGTCATGAGTTACGATTATGACCAAGACATAAATGTATTTTAAACGCTACAGCTATGGCCCCAAAACCTCAGCTCGACAATAAATAGCGGCCCAATCCGAACCGTGTCGTCGCGTGCCGCGGCAACTTAATGGACTATTAACAAGATATAACCTTATCCGCCTACGTACGGTACTGAGCTATTCACATCTCAAGGTTTATATGACGATATTTTATACAGAGTTATTTTATAGGCCTAAATGATACATTGTTATTTCGATAGGTTAACATTGACAATCTTATATTGGTATGAAGTTTCGTTGTTAAAAGATTCCTCGAGCTACAACGATATCTACACAAATAAATAAAATTGGAGTATTTTGTTTTTTAATATTAAAATAACCGCTTTTTACTAAGTGCATTTGGATGTATACACGGTACATATACCAAAACAACATTTTTTACAATTTTTGTCTGTCTGTCTGTCTGTTTGTTCCGGCTAATCTCTGAAATGGCTGAACCGATTTTGACGGGACTTTCACTGGCAGATAGCTGATGTAACAAGGAGTAACTTAGGCTACTTTTATTTTAGAAAAAAAAGTAGTTTGTTAGGCAATACGAAGTTCGCCGGGTCAGCTGTTAGTTTTAAAGTAAAAAGTGTAGAACTAGGTAGCTATTGGGCAGCCACAATACAAGGTATTTAACCTACTATGTCATTAATGAAGGAGTGATCTTTATAATATTTATCAGTATGATATTACATTTTGTTGCGTGACGTGATTATGAATAACAATTCTAATGACAGTAAGTTATACATATATTATGTATATCTAAAGTCTCACTCATCGCAAAATGGTATTAATTTCATACGGACCGACGCTTAATATGGCTAATGCAGTTCTAACCGCAGGCAGCCACAGGCTATTAGGTATATCCAGTTTTCAAGCGTACTGACCCTAAAGAGTTGAACTATCAGTCGCCAATGTCGCCATAATGGAAACATATGGGAAATTGACCTGCGATAAAGTGCTTTGGTTTTAACCCATTAAATAGCTCACCAGTGGGGACGTCTATGGTGGGGTCAAATGGGAATAATCCCCACTACTGACTGGATAAAACTTTATTCTCTGGTGCATTGATTTGGTGTAATGATTGAAGAGAACGTACCATTGATAAGTAGGTAATGTTCCTCTTACGCTTCTCGCCCACGTCAGACTTTTTGTAGGACAGATAATCGGGCCGATTTTTCCTGCCATATTATTTCTGACCGACTTTTTGTAGGACGTGTGCGTTGCACTAATTGCTATCAGTACGTTATATTTTTCTCCTACAAAAAATCGGTCACCGATTATCGGACGTGGGAGGGAAGCGTTAAAAATAAGTCTTAATACTCGTATTAAATAGCCCACTACCGGGCACTAAAGCAAACTGCACCATGGTCCAGTTGCTCCTTCACTGCGGATTGGTGAAGGGGTTACTAGTCGATCGATGGTCTCCGAAATGGGTTTTTGTTCAATTCGGTCAATTACGATGAACAGCAACACAAGCTTATGAACCAATTTTAAGCATCGAGATTTATTTATAAATGTAACAAACAAACAAAAGCATTTGTTTGTAACTAAAGCCGCATCTCGACCTCCCGTGACCTTTCATCAAAATATATCAAATGGACATACACATTATGTCACAACCGTCGCACTGTAACATAAAACATGATATGTGGAAACTCCCACTTCGCTTGAGCATAATTCAGTATTGACATTCAATATATTATTGCCTCTATTTCGTATCAAGGGACACACTCGGCGACAATGCATCAAGATATTGAGTGGAGAACTCACGTACGAGAAACCCATGTTACGGATGGAAAATACAATACAAATAGGTATAAAGAACGTCAAAGTATTCACATGACTGTTTCTAGTTAGTTACTTTTGTTACCTGTTTTTGTTACTACAAAAGAAAAATTTTCTGTATCAATATTCTTTGTTTATGACAATAAATTATGATTCAAAATATTATTTAGTTTCACTTAATATATAAGATGTAGGATTGCGAGCTTCGTCCCTTGTTTATGCTTTTTAGGGTTCCGTAGCCGCAAAAAACGGAACCCTTATGGATTCGTCATGTCTGTCTGTCTGTCTGTCTGTCTGTCTGTCCGTCCGTATGTCACAGCCACTTTTTTCCGAAACTATAAGAGCTATACTGTTGAAACTTGGTAAGTAGATGTATTGTAACTGAAACTCAAAAATGTTTTTTTCATCAAACCCATACGTGTGGGGTATCTATGGATAGGTCTTCAAAAATGATATTGAGGTTTCTAGTATCATTTTTTTCTAAACTGATTAGTTTGCGCGAGAGACACTTCCAAAGTGGTAAAATGTGTGTCCCCCCCCCTGTAACTTCTAAAATAAGAGAATGATAAAACTAAAAAAAATATATGATGTACATTACCATGCAAACTTCCAACGAAAATTGGTTTGAATGAGATCTAGTAAGTAGTTTTTTTTTAATACGTCATAAATCGTAAACCGCAAAAAACATTGATCAAAGTTACAACGAACTACAAGAACTTTTATATTATGTTACTTGCTGCTACGGAACCCTTCATGGGCGAGTCCGACTCGCACTTGGCCGCTTTTTTAACTCATGGATGGATGGATGAAGGACGAAGACACCACACACCGATCTGCGGTCGAATAACGACCGTAATCCCTTAATTGGCACTATTTATTGTTTTATTTTCTTTCTATTTGTTACACATATAATATAATTATTATGTATATAAAATTTGGCTTTTTGTACTTCTTTGCCGTGTAAACTTAAACTTTACCAAATATGACTCCTACACAGGAACCTTTAAAAAGGGGACAAAGATTTTTCCTTCACGTATTACATAGATTTCCCTAATATACTGAACTTAATGCAAAACGAATAAAAGAAAGTACGATCGCTGAATACAGCTTAATAATTTACTGACTAGTCGGCAATTGCCTCCAATTACAGGAGTTGCTATAAAGGAGATTGCGGTTCTAAGCAATTTACCAATCACTCAATAAAGTAGAACGCATCACGTGCTGTTTATTCATGGGTGACCTCTACCTAAAGATGAGTGACGTCCTCATGTCGATTCACCAAACCAGATGACAGTAATTAATTAACATTTGAGGGCTAATTTACACCGATTGAAGTTAAAGTATTAAGTTCATTCCGTTATTTGGTTCTCTTCTTCTGTCTTCTTCTCTTATGCTTCTCTTCTCTTCTCTTGTCTTCTCTTCTCTTCCCTTGTCTTCTCTTCTTATTGTTATGAACATAATCATTATTATGAATCATAAAATACGAATCACTAATTAGTCGATAAGTAACCAGTAGTAGTTACGTTTTACAAAAAAAAATTCGACTGACTATTTGTAAATAAATAATTTATCGCTTACGCCAACTTTAGCTTTTAATGTTATCACTTTCATTATCACTTTACCCCTCCCCCCCGCCCTTATACAAAGTTATAGAAGGCTTTTATAATGTTTTGTTTCTTCCGCTCTTATGAAAAACGATAAAGATATAACATTATGACAGCAATAGCTAAAATAACTTTATGAAGCGTTTATGAATAAGGCCTTAACTTATAACAATAACGTCAATTACATCAAAACTTTTCCTATTCAAATATACGGGATAGGGTCTTGGTTATCCCAAAATATATTTCATCGAAGTGTGAATCAGATCATATAACCATTACTCGGGCAGCATATGCTTGTAAGTGTAAATTTGATTTATTCGCCAATAAAGGAATCCATTGGCAGGTGTTACGTTTTGTTGACTTATGCGTCGCGACGATTCTTGTGTGATATTTTTCGCAAAATTGTTGACGATGGATTAAGTTTTATAACAACGGAAAAAGTATTGTTACACGCTACAGTTATAATTATGTTACTATGTGCCTGATAATTATAATTTTATCAATGTTTCCAGCGATACAGTAAATTTTATATTGTAGGAGGTACAGGAATATACTTGTAGAGCCCAGCGATTACTAACAGAATAGTTATTATTTTTTACGTAGCTAGCCCACAAAATAGCTGACGATTTAACTGATGGTTAGTGGCCAGCATGGCACATAGAAAAAAAGAAGCGGGAGAAAACCTCGCAAGCCCCAGCCGTAACACGACGAGTTGGCGTTTGGCAGCGGACTAAACAGGTGGTAGCTACCCAGATAGTCTATACGGAAAGATTCAGACAAGAAACTCATGCATTATGAGCTAGATTCACAAATGTATTGATTAATACTTGAGAAAAATATTAAATGAATTGAATTTGAGATTGATGAGATTTTTTACACCAATCTAAAAAAAAACATTTTAATAAGTGAAGCCCATTATAGTGTATTTAACACTGCGTGTTCAAGCACATACATGGCCGACATAATATACTAGTGACAGGAAAAATTTATTGGTTCGCATCGTAGCTCTAATAGGGAGAAGATAGGAAAATATCTATACTAATTATATAAAGAGGAAAGATTTGATTTTTTGTTTGCATTGAATAGGCTCCGAAAGTACTGAACCGATTTGAAAAATTCTTTCACTGTTGGGAAGCTACACTATCCCCGAGTAACATAGGCTATATTATATTTAAAAAAAAATTAGGGATCCTTAATAAAACTCCAATAATGTAACCCAAGGTGTAAAAAAATAAGAAACCGAAGCAAAGCGAGGGCGGTTACTCGTTATACATAAAGAGAATAATTATTGCACTTGACCTAATGATAATAAAAATAATATATAATCGCAAATCACAAGTTTGACAAGTTTAATATACATTCTACTTGCAAAAATGTCGTAGATGAGTCTATAACTGACAGGCTAACTGATATATCTTTGCAAAGCCCTAATCATTGAAGTTACAAGCGTGATATTTGGACAACAATTTAAATTAGAAGACATTTTAAAATAAAATATTTAAAAAAATGCCTGAATGTAAGGACCCCGCAAAATTTATATGGGAATTGGCTCTCGGCTAAATTAACTGAAATTTTGCACAGAGGTAGCTTTCATCATGCTGATCAAAAGTCTCAATGGGCGCAACCCCCCAAAATCAAACCCAGACCCACCACTCCCCCCCAAATCTCAAAATACTCCCCAAAGCAGATTGGATGAAAATCAATGCATAAGGGATATATTCATATGAAACTTCTGGGTTTGATTTTGGGGGGTTGCGCCCATTGAGACTTTTGATCAGCATGATGAAAGCTACCTCTGTGCAAAATTTTAGCTAATTTAGCCGAGAGCCAATTCCCATACAAATTTTGCGGGGTCCTTTGTAGATGAGATGAAATAAAGAGTTTTGTATTTTATTATAACGTAAGCCAATAAGAAATATTTTTTGAAATTCTGTTCCTAAGAGGGTTAAATAAGGTTTGAAATGTTGTTTGAAAATCTGCCAGTTTTTAAGTAAGCGCTTTGAAAATTAGGATTTGTCTTTACACACAGCTAGTTTAATAATAATTATTATAACTTTATTTACCAATAAATAGGTTTAGTAATGTATTGTATTGGATTCCATGTATTGTATTGGTTGTATAGTAATGTATTGGTTGGGTGTATCCATGCCACTTGCATCAGCAATCGTACAATAATCTAAATTTTACTAACAAAAAATAACCGACTTCAAAGTTACTCTAAAACTACTTGTCAGATCTCGTCCAAATTATTTGAGATTACGTGACAAGCACCTGGTTTCGATTAAAAAAAGAATCATCGAAATCGGTTGGCGTGATATTGAGTTATTCGTCCATTTGTCGCGCTTACTTAATACAAATTTAAGACTTAATATGGTTTTATCATGGATGCCATTGTCATATCTCAATAAAATTTATATGAGACCACATGACAGCCACCAGCTTTCGATTAAAAAAGAATCATCAAAATCGGTTCGCCCAGTCCAAAGTTCTGAGGTAACAAACATAAAAAAAACAGTCGAATTGAGAACCTCCTCCTTTTTTTGAAGTTGGTTAAAAAAGCGTGTAAAATATATTTATTAACCAACTCAATATCGAGCATTTTATTACCATAATTTTGACCTTTCGGGGTTAAATTCGGTCTATAGTTCAGTTAAATCAAATTTAACGCGAGCGAAACTGCGACGAACCTGGTATTGTGAACACGTAAATAATGCCTTATCGGGCAGAGGGTTCGTTCGACGTTGACACAATAGCGGAGTAGAATGGAACGTTGACGGTTCAGTTCACGATACGATACTGAAACAAAGGGGACTTAAACCACATTGTTACCACGGTACACTCGTTTACGCTTACTTTGTTACTGTCACTTGACAATAATAAAAATATTAGGTATGGTCATTGAAGTATAATGTCATAGAACAGACATCTCGAACAAATGAGTCCCGCCGGCAGGTTCTATTTGAGCCCCCGTTCTCCTTTCAAAATCTAACGAATCCATTGAATTCATTGGAACATATATTGTGTTCGCGGTGTCGGTTCTATATGCTAATAATAATACTTCAATGGCTATGGTAAAGTTTGTTAAATATTCTTTTTCCTTGTTTAGTCTAGTTTCTTGCCGCTTCTTCTCACGGGAACACTCAGGATAGGGATTTGTTGAAGCGATGGCGTAGAGTAGAGTGACTTTCGAAAAGAGTTTGTAAACAAACCTAATTCGAATAAAAATATTTGAGTTTGAGTTTATTATTAGATAGTGAGTATCCTAATCTTTGCTATCATAAAGTTGAAGAGCGTTTTGTGTTGGTTTGATCGCACTATTCTCTGAAATCGCCAGTCAGATTTTAAAAAATAGGCACATGAGGAAGAGTATACATTGTATACATTGGAACACACAGAATACCTACTTGATATGAACATTTTGTTTTCAACCAATGTGACTATATTCAAGGGCACATTTAATTACACTGATTGTTGGATAAAGAAAGAAAGGGTTTAAGGAATACCTGGTTCGATAATATTCCCGCGATTAGATGTAGGGTTCGCGCGCGCACTCCGTTCTTCCAGTATCCTCCATATGATGATTTTCTTGATGAGTTTTATATCGTACACCACTCGCACTACACGGGGATACGATTACTTGACGATTTTAGCGTATTATTAAGATTTGGCAGCGGAAATCGAAGGGAACACGTAGCTCGACCTGACTTGCTGCTCGCGGTTGTTGAAGCCGACTCTTTTACTCCTACCCCCAGGTATGGGATATTGGACGGTGGATGTAGGAGGGGATAAGATGCGTTCAGAAATTACCTATCATACCGCCGCCCAAAGAGCGACTTAGCTCTTTAGCAAAAAATCTAGAAAGAATTGATGTGTTAAATAAATGATTTGATACGATAAACAAAATAAATAAATGAAACAATAAAAAGTGAAGCTAATAATATTTTAGGATGGAAAGTGTGGTTATAATTTTATTGAAGGCTCGGCAACAAAGGGCAGAGCTTGACTACTGGTCGAAGTAAGTTGCCAGTAGAAGTTCTCACCTCTACCACCCTAACCACACCATCAGAACCGGGGCACACCCGAATCACTCTAGCCTTTCTCCAAAGAAGCGGCGGCAAATTCGAATCCTTGACAAGAACTAGATCGCCTTCTTGCAAATTTGTACTTTTATTGAGCCATTTAGGTCGCTGCTGCAAGGTATGCAAGTATTCGGCTTGCCAGCGTTTCCAGAAATGCTGAGTGATTTGACGGAGTAGCTGCCAACGCTTTAAGATAGGAAGATTTTCTCCTTGAAAATTTTGTTCTGGTGAAGCTAATAGAGGCTGTCCTATTAGAAAATGGCCGGGCGTTAAAACTTCTAAATCGTTCGGGTCGTTACTCAAGGGACACAGCGGACGAGAATTTAACGCGGCTTCGACTTTTGAAAATATGGTGGCGAGTTCTTCAAATAGAAGAGGACGATCGCCAATAACGCGAGCTAGAATTAATTTAGCGGACATCACTGCGCTTTCCCACAAACCGCCCATATGAGGGCTAGCTGGAGGGTTTAGATGCCAGACAATTTGTTTGCAAGCTAAAGATTTTTGCACTGCATCGTTTGAATTTACGTGAAATTGAGAAACTTCCTTCAAATGGTTGCGTGCACCGACAAAATTTGTACCACAGTCGCTAAAGATGTCGCTGGGCAGTCCTCTGCGTGAAACAAATCTATCTAAACAAGCCAAGAATGCTTCAGTAGACAGCTCAGAAACAATTTCCAAGTGTACGCATTTCGTCGTGAAGCATATGAAAATGCAAAGGTATGACTTAAGCGATCGGGAGTTGCGTATACGTGAGGTCTTTTGAAGAAAAGGACCGGCAAAGTCAACACCAACCCTTTGAAAGGGTCGACAGGAAGTGACTCTGTGAATGGGAAGATCAGCCATGAACGGTTCGACAGATTTGGGCCGTAGCCTATAGCAGCGAAGACATTGGAATATCTGTCGACGAATGGCTCTACGCGCAGAGAGGATCCAAAATTTGCGTTGAAGCAAAACTTGCAAGGTATTAACACCAGGGTGCAAAAACGTGCGATGATAGTGATCGATTATGATCTTGGTGACGTGATGGTCCTTGGGAAGCAGGAGCGGATGCTTCGCGTCATAGTCCAACTCAGACTTGGCAATCCTACCACCAACCCTAAGCAGACCCTCAGCGTCGAGAAAAGGATTGAGCCGAATAAGGTTAGATCTAAGAGGTTTGTTGATGCGCAGTAAATGAATAGTTTCAGCGAATTCCTTTGCCTGAGCTAGCTTAATTATTGTGCGAGTACTGCCACATAGCTCAACGACTGATAGATTGCCTGTAAGTCGTTTTGTTGGATTGCGTGAATTGTGCAAGAATCGATTGCACCACGCCACTACAGCTTGCAACTTGGAAAATGAGCTGTACTTGTTCAACACCAAGAGATCATCCGATACCACTGCAGCGTTCGATATGGCCACCGACGATTTGAGACCGGGTAGCTCCTCTTCGCTCAGCAGCTTTGTGTCTCCAGGCCACGAGACAGGTTCTTCCTTGAGCCATGGCGAAGACCACCAAAGAGAGTTAATCACTAATTGTGAAGGCAAGAGACCACGACTTGCAGAATCAGCGGCGTTGAGCTCAGAAGGTACGTGCCTCCATGTGACGTCGGGAGTCAGAGCTTGTATTTGGGATACTCGATTTCCCTCGTATGTTTGTAAGACGTGAGGAGATGTTTTGAGCCAAGAAAGCACAATATTGGAATCGCACCAAGCTATTGTGCTGTTGATTTCTACCTTGCCATGTAAAACACCTTTGACGTGCTTTAGCAAATGAGCAAGAAGAAGTGCTCCTGATAGTTCCAGCTTGGGAACCGTCACCTTTTGTTTGAGAGGCGCAACTCGAGATTTTGCAATTAAAAGTTGCAAAGAGACGCTACCGTCAGCATTGAGAACGCGCAGGTAGACGCATGCAGCGTACCCGCGTTCAGACGCGTCACTAAAACCGTGAACCTGACAATCCAGTGGTTGATCAGTGACAATCCAACGAGGAATGTGAACCTTGTCCAGTTCACAGAAATTTCATAAAAATGAAGACCAGATCTTCAGGATGTCCGTAGGAAGAGGATCGTCCCAATTGCATTGCAATGACCACAAACGTTGCATGATGTGCTTGGCGAAAAATGTGACCGGAGCCAAAAACCCACAAGGATCATACAGACGGGCTATATTTGATAAGACACCGCGCATGGTCATTGTTTGATTCATTTTTGACACACGATAGACAAAGCAATCGCTTTGTGCGTTCCACTCGATGCCTAAGACCTTAAATATTCCATCGCCTTCCATCTCAAAGCGGTAGGGTTGCTCGCAATGGTCAGACGAAAACGTGTCCAGGAATTCCTTAGAATTACTGGACCACTTCCGCAAAATGAAACCCCCTTGAGACAAAATATTTACTAGGGCCTGCTGAAGATCTATGGCAGAGCTTAGCGAATCCGAACCACTAACTACATCGTCAACGAACGTGTCTTCCAAAAGAACTTTTGATGCCTCTGGCTGTCGCTGTGAGTTGATGTATGCGAGTTCCTGAATTACCCGAATCGCCTGAAACGCTGAGCTGGAGATACCGTATGTGACAGTTGTCAGTTCATATTGCTTTAGCGGCTGGTCGGGTGATTCGCGCCAAAAGATGGTCTGATATTTGCAATCGGAATCCTCTAAGCGAACTTGTCGATACATTTGCTTTATGTCGCAAGTGAAAACGATTTTGTGTACTCTGAAACGCATAATTATGTCCTCAATGTTCTTTTGCAATTTAGGACCGGACATAAGAACCTGATTTAATGAAACACCCGTCGAGCTTGGAGCGGAGGCGTCGAAAACTGCGCGCAGTTTAGTTGTGCTGCTGTGCTCACGCAATACCCCATGATGAGGAATATAATACCGATCACCATGGTTGTGACCAGTAACTTCGCGCATGTGACCGGCATCAAGATAGTCACGCATAAAAGAAATGTATAGGTCGCGCAGTTGGACGTCCTTCAATAAGCGACGTTCTAAATTGTAAAATCTTTTGAGTGCCATCATGTAGGTGTCACCCAGAGGTTTGTGGTCGACCTTGAATGGGAGTCGAACAACAAAACGTCCCGTAGGATCCCTCGCATGAGTGTCACAAAAGTGTTTCTCACATAAAATGTCCTCAGGATCTGACAATGGTTGACTGGGGGGCTGCTCCGCTTCCCAGAACCGAGTGAGAGCCAGATTGAGGTCTACTGTGCAGGCCATCGTTGACATATTGTTGTCATGAGCCGATGCTGCAGGAGCCTTACCCATGATGATCCATCCAAAAATAGAAGAGTAGGCAGTGGGCATACTGTCACCCAGACTGAACCTTCTACCATCAAGAATTTGATCATATAGGTCAATACCAAAAAGAATGTCAATTTGTCCTGGAGAAGTAAAATTTTTGTCAGCTAATATCAAATTTGAACAATAATTTAAAACCGCCTGGTGTACTTGTACCGAAGGAAGGTTATTCGTAATTTTCTTTAAAATTAATAAATTTGAATTAAAAATTTGATTTTTATTTATAACTGACCTAATGTTACAACTAACAATACCATGTGATTGTTGAGCTGATGAAGCACCCAAACCAAATATGCCTCCAGCTTGAGTTCGTGGAAGTCTAAGTCGTTGTGCTAATGCGTCTGTCATAATAGACACCTGTGAACCACAATCAATTAATGCACGAGCAAAGTGAAAGTGCCCGCTTGCATCTTGTACTTCGACAATTGCTGTGCCTAACACCATGGTGGATGATGAGTCGACACCATGTAACGATTGAATCTGGACCGTAGAACTAGTAGCTGGTGCGGCAGATTCATTGTTAGCAGCAGCAACCGGAGTAAACTGCGTGGAGTTTGATATGTGCAATTTTGTGTGGTGACGACCTCGACAGACTTGACACACACTACTCGATGAGCATTTAGATATGTGATGTGAACGCAAGCAATTGAAACAAAGTTTCTGTTTTATCACCAAACTTTTTCTTTGTTCCTGAGTCATAGCATCAAATTTAGAGCAGTGATACAGATTATGATTTTCATTGCAGCAAGGGCAAGAATAATTTGATTTAAACTTAGGATTTGAAACACTATCTGGATGTGTAATACTCAACGTATGGCTTGAGGATGCCTTTGAACTAGAATTTGTCGTGGAAATGTTTTCAAGCACACGGAGTTGCTTTTCTAGAAAATTTGAAAGTTGATCAAATGTAGGTATACTAATAGGATCAATTTCTGACTCAAATTTAGTTCTTAAATCTATTGATAACTTCTTTAGTATGATATGAAGTAAAAGAAAGCTCCATGAGTTGACATTAAAATCTAGAGCATCTAAAGCACTTAAGTTCTCCTTATATGTATTAACAAATTTGTTTAGAGTCCTAAAGTTCACTTGTGATAGGGTTTGTAAATTTAAAATAGCCTCAATATGCTTGTCCGCTATGACCCTCTTATTCTCATAACGCTCGGTGAGTAATTGATATGCAGCACTATAATTTGTGTCAGATAATTTTAAGTTTTTTACTAAACATAAAGGTTCTTTATCTAGAACACTCAATAAATAGTGCATTTTTTCGACATTACTTAAGTTTGAGTTCTCATGTATTAAACTGTTGAAAATAGAAATGAAGTTTGGCCAATCAGTGTATGAACCAGAAAATCTAGGCAAAGAAATTTTAGGAAGATGAAATTCAGCATTGGAATTTGATTTACATGCACCTTCAGAACTTGTACTATGCTTAAATAAACTGTCATGTAACACTTGAATGGAATAAAACATATCATTGAAGGATGCAAAATTAGTTTCAAAGTTCTTCTTTTGACATTCAGATAATGTATCACTATTTGAGAATAACACGGATATAGCTTCTTCCATTTGCTGCCGATACCGTTCAATATCCTTATAACGCACTAGAAACTGTTGTTTATCGTTCATACTACCAGGTTTATTCATGTTAAGTCTCCCAGCTAAATCATACAATTGTTTCATGTTGTTCATGGCCATTTCGTATTTAACACTTTGAATTTTGACTTCAGCCATTGTGTATAGCTATTTCAAGGTATATTGTACGTATTGTAAATATAAATATCGTTACTTGATAATGAAATAAAGTTTTGAAACTTTTGAAGTAGAAATTATTCGCAATCGCAAGTTGTAAACAATAATGACATTGAATTGAATGACAAGTATTGACATTGACAGAATCTCTCTGTAAGATTGACAGAGGATTGACTGAATGTTACTTGTCAGTTATTGACAGATAATGAATGACAAGAAGATACGTTAAATGGAAGTTGAATTGGACTATTAGGTTGGCAATGCTGTGACGTCACACGCTACGTCACGAGATGATTTTACGAATTTGAATAAAATATTTGAAATGATTTTGAACAAAATCGGGATATTTTATAGGAAATCCGGCTCGAAGGACCAGGGAATGTTGGATAAAGAAAGAAAGGGTTTAAGGAATACCTGGTTCGATAATATTCCCGCGATTAGATGTAGGGTTCGCGCGCGCACTCCGTTCTTCCAGTATCCTCCATATGATGATTTTCTTGATGAGTTTTATATCGTACACCACTCGCACTACACGGGGATACGATTACTTGACGATTTTAGCGTATTATTAAGATTTGGCAGCGGAAATCGAAGGGAACACGTAGCTCGACCTGACTTGCTGCTCGCGGTTGTTGAAGCCGACTCTTTTACTCCTACCCCCAGGTATGGGATATTGGACGGTGGATGTAGGAGGGGATAAGATGCGTTCAGAAATTACCTATCACTGATATACCTAAACATAATTATAATAATTTTCCCTCGAATGTTGATCACATTTTTGGCAACGCATCGGTAAAACTGTTACAAATATATTAAATACTAGCTGACACGGCGAACTTCGTCTCGCCTAACAAACTATTTTTTTTTTCTAAAATAAAAGTAGCCTAAGTTACTCCTTGTTACATCAGCTATCTGCCAGTGAAAGTCCCGTCAAAATCGGTACAGATTTTTTTAGAGATTAGCCGGAACAAACAGACAGACAGACAGACAAAAATTGTAAAAAAATTTGTTTTGGTATATGTACCTTGCATACATCCAAATGCACTTAGTAAAAAGCTGTTATTATATTACAAACAGACGCTCCAATTTTATTTATTTGTATAGATGGGTGGAAACATGAAAGTTAAATGCCAGATAATATTGTAAGCCTAAGGAATAAAGAATTTTAAATATTACAAGGAATAAATACCTACCATCGTCTATTGGATCTCAAATGGAGTATTTTGGCACGACTCTAAATCGGCATAACGGCATAAGATTAGGTCACATAGGTCTAAAATACGCCATGTTTGCTAAGTCACGTTCTCAGCGTTGGCCCGACATGCCTCACGCGCTCGCTTCGTGTAAATCTTTCACGTAACCCATTAAGATCAGCTTTGCGCAAACACTATTAGTGATAGCCGGACCTAACGTTCAAAGAACGATCGTTCTAACACTTTAGATTTATGTTGGCTCCAACCCATTAATGGCCCACTACTGAGCACGGGTTTCTCCTCTTGAGGAGGCCTAAAGCATACTCCACCACGCTGTTCCAGTGCGGATTGATGGAGGGGTTAGTGGCCAACCCAAGTTAATGAATTCATGGAACATCCTGGAATTACGTATATGTAACAGAAGGGGTATTCTATGCTATTGGTTATTTAACAATATTAATTTTACTTTGCTCCATGATATATTTCCAGTTCTCCTAACGTTCACATCAATAACAATCTGTACTACTCCGTGATCAGTAACCGAATTCCCCAGAATGTCCCATACGTATTGTTCTAGATAGATTGACACATTCCTTATTCTAAATATTTAGTTTTTAGGGTTCCGTAGCCGCAAAAAACGGAACCCTTATGGATTCGTCATGTCTGTCTGTCTGTCTGTCTGTCTGTCTGTCTGTCTGTCTGTCCGTCCGTATGTCACAGCCAATTTTTTCCGAAACTATAAGAGCTATACTGTTGAAACTTGGTAAGTAGATGTATTCTGTAAACCGCATTAAGATTTTCACACAAAAATAGAAAGAAAACAATAAATTTTGGGGGTTCCCCATACTTAGAACTGAAACTCAAAAATGTTTTTTTCATCAAACCCATACGTGTGGGGTATCTATGGATAGGTCTTCAAAAATGATATTGAGGTTTCTAGTATCATTTTTTTCTAAACTGATTAGTTTGCGCGAGAGACACTTCCAAAGTGGTAAAATGTGTGTCCCCCCCCCTGTAACTTCTAAAATAAGAGAATGATAAAACTAAAAAAAATATATGATGTACATTACCATGCAAACTTCCAACGAAAATTGGTTTGAATGAGATCTAGTAAGTAGTTTTTTTTTTAATACGTCATAAATCGTAAACCGCAAAAAACATTGATCAAATTTACAACGAACTACAAGAACTTTTATATTATGTTACTTGCTGCTACGGAACCCTTCATGGGCGAGTCCGACTCGCACTTGGCCGCTTTTTCTTCATGACTTCTTGTATGACAGCATCTGCATCAGCCGATCGTTGTGAAACCAAAGAGGTCACTCGCCGACATATACAAATAAAACCATCGATACAAAAACCGTAAATGATCATCGCCTGTATGTCTTCTACATGAACCCTTAATTTTTTGTTTTGGTTTTGTCTTTTGTTCCTACTAAACTCAATTTCTCACCCAAATGATCCGAATGTATCTATTGTTAATATCGTTAATATCTATATTAATACCGTTTCATTGTTTTAGAAAGACAAACTTTCAACAAAATATTATTTTCTAATTTAAATATAAACAAATTATACTTTCAGATTTGCCCCAGTTATAGTTTTATTAGATATCTAGTTATATACAAATGTGACGAGTACCTTTGACCCACCGACCTAATACTAACCTTAATATTGCTCAATATCAGTATTCTGCAAATTACAAAGTAATATTCATCAGCGAGATAAAACGAATATTGTGTTACAATATTTAGCCAGCTGAAGCTGAAACTCTAATAAACCCACACAACACACTTCCAGTGACGTACAATTAAAACTTGTCTCATTAATAACTGTAGATTTAGGTCGCTGCGGTGAGCTGATCGTCCAACTTGAGCTGCACCCTTGTAAGATATAAAACGGATAGATTGATGATGGTTATAAAACTTGCCGAACTGTTTTTTAGATAGAGAACTAACATAGGCGATAGTTATATAGTAAGTACTAGTAACTGGCCTCGATTCGCTTCGGTTAATTAGTCTTAACACACAGACAGCGCATACCCATACTAAAAAAAGACGGACGTAATCCCAACAACAAATTCAGTGAAGCACCCATAGTAATACCAACTCTATTCGTACAATTACACACACCCACACATTGACACCATATTGCTTCAATCGCGATTCAAAAATTACGCACACATGGTAAGCGGGCGGCCATTGCTGTGCTTCACTCTCGATTAGAGGAGGTTACGTCCGTCTTTTTTTCAGGTCCGTGCGCATACCCGATGAAATTTATGGACTAAAAATGTATGGAATACATGATTTTAAACTTAACTCATCATGGACTGAACACATTTTTACTATGATACGGGTACTCACGATATATATTATATACGCCGATATTTCGACCCAGTTGCATTGCGATCATGGTCACGGCTAGACTGCGGTAGCGCGGAGAAACTCTTGACAGGTTGACAGACGACGTTGATTAATTAGTCTATGACGGATGACGTATGTCAAAAAGCGGAAGTTAGATGTCGGATGACGTTTGACACTAATACATCAGTCTATCTTACGTCTCAATCGTTTTTGAGCTTTGTGAACCCTATCACGACACACAACACTGACCACATCTTGCCGCACAACACTGGACACTTTTCGGGACTTGCATAAACTAACCACTGGATTCCACGTCGGTGCTAACTTAAAACCGTCTTCCCTATTAAAATTTTTGGGGTGTTTTTTGATTTCGATGGCTTCACGCACTAGCCGTGGTATGTGGTGGCGCTCCGTGGCAATCACCTGAGGATTGTGAAGCTCGATCCAGTGGTTAGTACCCGATTCGAGAAGATGTTCTGCAACAGCTGATGTATTAGTGTCAAACGTCATCCGACATCTAACATCCGGTTTCTGACATACATCATCCGTCATAGACTAATTAATCAACGTCGTCTGTCTACCTGTCAAGAGTTTCTCCGCGCCACCGCAGTCTAGCCGTGACCATGATCCGTGCAACTGGGTCGAAATATCGGCGTATAGAATATATATCGTGAGTACCCGTATCATAGTAAAAATTTATGGAATAATAATAGTATTCTTTAAATTGGCATAATTTTTCTATTTGTGTACCGATTGAAATAAAACAAAAATTAATGCTGTAATGTCGATTCTACGTTTGGAAAATGAAGTTTTGTTTTGAAAACTATTTAGTTTTCATCAATTTCAAAAAACGGTTATCTGAAAAAATCAATCCGTCAAACAATAAGACATAGGGCTTGTTTCACAATCTTCAAGTAAGTCCGAAGTAAGCTATTCGTTGGTTAAGTTGACATTTCGTGTATGTAAAATGACACTTTAACGTCACTTTAACCGGCGAATAGCTTATTCAGGACTCTACTTTAAGATGATGAAACAAGCCCATAATCTTATATATCATAATCTCGGTGGTCTCGTGACCACAGGTTGTAACGGTTTGTGTCGGATCGTGCATGTGTGAATAAGAATGTATGCGCCACTACAATATATTAACGAACACGAATAATGACGATCTGGAGATTCATCCTGGTAACAAGCCTGAAAATAACTACCAAATTTATTTCAAAACATGATGCAAATCATCTTCCAAATCATCGTTCATCATTTTGACGACCCTGTAGTCTCGTTAGTAGCGACCCTGCCTGCGAAGCGAGGGCTCCCAGGTTCGATTCCCGGCCGGGGCAGATATTTATGTGAGTGATAAATATTTGTACTCGGGTCATGGGTGTTATTGTGATGTGTTGTGTCGTCCATGCCACCCGCGACACAGGTGAAAACCTACTGCGGGGATATGAGTGTGTAAGCGTTTATTATTATTTTTATTATATACTTGCTCCTCTATAGTATATAGCAGAATATGTACCTTTATAATGCTTTATCAAAACTAACTCTCGCATCAAGCATCATACAGCACATAATATGACATGCAATCAGAAGTTGTCTCATTAATAACAAGAGATTTAGGGCGCCATAGAGAGTTGATCATTCGACTTAGAAGCATAATGCTTTGTGTAGTAACTGCCATTGTTTGCTGTTATAATAATTGTTTGTAGTAGCTTGATACTTGCATTAATAATAACTGAGACGATCAAAGTCTCATCTCAAGACGTATTAGTTTGTGGAGTCTGAGAATTCATGTATCCTTAATACACCAAACCAATTATCCTGAGTTTATTTATTTTTCTTAATTTATTTATGCCAAGCTTTCATTAAACTTGCTTTATTCGTTACTTTGTTAGCATGTAATATGTATGGATCAAATTTTGCAAGCTAAATTAGAACTACTTCCGACACTGAACATAATAATATAATACAATAGGAAGATTTTCCTATCATTCAATCACTGACCTGAAAAAAAACGGAAGTAACCTTGTCTAATCGAGAGTGAAGCATAGCAATGGCCGCCTGCTTACCATGTGTGCATAATTTTTGATTCGCGATTAAAGCATTATGGTGTCAATGTGTGGGTGTGTGTACTTGTACGAATAAATAGTTGGTATTGCTATGGGTGCTTCACTGAATTTGTTGTTGGGATTACGTCCGTCTTTTTTTTAGGTCCGTACATTCAATATATTGCTTTGGTTCCGATAATTGGACCTGATGCTGAGTTCCGGGTTGGCTGAAGAGGAAATAACTCTTCGCCAGATAACATTAAAAAGGCGAAATTTTATAAACGCATTCAGTGATGATAGGTGCTTTTAAACATCATCTTATTTAATCCTTTAGTGTCAATTTATCCTTTCTATGAAACAAGTGACGAAATATTATCACGTGTGTTCAAAACAGAAGTGTATCCAATGAGCGTTCGCAAACGGAACATTGGATACAATTCCGTAATTACTGTTGGTAGGTTGGTACCTGCACATAAGAGACTAACGGAATTGCTGCCTTGTTAGTTGTTCTGCGGAGTAAGTGTATGTTTCGAGTGTCAGCGTTTTAATACTATACAATACAGATCTATCTTTGAAGGTAGATACCGTTTAATTTAAGGATGAACGTGAGGGCACATTATATTATTGGTATAACGTGTAAGTAGTAATATTTAAGAAACATTTTACAGTAAACCAGCTGTTGCCCTCAGCTTTGCATGCGGAAATTATGTTTATCACCACCTTGGGGGTTGAATTTTGAAAAATTCTTCCTTAGTGGATGCTTACGTCATAAGAGGAATACGTGTGCGAAATTTTAATTTTCTAGCCCTAAGTGTTTGACCTGTGCGTTGATACAGCAGTCAGTCACTTTTGTTTTTATATATGTATATATAGATAAATATAAAAAAAAATGTGCAACAACTCACACGTGGTAGAAGTGAAACCTTAAAAATTAAGGTATTAATTTAATAACGTGTATCAGTTTTCAAAAACTATTTTGTACTAAATAAAAATAAAACAGTGGTAACTAACGCTATCTCTTAACATAATATGAAGAGTAAAATGAGCAGCTAGTGTCATCTATGCAGAAATAAAACGAATCTTAGTATATTAGTTCTTTGCTTCTATCTTGTTCCTCGCGCCATCTATGAATACAACTTAGCACTTTTTAAAGTAACACGAACATAAGAAACACTGTATAATGCTTCCTGTCTCATTTTCTCCCACGTTAAATGTTATGAATTTATGTGTCTGTCTCTTTTTACTGTCCCTTTTTTGTTTCATCGACTTTCAAATGACAACGATACTAAAGAAGTTTTCACTTCAAAAAACATTTCCTCTTCAATGTCGCATTGAATAAATTAAAATAAATATTTCTACTTACAGGTTGCAACAATAATATTTAGTGGGGGCACGTTCATTTTTAAAATAGACGCTCTCTGCTTAAAGATTAAGTTTATGCGTTTTAATATCTCTTAAGTATACACTATAAATTTTGCTTAATACAAGACAAGACTGTGCTTGTCATAATCCCTCTTCAAAATAAGTGGAAATGGATTTCAGGATGGTAAGCATAGTAATTTAGAAGCGCCTTTTAACTTTTTATATAAGACGATCATAAGCAGGCGGAAACTGTTCTTTCTATTTTATTCTGTTTTACACTCTCTAAATATCGAAATCTCTCGAAATATCGATGGACAAGTTTGCGAAAAAAACTATTACAGTCACATTTAGCATCCAAAATAACAGTATATCACATCACTTGCCAATGCTAAATCGGGACTAACAAAATCCCCAATATTTATTAACAGAATTCCTACACAGATGAAAACAATAACATCAGCCGACTCGCAAAGTAATTGGAAAAAGCTTAATAAAAAATTTGGGGCAACGCAAAGCCGGTTGCGGAAATTCAACAGGGCTAAGAACAATATCGTTCACTGTGCTTTGTAGTCCAGAACAAACACGTGTGGAGGGCTGCATTGTTGTTGCAAACATTTCTTTGTGGCTCGCAACAAATACGTGTGTTGGAACAATCTTAATTAGAACATCGATCTGGGTCAGCTGTATCAATTGTTGGTATAGAGTAGGACGGATAGCAAAACAAGCTCGTACGCTGCCTCAATAAATAAAAAACATTGATAATCCCATGCGTCTTTCTTCTATTATTATTTTTTCTGTGGCGAATGAAAAAGCAGTTTTAATTCTTCATACATGACGTTTTAAGTGTATTTGCTTTGCTTAATATGTAACGGAGAATTTGGTAATATTTATACCTAATAATGTACCTTTACAACTTAAACGAAAGGTATCTATTATCAAAATAATTTAGCAATGAAATATCCAACTATTTGAAGAAGTTTGTGCCACTAGCTCACATCCAATCAATTATTAACCAGTTGCTTAAATCGGTCGAGTGTGGTTTCTGGGTTACTAGCCGAGCCATTTCCTAGGTTGCCAAAATATCACCTTATAATAGGAATGATTCAAGAAGGTTGTTATATCGTGCTCGTTAATGCACACAGATGCAGCAGCTTCAGTAGTGAGAGGGTCTCGTGTACCGACAATAGGTTGCCAAGCCAAGACGCTGTTAAAAACATAGACCCCGGTTTTCAATTCCGTCTTTTAACTGTCCTTCTACCGACAAAGTTTACTTAGCGCCTACAGACAGATCTCTGTATCCAGTATAAAACGCAATATCGCGTCTGCTTTTTCCGGACCTCTTTATTTTTTAAACCGAGAATCACTTCTTTGCATTTTTCCTTTTCATTTTGTCCCGCGTTTCATTTTAAAATCGCTTTTACACTCGTAGTGTATTAACAGAGACAGAATAACGTTGACGTATTTCAGTATTTCCTCGTTTTCCTTTTAGATTGCAATCTAATGCTTAAGCAAAAGCATGATTTTAACGTACGGTATTACAAGTTTGAAAGATTTTATCTAACTTCCAACTGCTACTAAGGTTACAATTAAAGATGTAAAAAAATCCATTCTCTACATTTTTATTTCAACGTAATTCATAATTGCCACTATATTTTAACGTTTAGATTTTTATAAAGGTATGAAATGTATCATGCAATGAAATAATTTGCCGTACACATTGCTGCAATGTATCATGAAAGGTAACACACTTTGCAACAATTTCTCATAGTTTGGACGTCTTGTGCGCGCGAAATGTGCATTTCATGCGCACGCTACGAGCATTACAAGCCGCGCGCGGAGCGACCCATGATTTGTCGGCTTTTCGAACGAACACAAAAGGGCACAATGGCGGAAACAGACGTACGCGGTATGTTCGTAGTGTATTCGCGCGCTAGAGTCTGATACATTTCATGTTACGTTTCACCAGTCTGTACCCACCATAATACTAAGATGTCGGAGGCCCTTGGGCGGCATGAAAACTTCCGACAATTGGGCTGGCCACTAAACCCTCCACTAATTCGCACTGGAGCAGCGTGGTGGAGTATGTTCCAGGCCTCCTCAAGAAGAGAGACCCGTGCTCAGTAGTGGACCATTAATGGGTTGAAGCCATAATACTAAAACAAAAAAAAAGAAACGGCTTATTTTCGTGCACTATCATACACGTAATAAGGATTTTCATCATTTCAATAGTATGACTTGCCATCGTGCAGTAAACTAAGTAAACTAAAGTGGGAAAAGCGAAGGTATCGCAACGGAAGACTTCTTATATTTTAATGCATATATTTGATTTTATTTTTATTAATATGTAGTTTTAAAATATGGTATCTAAACAGACTCAGTTATCTACGCTTATTTAGCTTATGAATCAGTCATTTTATGACTGTGTATTGTGTCATGACTGACTTAAAAGATAAATAATAATAACACCAATCCACTCCGCTATTCGCTAACAAAACCGCTTAAACTAAACCCGTACGTCGCCCAAGGGTCTTTTGTACCCAAGATATAACCGTAAACACGGGGCTCTTGTAAAGACAGTTAATAGGGGTCAGTATAGCTATTTACTTTTTACTGGTTGCTACTATTTTTAGTGGGTACTCAAAGTTTAGGCGCTACTTGGCTTACTTTACACCTGCGAGTTGTTTCGGCTTATAGTAATTCTGTAATTTATTGGCTAGTTGTTTTCATGATGGTTTTATCATCAAAATTTTAGTTATTTTAAGTACTTTAATCCAAGCTTTTATTTAAATTGCATTTTTTGCTGCTACTTTTTAGTAGGGATGTTTTTTTGGGTCAACTTATGCTTGCATAAATTTGAATTTATTGCTTTATTTACGGTGAAATTGTATATTAATTTAATAAGCATATCATCCAACGGCTATGTATTTTTTTGCTTTTTATTTCACCGTAAAACCGTATATCGAATAAATTGACCGAATAACGCAACTTCGATATACTTAAGTGATCTGTCAACTTGAGCAAATTGAATAAATGACCTCTAGTCCAATTTTATAGATACTATCATTCATCGTTAAGCAATTAAGTAGGTAAAATATTTTTTATAACTACAGAATCATTTAATATAATTCATAAAAATATCGACTGTGTTTAAAAAAGCATGGATTTCACTGAAAATCAGCGCTGCGAGATTTCATGTCTGAAGAATGTGCTATTTGAAATCCTGTTAGCGGTACTGTTCAAAACCATATCTATAACGAAGTCGAGCCTATGAGAAAAACCTCCTGTGATCCACTATTAAGTAATTCAAAATTAATATGTTAGAGGTTTCTATTCGTATTCATCTACTCAATTAGTTTTATAATAAAATATATATTTGCAAAAGTTTATGATTTATGTTGTAATACAGCTGAAAGCTTCCCAAAGCAGTATTAAAAAGGGTACAATATTCTTCCGTTTTCTATTATTATAACCTCTTTCTCTTTGCCGCCAGTAGCCACAAAGGATTCAAATATATCACAGGCCTACGTCACCGAAATGGATACAAATGGATCCGTACACAATATTAATATTACAAAAAGTCTTACATCAAGGCACGAGGGACTGACATCGGAGTCGCTAAAAGCAGGAAGAAGTAAATTACGTTGTCAAACAAACACATAATTTTATATAAAGACGCAATCATTTCAACGGGATCGCGACGGAATATGGGGTTACGCACTACGGGATTGACACACGGCTAACTTGTTTAGGGAGCACGTCAAATGCCAGTAAAACTGGTCATTTGTGGTCGCCCCATTTGGCCAACATTTCGTCAGTGTGGATAGTGACTTTAATAATATTTAAAAAAACGAACTAAACACGAAAAATAAAACAAATTGATAAAAATGTCATTAGATGCAATTGTTCTGACTTCGTCAATTGCTATATATAAAACACAAAAAAATTTTGTACGGATGTCCTTTATAGATTCTGAAACCATTCGATATGCTTCAGAATGATTTCATTTGAAAGGCAATAATCTGAAAGTGGTTTAAGACTGCTAAAACAATGCATTAGGCACATTCGGTCCATTGACAAAGTCAAAGTCAGACAACAATTTGAAGATAATATGGAAATATGGCCCACCAACATCCACACGAAAACATTGATCTGTCATTTTCGTCAGATTTTTTTTACGTATTGGAACACGCTGTGTATCCACTAGTTTGGTATAATTTGGTATATAAGCACCACATTGTAAACACGAGTGTATGCGCGCGGTGTCCGACACGAAATGTAATTACTGCGTAACCGGTCCGCGGGCGCAGAGTAGCTATGTACAGAGTAGGTTGATTTGTATGCTAGTAAGAGGTTCTTTCCCTTCGTATGTCAGAGTCGAATGTAACAGAGCACGCCCTCCAGAGATCTTAATAGCCGCTATTTGACGCGAGACATTGACAAATACGTGTCTCCGGCACACGCTAACTGCTAGCGGCCGCTGAGATAACAGTAAGACTGGATGTCGTTACAGATTTTATGTAGCAGGAAAATTATTTGATTTTCACCAACAATATGTGTCATTTTATGTTCAGGTAAAATTACATAGATCTTGGGCATGGACATGGATTTATTTACTAACTCTTTATTGTACACCAATAAAATGATACAATAACAGTCAACAAGTAGACATGGGGTACAAAAGGCGGAGAGCTGATTTGATTAAAAATTAGATGAGGTAATGTGCTCGAATAACATGGAGGAAATTACAAATAACATTTAAGAGAATAATAACACAAAATTATGGGTGACAAGAATAAGAAGAAGAGAGGGAAGGAAGAAGGGAAACTGATTAGTTAGAGAGATAATCGGCTAGCTGTGTGCTAAACATGAAAATTAAAATAGTAATAGCATTAAATATATCGAGTACCTAATAAATGTTTCAATGAAAAACTTGTCAACAGAAAGGTTCTTTCCCGCAAAGAGTAATAGTGCTATAGCAATGTACCAACTAAAAATATGTATACGCTTTTATGAGTGACAATAATTTGTGAATAATAGGAACAATAAAAAGCGCTCATAGCCCGGAGGCCTGATTAATTCCTGACGCCCCAACTTAGAGTCACTAACGGTTACTTAAATCGCTCCTTAGTACAGAATTTGTATGGAGATTCTTTACTAAGGAGCGATTAAAGTAACCGTTAGGGTAAGCACGCACTGCGAATTTTCACCGCGCGATTTTTTTTCTGACGATTATTAAATCGCGTACCTACTACATACATAACCAACACGATTATTTTTTCGCAAGTGCGTGCAGCTTCATATAATTTCATATCTCACAGAATTTTGCGGAAAAAATCGCGCGGTGAAAATTCGCAATGCGTGCTAAGCCGTAGTGACTCTGAGTTGGGGCGTGAGTGATTGACTATTGAAAGAGGGTAACAGCTTCTCATCTGGGCCAAACACCCTACCAAATTCCTACAACAACAGTTCAACAGGATACACCGCGAGCAGGTAAGGTCGCCTTTTTCTGCATTTGAAATACATAAGTGCATAAACCTTACGATTTGAAATCTGTCATGTTACTTTAGAATCCGCAATCTTTTTATTTACGGCCGACAGAAGTAGCTAAAATGTTATATAAAATTGTTATGTATGAAAAAGAGATCGCAATTTAGTCCGAGAAAATAAAAACCAGTAAAAGTCCTACAGTATTTACTATCATAAACAGGAACAACTATTCCTCGTTTAAAGTAGCGCTAAGTAAACAGTCTGTTTGCGAAGTCAGAAAATACGAGTATACGCTCGCATTAAGGCACTGGGCGTACTGACGGCGAATAATATCGCTTGTGATGCACTATAACCGTGAACTATGCCTTTTTTCAAGTTGTTGGATTTTACATGGCTTAGTTCCAACAGTACTCATGGATGGCGAAGTTTTTAAACGGGTAATCACGATATTTGTTTTTCTTACATCGCCTATTTTACCATTTAAAAACGATTACGTCCCCAACGCATAAACTACCTCCTTGTCAAATTTTAGCTTCCTAGGTCACATCTCCTTTCGCTTTGATAATATAGCTCATTGTTGACGATGAGACACAATAACAGATAGTTGAGCGAACTCGCCAAAGGATCCCGCATTTTTTCCTGACACAGCAGCAAATTAACACAAACAACAGGACACCCTTTATATTTAACTCTGTTTGTATCGTTAACCCATATGAGAGAACCTTATTTAAATACAGTTCGCCTATCGTGGGAGTTCTAATTCGCCTACAAGTTGGCGTAAAATCAGACTGATGCTTCAATAAATTAAATGTATATGCATCAGATATAATGAATGTAACATCACCGTTTTATATTCGACATCATCATCATAATCCATTTTATTGTCCTAGTGGTTATGCCTTACTGGTGTTTCTGAAACCTCTCATGGCAACACCGTTCGGTGGCAAATGCCGCATCAGAAAATATGAGCAACATAAGAAACACAACACAATCCATCCGCGTGGCTCGAGCACTACAGTCTCAGATGAAAGAATAATTCTTTCATCTGAGACTACAGTGCGTTCACGTAAGAGTTCTCTTCCATGTCTTACTAATTGTATGACAATATTCTCATTCTTGAGTTACGAAGACCCACTTGATGCTATGCGGACACCGTCGCCCATGAGCTTTAGTAATAATAATAAAATAAGGTTCGATTCCCGGCCGTTGCCGATATTTATGTGACAGATAAATATTTGTACTTGGGTCATGGGTGTCATTGTGATGTGTTGTTATACATGTGTCGTCCATGCCGCCCGCGACTCAGGTAAAAACCTATTGCGGGGGTATGAGTGTGTAAGCGTTTATTTATTTATGCATAATAACGCTACGTTAAATAATAGGCCCGCACTAGGATTTCCTGTGTCATGGGGTGGGTGCCATGGACATTGGACAACATACAAACACCAAAACATCCACACCCAGACCGAGAACTGAAATTCAAACTCATTATCGAACCCAGGACTCTTGGTACGGGGATCCGGCACCATTGCGCGGTAACCATTGCGCTACACGGGTCGTCAAGTAACTACAAAGTCGTACAAAATCATCCAGCGATCATTCGAAGCGTTCATAGCCCGGCGGCTTGCGTCGATCCTATGTGATCGACAAAGTTAAGCAACAGCGGGCGCGGTCGGTAGTTGGATCGGTGACCGCTAGTGGCAATAATTTCTTGAGCGTTTCCGTGCTTAGGAGGGCACGTAAAGCTGTTGGTCCCGGTTGTTATCATAAGATAACAGACGTTAAGCCATGTCGGAGGCCCTCGGGCGGTTTAAAAACTTCCAACACTCGGGTTGGCCACTAACCCCTCCACTAATCCGCACTGGAGCAGCGTGGTGAAGTATGCCCTAGGCCTCCTCTAAAGGAGAGACCCGTGCCCAGTAGTGGGCCATTAATGGGTTGAAGCCACGTACAAAATCTGCGAGAGATCCGGCACTGCGTAACTGCGACCTAAGCACGAAACACTGGAGAACTTTACGGAATGTAAAATATTTTTTTACAGTTTTCCTTACCAACTCTAATTATTAACAATGAAACGGAATCAAGATTGCATATATTTAATATTTGCAGCTATTAAATCCTTGTAAAATCTTTATAATAAACATTTTTGAGTGTAAAACGGAGTTATTGATCAGCGAGCCATGTCAGAACGTAAACACGGGTTCTTCATTTACATAACTCATTAGGGCTGCCAATGCTTGTTGTGTTTATTTTATTTTACCTTTTGTATTCTTTTAATGCATAATTAATTTTTGTTGCGTGCCGAGCCACGCTTAAAAATACATTCCGCTTTTGTATCGAGACTAAGTCGTTTAGTAGAGAAATTGGTTTGGGACATACATAACAAAAAATTCAAGGCTTAAAAGAGCTCGCAGGTACAAGAGCTGAACCAAATGAGCAGTAATAGAAAATATAGCGATATTAACTATTATATTTGAATACTTTGCGTGGATAGCTAAATTCCACCAAAAACATAAATGTAAAAAAGGAGAGCCAAGTTCAATACAAAAATCATGCTTGGCTGTGGGCTTCGCCGCAAAAAGAGTGGAGATATAATGAGTGCCAAGTTCTATGCAAAATCGAAATATGTGTTTATAGGAACAAAATAACATTATGAACAAGTATTAAACTCTATTTCTTTGCTTAATTGGATACCTATAACAATTGCTGTTATTTAAAAATGTGAGATCTTAAAGTAGGTTAGATTTGACTTGGCCAGTTTTTATCGGAATTAAAATGTTGAATAACTTCATAAAATGATCGATTTAATGAAATGTATTACTGTATCTTTATGTTCTTATGGATTTCCCGTGCTATAAAAACAAGTGTTACTTGATGTGTATCTCTTGTTTTCTTTGAGTAATGTAAGTTGTACTCGTAACTATCGCCAACCCTACGTCACAAAGTTCGTAACAAGCCGCCTGTTGGCGGGCCAAGCGGCGCGTGCTGTAAATTATTTCGTCGTCAAGTTGACTGCTTAAACTATATTAAAATATGGAAAATGTACATTAATATTTTATCTTTTTGTTTTTCCTTTATTCTGGCTATAATGGTCATTTGTGCAAACTTATGTATGTAAGCAGTGAAAGCAGTGACAGGTAGGGATTTAAGCTTTCCGCACTTGGAGAACCGGGCTATCTCCAAAAATCTTCAAAATTTTGGTAATAATATACAAATTTCAAATAAATCACCACTTTGATAAAGAAAAAAAATATCACAAGAAACGATTATACGGGAATTACTAATATTAGCCTCAAGGGTGTTTGAAATGTGCTAATTGGTAAGTACTATTTGATTGGCCAACATGGTAAAATTAGTCTCTATATCTCTTAAGCTATGTGTAATATGACTAATATGTTTACGCGCTCATTACCCCAACACAAATAAATAACATATCGCTACACCGCGACACGAGAGAAAAAATTTATCGGTCATTACTAAGAATCGAAGCCCAGGACGCCTTGCTTCGCAGATAGAGCCACTTTTAGCCGTATTGAGGCGGCGTAGAATACTAACCCCAATCCCACGTCGGATGGGTGTCGTAAAAGGCGACTAAATCCGGCCCGCTGGTGGTAGTGGCCCCTCGAGGGATTATATTGGTAATATTCATTTTAATTATTAATTAATACCATTATTATTATTATTATTTCTCCATGAGGTTCACCTCTATAACTACCACCTTGAACATAAGTTAGCTGCCTAAGTGTTCCATGCTTTCGTGTTTCGGCTAGGGGCTTGAGAGCCAGTTCTTTCTTTCTTTCTTTTTCTTCTCTCTTTCTTGGCCGGCAACGCATCAGTGATGCCTTTGATGTTGCTGATGTCCATGGGCGACGATAGCCACTTATCATCAGGTGGATCGTTAGCTAGATCGCCGGCTATTTCCACAAAAAAGGTAGGGAGGGTACTACGTAGGTCGTACGCTACGCTAGGTATTAGTACAAATACTAAACGTTACGACTTCAAAATATTCACAGTTTAGAAAAGATTTCAACATATGGAATGACATGGATAAATTAGCACTTTTTAGGGATGAAACTAAGAATAAATTGACTAACTACTGATAAGAAAGTAAAGGAAATCATTATGATCTCAAATGAAATCAAATTGAAATCATCTCAGTAAAAATACTCTTTTTGTATACTAAAGTGTACATGATAACAATGAGGAAATAAGGAAAAGGGTTTCAAAGATATACATACAAGATGTAAAGAAAAAGATAATAATTTTCCGCATATTGAATATAAACTAACGGTTCTTTAGAAAGGTAACCAATCATTTTACTGTAATACCGGTAATCAATATATTATGTATTTTGTACATTGAAGTATAATGTCATAGAACAGACATCTCGAACAAAATGTGTCCCCGCCGGGAGGTTTTATTTTCAAAATTGAGCCCCCGTTCTCCTTTCAAAATCGAACGAATCCATTGAAAATTGAAGCCGCTCATCGCCAATTCATTAGAACATACATTGTGTTCGCGGTGTTGGTTCTATATGCTAGTAATAATACTTCAATGATTTTGTATGCCGATATTTCGACCCAGGCGTGGATCGTGGTCACGGTGGAATGCTAGAGATCATTCACTTTCAAAATTAACGTGGGGGCACGTCGTATTTTAAAAGTCTAAATGGCATTATGTATCAAACATTTTATTACAAATAATGTAAATATAATTATAAAAATTATTATAAAAATTATTTGATTACATAATTTCATTTAATAAATTATGCATCTATTATGTGTATGTAGTAAATTTTGAATAGGTAGTATTTAGCTGGTATCAATATTTATATCGTACTTTGACAATTCTGTGACTGACATTTTAGGTTCTGATATTTTTGTTTTGTGGATGATGTTTATGTTAAAAGTTTAGTTTATTTTAATTATTATAAAACATTTGACATTAATATTGAATTGAATTATTATAAAATGAATTGGATTGGATTGCATGAATAAGGTAAATTACTTATGTTGACATTGTATCTTTGTATTTGCATACCACACTGTGGTTAAAATTGAGGATTAAGATTAAGTTAACAACAACATGATATCTGTATCAATTTTATTACAAATAAACATATTATTATTATTATTATTATTTAGAAAGATATTTCTTTAAACTCGACCCGAGGTCGGATATTAAGAACCAGGTACGGGCATTTGCCAAGTATTCTGGTTCGTTTGTGAGTGTGGTGTGTTCAAGATGATTGATGATTATGTGTGTTTTGTGCTGAATGTGTGTCTGTCGACATGGCTTGCGTGTGTGAGGATGTAAGTGTAAGTGTGTTACTATGTGGCAAATTTTGAAGTGTAAGTAAGGTTGGATTTAGGAAGCGGCGTACTATAGAACATGTGTCTATTACAATCGATTTTTGTATTGGAATAAATGTTTTCGGGTGTAAGTCGAGCGTTTTTAACGCAGTGTGTAGCGTTTTTGGGATAATACCGGTTGAGGAGATAATTAAAGGTATAATTTGGATTGTGTCTTGGTGCCACATCTGTTTGATTTCGTCGGCTAATGGGACGTACTTTTGTATTTTTTCAATGTGTTTTTGTTTAAGATTGTTTGTATTGGGAACGGCAATATCTATTAGGTAAGTGGTCTTTTTAGATTTTAACGTTAACGTTATATCGGGTCTATTACTTAAAATTGTTCGGTCGGTAATGATTTCTCGGTCCCAGTAAAGTTTTACAGTATTATTTTCTAGCACGCTCATCGGTTTGTATTTGTAGTAGGGTGTGTGTGTGTCTGTCAGTTTGTATTTCAGTGCAAGTTGTTGATGAATGTATTTTGCGACGTTATCATGGCGATGTGTGTATTCTTTGTTAGCTAGTACGCTACAACCTCCTGTAATATGATCTAGTGATTCGGTGTATTTATGGCACAATCTACATCTGTCTGTTTCTATTATCTCTTTTAGGATATATTTAGAATAATTCCGTGTTTTGATTACTTGGTCCTGTATTGCTACTATGAATCCTTCAGTTTCACTAAATATATTTCCGTTTGTCAGCCAGGCTACTTACCGTGCAACGCTTTATCCTTCCAGTTTTTAATCTTCTGTGCAACATTTTGGATTTTGGTTTTTGGGTCATAATGGTTGTTATTTAGGTTTAAGGGTGTTCCAGGGTGAGGCATGTTTACTATTGCTTTGTGTATTGTACTATTGGTAGCTTTTTGCAAGAAATATGTCCGCAAATTGTCTATTTGGGTGTAGTGTAAATTTTTTATGTCAATGAATCCGCGACCTCCTAACTTTCTATTTAATGTAAATCTTTGTGAAGCAGAGTGTATGTGATGGATGTTATGTTTATTGCTTATTGTTCTAGTCAGGGTGTTAAGAGCTTTTAATTCAGTATCAGTCCACTTTTATTATTATTATTATTATTATTATTATTATTATTATCATATTTTCGACTCTCACACCCGCGTACAAAATAAATACCTACATATAGGGTCAAAAAAAATATAATAAACATAAATATACAGGGTGTCCCAGCGCCAAGTGACCGCCCGGCGTCTATTGATTATTTGGACAAAACTATAAACAAAATTCCAATAAAGTACAGGTCTAATCGGTTTAGTTTTTTTTTATTAGCTTTTTAATTTTTTTGGAAAAAAACCTGACTTGCTGCACTATTTTCGACATATTTTTTTTGTTTTTACATTTATTTTCATTCTGTTTTTTTTATTTACCAGTTGTTATCATAGTTTATCTATTCGAGGTATAAAATCTACCCAAAATTAAATGGAATATATTTTTTAAAGACATTAACTGAATTTTTTTTGAAAAAAAATACCCTTTTTTATTTAATTTCTCTAAAAAGTTGGAAAAATGCCCCATGAATATTATTGTTTTATCAATTATTATTAAATTACATGATATTACCTACAAAATCTCAATAAAATGTTTGTAGTTATCTAAATCATTTACCGAACTATAAACTCTTGAAATATGCACCCTATTTTCGATAATAAGAAGAGTAGACTTTTAAAACCAGGCTAGTGGAACATTTAAGTGTCTTACTATAACGAGTCAAAGGATGTCATTTAGAGCCTTAGCCTGTATTAACGCCAATGGCGGTAATTTCGAAAATGTTATGAATTAATTACTGTTTTTTTTTAATAAATGATTTAAATTTGCACTTGTTTTTATCGTTTCCTTACATTTAAAATTATTCTATCAAAGGGCAAAAGGTATTTTTGATAGTAAGACACTTAAATGTTCCACTAGACTGGTTTTAAAAGTCTACTCTTCATATTATCGAAAATAGGGTGCATATTTGAAGAGTTGTAGTTCGGTAAATGATTTAGATAGCTATAAACATGTTATTGAGATTTTGTAGGTAATATCATGTTATTTAATAATAATTGATAAAATAATAATATTCATGGGGCATTTTTCCAACTTTTTAGCGAAATTAAATAAAAAAGGGTATTTTTTTTTCAAAAAAATTCAGTTTATGTCTTTAAAAAATATATTCCATTTAATTTTGGGTAGATTTTATACCTCGAATAGATAAACTATGATAACAACCGGTAAATAAAAAAAAACAGAATGAAAATAAATGTAAAAACAAAAAAAATATGTCGAAAATAGTGCAGCAAGTCAGGTTTTTTTCCAAAAAAATTAAAAAGCTAATAAAAAAAAAACTAAACCGATTAGACCTGTACTTTATTGGAATTTTGTTTATAGTTTTGTCCAAATAATCAATAGACGCCGGGCGGTCACTTGGCGCTGGGACACCCTGTATACCAATAAATAAACTTACATAAACTCTACATAAATAATTTATTGTAGCGGGTGGAGGATTACGCCCCGGCAGGGGAGACCAAACGGCCGGGGGTCAGGGCGACAGGCTGAGAAACCGACGGACTATCCTAGCAGAGTCTAGCAGCACCGCTTTCTGCATCTTGGCTGCGAGCGAACTGCCACGGAACCCCAGTCGCCTCATATGGTGAGCGAGGCTGACTGGGATCAACCCATTCGCAGATATGACGATTGGGATGGTTTCAGTGGACTCCACATGCCACATGCTGGAAACCTCGTGAGCCAGATCTAGATACTTTCGTTTTTTCTCTGTCTCCGCTCTCACGAGGTTTTCGTCATGTGGGATGGTGATGTCCACTAAAAACACCCTCGACTGTGCCCGGTCCATCAGCACGATATCAGGCTTATTCGCCAGAATCGTCCTGTCCGTGATGATGGACCGGTCCCAATAGAGCCGAACTCCGTCACGCTCGAGTACTGGCATCGGTGTGTACCTATAATACGGCACTCTCTCATCCAGGAGACCGTACTTCAGAGCAATCTCTTGGTGAAGGATTTTGGCCGCTTGGTTGTGTCTGTGCAGATACTCAGTGTTAGCAAGAGCCGAACATCCCGACAGCACATGCCTGAGTGACTCACCGGGATGGCGACAAGCTCGACAAATGTCGGTAGTGCCATCCTTCAGGATGTACTTTCGGTAGTTCCGCGTCTTAACCACCTGATCTTGTATTGCACACACAAAACCTTCGGTTTCCCCAAAGAGGTCACCGAAGCGCAGCCATTGCACGGACGCTTTTTTATCTACGTACGGCTCATGAAGAGCTTTAAAAAAGCGTCCGTGCAACTCCTTCTCCTTCCATACGGTCTCCCGGTCAGAGGTGTTTAGTACCACCGGTTTCTGCCACTCGGGTTTGGCCAGAGATAGGGGAGTAAGTCCTTTATCACATTCTATGACGTCTCTATGCATTGGGGACTCCCTCTTCGTCTCAAAGTAGGTTCTGAGGTTGGATATCTCCCGATTATGCATGGTCTTGACGCTCAATACGCCTCGACCGCCACATTTTCGGGGGATATACAACCTCATAACAGACGATTTCGGGTGGTGCATGCGATAGAGAGTCATAGTCGTGCGGACTTTTCTATCCAGGGCGTCTAATTCGGTCTGAGTCCATCTGAGTACGCCAAAGGTGTACATGAGAACGGGCACGACCCAACCGTTATAAGCTCGGACCTTATTGGCACCCGACAAATAGCTTTTACAAACTTTTGTCAGGCGTCCAAAAAAGGCTTCGCAAACTGATTGTTTCATGTCCGTCTCATGCACCCCCACAGACTGTGACATACCCAGATACCGGTATGATTATTATTATTATTATTATTATTATTAAATAAACATATCAACTTCAATGTTGGATTAAATAAATACTAATCAGTCTTTCCACTTCCAGGTTGTACCTAATACCTATTATTTAGTGTGGGCACGTTCCGTTATAATAAAGATGATTAAAATTCCGCCTTGTAGAACGCAGCATTTTTCTCAAATTTCCGGCGTGATACAACCATTCATAACGTACGTGTAACGAACGACCGCTGCCGGTCGTCTGTTGCCGGGCGGCCTGCCGGCCTGCCGTAAATTATTCCGGTGTATCGTCGCGTCGGGCTTAAGCGGACCACTTTATGTTTACGTAAAAAAGAAATATTCCTCGCTTACTGAATAATCAGTTCAGGATTTAATGACGTAATATTCCTTTATATTGTTTAGATTAGGTTACTTGATACATTATTTTGATGTTGGCAATCACTTTATAATGGAGGAAAAATAATAATGTGGGTTAGAAAATAAAACTCTAGATTTCTTGAAGTTAAAGGTTTAACATTGGTGCTGTGCTCGGTGTATAAGTGAAATAGAATATAAAGTATTTTTTTGATTTAGTGGTGTTTTTTCTCTTGTACAGACATCAAACTTGAAGTTTTATTTTGTAACGTAATGATTTTGAATTTGGTTCAAATTATTTGTGGTAAATACTAAATTTGCTTTAGTCAGAATTTTTGTGATTACAATAGTCTTTAAGATGTTATATTTGTAATTTAAAAGTTTTCGTACTTTAGTCCTGCTAAAATTAATCTCCGTCATACAAATACCAAACACGGACGTTTTTACTTCCGTGATACCAAAATACACTACAAAAGTTTTCTGGAAGAAATCACTATTTAGAGATGAGATCGCCTTTTGTACACAAGTATCATTAATTCTATTACATTTCATTACATTACATTACCTACATTACATAACTCCAATAATATAGGAACAGGTGACATGATAGGTAATTATTATAGGAATACAAGTCGACAAAAACAGATTTCATAGACTCTTGTTTTCTACGATCTGTGCCGTGTTATTTACATCGTAGCCACTGACTAACGTTTCGATTAAGTTCTCGTAATCCTAACTGGTTGGCTACAAATTAGTCTATTGAATGGTCTTTGATAGTTACCGAATCAATCTGCAGTTGGGCTTACTACATAGCAGTAAACAAAGCTAATGAGTCCACCCATTACATGTGTGGCGCAATGATTACCGTGCCGAACCGCCAGTCGGGTACGCGTGTTCTTGTATTTGTGTCGTCCATGGAACCCATGCCACAGGGAATCCTAGTGTGGTTAACAGGAATATAGTTTAAAAAAATCTCTACATTTCTCAGGTTAAAGTTTAAAGTCTTGAGATAAAAGGATAAAAAGTTATTGTGTGATTATTAAGTAAATTTCCAGCCACAAATGAACAATTTTTACCGGCAGGCGAGACGTGCTCAACACAACTAAATTATTTATACCGCAGATAACCCACTTGTGGTATCGCAATTAAAAAGATAAATTGCGCCCTGCACACAGATTAAACCGACGCAAAAAATCAATTTCAATGGCACGTAATTTATCATGGGAGGGTTTATTTTACGGCCGTGAAAGTATTTTTATGAGTTTTCGTGACACTATCTCAACTCACAGACTGTGAGTAATGTCGCTCATGAACTCTGATTGTTTTTTTTTATTTTAAGAAGGTTATTCATCATCGTTACAGCCCATAAATTGTTACACTAATTTTAATAGCGGACTGAACACGATATTATAATATAGGTACTCATGATATTTATAGTTTGATCCACTTAAATATTAAATAAATAAACACAACATACTCATACCCCAGCAGTAGGTTATTACCTGTGTCGCGGGTGGCATGGACGACACATATAACACATCACAATCACACCCATGACCCGAGTACAAATATGTATCTGTCACATAAATATCTGCCCCGGCCGGGAATCGAACCTGGGACCTGGGACTCCTCGCTTTGCAGGCAGGGTCGCTACCAACTAAGCTACAGGGTCGTCGGTTGCATGTATCGTGGTCACGGTCAGGGTTACCTCAGGTTCATAACTATTAATCATAACTGTTTCTGTAGTCCTTTAACCGAAGTTCTGTAGTTCTTTAAACGAGTCCTGTACAGTATACAGAAACTTTTAGTTGTAATTCTTAATGTAAAGACATGTATAGAATGTAAAGTATTTATGGACAAATTATTACCATTTAATGCTGAAACAAATTTCTGTTCATTATTAATTATTTTTTAAACTAATATTATAATTAAAACGAGTGCATAAGACTCGTGTAAAAAACGGATGCACGGTCACGAGTTTTTAAGAGCAATATTTGAAATATGTCGACAAAATAATTAAGTATGCAGGGCATGATTCTAAAACCCTTTGTAATAATTTTTTTTTTAATAATAATAATTTCTTTATTGATTAAACACAAGTATGTACATAATATTTATGAATCCACTGGTCCTTGAGGTAGTCGTAACTGTGTTTCAAGGACCAGTTTCTTCTCCCATTTTTGTAGTCTATTGTTTAATCCAAGAATGTAATATAAAAGAAAAAAAAAAGCTTTTCTTATACTAAGAGACATGAAAAAAAGAATTAAAGATAAAAGGCGTCTGTGTGTGTGTGTGCGTGTGTGTGTGTGTGTGCGTGTGTGCGTGTGTGTGTATGTGCGCAGGTGTGTGTGTGTGAGTGTGTGCGTGTGCATGCGTGTTTATGTGTGTATGTGATTGTGTGTAATGTTTAATTGTAAAAAGAATTCTCCTTCAGGGCTGGCGTTGCATTGGCGATTCCTCAGGTATTGCTCATGTCCATAGGCGACGGTAACCACTTACCATCAGGTGGCCCGTATGCTTTTTCGTCTGCCCTTCAGGCTATTAAAATAATAATAATAATACTTCTTGTTAGCGTTAGTATTAATGTTAAATCATACCTTACGTATACAGGTATCATTTAACATTGATAACACAAACAATCTGTAATATCAATAATTACAGAAGGTTTTAGAATCATGCCCTGCATACCTAATTCTTTTGCCGACTGTACGTGCATCTTTGAAAACATAAAAAAAAACCTTTAACAGATATAATCGATAGCAGTGATTAATTTCTAATTCACACATAACTTTGGAAGATACGAGATGTGTGCACGGTTTCAGTACAGAAGACGGGTATCCTATCAGCATCTGCTTCGTATAGACATATTAAAATTATTCGTCCTCTATTCATTCGCTAGATATTTTCCATACGAGCGAATTTCACGCTCTTTAATCTGGAGAGGATCAAAGATATGCCTTGGGATTTATTTTAATACATTTATACGTATTTATTATACGTTTTATGTAATGAGAAAAGCAAACGTATGTGAAGCAGTTCGTATTTTGCGCTAATACAATACCTTGTTGTCTCTCAAGTTTTACGCAACCTAATATATATTCTCGTGTCACGGTGTTAAAAGTTGAACTCCTCCGAAACGGCTCGACCGATTTTCGTGAATCTTTGCGTGCATATCGGCTAGGATTAAGAATCGGCTTTTTTATCCCCCTACCCCTAAAAAATTTTTGGCAGAACAACGTTTGCCCGGTCAACTAGTTTCTTTATAAATATTACACCAGTTTAGCCTTATTGGGGTGGCTTAGAATACTAACACCAATCCCATGACTGATGGGTGTCGTAAGAGGCGACTAAATCCGGCACGCTGGTAGTAGGGGCCCTCGAAGGATTATATTGGTAATATAGATTTTAATTATTAATTAATACCATTATTATTTCTCCATGGGGTTCGCCTGGATAGCTACCACCCTTTAGCATGAGTCAGCCGCTAAACGACTCGTCGTGTTCCGGCTGGGGGCTTGAGAGCTAGTTCTTTCTTTCTTTTTCTTCTCTCTTTCTTGGCCGGCAACGCATCAGTGATGCCTCATGTTCATGGGCGACGATAGCCACTTACCATCAGGTGGATCGTCAGCTCGTTTGCCAGCTATTGCCATTAAAAAAAAACATAAGACAGAAAAATCTTACTTGCAACATCTTACTTGTATCTCTCTGATAAAACGTATTCTAGCTGACAATTTGTGACTTATAAAAATATGTTTTCAGATCTTAGATGTTTATACTATCTCATATTATCTCTGTATCTTATATTATGTCACAATCACCATTGCAAATTTCGTACAGCGTAATTATAAGTATGATGGTGTTTTAATCTCTCTAAGTTATTAACCACCATTAATTCAAGTAAATTTATGCACAACGGTAAAGTACAGGAAACGCCATAAAAAGACGTAACGTTTAGCATTGTTAATGAAGTACAGAAGTAAATAGCAACCTACGTCAAAAATGTTGAGTCTTTGCTCAGATGTTAATCAAAGGAACGTAAATATCAGAGATGCCTAATTTTGATGGTGCACGGAAACACGGAAAGTTTAATGACGTCTCTTTGATCAATAGGCTCGAAACGGGATCGTTCCGCGTGTAGAAGGTACCCTAATTATCCGGGCCAATCTATAGAGTGTTCTACCCACCTTATTAGGTTAATACGCCGACCATAACCTTTTATGGATTATTTTATTTCGATGTAAAGGTAACATTTTTCATTTTAAAACCTGAATCGTTATTCAACATTTAAGTTACACAAATTAACTCATTCGAGAAAATCTGCCATGCGAGATGGTTGTTTTTCATGCAAGATGGATCTAATGGACTTTTAATTTCATAGTACTACTAGCTGCCCGGACAGACTTCGATCTGTCAAAGTTTTTTTTTATTTTGAGATGTAAGCTATCCTATCTTACAAGTTGAATCAGACTGCACACAGTGTGCAAATTTAATTAAAATCGGTTGAGTAGTTTAGGACTCCATCGCGGACAAACAACGTGACACGTAATTTAGATATACATTATATATTAATATTAGTTTTCACTTTTCATTACTAAAAACATAATAATCATCAATTTCTCTTTATAGTTTTTTTAAAATATTTGTTATAAAAACCTTACAAACCACATCATGATATTTTTCATTTGTAAGCTCGGGAAGCCAATTTACAACAAGCGCCTCTCTCACTTCCTTCTTCTCCGACAGACTATAATGCTTTTGAAGTGACAAAGTCAATGGCCTAGCATTTGTTATTTATAGCGTCGTAGCCCGTTTCATAATTTTCCAGGTAATAAGACAAAGAAAACTGAGAAGTGGAAATAAAATTTTTGGTCAAATTAAACAAAAACAAGTTCATTATTTAAAAACATAATACACGATTTGAAGTTTCAATCTAGGTACTTAAGGGCCATCCATAAATTACGTCACACTAATTTCATCACTTTTTGACCCTTCCCTCCCTTCCTTGTCACAGCTGGGCACATTTTTTAAGCCTCCCCCCCTAGTGTGACGTTACATGTTATGAAATTTTACACCTAGAAATTATTAAATTAAAACAGCAGTTCCGAAATAAGTTTTATTTCCATTCATTGTTTTTTTAATATTTACTTATACATACCAATTATTCGATTTTGAAATGTGACGTCACGAAATTAAGAATCCCCTCAATCCCCTAAGATGGCCCCTTATACAAAAATAATAATGTGCTGTTAACCTTTGAGGATTTCCGTCAATTGGAGCCAACCGAGGGAACTGTTGAGGGAAGTATGTAGTTTCCGGTATGCTTATAAAATGCTTATAAAAAACTAGCTGACCCGGCGAACTTCATATCGTCTAAAAACTATTTTTTTCTCAAATAAAAGTAGCCTAAGTTACTCCTTGTTACATCAGCTATCTGCCAGTGAAAGTAACGTCAAAATCGGTCCAAACATTTCAGAGATTAGCCGGAACAAACAGACAGACAGACAGACAAAAATTGTAAAAAAAAATGTTTTGGTATATGTAGCGTGTATACATCCAAATGCAATTAGTAAAAAGCTGTTATTTTAATATTACAAACAGACACTTTAATTTTATTTATTTGTATAGATGTATAGATACGTCGTCATCAGTACTAGGTAGCTGCAGCTCCGAACTCAATCAAATAAACTTTATCATAATCTAACCATTATAATGCCATCAAAAACAAAACTTGTAAAAAAAAACCAAGTCTCGCAACTCAGTTCTTCTACCGTAAAAAGTTGTGAGATCCACGTAATACCAAGTCGGTTAATTTATTCAGTTCCTACTTAAGGGTCCTTCTGTCTTAAGTTATTACGTAATTAGCTAACCTAACAAGTAACAACATCTTATAGTGACCATATTATCAATATTAAAAAGCGGCCAAGTGCGAGTCGGACTCGCCCATGAAGGGTTCCGTAGCAGCAAGTAACATAATATAAAACTTCTTGTACTTCATTGTAACTTTGATCGATATTTTTTGCGGTTTACGATTTATGACGTATTAAAAAAAACTACTCACTAGATCTCATTCAAATCAATTTTCGTTGAAAGTTTGCACGGTAATGTACATCATATATTTTTTTTAGTTTTATCATTCTCTTATTTTAGAAGTTACAGGGGGGGGACACACATTTTACCACTTTGGAAGTGTCTCTCGCGCAAACTATTCAATTTAGAAAAAAATGATATTAGAAACCTCAATATCATTTTTGAAGACCTATCCATAGATACCCCACACGTATGGGTTTGATGAAAAAAAAATTTTGAGTTTCAGTTCTATTTATTTATTTATTTATTTAAACTTTATTGAACCATACAAAATGTATTAGTACAAAAGGCGGACTTAATGCTAAAAGCATTCTCTGCCAGTCAACCTTAGGGTAGTTGGACAGCAATGAAGGCGGTTGCAATGAAAAATTATTAAAAGTGTATAATAATATACCAATATATAAATATAAAAATACTATATAATATATAAGACAGATAAATATTTTAAAAATATACTTAAATATATACATATCATAAATACATACATATATATATATATATATATATATAATATGATTTAAATAGACGTTATTTATACTAGTAGAATAGGTAATACAAGTCCTTAATAGTATAATAGTATTAAGTTAGTATTAGTCTACTTTGCAACAATCCGCGGATAACATGTATGATGGTATATACTTTAAGACATGCGTGGCACCTCCCTCCCTCCCACAATGGAAACATGCACTACAATAATTAAAAGTATATACCAACATACATACCAGCACCAACACGTGTTTCGCCCCGAAACGGAGCATCATCAGGGTAAGTTGACTCTACGATGGTTATTCGCAAAGTGAACATCGTTCACTGAGCGTGGCGTATTTATACCCTACTCGCCCACTGGTTATCTAATGACGTTATTGATAATTAGTGATTCACGCCGGCAGAAACCGGGTCTGACGTAATCTGGTGATTATTACTGTTGGAAATCCTCAGTAATGGCGAGTTGGATACATTAATTTGTTCATTCAGCAGTGTAAAACTTGGGTTATTATTATGTTTTATTATTTCTAACTGCTCTAGTATATTTAATTTAAAACCCTTTTCCGATTTATGTAATATATTGTATGTATGGTTACTAGTTAAACTGTGACCTGATTCTATTAAATGTTTAGCAAAGTTCATAGAATAATAAAGTTAATAGAATCAGGTCACAGTTTAACTAGTAACCATACATACAATATATTACATAAATCGGAAAAGGGTTTTAAATTAAATATACTAGAGCAGTTAGAAATAATAAAACATAATAATAACCCAAGTTTTACACTGCTGAATGAACAAATTAATGTATCCAACTCGCCATTACTGAGGATTTCCAACAGTAATAATCACCAGATTACGTCAGACCCGGTTTCTGCCGGCGTGAATCACTAATTATCAATAACGTCATTAGATAACCAGTGGGCGAGTAGGGTATAAATACGCCACGCTCAGTGAACGATGTTCACTTTGCGAATAACCATCGTAGAGTCAACTTACCCTGATGATGCTCCGTTTCGGGGCGAAACACGTGTTGGTGCTGGTATGTATGTTGGTATATACTTTTAATTATTGTAGTGCATGTTTCCATTGTGGGAGGGAGGGAGGTGCCACGCATGTCTTAAAGTATATACCATCATACATGTTATCCGCGGATTGTTGCAAAGTAGACTAATACTAACTTAATAACAATGGATTTCCGCAAAGTAACGCCTGATACTATTAAGTATAATAGTACTTTATGAAGACGATGAAGACTGTAAACCACTACGATGTTGAACCAAATTACGAAAATGAGCAAGAATTTTATTTTCTATGTATGGTATTTTTTAGTTCTATGTATGGGGAACTCCCAAAATTTATTGTTTTTTTTTTCAATTTTTGTGTGAAAATCTTAACGCAGTTTACGGTATACATCTACTGACCAAGTTTCAACAGTATAGTTCTTATAGTTTCGGAGAAAAGTGGCTGTGACATACGGACGGACAGACAGACAGACAGACAGACAGAGAGACAAAGAGACAGACAGACAGACAGACATGACGAATTTATAAGGGTTCCGTTTTTTGCCATTTGGCTACGGAACCCTAAAAATCTTTTATGTTTTAAATAAATAGATTGACTTGGCAATCGCACTAAACAATCTTTTCAATGCCTGGATAGCTACCACCCTTGAGCATGAGTCAGTCGCCAAACGACTAGTCGCGTTCCAGCTGGGGACTTGAGAGCCAGTTCTTTCTTTCTTTTTCTTCTCTCTTTCTTGGCCGGCAACGCATCGGTGATGCCTTTGGTGTTGCTGATGTTCATGGGCGACGATAGCCACTTACCATCAGGTGGATCGTCAGCTCGTTTACCGTCTATTTCCATAAAAATAGCCACGGTTATATTAACTCTGTTTATAACAGCATAATATTAAACGAGCGTAAAGACTAAACCACAAAAGTAGCGGCATTGCAAATGATGCGGTAGGTGACCGCGCAATACGGGTAAAACATTTAATGTTGTTCACTGACTGTTCACGTGGCAAAATGCAACATGCAATGCCAATCGTGTGGCTAAGCCGAATGAAAGATGGCCAGAGGAATGTTTCTGATGGCCTTTGATGGACGTTATGGACTATACACAATGATCGCTTACCGTCAGGTCTTCAATTAAATATTTTGCATGGGAAGGCCGTGAAATAAAATAAAATTTTGTTACCACTAGATAGAAAAAAGTTACAAAAGTAATAGACTTGAAAAGACGCTCAATTTACGGCGCTATAATACATATTACAATTAATTTCGTAATCGAATGCTGCAATTAAAATATTTTATTTGCTAAATAATGTGTCGATGAAAGCAAAAATAAACAGTAAGTACCTTAAAATCACATTACACTTTTTGAAGTTGAAGGACATTGCACATCATCAAACTAAGCATTTTCGGCGGCCTCGCTCTGTAAGCAGTTTTACGAGAACCTTGATACTAGTTTTCTTGGTGTTTCATTTTGGACAAGTATCCAAGATACATGTTGGTAGATCGAACAATGAAAATCTTGTAATGTGTTCTTCGTTACAAAAGCCTTTTTACGTACATTTATAACTTATCCTCCAAAATGGAGATTGAAACAAATTTTATCCTTTTATTTCCATTAAGAAAATGCTTACTTCAATCATAAAAATACTATATATTTAATCCACTCGCCCGCATTAGCCACTGAGTGTACTGTTTAGCCGTGATGAGTACATCCACAACAGCTAGCCATCGCACGCTTTATGCAATCTTAACGGGGTTTAAGTTATAAGCGAATGTTTGACAACCGGCGTGACGTAATGGCGAGTTTGAATTTCTGTTCTCGGTCTGGGTGTATGTTCTTGTCTTTGTGTGTTGTTCATGGCACTCACAGGGAATCCTAGTCTGGGGCTATGAGTGTGTAGCGTTAGTATTTTTTATTAATTGTATATCAGCAGAACGAATACGCGTCTCTCACTTCGTGGGATTCAATGGGACTGATATGACTGTTGAGCACAGTTGTTAAGTTTTCCTCCGAAACCTGTCAATATAGTTATGTAACCTACGAGAGCAAACTACTGTAATAATTATTTTCTGAATAGAATAGGTGATAATATTTAAATGCGCCTAAGCAATATAAAATTTTAGTCGTTATATCAAGAAATTATTTTTGTTTCTACGCTATAGAAACCTCTGTATAAAATATTGTTAAATACGTACTTTAATCCTTTTTCGAAAACCATTGTTTGGGTTAAACATAAGAATCATAATGAATTTAACGACATCATATTATACTAGTATAAATTCATTTTTTATTAACGCTCAGAGCAGGCGATAGCATTAAATAAAATGATTCGCTCATCGCCTATAACTTGAACTTGAAAATAAAATACCGACTCTAACACGATATTGCTTTTTCACTTATGAGCCCTCCCTTTTTCATGTAAAGCGCGGTGATCCACGTAACGTGGCGATGTGGTATGTAGATGGGGCGAATAAAGACGCACCATGTGAAACTATAATGGCCAATGGGTTGAAAATCCGCCGTACGTATAGACCACAATGATGCAACCATCCCCGCGAATCTAATGTATTATGTAGTAAGGATGGTGACATTTAGTAACTATTTAATTTGATCAGTTTACAAATAAAATAATTTTAATGAATATCTCAATTTAAAGATTGTCGTCCAAGCTATTTTATAAAGTTTAATAATATAAATGCATTTAACACAAACAACATTTTGGAGTTAGACTGCCACTAAAAAAACACACTTTATTTATCTTCCTTTATTGCGCTGTCAATTATAATATTATAGTCTAAGAGCTACTGAACCATCTGAAGCCGTTTCCCACAGAGCTCGAATTTTTTAAATGATGTTTTATTATCAGACAAATAAGAAAGTACCGTTCTGGCAGGCATCTCGCGGTTGCGTCATCATCCCTTAATTTTTTGAAAATGAAAAAAATATTCTTTTTTAACCTTCTCCCTCAAGGCTACAATTTTAATAGGTTGTAATTAGATACGCCTAAGTGTAAAACAAAATTGCCAACCCATTTTGAGGGTTGCAAGTATGTGCCAGAACAAAGCAAAGTTGTCATCGGGAGTGCAATTCAAGGCTCAAATTGTCAGGGAATATTCTTTTTTTTTTTTTTTTACACGAATAAGTTAATGCTTGACCACAATCCCACCTGATGGTAAGTGTAGATGTGGTCCAAGATGGTGAGCACATTAACTTAGAAAAAGCCTATTCACTCTTTTCTTGAAGACATCCACGTCGTAGGCTGGCGGGAACGCCGACGCAGGCAAGTTATTCCAGTCCTTCGCGGTGCGTATAACGAATGACGAGGCAAACCGCGTCGTCCGTACCGGCGGGATGTTCACGACAAAAGGATGGATACCCGCCGTGCGTCGTGTCGTTCGATGGAGAAACGGAGATGGGGGAATTATCTCAAACAATTCCTGCGCACACTCTCCGAAATGTGCCCTGTAGAAAACCGAGAGGCTGGCTACTCTGCGCCTGTGCTCAAGGCTTTGAAGATTGGTCTCAACCAAATCTGGGTCACCAATGAGCCTCTTCGCACGCCTCTCCATCGATTCCAAAGCAGAAAGGTGACATTTGGCTGCGCCTGCCCAAATGTGCGAACAGTACTCCACACACGGCCGAACCTGAGCTTTGTACAAGCTTAAGAGTTGCCTGGGTGTGAAGTACCGTCGCACCCTTGCAAGGACACCAAGTTTCCTTGCAGCAGCCTTAGCTTTGGTCTCGATGAACCGCCCAAAGTTGAGTTTCGAGGATATCTCTACTCCTAACAACTGAAGGCAGTCGGTATAATCCAAGGACACATTCCGAAAAGTAGGAGCCAAGGTGAACGGGCTCTTCTTGGCGGTGAATAGACACGTCTGCGTTTTAGTGGCGTTGAATCTCACAAGATTGGCTTCGCCCCACTCGGACACAGCCCGAAGTGTGAGATTCACACGAGCCACCATGGCCTCTCTTTCAGACTGAATTTCGTCCCGACTGGCCCTGGAACTTGGTAGGTATCTCTCTACCACTCTGCTATCGTCTGCGTACCCATAGATACCGGGCATAAGCAGGTCATTTATATGTAGCAGAAATAGAGTGGCAGAGAGAACGGACCCCTGAGGAACTCCGGCATTTGTAGCCATCGTCTTCGATGAACAGCCATCGACTACAACGCGGAAAGACCGGTCGCTCAGGAAGTCTTTTACCCAGTCGATAAGGCCAGGGGATATTCTTTCAGTTGTTTAAAAAGTAGGTATGTGTAAATAGCCAGAACATTGTAGTGGTTGCAAGTATCTGCCAGAAGAGTATACAGGGTGAATTTTTCAAGTGGGCGTGGATGGATAAATTCAAAACTATGAGGAATAACGAAAAGTGGTCAAAAGAGTCTCTGGGCCGATTTTGACGAAAATTTATTATTTTTTGTATGGCAATACTGAAATTTCTTTTCACCAAAGTGTACGAACTGTAAGGTCCAACGATATTCATGTACATTTAAATGACATCAAAAGCAGGCTAGAGCTTGAAATAATACATAGAAGAATACATTTGTATGAAAATTATCATTTTTTGTATGGCAATACTGAAATTTATTTCCACCAATGTGTAGTATCTGTGAGATCCAACAATCGCCCTATACATTTGAATGATATCAAATCAGACTAGAGCCTGAAATCATACATAGAAAGATACGAATTGCTCTCCCGATAACAACTTTGCTCTGTTCTGACACATACTTGCAACCCTCAAAACGGGTTGGCAATTTTTTTACACTTAAGCATATATAAATTACAACTTATTGTTGTAGCCTTGTGGGAGAAGGTTAAAAAAAAGAATATTTTTTTGCATTTTCAAAAAATTAAGGGATGATGACGCAACCGATTGATGCTGAAATGGGTTAGTCAGATGGTTCAGTAGCTCTCCTAATATTACATCACATATAAAATAATTTTTGACAAAAAATTACCGGTTTCAAAATAAGGGATAACTCAAATATACTTGTCAGATCTCGCTCAAATTTAAGTGGGACCACATGACAAGCACCAGCTTTCAACTAAAAAAAGATTCATGAAAATCGGTTCACCCAGTCGAAAGTTCTGAGGTAACAAACAAAAAAAATACAGTCGAATTTAATACCTCCTCTTTTTTTTAAATCTGTTAATTATAATACATTTTCCACTAAACCACCGTTTCACCTCTGAAACCTAATATTCCTCTGAAAACTGAGAAGCTCATTAATGCAAAGAACTACGATCTATTTATATTTATGCAAATTACAAAAAACAGTCGTCAGAGTGATTCACAAACATGGTTAAAAATCGATATTGATATTGCCTCGAAATCAATATTAATATTGTCTCTTAAACAAACATATATTCATTATTCATCATCTCTAAAATCTGATTAACCTGTGCTCCAGTTACTCGCGTCCAAACCGCTTGTTCGTTAAGCCCTTGAAAAACATTTTACAATTTTTTTTGCAATTAATTCTCTTGAACGATAAATTGTGGATTTCGTGGAGTAAATTCTTCAGGGATTTAAAAATAGTCTTAAATTTATCTCAGTCGTATGCGGCTTCTTAATCCTGGGTGCAGACCAAACTAAAGACATAGTTTAGTAACTACGATCAGCGCGGTACAAATGTACCTACTAAATGTGAATTAACGAAAAAACAATATACCTACATGGAGTAGGTAACAACATATGTACGTAATTACGTGTCTCCAAATATTTGAAAAACGAATAAATCAGTGATGCTTGAATCTTTAGCCTTCGTTTACTATCTTTGGTGTGTTATGAGTATGTATGTAATTTTTGTACGTAGATAAATAATATTATTATATATTATTATTTATCTTCAGTCCAAAGCTTGCCTGAAAGAAATCGTCTAGAGATACGGCTATCCAATCCCTATTAGTGATACTTCTAATTAATTGTTTCTTTGTGTATAGAATAGAGAGTATTATATTATCGTCTTTGTTTCAAAACGAATCAAGTTTTTAGGGCTCCGTAGGCAAAACGAAACCCTTGTTCGATTTAGGACCCTACCCGACGATATACGAATATTGCAGGATTCCGTGAATTGTCTTTAACTCGTTTCGTAGCAAGATTATCTATGAGTTTCATACAAAAGTCTGTTTACTAATGGGTAGCCTGCCATCCTGCTTCCTTTTTATAACTTTGACAAAAGTTGGTAGTGACTTTGCCTAGCGAGGGGTCAGACATTTATTTGTCAGATAAATGTTTATTTTATTAACCTAACATTCACCAATTACTTCGAATGAAAGATCCGTTGTACTCTACGTAAATAGATACCATAATAAGTTAAAACACGAATTAAGTTATTTACCCTTCCCTGCAACCAGCAACATACTTTTCAGGCGTTACAATTTCCCGGGATTTAAAAATAAGGTTATATTTCCAAGTCGTGTGCAGCCACTTAATCCCGGCTAACTAGAGTGCAGTCATTACGATAAGCGGGATATATTAGCTGCCGAGAGCCAAGCAATGTTCCTAGCTTTATCGAGCTCATTCGTCAATGGAGAGGGATCAGCGGGTAAGAGCATTGCGAAGTGACTAATGAATGTGTAGGCAATGATTCAATGTAATGCTCATAACATCTGTGACTCGTAAATACTGGGAAGTAAAAGCGGTGTATAGGAAATGTGTTTTTTTAATTATCTGATCACTACGTGTGGTCTACGAGTTACCGTATAAGAATGGTCAGTTTTTGTTGCAAAAATGAGATGATTTGACGAGATGTTTGATGTTTATTATTGACAAGTAACCGCCCTTGCTTTGCTTCGGTTTTCTTATTTTTCTACGCCTTGGGTTACGTTATTGGAGTTTTATTAAGGATCCCTATTTTTTTGAAAATAAAATATAGCCTATGTCACCCGAGGATATTGTAGCTTCCCAACCTCGAAACCTTCGGAACCTATTCAATGCAAACAAACAATCAAATCGTTCCTCTTTTTATAATCCTACTAATATTATAAATGTGAAAGTTTGGATGTTTGGATGTTTGGATGTTTGTGACTCAATCACGCAAAAACGGCTGAACGGATATGGATAAAATTTGGCACACGGATAGCTTTCAACCTAACTTACCGGATAGGCTACTTTTTATCCCGGAAAATATACCTGTTCCTGAGGGATAAGAGGTATAATTTAGTCATAGAAAAACAGTTTGCCGTTTTTCGTCACACTGACATGACAGATGAACGAAATAAAAATGGCCGAACTTCAATCAGCTGATTAAGTGATTAAGTTGTAATATGGTTAATTGTTTTTAATAACTAACATTACACCAATTGTGCACATTAATTGTACACATTGTGATAATTTTTATCATACAATGTGAGGTTTAGTAGCCATCGATCTTGTATAAAATCAAATAAATCAACAAAACAATTTTTGTGGAAAACTAAGGCTGCTTACATACTAGCGTTTATAAAGCGCTTCATGCACCCAATGAGCAATCAATGAGTTACAAAAAATAATAATTTTACGATAAAGAAAATTACTGGTAGCTTATCATTGAAGTATAATGTAGTAAAGTACCAGAACAGACAGCGCGAACAAAATTTGTGTCGCGTCGGTAGATTCTGTTTTTAAATCGAACGAATCCATTGAAAATTGAAGCCCACTGCAGCCAATTTATTGGGCCAAACATAGTATTCGCTGTATCGGTTTTATACGCCAGTAATAATACTTCAATGTAGCCTATCAAGTTTTTTCCTGCCTTTCAATAAGAAGTGCTATCGAAGTATTATAAGATATCGTATCAGGTTTAATTGATTGCAAAAGATCATCAAATTTGGTTTTTAAAATTCGTAAATGTCTTTCTATTTTTTATATTTACTTTATAGTAAAAAATTGATGAACCGATTGAGCAAGTCATTATTAAAATGTCGGATGAGTGCGTACGTCTTTAAAATCCTAGTGCGGTTTTAGCCTAATGTCAAAATTGCTTTATTTTTCTATAGCTGTGCATGCGTTTAGGCCAGTAATTTTTTGAATCACTGATTTTAGTCATGGATATATTACTCTAACTGGATATATAACTTCGTAGTTGTACCTGAAGATCGATGATGGCATATATTTTTAGTCCCAGGATATAATTATCTTTCGATTGTGATTTATATAATGGTTTAAAAACATCTAAGGTGAAATTATAATATAGATGTACCATGATAAAATTGTGTACCTTAATTTTCAATTTACTCGTAATGCAATTACTTAAATTAGGTAATTTTGAAGAAATTCTTATAAAATGGATATTATATTAATATTATAATTTTTGCCACCAGAAGCATTACATATAGAAAACATTTTGAAGAACCGTATCAAAATAGGACATAATTTTTCTAAGTGTGTACACCCTACAATTATGAAGGACAACCTCAATCCGGCCTGTGATTGGTCGAATGGTCATTCCGATATGACGTCATTGATCTTCAGGTACCTCTATAAAGTCTATGATCCAAACAGAGTAATATATCCATGATTTTAGTTAATACGAGTAAATTCTTTGTTTAAGAAGCAATTTGGATTATGCTTTTTTGTATAACATTGGGTATTTTGTCAAGTAAATCCTATTGAAATTCAGTGAGGAGCTGATGATGGTATGTGGAGATAAAGAGTACTAAATATCTGGAGATAAAGGAACTCCTGAATGGTAGAAAAAAATAGGTAGAACGGTGTTTAAAGATATTTTGTTTTCGTTATCGTTGACATTGTAAAATCAGCTCTTCATTGACCAACTAAGGGTCTCATGACGAGTCTTGGAGAACAAATAGGTAACTCCTGAACGGGTGCAAATTACTTAACAGGAATAAAAAAAATATTTGTTTTTAGTAACGTTGACATTGCAAAACCAGTACATTAATGACCAAATTAAGGCCTGCTGGTGTACTTATCTTGGAGGCTAAATATGTGAATCTCGAACGGATGGGAATATCTGAACAAGATTTAAAAATATTTTTGTTAGTAACGTTGAAATTGCAAAGCCTATATACATCATTGAGCAACTTTAGCCTGATGGTGTATCTTGGGTACACAAAATAATTATGCCATGCCACTAAAACGCAGACGTGTCTGTTCACCGCAAAACGGAGCCGGTTCACCTTGGCTCCCACTTTCCGGAGTGTATCCCTGGAATGCACCGACCGCCTACAGTTATTGGAAGTCGAAGTTTCCTCGAACCTCACCTATGAAAGGTTCATCGAATCCAAAGCTAAAGTGGCTGCAAGAAAACTTGGGGTCCTTGCAAGGGTGCGCCAGTACTTTTTTTTTTATGGAAATAGCCGGCAAACGAGCTGACGATCCACCTGATGGTAAGTGGCTATCGTCGCCCATAGACATCAGCAACACCAAAGGCATCACTGATGCGTTGCCGGCCAAGAAAGAGTGAAGAAAGAAAAGGAAAGAACTGGCTCTCAAGCCCCCAGCCGGAACACGACGAGTCGTTTGGCGGCTGACTCATGCTCGAGGGTGGTAGCTATCCAGGCGAACCCCATAGAGAAATAATAATAGTAATAATGGTATTAATTAAGAATTAAAATCAATATTACCAATATAATCCCTCAAGGGGCCCTACCAACAGCGAGTACTTCTCACTGAGGTAGATTTTAACAATGTATAAAGCTCAGGTTCGCCCATGTGTGGAGTACTGCTGTCACATTTGGGGCGGTGCCGCAAAATGTCACCTTTCAGCCTTAGATTCGATGGGGAGGCGTGCAATGAGGTTCATTAACGACCCAGACTTGGTGGTAACCAACCAGCAAAGCCTCGCACACAGGCGGAGAGTAGCCAGCCTCTCGGCATTCTACAGGATGCATTTTGGAGATTGTGCTCAGGAATTGCATGAACTAATTCCCCCATCCCCGTTCCTCCATCGAACAACCCGTCGTATGGCAAGCATCCATCCATATGTCGTGAATATCCCACCGCTGCGAACGGTGCGATACACGTCTTCTTTCATACTGCGTGCCGCGAAGGACTGGAATAGCTTGCCTGCGTGGGTGTTCCCGTCCAACTACAATGTAGGTGTCTTCAAGAAAAGAGTGAATAGGCATTTATTAAGTTAGTGCATTCAACATCTTGGACTCCATCGCCACTTACCGTCAGGTGGGATTGTTGTCAAGCACTTATTTTATGTAAAAAAGAAAATGGAACTTTTATGTGAAATAAGCTAATGCTTAACTAAAAAGCCACCTGATGGTAAGCGGGAATGAAGTATGCGTGGTAAAGCGCACTAACTTACTAAAAGCCTATTCTCTCTTTACTTGAAGACACCCGTATTATAAGAGTAAGAGCCAAGATGAAAGGGCTTCTTTTGCCGGTGAATTGACACGCTTGAGTTTTTGTGACGTTGAATCTCACAAAGTTGGTATGCCAGACCCAATCGAAGGTCTTTGAGATGTCAAGAAAAACGGCTAGCTCTTCCCTATTTTTCTCGAGGGCCTCGTCCCAGATGTGAGGGGCATACGCTAGAAGATCTCCCGTCGACCAGTTTCGGCGGAACCCGTACTGCCTGTCGCTAAGAACATCATTGTATTCTAGATATACCATGAGGCGCTTGCTAAATATACATAATAACAGCAGTTATTACATGAGCGATTGTTGTTGTTGGTAACATTCACATTGCAAAACCAGTACAACATTTACTTAGGGCCAGATAGTGATCTTAGAGATAAAATAATATGTAATTCCTGATCGGGTGGCAATAACGGAAACACTTTTTTAAAATATTACATAGTTGGTTGTACTTTAACATTGCAAAACTAGCATATTATTGACCAAACTTAGGGCCTGGTGGTGTATCTTGAAGACCAAATAATAATTATGTAACACCTGAACGAACGGAAATAACGAAATTGATTTCAAAGATATTTGTTGTTGTTTTTTAAACCATTTTTAAAATGAAATAAATGAATGTTTCTTATTCACTGATGCTTAAACTGCTAAACGAATTTAGTTTCAGTTTGGCTCCCAGATATTTAATATCCCGCATTAAAGGATAGGGTACTTTTTATATCGGGGATAGATTTTACTATAATACGAGTACTTATGGTACTTATTTTGTATTCCGATATTTCGACCCAGTTGCATGGATCGTGTTCCATGGTGGTAAAGTTTAAAACTGGGTGAGTTAAGTTTAAAATTTTATATCGGGGATAGACCGTTCCCTCAAGATAAGTGGTATAATTAAAAATGGCTAGCATAGATGTTTTTATCATTTCTTTTATTGATCATACTCTTCATTCCTCTAAAGATCCAATTCTGAAGTCCACGCAGACGAAGTCGCGGGTAGAAGCTAGTATTAGTATAAATGATGACAGTTATTATTATTCTTTAATGGAAATAGACGACAAACAAGCTGAAGATTCACCTAATGTTAAGTGGCTATCATTGCCCATGGTCATTATTGGCACCAAAGGCATCACTGATGCGTCGCTGGTAAAGAAAAAGATAATAAAAAAAAATGAATGAAAGAAAGTTCAATGTTATTGATCACAAACAGTTTGATTTCATTGATTCATATAATAAACGTGTAACTGCAGGATAATTAGTCTTTCTGTTCTTGTTGACATTTTTTAAACTGTCGTGGGTGGCATGGACTGCACAACTGCACATTATAACACTTCACAATAACACCCATGACCCGAATACAAATATTTATCTGTCACATAAATATCTGCCCCGGCCGGGAATCAAACCTAGGACTCCTTCGCAGGCAGGTTCGCTACCGACTAGGCTACAGGGTCGTCAATTGCCTGAAACATACTCTACTGTGTTGCTAGATTGCAGATTAGCAGCTAAATATAGTGTTAATTTTACATAGCTTAAAGCTCTCTAGCAAAACTAATGAAAATGATAACCTGTTATCTAACTTTAATAACTAGGGCAGCTTCGAGCTCTCTGAAGCCGATTAAATACGTTTGGGTAAAAGCGTTTCTGTTAGTAAAGAAAATATTAATTGCTTACTTAATAATTATATTCAAAAATATAATAACACTAGCTTCTACCCGCGACTTCGTCTGCGTGGACTTCAGAATTGGATCTTTAGAGGAATGAAGAGTATGATCAATAAAAGAAATGATAAAAACATCTATGCTAGCCATTTTTAATTATACCACTTATCTTGAGGGAACGGTCTATCCCCGATATAAAATTTTAAACTTAACTCACCCAGTTTTAAACTTTACCACCATGGAACACGATCCATGCAACTGGGTCGAAATATCGGAATACAAAATAAGTACCATAAGTACTCGTATTATAGTAAAATCTATCCCCGATATAAAAAGTACCCTATCCTTTAATGCGGGATATTAAATATCTGGGAGCCAAACTGAAACTAAATTCGTTTAGCAGTTTAAGCATCAGTGAATAAGAAACATTCATTTATTTCATTTTAAAAATGGTTTAAAAAACAACAACAAATATCTTTGAAATCAATTTCGTTATTTCCGTTCGTTCAGGTGTTACATAATTATTATTTGGTCTTCAAGATACACCACCAGGCCCTAAGTTTGGTCAATAATATGCTAGTTTTGCAATGTTAAAGTACAACCAACTATGTAATATTTTAAAAAAGTGTTTCCGTTATTGCCACCCGATCAGGAATTACATATTATTTTATCTCTAAGATCACTATCTGGCCCTAAGTAAATGTTGTACTGGTTTTGCAATGTGAATGTTACCAACAACAACAATCGCTCATGTAATAACTGCTGTTATTATGTATATTTAGCAAGCGCCTCATGGTATATCTAGAATACAATGATGTTCTTAGCGACAGGCAGTACGGGTTCCGCCGAAACTGGTCGACGGGAGATCTTCTAGCGTATGCCTCTCACATCTGGGACGAGGCCCTCGAGAAAAATAGGGAAGAGCTAGCCGTTTTTCTTGACATCTCAAAGACCTTCGATTGGGTCTGGCATACCAACTTTGTGAGATTCAACGTCACAAAAACTCAAGCGTGTCAATTCACCGGCAAAAGAAGCCCTTTCATCTTGGCTCTTACTCTTATAATACGGGTGTCTTCAAGTAAAGAGAGAATAGGCTTTTAGTAAGTTAGTGCGCTTTACCACGCATACTTCATTCCCGCTTACCATCAGGTGGCTTTTTAGTTAAGCATTAGCTTATTTCACATAAAAGTTCCATTTTCTTTTTTACATAAAATAAGTGCTTGACAACAATCCCACCTGACGGTAAGTGGCGATGGAGTCCAAGATGTTGAATGCACTAACTTAATAAATGCCTATTCACTCTTTTCTTGAAGACACCTACATTGTAGTTGGACGGGAACACCCACGCAGGCAAGCTATTCCAGTCCTTCGCGGCACGCAGTATGAAAGAAGACGTGTATCGCACCGTTCGCAGCGGTGGGATATTCACGACATATGGATGGATGCTTGCCATACGACGGGTTGTTCGATGGAGGAACGGGGATGGGGGAATTAGTTCATGCAATTCCTGAGCACAATCTCCAAAATGCATCCTGTAGAATGCCGAGAGGCTGGCTACTCTCCGCCTGTGTGCGAGGCTTTGCTGGTTGGTTACCACCAAGTCTGGGTCGTTAATGAACCTCATTGCACGCCTCCCCATCGAATCTAAGGCTGAAAGGTGACATTTTGCGGCACCGCCCCAAATGTGACAGCAGTACTCCACACATGGGCGAACCTGAGCTTTATACATTGTTAAAATCTACCTCAGTGAGAAGTACTCGCTGTTGGTAGGGCCCCTTGAGGGATTATATTGGTAATATTGATTTTAATTCTTAATTAATACCATTATTACTATTATTATTTCTCTATGGGGTTCGCCTGGATAGCTACCACCCTCGAGCATGAGTCAGCCGCCAAACGACTCGTCGTGTTCCGGCTGGGGGCTTGAGAGCCAGTTCTTTCCTTTTCTTTCTTCACTCTTTCTTGGCCGGCAACGCATCAGTGATGCCTTTGGTGTTGCTGATGTCTATGGGCGACGATAGCCACTTACCATCAGGTGGATCGTCAGCTCGTTTGCCGGCTATTTCCATAAAAAAAAAAGTACTGGCGCACCCTTGCAAGGACCCCAAGTTTTCTTGCAGCCACTTTAGCTTTGGATTCGATGAACCTTTCATAGGTGAGGTTCGAGGAAACTTCGACTTCCAATAACTGTAGGCGGTCGGTGCATTCCAGGGATACACTCCGGAAAGTGGGAGCCAAGGTGAACCGGCTCCGTTTTGCGGTGAACAGACACGTCTGCGTTTTAGTGGCATGGCATAATTATTTTGTGTACCCAAGATACACCATCAGGCTCAAGTTGCTCAATGATGTATATAGGCTTTGCAATTTCAACGTTACTAACAAAAATATTTTTAAATCTTGTTCAGATATTCCCATCCGTTCGAGATTCACATATTTAGCCTCCAAGATAAGTACACCAGCAGGCCTTAATTTGGTCATTAATGTACTGGTTTTGCAATGTCAACGTTACTAAAAACAAATATTTTTTTTATTCCTGTTAAGTAATTTGCACCCGTTCAGGAGTTACCTATTTGTTCTCCAAGACTCGTCATGAGACCCTTAGTTGGTCAATGAAGAGCTGATTTTACAATGTCAACGATAACGAAAACAAAATATCTTTAAACACCGTTCTACCTATTTTTTTCTACCATTCAGGAGTTCCTTTATCTCCAGATATTTAGTACTCTTTATCTCCACATACCATCATCAGCTCCTCACTGAATTTCAATAGGATTTACTTGACAAAATACCCAATGTTATACAAAAAAGCATAATCCAAATTGCTTCTTAAACAAAGAATTTACTCGTATTAACTAAAATCATGGATATATTACTCTGTTTGGATCATAGACTTTATAGAGGTACCTGAAGATCAATGACGTCATATCGGAATGACCATTCGACCAATCACAGGCCGGATTGAGGTTGTCCTTCATAATTGTAGGGTGTACACACTTAGAAAAATTATGTCCTATTTTGATACGGTTCTTCAAAATGTTTTCTATATGTAATGCTTCTGGTGGCAAAAATTATAATATTAATATAATATCCATTTTATAAGAATTTCTTCAAAATTACCTAATTTAAGTAATTGCATTACGAGTAAATTGAAAATTAAGGTACACAATTTTATCATGGTACATCTATATTATAATTTCACCTTAGATGTTTTTAAACCATTATATAAATCACAATCGAAAGATAATTATATCCTGGGACTAAAAATATATGCCATCATCGATCTTCAGGTACAACTACGAAGTTATATATCCAGTTAGAGTAATATATCCATGACTAAAATCAGTGATTCAAAAAATTACTGGCCTAAACGCATGCACAGCTATAGAAAAATAAAGCAATTTTGACATTAGGCTAAAACCGCACTAGGATTTTAAAGACGTACGCACTCATCCGACATTTTAATAATGACTTGCTCAATCGGTTCATCAATTTTTTACTATAAAGTAAATATAAAAAATAGAAAGACATTTACGAATTTTAAAAACCAAATTTGATGATCTTTTGCAATCAATTAAACCTGATACGATATCTTATAATACTTCGATAGCACTTCTTATTGAAAGGCAGGAAAAAACTTGATAGGCTACATTGAAGTATTATTACTGGCGTATAAAACCGATACAGCGAATACTATGTTTGGCCCAATAAATTGGCTGCAGTGGGCTTCAATTTTCAATGGATTCGTTCGATTTAAAAACAGAATCTACCGACGCGACACAAATTTTGTTCGCGCTGTCTGTTCTGGTACTTTACTACATTATACTTCAATGATAAGCTACCAGTAATTTTCTTTATCGTAAAATTATTATTTTTTGTAACTCATTGATTGCTCATTGGGTGCATGAAGCGCTTTATAAACGCTAGTATGTAAGCAGCCTTAGTTTTCCACAAAAATTGTTTTGTTGATTTATTTGATTTTATACAAGATCGATGGCTACTAAACCTCACATTGTATGATAAAAATTATCACAATGTGTACAATTAATGTGCACAATTGGTGTAATGTTAGTTATTAAAAACAATTAACCATATTACAACTTAATCACTTAATCAGCTGATTGAAGTTCGGCCATTTTTATTTCGTTCATCTGTCATGTCAGTGTGACGAAAAACGGCAAACTGTTTTTCTATGACTAAATTATACCTCTTATCCCTCAGGAACAGGTATATTTTCCGGGATAAAAAGTAGCCTATCCGGTAAGTTAGGTTAAAAGCTATCCGTGTGCCAAATTTTATCCATATCCGTTCAGCCGTTTTTGCGTGATTGAGTCACAAACATCCAAACATCCAAACATCCAAACTTTCACATTTATAATATTAGTAGGATTCTTGTAAAGGACACAAGAATCCAGCCAAATATTCGTTTTGGGTGCTAATAAAACTTATCATAAAAAAGTTCCTTTTTAAATTTGGATCAGTACAATACCTACAACAAACCTGCAAAAGTAAATGCTAGTAACAAAACAAAAAAAACTTTTTTAATTTTATCGATCGATTATACTATCAGTACTATCACAATAAAAACTAGCTGACCCGGCGAACTTCGTATCGCCTATTTTTATTTTTTTAAATAAAAGTAGCCTAATTTACTCCTTGTTACATCAGCTACCTGCCAGTGGAAGTCTCGTCAAAATCGGTCCAGCCATTTCAGAGATTAGCCGGAACAAATAGACAGACAGACAGACAGACAGGTAAATCCAAACGCAGTTAGTAAAAAGCGGTTATTTTAATATTACAAACAGACACTCCAATTTTATTAATTTGTATAGATGTATAGACGTAAAGACAAGAAAGGTTTAAAGCGCAAGGCACTTTAGTTTTAATACAATCCATTACATTATTTAAAGAGTTTGCTCACGCCTTGCCCTAGCGGAGAGGCAGCGTTTTGCGCGATCGAGGCAATCTATCTTAGTCCTCGGAATACCGAGGCCGTTGGCGCTGTTGCACTTTCCCATTTCAAGTTTACGTACACGTACAAAATTAAAAGATTTTCCGATGTACACTTTTGAATGCATAGTTTTGGATACATTTTATTTGGTTACATTTAAGACAATCCATTATAGATTCACACTATCGAAAAATACGAGTTTAAAGATTATTTACAACTAGCTGACCTGGCGAAATTCGTATCGCCTAACAAACTTTTTTTTTAATTAAAGTAGCCTTAGTTACTCCTTGTTACATCAGCTATATGCTAGGGAAAGTCCCGTCTAAATCGGTCCAGCCATTTCAGAGATTAATCGGAACAAATAGACTGACAGACAGACAGACCGACAGACAGACAAAAATTGTAAAAAATGTTGTTTTGGTACATTATTATGTACCATGTATACATCCAAATGCACTTAGTAAAAAGCGGTTATTTTAATATTACAAACAGACACCCCAATTTCATTTATTTGTATAGATGTATAGACAAACATGGACATGAGGCAAAAGTAAGGTAAGTTAATAAAAAAGGTGCATACGTAGAAGCTACGAGCAATGACTTTATTTGTATTCAAATATAAATAAATCACTTACCATAGTAGGTATTAAATAGCCAAAATACTTCCTTAACAAAAAAACTTTAGTATAAACTACCAACGAGCCAAGTATTCTGTTTTTGCGGCCGAACGTGCCAAGTTTTAAAAAGTTAACGATCTTAAATTCTTTCTAGGGTGTAATAAACAGCCAGCTATTTTAACTGCGTCCTGTAATTATGTTTTGTCTCTGAACAGTTCATTGGCTTCCGATGTTTATATAAAAATTTCCCGGAGCTTGAACTTAATTACTGGCTACGGAGGGAATCTAGTAAGTGATTTAAGTGAAAGTGTGTCGGAAATTCTTAGCAATTTTTTACTTAACGAAGTGTCTCTTTAATTAATGCCAACAGCTTATCTTCCAGTCATTAATTAAGCCGGAACATTGCCAAAATAGAACACCTTTCAATTAAGAATGTAGAATGACAGATGTCCAGAAGAGCGGAAATTAAGGTAAAGGAATTTTCCTAGTAAAATTCCTTCTGTAGTAACAGTTGCTGCAATGCTTTACCCACCAGCCACATAATCATGAGAATAGTTTCATAATCACACCCACTAGACCATCATTTCAATACAAAAATATTTATTCTTAGTACAGGATCCGTATCAGAAGCGTTTCTGCACCCATCTGCTTATCGGATAAAAATTGTTTTATATTATTATCAAATATATGTAAAGAAAAGTACCGCGAATAGGTTGCCAAAAATTATATGTAAATCTACATACAGGGTGGTAATCTACATAATTTTCAACTAACTCATATTTTCTTGGTCCTCCTTTAATTTAAGATACTATGTTGCAATTTTTATCCGGTACCAGAAACGCCTCCAATACGGATCTTAGACTATCTGTTTCAAAAACATTTTATGCTATCAGAATTCCAAACATGAGCATCAGCATAACCACAGGATCTAATTAACCACGCATTTAAATAAACATACTATGAAACAAAATACATAGAACAATATATTATATTTGAATTAAAACAAAACAACTCTATTATCATTATCCCGCTAAAACCACTATTAATTTAACATACGCGTGGTTCAACGCAACTAAATCGCACGCGTAAAACAGGGGACGGTAAACCAAGCATAATGGCACAATTAAAGGTGTCTCGTTATGCACCGTGATTCCAATAACATATGTTTGACTATCGCTATCGAGCTGCAATCCCAATGGATTCGACTGTGGCCTTGCGTGCGTGGAACCGGTGCCCAAAGATAGGGCTTTAATAATTTTACAGGTGAATTTTACAATGTCCATGGGCGAATTAAAATTATAAATAATAATATTGTAAATAAATAAACGCTAACACACTCATACCCCCTCAGTAGGTTATATCGCGGGTGGCATGGACGACACATAACACATCACAATCACATCCATGATCCGAGTACAAATATTTATCTGTCACATAAATATCTGCCCCGGCCGGGAATCGAACCCAGGACCCTCGCTTTGCAGGCAGGATCGCTACCAACTAGGCTACAGGGTCGTCTGTTTACATAATTATAGGGAACTATCTCTCTGCCCACGTTTTCCAGGATAATTAGTACCTTTTATATCTTATTCCCGATGTTGTGAAAGTTTGTGTGGGTGTATGGTTGTTTGTAACACTTTCACGCAATAACTACTGAACGTATTTTCATGAAATTTAGCACATAGGTAGACCATGACCTCTCATAAGATGTAGGGTACTTATTATTCCGGAAAACGCGGACAAAGCTGGGCAGAGAGCTAATTTCACAATAATCATCATCACATTGCCACCACTCTTTCATCGTCCTCGCATCCTGTAAGTTTCCCAAAGGCTAACTATCGTCAATCACAAAATTTAAGTTATAGTTGTAATTACTTTTAGTACTAAAAGCCTAAATTAAAAATGGCCGTTTGGCTACCTGGTTAGTCACTTAGGGAGTGAGAGAGACTTTTTGCCTTGAAAACATCATGAAGAACTCTTAAAATAAATTTTCTTACCGCGATAAAGAAAAAAGCTGAATCTCACATAATTCGAATCTGTATTTAGTAGATAAGTTATGAATTTTCTGTTCAGTAGAGGGGTTATGATTTTCTTTCGAGAAATTAAAAAGTTTATAGGCTCTGATGAACAATTTAATATTTGCGGGTTACTACATGTTTGCTTTCTAGCGTCGATATTAAAAAAAAAACAATATAAGTAGCTAATTTTACTTTTATATATTTGAAACATTTTCACGCATGATTTGTGAACACTGCAATATTCCCTGGGCATTATCTTATATAATTGAAAGATCTAACAAATTGTTCGCAAAAGCCAAATTAAATAAGGCAGCCGGTTGCCAATAACGCCCGCCTCACGTACCGAATGATAAATTTTAGAAATTGTCGCTTCTCTCTTAATTTATACAAGTCCTCCCATGTGGCTTCTACTGTTAGGGGCGCGTTCACACTAACTTTAAAATTTAAAACCAATGAATTTAATAGGTAATATAGGTAGGTACGTTACGTTACAAGTATAAGATTTTCATTCTTTAGTAAGGGTAGTTTGATTTCTATCTACTCTCTTCTTATTTTTTAATTAACTATTTGCGTATTCAAAAGTAATGAATATTCGCATAAGTAAGATTTCTCCTTCACCATGAGAAAAACCGAAAATTTGACAGTTCATATTCAAATCTGTGAATTCTGCAAATTTACACATGGATATGTCGGTTGACTATGGCTTTGATCCTTTCATTGCGAAAGAATGTCTGAAACCAACAGTGAGACGACAATCATAATTATTTATTTATTTATTTATTAACTTATTTCCTAAGCTTGTACAAACATTACAGATTACCCAAGTCGTTTGTCAAGCTTTCAATGTATTCACCTGCCACCCTGCGAAATGCAGCAATCGGTGTGCAAAATATGTCTATGTCAGGGCGATGAGTCATCAAATCGTTGAGTAACGTCAGTGTTCTGACCAGCGGAGACTCCTTGATACGGATGAGCCTGCACCCCGGTACTGCAAAAAGTTTATGGCGTCGCGCTCGAAGGTATTTGTCCGGGACATTAAATGCGATCAGTTTCAGCACTGATGGGTTGTAGGTATTTCCCCTTACTAAGTTTATAAAATATTTTATGGATGCGATATTACGCCTGCACTCCAGTGTGTTATATCCTAGCATTCCTAATAAGAAAAGGCTAGGATACACATAAGGATAACCGACGTAATACCCATACAGTCTGAAATACAATATTCTCATGAATTTCTTTTGGAGTTTCTCCAACATGAGCTTATACTATTATGATTATAATTATCAAATTCACTATAGGCAACGACTGGGATTATCCTTTGTCTGTCATTACATTTAAATATTGATCCAGACCACCGGTTACATTGTCTTTTGTCTTTTATTACAGTTAAAATAACAATTGAACCAGACGTAAATGTCAAACAATTATTTAGTGAGCCGTGTGATTCAGTAAACTGAACATCAAATAATGAACATCAGAATACAAAATGTATTGCATGTTTCTAAAAACAAATTAATCGTTTCAAATACAATAATACGATCCAATTTCATTATAACAACACGATTCATTTGTAACGCAATTTGTTCAATCCATTTGGGTTTGAAATTATCTACTTTTATAATAATTATTAACTTACGAGTACGTAATAAAACGACATAGATTTATTACGTGTTTTGTTTGTGTGTTGTTTCGCATATGAATTGTTATTAGGTAATTTGAGCTACAAGTATTTCTTACAGATAGCGTTAATTTCATTTTCATCCAACAATTAGCGGAGTTCGTTGTTCGTAACATCTGCTGCATGCAATGGTTTGCAATAATCTCGGCAATTAGTTACACGTTGCAAGTGATGAAGGACAAAGCGTATTAACCCAAGCTGTACCTATAAAATAACTAACCCCCGTATTCAAGAACAATACTTGTCTAAGTAAAGAAGCAATACTATGCGAAGTAAGGCATTTCTCAGTGCGTTGGTCATGGCAAGCCTTCAGTTTCACAGTCGACCCTTAAGTATCACTTGGCTATGCGGACGCACAGAGCTGTATATAGCCCTTTTATTGGTCCATTTGATGTGCCTAACTTCACTCTAGTCATTTGACATAGGCAAAAGACAAAGATAACAATACAAATAATCGATCCTTTCTTTCTATTTTGATAGAAGTCAAAGCAACACTATGCGTTCGGTAAAGTAGCTCGGCAGCTACTTTATCGATTTTGACAAACGCACAGCGAAGGACTTCAATCAAGTATTGTTTACGAAATGGTTTGAATCACCCTATGCGTCCGTGAGCACTGTGAGACCTCATAGTATTGTTCTTGAATACGGGGGTAAGATATTGAGATTTGAAGATATTGTCTACACTGTAAACCAACAGCCGTGGTTCTTAGCCGTTCTATGGCACAGGCTAAGGTAGTCCTTTTTCGTCAGGTAATATGGTACCCACATACAAATAAATCTTTTTATGTCATGCAATAATGTTGTATAGTTACATAATATTGTTAGTACGTTTTGTTATAACCTAGTACCATGTTGTATTTCATGACGAAATAAATGTTTCATTCTTTCTATCTCCAGGATTCAAAATTTCAAACTATTACTAGTGAAATGTAATATTTTTTCGAGTTTTGAGGATATGCATTTCATAGCATACAGAAGTATTGCAAATGTAACCAAACAAAAGTGTTATCTAATAACAACCAAGCGTTAGCATTCGAAGCGAAAAGAAAAGCAAAAATTCTTGTAGTATCAGAAAAGTACTGCCAAGAAGGATTCCTTGATTTCACTTACAAAATCTCGTTGGTAGTGTACCAGTCTTCCTTCATTACTTCTCTACCGTCAGTTCTCGGTGGCAGATGCAAATATTTCACCTTCATTACTGTATCATTTTCTCTTGAAATGACGACATTTAAAATGCTAAATAAAACGAAATAGTCAATATTCATAAAAATAATGAACATTACAAACTTAGCATATGAAACTCAAATTGAAACTACTATATAAAGCAGAACATCTCTACTAATATATAAAGAGGAAAGATTTGATTTTTTGTTTGCATTGAAAATAGACTCCGAAACTACTGAACCGATTTCAAAAATTATTTCACTGTTGGGAAGCTACACTATCCCCGTGTAACATAGGTATTATATTTTCAAAAAAAAATAGGGATCCTTAATAAAACTCCAATAATGTAACCCAAGGTGTAAAAAAATAAGAAAACCGAAGCAAAGCGAGGGCGGTTACTCGTTTTAATATAAAAACCAAAACCGAATAACCCACAAAACGAGTATGCACGCCCCCTATCCACACGAATAATAGACCGGTGCTGTTAATCTTGCTTCGACTGTGACCACTTTATTAGACAAGGACCTGTATACAGAAATATACGCCTTCGGGGAAAAGTTGTACCAACAACGTAGAGTCTTCGGAATGAACAAGGATTAAATGTGGCAATTTATTGAAAACGTTTATTATAAGCGTGCTTTGGAAATTACCAAAATAGGTATTTACCAAAAATATCTTTAATGTTAGAACTTGAATGTTAGAAACATACATACTGGAAATTATAAAAAAAAACATGCCAAATTTAACCTAGACCAAAAAGTTTTGTATTCTTGTTCGTAAAATAAAGTACATATTTACATTTAACACTTAAGCTGATTCTGCATCGACAAGTATGGGGAGACCCTATGCCTTCGTTAATAAAGATCCATTATTTTCATCGATCTCACTCCATCGCACATGCAGCATCAGGGATGGATTAATATGTCATACACAAAATATAATTCATAATATTTGTGTGATCTATTCTAATAACCATCAGAAGGGCTATTCTCTAAAATAAAAACTCGAAATCGAAGCTCACACAAGTGAGACACGAAAGCGAACTTGCATCATCTTGATATGTCATTCTCTAATCATCTAGTACGCACTTGCGAAGTGAAGTGAGTCTCGAACTCGAACTTGTTTGAAACTCATCGCGGATTCCGCTGTCGAGTTACAAAACAGAATAGCCTCGCTGTGTCAACAGTGTTATTATACTCGAGTGAAACACAACCAAACTTCAGTCTCGCTGTCAATTACAGGAAAAGTGACATGCGGTTTTCAATTAATGACCGCAACTGCCTATTTATCACAACTGGAAGGCTATTCTCTTCTGTAACTTGACAGCGGAGTTTCAAAATTGACGTTCGAGTTCTAGGATCACTTCACTTCGCAAGTGCCGTACTAGATGATTAGAGGATGACATATTTATTATTCTCGATCATCGAATTACGTCACCGTCGAAGCTCGTGTCCAATTGTCAAACGAAAAGTTAGTCAAGAGCTATCGCGTTCTCGAGTAAACTAAAGATTTTTGAAATAAAAATAAGTTGTTTTTGTTATATTTTAGTTATTAGGTACTAATAAATACCATGGCTCGTTTATTTGTGTTCAATTATTTATTTAATTTTACCGATTCGTTTATTCATACCGAGGCGAGGCCATCTTTAGTCGTTTGACGTTTGAGTTCGAGACTCCCTTCACTTCGCAAGTGCGTACCAAATGATTCGAGAATCACATAATATGAAGATCTCGGACTCGAACTTCAATTTTGACACTCATCGCGGAATCCGCTGTCAAGTTACAAAACTGAATAGCTCTCCTGTACAGTAACTGTACAGTAGCATTCATAGCAAGCTTTCATGTTGATGTTTCATTGGCGGGTCTCTCCTCTGAATTAGACCTAGAGCATACATATGAGTTTTATAAATATAGATTGTAGTAGGTAATAAAAGTGCTATCTGTAACTGTGAGCAGGAAAATAAAGTAGTAGTTTCTTGCTGTTTCTTCTCACGGGACCTCTCACAGTAGGGCCTTGCTGAAGCATTGGCGTAGTTTGCATAACTTTCAAAAAGTGTTTGTAAGCCAAACCATTTGATACCAACCATTGAATACAAACATTTGATTTGATTTGATACATCAGGTTGCTTCACGGCAGATTAGTGTTAATTCAATGTAAGATATTTCGGATGTTTTAATAGTAGCCGGTACGCTAGGTGACAAGCCCTCTGTCTGATGCGCTTCGGTCAAAAAGAAGCGAGAACCCACATTCTTACTCTGGCTCCCGATAACTGCTTAAAATCAATTTTTCCATTGATTTTTAACCACCAACGCAAAAGAGTGGTGAGTCTGTATGTATGTATGTATACCGTGAAGCATGAACAGGAGAGTGCCTTGTATTTAAGAATGGATAGAGTCCATTACACCCTTGATGGGACTTAACACCGTCCACTTGGTCATTGACTAGGAACGTTAATATTGATAGTTATCTTATTGAAGCAGTTAAGAAGATAGTTTTCTCAATTTCCAAATAACCAAATCTTTTTGAGCTCTAAACAAATATTAAACAATCTATTAAAATAAAATTGAGAGCGAATAGAAAACGTAACGTACAAATCCGAACAGTAAACTTTCCTCTTCCTCGTAGATTCAGGACATTTTATAAACGCCACCACATTAATATCAATCAGTAACACTTCTAGCAGCTATTTTGGTTCCGTGTTTGCTTAAAGTTACTGTAGTAATTTATGGGGGCACTTTAGCGGTACGTGCATATAGGGCGAAGTTGGATGCATGTTTGTTCACCGAATGTTGTCGAACACCTAACTTGTTGGAGTTACACTATGGCGGCCAATAGCTCTGTTTTTGATTGCTTAAGGCCAATAAAAAGAGTTTAAATTTGAAGATTTCAGACACATCCGGAAGTTAGTAAGATAATAATGGTAAATTGAGTAGCTAATATTATAATATTAGCTACTCAATTTACCATTATTTAAATAGGAGACATATTAAAGACATATTAAAAAGACATATTAAAAAGGAGACAAGATCGTCGTCGTAGCTATATTATAATATAGCTGACGATCTTGTCTCCTTTTTAATGTTTTAATTTATTATTACGTTATATTTATAATTACGTGTATACTCTAATATACATTTTACAAAATCAAAGCATCATGTGACTTATTTGGTGCATCGACGCTTTGAAATCAAAGCAAATGTTTGGATACGCTTTGATGACACAGTGTCTCATTAGTCATGGATATTTCGTAATCACACGTAAATGACCCACTCATCCATCCATCCATTAGCCCCTGGAGGTCCACTGCTGGACATAAGCCGACTACTCTGTCATTAATTATGCATCAGTGGATGTATGAATTTACTAATGGGACCATATAGGTATTATGAAAATATTAAAATATTCCGCATATTTCGGGAATTACAAATTGGTGAAAAGTCAGATGATTAATCGTAACTTGATTCCTAATTACGTTCCTTGCTTCATTTATTTTTAATTAACCTATTTATTGATATTATTAACCCTAGACTACGAATCATATTTTATGAACGCATTATATTAATCACTTATAATTCCTTGGTCATTTAGACAAAATTTCCGAGGTTTTGTTAATTGTTAAAAATTTAATTATGTAATTAGCCAAAGAAATAAAAAACAGCGAAATAATTATTATAATGTATTAAAAAAAAGATCAAAAAGAGTTCAAAAATTCCAGTGTTTGAAAAATTAAAAAAAACAACAAGCTAATTCTTCATTTATCAATATGTACAACATTAATTAGTCAAGAGAAAGTAATTTATAACCTGAAAAACAAAAAATAAGGCTTCAAAACGTAATAAACAATATTTACCATACATACATTAAAATAACGTAAATACTAATCATTAGTCGATCAGATTAACAAAACTCTCGCATTTCCAAAATGGCGGTACCTACTTATCGATGCGATACAACCGTCCACGTTATCTACCGTCAATGGCCGATTGAGTTGACAAAAATCGTCAAGACAATCGGTGCATTATGTAGAAAGACATACAAACAGAATGTTTAAGCTTTGATAGTCGATTCGACTAATATTCGTATTCCAGGGTTAAGAATTCTAACACAGGTACCAATGATTCATACTCAATCTGCTTTTGTATTATAACAAATGGCTGCGGAAGTCAATATGTTTAACGTGACTTGAAATTATGCTATGATATATTATAAGAGTGAAATAAACTTCACAATTTCCACATTATGCGGTTATCACGACGAGCCATTTCTCATCGCGAACGTTATTCGCGTTCGCTTATCATTAAAGGTAATGTGTTGGAGGCAATAATTTTCTCGACTTAAGGTTCTTAAGGGACCCCCATATATTATAGTTTAGGCTAAGGGCCTGAAATTTCAAGTGCTCTGCGTCGTAGGTCCTTGTTCATAATTTAATTTGTGCTTTGTATACTCCGCGATACAATATCGTGAAACATTCTTAATTAAAGACACAGAGACCACAATTTACGATCTGTGTTTATGTAAATGATTTGCTGCTAGTTCTTATTAAGTGTACCGATCAATTATTTTGATACAGTTGAACGTATGGTATACTTTAAGAATAAAACGCTAAACGCTAACACACTTATACCCCCGCAGTAGGTTATTACCTGTGTCGCGGGCGGCATGGACTACACATAACACATCACAATAACACCCATGACCCGAGTACAAATATTCATCTGTCACATAAACATCTGCCCCGGCCGGGAATCGAACCCGAGACCCCTCGCTTCGCAGGCAGGGTCGCTACCAACTAGGCTACAGGGTCGTCATAAGAATGAAACATTTTAGTAGAAATTATCCTTTCGATGCCTGTAGCGATTGGACATTCTTTCTCTTTAGAACTTCGAAACGCTAAAACATTGTTAATAACACATTTTAAGTACCATAACATATTTCCAAATGAATAAAATAATATTAAATAATAATCTCTCTAAAGAACTTAAAGGGAACGCTTATCAATTTGACGACTATCAATTTACGAGTTGAATGTACAGTTCGGCCGCTCTATCTTGGCGCGTCTGAACTTCGCGCAGAAGGCTGCGCAGTAACATAATACTCGATACGCGGTGTATTGTGTCTCAGTCACACGTTAGCATGTTCGTGTTGCCATCTCTGTCTTACATGCGCTAAAGTTCGCAAAGCCTATGTTCAGAGGCGCCAAGATACAGCGGCCGTACTGTAGCAGATCTGTCTTTCGCATTGCGGTCGACGATTCGTGTTCTATTGCACAAGGCGCTTACGAAGTGTTCCGAGACCCATTAAATTCTATTACAGTGTCTATTCTGCACTGTACCTCAACTTAAATACCCACTGGACCGGCTGACGCCTGTGTCGGTTCGTGGTCTATTTTGGACAAATACTATGTCTTCGTTGTGACACCGCTTGCGTACCATCTACCTTTGCACTATTTATAGCCTGCCTTTGTAGCCTGTGAACCTAGTTTTACGTTTCCATTTTCAGTGCTGTAAGTAGACGTTTGGATAGTTGGCGTGTTTTAGATTACTACTGCAGGTAAGTTACAGATTCAGTCGATTTACACAAAGACTTCTACGAACTGTACTAGACCGGCTGTGGGTAGTATGAAATAAATGCATAGTGAATTACAGTCAATTCTCTTTATTTCATTTAGTTGACTGCAAGTGAGCTAGCACTAGAAAGACCGGCATTCATACCCTACCTAGAAAGACCAACCATGTCATTTTGACCCTAGAATGTCTATTGAATATCAGTAACTAACTATTGATAAATTTAATAGAGAAACACACGATTATTATGCTTTAAACTTTAATTCTTTTAATGAGATATAAATTTAGAAGACATTATGTTTTTTTTGGTATTTTTTATACACTTTCCACAAACTGGTTTCTTACAAGTATCACAGATTTTATTCGTTTTACATTTTGTACACGCGCACGGTTTTATTCGTTTTAAATTTTGTATTTATTTGACAAGCTCGTCTTTTGCTTGAACTTGTGTTTTCCACCATTTCGATTATATTTTCGAGATCGCAATATAGACGAGCCGGACCTGGACGATTTTTTTGATGTTCCGCTCGTAGTTCAAAAATGAGTTGTAAAATAAAGTTATGCCGAGAAATATTCGTTTCAGTATTTTTTTTTGTAAATTACACATGCATAGCTATAGCTAGTCTAAAACATTATAAAATACACGCATAGGCCATCTACACGAACCAGCTCTCACGGAGTATTTTCTTCCCATTTGATCCAAGATATCACATAAATATTTCGTTTCGACATCAACCAAAAGTCAAAATATGCCGATCTTGTCAGGTTTGTTTGCCATGTATATTACTCTGGATATGTGCTACACACTTCCATTCTGTGCTATCACTTGCTATCAAAGTATCACCTATAGGAGAAAGATGCGATTGACGCGAAGAAGAACACCCACCACGCCTATTTCGTCCTCTGCGACTGCCTCTCGATTCGATACGATGACGATTAGGAACCGCACCAGTCGTAGACGGGGTGTCTATTTGAATTTCCTCACTAGAATCCGAGCTGTCTGACAACAATCTATTTCTGATCAACGGTATGTAATAAATATCTGCGGTATCAACAAGTTCAATTGCATCAACACTTTCTTCTCCACACGAGTCAGACTCTGAATACGGTAAACTTCGAAGATTTGCTACTGTTTCTCTATTTCAATATTTCTCTATCTCTATAAATTTATTCGAAATAATTACAGAAGAAAAAATTATAGAGTTTACACTCCACTGAGAGTTTCAACACTGATCACACAATAAGCAGCCCAAGAAAATATTTATCGGATGCGTTCTTTGTATTATGTCATTTTGACCAATGTGGTCTTTGTAGGTATAAATCATTGTAATTCAAGATGCACTTTAGGTAACAAGTTTATATTTCAACAGGAACTAAAAAACTACAAAATATTAAAAGTCAAAGAGTGTCGTGTTTGAACAAAGCGTATTTTATAAAATATGACCGTTTTACGTCACGAATAAGTCAATTTGACCACTCTGGTCTTTCTAGTGCTAGAAGAACAGTTGTTGTCTTTTGAACTGACCTGACGCTATGATCATATTAATATAAAACGCCAAAAGCATATTTAAAGTACAAGATAAAATTCTTAAACCAAATTGGTTTAAATCACTAAAATATTTTCAGATAAAAATAGGATTGACATTTTGCTCTTAAGTTGCCTCATTTTCAAAATCCATGCGAGCGAAGTAGCAAACTGTTACTTTTTGAATTTATAAGATAAAACCTCTGTTTGGCTATTTAGTAATATACCTCTCCACTTACAAAAGCTTTTAAACTATTTTCATATACATAAAACTAAAAGATAAATCACAAAAAACGAGCAAAAAATAAGTGATTTACATTAATAAATTGAAACGTATCGAAACCTTTTAGTGAATACTTCAACTAATACCATAATCTTATTTAAGACTAACTGTTACCCGCGACTTCGTCCGCGTGGTATTTAACAAAAAAGTTATTGTTCTTTTTCCTAAAACATTTTTTTTTTCTAAAATAAAAGTAGCCTTAGTTATTCCTTGTTACATCAGATATCTGCCAGTGAAAGTGCCGTCAAAATCGGTCCAGCCATTTCAGAGATTAGCCGAAACAAACAGACAGACAAAAAATGTAAAAAAATAATTGTTTTGTTATATGTACCGTATATACGAGTACATTCAAATGCACTTAGTAAAAAGCGGTTATTTTAATATTAAAAACAGACACTCAAATTTTATTTATTTGTATAGATTGTACAATGTATATCCACTTAAGGGACTAGTCTGCAAAAAACGGTAAATGGATTGCGATAAGTTCAAAAGGTATTAAATTTAAGCCGTATTGATTCTTCTTGAGACTTTTACTTCTCCCTCGCATCGTTTAACACGTTCCATGCGAAACCAGGTCGAAAATATGTTGTACATGACTCGCTTGCAGTGCGGCTAAGAAAAACATAGACTTCCCTGTGGTGCGAAAGGCATAACTTCAGTTTGCTTTGGTGCAGGAAGGAGATGAATATATATCTAAGATGTGTTTCTAAAGTAGAGTTCAAAGGAGTGGCCAGCTTATTACCAGATTTTTTAGATCTGGTACCGCACTGAAGAAATAAAATATAAATATAGTGCGGTACCGGGTAGAATGCACCTGGTACCTCCGCGCACCTTGTACCGCACCCTGCACTAGCTTTACGCGGCCAGTGTTGTGTTGCAGTCGATAAAACGCACGCATCCGTCAACATGTCTTCAAAGAAAAGGTGCCGAAAAAAGATCGATTTCAACTTTGATGTTGATGACAACAAAGATAACAGCAAAATGAAATCAAATTATAGATTGTTATATCAAAAACAGGTAATTCATCAATAGATACGTAATAAACGTTCTCCATGTTATAACAAAAAAACGTACGTGCAGGTGAAAAAAAAGGTATAATGTACCACGGATGTCTAGCTTTTTTGAAATAACACGGTCAATGTTTGAGTGAAATGAGAAGGTTATAAGCAGATGAGCCACTTGTCTAGTTACTGCATACAACTTTTTAGACCTAAATCTACTTTTTGTTCGAATTTCTTAATAGGTTAGACCTATTATCACGTGTAATACTCGTATAAGAGAAATTGTATTAATAATTAGTTAGTAGAAATTGTAGAAAAAAATATTGAAGCTTTTTTTAGAAAACAGCCTGGAAACTGACACAGGTAATTTTTTGAAAACTAATATCAACAATATATTTTATTCACGCGTCTATGTTTTCCATGATTGAAAGATTGTTATATAAATTCGGTAATAATACATATATTTTTCAAAGCTTGCACCGAAACTAAGTAAACTCCGTCTGGTAAAGGGTGACAAGAAAAGAAATTGTATCAGATGTTACGAAAAATTACGAACCTTTTTAACAAGCCGACAAAAAAGTAAAAAAAAAAATACGAAATATGCTGAGTGTCAAAAATACTTCTGTTTACCTTGTTTTAATGAAAAACATTGAATATAATTATTTTTTCTTTTATAATAAACCTTACATAAAGTTATCGATATTTTTACTTTTCAACTCTAAAATATGTGCAAAAATTCCCGTGTTCAGTGCGGTACAGGATGTAAAAGACATTGTATCTTATTTTAGCTACAGATTTTAAACAAAATAAGCTGTTGACGTACGCCTTCAGATTTATATAAATCACTTCATTATAGATAATGTTCAAGGCAAAAAATTATATATTTTTTGTTAAAATGATGCCAAAAACCGACTTTAGTTTTTGAATCGCTACAAGGTCTAATAGAACTTGTATCGCCTCAATGAAAGGTTTAGGACCAGGTTGAAAACATCTTGTACCGCAGTAATGGAAAGAAATAAAAAATGGGTGCCGCTTCGAACGTGTTAAAAACCTACGCCATTTGTAAACAAATGATATTTGCATTAAAATCAAATGCTATTTCTTTTCAATGGGTAATTGGGTAGGTATTTAATTTTACGTCCTTCACCTTTAGCTGATACCTCCAGTAAGATGCTAAAGATGCTTTAGGTATTACTGATACGTCACACTATTTCATGACTTTTGACCCCTGCCGCTCCTTGTCAAATCTGGTCACTAGTGTGACATCACATATTTAGAAATTTTACACCTACAACTTTACAATTTTCCATTAATTGTTTTTTCATTATTGAATTTTTAAGTGTGACGTCACGAAATATAGGACCCCCTCCTACCCCTTGTCACACAATGTCACACTACATCGACCCCCCCCCCCTAACGTGTAACGTAATTTATGGGTGGCCCCTAACCTTGAGAGTGGTAAGTGGCCTATATCGTTCCAATTACCCAGAAATCCTTTCGAGTAACAAAAGCACGTGAACTGAAATAGGAGCTTATATTTTTTATTAAAAATATTTCTAAATGTCTCGATATTTTGTTTGATACCGATTTCGCCGCACCACTCTAAATTCATGTAATTTAGAGGCTGGAAACCAATAACTAGTAACTGACACTGTTCGTTCAATTTATTATTGGATATTTGTTCGGTGTAAATAAAAAAAAACTGTATCCAATCTCTCAGGTAAATGGGCTTCAAAAATAGGACAGGATATGAAATATTTATTCTGAACGTTACAAGCATAAAAATAGCACTTTATTTAATTGCGTCTAAAATATTTTCAATGTCAGTTATCATTCCTATTATTAAACCTTAATTTATTCGAGATTCTATTAATAATTCATTATTACATTATCTGTTTATACTCTCTCTTATCTTAATATTATTGCGTACTATATTACCTAAAGCAATTCTCAAAGTTGTTATAATTATGCTGAATATCTACCTTTGAAAAGGAATCGGCTAGTAGAAATAAAACTGAAAAAAGTAATTTAGTCTTCTTATAAACTGAGATGGCTTGCTAAACTAAAAACCTTATCAAAATATATCTAATTTGGAAAGTGCTCAAAGAAATTACGATTGAATTGGAAGCGTACAAAACAAGCAAAGTACTAATAAAGCGAGCGAAATTTTGTAAAATCAATTTCCCGACGTGAAACTTTACCAAATATTGAAATCTTAAGTTCTGGAACTTGAGCATCTCTTGATTATTCAATTCGTAATAATATGATAGAAATTTCCTGCAATTGTAGCGTTTGGTTATTGCTGGTTTCAGAGAATTGTGCTTTCTCTAATTAGTACGGCGGTGTCGGTCAGATGGATTTTCCTGGCTGTATTTGAACAGAAGAAAGTCCATGGTTCTATCTAGTTAGGACAATTAGATAAGTATAGTGCGTCCAACGTGACTAGATAACTAAACAGAAATAAAGTAGTAGTCAGACATTTAATTTTGTTTGTATAAAAATTACAATAAAATTAATCATTAGTATCTATACAAATAACTAAGATTATTCACGTGGTTCCAAATTTGATACTTGCATAATAAAAATATCTGTGTCGTCAATTGTAATATTTAAATTACATAAAAAATTACTTCCGTTTTTATAACGTCATTTATACAATTAGCCGTAAAACCGTCTACGATTACCGCATAGTATAGTGCGGCCTCATTTATTAAGTTGTATGGGTTACAAGCGAGCCGTTTTATTACATTTCGTGGTATAAAAATTAGTCGCGGGAAAAACCGCAAGTGCGGCCGCACTATGAGATTCCTTGCGTTACAAAATTACGCAGTTCAAAACCGCAGCGGTTTCGCTGCAATGCGGCCTCAAGTGATTACGATTACTTAGGTACGATTACGATTACTTACGATAGTGTTTGATTATTTATTTCCCAGACCTTTTACACGTGTAATAAATGTAATTTGACAACAACAGTCAAAATCAATTTTGAATTTATGTTATGATTTAATACATTATTTGTGTACGTTTTTGTTTTAATACAAATTATCGTTGAAATGTATCGGGTGATACCTTTGTGCTGATTTAAATAAAATTTAGCATACATATTCCATAGGGTAGTAGATATAAATTCATATGATTGTGAATTTGTTTTGTGAAACCACTTGCGCGGGCGATGGCAAGGGAGCAAAGTAATAAAATAGAAACGATGATGATTACATTTGTATTACAACAGATATTATTTGTTCTCTTAACATTAATACTAAAGTTTTCATAACAATTATACTTAGCGGGGTTAAAAATTACATTTAAAATTATAAGGTAATCGGTCACATCTTTCCGTAGATTTATCACAAAGTCATAACTCGTATCGACACATCATTTGGCCAAGTGAACGCTCATTAGACTTATTATTTAAAAAAAAACTGTAATTTTAATTTACCACTATCAGGTAAAATTTAATCAAATAGATAGTTTTCCACGTAACAAACTTAAGCCTGAAGACACCCCGGCGAGTTTAACTGAGCTGAACTTATGACACTTCTCCCAGAAACTTACTTTCCAGTTTCCACCTTGTAACGTAGTAACTTGGAGTTTTGGGGACAAATAAAGAAGTTAATTGTACAGTTACACTCACATTTCGCAGTTTGTTTTTACTCTTTATTTTTTTTTATAGCCGGCCAAACGAGCTGACGATCCACCGGATGGTAAGTGGCTATCGTCGCCTATGGACATCAGCAACACCAAAGGCATCGCTGATGCGTTGCCGGCCAAGAAAGAGAGAAGAAAAACAAAGAAAGAATTGGCTCTCAAGCCCCCAGCCGGAACACGAAGAGTCGTTTGGCGGCTGACTCATGCTCAAGGGTGGTAGCTATCCAGGTGAACCCCATGGTGAAATAATAATAGTAATAATGGTGTTAATTAACAATTAAAATCAACATTACCAATATAATCCCTCGAGGGGCCCTACCACTAGCGGGCCGGATTTAGTTGCCTCTTACGACGCCCATCCGGCGTGGGATTGGGGTTAGTATTCTAAGCCGCCCCAATACGGCTATATTTTAACGACATTATGTTTTTTATTTTATGTGTTTCTTTTATTTAACCTTAAGGATAATTTTATAATTGCGTCTTTTTAATACAGGGTTTTCTCTTTTTAAGTGATTATGCCTGAGAGCGACAATGATCCGATTATTTTTTTTCGAAAGTTATATAAAATTCAATTTCAATTTAAACCCTACCTTTGCCTTTGACTCTCGTACAGTTGTAACAAAATAGTAAATTAAGATTAAATAGATTTTATTTTTTATTTTTTAAATACTTCGTTGAAATTGCTTATCTGTGAAGTCATTATCCATTAGCAAATCAAAGAAAGAAAAATGTTTTGAAAGTCTAGACGCCCTTTACGTAAGTTATTGGTTTTAAAAGTAATTTAATAATAAAAGTGCTTTAACGTTTCAATAGCGTAAGTAATTCAATAAGAACAGGCAAATGACCGTTCTGCTCGTAGTCGCTCTGTCAATACAAGACGAGACGCAAGCTTTTGTTGTTGTCAGAAGTGCTTGACATTTGACATACAGCGTTAAAATGCCTTCTTTTATTATACCATTGTGATTGGTGTAGTGAAACAAAATATAAACGTGTGTGTGTTATAACTCTTTTCGGAACAGTTTTTTTGGTTGATTTGTAAGGGCATAACGTATCTAAGATGCGTATCGAAGAATGGCGCCCACGTCTCGAAAAAAGGAGCATAGGACGGCCCCCGACCAGGTGGACTGACGACCTGAAGAAGACAGCAGGCATCCACTGGATTCAGAAGACTCAGGACCGGTCAGAGTGGCGCAAGTTAGGGGCGGCCTATGTCCAGCAGTGGACCTCTAAGGGCTGATGGATGGATGGATGGATGAACGTATCTATATTTAAATATCATAGGTCTTACCATAAAGTTAATACGTAGATGTACCAAAAACTTCCTTATTGGGTCACATTTCAAATCGACCGTAAATGTGATAATTTCTATTTTAACTAAATTATTCTCGCCCAAACTACTTTGATGGACACAGATAATTTAATGCGGGGTCGTAAACGGCCGATCCCAATTCTTCTTTATGATACTTATGTTTAATTTTATTATCCATTAGAGGTTTAATTTTATAACAAAGCTATCCCCAATAGTAAATTTCTTCTACCTAATGTTTACGACGACTGTAAGGAGCAGATAATTATGTTATTATTTATATTACATAATCAAGTATTTAATAAAAAGTAGCTATTAATAATAAATATTATAAATCACTACTACCACAAACTTCTCCACATACCATTGTAGTCAAGTAGTAAGTTATGAAAGACCAAGGTTAGGTTAGGTTAGACCCGGGTTAGCAGAAGCCTTAGAGTATATATAAGCAAGCTAGTATACTCTAAGGCAGAAGCTGAGCCACTTCCTTTGCCCACACAACAGCTTTTAGCATTAAGATTTTTTGTTTCATTTTTGTGTTGTTCATTTTATTTTTTGTACCTCTCTTGTATTATTTATTATGTGTGGCAAAAAACGGTTTATCATTTTCATTATCATCATCATATTTAAACATTGCTTTAAACACCTGTGAAATAGAAGTTTCATCATCTTGAGTTCTTTGTATAAAATAATGGACATTGTCGATGTAGGATAATAATACGTTATCTTGATTTTCTTTATACTCTAAAACCATAAATCCGAAATTGACACAGAACCTCTACCAAAGTTCATACAATATTCCTGATAGATAACTAAGTTAAAACTGAAACTATCGAATTCACGGTCAATTTGATCCCGAGTCGAGGGTTCTCTGACGTCACAACTCACAAGTTAAATTGGGTCTCTTGCATAATATAAGGACTGAACCATACATGTGGTGTAGGCACTACGCATTCGATATTTACGTAATTAAAGAGAATTTACAATGAACGTACGATGTGATCAAACAGGGATGGAGCTTAAACATTTATTTTTATTAAGTCTCGGGATTGTATTATCAGTATTATTTATTTAAGTCTTTAATATGATTAATGGTAAATAATATGTCTTTTATGATTACTGGTACGTTATTTATTTAAATCTTTAACATTATGTTTCCTCGAAGCCGTAGTCTATACTAATTACTAATACATAAAGAGGAAAGATTTGATTTTTTGTTTGCATTGAATAGGCTCCGAAACTACTGAATCGATTTCAAAAATTCTTTCACTGTTGGGAAGTTACACTATCCCCGAGTATATTATATTTTCAAAAAAAATCCTTAATAAAACTCCAGTAATGTAACCCAAGGTGTAAAAAAATAAAATAAGAAAACCGAAGCAGAGCGAGGGCGGTTACTCGTTACCTATAAAACCTACCATTCTCTAGCTAGACTTCTCCAGCAAAGCAACGATGCCGACGGTGCAAGTGGCGACAACGTTAGCTGACGGTGACTTCTTACCACCAGATGGCACATCTAATGGTTTGCCCGGTAATAAAACTTAAGTAAGAGTTACAACTTAGTTATAAAATAGTTGTTATAAAATAATAATTCAAGTGTTAAAGAGTAGCGCTACGCGCGATTCCTTTGCTCCCATGAGAACCCCGTAATTAGTTGAATCAAGCCCGCATTCTACTGTTTTACGTTGAGAGTCCTCTTACAGTCTTAATATCTTTCGACACTCTGGTGGTCATTATTCTATCCACTTATCCATTAGGGAAGCTGGTGGTGTTTACATTCAAGTTTATTTATTCATGTCAATAGGCATCAATGATAGATACGTACATACGTTGTTTTGCCCCGTCATTTTATCGTCTACGATTAATTCTAGCACTATTTTAAAATGGCTTTATTATCGAAAAGTTGAAACGACGAAATAAACTCCTACGTCTTAATTTAACCGAAACTTGATGAAAATATCAAACCTCTCTAAATCCTTTTTCGTATGTCAAAAGTGTAAAAGTACTGGCGTCCACATTAGCAACGCAACGACTGACATGACGGTCATGTATCCCCGAGTGACACTTTCAACCACTCGCACGGATAGTAAAAACTTTGGTGGATGTGAAAATCTGACACAAATTCAGTTTGTAAACATCGAGTTTGTCGATTTGATTCCCAAAGCCTCATCCGATGGCCGAGTGGTTGCAACGGGATTACAATCCAATATCGTGGATACCTGCTCTTAATTTTGTAACTCGATATCATTCCAGAGCCAATCTATACAACGACGATAATAATTTACATATCCATGATTATTATGTCTGAGTGCATTTTGGTAAACGAAAAATCTATATTCTGTTATATTAAACTGAAACACAAAATAGGTAATATATTACACTTTTGAACGTCAAATATATTTAATCAACATTATTTATCTTTATTTTAATGTTTTGGGAAAGTACCTTACTCAGTTAATCTGAGGTACCAGAGGAGACATCAGGGAAACGTCAAAAAAAAACATTGTAAATAAATTATTATGGTAAGAAAAATAATGCTGTACGTAGTGATTTTAAGTTGAAATCTTTTTTTCTTTACTATTTCTAAAATTACTCTAATCTAGTCTATTCTAACTATATTGAAAAGAAATAAATACATTAATGGTCAATAAAATTCTATAAAGTGTCAATGGAAAAAGAAGGGACAGGGCGACATAGCTTAAATTAATCTGTCAGCAGCCCACCTCGAAAAGAAAAGCTTATCTTTAATCCAAATATGAATAAAAAATACCCTAAATTATATCCCTACAAAGTACCCAATAGTATTTAAAATCATATCCAAAACTTTAAAACTAAATAAAGTTTATAACTTCAAAAATAAATCCGTTCAACATTGCCCTTTTGTTAATTCCATGTCATTGAAAACATTTGTTATCCGAAATCCTCATCCAATCATAGGGTGAGCTGCCACGGGATTCCAATCCAATATCGTCGGCTAGCTCTTAATTCACTCGTGAATTGTACTGCAGCCCGGTATGTCTGGAACGTCCATGGATCAATCATGGTTTGCTAAAATTGCATTACTAATAACAACGTTTCCTCTTGGATATGTTTTCTTGGCATCGACTGAATTCTTGTGTATTTATGTTCTCCTAGTAGATGAACTTCTACTTTAAACATAGATGTTTGACAAAAGACATCAAATGTTTCATAGCTAGGAACAATTTGTATTCGAAAATTAAATTGTCGTTTTTAGTATTTTCTGTTACTTATTATTTATGTTTCTCACCGTTTAAGACCTTCACTGAAGTTACACAAATATTTCAAGATCAAAATTATCCAAATCGGTCCGGCAATTTTCGAGTTTTAGCGTGACAAACTAACAGCAATTGATTTATATACCTATATGTCGGCGAGCCACCTCTTTGGTTCTGCAACGATCGGCCGATGCAGATGCTGTCATGCAAGAAAAGAGTCATGAAGAAAACTAAATATTTAGAATAAGGAATGTGTCAATCTATTTACAACAATACCTGTGGGACATTCTATGGGATTCGAATAGTGATCACGGAGTAGTAGAAATTGTTATTGATGTGAACGTTAGGAGAACTGGAAATATATCATGGTGCAAAGTAAAAGGAATATTGTTGAATAACCAACTCGATAGAATACCCTTTCCTCCATATATATATAATGTTATTTTTTACAAATACCTACTCAAACGCCTCAACTCAGATTCACTAACGATTACTTAAATAGCTCCTTAGTAAATAATTACCACAAAAATTCTGTACTAAGGAGCGATTTAAGTAACCATTAGTGACTCTGAGTTGAGCGAAAGTATTGTTTTAAAATAAGACTGTAGTTTTTTGCTAAAAAAATTTGAAATATAAAGTAAAAATAAAATAAACATAAAGGGACACATCAAAAAGTACTCCATAATAAAATAATAATGTTCCTCTGAAATTCTTGAATAGTTTTGTTGAACGATTTCCGTCAGAGGACGAGACATTTAAATTTATTACCACCCGGTGTCCACCGCGACCGCTTCGCTCACCATATTAAATGTAAATTTAATAACTCTGAAACTTGTAGTTTTCATAGCAACTTGTGTTGAAGTCTAGTTGAGTATAACTTCCAACTTTGGTTATTTCGCCAAAACCAATAGCAAATATTATCACATCTACTGGTATTTAATATAATTTATCAAAATTACATTGAGTCCGTTAACATAATCAAAGTGTATTTATATTTTTGAAGAAATAAAAATAACAATAATAATTATTATTAAGTTTACAGATTTGTGCATCAAACAATGTATCAATCTGAAGAAAAAATGATAGTATGAATAAATGAAAGTACTTGCAATTCAATATCGTAACTTACTAATCATTTGCTGCGCCTGTTATTTATGAATGAGCTTGAATCTAAGATATCAGCGAAACAGTATGATGAGAAGTGTACCCTTGTACAGTTGGCAAGAGTTAGGTTAGGTTAGGGCATGAAAACGTTCCATAACGTTCAATCAATGATGTTGTATGTATTCAATGTTACAGATTGTTTGTGTTATTGTCAATGTTAAATCATAATTATCTTACGTAATGTAGCATTTTCACGGAACGTATTTAAGTCCTTAATGCCTAAAGCTTTTTCTGACTAAACGTAGTGTCACATGCCATTAGTAATAATTGAGTAAAGGTGGACTGACTGTATTAGTTATGTTTATGTTTAAGTAACAGAATACAACTTAAGAGAAAATACTGACGCTTCATTTACTTGTTTTACTGATTCACGCGTAAAATTTAACAAAATAAATAATACGATAAATAAACTAAATAAATATAAAAATACAGTTCAAATGTATTGTCTACAATAAACCTAAAAATATGAAAGTCAAAAACAGAAGTCAACTTTTTATTCATAAAACATTCAAGCAATTTGCTAATGACACGATAATTGAGATTACGAACTGGAAGCAACATAATAACAAGACAGAATCGCGAATGCGGTCAAAAGTTTAGGAATTTACGCCAAGTTCTACCCGCATCAATGTGGCTTTTGACTTGACACTCGAGGCGATACGAAATGGGAAAATTCTGGACGAACGCGGGAGGAGTCCCACGAATAATGCGGGAATGAGATAAGTTGATTTATTATTCCGTACATTAAAACAAGATAACCATTCCGGTAACAAAGATAATAAAAAAGTAAGTAATGGTGAAAAATAATATTATTTACTAGCTGACCCGGCGAACTTCATATCGCCTAACAAACTATTTTTTTCTCTAAAATAAAAGTAGCCTAAGTTACTCCTTGTTACATCAGCTACCTGCCAGTGAAAGTCCCGTCAAAATCGGTCCAGCCATTTCAGAGATTAGCCGGAACAAACAGACAGACAGACAGACAAAATTGTAAAAAAATGTTGTTTTGGTATATATACCGTGTATACATCCAAATGCACTTAGTAAAAAGCGGTTATTTTAATATTACAAACAGACACTCCAATTTTATTTATTTGTATAGAGTATAGATTTCATTAAACTCATTATTGTTTGTACACACTAAAGAAAAAGTTACAAAGAAAGTTACACTAATAATATAATTGATATAATTGATTGAAATCGCTTATAAGCATAAGGTCTCATACCTTATGCTTATAAGCGATTTCTTCCAGACTTCTGATTATTTTATCATTTAATTAAAGGAGTCGGATGTTTTGCCCATCCTTGACTATAAATCAAACCGAAATGAAGCAACGAATGAGACTACAACAACCTTGGAATCACGGACCTGAAAAAAAGACGGATATAACCTCGTCTAATCGAGAGTGAAGCACAGCAATGGCCGCCTTACCATGTGTGCGTAATTTTTGATTCGCGATTGAAGCAGTGAAGTGAATGTCCCACACATGTGTACTTGTACGAATAGAGCGTTGGTATTACAGTGGGTTCTTCACTGAATTTGTTGTTGGGATTACGTCCGTCTTTTTTTTAGGTCCGTGGTTGGAATGAAATTAAATGACCAGCATAAAGTATACCTACTGTTCTAATTCCGTAGTTCAGCTAGCATCAGTACTTTCAATCTTTCTGCAATGATGAATCAGTTTATAATATAAGTAGAGTTAAAGAGAATGAGTATAGGAACAGGATCGAGTCAAATAATTTATTTACACACGTCAGTCAATCGAAATGTATTAGTGAGTTCCGACCCGTGTTAAAGATCAAATGGGCTTCATTGACGTTACCCGCGTCAGGTTAAATTTAGCAAAATTGAGTTACTGCGTTGTCTGAATTTACAGATAATACTGGATTTCGTGACTAAATAGGTATATTAAATTGTCTGTCCTGTCTCATCTCAACTTATTTGTACGATACGAACATTCAGCCCTTGTATAAATATATTATTCCTGGAATCTCCACCAAGAAGTCCCCACTGATGGGGATTTACAGGCATTTTTCTAAAATCCCCACCAGCTAAATAAGCAAAACCCAGTGGGTATTTCAGGAAAAAATATAAAAAGATAGTTTATTCAAACTTTTTTTTTAATATTTTGAGAGTCTGACTTTACAAAATTATTTTGATTGTAAGCTATTTTGCTCCGAAACCGAAACCGCAAAAGTACTAGATTCATTAGCTTTTTTAAAGCCTACTTATATATTAATTAACTAATTAAGTGCCATTTGATAAACATACTAGAATATTACAGATGGTAATAAACAATTTTGGACGGCCGGATGATTTATAGGAGTAAAGTCCCTTTGCGCCTAAAAAACTGTAGCTAGACGAAGGGGTGGGTAAGTAATGGAGTTCTCTTGTACGGGTTCCCTAAGTGTTGAGTTTTGGGAAAATTCAACCCCTTGACGCGGCACATAAAACACACGGGGCGGGAACTAGGATGCCTGAGTGTTATTTCTCTCCCAAGGACCCTTTATACTGAAGACAACAAGAAAACTTACTTCCCTAACTGAAAATATTACACTAATATCGAAGCTTCCATCAGCAGTAACAAAGGAAATAACAGACGCACTTGTCTTAAAAAGGTAGAAATTTAAAGTGTGTTTAGATTAACAACAATAAACGCTTTCATATCCTGCTAATGGTGGTTCGAAACGAAAAAGGGTGCGTGTACTTTTGTACGAGCGTGAGAAGTTATACTTCTTCAATATTCAAGTCACTAATATAATAAAATATTACTTGTGTACTACCTATGTTTACACAAGTACAAACTAGATGGCGTTGTTCACGAACTTGAATCACGCTATTGAGACTGTGAGATTTGTATAATTAAGTAATAATATTAAATTTTAAAAGAGGTAAAGATAATAAGAAGCTAGGGCCATCTATCCTGTGTTTTCATACCCCCTCCATGGAAGCGCAAACGTTTAACGCAACCTTTTTGCAAGTCGCATAAGAAGTATAACTACAAAAAAGATGGTTCTGAATGAGATTCTAAACCAATATGTTACTCATTTCTGTGTGTAACTGTTAAGGGCAAGACAAATAATGCTCCTCTAAAGCTGGTCTAAAAGGCTGAATATCTACCTGTGACTCCACATATATAATGATTACCCAGAGTGGAAGGTGGCGATTCAAGATGCAACTAGTTCCAAGCAGTCCAAACCGAATGGAAACTCCTGGAGCAGTATTTACAGTCAACAGAATGACTAAGGAAGCCTATTATGGTCTCCCTTTTTCTTGTACAGTGCTGTAGTGGTTCAATCTTTTATTGGTGAGGTGACCATGTGAGAACATTTCTGTCTTGCCATGAACCACAAACTACCTATTGTTTATCAATTTCAATATCATCGATATTTTTAACTTTGGAAGGAAGGGTTTGCAGACCACTTTGGATACTTCTAGGGACCACTAGCTTTAATATGAGGCCGACAGTTAATTCCCAACGGTACTTTGTGTCCAGTGCGAAGATAATATACACATCTATACAATATTATAAAGAGGAAAGATTTGATTATTTGTCTGCACTGAATAGGCTCCGAAACTACAAAACCGATTGGAAAAAAAAATATTTCACTGTTGGGAAGCTACACTATCCCCGAGTGACATAAGCTATATTATATTTTCAAAAAAATTAGGGATCCTTAATAAAACTCCAATAATGTAACACAAGGTGTAAAAAATAAAAAAACCGAAGCAAAGCGAGGGCGGTTACTCGTAATATAATAAAACTGTACAGACTTTTACATTCCTAACCTAATTCAAAAGCACTGTGGTCGTCTCCTACAATGTGAGGGGTAAGGATAAAATATAAAATCTAATTTATCTCTATATTTGTAACAAAAATCTCTTTAAGTCGTGAAATAAAAAAAATATTAGCAACCGTTCTATGAAAATACTTATCGTAAATCAGATTTTGCTTACTTCACTATTTATGGCATTGTCGACAAAATCGACACGAGTTTCCCGGCCTACGGCCGTCACTAAAAACTTCGCAACTAAACCACCACTTTAGGTAAAAACGAGGTAAGAGGTAAAAAGTTCTCTCGAGAGTTACCTGTACCCTGCCTTTCAACCCGTAAACACTTATTTCTCGCGATTTCCAACATGTCACACGTTCGTATTCGTTTCTTTTCGTGATGTGATTTTATTTGGAAATATGATTTATTTTACGTTCGCACAAAGCTGACGTGTGGATGTGAAGTTATTACAAAAGCGGTTTTATATACGCTTCGCCATAAAGAGCGGTTTCGAGGATATAGAATGTTTTTAAATTTCTATGAAGTACGAGATTATGCGTAAATTACATTTTTCTTTTCCGTTTTATTATATCAATAGAGAGTTTGTTAAAATCATTTAACAAAGTTACTAGTTACTGGCTTTATGTGTGAGTTGGCATTCGATCCCTGGTAATTCATGCATGATTTGATACAGTTGGCCTCAATTGAAGGCTCAAAGTCACGCTGTGGAGAGAGTTATGTCACGTATTTTGCATTTTGTAACGATGAAATTCAATCGTGAACCAACCTTGCAGAGTTAGTATTGGTTAGACTAAAGTGGCAATGATCAGAGCATAGTTTGTCCTTAAATGGCGTCACGCCTTAGTATAAGGAGCTCAAGCTGCCAACCAGATGAACTGATAACCTGGAAAAAAGTTTTAAAGTGTTGAATTTCAAGGTTTCAGGATAGATCGAAAAATACCAATGGGAAAGTCTATTAAAAGACAGTCGATAAATATATGCTACATACCTACTTAAGTTGTGTTTTCTATTTGGTACTGTGCTGTCTATGTTTACCTGATTAGGTATTAGAAATAAAACGCTAAATGGTTTTCAGCGATACAACACACTAGCGCACTTGACGGCTAGATGGTGAATGCCTTGTGTGCGGGTAGTGCAAATACTCTTTTATTATTATCTATGTCACAGGCATATCGAGAGTAAGCGACAAAAGTATTAATCTAATGGTAAATATACCACCAAATACAAAACACTTCACATTGCTAGAAGTGCTGTTGCTAGCCAGGCAGATAAAGAATCTTACTCACTCGAGTGTGGTCGAGTATCGTCGAGATAAAATTGGTTGGTACGAAGCTCAGCAGCCTCTAATGGTTATAATAAGACATTTAACAATTTATAGCGTGAACGTGTGGGTAATCTCAACACAATCCAATTCTGGATTCTGTCGCTATTTTTGCGAATACCAGACCAGCCGCGTCATTAGAATGGAATTCCTGGAAAGTATTATAGTAGTACCATAATTATTTCACCCAGTTTTAAAGAAAACGTGGATTTAAAAAGAAATATATGCAGTGAAAAATCTCAGCTGGCTACTTAATCTAAAGCGAATACATACAAAGACCCGAGTTTGAGAGAGAAATATACTATTATTATGTAAATAAATTGCAACAAAAAAGGACAACTGTTAGAAATATGGTACTGTACTGTAGATGAGTAATTTATTATTGAAACAAGCACTCCTGGAACTAGATTCACTCAGGCAGGGTAAAATTCTGTAATAAAAATAATGTTAAGGAGTTACTTAGGAGGCCGTTTCTTCACTTTCATGATTTCGCCACCTTTTCGAAACAATAAGTGAATGAGTGATACCAATGTTAATAAACAATTTTGGATTGAAAGCCATGGTAGCCTATTTGCTGATCAAAATCGGGGCTTCCATGCAAGTAACCAGCATTCTTGCTTATCTGGAGTAAGTTTCTTTCTTTCTTCTTTCTTTCATCTTTGTTAGAGTATATGTACACACTTTATGATAATTAGTATAAGTATGAACCAGTAGTTCAGCAAATATTATTGCCTCAGTTTATAACTTAACGACACGGTAAAGAAAAGGGGAAGCAATGAAAATTAAAATGCACGCAAATATACCCCTTATTTACGTGACCTCAACGATTATAGTGGCTCATAATCTCAAATTAAACATTTGATTGCTTTGAAAAACCTTGATAAATTCTCGGCGGCCAATTAAAGGAAATGCAGTAGGCATTTGTGGTTATTTTATGGCCGGATATTTCGTGACGAATATCCAAATTCTACAATTATTTTGAATGTACCAAACGGTCATGCTATACTACGCTGTGAATATTTTAATTCTGAATTACATATATAAAAATGACGTACAAATGCCTTTGATTACTAAGTTATTGTTATCGCTGTATAGTATGTATGGTAACATTTACCAAATTGCTACTCTTGCCATTTTTTACCAGCTGCTGCATTAAAACTAGCACGATTCGTGAATTGATTTAAATTGATAAACACGGCTCACAAGGCGGCTCTCACTTTATCTGACGTTTTTTTCCGCCCATGGCAAGTGAATGAAGAACTTTGATAAATTGGCTGTATAATCATGACATAAATTGTTTTTTCACTATTTTACTAACTTTGCTTAGTAGAATACTTCGTTTTGTTCGAATTGTATTCAGGTGTCAATGAATATGGTTTTGCGCCCTTTTATTTTAGAACATTTTTTTTTAATTTAACTGCACTAAAATTCATATTAATTTTCTCCTTGACACAAAACGAAAACAAATAGCAGTTTTAAAGCAGAAAACTACAAATACAATTACAATTACAAATATTATAAAGTACAAATACAATAAATACTATAAACTACAAATACAAAAAATTACAATTACAAATATCATAAAGCAGACAACATTGAAATGTAAAAATTCTAGAGTAAACGCTTAGGGTGACAATCGTTGGGTACTTTACCCTACTACCGTTTCGAAGTTGAACGAACTCTAACTCATTACTCAATTATTTAAAGCAAGTTTATTAATTGCACGTCTCTTCGACGTGTCTTCTCGAGTCGATGTTTCAATGACAATCAATTTTCTCCACTTGAATTGATTTTATCACTTAAATGTTGCACTTTCAGGGTAATATGAGTTCACGTATATCAAGAGGAATACTTTTTATATTAGATACTCCTAAAAATACTAAGTTTAATATAATATCAAAAAAACTGATTAAAAAAATTTCCGTGGACTTTCGTGTGTGCACGAATGAACCAGTTAAAATACCCGAAAAACTTTACTTCTCGAGTCCGGTTTTTTTCATTAGCTTCAGTACCTACTCTTTTAATTGAAAATCCCCTAAAAATCACGGTCTAATTCAATATACTTAAATTATAATTAATAAAAAATTCAATTCAATTCCACTCATATTCCAATAATTTAGGTGCAGCGCAGACGGCACACTGTCCGTGACGCACTTTTAAGTCTGTGAAAATAGAACCTTTGCAATTATATGCAGTAACGCATACGACGCGCAAAAAAGTGCGGCTACGCGCCATGTAAACATTTGTGCGTCCGCACACTCGATCGCACAAAAAGAGCGTCGTCTGCGCTGCACCTTATTGTAACAATCCGCTCTGCGGACAAAATTCAACAGAAGTCAAAGAGTTACTTCTCATTTACATTTCTGTATATATTATGTGTGTGTTTGTAAAGTGCATGGATGTGTGTAATATTCGTTTTTATTAATTTGATGTGTTTTTAAGGCATTTTTAGGGTTCCGTAGCCAAATGGCAAAAAACGGAACCCTTATAAATTCGTCACGTCTGTCTGTCTGTCTGTCTGTCTGTCTGTCTGTCTGTCTGTCTGTCTGTCTGTCTGTCTGTCTGTCCGTCCGTATGTCACAGCCACTTTTCTCCGAAACTACAAGAACTATACTGTTGAAACTTGGTCAGTAGATGTATACCGTAAACTGCGTTAAGATTTTCACACAAAAATTGAAAAAAAAAACAATAAATTTTGGGGGTTCCCCATACATAGAACTGAAACTCAAAAATTTTTTTTTCATCAAACCCATACGTGGGGGTATGTATGTCTTCAAAAATGATATTGAGGTTTCTGATATATTTTTTTTTTTAATTGAATAGTTTGCGCGAGAGACACTTCCAAAGTGGTAAAATGTGTGCCCCCCCCCCCTGTAACTTCTAAAATAAGAGAACGATAAAACTAAAAAATATATATGATGTACATTACCGTGCGAACTTCCAACGAAAATTAATTTGAACGAGATCTAGTAAGTAGTTTTTTTTTTAATACGTCATTGTTGGGGTGAATTGTCATATACCTGGGCTCGGAACACTCGGGAATCGAGTAGATGGTTCCGAACCCGGTTTTCTAAATTATGGTGGTGATAAATCGAACCGAAAGCGGACTGTATTTGGTTTAACGAATATAGAGATTTAAGTGTCCCTTTCTGGGCAATACACTACAGTCAATAAATGTACACACCAAAAGGGAATCCACCAACCTTATTCCGTCGCGTGGCGTCGCTTGGTACCTCGGCGCCGAGATGGTTGTCCTGTGTTGCACCAGCCTGACCTCAACTCCGCTGAGTAGCCCGTAAAGTAGAATGATCCTTGCAGCCGAATTATTGAAAGGATGACGAATAAAGCGAATTGCAGCGTTACACCGAATTATGTAGCTACCACTCTGTCGCGTAGCGAACCGCGAATCGAACTTGACTCGACTGGGCTGAACGGCGCGGCGGCGCGGGCGCACGTCGTACGAAAAATAGGAGGGTAGAATCCAAATTGATGCGCAACAAAATATTAACTGTGAATGTATTGCCAGAATGAAACGAATTACGAAGATATTACCGAACAGTCATAAATCGTAAACCACAAAAAACATCGATCAAAGTTACAATGAAGTACAAGAACTTTTATATTATGTTACTTGCTGCTACGGAACCCTTCATGGGCGAGTCCGACTCGCACTTGGCCGCTTTTTTTTAAATATTAGCTTTCTTCACTGCTTCTCCATGAAAACTTTAAGTGTGCCAAATTTCATATACCTCCGTATATAAACAATGAAACACTGTTGCCAAGCCGTTTAGGTAGTCGTGCATAAAACAAAACGAAATACCTATTCTCAGTTCCGAACTAAAAGGTTTTAATACATTACGAATGGATTGCGACGCAGAGGCCGTCGTCACTGTCGTACTTTACGTTTTAAAAACCCGTTTTACACTTTACTCTCGTTTGTAATTTGAAATGATAATGAACTCAAGCTTTTATCAACTTAACCAGAACCCATATACCGATTACATACAAACAAGTAAAGCAACATACACAACCGTGCTATGGGGCCATCCATAAATTACGTCACACTAATTTCATGACTTTTTGACCCCTCCCCCCCCCCCTTGTCACAGCTGGTCACATTTGTGAGACCTAGTGTGACGTAACATATTATAAAATTTTACACCTAAAAATTATTAAATTAAAACAGCAGTTCCAAAATAAGCTTTATTTCCATTAATTGTTTTTTAATATTTATCTATACATACCAATTATTCGAGTTTGAAATGTGACGTCACGAAATTTAGGACCCCCTCCCACCACTTGTCACACAATGTCACACTTCATCGACCCCCTCCCTCCCCCCTAACGTGTGACGTAATTTATGGATGGCCCCTATGGTTTTTTACTTGCGAGAATAAGGACAATACAATCCTACTAATATTAATAAATGTGAAAGTTGTATTTGATATTATATGTTACTTTTGTTTTTTAACTGACTTCAGAAAAGGAGGAGGTATTCAATTCGACTATATATTTTTTTGTTTTTTTTTTACCTCAGAATTTTCGACTGGGTGAACCGATTTTAATAATTCATTTTTTTTGGTCGAAGATGGTGCTTGTTATGTGGTCCCACTTAAAGAGCAAGATCTGAAGTAGTTTTTGAGGTTTCCCTAATTTTGAAGTCGGTTATTTTTATCAAGAATTATTATTGTTGATGTATGAATGTTAGATGCCCTTTCACGCAAAAACTGCTGAACAGATTTCGATAAAATTAATACACAGGTAGACCACGATCTTGAACAACATACAGGGTGCTTAATGAATCATTTATATAAAAAATTAACAAGAAGTAACTTCTGTAAAATTTATTGAAGTAAAAAGTTTTTTGGGCGCGTTGAGGCATTTTAGGTGGAATGAAACCATCCAGTTCGCGACATGTCAGATTTTAATCGACATGACACCACCTACCTGTGGCGCCATCTCTGAGAGAAGTACAGAACTATATCTCGTATTAATATCAAGATTATAATTTACATGTACTTTACGAGGCGTTGCCGCGTTGGCAGACATTCACCCAAAATGTAATAAATAAAAAAAAACACGTCATTGACTTCACTGACGTCAAAAAATACGCACGGAAATGTTCAAGTTTTCACTTCTGTTGACACTACCGAAGTGCCTTATTATGTTTTTTATTGATTTCTATATATGTCTCTTCCTACAGGAATACATACTGAAATAAGTAAGGCATGTGTACTGACACAAAACATACGAGTATCACTTTGAATTTCATTACAATTAACAACACGAAAAGTAATTCCAGCGAATACTTTTATTTACCCCGAAATCGATGACAAGTTTCGTTACCTGAAGAAATACCGTTCATAAATTCAAACTCAAATGTATTTTAAAATTGAACTGCAGTTCATAAATCAACCTGCACAATACACAATACACAAGTCACATACACAATTTGTTATTGCATTAGACAGCACTCGATATATCGCGCACTACGAATACCGTGTCGAACAATCTATAAATAATCTTCCTTATAGAAAATGGAGAAGCGAATAATTGTTTAGAGACTACACGAAATGTCTTTTATGTTCCTGTGAAAAACACAATGTGGCGCTTTCGCTATTAAAAAAAAAAGAAAAGGAGAATGCCCAGTTTGTATGGAGAAATGTACTGACATTAATATTTTTGTGCCCTGATGAAAATACCTTTATTTGATTATGCTATCTTAATAAATTACACAAACCAATTTTAGTCAATTTTTAACGTAGGAGTTACGAGATTTTCAACAAAATTATTTTGTATTTAGGTTATAGTAGACACAGTAATATAGACTCTATGCAGGCGCATTAAAATCGTTTAAGTTTCAGATTCATTTGACAGTCCCCAAACGCCATCTATCTTTTAATGTAATAATTATCAAATTAATTTGACAGTCCCCTAACACCATCTAGTTTGTTGTGTAGTAGTCATAGTAGATCTTAAAAGATCCCTGATTGGCTCTAATTCCAATATAAATGGCCGAATGCTTTTGTGTTGTAAAAAGGAAGTAAAGTTACTTATTAATTTACGAAAATTAAGCCCAAGAAGGATTTTTTAGGAAATACGGTAAAATACATAAAATATTTTAGTTTAATTTTTTGTACAAAAATCGTTGTGACACAATTATTTTTTTTGAGAGTACTGGCTATGGGCATTCTCCTTTTCTTTGACTTAGTTTTTTTACTTATCTAATATTTTTTTATGGATATAGCTTGTAAGTGGCTATAGTCGCCCGTAACATCAGAAACACCAAAGGCATCAGATACGTTGCCGGCCATGAAAGGGTGAAGAAAAAGAAAGAAAGAACTGGCTCTCAAGCCCCTAGCCGCAACACGACGAGTCGTTTGGCGGCTAATGCCATCAGTTCTTTCCACATCCACCCAGGGTTAACTGGTGGACAATGCCATTAGGCATTAAGTTTGCCCTTTGTCTATCCTTTTTGTACAAGGTGACATAAACTTGAATAAATAAAATAAAAAATAATGAGTTAGCCGCCAAACGACTCGCTCAAGGGTGTTAGCTATCCAATCGAACCCCGTGGAGAAATAATAATAGTAATAATGGTATTCATTAACAATTAAATTCAATATTACCAATATAATCCCCCGAGGGGTCATACAACCAGCGGGCTGGATTTATTCGCCTCTTACGCCACTCATCCGGCACGGGATTGGGGTTAGTATTCTAAGCTAGTTTTATAATTTCATTGAACATAAATGTGGGCAAAGTCGCGGACGGAGCGCTAGTTTGTCATAAATCAATAACCGATGCTGTTGTTTTCATTAAAAAACTTTAAACTATATACTATCGAAGTCTAACGCGGTGTCTTATAAAGCTGCAAACATACTATAAGCCGCGTCCGATGGGACGCGGCTGACAGCCGCGACTGATAATGTGCACATGACAAAAACATCCAGCGCGCCAGATAGCTCTCGGACGTCCGAACGCCTCAACGTGCCTCAAGGTCACGTCCGCGACTTACCTCCGATAGTTTGCACAGCTCAGTGTACATTCATTATCTAGATACCTATTACGTTACATCCTTCAGCCGCGTCCGTAAGCCGCGTCCGACAGTTTGTTTTCAGCTTAACTCTCCTATTCCCTTGTCTCATTTCTATGAACTGCTTTTCATTATCCAACTTGTTAAAGAATACTGACGGAAGTAATTTATTCTACTGGATTAAACTCATACTATGAACGAAGCGTTATAACTTTCATTACGATATAAGTCTGTTATGCTCATACATTAATATTACAGGAAATATTAATTTATATAGCTTTAGAGAATTAACCTTCCTTCCAAATTCCATTCATTAAAAGTCTGTACATAGACGAACAAATGAGTAAAATAGAGAAAGTAAGAAACATTAGATTCTGTTTGGGTGTGGACCTCTAAAACGTGTTCACATTCTGGGACGTTTCAAGTTTGAAATGATAAATTTAAATTATGCCCCGCCATAAGCACTGCGTCGCGTAAACAATTTGTTAATGCCTCGCAATTCAACTTACTCGTTCGTAATGGTGGCATAATTTATTAAAAGGCATTTAGATATCTCACATAAGCGTTGGAGGCGAAAATTTGTCGCCTACAGTAATTATTGTTTCATTTATTCGCACATACAGTTCTGCTTTTAGGAGATTAGTTCGCGAACTTTGGCACAAGAAACTCCTATTAGTACACTTTGTGACAATACAGACGATTATAGCCTTTGTTAATAAGACATAAAGTCTAATGGAGTCGCAAGGTAATTGGTGAAATCTTTGTCGCTAAGTAGGGGCACCGCAAAAACAGGTGTTTGCTTAAGCCTCGGTTCCGAGAGATTTATTAAAGGTTGGATTGTGAACGTGTTCTTATTTTCTGTCCGATATTAAAGTGGTGTTCGCATAAAATATGGGCTTAATCTGGTGTAGTAAATAAACTTCAACTACGCCGTTGTTGTTAGGAGATAATGAGTACAGATAAGAACTGTTGATATTCGTAGCAGCTACGAATTTCGTAGACTCTTCGTAGCACTTGGTGCTACATTAAATCTACGAGCTACGACCAACTCGTGGACGTGTATTAAAGTGAGTGACTGCTTCATTAGTATCTTTTTTTACACAAATAAGTTAATGCTTGACCATCCTACCTGATTGTAATTGGAGTCCAAGGTGGTGAGCACATTAACTTAGTAAAAGCCGCGCGCCGACGCAGTCAAGTTAATCCATTCCTTCGCGTTGCGTATAACGAATGATGAGGCAAACCGCGTCGTCCGTACCGGCGGCATGTTCACGACAAAAGGATGGATACCTGCCATGCGTCGTGTCGTTTGATGGAGAAACGGAGATTGGGGAATTATTTCAAACAATCCTGTGCACACTCTTTGAAATGTGCCCTGTAGAAAACCGAGAGGCTGGTTACTCTGCGCCTGTCCTCGAGGCTTTGCAGATTAGTCTCAACCAGATCTGGGTCACCAATGAGCCTCTTCGCACGCCTCTCCATCGAGTCCAAGGCAGAAAGGTGACATTTGGCTGTGCCTGCCCAGAAGATAATGAGATTCTCATCTGAAATAAGAAGATAATGATAATGAGATTCTCATTATCTTCTTATTTCTTCACTCCTTATAAAAATATAGTGATTCTACAAGTATATAAATAAGGATTTTACAATATACGGCAATATAACGTTGTAGCTAATGTATGTAGCTATGCAATACTCTCTTCGCAACTGAAGACTGGAAAATATTTCGCCACATCGCTTTAGACTTGTTGGAGCTTAAGTTAGTTAGGTTATAAGTTAGTTAGGTAATAAGTTAGTTAGGTAAATCGATTATTAAATTGGTCAATGTATGAAGAGCATGTACTTGCTTACATCACTAGATAATTTTTGGGCAAAAGAGCAATGTTTTTTTAATACATTAATCGTTTACTCCATGTATATTTATTTTCTGTTTTAGATCATTGTTTAGTTTTACTTTATAAATTTCTTGTTAAAAAATTAATCAAATATCTAGGGTTTTAAATTAATAATACAGCCAGTCGCAGTACTACAATTTAATTCAAACAGACGAACTCATTCCGTTAAAAATTTCGTTTGTTCCGTCGCAAGCAATTAGCAATGCATGAATTTTATCACTTTGTATAGTTGTGCAGAAAGCTGATTGATATGACTTGCATCTCTAAACATGAACTTAGACACGTAGAGTTAAAGTTTAAATTCGATCGCTCCAGCCTGGTTTATAAAGTATTCTACGTAGGAGATAGTAGTGACTAAGTTTAAATTGATTTCATTGTCGCAATGAGGGGTGAAGAGTAGCGCAAATGGTTACGGGCCGTCGTTTTGGGGCCATCAATAAATTACGTCACACTAATTTCATGACTTTTTGACCCCTTATGGCCCCTTTCAAATTAGACCAAATTGTTAATCACTCTCATAGAATAGTCTGTTGAAAGTAACAAGCAGTCATATTAAATATCTGTACTTATATGTAAGTCATGTAACGTAATATATGGGTGAAGGTTACAAAAAAAAATTTGTGAATTAATATTTTATTTCTATGTTACTTACTACCTACTGTTTACTTATCTATGTTTTACTCACGGACGTAAAAAAAAAGACGGACGTAATCCCAAGAACAAATTCAGTGAAGCACCCATAGTAATACCAACTCTGTATTCGTACAAGTACACTCACCCACACATTGACACCATACTGCTATGACATTGAAACCATCGCGAATCAAAAATTACAAAATTACGCACACATGGTAAGCGAGCTGTCATTGCTATGCTTCACTGTCGATTAGACAAGGTTACGTCCGTTTTTTTTACGTCCGTGGTTTTACTATGACAATTGTTACATATCGTAGCGGATCAATATTTGAACCTCACTTTACATGAATATAACATACGTATAGTAAAATATCTTTTTTACTTACCAGTCTTGCTCTATCTATAAGCAAATAAAGTTATTTCTGTTGTAAGCCGGCGAGCAAAAGACTTACAAGACAATCCTCTCATCGCTGCTAGCGCTAAATAGAGACGAATTGTTTTCATTAATCGCTAAAGCTTAGTAAAGAACTCTGCACATTGTACACAGATATTTGATTAAACATCATAAAACCTTTTAGATATCCCTTTTTATATATTTTATATATTTATCAGCCAAATTTGAAATAAAGTTTGTTTCTTAAATATTAGTTTAACAGAAATTAAAAACACAAATTAAAAACACATGTCGTAAGTATATTATGTTGTAAAATAAGTAATTAAAACAATTTTTACTACTTTTCGGTTTCTTTGTTTACTCGCTGCCGTCAGTGTCCAATTAATTTAAAATTTATCTTATAAGTTATACCTAATTAGTTATCTTTTCGTAGAGAAAGATAAAAAGGTATAATAAAATGTAGTTGTAGGTTCCAACAGTAGATGTTTTGTTAGACGTAATGCCCGACGAAATAAATACTTTCTTAATCCGTTAAATATTGTCTTTAATAAAGCCAAGTAAATATGCGTTATTATCTTACTAGTAACGAATTTTATTGTATTTAAAAATAAATGAATTAAAAAAAATAACCGACATCAAAATTAGGGATAACTCAAAAATTACTACTCAGATCTAGCTCAAATTAAAGTGGGATAACATGACAAGCACCAGCTTTCGACTAAAAAGAGAATCATCAAAATGGGTTCACCCAGTCGAAAGTTCTGAGGTAACAAACATAAAAAATACAGTCGAATTGAATACCTCCTCCTTTTTTGAAGTCAGTTAAAAAGTAAAATTGTTTTGTGTATGCGATGTTCCTAACGAGGATATTTATGACCCACTATTTACATCTGCAGTGTCGGGTTAATTAATTTATTTCGCTGTCCACGGCCGCTCAGGGAGCGCGAGTTTTCACTTTGTTGACGAGATATATGTTTGTACTGTGATTAATTGTAAAGCGTAATCCGTAAGCTTTTTGTAATTTAAAAAACTAAGTACATAAATAATCCCGAGCAAACATTTGTTTATAATACACCTACCACCACGACCACCTAACGGTTGAAAGGTAGATAATACAGCAAGTTCGCCCACTGTAAGAAATGCAATAAAGATTTAAATATATAAATCGGGGTACCTCGCTAAACACCTCATTTAATCTATAAAAATAAATAAATTAAAATTTCAAAATACATATTTGAAACAATTTTCAGTTTATAATAAATAAAAAAGTTATATTTAATAGTTATTATATATACAGTGTATAGTAAATAATAAAAGCAAAGTGAGGTCATGACCTGTGAAGCGAGGGGTCCCAGGTTCAATTCCCGGCTGGGCAGATATTTATGTGACAAATAAATATTTGGTCGACACCCAACTCGAGTGTTGGGTGTAATAGTGATGTGTTATTTGTGTCGTCCATGCCAGCCGCAACACAGGGAAACCTACTTCGGGGGTATGAGTTTGTATACTCGTATGCTTTATATATAGAACTGTTAAGCTATAACATCATATTTTGTCTCCGAAATACACCATCAGGCTTTAAGTTGGTCAGTGGTCACTAACCGTGTGACGCAATTGTTACCATGCCAGATCACCGAGCCAAGGTTCCTGGGTTCGATTCCCAACGAGGCGGACATTTGAATTATGAGTTTGAGTTATTGTTTTCGGTCTGGAGGTGTGTTCTTGTCTCTTTGTGTTGTCTATGACACCCAAGACACAGGGAATCCTAGTGTGAGGCTATGAGTGTGAAGCGTTAGTTATATTTATATTTATTTAATGATCATTGTTTTGGGATCTGTTGCTTCAATAAATACACGTGGTACTTCCCACAATAGTTTTTCACTAACATATTTCATTTACTAACATCGATCTGTTAACATAAGTGAAGTGAAGTGAAGTTTTTATATTATATTCAATGAATTAACAAAAGCAAACGAAACAAATGAACTTAAGTAAAACAAACTATACAAACATTAAAAACCACATGACTTTCCCGAAACTAAGCAGAAAAATGGTAAGCGAATGACGTGTAAACTAGTCAAAGTAGCTTTTGTAGTGCATTTGGTAAGCACAGGGCATTCTGGAACGATGGCAATAACCGTATCCAGTGGCCAACTGCCTCCCATAAAAATAAATAGTGGATTGTGGTTTTCGCTTCGTATTAAATTCTTTACCCTAGCGTAAATTAGCCCTGAGCAAAGTATTCGCATACTGATGTTATTCTAAACTTAGTCGACGAAGTATTCGTAGGCTATGGCGCTAGTTCAGAGCAAAACCGGTAGTGCAGTGACCACAATAATAACCCATTAAACGGTCTGTTTGAAAAGTACCATTCCGCTAATGTGCGGAAATCAGAGTCCGGTATCAATACTTCGTTTATGGACATCAGTAGCTCCAGCACGAATATTTGCGAGAAAGTATTCGTATGGTTAACGTAAGCAATTTGTCAAATTTGTATGGCATTTTAGTACCATTTACGTACGATAGGGGCGCTTTTGAAAAAATGCCATACAAATTGCTTACGTTAACCATACGAATACTTTCTCGCAAATATTCGTGCTCGAGCTACAGATTGGATTCTGGTTTCTGTTTAGCTATTAACGTTTGAATTTTGAATGGATCGTCCATTTTGATTAAACATTTTATGAGTTGTTTTGCATGTTTTATTAACTTTTTGATGGGTTTTTAACGGAATGAGTTCGTCTGTTTGAATTAAATTGTAGTACTGCGACTGGCTGTATTATTAATTTAAAACCCTAGATATTTGATTAATTTTTTAACAAGAAATTTATAAAGTAAAACTAAACAATGATCTAAAACAGAAAATAAATATACATGGAGTAAACGATTAATGTATTAAAAAAACATTGCTCTTTTGCCCAAAAATTATCTAGTGATGTAAGCAAGTACATGCTCTTCATACATTGACCAATTTAATAATCGATTTACCTAACTAACTTATTACCTAACTAACTTATAACCTAACTAACTTAAGCTCCAACAAGTCTAAAGCGATGTGGCGAAATATTTTCCAGTCTTCAGTTGCGAAGAGAGTATTGCATAGCTACATACATTAGCTACAACGTTATATTGCCGTATATTGTAAAATCCTTATTTATATACTTGTAGAATCACTATATTTTTATAAGGAGTGAAGAAATAAGAAGATAATGATAATGAGATTCTCATTATCTTCTTATTTCTTCACTCCTTATAAAAATATAGTGATTCTACAAGTATATAAATAAGGATTTTACAATATACGGCAATATAACGTTGTAGCTAATGTATGTAGCTATGCAATACTCTCTTCGCAACTGAAGACTGGAAAATATTTCGCCACATCGCTTTAGACTTGTTGGAGCTTAAGTTAGTTAGGTTATAAGTTAGTTAGGTAATAAGTTAGTTAGGTAAATCGATTATTAAATTGGTCAATGTATGAAGAGCATGTACTTGCTTACATCACTAGATAATTTTTGGGCAAAAGAGCAATGTTTTTTTAATACATTAATCGTTTACTCCATGTATATTTATTTTCTGTTTTAGATCATTGTTTAGTTTTACTTTATAAATTTCTTGTTAAAAAATTAATCAAATATCTAGGGTTTTAAATTAATAATACAGCCAGTCGCAGTACTACAATTTAATTCAAACAGACGAACTCATTCCGTTAAAAACCCATCAAAAAGTTAATAAAACATGCAAAACAACTCATAAAATGTTTAATCAAAATGGACGATCCATTCAAAATTCAAACGTTAATAGCTAAACAGAAACCAGAATCCAATCTGTAGCTCGAGCACGAATATTTGCGAGAAAGTATTCGTATGGTTAACGTAAGCAATTTGTATGGCATTTTTTCAAAAGCGCCCCTATCGTACGTAAATGGTACTAAAATGCCATACAAATTTGACAAATTGCTTACGTTAACCATACGAATACTTTCTCGCAAATATTCGTGCTGGAGCTACTGATGTCCATAAACGAAGTATTGATACCGGACTCTGATTTCCGCACATTAGCGGAATGGTACTTTTCAAACAGACCGTTTAATGGGTTATTATTGTGGTCACTGCACTACCGGTTTTGCTCTGAACTAGCGCCATAGCCTACGAATACTTCGTCGACTAAGTTTAGAATAACATCAGTATGCGAATACTTTGCTCAGGGCTAATTTACGCTAGGGTAAAGAATTTAATACGAAGCGAAAACCACAATCCACTATTTATTTTTATGGGAGGCAGTTGGCCACTGGATACGGTTATTGCCATCGTTCCAGAATGCCCTGTGCTTACCAAATGCACTACAAAAGCTACTTTGACTAGTTTACACGTCATTCGCTTACCATTTTTCTGCTTAGTTTCGGGAAAGTCATGTGGTTTTTAATGTTTGTATAGTTTGTTTTACTTAAGTTCATTTGTTTCGTTTGCTTTTGTTAATTCATTGAATATAATATAAAAACTTCACTTCACTTCACTTATGTTAACAGATCGATGTTAGTAAATGAAATATGTTAGTGAAAAACTATTGTGGGAAGTACCACGTGTATTTATTGAAGCAACAGATCCCAAAACAATGATCATTAAATAAATATAAATATAACTAACGCTTCACACTCATAGCCTCACACTAGGATTCCCTGTGTCTTGGGTGTCATAGACAACACAAAGAGACAAGAACACACCTCCAGACCGAAAACAATAACTCAAACTCATAATTCAAATGTCCGCCTCGTTGGGAATCGAACCCAGGAACCTTGGCTCGGTGATCTGGCATGGTAACAATTGCGTCACACGGTTAGTGACCACTGACCAACTTAAAGCCTGATGGTGTATTTCGGAGACAAAATATGATGTTATAGCTTAACAGTTCTATATATAAAGCATACGAGTATACAAACTCATACCCCCGAAGTAGGTTTCCCTGTGTTGCGGCTGGCATGGACGACACAAATAACACATCACTATTACACCCAACACTCGAGTTGGGTGTCGACCAAATATTTATTTGTCACATAAATATCTGCCCAGCCGGGAATTGAACCTGGGACCCCTCGCTTCACAGGTCATGACCTCACTTTGCTTTTATTATTTACTATACACTGTATATATAATAACTATTAAATATAACTTTTTTATTTATTATAAACTGAAAATTGTTTCAAATATGTATTTTGAAATTTTAATTTATTTATTTTTATAGATTAAATGAGGTGTTTAGCGAGGTACCCCGATTTATATATTTAAATCTTTATTGCATTTCTTACAGTGGGCGAACTTGCTGTATTATCTACCTTTCAACCGTTAGGTGGTCGTGGTGGTAGGTGTATTATAAACAAATGTTTGCTCGGGATTATTTATGTACTTAGTTTTTTAAATTACAAAAAGCTTACGGATTACGCTTTACAATTAATCACAGTACAAACATATATCTCGTCAACAAAGTGAAAACTCGCGCTCCCTGAGCGGCCGTGGACAGCGAAATAAATTAATTAACCCGACACTGCAGATGTAAATAGTGGGTCATAAATATCCTCGTTAGGAACATCGCATACACAAAACAATTTTACTTTTTAACTGACTTCAAAAAAGGAGGAGGTATTCAATTCGACTGTATTTTTTATGTTTGTTACCTCAGAACTTTCGACTGGGTGAACCCATTTTGATGATTCTCTTTTTAGTCGAAAGCTGGTGCTTGTCATGTTATCCCACTTTAATTTGAGCTAGATCTGAGTAGTAATTTTTGAGTTATCCCTAATTTTGATGTCGGTTATTTTTTTTAATTCATTTATTTTTAAATACAATAAAATTCGTTACTAGTAAGATAATAACGCATATTTACTTGGCTTTATTAAAGACAATATTTAACGGATTAAGAAAGTATTTATTTCGTCGGGCATTACGTCTAACAAAACATCTACTGTTGGAACCTACAACTACATTTTATTATACCTTTTTATCTTTCTCTACGAAAAGATAACTAATTAGGTATAACTTATAAGATAAATTTTAAATTAATTGGACACTGACGGCAGCGAGTAAACAAAGAAACCGAAAAGTAGTAAAAATTGTTTTAATTACTTATTTTACAACATAATATACTTACGACATGTGTTTTTAATTTGTGTTTTTAATTTCTGTTAAACTAATATTTAAGAAACAAACTTTATTTCAAATTTGGCTGATAAATATATAAAATATATAAAAAGGGATATCTAAAAGGTTTTATGATGTTTAATCAAATATCTGTGTACAATGTGCAGAGTTCTTTACTAAGCTTTAGCGATTAATGAAAACAATTCGTCTCTATTTAGCGCTAGCAGCGATGAGAGGATTGTCTTGTAAGTCTTTTGCTCGCCGGCTTACAACAGAAATAACTTTATTTGCTTATAGATAGAGCAAGACTGGTAAGTAAAAAAGATATTTTACTATACGTATGTTATATTCATGTAAAGTGAGGTTCAAATATTGATCCGCTACGATATGTAACAATTGTCATAGTAAAACCACGGACGTAAAAAAAACGGACGTAACCTTGTCTAATCGACAGTGAAGCATAGCAATGACAGCTCGCTTACCATGTGTGCGTAATTTTGTAATTTTTGATTCGCGATGGTTTCAATGTCATAGCAGTATGGTGTCAATGTGTGGGTGAGTGTACTTGTACGAATACAGAGTTGGTATTACTATGGGTGCTTCACTGAATTTGTTCTTGGGATTACGTCCGTCTTTTTTTTTACGTCCGTGAGTAAAACATAGATAAGTAAACAGTAGGTAGTAAGTAACATAGAAATAAAATATTAATTCACAAATTTTTTTTTGTAACCTTCACCCATATATTACGTTACATGACTTACATATAAGTACAGATATTTAATATGACTGCTTGTTACTTTCAACAGACTATTCTATGAGAGTGATTAACAATTTGGTCTAATTTGAAAGGGGCCATAAGGGGTCAAAAAGTCATGAAATTAGTGTGACGTAATTTATTGATGGCCCCAAAACGACGGCCCGTAACCATTTGCGCTACTCTTCACCCCTCATTGCGACAATGAAATCAATTTAAACTTAGTCACTACTATCTCCTACGTAGAATACTTTATAAACCAGGCTGGAGCGATCGAATTTAAACTTTAACTCTACGTGTCTAAGTTCATGTTTAGAGATGCAAGTCATATCAATCAGCTTTCTGCACAACTATACAAAGTGATAAAATTCATGCATTGCTAATTGCTTGCGACGGAACAAACGAAATAGGTGACAAAGGCGCTATTCGGAGTTACGATTCTGTTTCGAGACGGGCCGAACTTTCCAGACGCGGCCGGCACATTCAATACTAATGCTGTTTTTATGTTTATGACTCGACGCTAGAAAGCAAACACGTAGTAACCCGCAAATATCAAATTGTTCATCGAGCCGAAAAACTTTTTGATCTATCGGAAAAAAAATCTAACTTCTTTATTTAGTAGAGAAGTTATGAATTTTTCTCTCTTTAGTAGAGAAGTTATGATTTTTTTTAACCGACTTCAAAAAAAGGAGGAGGTTCTCAATTCGACTGTATTTTTTTTTATGTTTGTTACCTCAGAACTTTGGACTGGGGAACCGATTTTGATGATTGTTTTTTAATCGAAAGCTGGTGGCTGTCATGTGATCCCACATACATTTTATTGAGATCTGACAATGGTATCCATGAGAAAACCACAAAAGTCGTAAATTTGTGTTAAGATGTGCGCGTCAAATTGACGAATAACTCAATATCACGCCAATCGATTTCGATGATTCTTTTTTTAATCGAAAGCAGGTGCTTGTCATGTGGTCCCACATAAATTTGAACGAGATCTGAAAAGTCGTTTTTGAGACTTTGAAGTCGGTTATTTTTTGTTAGTAAAATTTAGATTATTGAGAAATCAAAAAGTTTATCGGCTCTGATGAACAATTTCATGTTTGCGGGTTTACTACGTGTTTGCTTTCTAGCGTTGATGTATAAATAATAGTCTGCACTGCAATAACAGTCAGTCTGTTAGTGTAACTGTCACTTGATCAATTTAAAACGGTTTTATTGAGCTGGTTTTGTGGGTCAAATCTTACAACCTTAATTAGACCAACTTCCTAAGTATGTAATTGAAATTTAAATATTGCTTTAGGTCAGCAGCACATTCAAATTTTTTTTCTTTAGTACCTACATTGACACCATAAAACTTTGTACGAGTATTTAGTTTTTAAACTATTAACTTGTTTAGCTCAAACTATTTGTTTGGGTCAAATCTTGCCAGCTTAATAAGATTTAATTCCTCTTATATTAAGAAGTTAAAATTTTACATATTATTGCTTTAGTTCTGATAACAATCTTTCTGATAATAACTTTCTTTCTTTTTCTTCTCTCTTTCTTGGTCGGAAACGCATCAGTGATGCCTTTGGTGTTGCTGATGTCCATGAGCGACGATAGCCACTTACCATCAGGTGGATCCTCAGCTCGTTTGCCGGCTATTCCCATAAAAAAACAATGCATTTTTGTGATAAATATGACCTGATACTACTCACAGGTTTGCTCACGTCGATAAAAGCGTGTATTTAATTTTAAAACTATTAACTTGTTAATAATAATTACAAGCTTTTATTTTAGTTTTATTTAGCTTTTTTCGTTAGTTTTTGAGCATAGATAATTATATATGGGGTCAAATCTTGCAAGTTGAATTAGAATGACTTCTCACCAGGTAGTTGAAATTTCAAAAACTGGTGTGGTTTTGATGACATCGCAGTTTTATGAAAATGGTGTACTACGCTCAGGGTTGGCTCTAGACGAGGGAACTCTTCAACGGCCAACAGCACACATACAAAGTTTTAAAAACTATTTTTTTAAATATTCATCTTAATATATATAAATTACGTGTCACGGTGTTAGAAGTTGAACTCCTCCGAAACAGCTCGACCGGTTTTCGTGAATCTTTGCATGCATATCGACTAGGGTTGAGAATCGGACAACATCTATTTTTCATCCCCCTACCCCTAAAAAATTTTTAGCAGAACAACGTTTGCCCGGTCAGCTAGTTTTAATATAATATATAAATTACGTGTCACGTTATTTTTGTCCGCGATGGACTCCTAAACTATTTAACCGATTTTAATCAAATTTGCACACCGTGCGCAGTTTGATCCAACTTGAAACATAGGATAGACGGAAGGTTTTAATAAAAAAACTTGTGACAGAACGAAGTCTGTCCATGCAGCTAGTTTATTTATATAAGTAAGCAAAACACGTGTAGACGAATCACCTAATGAAAAAGTGGTCATCGTCACCATTAGACATCAACAACGGCAGACATTGCTATTTCAACTAGAATTTTAGTGGAATGATCAAGCCAAATAATTACGTCAATAACAATTTGTATGTATCTCGAATAAATCTGGTCCGCACCTCAACAAATATCTGTCAAAACAAAATCCACGATAGGAGTTGTTTTTAATATGAATAATTAAATAACTGTCAAATCGAACGAGAAATCCATTTGGTCTTCGTTTTCCCAATGAAACAATATATCGTTGGTACATTGTAAGTACGCTCACGTTTGTTTTGTGAGCAAACATTTGCATTCTGATCTGACCGTTATAAATCAACAGTCAGTTTGATATTCAGTCGCACAAAGCCTTAATTAAATGTTAAAAAAACGGTTTTCAGGTTAAGCTCTTATAGGTAGAGGATTTACGTATATTAATGGAGAAATCCTTTTTTAAAGCGTCAACATAACTTCGTGTATGTTTTGTGTTTAATCTCTATAATTGGGTATTCTATAGACTACATACATAAAAAATAAAATATTTGGGCAAATATGAAATAAATGTATTTCGTATTTCATTCACTACGTGGCTGCGTACATAAAACGCCAACCGTAATAATTAGGTTATTACTTAACGTAACTTTCCAACTATTTCGGTTACTTATAAAACCTAGATGATATGCATATTACTATGTTATGGATGCTTGATGAATATTATATTAGTGCTGTGTATCGTGACAACCTAATAACAGAGTGATAGGTGATATATACGTTGTAACCATTAGTAAATAACATAAAACAAGCAAGCACTACGTAAAGTTGACAGGCGTATCGTTTTGTCAACTGTCTTATCACTGGAATATAACTGTAATCATTGCAGCAATTAACAACACTGGAGCAATCGAGTAGAAATCAGTAAATTTGTATTGTAACAAAAGTCATGATCCCGATATACAATGAAATTGTTAACAAATTACGTAACAGTTTAAATATTATAAACATCGAATACAGGGCTAAAATCGTCAGCTGTCATCGGCGCAGTCCTTGTCCGAAATAGTGTTACAATTCAATCGCACTCCATTAGCAGACTATCAATTTGAATTGTTTTCATGAATCCTGATGTAACGCGATCAATAATATTTCCATGAAAAAACACCTTGCTGTTACTTCTAGATTATGACATTAACAAAGCTTTTATCTACGTGCCTAATACACTACAAAATCCATACCATTCTTACCAAGCTATTCTAATATTATTACAGATAATAATAGCTTAATAAAAAAAATTGGTTTGATTTTAGAACGCGGAATCAGTTAATAAACTAAGTTTTCTATCCCATGTTACCCGTGTAATAATAGTGTGTTTAACTTGATATCATTATCCCTACGCTCACTAGGATAATTACGAAGTTTATCAAAAATCAAAATCTACTTTCTTTTTTAAACAGCTGACAAACGATGAAACGAACTACAGACTGGAAGTGACCACCATTGCCCATCGATATTAGTAATATTAAAAGCATCATCGATGCCAAGAAGATAGAAACTAAACTATACTAACCAATATACGTACACATCCATATAAAACACAAAGTTACACCCAATTAAGTCTTAATAAAAGATAAACGGTGGAATTCACCGTCGGGCTGGTCACTGTAGATATGGTCCCAGTGTGTGGAATGAATGGGAAAAGTAATGGATGACTTTATCTGCGGCCAGACTACGAACATACAGATATCTCCTAGTGCAGAAACTGGTAGTAAAGGACATTCTCTTCACAGAGCTCTTTCTAATATTATTTATATCGTGGCCTGATGTTAAATTAACAAAATCGTGCCCATTTCGATAATTTTCACTTCATCGCTTTTTTATTAAATAATATTGATGATTCAACGATATTATCAAACGATAACTGTTCATTTGATGTTATGAGTGCTTCATAAATTGATTATGAATTATAATTTAATGAAATATTCTAGAAAATCGCTGTAATGGATGAAGATTATTAAATAGCCAATTATTATATTATTATAATAAAAATTAAAATACCTTCGTGTATTATACCAATGTCATTGGTGTAGTGAAACAAAAGATAAACGAATGTGTGTTATTAGTTGCAGCTCTTTTCGGAACAGATTTTTTGGTTGATTTGTAAGGGTATAAAGTATCTATATTTTTTAAATATCATTGCTTTATACCGGTTTTACGTCGCCGTGGGATGATTTGGATGTTTATATGTTTGTGAAACATTTCCGCAGGCGAAGCCGCAGAAGAAATCGAGTTTACAATACTTAACTAGGTACCTCAAATTTTCAATATCACTGTGAGAACACTTATATCTATTGCCCCATTCTTTATCCGCTTCACACACGTTTTATTATTAAGTTGGGTTTGTGACGTGTGCTTGCGACGCGTGTTAACTCCACATTCTATTGTTGACTTTAAGATCTTTTGTGGAGTACGAGTTGGTATTGTACCGTGCAGTACAGTCAGCAAACGAGTTTCGTTTACAGGGCATGATACAAAAATATTCTGTAAAGTTTAATATTCTGAACAAATTTTATGAGTTTAATATTCATACGTAAGGAATAATTTATCATTGATAATAACACAAATATTCTGTAGCATGAAACAGTGCAGAACGTTTTTGTATTTTTGATTTTGATTCGCAACTTTTTTGTTGACTGTACACTGTATATTTCAGTTCATTGTAGTGTTCTATTGGTTACGCCTGTTACGAATTTCTCACGACCTGTCAACGATTCAGATAGACACTCACCTTTGAGCCTAATAGAAGTCTGTGTACATTTTAGTAAATAGGACTTAACTAATTAGACCTCAGACATCTGAGGACCTCACTTCTCTATTAATGTACCTATTAGTTCTTGTGACGACTTGAGGTTTTATGCATTAAATTATGAATGCCTCTAAATATGTACTGATGTTTTTCAATATAGTGCTAATTAGAAATGCTTATAAGAGTTTGAATCGATTTTGTAATTTGTAATTGTGCATTCCACTTGGACCCCGTGCTTGGACTCCCCACGGGCACTACGTACACTAACTATTCCACTTGACACCCCAATGGGGTTCACGGACACTTTTGTAATTGTGTTTAGGTCTACGTTGTACTGAAGAGTTCTGTGCGATTCTTCTCCACTGCCTCATCTTTCCAAAAGGATATAATATAAGCGTATTTATAAATAGATACATAATATAATATCTACTTTGAATTTTATTGTACAAGGATTATAGTACTTAAACCAGAGTGCGATATTACGAGTATTATGTGCACCGCTGATATAAACTTCCAAGTGTTTTATGATCGTTAAATTGGCATAAAAGTGGCACTTTGAAACGTGACTTTAAACTTATAAACAGCTAATGTTCATGCACAATGTTTATACACAAAACTACATAGTTTTTAATAACGCGAGTTTGTTTTACAATTTTAATTCGTATCTCGTTGGAGGCAGCGCAGTTCGCGCCGTCACGAAAGGCCGAGACAACTATTTAATATGTTTTCTGTTGGAATTTCTTTGCGGGTTCCGACGTTCTTACAGAATAGCATTTTCTACTCCTGTAGATTTATGATCTCCGCAAATGTTTGCGGCCAGTTTTCAGTGTACAGGATTTTTTCCTTAGTTTTAATTGTTGAATAATGAGTTTCATGTGGTAAGCTAGCTTCTGTAGCTCTCATGTGATAGTTCATTGATGTTTCGTCTGCATGTATTGTCTTTATGGTAACGTTTGGTCCATTCCGAAAAAAACCCTATATTATATTTTTCTGTTGACTAACATATTTATTCATCATTTTTTTTAACTACTCGAGGGATAATTACTCTAATTTATAACATTATATAACATGACATTTTATAACATAACAAATCCCACCTTTATTGCAGCGCCACACCTACTGGAACTAACTTTTATATATGAAATAAATTTTCTGTTCCTCTGCATTAAAACTATAGATAGGTATTATGTTATTGTATAAATACCGGTTTGACTGACATTTATTAAATTCTCATATTTAACACTTCGTTAATCGTAATGTCTTCAAACAGATGAACTTTAAATGCATATTTCAAAGAGACTATTGATTTTCATTTTAAGATGAAATGTTAATGAAATTTAAAATAAAATTGAATTTTCGGTGCATTAACCAGTATATGTATTATATGTTTACTTTAAAATAAATTTACAAAGACTAACACATACTATGTTTTATAATAGTAATTACTGAAAGTATGTATAGTTAACAAATGAATGATGATTGAATATGAAGCTATGTCGACAAAATATAATAGTTACACTAGATTCCGCCCGCAGTTTTACCTGCGGAAGAATGGTTTCACAAACATGAAAACATCGAAATCATCTCACGGGAACGTATAACCATGGTATAATAATTTTTTTCAGTCTGGATATGGACTATCTGTATGCCAAATTTCCCTTTAATTTCATGGAGTATAAACGGTAAGGAGAGCCATCTTTGTGTATGAAAATTGTCTATAAAAACGTCCATTAACGGGTGGCGCTGCGGTAGCCAAGGATAAATTTTATTGAACTCAACAAATTTCACTCCACAGCTCCTATTGTGCTATTGTGGTAGGATGGTGGTACCTCTATTTTCAGTAAACAGCTGAACACTTTTTCAACTTTCCCCCATATGAGATGGCTCTCCTTTCCTCTATACTCCATGCTTAAATTGTGCAACGGTTAGCGCGTTATGGTTACCCAAACATCAAACATTTTCACACACTTTCGCACTTAAAATGTCATTCGTCATTCCCATGATACCATTGAAACGAAGGATATAACAGTCAGATATAACATTTTATTCTCCGGATAATATTTATAAGAGTTTGATCAGATCCGCCCTAAATCGAAAATAACTGCAATACAATGACGGCGAAACAAAATGACGGAAATAGCTCCCCGTCCCGAGGGGAGTAACTCTCGATCAAAAAGGATCGATACCGTACGGCGTTCATTCTTAAAGCGTTCGTTATGATATTGTTCAAAACGTTGCGTGACCGTTAAGCTATTCAGGATTCTAAGTAATTCATTACCTGTATACTAATGGCAAGTTGATTCAATATTACATGTATAAGTAAAGGGTAAAATGTACTATATTTAATGCTGATTATAAATGATATAATTAAATGAGCAATTCTTGTATATATCTGCTTATATAATCTGAATCTCGGACACGGCTTCAACGATTTTCATGAAATTTAGTATGCAGGGGGTTTCGGGGGCGATAAATCGATCTAGCTAGGATTCACTGTTAGAAAATGTCGTTTTACCCATGTTTTCAGACACTTAAAAACTGCTACAATAGACTCTTCCTGGCATCTATTGGCGAGTAGCAACACTAAAGCTACTTCAGTAGATGGCGTTATTTGCTTAAAAAAAATACCAAGCAAAGCTCGTGTCATCCGGGTACTAATATCTTATGTAAATATCTTACAAGTGAGTTGACGAACGCTGATGGTCATGATGCGTTGTCAAATAAAGAGAGAGCAAAGACTTATTTTATTACTAGCTTCTACCCGCGACTTCGTCTGCGTGGACTTCAGAATTAGATCTTTAGAAGAATGAAGAGTATGATCAATAAAAGAAATGATAAAAAAAATATATGCTAGCCATTTTTAATTATACCACTTATCTTGAGGGAACGGTCTATCCCCGATATAAAATTTAAACATAACTCACCAGTTTTAAACTTTACCACCATGGAACACGATCTATGCAACTGGGTCGAAATATCGGAATACAAAATAAATATCATAAGTACTCGTATTATAGTAAAATCTATCCCCGATATAAAAAGTACCCTATCCTTTAATGCGGGATATTAAATATCTGGGAGCCAAACTGAAACTAAATTCGTTTAGCAGTTTAAGCGTTAGTGAATAAGAAACATTCACATAATTTCATTTTAAAAATGGTTTAAAAACAACAACAAATATCTTTGAAATCGATTTCGTTATGTCCGTTCGTTCAGGTGTTACATAATTATTTGGTCTTCAAGATACACCACCAGGCCCTAAGTTAGGTCAATAATATGCTAGTTTTCTAATGTCAAAGTACAACCAACTATGTAATATTTTAAAAAAGTGTTTCCGTTATTGCCACCCAATCAGGAATTACATATTATTTTATCTCTAAGATCACTATCTGGCCCTAAGTCAATGATGAACTGGTTTTGCAATGTGAATGTTACCAACAACAACAGTCACCCATGTAATAACTGCTGTTATTATGTATATTTAGCACGCGCCTTTGATTTGAGATTTGATTTTTTGTTTGCATTGAATAGGCTCCGAAACTACTGAACCGATTTGAAAAATTCTTTCACTGTTGGGAAGCTAAACTATTCCCGAGTAACATAAGCTATATTATATTTTCAAAAAAAATAGGGATCCTTAATAAAACTCCAATAATGTAACCCAAGGTGTAAAAAAATAAGAAAACCGAAGCAAAGCGAGGGCGGTTACTCGTCTAGAATACAATGATGTTCTTAGCGACAGGCAGTACGGGTTCCGCCGAAACCGGTCGACGGGAGATCTTCTAGCGTATGCCACTCACATCTGGGACGAGGCCCTCGAGAAAAATAGGGAAGAGCTAGCCGTTTTTCTTGACATCTCAAAGGCCTTCGATTGGGTCTGGCATACCAACTTTGTGAGATTCAACGTCACAAAAACTCAAGCGTGTCAATTCACCGGCAAAAGAAGCCCTTTCATCTTGGCTCTTACTCTTATAATACGGGTGTCTTCAAGTGAAGAGAGAATAGGCTTTTAGTAAATTAGTGCGCTTTACCACCCATACTTCATTTCCACTTACCATCAGGTGGCTTTTTAGTCAAGCATTAGATTATTTCACATAAAAGTTCCATTTTTTTACATAAAATAAATGCTTGACAACAATCCCACCTGACGGTAAGTGGCGACGGAGTCCAAGATGGTGAATGCACTAACTTAATAAATGCCTATTCACTCTTTTCTTGAAGACACCTACATTGTAGTTGGACGGGAACACCCACGCAGGCAAGCTATTCCAGTCCTTCGCGGCACGCAGTATGAAAGAAGACGTGTATCGCACCGTTCGCAGCGGTGGGATATTGACGACATATGGATGGATGCTTGCCGTACGACGGGTTGTTCGATGGAGGAACGGGGATGGGGGAATTAGTTCGTGCAATTCCTGAGCACAATCTCCAAAATGCATCCTGTAGAATGCCGAGAGGCTGGCTACTCTGCGCCTGTGTGCGAGGCTTTGCACGTTGGTTACCACCAAGTCTGGGTCGTTAATGAGCCTCATTGCACGCCTCTCCATCGAATCTAAGGCTGAAAGGTAACATTTTGCGGCACCGGCCCAAATGTGACAGCAGTACTCCACACATGGGCGAACCTGAGCTTTATATACATTGTTAAAATCTGCCTCGGTGAGAAGTACTGGCGCACCCTTGCAAGGACCCCAAGTTTTCTTGCAGTTCGATGAACCTTTCATAGTTGCGGTTCGAGGAAACTTCGACTTCCAATAATTGTAGGCGGTCGGTGCATTCCAGGGATACATTCCGGAAAGTGGGAGCCAAGGTGAACAGGCTCCGTTTTGCGGTGAACAGACACGTCTGCGTTTTAGTGGCATGGCATAATTATTTTGTGTACCTACCCAAGATACACCATCAGGCTCAAGTTGCTCAATGATGTATATAGGCTTTGCAATTTCAACGTTACTAACAAAAATATTTTTAAATCTTGTTCAGATATTCCCATCCGTTCGAGATTTACATATTTAGCCTCCAAGATAAGTACACCAGCAGGCCTTAAGTTGGTCATTAATGTACTGGTTTTGCAATGTCAACGTTACTAAAAACAAATATTTTTTATTCCTGTTAAGTAATTTGCACCCGTTAGGAGTTACCTATTTGTTCTCCAAGACACGTCATGAGACCCTTAGTTGGTCAATGAAGAACTGATTTCACAATGTCAACGATAACGAAAACAAAATATCTTTAAACACCGTTCTACCTATTTTTTTCTACCATTGAGGAGTTCCTTTATCTCCAGATACCATCATCAGCTCCTCACTGAATTTCAAATTTACTTGACAAAATACCCAATGTTATACAAAAAAGCATAATCCAAATTGCTTCTTAAACAAAGAATTAACTCGTATTAACTAAAATCATGGATATATTACTCTGTCTGGATCATAGACTTTGTAGAGGTACCTGAAGATCAATAACGTCATATCGGAATGACCATTCGACCAATCACAGGCCGGATTGAGGTTGTCCTTCATAATTGTGCGGTGTACACACTTAGAAAAATTATGTCCTATTTTGATACGGTTCTTCAAAATATTTTCTACATGTAATTCTTCTGGTGGCAAAAATTGTAATATTGAAATAATATACATTTTATAAGAATTTATTCAAAATTACCTAATTTAAATAATTGCATTAAGAGTAAATTGAAAATTAAGGTACACAATTATGTTACATCTATATTATAATTTCATCTTAGATGTTTTTAAACCATTATAAGAAATCACAATCCAAAGATAATTTTATTATATCCTGGGACTATAGATATTAAGGACACAATACAAAAATGGTCAATATTTTATGCCATCATCGATTTTCAGGTACAACTACGAAGTTATGTATCCAGTTAGAGTAATATATCCATGACTAAAATCAGTGATTCAAAAGTTACTGGCCTAAACGCATGCACAGCTATAGAAAAATAAAGCAATTTTGACATTAGGCTAAAACCGCACTAGGATTTTAAAGACGTACGCACTCATCCGACATTTTAATAAGGACTTGCTTAATCGGTTGAGGAAAATTAATATTTTTTACTATAAAGTAAATATAAAAAATAGAAAGACATTTACGAATGTTAAAAACCAAATTTGATGATCTTTTGCAATCAATTAAACCTGATACGATACCTATCTTATAATACTTCGATAGCACTTCTTATTGAAAGGTAGGAAAAAACTTGATAGGTTACATTGAAGTATTATTACTGGCGTATAAAACCGATACAGCGAATACTATGTTTGGCCAAATAAATTGGCTGCAGTGGGCTTCAATTTTTAATGGATTCGTTCGATTTAAAACAGAATCTACCGACGCGACACAAATTTTGTTTGCGCTGTCTGTTCTGGTACTTTACTACATTATACTTCAATGATAAGCTAGCAGTTATTTTCTATATCGTAAAATTATTATTTTTTGTAACTCATTGATTGCTCATTGGGTGCATGAAGCGCTTTATAAACGCTAGTATGTAAGCAGCCTTAGTTTTCCACAAAAAATGTTTTGTTGATTTATTTGATTTTATACAAGATCGATGGCTACTAAACCTCGCGTTGTATGATAAAAATTATCACAATGTGCATCTCCGCACAATTGGTATAATGTTAGTTATTAAAAACAATTAACCATATTACAACTTAATCACTTAATCAGCTGATTGAAGTTCGGCCATTTTTATTTCGTTCATCTGTCATGTCAGTGTGACGAAAAACGGCAAACTGTTTTTCTTTGACTAAATTGTACCTCTTATCCCTCAGGAACAGGTATATTTTCCGGGATAAAAAGTAGCCTATCTGGTAAGTTAGGTTGAAAGCTATCCGTGTGCCAAATTTTATCCATATCCGTTCAGCCGTTTTTGCGTGATTGAGTCACAAACATCCAAACATCCAAACATCCAAACATCCAAAAATCCAAACATCCAAACATCCAAACTTTCACATTTATAATATTAGTAGGATATCTCTAGCTCTCGGATAATCTTCAACATCGCGACCATTCAATGAATGTCCACTTTTTCTGGTAATGCGATATGATTGAACAGCAAAATAAAGTAACTATTACAGACACTTGTACAACAAACTTTCGGCAAATATTTATTTTATAATGTAAATAATTATTACCCTTACCAGTATTTTGTTAACTTACTGATCTATGATATAAATAACTAAAACCGGAAATCAAACCCGAAACCTTTTGTTAACGAGCGTAGCTAATAAAGAACACAGTAATACAGTCACTTTACTACAATAAGTATCGTTTTTTAGAAAAACATTTAGATATACGGTTATAACATTGAATATACACAAATAGAAAGTCACAGCAAAGTCCGATTTACTCTCAAAAAGCCGCAACCAAACAAATCTATAAAGTTGGACAAGTTGTCAAAAGTTACCTCAGCCCTCCGATGTTCGCTATTCAAATCTCAAAGAGGCCATTTCTCAAAGGGTCCTCGCGGGTAAAACTGCCATTTATCAATCCTTATTAACATGATCCGTAGATTAGTGCACAAATATAAGGGCGTAATCCGTCCCAGCTAGTTCTTAACGAGAACCTTTGACTAAGGCGCGTTCATAATAATCACTGCCTGCCTGCGATTTGTTTGAACTTCTTTTTTATTTCTATTTAGTAACTCAGAAAGGCAACGAGCGAAATAAAGTAAAATTGTAAATTCACATGTAGTCAAATACACAATGCGTTTGACATAATGCTGGCCATCCACGATCGAGTTTATTTCATCAGGCCCGCTGCAAACTTGACAAGTAAACTTGGCCAGCTTAACGTAATCTGGGGGCACGGCAGTGCCCCCGCCAAGTCGAGCAAAAAAGTGGCACCGCCGTACCATCCTTTTCTCGAAGCAATTCAGACCATTTTCGACCCCCTATAACTTCGTTGTGAATGAAGCTAGAAGCCTGATTTTTTTGTAACCAAGCAGGCATTGTATAAACACGGTATATTTCAAATTCCATTCAATGTGAACCAGTAGTTTAAGAATTATAACTAGTCAAAGTTTCTTAATTTCGTCACTCACTGACTGACCGATCATCAAAACTCTAAGGCACTTCTAGCAAACATAGAAGCTTCAAATTTGGAACACAATTAGTGTTTAGTGTATAGATCAAGGAAAAACTAAAATATTTTGCAATTTTGGTCCAGTTTTCTAGATACATCAACTGCATAAATAACTTTGTAATCCCATATAAATATATAGGATTACGAAGTTACATTTGCAGTTAATGAATTACTCTACCTGTATAACAAAGTAACATTTGCAGTGAATGAATTAGTGTACCTGTATATAATATAATGGAATAATAGGTGTAGGTAGGTACCTAGATATAATTATGTTCAAAGGTAACTTGTAAAAGGAAAAAAAGTAGAACTATCTACAAAAATAAATGAGATGCCATGAAAAACAAAACTTGTAAAAAAAAACCAAGTCTCGCAACTCAGTTCTTCTACCGTAAAAAGTTGTGAGATCCATGTAATACCAAGTCGGTTATATAATTTATTCAGTTCCTACTTAAGGGTCCTTCTGTCTTAAGTTATTACGTAATTAGCTAACCTAATAATTAACAACATCTTATAGTGACCATATTATCAATATTGAAAATCTTTTATGTTCTAAATAAATAGATTGACTTGGCAATCGCACTAAACAATCAAATTTAATATAATATGTAGGTATTACTTGTGAGATACATTGTGTTTTTATGCGATGGTCAAGTCGATCTATTTATTTAAAACATAAAAGATTTTCAATATTGATAATATGGTCACTATAAGATGTTGTTAATTATTAAGTTAGCTAATTACGTAATAACTTAAGACAGAAGGACCCTTAAGTAGGAACTGAATAAATTATATAACCGACTTGGTATTACATGGATCTCACAACTTTTTACGGTAGAATAACTGAGTTGCGAGACTTGGTTTTTTTTACAAGTTTTGTTTTTCATGGCATCTTTTTATTCATGTGCTTCCTATTGTTTTGCTGGTGCATAGCTCAGATGAATTCCTTCATCTAAGGTGCATAGTATTAAAAAATTAGGGAAACAAATTATACTATCATTGGGAAGCAAATAATTAAATAGCTGAACTGGAATTTAAGACACATAACTAAAAAGTTATTTATCTAAAATCCGCGAAAAAAGTCATGTAGATATCACTGATAACTTATGCACGTCATTTTTTTAATCTACCGGCTTTTCGGAAAAGTGCTTTGTTATTGAGGAGATGAAAAGCCGTAAAAAATTCCTCAGCGCATCTTTAAAAAATAAAACTTATATTTATTACAAAAATAGGTATTCTCTAACCTGAGCAAAACTGGTTGCCTTATTAGTATGGCAAAGATACTTTATTAAAAGATATTAAAAGAGGCCAGAAAAAATATATAGGTAGATATGTACATCAGTATGCTCTCATGTTCTAAATACCAATATAACATACTGACTATACATTTCTGTACTAATTACTGAATTAAACTCATGCACACGCACTGATCTAGGACGTAAATAAATATAGGTATAAGACATCTCAAACACTAATGATCCGAAGACGAACATTCACCATTTACATAAAAATCTGATTCCCCTCATCCGAGAAATGGCCACAAAAAGCTATAGTTTCTCTAAATTTAAAAAGTCGCAAAATTGCAATGTTTTTCCACTCATAGAACAAACGCCTAGAATCCTCATCATCTTTAATCGCAGCAGACAGGTCTGTGCTAATGAGAAAAATAATGAGGCCGGGCGGCTTTAATCAGCACCGAACGCGCAAAGGGATCTCTCACCTGTATCGACACCATGAATGAAATGGATACGGAATAGCAAATTGTTTATTTTACTACCATTCTATATGTGGTGGAATGTTTGCACTAAATTAATTTTATTACAGTATTATTATAATGTATGAAATTATAGTTAATAGTATCAAGCGTTACTTTGCGGAAATCCATTGTTATTAAATTAGTATTAGTCTATTTTGCAACAATCCGCGGTTAACATGTATGATGGTACGAGTGCAGGGAGGTGCCACGCATGTTTTAAAGTATGAACCATCATACATGTTAACCGCGGATTGTCGCAAAATAGACTAATACTAACTTAATGTATGAAATTAATATATATAACATTCATACGTTCCAATTCAGAGTCACTAACAATTACTTTAAACGCTCCTTAATAAAGAATTAGCATACAAATTCTGTGCTAAAGAGCGATTTAAGTAACCGTTAGTGACTCTGAGTTGGGGCTATAGTAACTTAATCATATTTTCATCTATCATATCTTTTGATTTGTGAGTGTTGAGATCGATATTTTTTATGTTAAAAAAAATTTCATCTACATGAAATCCTCAAAGGAGCTCTAATTGACTGAAATACGACTGAGGTCTACGTGAGATACAACATCAAAAGAAACACTAAACAAGTCAAGTGTAATTTGAGCTTTAGCAGTCCGACCTTCGTACTTATGTTTCATAGAAGATTCTGGATTCCTCTAAATCTATAAAACCTTATTAACGTTAAGGGGTCCTATCTTTGGATAAAAAATGCGGCAATTATGTACCTTAGCTTTCGACTTCAGTCTTTGAGATCTTTTGTTGGAAATCAAGTGATGAGAGACAAGTGGAACCAGGATTTAAAATAATGCTATTGTAAGTGACATTGTAGCCTAATTAGTAGTTGGTGGCCAATACAGTCTTCCCCACTCGTATTGCGAACTGTATAACAGAAGATGCTAGGCACCAGGTCGATTTTGTTGGACGCTAGGCTCCTTGTCAACAAGCCAATGAAGTTATTCCAACGGTACACATGCAGGGTGGTAGACTAGCTCCCACTGGTCCAGGGCTCAGAGTCACAGTATCAATAGTTCTGTTGTTTGCCAGAGTGCATCACGAACAGGTGAGGTTCACTTAGACTAAAGATGAATGGAGCACCTTACACTCCAAAATTCCCTCCTTTTCGGCCGTTAATATGTCGGCAATGCCCTTGCATTGCTAATGTGTTTAAGTTGCTTGACGACTCCGTAGTCTTGGTCTAGTACATTTTGGTCACTAGACCCGCTTCCGAAGCGAAGGATTTGATTATGAGTATGATTTTATTTTTTGCATTATCACTTTTTTGTAGGCTAAATTGTTCGCTTTGTGAAATATTAAAAAATGATAGTCATCTTTTAAAACAAAAAAAACTATCCCCGTTTAGTCTTCTGCCTTGTCCCAGACGCCACCTCAAGCAGGCGCCTAGGCGGCACGGAACGACCAGTCGAATCCCGCCGGTAAATCTCCCGAAAAGGATTTGCCCCTTGTATCCAACACCGATTTACTACCGCAACACTGCGTCATCTATATCTCTGATGGTGAACGATTCCAGTAAAGAACGGAATTTACATCTGTGTGATACGTCATAATGTTGACGATAACTTTGAGGAATTTTATGAGATGGTTTTGCGGATTTCGTTTTACCATGACTTTTTTATGTGGTGTTATTTTCGGAAAATGGAAGGGATTTGGAAAAATAAGATGTAATAATATTAAGAAGTGTAATAAAAAAATCTTTAAATGCAAATAAAATCGTAGCCATAAGCTTTGTTATAGGTTCTGCTAGAATTACGTTCACGTCTCTGTTATTACCGAAAAGCATTTTTTATTCTACTTTTATAAAAGGTTATTCAACTAGCTGTAAATAGGTTAGAAAAGCTAATTACTTACAAAACTTTCAAATATTAATTGTAAATAATAAATGTAACATAATTTTATGAAAATAAATATATTCGTCCACGAAGTAGAAATGCACAAACTATCTTTCATTCGAATTCATCAGTTAGCATAATAATTATGCTAGCTGAACTCTAAAACCATGTTATGATTTTAAAATTGTATTATCACGGACTATTTAAATTTATATGCAACGGGTACTACAGCTCGCCGTAACCACGTTTCATGTAACTGGGTCGAAAAATAGTATTATAAACTAGCTGACCCGGCGAACTTCGTATCGCCTAACAAACTATTTTTTTTCTAAAATAAAAATAGCCCAAGTTACTCCTAGTTACATCAGCTATCTGCCAGTGAAAGTCCCGTCAAAATCGGTCCAGCCATTTCAGAGATTAGCCGGAACAAACAGACAGACAGACAGACAAAAATTGTAAAAAATGTTGTTTTTGTAAATGTACCGTGTATACATCCAAATACACTTAGTAAAAAGCGGTTATTTTAATATTACAAACAGACCCTCCAATTTTATTTATTTGTATAGAGTATAGATATAAATTAAGAATCGTGAGTACTCATCGCAGATGTAGCGAACGGGTTATTATATATCCCTAGTGTTAGCAGCGAGCAATAACGTAGCGGTGTCTACATTGTCGCAGACTTGTGCGATTGGTGAGATGCCGGCGATCGAAATAATACAGTCACCGGCGAATGGCGCGGCGGCACAGCTGACTGGCTCGAGCGTACAGATGACTCGGGACGAAGTGACAAGCGATGAAACAACCGCGAGAAGTACTCGCTCAGAGGTTGTTAGCGTAAAGCAAAATAATATAAATGAATGTGATAATGATTCTGGTAAAGGCTGGCAAAAAGTGACAAAGCGAAAAAAACCGTTGAGATATCGTTATCACGGTATAGCAGGCGTATGCCGAGATAATGAAAGTAAATTTAAGGCTGCCGACAGAAAAGTACCTATTTTTATAAGTAGGGTGCATAGAGATACCACAGACACAGATATAAAAGACTATATTTTTAGAAAGACTCAGGAAGCTATTACACTGGAACAAATATCCACGAAAAGAGACTATAATGCCTATAAATTTTTTGTATCAATTGAGAAAGTGTCATTATTCCTGGATAGCCAACTATGGCCACAGGGCATAATATTTAGGCGTTTTGTAAATTTTAAACAAACGAAAGCGAACGGTAATATGACCGTGTCCGGCGAAGCTAAACTACATAATGGATAGTTGTTATGAATACAAGTTTGTTAGCTTCAACTGCAAAAGTATAAAGCGCTCCGTGGAATATGTGAAACAACTATGTAGAACATCACACATAATTGCTCTACAAGAAACATGGCTATTGCCAGATGACATCAATTTCTTGAATAGCATTGACATGGACTACGGATGCACCGGTACGTCTGCAGTGGACACGGCGGCGGGCATGCTCCGAGGCCGTCCCCACGGTGGCACGGGAATTTTGTGGAACAAAAAAGTGTTCAGTAACGTCACGGTGGTGCAATGTGACAACGCGCGGATGTGTGCTATTAAAGTGATATTGGAACAAAGGTCATTCTTAGTGTTCAGTGTTTACATGCCCACGGATTGTGCAGTGAACCTTACCGAATTTACGGACTGCCTCGGGCGGGTAAGCGCTATAATTAATAATGAAAATATAGAAACTGTTTATTTACTGGGTGATTTCAATGCTCACCCGAATGAGCCGTTTTATACGGAATTGACTAGTTTTTGTGACGAAGCGGGCTGGTTATGTGCGGATACTAATATTTTAGGGTTAAGTTCGAACACATATAGTTTTATTAGCGAAGCTAATGGTTCTAGGCGCTGGTTGGATCATTGTGTGGTCACTAACGCTGCCATGCAAACCATTATGTATGTGCATGTGGAATATGATGTGTTGTGGTCAGATCATTTCCCGTTAGTAGTAAGGTGTAATTTGGACTTCATTAAACCTAAATTGTTAAGTAATTTAATCAACCCCTGTAGTAAAATACGATGGGGAGACCGATCTATTGAACAAATTGACATGTATAGTAAATTATGTAATGACCAATTAAGACTAATTGAAATTCCTTATAATTTATGTGAATGTTGTTATATTGTGTGTAATAAACTTGACCATAGAAATATTATTGATAAGTTGTATATTGACATAATTAATATTTTACGACGAGCAGCTCAGGATAGTTTTTCTTGTAGTGATAGGATAACGAATTATAGAAAGAAGCCGATAATCGGTTGGAATAGACATGTTGGTCCGGCTCACAGGGATGCCAGGTGTAAGTTTAAGCAGTGGCTTTGGTGTGGTAAACCAACGTCTGGTCAAGTATGGGTGGACATGCAGGAAAGTCGAAAGGTGTTTAAATCTCGATTGAAATGGTGTCAAAACAACCAAGACCAAATCAAAATGGACATCCTTGCATCACAACACACCAAGCATGATTTTCGTAGTTTTTGGAAGTCCACAAATAAGCTTAATACTAAACCGGGCTTACCTGCGAGTATCAACGGTGTTAGTGAGCAGAGGGAGATGGCTGAAATGTTCAGGAGTCACTTCACTGTGACATCACCGCTGGGTCCATCACAGGTCGGCGTCGAATGTGAACGGAAGGTTCAGGAGTTTGGTGCGAGATTTACGGCAAATGATGTTAGGCAGATAATTAAATCGATGTCACGTGGTAAGTCTCCTGGGCACGATGAACTGAGCATAGAACACCTAAAACATGCTGGCCCTCACATGCCGCGTGTATTAGCTATGCTCTTTAACCTGTGTGTGGGGCACTCGTACTTGCCTGCGGATATGCTCAGGACGGTGGTGGTACCAATAGTGAAGAATAAGACCGGAGACATAAGTGATATAAACAATTATAGACCGATCTCGCTTGCCACTATAATATCTAAAGTGCTTGACGCCTTGCTTAACTCTCATCTTGACAAACACCTTAAAATTCATGATAATCAGTTTGGTTTTAAAGCAGGACATTCAACAGAAACAGCTGTATTGTGTTTGAAGCAGGTCGTCAAGTACTATACTGATCGAAAGACACCAGTCGTTGCTTGTTTTCTCGACCTCTCGAAAGCGTTTGACCTGGTGAGCTATGACATCCTGTGGAAGAAGCTAAATGCCTCTACGATGCCAAGTGAGCTTGTAGATATTCTAAAATTTTGGTACCAAAACCAGGTCAACGTTGTTCGATGGTCAGAAGTCTACTCAGCGCCGTATAGGTTGGAATGTGGAGTGAGGCAGGGAGGGTTGACCTCGCCAAAACTTTTCAACCTCTACGTAAACGACCTAATCGAGGAGCTCAGCAGCACACACGTCGGCTGTCACATTGATGGAGCCAGTGTAAATAATATTAGCTACGCTGACGACATGGTGCTGCTCAGCGCCTCGGTCTGTGGGCTGTCTAAACTCATAGGCATCTGTGAAAAGTATGCTCTCAGCCATGGCCTTCTCTACAATGCCAAAAAAAGTGAGTGTATGGTATTTCGGGTCCGAGGGGAATGTCCAGGTGACATACCCACCATCAAACTGAATGGCAAGTCACTCACAAAGGTGCAGCAGTTTAAATACCTTGGACATTGGGTTACATCAGACCTAAAGGATGATGTAGACATGGAGCGGGAGCGTAGAGCGTTGTCTGTAAGGGCAAACATGATCGCCCGCAGGTTTGCACGCTGTTCCAGGGATGTCAAAATTACTCTTTTTAGAGCGTTTTGTACATCACTGTACACGAGCAGCTTGTGGGTGGATTATACAGTGAAACAGTTCAACGCCCTGCGCGTTCAATATAACAATGCTTTCAGGGTCTTGCTGGGGCTGCCTCGATTTTGTAGCGCATCAGGGATGTTTGCCGAATCGCGTGTAGACTGTTTTTACACGCTAATAAGAAAACGATGTACGTCCTTGTTGCGCAGAGTCCGGGGCAGCCCGAACAGGATCTTGAGAGTACTGTCGGAGAGGTATGACTGCCATTATCTTAATCACTGCAGTATGATACACATGACCTACACATATAAATAAATAAATAAATTGTGTTTTTGTAATTGTGACGTGAATTGTGAATTTAATGTAATTAATAAGTAAATTTTATATAATGTGTATGACATGTTTTAATTTAATCTATTGTAATTTAATTTTTACTTATTTAATGTAATTTAATTTAATTTAATTTAATTTAATTTAATTTAATATGTTATGAATGAATTGAATGAATTAATTGGTTTGAAATTGTAATGATATGATCCTTAGATGGTTGAATTAAATGAATTATTATTATTATTATTATTATATTATTATTGTGCTGTCCATAGCCACTGCAGAATGTGCTATCCATCACTGTCGGCCTCAGAAATCCATTATCTAGCCGTCGACTTAGCAGCGGTATTTGATTTAAAGCGTGACGAGGAAATCTTAGCAATACCTAGGTATTTAACCCCTGCTAACACTAGGGATATATAATAACCCGTTCGCTACATCTGCGATGAGTACTCACGATTCTTAATTTATATCTATACTCTATACAAATAAATAAAATTGGAGGGTCTGTTTGTAATATTAAAATAACCGCTTTTTACTAAGTGTATTTGGATGTATACACGGTACATTTACAAAAACAACATTTTTTACAATTTTTGTCTGTCTGTCTGTCTGTTTGTTCCGGCTAATCTCTGAAATGGCTGGACCGATTTTGACGGGACTTTCACTGGCAGATAGCTGATGTAACTAGGAGTAACTTGGGCTATTTTTATTTTAGAAAAAAAATAGTTTGTTAGGCGATACGAAGTTCGCCGGGTCAGCTAGTTTATAATACTATTTTTCGACCCAGTTACATGAAACGTGGTTACGGCGAGCTGTAGTACCCGTTGCATATAAATTTAAATAGTCCGTGATAATACAATTTTAAAATCATAACATGGTTTTAGAGTTCAGCTAGCATAATTATTATGCTAACTGATGAATTCGAATGAAAGATAGTTTGTGCATTTCTACTTCGTGGACGAATATATTTATTTTCATAAAATTATGTTACATTTATTATTCTGTCTGTCTGTCTGTCTGTCTGTCTGTCTGTCTGTCTGTCTGTCCGTCCGTATGTCACAGCCATTTTTCTCCGAAACTATAAGAACTATACTGTTGAAACTTGGTAAGTAGATGTATTCTGTAAACCGCGTTAAGATTGTCAACAAAAATAGGAAAAAAACAATAAATTTTGGGGGTTCCCATACATAGAAGTGAAACTCAAAAAAATTTTTTTCAACAAACCCATACGTGTGGGGTATCTATGGATAGGTCTTCAAAAATGATATTGAGGTTTTTAATATCATTTTTTTCTAAATTGAATAGTTTGCGCAAGAGACACTTTCAAAGTGGTAAAATGTGTGTCCCCCCCTGTAACTTCTAAAATAAGAGAATGATGAAATTAAAAAAAATATATGATGTACATTACTATGCAAGTATGATGTACATAACAGCAGTGATAGCCTAGCGGTTAGAACGTTGGTCTCCCGAACGAAGGGGCCCGAGTTCAAATCCTGGCACGCACCTCTAATTTTCAAATATTATGTGCGTATTAGAAGTTAATTATCACTTGCTTCGGTGAAGGAAAACATCGTGAGAAAACCTGCACACCGGAGAGTTCTCCATAAAGTTCTCAAAGGTGTGTGAAGTCTACCAATCCGCACTTGGCCAGCGTGGTAACAATGTTTTAAGTATTATTTATATCACATAGTTTAATCTGAAACGTGTGTATGATCTTCTTACGGAAACGTTTCACCTGTAAATTCTGATTTGGGGAACGTTGATTAACTTAAGAAAACATTAAAAAGCGGCCAAGTGCGAGTCGGACTCGCCCATGAAGGGTTCCGTAGCAGCAAGTAACATAATATAAAAGTTCTTGTAGTTCGTTGTAACTTTGATCGATGTTTTTTGCGTTTTACGATTTATGACGTATTAAAAAAAACTACTTACTAGATTTCGTTCAAATCAATTTTCGTTGGAAGTTTGCATAGTAAGCAACAACCCATAACTGTCCCACTGCTGGGCTCGGGGTCTCCTCTCACTATGTGAGGGGTATTAGGCCATAGTCTACCACGCTGGCCAAGTGCGGATTGGTAGACTTCACACACCTTTGAGAACTTTATGGAGAACTCTCCGGTGTGCAGGTTTTCTCACGATGTTTTCCTTCACCGAAGCAAGTGATAATTAACTTCTAATACGCACATAATATTTGAAAATTAGAGGTGCGTGCCAGGATTTGAACTCGGGCCCCTTCGTTCGGGAGACCAACGTTCTAACCGCTAGGCTATCACTGCTGTTATGTACATCATACTTGCATAGTAATGTACATCATATATTTTTTTTAATTTCATCATTCTCTTATTTTAGAAGTTACAGGGGGGGACACACATTTTACCACTTTGAAAGTGTCTCTTGCGCAAACTATTCAATTTAGAAAAAAATGATATTAAAAACCTCAATATCATTTTTGAAGACCTATCCATAGATACCCCACACGTATGGGTTTGTTGAAAAAAATTTTTTTGAGTTTCACTTCTATGTATGGGAACCCCCAAAATTTATTGTTTTTTTCCTATTTTTGTTGACAATCTTAACGCGGTTTACAGAATACATCTACTTACCAAGTTTCAACAGTATAGTTCTTATAGTTTCGGAGAAAAATGGCTGTGACATACGGACGGACAGACAGACAGACAGACAGACAGACAGACAGACAGACAGACAGACAGACATGACGAATCTATAAGGGTTCCGTTTTTTGCCATTTGGCTACGGAACCCTAAAAAGGTTGGCAATATGTAGTGGCGTAGAAGTTAAAAGTAGTGATAGCCTAGTGGTTTGAACGTTGGTCTCCCGAACGCAGGAACCCGAGTTCTAATTCTGGCACGCATCTCGAATTTCTAAAAAAATATATGCGTGTTAGAAGTTAATTATCACTTGCTTTGGTGAAGGAAAACATCGTGAGGAAACCTGCACATCCTAGAGTTCTCCATATTGTTCTCAAAGATGTGTGAAGTCTACTAATCCGCATTTGGCCAGTGTGATAGACTATGGCCTGTACCTTTCACATTGTGAGAGGAGTCAGGACACCACGAGCCCATCAGTGGGACAATTATGGGTTGCGATATTGACTTTGTAGAAGGTTTGGTCTTCAGAAATCATTGGATACGGAATCCTGCTCTGTGTACGCTATCATAGAATTTCATGCGCAATAACACAAATTAATGTATCTCGTCAATATATTACTCGGAAACTTGATATTGATTTAATGACCTTGTCGTTAGGAGACCTCCAATAGTGTACCTAAGCGTTTATTTGAAAACCATTGCTTGTTTGAAAATATGTTTGAAAGTGCGAAAACATTGCAAGCAATTCAAATAAAAACTCTGCTTAGTTAGAAAATGGTTATAAGTTTAAAGGAGATTTAATGTTAAAAATTCTGTCTTTATGGAAGAATCTATACTTAAATACCTAAAGCCACTACAAGTCCACATCACTTCATTTGATATTTAATCACATTATAATCGTACTGCACTTTTGTGTAAAGGTATAATCGTACATGAAGCGGTGTAATAATGTTGCAAACATACAAAATGCTTTTCCACCATTGAGAAAACACAAAAAGTAACAAATTTAAGTCTTTAAAAATTTAATCAATTTTTGGTATTTTCCTATACACTAGACCAGCGTTTCTTAACCCCGGGTCGCGACCCAAAATAGGGTCGCGGGCGGTACTGGGATGGGTCGCCATATTAGCACATAATATATAGATAATCAAAATTACTTAGATGGCATAAAATAGATTAGTATCAATTTCTAAGCGCTGTAATTGCCGGTATCTTGACTCGGAACCCACCGTACTATCACTATGGTATTATTGACTACTGCAGAATGGTAGCACGTGGTAGGCTGCGGGTCGGAAGGGAGTGACACCGGCGAACGCGCGACTCGCACGGAGACAACTCAGCAAACAACTCAGTTTCTAGCATGTTTGTTGACAAAAGCACGCTCTTTTTTCTCCCGATTTCAAGATAATCACTTGTAGTTACTACAGAAAGTAATAATAAAAGTAGAAAGTTATTATTGTATTAATAGACCAGTGCCGATAGCTTTAAAAATGGTAAAAAGTGAAAAAAACTTATAGTAGGATGAAACCCATTGCAAAAGGAAGAAAATATAACAAAAATTAAAGGAAAAATAATTTACGGGCGATCTGAGGTCGGGGAGTGGGAAAGGGGGATTTAAGGGTAAAAAAACGGTTTATCCGATTTCCGGCCAAACTACAAGTCTAATAGACTACTGGCCCATGCACAAAAATCATGGGTCATATGAACCACCAGGTGACGTATATAGGACGATATAAGAGCATAAAATAATAAGATTCAGCACTATGCCGTCACTTGTAAGCAGTCCAACTGAGTGCTGGTGAGAATTCAAAAGTGCAAGTAGGGTGAGTAAATTTTGGTCATTTGATTCTGTACGGCATTTTTAACCATCGATAGGGCCATGAAAAATAATAAGAAAGCGCGCAGTGCCGTACAAAAAAGGTGGTCCACAAAGTCGGTAAATGTTTTTGATTTGGTGACAATTTCGAGGGTAAATTTGGTCATTTGATTCTGTACGGCATCAGTTTCATACTGTTGCAATACAGCTTCTAATCCATTATTCCGCAACGCCGTACAAAAAATCGTGCACAAGGGGAAGAAATCGAGGGTTGCAACCCCCTCTTTTTCAGTGGTCCGGGGGGTCATTTGAAAAAGTACAACTTCGGTTCCAATTTTTAATAGTACTTTTGAGTCCTAGAAAATGTATTGGAACCGAAGCCGTACTTTTTCAAATGACCCCCCGGACCACTGAAAAAGAGGGGGTTGCAACCCTCGATTTCTTCCCCTTGTGCACGATTTTTTGTACGGCGTTGCGGAATAATGGATTAGAAGCTGTATTGCAACAGTATGAAACTGATGCCGTACAGAATCAAATGACCAAATTTACCCTCGAAATTGTCACCAAATCAAAAACATTTACCGACTTTGTGGACCACCTTTTTTGTACGGCACTGCGCGCTTTCTTATTATTTTTCATGGCCCTATCGATGGTTAAAAATGCCGTACAGAATCAAATGACCAAAATTTACTCACCCTACTTGCACTTTTGAATTCTCACCAGCACTCAGTTGGACTGCTTACAAGTGACGGCATAGTGCTGAATCTTATTATTTTATGCTCTTATATCGTCCTATATACGTCACCTGGTGGTTCATATGACCCATGATTTTTGTGCATGGGCCAGTAGTCTATAAACTACTATGGAAAAAAGTTAAATGAAAAAATGTAGGTAATAAAAAGATCTACAACTTTTGTATTTACACTTTTTTACATAACCTCAAAATTTATGTGAAAAATTCAAATACCCAAGTTTTTGGTTTATCTTTTACATTTTTTATTTTTTTTCCAAGAAATGTGGTGAAAACTTATCCTTGTATGTTACAAATATACTGTAATTTTTTTGATTTCAAATATTTCTTTTTTCACCCTATATTAAATTAATAAGAAAATGCAATGAAACAACATTTATTTTCGCTAAAAAATTTCGGATTCGAGTTGTAATTTTTTTTTATCATTACGTAAAATTTTGAGCTAAATAGCGCAAAATTAAATGTAAATTTTAATAAATATTAAAATTTACACTTTAATTAATTGAAAAACGTAAGATTCCATGTCAAATTGATAAGCAAAAAAATTTAACATCCATAAAATATGCGAAAATAGTTGTCGTTTCATACCATAGTAGTGTATATTTTGAGAACATTTACCATAGTAGTGTATATTTTTTTATATACCATCAAGAAGTAGAGATTTCAACGAACAAAAAACGCACCGACTTTTATAAAGCACATATTTTAACGTGAGATTTTTCGTTTGAAAATTAGGGTGCTTTTTCGATATTAAGTCAAAATAAGATGAAAAAGAACTATTTTAATTAAAAAAAAATACAGTATATTTGTAACATAAAAAGGTAAATTTTCACCAAACTTCGTGAAAAAAAATTATAAAAGATAAAAATAAAAAACCAAAAATTTGGTTATTTGAATTTTTCACATAAATTTTGAGGTTATGTAAAAAAGTGTAAATACAAAAGTTGTAGATCTTTTTATTACCTACAACTTTGCGATTGACTTTTTTCCATAGGACTTGTAGTTTTGCCGAAAATCGAGATAAACCGTTTTTTACCCCTAGACCCCCCCTCCCCTCCACTTCCCGACCTCAGACCGCCCGTAAATTATTTTTCCTTTAATTTTTGTTATATTCTCTTCCTTTTGCAATGGGTTTCATCTTACTATAATTTTTTTTTGGTTTCAAAAATTATCGGCACTGGTCTATAACGCTGGAAGATAAATAAAACTTTAGGGTCGCGGGCTTCAAATATATTTATATTTTGGGTCGCCAGCTAAAAAGGTTAAGAAACGCTGCACTAGACCGTCGCGTGTTTTGCATACACTGTATGTACATATATATCGCTTGAAGCATCTTCTCTTGATTATCTGCTGTTGGTGAAGAATCTATGTTTGCTCGGTGGTTGTTATTCGACTGGCAAAGATGGGTGTGTAATAGTATAATAACATGTAGTATAATATGACTTGAAATAACGTTCACATGATATAATTTTCATATGCTATAAAAACAAATAACCTAATTTCATGTGATCTAATGTTTATTTCGTATAATGTTATATTTCATTCATTTGCTATGAACATTCAGTATAAAGTTTACTTCATATAATTAGGGCGAGCGAAGCGAGCCCTAAGTAATAGTCGACAATCCATGCAATTATTTATCCCTTTTATTGAGAAACTATTACACTTACAGGTTTGAGTTTTGACATAGTAATTTCTATTCATATCTAGATATGTTATCTATCATTAAAATATTATTTTATCCATTAAAAAATAATTTTTTTTCAATAATTCGATTTTTATTGCTTATTAACGCCATCTATGGACAAGTAGAACAACTAAAAAAATACTTCAATGTAACTTCCCACGGAATACAGATACAAGGAAATAATATAATTAATGATCAAAAAGCTTCTTTAGTTCTATTGCAATAAGGTTCATTTTATATTTTAAATGATATTGCTATTCTTCTATTGTTTTCCAGAACAGTCAGAACACTTTCTGCTACTCGGGCAGGGATGAGCTACTTTATCGATATCGTAGTTTTGTAATTTTATTTACCATGCAATGTTATACGACCAACACACGACTGATAAGGTTAAGATCGACGCAAGGTCGCAAGCCGCCGGGCTATGAGCGTTTCGAAGCTAGGAAATATAATTCCGCCAAAATAAGTTGAGCTACATTGAAATTTCACTTATCCACATGCAATTTAAGTATATTTTATCTTCGTCGCTTAAAAAATGGCATGGTATTTCGTGACTGTTTACTTAGCTAACCTTGATAAAAATTGCCCTTCGCCCTGTACCGTCTGTCTTCGCCTTGTAAGCTTTAAAAATTTTAAGCATGTTTTTACATAGACAGCACAAGAACAAGAAGTTTAAGTACCATCATTACGGTAGTACAGCCTTGTAGTGTAGGTACCAGTTTCGATATAAATATCGATAATTGTCGATAACGCGGTAAAAGCACCACGCACATCTCTAAGCCTAAACCCATAAAAGTATTGTAATAAGCAGGATTATGTTGATAACCAAAAATATAACTTACCGTTATATCCCTAAGGTTCAATATATAGATTCTAGTCACGACATCTAGCGTTCAGGAGACGGAATTATTTGCTAGATGGCAGATTATAACCGACTTCAAAGTTACTCAAAAACTACTTGTCAGATCTCGTTCAAATTTATGTGGGACCACATGACAAGTACCTGCTTTCGATTAAAAAAAGAATCATTAAAATCGGTTCGCCCAGTCCAAAGTTCTGAGGTAACAAACATAAAAAAATACAGTCGAATTGAGAACCTCCTCCTTTTTTTGAAGTCGGTTAAAAAATAAAATAAACCATTAAGTATTATAAATTGAAATTGTCTTCAAAATTACTAGGTAAGAAAACTTCGCGAGCCCTCCTAAAGCACCGCTTTTTTGCTAGTTTTTATATATGTAGTAATATAATGCTCTTTTCATATACATATGTAAAGTTCATTTGACCTAATTTTTATTTAATCTAATTTTTATATAATCTAATCTTCAAACGTTACACACTCTTAAATATCTACAACATGCGACATACAGCAAGAGGCATTCAAAAGCAGCAAGCAAGCAGCAGGTTTCTGTCATGGCTCCGGTGCTCCGAGGCTCTGGCGGTCCCACGCGATCTTATGTCGCAGATGCTATTAACGCTCACCACCGCGACTTCGACTTGCTGGCCGACTCTCCTGGCCAGCTTCAGCCGCTGCGGTGAGAATTAAAACCACTTGCTCCTCAGCTTTCGGACCTCAACTGTTGCGCAGCCGTCAAAGATCATAGCAATACAGAAACCAATGAGCAGGCATCGTTTTTATGACATTGTAGTATGAAAATCATGGGAAGGTGAGACAGAGAAAACACGCGACGAGCACAATGTTAAAGTTGATTCATGCTAGACGACTTTTGTGCCGTGTAGAGTAGCTAGTCACGTTTTATCGCCAATATCCATGCTATTACCGTATTTGTTCAAACAGCGCGCCGCAGCCGACGAGGCGATGGCGTAATGGATTCCTGACAGAGATGTGATGGATCACCGGCTTGCATTACCTGAGGACAACCGCTTTTAAAATATTTACGGTATGACAAATCAGTTTCTTAAAATATAACGTTAATATGGTGCCATGTTTGCATTGTCTGCTGAATCTGACAAATGAAATTTCTTCATATCGTAAAATATTTCGTAAAATTGCGTATAATTAAAGAAGAATCGGCCTAGTGTTCGAATATTATCGATTGTAATATTTGGATTTATGTAGTTATGACTAGTAATTAACCGCTCCCGCTAAACTTTGGGAAAATATTAAACCGCTAAATTAATTAATTATTAAACGCTAAATTAATTAACCGCTAAATTAATTAATTATTAATATAATTATATAATTATAATTATATTGAGTCAACAATTTCTTTAAATAGCCAAGATCAGAAAACATACGATTCTGTTGCTCAAAACAATTATTATAGGTTATAAAAATTAACATGTAGTATATATAAGCGTACTGCTTACAATATTTTTCTGATTCCCGTGTGATTTTGGAGTGAAATAAACATTTAGGATCAACAAACACTTGAAAATACACAGAAAGTTTGTCGGACGCGCAGCTAAACTTAGATTTTGACTTTACAAGTGGTATTACAACAAAATCCCACTTGGACTGCTCTCTGTGTCTGTTGTAGGAATGGCATATTTCACGTATCACTGGATATATCACTTGTTACAATATATTTCATTTGTCACGCCCGTGACATGCATTGAAACCGTCCGTTACATTTATCGCGAACGTGATTTCACCACAGTATGCCTTTTACTGTGACTTAACGCCGGCCACCGGCCAAGCAAGAAAGAGAGAAAGCAACATTTGTGACTTGAGCCGTGCGAGAGCGAGATCGACACAGTGCCATCAGCTAGAAGAGAGAATTTGTTTAAGTGAAATTGCATCTTATTCTCAACGTCATTAGACTTTAGTTTGTCTGATTTGTTTCAACTTGATTCGTTAATAATATCGTTACGTTACAAAAACTTCAAATGAAAATAAGTCTTATTTTAAACAGGGTAAGGTTTTGATTAAACTATGTGGGTACTTGATATTTATAACCACGTCGTGACTACGTGATACCGTGACTCGGTGTCACTGTCGTGAGATTTCACTTCACAGTTCTCTTGTAACGGACGGAATAAAATGCACCCACTGTGACAATAATCGTCACTAATGAAATATAACGGTCGTGATTTATCACGAGTGATATAACGGTGACAAAAATAAATCACGTCACGGACTTGATAGTGAAATAAAAGTAACGATATTTTCCATCACTAGTCTGTTGACTCTAGGACGGACGCGGACGGTGAGCTGAAGGTACAAAAACTATGAACATATATGTATGAATACCGTTTTCTGTGTTCATATATTTTCAGTGAGTTTTCACAAGGTTTATAATAAAAAAAAAATAAACGCTAACACACTCATACCCCCGCAGTAGGTTATTACTTATTACCTGTGTCGCGGGTGGCATGGACTACACATATAACACATCACAATAACACCCATGACCCGAGTACAAATATTTATCTGTCATATAAATATCTGCCCCGGCCGGGAATCGAACCCGGAACCCCTCGCTTTGCAGGCAGGGTCGCTACCAACTAGGCTACAGGGTGGTTTAAAAAGAACCGTTTACTTTATTCTAATCTTGTTTCTCTTTATGTTATCGTTGAGGGCCTAGCCAAAACACAAACGCTTCGATCAAATAACACAGTTTATTAATAGCTGACCTAACATAACATATTGGCAACAGATCATACAAAAGCTTACAATTTTTATTAGTAATGGACATATTATATACTGTAGCTAGAAATCACCCTCTTGCTTCAGTCAAGTTCGGTTTACACGTATTAAGTAGATAAGTAGATAACTAAATTTTAACTAAATTTTAAGTGAATAATATTTAGTGTCCGTCCACACGTAATAATTTAGTAAAGGTCTTTAGTTCATACAATTCTACTTAACTACTTAAGCATTTTACTAAATTTTAACTTAAAAGTGCCTGTCCAAACGTGTTAAGTGATAAGCCCCGCCCACCTACTTAACAGAAAATAGAAAAATTTCTAAATTACTTATCTACTTGATTACTTAACTACTAAATTACTAAACTACTAAATTGTCCGTTTACACGTATTAATTTACTTAAAATTTAGTTAACTACTTAACTACTTAATACGTGTAAACCGAACATCAGCCGCCAAACCTCTCGTCGTGTTCCTGCTGGGGACTTAAATTCAAGACAGTTCTTTCTTTCTTTCTTTCTTTACTTCGCTTTCTTGATCGACAACGCAGTGGCAATGCACTTGGTATTGCTAATAATTATTAATAATAAGTGTGCAGTTTGATTCAACTTGAAAGATAGGATAGCTTACATCTCAAATATTTTAATAACAAAAAACTTTTGACAGAACGAAGTCCGTCCGGGCAGCTAGTATTAGTATAGAATATTTAGGGAAATTATAGTATAACACGGTACCGTAAAGACCAATGATGACATACCGAAACGTCATTTCCCTAAAACCTGGGCAAAGTTGTCTGCATGGCAAATTGATTTTCAGCTGAAATAAATCCATTTGGAATCACTCCGGACCAATGTAAACGCTCGACCTGATTCGTGATTGATCATAGTATACGTCGGCACGTTTTTCCGAAGTGTATTGATGTGTCGCGACCTTATTGACAAATTGGTCTGGAAGGTACAGTGTTTTTCTTATAAAGCTGATATCATATAAATATTGTTGCAGGACTTTACTTTAGGAATTCATTATTTATCTTAAATTATAATTTATAATTATGTACGAAGACAAATTACTATTAACAAATAGCAATTTAGTTGCTTAACTCAACAATAACATAATTATTTATGTGTCACTCTCTCTTTACATACAATATCATTGTGTGTCACAATAATGTCTGCCTATGCCAGTCATCAAACTCGCGACGTATTCCTCACTAGACAAGATCACTACCGTCTAGACAACAGGGTGATCTATTTATAGCACAATAATAATCAGTGTTCTGCGAGCTCTATCATTTTAATGTCATGTTATGTATGTGCATAATATAATATGCAATATCTGTCCACGTCATTCATCTCAGGACCTATTCCTCATTACATAAGATCACTACCATTTAGAGTATAGAGTAATCTATTTATAGCACCAAAGATAAAATAGTACTATAGATATGTTATGTTCATACATACATTGCGAGGTTCAGTTTTTGATGACAACTTTAGACTGAATCACTCAAAACCGATAAACTGGCCGATAAACTGGCTTACAGTTTGGCAGACATGGAAATGTAGAAAATGTACTCATTCGTTGGAAATAAATAAATAAAAAAAAATCGTTTGTCAAATTTCATAATACGATTAAAATTGCTATGGCTACACCTGACTAAATTTGACTTTCTTAATTTCAGCACCCTCTTGGCATATCTACCTCTTTTTCTACATACAATATCATTGTATTGCACAATAATATTCAATGTTCTGTGAGCTCTATCATTTTAATATAATATCATGTATCTTGAAATTTTCAAAATCTTTCACTTTTGTTTATCTATTTGGTGTTCTATACTGAATTCCCAAAATGGATGAAGATCATCTCGCACTTAATCACTAGAACAATAACCTCAATCCGTCTCTACTAAGAACAAACCAATTATGGACGGAAATATTAACGTAAACTACTTAATTATAAACCTGTATTAAAGGTAGGCTTTTATTAACACACCCTTTATAGCCAAACATGACATATAAAATAAATTCCCACAATAACATATAAAATGTATTAATAACAATAACAATTACACAGATAATACGAGATAAGCGAGTCATAATGACTAGTCCGATATCATTATAATAGTCAGAATGACTATTACCTCAACTAGATAACGCATTTCGACGGCCAACTGCGCCGGTTTCGGGATGACCGTCATTTTAAAGGTTCATATTAGAATATTTCATAACGGACATTACCCTAATGAGAAAGTAATGAATTTTCCGCCACGTCATAAGCTCACACTAAGCTCTCAGATGCTTGTTTAAAGTCTCCGATGTAGGAAAGTATCCGTTTTCTTTTGAACATGACAAATTATTAAGGATTTATCCTGGAATACTTCGATATATTAAGATTTATTACCCTTAGTGATAGAAAGCTGCTATTTGACATAGCTATAGTAGTCATGTTCTGGGGGCACGGCAGTGCCCCCGCCAAGTCAAGCAAAAAAGCGGCACGGCCGTACCATCCTTTTCTCGAAGCAATTCAGGCCATTTTCGACCCCCTATAACTTCGTTGTGGATGAAGCTAGAAGCCTGAATTTTTAGTAACCAAGCAGGCATTATATAAACACGGTATATTTCAAATTTCATTCAATTTGAACCAGTAGTTTAAGAATTATAACTAGTCAAAGTTTCTTAATTTCGTCACTCACTGACTGACTGACCGATCATCAAAACTCTAAGGCACTTCTAGCAGACATAGAAGCTTCAAATTTGGAACACAATTAGTGTTTAGTGTATAGATCAAGGAAAAACTAAAATATTTTGCAATTTCGCTCCAGTTTTCTAGATACATCAACTGCATAAATAACTTTGTAATCCCATATAAATATATAGGATTACAAAGTTACATTTGCAGTTAATGTATCACTGTACCTGTATAACAAAGTAACATTTGCAGTAAATGAATCAGTGTACCTGTATATAATATAATGGAATAATTGGTGTAGATAGGTACCTAAATATAATTATGTTCAAAGGTAACTTGTTAAAGGAAAAAAAGTAGAACGATCTACAAAAAGAAATGAGATGCCATCAAAAACAAAACTTGTAAAAAAACCAAGTCTCGCAACTCAGTTCTTCTACCGTAAAAAGTTGTGAGATCCATGTAATACCAAGTCGGTTAATTTATTCAGTTCCTACTTAAGGGTCCTTCTGTCTTAAGTTATTACGTAATTAGCTAACCTAACAAGTAACAACATCTTATAGTGACCATATTATCAATATTAAAAATCTTTTATGTTTTAAATAAATAGATTGACTTGGCAATCGCACTAAACAATCAAATTTAATATAATATGTAGGTATTACTTCTGAGATACATTGTGTTTTCATGCGATGGTCAAGTCGATCTATTTATTTAAAACATAAAAGATTTTTAATATTGATAATATGGTCACTATAAGATGTTGTTACTTGTTAGGTTAGCTAATTACGTAATAACTTAAGACAGAAGGACCCTTAAGTAGGAACTGAATAAATTAACCGACTTGGTATTACATGGATCTCACAACTTTTTACGGTAGAAGAACTGAGTTGCGAGACTTGGTTTTTTTACAAGTTTTGTTTTTGATGGCATTATTAAAATTACAAAATTGTATTATAAAACAATTTTTTCAGGGACCCTCTCCAAAAAGTCGTAAGTGATCATGAATTTTTTTTTCTATAATTTCGATGAACTACGTAACACGCACTTCACCGGATTTTACACACATTTCAAATGTAACTTTATTTTTCAATTTCAATCAATTGTATTGTATTATAATGTAAAAAAGAGGTAGATATATCACTAACGCGCCGACGCACGATGAGGAGCTTAAGAACAGGCAATTGACCGTTCTGCTCGTAGTCGCTCTGTCAATACAAGATAATACGCACGCTTTTGTTGTTGTCAGAAGTGCTTGACATTTGACATACAGCGTATTTTAACGCCTTCTTGTATGATACCAATGTGATTGGTATAGTGAAACAAAACATAAACTTGTGTGTGTTGTAGCCATGAAGCTATTATAGAGAGGAGACGGCCTAAGCAACTGTGCACTGTGACTCAACTGGGTTCTGACGTCATCACAGTAGGCGTGGCCTTAAGTCAGTCTACTGTCGGCGCCCGTCCTGTGCACAGCTTCACATTTTCAAAGAAAAGGATGAAGTGCTGTGTTTTATCGTGTAAAAACTACTCGGATAGACGTTCTGATGCTATGGATGGCATTTCATTTCATTTTTAAGTAATTTGATTCATAATTTATAAGAATAGGCAGAATAGTTCTAGAAAAATCACTAACGCCGATCTCGCCAAATAAAATTCTACTCGACATTAGATGGCGACACTTTGTGTCAAGAGAACTAAAAATGTATAGGTGCGTAGAGCTAAGTATTAGTATTATATTGATAATCATACGTACTGAAATTTGTCCTACATTCATTCCTATAGAGTTTTTCACCGACAAAATATTATTTTTCTAGTTTTTATAATCATTTTGTAAACCGGCCGCCATCTATCGTCAACTATTTACAACAAATAAACATAACAAAAACACAGGGCCGTAATTAGAGTCCAATTATTTTACCGAGTGTCCCATTGAATTAAAGTACTGCCTATACTCTGTTCATTATAGCTTGATTCTTTTTGTCTTGTGATGGGAAATAAGCATAGTATCTATATAAGGCAAGGTACAAAAGGTTTAATTTTATATAATCTAAATTTTACTAACAAAAAATAACCGACTTCAAAGTCTCAAAAAATACTTTTAATTAAAAAAAGAATCATCGAAATCGGTTGGCGTGATATTGAGTTATTCGTCAATTTGTCACGCACATCTTAACACAAATTTACGACTTATGTGGTTTTCTCATGGATGCCATTGTCAGATCTCAATAAAATATATGTAGGACCACATGACAGCCACCAGCTTTCGATTAAAAAAACAATCATCAAAATCGGTTCGCCCAGTCCAAAGTTCTGAGGTAACAAACATAAAAAAAACAGTCGAATTGAGAACCTCCTCCTTTTTTTGAAGTCTGTTAAAAAATTTATTATAATCACAAAATTGATACATTTGGTTACGATGACGTTAGGGATATCATTCTTGATTGCTACAACCAATACTATTGACGTGCGTGCATTTCTATGTAAAAAAAATATGAAACTTTATGCCCGTGATCTCGATGACCGCTGTCAAAAGAATAATGCCATAATGAACAGAGTATAATTTATTTAATTACGTGAACGGGAGTAGGTAAAATCAGTTTTTTTTTAAGTTTAACATTGTATACAATCTTTATAAGTCTTACACTTCCCGCCCACGTCCGACTTTTTGTAGGACCGATAATCGGGCCGATTTTTCCTCAGATTCTTATGACCGATTTTGTGGCCGACTCGCTATTCGACCACGACCGATATCGGTGACCGATTTTTTTTGTAGGAGAAATAGAGCATACTGGACAGTATAAAGTGAGATAATAATATTATTATTTACATGATGGTCCTACTACATACCACATTGTTTTAAAAAAAACCTTAAGAAGCTTTTTCAATATTTATTTATACAATATTTTGAATAAAATTAAATGTGATATAAAATTTAATCTAAAACGATTGATCTTAAGATTGGCTTAATGATCTATCTTTATTTAGAGACCCACTGAATTAAGCTTGTCGATAGTTTATATAACCATATTAAAAATATTTTATTTGATTCTGGATCGATACGAAACATCATATTAAATTATACGGTATATCTACATAAAATTACATCTTTTATTTATTACCATACTAGCTTTTGCCCGCAGCTTCGCCCGCGGTAGAGATCAATTTTTTACAAATCCTAATTACTTTTACTTAGTTTGATTTAGTTGCCTATGACTTAAGTAAACATGTATCATTTGATAGCGTGATTCAGAACTTGCAAATGAATTTCACTAACGCCATATATTAACAACGTCTGGAACAAAATATCTAGCAACTAACAAAACGTCGATCTTCCCATGGCCTGGGGATGTTTTACCGCGGTAAAAAGTAGCCTACGTTACTCTCCATCCGTATCGATACAAGGCACCTAGATCGAACATCCCTATGTCGGTGAGTCGGTGAGAACCGAACGTTCCATTTTTCACCGATATCGGTCGGAATGCACCGATTTTATTTCTGACCGACTTGTTGAAGGACGTGTGCGTTGCACTATTGCTATCAGTACGTTCTATTTTTCACCTACAAAAAGCGGTCACCGATTATCGGACGTGGGCGGGAAGCCTAAAAACAAACTAACGCGCCAACTCAGAGTCAGTAACGGTTACTTAAATCGCTCCTTAGTACATAATTTGTGTGGTGATTCTATACTAAGGAGCGATAAGTAAGTGACTCTGAGTTGGGACGTAAGCCATTTAAAAATAAGAAAACCGGGCAGGTGCGTGTCAGGCCACGCCCAATGTAGGGTTCCAAAGTAGTAAGTTCATCGACTATTGCTCATTAACTACTTATGCTAACATACTCGTAACCATGATAGTTTTCCTTGTAATTTCATCATATTATAACCTATTTTTGAGAATTTTTTCACTTGTCTAAATTATGTCCAATGAGGTGGTATGAATATTCTGAGTACATCCCTGTTACATCCTACATTTATTGACATCTAGTGTGAGATAGTTAAACTACGTAATAAAATCGATATAGAACGAAGCGAGTAGTTTTGCTATTGATCGATAGATGGAAAATAAAGAAGTGGGCGGGATTTGGTGGGTTGGAGGGGGTGCCCTCGCCCCGCAAAGTGTCACGCGTTCTTACATAAGAAAATCTACATACAACGTCTCCTCTCTATAATAGCTTCATGGTTGTGGCTCTTTTCGGAACAGATTTTTTGGTGAATTTGTAAGGACATAACGTATCTTATATTTTTAAATATCATTGATTTCAATACTTTAAACTAAAAAAGCAAGGATAACACATCCATGATGTCGTAAATTGCCTAACTCCCCATTGTCTCATTTACTCGACAAATTTCTGAAGCCTAGGCGTTCCCGGACTTCCCGGAGTAAAGTTAATTTCGCAGGTCCGTGCAGCGAAAGCTTTTTTCCTCTTGGAACACCTTTGTACGTATTAAAACTGCTTCGCTGATGAAGTTTGTTCATGCCGCTGAGGGATTTATTTTTAGCTTATTTAAAATAATCAGTTAAAACCTGTGCCTCTTTCATAGGGAAGAATCTTTTTATAAGTAATTTAACATCCGCAAAAAAGAAGAAATTAGTTTCCCTGTTGACGCTTCGATGATCTTGATTATATTTTTGATGGGTTGGAAAAATAGCAAATACCTGAAACCAAAGTCAAGAATTTAGCAGTTAAGAAACGTATATAATTTTCACCGGTACAAAACTAAATTAGCAAAATGCTTTAAATTGGCAAATGCTCCTTTAATCATGCACTGTTAAATATTCTTTATATTTAACAATATAAAACGGTAGTTCGGTTGAATGATGTAAAGTGAGACAATTATAGAAAATTATTGAGTTGCTGAAATCAAGCACAAATTATTCCATGACTGAAAGATTAGAAATTGAATCAAATAAAAAATCTTCCAAATATTTTTACTCCTTCATTTTAAAAAATTACCGACGGTACTCCCTACATTCCTTACTTTTTTTATAGAAATAGCCAGCAAACGAGATGACGATCCACCTGATGGTAAGCGCTATCGTCGCCCATGGACAACAGCAACACCAAAGGCATCACTGATGCGTTGCCGGCTAAGAAAGAGAGAAGAAAAAAAGTTACTTGAATTGTTTATAAGATCCCAAGACTTGCTAATGCACGGAAATTAAATTCTGTAATAATCCAATAAATATTTCAAGTCATTTTATCTTGTTTATTCAATTTCAATCTTAATTAAACGTTTTGTTTTTATAAAATTTTCAAACATGAATAATGCTCTGCTAATTCTGATTTAGCTCTGGCATTCCCAACATTTAATACATGCCATTCCCACCCCAAGAATTTAGAGAACAGTAAACATTCGTTAGAGTTAAAATACAGTAGATAGCTTTTTATCTCGGAAAATATGTTGCAGAGAATTACATCGCAGCATTTCATGCAGTTAACTGTAAGAAGACTGGGAAATCACTTTCGCGTTCCATTACCTTACGAAGATAACGAAGTAATGAGAAGTTAGAATAAAAAAAGTGTGTATCAGGCCACGCGGTTCCGAAGCAGTAAGTTTATCAACCATTACTCATTAACTACTGATGCTAACATAGCCGTGATAGTTTTCTTTTAAAAAAATTTCACTTGTCCAACTCCAACCGTTAAGCCGGCAGAGGGGGGGACACTTGATAAAAGTTAAAAATTGTACGAAATTTAAACCAAGAACACCAATGTCATTCGTTTTTCATTTTTCATAATTAAACATACAATATTACAATAATAAAAAACCGTTCTTCACAACTTTGATCCCATTCCGAGTGAGGTGTAACGACCGTCACGTGCTTTGAAGTGACAAACGTGTCACAGGGTCACCGTGACGTAAGGCTCAGTGAGGGCCCCTGAATAACGTGGGGACCCTTACTCGAGGCCCGTGACGCGGGTTAATTCACGCAGATGTGTATTTACACTAATCTAGCAACTCACGCCAATGCTTACACGCCTGGTATCTTTTTTTATCTAAATATCTGAGTATCGACCAAATGAGCCACTTAGGTATTAAGTATGGTCACCATCACACATGGACAATAACCGAACTACTGCCACTAGACCACTTTAGCAACACCAAAGGCATCACCGATGGTTTGCTGGTCGAGAAAGAGAAAAGAATGAAAAAAACATAAACGTGTACTTATGTACGCGCGCGAGAAGTTATACTTCTTTGGCATCATTAAATAAATATTTAACATTAATAATTTAATAATATTTAGTATTAATATTAAATAATAATATTTTAATTTATATCAATAAATAATACAAGTCTAAAGCCCCTTAGCCCTTAGGGCTTGTTTCACAATCTTCAAGTAAGTCCGAAGTAAGCTATTCGTTGGTTAAGTTGACATTTCGTGTATGTAAAATGACACTTTAACGTCACTTTAACCGGCGAATAGCTTTTTCAGGACTCTACTTGAAGATTGTTAAACAAGCCCTAATAGTAGCTCTATTTCTGTTTTGTTGGTAGCTTTTTGCGGGCAACTTCACAGTGATGTGCGCGCATCTTATTACGGGCAACTTCATCCTGTTACTTTTGTGTAACAAATCTTAAATTTCACTCTCATCATTTTTTCATAACGCGCCCAAAGAAGTATAACTTCAAAAACTGGCTCTCAAATCGTCTAAAAGTAGTATTTTTGTTATGGAAGTAGTCGACAAAGGATCTGATCGAGTGGTTAGCGTCGCCCATGGATATCACTAATATTCAAACGTGATAGTGATAAAGTTACTTACTACGGTTATTTTGTCGTTATTTATCGTCTAGTAAGTTGTATAGCCTTGTATACGACCAATCAAGTTCGAGAACTTCTGAACTACAAAACAGATAAAATCGCTAAGTAATCTCGACGGCTATTGAAGTCTCGATAGGCTTTTTGAATCTTCTCAACAATCCTTATAATTCAGAATAATAGTTATACACATCCAAACGTCAATCCAAAACAAGTTAGAGTAGGTGCATTTTTTTTGATCTATAAACGTCAGTTTCGTGCAAACTAAATTTTCTGAAATCTGATTAAAATCAATTGTCAACTTAATAAAAACGATTTAATTTCGCTATTATAATATGCATTTATTTATGCAATTATATGTATCATTCATTACATTGTCTATCTCCATAGCAAGTACATAAAGTGTGATCTGGTACCTACTATCGTCAGTAACTGGCTCAAAGTAAACGCACCATAATGACCCTGTTTGGGTACGAAAGCATCTGGAATAATAATGTCCCATGATTTATGTCACTGAAGACGCGGATGGGAAGAAATGCAAATGTCACAGGGGATGGAACATTGTCATGAAACTAGATCATGAATAGAAGTTAATAGTGACTTATTTGAGTACAAGATGTCTATTGGATGTTAGTTGTTACTGTTTATTAAAATACGTAAAAAATATATACGTAAAAATGTTTTGAATGGAATCGAATCACCTCCTCAGGAAGAAAGTATCACCATATTCTCGTCCGTTGTTCAGCAAAATGTAACATGAGTTGGTGACCTTAGCTTGGACTCAAGGGTAGATGATGATTACCTAAACAGTACTAAACACATAGTAACATGAGTTACTGCTCTCATATTGTACTTGTAGCCCATAGCCCTCAATTTAAATGTAATAATAATGCTATATCATTAAAATTTCAATGTTATAGATTACATTACTCACGACCAAATGGCATTCGTTCATCCACGCCAACGTCAATAAAATAAACGAAGTGATGTAATTTGGAATTAAATCTCAAATTTTCTTGGCGGATCGCACAAAGCCCACTCGAAATTAATTACGGGAAGACGGACGATGTATTGAATGTCGAACGACTTGGAGATATCGGAACAATTCTCTCAACCAATTAATTGATAAGTCTACTTCATATTGTTCTAAATAATAATGAAAAGGAGCCTATTGAGCGATTGGAAGAAAGGTTCTGTTTGTGTTTATTAATTTTACCAATCCACTATCGTTTCTGGGAGCCTAGTACCCATACTATCAAAGTATCCACGTAACAGCCAATTCATTAATGTTTAACCACATTTTATCGATTTAGGAGTTAGTTTATATACTTAGTTCAGAAAAAAGGCAGACATTAATTAATTACTTACAATCATGATTTACTGACATTATTTAATACCCTCTCCCGAACCTCCATATTAACTTTTATCTCCCATCCCTCGGGAACATTCTAGGAATTACGTACACGGACAAAGAGAGTATAAGTGACAAAAAATAAAGGCGTAGTCAAAGTCCGCGCCGTCGATTTTTCAGGAAAACGGATTATTAATTTAATAAATAATTAAAAAATTCAAAGCCTTTTATCACGCTTTTATCACTACCCACTGCACAAAAACAGCAAAAAAAAAATACAAACAAGTCAAATCTCTTTATTTTCATAATTCACCATTTGTGATTCAAAATATCTTTAATTTAATAAACCAAACATTATTTACTTTTTACTTTGACTTTCCTTAACTGATCCTTGTCATAGGGTGCAAAGAACATAGAGAAAAATGTATGAGCCCAAACTTATTCGGAGGCTCCATTGTTTTGTAAAATATAGGTTTGTGATGTGTGATGTGTGATTATATACTGTGAGGTGTGATTATACAAAAGACCGAGGAGTATAATCTGCCGTTGTGTGTTGCCTATGTGGACTATGAGAAAGCCTTTGATTCTATCGAGACCTGGGCGGTACTAAATTCTCTCCAGCGGTGCCGGATCGACTACCGGTATATCGAGGTGTTGAAGTGTTTGTACTCATCTGCCACCATGTCCGTCAGAGTACACGACACAGCAACGAACCCCATCCAACTGCAGAGAGGTGTCAGGCAAGGGGATGTCATATCCCCAAAACTGTTCACCGCTGCGTTGGAAGATGTGTTCAAGCTGATGGAGTGGAAACGACGTGGCATTAACATCAATGGCGAATACATCACACACTTGCGATATGCCGATGATATAGTCATCCTGGCGGGTTCCCTGGAAGAACTTGGTACAATGCTCGGGGACTTGAACAGCGCCTCACAACGGGTGGGTCTTAAGATGAACATGGACAAGACGAAAATCATGTCGAATGTCCATGTCACACCCGTACCGGTTGTTGTTGACGGCGCTGCTCTTGAAGTTGTAGACGAATACAATTACCTGGGACAAGTGATCCAGATGGGTAAGTCCAACTTCGAGAAAGAAGTCACTCGTAGAATCCAACTCGGATGGGCTGCGTTCGGGAAACTGCGTCATATCTTGTCGTCCAAAACACTTCCTCAGTGCCTGAAGTCGAAGGTGTTCGAGCAGTGTGTGTTGCCAGTGATGACATACGGATCCGAGACGTGGTGCTTTACTATTGGCCTGATCCACAAGCTCAGAGTTGCGCAGCGGGCTATGGAGAGGGCTATGCTCGGTATTTCTCTACGTGATCGCATCAGAAATGAGGAGATCCGTAGACGAACAAGGGTAACCGACATAGCTCAAAGAATTAGCCGGCTGAAGTGGCAATGGGCTGGCCACATAGTGCGAAGGACCGATAACCGTTGGGGAAGAAAGGTCCTCGAATGGCGCCCACGTCTCGGAAAAAGGAGCATAGGACGCCCCCCGACCAGGTGGACTGACGATCTGAAGAAGACAGCGGGCATCCGCTGGATTCAGAAGGCTCAGGACCGGTCAGAGTGGCGCAAGTTAGGGGAGGCCTATGTCCAGCAGTGGACCTCTAAGGGCTGATGGATGGATGGATGGATGGATGTGTGATGAAATATAGATTTTTGAGCCGTATTAGGGCGGCGTAGAATACTAACTCCAATCCCACACCGGATGGGTGTCGTAAGAGGCGAATAAATCCGGCCCACTGGTGATAGGGCCCCTCGAGGGATTATATTGGTAATATTGATTTTAATTGTTAATTAATACCATTATTACTATTATTATTTCTCCATGGGGTTCGCCTGGATAGCTACCACCCTTGAGCATGAGTCAGCCGCCAAACGACTCGTCGTGTTCCGGCTGGGGGCTTGAGAGCCAGTTCTTTCATCAGTGATGCCTTGGTGTTGCTGATGTCCATGGGCGACGATAGCCACTTACCATCAGGTGGATCGTCAGCTCGTTTGCCGGCGAATACCATAAAAAAAAAGATTCGGTTCTACGAGAATATATTATATTACTCTTTATACTCGTATAATGGTATACGATTTAAATATTATCTTTATAAATTATATTATTATGGAGCCACGGACATAAAAAAGAACGGAAGTAACCTTGTCTAATCGAGAGTGAAGCTGACAGCTGACAGCTCGCTTACCATGTGTGCGTAATTTTGTAATTTTTGATTCGCGATGGTGTCAATGTCGTAGCCGTATGGTGTCAATGTGTGGGTGTGTGTACTTGTACGAATACAGAGTTGGTATTCCTATGGGTGCTTCACTAAATTTGTTCTTGGGATTACGTCCGTCTTTTTTTTACGTCCGTGTATGGAGCATAGAGAAGGTAGAAGGAGGGCCATCTCAAGACGGGAAAATTGAAAAAGTGTCCAGCTGTTTACTGAAAATAATAATTAATTCTGGAATAGCCATTCAAGAATGGCGCTAGTGTCTGACAAATAGCGATATGAACCATGAACATAGTTGTTGTAGACGGAGTGAAGTTTGCTGAGTTCAAATATTTAAAAATTTTCATGGTACCCTCCATAATGCCAGTATTAGTCATAATGCCAGTAGTCAAATGTAATGTTAGACTTACATTATTTAAGTAAATATAACCAAAATACTGCTGTGAGAATACGTGACTTTTAGTAGTGAGAATTTTTTAAATTAATGACTACGATATGAACATAGCTGCTGTAGACGGAATGAAGTTTGCTGAGTTATGCCTAGTGCATCCGCAGCGTCACCCGTAATTGCACGCGTTTTTACGGACACTTTTCATAAACGGAGATGACCCTCCTTCTACTCTGTCCTCCATGGTTTCTCTTACAACTATACTGTATTCATAACGGAGCCACGAAGTCATTAGTGCTTATCAACTAATAAGTTTAACCTTTTATTCTGTTCTATACTAGATGAAGTCAACTAGCACTCAATTATAGATGGAGCCATTTACGCCCCAAATAGTATAAAAGTATAATATAAGTGAGCAGAGTTTTTATTATTGGAATTTATGTATTGCTACATAACAACCAATCACGGAACTACTGTAGCGAACATTGAGTACACGCTGCGCAATATTGCACAGTTATATCACGCGATAACGATTCCATACTTATTACTACTTTTATTTTTGCTCTATGGTACTCAGTACTCTATGCTGCACACATTTCGAAATTCAAATTATTTTTTTCATTCACGTATTATACACTAACTACTCTTTATAATGGAGTCAAGAATTAAAAGCAAAATAAAAAATGAAAATGTGTGCAATCCAAACGTGGCAGAAGTGAAACCTTCAAAAATAAAGATATTAACATAATAACGTGTATCAGTTTTAATTATCTTTCAAAAACTATTTTGTACTAAATAAAAATAAAACAGTGGTAACTAACGCCATCTCTTAACATAATATGAAGAGTAAAATGAGCAACTAGCACCATCTATCCAGCAATAAAACGAATCTTCTATCTTGTTTCTCGCGCCATCTTTAAATACAACTTAGCACTTTTTAAAGTAACACAAAGAGAACCACGAACATAAGAAACACTGTATAATGCTGTCTGTCTCATTTGCTCCCACGTTAAATCTTATGAATTTATGTGTCTGTCCCTTTTTACTGTCCCTTTTTCGTTTCATCGACTTTCAAATGACAGCGATGCTAAAGAAGTTTTCACTTCAAAATCACTTTGCCGCTAGCTACCTTGTCCTTATTTTAGCAGTATGAAGTTAGCATATAATATAATATGTATAATATATTAAACATTAACTTATTCTGCATAAAAAAGTATACGTAAGTAAGTTACGTAAAAATCACAACCATCTCTGTGCGCTCCAATAACAACAGAAAGGAGTAAATCTTGTTATTTTAGGGCTATACCTTCGTGTGTTACGTTTCTTGTGAGCTCTGCTTCTATGTTATTTTGCCCTTGTTTACCCACGCAAATGTCTCTTAGGCTAATAACTTATCTAAATATTACCAAGTAAATTTCATATTCTCATTTATCCGCTTCATCGATTTTTTTCTCAAAATGGGGATGAATAAACTCAGATAGTTTTTGATATGGGTCTCATTATGAATAAAATTTAAAAATTATTCAATTTACACAGAAAAACAATTCTTTACATTCATAGCTCAAGATACGCGATCCCGATTCATTCTTGACCAGTTCATTACACATAGCTCTGCTCCATAAAGTTATTTATGGCGTACTTTAATCATTTAATTCTGTTTTAAAGGCTGTATAAAACCTTTCCAGGGCTTACAACGGCAACAAAAGGTTAGTTCTCATTTAATCAAAAGCCTGATTAAGTATCTTGCGTTTATAGCAGCAGTTACCGATGAGTTTTTTATTTCACAAGACTGTAATTTTTATTATTATTGAAGAGATTCATTCTTCATAAGTAGTACTTGTAAAGTTAAGCACTGCAAAAAAAAAAAGGAATGTGAATAATTCTGTGAGGATTTTATCAGAAATGTTGCTTTTCTTTTACTAGCTCAACCTGATAAATTTTAATTGTACTCAATAAATCACGTGTTAAAGAACTTACACTATACTTTAATTTATTGAGAACTAACTGACCGGCGAACATCATATCGCCTAACAATTTTTTTTCTAAAATAAAAGTAGCCTAAGTTACTCCTTGTTATATCAGCTTTATGCCAATGAAAGTCCCGTCAAAATCGGTCCAGCCTTTTCAGAAATTAGCCGGAACAAACGGACAGACAGACAGAGAAACAAAAATTGTAAAAAAAAATTGTTTTGGTATATGTACCGCGTATACATCCAAATGCACTTAGTAAAAAGCGGTTATTTTAATATTACAAACAGTGTCTACGCCATTATTCAATCTACCTATTACGCGGGGATGTCCGCGGGGACTGAGAGGAGAGGCGGGGCCAACTGGACCCCTACCACATCACGGTCACTCATTGCGGTCACTCACTCGCTCACGCGCCGATACTCGCGACATATCATATATTTAAAATTTCCGTTGATTTTGTTAAATGCACAGTGTGCTCCTTGCAAAATTACAGTCTTATATTCAGACATTCTATTCTTTAATTTCTTATGTTCCCGTACTGAACAACAGACACTCCAATTTTATTTATTTGTATTGATACAATGTACGTAAACATATAACAATCGCTTCCTACCACTTCTCTATATGAGTCATAATTTCAGTTAATGCTTTAACGACACTATAAAGGAAACGATGAAAATATAATATAAATTCACATAAAATATATCCCCTGTATTCCGTAACCACAAAGTTTATAGTCGCTCATAAGTCTCAAATTAAATTTTTCATTTTGTTTTCATTGCTTTGGAATTTCATCTTTAGAAATTATAATACTATTGATAGCATGTATCTAGGCCACTGAACACACAGAAGATAATTAAATTTTACGGCGAATTTTGATTGGGTGTAAACTAAAATCTGCGTAGGTAAACTAAAATCTTGACTAGAAAAGGTAATAGTTCCGGTCTAAGGTAAAGCCTGATATAACTCGTCCGAAATATCTGTGGACCTCGCTGGAATTCGATACCGCTCCCGCTTCCTCGGACCTCACCCTGTTTTCGCCTATCCAGTACCGTTGCCAAAACAAGCGCCGACGCACGTGTATTATTCTTGCTTCGTAATCGCATTATTGTTTATTGTTTCTTGTTATTTACTTTTTCTTGTTGTTTATTATTATTTAGTGTTGTAAAATGGGTAGGACGATACATACTACAGAGCGGAATTTAGTGCTCAAAGTAATTTAATTCTTTGAAAATGAAAAAAGCGGCCAAGTGCGAGTCGGACTCGCCCATGAAGGGTTCCGTAGCAGCAAGTAACATAATATAAAAGTTCTTTTACTTCGTTGTAACTTTGATCGATGTTTTTTGTGGTTTACGATTTATGACGTATTAAAAAAAAAACTACTTACTAGATCTCGTTCAAACTAATTTTCGTTGGAAGTTTGCATGGTAATGTACATCATATATTTTTTTTTAGTTTTATCATTCTCTTATTTTAGATGTTACGGGGGGGGGACACACATTTTACCACTTTGGAAGTGTCTCTCGCGCAAACTATTCAGTTTAGAAAAAAACGATATTAGAAACCTCAATATCATTTTTGAAGACCTATCCATAGATACCCCACACGTATGGGTTTGATGAAAAAAACATTTTTGAGTTTCAGTTCTAAGTATGGGGAACCCCCAAAATTTATTGTTTTCTTTCTGTTTTTGTGTGAAAATCTTAATGCGGTTCACAGAATACATCTACTTACCAAGTTTCAACAGTATAGCTCTTATAGTTTTGGAAAAAAGTGGCTGTGACATACGGACGGACAGACAGACAGACAGACAGACAGACATGACGAATCTATAAGGGTTCCGTTTTTTGCCATTCGGCTACGGAACCCTAAAAAACACGGCTCTTTCACTACGGAACCCTATAAAGTACAGATTGATCTAAAAGTTGTATAAAAGTGCAAAGAAGTAGATACACACAAATCAAAATAGTATTTTTAATCTTTACACCTCGATTTTCTTTGCTATCTCTCTAGTTTGCATGACGTCATTGAGGCAGGTCCACAGATATTTCGGACGAGTAGTACATATCAGGATGGTATAAAAATACTCTATAATTTAGTATGACTAAATACGAAAAAAATATCAACATATCGTGTCAAAATATCAAATCTTTTGCAACACAAATATTTTTAAGTTCAGAAATACATAACTCAGAAATTAATTTTTGAGAACACGTAACATCCCTTTTTTCATTTAACTAAAAGCTTTCACGAAATCAATTTGAAATATTCTCGAAGAAGTAAATCAGCCTTCCAAACGCGTTATTCATTGCTAATGAATATTATTGCGCAATTTGAAGTTTTCAAAGCAATTAGAGAAATGGATTTTAGTTCCTTTAATTTTGTCTTTAAATATCACAAGTGTTACCTGAGATGCCAATCGCAATTAAGCCTTATCACCTTACAATAAGGCGTAGTTTTGTAATAGCAAAGCTGTTTAGAAACGTAAGAAACAAAATATAACGGCGAAGATGCATTGAAAGATAATTTCGATAAATGCATAGAGAAACAGTGAAAATTACAGAGGCGCGGCGATAACAAGGCGAAAGATTAATTTGTTGATTGGATAATAATATGCAATGGTTCCTGTACAGTTATCGATAAAAGTGTTATTAACGTTTCAAAGAAATTAATTTTGAATAGAAAGCATATCAGCGTCATGATGCATTCAGCATAAACCACTATGCTAGTTATTAAGTTAGTATTAGTCTACTTTGCAACAATCCGCGGATAACATGTATGATGGTATATACTTTAAGACATGCGTGGCACCTCCCTCCCTCCCACAACGGAAACATGCACTACAATAATTAAAAGTATATACCAACATACATACCAGCACCAACACGTGTTTCGCCCCGAAACGGAGCATCATCAGGGTAGGTTGACTCTACGATGGTTATTCGCAAAGTGAACATCGTTCACTGAGCGTGGCGTATTTATACCCTACTCGCCCACTGGTTATCTAATGACGTTATTGATAATTAGTGATTCACGCCGGCAGAAACCGGGTCTGACGTAATCTGGTGATTATTACTGTTGGAAATCCTCAGTAATGGCGAGTTGGATACATTAATTTGTTCATTCAGCAGTGTAAAACTTGGGTTATTATTATGTTTTATTATTTCTAACTGCTCTAGTATATTTAATTTAAAACCCTTTTCCGATTTATGTAATATATTGTATGTATGGTTACTAGTTAAACTGTGACCTGATTCTATTAAATGTTTAGCAAAGTTAGATTTATCCGCGTGACCATTCCTATATGCGGCCATATGTTCCCGGTAACGTGTGTCAAAATTTCTACCAGTTTGACCCACGTACACGCCATTACAATCAGGACAAACAATCTTGTAGACACCTGATTGTTCATGTGTACCTCTTTTATCTTTACAGTTTGTTATAGATTGCAAAGAATTGTTTGTTCTGAATGCAACGAAGATGTTGTTACGACGGAGCGTTTTTGCGATTCGCTCTGAAATTGGACCGAGATAGGTTAAACTAGAACGATATTTATTGGGAGTTATATCTTTGGGAGCCGCATACAAGAGATCACGCACCATTAAGCCTCTCCTCTTACGGATGAGACCATCCACCATCTCCCTACCATACCCATTGGCAACAGCAATGTGATAGATGGTATTTAATTCTTTTTGGTAGTTCCGAGGTGATAATGGAACACACATTAATCTGTTAACATAGCAGTGGAATGCTGCCATTTTATGTTGCCATGGATGGCAGGAGGACGCCGGAATGACAGCATCCGTATATGTTGGTTTGCGGAAAATTCCAAAGTCATGTCTATTGTTTTTCCGAGTAATGGTGAGATCTAAAAAGTTCAAGGAATTATTAACTTCGACTTCAAGTTTGAATTTAATTTTGGGATGGATTTTATTTAATTTATTTACGAAAACGTCCAGTTGTCTGTCTGTCCCTGTCCAGCACAAATTTGGAATTTGGAATTTTCCGCAAACCAACATATACGGATGCTGTCATTCCGGCGTCCTCCTGCCATCCATGGCAACATAAAATGGCAGCATTCCACTGCTATGTTAACAGATTAATGTGTGTTCCATTATCACCTCGGAACTACCAAAAAGAATTAAATACCATCTATCACATTGCTGTTGCCAATGGGTATGGTAGGGAGATGGTGGATGGTCTCATCCGTAAGAGGAGAGGCTTAATGGTGCGTGATCTCTTGTATGCGGCTCCCAAAGATATAACTCCCAATAAATATCGTTCTAGTTTAACCTATCTCGGTCCAATTTCAGAGCGAATCGCAAAAACGCTCCGTCGTAACAACATCTTCGTTGCATTCAGAACAAACAATTCTTTGCAATCTATAACAAACTGTAAAGATAAAAGAGGTAGACATGAACAATCAGGTGTCTACAAGATTGTTTGTCCTGATTGTAATGGCGTGTACGTGGGTCAAACTGGTAGAAATTTTGACACACGTTACCGGGAACATATGGCCGCATATAGGAATGGTCACGCGGATAAATCTAACTTTGCTAAACATTTAATAGAATCAGGTCACAGTTTAACTAGTAACCATACATACAATATATTACATAAATCGGAAAAGGGTTTTAAATTAAATATACTAGAGCAGTTAGAAATAATAAAACATAATAATAACCCAAGTTTTACACTGCTGAATGAACAAATTAATGTATCCAACTCGCCATTACTGAGGATTTCCAACAGTAATAATCACCAGATTACGTCAGACCCGGTTTCTGCCGGCGTGAATCACTAATTATCAATAACGTCATTAGATAACCAGTGGGCGAGTAGGGTATAAATACGCCACGCTCAGTGAACGATGTTCACTTTGCGAATAACCATCGTAGAGTCAACTTACCCTGATGATGCTCCGTTTCGGGGCGAAACACGTGTTGGTGCTGGTATGTATGTTGGTATATACTTTTAATTATTGTAGTGCATGTTTCCGTTGTGGGAGGGAGGGAGGTGCCACGCATGTCTTAAAGTATATACCATCATACATGTTATCCGCGGATTGTTGCAAAGTAGACTAATACTAACTTAATAACAATGGATTTCCGCAAAGTAACGCCTGATACTATTAACTACACTATGCTAGTGCGAGAAAGTACAGCATCATCTTAAACAAATGGTGTTTACAGTTAGTTGTTGTAAATGTAGGTTGCCTAAATACATTATATATAAGGTAATACATTTAAGGTGTACAAATAAATAATACAAACAATAAGACTCAATAATCAAACTAAATATGTCATCATAACAACATGAATATAGTACTTACATGTCTACATGTCGAAAGAGTTGTTTTATTATTTTACATATACTTGCATCGATACTGTTTTTCTTTAAAATACTGTGTTGACAAATATGGATGACCCTCAGATATAGTAGAAGGTCAATAAACTGTTTCTGTCTGCTACAAGGCTAAGTTAACATCAATTACATCTGATATTAGAATTGTAAATGTCATTCATAATACACATTAGAACCGGAATTGCTTCCACCGTACATCCGCGGTCCGCGGTTTTGTCCGACGGCTCTATTTACCGCCCATTAGTCGCTCATTAAACCTGTCCCGAAACAAATGAACAATTCAAATGACGAGTCAGATTGGTTTGTAATTTGCTATCCAATATTTTAAAATATGTACGTAGTTTGAACTAACACATTCGTATTTGCAGTAATTGCGGATGAGTGTGCTCATTGCTTTCTGTTCTGACTCACCTTATTTGTTTATATTTATAAAAATAATACGTAAACATTGAAAATCAAAAGGTTTATAAGTTTTTTTGCTACATACATTGGTGTTACGAGTGACCGAGCTTTGCTCGGTATTTTTTTTTAAAAACCACGCCATCTACTGAAGTAGCTTTAGTGTTGCTACTCGCTAATAGATGTCAGGAAGAGTCTATTGTAACAGTTTTTCATTGCCTGAAAACACGGATAAGACGACATTTTCCAAAAATGAATCCTAGCTAGATCGATTTATTGCCTCCTAAACCCCTTGCATACTAAATTTCATGAAAACCGTTGGAGCCGTTTCCGAGACTCAGAATATACATAATAATATATATACAAGAATCGCTCGTTTAAAGGTATTAGATTATGTCATTGCAACTGTACTTTAATCACGTAACCATTATTATTAAATCATAGTTGTAATTAAACTGGTTGTAATTAAACATACGTTAATCACCAGTCAAATAGGAACTTTTTTGTTACTTTTGAAAGTTTTTTACGCACACTTTTGATTATAAATTGTTTATTTTGTTTATAACCCAGCCCATAACATTGAAGCCCAGTAAAGATGACTGTAGACGAGAAGTGGGCAATTAAGAAACAAACAGAAGTTTATAAGACACAAAGGATCTTTATCCGATTAGAGGAACCCTAAAATTCTGTCATCTGTAATGAAAATAAATGTTTTCCGTAGTGAGTTGTATTTTCCGTGATTGACATCACTTCTCCTGGCGGATGTTCGTGACTAATTATTTTGAAGCCCCGTTATAAATATTATATCTCCAATCTGTAGACATTTACAAAAAAAATACTATTCGTATATCAACATAGAAATATTGTTTTGAAACGCACCATTAGACTAATTGATAAGTTATTTGTTTCATTAACTGCGGTTACAAAACCATAACAAGGCAGATAATTATATAATAACAATTAGAAAGAAAAAAAGGAATCTTTGATAATTATTTCTGGATCTTTGGATCATTTTATTCGGACCATACATACAATCTAAGTTAAAGTGAATTGGGTACTGAAGAACGGAGCCAACCTATCATATCGACATATAGGAGTATCGATTAAACAAAAAAATATGTAGATATCTCGAAAGAAATTTATGACACTGACTGTACTTCAACCTATAATATTGACTTTTCAAATTGATTTCATTTTATAACTGTATTCGCAGTATTACCAATTAAACGTATTAAAAATGAAAAAGTTGTGCGAGAGATTTATTAAAAAATATTCAAAAACAGTTGGCGATACAAACGAAGTTGACGAGATGGCATCGGTAGCGTTGATCCTTCAAAGAGCGTTCGGACAGCAGGTTTTAGATCCCTGTTGGACGTGGAAAAAATTTTCCCTGCACCAAATACTGAATTTACTGCTCTTCATCTATGTATTTTTCGGCACTTTACAATGTTTGAAAACGAGCGATGATCGGGAGGTTATCGCGGAAGCCTGCTACACTTTAATCATGATTGGCATTTTCCCCTTAAAAATGTTGTTGTTTATTCAAAACAGATTCATATTCCGTGAGCTTTACATCACAGCTAAGACCACTCTCGTGGAGATTATCAAAGCTGATCCTTCGGCTGATGTGAGCAAGGTATTGACAGCTGCAAACAGAATTGTATATATCTTGTTCTCCCTGGTTCTAGTGCCATGTTCGATTTACGAATTGACAACTCTATGGAATTATTTAAACGGAAACAGAGTTTTGTTATCGCGTTCGACGAAAACCTTAATGCCGATGACAACGCCGTACTACGAAATAGCATGGCTCCTGCACAGCGTGTTTCTCTTTGAGATATCTTCAACGATTATCCTGGACATGTGGTTCGTTCTCTTGATTTATTTCCTGTGTGCAGCCAGTGATAGCATAAAGAGGATTTTAAACGTGGAAAAGCGGAAGCAGAACGAAAGGAAATTAGCATACGCATCCCGATTAAACCAAGTGTTAAAAAAATTTCACGTTATTCATACGAAGCAAGTCGAGTATGTTATTTTAAATTACATAAATTCTTGAATTGCGAACGTTGTGACGCTTTTTACACTCTAATATTGCTGCAAAAATGTATCTTTCTCTTGTGAACATTATATGTGAACATTATCTAGGTATATCTGTTTGTATATAAAAATAACTACATATTTAAGTACTTTTTTTACGTAAAAATATTATATCGTATTCTACAGCGATGCTTATATTGTATAAGAGCAGATTACATAAGGTAATATAATATTTCTGATTATAATTTTCAGATACTTGAATTCGCTTAGTTTAATGTACCGTTGGCTCGCTTTCGTTCCTCTTTGCAATGCTGCCATGTGCACTTGTCTTATATTGTTGTTGTTATCAAAGGTAAGACGTTAAGGGGTTGTATTTTATGTTGAAATAATCCTGTTTGCTTATAATCAAATAATTCTTCCAAAAAAATAACCGACTTCAAAATAAGTCAAAAACTTCTCATCAGATCTTGTTTAAATTTAAATGGAACCACATAACAAACACCAACTTTTGAATATAAAAAGAATCATCAAAATCGGTACATCCATTAAAAACTTATGTGGTAACAAACATAATAAAATGAATTGAGAAATTCTTCCTTTTTTAAGTCGGTTAATAAAATGAGCTGAATCTGTAAACGTTTTTGTTATAAAGAGTAGGTAATAATAGCATAGATTTTTAATTTCTCAGGACGTTAACTGGCGTTTTGCACCGCATATGCTACCAATGTTTGCTGAAATATTTGCTTACAATTGGTTCGGAGAACAAGTGAAAGCAAAGGTTAGTTATATAAATAAATTTAATGTACTAATGAATTACCTCTAGATGGCGTAGTGATAAAATAAAATACTATAGCTTCAACCCAGTAATTTCGCACTGCTGACCACAGATCTCTCTAAATGAGGTCTAAAGCATATTACACCACACAGCTCCAGAAATAAACCACTAAATAAACTATTATGCCTTGCTTTCATTTATTAATTGGATATAACTTTTTTAATTTATAAATCGATTGAAATAAAACTAACACTAAATGTTACCCTAAGTTTAATCAGTTTAAAACGCACACATAAAAAGATTAACAGAATGTGTGATGATGATTATAATTATTTTTACTTAAAAACATAGGCTGTAATTACGAATATTAACCAAAGCCGTCAACTTATCCTACCTCCCATATATCTCCCACATCAGCATAAGAAATGAAAATAAATTAAAATTTATATTAAGAATATCCATTACTTGCAGGCTAGCGATTTGAACACAGCGTTACTCAATTTCGACTGGATAAATCTGAAGCTAGAAGACAAGAAGAAATACTACATCATAGTAGGTTACATGCAAAAGAACTTTGGCATCAAAACTATAATTGGGAATGACCTGTCTTTAATCACCATGACAGCTGTAAGTAAACAATATTGTGGCTTGTTACAAACGCCGTAGGTCGCGTTTCGCGTTAACCTTTACGCAGAGGAATGCATATTACTCACTTACCTAAAAAAAAGACGGACGTAATCCCAACAACAAATTCAGTGAAGCACCCATAATAATACCAACTCTCTATTCGTACAAGTACACACACCCACACATTGATACTTCACTGCTTCAATCGCTAATCAAAAATTACGCACACATGGTAAGCGTGCGGCCATTGCTATGCTTCACTCTCGATGAGACGAGATTATGTCCATCTTTTTTTCAGGTTCATGATATTTATTACTGTAATTACTTAAAAATCTAGTTTATGAAGCACCTACTAACAGCCTACATCTTTCTTGTTGGCCAAAGAAGCGACCAATCTAGTAAAAGAGACGTCTACGATTGTACGGGCGAATAGTAGTGTTTGTTACAAGCGAACTTGCTTAAGTTAGAAGTTTATGGGCTTGTTTCACAATCTTCAAGTAAGTCCGAAGTAAGCTATTCGTTGGTTAAGTTGACATTTCGTGTATGAAAAATGACACTTTAACGTCACTTTAACCGGCGAATAGCTTATTCAGGACTCTACTTGAAGATGGTGAAACAAGCCCTATATGTTTTAAAAACATATAAGCTAAACAGATGAAATATTAGAACATAATATCGACGGGTGCAAAGTAAAAAGAGTTACACGCAAAACAGCTACTTTTCAGGAGAGCGGATAAAAGGAAATAATGCTTCCATTTTGTTATTTTTGAACCAAGATTGTTGAAATTTTGATCACTACTTTATTATTTAAATTAGGCGTCATTATGTATATTTAATTTTGACTAATTATGTTTACTTTAACAGATATTGCAGTTGTCTGCATATGCATTGTACTCCAAAATGTGGCAGCCGTGTTAAGTGCCACATAGGTACACATTTTTAGGCAATAACGTGGTAGTAGCATCATAGAAAGAAACCAATCGTCCCGTCCCGACCCGTCCCATGTGTTTTTTGCGCTTTATTCTCAACGTTCTAAATGTGGAACTTGTCTTCGTCCGAACCTAGTTCCGATTCCGAACGATTGACTTTCCTAAAACTGTCATTTGACATGGAAGGTATTTGTAGTTGGCACGTTCGTGTGAGCAATCACTATCAATTTACTCTGTCATCGTGCAATAATAAAATTCTCTTCGGCATAGTGTTACGTCACAGCCATGGGCCGATCCTTCCACGTGACTGGATCATTACAAGCTGACCGATTTGATTTCCAATGTTCCCGCCGATGCCGTCAATTCAATTCCTTTGTTCTTCGCATCTATCCTACTTTTGACTTCGTTTTCCGAACCAATGACTGAGAGAGCATTTAAATCTTTTGTTTATGTTTCAGGTACTTAAAGTTACTTACCAAGCCTTTACTGTGTTGAAGACTATGGAGAAATAAATTGTTAACAGTTTTAGTCATGGAGGAAGATTAACGAATAAAGCACGTTAATAATTGATGAATAAGAAGGAAAAAAATTGCAAAAAATAAACGAATTCAAGGAAATAGCGTCTGATGAGGGCAAACATAACATGAAAATCTATATTTGTATACCCTTTATACCATTTCATTAACAGATTCAGATCAATGATGGGACCAATCTGGAATTAAGTATATTTTTTCAAATAAAAAAACGGTTGTAATGATGAAGTTCTGAAATAAGAGATATAAAACAACAATGAACTGAAAATCTCCTCCTTTTCTGAAGTCGGTTAAAACGCTTCTGTCTGCGGCACTTCAACAAGGCTTACAATCAGTTATGTTAATCACAGTGCTTTATGTTTTCTTGCAAAGGAGCTTTCGTTTTTTTTATTCTGCAGTAGCTAAGTCGTGTATCCCACAGAAGTGCATAATTGTTAATAATACAACAACAACAATAAATAAATAAATGAACATTCACACCCCTGTAATTTTCTCTTTTTTAAAGATGTCAACAAAGTCATAGTGTCTCTCTAACTAAGCTAGCAATTTCAAGGTGAAATTTCTTACAACTGGACTTTTTGCCGTATTGGGGCAGCTTAGAATACTAACCCCAATCCCACGCCGGATGGGTGTCAAGGCGACTAAATCCGGCCCGCTGGTGGTAGGGCCCCTCGAGGGATTATACTGGTAATAATGATTTTAATTGTTAATTAATACCATTATTACTATTATTATTTCTCCGTGGGGTTCGCCTGGATAGCTACCACCCTTGAGCATGAGCCGCCAAACGACTCGTCGAGTTCCGGCTGGGGGCTTGAGAGCCAGTTTTTTCTTTCTTTTTCTTCTATCTTTCTTGACCGGCAACGCATCTGTGATGCCTTTGGTGTTGCTGATTTCCATGGGTGACGATAGTCACTTATCATCAGGTGGATCGTCAGCTTGTTCGCGGCTATTTCCGTAAAAAAACTTGAGACGGTTCATACATATATCACGAGTAGGTATACATTTGTAATTCCTGGGTGAATATTTGAAAATAAGCATATTCGCTTGTTTCAAAGAACGTATCAAAAATTGTTACCAAAATTGTTCTTTATAGATTTTTTATATAGTTTATTATATTACATTGTTATATATGTGAAAGGGACAATGATAAAACTAATAATGTAAAAGTTATAGACAAAAGAAGATTTTTTGAAAACGGTAATGATATTTAAGACGAATGGTAATTATTAGAAATAAATGGTAATTAGAAAATTTAAAATGGCAATTAGAAATTAAGTAACTTCCAAAATCATTCAATCATTTTTTCATAATAAAATAATCATTTTTATAATACTTGAAATAACAATTTTAATGATTCAGTCTTCTTTTTAGAGATATCGATATAATTATAGTTAAAAGTAAATAATTATAGTAAAATAGTGGATAGTAACATAGCAGTTACAAATAAAATCAATAATGTAATCATAATTAATACTATTAGTAGTACTACATTTGGGCATTGAACGTAGTTGATATACCTACAATTATTTTTGGAAAAAAATCCCATTTTGAAAAAACTTCGTTTCGGCGGCCAGTGATGAAACATGTGTCAATTAACGGAGTAAGTGATTATAATGAAAAATTATTCAGTGATGTAAATAAAAATATAAACCGTTGAAATATAAAGCAAAAAAAAGGTCTTCGGTAAAAAAAATTGATAAGATTACATTATGTGATTACGATCAAAAAGAATTCAGTGATGAAATGTTGACAGTACTATTATAATACACCTTGTCATCGATATTAACTTCAGTTTGCAAATGTAGTTTATTATCAGGAGTTACAGCTGAAAGAAGTGTTACTTTCTCATTATCTGCAAATGGTGTCTTGATTATAACGTTAGATGTAATTTTTTCATTTTGTTTATCGTCTGCGTAAAGTACTGCTTAGCTCTATTGAGCACTCCCAATTTCTTTGCAGTTTGGCCTTACTAACCAAGTGGTCCCGAAATTGCACTTCATTCGAAATGTCGACACCACGGATCTCAATGCTTTTGGAGATGTTAAGAGGAGTGTTCTGAAACTGAGGTGCCATGACGACATGGGTTTTCTTAGCGGTTAACGCGCAAACTTGTGTCTTCTCAGGGTTAAACTGGACTAAATTTACCCTGCCCCATTCCGAGACCCGCTCCAGAGATGTCTCGACTTCAGATACAAGTTTCATCCTCTTCTCCTCAATCTGCATCCGAGAAAGATTTGTTCGGCCTGTATAACGAGCATCACCCGTTATATCATTAGCATAGCAATGGATATTCCTGATGTCAAGCATATAATTGATATGCATGATGAACAGTGTAGGTGAGAGCACAGAGCCTTGAGGGACGCCAGCATTTATGGGCTTCGTGTCCGAGCATACTTCGTCAACAACGACCTTGATGCTCCGCTCCGATAAAAAATTGGCAATCCATTTGCACAAATTCTCGGGTACTCCGTAGGAAGGCAGCGAGAGTAATGCCTTATGCCACACCCTATCGAAGGCCTTTGCAACATCCAAACTTACAGTCAATGCTTCTCTCCTGCTCTCAATTGATCTATTTTAGTGGTCTCAAACCATCTTCACATTATTGCCTTTCAAATGTAACCATTATGGGGCACATCGGTAGGATGGTTTTAAAGTCTATAAAGGACATCCGTACAAAATTGTTTAAATTATAAAGAAGATATACCTTTACAACATGTCATAGTGTTGTCATAAACTAAAGGTCATATTGATTATCTATTAAGGACTCCCTTTAGAAATTTCTCATTATCTAATTACCATCCAAACAAGTTCATTACCGTTTTATTAAAAAAGAATGGTAAAGTCCGGTAATTAGATAAACGGTGATTAGAAAATCACACATTTTCTTGAATTTCTCTGTATTTAGTGACTGTTATTATTTTTATTATTTATCTATGTTAAATAGTTGTCTATGCAAGAACCTAAGACTTACATTATGGCAGAAAAACATATCTACTTACCTTCAAAAAATTTAACGGCACTGAGAAATATTTTGAAACAAAGCACTCGTGCAGTGCAATAATTTTATATTACGTCGTGCTGAAGCATGTTTTGACACTTCCGTTTGTTCGAAGAGTGAGCCACGATTGGTGGTCGAATGTTTATACCTAAAGGAGCGCTGTACAGTACAAAATAAGCAACAAAATTGAAGTGACCATCCTAATGAATGGTAATTATACAACAATGCTGGGACAAAATTCAAAATGATTTTATGTAACGAAAATATGTTCTTTGCATCATGATTTTAATGTAAGGCATGCATATACTAGTCTATTATCGAAATCGTTGAAGAAAACTTCGTTCTTCAGTTGTATATTTTTTTATACAGCATCATTTGTTGAAATCGGGGAAAAGGGACACTACTGGTAATTAGATTTTGGATTGTTTCATCACAATTTGCGCTATTTGGACTAATTATTTTTGTATAACATCTACTGCGCCAAGTAAAAGACGGTTCGGTGTTTGTAAAAAGCACCTTGTCATAATCTATAACAATAAAGAAGTATGATATTTTCTAATTGCCGCTCAATTTCTTTATTTTCAAAGAATCGCCCTCCTCGCTTATCTCCCGCATCGCAAAAATGTCGTTGTAAGTTACTCAAAAATAATTTCGTAATCGTCTTAACAAGAACGATAAATCCTCACAACACTCGAAAACATGTGAAATTCATTACAGAAAACCATTCTTAAGAGATTTGTGAATGTAACGCCGCGGGGGGATCTTTGAAGGGTAGTTCGATACTCTCGTCAGGATTGTAAGACAGGGTGACCTTTAAAAAGGCATTAGTTTCAAAGCATTTGAAGCTAAGATCGAAATTAGAATCGCATCTCTTGTTCATAAGCAGTACGAGTAAAGGATGTACTTATTATCACAGAATACATAATAGGGCAGGTACAGAAGAGTCACTCCGCAAAATCATTTAAATAATTAGCGACCTTTGCTCCGATACAATAAAGTGTAATTCAGGTCGCTCAGTTGTATTATACAGGATGACCAGTCTGGAATGGCTCAACGTTATACAGAAGCTCACATGCTCCCATGGAACATGGAAATCACAAAAAATATGGTCAAAAGTCCAGTGTTTCAAAGACATTAACTTTCATGTTATGTATAGATTTTTTTTAATTAATAAAATCAAAACCAGTGAACCTTTTTCAAGTGAAATTAGAACAAAACGTATCACACGACTCGTATTTTTACGAGAAAGTATTTAATATAGTAAGAGTACTTATAACCGCCATGATATGTATTTTGTACGCCAATATTTTCACCCAGTTGCATAGATTAAAGGGTCAAACGAACAAATACGCGTAATATATTTAAAGCCGTTTAAAACTGAATTCGCGAGCGAGAGTGTCGCTTGCTCTTAAGGTATATTTATTTGGTGAAAACTCGGATGTCGGTGAAAGGCGAAGTAATCGCGGATTAAATGTAAGCTCTATTGATTCAGTTCTAAATCTTCCTGGGAAACTAGAGTTACTTGAGAATCTTAACGGATTCTCCTCGGAACGGCTCATTACACCGTTTATACTTGTTTGTTTACTTCAACAGGGCCAGTCAATTTTATTTTAAGCTTTATATTAGCTTGTCTTTGTCTGAGTAGAGCTATGAAATGTATATTGTAGTATGGATGTAGTTGTAGGTGCATGGGGTGGATGGTTTAGCCGACAATCGATTCGAAATGGCTTAACTCATTATGATAATGGTATTACTTAGCACAGGCCTCTCTTCATGAATGAGGAAGCCTAAACTATTACTCCACGCTGCGCCATTGCATATTGGTGGAGCAGAGTCGAAATAACGACAAAACAACTATTTCTCATTGGGTATCATCATCATATCTCATCTATTGGGTAAATGTTATGTAACAAGAATTCAGTAGGTACCGATATTTGAGGAATACTACACTTTTATTAATGGGTTTTACTGTCGGACGAGCCAAGAGTCGAGCCGAAATTCTTCGGTTGACGACAGGATCGTCAAACAAATGTAAATGACTGTAATAAAGACACGGAATTACTTAACTTGGATCAGTGCGATTGACATGTACAGTTGTGAGAGGTTCAATTACTTTAGTCAATTACTTACTCGATTACTTAGACTCGATAAAGTCATTAGGGTTTAATGTTTATCCTATTATATAAATTGGAATGCTATGTAAATGAGATACAGAATCGCTACAGAAAAACGCTTTTTATTCAACAAACAGTGCAGTTTAATCACAAAGCAAATACGTAACACGATATTCACAGCGAAACTGGGTTTTGTCTTCGTATGACTTTGTTTTTTTAGTCGAGTGTGTCAGCGATGAAAAATAGGAGGTGCATGAACTGTGGAAAAATGAAGTCGTCTATGTCAAATTATCACAAGAACTCGGCATGTAGTTGCAGTCTTGAAAAGATGAGTGTTAAGAGGTGGGTCAGATGGCCGATATAAAATCACTTTCCGTATGATTATATTTGGGCAGAGTAACACCTTACACCTGTTACTGTCACCGAATGATCTCGGCTCTACGTTACATGCGCTTATATAGAAAAATCAGAGTCAATACAGTGTCTCATTAAGACTTATTTGGTAGTGTTGCCAGTAGTTTGTAACATGAGATAGTAAGGTAAAGGTAATACCTTGAATGCAAAAAATAAATTGAGATATCTTAACGCTTCCCGCCTACGTCAGACTTTTTGTAGGACAGATAATCGGGCCGATTTTTCCTCCCATATTATTTCTGAACGACTTTTTGTAGGACGTGTGCGTTGCACTATTGCTATCAAGTACGTTCTATTTTTCTCCTACAAAACATCGGTCACCAATTGTCGGACATGGGCGGGAAGCGTTAATTGTAGCAGTTTAAAGGACAATGTCCACTTTGTATGGACATTTGGCTATCAGTGAACACCACATTTCAACATAAATATTATATAGGCTTAATACCTTTACTCAGTTTAAAAACGAAAATAATAATTGTTTTGTAACCAGATGTTTATTATACTGGTTATTTTAATAAATATTTTGTAGGTATTTTAAAGAAAACGCCCAATTTCCTTGACATTTTTTTTATTAATCTGACTCGTATGTTATTAATATATTGTCCAAGAACGGGGCTGGTGCATTTATATCATCTCTGTACCTTGCCCAGCTCAGAAACCAAAAAAAGAATAATTACATGAGCAACCATACAAACCAAGGGTCAACCATAGTTATACATACAATAGTGCTAAGGTCAACGTGGGAAGCAGAGTCTAAATCCATTTTCCTAAGCCAAAGGTAATAATAATATTAATGATAATATTATTACTAATAATAATATTAATGGTGAAAAACACAGACGAAACACGATGCGAAAAACAAAGCGAATGTGACTTGAAAGTTGAACGTAGATTACTATGCACTATGATCCAACGAATAACGACTGACAGTTGAGATTACTATGTCCAACGATTGACAGTTGAGGATGCAAACAATGCATCGATTCGAGCGTGTTGCAAAACATCGATATATTGTTCACTATCGTGAATTATTATAAAAGCAACGTACATAAAATAATATGTTATTCTAGTAAAAATAATACCTTATTTATAGTTAATTGCTTTTTATACGTGTATCTTACCAAACTTAACTTTTTGTCGTGAGAATTAAAACTTCGAAATAACATCGATATATCGTTTTATTATCGTTATAGGAATAATGTTGCAATTCTACTGACGTGAGTACTCTGTGTATGTGACAACAGGAAGTGTTTATCAGTAGAATGTTATATTAAATATATTATTTAAAAAAAGTAAATTGATACAAAAATAATTCGCGTGTATAAGTTAAAAAACAAAATATATTTTTTCGTGTAATTATTTATTTTTGAGCATCCTGTCCACGAATAGCCGAAAATGGACATTGCCCTTTAAAAACAATGATTTATAAAGAAGGTACGATATAAGATATAACTAAGACTTACGTCTAAGTACTAAGACTCCAATTACTTCAATCATGTTGGCCATTAGGTATACCGATTGAAATATAAAATTTACGCAAACAAAGCTGCGAGGCCAACTGATTTTTATAATAATAATAAACGCTTTCACATTCATACCCCCGCAGTAGGTTTTTACCTGTGTTGCGGGTGGCATGGACGACACATATAACACAACACATTAATACTTCTACTAAGTTAGTGCGCTTTACCATCCACGACTTAATTTCCGCTTACCATCAGGTGGTTTTGTGGTAAAGAACTAACTGCTGCAAAAAAAAACTTCTTGTTGATAATGGAACACACTTTTCATTCGAATTTAAAAAAAATTAATTTAATTTATCTTGCAGAAATTATTTCCCCTATAATAAGTATTTCTAAAGTCACTGTGTCATTCCACATCTAAATCTTGCATCTAAATCTCATCTCATTGCATCTAAATCTCTTATTATCTCACCTTGAGTAAAACAACGTTGCGTAAGACATGTTTTAACCAGTAAAAATATTCGACAAACGTCAGACTTTCGGACTTGATTTTGTATGCGACTGTGTATCTAGTACAATGATATATTATTATCTTTGTATGGTGCATATTTTTACAGGCTTACTGGAGACCGCGTACACTCCCTTAATCATCGCGAGAGGGAGCCAGGGTGTACTCACAGGGGGTACTCACAGTGCAACACTCGAATTACCGCACTTACCTCTCGAGAGTTATTTTATTTTCTCTACAACCGGTTGCTTACGTAATTTTTATGTTAACATTTTTCTGGCTCTGTCGTAATTTATTCAGTGTGCAACTGGGAAAGGAAATGGTGGTTTGTTAAAAGCAAACTATGCATACTATTCGTAACCATTTTAGCTTTATGTATCTGTGGTAATAAATCGCTTTAGCTAAATACCCATAAAAAAGATTGCAGTATAATGTCATAGAACAGAAATCTCGAACAAAATGTGTATCCCACCGGGAGGTTCTATTTTCAAAATTGAGCCCCCGTTCTCCTTTCAAAATCGAACGAATACATTGAAAATTGAAGCCGATCGGCGCCAATTCATTGGGACATACATTGTGTTGGCGGTGTCGGTTCTATATGCTAGTAATAATAATTCAATGATAAAAAATGACTTTATTTCAGTAGAATATTGTTTATTCAGTTAAGTTTTCTTAATAAATCTGATATAAACACAACAAGTTTTGTCAGTCTGTGCAAATACTGTTAGTAGGATTTTTTTACTATAGAAATCATTATCATGAAAGCAAAACCAAATATAATAACAGGTTGTGTGAAATATAATTAAGTGACATACGCTCAAATTGTCGCTTCTTTTTAATTTTGTTTTTTATGTATGTAGTATTATACATATCAATAATCTAAATTTTACCAAGAAAAAATAACCGACTTCAAAATAACTCAAAAACTACTCGTCAGGTCTAGCTCAAATTTAAGTGGGACCACAGACAAGCACCAGTTTTCGATTAAAAAAGAATCATCAAAATCGGTTCACCCAGTCCAAAGTTCTGAGCTAACAAACATAAAAAATACAGTCCAATTGAAAACCTCCTCCTTTTTTTGAAGTTGGTTACAAAAGTATAAATAATATCTGTAAAACCAGATCGATCACCTATGCAACTCCACGAACAAAGTGAAAAATAACCCGACATTTTAACATATTGTAGGTACGTATTTTACGAGAATTTCACTTCAAACAAAAGTGCACATTCCGACACTCTGCAGTGTTTAAATAAAAAAACGAACTGCCATTTAATAGGTCAGGACGTTTGGCGAATCATTTAGTGTCGCTACAAGAACAGCACTGACATTACGTTCAAAAGGCTTTAATTTGAAACGTTTTCTCTATTTCAAATACGGCTACATAAAATAAGCGGTGAAGGGGTGCACTTAAAGGGGCTTTATTCAGCTTCATTATAATTATATACTGCTCAGCTCAATAAATGACTTGAGAGCCAGTTCTTTCTTTCTTTCTCTTCTCTCTTTCTTGGCTGGTAACGCATCAGTTATGCCTTTGGTGTTGCTGATGTCCATGGGCGACAATAGCTAATTACCATCAGGTGGATCGTCAGCCCGTTGGCCGGCTATTTCCATAAAAAAATATTACTATTGATAATAATAAATAAATAACGCTTCACACTCATAGCCCCACACTAGGATTCCCTGTGTCGTGGGCGCCATGACAACACACTAGACAAGGACATTCACACCCAGACCGAGAACAGAAATTCAAACTTCAGATTTCCGCCTCGCTGGGAATCGAACCCAGGACCCGTGGTGCGGCGATCCGGCATGGTAACCATTACGCCACACGGGTCGTCTACATACATTTATACTATTACCTTACTCTCTTTCTCTATGTAACGTATTATATGTACTGATTGTAAGAAAATATGTTTTTTGCTGTAAAAAAATTAAACTTCACATCACTAGATAATTTAGGTATACTATCAAAATATAAAACACCATGCAATAACAATTAATTTTGTACCACTAAATACAATGTACAACGATACCTACTGTATATACTCGTACACAAATGAAATGGTTGTAGACAAATAGCTGAATGCGATCTCTTCCAGACAAAAATAAAGATATCACTGATGCACTTATGCATGTATTTTTTTATTCTACGACATTTCGGACAGGTGCTATGTCATGGAGGAGCAGAAATGGCGAAAGAAATTAAAGTCAGATAAAAATATACAGATAGAGTGAGGGTGGACATGGATGTCCATTTATTAGGGTTCCGTAGCCGAATGGCAAAAAAACGGAACCCTTATGGATTCGTCATGTCTGTCTGTCTGTCTGTCTGTCTGTCTGTCTGTCTGTCTGTCTGTCTGTCTGTCCATCCGTATGTCACAGCCACTTTTTTCCGAAACTATAAGAGCTATACTGTTGAAACTTGGTAAGTAGATGTATTCTGTGAACCGCATTAAGATTTTCACACAAAAATAGAAAAAAATCAATAAATTTTGAGGGTTCTCCATACTTAGAACTGAAACTCAAAAATGTTTTTTTCATCAAACCCATACGTGTGGATTTGATTCTATGGATAGGTCTTCAAAAATGATATTGAGGTTTCTAATATCATTTTTTTCTAAACTGAATAGTTTGCGCGAGAGACACTTCCAAAACTGGTAAAATGTGTGTCCCCCCCCCCCCTGTAACTTCTAAAATGAGAGAATGATAAAACAAAAAAATATATATGATGTACATTACCATGCAAACTTCCAACGAAAATTGGTTTGAATGAGATCTATAGTTATATATCTATGTCTATATCTATATATTATATAGTTATATAGATATATAGTTTTTTTCTATAGATCTATAGATATATAGTTTTTTTTTAATACGTCATAAATCGTAAACCGCAAAAAACATTGATCAAAGTTACAACGAACTACAAGAACTTTTATATCATGTTACTTGCTGCTACGGAACCCTTCATGGGCGAATCCGACTCGCACTTGGCCGCTTTTTTATATTCTATAACCAATAGACCGTGGGAAATGAGTAATTGAGTAATTTTAACACGGAAATTATGAAAACTTAAAACCAGAGATAAAAATATTCTTCTTGTTTTTTTGCCATTTCCATTCTTTTCTTTTCTTCTCGTTTAAACCCAGGATAAAATGTAGACAAACAAGAGACCATATAGTAAATTCTACTACAGCTTGAACTTGTAGACACCACAATCATGTTATCTATACTAATATATAAAGAGGAAAGATTTGATTTTTTGTTTGCATTGAATAGGCTCCGAAACTACTGAACCGATTTGAAAAATTCGTTCACTGTTGGGAAGCTACACTATCCCCGAGTAACATAGGCTATAATATATTTAAAAAAAAATTAGGGATCCTTTATAAAACTCGAATAATGTAATCCAAGGTGTAAAAAAATAAGAAAACCGAAGCAAAGCGAGGGCGGTTACTCGTCTATAAATATAAAAGAAAGTCGTGTTAGTTACACTATTTATAACTCAAGAACGGCTGAACCGATTTGGCTGAAAATTGGTGGGGAGGTAGCTTAGAATCAGGAGACGAACATAGGATACTTTTTATCCCGGAAAATAGACCTGTTCTTGTGGGATAAGGTAAATTTTTGTTATATGTAGTTGATAGATTAGTTATTTATACAGATATAAAATAAAGCTCGGGGATGGATATAGGATACTTTTTATCCCGGAAAATAGACCTGTTCCTGGGGGATAAGGTAAAATTTTGTTATGTGTAGTTGATAGATAGCTGTTAGTTATTATTATTAGCGTCTTTTATGACTCCTTTTTTTACTTGGGAGCGGGAGGGGGAGCGGGAGTGGGAGCGGGAGCGGGAGCGGGAGCGGGAGCGGGAGAAGGAGAGGGAGAGGGAGAGGGAGGAGCACACAGAAACTGTAACGGCTAAGAACGACTGTACCGATTTTAATGATTTCTGATTTGTTACATTCTTAGGCGATACGAAGTTCGCCGGGTCAGCTAGTTAAGTATAGATAAGATAAGATAAGATACAAGTATATAATTACATCTTAATGTAACTGCAGTGTAAGCTCGGCTATATAGCAGGTGGATGAAAAGATTTTAACTTGAAAAGGCCTTCGCAATTTGCAACTAGTTACCACTCTTTGTGACTTAAGTAATTAAGAGCGAGAGATATAAGTAACGAGCACTTTAATAATATTTTCATTTTTAATTACCTAGCGCGAAGATTTAAAAAATGTTGATGCTTCACAATTTCCAACTGGCATATTTTAAATATTTTAGTTTAAGTTATGTTAAACGTGATGGTAAGTTTTATTTTACAGTTGAAGTCACTTGCGGTTAACTAATGGTTTAGTCACGTATAATTATGTTAATTCCCTATTGATATTTGGGAAAAGGGAAACCGTCTGCTAGGATTCTTGTATGATTGTTGATATGATTGGATGGAAATTGATTTATTGATTTTTTTGATAAAATTTTAAAATTGTTTTTGTTAGATTTAAATCTGCAATAGTCCAAGAAAAATTAACTCACAATTTATTAATCCGTTTTTACCTACATTTGATGATTTTTTCAACTTAAATGCAAATTAATTGTCAATTTTGTTGGCGATAAAATATCGTGAAACCTGCACACCTAAGAGTTTTCACACATATTCTGAATCATGTGTAAAGTCGGCCAATCTGCACTAGGCCAGTATGGTGAACGATGACCTTAATCTCTCATTGTGAGAGGAAACCAATGCAATCGGGTATATATGAATAGTAATGTTGATTCAATGTAAAAACCACACGTTCTAATAAAGTCTAAGCTTAGCGCTCCGCAACAAACCGGGACTAATTATAAATTTACATCAACCCAAATCTGTACAAACCATACATTTAGTATGTACAAACATTGTCTACATTGTTTCGTATTATTAGGTTTAAGACACAGGTTCTCAAACCTTTCACAGTTGAGGAAAAAGCCTTTGAAAGAGCTCGTAAAAATACGAGCTTCCTCGATTCCTTTCGGTTGGCCATGCAAAGGTAGTATTACTAGTATTACTGATCTTACATAGTAAACTCCTTTATAATTTATTACATAAAAAATAATTACATAAAAATAATTTAGCGTGAAATCCAAAGTGATATGTTGTCGATGTATAGATATAATACTTTGTTGAATTACGGACCAGGGAATGTCGCTTGGTCTTTCTTGTTAGAAGTCACTGGGTTTTATGACTCCCAGTTTTCCCTCCGGTCCTCGTATTTGGCAATATAATTGTTTACCACCCTTTTAGTATCAAACGTGATGTTTAAACGCATTTTGATTGCTACTTTGGAGAATAATTAGTCAAAAGAGCTTCAATTTTGAAAGGCAATGCATCGAATTGTTTCAATGTTGTAGGAATAATAATTATTATTATTTATTTGCACTAAATACACCAACAACATTTACAGGTTCGTAGTATAACCTAAAACAGTTAAGTGTATTTAGCCATTCCTGGCATGCAATTGTGAATATAGAGAAAAACAGATTTATTTAATTAATTGGATCAACAGCATAACATCTTCTCCATAATGGCAAGAGTTAAGTTCAGTCTTCCACGTTAGTTGACGCTAGCATACTTTCTCTAATTACACAGACTGGATATAACAGATGTGCTAAATGTCGCCTTATTTTTCTCAGCCTCATACCTGACGCCCATTGAACGAAATTATCGTCTACTTTGAGAAACGCTTGTTTAGAAGTTCGTATCCTAATTGTTCTAGGTCTGACCCTTCAAGGGGACCTATTGCGTATGATTTTACTGTTAATTAGATTTTCCAACTTATCATTTGTAATTCTGTGTTGATGGCCTTGAAGCTTAGTTGTTAATAAGTGTAGTGACCCAACTTCTCGAGCGAAAGGATACAGGTTCGTGTCTGAGTCGAGCAAAAAATTTTACAACTAATAAGTGTTTATCCACTTATCTTAGCTGGAAGAGATGGCACAGAGTTTTCGTTTTACGGATGTCAGTAGATACGGCAATGAGTGCTTATTCGGTGATTATTACGGGAAATCCAACATACGAGAAAATTTTCGTTTAACAAAGATGAATAGTCGCATAACTTTGAAAATTAAAGGCGCAGGATTTGAGGTCAAGAGACCCTGTGTGAGAGAACAACATTTAAACCACTACTTTATCACTGCTTCAATCGAATGCATGAAGTGACAAATTATTATTCTTGTTATAACATTATTATTCTTTTTATTATATTCTCAGATGGAATAAAAGGTATATTATTATTCTTGTTATAACATTATTGTTCTTGTTATTATATTATTATTCTTGTAATATTATAGTAACGCTCTGCCCGCGGCGTTGCACGTGTTTACCTCGTATGGTCTACCTGTGTGTTGGATTTCATGAAAATCCGTTCAATAGTTTTTCGTCAGAGTTACAAATATCCATATTATATATTATGTTAGGTTATGTTAGGTTTATGATTTACGCGCGTATCTTGTATGTATGTATGTATGTATGTAATATTATTTAACATAATCCGCGCGCGACGAGATTGGTATGGAACCTTGTCGAAGTAAATCAAAAACAAAAGTTCTCAAGAGGCGTTAGCAAAAAAAAAGCGAATTTCTGCGATCTATCATAATGATTATATATAAAAAATGTTCATGGTTGTAATCAATTCAATAAAATGTTTAGATACATTATTTTACATTAATGCCTATTTGCTTCATGGAAATCATCATCAGAGTTATCGTCATCTTCAGAGCTTTCACTTTCGTCAGAAGTTTCGCCTTCTGAATAATAGAATAAAAATGTAAACAGACTACCTAAGTACTGCAGATGATGGAGATCGCTATTGGGGACGTTCTACTTTAAATTATTATGCTTCGCCTATAATATTAGCATTTATTTTATAGCATATATTTTATTTAAAATACAACTAGCATAATATGCGAGCTTCGACGCGAGTTTGCCGATTAAAGATATTATAATATTTTACTATAGCTGTCAAATGTCATAGTAAAATCGCTACACCTGACTAAATTCGACTACCTTTTTTTACATTCAATATCATGGTTGCCGACGCTACGACTTGCCGATGACACGTAAGCGTCTCAGTTCCAAAAGGTCGCATCCCATTCTTATCGCGCGCGGATTATACCTCATATCTTCCAAACCACTGGACCAATTTAAATACTTAAATATCGTTAGATTCGTTTTGATAACCCAAGTGTTCTTAGAGAGGTGACGTTAAAAACACAAATATGATGGCTGTGAGATGTCATTGTTTGAAGTATCAAAAAAAAATCAAATAATCCAATATGGGTATCAAATTAAAGAGCTCATCTTAAGGTTTTCAAAAAAGTGTATCATAATAGCAGGCGGGTTTTTTTAATCTTTAAATTTATACTAGTTATTTAATATCGTCATCATTAAGTTACGTTGTTTTCTGTCCAGTTGCAATGCGCATTTATCCACGTCGGGAGTTGACGGCGGTGGCTTCCGAAGAAACATGGTCTCAGTTCATTATAACAAGACTGCGGTTGCCCGTAACATGATTAATGTGTTTATCATAACACTGTTATAAAGAAATGTTAGTTTTTCTTTATGTGGCGACTGCGAGTGTAATAGTAGTAAGCATGTTGCCAGTAAATTCTTGGCTACTTCGATGATATTCCCTAAGCCTTCGATAGAACAGGACAAATTCAATAAATAATGTATTACTTCTAGATAAATCCTTTTGTTTTGCTTTCTATCTAGGTTAGTCCTTATATTTTGCTATCTACTTGCCTTTATTTTCAGTTCAGTTTTAGTTTCACAACAAAATGCCTGTTTGCTGTATTTCCTATCTTATTTGCTATTGAATAAGTTTATTCATATGGGCTGTAAGGGGCTTCATCTACCTTGAGTCCGAGTCAATCCCTGCTCCTGGTGTACCCTGCAGAATAACGAACTAGATTATTTCGGAATAGGATTTCCTTTTTTTGAAGAAAATCGGTTTACAATCAGAAGATAAACATGTATTTAACTGTTCCGGGTCCCTTTAAACTGTCTGTTTAAACTAACCTAAGCTAATTTTATGCACGCTCAGCAAAAAAGTTAGAGAGGTATATAGGGCCAATGATATTATTATAATGTAAAAAAGTGGTAGATATATCACTAGCGCGCCGACGATGGAGAGCATAAGAACAGGCAATTGACCGTTCTCCTTGTAGTCGCTCTGTCAATGATGATACGCACGCTTTTGTTGTTGTCAGAAGTGCTTGACATTTGACATACAGCGTTAAAATGCCTTCGTGCATTATACCAATGTGACTGATGTAGTGAAACAAAAGATAAACTTATGCGTGTTGTAGGCAGCTCTTTAATTAAGGAACAGATTTTTTGGTTAATTTGTAAGGGTATAACGTATCTACATTTTTAAAATTTGTCATGACACAAAAATGTACCCTCATGTTTATTACAGAACGAGTTATTATCAACGATATAAGCTACCTATTTACGTAAGGTATGACTTAACATTGATAATAACATAGATAACACAACTACAGCAATGAGGAGGAAACTCATTAAAAGCAGTTCTATTCTAGTGCATTACAATGTAGATTTACAACTTCAATAACAGTGATACAAGACTCCAGGTGAACTTGATTCAGGCTTTAAATTATACAAGTGGATCTTCCGCATGAATACCGGACACCTGACGTCGGAGTCGATGATTTATTCACCCGCTTTCGGCCCGTTCTCTGGTCTATTGTGACCCGCAGACCTAAACTTGAGAATATTTGCATTGTAAATTGTGTGAAACTAACAGTAGCGAGTGGTCACACTGCCGCGGATGTGGGTTGTAAGCGGTTATGATTCATGCATTGCTCAGAGCTACGTGTACTTTATTCAACGGATTTATTTAGCTTAACCTGTTTGTGTACGAGTAGGTATAATCTTGCAAGCTAAATTAGACCTACTTCCTCATATCCTAAAGAGTTTAAATTTAACGCATTTCTTTAGTTCTGCTGAGAATGCTATAGAGCCTAACCTGGTCTAGACGAGGGTACTCCTTAATGGTATACAGCGCGGTCATATTTTTTGGAAGTTATACTTCTTATGCAAACAAGGTTGCGTTAAACGTTTGCGCTACCATGGAGGGGTTATGAAAGCTCTGGATAGATGGCCCTAGCTTCTTATTATCCTTTTATCCTTTATCTTCCTCTTTTTAACCGACTTCAAAAAAAGGAGGAGGTTCTCAATTCGACTGTATTTTTTTTTTGTTCTTTACCTCAGAACTTTGGACTGGGCGAACCGATTTTGATGATTCTTTTTTAATCGAAATCTGGTGGCTGTAGTGACAATGGCATCCATGATAAAACCATATAAGTCTTAAAGTATTAAGTAAGCGCGACAAATGGATGAAATGAAAGTCAATATCACGCCAACCGATTTCGATGATTCTTTTTTTAATCGAAAGCAAGTGTTTGTCACGTAATCACGTAATCTCACATAAATTTGAACGAGATCTGACAAGTAGTTTTAGGGTGACTTTGAAGTCGGTTATTTTTTATTAGTAAAATTTAAATTATAAAATTTAATGTTATTACTTATACAAATCTCACAGAGTCTCAACAGCGTGATTCAGGTTCGTTAACAACGCCATCTAGTTTGTACTTGTGTAAACATAGGTAGTACAACAAAGTAATATTTTATTATTTTTATTTAGTACAAAAATGGTTTTTGAAAGATAATTAAAACTGAAACACGTTATTAAATTAAATATTTATTTAATTATGTGAAAGAAGTATAACTTTTCACGCGCGTGATAGATAATATGATAATGGTGTATTTAATTTAATTTTACATAATTTCAAAAGTATTTCCTTTGTCGAGAATCGATGAATAATGAGATTTTCGTAATCTATATTAGTAATTAAGGGATGTTTTAGTATTATCGTGGAGGTAGGTAAATAATAGTCATATTTCATATTCATATCAATCGTTTATAATATTTGATAACAAATTATAACTGGTAATAGCACAATATAACCTTATTTTACCAGCATGGCCATATTTAATTGAGACACTTAGATTATTGTGTAAACTGACAGAGTCACAATATAAGTCTATAGCATTACGACAGTAAAATATTGTATTACTAATGAAGTACTTAACTTGTGCTGGAGTAATTCCTTGTTCCATAGCCGTCACTCACTTAATTAATCACCACATAACTTTTACACTATTTTAATAATAATAACTCCATTATAACAGCATAATAACACAATACCGTAACGATAAATTAGATAACCTCTTATTTGGTTCCGTACTGGCACTGAACTGAAACTGGACCACACGATACAGTTACTTTTATACCGCCTAACCTTACAACGAGTCACATCATCGATTAGTCGTTGATTATCTCTTTATGCAATTTACAATAATTGGAACTAGATAATTTATCGTACCTGATAAATATGATTTTACGTTATTTTACAACAGTTTTTAATTATTCCGAAATGACGTCTATTAAAATTTCAATCGATAATAAACAATTCAATATCCTGTTAAGATTATTCATCTAATAAATTCGTTGCAATAAATAAGTAAATGTGTAGGTTATTTTAAACAATTCTTGTGATATTATTATAGAATTATGCTTTGTAATTCACTATATTTCAACAAAGTATAAACAATTCCACTTCCTGTCAGAATAATTGCAACACATTGCTACATTAATTGAATCAGACATCTTATTCTTGTAAAAATCTTTATTTAATAAGTATATTTATCGTATGTATTTACACTATATCTAACACGCGTACAAAAGTACACGCACCCTTTTTTTACTTTGGTACGTTGACACTATAAAACTGTGTATTTAGTTTTTAAACTATCTTGTTTCTATGGGTATCTATGTCATACATTCATTGATTTAGGTATATGTTACTGCTTGAGGACAGGGCTAACGCAAGCCCAAAAATAAGCACAAAAACCACAAAGATTTAATCGTACAAATAAACTCTACCCCTGTAGCACTATCACTAAGTAATAATTACTTAAACAATATGCGTTGCAAATGAATTCCAGCCTATTACGCTATACGCTCGCTGTAAGGGGAGTATTACAGTACATAATATTAATGGTTGATATATTAGAAGCTAGTAGATTAAACTAAGCGACTCGTCACAAAGGACACCTCACAATGGGTGCAGCGCAGACCGACGTCGCTAACAATGGCCGGGAATGTTAATTGCTGTCGTTTGTCGCGAGACACTGATAAATGTTGACGCTTGTCAACCGAGGATTTGGTTTGGAACGCACTAGGGTTAAGAAAAGCTGCGTTTTGATTAGGAGACGTATTTAATTGCCTGCTGTATTGCGGCGGCTTATAATACTAACCCCAATCCCATGCCGGATGGGAAGTAAGACGCGACTAAATCCGGCCCGCTTGTGGCAGGGCCCCTCGGAGGGATTTTATATTGGTAATATTGATTTTAATAGTTCAGTTACATCAGGTGAGTCCTCAGTTTTCTGTAACATTTGCCTGAGAACTTTTATCCCATTGCTTTATTATAGCAATAATAAAAACCCTTTCTTATGCACATTTAAAAATAAAAACAAAATTGCTCAATTTCAGTGGTTGTTTGTAAAACCCATGCCTCTTGGTCTAAATATTCGTACTGTGTTGCTAGTCGAAATATTTTTATAAACTATCAAAACAGAACTTAATACTTATACCATATTTTGTATGAAAAGTTGATCAAAATTTTTAAGCAGACAATAAAAATTTAAATTTACATTTGTAAAACATTTGGACGCGAACGCGACGTCTTAACCGCGCAGTGCGTGCGTAGATTCCAAGACGTTGTCTTGAATTTAATCTCGCGAATAGAACAAGATTCGCCGCAAATATTTCGCGTGCATCCCTATAATTTGAGAGCAGCGGATGCTGACGATATTTTTAATAGGATTATATTATTATAGTAATTTTTACAGTGAGCTCGTGTTATTAAAATGTTTTTCAGCTCATGTCAGAACAAAATTAGATATTTTCGTTAGCACTCATTTTAATATGTATTTTAATATTTACATTATTGGAGTTTTATAGAAAGGATCCCTAATTTTTTTTGGAAATATAATATAGCCTATGTTATCTGGGGATAGTGTAGCTTCCCAACAGTGAAAGAATTATTGAAGTCGACTCAGTGGTTTCGGAGCCTATTCAATGCAAACAAACAATCAAATCTTTCCTCTTTATAATATTAGTATAGATAACATGTGTTTACAAACAAATTAATCAACTAATGAGGAGACTAATCATTAACAAATAAATAAATAAATAAATAAATAAATAAATAAATAAATAAACGCTTTCACACTCATACAAGGGTTTTTACCTGTGTCGCAGGTGGCATGGACGGCACATATAACACGTCACAATAACGCCCATGACCCGAGTACAAATATTTATCTGTCACATTAATATCTGCCCCGGCCGGGAATCGAACCCGGGACCCCTCACTTCGCAGGCCGGATTGCTACCAACTAGGCTACAGGGTCGTCAAATAATCATGACGTAGTGATTCCGCGACTCATGAAACACAGACGCGTTTGGTGCGATATTATTTTGTTACTAGCTACCACCCGCGGCATTGCCCGCGGTAATAAGTTCTCTGTATTCTATTTCAGATTATGGTCGAAGTGTTAAATTTTGTATTTTTGTGATAAAGAGTTTTTTTAATGGAAATAGCCGGTAAACGAGCTGACGATCCACCTGATGGTAAGTGGCTATCGTCGCCCATGGACATTAGCCACACCAAAGGCATCACTGATGCGTTTCCGGCCATGAAAGAGAGAAGAAAAAGAAAGAAAGAACTGGCTCTCACACGCCCAGCCGGAACACGACGAGTCGTTTGGCGGCTGGCTCATGCTCAAACATCTTCGCAAATTTTGACATTTATAATATTAGTAGTAGGATTTCTCCATTCATTACTAATTTATTCACTAGATACTTGGATATTTTATTAATGTAATAAAATAATGTATGATTAAATTAATTTATTAATTAAACACTAATTAAAATATTATGATGTTTGCCACAATATCTATAAATTATTAAAACCGCAAAAAAATTATTTGAGTAAGGCTCCGCAGTGTCAAGCTTAACGTACACGCAATATTTTTAGGGAAGCCCATATCGCTCAGTCAGGAGGCGTCCCGCCGCTTTATCATTGCACATGTAGCTCCCTCCAGCGCAAGTGGAATTACCTCGGTTACCTCTCGGGGTTTAATTCATATCCCCTACTACCGTCGATGCTTGCCAGTCACTCGAAGTTAGAAATTAGATCAATGCTAGAAAAGTGCACTCAGGTGCAGGAGGAATCTTTTCTCAGATCAAAGGTAAAAAAGGCATTTACACATTGAAGTATAAGGACATAGAACAGACGTCTTAAACAAATTGTGTGTCATGCCGGGAGGTTCTATTTTCAAAATTGGGCCCCCGTTCTCTTTTCAAAATTGAACGAATCCATTGAAAATTGAAGCCCATTGGCGCCAATTCATTGGGACAAACATCGTGTTCGCGGTGGCGGTTCTATACTGTGCCTTATTATCTTTATTCCAGTAGAAATAAAGGGTAAATGTGTAGTAACATATTATATCCTCTGAAAATTTGCTTTGTATTTAAGCCAAACTTAAGATTGAAAAGTACTATAAATGACGCATCATATTTTTTTTATTGACATATTATTTTATTGACACACGCATTTGTTAGGGATAGACTTTTCCGAGTTAATTCATATCTAAAGGTAAAATTAACTCACAATTTTTTTTATAATATGCTCAAATGTTATTGTTTATTTTCTTTGAAACATTATAATTCTTAATAAAAAATATGAGGTGCAAGCGAGAACCAAGAGTAGTCGGGACATAGAAATTTAAAATGGCCGTTCACGGTCGAGTGTCGATGATCGGAAAGCTTTTCACGATATCTCTCCGCTCAGTTAAAACCATACCTTTTCACGTTACTTAATAGCTACAAAAATTCAACGGCTTAAAAGGAATTGGATTCGATTCTATTTAGGTGTAGAAAATAATACCTTACATTAAATTTATACTGAATACGATGTTAACGAATTATTCTACTTCATACTAATCCTACTGATATTACAAATGTGAAAGTTCTTGAGGATATTTGTATCTGTTTTACGCAAAAAACTGAATCGATTTTCATTAAATTATTAAATTATACACAGGTAGCTGTGGGCAGACAACGTTTTATTAAAAAATACGATTACAATTTAGAGCCACTAGAAGGATAAATTGCAAAATATTTTTACCCTGAAGCCTAGTTGGTGACGAACCTGCCTGCGAAGGGGTTCCGGGTTCGATTCCCGACCGGGGCAGATATTTACAGAGATATGTGACAGATGAATAATAAATTTTTGTACTCAGGTCATGGGTGTTATTGTGATGTGTTAAATGTGTCGTCCATTTCATCCGCGGCACAGGTATAAATCTACTGCAGGGGTATGAGTGTGTAAGCGTTTATTTTTTATTTATTTATTGCTTCATAAAAAGTGCTCGTATATCACCTCGTAGAACCTTGAAATGTACATTTAAAAAGTGAGCATTTCTTAATATTCAAATCACGAGAACGCTTACATTGAGTAGGGTCAAACTGAAAATGGTTCTTTATGCTGACGTTTGGGAAGAACCAAGGTATTTCCGTTTCTCGATTATCAAAATTCTTTCCGACGTATTTGAGTGTTTTCATCACTGAATCAGGTTTATTTTTCCTCTGTATAGTCATAAAATCGAGTTAGGGGCATAGTAGTTATTTATAATTAAACTAGCTGACTCCGCAAACGTTGTTCTGCCAAAAATTTAGGGGTGACCACCCTTAACATTTAGGGGGATGAAAAATAGATGTTGTCCGATTCTCTACCCTGGCCGATATGCACGCTAAGATTCACGAAAATCGGTCGAGCCGTTTCGGAGGAGTTCAACTTCTAACACCGTGACACGAGAATTTTATATAATTAAATACTAATTCAAAATCGTTTAGGTATTCCTATCCGTATACACTGATTTATATATTATACTTTTATCTATCTACTTTAATTAGTTGAATCTATCAAAGTATCATAAGAGAATACTGCAAGAATATTAATATTAGTGGAGCATAGAATGTTACAAAGAGAAATCAATGCGGACACAATATCGCAGTCTGACTGGCGAATTGATCGATGGACAGATGAGATGAAGCGAATTTTAATGTGACAAATGGATGGAAGTCAGCCATTCGTATTGAAAGACGTCGGATGTATCGCAGGCAAAGTGGTAAAAACATTGATATATTCGATTTACAATCTGTCCACGTCCGTGTCGAAATATGTAGACGTATTGATGGATGGGTGTGAACCTTTTGAGTCCATTCATCAATTCAACTATTTCACTATTGGGTTTGGGTTGACTAAGACCATCTAGTTGGCTATGCTGGCCAAATGACAATTGGCTCATGCTCATAAACATAATTTGAGAAATTTCAGGTGCATGCAATTTTTGAACTCGAGTTACGTAATGCTTACTTTCAAACTACAAGATTCTCAATGGTTTCTGTCAACAAAATAGTGTTGAGTATTCCGAGAGCCCCCTTAGAGAAGAGGTTCCCGTAACCTCTTCTTCTTGGTACTCAAACACGCTTGGTTCTCCTAAACAATCGAATAATGGCCCTAGTGTCCTTCGCACTTCGTCTCTGTAGACTTTACCGCCGCGCCCTGCACCTTATTGTGATCTACATAATAGGCAGTTTTATTTACAAGCAGGCTCAGGACCGATCATAGTGGCGCAAGTTAGGGAACGCCTATGTCCAGCAGTGGACATCTAAAGGCTGATATGGATGGATGGATGATTTAGAAGTAACAACCCTTATTCTAGAATTAACTGTAAAGTTAGCATTTTTTGATCCATTTCCGTTTTGTTTCCTTCTTGCTCTACCTTTTCCTTTTTATCTGGCGCGACAATGTCTCCCGTGAGTTAATACATACACGTATGAGAAACGGTATCTAATATAGTAAACTAACCATCACACCATTACCATCGGCTGTTACCGTAGAAAAAAGAAGTTAAAGAATTTTCAGTAACATACTTTTCTCCAAGCATCCTTTTAACCTACAAAACCAACTTAAATCCTTCCACCTCTCACGTTTTCCAACTTATTTCGACTTAAATAAAAGTAGCCCTTCCTTTGAATGGGGTGATTGCCTGTCAACCCAATTGACACACTTTTAATCAGCCGTCAAATATAAATGGTATTTTGTGCGACAAATACAGGTAATCATGTCACAGCTTGTAATGGACAATGATTGAATTATTTATTATTGTTTGGGAGATCAATTAAAATGTTTTTCGAAATGTTATTGCTTTGTTCCCTTAGAGCCTGTCTATGTATGTGTTTCTTTGTGTTGAATTGTATTTGATTTTCGTATATGTTTTGTAAAAAGAAAAACTTGTGTCAAGGTTACAAATTTTATTTTAAAATCAAAAAGAAGGATATTTTAAAATATACAAAATTTTCATTTTCGCACTCACCTACTACTTCGTTCCTTCGTACTTCCTCCGTACTTCGATCCTACTAACACTGAAAATTTGGAAAAATATCTTCGTAATACACGTCCAGGCAGGTTAAAAAAAATACGTTATTCTTAAAACTCTTTTTTTACTTTAAAACATGGTAATCTTGGATACATTTACGAAACACTTTCGCTCTTCCGATTCTCAACTTGTTCGGTTTAAATCGATAAATGTAAAAATTTTGCTTGAAGATTGTAGTGAACTAGTTATACATTTTGTAAACGGTGGGAACACTGGCAGACAACGGCTTGCTGTAAACTCTCCTTACTATATTCTACTCACTATTTCCATTATGTTTGATCGTTCGATGCAGCGATATTTAAACTTTCTTTCGTTTTACAAATTTGCAGTAATTTTACGTTTGGTTTTGATAAAAGTTGACCAAAATGTGAAAATATTATGTTCATTGAAAAAGAAGCAAAACTCATTATATCTCTTACTATCTTGACAATAAACAGAGCTTTCATAAAACAAAGCTTCAATGAAAAGTCGTTTAAATAATCTAAATTGTACTAACAGAAAATAACCGACTTCAAAGTCTCAAAAACTACTTTTCAGATCTCGTTCAAATTTATGTGGGACCACATGACAAGCACCTGCTTTCGATTAAAAAAACAATCATCGAAATCGGTTGGCGTGATATTGAGTTATTTGTCAATTTATCGCGCACATCTTAACACAAATTTACGACTTGTGGTTTTCTCATGGATACCATTGTCAGATCTCAATAAAATTTATGTGGGACTGTGGGACCACATGACAGCCACCAGCTTTCGATTAAAAAAACAATCATCAAAATCGGTTCGCCCAGTCCAAAGTTCTGAGGTAACAAACATAAAAAAAAAAAATACAGTCGAATTGAGAACCTCCTCCTTTTTTTGAAGTCGGTTAAAAATAACCCAGGAATAAACCCTCCCGTAGATTTATTAGTATTTTTAGAATTTATAACCATTATTAATCGATAAATATGTGTTCATTTAAATCGCGTATGGCTTAAGCTTAAATAAAAGGTAGCTCTACATTATAAACAAAACAAAAATGTAATCACTTAAGCAAAAAACAATTTACTAACTGTAAGGTTTCTAAACTACGTATTTAAGTCAGAAATCCTATCTCAGAGAATAATCGTAGTGCAGCTAAGTAAATGAGTTTTTTCATTAACAGCAACATTTATATGTATAGTGAAATACAGACTACAGTAGTCAACGTAGGTTATGGAAGCATTTCCACGAGTAAATTACTGATTCTGTTAGCTGAACCTTTGTGGAACTCGAATAAAGTTTGTGTTAAAACAATAAGGTGGAGATTCGAACTTTGCTAGCGTTCTCGACAGCGGGGAGAATATGAGACGAGTGGACTTAGACGTCACGACATGATGTGGCACGATACGACTGCGAGTGCGACTTTCAAAATCAAAGGTACAAACACGGACGTAAAAAAAATGGACGTAACCTTGTCTAATCGAGAGTGAAGCATAGCAATGACAGCTCGCTTACCATGTGTGCGTAATTTTGTAATTTTTGATTCGCTATGGTGTCAATGTCATACCAGTATGGTGTCAATGTGTGGATGTGTGTACTTGTACGAATACAGAGTTGGTATTACTATGGGTGCTTCACTGAATTTGTTGTTGGGATTACGTCCGTCTTTTTTTTACGTCCGTGGGTACAAAGTACAAAGAACTATATTGTTACCTTACACATTAACTGATTGAACTAAGTACTAAGAATTGAGTATTAAAGATGTATAGTTAAGTGGTTGTAATTGATATTGACTTATAAAAATGTTTCCTATCATACAACTTACATCTCTCTTTCTCTAATATAATCTCCATCTCTCTCGAATATATTACTACCACAGCTAATACAAGAAAAAGATTACCGGGTAAATTAGCCGAGCGATTTCCCGCTGAAGTCATGTAACGCTATCTCATCCGTTGTTTAGCAATCAATCGATTAAACTATCTTTATTGGCTTAAAATAAGGCCCCGTCATGAAGTCATTATTATTTCTGTCCTTTATAAAAGAACTGTAGTATCATCTCCTGTTCGTTGCGACTAATTTAGAGAAACTTGAGTCGTGCGGTCTAAAGACGATTTTGGAAATGAGCGAAACTTGTCGTCCACTTATAACAGTGACGGTGAAAAGTTCGCCCGTATAAGCAACGTATGTATGTATGTATGAGCCGTAGCCGACTTTGACATACCTTTTCTAACTTACAAACTTACTTTGGGAGAACTAAATAAATATGGGAAAAGTTAAAGTTTCCTGGTTGTGTTTAAAATTAAATGTAACTTATATTACAAGGTGTCAGTTAAAACTTAAGTCCTAGCTATTATAAGTAATATTATGTCTTCTGTGGTCCTAGTAAAGTATCTTGCAATGAACATAAAAACTTCGTACTCCGTTTTTACACCACGTTACTTAAAATATGACAAATTTAAATAACGAAAGGAGAAAAACAATGTTTTGGTGTAAATAGGCAACAAATAATGAAAAATATGCTACGTAGGTTGTCATACTTGACGTTACTCATATTCGTAGACATCACTAAGTCTAAAATGGTGGGACAAATAAAAAAAGTATTTTTCCAAATTGGTTGCTAAATGTCGGAACCGTGACTAAATGGCATACCTGTTACAAGTTATGTACTTCAACACAATTACGTAGGGTCTATGATGGTCATAGTATGACCTTATGCATTAAGGCATCTCAGAAATGTTTTAATAGATAAATGAAATCAATTCATCAGATCCCTTAAATCATTGACGTAGTAAGTAAACACCATCCCGATAGAAACGTTCAAATAAATGCATAGTAAAACTAAAGGTGAAGCGTCTACATCTCTATGAAATTCAAATGAGATGTTGAGCTTCGGATATGCAAAGAGGAGTTATACAATTTATACAGTGCAGTCCTCTGCATTTTCTTTGATAAAGTCTCCGGCCTTCCTTGGAGGTAGAAGCCTACAATATATGGCAGAAAGTCTTTGAGTTAGGTTATTATTAATAACAAGATTTTGCAAGCGCGTCTCCTCATCTTTCGCGAGAATTTTGCAATGCATTCTATAGCAGGATATATATTTCAGGGGTATAATCTACTTTCATGGATTAAGGATATACTCTCATGGATCTCTGGCAGAGATTTGATACTGGCAATTTTCTTTTGGGTTATTTATGTTTTGTCAAAATAATTTAGTCATAATTAAGAAAAATTTGAATGTTTTCCACTACGCTACTGAAGTTGATTGGTGCGTTTTGCAATAAATGAGTCTTATAAAGATATTTAGTTGTAGGTGCTTAAAAACAACGTTTTTGCGACTAACCATCGTAGTTAACTTACCCTGATGATACTCCGTTTCGAGTGAAACAAGTATTGGTGCTCGTAAAGCCCCGTATTCATGGTAAACATTTGTTTAAGAACAGTTGATCAACATTGTTGGTGAGCGGCGAGAATGTTGCTAGCAACTATGTTGGCAACATGCATTGTTGCCAGCAACATGTTGACAGCAATTCCGCAACACGTTGATTCAATTCAACTTTGTTGCTAAACAAATGTTTCCCATGAATACGGGGCTTAAGTTGTGGGAGGGAGGGAGGGAGGTGCCACGCATGTCTTAAAGTATACGTATACCATCATGCATGTTAACCGCGAATTGTTGCAAAGTAGACTAACAATAACTTAATAACAATGGATTTCTGCAAAGTAATGCCTGATACTATTAACTATAGCAACGTCTAGAACAATAAAAATATCATTTTTTATGTAATATATAAGTATTGTACTCGCACTTGGTCAGTGTGGAAAACTTTGGTGTCGACTTCTTCCAATCGGAGAGAAGGCTTTAGCTCAATGAAGAAATGATGCACCATGAACTAGTTTTTGAACACTGCAGTTAATTCGATCTTTGTCCCTTCTATTATTATATTTACCTAGTTAACATTTAATATCTTAGTCAAATTCGAGCCCTAGCTGTAAAACGTATCGAATTCAATACGAACGATTTGAATCAGTACTTTGTATAACGAAAGAAGTGCACACACTGACAGCATTAATGAAATAGATGAATAAAAGATTATTATTAGATAATATTTAATTTTGAAACTATCGGTTCTAGTTGACAGTTCATATGGAAAGCTGTTGGGTTGGGCATCAAACAATTTTCAGCACTTGCATTAGTCACTAATTCCTGTCTGGTAACCTGGAGCAGTATGTCTATGGTAGAAAAGCTCCAAAACTCTTTACAGTTATACATTATAAATAACATTATAGAAGTAACTCAAAAAAAATTACGTGTACTTCTAATTTGACATGAACGAATACAAGTTGTAAAGGTCCTGAGTGTCGGATAAATCCCTTAATTGTATTAAGTATACGGATTTTCTAAATTTTGTGTAAACTCAAAACCTATTAATAGATGACAACCATAAATTTAAGAAACAAACCTGCAATTAACATTTAAAAAGTAATAAATAAGTACATTTACCTTAATAAATAAGTACGTAAACCTTAAGGGAAACTCAGCACAACTCCATGAAAGTCAAATGAGATGTTGATCGGACGTTGCGCAGAGAGAATTTATACAATTTATACAGGTCCTATACATGCACTTTCTTTGATGCTCCAGTGAGAAAAAGTCTTACAATTATGCTAAGAGAATACTACAAAGACGTACCTTTAAATTATTTCAGCTTGTGCAAAAAACTTAAAACCTTTTGGAAGTAAGATTAATCTGTACTTTGCTTCTTACGCTTATGTTTGAAAATGCTTTGTTTTTTAGGGTTCCATTAAACTTTATTTCTAATTTACCTATCCGGCAGTTTATTGTAGCCTCTGAGAATACTGGAGTACGTACTATAACTATATGATTACTAGTGCACTGCCTGCAGTTTGGTCCGTTTTTTGGGATAATAAGTACCCTACGTTTTTTTAGGTCATTGTCTTCTTGAGTGTTTATTTCATGAAAAATTTTTTGCATGAAAAAATAACAAACAGCATAGCGTAGAGCGCTAGTTTATAATAAAGTGGCTGAGACATACGGACGGACAGAGAGACATGACGAATCTATGAGGGTTCCATTTTTTTCCATTCGGCTACGGAACCCTAAAAAACGAATAAAATTAATCCCACGAGTGTTTGATTCACTCTTGATCAGTTCTTTGTTCAATACACAAATGGTTGAGCGCCGAAAAGATTTTAAAAGTATTTTTAACTTTGAGTACTCGATTGGGTACAACCAGTAAGGAGCTTGCTGCAGGGCAAAGGTCTCTCCTTGCCATTAAGTGGCTGGAAGGGTACTTAAAACGCTACTCCAGAGCGGATTAGAGAAACGAAGTGCCGTTATTAGCAGTTATAATCTAAATTTTACTAACAAAAAATAACCGACTTCAAAGTCTCAAAAACTACTTTTCAGATCTCGTTCAAATTTATGTGGGACCACATGACAAGCACCTGTTTTCGATTAAAAAAAGAATCATCGAAATCGGTTGGCGTTATATTGAGTTATTCGTCAATTTGTCGCGCACATCTTAACACAAATTTACGACCTATGTGGTTTTCTCATGGATGCCATTGTCAGATCTCAACAAAATTTATGTGGGACCACATGACAGCCACCAGCTTTCGATTAAAAAAACAATCATCAAAATCGGTTCGCCCAGTCCCAAGTTCTGAGGTAACAAACATAAAAAAATACAGTCGAATTGAGAACCTCCTCTTTTTTTGAAGTCGGTTAAAAAGAGATCAGAGTGTATCCCAATATTACTACTACTACTAATACTATAAAACATGGTACCATTCCGATTTTTGATGTCAAATAAAATTATTCTTGACAAAAATAACCGACTTCAAAATAAGGGATAACAAAAAAAATACTCGTCAGATCTCGCTCACATTTAAGTGGGACCACATGACAAGCACCAGCTTTCGAGTATAAAAAGAATCATCAAAATCAGTTCACCCCGTCGAAAGTTTTGAGGTAACAAACATAAAAAAAAAATACAGTCAAATTGAATACCTCCTCCTTTTTTGAAGTTGGTTAATAAAATAAAAACGACATACCTACTCGTAAAAACTTAGGTACATCGTTACTAGCTTATAGGAAAATTTAAATGTTTCTTAACAATACCTTGTTACCTAATTACGAATATACAATTTATGAATTTTTCTTTGAACTTGTTCATATGATTAAGGTTAGATATTTATACAAAACAGAAAATATCTTTTTTTATCATATCGGTAATCCGCTCTCGTTTTCCCTCTAAATATTTATGCTTACAAAGGCACTGGCGACCTAATAAATTTAATGGCTATCCCATTTTATATCGGAGTAGCTGCAAAAATCGGTCATACCTACCTTTCCTTGTTGGCTCATTCAATGTACCTTATACAATGAAAAATATCCCACAAAATATGCTGAATATCATTTAAAGAGTTTAAGTGTGATACGAGCCTAGACAGAGGGGCAAAAAAGAATAATGCTTTAGTTTCTATATCGATAGCAAAGTTACTAACATCCCCGGTGTTGCTCTATTATAGTTTTATAGTTATAACACGAACCACCATCAACTATATAAACAGCTTCGAACAAGTTGAGGTAATCCTTTACCGCAGTTAGATTAGCTCGTTCAAACAATTAATTCTTGAACACCTGGAACAGCGCTCTGATACGACTTTAAGACCACTACTCCCAGTCGATGTACATAGTTGTAGATAACTTGGCGCAGGTACCTAGGAAGTTGAACAAAACTGTTGCTTAGACCAACTTAGTGTCTGAACACCTTCGGATCTGTTCGTTGAAAGGATCGTGTTAAAGTTTAGTAAAACGTACTGCAGATTTTAGACGATAATTTAAATATTTAGACTACCCTGTAGTCTATATGTGTATGTAGATATTTATGTGACAGATAAATATTTGTACTCGGGTCATGGGTGTTATTGTGATGTTTCATATGGTCGTCTATGCCACCCCCGACACAGTTATAAACCTACTGCCGGGGTATGAGTGTGTAAGCGTTTTTTTTCGTTTTTTTTTTTTTGGTAACAATCCGAAAACTATCAGTAAGTATCTGTGTTCTTACCATCCATGGATATGGTACACTAAGCGTCACAGACGCATTGGCGACTGAAAATAATGCCAAGGATTACTTGCACTTGTAACGTAATTTAGTATTTATTTATTTCACTCTTTATTGAAATAACAATGGGTTGAACTATAATGGGGAATATATAACACATCTAACCTTTACTCCAAGCCTATTGGAAGTTCAACATCTACTGGAGAGTCTGATGGTGACACCTGGTAGGTACCAGTTCACTTTGTACCACCCAGTTTACTTATGGTGGCATTAGTGCGTCGTAGTAGTTTCGAAGCGCTCATAGCCCGGCGGCTTGCGTCGATTCTAAGCGATCGAAAAAGTTAAGCAACAGCCGGCGCGGTCGGTAGTTTGATGAGTGACCGCTAGTGGCAAACAATCATTTACACAAACAATCATTAACAGTCATTAAGCCATGTCGGAGGCCCTCGGGCGGCATGAAAACTTCCGACACTCGGGTTGGCCACTAACCCCTCCACCAATCCGCACTGGAGCAGCGTTGTGGAATATGCTCTAGGTCTCCTCACGAGGAAAGAATCGTGCCCAGTAGTGGGCAATTAATGTGTTAAAACCAGCCAGTAGTTTCATAAGCCCTCCTTCTATAATTAATCATTCACAAAAAACACAAGAATGGTAGTTATACAATAATGCCGTAAACAGAATGCAAATATTTAATAGCATTCAACTAAAAAGAGATTACATTGTAAACGCATGTTAAAAGCAGTAAGTACTTCTAAACTTAAGTCAATTAAGCTAAGTCAAACTGCAACAGTGAGTAGCTGGTGTAAGAATCTTAATATAACTCGAAGACCGCAAGCCCTAGGGATATTTCACTTCGCTACTTAAGCCTAAGTAGCTTTGGAGTGCACGTCGCCTCAATTACTTGTAAGGTACAACTTCCTTGTTATACATTTCTACACAAACTATGCTATTATTATGGTCTGTTAAGTTCGGTTTACACGTATTAAGTAGTTAAGTAGATAAGTAACTTTTAACTAAATTTTAAGTGAATAATTTTAAGTGTCCGTCCACACGTAATAATTTAGTAAAGCTCTTTATTCATACAATTCTACTTAACTACTTAAGCATTTTACTAAATTTTAACTAAATTTTAACTTAAAAGTGCCTGTCCAAACGTGTTAAGTGATAAGCCCCGCCCACCTACTTAACAGAAAATAGAAAAATTTCTAAATTACTTATCTACTTCATTACTTAACTACTAAATTACTAAACTACTAAATTGTCCGTTTACACGTATTAATTTACTTAAAATTTAGTTAAAATTTAGTTAACTACTTAACTACTTAATACGTGTAAACCAAACATTAAGTGAAATTTCCTTACGGCATAAACATGTCAGAAACACAGGTCGAGTCTGAGTGACTCTGACGTCAGAAATTATACAACGGAGATTGATTGACGGATTAATTAAATATTTAAAATCCAATAAACTTAGTGTCGTTAATATTATAATCCAATATAACTTTACTTAAATACAGTTAATAATATAAATGTGTCGTACATTCGTATTGTGATGATGTTTGTATTTCCATTACGCGCTGACTGTTTTACGAATTAAGATAAAACTTGACACACCATGGCCAAGATCAGAATCATATTTCTTCTATACATCTATACAAATAAACAAAATTGGAGTGTCTGTTTGTAATATTAAAATAACCGCTTTTTACTAAGTGCATTTGGATGTATACACGGTACATACCAAAACAACATTTTTTACAATTTTTGTCTGTCTGTCTGTTTGTTACGGCTAATCTCTGAAATGGCTGGACCGATTTTGACGGGACTTTCACTGGCAGATAGCTGTTGTAAAAGGAGTAACTTAGGCTACTTTTCTTTTAGAAAAAAAATTGTTTGTTAGGCGATACGAAGTTCGCCGGTTCAGCTAGTTCTATAATATAAATGTCTGTTAACCTGCGATAATTTGCACATTTACAACTTTATTCTTAGTATATACGAAACACGGACATAAAAAAAGAACAGACGTAACCTTGTCTAATCGAGAGTGAAGCTGACAGCTGACAGCTCGCTTACCATGTGTGCGTAATTTTGTAATTTTTGATTCGCTATGGTGTCAATGTCGTAGCCGTATGGTGTCAATGTGTGGGTGTGTGTACTTGTACGAATACAGAGTTGGTATTCCTATGGGTGCTTCACTGAATTTGTTCTTGGGATTACGTCCGTCTTTTTCTTACGTCCGTGATACGAAACCTGAAAGTACTTTGTTCAGAATCTGTAACTGAATCGATCGCAATAATTTTTACACCATGTTATATTTTGTCACTGTCGTTGTGTATTGTAATTACGTTTTATGAAACCACTCTTCCACGGGCAAAGCCGCCAGAATAAACCATCAAAGTCTGACTGACAAAACAAACTTCGTTCAAATTGAAAAACTGCAATTTTTACAACCGTTTATTTACCTTGCAATATTCGCCAGTTTGTTTGGGCATATCTTGCATGTAGAAATATAACTAGGTACTTCCTCGTATCCGACGGGGTTGAAATGTAACGCGCTGTCCTACGTGGGCAAATCAACGCGAACGCGAAGCGACGCGGCGCGACGCGAAAATAACAAACTGTCGAGATGTATTGAAGTACATATATTGTTTATATAATTTGCATTTGCGTGATGCTTCATATTGCCTCATATTGGCTCAATTGACTTCAGTGCTTAGTGATTCAGATGATTGAACTCAATGGTTAACACCACAGACATGAAATTTTATATTCGTATTTAATTTTGATAGCTCATTGTAAACTTCAGCAACGTCCTATAATCTATACTAATATTATAAAACTGAAGAGTTTGTTGGTTGAACGCGCTTATCTCAGGAACTACTGGTTCGAATTGAAAAATTATTTTTGTGTTTGATAGTCCATTTATTAGGAAGGCTATATATTTTAGTTAGTATATATTTTAGTTTTTAGTAGTTAGTTTTTTCCACTTTTTTTTTCCACTTCAAACCTGCACACCGGAGAGTTCTCCATAAAGTTCTCAAAGGTGTGTGAAGTCTACCAATCCGCACTTGGCCAGCGTGGTAGACGTTGGCCTGTACCCCTCACATTGTGAGAGGAGACCCCGAGCCCAGCAGTGGGACAATTATGGGTTGTTGCTTGCTTGCTTACTTTTTCCACTTTACGCGTGTGAAACCGCGGGGTATAGCTAGTGACTCCATACGAGTAATCTTTTCAGCAATCAACAGTAGAAACACGAAATTCTATATAAACGCATTTAATATTTTCTTAACGTTACATCTAACCGCTTTTGATGTGAGATGCATGCCACATTATTATTCGCTGCATCGTGCTTATCCGTTTTTGCTTCTTTCTAACTCGTGTGTGAAAAAATTATTCTGTGCCTACTTTAATAATATGAAGAAACTTGCTTACCGGAGAAGAATTTTCCACATACAGCAGGCCTAAGCAGCAATGGGACAATTAAATGAAAAATTATCCCATATTGCTTCTAATTCGTGATAGAATGAACAGTGTTAATTCGCACAGTATTGCAGAATAAAATAAAGTTTCTATTTCATCGAAGCATAACGTAGAACACTATTCGCAAGTTAAACTTAATTTTATAGAATCTGAACATGACGTCATGTCATAAGCTCTAAAGATATAGTTACTTAGCGCTACTTAGAGCCTAAGTAACTTTGAAACACGCAGCTCCGATTACGTGTGGTATTTCTGCGCATGCCCAAGTTTTCAATTCCCAAGAGGACTCTCTACACAGTTTTTCAGTCAACTCACTCGCGATATATTTTTTAAGCATAATAAAATATATAACACTTCATCCAATAAACAGATCGGCGAAGGTCGCGCCTAATTCGGGTCGACCAATGCTAGCTAATTCAATGAACTTTAGGCATAGACGTATTTTTATTTTTCGTAGCGCGTTTATTCACTTTCAAACTAGTTTTAACTTTAAGCCCACAACTATAACTAGTAAAAACACGCTAGGTTAAAACGAGGTTTCGTTGTCGGTAAATATAATCATTAAATAGTAAATTTAACCATAATAATACATGATAGACTATTATCAATTCTTATCAATTTATTTGTCTCACCGCGGAATCAGAAGTGAATATCATCCTGTGGTATCATCCTTGAGACTTAAGAATAACAGTCCAAGTCTCAGAGTCTTATAAAAAAGATTTCAGAATATGTAAAGTCAAGCTCAGATGTCTGAGCAATACTTGTATTATGAAAATACAATATTGAAAATAATGATGCTGAAATATTTAAATCGAATATCAGTTCCAAACATATTTTTATACTACACTTCACATTCACAGTAAATCTCTGCTCGCGTTCATTTAATTGAACAGAAATAATATAAAGTTACATCCGCAATTAAATAGTAAAGTGATATTTATATCATAATGATAGCCTGTGTTAGTTGTTTATCGTGCGAATTACATTATATTGAACTTAAGGCTTCAATTAGTTGCTTATAGATTACCATACCTATTCCGTATGAGCTAGGTAATTAGGCATAGTTAGTAATCAGCTCATGTGTAGATGCTTATGCCTCCTAAAGGCTTCCGACATTCTTCAAATTATCTAAAGATACAATAGATTACCCTCATCGAAGCGCTCAAGAAATTTAACCATTACTAGGTACTTTTTTCACCACCTTAGGCATCTTAACTCCACCATACGCTTACAGTCGACTTAATACGTACTATGCGCTTACTTAAGTTTATTTAGAGCGAAACTGCATTTCCTCTCAATTATTATGCAGGATGAGAACGTTAGTACCAATTTAACTCGACGATATCCTCCGGGATATTGTTTAATAACGTCAAGACGCCCTAAGTGCATGTGAATCACACATTACTCTAGTTCGAGCATGTAGTTACGTGTACAATCCCTAGTTAACAATCTTTGGATAATTTCATTTGTACAGCATCTAGATGCACTTTCTAGACTTACTGTTACTGTTACATAATTCTACTGTTTCTTTAAGTATTTATTTAGAGTGAAAGTGTTGTTGTTGTTCGTCGTGTTGCATCTGACTAAACATCCAAAGAGCATAGTGCCATGATAGACCAAGTTCATACGAGGGTTTAATACCACTGCCACTTTCTTCCTAAAATCTTCGCAATAGGTCATGAGAATGTATGTGCCACTTAGAAAATAATAACTGTTGTCATTTTAAAAGCCTATCCCTACAAATCTTCACAAAGAAAAGTTTTGTATTGTCAATAAAGAGGTCAATCAAATGCAGCCGTTTTTTGTCGATAACACGGGGAGACGAGCGACTAGATTATTATAAATAGCTTGGTAAAATTACAGTAAGTGACAATGTGAAATATACACACAAAAAACTTCATTAAAGGAAGGATATGGATAATATTATAGAGGATATTATTGTATTGTTATAGTTTAATGAATGTTGTAGTATAGTCAAAGTTGTACAAGTCCACTTTCAAATCCACTTACATAAAATGAGCTTCATTTTTAACACAAAAACATGAAATCGCTAATTAATCACTTGAACTATAACCATTAAATTTATTTGGAGCTGAAACAAACAATACGCCCGCATCAGAAATCTAAAAAGGGATATAAATTAATTATCCAGCTCATTAAATAAACCGCAACGTGACGCGTCGATATCTGGAAATGGTTTTAAAATAACGAAATTTGATTTACAGTCGCGCTCATTGTTATCCTCGGAGATGAACTGGAATTATAATGAACAGAAATGGATTGTTTCAGTTTACTGGAAAGGAATCTTATTACTTTTGGAATTTAAGGGACTGCATCTATTCCTGAGTCCAAGTCAGTCTCCGCTTATACTCCTTGCTGAACAATGTACAGTTCCTCCTATTCGAGGTTGCTGAACTCTGTACACTTCATAATCTTCTTCTTTTTGGAGGCTGCTGCAAGAAGAGGTTATGTTTTCCTACCTTATAATTATCCTTATTAATTTAAATAGTCCCCGAATAATTTACCTATGATATACAGACAGAAAAGACGAAAGCGAATCCCTTTTTTCCATTTGGCATTTTAACTATGCAAATAGCGAGGTATATATCTGACAAACGTACTAAAATAACAAAGTATGAAGAACTTGCTTGACTGATAATAAAACATCATTTAAAAATATTTGAGCTCTGTGGGAAACGGATTAGTCAGATGGTTCAGTAGCTCTTAGACTACTAATCGTGTTCTGACTGTGGTCTTGGGTTGGGTTCGGAACCAGTTCTTTCATTCTTTTTTCTCTCTCTTTTCTTTCTTGTTTGGCAACGCATTGGTGATGCCTTTAGTATTTTAGATGTCCATGGGGGACGGTGGCCATCAGGTGGATCGTCAGCTCTTTTGTCCGTTAGTTACAAAGACAGCAAAACCATAATCTTTAAAATAATTACGTTTGATTTACATTGCGCGCTCATTCTTCGCTTATCTTCCAATGAACGTAAATTATTGGGAAACGCTGCTCGGAGCGGTGGTATATTTCAGAAAGATTGTCTAATTTAAAACTGTTCTACACAGTTAACACATTGGCTGCGGCAAGTAAAATCTTAAACCTTCGTCTGGTGCGGCGGCGGGCCAAATTGTGCCCCCAATGATTTTTCCGCCAGTGCGTGGTAGGTCTTTTTGGGCCCGTCAGCACAAGGTTAGATTAAATTGCTATAACTTTGCGAAAACATAATGTAGGTGAGCAGTTTTTGGACTGTTTTAACAACCATGAACCCAACTTCTTTAGATTTGATTCGCCCCGGGATCTGCCGAACAGAAAATGAGAAATAAACCAGGGAAAGTGGCGGGTCGATATCGACCAGAACCGCACTAGAAAGTATTTTTAGTAGTGATGGGAAAGACAAAAATAAGGGCATATCGAAAATAAAGCAATAATAGTAAAGAAATGAAAAATAGTTTATTTAATGATTATTTATTTATGCCTATCTTTAAAACATTTCGCACAAAGATTTTGTTCACAGATTCTGCAGTATGTTTTAATTTTTTTTACTTTTTTTTTAACTTCGGAACTCCTCAGGGTTTCCCGCAGTTTCTCATAGCACCCTGCACGATTTCGCCGTTTAGCGCTCATCTCAATGACATGATCGGCTGTAGGTGTTACCTGATTTCCTGAAATGATTTTTTAAATTCTGTGATTCATTTACCTATGAGTTTGACTACAGGGCTCACTGTGTATTAAATAGATTGTCAAATAAAATGAAAAAGTTAATATAGGTCTTGAAATAGTCAAATCTCATCACCGTGCGTTGTCAAAGTGCACACTTTGATGGGTAAAATCAAACACAACATGCTACAAAATAAGGTGATACAACTTTGTTTTCTACAATTTTATAATTTTATTTATTTGTTGAATGACATCGTGCCTTTAATTGGAATAAAAAAACGCGACGTACTCAACAATAGCGTTCCCAACACTAACTGGCGAGGCGGACGCTCTGTGCGGTAAGGGGCCGCCAACTGCCTGTTGGGACGGCGGGCCACAATAGGCCCCCTCCCGCACCGAGTTGATATTTTTTACCGTCAGTGCGTGATAGGCCGATAAAGGCCTGCCGTGATGTTTTTATAGTGAACACCTATAATTTTGACCACAATCTCAAATATATATTTGTCTTTGTCGTAGCTTTACAAACACCCGAGATAATCGTTCCGCACCAGCGAGAGGGACATAGTTTTCTTCGTCCGCACCAGCTGAAATTCCGCGGCAGGCTGATTTAGGCCTGCTCCGCAGTGAACGTGTTAATTTACCGAGGTCTGGAGTCGCTTTTCTGTTCGACCTCCCTCCAACAATGAGGTCGCAGATATAAAAGATTTTAAAGAAAGACCTTAAAGTTTTCGTTCAATCGTGGCAATGACAGCACTTATTAGTTCTGGTCGTTAAGGAAAAATGCGACCAACAATTTAAATTCATAAAGAACTATTTTTACGCAGCTCCCACCTTTAATTTTAATGATCCTGTATTTTATTTTATATTTTTCGCTTAAAATGAATCAGGATTTCAATAAAATAAAAAATATATTCGACGCATTATTATACGGTTAAACTGTAGAATTTATTTGTGAATGTTGATAATATGTACATTGTAGACATGTAGTTTTAATTACGCCATTTTTCGTCTTAGCCTTGCTAGTACTATGGACATAACAATAATCAAAATAAGTCATATTGTTAAAATGAAAAAAAAATCGCCGAACTAAGTCCAGTGGAGTCTAATTCATCATCCTATCGATGAATAGGATGATGAATTATTTTTAGGTTTCTTTCATTCTGTTTCATTTTAAGTAACATTTTAGGATATAATATAACGATATAAATTTGTTTAAACAAGCATTCTCGCTAATTTATTAACCTCCCTTAATGAAATGACAACATTGCGAATTTTTTCGTCTAATAAAGAAATCAGTGAAACCTAACTAAAAAGTGTAAAATAATAAAAATAACCAAATACAAAAAAAAACTACTGGGCTTACATATTTTTTTCTTTTTAGTTTCCAGTTGGGTTTTTTGTTTTTTTTTTGAAGTAAAAACTTCGTTATCATCGTTGTCATTTGAAAGTCAACGAAACGAAAAAGGGACAGTAAAAAGAGACAGACACTAAAATTCATAAGATTTAACGTGGGAGAAAATGAGATAGGAAGTATTATACAATGTTCGTGGTTCTCTTTGTGTTACTTTAAAAAGTGCTAAGTTGTATTCATAGATGGCGCGAGGAACAAGATAGAAGATTCATTTTATTGCTGGATAGATGGCGCTAGCTGCTCATTTTACTCTTCATATTATGTTAAGAGGTGACGTTAGTTACCAGTGTTTTATTTTTATTTAGTACAAAATAGTTTTTGGAGGATAGTTAAAACTGATACACGTTATTAAATTAATACCTTTATTTTTGAAAGTTTCACTTCTACCACGTATGAATTGCACACATTTTAATTTTAATTAATTTGGAATGTGGGAGAATTACATAATTTCTTTTTCTCCAACGCTCTGTATGTATTCAATATTTTATAATCAATCAAACAATTTATATCGTTAAGTGTACAAGTAAGATTCAACACCTTGAAAGGCTTGGTTTGGAAGGAACACGTTTACATATCCATAATAAGATGACGTTTCTACATGCTACCAATTCTATGGCAAATCCTTGATCAACCTTGTAAAACCGAACTTATGCAAATACAGTTACCCGAAATTTCCACATCAATACAGATGAAAACTTGGCTAATATGTTACACTATTAACGTAAACTACAGTTGAATGCCCCGGAGGATGGGTGTTGTTACAAATTTAATATTGTTCTTGTTTATACACTTACGCGTCCGTAAACAATATCTTCTTGCCCGTCCATCGTTGTACAGAAAATTCTATCATAGGTAATTTAAATATTGTTGTATTATTATATAGTAGAAATAAAGAATACATTCAGGTGTTTTTATTTCAATTTAAATCATAAACTTTGATTCAATATTTTGAGATCAAATATTCGGTATTTTTGTAATATTTTATTTTTATATCAAAATACATGTTTGACGGCCAGATATTTCTTATTTTCTTCTTTCGATCTTATTCCTTAATGTTTAACCAAAAAAAATTGCCGTAAGATAAAATAAACAAATATTTGAGGATGAATTTATTTTCTTTTTAGGCAGGCAACGCAGCAAATTATTTTTGTCAAGAATTAGATGTACCTACCTACAGCCTATACCTTCCTCATCAATGTAGCTATCATACTCAAAATTTATTTTTTTCAAATCCGAATGAAAGTTTTAGAGATTAATACTTTCAAACAAACAAAATTAAAATACTCCTGCTTTAGTGGCTTGTTATATTCGTTTATATTATTAGTAAGTAGGTACTGAATACTGTGATATCTACTTATTAAATTAAGATTTGTTTTAGGATGTCAATAAGTTTTAACCATATTGGGGCTGTTTAGAATACTAACACCAATCCCACGCCGGATGGGTGTCGTAAAAGGCGACTAAATCCGGCACGCTGGTGGTAGGGTACCTCGAGGGATTGTTTTGGTATTATTGATTTTAATTGTTAATTAATACCATTATTACTATCATTATTTCTCCATGGGGTTCGCCTGGATTTTACGATTTTACGTCCAAAGAAGAAGGCGCGTAAAGACTAAATAAATAAATAAATGACCACCCGTGTGGCGCAATGGCTACCATGCCGGATCGCCGCACCGAGAGTCCTGGGTTCGATTCCCAGCGAGGCGGAAATTTGAATGTGTGTTGTCCATGGCACCCACGACACAGGGAATCCTAGTGTGAGGCTAAGAATGTGAAGCTTTATGTGAAGCGTTATTTACTTATTACTGAATACACCTTCTATGCACTAGGGAATCAGTGTTGCCAATGCTACAGCAATTACCGTGTTCTACGGCTTTCAGGCCAAAAAATCACAAAATCTACGGCCTACGGCTGGAACCCTAGGGCCGTAGCAAACTCTACGGCTTTTCGCAAATTCTACGATCTTTTTGTTATTTATTATTTTTGCAGACATTTAACCCTTAAAACAGCGCCACTAGGCTAATGAAAAGTGTTCCTTGTTTTGTGGACATCAAATTCACTGTCGATGACCTTTTTTTTTTAGTCCAAGCGCTGAATCGATGGTATATATTGGATAGCATAATATACTGGCAGCTGTGGACACGGCCCACAGTTGATCTTTTTCCATATAAATACGGCTTTTTTATGTAATGTACACGGCCTTCCAAAAATTTTCATTGGCAACACTGTAGGGAATTTCTTCTCTTATCTTCTCTCACTGTAGACAAGCGTTGGGCAAACAGCATATAATATTATTTCAACGTCTAAAACTTAGAATTACGTGTCACCACAGCCCTGACATCTCCAAATCCAACGTAAATTCAAACCACGGTTGTAAAAAGGCGATAAATCTGCTAATTTGTCACCGGTTCCCGCTAATGTGAACGAATGGTCCGAACAGCAACAGAGAAATTAAACTCTCAGAATAATGAAGTGACCGCATTCGTCTTCATTTGCTGTTCCAACTCTGTTTATTAGATACATATTAAGTCGCGCAAAGTTTTGGGTCCCGCTTCCACTAGTGGAGCTGTTTGACAGTTTTGGGCACTGCTTATAGGGTTTATTAGAGAGAGTTGCCAATTTTGTGCGGCGATTTAGTGTTTAATAAAATGGAACTGGGTTTATACTTGTAAAGACATTTTGTCGCAACTTCGTTTGTAAGAAGTTAGTGAGCTCCGTCTAGTCTTCTTTTTGTGTGAGTTTGCCGCAATAATATTATCATATATATTATGTTTATTGTCGTAAAGCCTTAACTTCTTTTGATTTTGATAAATTTATCATAATTTATCAGTTATTAAGTAATTGATTCAAAGGGTAACACTAGATAAAAACTGTACATTTTTTATTCATTTTTTATTTCATCAAAAAGTTTTGCTTTGTCCTGTCCAACAAATTGCTCTGCTTACAGTGCTCATGGTGAGATAAGAATAATTTCCATTTTGTGGACAAAAAGACACAAGGAATAGTAAAGTTAATCTCACGTGTTACGCTGTACGAGAGCATGAAATTAGCTACCGTAACCTGCTACATCTTTTTTGGAACATTCATCATAACCTCATCATATTATGTAGCAGACTATAGTATTTTTTTTAAACTTCGTACGTATCACTCGCACTTTTTGTCTGTCTTTTCATCTGCCACATTCGTTTTTATCGATTTTGTTGGATGGTAAATTGTGAAATATGATATGTGTACAAATTATAAATCTTCCAGTGCATTAAAACGGGATCATTTTAAAGACATAAATACAATTTATACCTGTACTTCACATAAAATATATGTACCTAATAGGTACAGTTTACAAAATACTTAATAAATTACGGAACTTTATCACTCCCAGTCTCAAAATTAGCGAGGCTAAAGTTTGAAAAAAATAGGAAATAAAGACCCTGAGTTACAGTAAATAAGAAAGGCTAAACAAAGTCAGTCTTTAAATTTGCACAAGAACATAAAACTAAGAGATAATAAAATATTTTTAGACCTTTTATAGTAGGTACTAATAATAAAACTGAAATAAGGTCAAAGCTGTACAATAAATATATTTTGGAGTTTTTAAATAGCCTTTGGTATCCTCCTGCTCCTCGCGTCGTTTTCCTCAATACTGAGGGTCGTGATCCCCTAAGAGTGGAATTATTTTCTGCCCAATTCTTCCTCGTGGTCCCACTAGTAGGAAAATTAGTAGGACCACAAGGAAACTGGTACAAAACCGTTGCATTATATAATAATAAATAAATAAATAAACTGGCACAAAACCGTTGTATTGTATTATAATAAATAAATAAATTTGATCGAAAGTGTACTTTATTATTTATGTCAAACCTAATATACCTACATATATGGTGTTCATTAAAATAATATGACCACCGATACAAACTATTCTCGTTGGTCATATCAGTATGATATGATAGTATGACCACCAAGAAACGGCCGACAGTTTTACGCCATTTATCTTATACGAGTAATCGCCCTCGCTTTGCTTCGGTTTTCTTATTTTTTACACCTTGGGTTACATTATTGGATTTTTATTAAGGATCCCTAATTTTTTGAAAATATAATATAGCCTATGTTACTCGGGGATAGTGTAGCTTCCCAACAGTGAAAGAATTTTTCAAATCTGTTCAGTAGTTTCGGAGCCTATTCAATGCAAACAAAAAATCAAATCTTTCCTCTTTATAGGTATATTAGTATAGATTATACCCTGTCTTTGGCAGCATGTAGTGCGTCGTGTAGGTTGGTGTCCAGACTAGAACGAATTTGGTCACCTACTTGGACTGCGGCCTCTTGGTAGTTTGCCGTCAACTTTGCCAGTAACCATAAGTTGCTCTAGGTTCTGTTATCTATATAGACGCAGTGAAATACATAGACATAATACTACTAAACTAGGCAAGGTATCTGAGCATATGTAAGTGAAACCGTCACGCTGCGAAGAAAGGCAGGAGGTAAACCTATCCTTGTCTTACTTACGAGTTACGCGAGTCTCCTTGGTCTCTTTCTCTTTCTAATAGCGTGACGCAAAGAAGGCCCGCTTGTCTAGTCTAGTAGTATTATGTCTATGGTGAAATATTATGTTCTCTTCCTGTTTTAGTATCAGGCTGTTAAAGTGAACAGATTTACTTGAAACATCGAAAGGCGTATTAAATAACAATAATATATTAGTACGTATTTACTGGGGTAGGATAGGACGCAATAGTGAGTGTTTTATATACTTTTGATTCCACAGTTCCCATGCTACTGGGAAATTTGAAGCGTTTTGAATTGACATTTGGCATACTCAGTTGAAAATCGTCTTCTTTAATAATTCTTGACAAAAATAACTGACTTCAAAATAACTCAAAAACTACTAGATAGATCTCACTCAAATTTAAGTGGAACCACATGACAAGCACCAGCTTCGATTAAAAAAAGAATCATCAAAATCGGTTCACCCAGTCGAAAGTTCTGTGGTAACAAAAAAAATCTGTCGAATTGAATACCTCCTCCTTTTTAGGGTTCCGTAGCCGAATGGCAAAAAACGGAACCCTTATAGATTCGTCATGTCTGTCTGTCTGTCTGTCTGTCTGTCTGTCTGTCCGTCCGTATGTCACAGCCATTTTTTTCCGAAACTATAAGAGCTATACTGTTGAAACTTGGTAAGTAGATGTATTTTGTGAACCGCATTAAGATTTTCACACAAAAATAGAAAAAAAAAAAAAAATTTTGGGGGTTCCCCATACTTAGAACTGAAACTCAAAAATGTTTTTTTCATCAAACCCATACGTGTGGGGTATCTATGGATAAGTCTTTAAAAATGATACTGAGGTTTCTAATATCATTTTTTTCTAAACTGAATAGTTTGCGCGAGAGACACTTCCAAAGTGGTAAAATGTGTGTCCCCCCCCCTGTAACATCTAAAATAAGGGAATGATAAAACTAAAAAAAATATATGATGTACATTACCAAGCAAACTTCCAACGAAAATTGGTTTGAATGAGATCTAGTAAGTAGTTTTTTTTTTAATACGTCATAAATCGTAAACCGCAAAAAACATTGATCAAAGTTACAACGAACTACAAGAACTTTTATATTATGTTACTTGCTGCTACGGAACCCTTCATGGGCGAGTCCGACTCGCACTTGACCGCTTTTTTTGAAGTCGGTTAAAAATTATCGTGATCGTAATTGCTGTTTCGTGTATGTGCAATTTTTGTTTGTGTGTCTGTGTTTTAATATTTTTCTCTAATATTTAAAGGATATTACTGCTTAATCAAAACCATTGAACATCCCGACTTTTTGTGCCTGAAATCTCCAATTACTAAAATAAGTAGGTACAAAGGATTTACAACTACATTCGCTTTATCGCTCAACTCCGATACAAAGAGCTAGTCTGCACTCTGCATCGAGTCTTTGAGCCGCCGCCGTGAGAATTTTCCTGCCGAAATGGATTTTTCATTACACCTTTGTGTAGATTTACTTAGATATTTGACTTAGATAGGGAGCTCTTTAGCTCCTAACTATAATACTGGTGATTAACTTGTATGTATCATAGAAGATCCTGTATCACGGTTAAGTCTTTGGCGGCTTGGATTGATAGGACTGGATCCTGGGCGAGTCATATACATATATTTGGCAGCCGGCAGCTAGTATAATATAATATTATTAATGAACGCATGTAGGAGTGTGATATTTGGCATAGCTAAAGTTTACATAGAGAAGTGTAGAAAGCTAATTATAATCACATAAATAGATATGTATTTATTTACTCATGTGCTAGTATGGTAAAGATTACAATTTCTCATTTTATCCAGGCATATTGAAAGTAGTCAGACTATAGCTTTAGATAATTTCTAAGTTATCGATAAGTTTAAGTAAATGAGACATTTCTCATGATAATGAAATGTTTATTTTCCTGTTAATACAAAAAATATAAAAACAATATAATGATAGTTGTTTTTGAACTAAGTACAACATTAATAACATCTAAGCAGCCTTTATTAATTGAGTCATATTCATTTAAAAATATATTTAACGAGTAACCACCCTCGCTTTGCTTCGGTTTTCTTATTTTTTACACCTTGGGTTACATTACTGGAGTTTTATTAAGGATCCCTAATTTTTTTTTGAAAATATAATATAGCCTATGTTACTCGGGGATAGTGTAGCTTCCCAACAGTGAAAGAATTTTTCAAATCGGTTCAGTAGTTTCGGAGCCTATTCAATGCAAACAAAAAATCAAATATTTCCTCTTTATATATTAGTATAGAGTATAGATAATACATAGATTACCCCCAATAGATTCCGCATTAGTGAATATTTCTTAGACTTCAAAGTCACAATTTGGCGGAAGGTGCGGTTTGCGGGGTACGAAACAGATGCGCTGTGATTGGATATTTAAAATTCAAACTTGGAATTTATCGAGCTCAACACTGTCCATAGTGACTGAGTATGTATGATCGATAAATCGTACGATCAATGTTTGTGATTATAAATTTATTTTCATCACATTTATAATGAATAACAATACAATATAAATATCGATACTTTTAATAATATAATATTAACAGTGTTTATATTATACAATGTCCGATTAGATAAATAATATATACAATGCTATTCGCGGCTAATTACATTAAAATAATAACATAACTGTTCGTAGTAGGACTGCTTCTTAGCTTCATGAACTTAAAAACTATATTTTTGGGTTAATATGACATCATTTTGATGTGAAACATCTTTACGCGAGGGGTAAATCTGATTTTAGACTTGGCGATCGTGGCGACGCATTTCGATGTTTCACATCTGTCAGCCGTTCCATGACAGTTGTTCTTTTTTGAGGAATTATTTTTATTACAAACTAATTGACCCGACAGATGCTGTCATATCTAAATTTCATTAGGTTTGTTACTTTTCCTTTCGTGTGTATATTATTTTCACACTGATTTTTTTTCTGCAACGGTATCTAAATTTCGATATTTGTCATTTCATATTATTATTTTATTGTTTGGCTAATCCCTTAACTTCCAAATGAAGTATAACAAACCATAATTTATTATTGTAATTCCTAATCACAATTTATTACTTTTGTTATAACAGCATTCCAATATCTCTAACCGTTAACTGGACCTGGGATTAATGTACCACATCAAGAACTTCAGACCTCCAGTTTTATTACATTTTTAGTTTACTTTAAATTTTCATTACAGTGAATAACTTTTGCTTAGTAGGCAAAAAGGTATAAAAAAAGGAAAGAAAAGAAAAATAATTATAATTATAATACGAAAAAATGTATAACACATCGAGTTAAGTATATAAAATATGTACCTATCTACCTACCTGATATTCACGCAAATAATAATAATTAATAATATAATCAATATTTAGCTGACTTTCCACATAATTTCTCCATAACTATAGGAAAGCACACGAATTTGAAAGTTTCCATACAATAACATTGTTACTTTTTATACTTAGACAAAGTAAATGTATTCTATTCTTTTCAATTCTATTCTTGATAAGAAGTATAAGACCCATAACAAAACTGGCAAGTATAACGATGATACAACTGAATCCATCAACTGTCATCTGAAAAGTGTGTTGAACAAACGACACTGTATTTGGTAGGAAACCATCCCTGTCCACGGTGTATTGATTTTTTCCATTTTTCCTTCCTCACCGGGCATCTAGGAAATCTATAAAACCATTAGCACAATGTTTTTTCATATAATAAATAAAGTTATTCTTGACTACAGCAACCCTTGTCCCACTTGTAACTAGGGATTGCAATCCGGTGTCATTTTCAATCCGGCCGGATTTTACCGGATTTTCACCATTCCGGCCGGATCCGGCCGGATCCGACCGGATTGATCACGTGATCAGAATTTTTCCTTCTCGTTCCAATATAGACTGTTTTTGAGGTAATTTTTTTTTGGATTATAAAGGAAAGCAAATGCGAGCCGTAATAAAGCCGTAGCACCTAATAATAATGATATACCTACTCAAAAACTATTGGAGTAATTTCAAAAAATTTTGCACCAATAAAATGATAAATTATTCCTTAGTTACATAGGCTATATTTTACTGTGATTAATAATATGGTTTTTTTTACTTCATCAGAAGTAAAAATGTTTGACGCCCAGCGAAGTGGCTACGGTTCAGCTAGATTATCATATAGCAAGGCGCAAAAGTTGCCACCCGATGTTCTTTTTAATAAATGAAAAACTTTAGTTATGCTATTGGATTGTGTTTATTTCATGTCTAAATATTTGTTTTCATTAAGTAGAAAAATGATATCAGCCAAGTGGCTGCCGCTAAAATCGGGCCTGTATGGTCCCGATTTATGGCATTTTCCATCACTCCTGCCAGAACTTTTGGCGTAAGGTTTCCGCATTTATGACGGATATTCTCTTTGAGGGCTTCAAGAATCTGAGGCTTGTTGACATAAACTCGTGACTTCAAGAAACCCCACCAAGAACCCAAAATAAGTCTTAAAGCGGTTAAAACGGGCGATCTTGCCGGCTAGTGCAAATGACGAAAAACGAGAGATTATTATGAATACTCCGCGTTTTTAAGGAGCATAGCGATTCATGTCTTATTGATGTGTATTTTGTATCTGTTTTCTACACAAATGTTACAGCAAAACTGATATTTACCGCCATTTGAAAAAAATATCGCATCTTCCGATAGAGTAATGACTCTTGCGCCACCCTATATTATACCTGCATCTGGATGTAAACAGAGTGAAAACTGTAATTTTAGTTAGAAGTAAAACAGATTGTCAGTACAACTTTTCTTCTAAAAAATACGTATATATCAATTGCTGTATTTGTTTCTCTTTATTTTCTTTAAGAAGGGAGCCAATAACAAGTGTACATGTATACTACTACACTTCTTCATAATAATATGTTTAAGGGCGTTTTTCTGTTGTAGTGTTATCGCGCATCAATTGAAATACATCTACAGCTTACAGCTACATCCATTTAGGACAAATATTACAAATTATAAATAAGAAATAATATTATCGAGAACATAATTTCACACTTTTGTAACTTACAATTTATGCATTCTGTGATTTGTGTTGTACATAACATCCTTATTGAACGTTAGGAATACCGGAATGCCATACTAGATTAATTACAACATCTATACCAGGCATTTACAGCATCTACACTAGCAACAGGATGGTTATTTTGTAAAAAAATTGCGTGACCGGATCCGGTCGCCGGATCCGGCAAATTTGACCGGATCCGGTATGCGCAAAAAACGCCGGATCCGGCCGGATTACCGGATCCGGTTTTCCGGATTGCAATCCCTACTTGTAACCTGTTAGAAATTATCGATTTCATAGCAATATCCTCAAAATGAATATCGATACGTCTTTAAAATGAAAAATTCACTTCCCTAGTATTGTCTTTAGTCAGAAACAAGATAACTATTTTGAATTAGGAATGAAATTTTTAAAAAATGTCACTCTCAAAACCAGTATAAGTTGAAATCTGCTTCATTATTAGAAAATTAGTAAAATAAATATGAATTACTAACTTATTAAATGATATGGCATAATTTGGGTAACTGTTTTTTCGAACTGATTTTCCACACCATTTAACACTACAATGAGCCATGGTTTCATCAGCAAATGCTTTTTTGAAATTAATTAAATTCTGAAAGATCCGCGTGTGTACGGGTCGAAGGTCTTGGTCGATACTAATGTCGTGAATGCTAGTATAGCTTTATATGCATAGCAAAAGCACTTCTATGTTGCCGCGCGTCAGTTGCCTTGTATGCGGTATCTTTTGGGGGTAATCTATGAGATAATATCAGCTTTGCGGTAATTCATTATTATTATATCAATAGTAATTTAACGAGCAGAATATGTGGTATTATGTGCCTTTATATTAATCTAGCACTTCTCTTCCACTTCATAAAAAATAAAAGTATAATTTTATCTACTAATAAGGATAAAATTACCCATCGATAATCGTACGCAAAGTATGTTAATCATATGATACCTACTCATGTGATAGTAAGACCTAATATCCCGCTGCACTCCCATTACTCCGGGGGTCGAAAGCGCCTTCCATCATGCCGTTGGTATGTCTTACAAGTGCCCCAGCATGACCTACTACCTCGCTATACTCAGGCAGCATAACCACAGTATGACCTCGATCCTTTAAGTACGTTATAGTATCTTCACAAAACCTACTTTCTAATCTCAAAGTGTCATCTTTTTCCCCAATGTGCGACCCATACAGCCATCTCGGTGCAGTCACAGACAGTTGCAAATTTAACCCCTGGACCACATGCCTATGAAAAATAGCAGCTTGTGTTTGCGGTTGCCCGTCACCACCCCTGGTACCATAAACCATAACACGACCATCATTCAGTTTAGCAGCGGCCGGATTCAATGTATGTATCGGTTTTTTACCCGGCTCCAACGACCTTATATGATATCTCTCCAGCTTGAAGGAAACTCCACGATTATGCCACAATATACCCGTCTCCGGCAATAGAACCCCGCTACCGTAACAATGGTAAATACTTTGGATAAACGATACGGAGAACCCTTTGCTATCCATCACGCCCATCCAAATTGTGTCCCCGGGGCCCATACCTTTTCCCGCAGAAGATACTCGATCCAGACTGATATTACCGGCCATATCGGAAATTGCGTGACTCGCTAACAGTGATTGGGCGTCGACTTTCATGTAACGCGGGTCGGTGATATGCTGCTCTCGTAATACAAATGCCTGTTTTGTAGCTTCGACTGTAGCGTGAATAAATTGACCTTCGTGTCGGCCGTCGATAAGTAACTTATCTAAGATACCGAGAATTGCTAGAGAAACTAGACCCTGAGTCGGCGGAGGAAGGTTGAAAATCTCTCCGCATTTATGCTGTAATCTCAGAGGAGTCCGCCTAACGGCCGAGTAATTTGCAAGATCTGATTCTGTGATTGGCATACCGAGGGACGCCATGTCTTTCGCTATCAATTTTGCCAATTTGCCACGGTAGAAACTATTTAGTCCGTTGTCGGCTAAGTCTCTAAGGGTTTCAGCTAATTTGTTCTGACAGAACCTTTCTCCCGTTTTTGGCACTTCGCCCTGGGGCATAAATACTTTTTTAAATTCGTCCGAAACATAATCCGTATCTTTAAATTCCCAAGTTGCCATTTCTTGGGACGAAGACATTGGAAAACCTTCTTCGGCGTAAGTGATAGCATCTTCAAGGAGTTTTGCGACAGACGTTCTTTGGTATCCATTTTCAGCAACATACTTCAAGGCTTCCTCCCATCCGCCAATCGTGCCTGCTACGGTGATTGCTGATTTGGGTCCTGTATAGGGTATTCGGTTGTATCCTTTGTAGAAATCTAGCGTCGCTAAGCTACCCGCTGCACCGCAAGCTTCAATAATTACTGGATCTCCTTTTGGGGGTACAATGAGCCAGAAGCTATCGCCTCCTATACTGTTCATGTGTGGATAGACGACGGCAACAGTTGCTGCTGCTGCAATCGTAGCTTCCATTGCTGTCCCACCATCTTGGAGGATCTTCAGTGCACTTTGTGTAGCAAGATGGTGGGGAGTTACCACCATGCCTCTCGGAGCAGTGTTACTTGTTGCCATTTTTCTGTGTAGTACTGTTACCTGCAAATCAATTTAAAACTTTATTATCAAGTAATTTTGAAGTCTTATGAGTTTACGCTATTTAAAGTGACAGTTTTTTTACAATCATTTTGCAGTTTTGATAAAAATAAAAAAATAATTTAATGGCATATAAATAGAACACTTTGTTGTATGAAAATATTTTACTACTTTCAAAAGGATTGTAATTCGGGTTAGTCTAATGGCCTATTATAAAATATGTAGTGTAATCTAGTAATTCATAAAAATTGTCTCGTGTACTTTAATATTAAGCGATAGCTACGATATTATAAATTTTAAATATCAGTTACATTTAATATGTTAATTACAAACAATTACTCGTGATAAAAACACAATTTTATTTCATGAACAAACTGGTGATCAATAAACAATCTGATTTCCAGAATAAATTGTTTGCATATCTATACTAATATATAAAGAGGAAAGATTTGATTTTTTGTTTGCATTGAATAGGCTCCGGAACTACTGAGCCGATTTGAAAAAATCTTTCACTGTTGGGAAGCTACACTATCCCCGGGTGACGGCTATATTATATTTTCAAAAAAAATAGGGATCCTTAATAAAACTCCAATAATGTAACCCAAGGTGTAAAAAAAATAAGAAAACCGAAGCAAAGCGAGGGCGGTTACTCGTGTCTAATAAACGTGAACCCAGGCAATAGCTCTGGAATCAGATATACTTAGTAACTAGACTCTAATTTCCACAGTTACTTTATCGTACTTCGTAAAGTAAATTGAAATTGATTAGACTTGATCAATTTGTCTTTGCAACACTAAACTTTCACGTAAACTTTCTTTTAGAAGTACGGAATATGAAGACAATAGTAAGGGTTCCGTTTCTCTTGTCACAAAGACAAAGTTCCAAAGTTTCTAAGTCCAAATATTAATGAAATAAACATTAGCCGTCTTTGTAAGAGGCTGGAGTCAGTATTAGAGGAAACATAAACGGAAAATAATGGAAGGGAGATAAGATACATAAAATATACAACGAAAGTAAGTAAAAAGCCAATAAATAATTAAATAAAAATGTATCACAAAATTAATTCACCTGAGGTCAATCGATTACGTTATTTGTTTACGAAATAATGATGAAAGAACACGAAAACCAACCAAAAAATAAAATACGAGATTTATAAAAACAGCTAAACATTTTATGTAATTGTATTTTACCGAAATTATAATAATGTCAGTCGTTATACCACGACAATATTAAATTGGAGAATATTGAATGAAGGATATGACATTTTAATTCCAAACAAGTTTATCGATTAAACCACCCATACTTGTAAAAAAAAAAGAAACTGCAACATTATCTGGTTATTACCTGGTTATTATCTGGTTATTATGGTTATTAACATAAAAAGACCTGAACTCTGAGAGGGGACTCAAGTCTAGCAGTGGCATAGTTATGAGTATTAAAAAAGTCAATATAATGAAGCCATAATGTCTGTTAAAATGAGTTCTAAAACCGACGCCGTATATAAGCCCTAACGTCCCGATAGCTTCTAAGCCAGCGTCATAAATACCAAGAAAACTGTTCTAAAAATTACTCCCTATGGACTGCGAATATTGTAGACTTAATGCAGCACTAGTAAACACCCTCGTTTTACTTCGGAAAACCTGGACCTTCGTATCCTCATTTCAAAAATAATTTTGTTGCGATTCTTTAAATTGTCATTAATTTTTTTCTCGAATAATTTTGCCATAATAATATTTACCGATTTCGATAAAAAAAATTGTAAATGTCTTGTAGATGACGAACTGTATGATGGTATATTATTTACTGTAATCTTACACCCATAAAACCTGTAATGAGTAACCCTTATTAGTATTTTATTATTAGAATAACAGTGAGGAATAAAAAAGATATCGTATTAATGTTCAATTAAAAGCATCTAAGGACAAGAAGTGGTTTGACTAACGGCCGGTCTCAATAATGTACTAACAGTTATAAAAATGTAGATAAGGCTACCATTAATACGTCATCTGTCATATTTGTCAATTTTTGCGTCTCAATAACCTTCAGTGGATCGAAAATATCTATCGATGACATTGATCTACCGTTCGGAGGGCCAAGTCATACCGTAGGTATGTTGGTCCATACAAAAATAAATACTTGCGTCTCAATAACGCTTTGACAGCTAACTGTCGGTAATAAAAGTTACCAACTATCGGAAATTTTCACATCGCTCGATTTCGACGGATAATTGGTAGATTTCTCATATAGTAAAGAAAATTTATCAAAACATATTATTTCAAAACAGATATTAATCAGTGATGAATGATAATGAATTTTGTGAAGCCTGCTTACTTGATTCCGCCTTTTTTATACGGTACCAAGATCGCCGAAATTGTCCTCGTATAAAATATATGACTACATAATTATTATGACTGAATTGTGTGAATCCAATTTTGTTTATAACTACCTAGATTCAGATTAAACAATCCATAATCTAAATTTTACTAACAAAAAATAACCGACTTCAAAATTACTCAAAAACTACTTGTCAGATCTCGTTCTTTATGTGGGACCACATGACAAGCACCAGCTTTCGACTAAAAAAAGAATCATCAAAATCGGTTCGCCCAGTCCAAAGTTCTGAGGTAACAAACATAAAAAAATACAGTCGAATTGAGAATCTCCTCCTTTTTTTGAAGTCGGTTAAAAACGGCAGTGAATTAGAATTGATAACAATTCCTATCTTTAAAGTTTTAGGTAAGTAGGTATTTTAATAAAACAAGAACACTAAGCTTTTTAAGTTAGATTTATTTTGAAATTATAACAAAAACATTTCGCCTTTTCAGAAATAATGGTGTATCCCTGCTACCTCAATAGCTATTGGCTACTATTTTGGCCTTATGAAGAAAGGTACTTCATCTTTTGTGAAGGGTCTGGACTTCATCTGAAAAGAACCTCCTTTAGTACATTTGGCAACATTTTTTTGTTTAAAAGCAAAAACCTCTCGCAATGTGAGGGGTATTAGGCCATAGTCTACCACGCTGGCCAAGTGCAGATTGGTAGACTTCAAACACCTTTAAGAACTTTATGGAGAACTCTCCGGTGTGCAGGTTTCCTCGCGATGTTCATTGTTTTCCTTCACCGAAGCTAGTGATACTTAACTTCTAATACGCACATAATATTTGAAAATTAGCGTGCCAGGATTTGAACTCGGGCCCCGGACATGTGGGAATAAGCACTTCGTTCGGGAGACCAACGTTCTAACCGCTAGGCTATCACTGCTACAATTACAACAATTTACAATTACTACAATTTTTTGTTTACTAAACATAATAATAAATTTTATTTTATTAACAAATAAAGTCTATACTCACGGTAATTGTTGAGCTATGTGTTTCATTATATAATCCTAGTTTATTCATAAAACTAATTAATATTAAGTACTAAAATTATGAGAAAATACACGTTGTTTATATTTTGAGCAACCAAGCGACATAAACGAATGTCAAATGACAATAACATGTCATCGTCGTCCGGGATACCCATGAGTGATAAACGTCAAATGCTGCGTTTTGTTACTAGTAAAGCATTGTTCCAGGTTACACATAACATTATTTTATTAACTTCATCCGCGAAATTCACAGTACATTTGGAACAAATTATCATTTTAATATTAAAATGAAATAAGTTTATAATCAAAAACACTGAGGTCCTTTTTATGATAAAAAGTATAAAAAAAGTATAAAAGTATAAAAAAAATATTGTTATGCGAAAACGAAATTTTCAGAGGGACTTAAAAACCAGAGGCAGAAATGTCACTGAAATATTATCTACCGATGATCTTACTTTTTTTTGCTTACTTTTGATTTGTGAGACGGCAGTTAGCGGGAGATCAATGTTTACTTTTTATCTCTGATACGTACCAGAGTTCCACTGACAGTATAATATTGAGACCGGCCGTAATAGAATTTGACGAATAATTTAAGGAAAAAGCGTCGACAAATTGACAATACTACAATTTGGAAAGTTTTCTAATAAACAAGATGGAATGGAAGATAATTTAGTCGGCAGCCGTAATAAGTTGTACACCGTTGGCATGCAAAAAAAATTCCATAAAGTTTACGATCTTTGCCATTTGGTGGGCTCTAGTCGGTTTCCAAAGGATATAATACTCATTTCTGGCCATTCGTGAACACTGTGATGAAATACATGTTTTCACAGAACTAAATATAGTTAACAGTATCAGGCGTTACTTTGCGGAAATCCATTGTTATTAATTAAACTTATTTAAGTTAATATTACGGCCGGTCTCAATATTATACTATCAGTTGAGCTCTGGTACATAACAGAGATAAAAAGTAAAGATTGATCTCCCGGCAACTGCCGTCTCTGAAATCAAAAGTAAGCAAACAAAAGTAAGATCATCGGTAGATAATATTTCAGTGACATTTCTGCCTCTGGTTTTTACGTCCCTCTCAAAATTTTGTTTTCGCATAACAATATATTTTTTTATACTTTTATACTTTTTTATACATTTAATTATTATAAAAAGGAACTCAGTGTTTTTGATTATAAACTTATTTCATTTTAATATTAAAATGATAATTTGTTCCAAATGTATTGTGAATTTCGCGGAAGAAGTTAATAAAATAATGATAAATGTAACCTGGAACAATGCTTCAGTAATAACAAAACGCAGCATTTGACGTTTAGTACTGACAGGTTTCCTAGACAACGATGACATGTTATTGTCATTTGACATTCGTTTATGTCGTTTGGTTACCCAAAATATAAACAACGTGTATGTTCTCATAATTTTAGCAATATTAATTAGTTTTATAAATAAATGAAACACAGTTCAACAATTACCGTGAGTATAGACTTTATTTATTAATAAAATAAAATAAAATATATTATTATTATGTTTAGTAAACAAAAATTTGTAGTAATTGTAAATTGTTGTAATTGTAGCAGTGATAGCCTAGCGGTTAGAACGTTGGTCTCCCGAACGAAGCGTTTATTCCCACTTGTCCGGGGCCCGAGTTTAAATCCTGGCACGCACCTATAATTTTCAAATATTATGTGCGTATTAGAAGTTAATTATCACTAGCTTCGGTGAAGGAAAACAACAAACATCGTAAGGAAACCAGCACACCGGAGAGTTCTCCATAAAGTTTTTAAAGGTGGTTGAAGTCTACCAATCTGCACTTGGCCAGCGTGGTAGAATATGGCCTAACACCCCTCACATTGTGAGAAGAGACCCGGAACCCAGCAGTGCCAAATGTACTAAAGGAAGTTTCTTTGCAGATGAAGTCCAGACCTTTCACAAAAGATGAAGTACATAAGGCCAATAGCTATTGATGTAGCAGGGATACACCATTATTTCTGAAAAGGCGAATTTTTTTTGTTATAATTTCAAAATATATCTAACATAAAAAGCTTAGTGTTCTTGTTTTATTAAAATACCTACCTACTTACCTAAAACTTTAAAGATAGGAATTGTCCTCAATTCTCATTCACTGCCGTTTTTAACCGACTTCAAAAAAAGGAGGAGATTCTCAATTCAACTGTATTTTTTTTTGTTTGTTACCTTAGAACTTTCGACTGGGTGAACCGATTTTGATGATTGTTTTTTTAAACGAAAGCTGGTGCTTGTCATGTGGTCCCACTTAAATTTGAATGAGATCTGATAAGTAGTTTTTGAGTAATTTTGAAGTCGGTTATTTTTTGTTAGTAAAATTCAGATTATGTTTAATCTGAATATAGGTATATAAACAAAATTGGATTCACACAATTCAGTCATATATTTTATACGAGGATAATTTCGACGATCTTGGTACCGTATTAAAAAGGCGGAATCAAATACACAGGCTTCATAAAATTCATTATCACTCATCACTGATTAATAAATTCATGATTTTTTCATAAATTTTCTTTACAATACGAGAAATCTACCAATTATCCGTCGAAATCGAGCGACATGAAAAACTCCGATAATTGGTAACTTCTATTACCAACAGTTAGCTGTCAAAGCGTTATTGAGACGCAAGTATTTATTTTTGTATGGACCAACATACCTACGGTATGACTTGGCCCTCCGAACGGTAGATCAATGTCATCGGTAGATATTTTCTATCCACCGAAGGTTATTGAGACGCAAAAATTGACAAATATGACAGATAACATACTAATGGTAGCTTTATCTACAGTTTTTTAAATGTTAGTACATTATTGAGACCGGCCGTTAGTCTACTTTGCAACACGTACGTCTAACATGAGGATGAATTTTTTATTGATCGCGTACACTATAGTGTGGCCTATCGTTGAAATAGTCGATTTGCAAAATATTTGGCTTTATAGCGCTAATTTTGGCTAGAGTCAAGTGTCCCTCTTCTGCCCGCTAAACAGTTGGAGTTGGACAATTGAAAAAATTCTCAAAAATAGGTTATTATGATGAATTTACAAGGGATAGATTGCCCGGCTTTATATTTTTCTGATAATGCCTTCTAAATTTTTGCTTGTAATACGTATACCCCATCGCAAATCATAATATTATAGTAATGTGATTGGTATACATTGCAATTTATTTAGTCAAAATGTGGGGCACGCTAATTGGAAAATACACAGAACAATATTACGTTCATCCGTAGTTTTTACGCTTTGAGTAATACAAGTGACCTAGAAATAGGTATATTATTAAAATTAAAAATCCACTAGCTATACGAGTGTTTTGTTAATACAGTATGTAATATGTTATTTATCTTTTGTATTCGTTGGCTTCATTTATAGTTTCTGATGCATTTGATATTCGACTAATGGAAGAGGTTATCAATTCGCCGCATATATTTATATAGGTTTTTTTCTTTGTATATTCACTGAATACTTAAAGACGGTTCGACCTATTTACATGATTCAAATTGTATTGAATAGGAGATTACTCGAGGGTGGTCCCATAGAAACATAGTGAGGATTTGATGGTGGATTCCGGAGATATAGAGTGGAACTCCTCAACAGATAGGAGTATGTAATTAAAGTTAAAGATGTCAGTCTTTCCACACACACTAATCACTGTACGGATTAAGATGAAACTTCACACGGAGACAGACCAAAATAGGATAGATTTATCCCGGTTGTATCTACGTTTCCCTGGAAAGATTAGGCGTTTAAATTATGTTTGTGATTTTGTTTTATTGTACTTAGCAGACGTCCATGGGCGTAAACTATTGTGTAAGTTTCAACAAACACGAATTATGCCTAATTGCAGTGGCGAATTTAAATTTGCTGTTTCTTATTAATTGTTTTGTGCTTAAATAATAGGTAAATAGTAGTACTAATTAATCATATACTAGAGATCGAAAAAAAATATTAGTTCGTGAGATATTTCCATTTGAAATTATCAATTGCCACCGAAATTATTAAAGGACCATCGGAATTAAAATCCAAGCCACCGAAATTGATTAAATTTAAACTTGCTGTTTCTAATACATTTTATTTGGCATAAATAATATGTAGAATATGTAGATAGTAGTAATAATTAGTCATACAGTAGAGATCTAAAACAAAATTAATTGTTCCGGAGATATTTTCAAATTACATTATCAAATGCGACCGAAATTAGGGCCACTGGAATTAGAATCCGATCCACCGAAATTGATTTATGCCAGTGAGAAATAATAAATGCAAGATCATTTATTACTTTAAAGGTACATTTTGAAGAGTAGGAGTCTAGATGAACGGGCTCCTTTTAGCGGTGATTAGACACGCTTGTGTTTCTGTGGCTTTGAGTGTTACAAGGTTGGCATCGCCCCGTTCGGAGACTGCTTGAATATTTATTTAGTTAAACGTTTTTGAATCATACAGTCAACCTTAGGGTAATGAAAATTATGAACAAAAAAAATATATATTATTACCTATAACAATAATAAAAACTTACACACTTATATCCCCGCAGTAGGTTTTTTACTTGTGTCACATTGCATGGACGACACATACAAATAACACATCATAATAACACCCATGACCTGAGTACAAATATTTATCTGTCACATAAATATCTGCCCCGGCCTTGAATCAAACCCGGGGCCACTCGTTTCGCAGGCAGGGTCGCTACCAACTAGGCTACATGGTCGTCATATGTCTATATACCTAACAAACCTATCTACATATATACCTATACTTCCCTATATATATATATACCTAGACATATACCTAAATATATATGCATATTTAAATAATATGTAACATTCACACATTCCAACACAGCCTCTCTTTCAGATTTTCTGTATGTGGTCTTTACTGGCCCGACCGGTTGGCAAGTATCTTTCCACAACTTTTCTGTCGTCTGCTTACCCATAGATACCGGGCATGAGCAGATCATTGATGTGCAGCAGTAAGAGAGAACAGACCCCCGAGGAACTCCGACAATGACTCGAAATGAACGATCACTCAGGAAGTCTTTGATCCAGCAGATCAGGCCAGGTGATAGGCCATATGCAGGAAACTTACTCATTTCATCATTTCCAGTGGCTCTGTTCAATTACGGTGATGCTTTGTTTTGCCACCGGAGCCACCGAGATTGCGCCACAGACTTAGAATTAGAGGATGGAAGCCTCCATAAAATTTCTTGATAATCTGCTTTGTACTTTTACTAATACATGACATCGGAATTGGATGATTTGGTATTCCTGCGCCACCGCAGTTAGTACTTACGTGTTTGGCAGGAAAATGACGCTTATAGGTAGTTTTGATTTAATTATAAGTAGGTTAAATTTGACTTATGATAGACTACAACTGACTACAACTGCTAGACCTATCTAATATGTGATCCAATTTATTTATGGAATTGATAAACCGCATAACTCATCTCTACTTAAAATTATAGTTCTAAATAAACTTTTTTTTGCGTTATTCTGTTCCTATACCAATTTCATTGCTCCATTCATTAAGTTGTACAAAAAATTTTGTTCATACGCGTTTTCGGGCAGGCCCTCGTTACGATTTTATTGTTTCAATACTCAAATTTTGCCTCCATTCCGAATATCCATTGAATAGAAATTTTGTAAAATTTGAAAGCAACATAACGAATATTTAATTGGAAAAAAGTTAAAATAGATGGCATGGACGTTTTTACATTTTCGTTTTAAAAAGCTGTGTAAAGATAAAGTTCTGAAAAATTTTGCCCTAAACTTGTAGTAACACATTTTTTCTACATGATGTGAAGTAGTGATGTAGGTTCACTTAGTAAGCGCACATTAGTAAAAGCCCCGTATGCTTAACCGATGCAAGAACGCTGCCTACATACATATTATATTATAATATAAAACACAAAACGTTTGTACGAATGTCCTTTATAGACTCTGAAACCATCCAATCGATATGCCTCAAAATGGCTTCATTTGAAAGGCAATAATCCGAAGGTGGTTTAAGATTACTAAATGCATTAGGCACATTCGGCACATTCCATTGAAAAAGTCGATTTTTCACTTTTCCCATACAACAATTTGAAGATAAATAAGTAAAGATGGTGCATCAACGTCAGCGTCAACATAAAAATACTGATCTGTCATTCTCATCAGATTTTTTTAGCGTAGTGGAACACGCCGGGTATCCACTAGTTATGCATAATTATGTTAGGAATACGACGAGTCCTTTGGCGGCTGACTCATGTTCAGGGGTGGTAGCTATCCAGGCGAACCCCATGGAGAAATAATACTAGTAATAATAATATTAATTAACAATTAAAATCAATACTACCAAAATAATCCCTCGAAGGCCCTACCACCAGCGGGCCGGATTTATTTGCCTCTTACGACACCCATCCGACGTAGGATTGGACTTCACTGAAAGATAACAATACCAGTAATAATATGAATTCCTAAATAATAATATTGATAATATTATCCATATGTGAAACCTTCACATAACGGCCGGCTTCTGTCGCCCTTTACGATACCCTAGTATGCCGGCATGGAATTCGATTGGAGTCCGAATTCTAAGCCTCCACAATACGGCGGTCAGTTAAGTGTTATTAGATACGAGTAACCAACCGCCCTCGCTTTGCTTCGGTTTTCTTATTTTTTTACACCTTGGGTTACATTATTGAAGTTTTATTAAGGATCCCTAATTTTTTTTTAATATAATATAGCCTATGTTACTCGGGGTTAGTGTAGCTTCCCAACAGTGAATTTTTGAAATCGGTTCAGTAGTTTCGGAGCCTATTCAATGCAAACAAAAAATCAAATCTTTGCTCTTTATATTTTAGTATAGAAGTATAGATTACTTTCTATGGATAGGCAAATAAGGTTTCACATTAAATGTTGATTGTTGATTGTTGTTGATAGTTGATTCAAGTTTCCAAAACTTGTCAATTTATTGATTTTCTGGTAAACTATGAAGACAACAATAAAAAAAATTGTCCGTCAGTGCGTATCGCACGAAAACCCTCGGACATATCTTGTTAGTGTTTGACATGTAAATAACGTATGGATCAATAGGGGAGAAGAGAAATTCAGTTATCCTTCTCGACCGAGCTGTAATCTAGTTACAGGGCCCTAAGAGACTAAAGGATAATATTTAACTAAATTAACTTAACTTGCTATCTTATAGCTTTAGCAATGTGTAGTTTTGTCGCCAAACTAATCGTCTATATCCGTAGTGACTCAAATTTGCTTTGGCATTAAGAGGGTCTAACGATGACAATTTTATTAGTGACTAGCTGACCCGGCAGACGTTGTTCTGCAATATGCCATATATTTTTTTCTAAAATAAAAGTAGCCTAAGTTACTCCTTGTTACATCAGTTATCTGCCAGTGAAAGTCCCGTCAAAATCGGTCCAGCCATTTCAGAGATTAGCCGGAACAAACAGACAGACAGACACACAGACAAAAATTGTAAAAAAATGTTGTTTTGGTATATCTATGTACCGTGTATACATCCAAATGCACTTAGTAAAAAGCGGTTATTTTAATATTACAAACAGACATCTAATTTTATTATTTGTAGATATAGATGTATAGGTGATGAAACCTATCATAGAACCACACAAGGATTCCCTGTGAGTGCCATGAATAATATACACAGATAAAAACACACATGACACACACCCAGACCGAAAACAGAAATTAAAATTCATCATTAAAATTTCCGCCTGGTTGGGAATCGAACCCAGGACCCTCCGAATGGCCGGACGGCCATTACCACGGTAGCCATTACCACGCGAGTGTGTCGGTTTTTTTGTATTTAAAAAATCTTAGCTACTAACAAATAAACATACATCTTTGAAAGTATATAGAAATTTCGCTTTTATATACATAGGTAGTAATATTATGTCATTGAAATAATTTAAAAGAACGCTTTACGCTTCCCGCCCACGTCACACTTTTTGTAGGACAGATAATCGGGCCGATTTTTCCTCCCATATTATTTCTGACCGACTTTTTGTAGGACGTGTGCGTTGTACTATTGCTATCAGTAAGTTCTATTTTTCTCCTACAAAAAATCGGTCACCGATTATCGGACGTGGGCGGGAAGCGTTATATGGAAGACCGACACAAGCCACACACACCACACGTAATTGCTAAATAGATTGTTATTTTTACGTTAACCATTTGTTTTTCTCATGAGATTCGCGGAGCTCTAAAGTATATTTTTATATCTAAAAGCAATCTTCTAATATGGATAAAAATAACAATCATCCTTAGCTTCCGTAAAGTTAAGCTGCGGGTTAATGAAAAGATAACAGTACAGTTTTTTAACAATCCAATTATACCAATTCACTCCTAAATTAAATTTCAATTTAACGTTCACGTTACGTGAGTCCATACAGAGATGACGTGTTATCTATACTAATCATACTAATATTATAAATGTGAATGTAAGTTTGTTTGTTAAGCTTTCACGCGAAAACTACTTAACCGATTTGACTGAAATTTGTAACGGAGATAGCATACACCCTGGATTAAAACATAGGCTACTTTTTATCCCGAAAAAAATTTGGGTTCCCACGGGATTTGTAAAAATCGATCTGTACCGTAGGTGAAGCCGCGGGCAACAGCTAGTATTATTATAAATGAAATGAAATGAAATGAAATGAATTTTTATTCGAAGTAGGTTTGTTACAAACATTTTTCGAAAGTCACTTAACGCCATCGCTTCAACAAATCCCTACCGTGAGTGGTCCCGGGAGAAGAAGCGGCAAGAAACTCCCGCGATAATTTTTTTCCTACTCACAGTTACAGACAGCACTTAATTCTACTTATTGCAATATTTAATATTAAAAAAAAAAACTCATGTCCAAGCAGTCTTGTCATTTAAATACTCATCAACTTTGTAATATGCTTTCTTCATGAGAATACCTTTTACATGAGTTTTTAATTTACAGTATGGCATTTCTGTTAATTCTAACGAGATTTTATTATAGATTTTTACACATCTACCCATGAACGAGCCACCAGTTTTGCTGAGTCTAAAACTAGGCACAATCAGTCTAGCCTTATTTCTTGTGTTAATATTGTGAACATCACTCTTTTTAAGAAAAGTATCGAAGTATTTTTTAACATACATAATATTGTCCAAAATGTATTGTGAAATAACAGTTAGTATATTTATTTCTTTAAACAATTCTCTAAGAGAGTCCCTAGGCCTGAGGTTGTAAATAGCGCGAACTGCTCTTTTCTGTAATACAAAGATTGACTCAATATCTGCAGCTGAGCCCCACAACAACAGACCGTAGGACATTACACTGTGAAAGTAGCTGTAATAAACTAATCTTGCTGTTTCTACATCAGTTAAGAGCCTTACTTTCTTAACAGCATAAGCAGCGGAACTGAGCCTCCCTGACAAGGCTTCAATATGAGGACCCCATTGTAGTCGAGAGTCCATGGTAATGCCGAGAAATGTTGTAGAATTTACTAGTTCTAGTACTTCCTTATTTAGGACAATTTGAGCTGGAATATGTTTCACATTAGGTAAGGCAAATCTGACACATTTAGTTTTTTTCGCGTTTAACATCAAGTTATTACATGTAAACCAGTGTAATACAGTATAAAGAGGAAAGATTTGATTGTTTGCATTGAATAGGCTCTGAAACTACTGAACCGATTTGAAAAATTATTTCACTATTGGGAAGCTACACTGACCCCGGGTGGCATAGGCTATAATATTATATTTTCAAAAAAATTTGGGATCCATAATAAAACTCCAATATATAATGTAACCCAAGGTGTAAAAAAATAAGAAAACTGAAGCAAAGCGAGGGCGGTTGCTCGTAATAGTTATTTGTTATATATAAGTGCTATGACAAAGGCTGGATATTACGATTTTATTTTGATTTTTCACCATTACGATGAAGTTACTTACGGTCTCAACGTTTTCATCAACATCACAAATAATAACTCACTTTCCACTGGGTCATGATCTGTTATTGGGTATATTTGTGCAGACGATAAAACATATCTAATTAGATGCTTGAAAAGTTAGTAGTTTAGAAATTTAATAACTGAACCTATACACAATTTGAATGTGCCCGTCCGCTTCGAGTCTAAATCAAATCTAGAGATAGTTCTCCTTAGAGATAGTTACTTCTGCGTGCAGTAATCCTTCCTATTTAATTAGACAACTTGAGTAGCTAACGCCCTAACTCAGATTCACTAACGGTTACTTAAATCGTTCCTTAGTACAGAATTTGTATGGTGATTCTTTACTAAGGAGCGATTAAAGTAACCGTCAGTGTCTCTGAGTTGGGGCATAAGGTTTTCTTCTTTTTTTAGCATCTTAATAATTATGACACTATATTTAATGTACACTGTACAACAATAAATATTAAAAAACGCTTACCTACTCACACCCCCGCATTAGGTTTTAGGCTTCCCGCCCACGTCAGTCTTTTTGTAGGACCGATAATCGGGCCGATTTCTCCTGCCATATTATTTCTGACCGACTTTTTGAAGGACGTGTGCGTTGCACTATTGCTATCAGTACGTTCTATTTTTCTCCTACAAAAAAAACGGTCGCCGATTATCGGTCGTGGGCGGGAAGCGTTAACCTGAGTGGCGGGTGGCAATGTTTTAGTCTCTTTTAATTGCGTCGCTTTAACTACATATAATTGTCTATTACGGTGCTCAGTACGGATTGGTGCGATGGATAGATGGACTTTATTACCATTCAAATATCATTACCTAAAGATCTCTATTCTCTCTCATACCTCTGTTGGAAGAAGTTAGTGTCACGAGCTCATGACGTCTACCACCCAGTAACTGTCTAGCAAACTTCACGTTTCTTAGAGAATTCTCATATATTATGCTGTTTTTATTGTAAAAAAAAAGTCTATCCCGCACATAATCTTTATAAAGCTGCGTGCAAAATTCAATACACTTCCCAAAATTGGAACGGCGACTTTGAAACCACTAGGCTTACTAGCATTAAAATATTTATCCCTAATTATATTTCATTTAAATAAGAATTCTTAAGAATGCGTGTCTTATTGCTGTTGAAATATGGAAAAAGAGTGAACGCCAAAAACTTTAAAGGGACAAAGTGCTAAAATGGAACTTAACTAAGAGCATAATACTAACTTTGAATAACAACTATTCTTCCTAATACATCAAACCATCCGGCCACAGCATCAAACGACGGTATGCCTATTCCCAACCTAAATTCGAACCCTAAACCCTGACACATCTCATTTTTATAGTAATTCGTTCCGTGAATCTATTGACGAAGGCATGGAACAGTCAACGCGTCACGCGTTATCCCGTCGTCTCTTCCCGCCATAAAACCTTCAATGCATACAAAAAACTTCATTTTCAATATCTTCCGACTGCCAATATGTCGGGAAACACTCTAAAACATATTTTACGAGTTGGCTTCGAATGCGCAAGGGTCATAGGTCGGTTTATGTGCCGATACGGCTATCTCGCTAGGGCATGACTTAATTCGCTCAATGTTAGGCGAAGCGAATAGGCAATAAATCTACTTTGCATGTGACCTCTAGGATTTTTCGCATATCTGTGTTTAGATAGGATGCTCGATATGTACAGCTATTGTAGGATTTGTTTGAGCCATTTGGGAGCTGGATTCTGCTGGAAGATTGGTGATCTGAACCGAATTTAACATTTGCGAGACATTTACGAATGAGGCGTCCCTTTTACAACTACTACAATACTGTCTTTTCATCATAGTATAATTAAAAAAAAAACTATTGCATTGATTTTCATTCGGGTTTTGCATTGTTAAAAAAAATCTAACGCCCCAACTCAGAGTTACTAACGTCTATTTTAATCGCTACTTAGTAAAGAATCACTATACAAATTCTGTATTAAGGAGCGATTTAAGTAACCGTTAGTAACTTTGAGTTGGGGCGTAAAATCCGTAAAAAATAATCATCATGCATACGCTGTTTTGGATTATGTTCCTTGTCCCAGTAATTTGCTGTTTGATAAAATTTATTTCAAGATCTTTCTAATTTTTTTGTGGGGTGTACTTTCTGTATGATAATAATCTAAGTAGGTATCTCCTTTAAGTATATACTTAAGTCAGTAAAGTAACGACGCTTATAACTGAGTTTAACTTCGGTAGGTTTTAGGTTTTGGTGCACCAAACCAGTTGCAGTGATGCGCACATCACTGGAAGGGTTTTTAAGCTTATTAGCAGGTATCAGCTATATGCTATTATTAACACAATTTGCACTGAAAATCGGTAGATTTTTTTAATGGAAATAATCGGCAAACGAGCTGACGATCCACCTAATGGTAAGCGCTATCGTCGCCCATGGACAACAGCAACACCAAAGGCATCACTGATGTGTTGCCGGCTAAGAAAGAGAGAAGAAAAAAAAGAAAAAACTGGCTCTCAAGCCCCCAGCCGGAACACGAGTCGTTTGGCGGCTGACTCATGCTCAAGGGTGGTAGCTATCCATACTTACAATTTTATTAATTTGTTCCAAAGTTCTTGTGCTCTTTCGATATAGGCACGATACGCGTATCTCAACTCCAGTAGATATATTTTTACCACTGACAACGCTACGGTAGCTTCGTTTATCTCCCGGAATGTTGGGCGGACGGATCATTCATAATCTATTCATTTCAATACATACATACACATACAAATATACATTTTATCTGCATTCAATAAAGTTTAAATTTCATTGCAGAAATCCGCAATAAAATCGACGTACGAGTATGAGTCTCAATTGTGACTGATTTGCAATTTTATACTCAATGAGTGGAGCTTAAAATTTTATGTTGTATAGCTTTGCTGGCGCTGCGTTTTATATGGGAAAGTTATTGAGGCGTGATAATATTATGGAATCATATCAATATTTATAGTAAACATCAGCCAATTGTGGATTATTGCGATAATTATGACATTGAAAGCGTTTTAATGCAATGATGAAATTAAGGTATCATTTTATACAGAATCTGCCTAATTTAGTAATATTGATTTGGAATATTAGGTACGCAAATTAGTAAAAATTTAACATAACAAACAGATGGTATAAAATAACAGTATAAAATAATATAAAATAATCACCACCAGGCACCACAGGCGTTATTATATTACTGGTTCCAATTACAAATTCGTCTGCCTCGTACTTAGAGAATATGGACTCATCTTTGGAACTTTGGATCATTTACTTTGACTAAACGACTGCCGCACTGCCCATCAAACACTTGTCCTAAACGACTTCAAAATTATCTAAAACTGAATGTGTTACACATTCAGTCTACCAACAAAGGTATTGTGTTGAGTCGAGTCGTATAGTTGTTGTTTTTGTATTGTAGATATTTTCCATTTAAACCAACAACAAACTCAAATATGCAAACTCTGCTTCAATACCACGGCGTAGGTACCACAAAAAAGGAAGAGAAACTCTGCAAGCCTAAACTTTTATAAGCCTGCAATGGTCGATTTATTAGTTTTAATATCTATCCATCCTGGAACGAAATTAGTTTTAAAGTCTTCTTTTGTGCCGACATTATTGAGTCGAGAACCACTCAATGGAATAGACATATGCGCCGTTCTTGTTTCTCGGAGAAAATAAATTTTCAACTATTGTCAGGAAAGGAATTTGTTGGCCGAACTAAAACTATTGTCGCAGGAAATAGCACAAAGTACAAAGGAATGGGTAATAAGAATTGACGGATATTAGAAATGGATTCTTTGAATTTATAACATTTTTTTTCCAAAACTTAAGTTTTAAAAATGGCGACAGCGACGTTGAAGTAATATTAATTTGGTAGGTACATAAAGAAATTTACGAAAAAATATAATTAAATATTAAATTAATTACTTTTTAGCGTCCTAGTATAATTGGTAAATTTTTGAAAGTAAATAATTTCAAATTCATTTTTCAAATTCCAAAATAATTTAATCTTCTAGTTATCACTGATACCACAGCTGATATTCTTACACATATGCACGTATTTTTTTATTCTACTACTATTTTGGCAATACGCAAATAGTAATGAAAAAACACTTTATATTAATAGAACAAAAAAATTGCCAAAAGCAATCCTATTCCTCTACACAAACAAAACTCATGCAAATATTGTTTTTAAAATGGAAAATAAGAGTGCAACGAACCTAAACAAATGGCGATGCTAATCCACTGTTGTTTTTCTCTATTGATGATCGAGATAGAACTGAATATAACAGTACAATGAGTTGATCAACAAAGGTGAGCCGTGAAGTCCGGTTTACACGTATTAAGCAGATAAGTAAATAACTAAATTTTAAGTGAATATTTTTTAGTGTCCGTCCACACGTAATAATTTAGTAAAGCTCTTTAGTTCATACAATAATTCTACTTAACTACTTAAGCATTTTAATAAATTTTAACTAAATTTTAACTTAAAAGTGCCTGTCCAAACGTGTTAAGTGATAAGCCCCGCCCACCTACTTAGCAGAAAATAGAAAAATTTCTAAATTACTTATCTACTTGATTACTAAATTACTAAATTACTAAACTACTAAATTGTCCGTTTACACGTATTAACCCGTCGGTTACCGAGAACGTTCCAGCACGTTCGAACTCAAAGGTACCGCGATCACGCGGATCCTAACGAGTTAATTAACTTAAAATTTAGTTAACTACTTAACTACTTAACTACTTGGTACGTGTAAACCGAACATGACAAACTCGGATCACAATACGATAAACGCAATACGCAAATAACGACACAGGCCATTCGCTCCCAAGATACTATCTTCTTCTGATTTCTTATCAACACCACATTGCGATGTTGATACGGGTATTTTATACTTATGAATGTATATCACAAATACGTTTGTAAATTAATTTGCGTTTTGCGATTATTTCTGACACAGTTGTCTTCCGATAACGATTGCGTAAAAAACATATTTTTATTGAATGTAAAAATATCACCGTACCGTCAAGTACCGTAAGATTTTACTACAGCACATTACGGAATGGTTTTTGGCTACGTTAGGTTAGGTTAGGTGAGGCTTAAGTCTCCCCCCGGGGGTTGCCCGCCTTGTCGTGGCGGGGGGGGGGGCTTAGTAATCGTGGACTGGTCACCCACGGTGAAGCTGAGAGGCAACCAGGGCCGGCCTGTTTGGGTCGCCGGCTGGCCCGAGGAGGGTGCGCTCCCAGCGGGCTGAACAAGTCCGCTGCGGACGCGCGTGGAGGTGGGACCGCAGAAGAAGAGGAGTGCCGGTATTACGGTGCGCCGTTCTCCCTATCTTCTGCGGCCGTGGAGGGATCGCAGGGGGAGAGGCGTGTTGGTATTACGGTGCGCCACTCTCCCTACCCCCTGCGAGCTGGCGGGGCCGTTCCATCGAAACGGCACTGGTGGGGCCGCAGAGGAAGAGGCATGTCGGTATTGCGGTGCGCCGCTTGCCCTAACCTCTGCGGCCGAGTTGTGGTCGGTGGAAGAACCACAGACCTGATCTTCCACCGGGTACCAGTTATCTGGTACCCATGGCCTCCTAGTAGCAGACTCGGGGGGAGTCTGCTACAGTACTGGTGGAGGCCGAGGAGGGAGGCGCACCTTACCATCTGGTGCGCCCATCGTGGAGGGCCTTCGGGCTTTCGCGGTGGAGCCGCTAGTGGGCGGCTGCCGCCGGCGGGGTCGCGGATGTGTGCGAAAGCGTTCCCGTAACCCCGTCACAAGGCGGCGAGGTGGAAGATGGGGGGGTTTTTAGTGGGTATACCGTGGGTCTCATTAGCCTATACGGGAGTCCCGCATAACCACTCGGGTGCCCCCTGCGCCCGGGTGGTATGCGTAATGCATTTCCCCCCCCCCCCCCCCCCGAAAAAAAAAAGGCTTAAGTCTAAGATTTCACATGTCGTGGAAAGTTGGAAGTTGAAAGTCTGTCGTCGGACAAGCACACACAGAGACCGAGAAGAGAAATTTTAATTTATCATTCAAATTTCGGCCTGGCTGGAATCGAACCCACACGGGTCGTCGTAAAGTAATCAACTGCATCACTGTACCACAATCGTACGGATCTTTAAATCGGCAATTTAAAGTATGCTGATGATTTCATGTTTTCTTAACCAAAATGATGATTAATTTCACACGTGAAAAATCAGAGATGAACCCAGATTCATACAAGGACGTAAGTTAAACTAGAATTGTGACCCCATTCCATCAACCATCAGGCTGTTTATTATTATAATTTATTATTGTGTAATTTGCAACAGAATCCGGCAGGCCTATGCCTAATTTACATGACAGAATTCATGAACAAAAGCTATCTTCGCGAACAATGTTGCGCTGTAATTACAGTGTGGGATATAATCAAAACGGATCCCCGAAGTGAAATCCAACACATGACAGGTCTTGTCGAGAATGTTACCTTGTAATCGAGGGTGAATGGAGGGTTATGTTACCTGGAGGACGATTATTAAACCTATGCGTAGTCTGTAACCATGAAATTGGATTATGCGGCAAGTCTGTTGCAATAGTAACCAGCCTAAAGTGGCACTTTAAGTGTCACTTGGCAGCATTACCTTATAGTGGTAATGGGGAAAAAGGTCAATTGTTAGTACAAATTCGCCAAAAATCCTATTAATATTATAAATGTGAAAGTTTGTGATATGTTTGTATGTTTGTTCCTCCAATCCCGCCACAACTACTTAACCAATTTGGCTGAAATTTGGAATGGAGATAGCCTATACCCTGGATTAACACATGGCTACTTTTTATTGGAAAAGTTCAGGGTTCCCGCGGGATTTGTAAAAATCGATATCCACGCGCGCGAAGCCACGGGCATCATCTAATATCTACCAACTTAATTCATTAATAAAAAATTTAGTTTCGCGGGTGAAGCCGCGGCCAAAACTAGTCATGTTATAATGAGAATAACTGTCCCTGGAATTTTATTTGGTTTTATGTCAGTTAACTTTATTTTAGCTACTGAGCCATAAACATGACATAACCTAAGTATGTTACTTATTCGCAGAAGACTAAGGTATACAAGCAGTTTACAGCTACCTAGTATTTTCAAAGTTCACCCACGGCAGCGTCAACTCTACCAGTTGCAAGACCGTTTGTGTCTTCGACAACACACCAAGATCCTTTGTACTTCAAGTTCAGATAAATGACAAAGAAAGTTCCTCGCGAGTCTCGAGTCTCGTACCGTTCATTCGATTTATTTACAGCTGCGAATTGCGCTGTCTTTGTGGCTTCCCTTCTTCTAACATTGAGGTTTTCTTTCTTTTCTTTCCATTATTTCGTATTTTTTAACTTGAAAAAGATTTTCTCAAATTCAAATTTAGAAATTCTTTTTTATACATATAGACACAAAAATACTACAGATGAATTGTACTACATATTCCTTTTCACTCGCACTAGGCTTACGTAGCGTGCTTTCTTTGGAGTGAAACAGACAACAATATTAATATTAATTATATTAGTCATATTATTATTACCTACTGTTTTTTATGTAAAGAAAAATGCTTTGCTTTTTATCAACTAAACATCTCAAAAGTAAATAAACAGACCTGTCACAAATGTTTAAAATAAAGTATACGAGTACGTAGTAAAAACAGAGCCTTCTTACCTACGAAGTACGACATCCAAGTTGTACAAAATGTATCAAGAATATAAAGATCCGTGCAGGCAAAACAATTTAACATGGCAAGCGAACCAAACTAGCTCAATTGCTATTATAAGACTTAAAACCAACATAATTATATTATGTACGTATAATAAGGTATTCCTTACAATCAAGTCATAATAAAATGTATTGCTATAGAAACGCATCAATTCAAGTTTTCGGAAACTCCTTCCTGTGCAGGAAATGCTGAAGTGCATAAACTTACGCCATGGAAAACACTGGAAGAATTTTAATCAAACATTTTTTGAAACAGTTGCGATTCAAATTTTCTCTGAATGATTTGGATGCAAACTCAGTACCTTAAAATAACCAAATTGAGGCAACCAAAATAAATAACATAAAATAATGAATGCTAACCCTCAAATAGAACTAACGAACACACCTAGTCATCTGCTACACAATATTAACCGGCCTAATTAATGTGTCTCATTAACGTGCCTTCTGAAGCACGGAAGTGTTACACTCACGACATGATGTGTAGGTTGCCAGTTACACTAATACTGTTCTCAGGGGTAACAACTATTCCATCAAATGAGACTGTAAGTGGGACAAAATATAGTAACTAAAAATAAGATACTAATATTTACTGACGTGAGTAACTGATACAAGCCGTCCTAACTTCCATAGTCCTGTTACTAACGAATAATAAAGTTACTATTAATATTTTATGAGCACCTGACACTAACAGGAACTACTACCAATTACAGTCCCTCCTATCCTATTCATGGTTGGTCACAGATCACAGGTGTCCATGGGCGGCAGGGCATGGTGGCATTGCAAGCTCGTTTGCTATCTTCATTACATAAAAAAAGTTCTAGATTACTATCGCTTTTCGAACTTGTTTAGGTCTGACCATAGATGGCCATCTTAACTTCATTCTGTTGCAATGTTTAAAAAGTTCGTTTTACTTTAGGTCGGAATTATTGCTGCTTTACTTTTAATGTTTTTACATTAAAAGCTGGGGTAACGGTATTGGTTCACGACCTAGTATAAATAAGAACAGTATGTACCTATTAGTTACTTATGATCTGTTGTGTTATTGTTTGTTAACCTAAATAAAAAACAACAACTTTTTTAATGGAAATAGCCGGCAAACGAGCTGACGATCCATCTGATGGTAAGTGGCTATCGTTGCCCATGGACATCTGCAACACCAAAGGCATCACTGATGCGTTGCCGGCTAACAAAGAGAGAAGAAAAAGAAAGAAAGAACTGGCTCTCAAGCCCCAGCCGGAACACGACGAGTCGTTTGGCGGCTGACTCATTCTCAAGGGTGGTAGCTATCCAAGCGAGCCCCATGGAGAAATAATAATACTAAAAATGGTATTAATTAGCAATTAAAATCAATATTACCAATATAATCCCTCCGAGGGCCATACCACCAGCGTGCCGGATTTAATCGCCTCTTACGACACCCATCCGGCGTTAGATTGGGGTTAGTAGTTAGTATATTACGTACATTAAAAAAAACAACATTTGTATCAAACTCCAGCTAAATTCGTTTTATCTACAGCTGCGCTGACTTCGCAAAGCTAGCCAAGCTTATTGCTCAGTCTGAATAACAAAAACATGTTTTGTGGTCCTCCTTTGTTCGTGGCATTTGACTTCTTATTGTCTTTATGTAAATCAAATGGTATTCATTAACTCCTTTCATTCCATGGCAGACAGGGACAGAGATATCCAAACAACAACAAAATTATGTTTTTCACATGAAGTGCGTAACAAACTGTTCAGTTAATCATGACATGGCATAACTTAACAGACTCAAACAATTGTAATAGAAATATTTTTTAACCATTACGTATGTTAACTTTACATATCCCATTAAATTCAAACAGAGAATATCAATACCTATTAAAATAGATGTGAGTATGTATATTCCCTATGGACACCAAGACGGCTGGACCTATTTTGATGGAATTTTCAGGCAATCTTCAGATTAAATCAGCGCGGGTAATCTATTAAGTGCGATAAAGAGCGGTTAATTTTTTTTGGCATTTCAAGATTCCACGCATAGAAGTCGCAGGCACAAGTTTAATTATAGTACGAGTAATAGCCAACAGCAAACCAATGAAAAAAATAAAGAAATAAATGATTAAAGATGTTATTTTTTTTATGGAAATAGCCGGCAAACGAGTTGACGATCCACCTGAATGGTAAGTGGCTATCGTCGCCCATGGACATCAGCAACACCAAAGGCATCACTGATGCGTTGCCGGCCAAGAAAGATAGAAGAAAAAGAAAGAAAAGTCTCAAACGAGTCTACTATGTGACGAGTTTACAGCAACCCATTCAGACTTATACGTATATAACTGCGTAAAAGGTAAAAAAAACCGTCGCATTTATAACTGAACCCTGGTCCAATTCCTAAGATCTTTGAAAAGATGGATTAAGTACCCAAGAAAAGATTACTTAATAATAGGGATTTACGTACCCTTCTAAAGCTTAAATCGTTATTAGAGCGACCACTGATACATACTCGTATGTGGAAAAGCTGTTCAATGTTAGCATTTTTTCTTTGGGTCAGTTTACATTTCATATGGTTGGATTATGCCAGTTTGCAAGTAGGGTAAAAATTGATATGACTTCTACGAGTATTCACTGAAGTAGTAGGTATAACGTAAACGTTTTTTTTAGACTAGGGTATTAAGGGCATCACACAACCTTATACCCAACCCAACTTTACAGTACAACAGCCGGTATACCCTGCTCTTCAACAGACGGTAAAAACCGGATATCTATAACTAAAGGCATCCATGATCCTACTAATATTAATAAATACTCGTAATAGTTAAAAAAACTAAAAACACGCTTTAATAGAAAATCCAACTAAAAATAGAGTATATTTTTTTAATTTTTAATTAAGAATAGTGTAATTATAAAAAAGCGAGTGGTGCTTTTTAAGATATCAAAATGATAATCCTTCTGCTCATTGACACCATGCACCCCACGCTTTTTGATGTGAAACATCTATAGGCGAGGGGTAAACATGATTGTTGGCGTGGCGGCGATACAGGGCGTGGCGATGCGTCTATATTAGTTCACGAGTAACCGCCCTCGCTTTGCTTCGGTTTTCTTATTTTTTTACACCTTGGGTTACATTATTGGAGTTTTATTAAGGATCCCTAATTTATTGAAAATATAATATAGCCTATGTTACTCGGGGATAGTGTAGCTTCCCAACATTGAAAGAATTTTTGAAATCGGTTCAGTAGTTTCGGAGCCTATTCAATGCAAACAAAAAATCAAATCTTTCCTCTTTATATATTAGTATAGATTAAATGCATACAAGATGGCGCTTATCTAATTAGTTATCATTGCTTTCGCTAGATGGCAGTATATTCACATCGATGTATAATAATACATATAAAGTATACATTTTGTTAAAAAAAACGTGTTAATAAAAGCGTATCAAGAATGTGAAAGTTTGTGAGGATGCATGGATGTTTTCACTCTTTCACTCAAAAATTTTACAACGGATTTTCATGAAATTTAGCACATAGGTTGACCGTGACCTGAAACAAGATATAAGGGAGTTATGATCCCGGAAAACACGAACAAGCTGCAGGCAGTGCGCTGGTATCTTATAAAAGAATACAATAGTAACATGAAGACCAATTAAACCAGTAATTTCCTTCTAATGCACTATGATGAAATATTCATGCAGTAAATTAAATTGGCAACTATCCAGCCGTCATCCACATGAAAGAAGCTCCTTTTAAAGTTTCTGAGCTCTATGCACTTTTCGTGTAAGACCGCTCCTTTCTAGATTTCTATAAATGCGGCAAACTTTTTTAGTTTGACTCAGTTTGACTGCTGGAGCCAGCTAAACTGTTTGTGCTTAGTACGCTTGAATTATTGGTTAGATCTGTTTTAACGGTTGGCCTGGTGGCATTTTTCTCAGTTCAGCAATAAACTATGAACGGAAATGTTACGTTTCGTTGTTTGTATTATTTTGTTAGATTTATAGGTACATTGACTTATTACTGCGCGAGAACAGAGGCAGCTCGCGCTCAAAATGCGGAACTTAAATACATAGATCTGACTGGAGCTATTCTCAGTGTCAGCACAGAAGAAGATAATACCAACTTATAATAATAAGTAATGTCAGTGAAACTAATGAAAGCCTGTTTGGCAGTATCTACTATTATTAATATTTATTTATTCAAAAGTTATTTTCATTAATATGGTGATGTTATTTGGTTAACTACAATCTCCCCTTTCTAGAATTAATGCATATGTTTTACGTGGAAAGTGCTGAAAGATACAATAATTATTTATTTGAGTACACCAATATCGGTATGTCTATGTAGTTTACGATAAGTAACGTACTATGTAGTAACGTAAACCTAAGCTATTATGTGAATTTGATAAATACCAAACACAGAAATGAAAGCCAAAGAATTCGCAATCTTCCAGCTCGCTTTGCGAACATTATTATGGAAATTGCGCTCAAAGCGGTCATATTTCCACTATGGATCCACTGGCTTCAATAATGAGAGCAAGCCTTACGGCTAAATTTTGCAAGCCATTGGGTAACCCACTTCACGGACATGCGAAATTTGCATGCCCTAAAATTTCAGGGAATTGTTCAATTATCTGCATACAGTCTACCTCCCTCAAGACTTGGAAGGCACCTGGGACCGAATTTATTAGGACTTTTTTCTGAAAATGCGCTCAATCTTTAGTTGGCGCGTAATTGCTACTGAGTTGTTGTGTAGTCTGTTCTGTATTGTAGATATTGAAGTATTATTACTAGCATATAGAACCGACACCGCAAACACAATGTATGTCCCAATGAATTGGCGCCGATCGGCTTCAATTTTCAATGGATTCGTTCGATTTTGAAAGGAGAACGGGGGCTCAATTTTGAAAATAGAACTTCCCGGCGGGACACACATTTTGTTCCAGATGTCTGTTCTATGACATTATACTTCAATGATTGTAGGTACCTTAATATTTTTGGCTTTTGGTAAGAACCGTGTAACATACTTCCCGTCGCTAGTTTTTAAGGCTCACTTTTGTTTTGTACTTTAAACTAGGTATTATTTGTCTTACAATTTGATTGTTAATGCTACTATATTTAGCAACAATTCAAACTTCTCTTTTAGCTATTAGGTACTTTCTATTACTTTAGATGCGGGTTATTTTAGAGATTTCTAATGAGTGATCTCTAGTCTCTACACTACATCTTCAAATCATGACTATTGCTCATAAGAAAGTAGTATGTTGATTAATAGACGGATAAAAAGATGGATTCTAACCAGACCCTCCCCTTTTAAGATGAATGTATTTAAAAACTAGATGAAGAGTTACATACTTCATCGATTTAATTTTAAACAAAACTTTAGATAGGTTAACATTTAAAGAAACTTCGGCGAAATCGAAAAATCCATTTGAACTTAGACAAAGCTACAGGGGGCGATAAAAAGATTGTCTGTAAGTGTCTTTAAAACTAAAATCACACACTGAACTTTATCATCACAGTTTTAAACTACTTCCGAAGCGAAGCGGGCGAAGTGTCCCTCGGTGGAAGAATTTGAACGTCCGAGAGCTAAACATTCGATTGTGGAACGGATCGCTTTCGGATTATTTTTCTGGTTCGAATACAAACTTATGTTCATTGTGTTATTACAAATTACGTAGCTGAGAAAGACAGTACCTATTAGGTACTAAGTTTTTGATTTTTGATTACCTATGTTGTCACATAAGGCTCATGACACAAATAAGGCCTATGCTCAATGAAGACAAGTCAAGTCTGATTAGCAATTTAAGCAAAATCTTTAATAAAATAACTAAGAAAGTTATGAAAGGTCTCATCTCATGGAAACACTTGATAAACGCCATAGAAATACATATTTTTATATACATAATTCATATTATAATAAGACTATTCCTACTCGTATAATTTAAGTATAGGCTTTATTAAGTCAGTATGATTTAAAACCCGAGACCCGTGCCCAGTAGTGGGCCATTAATGGGTTGAAGCCATGTTTTAAAAAGGTTCAAAGCTAATGTTGCAGAATAATAATTTTTAAGTGATTTTTGATAAAAAAAAATATAATATTATTTCTCAGATATTTGAAATTAATAAACCTAGGAATAATACCTTGTTGTTATTCATCACCTTTTTCGAATATTTATGAAGACTATGAGTGTTTGAAATAAGGTAGGCCTTATTTGTATCACTTACCTTATTCGTAATTAATAGTTCATAACAAGCGTTACTTTGCGGAAATCCATTGTTAGTAATAGTAACTTAGTATCTACTTTGCAACAATCCGCACAAACATTTTGGTCTAACATAATGACTGACTATATGAATAAAACTTAATCTTATGTTACTTAAGTAATTAATGTAAATGCACTGGAATAATTAAAAAATTGGAAGTTAGTATATAACGTGCCCAATTACATTTTTATTTTATCAGAAACATTAGATCAAGAATTAGGAGCGTCTTATCTAATCTAATTAATTTTATAATGTATCTGGTAGGCCTGTAAGCTCACCCGATAAACAGAAATAAATTGGCCAAGTGGTATTTTATCCAATTGTTACTTTAAATAAACAGAAATAAAGTATAATATGCAGTGGTTTCTGATATCGAACATGTAGGTTGTATTTGCAAGCTTGCGGCGAAATTGTGACGTGCATTTGTTTGCCACTGCGACCACATGGCGAATTCGCTAACGAACTTATTATTCGCTCGCTATTCGATCGAACGAATGCCAATCCTGTCTGGTCTGGACAAAGACTGAACTTTATTTATGCAAACTGCTGAATCCATTCGAAGGCAGAGACTTATTGTTAAATGAACGAGATAATATCTGGATGATGAATGATAGGTAGAAGACTGAAACACTAATAGGTAGGTACTTAATCGGTTGGTAGATGATGAGGTGATTTTAGTCACAGTTAGGGTTGCCAGACGTCCGGATAAAGCCGGACATGGTTAGGCTTTTTGAATGCGAGTCCGGCCAAATTTAACGGTGTCCGGCTTGTCCGGCTTTGTTAGGCTTTTTACATTTTACCAACTTATAGGAAACTTATACAAGGACACAAACAATTTATATTGATGACTGTTAAAAAACGTTCCTGCATGTAATCAACTTTCCGGACTATGTATTAGTATCCACGAAGAAAACGTTAAAGTTGACGATAGCAAAGGTTTTGACAAATTAGAAAACCTTACATATTTTCTGATCAAAAATGGGGATGTTGATGGTTGCTTTCAAGAAGCTGTTAATATACAAGAAATGAGGTCTATTTTAAATTGATGAGAGTAGTCCAGATGGCTTTTAATCATAGACTTAATCTATGCTTTTAATTTAAAATATATGACGTTTAAAGATCATTAAAACTTTATTTTGAAAAATATTGAGCTTTTAAAGCACGTTTCTGCTAATTATTTAATATTTTTAGTTTTTTACTTTAAATTTTATTAATCAGTGAAGAAGTTCTAAAAAATTGTCTTAATAACATTAATACATAAAATTCTTGATAATTTAGGGTGTCCGGCCTTTTTACCCAAATGTCCAGCCAAACTAACTGGTCTGTCCGGATTTTTGGTTGGCCGACCTGGCAACCCTAGTCACAGTCAATGTCGATCGATACCTCCATAGGTAGTAATTAGGTAGGAACCTACCATACCAACATTAAAAATAACTACGAATAGAATAATTAAGTACTTAGGTACCTACCTACCTACGACTCTGCTGGAAATCTTTTAATCTTAATGGGAAAAAAAACATATTAATAAAGTAATAAAAACAGTTATTTTTTAATCAGGTTTATTAATTTTATATTTGACGAGTAACCACCCCCGCTTTGCTTCGGTTTTCTTATTTTTTTACAACTTATTGGAGTTTTATTAAGGATCCCTAATTTTTTTGAAAATATAATATAGCCTATGTTACTCGGGGATAGTGTAGCTTCCCAACAGTGAAAGAATTTATGAAATCGGTTCAGTGGTTTCGGAGCCTATTCAATGCAAACAAAAAATCAAATCTTTCCTCTTTATGTAATTATTAGTATAGAGTATAGATAATTTTTACTGTAGTAAATAGCGACATCTATATTTTCTATAATGAACTAATTTCTGAGGGACCTTTTTGTGCTTGTTTTGGTACGTTAGTACCTAGATGGAAGCACTTGCCTATCGGTTGAAATTTATAATTTCTGGTATGTGCAAGTCGCAAGTAATTACCTGTAATAAATTAAAAAACTTTTTAATTTTTTTAATTCTAAAGCGTTTTTGTAGCAGTCAAGTGCATTTCAAGTTTTTAGTTTAAAGAAGTTGTTAATAATAATCCGAATTTATCATGCAAATGAAAACAAACTGTATGTGTATCAAAATAAGAGCGCGTACTGCGTAATTCAAAATAACAGTGTTGGGTAAAAATAGAAAACATCGGCAATCCGCATTTTTGCAACATTGCACATGCATTGTATCTACAGTTTGCAATGCAAGGGGCATGCGTTTAATCGTTAATCACACAACAACGTAGGTACCAAAAAGAAAAAATAATATTATAGGTACCATAACTATAATACATAATTTTTCTTATCAATAAGTTTTATTTTACGAATATAATGTTCGGTTTACACGTATTATGTAAATAAGTAGTTACTTAACTAAATTTTAAGTAAATTAATACGTGTAAACCGGACTTAGAAAAAAGGGTAAATCCGTTCCCTATACCTGCTATATACCTGCTATTGTATTTATGAGTCAACACTGGCTAGATTGTAGGATTTTTTTTATGGAAATAGCCTGCAGGCGAGCTGACGATCCACCTGCTGATAAGTGGACCCATGGACATCAGCAACACCAAAGGCATCAGTGCATCACTGATGCGTTGTCGGCCAAGAAAGAGAGAAGAAAACGAAAGAATGAAGGATTATTTTTTATGTTGTATTATTTTTTATGTTGTATTTTTTAAATTATGTCTTGTAAGCAATACCTATTTATTAATTATTGTTAGCATTGGACAAGACAAAACAGTAAAGCTCGACTAATATTTATTCGATTCAATATTTACCGAGTTCGATTAAAATCGAAATAGGTTACTAATAATAACATTATATTTGTCATTAATTCATGATCAATATGACGTAATATCCACTATAAACGTTAAAAAATGCTCACAAAAAAGATATCAATAAAAATAAAATTATGTTTACTTTTAGGCATGTTGGCATTATAGTAGGCATAGACTTCCTAAAATCTAAAATTTATATTTTTTTTTGTCATAAATAATTTTATTAAGGTCATAGCGTTATTAAAGTGTAGATGCTGCATTGATCCCTAAATTTGTATTTTTGTAAAATAAAATTGTTAAAATGTTAGGTGGAAAGTGTGGCAACTTTCTTTTTATTAATTGATTAATTATTTACTTTATAATAACGGTAATAATCGCGACTTACTAACTTCGTAAGCTATTCGACGTTAAGTTTGTGTTGTTTTTGCGAATGATGTAATTCGCGATTGAGACAACCCTATTCAACCAAGTTCCGATTTCCGAAGTTAACGCACCACACTACCCGGCGGTCGCTCGCTTCTCGGTTCTCGGTTGATCATGAGCGGAGTGCGTGGTCAACTAAAATAGATTTTGTAATATTTTTATAATTTGTGACGTGAATTAACAGGGCAAACGAACTTAACACAATTATTACCCAGTTCAATATTATAGATTTAATTAACAAAAATAGTGCAGTGCAGAAAAACACTGTAATGTTTAAATCTTTGTTCGATTCTCTGATCACTCCGGCCATCTGTCAAGAGGTGGGTAAGTTTTTGATTTTTGCTACGGCTTTTACCTACTAAAACATCCGCATAACTTCACGTTAATCATTTATCAGTCGTCGGTAAACGGTATGCGGAATTTTGGTTTATTTTTATGTCGCGAGCGCCCTTGAATAATCTGCCCTTGAAATTTGGTTGAACTGATGCGGCGTTCTGGTATGCAGACAAATAGCAAGATAAACACCCTGTTATTATGTTAATATTGATGATGTACTCTTCATAATATATTTACACGTTTACGCATTCTGGAACGTCTCTTAAATTGTTAGATAACCGACCAACCTAACCTTTTTGACCTTACAACGAAACATAAAACCAATAATGTTTTTGGTGATATACAACATGCAGTTGGCATCTTATGTTTTTTAAGTGATAGTAAACATTCCTTGACTCACCTGAATTTTAGATATGGAGACCCTTTTTCTTATCCTTTTATTTGAGTATGTAATATTCCAGTCTTGTTGAACGATGAAAGCAATATGGCCCTGCGAGATATGTATATTAGTTTAGCTCACAAGATAATTCTTATCTGTTACGTCAACATTTTCAATATCAATTCAGTCCAATTTGTGTCTTCGGCAAACGACAATGCCTTTGCAACGGGTAACTAAATATTTTTACTGTTAACAAGCGAGCAAAAAGGTTGTGTACAAGTTGCCTTTTGAGTTGGCATGTGCAGTTTTGTGACTAAATAGTGTTAAAGTGATTATTAATATTCATATTCTTGAACTGGTTCCTAATTTTGTGTCAACTAGTTATTTAACGATACCAATACTCATTTGTGATTTAAATTGTTTGTCAAAACTGGCTCGTGATTTAAAGTTCATGTTGTTGATACCAATAATTTTTAGGCATTATGAAATAAATGTGTCTAGTGGATATTATGCTTGTGCTATCCGAGACATGAGACATATCCGTTGTTTATTGTGTCATATGGCTGCTGTCTGCTGATAGCGTATTGTGACCATTTAACTTTTTAATTGGTTTGCCTTTGCTAAGCATTTCATTCATTGGCTTTTTCCAATAGGACACATTCAGAATTGTGTTCAGTGTTTGAACAGAAAGTATGATGTGAGGTAATTAATTATCTGTGACTATAACACATCACCCTTATCAATACATCATTACACCATAATAATTATGTAACAATTAAATGTCTATGGTGTGTTGCAAGTTATATTACTCTTATCAATGTTAGTTATGTCACCTACATGCTTTAGATTCTAATACATGTAAAATAAGTGTTTTGTTTTTCATTTGTATCTTTATCTAATCTATTCCAGAAGTTCCATAATACATAATTAAATGGCATAGAATAATTTCTGTAGTGTAAAATTGATATGAAGTAAAAGGAATAAAAAATAAATATTTCTTGTTAGTTTGTCCAAGAAAATAATAAAGTTATTATTATAATATAGTTATTATTAAGTTATTATTAATAGTTGTTTGCACTTGCTAAAGTAGGATAGCTATCTACAATGTTACGCTACATTACTTACGCCCCAACTCGGAGTCACTAATGGTTACTTAAATCGCTCCTAAGTACAAAATTTGTGTGGTGATTCTTTACTAAGGAGCGATTAAAGTAACTGTTAGTGATTCTGAGTTGGGGCGTTAGTATGATTCCCAATACTACTTGTTAATATTATCCATAAACTTGTTTATGGTATCAATCGAGGTTAATTAACATTGTTTAAACTAAACAGGATGTTTAAAGAGTTATTTACCAGACTGGATATAATCCTCTACCACTCTTTCTAAAATAGACTGTGAAATATTTACATGCTTCAGCTATGTCAGAGAGCCAAATTTTATGCAGGTCCCCTGCTTTCTTTGGCCAGTAACCCATCAGGAATCCTTAAGTGTTACTGTTATGATGATAATTGGGTTGATGGTTGTCAGATATTCTTCACATAAAAAAACTTGTACATTGACATTATGATAACTTGGGCATATTGTGCTAAAACATAAATCCTGTGATTATTTTGAAGTTGCAATGTCTCACTTAGAGACAATAGAAATATAGGATGTACCTAGTCAATAAAATGAAGCTTACTCAAAGTATTCCATCTCACTCATATCTACACCTCCAAGAACATAACAATAAATCTAGACCATAAGGGCTTGCAATGGCAATGTCAAGAGGGAAAACCTTGATCCATATAGATTGCACTATGTCAGCTGTTAATTTTATTTTGATATAAGTACCAATTAATGCTTTGATGTTTTGATTGAAATTTTATTATGTTACTTCTGTAAGGACATTCTTGTCCTGTATTAGGACATTCTTATTCTAGTAGAAAGCAATAGCAAATAGCTAATTAATTGCTCACACACTTAAAAGGCGCTTGTTTCATTGTTGAATTGCTTGTCGAATTGACATAGATTTTATAACAAGAGCAGCTAAGACAAAAAAATAATCATTTATCACACATTAGTTATAGCTGCAGCTGGGATTCCTACTCTAAGAAATAGTGACCCTTGGTCTATTTGTGGTGACCCCAGACCAGACAAATAGTGTTTTATCATAAAATTCATAAATGACAAATTAGGCTATGCCAGCTATTACAGAATTTTGGCTTCAACCCCTAAAATGGGCCACTACAGGTTCTCATTTAATAAATGAGGAGGAGAATCTGACAGGGTTAAGATAGTCATGCAGATTTTACTGTGTTTGGGTATTATTGTTACGGGTTTTACATTCATATTTTATAACCCATTCTATCGACCCAGTTGCATTGATTGTGGTCACAGATAAAACTTATTTTATCCATTTGTCATTTTTTTTTTGTATATTTATTCTATTATTTCTTCACAGGGGGCAGGTTATTTAAAACGGGCCGACACAGACCGTCTTCATGAGATATTTCTGCAGTACGCCACAGTAGAAAAAAATGGAGAAAAACTCATCACAAGTGAGGATTTTGTCAGGAAGTACCTTGGATTGTTTGACGAAGGTAAGAATTGAATTCTCATAACTTAAAATTAAATTTTGGATTTTTTTAATTGTTTATTATTGGGATCTAATGAATTGCGCCCTAGAGGCTGTAATATGGGATTTTTGAATTGAAAACTTCTTTAGGCTTGTTGGACATTTTTGAGATGGGATAAAACCAATCAGTATGCGACTCTATAATCATTTTAATTTTTTTTCATTAATAGCATATAGTATTTTAATAGGAGAGTGTTTTATACACTTTTTATTCAGATTTTCTGCGATTGGGAAATATCAAACGTTTTGCATCAGTTGCTATTGTTAATTCTCATAGTACTTATAAATTTATAAATATGGCAGGTTATAGACAGATGAATTGGCAATTTGCGGTTACACTTGGCCGTAGCTAATAAGTACCTACTTACATATCGCTCACCTAGTAATACAACGGCACGTTTATCATATTTTACAGAAGCGAATTTCAAAAATTATATAAAAATGTTTAAAATTAATTTATGGGTTCTTTTTACCTTTTTACAGATTGTATGGGTTTGGTTACTAGTATAGACAAAAATTGCAAAAAAAAATCAAAAAAATAAACAAAAAAATCAAAGAAATTTCAAAAAAAGTAAAAAAAATCCAAAAGAGAAACAATTTTTTTTTCAAAAAACAATATTTAAAAAAGAAATAAAAAAAACAATATTCAAAAAAGAAATCAAAAAATTTTCAAAAAAAATATTCAAAACAATTAAAAAAATAAACAAAAAGGAAATTCAAAAAAAATTCAAAAAAGCAAAAAAACCAAAAACTTAAAAAAAAACAAAAAAAATATCAAAGAAATTTCAAAAAAAAAAATCTTTTTTTTTTTCAAAAAACAATATTCTAAAAATAAATTTAAATAAAACAATATTTAAAAAACAACGTAATTAAATTAAAAAAAAAAAAAACAAAATTAAAAAATCAATATTTAGAAAAAAATAAAATAAAAAAAAAATTAAAAAAAAAAATTAAAAAAAAACGGAAAAAAAATGGACGGTGGCCCCTAATGATAAGTGAAAAGGACATTTTGCGAAAAGGACATTTTGCGAATTCGGACATTATGCGAAAAGGACATTTTGAGAAAAGGACATTTTGCGAATCGGACATTCTGCGAATCGGACATTTTGCGAATAGGGCGATCGGACATTATGCGAATCGGACATTTTGCGCCTAAAACATATTTACCACTATGTAGATTATGCACTTTTAAACACGTATACCATAATATAAACTCAATTTCGCATTTTTTGCAGATGTGCCATTATATTACTAGGTGAGCGATATTATATTTAGTACCTAATTACCTATATCCTACAATGTCTCAAAAGATATGGTATTTTTTCACGAAATGAGCCATAATTATTATAGCTTCTCATAATTGTTTAGCGTGCTAGGCCGATTACGCATGTCGAGATAATGTTTATCAAATTACCTAATAGACAATTAATTAAATAACGTATTAGCTACTACTTCTAAGTACCTATCCATTATAACGTTAGGAAACAAAGTTCGTACCTATTAGATGGGATAAAAAAATAAAATACAAAATCGCTATATTTGTACACCAAAATGACATACAAAGAGAAATTCTTAAAAACATCTAGGCAGTCTTAGAAGAATTGTTATAAAAAAATAAAAATAAGGTCGTAACAAACCTACAATAAAATAGTATGTATGTAATACGGTAACAAATGAACGTGCAGAACTTCTAGGCAACACCAACATGATAATTAACTGTACTATATATTTTATTACGCCATTCAATTATTTATTATTGTGATAACAATAATAATAAAAATTATTGCTATATGCGATAATACTTCCCTGTGGATTCAGTATGTCATTTGTTTTCATTGTATTGAGGGTTTTGTATTCACTTAGGAAATTGCCTATACGCCCACTAATTTTGTAAATTTTTCTAAGGGTCTTCCCCCACTTACCGACGCGGAATCGGTTTAAAAAGATTACCAAAACTTTCTTTCTACGGCGATAAGGCTTTCGTCACGCCCCGTACTTCCATTAATATTTAAAAAAAACATTAAATCTATATCTATACTAATACATATTATAAAGAGGAAAGATTTGATTGTTTGTTTGCATTGAATAGGCTCCAAAACTACTGAACCGATTTAAAAAATTCTTTCACTGTTGGGAAGCTACACTATCCCCGGGTGACATAGGCTATATTATATTTTCAAAAAAATTAGGGATCCTTAATAAAAGTCCAATAATGTAAACCAAGGTGTAAAGAAATAAGGAAACCGAAGCAAAGCGAGGGCGGTTACTCGTGTACAAATATGTTAATAGAAGTCATAGTTGTAATCGTATACCTCTACAGAGATGTTACGCGTATGTTATGTACCATCGCTAAGGTAACAGAGTAGATAATTGATCATGTATTAAAAGTAATTTATTTGCTTACCAACTCTCGGTTGCGGCATGCGGACGGAACCAATAACGCGAGTAGCCTCGTAGACCTCGTAGTCGAATTACACTGAACATAGTCACATGTTGCTAATTGTCCCGCTGCATACGAGAATACCCCTTTGTCTATTGTTCTGTGGCGATAGTAAACACACTTGTATAAACATTTTCCAATAATTTTAATAAAATTCTTTAATAAATCGATAATGAAAGAGGATATAGTCGTAGACGTCAATGAATTCCGTCAGAATTACACGCAGATAAAATAGACGCAGATTGATAATTAATTATTTGACAGAATAATAAGATTAGATGACAATATTTTATTATTTATTAGACACATTATAACTAAGTCCACAGCCATTACGTATTTCAGTTGCAGTGTCAGCAAGGCATCGTAATAAGGGGTTTCTCTCATTTCCTCTTTAACCGGCAACGCTTCGGCAATCTCTTTGGTGCAAGTAGGAAACACATCGATGGTTCGTCTATGTCGACTGTATGTTGACGTAAAGAAGCTGTCTATGCCTCGCTAGTACGATAAGAGGTTCCATAACGATCATGCAGCATAAAATTTAACAAAACACGGCAGGAGACCTCTATCCTGTACTATTTAGGCTTTCATGATGGTTTGATGGTCCATCATGCAGCATGATTATGCGAATAAATGCATGGGATCATCTAGGGATCGACCGTCAGGCATTCCATTAATAATTTAACGCATTACAGCCACGGACGTAAAAAAAAGACAGACGTAATCCCAAGAACAAATTCAGTGAAGCACCCATAGGAGTACCAACTCTGTATTCGTACAAGTACACACACCCACACATTGACACCATACGGCTACGACATTGACACCATCGCGAATCAAAAATTACAAAATTACGCACACATGGTAAGCGAGCTGTCAGCTGTCAGCTGCACTCTCGATTAGACAAGGTTACGTCCGTTCTTTTTTATGTCCGTGATTACAGCCTAAAATGTATAGTGAATAGAGACCTCTGTAAGCGTAGGTTATACTGCAAGAGCGTCTAAGGACCGTATTATAGTTCAAAATCACCCTGGTGTGGGTTTTGTACGAAGTATTAAAGAGAAATCACCTTAGAAAAGCACTGGCCGTGGGTCGAGAGGCCAGACTCTTGACATTGTTGCCGGCGCTCTGCCTAAGAAAAGATAAACAGCTCCACTTTTCCGAGTTGTCAAGCGGTTTTCTGTTAGTCCAGTTACCGACCTTACCTCCTTAGCATACGAGTGAATTAAATGAAACTGTATTGAAACTTGGGATGGCAAACAAATAATAATTCAAGCCTCTATGTAGGTACTTTGTTTTTTGCTAGTTACAATGTGCATGACGTCTTCGCATTATCGAGATCATTAAGGTCATATAAGTATAGGTCTCAGTATAGGTATACGTATACGATCATAATGATCGTGGTCACGGGTAAAAATCACGAGTAGACCGAACATTAATCCTATTATGAATGAACACGCTGTTTCCACACCAACACCGTGCCGTACACAGTAACTGTTTGCAATGCGCCTTATATTCTTCGTAAATCTTAAATTCTAGGAAAGATTCATTATGTAGAGTGCAGTGTATGGATTAAAAATATCGTCGTTTTAAAAAGATCCAAGTATCCAATGGAGTTAAAAACCATCTGTGTTTTAAACTTCACCGTTTGTTCTGCAGTTTTTGCATAATTGAGTAACAAAGGTACTAAATACTTTATAAGTATAAATATGCTAACTATTAATAATATTAGTAGAAAGTAGGATTACCTGTGCATCAAACATAAACAACCCTGTCTTATACAAACCTCTTCCAGATGACTACAACAAGGAGTCAGTGCAACTCATCGCTGGCATCGTGGACATGGACAAGGACGGGTTCATCTCGTTCTCGGAGTTCCAGGCGTTCGAGGGGCTGCTGTGCGTGCCCGACGCGCTGTACAAGACCGCCTTCCAGCTGTTCGATACTAATGGCAACGGGCTTGTCGCTTTCGGTACGTTGACTTCTCTACTTAAAATAAGGTTCTGATCAAGCATAGATTACCCCCAATAGATACTGCATAAGTAAAATTTTCTTAGAGTTTGAACTCACAAAATTTAGCGGAAGGCGCGGCTTGCGGGGGACAAAAAAATGCGTTGTGATTGGCTATTTGTAATTCATACTTGGACTTGACGGGTCAGTATTGGTCGACACTAATGTCGTGAACTTGCAAATGCACTACGTGTTGGCGCGCGTCAGTTGCCTTGTATGCGGTATCTATTGGGGGTAATATATATGATCAGGTGACTCGTCTGCTCGTTTGCCTGCTATTCTATTACGAGAAAAGGACTTTGGAAAACGATGCGTTGTCAAAAAGGAGGGGGGGCCCGTGTATTATCTATTCTAAAGTATTAACGACATGTAGCCTAGTTGGTGCGACCCTGCTTGCGAAGCGAGGAAGATATTTATATGACAAATAAATATTTTGTACTCATGGGTATTATTGTGATGTGTTCAAATATGTGTCGTCCATGTCACCCGCGACACAGGTAAAAACCTACTGGGGGGGTATGAGTGTGTACGCTTTTATTTATTGACAATCCAGTTTTACGGAATCCCTTAAAAGACATTGTGATTATGTTTAATCTAAGATATGATATTCTAGACACGCGGTAGCGTGTCAAGCCAATTTTCAAGTTAACAGAACTGGCGAGCAGCACCTTTTTAATATTACACGAACCATTTGGAGCCACTTTTGACCCCCTCATATCTCAAAAACTATACGAACCATTTGGAGCCACACTTGGCTAGTTTTCATCAGTTAGCAACCAACAAACCTAATTTTAGAAAAGTAACATAGGTATTACATCAAACTTAATTATAATATAGCCTAGGTAGGTACGTGAAAACTAATCAAGTCAAATGTAGAGCTTGAATTACATGTTCTCGTGACTAAAATTTTAAGCTTTTCTACACAGAACTTGGCACCCATTTAGAGCTCAATTCTTTTTTTTTCGAAATTGGCTCTCATTTCACATTTATGTTTTTGATGAGATTTAAGAAACAACAATCCTTTTGAATACGTCACCATATTCCTAATTGTAACACAAATAGTTTTAATATGTTTTACTTATTGGATCAGATTGTAGGATTAACTGTCCCTTGTATGGTATCCACGTGTTTTCAACTACATAATATTATATTATATCGCATAATATTATTATACGGATTGTGTTCATGTTTGCATACAAACATACGCATGAATATCAATAGGTTCTTTGAACATATGTAATTAGAAAAAGTACAATAACTTATGACCACAACTTTCGATCATTGCCGAATGCAACGACATTGATACGATCTTTGACAATCCGTATTGCATAATGGTAACCATGCCGGACTGCCGCGCCGTACCTACCAAGAGTCCTGGGTTCGATTCCCAGCTAGGCGATTTGAATGATGAGTTTTAAGTGAGTGTTCTTGTCTCTGTGTGTTGTCCATGGCACCCACGTCACAGGGAATTCTAGTGTGTATTATTATATGGACAGAATTATTAATCTCTACTGCTAGTTAATTAGTCAAGCACTAGTAGTAATATTATTATTTGATACTTTCTCTGTTTAATTAACAACAAGCCATATCATCATCATTCCTGCCCATTTAATAATTTTATTTGAGTCGGCGCAATATGTTTTCCTCTTCCATACTTCCCTATCAGCCGTCATCTTTACACTAACTCTCTTTCTTTCATATCATCTGTAACACAATCCATCCATCTTTTCTTTGGTCGTCCTCGTTCCCTTTGTCTATCCATCACATTCATTTCTCGTCACATGCGTTTCCTCGCTTCATTACATGCCCATACCACGACCTTCGGTTCCCTTTCAATTTGTCTGTCACTTTCAAACTTTCTCTAATATACTCATTCCTTACTTTATTCATTTTCGTCACTCCACACATCCACCTCAAAATTCTCATCTCTGTGACATGCAATCGTCTCTCATCCGTCTTCTTTGTAACTCTACATTCTGATCCATACATAATTACAAGCCTATAGTTTTAAAATAATCTCATTATCCACAGATGAGTTCGCAGAGGTCATGCGTAAAACGGCTCTCCACAAGAAATTGCCGTTCAACATGGAGAGTACGTTCGTACGGCTGTACTTCGGGAAGGACAAGAAGCGGCTAGTGACATACCCTGAGTTCAGCCAGTTCCTCCACGATTTCCACGAGGAGTACGGAGTGGAGGCCTTCAAGAAGTGTGACAACGACGGCACTGGGTTCATCACCGTTGCCGACTTTAGAGACATCATGCTCAGTGTTAAGAACCATCTGTTGACGAAGGATTTGAAGACAAAAGTTATTAATGTAAGTTTTCATTATCGCCAGAATTATAATAGGCATGATGACAGATTTCTAATTACTGTTCTATATTGTTGGGAAATATAATAATACAATGAGTGTTTTGTAATCCATTAATAGGTTGTTTCATTAAACAACTACATATTTTAGTGATTTTAACTTATTGTCATCATGCCTATTATCATTATAAGAACATAATGAATGCCGCTTTTTTGGGTTCGGGTCTGTCTTACAATTTGAGAGGTGAATACCGTTAAAAGGCTAGCATATTGGTAGACTCCACACTTTGAAATCATTAGTGGTATTTTTATTTTCCTCACATTGTTTTAAAGCTCCTGAAATGTTAGTACCTTAATTGAAACATTGCCAGCGAAAACATGGTATCGTTTTATTATTAGTAGTAAGAGTAAAAATAAAATGTGTTTATCTAAAATATGTTGTAGAAAATGTAATATTGTGATTGACAATATGAAGAAATATTTTTGTAGTTCCGTAACTATTCTACATTCGCTTTAGTGATTAAAATCTTTACCTTCTTAAAAAGAAAATAGAAGCAATACAAAGTTTGCTAAAAGAAAACATGGACATTAAAACCAGTTAGCGCGGTAAATTATATAACGGCGTGAACTGCCGGTTAACCTTGACACTGTCTCGGGAGAAATATGACTGCGACGTGAATTAAAATAGTGGAATTTGCAAATGAAAATGAAAATTCATTTGCCGAATATTCAGAACGGAACCCTACTATAATATTATTATGTGAAAGTTTGTGAGAATGTATGGGTGTTTGTTACTCTTTCACGCCAAAATTACTGAACGGATTTTCATGAAATTTTGCAGATTGGTAGACCATGATCTGGTATAAGATATAGGGTACTTATTATCTTGGAAAACGCGAGCAAAACGTGTCAGACAGTGGTCTCGGCGTACGCTTAGCCTTACAACAATGGTTACACTTTACAACACTTACGTATAGTTGGCTGCTTTTTCGCCGTATTGGGGCGGCATAGAATATTAACCCCAATCCCACGCCGGATGGGTGTCGTAAATGGCGACTAAATCCGGCCCGCTGGTGGTAGGACCCTTCGAGGGATTATATTAGTAATATTGATTTTAATTATTAATTAATACCATTATTACTATTATTATTTCTCCATGGGGTTCGCCTGGATAGCTACCACCCTTGAGCATGAATCAGCCGCCAAACGACTCGTCGTGTTCCAGCTGGGGTCTTGAGAGCCAGTTCTTTCTTTCTTTTTCTTCTCTCGTTCTTGGCCGGCAACGCATCGGTGATGACTTTGGTGTTGCTGATGTCCATGGGCGAAGATTACCATCTTTACTTACCATCAGGTGGATCGTCAGCTCGTTTGCCGGCTATTTCCATAAAAAAAAACTGATGTTGAGCGCTCAGCGAAAAACTTCGCGCATCGTAAACTTGAGGTGAAATTAAATGGTCATTCAGTTGTCGCAAGACGTGACCGCACGCTCAGAGGACGAATTACGACAAGCGCTGCTCTAACGTCACTTGACGGGCCAATCACGTTGCATGACATGACGCAGGCCGCTCCCGCCAACGCCCACAATGACCCGCACCTCACCTCATGCCGCCAAATTGGCCCGAAAAATCGCTTCTATGCAGGTAGGTCTCAGCGCTCAACATCCGTGCCACGTACATATCCGGCCGCAACCCCCTGTCAAAACCAGAATCTTGATAACTCAACAAACAAATACGCATATGAGGACATACGCATTCAATTGAGTAATATTGGGTGTAACTCTTGGGTGTTAAATAAATAAAAACTATTGAATAATATGCCTAAGTAACGTTTGAAAAGTACCAAGTATTACAGGTTGAGCAGATCAAGGTACAATGTAAAAAAAAAACATTCAACTAAGGTTTATTTTGTAGGAAGGTTTTTTGTTCTATTTGTTTACAATAAGCAATTGACATCTTAGCATTAAATAAACTTGACAAGTGCGAGTTAAACTCGCTCGGAGAGGGTTCCGTACGTTGATTATGTATTTACAGTTCTTTTTTTTCTATTTTATTAATTTTTGCCCATATGAAGACCATAGACTTAACTAAACTTAGGTTTTCCTTAACTAAAGCACTATTTTCTGTATTTTTCTCAAAATTCTTTTTTAATTTTGATTTCGTTAAATATTTTTTTCAAAATTAATTTATTTTCTTTATACCTTCGTCTTTGGGTCACAAAATAGCACATGAGTACCAAATTTCAACTCATTTGGTCCTGTAGTTTCGGAGAAAATTGGCTGTGAAGGGTGGTCGCCCAGACGCACGAGTGATCCGTTTTTCGATTTTTCGTTCGGAACCCTAAAAAAATCAACCTCTTACATTACTTAGTATTGCTTATTGTTAATCGACATGAATATGATAATTCTGATACAAAAATGTGTGCAATTCACACGTGGTAGAAGTGAAACCTTCAAAAATTTTGGTTTCAAGATAATAAGACGAATGTAAAATTTCGGGAAGATTATAATTGTAGGTTTTAGTAATGATCATAGTGATGCAAAGAAAACAGTGGTAACTAGCGCCATCTCTTAACATGATACGAAGAGTAAAATGAGCTAGCGCCATCTATCCAGCAATAAGACGAATCTACTACCTTGTTTCTCGCGCCATCTATGAATACAACTTAGCACTTTTTAAATTAACACAAAGAGAACCACGAACATAAGAAACACTGTATAATGCTTCCTATCTGATTTTCTCCCACGTTAAATCTTATTTATTTTTATGTCTGTCTCTTTTTACTGTCGTTCGTTTCATCGACTTTTAAATCACAACGATGCTAAAGAAGTTTTCACTTCAAAAATGTGTACTTGCCTCTATTGGTTCGAGTCTCCTCTCCACATCTCTACAGTTTGAGAGTCGAATTACCATATAAAGTTAGTATTTGGGCAGACTTCATAGTCACATTTTGAGAACATTATGGAGATGGTGTTAGTTCCCTGTGTTCACAAAAAATGTGTACTATTACATAATTATCTCCTTATTTATCTTTTGTAAGAGTCAGAGTTAAAATAATCACATTATGAATATAAAACTAAATTAAATTATACTTTATTTATATATTGCATTGAAATTGCACCGCATGACTTTTATCACTAATTTTATACTAATCATTTTATCTATATACATTATAACTACTTTGAAACAGCTAATATGAACAAAACCGTCGAATACGAAAATGACTTTCTGATGAGATGATTGTCATCCCAAGTACGGAACCTAAAAAGTCAAGTTAATTTTAGTCTATCATTTTTATTGTATTATTATAATATTTGGTAAAGGTAACAATTACCCAGTTGAATTAAATGATATAGTTTCATTGCATTCGGATTCAGTTGTAAGTAATACCTTAATTGATGTAATTATTAATATCTAATTAGTTAACTGTTGATTAGTAGATTACGTTCACACAATTCATAATGACCATAATTAAGTGTACTGTAATTGAACACTTAACTAATTACTTCATTCATGTTAAGTATCACAATTTCAACACAACATAAGAATCTCATGTTATAATAGTTAATACTAGGAATATTATAAATGTGAAAGTTTGTTAGGTTTTGTGTCACTCTTTCACGCGTAAACTACTGAACGAATTTTCTTGAAATTTTGCATGCAGGTAGATTATGATGTGGAATAAGACATAGGGAACTTATTATCCTAGAAAACGAGATATAAACGGGATATACCGCAGGGCGGTAGTCTTTAATAAAAGCGGGTTATAAACTATGTTTTTAACCGACTTCAAAAAAGGAGTTGTTCAATTTTTTAAATGTTTGTTACCTCAGAACTTTCGACTGGGTGAACCGATTTTGATGATTCTTTTTTAATCGAAAGCTGGTGCTTGTCATATGGTCCCACTTAAATTTGAGCGAGATCTGACAAGTAGTTTTTGAGTTATTTTGAAGTCTATTATTCTTATATCAATATAGTTACAAAAATTGTTTTAATGTCCACAGGCGTCAGGCTTCCCTCAAGGCACGCGCAAGATCAGCTTCCCTTACTACATGGCATTCAACTCCTTGTTAAACAACATGGAACTGATCAAGCGAGTGTACCTCAACGCGACCAACGGCCACCGTACCCAGGAGGTTACAAAGGAAGAGTTCCTGCACTCTGCTCAGATGATGAGTCAGATTACACCGCTGGAGGTGGATATACTGTATACGCTGTGTGATATGATACATCATTCGAATGGGTGAGTTTTTTAAGGTTTTATAGTAAAAAAAATAGGTTAGCAATTATGTATGATCAAGTTTTAATATTTTTTTGATTGGTTTTGCAATATATGGCTCGAGAAATACCACAGAGAACCTGTGGCGTTATTTCTATTGTGCGTGAGAGAATATGACTGTACTTTCAGAACTTTATTGCATAAAGAAATACATTTAAAATATCAATAACTGGTTTCAGAAACTTAAGTTATTATTTTGGTAAAAATTGAGGTCCGAATGGACAGTTCGCGACAATTTCACATAAGCGCTTATATCTTGTAGGTAGTGCCAGTAGAAATTTTTAATTTTTTCGCGAAACTGTTATTAATATCCCAGAATAATTCAACTAATTTATAGGCTGCCTATAAATCGCTGACCAACGTAGCTATATTTTCGATTTTTAAAAATGAGATTCGACCGGAGGAGAGTTGATTCCAGAAGTTTTTATTACCAAACAATCATAGACCAAAATGCCGAGACCACTTGCAATTATTGTACCAATATAACATGCACCAATTTACGATATATGATAATCGCACTGTGTCGAAGCGTGTATAAGTCGTGATACCGGAGTCGTCACGTGACGATCATTGATACCATTAATCTTTATCTAATCCATTAGATAAGACCAAGTCAATGATGATCAATTCATGGGTGAAGTTGAATGACTTGACAAGTAATGTTAAGGCCGGACTTACTATAAACTTACTATCACGTTGATAATGTATCAGATGCTAATCCTTCTCATGTGATTATAATGTTGACTATAGATCGCAAAGGACAACTAATAAATATATACACAATTTATACCTACAAATGAGAATCCAAAGGTTGTATAACATCTTAGTCCTGTAGCTTAAAAACACATTTTTTTCTTGACATATATTTATAATACATTAAAATTTTCATGAGCAAGTGACTCAACGTAAAATAAACGCTAACACACTCATACCCCCGCAGTAGGTTACCTGTGTCGCGGGTGGCATGGACTACACATTACACATCACAATCACACCCATGAGCCGAGTACAAATATTTATCTGTTACACAAATATCTGCCGCTACCAACTAGGCTAAAGGGTCGTCAACGTTAGCGTAAACGTTTCCTTCTGAAGTAATGTTAATGACATAGACTTCTTTGCAAGTGTCTGAAGAGTGTGTTCCTGTTGCATTGATACTCTTCAGTCCTTGGCCATGTCTATAGGCTATAGGGACGTACAATCAGGTGGCTTAACTACTTAACAGACCATACATACAAAGATATACAAGTATTTTAAGGTGGCTACAGATATCCTATACCCAGGGGTCACTGAACTCCATGCCCTGACGTCCTTTGATATCACAAAACTGACTGATAACAACACGATACACAGACAACGTCTAATGAAATCCATCGTAAAATAATCCACGGATTGAATTTTAATTGTAGTTTTATTACATACGGCTTGACACCAGCGAGACGCTAGCGGGATGGGGAGCTTCGGGAGCGATGAGACACAGCAAGTTTGTTACATGATTTGTTTACGGCTATACCTTGGCTGTAGTGCGGTTTTATTGCGGCGCACGGGTAAACGGCGTATTTTAGTTAGTTAGTTAGTTTTAGCCGTATTGGGGCGGCTTAGAATACTAACCACAATCCCACGCCGGATGGGTGTCGTATGGGGAGACTAATTCCGGCCCGCTGGTGGTAGGGCCCCTCGAGGAATTATATTGGTAATATTGATTTTAATTGTTGATTAATACCATAATCACTATTATCATATTATTTCTCCATGGGGTTCGCCTGGAAACCTACCACCCTTAAGCATGAGTCAACCGCCAAACGACTCGTCATGTTCCGGCTGGGGGCTTGTGATCCAGTTTTTTCTTTCTTTTTCTTCTCTCTTTCTTGGCTGGCAACGCATAAGTGATGCCTTTGGTGTTGCTGAGGTCCAGGGGCGACGGTAGCCATTTACCATCAGTTGGATCGTCAGCTCGTTTGCCAGCTGTTTTCATAAAAAAAAGTTTCACTAAGGCCCGCCATACACGGACAGCTTGAAGCAGTCAGGACGGACTGCTTCAAGCTGCGACTGCATATTAAAGTACAGTCTTCTACGTACACACAACACGAATCAATGGCAGCTTCAAGCTGTTGACTCTGACTGCAAGAGCGGTCCGTGTACGTTGATCACTGATTAACTGCTCGAGCAGTCGGTGTATGGCGGGCCTAAGATTCCCTGCGACTTGGACAACATACAAAACTGTCACGCCCTTTTGTACCGTTCATAGCATTCACAGCTAAATGACATATCGACGATCTTGTACTATCACGTTCTCAACCAAATTCAGTGTTATTGAAGTTAATGCATACATTTTTATATGGGAAGCTAAATCATTATCAGGTACCTAATGAGCCCGTGCGCTGCAATAACCACCTTATGCCGGTTCCAATACGGACGAATAGAAACCGGACGTGTGACGTTTCCTTAAATAAACTTTGATTTGCTTCAACCGATTAATGGCTCACTACTGAGCACGGGTTTCTCCTCTTGTGGAGGCCTAGAGCATACTTCACCACGCTAATACAGTGTGGATAGATATACCATTATTAATTTTATTAATTAAGAATTATACGAAATACTACTAAAACCCTCTAGAATTTAATTTCTTACAAAAACTCGCATGACGTCAGTTATTTCCTATTCTCTCCTAAACATTTATATTTAATACAACTTCCATTGCGTTTAGATTTATTAGATGAAATTACTATTACTTGATTTTTTTTTTTAATTTTATAACATTACAAATGACAATAAACATACACAAAAAAAACAGTTCTGTTTCACGCATGTTGCTTTAAATATGGCAGATTTTGTATGTGGATGTATAGGTCATTTTGATTACATTTTATAAAAATAATTGTTTTTTTTTCGTTCCAGCCGCATCGTATACAACGACCTCAATTCGATAACCCCCGAACAATACTTCAAACAAGTAACACGACGCGTCGCAGAAATAAAAGCTGTGTCGGTAAGCATCCTCCGTCCCTCTCTAACAAATAACACTAATAAACCTGTCTCGCTTTAACTCGAATTGGGAAATTCTTACAGGAGCCGACAGCGAGATTTCACGTTTTTTCTAAAATGTATGTTTAGATGTTAGGCATGAATTTTCTTACGTTATAACAGTTGTTTTTGGGGACCATATCTAACTTACTGCTCTGTATTTTTCTCTTTCTTTCAATGCTGATAAAGGAGGAGGTAAATACGTTAAGAGAGCCCTTTCGCTTAGTAAACTTTCTGGAACGCCTTTTGGTAAGTATGGGCATTATAGTGGTAAGGTCACATAAGTTCACGACGTTTCTATCTATATCTTCCTTCTTGTAGCGAGATTTTAGTCGTTCGATGCAAAATTCGGAATTTTTGGTAAATTTGCTGTTTGAAATCTTTTGTTAATATTAGTTGGTGATATTTTATCGATTAGGTGGATTCGCAAAATTTATTGGCGAAATCGATTAAAACAGATTATCGATTGTATAAAATCGATTTTTAGTTGATAAATGTCGGAAGGACAACCAAAACCTCGCATAAAAATATTTTTTTCAGTTACATTAAGCAATAGAAACTTATTTTATAATTGTACAAGGTAAGTTTTTCTTTGTAATTTTACTATTAAAAATTAATATCGTATAGATTGCTTAAACTAAATAGTTTTTATTTATATTTCGACTAGACAATTGAAGAGAACCTCTAAGCCAGTGGTAATCTACCTTTTTGTCATACGGGCCACAAACAATACAAATAAAAAAATTGGTAGTGAGTTTTTCGCGCGTGAGGTTTTCGCGATTAATAACGTTGAGTATAGCCGGTCTAAGCAGACTATGCGATATTTATTTTTATTAATTAACACAAAATATTTTTTGTAATTAAACATTATAAACTTGAAATGGTAAACGCATCTTTGTTCCAGACATTACACATAAATCTTGACATTTCCATCACTTATTTTTATTAAGTCACACGCCCATTGCGACTGACACACCCTATCACATTATAATGCAAGAAAGGGTGCTAAAACTATCAATATGTTGGCTAATAGACATTCAATCCGCTGAGCTATTGTAATTTAGCATTGTTATTAATTATTTTTACAAATCGTTTTTAATGATTGAGTGTGTTTTATTGTCTAATTTTTAGCAATAATAATGTCCTGCCCTGACATTAGATTTATTTTATTTTTATAGTTTTAAGAAAACTTACAGCTAAAAGAGATACATCGTAGTCACAGAATAGTAATATTATGGCCAGTTAAAAGTTTCCACTTATAGGGAGATAATCATAATCGTAATTTAGAATATGAAATGTTCCTTTGTTTAAAAAAACATCTTAAAAGTTATGGTATAATCAATAATATAGTTTTACGGATAGAACTATTTTCGAAGAAGGTTTAGAATTTGGGATAAATAAATAAAAAATCCTTATGAAAACGAGTAACTTTTTATGTGAGGATTATTTTTGGGACACGAGGGTTACTAGTATTTATTGTTTCCATTATTCAAGATATACTTAATCTTATCATCTATCTAGACTAGTGGATATCAAATGTCATATCCTTGTTAGCAAACATTTTCTGTATTTTTTCACACTCATTGCGGCGCGATTTAATGTTTTCTAAGCCTTATACGATGCTTGTGTTAGCTTAGTTTATGGTTTTCAAAACGGATAAATGAAAGGTACATAATTATACGAATAAATAATTTCATGTTGTTAATAAAAAATAAAAATAAAGTTTCAAGCAATGTTAAAAGATAAAATTTTTGCACTTTAGTCGTTATAGAAAAATTAAATAGAATATATTTAGCCGCAGGATGTATTACAATTGAATAAATTTAATGGATACGAAGGTTATTTAAGTGGATATCTATATTATAAAACATATCTATTAGTATTTAAATATATTATGAATGCCATCATTTCCTATAAGGACTAAAGTAATGGTATTAAATATTATTAATATAGTTTCTGAACATTATTAAATAGAACGTGAGAGGGAATAGATTTTTTTAATACGTAACTATCAATATAATTAGGTTAGGGCATCATGGTATCAGTTAACGATTAACATTGTACACATAGTTACATTGTGTTCTTGAAATTAAATTAATTGAAATTTAATCTTCATGAATCCTACTTCCTACTCTAATTTACTTTTACGCAAAAACTACTGAACAGATTTTTATGAAATTTAGAACACAGGTAGACCATGATCTGGAATAAGATATAGGGTACTTGTCCCGGAAACGCGGCGTGTATTGAATTTATACCTTCACACAACGCTCTATAGACAACAAAAATATATACAACCTTGTTAAGGATTTCAAAATATACCCGACTATATGTATATATATTTTCATATTGGATAATATTTCAATGTCTCTCAATTTTTTATTATACTAATGCCAGAACTAACCTAATCTCAAAATTCTAAAATATAATCATACAGCTTCATGTTGTCTTTTCTTGTCGCACTATGTTATAATAATTCATTTATGCAACAAAACTACACTTCGTCATAAATGTCGACGGAACCCCGCTTCACGGGGTCCATATTTCCGCGTTAAAAAAATTACGGACCTAACCTAACCCATTCCGTTTTGGATTCTTATAGCTTTTTTCATTGCGGAGGGCCCCTCCACCATTCATCTTTTTTCGCCAATGTTTATACATAGAGTACTAACATTGTTGCTGAGTGCATTGTTGCGGTCGGGTGTTTTAAAATACCTGCAAGGACGTATCATAAAGCTGAAAGTATACCCGATGTCAACTCGCGCCATGACGTCACAAATGTTAGGTAAAGGTACGCTTTAATTAAGTGATTTTCGTATACGTTACTATATCAGTTCATTGGATTTTTGATTTCGGGTTTGAAAATATACCCGAAGATAAAACGGTCTTTGACGTCATGAGCGTTGTGTGAAGGTATAAATTCCTTATACACGGAAACGCGCGCACAGCCGCAGGCAGAGTTTAATAAATGGATATGATACCATAAACTTTTCTTCCCAATAATAACTTTAAATTGACTACGATTGAAATATAAAAATGTAAATAACATCTATTTTATATTATACTAGCTGACCCGGCGAACTTCGTATCGCCTAAGAAACTATTCTTTTTCTAAAATAAAAGTAGCCTAAATTACTCCTTGTTACATCAGCTATCTGCTAGTGAAAGTCCCGTCAAAATTGGTCCAGCCATTTCAGAGATTAGCCGGAACAAACAGACAGACAGACAAAAATTATAAAAATGTTGTTTTGGTAATATGTACCGTGTATACATCCAAACGCACTTAGTAAAAAGCGGTTATTTTAATATTACAAACAGACACTCCAATTTTATTTATTTGTATAGATGTTTTGGACGATGAAAAAAATAAATACTTGTGTATGTTTGTTTCAGAGCCCAGAAGAGCGAAGTGTTCTCATACAAATATTGGAGAGCACATACCGATTTACCCTCGGGTCTATCGCTGGTGGCAAGTATTTTGGGTTATTAGCTCTGTGCTATACGTATCGCTTCGTGCAAAGGAATATTGATACTACGTCCTATTCAAATAAGACTTAAATTCCTATCCTACCGTGATTGCATTGTCATTGATAATACATAATATTGAAGCCTTCATTCAATGCAGAATAAACTCAATTAAGTTGTTTTTAATGCAATAAAAAAGCAAATCATTTAACAGTACTTAACAATGATAATGTTTATTTTTTAACCCACTTCAAAAAAGGAGAAGGTATTCAATTTTTTTTTATGTTTGTTACCTCAGAACTTTCGACTGGGTAAACCGATTTTGATGATTCTTTTTTTATTCGAAAACTGGTGCTTGTCATGTAGTCCCACTTAAAGAGTGAGATATGACGAGTAGTTTTTGAGTTATCCCTAATTTTGAAGTCGGTTATTTTTTGTCAAGAATTATAAGTTTTTATTTAAGACGATTTTAACATTAATAACAATTGAAGATGCATTGCATTACGTAATATTGAAAAGAACAGCATTAATATTGATGGCAAAAAATACTTCAACTTATTAAATCAAGAACCAATACACCAATATTAACTACCTAGTGTAGTATAATTATATCTTTATCTACTAAGTTAATCGTTGTTAACCGCGGATTCTTGTAACGTAGACCAGTACTAATTTATAATAACCACGTATTTCCGCTAGATACTATTAACTATATCTTTACCTATAGCGGTGGGCGCATCAGCGGTATACCCAATAGACCTGGTGAAGACTCGTATGCAGAATCAACGGACGGGCTCATTTATCGGGGAAGTGGCGTACAGGAACTCCTTTGACTGCTTCAAGAAGGTCATCAGGCACGAGGGAATGTTTGGACTGTACCGGGGACTGGTGCCACAGCTGATCGGTGTAGCTCCTGAGAAGGCTATTAAGTTGACAGTGAGTTAATTTGCAATATTGTGTTTAAAAATGAATCTAATCTATCCATTTGCTTTGATAAGTTAGTAGGCAAAGTATAATGTCGCTAAATGTCTCCATGTTACAATAACTAGATGATAACTCCACTCCAATTTGACTTGGTAATGGAAGCAATATCGTGTTTCTCACAATTGCTATCACTACTCGAAAAGTGCATTAATTGTAATAATATTTTGCTGTTTTACCAGAAAACAGTGATATGATAATGTGTCTCATAACATTTCACTGCATAACGATATCTTACAGTCAATTAATTCCCTTGACCATGAATCAGCCGCTAAACGATTCGTCGTGTTCCGGCTGGGGGCTTGAAAGCCAGTTCTTTCTTTCTTTCATTTTTTCTTTTTCTTCTCCCTTACTTGGCCGGCAACGCGTCAGTGATGCCTTTGGTGTTGCTGATGTTCATGGGCGACGATAGCCACTTACCATCAGGTGGATCGTCAGCTCGTTTGCCGGCTATTTCCAAAAAAAAAAACAGGGAATCTAGTAATATACTTTGACCAATTTCCAGGTAAACGACTTGGTCCGCGACAAGTTAATGGACAAGAAAGGGAATATCTCGCTGTACGCAGAAATTCTCGCCGGTGCTTGTGTAAGTTTACTTGCTATATCTCTTTTTTGAGTTTTCATAAGTACCTACAAAGATTTCGTTTATTCTCGTGGCTTACAAATGTACTGATAAATAAAAAGAAAATTATTTGACGACGCTGGAAAGCAAACACGTAGTAACCCGCAAAGATCAAATTGTTCATTAGAGCCGATAAACTTTTAATTTCTCGAAAAAAAAACCTTACCTTCTCTACTAAACATAAATCGATTTTCGAGATATCAAAAAGTTTTTCGGCTCTGATGAACAATTTGATCTTTGTGGGTTACTACGTGTTTGCTTTCTAACGTCGATGTTACTTATTAGCAGTGATAGCCTAGCGGTTAGAACGTTGCCGCGTTGGTCTCCCGAACGAAAGGGCCCGAGTTCGAATCCCGCACGCACCTCTAATTTTCAAATATTATATGTGTATTAGGAGACAAGTTAATTATCACTTGCTTCGGTGAAGGAAAACATCGTGAGGAAACCTGCACACCGGAGAGTTCTCCATAAAGTTCTCCAAGGTGTGTAAAGTCTATCAATCCGCACTTGGCCGGAGTGGTAGGCCCTTGTACCTCTCACATTGTGAAAGGAGACCCCAAGCCCAGCAGTGGGACAATTATGGGTTACTTTAACTTTGACTTTATAAATTACTTTAACAATAATTCCAGGCAGGCGGCTCGCAAGTAGTATTCACGAATCCACTAGAAATAGTGAAGATCCGGTTACAAGTAGCGGGCGAGATCGCGGGCGGCGGCAAGGTGCGCGCCTGGGCCGTCGTGAAGGACCTCGGGCTGTTCGGGCTGTACAAGGGCGCGCGGGCCTGCCTGCTGCGGGACGTGCCGTTCAGCGCGATCTACTTCCCGGCGTATGCGCATGTTAAGGTAGGGGGTGTATTTTTTACTACTATTAACTTCTACTTTAGCCTAACTTTAACTATTAAGTAAGTAAAAATTGTTAGATCTAGGTATATACTTTTAATAGAACATACTTCTCTCTTGTCTAAGGTGGGCGTAAATGGCTGCGCCACAGTTTGATAACTTTTGCAGTCATTTACGAACAATTCAAAATTTGTAATTTTGTTTATGTTCAATAAAATCTTTGAATCATTTTTAATTTAAAATATTTTGTTTATGTTGGTATTACTTTTAACGATACACTATGCAGGTATTTTTTTATCTACCAAAATTTTGGTAGGTGCTTTGACAGTGAGAAAAAATACCTCATCGGCTCTTTTATGGAAATAGCCGATAAACGAGCTGACGATTCACCTGATGGTAAGTGGCTGTCGTTCATGGACATCAGCGACACCAAAGCCATTATCGATGCGTTGCCGTCCAAGAGAAAGAAAAAAAGAACATGCTTTCAAGCCCCCAGCCGGAACACGACGAGTCGTTTGGCGGCTGACTCGTGCGAACCCCACGGAGAAATAATAATAGTAATAATGGTAAATGAACTATTAAAATCAATATTAACTGAATGTTTCCAGGCGAAATTCGCGGATGAGAACGGTTACAACCATCCGCTGACGCTGCTCGCGGCGGGCGCCATCGCCGGCATCCCGGCCGCCTCGCTCGTCACGCCCGCTGACGTCATCAAGACACGCCTGCAGGTCTGTTCGGTGCCGCGGTGGTTCCAACACTATCACTGTCTATGTGACGACCCGTGCGGTGCAATGGTTACCATGCCGGATCGCCGCACCGAGGGTCCTGGGTTCGATTCCTAGCGAGGCAGAAAGAATGATGAGTTTGAATTTCTGTTTTCGATCTGTGTGTGAATGTCCTTGTCTTGTGTGTTGTCCATGGCACCCACGACACAGGGAATCCTAGTGTGGGGCTATGAGTGTGAAGCGTTATTTATTATTTATTTATGTAGCACGAGAACGAACTCTTAAGTGGAAGAGGTTTTAGATGTTAACTCGGAATCTTTTTTTTTATAGCCTGAAGGGCAGACAAAAATGCAGACGGGCAGATGGTAAGTGGTCATCGTCGCCTATGGACATGAGCAATACCAGAGGAGTCGCCAATGCAACGCCGGCCCTGAAGGAGGACTCTTTTTAAATCTCTTTGAAGACATTGCGAATTATTTGATGATTTATTGATTGCCTGCGTCCTAACGCGTTAAAAATGACTTACGCAGCTGTGGTGGTGGCGGTTTCTTCGACACATCGGAGGATTTTTATTCTAAGCCACTTCTACATTCATCAGGCACTTTACTAAACATCATGTGTAACTTATACATTTTGAACTGCTTTTTATGTATTGGTCAAATTCACTAGAAAATTTGGTGCAGAATTTTGAATCTGTTACTTAAATCGCTCCTTAGTACAGATTTTGTATAGTGATTCTTTACTAAGGAGCAATTAATGTAACCGCTAGTGACGTAGTTGGGGCGTAAGATAAAAAGTAGGGTAAAGGAGACGAATTTCCGAAATGTTAAAATAAGGTCAAAATCTTGAAAACGGTAATGCTTTTACTAAGGTCATTTCTAGACATGTGATAGCTATCATCAATCACAAGCTATCATCCCTTTAGGGTTGATCAACTACTTACGGGACACCCTGTATAGTGATTGTCAATTATGTTAACCTATGTTATATTATATTCAACATTTTTTGCATTGTATTACTATTATTATTTGTATTATATTTCTATTATTAATCGTTGTAGGTGGTTGCTCGATCGGGCCAAACGACGTACAGTGGAGTGTTGGATGCGGCGAGGAAAATATATGCCGAGGAAGGCGCTAGAGCTTTCTGGAAGGGAGCTATAGGTAACTAACCAACTAAATAACTATAATACTAACTATATCACGTAACTAATTTATAATATTATCGTGTGAATAATATGTTATACATGATTGTAATTGCTCGTTTGAAAGTTGTTATCATAAGATGTGCTGAGGAGTTTCTTTCGCCAATTCTTCTCCATGACAAAGCATGTAACGTGTTATTTATATAACAAGCACCATACCGGAAGGGTGGTGAAATAATAAAAAAATATGAATAACGGTTGCAATATAATCCGGCAAATTAAATGTACATAAAAACTTTAGATAGTTTGATCAACTCCTTATTGTTCGTAGAACATTGAATATTGAAAGGTCAAAACAAACAGAATATTTCTAAACAACATCAGGCGGTCTTCGCTACATAGCGATTTCTTCCAGGCAACCCATCAGTCATAGGAATAACAATGTGATAGACTTTAGTTGAGCTTATAAACGTTGCATTTTACTTTTTGTCTTACATTAATAATAATCTATACTAATATTATAAAGAGAAAAGATTTGATTGTTTGTTAGCATTGAATAGGCTCCGAAACTACTGAACCGATTTGAAAAATTCTTCACTGTTGGAAAGCTACACTATCACCGGGTGACATAGACTATATTATATTTTCAAAAAAATTAGGGATCCTTAATAAAACTCCAATAATGTAACCAAAGGTATAAAACAATAAGAAAACTGAAGCAAAGCGAGGGCGGTTACTCGTATAACATTCAACGATTCAAAGATTTTATTGAACATAACAAAATTACAAATTATGAATTGTTCGTAAATGACTGCAAAAGTTATCAAACTGTGGCTTGTTCGTAACATTATATATTTATTGTGTTACAGCTCGAGTGTTCCGCTCGTCGCCTCAGTTCGGTGTGACGCTCGTCACTTACGAAATATTGCAACGTTTGTTCTACGTCGACTTTGGAGGATCGTGAGTTATACTTATATGTTTTTTTATCTGTCTAGCCAAAAAACGACCCACCGGATGGTAAGGCATCGTCGCCCATGGACACTATACCAAAGGCATAATGCATTATAATAAAAGGTATTCTTGTAAAGGTCTACCGCTGTATGAATACACCACAGCAATAATAAAAGTAGAGTATTTTCTTCTTTTCTTTTAAAGAAGGACTAGCTAACTCCCCTAGAAGTAGGGGTTACTCTGTGGGGGTATTTTCGCTTGTACGTTTTTTCGCTAGTACGTTGCTTGGTAGAGGACATTGGGGCGAAACGGTATGAAAGCATAACATGTGGTAATGCCTTGTGGTAAATGTTTGTTCGTGTGGTATGTTTATAAGGTGGGGGGGGGGGTGAGGGGCTCTTGTCTAGGACCGTGAACTCGTCATTACAGTTTGTTTGTACCCTATACACTTGTACTCTACATACCCTATGTTTCCAAACAGGCGTCCAACAGGCTCAGAGTTGCACGTAGCGACCCCTATCGAGGAGTCCAAGATCAAATCGGACCACATCGGCGGGTACCAAGTAGCGATGCCCGTCCTCACCGGCCTAGAAACCAAGTTCGGTATCTCGCTCCCACGCTTCTCCTACCCCAAGCCGCAGTAGACAGGTATATTACATCCGTACGCCGATATTACACTTGTAAACTTACGTCAGCTACGTAAAATTTACGTAAGTACAGTCGGCAAAAGAATTCGGTATGCAGAGCGTGAAATAAAAACGTTCGGTAATGTTTAATATTACAGAATGTTTGTGTATTATCCTTTTTAAATGCTACCTATATACAAAAGGTATGATTTTATAATGATAATAACAGTAACATTCTGTAATATTAATAATAACAGAAGGTTTTAGAATCATGCCCTGCATACCTAATTCTTTTGCTGATTGTACGTACTGTAATGTACGCCGACATAACACTTGAAAGTTGCTTACGAAAAATAAGTAACGCACGTATTGTAACGTACTGTACGTATTTACGTCAGAAGTATTGTGTATTAAGAAATTACGATAAGCTCACGTAAGTAACTTACGGGTTTAACTTAGCGTATATTTGCAAATGTAATGGCGGCCTTAATTCTACCGGACCGGATCGAATCGTGTATGCCGGATGGTATTTCCTATACTAGTGTGTACTGTGAATACCGGACAGATGGCGTTATGTTGAACGCTATAGATCTTTATTGACGCCCGGTTAGGTCTACCGGATTGAGGTACATGCCGGATCGTTTCACTTGATACTCTGAAGCCGGAAGTTTAAGAATAATTCAACTTTTTGAACTAAATTATTTAGGATATCAGATGTTTAAGTTATTTTTATTGATCCGTTTGGATACTAGATACAACATACTAGATATTATCCATGTCCGTTTGTGATGAACTGATGTTGACCCAAAAGAATTAATTTATGTGACGGCATACGATTTATCAGTACCTACATAGTAACATTAAGTACTTGGCGATATCGGTTTGAGTTTTACTTTGCCTATGAAGAATGTTGTCGCAAAATGGTAATACTTACCAGCTTAGGTATATCTGAAGGGTTTCTAAAGGGTTCAATGTAAGATAGAACTGATAACTATGATCTATGATAAGATACTATTTGTGTATAGGTCTCCATGTGCGTCCGGTAGTTCAAAAGACCTCTAAATTAATATATACTAACTGTAGCAAATTGTTGTCACAATAATCTAAAGTACCTAAATTTAATTTCACTATTTGTGTTATTTTTTATAATTATGGCTCAGATTTTATTATTAATTATTATTTATCAACAAAATATAAACTTTTTTCCAACCAGGCAAATAAAGTATATTTAAAAATTCATAGAAAATAGAAATATTAATATAATTATAATTAATATAATTATATGGAATATACCAATAATGTACATACAGTATTGTTAAAATTCAAGGCAAGTGATCAATGAAGAGTGTTAAATTAGAAAATAAATAATTTATAGTAAAATACACAAAAGGAAATGTTAGGGAAAGTATCGATGTATAAAATTTATCGCTTACATAACAATCCGAATCACCCCGTCTAATATACGCAAGTTTTTATATTACATAAAAGGCATTTAATATTTATTTACAAGAATTCGCTCTTGATTATTTAAACCTGCATTTTTATTTATAAACCATAGAGGGAGGAAACTATTGAGTATATAGTTTGAAAATGAAATTATCCGGCTCGAAGGACCATTAGATAAAAATCTTTATTTATTAGTGGAATATCACACAACCGTTTCAACAATCTTTTAAGATGCAATTACTGATAATATTAACTTCACAAGAGAACTAAATTTTAAAACAAGGAATACAATAATATCCTTGTAATTACCCACCTAATTAATTACAGAATAACTAAGTGTGGGAACTACATTAACTTCTTAGGAAAATGTTTTACGCCACGTTCCGTTTATATAGGGATTTTATTCAATAGTAAAATTATGCATCTTCTTTTTGTAATCCTCCCTCTATGGAATCGAGCATTTTTTGTCGTTTTGTTGGCTACTATATCTTACAGTCGATCAAAAGGCCTAGTGTAGATTTACAGATCAATTATGTTAGCGATGAATCGGCTTATGTTTTGTTTGAAGTTTTATTTGTATAACTCAAAATATAGCACGAGATATATAACACGTCCATAGGCTAAATACTACTTTGTTGCTTCTACTTAAATACTATTACAGTATAAAATAATATCTTTTATAATTTTTGCGTAATTTTCTTCGTAATTTTTTCGAAGTAGTCTTCGATTATACGGCGTTTCTTTTAAACCCATTCGAAAGATTACCTAGTTGGTTTCCGGTCTCAGAATTTATCTCAGCGGGCTTTGTGAAAGGCTGTGTCTTTACAGATTAGAACAGATTAGAACGATTTTCTATTTTAATATATATTTTTATATTTATTTTGTTTTGTTTGTATGCATAATCAACGCGAATGTTTAAAAAAAAACTATATTATGTATTATTTGAAATGAAAATAAGAGGATTAACTTGAAAAAAAAAAAACGTTTTTCTAGAGAGAGTTTTACTAGCAATAATGTGGCAATCTTTTCGAATAAATTAAGCTTTTAATATTTTTAAGCTGTAACTTAAATAGAACATTGGTTTGTGTACGCTAACAACTGCCTTAGTTTAAGTGTATTTTCTTGTGCTGATAGATGAACGAACGTTTACTATTTATACAGTAAGCGAAAACACTAGTATTGAAATACAACTACATTTCAAATATTGGAGCCCGATTCGCGACTGCGTGACAATAATATTCGTTTAACATCTATCGATGATGCATTTGTTGCAATATCGATTATCGATTAACATATTTGGAGTTAATAATTTTATTTGGAGTTTTTATATATTAATTATGAAAGTCGATAAAATTTCATCATGCTTATTGTTTTCCTAAAATATAAATTGTTTAGTGAATACTTGTCATTTGAATAAATATCATATTTTTTCTAAAAAAAACTTAACGCATAGTTTATGGTCGGGCTCTTGTTTGTAAGTCCATTTACACCTCGCAGCATTTAGACCGGTATGCTTTTACACACCTAAATATATTTTTAATCTGTACTAAAATATTCTACTTTAAACACAAAAATCAACGGTGTTGCTGTAGCTACTAGTAGGCTTTTCAAATTAATTTAATTTAAAACTTTTGTCTAATATCTGCTAGTGTGCATCAGAATCGGACTAAGTTGAGATTTAAATAGTTTTTCTAATTTATATCTCGTTGTTCGAAACAGTTGTACAAAATTAAGAGCGTTGAGATTGTACAAAGATAAATAGAAGTGAGTTTAGGTAAGAGATTATAAATTGATGATAAATACCAATTTATGAGGGTAGAACTACATTTGGCGACGAAGAATTTTGGTGCAACGTTATACTTATTGACTCATTAAGTATATGTATAGATTTCTCATTGAAATAAATGTTTGAGTGAACGTTAAAATATTGCACTATCAGAATTATTGTAGTGACGTATCTCGAAAAATCATTTCTTTTGAGAATACAAAAACGTCTTGAAACTACAAACTTTCAACTTTGAACTGATTTAATTAATTCATTTTGTATGAAAACATATCAATTATTTGATTTCTGTATTAAGTTATATTTTGTGAAATATGAGCAAAAAAAATGAAATAGTTACATTGTTTTAAAACTAACATTGTTTAAAATATCGCTGAATGGTAGTTCTGCCCTCCAATCGAGATTATAATAGAAGTGTATAATTGTGTAGTTAGGGAATGATCTATTGCAGTTTTACCTTCAATCGCTTAACTAATATTTCGATAAGATCTAGTTGGGAGCATCCATAGCGAAACAATTGTATATAACTATTACTATATTATATGATATGAATTCGGTTAAATGAATAATAATGTTTGTAAACTTTAAATCGGGGTCTCTTCGGGGATGTTCTAGATAAAATATGTATTTTATAAGATATAATATTCTGTCATATCATAAAAACATGGTATTACATAAAATAAAAATTCAAGGGATATATTTTGTTAATATTATAACATGCTCAGCATCTTGAGCATATTGAGCATCTATTGAGCACAGCAATGAGGATCTTCTAAATTATTTATTTCAATACTCTATTGTCTAATAAATTTTGTTGCACTGCGCACACATTGCAACTTTAGTTAACGCAACTGTCAAGTTTTGCATGTTTTCATTAGATTTCGTAGACGCTGCGTCAATGATTGCTGATTTGCGTACTTTTTTATCAAGTAACATAAATTATCGTGTTAGCAATTAAGAGTTGCGCAAGTTTACGCGGTTTCATATTATACATGAATATCGTTTTAAACATGTTATGTCTCGGTCACCCGTTGCCGAAACTAAAGAGCAGTTTGCGCAGCGCCTTTATAAATTGCAAAATTCTTGTGTTAGCTAAATTCGTCCTATTATAATAATTTATTGAAATCGATGTAGTTGTTATAGAATTACCAGTCATCTTGGCTCGCGGAGTATAAAATACTCGTATCAACTAGTGCTATGGATGGCCCACTGTAAATGCACAACTGAATCTAGTTTGTGAGTTAATTGTAAGTGTCATGTTGTTAAACAACGCTATAAAGTGATTTATAGTATAAAGACAAGTGATAGGAGCTGATGTGACTAGGTACTATATTTATTGATATTGTACATTTTTGTGTTACAAATAAATTGAATAAAATGTATTGGTTGTTTTATTGACTGCTCTGTTTCGTGACTCGTAGGTTTGTGTCGATCGAAAGAGATCGTGAGTTAGCTCATGACGTAGAAGGCTAAACGTTTGTAGCAAATCTAAGTAGTGTCTGTGAAGATAATTTTCTGCCTTGAGTTTGTAATAATTCATCGTCACGAGGCATTTTTTATGAAATTATCTAGTACTTTATCGACATAAACACCGATCACTAACTACCCTCCAACTTCCTTTCAAAATCTAAAAACAAAATTAATTCTGTCCCGAAGATTATTTAAATGGTACAGTAGTAATATGCTTAATGATTTCTGATTACACAAGTACCTCGGGTATTAGAAAAATATTTTGACGTGATAACGTCTATTAAAACGATGAACGCCGGGCGCACGCACGAAAAAATGTAGCGTTCCGCGAGCGAGAGAGCGGCAAAAGCGAGAGAGAGGCACGATCGACGTATCGTAGCCGATGCCGTAGGCGATCGTAGTTGAGTGGAGCGGGGCGGGGCGGAGCGGAGCTTTGTCATGACGTTGTCACGTTAAACTATTTTTTAAATCAACTATTTACTCTTACAAAAAAAACTTGAATTTTTAATGATACTAAAACCTGTTGTTTTATTTGTCTTGGTACACATCATGTAGGAAACACTTGTGACTTGGAAAAAACTGCAAACGAGGTAAGTAACATAATTTTACTCAACATTACAAAATAGTGAATTAGGTTATAAGAGTTCGGTCAGGATAGGATGAATGAAAAAGATACTATAATGAAATTTATTTATTTACCAATCAGCCAGGCAGTCACTGACAATTTGAAGGAAAGCTGAAGTGCCTGAAGTCACAAACTTGTTGAAAGAGGGTTACTAATAAAATTGTTATGACAGTTAACTACAAATTAAGCTAATGACAAGTTATAAATGGATGCGAGAAATTTTAGTTAAAAAATGTTATAATTGTAGGAAAATAATCCAGGTACCTACTTATTTTAAACCTAAAAATGGTAAGAATGGCGTATTGTCTATACTAATATAAAGAGGAAAGATTTGATAGTTTGTTTGCATTGAATAGGCTCCGAAACTACTGAACAGATTTGAAAAATTCTTTCACTGTTGGGAAGCTACACTATCCCCAGATGACATAGGCTATATTGTAGTTTAAAAAAAAATTAGGGATCCTTAGTAAAACTCCAATAATGTAACCCAGGGTGTAAAAAAATAAAATCGAAGCAAAGCGAGGACGGTTACTCGTTATTAATAAAGAGCTGCATATTTTCGTTACGATGACAAATCATTGAGCATTTCTTGATATCAAGTGACAATAGACATTCTATAGGATTGCATTTCTTATTGAAATTTTATAACAAAAACGAGCGAAGTGCAGATTGAAATCGAACGGTTCCTTCGAAGACAATCGAAGCGTTCCATATTTAATAGATAATTGATCTAGAGAAGCAAAGTTCTGCTTCGTCAAGGATAAAGTCCAAGCGCCTGTAGACTGGTATGTTATGTATCCATTGTTATAAAAATAGTCTCCCAAAACTTACGTTTTCTATATTCAAAATAATTCTAGCGTTCTACTATCATTAACATCAGTAAAGTAACAACAGAATGTTGGCAGTGCAATCATATCTCTAGCAACTCTATTATGTTCGGTTTACGCGTATTAAGTAGTTAAGTAGATAACTAAATTTTAACTAAAAAGTTACTAAATTGTCTGTTTACACGTATTAATTTACTTAAAATTTAGTTAACTACTTAATACGTGTAAACCGGACTTTAGTGCGTTCCACTTGACGTTCACAACGATCACGATCGCAGTTTTTCCCGTTCCACTTGCTTGTGCATCGTACACTTCGAGCAACCCCTTCAGATGTGTCATGAGCTCGGTGTGAGTGAAATGAATGACGTCATCTGTGACGTTTTCGCCGCGACCATAACGACCGTGGTCGTTAAATGGAACGACTAACGGCCGGTCTCAATAATGTACTAACAGATGGAAGACTGTGGATAGGGCTACCATTAGTATGTTATCTGTCATATTTGTTAATTTTTGCGTCTGAAAAATTGACAAATTGAAAAAGGGAAAGGACTAAAGGAAGACAAATTGATCGTTGTGAATGTCAAGTGGAACGCGCCCTAGGTAACATTGAGACTGAGGATGAGATCAGGGACTATAGTGCGAGTTTTACTTGACATAACGGGCTCGCAAAGTAAATGCGAGTTACGCTTCCCGCCCACGTCCGATAATCGGTGACTGCTTTTTTGTAGGAGAAAAATAGAACGTACTGATAGCAATAGTCGATCAAAAAGTCGGTCAGAAATAATATTGAAGAAAAGGTCGGCCCGATTATCGGTCCTACAAAAAGACTGACGTGGGCGGGAAGCGTTATCTAAAATTTGTATAGGACCGGGCTTTTCTTTGAACTGCCGCTAGATGGCTCTGCTTCGGTCTCATACAAATTTTAGCCAACTCGCATTTACTTTGCGAGCCCGTTATGTCAAGTAAAACTCGCACTAAGCATGCAATAATCAGTACCTTGGGCATTGCTCAGATTTAAAATTATCCGAACAAATATAATGGTCCTAAATCAACCTTAACAATAATAGTTTTGACTTTAGAATTTTATCTTATTAACAAAATATCCGAGAAAAATAATGGTCTTAAATGAACCTTAACGTTAGACGTATTATATGGCTTTAATTTTTTTTCGTATTAACAAAGCAAAAAATTCTAAGAACATTAACAAACTAGATGACAATTTAGTACCTTCATTTTAATATTGTCTGAGCCTACTTAGAAACCTCCCTGAGAGCACTATTATCATATCAAATTCATTATGAAATCTACAGCGTTACTTTAATAATATAATCAACAGTCGTATGAACTCTTAGATAAAGCTCTACTATTATACAATTTGTATAATGAGGTACTTATCGTTAAAACTAGCATTAACTGTATTATCAATCTTCACAAATCTCTATGCACTACAATGACTTTTCTTTTTAATCACTTTGCTATAGGTAATTTGTGTGTTCTATATGTAACGGTATTGCTTTGTTTTTCATATTGATGTAAAATATACGTACTAGAGCAGACACTACAAAGCAATTTTATGCGTTCTAAGTTGATGACCATTTTGAACCTCAATTCGTAAGAATATACTCTAGCGAGGTAGTCTTTGAATATCTTCGATGTAGTTAGGCGTATATATCAATTCAATGGTTATTTAACATAAATAATAAGAGAAATAAATAAAACCAAAATAAAATAAAAAAACTTTAATAATTATTAACATTAATTTCAAATTGAAAACTTCTTAGGGTTTATTTCTAGTGCAAGTTAGGTGCTAAGAAAAGAAGTACATACTGAGATTTTTGAGCACGGTAGAAGCTTTAGACGATAAAACACTGGCAGGTTAAAAGACCGGCTTCATTCATAAATTTACCTAAAATCAAAAGAACATAAGGAAATAAAATTATACTTAACCCAAAACATACTCATAGCGTCCACATTCCATTATATTAATAACAAAGTGCTGCCATATAACAATATTTCAGTGTATCAACAATAATTCTCGGCTTTCTTGTTAAGTTGGTAAGTATTTAAGGCGAGTCCTTCAATATTCCCGCGTTTTTTTTTTGTAAATTGTACCTAATTTCGTTGTATGATGATAAAAAGGCAATAGAAAATACTGAATAATACCTATCAGCTCTGTGAAGTAATGTTTTCATGAAAACAGTTCTGTCCCTCCAAATTATGACTTCATAAAAAAGCACTTACGGTCATTGAAGTATAATGTCATAGAACAGACATCTCGAACAAAAAGTGTCCCGCCGGGAGGTTCTATTTTTAAAATTGTGCCCCCGTTCTCCTTTCAAAATCGAACGAATCCATTGAAAATTGAAGCCAATCGGTGCCAATTCATTGGGACATACATTGTGTTCGCGGTGTCGGTTCTATATGCTAGTAATAATACATATTTCAATGCTTACGCTACGGTACTTAACTTGCTATCTGGCGGAAATGAAACAAAAAAAAATAAGGAAATTTCGCGGGAAAATTAAAAGAATCATCTCAAAGTTAAGTTCAAACAATAAACATTTAAACTATGTATTTACAATTCATATATTTTTGCTATTCAGGTGAGTTAACATTCATTTCAGCTAATTTAAAATAAATAAATTATTGCATTAAAATTGTGATGCTTTATTAAGCAATTATTATATGTATAGCTGTATTAATAGAACCATGTGTTCATTCGAATATTGAGTTATTCATTGACACATTATGAAGACGTATATAATACGCTCTGTATTATATCCAACTTGCGTACAAACCAAATGTTTAAGATATTCTAAATATTGTTGTTATTATTAACAACAATATTACATTATATTATTTTGCCATAACAAACATACAAAATGTACAATTCGATTTATTTAAGCTATTGTGAGACAACAATATGTTGGAACAAAACGCCTGATTGAAAGATGGACAGTGAACAATGTTCTTATGAGCAAGTGGACATGGCTTAGGCTGAGTACACACGTGTGTCGTGACGATATTCATCGTTAGATGACACGATGACGGTCGTCTCTAATTGTCAACTTATAAATCGTCAAGTCCAAATTGAATTAATATGCGACGAAGTTCCCTACTGTATATGGGTTTTTCCCAATTTCCTGTACAAAGTTTAAAGTCTGAAACTTTAGATTTTCCTGCTTATTTTAAAGAACATAAAAATAATATTAAAATATTTAATTTTATTAAAAGTTTTTAAACTAAGTGTTCATTTATAATTAAATAAAATACCATAATTGACAAAGACCAGTTTGGTGACTGTGAAACAAATACGCGAGCCAATCTAAAAATCTGCTTGAATATCTTGTAAAGTTGTTCCTAAACAACTCCATTTACGACAAATCGACGTATCGTGACGACACAGTGAGGACTCACCCTTATCTTAAAGCCTCTGCTACACCTCTCCGAAGTTAGTGTGTTTGGTTTCCTTGGCGTGTTTCTGTGCTTCCACCTGCCCTGTGAACAATTTATCGCACACCACACACTTGAGGGTGAACTTGTTTAAGTCCGTGAACTGTCGAGATGATTTTGCTTCGTGTGCCAATTGTTCTGCTTCAGAGTAAATTTCTAGATCCTCAGCTGGGAAGATTGTTTGGATGCCGCCCTGAAATAGTCATATTTATATATTTACTAGCTGACCCGGCGGACTTTGTATCGCCTAACAAAATATTGTTTTATTAAACTAGGCGGTATAAAGTCCATTGACCTCTAATCAAAGGGATCTGTTGTCAGAGCCTCGTCCGTTATTAAATAACTAGCTGACCCGGCGAACTTCGTATCGCCTAACAAACTTTTTTTTCTAAAATAAAAGTAGCCTAAGTTACTCCTTGTTACATCAGATATCTGCCAGTGAAAGTCCCGTCAAAATCGGTCCAGCCATTTCAGAGATTAGCCGGAACAAACAGACAGACAAAAAAATTTGTAAAAAATGTAGTTTTGGTATATGTACCGAGTATACGTCATCCAAATGCACTTAGTAAAAAGCGGTTATTTTAATATTACAAACAGACACTCCAATTTTATTTATTTGTATAGATTTAAGCTCTTTTTATTGATTGCATTCAAACACACCAAATAAATCATCTACAAAACATCTTACAAGTGATATCTTCCAGACAATCCAATGATAAGAGGAGAATCGTGACTGAGAGAAATTAGTTAATTATATTATTAATATCTATATATTAAAACGTGAAGAGTATAAACCTTGTGTTCTTTTTTAAAAGTGCAGAAAGCTTTATTTTTTTATGTAACTAGTCGACAAGAGCTGACGATTGACCTGATGGTCCACAACCAAGAAAGAAGAGAAAGAAACGCTTAAATATTAATAATATGATTATGAACTCCAAAAAAAAAAAAGCTTTCACACTCATACCCCCGCAGTAGGTTTTCACCTGTGTCGCGGGTGGCATGGACGACACATATAACACGTTACAATAACACCCATGACCCGAGTACAAATATTTATCTGTCACATAAATATCTGCCCCGGCCGGGAATCGAACCCGGGACCCCTCGCATTGCAGGCAGGGTTGCTACCAACTAGGCTACAAGATCGAACAAAAACTGTATTGTAGATGAAACTATTTTTAACTATCCTGGATCATCAACTTCAGACACCGTTCGGCAAACGCAGTTATGTAATAGATACATGTTTTTTCTCAGGTTGTTGGTGTTAATGATGTCTAATTTATTCATGTGCACGGCACCCCCGACACAGGGATTCCTATTACGGAATTGTCAGTATGAACAATCATTTAATGAAACGCTTACGTCTGATTGCTCGAGGTACAGGGGGTCGTAATGTACCCCATCGAACAGGAGAAACACCCTCTGGCCGTAGTTCTTGTCCTCTCCGAATCTGTTAATAATTGCGTTCAATGTGTCCACTACCGCCATTTCTAAACCGTAAAACCGTGATAGGATGGCCACCTGAAAATCACACAAACATTGGGTTATACATCCATACATTAAATTCAGTACATTCTGTCTACACGATAAACTCGGTAGGGTAATAAAGATACCATGGAATAACTTAATTTTTTAATGGAAATAGCTGGCAAACCAGCAGACGATCGCTTGATCAGCACTTGATGGTGAGTGGCTATCGTCACCCATGGACATAAGCGACACCAAATAGCCACCGATAGCGGTATAGGCCAAGAAAGAGAGAAACGAAAAATGAACAAATCTTTCATCTAAATGTAGCTATACCTCTATAGCGCCGCCCCAGGAACTGGGCTGTTGTATCCAAGCGCAGTACTCCGCATTAGGTCTACCCAGCAAGCCCTCATTGTAAGTCTCCACGTCGCTGGCCACTTCCATCGCTATTATCTGACGCATCAGCTGGTGAACCGACGTGTCCACTTGGCCATTTAATACAAAACCTGAAACACCAACATTTACGTAAGTAATATTAATTATTCGCGCATGTAACGAGAAGAATTAAGAAAATTAATCAACTATTGAATTAAGAAAAATAATTAAGAAAATTGACGAGCATAAGTGTATCAGTGATTATACCTATATGAATAAAAGAATTTGATTTGATTTGAAAGAGTGATGGATGTGAAAGTGGATGAATGAAAGGGACAAGGATGATCCAAGAATTGATGGATGGATTGAGTGAAAGATTATATAAGGGAGTTTATGTGAAGATGACAACTGATAGGAAAGTATGGAAGAAAAAGACATCATGATGATGACCAACATTCAAGTAAGTTGTGTAACGTTAGATGTGTCTCTGTGATTATTTAAATTATGAATGACTTGACTGATTGAGATCATATTTCTACAATTTGTTTTGTCCAGTGAATTGTTGTTGTATATGTAATGATTTCAAGATCAGAGGATGTAAGTTAGAATCATATTAAGATATGCACAATACATTTTTTTGAACTTAGTCCAATATATAATTATTATAATCACTTGGTTGACTGCAAAGATAGTTAGCCTGAATATATTTCACAAATGTTGCATTACATATAATGTGATGTTACTAAAATTCATACATATTTAGAACCCATTAGAAATATTGTACATATTTTGTTTCAACTTTGCATTTTGTTATTATACACTCCAAACTGAAGTTAATAAAGAGATTCAATGAAACAGTTATTATAGCACACCTGTGACCTAAACCTTATAAAGTAGGGTCGATGTACCAGTATACGGCCTCTTAGCGGAGTTGGGCACTTTGGGCGAATGAAAATATATGTTGTCTACACGCAAAATAGTCGATCTATGTTTATTTGGATCCCTAATATAGTCAAGATGTAAAATAAAAAAGAAACCATTGCACTCACATGTATAAATATTAAAATATAACGGATAAAGTGAAAAACTAGCGAATGTGCCAGTATACGGCCCCCTGTGCCGGCATACGGCCCGTAGTGTGCCAGTATCCGGCCAGCCCTTAAAAGTTAATAATAGGCTCAGAATACAAGAAATTGTTACTGATATACAATATTTATTATTATTATAAACTTTTAATCACATCTTATTCTGTTCCGTTGAAAATGTGCTATATCTCAAAAACTGCTGACTATATCTCGTTTTCAAACCAATTTTCATTGAAAGTGGTCATTGAGATCTCCAGCATATGCGAGTATTTAGTTAGGGAGGAGGGACACATTTTTCCACCTTTGGATGTGACTATCTTTCAAACGATTGTCTTTGAGAAAAAATGGTTTTAGAAACCTCAATGTAATTTTCAAAGACCTATCTACAGACATCCTGCACGTATAGGTTACATAAACGAAAAAAATATTTTTTTGTTTCAGTTCTATGTATGACCCCCCCTCCCCCCCCGATAGACAGACAGATATGATGAAAGGGTTCTGTTTTTTTCCATTCGGCTACGGAACCCTACGTGTATGTAAAATTTTGTTCTGTTCTTCGTATGTCACAGAGGTCTCTTCTGCCATTTCCTTTTTTTTCGAATATCATGCAGAACTTTTTTTAGATCTTCATAGGAGAACTGGGCAATCATTTTGCCCTCTTATTAATTTGGAGGTTCGTCAAATACATTTAATAATGATCGAAAAAAAATGTACTCAATTTTAACAGATGAGGAAAATGAAAGAAAAACTGGAGTAAAATACCTATTACCTATACATATTATATTATTGGTCATACGGAACCCTTTCCACGTGGGTGTAACTCGCACTTGGCTATTTTTTTAATGAAACGTAAAATTAATTTTAATTCAAGTACCTACTAACAACAACAAATCGCTAACTATATAGCTCGCTAAAATCGCTATCGGTAAATGTAAGCGGATACCTATGTAGTACCCGTTTATTTGTGAGTGAATCAGAAATTTTGCAAAGAAAACATGTGGCCGAATACTGGCATACGGCATCTTTACACTTATGACTGGGTGAGCCAGTACCCGGCCACCCGGCCGTATACTGGCATTTCACATAGATTGGTATTCCAGTACCTGGCCACTTTATTTTTGTATAATTAAATGTTAAAATTGGAAAAAATACACTTTAATAATAAAGATTAGTCAATAATGAAAGTAATAACACCAGTAACTTATGTAAATAACTAATACAAAATAATAAAACTTCCCTTCGGACGTCACTCTGCTTCTTATGTTTTAGCTTGTTTATCGCATTTGCGCACAACATTTAGACAAGAGGTAAACCGAATGGATTTTTTTAGCTACCTGATTAAGCGAATAGTTGTAAATATTGCAGATTGTTATTACTACATTATCTGAAATACGATTAAAACTTACACTTTAGTATTATATCATGTAGAAATCTTATTATCTCTAATTAAAGAAACATAGTCCGTCAGGTGGCCGGTACTGGCACATGGCCGGCTACTGGCACATCGACCCTACCACAAGAAAAGTAGCCCTTTTTTACACGTTGCTAAAATACATGACTGACTTTCTCTATAACAGCACAGCGTTTAGCAAACTTGACATTCTCCAAATTTACAAATCCTAAAATAAGTACCTATAACTAATTCTACATAGGTAGGTAATTATGAATAGGTTTTTTAGATTATTATTATTGCAAACACTGCAAAGTACAAAATGGAATACAAGGTACAAAGTACAAATTGTTAACAAAAGTGTTACAACACAAAAGAACTAATGCTATACAGCAAAAAATATAGGAAATAAAGTAGGTAAAAAAATTGTTGGATCGTGACTCAACAATTTTCACACTGATATTAAAATAAAATCAATTTGTATTGTGCCCATTAATTTTCAACTTTACTGAATAATACATAGGTACATTGTTTAAATAATAAGACACAGTTGCATGTTTCTTGGTTATGGTTAGACTTCAGAATACCAACAGTTGGAGTTGGTACTGGATAAAAATTACCACATTATTCATAGCTGCCTATTTAAATATTTGAATATATGTATTGATTTTATATTATGGAATGAATAAATAAATGTTTTATTTTATTCTGTTCATTTGTTGTATAATCTATAAATAAATATGAATATTTATTAAATACATCTGCATTAATATTTAAGGCACATACATTAATGTGAACCAAAAACTTACTTTTTTTTTTTAAATTTTTCAAAGAAATCGGACAAGTGGGAGTTAAACTCAAATGAAGTGGGTTCCATATGTTGAGTATCTAATGGATTTCTTCTAAAATTCTAGCCTAAGTAGTTTAAGAGATATTTAACCCGTCGGTTACTGGGAACGTTCCAGCACGTTCGAACTCAAAGGTACCGCGATCACGCGGATCCTAACGAGTTAAGGGGCGGAATGGTCAATTTTCACCTTTTCTTTTCGTTCTCAGAACTATAACAAAAATATATTTGAGATCCCTACAACAAACCCTTTCATTTGACATGCGATAAAATATGGTTTGCAAGTTTTTTTTTTATTTTGATTTTATTTATTTTTTTCAAAATTCAATTGTTTACGTTATACCTTCGTCTTTAGGTCACAAAAAAAGCAAAAAGGGAGACAAAATTATAGAAATAAATTGTGCTTTATCTTAAGCATTGTTATAGAAAATGGAGTTTAAAATTCTCTAATATTTACCTCCCAAATAACTAACCCAAAAAGATTCATAACTATCACGGCACTCATGGACACACTAGTCCAATGACAATAACTAATGCCTTACTATTTACAAAATTTTGTTCAAAGCTATATGGATCAGTTATATAATGTAACACTATATAATAACATGCTGCTATTTATGTCATCACAAAGCTCTTTGTGTAAACATTGTTATCATTCAACAATATTAACTTCAAGAGTGTTATGTATTTTATTTCTGACAAAGATTCATAATTTAGTAGCGCTCTGCCCGTGGCATGTCCACGTTTTCCAGGATAAAAAGTACCCCATATCTTATTCCAGGTCATGGTCTACCTGTGTGCTAAATTTCATGTAATTTTATTCAGTAGTTTTTGTGTGAAAGATCAACAAACTTTTACATGTAATATTAGTAGTACCCATGCATAAAATAACTGAAAGAAAAGAGGCGAGTAATGTAGTTCACAGTGTGCATATTTCTTCAGATTTTAATTGAGCCGTATAGCCATTCAGTGAAAAAATAACATTATGTTATCTTTGACAATGTACAGAAAAGGAGACCGTCTTTATTTCAAAGTTTAATTTCTAAAAATTTTAAAATTAGGTACATCTTATCCAAGCCGTATACTTAGTTATGCATCATAAACCCTCTAGCATCAATGAGAAACTAGGCCAATAATATACTAGGCGAAGCTTACCTATGCTAGTGAAGAGGCAAGAGTTATCTGAAGGGACAACTTTTTTCATAAGAATTCCTGGCCTCACTCCCACTGGATCGTGGGACACCACGCCATTCTCCACGGGCTGTGCAGGCTCGTGCTTCGGAGTGCTGGTCGGCGTCGGCGTAGCTTTCTCCTCAACGATCAAAGTTTCACCAGTTTTCAAACCAATTTCACCAATTTTTTTACCATCATTACTAATATCCAACGCCTTCGGTGGATACCCACACAACACGCAAATCCTCTCAATACTCACGTCCGTTAAACTCGAGAGAAACATTTTTAGTTCACCCACGGTACTATCAGAGGTCAAATCCTTTAGAATCTGCTGGCCGTTTTTACTTTTAACTTTAAAAGCTAACGTTGCCATTGCACTAAGCTACTATAATTATTTACAACAAAATACGCGTTTATTTAAAATTTTAACGTAATAATCGTCAATAAGACGTTGATAAAAATTGCACTTAATAAATAAATAACATCACGTTACGTACGACTTTTCAAATGACTTGACAATTTTGACATTAAATTGTTAACACCATCATGAAAACAACAAACATGATTTGACGTTTTGTCAGCTTGTATTGCCAGTAGCCAGATACAAGAAGTAGAGAAAATTAATTTTCAAATCGATTTTATTATTAATCGGAATGACTCTCAAAGGAATTTCAATCGTAGTGTGGCCAATGAGACAAAAATATACAAACAATGTATTACGTTTAAAATATTTATATCTGAGAGGATGTATGAAATTCTGGATGTTTGTTACTCTTTCTTTGGAAAACTACGGTATTTTACAGATTTTCATGAAATTATGCACACGGGTAGAGCACAATTTGAAATAAGTACCTATTAATTATCCCTGAAAACGTAGACAGAGCGCTAACAATAAAACTCACCATGATGTCACCATGAAAAATTATTGAGCCGTTTTTTAACTCGTACCTAGGCGCCACAAAATAAAATTATATTTAATTACGATTGTAATCGACTAGCGCTGTGAAAAAGAACACGTCATGCCGGTCGCGCGGTCGTACAGACGTATAAGGATCCAAAATCGGAGAAAATTGGGATTACCTAATATCAGTATAATATTTGCCTACTATTTAAATGGTGTCATAAGTTACCTGTGCGACGTACAGGCTAGTTTTATCTCGTTTCGTTGGGCTTAATCACCCTCCACAAGTAAGTTATTTTGTATTTAAGAAACTGGTTACTTTGGAGTTAATTGCATGGATATAAAGAGATCTATTTGCAGCCACTGAGCAATTAAACACTTCGCTTTACGGAGACGCGTAGACATTGAAAAAGGTCCATAAGGCCAGATCCTCACTATAATGCCGTTCACAGTTCGTTCTCGGTCCAATCTCGGTTTGATAAAATATTATGAAGTATAAAATATATGTGTGCATTCATACTATCCGTGACAGTCCAGTTTCGCGCCAATTGTATAATTTGTACGTGATACGACTTTACCAGACCGAGATCGGATCGAGAACGGACTGTGAGCGGCATTATAGTGAGGATCTGGCCTAATTGGAAAAAATATTTTAAGGTACTTTGAATCGAAACTAATAAAAACTTGATTACCTAATTATTGTTACACTTCTGTTTCCCTATCGTAAAAAGGTTTTATTAAAACAATAATGATGTTTTTCCACATTTTATTAAAAAATAATGTAACATTCCTACATATAAATATTTTCACGGCTAAGTTTAAAAACACTAACTTATTAGGTATTTCCTAATTACTAAGTAAGTATCAACTTTGGCACATTATAATAAAATTGTACCTCAATACATGTATTATGAATTGAACAACATAATTATTTTACTGACTTTTATTGCATCAAGTATTGCACTGGTTACATGTCGCTGATGATTATGCTGAACACTTAACAAAGATTTACATTATTTAAAAATTAAAGAAATATATAAAGTGGTTATTAATATTACAAGCATTTGTCTTAGTTCAACAAAAATATATAATTGCTAAAATGACATCACAACTATGGCAGTTTTAACATTCTTTGTTTAAAATCCTTTACTGGTATTTTTCAGTTATTATTATGCAATCAGACAGACACTGCTTATTAAAATATATTTGGTTTTTGCTTGCTCTTTGGTATCACTATAATTGTTTGTTCAATAATATAATATCAGGACTTTACACCTTAAATAGTGTACTTATCTCTAATGTACAAAACATCAAATTATTTTTGATAGTGAATGATATGGACTTTAACACCTATTTACTACGTTAATTATTTAATCCTTAAGCACTACGTAATGTATGTATTGTCATAAGTTTCATTCTAACTGACCAGAATACTTATGTATTTATTCAAAGTTAAATTGTGCATTAAAATTATGGCTGGTACCTAAAACACTATTTATATTAGAATAGCAAATTAAATTATGTGAACGAGTATTCAGTATCCACATTAAGTAATTATTTCTTATAATTAATTAATATTGTCTTTTCATCTAACACGAACACAATAAATTCAAGAGCGTATTGGCACTTAAATAAATGGTTTACTTTAAACTAAACACTCTTTGGTTTAAATGGCATGTTAAGTAATTTAAAAACAAGTATCAAAAGTGAGCTTGGCTAGCCCATTCATAATTGTGAGTATTATTATAGTAACCACTATTAAGTATAAGAATTACCCCTAAGTAAACTACAAATAATTTATTTACATTTGAATTCAGTCGTAAAAACAATGTTGAACTCAATTGTTCAAGAACAATGTATAAGATTATGGCATTTTAAAATTCTATTTTAAACGCTATAACACTACAAGCAAAGAGACCAATCGACGTTTCCCTAATTAATCCTCTTCGAAAACCCTAAGTTATCATGTAAACATTAGTTCAATCAAAACCACTGTCCTAACACACAGACAGACCAAAATAAACTAAATAAAAATTATAACATGTTAAAACAATGAAAGCCGTAGATTATAGCCGACATAATGTAGACACAACTGATAAAATTATAAGAAAATAGTTTCATTAAAAGTTCAAACATTTTGTGTAGTCATAAAGCAAATAAACAAGTTGAACAAAGTTACTTAGATGGATGACTACGCAATCAAGGGCAAAATACAGTTTTTCTGCTTCACTTCAAAGCAAGCAAGTCGCTTAAGTAGCTTTATTTTGTTTACTAGTAAAATAAATTAATATCCCAATTTGTGTACAGTATCCTGTCTTCGGCTAAATAACAGTGTTGCAATACTCACTATAAAAGCAATCGAATAATCGATTTATCGTACGCACTCATATTCATCGGAACTGAAAGTTGACAATTTGTTTTGTTTCAATCAGATTTTTTGTCGCTAAAATTTGTTACAAATGACTGTTCTCTGATTTAAATCGATGATGCGGGCGATGTGGCCGTCTGTGGCGAGGGTGTCGCGGGACCGACCACTGTCACGTGGGGCGTCGCACGAACCGCTGCATAGGAGCCCGGAGCCCCCGCCTCCCCACCACGAGGGGAGGCATCCGCTCGTCTTCCTCTTCTTCCTCATACTCCCCGCCCTCTGAACTGTCTTCTCCACTCCAAACTTCCGGTTTCACCGCTTGATAGGACGCCGAAAATCCTTTGAATACTATGGAGTCGTCTGTTCGGAATTTAACTAGCAACGCCTCCGTTGTAGAAACTATTTCTGGCGGCATCTGGTGGATAATATCGATTTGAAATTAAGAACATATTTAATGCAGACTCGCTAGATATTAAAAGTAATTTCAATCAGAATAAATTTCAATAATTATGATAGCATTTTATTATTGAAATTTACTGAATAGGTAGACCTGAAAAGTTATCCGAAAAGTCTATTTCAAGGATTGTAAAAGCCCTTGTCGGTAGACGCGTATGGGTTAATCAGAGCTCTATCAGTCAATAAAATTTTATATTACAATATTGTAATTTATAATTATGCTTTGTTTAGTCTCTCATTAACAATAACGTAAACGCTCCTATTACCGCCAGTTTAAGCTGACTTTGGATGAACTTCAGAAAATTAGATATACGCCGTTATGCTAGGACAGGCGTTTTAATTTATTCTTTATCATAATTAAATATTCTATGACATTCAGTACTTAAATTTAGTATTAAATGACACAATATTTAATAAATAATAATTTAATCTGAAATAGCGGCTGCTTCTATTACCGACCGATGGGATGATGTTGTTTCTATTACCGTTTTTCATGTTTCTATTACCGACCACTGAAAAAGGAACACATTCTCCATACTATTAAATAGTAAAAAAAAACGAAATAAATATTTATTAAGTTGGTATAAAACATTTGAGATCAATAATTACTATTAAAAACTGAGCTTTCTTAATAATGTAGTTAAAGTACATATTATTAAAAACACTCTCTACTGAAATTTTATAAGATGGAGGTTAATATCTTAAAACAAGGTTTAGTTATTCCAGTCCGTTGGAGTTACACATTTTGCCATCAAATCGCATCATCAGACCCTGAGATAGTCTATGATGTAGGTACTAGTTTTGCAAAAATAAAGTTATTGGCAAAAAAAATCTTAAAAACGGTTCCGATTCTCCTATTCAAGAGTTACACATTTTGTCTCCAAGGGACATCATCAGACCATAGAATGGTCAATGATGTACTGATTTTGCTGTGTAAATATTTACCAACAACAAAATATACCTTTTAACACGGTTCAATTATTCCAATCCGTTGTGGAGTTTCATATTTCGTCTCCAATTCACATCATTACCCCCTGAGATGTCAACAAACCGTTGAGGTGTTCCACTCTATATGTCCAGAACCCATCATAAGATCCTCACCATGATGTTAATAAGACCACCCTGAAGCAATCCCCTATTTAATACCGTTTAAACCATCCAAATTGGTCGAACATATAAAGAAAAAAAAACATATACGACGAATTGATAACCTCCTCCTTTTTTGAAGTCGGTTAAAAACTTATGTGTGGCCTATAGAACATTTATGAACACAGGAACTTATAGCAGGCTTATCAGCATTTTAACTACAGTACGCTACATACCTACAATAAGAGACTTTTATAAATAAGACCGTATGGGTCGGTAATAGAATTAAGTATGAAGATTCTATTACCGACCTAAAAAGAAACAATAATAGGCAAAAATCCATAAGACAAAATATATGGCGTTAATTGATCCAATTATGTAATATACTCTTTAGAATGAAACAAGTTAAAAAAAAACATGTAAAATTATGTATTAAAAGAAATAAAAGCTAAAATACCAACTATTGTAAAACATCTAACAACGCCATGGGTCGTTAATAGAAGCGACTTATAAAAATTATGTTTCTAATACCGCTCCAATGTAAAATTCGATTTAAACGACAAGCCATGGCCAGAACGGTAGTATTAGATGTTAATCTAAAAAACCAATGTATTATTTATTATAGTTACATATTTACATGCACGTATACACATTTTATTTGTGTTAATTTCTCTTAAGTAATAACGAGGTGTTCTTATGTAGCTGGGAGCACAACACTATGACACAAAAGTCCGTTGCGGCCGCGTCTCAATTATTGGCTATTTTCTCTGTTTGCTGATTATTTACGCACACAAACTTTATTATTTTTGTTTCTCAATATACATACCTAAAATATTTTTAGGCTACAACTTTCATGGAATCTATAACATGCCTTAAAATAGTGATTAAAAAAACTGGCGGTAATAGGATACAAATTTTGGGGGGCGGTAATAGGCGCTTTTACGTTATACAAACAATAGTGATATTTTCGTTTGCACCAACATAAGACTAAATCCACGTCGAAAATTGCACGGAACTTTATCTATTAAAGCCAGTTACAGAGTATAAACATCGTAATGGTTCTCACCTTAGTTCCACAGAAGCTACCGTAATCTCCAGCGCTTCCCTCCACGCCGCCGAACACCTGGACAAAGTCGTACCCGCAGTTGGCTTCCGGCTCCAGGTCGAAGGTGAGGAAAGTGAGCCGCACGAAGTGGCCGATGGGCGCCACGATGCTCCAGTCACAGTTGGCGCGCGATTCGTACGAGTCGTGGCCGTAGCGCGCGTGCGAGTACAGGTGCTTTACTGCTTCGGTAGCGGCCAGGTAGCCGCCACATGCTGGGAAAAGAGGATTTTTATGATTAAGGGCCGTAGATTTCAGCTCAAGAGCGCGATCTCAGATCTTACAAATTTAATGACACTTTTTCATATGATTTGACATATTTCGTCATCTGAAACCGAATTTTGAGATATGAAGATCGATTCATTCACTCAAGATCGATGGATCGTCCGTCCGTCGCGGCGTCGTTGAGCTTGCACCGACGCTAGTAGTGATGCGTCTGCTGATCAACGGACGATGGGAATTTGACTGACCTTTGGGAATTCAACTTGTCGAGATTTAGACATTTTTCAAATCTACTGGACAATTTGGCAATTTGACATTTTGAAACCGTTGGAAATTATAGGAATTGGACATTCTGCACCTACATGTAATCACTTACCAAAATGTAGTCCTTTTCATTTGTCAACTTTTTTTCCTTAAAAATAAGTAAATGCTTGACCACAATCCCACCTGATGGTAAGTGGGGATGTGGTCCATGATGAGGAGCGAACTAAGTAAAGGCCTACATCCTCAAACTACCAGCTACGTACCAGTGGAGTATGTAGCGAGGAAGCCCTTCCTCTGCACGGAGGCGTCCGACTTGAACACCACGTACATCTGGTTCTGAGACGCCACCACCGGGTGCGGCAGCTTGCTGCCACAGAACCGGCCCAGCGTCTTCTCATCAGCCGACGAGCCATCGTATATTGACACGTGGTCGTATGTGCATTCCTGGTGAATTAAATCTTTGTTAGCTGGTTACAGAAACTTTGTTTCGATTGGTGTGTAAGAAGTATCTTAAGTTCAACCCTGGTGAACAACGAATGTGATTGTGAAGACAGGTCCGTTCTGTTGGACATTGTTGATCTCGGTAAAGAACAGTTTAATTCGGACAGATTAACAAACATTGGATGGAGGAGTACAAAAAGTAACGGATAATTCGGCAGTTATGGAAGGATAACTTGAAGCAGTCGGGTTATGAGTAGGTATGTTCTTGTACCTGATGTGGTTCCAACTCAAACACGTTGAAGATGAGTTTGATGCGGTGTCCCGGCGTCGTGGAGAATTGCCACACACAGTCTTTTCTGGACGGATACGTGTCTGGGTAGTTGGGACTGAAAACATGTTTTATGTAATATTTTAATTATTGTAATATTTGACACGTGTGTATGTATTTATATGTTTGGATGTCCGTGATTTTTTCAAATACGTTTATTTCGTCATCAAATGCACGTACGGTTACGGTTATGAAAAAAGTTTAAATAGTTAATAATAAATATAGAACAGAACAGAATAGAATAACAAAGAATATAACAGAATAGAACAGAAAAGAATAGACTAGGATAGGATAGGATAGGACAGGACAGGACAGGCCAGGACAGGACAGGACAGGGCAGAACAGAACAGAACAGAACAGAACAGAATAGAATAGAATGTTCTTTCCACAACCACATATAATTGGACTAAAGGGTCCGATTAGACTCTGTTCAGTATTAGGATTTTACTGCTGAGACGATAGCTTCAGAGAAGAGCTGTGAAAACAACGATTGGTTGCACTCTTCTCCACTATCGTGGAAACCTAACTTTCACCATTTCTTCTCCTTGCACATTTCCGAAACAGGGTTATAGCTTGAGTCGAATTTGAGGTAGGGCAGCATTGGTTACAGGTAGGGCAGAAGTAAAAAATCATAATTGATCTGCTCTCTAGGTCACAGAACAAAGAATTATTATAATATGAAATGAATGTCACTAACTGGTATGTTCGGAAAAGTTTAGATACCTATCGCTACAATTCTTTTTATCTCAAACTATGAATAAACAATTTAATTATAATAATTTATCTTAGTTTTTGGTATTTTTAAGGTAGGGCATTGTGATTTTAAGGTAGGGCATTGCCCCACAATGCTCCCCCCCCCTAGCTACGGCCATGTTCCGAAATGGTGCTAGATTAAAAATATTACATGCATTTAAGTATATCAGTGACACATTTAAGATTAAATGAATTTGTATTATAAATTCAATTTTAAATTTTTAACTTACCTAAATATAGTCCCATGCGGATGCGTGATGTCATGCTTGCAGCCGCCCTCCTTGCAGTCGTGTCGGTTGGGATGCAGCGTGAACCCGCTGCGGCACCCGCACTCGTACCCGCCGAGGGTGTTGCGACACTCGTGCTGGCAGCCGCCGTTGTTCTCCGCGCACTCGTCCACGTCCATGTAGTACAGGGCCGCGAAGCCCGAGTGGTGCACTGACGTGTCCGATGTGAACTGTTGGGTTTCAAGCGATTAATGGTTTAATAGTTGGGATGGATTGCTACATTAATGGCCCGCTACTGAGCACGGGTCTCTTCTCTCGAAGAGGCCTAGAGCATACTCTACCACGTTGCTCCAGTGCGGATTGGTGGAGGGATTGCTAGTAGTAGCATAGATTGGTAGCAGGAGGATATATTGCTAGTAGTAGGGTTGTCCATGGGCGATGGTGACCACATCTATCTTATCTAGCTATTCATACAAAAAGCTTAACCCTGACGATCAATTACAAGCGTAATAACAAGAAAAAGAAATTAATACGTCTCCCTCAAACTATTAACAGGTAACTATCGAACATCAACCAAACATCGAACTAACGGCTAACCTGAACTCGCAGCACGGAGCCATCAGAGGTGACGGGCTGCGGCAGCACGGAGCCGCAGAACACGCCGTGTCGCCGCAGGATGTTGTCGGCGCCCAGCCGCGAGTGGACTGTCACGCTGTCGTACTCGCACTCCTGCACACAATGAGTTTATTTCATGGAAATTGCCGCCAAACGAGCTGACCATCCACCTGATGGGAAGTGGCAATCTTAGCCCATGGACTTCAGCTTTGCTTTGATGTCCAAAGGCAGTACTAATGCGTTACCGGCCAAGAAAGAGGGAAGAAAAAGAAAAAAAGCGGCCAAGTGCGAGTCGGACTCGTCCATGAAGGGTTCCGTAGCAGCAAGTAACATAATATAAAAGTTCTTGTAGTTCGTTGTAACTTCGATCGATGTTTTTTACTGTTTACGATTTTTGACGTATTAAAAAAAAACTACTTACTAGATCTCGTTCAAATCAATTTTCGTTGGAAGTTTGCATGGTAATGCACATCATATATTTTTTTTAGTTTTATCATTCTCTTGTTTTAGAAGTTACAGGGGGGGGACACACATTTTACCACTTTGGAAGTGTCTCTCGCGCAAACTATTCAGTTTAGAAAAAAATGATATTAAAAACCTCAATATCATTTTTAAAGACCTATCTATAGATACCCCACACGTATGGATTTGATGAAAAAAAATTTTTTGAGTTTCAGTTCTATGTATGGGGAACCCCCAAAATTTATTGATTTTTTTCTATTTTTGTATGAAAATCTTAATGCGGTTTACAGAATACATCTACTGACCAAGTTTCAACAGTATAGTTCTTATAGTTTCGGAGAAAAGTGGCTGTGACATACGGACAGACAGACAGACAGACAGACAGACAGACAGACAGACAGACAGACAGACAGACAGACAGACATGACGAATTTATAAGGGTTCCGTTTTTTGCCATTTGGCTACGGAACCCTAAAAACTGGCTCATTCGAATGTGACCCTTCAGAAGGTTCAGTAGATTTTTTTTAAAATATTTACGCGATATTTTTATGCAACAACAGTAGCCAGTGAAAAAAGGGCTTTATCGTTTGCTCACAAGCGAGACTTGAGCATACATATTGAAAATAATACTGATATAACATCAACATACATTACATAAAGTACAATTTTTGTGAAACTTGAAGATGTGAGGTTCTTCTTTAGCCGACGATAAACTCTGTATTGTTTGGACAGAGAACATTTGTATGTTCTCTGCACGGACGTGAAAAAAGACGGACGTAATCCTAAGAACAAATTCAGTGAAGCACCCATAGTAATACCAACTCTGTATTCTTACAAGTACACACATCCGCATATTGACACCATCCTGATATGACATTGACACCATCGCGAATCAAAAATTACAAAATTACGGACACATGGTAAGCGAGCTGTCAGCTGTCAGCTTCACTCTCGATTAGACAAGGTTACGTCCGTTCTTTTTTACGTCCGTGGTTCTCTGATAATATTGATGATTACGACTTTGTAGTCGTAACAAGTCGTTACAATCATCATCATATTTAGCTTGACGTAACACTTTAAAATAGTCCTATTACACCGATGATATCAGCCTTGTTTACTTAATGGATTAATGAGCTACATGTCGTAAATCAATGGTATTCCTGTGAAGACCTGAATAATACCTGAGATTACTAATATTGTTCTGCGTAGCTTACCTAGCATGTAATTTACACGATTAGTGGCCCACTTCTGAGCTCGGGTCCGACACTCTCCTCTCCAAGAAGCCTATTGCATACTTCACTACGCTGCTCCAGTGCGGATTGGTGGAGAATGTCATTGGGAAGATCCATCTGTTTATTTATTTTTTATTATACCTACAACTTATACGCTAGCTTTATTTACAAGGACCTATTGGCATTCTCTACCAGTGAACTCAGGGTGATGGTGAAAACATGTGAATGAAAACATGACAAAAGTAAGTGGAGAAATCCGTGATAAATAAAAACATGTAATAATATTGATTATATTAAAATACACAATATTAACAAGTTACCTGATGATACATATTGTTGCTGCCCTCCAGGTCGAAGTGCGTGAAGTTCAAGGTGATGCGGTGTTGCAGCGGCGCCACTATCTCCCACAGACAGTTCTTGGAGGGGGGGTACAGGTCCGGGAACGACGGAGACGTGATGGTGCCGTTAGCTGCGTACAACACGCCACCGCATGCGTCTGGAAATACGTTAACAAGTTGTTTTACGTTATAATAAGAAAGATCTTGAAATGGATACCATGTCTCGGAAAAAGGGAGGGAAAAAGGGAGAGATAAAGGGAGGGAAAAAGGAAGGTGCACTGACGACCTGAAGGAAACAGCGGGCATGCTGGATTCGGAAGGGTTAGAACCGCAAGTCAAGCGAAGGCTATGCCCAGCAGTGGACAAAGACTGATGTAAGAATTGAAACGGCCGACATACGAGCAGACGTGCTTCCGTAAAAAGAAGTTAATAAAATGTGCCTTCGATAGCTGGCAGAATAAATAACATCCACACAAATTGGATCCGTGGAGAACCTCTACGGTCCGATTCTCACGATCTTTTTTGCTACGCACTTGCAAGCTGTGGAATTTCAGCTTCCTTCTGAGGTATTCCCGGAGCGCTATGACATGGGGTTCTTCAAAAAAAGTGTAAAAAGAGTTCTCCTTCAGGGCCGGCGATGCATTGGCGATTCCTCTGGTATTGCTCATGGCCATAGGCGACGGTGACCACTTACCATCAGATGGCTCGTCAGCTTTTTTCGTCAGCCCCTCAGGCTATAAAAAAATATTGTTCTTTAACTTAAAAATGAGCGGACGGGACCCTTGATAGTAAGAAAAGAGGTCATCTAAATTACCTAATTCCGGTTATGATGAAACTATTTAAAATTTTCTACCATCAATCTTGTTACAGGAAACTTGGCTCGGTCAGTAAATATTTTTTCCTGTTCAAAATGAATTCAACCAGAATTTGGGCAAAGTATCGAATCGAACTTGAGTATAGCCAATTTGAACAGGCAGCAACTTACTTTCACACTTCTTCCCATCAGAATGCAGTTCGTATCCGATGTCGCAGGCGCATTCATAGCCTCCCAGCGTGTTGACACACGAATGACTACAGCCGTGGTCGATGGAGGCGCATTCGTCGAACTCCTTCATGAATGTTGCCGAGAAACCCGCCTTCTGTACCGAGCTGTCCGACTCGAAGATCACCAGCAACTTGTTTGACGTCGACCTGACAACCATGGTATTGGTAACCAGTTCTGATTATAGTTTTATTCGTATCATGATGTTCCTAGATTTGAAAATGTATTACAAAGTGTTATCACTTAAAACTTATTTAGGAGGCCTGGAACATACTTTATCGTGTTGTTTCGGTGAACACCTCCAAGAGGTACCGACAGCTTATGGCATTTCCTCCTAGTGAATTACGTCTGAAGCGCAACCCTCGACGATGTAACATTTTAAATTGATACTTAACTACATTGTACTGATACTTATCGACGGACCAACTCTAAAAGTTATTATGTTTTAAGTTTTTATGCGAAACTATTTAAAACTGTGAAGTCTAGACCTCTGTTAGGCGCTCCACCCACTGAAGACGCGTCCCGCCGCGGTGCGCGGAGCGACAGATAACGCGCGCGGGGACGGAGGCGCAGATCTGCCTTACCTATACTTGAGTCAAACTCGTATCATAATACTTGTCAACAAATCATTAAAATTCCTTTATAGGGTTTTCACAAACTGATTTGTATTTCGCACACCAAATAACTATTAAAGAACTAAATAATCATTATAACGTTTGTGACATCTTCATTATTTTACTATTGACCTATAACAACAACACACTAAGAGAAAACGACGTAAAAACCAACATCTTAAAACAATTTTCATCATTGAATAACTCACGCTCGCACATCCTTAATTTCGTGAAGCGACTTGTAACCTTTGCAAAACAATATTTTTTACGGTCTGCCTGCCTATGACTATAAATAGAAATGACTACGAAAACCTCATAGCTATAATGGCGCTTACATGCTTTGCAACTTGGTCGTATTATATTACGAAATACAGTGAAATCAACTTATCTGTGACTTAAAGGAGGGCGCTGCCGGACGCATTGGACCAATCATAGTGCGTTATTAGTAACTTTTGAATGGGATGGCATTAGTTCCAATTTTCGCCACGGCACAAATAAGTTCTTCAGAGATGGCACTGTACAGATTATACAGATATTTCATTCCACTCAATATGCATGAGCATAAAGTTATTTATAAGTTAAATTTCATTTAAAAAAGCCGAGTAACATTTTATATTTATGTTTATGTATTTTAAAACAGTCTATATCGATTTTATGCGTAACTATTCCGTGTTATTTTAAACTTTTGCAAAATAAATATTATGTTTAAAAATAAATTAAATTATAAAGAGTGGAATGGAACGCGACTTGCGAACTCCAGATTTAGTTCAAACGCACTTTATACGACCAAAAGTTTCATGCACCTGTTTGTTTGTGGTTGCTAGGCAACACAGTGATTATGTAAATTCTGATCCGAATGTGAATATAGTGTAGCGGTGTAATCTGCTCCCCCGCGCGGTGATGCAGATTACGACGGCATAAACTCATATGTTCACCGCGCGATCTGTCATATCCCGCGGTACGCCCCGCGCTCCCGCGCAGATCGGCAGAAACTGCGGGCGGGGCCGCCTTCCCGCGCGTCTCCGCGTCGGCAGTGTGTTGTGCTAGGCGTGATTTCTATATAAATTGAGATATTTGCATACAGTGGTAAAATCTGCCATCCCGCGCCCCGTCGCGGTGCGCGGTGCAGTGGGTGGAGCGCCTTACAGTCTGTGTGCTCTATAGATAACTCCTCCCAGTCATAAGTCGAATGGATCCGTAGAAGACTTTGAACTTTAGATTCATAATCATGAGGTGCTATCATACCTATAACCTTAAAAGTCATAAGTTTAGCCACCTGAAGTATCTAAACTGTTAACCTCTCTATTAAAAGATTGTAGCAGTAGAAGGGTTAGACTTAGTGATGATCAGTGTACGGCGTAACTAGTACAATCAGGAGGATGATGAGTGCAGCAGCAGCGTGGTCGCTGTGAGTGCTTCCGCGGGAGGTTTGGGAGTAAAACACGTGACCGAGCTGACTCTAGATGTTTATTGCGAGACAAGAGAGACGACCCGTGTGGCGCAATGGTTACCATGGCGGATCGCCGCACCGAGGGTTCTGGGTTCGATTCCCAGCGAGGCGGAAATTTGAATGATGAGTTTGAATTTCTGTTCTCGGTCTGGGTGTGAATGTCCTTGTCTAGTGTTTTGTCCATGGCACGCATTGTTCGCGCGCCCAGCTATACAACTATGTGCTTGCTATAAGGACAATGCCTCAAGCACACTGTACGAGTACTCGTACCTGATGTCCGGCGGGATCTTGTGTCCGCAGAACATGCCGATGAGGGGGCTGTCGGCCGCGTCTCCGTCCCGCACCTGCACCTTGTCGTAGTTGCAGGTGTCGTGGTTCTCCACCTCGAACGAGTGGAACCGCAGCGCTACTTGGTAGTCCTGCAATATCCACTTGTCTTAGTATTGTCTTAGGGATGAAATTAACACTACAAGTAGTGTATTATTATTATTATGCAGTGCAGCGTTCGTGTGTGTGTGTGTGTGTGTGTGTGTGTGTGTGTGTGTGTGTGTGTGTGTGTGTGTGTTTGAGTGTGTGTTTCGTTGTTTGTTTGTGTGTCCGTGCGTGCATACGGGCGCGCGCGTATTTGTGTGCAGATTTACTTTTATCTTTCTTGGTAATTTTCTAGGCAAATCAAGTTTTCTCGTCGTACCTGTGGAACGGATAGCTTCCAAATGCAAAGCTTGTTGGGCTGGTAGTCGTCAGGGTAGTTGGGGGACTCCAGGTGGCCGCTGCTGTCCACCTCGATGTCTCCGCCGCACACGGCTGGAAACAAATAATAAGCTGATCGTCTTACCTACTCCACTTAACGACTACAGCGCACCGGATGGTTCGACGAACTTTATATCGCAGTCTTAGGTTATTTTTCAATAGTTCTCTTTTTGTTCTTCATACATAAAAATCTAATAGTTGTCAATCTTCCTTTATTAACTTACTATTGGCCTTACCTGACTTCGATTGTTATGTTTTTCGTGTCAAAAACGCAAAAGAAATTATACATTAAAATTACCAATACTGCATTATCATAGCGGCCCTCTTAACATACACTAAAATTCATTCTATAAATCCATTTATGGATCATTTAACAAACAAACATACAAATATTTTCTTTTCTGTATATGTATTATGATTATGTATAGCTTTCAGTGGTAACGGTTATGAAAAAAAAAACATGTGGGAATATTACATATGAATAAATAATCAGTTTTCCTTTGATCCGTAATCCCCGCTACCAATGATATTTAAAAATATAGATACTTTATACCTTCACAAATCAACCAAAAAATCTGTTCCGAAAAGAGCTACAACACACACACGTTTATCTTTTCTTTCACTACACCAATCACACTGGTAAGGCATTTTAACGCTGTATGTCAAATGTCAAGCACTTCTGACAACAACAAAAGCGTGCGTATCGTCTTGTATTGACAGAGCGACTACGAGCAAAACGGTCAATTGCCTGTTTTTACGTTCTTTATCGACGGCGCGCTAGTGACGTATCTACCTCTCTCTACTCTTTTAAATTCTAATATCACTGCCCGCTACATTGAGGATACGTGCGTCGCTGACTTTTGATAATAACTCATAAGCTGTCGACAGAAGTTCGGATAATTCCAATTTGTTCTGGCAAAATATCCCTAATTCCCGAAACATACTGCTCAACTTCTATTGCGTGGGCCGTTTAATTGAATTGTGAAATTAGTCTACGGACAGTCGAAGTAGGTACTGCAAAGTCTGCAAATTGATTTAAAATGTGTTTGCCGCTCGTAGTTCCGTAACGAGTTAGGTGTAAATAAATATAGTTATGAACATTAGATAAACTTTGATTTAATATACCTATGAGGAAATGAAGCTACTACTTTTAATGGAAGCGAACTTGCGATACTGCTTTGAAATAAATGTTCTTAGAATCACTATTATTGAAGATTTTCTGATGTTGTTTTGTACCGATTTTACGTAAAAAAGTACGGTACAGACACATAGGGTTGCCAAGTCGGCCAACCAAAAAGCCGAACAGACCAGCCAGTTTGGCCGGATATTTGGGTAAAAAGGCCGGACACCCTAAATTATCACGAATTTTATGTATGTATTAATATGATTAAGACAATTTTTTAAAACTCCTTCGCTAATTAATAATATTTAAAATAAACAAACTAAAATATTAAATAATTAGCAGAAATGTGCTTTAAAAGCTCAATATTTTTCAAAATAAAGTTGTAATAATCTTTAAACGTCAAATATTTTAAATTAAAATCCACCTGGACTACTCTTATCGATTTAAAATAGGCTACTCATTTCTTTTACACTAGCAGCTTTTTGAAAACAATCATCAAAACCCCCGTTTTTGAGCAGAAAATATTTAAGGTTTTGCAATTGATCAATACCTTTGCTATCGTCAATTTTAACGTTTTCTTCGTGGATACTAATAGTTTCGAAAATTTGATTACATGCAGGAATGTCTTTTAACGGTCATCAATAATTGTTTTGTGTCCTTGTATAAGTTTTTTATAAGTTGATGAAATGTAAAAAGCCTAACAAAGCCGGACAAGCCGGACACCGTTAAATTAGGCCGGACACGCATTCAAAAAGCCTAACCATGTCCGGCTTTATCCGGACGCCTGGCAACCCTACACACGAACCTTAAACTTAATCGGCAACGCTTCGATGTCCCTTTGGTATCTCTATGGTATTATATTTAGTTGTGCGCACTAAAATATAGTAAGTACTAGCCGAGCCAATCATTCTGATAAACGGTCACCGTTGCCCATGGTCGTCAGTAACACCAACTATCATCTAGGTGTTGCTTCCTAAGAAGAAAGAAAAATCGAAGGAAAAAAGTTAAGAAAATAACAAATTACCTTCATAATGCGCTCGGAATCCTCTATGCGGCTTGGGCCTAAGTCCAGGTTGATAAACCACGGTGAGTCTAGAGCCTGTGGACCTCATCATAGGACCTTTCCCGGAGCCGCAGATCCGGCCGAGCACGGGCGCGTTGGGCATGTAGCCGTCCCGGACCTCGACCCACTCCGACCGGCAGCCGTCTGACTTGTGGATGTCTATCTCTGCAATCAAACACTATTTTAGTTCAGGTGCGTGTGGATTGAGGGCTCTTTTTAGGGTTCCGTAGCCGAATGGCAAAAAACGGAACCCTTATGGATTCGTCATGTCTGTCTGTCCGTCCGTCCGTCCGTCCGTCCGTATGTCACAGCCACTTTTTTCCGAAACTATAAGAGCTATACCATTGAAACTTGGTAAGTAGATGTATTTTGTGAACCGCATTAAGATTTTTACACAAAAATAGAAAAAAAAAACAATAAATTTTGGGGGTTCCCCATACTTAGAACTGAAACTTAAAAATGTTTTTTTCATCAAACCCATACGTATGGGGTATCTAAGGATAGGTCTTCAAAAAAATGATAACTGTAACTTCTAAAATAAGGGAATGATAAAACTAAAAAAAATATATGATGGACATTACCAAGCAAACTTCCAACGAAAATTGGTTTGAATGAGATCTAGTAAGTAGTTTTTTTTTTAATACGTCATAAATCGTAAACCGCAAAAAAACATTGATCAAAGTTACAACGAACTACAAGAACTTTTATATTATGTTACTTGCTGCTACGGAACCCTTCACGGGCGAGTCCGACTCGCACGTGGCCGCTTTTTTTAAAAGTTACTCAGATTGATTCAAAATCAAGGAGGAATTAGGAAAAAATTGTGAAAACATCGTGGTGAAGATAAAAAATTTGTGAAACGTATGGTAAGAAAATGGTAGTCGATTAACTGGAACACTCAATCCGCTAACTTAAGAAATTACTGTAATCTCGTATCTCAAAAAATACTAGATGTTTAACATTTAGTTGAGGTGTAATAATATGGTCCCTAATAAATAATGCCCTCTTTAATTTTTTAGGTACGGTATGAAAAATTCTAAATAATTTCAGAGATTTTCATCTCATGATAAATCTTAAGTATACTTTGAAGGAAAACTGGTTTAATGAGAATTTTATTGTAATAAAGAGTTTTTGAGATACAGGATACATTGGTTATGCGTTTTAGATTATTGATTTTTTTGCTGCGACATAGAATATAATATAATTATCATCTTATCATTATCATTCATTACCTACCCAATTGATCGTGTTTATTAGAAAGGCATCTAGTGCAAAATATTTAAAGGATAACTCACATTAAAGTACACGATAAATAAATATACCCTAAAGGTGTACCTACTTGAATCTAGTCAGACAACATAAAATATTTGATTTGAAATCAGTCCCATCTATTTAGCACGAAAATTTAAGCCAGAATGTAAATCAGAATAAAATTATTTTATCCCGATATTGATCAACCAATACTAAAGAAACTAATACCGATTTTCGCTACAAATCCCTTAATTTATTGCCAATCCTATCCGAGATTGATAGCTATGAACCTCAGCGCGACCGCAATTGTAAACTATGTAGTGACTGGTCAAAATTTACTACCCTTGCTAGGAGCCGCTACTATAATTTGACCTTTTACCCTTCCCCACCATTTACTTCGGCAATAGTACAATTTCTATACGATATGAAGGGTCAAGGTGTACTGGTCATGTGGTCAGAATGGAGCCAGTTAGCCAGTGATACCTCGAAATGAAGCGTGAACTCATTGCTTGCGGGCTGTGTGGTTGAGGTGGACACACGACAAATGTTTTGGCACTATATAATTAATGTTTGAGACTGTGACAATTAATAAGAAAAGATCTGGGTTGGTTTAGACTAAACTAACTTAGAGATGAAGCTAGAACAAGTCTCCTTTCTTTATCTTTTGATCGTTCTTTTTTAGGCTTGAGATACACATGCTTGAAACTAGCAAGATATTTTAGTACACATGCATATTTAAATACATATACAAACACATATGCTGTCTTTTACTCACACCTCAGTTAAATAAAAGCTTGTAAAAACAGTTCACTTATTAACCAACTTCAAAAAAGTCAATTCAATTTGACTGTATTTTTTTTAATGTTTGTTACCTCAGAACTTTCGACTGGGTGAACCGATTTTGATGATTTTTTTTAATCGAAAGCTAGTGCTTGTCATGTGGTCCCACTTAAATTTGAGCGAGATCTGACGAGTACTTTTTGAGTAATGCCTAATTTTGAAGTCGGTTATTTTTGTAAGAGCAGATATAAAGCAACGATTTACCTGTCAATTAGGTACCCTTGCAAATCCAACCCTGGACTTTATCAAGTCACTAGAACACTAAGCTAAAGGGTCGATTATGATTATAATTATCATCTACTCGAAAATGTAGGTAAGACTGATACTACAAGTTCGTAATAACTGAATAGTTGGAAGTAACTTGTTACCTCCAATAATTGTATTTTAATTGTACGAAGTGGAAGCGTTCGGGAGCAATTAGTGTAATTCTGGACTAATTGAATTCGTGACGGTTAACCGGTGTTGCGGTGTTTGTTAATTAAAACAAACTAACTGATTGATGGGTGCTTGATTTCGGTTATAATTAATTTTACATTCAATGGTGGAACCAATTTCGCTGCGACATAATTCTAAAATAATATATGTATATTTTAAATTATATCTAGCTACCGCTAGGTGTCGTGAGAGTTGACAGTAGCCGGCTGGCTTGGTGGTAGGGCTCCACGTAAAGATGACAATATCAATAAAGATTTCATAATATTTTATCCCTAGTGTTATTCCCAGAAGCTTAAATTGTCTGGAAAGCTATCCCTTTTGGTTGAATTAGCCGTCAAACGACTTGTCTGTTATAAAATTTCTTTCTTCTCTTTTCTTGCTTGGCTAGCAACGCATCGGTGATACCATTGGTGTTTCTACCTTGGGTGATACCGACGCGACGGTGATACTTTGACGACCCTGTAGCCTAGTTAGTAGCGACTCTGCCTGCGAAGCGAGGGGTCCCTGGTTCGATTCCCGGCCAGGGCAGATATTTATGTTATATATGTAGTTTTTTATTTTTTTATTTTTTTTTTATTTATTTATTGCCAACAAATGAGTGTACATGTTCCACATTTCCATGTCTGCCAAACTGCAAGCCAGTTATACATATATGTAGTCCATGTCACCCGCGACACAGGTGAAAACCTACTGCGGGTATGAGTGTGTAAGCGTTTATTAATTTATTCTAATTCGCATGGGTGAAAGTAAGCACATGCTATCAGGTCTGTTCGTTTATTTACTTTTTACATAAACATATAAATTAATGAAGAGAAAAGTTTGGATCGCTTGTAAGTACTTAGGCACGGAGGACTCTTTAGTATATGATTTCGGAAAAGAACTGCAGTTGAATAGAAAATGGAATTGAATAAACAAACAAAATAAATCGTTAATTATTTCCGTTCAAACTGAATCTCATTAAAAAAATATGTAAAATACAGCCCCAACTCAGAGTCACTAACGGTTACTTTGATTGCTCCTTAGTATAGAATCAATATACAAATTCTGTACTAAGTAACAATTTAAGAAACCATTAGTGATTCTAAGTTGAGGCGTTAGATTGGAAACGAAATGGCTCAACACATTATGTTAAAAATGTTATCTAAGCTTCTAAGTCCACAATTTTTAACTCTGCAAACCCTACTAAAATTATGGCTTGGTCTTACTGGGCACTCTCATAAACTTATAATAAGAAAGGAAGTCTTACCTACATCAGTTCTTCTATACTTTAATTTCTCAAATTAAGTTTTTAATTTTATTTAAAATAAAATTGGTAAAATTTAGTCCTGTCGGCAATTGTTATAAATAAACGCTTACACTCTCAAATACAAACTCGAAAAAAACAACAATTTTATGCATTAAGAATTTGAAAGTCGACCGTCGAAGTCAAAAGTCGAAAGTTTATTGTGTAGGTACATTTCAGATAATACAAGGTGTTGGCAGATGACACTTATTTTATTGTAATACGGAGTCAAGTGTACAACAACGCCTAGAGTGTAAACTACCATTAATACACCCTATTTTCTGATTCAAATAAAAGGAATAGTCGTGTAAATCCGAAGATTTATCACAATCCCGTCTGTTCCGGACCACATAAAGCCAAGATAAATCCACTAATTCTCTGAATACACCGTGAATCCATTAGCATTGGGTAAGCAGTGGCCTCAGCGAGTGGAAATCTTATTAATTGTGGGTTTTGCGATGTTGGCCTTATCGTGAAACGGTCATGTTTGGCCCAAACTTAGAGCATGTATAAAGTCTACACGTTAAAATAATAGAGCATAAATCAACATGGTAATAAATAAATACAATATTTATTCATTGGACCCAGTGGTTATCCTTAGTTACATTACAGTATTGAAAATTGAAAGATCCTCTTTGAAATTGCAAGATTGTCTTTGTAAGGCAAGGCAAGGGTTATTATAACATAGATGAATACTTAAATGATAAGGATGCTTGGAAATGACCAGCTAGGCAAGGATTTCTGCTCAGGTTACAGAATACCTATTTTTGTAATAAATATAAAATTTATTTTTAATAAGATGTGCTGAGGAGTTTCTTTACGGCTTTTCTTCTCCTCCATTACAAAGCACTTTTCCGAAAAGCTAGTACATTAAAAAAAATGACGTGCATAAGTGTATCAGTGATACCTACATAATTAAAAGATTATTTCATTTCATTTCAAGGCTGTCCTAAGTCGGGTTTTTGTAAGGCAATCTATAAAAGTCCAGTCTTAAAAAGAATGTTGATTTATTCTCAAGTTTCCCGAGCTAAAGATAAACTAAAAATGCTAATGTGAGTCCGATAACACGAAATGTTACTAAGCTATAAATCAACATACTTAGTAAATAGATACAGAAATTATTAGCAGAAAGCTAGAGATATCTCTAGCTCGCCTGCATCGGTACAAGTGTACTTCGGAGTAACGAAAAGCGTGATAAATTCATTAATTCAGTGGAAACGGCGTGAATCCATTAGCGTGGCGGCAACTCACTAAATAGATGCGCAATTAGATAATAAACTATGTGGCTGCTGTATTTATAATACATCGAAGACATTACAGCGTTGTAGGAACTATTAATTCGCCTCCGTGTAAACCTGGTTTCAGGCTTTCAGCGCCAGTTCATGAGTTTGAAGTCCTGGTCTGAGCGTTTTAGCTTTGCATAGGTACTTTGTGAAGTTGCTAATGTTAACACAACATTGTCTTATTAACTATAGGATTTAGGTAGCACGGCGGAAATTGTAAAAATTTAAAACTGACTTAAATAAAAGTCGAGATCACGACTTGCTCTCGTAAGAATAAAAATGTTACTAAACAAAGCCGGAGATAAGGCACCCGGAATGCCGCATTGAGCTTAAATGAAGCTTAAAAAGTCTAATTCAAAAATATTTTTTCTGTTTCTTAAAATTAGAACCATAATAATAGGACGCCTACTCAGGTCAATGCCTTCAAGTTATAAAAAATAATTCGGTATAGAGAACAAGCCTCAATAATTATAACGCTAAATTGTTCTCGGTTATCCCAATTGTGAACGGTTGTCCAGACGGCCATTTGTCACAGTCGGAGGTAGGAATAATTGAATTAGATGGCCCTTGTCCGACCGACGGCACTAAACAATAGATTGTTATGACAACAAAGTCCTCAACTCACTCTAAAGTTGGGGAGCAAATTGCTCGTAGAATAATCGGATACGGCGAAGTGCTACAGTTATCTAACGTTTAGTAGCCATGTGCCCCTAACTGTTCTGTTCTGTTATCTTGCAGGTGAATTTATGGAGATGATGGTGATGGTGAGGTTGTGTACTTGTAGCGTATTTTATATAAAATAAGTTAGTGCTTGACAACAATCCCACCTGATGGTAAGTGGCGATGGAGTCCAAGATGGTGAACGCACTAACTTAATAAATGCCTATTCACTCTTCTCTTGAAGTTCACGAGAATTTCAAAAGTTTCAGATGTGAGTTCAGTTTTGGGTATCAATTTTGTGGTTCAGTAGGTATATGTATGGGCTTTAAAATGCTCATTCTGAGAGACCCTACAATGGGCCAGTGGGTTGAAGGCAACCAAGGTGATTCTTTCACTGAGTCCAAGTGTTTGTGTGCACCCTTGAATACGGTAACGGAGGAGGCAATGGTGTTCAATTTGTTTTTTTGGAGCTCGATGGTCTTTGCCACAAAACCAAATTCTGGCAGTCCAACGGTATTGGGATTTTCAACCGGCTTAGCGAATTCTCAGTCACGTTCTAAAAGGCATTGTAGATATTACTTTTTTAGTATTTCCAGTCTACTCGCTTTGAATCTGTGAGGTACGTAGTTTGCAAGGAGGACAGGTATAAGACTTTGATTATAAATTATTTTCATTATAGAACCACGGACTTAAAAAAACGGACGTAATCTCAACAACAAATTCAGTGAAGCACCCATAGTAATACCAACTCTCTATTCGTACAAGTACACACACCCACACATTGACACCATACTGCGTCAATCGCGAATCAAAAATTAGGCACACATGGTAAGCGGGCGGCCATTGCTATGCTTCACTCTCGATTAGACGAGGTAACGTCCGTCTTTTTTTCAGGGTGCATATTAGGCAAGTTGTTAATATAACTGATATAAGTTTTATTCTGATTGAGAAAATTATATTCTCATTACATAGCTGTAATACTTCGAAATGCAAATTTTATGCTAAATAATTTTGAACAAAATTGTCAATGTAAGTAATTTAAATACGCACATTTAAGCTGAACAAACTTCCGAATCAAGGTTCCATAGTCCTAAAGTCTAAAATCTGAAACTTTCGAGCATTTTATTACTTAGAACCATTAGAGCCCTAATTAAGCATTCGAGATTTGCTGAAAAGCTTCAAAATATATTTCGAAATTATTCTCGAAGATTTATTAATGTCTCAGGCATTTATGCCCTCAGGGAGACGTTTTTGAACGCATCAGCAAATCAGTATTCTGCGAAATGGAAAGTTTCGAGTGGGCTTTTTGCACAAAATTGGGTTGACCCTTATCGCCAGCGGCAAACACTTTACTGTGTATGACGATGCCGTTTTCGGCTGCTCAGGCCAATACGAACAAAAGCGATTCTTCAACGAAACGGATTTAAAAATAAATCACCGAAAGAGAGAATAGCAATATTGCCATTGAATTCCCAAATTTATTTTTAAAATTTCTTTTATGGGAACCTTTGAGGAGAAAAATATATTTGTTCCATGTATATGTATATATACATGTGCAGGTATACTGTAACCGTGGATTTCACTTTATATTTTATTTTATACTAGTGCTCCGCCTCTGGGTTTGCCCGTGTTTCTAGGATACTAAGTACCCCATATCTTATTCCAGGTCATGGTCTACCTGTGAGCTAAATTTCATGAAAATATGTTCAGTAGTTTTTGCATGAAAGAGTAAGAAGACATACATACAGACTTTCACATTTATAATATTAGTAGAATAGAACCGCGGATTTTACGTTACCTATATCTCATTTTATGTTTCACACAGAGACCTCTATCATTCCCCTCAAGCTAAACAAGTGACATGATACGTGTGACGTGATACGAGTCCTACCTGTAATGTTGAGCATGACGCGTTCCCCATGCGTGGCCACGATGCGCCACTCACAGCGCTCCGGCGCGGCGGGCGGCGTCTCGGTGCCCCAGCCGGGGGAGTTGAACCAGCCGGAGTTACCCAGGAACGTTTTGCCGCATTCTGGGGAAGGAAACTTCACTATAACCTCGATAGGTTGACCGATGTCTTGTTCATAAAAAGATATAGAAGGTTTATCAGCAATATGAGACGAGACCCGATCCCAACAGTGGGACAAATACGCGATGTGACTTTTTGATATTATCAGGATTTTAACTATCGAACTTACAAAAAGATATTTTTATGAATAAGACCGAATGACATTAACTAATCGATACAATGGGGAACATGGAAGATGTTTAAGGAAAACTGATTGAAGGTGCTTAATCTCATATTAAATTTTAAGAATTTTCCTTGTTGTTTGTGTTGTAATACTGGTTTGTTATAGGTATTTCGTTCTATATTTAATCAAAACTTGTCTACTTTATTTTTATGTTTTTTACACTTCAAAAATAAACTTCAAATCATCAACAACGTTTTTCTCTTCTCTTTACTATTTTTAATACAAAAATACAACAAAATCGTTATCAGCACGAGAATAATAGCTAAAGTGAACGTGGATTAATGTATTGATGTGATTTTTTGAAAAACATTTTATCGGGAAGTGAAAAAATATCATTAGTTTCCGTGTACGTCAGATTTTGGTATGGCACTTGAAAATAGCAATATTGAAGTGACAACGGAGTTGGTGAAGTCTAAACTTCTTAATGAAATGTCGAAATTAAAAGAAACGACAAATAATGATTCTGCTTTACGGTCCAAAGTAGTTAAAAATAAAACTAAGAAGAAGAAACCTGTAATTTGCTATGATTGTAATGAGCCAGGACATAAACGGCCTGATTGCCCTTTGAAGAAGAGCAAAAAGAAGACTGAGGAGTCACTAGTTGCACTCGGTACTAAAGTTGATTCCAGCGATGATTGTTGGATCATTGATTCGGGAGCCACTAAACATATGTCTTCGAAGTTGGAATGGTTTCAGAACATTAGACCGTATGAATCTAATAAAAAGATTACAGTTGCGAATGGAAATGAAGTTGACTGTGGCGGAATAGGAGATGTTTCTATAAACACTGCGTCCACTGTAAATAGTATTAATAACGTAATGTATGTTCCTTCTTTAAATTGTAATTTAATTTCTGTTTATAATGCTGTTCAGAAAGGTTTAACTGTACTTTTTGATAAAAACGGTTGTAATTTCTTTCATTCTGATACTTTTTCTTTTGTAGGTGACTCTATTCTTCACGGTTCGCCCCATAGAGGACTGTACAAATTAGATTGTACTGTCAATATTCCTCGCGAATTGGCTTGTGATGTGCACTCTGACTCCGCTCTGACTAGGTACCAGTTATGGCACAAGCGTTTGGGTCATCTGTGTCGCATCGGTATGAACCAGCTAAGGGATTGTCGTCTAGGTATAGATTATAAAGAAATAGATAAACACAGTTGCATAGCATGTTTACAAGGGAAACAAGCTCGAAAACCGTTCAAAAAGATAACCTATTCTCCTGCGACTTCAATACTAGAGTTGGTGCATAGTGACGTCTGTGGACCAATGTCACAAACGTCCATGCAAGGTAATAAATATGCTTTATTATTTGTAGACGACTTTACACGTTTTATATTCATATATTTTATTTCTTCGAAAAGTCAAGTCAAAGAAAAAATTTGTGTTTTTCAATCATTAGTGGAAAGGCAAACTGGAGCTCAAATTAAAGCTATTAGGACGGATAACGGAGGCGAGTTTGTCAACAAAGAATTAAATGATTATTTATTATCAAAAGGTATAGTACACCAGACTACAGTCCCATATAGTCCACAACAAAATGGTGTGGCAGAAAGGACTATTCGGTCAGTTGTCGAAAAATGTCGCTCTATGTTGGCAGAGTGTTCGCTTTCCAAAGCGTATTGGGAAGACGCCTTACAAACGTCTGTTTATTTGAAAAATAGGTCCCCGCACCGTGCCTTAGGCTGTTTAACACCTTTCGAAAAATGGTATGGCTTTAAGCCTAATTTAAGCCATCTTAGAGTTTTCGGATGTAGAGCTTTGATTTATGTTGATGACTGTCAAAGGAAGAAATTAGATATGAAAGCGATACAGTCTATTTTTGTTGGTTACTCGGATCAACCAAATAATTATTTGTTTAGGGATCCTCAATACCCGAAGCGATTAATTAAAGCACGTGACGTAACTTTTTTCGAAGATTGCTTCAATAGTTTAAACATAAATAAATCTTGTGAGGAACCCAGTACATCTAGAGCTGTTCCAGTCCCTGCACCTCCTACGTTACTGTTGTTGGATAATGTAAGTCAGGAAAGTGAACAAATTGATAAAGAGACGGAGTTACCTGTGCAGACTATGGAAATGGATACAGTAGAAGATTTTCAAGATGCTTCTACAGATGTTCTGCCTGAAAGTTCAGATTCACCTGTAATGGATGAACAGATAATGGGAGATCGAAGATATCCTGTGAGAGAGCGGAAACCTCCTGATTATTTCTCTTATCATACTTTGACTGGAGAAAATGAGCCTAAAACGTATGCGGAAGCATGTCGAGCTGATGATGCTGACAAATGGAAGTTGGCTATGCAAGACGAGTACGATTCGCTGACGAGTTTGAATACGTGGAAACTTGTTGATAAACCTAATAAGAAGATTATTCCATGCAAATGGGTTTACAAACTGAAGACGGACGCACATGGCAACGTTACAAAATACAAGGCTAGACTTGTGATAAAAGGTTTTAACCAAGTAGCTGGTGTAGATTACCATGAAACCTTTTCTCCGGTGGTCAGGCATTCGTCTCTACGTACTTTGTTTGCCATTGCTGCGGAAATGAATTTAAAAATGCGTCATTTGGATGTAAACACCGCATTCCTATATGGTGATATTCAAGAGGAGGTCTACATGTACCAGCCTCAAGGGTTTGTGAAAAAAGGCCATGAAGATAAGGTGTGTTTACTGCAAAGATCGCTTTATGGACTCAAACAAGCTCCTCGGGCATGGAATATGAAATTAAATGAAACTTTATGTAAAATAGGTTTCAAAAGATTGCCTACAGAACCATGTGTTTATAAAAAACTTTTTGGTTCCGAGTTGGTTATAATGACTGTATATGTTGACGATATTATAATATTTTTCTCAAATGATATGACATTTGACAGTGTCAAATCGGATTTGGAAAAGCATTTTTTGTTGAAAGATTTAGGAATTTTAAATTATTATTTAGGTTTAAATATTACTCGCAGTGAAGGAGAAATTCGTATAAACCAACGTTCCTATATCGAATATTTATTGAAAAAGTTCAACATGGAAAATGCAAAAAAGTACAATACGCCTCTCGCACACAGTAAAATGAATGCTACAAATTCTACAGGTAATAAATCGATGGAATATCCTTACCAGAATCTCATAGGATGTTTAATGTACCTTGCTATAAATACTCGACCGGATATTTCGTTTGCTGTAAGCTATCTAAGTCAATTTAATAGTAAATTTGACCATTGTCATTGGGTGGCAGCTAAGCGAGTATTGCAATATCTTAAGGGCACTATTGATTATTCCGTTACTTATAGTTAGACCGGAAAACCCCTTGTCGGGTATACTGATGCGGATTGGGCGAATTGCACTGAAGATAGACGATCGTATACGGGATATTGTTTCAAGTTTGCTGATGGTCCATTGTCGTGGGCATCTAGGAAACAACCCACAGTTGCACTATCTTCGACGGAAGCTGAGTACATGGCTTTAACTGATGCTGCGAAAGAAGCAATTTATTTGCGACGGTTTATCTTTGAGGTATGCAACAACCAGTTAACTAGCGTTACAATACATAGCGATAGTCAGAGTGCACAAAACTTGGCCTATAACCCCATACATCATGGGAGAACTAAGCACATTGATACGAAATATCATTTTATTCGAGAAAAAGTATCTAATAATGTGATAAACCTTAAGTATACTAAGTCCAGTAATATGTTAGCTGATGTTTTAACCAAGTGCCTAGGTAAGACCGCACATTTGAAATGTATCAGCGATATAGGCTTAGTGTAAACTTAGATTTTTTATTTTTTGAATAAGATTTAAGTAGAGTTTTGATTAAGGGTGGATGTTGTAATACTGGTTTGTTATAGGTATTTCGTTCTATATTTAATCAAAACTTGTCTACTTTATTTTTATGTTTTTTACACTTCAAAAATAAACTTCAAATCATCAACAACGTTTTTCTCTTCTCTTTACTATTTTTAATACAAAAATACAACAGTTTGTGCGTTTGTTTCCGATAATCTCAGAAAGGGTTTAATCAATTTCGATGAGGTATGGCTGACTTTGTTTTACTAAGTTAGTGCTTGTATCATCCCGAAAAAAATTGTCAATGTCTTTGTATTTTGCGACGCGATTGCGGTTACTAGGTTTAAGAACAGGCTTTTAATTACAGTGAATTTCACAATAAACCCACCAGCCATAATGCTCTTTTTTACGGAAATTATCAACAAACGAGCTGACGATCCACCTGATGGTGGCTAGCGTCGCCAATGATCATTAGCAACACCAAAGGCATCACGTTGCCAGCCAAAAAAGAGAGAAGAAAAAGAAATAAAATACTCACTAGCACATTTATAAAGTAGGTTCGTCTGTGCGATGTCGCTGGCACTCAATCTCACGCGCTGCCCGATCTCTGGCCTCTTCTTCCCATGTACTTCTAACGGCAAGATGGTGTCCAGGTACGTCCCCTTACTGAACGTGTTCCGTGCGTAGTGCATTATGGAGTCGTAGTCATACGTTTGGCCTAGAGAGTTCACTTCCTCGTCCGTTAATTTGTTAAAGTTGTATTCTTGGCCTGGAAAGAAACGGAATGGGTTAGTGGTGGAATGAAACATCAAACAGGTGTCGTTTGGTGAACGCGAGATAAAAATTATGTACGTATGTAGGTTGTTTGATTGATTGAGGGATTCATTAATTAATTTATTAAACATTACCTATGTATGTAGTTAGGTTTGTTTATCGCAGTTCGTTTTAACCGAAGTTGAAGTACCGAGGTTTAAAACTGATGTAATTATAAATACGATATTTATCTTCACATAAATATCTGCCCCGGCCGGGAATTGAACCCGGGACCCATCGCTTCGCAGGCAGGGTCGCTACCAACTAGGCTATAGGGTCGTCAAATAAAAGCCCTAAAGAAGGCAATTTTATTGACTTACAGTACTTATTATTTTACTGAACGTTGTGGGAAACTCCGTTTGGCGAAATTTTGAAGAAGCAAACAAGAGTAAGTCATTAGAAACATACGTCGAGGAAATTATGTTCCAATAACTTCAGATTACTTAACTAAACTTGGGTAACACTATTTGAGTTACGTCTCACATGTCGAAATATAAATACCAATTAGCAGATCGCGAGTGCAAGTATCTATGTAGTTTAGATAAACCACTTTACCTATAACGAGTAACCGCCCTCGCTTTGCTTCTGTTTTCTTATTATTTTATACCTTGGGTTACATTATTGGAGTTTTATTAAGGATCCCTAATTTTTTTGAAAATGTAATATAGCCTCTGTCACCCGGGGGTAGTGTAGCTTCCCAACAGTGAAATAATTTTTCAAATCGGTTTAGTAGTTTTTGAGTTTATTCGTTGCAAACAAACAATCAAATCTTTCCTCTTTATAATATTAGTAAAGATAAGTCAAACGTAACTATATTGGGTCAATCCCATATGTGTGCAAATTTTGAAAGACACACACAAATGTCAATGTAAAGTACCCTTTGACGCTTACGGTCGAATTTTGACCGCAGAGCGCGTCTCTAGTTATTACATTTCAAAACGCTTGCAGTTACAATCAACGAGTGGCAGAAAGAAAGTCAGGTCGGGTATGAAATAAGCGTAGTAAGCTGAAAACAAATGCATAGCTGCATATGACAGCTTCTTTATAGCTTTGGCGGGTTCTTTCACAATAAAAATAATCACAATAATATTATAGACTGTAATTTTACTTGACAGCTCCAGATCGACTTAATGCGCGGTGTGATCTCAATATTCACAAAACTGGGTTTCTTTGGTGCTTGAGTACGAGGAAACCCAATGAAAATATCGCACGCAAAAAATACAGAGCATAGAAAAAGGTCTAAAGAAAAATGTTAACCGAATAGAATATTAAATAGTTGTTTGATATTCCCAATAAAAAATCGTAATTTGCTATACAAAAATAAACTTAATCGTCGAAGTTCTCTATATTTTCAGCGGTAACAACATATTTTTTTTTTGAGAATATAATACGTATATGGTTTTATTAAAACTGAAACCGGACAGATATTGAATTTAATTGTATATTTTGAATAACCTAAGGAAAACCCTCAAATTAAATGTTTATTCGCAATCAAGTTACATTGTTAGCAAAAATATGCTCTGCAATTTTGAACCCTATTCAGCGTCATGTAAATGTAACATTAGATTAGCGCAGATATGCGGCTGTGTGAGTGAAATCAACGTTTTTAAATCGTAGTCATACCGCGCCTTAAGGTCGATGCTTAAGTAACGTGGACGGGATGGGACGTGAAGTTTTGGAAACATCGTTTCATACAAAATGTAAACGATAGCGCATACGCCACAGAGGCACGCACGGGACGGGAACGGGGCACGCACGTATATTTATCTATGCCCCGTTCACGTCCTGTCCCCGTCCCGTCCAATCATTTCTTTACATTGGCTGCAACCCATTCATGGCCCACTACTGCACACGGCTCTTGAGGAGGCCTTGAGCATATTCTACCAAGCTGCTCCAGTGCGGATTGGTGCAGAGGTTAGAAATTATGATATTAAAATCATCTTTCCAACTACCGACTGCACTCAAAAGCGCTTAACTCAATCACGTTAAGCTATCGATCTAAGAGCTTGTATCTAATGTTGTAATTATTAACTAATTTACCTACTATTTGTATTATTATAGTATCTAATTGGTTAATTCGCTTATAATCTTGAACTCAAAGCGGCAATCTCTAAAACGATTAACTCCAAAACTAATACAGGCCACTTTAGGAACCTTCATAACTTCAAAACTGGAAATTTAACTAGATTTAGCTTCATAACAATATGCTTACACTTCGATAGCTCGGAAGTTTCTATTGAATCTTACTGTAATCGTATTAGAGCTTATTCTCCTTTGTTGAAGATTATTCCTCAAAGACGAGCCTTGGAGAACTGGAATACCTAGAATATCGAGGGTGCTTAGAAGGCATTCGGTAATTTTCGTCGAAAGCTGTAACAATGACCCACATTTGAATAATGTTTTCCATGGAAATCTGCCACAGCTATTAAATTAATTATTTCCATAGTGCTACCTGGTTTTAATGGCCTATAATTTGTTCTGTGTAAACCATAAATTATTTTAATGTAAAGGGTGCGATATTTATAGTAATTCAGTTATTGCTGACGTACATATATTAAGTGGTTGTGGGAATTAAGCTGAGAATTCTAAAATAGTTTTTGGGTGTTTCAGCGTTTCAGGGTAATCCATTCTTGACTTCTAGCCAATGTTCCTTACTCCTGATATTCTACCCTTAAGAATCCTGCTACCAGTCAGACCAGTTCCTGCCAGATCACTAAACGATAACCGATATTTATGACCGAAAAACTTTTTTAATTCGAATAAGTCGAACCTAAATTACTGACTACAATTCGAATTTGCTTATTAGCTTTTCCATAAATCTAGAGGCTTGCTTATCTACTTTCTATGTTTATTCTAACAAAATAGTGTTTTACTTGGCTTTATGCCGCCAAGATTAATCCTGACGGTACTTGTAAATGATACATGGTTTGACTGAGGTTGTTGCCTGTTAGGTAGGTTGCCTGTTAAGTGGGTTGGCAGCCAGGTGGGTTGCCTGCTAGGTGGGTTACCTGTTAAATCGGTTGCTGTTGTGGGTTGTGTTTAAGGTGGGTTACCGGTTATATGCATGCCTAGCTATGACTCGCTTTTAAATAAACATGAAGAGAACTGACCTATACGTGTCATTAAATTTTTTAAATTCAAAATCATTTACATTGTGACTATATCCGAAATTATCCATTTATTATTTAAATAGAAAAGTTGTGAAAATTATCTTTGTTTTCTTTAGTATCCAAATCTCTTTGTTTGAGAATGCTTTTCGCTTTAATACTTGAAATACTTGGCCTTTTGCAAGTATCTTCGTCAGCAACTGTCAACAGTTTTAACAAAGTGTAATGGCCCGCATTGTCTCATTTAGTCTCCACTACTTTTCTACGATCTAGTCTAGACTCTAGACCATTTTACTTTACAATTTTCCAAGTTTACGTTTTTGCGAAGTGTCCCTGGACTTGATATTTAAAAGCATTTCTTAAATAACTTTGGCTTCTTTAACAAGAGTCTTAGCTCGCTAACTGATGGTGTGATTTTATCACATAGATTTTTAGTTAATTTAGAATTTAGATTAATTTATTGTTTGGAATTGTTTTATATTTTATACAATTTGTGTTAGGTGATCAAACATGGGTAACTTTTGTGGGTAATTTAGAAAAACATAAATCGGGGCAAATTAAGTCTACTGACCGAGAGGAGTTTAAAGCCCAATGCATATGTAACGGGTTTTTTTCCCGTACGGAACGGGGACGGGACGGGGCATTCCCCGTCGCTGACGGGAATTTTATACTACTTTTTCTCCGTCGTGAACAGGGTGACTGTGTATACGCAGCGGAAGCGAAACCCCGTCCCGTACGGAACGTGGCACTGACGGGGTTTTGAAAACATCGTCGGCGACGATGTTTTTGAAAACCCCGTCCCGCACGGGCCACGTTCCGTACGGGACGGGGTGTCGCTTCCGCTGCGTATGCACTATCGCATACATTTTCTATGAAACGATGTTTCCAAAACTTCACGCCCCGCCGGCGACGAGGTTTTCCTTTAGAGTAAACATAAGCAAGCTATAGAGCGCGCCTTATACCCCGTCCCCGTCCCGTACGGGGAAAAAACCCGTTACGTATGCATTGGGCTTAAGTAGGCGATATCAGCGCAATCATCTAGCAATATATTTATTTATTTTTCATTTATTATTTATTAAGTCTTTATTGTAACCTACATATAGGCTTACAAAGGGCGGACTTAATGCCTATTGGCATTCTCTACCAGTCAACCCAGGGTGATGAAGAGAGCATGTGGCAGATATATAAGAAAATCAAGGCCGCTTGTTTCCTGTTTATTATAAAATATATAAAGTATACTAGCTGACCGGGCAAACGTTGTTCTGCCAAAAAATTTTTTGGGGTTGGGGGATGAAAAATAGATGTTGTCCGATTCTCAACCCTAGCCGATATGCACGCAAAGTTTCACGAAAATCGGTCGAGCCGTTTCGGAGGAATTCAACTTCTAACACTGTGACACGAGAATTTTATATATAAGATTATTTACACAATTATGAGATTATGAGTATCTTGAGAACAAGAAACTTTGTATACCGTTTGCAGGCATTTTGTATGGATTTGATTAGTTATTATATTAATACTTGAAAATGTTTACAGTTACTAAGTTAGTATTAGTCTACTTTGCAACAATCCGCGGATAACATGTATGATGGTATATACTTTAAGACATGCGTGGTAAGTAGGTATATACCATCATACATGTTATCCGCGGATTGTTGCAAAGTAGACTAATACTAACTTAATAACAATGGATTTCCGCAAAGTAACGCCTGATACTATTAATTATGTTTACAGTTACAATTTATATTTTTTGTATAAGTAATAATTTAATAAGAAATCTAGAACTGATGTACCACGCTATAGTATAGTAAAATATGTTGTGTATTTTTTATATTCATAATTTGAGCTCGTGATCCTATGAAGGAGAAAAGCTACCACAATCATTATTTCCAGATCACACAAAGCATATTACAGAAAATAATATGTTGGTATTTAAAGATCAATAAGAATATCTTGTATTACAATTTTTAACCCCCGACAAAAAGAGGGGTGTTATAATTTTAACGTGTCTGTGTATCTGTATGTCTGTCTGTGGCATCATAGCTCCCAAACGGATAAACCGATTTTGATCTAGTTTTTTTGTATGAAAGGTGACTTAATCGAGAGTGTTCTTAGCTATGTTTAGTGTAAATCAAACTGATGGGGGTTTTTAACTTTAATTTATGATTATAATGTTAATTAAATAATATTTTTTTAAATTTTGATGTATATTAATTATTTTTCTATTGTATTTCATTATACATATTATCTTGAAAAGAACCTCCACACATCCTTTACATAATCACATCCATTGCAATGATATCGTGCAAAGCATTAATGGCACTCACAATTACCTACATTACCTACCCATGGAGCTATTAGGTTGCCAAGCCAGACACAAAAGCCTGAACTGGCGGTCTATTATGAACTCTTAATTCCAGCCATGTTCCAGTGTAAACGTCAAATTCGTATTACCAAAGCGGTCACGTGACACTTTTTAGCCAATCATACGTCGTTCCAAGCCCGATAAATGAATTGCCTGGAACATGAATGGTTTTATAAAAGTTCATAATACGCCCGCTGTAGCGGAAAGGAAAGATAGGAAAATTCACTCTAGAATGGAACTACTCTATAAATTATTTTTATAAGTGATTTAACCTTTTTAACCATCAAGTGCAGTGAAGATGGAAAGTATAATATGTAGTGCTATTCAGCATATGCAATTTTGACTGGCAAATGTGCTAATGGCCAACAAGTCTCGAGAGTTTTTGGCTCAAAGGTCTTCTAGGGGGACAAGCGACTGATAAATAATGATCACCTGTATACATGTGATGTGACTTTGGTTTCCAGAGAGCCCAAGATGTAATCCTGCTCGTTCCCTTTACAAATTATGAGCTTTCGCTCAAAATTCACTCAAAAAAAGCGGCCAAGTGCGAGTCGGACTCGCCCATGAAGGGTTCCGTAGCAGCAAGTAACATAATATAAAAGTTCTTGTAGTTCGTTGTAACTTTGATCAATGTTTTTTGCGGTTTACGGTTTATGAGGTATTAAAAAAAAACTACTTACTAGATCTCATTCAAACCAATTTTCGTTGGAAGTTTTCATGGTAATGTACATCATATATTTTTTTTAGTTTTATCATTCTCTTATTTTAGAAGTTACAGGGGGGGGGACACACATTTTACCACTTTGGAAGTGTCTCTCGCGCAAACTATTCAGTTTAGAAAAAAATTATATTAGAAACCTCAATATCATTTTTGAAGACTTATCCATGGATACCCCACACGTATGGGTTTGATGAAAAAAACATTTTTGAGTTTCAGTTCTAAGTATGGGGAACCCCCAAAATTTATTGTTTTTTTTTTCTATTTTTGTGTGAAAATCTTAATGCGGTTCACAGAATACATCTACTCACCAAGTTTCAACAGTATAGCTCTTATAGTTTCGGAAAAAAGTGGCTGTGACATACGGACGGACAGATAGACAGACAGACAGACATGACGAATCCATAAGGGTTCCGTTTTTGCCATTCGGCTACGGAACCCTAAAAATGAGGATACTTAAGTATTATACATAATGTTTTTAAAGGTGTGTGATGTCTATCATTAGTTCATTACGCACTTGGCCCGTGAGGTGGCCTATGGACTTCGTTCGTCAAATTATGAGAGAAATCTTAGGATAGCGGAGGTCATTCCATTTCGTGAGGATATTAAAGATCTGAATACTATGATCGACAGCTTAACATGCCTTTTGTACGAAAGCGCTTAACTTCTAGCAGAATATTTCAACTTGACAGCAACCTGAACTACTAACCATATTGAAACATGGACTAGACTAATCATCTCACGACTTTGACGTGCGTATTTAAACGCGTCGGTGAAACCTTTTCATGTTACTGAAGTCCATAAGATGGACACCGTCCCATGTACCAACAAGTGATCTGCATATTCGTCATCTATTTATGTAAATAAAAAAAGTGTGCGTGTACTTTTGTACGCGCGTGAGAAGTTATACTTCTTTGACATAATTAAATAAATATTTAATTTAATAACGTTTATCCGTTTTAATTATCTTTCAAAAACTATTTTTGTACTAAATAAAAATAAAACAGTGGTAACTAACGCCATCTCTTAACATAATATGAAGCGTTGAACGTTTAACGCAATAGTGCTTTCATACCCCCTCCATGGTAGCGTTAAACGTTTAACGCAACATTGTTGGAAGTTGCATTAGAAGTTTCACTTCAATTAATTTAATAACGTGTATCATTTCTAATTATCTTTCAAAAACTATTTTTATACCAAATAAAAATAAAACAGTGGTAACTAACGCCGTCTCTTAATATAATATGAAGAGTATATTGAGCAGTTCGCGCCATCTATCCAGCAGTTTAAGCAACAGTGCAGAGCAAACGTTTAACGCAACCTTGTTGGAAGTAACATAAGAAAAAAAAAATGTTCCTGCACCAGTTTTCAGTCCCGATCGCATGCTGCTTAAACCGAAACAATCTACCTTGTCGGCTGGCAGTGACCCAGTTTCAAGTTAATTCCGCGGACATTAAAACGATAGTTAACGCATATTACATCATCAAGAACTCTGACCCCTCTTATCAAACGTATCTTGGTCTTATTAGATGACTCTTGTCACAATCATGTCGTTCAGTGAGCTATGTCGATCGCCTTGAGATAATTATAACTTATTAACAGTTGTGAATGTTGAAGTCATTTTTCATTATGAGCTTATAATAAGCTGAGCTTGTATGATGTCAGTGCATGACTTGATCGTAAAAAAGAGCTAATCAATTTTACCGTGACAAGGAAGACAGTGCATGTCCCGTTAAATTACCCAATTAAATCCAAAATTTGCCATGACAACGAAAAACATTAAAACAATCAAAAATCCAGTTATTTAACTAATTTACGGATTTACAATTTATTATTTTTGAGCTATATACATAGAATGAATGATATGTTTGGTCTGAGGCGGAAACATTTTATTGGGAAAAATATATCAGTTGCATCCCAGGAACCTTTGGGAAATGCTTAATTGGAAGAGCAGAGATAATTAAAAGTAAAACAAATGACAGGTACCAAGAATTTTACTCCAAATTATGTATTTAAGAAAACTATTGTACACTAACTGTTGCCCGCAGCTTCGCATACGGAAATTATGTTTTATCTTATTTGTTCCTCTTGTAGAACAAAATTAATAAAACAGTGAATTTATATTAAAGCACTTATTTATACTTAGTAATTTATATTCTGAAATCCACGATAAAATCACAAAGAATTCCTCCAGGAGCGGGTTTTGAAAAATAAGCAATATTCACATTATTTTTGTATTTTTTTTCTTTTTCTTGCAAAATTTTGAAAAACTGAAAAATATATATTCCAATAATTTAAGCAAGGAACATTTGTTGCAAAGAAACAAATCGGTTTATGTTTTAAAAATATTCCATACAAACTTTCATCCCGTTTCCCAGGGAAACCTTTTAATTTTTCGGGATAAAAAGTTTTCTAAAAGATGACTCGGAGTATTAGTGACAATTTTACTAATTTTCATCGAAATCCGTTCAAGGGTTTTCATGTGATGCCTGAACAGATCGACAGACAGACAATAATTAAAAAAAAAATGTGCTCTAACACGTTGTTAAAGTGCCCCCTAATCGAAAATTTTAAAAAATATACAATGTACAGGAAATTTGCCCTTTGAGTTTTATTATACTAATAGATTAAAGAAAAATTAGTAATTAATACGTTATCTACCCAGTTTAAAAGGATGATTGTACCATGCATAGTAATGTATACTTGAATGAGCCTACACGAGTACCGTCAATAGAGGTTCGTGACCTCAAGGAAGTGGGGCATACGAGAAAATCCCAGTTTTCTTGTCTCATCCCGTTCTCTGCCTAACAAGAGAATGGTTTGTTTTGACGCTCTCTCAAGATTATCTTAGTTAACCGTGACATGAAAAACAAGATCACTAGGCGAGATGAGAGGACATGTGGTGTGATTTCAAAATGTTTGGTTTGTATAGTATGTTTTGTTTGGTGAACTACGTTGGTTTAATGTAATATATTGTATAGAAGCATTGAAGTATTATTACTAGCATATAGAACCGACACCGCGAACACAATGTATGTCCCAATGAATTGGCGCCGATCGGCTTCAATTTTCAATGGATTCGTTCGATTTTGAAAGGAGAACGGGGGCTCAATTTTGAAAATAGAACCTCCCCGCGGGACACATTTTGTTCGAGATGTCTGTTCTATGACATTATACTTCAATGTATAAAAGTCATTACATTAGAACGTACATTACAATAATATGATGTGTCGCCTTGTGAACAGGTCTTTAGTATTACAAATTGTTATGGAGCTGTGTCTGTACATTAAAATAATGAAAAATGGGAAGTTTCGATTGTGACACAGGGACGTCTCCTTGAAAATTTTCTTCAGCTTCGCGGAAGTACTTCAACCATTTTAAATGATTTTAACAATTTTTTATTCGTTTGTTTAGCTCCGTAGGTATATTATAGAGAGGTAATATTATGTGACCTATTTAATTATTAATTTAAGTTTTCTATAAATTGCAATACGTACAATATAATCCACTGGAAATTACATTACAAAAATTACGATTGTATATGTAACTTAAAAATGTGTATGTTTATAATTAATGACCGCTATATCTAAAGAGCTATATTAAATGAAACAGGTATCTACTAAGAGGATTTGACGAGTTAACTGACAAAATTGAGTGAACACGCGAGAGCAGTTAAAATAATTTGAGACCAAATTAGGCTCAATAACGCCGGAGACATTTTAATTTTAGGGAACACATACAACTGTGTTGATTTATGAGCGAAGATAAATTTAACCGTCAACTGAAAATAGAACAATTCCTTGAAAATATCCAGATATACATATTTAGCGGGGCGATCTTAAAATTCAGATACTTCTACCATAAAAGAAATGCGTATGTTTTATGAATTGTTCAGTACTCGTTTGGCAATATCATTCAATGATAAATCATCATTAATTCATTGAAAGTACTGGACTCGAAAAATTCAAGATGTAAATTATGAACTATCTACCAAAGGATAAAGGTAAACTTAAGTATTAACGCCCCAGCTCAGAGTCACTAACGGTTACATAATTCACTCCTTAATACAGAATCACCGTACAAATTCTGTAGTAAGGAGCGATTTAAGTAACCATTAGTGATTCTTGAGTTGGGCGTTAGTCTTCTGAACTAAGGCTAACTACTGGAATAAATCTATCGCATTTGGTTAGCATTTAGTACGACATTGCAGGGCATGTATCTGACCGCGTCGCTCCAGTGCAGTATACTGTAGACTAACCACGTGAATTAAGGCCAATAGTTTCGCTTTTTTCCAATGGGCGGTTGCTGCTAGCCCTAGCAGTCTTTAAAACTTCACGCTTTGCGCAGAGGGAATATCATAACCCATTGGTTATCAAACCTCATTGGGTTTATCCGAGGTGCGATTATTGCTAGTTGTTTCACACGGAAGCGCTTGAGACATTTGCCACTAGTCATCTAACAATTTCCTGGCTACTTTCGAAGTTGTTCAACACTAGAACATTTGCGATTTACACAACCCATTGACACAGCATAGTATAATGTGATGAGCTTGCCTGCCTATATGTATAATGTGTTTATCAATTGAATAAATGTTTTGCTATACTAGCAAAAGATTTCCCAGCATTTTTCATCTTTCGATCCAAACCTTGCAATTATCTTCCCAAATTCCTCTGTATCACTATCAGCAAACGCAGTCTTATCCTATGAAGAAAGCAAGTGGGAACTAACCAGTCATGATGTTATCCCTGATGATCTGCACATGATGGTCCCGGTCGGGTCTGGTGTGCTCGTGCCAGAAGCCGACCACGTGGCCCAGCTCATGGACCACGATGCCGAACTTGTCGCAGTTCTTGCCAATGGAGATCGCCTGAGCGCCGTTCCCGCGTTTGCCGACGAACGAGCAGCACCTGATAAATAAGGCGGTGGTTTCAACTTTCAAGTAAAAACCCAAAAAACTGGTATTTGGTTCAAAAAAAGCGGCCAAGTGCGAGTCGGACTCGCCCATGAAGGGTTCCGTAGCAGCAAGTAACATAATATAAAAGTTCTTGTAGTTCGTTGTAACTTTGATCGAGGTAAATTGCGGTTTACGATTTATGACGTATTAAAAAAAAACTACTTACTAGATCACGTTCAAACCAATTTTAAGTGGAAGTTTGCATGATAAAGTACATCATATATTTTTTTTAGTTTTATCATTCTCTTATTTTAGAAGTTACAGGTGGGGGGGGGGGGGACACACATTTTACCACTTTGGAAGTGTCTCTCGCGCAAACTATTCAGTTTAGAAAAAAATGATATTAAAAACCTCAATATCATTTTTGAAGACCTATCCATAGATACCCACACGTATGGGTTAGATGAAAAAAATTTTTGAGTTTCAGTTCTAAGTATGGGGAGCCCCCAAAATTTAGTGTTTTTTTTCTATTTATATGTGAAAATCTTAATGCGGTTCACAGAATACATCTACTTACCAAGTTTCAACAGTATAGTTCTTATACTTTCGGAAAAAAGTTGCTATGACATACGGACGGACAGACAAACAGACAGACAGACATGACGAATCTATAAGGGTTCCGTTTTTTGCCATTTGGCTACGGAACCCTAAAAAGAAAAGAACAAATAATCAGTGAAATATAAATAAATAAATAGGTTAAAAGAAAAATTTAAACCACCTTTTAATGTATTTCATAAAATATTGATAAGTATTACCAATGATATTACAAAATAATTCACTTATTCTACATACATGGAAAAGTTAAGGCTAAAGGATCGCTAATACATCAAAGTATAAACTCACCCACAAGGTCTCTCAGTGAAAACGATGTAGTCTCTGTGCAAATCAGCGTCTCTCTCTACAAACTTGACACATGTGAAGTTCTCCCAGTGTCGCATGGCTTGCTTGAAGAGGGACTTGTGAGCGCCGCTGAAGTTGCCGTCGATCTCATAAGGAATCACACCGTTCTCCCAAATTCGCTCTTTTCTGTTCGTCGCTGCTCGCGCTGTGCGGTGTTTCCTTGACTGTTCGAAGAGAACTTTAGTGAACATCAAAATTAAAGTGAAGAATTATTACCAAGAAGTATTATCAAGTATTGTAGACTACTACGAGTATTATTTGCTACGGTGTAAGGAAAGAATTTAAAGGGAATTTGAATATTAGAGCGTATCTATACTATTTTTAAAAGTCTAATGCCCTAACTCAGAGTCACTAACGGTTACTTAAATCGCTCCTTAGCGCAGAATTTTTATGGTGATTCTTTACTAAGGAGCGATTTAAGTAACCGTTAGTGACTCTAAGTTGGGGCGTTATCCAACCTATTCTGAGCCACCTAATAATGGCCAGCTAATACAGGACTATCAAGCTCAAATACGACATAAAGATAAGATATCAAATAATAATTTTAAAGTAACCAAACAATACACAATACAATACCTCAGTATGATTATAAAATTGGCTCTCCGCGGCTTCAAGGTCGGCGTCTGAGTCGCGAAAAAACCAGTCTTTGAATTGTTGATGCTCAGTTTCAATTGTTGTTACATTCTCTTTCGGTGGTGGTTTAACTTCAAACTTTTCTTCAAACTCATGTTCTGGTATGACAAACTTCTTGTATTCACCGCCTTCAGTTCCTTCATGTTTCTTTTGGTGGCGAAAAAACTTTTTTCTGTTGTAATACGAATCGACATTACTTTCGTCTGAAAATTTCAGAGAGTTGTGTCCTACGCGTTCGCTTGATTGTATATTTCTTAACCTACAAAAAGAAATTGGTTGGAAAAATTGGAAGCGTTTTGGAAAAGTAAATTCAGTTGCGAGAAAATACTATGTTGTTTTAATTAATTAGCTTAATACACTGAGAAAAAGCATCTAAAAGAAATAATGTTAAATACAACGGGGTGGTGGTCGCCTCGTCATTTATTATACGTACAGCGAAGGATTGGAATAAATTGCCCGCGTCGGTGTTTCCGCTCGATTATAATGTAAGTGTCTTCAAGGCAAGAGTGAATAGGCTTTTACTAAGTTAATGCGTTTTACCACCCATGAATACATCACCACTTACCATCAGGTGGGATAGTAGTCAAGCATTAACTTATAAGATATATAAAAAAAAGAGTAACAAAGAAGAAAGACTGAGGGAAAAATGTCCGTTTTTGAGTCCAACTTTCCTTGGTAGTATCGTGTCTTGCTCAACAACGAATGCGGTTGTGGCGATAGGACCCTCCTTTTAGAGTTTGCAAAGCTTTGTACTAGTTCTATTCTGGAGTTATTCGTGCAAAGTTTATAACTTGCTAAGCTACCAGAGTCCTTATAAAACTCCACAGTCAAAAGTTTCGAAGTGATTCTGCCCGGTGGCAATTACTTATGGATCCCATTATCAGAATTGAATGAACACAACTGATTTTAAAACCTACTTTTTTTGAAGTAGGTTAAAAGTAATTGGACAGTAAACATAAAGTTCTCTATAAATTTCTTGTTTGCACCGTTCATCTAAAATATTGCGCATATTATAAGAGTAATATATACAAGATTGCGTTTATAACGAACATGCCCATAAGCGTAAAGAAAAACAAGCAAGTCACAATTTTTATTTCATTTATACAGCTGGACCCTACACCTCTACTAACCCTTGACCGCTTTCTTGTGGAATGGCAGTGCACCGAGGAGCCCTTTCAGGATTTTCTTAATTTTATAAAAGGCTTTAATTTTTTTCGTACCTTACATTTACTTTTGATGTGATAAATTATTCTGAATGATATAACGTCAAAAAATGAATTATTATCTTGTTTATTCAACTATTACTCAGTCAAAATTATAAAGTGATGGGCTCAACAATATAAATATAATATATTCTATAAAATAAAACACTGAATTTTTAAAAGTTGTAAAGTTACTTTTGTATTTTTTATCTTTGTCTGAACGATAATTTGTAACAGAACTTAATTTAGCCAAAGAATAAATTAAAATAATCATTATTTATGAAGATACCTTTGGAAACAATCTAAACAAGAAAGGTTCATGAAAAAGAAACATTAACAAAAACGTACTGAAATGCTGGCAAAATAAAACTTGAATAAAACACAAGTCACCTATTGATTCTCGAGGGAGCGGCAGGTTTGTAGCTCAAAGTGTTTTCATTATGATAACGCGTGTCGTAAACGTGACGTTACTCTTTACAAAAGCTTGACTCGATGAAAGATAGATGAAGGACTTGACAAAGAAATACCAACCTACGCAGCAAATTTATCAAGGGAGCAATAAGATGTAGACTTTTTAGAATAGACTTGGGAAGCAATAAATTGAAATCATTTTGTTCCAGATAAATACAATAAATTATGGCACATAACGAATGTTGGTAACTAAAAATTTCATCTAATAAATTAACGCAGTCAACAGAAATGGGATTGAATAAAAATGATAAGATACCACAAATTATAAAAAATCATACCGTCTTCCATTACCGTGTCTTCTTCTTCTCCGACGTTTGTGACTCTTTGATTCATCCAGTAAGCTTTGTAAACTTTCAGTTGGCTTAAGTAAATCATTGCCGTCATCTACCCTCGCATAAAGATCTCTGTCGGTCTTATTAATTATTGCTTTATCTATCTTTTCTATATCCTCTTCTTGATCGTTCGTCGATAAAACACCGTTTGTTGGAGCTGGTGCAACTGTCATATTTTCTGGTATATCTTTAAATTTTATATTGTTGTTTGAATCACCAGTTATTTCTCTACTATTGCTTTGTATTTTATTTGTGGCTTCATCCATTTTATTTGAAAAGTTAGGCATTTGAAAATTAGGATAAAATTCATCTAAATTTAAAATATTGTCAGTTGATATGTTTACAACAAGAACTCCATCCTGTTCTAGACTCTCAGACTCAGTGAGATTGTCTGTAACTGTGCTTTGATTTAAATAATTAAGTTTTGATTGATTACTTAAGTTTGTTAAGATTTCAATCGTTTCTCCTGGTGGTAATTTACCATTTTTCATCAAAATTGACTTATCTAAACCGGCAGGCAACACCTACAACAATACTTAATGATAATTTTTAATAATTCCAATATATTATAACAGGTTACAGATTTAAAATGATAACTTACTTTCGATAATACTGAAGCATCGTTGTATTTCTTTGGTTTTTCTTGCGATAGAGGCACTGGTTGTTTAGTTCTCTTTCTTAAAATATCAGGTAGGCCTTCTTCTTCTACTTGCAGTCCTTCTAATAGAACTTCTTTTTTCAGTCTTTCTACTTCTTCTTGAAGTGATTTATTTATTTTTGAAGTGGCAGGTGCTGTGATGGCTGGCTTAAAGTAATCGATATCGGGAATGGCGATATCTCCTTGAAAATTTTCTGAAACAAGAGAAATTTCAGTTTATAATCGTTTATTTTTATCAACTTTTAGCACATGACATGCTCGGGAAATGTTTCTGAAACTTTTAATAACTTGAAGTTAGCGAAGTAGATTGGAAAGTGTATTGCTGAATTAAATTTTTCATTCATGAAGACAGAAATTTGTCAAAACAAAAGTAATTCAATTTTTAAATTACATTTATTTATTTATCAACAAATATTTATAACAGTGCATTAATTTGTAGGCATGACCTTTTATTATAAGTTTTGCTAGATTTTTATCGTAAAGTTTAATCAAAATAAACTACAGATCCAAACCTGGAGGTTTAATTTCAAATTAACAAACTCAAATTTCTCATCTTCTTATATATTTTAAGACTTGTCTCAAATTATGACAGTAGCAACTCAAATGTATTTAAATAATTGGAAAGTATATCAAAGACGAGGTATTATATTATCACAATAATAATGACCCTGCAAAGCAAAGGGTCCCGGGTTTGATATCCGGTCGGGATCGACATTTATGTGACACAAATCTTCATTTATTTATAATATTTTTTCACTCTATGTAACTGAAGAGAAATATACCTATACACGCCTTGGAAGTTTCTTGCAGGTTTTTTTTCTTAAAGCAATGGTAGGTATAGCCTGTAAGCCATATACATTTTGGAATAAAAATTCATTCCGATTCAACTTTAGAAGCACAGAAGGGCTTAGTAGAGTTTTACCACAACTACTTTTCCATCCAACTTCCGATCATCGATGTTTAACTTCGTCGACCACTTACGTTTGGTTTGGAATTTACCGTAATCCAGTTTTTGGACCTGGCAACACAGGCTGTACTCAATACCGTGTGCATGTTGCGGTCACAGCGACATGTTAGTAACGACTAACGTGCCAATATGTTATGGTTATACCGAGTATGGTTATAGACTTATACGGAGTATGGTTGTAGTGAGGTTGGTTATAGCGAGTACAACGTTCAGACATTAATTTGCTTCAACATATTAATTATGTTATTTGCATGTAAATGTAACACTGGGTATTAAGTTAGTATTAGTCTACTTTGTAACAATCGTGGCCACGCATGTCTTAAAGTATATACCATCATACATGTTATCCGCGGATTGTTGCAAAGTAGACTAATACTAACTTAATAACAATGGATTTCCGCAAAGTAACGCCTGATACTATTAACTATGTAACACTGGGTGTTAATTGTTGTGTTGGGTAAAATATTGAGAGCGTCAAGTAAATTATATTTAGATTCAAACATAATACTTGAAAAAGGTTCTTTATTTATATAGCTAGGAATTTGAATTTACTACATCACGTTGATATGTCATCATCATTATCATCTTAACCCTTTTGGCTTAAACCCATTAACGGCCCACTACTGAGCACGGGTCTCTCCTCTTGAGGAGGCCTAGAGCATACACCACGCTGCTCCAGTGCGGATTGGTGGAGGGGTTATTGGCCAACCCAATTGTCGGAAGTTTTCATGCCGCCCGAGGGCCTCCGACATGGATTAACGACTGTTATCTTACGATAACAACCGGGACCGACAGCTTTACGTGCCCTCCGAAGCACGGAAGCGCTCAAGTAATTTTTGCCACTAGGGGTCACCCATCCAACTACCAACCGCGCTTCTTAACCCTTACTTTTACCCTAATCACCACAGGATTGGCAACACATATAGTAGAACAAGTGTGCAAGTTTCTTTACGTTGATTTAGTTTCCATGTTGACTGTCATAGGTACTACCAGACAGTAAGGGACGATGAATTAATTCAGTTTAGTTAATTTCATTATTTTTAATCGACTTTCAAAAAAAAGAGGAGGTTCTCAATTCGACTGTACCTTTTTTATGTTTGTTACCTCAGACCTGTGGACTGGGTGAACCGATTTTGATGATTCTTTTTTTAATCGAAAGCTGGTGCTTGTCATGTAGTTCCACTTAAATCTGAGCTAGAAAAAAAATTGTTATTTTGAAGTCTGTTATTTTTTTCTTGGTAAAATTCAGATTATCAAACCAAAGTCACCGCACGGTCTATCGCGGCTGTAACTAAAGTATAATATTATTAATTTTAATTTAATATAGTAAAAGAATATATTACTTTAAACCATCTCTTAATAATGCTGTTTTAATTTTATTGCATGTTCATTAACATACTGCGAGTACAATGCACTAACGAATATCAATTCTGCATATCAGTTACGGCCCAGCTATTAAATTGGATCCTGGAATACATGAATATTCATAGAATCTGCATTCGATGTATAATAGCGTATCCATTACGCATTGTGTATGCGCCTATGAAGGTCTAATTAATTGGCAGTGCGCATTGGAACATGTGCCATTACAGTTTACGAGCGGCAGGTGCACAGCTAATGTCTACTGCATTTGGTTGCATTGTTCTGTCCTAAATAGGAATTTCACCTAAATTTAATTTATAGTTAACTTTGTCTCTACAAAGATATGTTTGTTTACGTCATAGTATCAGTAGTTTACTGTCGATATTTCGACTCCGTCAGTCGTGGTCACGGCAAAAATTTTGGTTAATTCTTTGGCCATCTTGGATACCTTATTTATTTATTGATTTTCGTACACGAATAAACTTAAATAAGAATAGGTGGTGTGGCATAAAGCAGAACTAGAGCCCTATATTTCTCAATTTTGAGTAGAAGTGTAATAGGTTAAGGAATCAAAACAAGAATTGAAGTGAATTAAAAGCAAGAATAATATGTTAAGTGTCCCATAATAAACCGGTGCATGATCGACCAGTTTTTACAGAGCAATCTTTGGCACACAAACCAATACAACACAACAAACCCGTAAAATGCGTTTACGACAAATGCGATAGCAATGGAAGTTTTTACAACTCAGTTTTATTGGTTAGTAAAAGAGTCACGATGACTGTGTATGTGGCTCACTTTGAAAATTAACTCCGTTGGATACTGACCCTAATAGTTAACACCAATCCTGGAATTCGTTTTTGGGTTAACAGATTTTTTCAATATTTTAAATTATTAATTCATAATTATAGATACCATGCGTAATATTATGCTTCTGACTTGGAGAAGAAATGAGTAAGAAACTAGTAAAACTTAAAACCTCAAATGAGGCTTAAAAGCAATAATACGCGGACGGAGAAGTGTGCGGCTTGGCATAGTTAACTTTAATAGAAAGAGCACAGAAAACTACAGAAAACAATCTTATTGTTCATAATACAATTCCTCGTAATAAACATAACAGTCTGAACTTAATTCTGTTTTGAAATTTCCATTACAATCGAAACATGTATATTCCTCGATAAATGACAGAACCTATTTCACGTGATTTCGATCCGGACTTCCTTTTGTTTTCTTTTTCATGGGAAGTTTCAAATGAAAGTTTTCACTATTAAATGGTCGCTGTTACTCTTAGACATCTGTTACCTCCCTTAAATATAGCAGTTCTATTTGAGATCGATGACAGATGTTTAGTAACTTAGGAGGATCAACATCATAAACTGTTTATTGTAAGCGTCGCTCGCAGGAATATGAACTAAGAAACTTTGTGTGTTGGGACAAATTGTGATTAGGGTTGCCAGGCTCCGGATAAAGCCGGGCATGGTTAGGCTTTTTGAATGCGTGTCCGGCAAAATTTAACTGTGTCCGGCTTTGTAAGGCTTTTTACATTTTACCAACTTATAAGAAATTTATACAACGACACAAAAACAAACATTTATATTGATGACTGTTAAAAGACGTTTTTTAAAGCACGTTTCCGCTAATTATTTAATATTTTTAGTTAGTTTAATATGTTTACTTTAAAAATTGTCTTAGTAAAATTAATCAATAGGTACATAAAATTCTTGATAATTTAGGATGTCCGGCCGTTTTACCCAAATGTCCGGCCAAACTGGCTGGTCTGTCCGGCTTTTTGGTTGGCCGGCCTGGCAACCCTAATTGTGATGATGATCTTATTTCGGACAAGCTATTTAACAAATATTTTTTAATGTAACAAACGAACTGATCGCTACCGTAATGGACATCAGCGATACTAAAGGCATCACTGATGCGTTGATGACCAAGAAAGTAGAAGAGAATATATTTATTTGTCTCATGAATGTCTAACGGGAATCGAACTTGAGCTCATTCGCTCAGCAGGAACACTACTATAGATAGTTGTAGCAGGTGCTCCAAGGTTGTTACATTCGTACACGTGTCAAATTGACGTCATAATGTTACATCTTCAGAACCATGTTAAGTGCTTCGTAAATACCGTCGTCTGTACCACAAAACTATTCCCAATAGGTAGTGCGGAACTTTTGAAACGATATGAACGCTGAGCTGCTTATAAAGGGGCTTAATCTCAGGGCTGCGACTCAATTCTTATCAACACTTGCATTCATAGGTTGAATTAACTACTCCGTTTGAGAAACTGCTTGAGCTCACTGTCGTTTTTAATATAAAACTAACGGGGTCAAATTTGATGAGATGAATCTATACTAATATTATAAAGAGGAAAGATTTGATTGTTTGTTTGCATTGAATAGGCTCAGAAACTATTGAACCGATTTGAAAAATTCTTTCACTGTTGGGAAGCAACACTATCCTCGGGTGACATAGGCGATATATTATTATTAAAAAAAAATAGGGATCCTTAATAAAACTCCAATAATGTTACCCAAGGTGTAAAAAAATAAGAAAACCGAAGCAAAGACAGGGCGGTTACTCGTATAAGATAAAAATATAACTATTTAACATTTTTCTTTTGAGAAATAATATCTTAAAACATTAAGTATCTGGGGGCACAAAAGTGGTGTCGCTAAGATGAGCGGCACTATACTTACCTTTTTTAAGCGTTTTGTCAAACCCTGCTCAGCGCAGATAATACTAACTTGGCTGTTTCTTAGAACTATTGCATGACAATATAAGATTAAATTTCTTTGGGACGGCCTGGAAACGGACTTTTTGACCACGATAAAAAGTTTATACTTGGTTTATACAGCTCTTGATAACTTTTTAACAGTGAAAGTGTTAAAAGACTGAATTTAGAGAAATTAATTCCATAGCGTAACGGCAAATAAAGCCGTCGGTCCCGGTTGTTATCATAAAATGTCGGAGGCCCTCGGGCGGTTTGAAAACTTCCGACACTTGGGTTGGCCACTAATCCCTCCACCAATCCGCACTGGAGCAGCGTGGTGGAGTACGAGGAGGAGAGACCCGTGCCCAGTAGTGGGCCATTAATGGGTTGAAGCCAATTCCATTCTGCGTGTATACTTCACATCTTTTAATTTAAACCATTACATATTATAAAAGATACTATGATAGATATACCTAACGTTCTAGGGATGGTGCTGTTTTACGATGCAGAAATAACACTCATTTCCACGTATTCTGTCTATTTCAGGTGAATGAACTTTATTCTTTCATCCATCGCCAATACAACGCATCGCTGCATAATGTAACCAGTGAACGCATTATACGCAATCTGGTACAATTGTGTTGTGCGATCCCATGTCGAACTACGGTCGATTAGCCTGTGGTTAGGTCTACGTCTTAATAGTATATTAGGTTCGGGCTTTCAGGACTTCGAATTGTTATTACATGATATTTGACCACGAATCATTTTTGACGGATCTTTTTCTTGAATTTTGTGCGGGTGCGTTGGTGAGTGTACGGACTTCTTACACTTATGTAAAATAGAACTCTTACATACAATATATGCATAAAAATCTAGAATCAAACTTTAAAAAACCCCACAAGTTTTGCCGTTGATCTGAAAAACGGAAAGGACGTAGTTTATAGCGATTAAGCGGCAGTTTTAAATGGACATCAATATTGCGCGCCATATTGCATCGTTTCACCCGTTTTATCACCGCAGCGGTTGGCAGATGTTGAAATAAATATATCAAGCGAAATTTATGACCCAAACTCGGTTAATGTGGAACAAATAACATTAAATAAGTGCTGCTCTCTTAACTCTACTAGAATTTAAAATTGAGCAAAAATTACACGATAACAAGATAGCCTAATGTAAGGTTTATTTTTTTAGAATAAATAGGTCACCTGACGGATAGACGACCAATGCAAAGATTTTGGAACTGGACGACCCGACAGACGTACAAATTTAATATAATTAACTTTCGTTTAGTATACTATGCATATAACAGTATGGTATTATGTGTGACACTTTTATTTATTTATTTATTTAGTGTTTATTGTACCATAAAAATGTATAAGAACAAAAGGCGGACTTAATGCTAAAAGCATTCAACTTTTGCTAAGACATCATTTCAATGTTTAATAGTTTCGCTGATCTCTTGATATTTCACGTCACCTCATCAACAACCTCCATTTTTCTTCCCAACCATCTTTGGACCACCACAAATATTATAAAACAAAAAGTAGCCCAATCTGTTTCACTGTTCACACGGTTTCTGATTACCATTAAATATCTACTAAAATTAATTTATATTATATATAGATAACTAGCATTTGCCCGCGGTTTCGTTCGCCGTAGAATGGTTTCGAAACGAAATTTTTAACTAATTAATTAGATATTAATGATGGCCGTGGCTTCGCGCGCGTGGATATCGATTTTTACAAATCCCGCGGGGACCTTGAACTTTTCCGGGATAAAAAGCCTATGTGTTGATCCAGGGTATAGGCTGTCTCCATTCCAAATAGCCAAATTGGTTTAGTAGTTGTGGCGTGATTGAGGAATATCTTCACAAACTTTCATATTAGGATTAGGTCACGAGCCTTCCTTTTGTAAAATACTAATAATTCTCGACAAAAAATAACCGACTTCAAAATTAGGGATAACTCAAAAACTACTAGTCATACGTATATCTCGCTCTAATTTAAGTGGGACCATATGACAAGCACCAGTTTTCCATTAAAAAAGAATCATCAAAATCGGTTCACCCACCCAGATTGTTTGCTGTGCAGATAATAATAGTAGTTGCGGTACTGCCTCATCGCTTCATATAAAAAACCAAATAAAAACTAAATAGTCCGGTCAATTTAGACATTCGAAGGTGCATAAATTCCCAACAAGCTGAAAATCAGTAAGATTGTTCAAAACATAATTATAAATAAAATTGTTAAGTTCCCCATCATTCCCGTGTATGAAAAAAAAAATATTCAAGGTCAAAGGTCAAAAAAATGAGTTTTTCGCGATTTTCAGCAAAACGGTAAGTTTTATCATAAAGTATCACAGACAAAAATTGTAGATCATAAAATTATCTATAAAAATGTATCAATACTTTTTTCCTATGAAGTACCGTTTCTGAGATATAACAATTAAAAAACGCGCTAAGTACACTACCCTGAGTTAGCGCGGTGAACGTATGCATTATGACGATAAAAACTGACAACTTTTTGAATCGTTGTATCTCAGAAACGGTGGCTCGTAGGAAAAAATTATTGATACATTTTTATAGATAATTTTATGGTCTACAATTTTTGTCTGGGGTACTTTATGATAAAACTTACCGTTTTGCTGAAAATCGCGAAAAACTCATTTTTTTGACCTTTGACCTTGAATATTTTTTTTCCATACACGGGAATGATGGGGAACTTAACAATTTTATTTATAATTATGTTTTGAACAATCTTACTGATTTTCAGCTTGTTGGGAATTTATGCACCTTCACTATCACTTTTTGGTCTAAATTGACCGGACTAAAACGAGAATCTGTATTTTAGTAAAAATACAAATAAGTGCAATGACCTAGGTACTGTTCATTTTCACACCTGACAAAGCGCGTACAGTGAATGGGGCTTGGGGCTTGTATTGGAGAACGAACGGTGAAAAATGTAAAAACAGACACTATGGTTTATCGTTACCGGGGTATGGTAAATACAGCCGCAGTGGGAGCCGATCGAGTGGCGTTGCAAATGGCCGGCGGCGACGGCGCCGCCATATTGCCTCCTACAAGAGTTCCCTAGTCAAAACGTGATTATAAGGGTGTCTTCAAGTCACGAGTGGATAGGCTATTACTAAGTTAGTGCGCTTTCTCATCTATCCATCCATCCATGACTTTATTGCCGCTTTTCATCAGGTGGTTTTATAGACCATTAACTTTTTTTGTACAAAAAAAACTATATTTTCGTCTTGTCCAACCGTTCATCTGCTGTTTAGCTCAGAGACCCTTAATGTTAGAAAGCTGTTAGACATGAATATACTTTTTATTCATAGATTACGACAAATTTAGGAGTCCGTGATTTGAACTGCTATGGTTACCTAGAGCCACCGTAAGAATATCGTGACAAATAATATTTATAACGATTTTAAAAGAAAGTCTACTACAGCTAGGTTAGCTTAACAAGTTAAAGAGTAAGAGTCAACAATCTTACAATTACGGAACCCTACACTACGCGCAACCTCGCACGCACTTTGCGGGTATTAATTCTGCAATGTTTACTGCTCCAATATTCATTTATATCCCGATTTGAATAATAGACGATTTTAATAAAAATGGCCGACACAGACGATGCAGATTAGAAATGCCTGGCATTACTGATGCGTTACCAGCACAAACATGTATACCTAGGGTTACCAGCCAATAAAGAAGAAAGAAAAAGAAATATTATTTCTCAGAGATATTTTCAAGGAGCAACGCAATTTTTCCTAGACCATTTTGTAAAAAAAAATTAATATTTTACTCTATCTCATGTATAACTGAGAAATTGAAACTTGATTGAAAAAAATGTGAGCCGTCACGGGACGCCTGGCAGATGTGAAACATCGACATTATTTTGTAAAAGTAATATGCAGAAAAGAACATATTGTGATAGGAACTAAATATGTCATAATGATAAAATAAAATATTACGATTTTATTATCAGAAAAATAATTTGTTTTCAAGTAAAACACAGGTTATGTTTACTGTAGTAAAAAACACTGTGTACACTACGGAGTATACACTATAGGAATTCGAGCTCAGTGTAGCGAGAAAGATGGCGACGCGTCGCCACGGCATGCGTCGCCACGCGACGCCAGAAATCGGTTTTACGTGCGGCTATAGATGTTTCAAATCAAAATTTTGTTTGAAAAATTATATTTGAAGTAGTATTATGGCTTTAATATCGACAGGGTTTATTCAGAACATCCCATTCAGAAATGGTCTCGTCATAGCAAAACGTCCAACATATAGACAAGTATGACGACATTATAAGAACTCCAATAACTTCTGTTACAAATATGCGTACAATGTGTTTGTTTCACTTGTAGCTTGTTCGTTCGCATCCATGGAGTATAGAGGTAAGGAGAGCCATCTCATAATTATGAGGAGAAAGTTGAAAGTGTCCAGCTGTTTACTGAAAATAGAATTAGTTCCAGTACCTACCACTATCTTATAACAATAGCGCTAGCGTCGCAATAAGTACGATATGAACACAGCTGTTGTAGAGACGGAGCTGCGGAGTGAAGTTGCTTAGTTCAATAAAATTTATCCCAGCGCACCGCAGCGCCACCCGTTATTGGACGCGTTTTTACAGACACTTTTCATATACAGAGATGGCTCTCCATTCCTCTATACTCCATGTTCTCATCTAATAATTATGTTCGAATCTCAGATGAAAGAATAAAAGGTTCGAATGTATATCATTCAAATGACAGTTGCAAATGGACGTCAATTTTCCGCTCCAAAAATATATCATTTTCATAGCCGCTATTATTGGCGGTGATAAACAATCAATAGTTATGATCTCATATTTTTTCAATCATGATTTCTTACTTAGAGAAATCGTCAGACTCCAATTAACGAGCCCTCTAGCGGTTCTGTCCTCGAATTGGATTGAGGATTAGCGTCATTGGCTATTGTTAGAATAGTCTAACAATAGCCAAAGACGCTTATAATAATATAATAATTATCTCCAGATACAATATAATTATGTAGGTGCATTAGTAATAATCTATACAAGTCACTAAATCTGTAGGATCCTACAGATTAAGAAGAGTGTTTTTCTAAATCTGTAAAGCCTGTAGAATAGAAAGCTAAAAACACTGGGCTTTGGATAAAGGCGTTGTAGCGCAATGATATACGAATAGTGAAAAATAAAAACAGTTTTAAGCAGATTCTGCGCAGTATTGTTGCTTCGAAAACATTGTGACCGTCACATGAAACATGCCCTAGCACAAAATGCTTCCGGTTACAAGTTTATTAGGTAAATAAGTACTCGTACATGTTAAAAATGTTGCTCGTTGTTAAATTTTATTGATAGCGATGTGGACGCATTCAACAACATTCAACAAATGGCAACAAGCGATAGCAAATGTAGAATCTTATCGTGCATGCAATGACGTAAAAAAAGACGGACGTAATCCCAAGAACAAATTCAGTGAAGCACCCATAGTAATACCAACTCTGTATTCGTATAAGTACCTACACACACCCACACATTGACACCATACTGCTATGACATTGACACCATCGCGAATCAAAAATTACAAAATTACGCACACATGGTAAGCGAGCTGTCATTGCTATGCTTCACTCTCGATTAGACAAGGTTACGTCCGTTCTTTTTTTACGTCCGTGCGTGCATGTCGTTTAAGAAAAATTCTGGTGTGGATGCACCTTTTGAAAACAAAACTATTTTTTCCGATATAGACGAATCGTTGTAGGTTTATGCAAACATTTCTGCTAACAGTTTTTACGTTTTTATCGAAAGCACAGTGAATAGAGTCTGAGAGCGTCGATCTCGCCTTCTGAAGCGGCAGTTTTAAATGGACATCAATATTTCGCGCCGTATTGCATCGGTTTTATCACAGCTGCGGTGGCTGGTTGTTGAAATATAATAGGTATATCATCGTTAAATGTACGATAGCAAAATAGCTACTGATTTTATTGCAATATTTCGCAAATTCGTTAACAACTTACGTTTGAAGAAAATGACGATATATGGAGAAGGTTATAAACAAGGTTTGCTTAGTTTGACACGTTTAAATTTTTCAAAAATGTGTCACGACGGTTTTTTTTCATTTCGAATTTAGAGAGATATTTTTCTCTCTCTTTCTGTGCGTAGGTTTGTGAATCTACGTGCATTAATGATTATAATAATAGCACAACTGTAATAAACTGTGTAGAATACGTAGCCGTATATTTAGCATATGAATTGTGGTCAGATATAATAATTCCTCGGGAAAAATAAGGCAATAATGTAAAAAAATTGTAAGTAAGTTAACGATGCACTATTATTAATTGTTGACACACTTAACAATTATATTGCGTTACACTGGAGTTATCCGCAGAACAAACGAGGAGATTAACCGTTTAAACGCCACGACTGCAGGCTGAAGGCTGCAGGCTCACGCTGCAGGCTGCAGTCTCATGCACAACTTGATGTTGTTTCGCTCTGTAGCTTAAGATAATCTGTCCCAACCGGCATTTGTGCATTTGATTCGGAGCTAGAATAAACAGAGGAACGAAAACAATGTGATTTCAAGCCGAGCTTCACTGTAATGTGGTTGGTTTAATAAACTTAGATCTGATGTAAATTCCACCTACTTGAGAACTTAAACAAATATTCCTTAGGTAAGAGGATTTTTGCAAATGTCCTAAAAATACAACGAAAATCTGCTTTTCGAGCCGTTACGGAGGAGTTCGACTTCAAAAACGCGTGACACGAGAATTTTATATATTAGATATTAAACTTGTGTCATGTTATGTATGATATTAGAGTATGGTACGATCATACATATTCAGCCTAAAAACCAGAAGCGCTAACGTATTTATAAAGACCGGAAAACCCGTTACGAGCTTCCAATACCCAGACCCAGCGACCTTTAATCCTCAAAGGATTTATAATCTTACTGTTTACGTGCGCCACAAAAATGCCGATAACAGGAACCGGTAATAAATCATTGCGTTTGATAAAGCATTTGCTGCTCCATTGTTCGGTTTTGCTCACTATTTGGAAATAAAATACCGGGGTCTATGCACTTTTGGTATACACAGCGGTAGGCGAGTAACGATTGAGAGGTTGGTACTTATGCTTCGTGAGAAAACCTCATATCGGCTGTAATAGGAAATTCTAGTGCAAGTCTCGACACCGGCGTCGAATTTGTGTCAACAGGATACAGGGCAGTCTTATAAGTTGGTATACAAAATTATCATGTTTCGGAACAAATTTATCGTAACCGTTATAAATCGTTCGATCGATCGTGATAAATCAGTTATACAATCTATAGAAATAAATAAAATTGGAGTGTCTGTTTCTAATATTAAAATAACCGCTTTTTACTAAGTGCATTTGGATTTATACACGGTAGATACACCAAAAAAGCATTTTTTACAATTTTTGTTTGTCTGTCTGTCTGTCTGTTTGTTTCGGCTAATCTCTGAAATGGCTGGACCGATTTTAACGGGACTTTCACTGGCAGATAGCTGATGTAACAAGGAGTAACTTAGGCTACTTTTATTTTAGAAAAAAAATATGTTTTTTTAGGCGATACGAAGTTCGCCGGGTCAGCTAGTCTGAAAATAAGACTTGTATTTTGAAATTTTAATTCTTAAATTTTAAAGTTATTTCACATGACAAAAATTGAACATTCGATTATTTTAAATTCTAAAAAAACTAAAGAAGTAGTAAGGGTTTGCTTAAAGCTTTAATCTCTCCGTTGGTGAGCGTGAGACAACAAGCTTAATTGTTTTTGTAGCACTTTGATTGTGAATTGTTTCTGAAGGTCGCAAACACTGATTGCAAATAACTGAACGCTTTGTTTAAATGATCGAGTTTATTACAGACTGATACAGATTCAATTATAACTCAATAAAAACAATTTTAATTGATTTGTAATTCCAATTTACGACTCCATTATTTAGTTTCTAGTGAACTTAAACAACGGGGAGTTTCTCAAACTACTATCTAGAATAAAATCTTAATATTTTTTTTGGTATTCAAGTACCTCTTTTACCTATTTTTCCGGTCTACCTCATAGTGTGGGGTAGGTAAAAAGGCCTTTCAAAAATATTGCGTCTACAAAGACCATTTTTAGATTTAGGGGTCTGTTTTCAAAATATTCGGCTTTAAAGTGCTAATTTTGGTAAGAATCAAGTGTCCCCCAACCTACAAGTTTAGCGCGGTAGGTGTTGGACATGTGAAAAAAATCACGACAGTAGTATATGTAACGTATATGATGAATTTAAAAGGAAAACTACAACACAGCTAGGTAAGCTATTAAGCTTACCTTAATTTAATTTGTATTAATTTAATTTGTATTAATTATAATACAAATTAAATTCTAATTACAAATTGGTAAACTTCTCCATTGATTGACACCGCAGTTATCAAAGTATGCCTATTAGTTTAGACGCTTCCAAGGAACTTGTTTATACATTATGTTTATTACAGTCATATACGACGTGACATGTCAAACATATTATTAGGTGCCAATGATATTTAAAAAATATAGATACCCTAACAAATCAACCAAAAGATCTGTTCCGAAAAGAGCTACAACACACACACGTTTATCTTTTGTTTCACTACACTAATCACATTGGTATAATACACGAAAGCACTTTGACGCTGTATGTCAAATGTCAAGCACTTAATCTGACAACAACAAAAGCGTTCATATCGTCTTGTATTGACAGAGCGACTATAAGCAGAACGGACAATTGCCTGCTCTTACGCTCTTCATCGTTGGCGCGCTGGTGACATATCTACCTTTTTTTAAATTATATCACAGTTAGCAAGCAAGCAAGCAACATCCCATAATTATCCCACTGCTGGGCTCGGGTCTCCTCTCACAATGTGAGGGGTACAGGCCATAGTCTACCATGCTGGCCAAGTGCAGATTGGTAGACTTCACACACCTTTAAGAACTTTATTTAGAACTCTCCGGTGTGCAGGTTTCCTCCCGATGTTTTCCTTCACCGAAGCAAGTGATAATTAACTTATAATACGCACATAATATTTGAAAATTAGAGGAGCGTGCCAGGATTTGAACTCGGGCCGCTGCGTTCGGGAGACCAACGTTGAACCACTAGGCTATCACTGCTGTTATAACAATATAATTGTTAGGTATCTACTGCTTAATTTATATTATACTCTAGTCGGGTACTAATACAGTTTAACCTTATTTATCCAGCCGCAACTTTTATCTTCCGCCTAGGGTTCACTGGTAGAGAATGATAATTATATCAGGCACTACGTCCATTCTTTGTTACCCAGTTTTTAGGTTTAGAATAAAGTATTTATACATACTCGTATTTAAACGCAACGTGTTAAAAAGCTTTGTTACTGTGTAGCTATAGGTACAGGGATATTTTTCTCTGCAAGTGGGAACATAGGTCGCATCGCTCCCCTCTTCACCCGCTCTCTCCACAACTGCTCATGAGGACATGACTTACGAGTGTTCAAGGGGCTGGTGCGTAAAATTATCCGGTAAGAACCAATGACATTATAATGTAAAAAAGAGGTAGATATGTCACTAGCGCGCCGACGCCGCGACGCGACGACGAAGAGCGTAAGAACAGGCATTTGAACGTTCTGTTCGTAGTCGCTCTGTCAATACAATACATGTTACTTGCGGATTGTTGCAAAGTAGACTAATAGTAACTTAATAAAACGTGTATGTGTTGTAGCTCTTTTTAGAACAAATTTTTTCGTTGATTTTCAAGGGCATAACGTATACGTATCTAGATTTTTTTAAATATCATTGGTAAGAGCCAACTTTTGTGACAACGTTTTTATATTGTTGCGGGAACTATGCATGTATAGTTGTATTTCTTTGTAACTCACTCTTGAATGAGTTGAGCTGTTGGATAGTAGCGTCAGTTGTTAAGGAGTCTGGGGCGTAACGTAAATAATAAATTATGTTTGATTAACGCTTTTCTTGGGTTTATAGTTTCCTTAACAAATATATTAGTTCCTTGGTGTAAAGTGGCTTTCTGTTTGGCACAGGTTTACACATAATTGAGGCCTAACACGCTGCTTTGATGCGGATTGGCGAAGGGTTAATTAAGTTAGTATTAGTCTACTTTCCAAGAATCCACGACCACCATTTATATATAATACTAGCTGACCCGGCAAACTTCGTATCGCCTAACAATTTTTTTTCTAAAATAAAAGTAGCCTAAGTTGCTCCTTGTTACATCAGCTATCTGCCAGTGAAAGTCCTGTCAAAATCGGTCCAGCTATTTCAGAGATTAGCCGGAACAAACAGACAGACAGACAGACAAAAATTGTAAAAAATGATTTTTTGGTATATGTACCGTGTATACATTCAAATGCACTTAGTAAAAAGCGGTTATTTTAATATTACAAACAGACACTCTAATTTTATTTATTTGTATAGATGTATAGATAGATGCATAGATGCGTGGCACCTTACTCCTTCGCCTAAAGGAAACATGTAATTACAAAAAAGTATGTACATAGTAGGTACCTACAACCATATCAGCATCAAAAAGTGTTTCACTCCAAAATGGAGTATCATCGGGTAAATTGGTGGTTAATCGCAAAGGATATCCCTTTGTGTTTGTGTGTCCCGTGTGGCCGTCCCAGGACAAACAGAAAATCCGAGCGTTAGAAGTCGAAAATCGAATGAAAATGGAATGAATTCATTCCTACTCTTTCGTTAAAATACCTTTTTAGGAAGAAAGACTATGACCAAGTTTGAAAATGAAATGATCAATTCACAACACTTTTTGAGTAGAATTATTTTTAAATTCATTGTTTAGTTCGATAATCGAACTAGTGAGAATAAAGCATGGGTTTCCATTCAACTTCCTAAATTCGCCTAATTCCTTCGTCGTATAAAGGTCTTCGCTAATGCTTCGATATAAAGCTGGAGAGTCGCTTATTATTTTCGTTCATATTTATGTACAATTTTATAGTCTCTGATATTATTTTCTTAATTTAAATAGAGTGTTAAATTGAGTGAACTGAAATTCTTCATGTAAGTAAATATAAAATGAGTCTCATAAGACATCCTTAATTTAATAGTGTGTGAGCTTTTGCTGCGCTTCTGAAAACATTGTTACTGAATATGCTATGAAAGTATGAATTCATGAACATACTTTCCATAATGGATTATGATCTAAGTTTGAACTGAGGAAGCGACGACTCGAGAAGTTGTAAACTTCCATCCGCCGTCGTTTTGTGTACATAGAAATACAAAGATAGCTTTAAAAATAATCGTCATTGTTTCGGTGCATCATAAATATAACTAAGTAAGAATTAAAAAAGGTTATGTTACTAAAAACTTATAAAGACTAATGCTCTGCCCGCGGCGTTGCCTGCGTTTTTCAGGATACTAATAAGTCATATTCCAGATCATGATCTACCTGTGTGCAAAGTTTCATCAAAATACATTTAGTAGTTTTGCATGAAAGAGTAACAATCATACATCCTCACAAACTTTCACATTTTTAATAGTAGAGTAACCCCAACTCAGAGTCACTAATTGGTATTTAGCACTTAAAGCGCTCCTTAGTACAGAATTTTTATGGTAATTCTTTGCTAAGGAGAGATTTAAGTAACCGTTAGTGACTCTGAGTTGGGACGTAAGATTACATTAGAATGTATTACGCTATTCATCTCGCTCGCATTCGCTTGGATCTCATCTCCACTTACCCACCTTGCAGTCAAGCGACTTTCATAGTAAAATCGAAAATAATGTATTTTGAATAGGAATAGTATATTCATAGATTTATTTCTTGTTAAATAACAAAATAGTTATGAATGATCGCTAGACTTAGAATCATTCAGCTCATACAAGCAAGGAAATGAGCATGGTAGGTATAAAATTACTTAATATATTTTCACTGAGTGGAATATGATATATACTGATGGGATTAACGCACTGAAACGAGGGTAGGAAGAAGTTCTTGAAAATTATAAACAGATAGGGACATGAAAATTCAGTTCCGTAGTTGTCAAGTCAAGATCCCAACTCGGGTAATCTTAGCTGGATTTCTAAACGTAGTTTCCTTTTAATATTTAGCTCGCTGAGTATTTTAAATTTCGCGATTTCTTACTATCTCCTAATATACGTATGAGCCGACTTCATAATATTGCATTTGAGGATTGAATATTTTTATTAGAAAAATGTAAGTCAAAAAATTATTAGTAAAAATATCACCGTATTACAACCACTACTTTTGGGACACTGTGTAATTGAAAGTAAGAAAAGTCTTTTCAGCCTAACAGCAATGATGTTATAATGTTATAAAGAGGTAGATATGTCACTAGCGCGCCGACGATGAAGAGCGTAAGAACAGGCAATTGACCGTTCTGCTCGTAGTCGCTCTCTCAATACAAGACGATGCGCACGCTTTTGTTGTTGTCAGAAGTGCTTGACATTTTGTCATATAGCGTTAAAATGCCTTCCTGTATTATACCAATGTGATTGGTGTAGTGAGACAAAAGATAAACCTGTGTGTTGTAGCTCTTTTCGGAACAGATATTTTGGTTGATTTGAAAAGGCATAACGTATCTATACTCTTTAAATATCATTGCCTAACAGTACTTAAGTATAACTTTCTGTATAAGTGACGTGAAAGAAAACAAATATGGTGGGTTCAGGGCGTCATATTTTCAGGAGATCGAAATTTTTCATCCATTTAAAGTAAGAGAAAAGAGTTCCTAGCATAACCTAACCTAAAAAAAGAAGATGCCATAATAACAAAATTAGCATCGCATCAACGAAAATATTTATGTTTGTGTACGGTTGTGAACGAATAATAAAAATTGGATGTGAGTTTTGCGCTGTATTGTAATTAACTGAACAATAATTATGTTATGACGTGTAGTGGCCCTGCCTGCGAAGCGAGGGATCCCGGGTTCGACTCCCGGCCGGGGCAGATATTTATGTGACAGATAACTATTTGTACTCGGGTCATGGGTGTTATTGTGATGTGTTATATGTGTCGTCCATGCCACCGGCGGCACAGGTAAACACCTACTGCAGGCGTATGAGTGTATAAGCGTTTATTTATTTATTTTATTATTTCGTATATAATGTGTTAGTATCTGTCCACATCTCCACGTCACGACGTCGTCAACGTGGAACGGTGCGGTAACGTGCCACGTTACGTTGCCGCAACGTGCAAGTTTACGTTGACGTAACGTAAAAATGCACGTCGCGGCGCAGCAACGTTACACGTCGCCGTGGCTTGTAAAATTCTGGTACATTCTTTAATAATCTTTAAGTCTACCCCTCGCGTAAAGATGTTTCACATCAAAATATCGATATATATATCGAAAATCCGCTAAGTTAAAAAACATCAACAGCCCTAAACTGAGCAAGCGCATCGTGCCACGTCGGACGACGCACACTGGGGATTTTAGACACGGTTTGTTTCAAAAATGCCTAGAGAAGGCGGTTTTAAACCAATTGCAGTAATTTTTTTTTAACACATAGCTGATAAAATTTCGAAAAGATTGTCGGAGCCCGAATTTTGAAAATCATAATATATAAATATATATATAGGTAGTTTCAAGAAAATTTTAACATTATTGGTAAATGCAAAGATCCTGACTCTTGTATACCTAAATTTAAGTACGTATACTTACTGCTTTAGATGAAAATTGTATATATACACGTTCTACTTTATGTAGAAATAAACACACCCTCATATATATGTATATATTACGTGTATATGTATATAAATTATATTACAGAATATAAGAGTATACATTTATTCGTGTGAACATTTATATGTATGTATATATGCATATAGGCTGGCAATGAAAACATAATATATGTATATATATATATATATATATATATATATATATATATATATATAAGTGGCTAAGTCTGATTGAGTCGAGACTGTCCGTGGCCGTGTCTGTCTGTTTCTCTGTGTGTCTGTGTTTGAGTTTGTCTTTTTGTGCATTTATCGGTTTCGTTCGCTGTCTATGTCTGTTTGGGTCCTTATAAACATTTATCAATATATATGTGTATTTTTCGTAAATATAAGTTTTAAATGATCTTTTATTTCTTCATAGTCGATTCTAAATTGAAATATCTAGTTATATTCTGTAATTTTTGTTCATTGCTTATTCATAAGTATTTATATCTTATTTATAGTCTAACATAAGTAATTCTACTGCTTCTTCATCAAGCATGAGCTCTTTTTTTTTAAATTTTCGTCTAAGACTTGATATATATGGATCCGATGAAATCAAAAGTTTGTGTATTAAATCTGTATTGGTTTGAACCCTACTAAATTTACGGGTATTAAATTCTCGATATCTTTTAAAATCTTTATTCATTTAATACACAAACTTTTGATTTCATCGGATCCATATATATCAAGTCTTAGACGAAAATTAAAAAAAAAAGAGCTCATGCTTGATGAAGAAGCAGTAGAATTACTTATGTTAGACTATAAATAAGATATAAATACTTATGAATAAGCAATGAACAAAAATTACAGAATATAACTAGATATTTCAATTTAGAATCGACTATGAAGAAATAAAAGATCATTTAAAACTTATATTTACGAAAAATACACATATATATTGATAAATGTTTATAAGGACCCAAACAGACATAGACAGCGAACGAAACCGATAAATGCACAAAAAGACAAACTCAAACACAGACACACAGAGAAACAGACAGACACGGCCACGGACAGTCTCGACTCAATCAGACTTAGCCACTTATATATATATATATACATATATTATGTTTTCATTGCCAGCCTATATGCATATATACATACATATAAATGTTCACACGAATAAATGTATACTCTTATATTCTGTAATATAATTTATATACATATACACGTAATATATACATATATATGAGGGTGTGTTTATTTCTACATAAAGTAGAACGTGTATATATACAATTTTCATCTAAAGCAGTAAGTATACGTACTTAAATTTAGGTATACAAGAGTCAGGATCTTTGCATTTACCAATAATGTTAAAATTTTCTTGAAACTACCTATATATATATTTATATATTATGATTTTCAAAATTCGGGCTCCGACAATCTTTTCGAAATTTTATCAGCTATGTGTTAAAAAAAAATTACTGCAATTGGTTTAAAACCGCCTTCTCTAGGCATTTTTGAAACAAACCGTGTCTAAAATCCCCAGTGTGCGACGGTGCGACGGCCGACGCGTCGTCCCACTGCGACGTCGCCGTAACGTGCACTAGCACGTTGCGGCAACGTAACGTTGCACGTTGCCGCACAGTTTCACGTTGACGACGTCGTGACGTGGAGATGTGGACAAGCTCTTAGGCTTAACTGTAGCTAAATGCACACACACAAATTGCCAATGTCACTCTAATAATTGTTGTACTGTTATTAAGTTAATGTAATCAATTGTCGCAGAGTTGAAATATCCCCCACATTCGTGACTTTGATTGGTGAAGTGAAAATGAATGAGACCAATTAAATCTAAATATTTGCTGTAAATTGGTACCAATTACAGTGCTCAATCACATCATGCCATTGTTTACTTATTTAATATTCATTTTAATTGTAACTCTGCTTGTAGAATTAAATCTTTTTCTATGTAGAATATTCACTAAAAACACGGGGTCACCACTTTAAGGAATTACTCGGGATGATTGAATACAGTTATGACATTTACAAAATTACTTATTCGATTCGTGAAGTCACCGGACGTTTTTTATCCTATAAAAGATATTGAAAACGTTTAGATAACACTCAAAATCTGGTATGCTAGCATGTCAAAAATCGATTAATTCTAAGTAAATAGTTGAAATTATGAATGCTCATACAGACCATGCATCGAATAGTATTGGAAGCGCACGAGTAGTTGTGGCTCGCGACGACGTTAGCGATCTTTGACAAAGCTACGCATGTTACAACTCTAAACAGATTTTATGTACTTTTAACCGACTTCGAAAAAAAAGGAGGAATTTCTCAATCCAACAGAATCTTATTTATGTATCTTACCTCAGAACTACGTCATTTATCAACCGATTTGGAAGATTATTTATCGATTATAATCGACGTCCATTTATAAATGCACGACGTACCTACTTAATGTAATAATGATGTACCTTAGGAATATATGCCCTTTGAGTATTGATATATTTTATGGTAGGTATACTTTTCATGTGATACCTTACTATTATATTTTGTATGAAAATAAACCTGCACTTACGCGCTACAGTTAATTTTATTTCCCATCCTATCCACAAAATTAAACAACATTATAATTACCGCCTATACCGTAAATCGTGCACTATTCTATCTTAACACAAAGCACGCTTCTAGAGCTAGTCAAAGCTTTGTCAATGCATGTCAATGCTTAGAACTCTCTGATTATTATTCTATGACTGCTCTTGGCAACCCACTGCGGCAGTTCAAAAATGGAACCGCGCTGACATATTGCGGTAATGGTGGCACTGCAGAAAAATTTAATTATTAAATCATTCGTCCATTAGCCGCCGGCCTGTCGTTACGAATTAAACCGATATTAAATGGCCGTGGTATTACTGGAACGATTACCGGTTATTTTGGGTGCTAGTGCTTTAAATAAGTAACTCAAACTGCTAATGGAATATGAAAGAAATTATCAATTTAACTATATTCTCATTCACATTATAATTATTTTATTATCTTTACAACATTAATGCTATTTTCTCATGAAATGTGAGGTCTCTACTTGTGTGCTAAATTTCCTGAAAATCCGTTTATTAATTTTGCGTGAAAGAGAAACATCCAAACGAGACTACCCTGTAAACTAGCAGCCGTGGTTTCAAGCTGTTTCATGGCACAGGCTGAGGGTAGTCCTTTTCCGTCAGGTGACATGGTACCCACATACAAATATTTTGTTTTGTCACGCAATTATGTATTTTGGTTACATATTGTTAGTACTTTTTGTTATAACCTTGTACCATGTTTATTTCATGATGAAATAAATCTTTCTTTCTTTATTTCTTTCTCTTTTTCTATACACACAATTTTACATTTATAATATAAGTAGGAAGTCGGATAAGATATAGTGGTAAATCTAGTTTTATTTGTGAGAAAAATACATTGCATTACGGTATTGAAAGCTGCAGATACATCAACGGGGTCGCTCGGCCCCTCTCAATATTTCCCCGTGATTGTTTCGTTGTTCAAACACGCTGAAGAGTCGCTTCGGTATCTTTCGCAGACGTTTACCAATCGTGTAATGGATTTAAAACGATACTGTATAAACACAAAGACGTAGACACTATTGTGAGTTTCGAATAACATCAATCAATAGGAAGGAAGAATATTTCAGAGAATTGTTTCAAAAAATAAAAAATAAAAACAAATACTTTGAAAGTAAAGTTTGAAGTGTTATTCACACTGATTTTGGCAAACACGTGCAAACATGGAATGAGCTTCCTTTTTTGTCGATATCTATCTATCGATATTGACAAAGAAGAAAGCTCATCCATTGTTTGCATGTGTATAAGTGTGCATGTGTATCTATCGATATATCTATATATCGATATCGGCAAAGAGGAAAGCTCATTCCATATTTGCATGTGTTTGCCAAAATGATAGGGAGAATCAGTGTGAATAACTTCAAACTTTACCTTCAAAGTATTAACATTATTTATTATCATTAATCAATCTCTTGATTTCTTGATATAGTACAATGTCACAAATTTACAGAAATACTCACTGAATTTATCGAATAGTTTCAATATCATAATGTATCGTAATGTTTCGAAATAGAAATGCAATATCATTTTCGAACAGGACGAAGAGAAAATTAGAGTCAGAAATATGTATTACGTATCATAACTTCATTATTATTCGAGCAACGCTTAGGAAAATATGACAGTATACTTAAAAGTTTTTCGGATATTTCCTCAAAGGTAAAAGAAGTTGGCAGCATCGTTTCGGATATTCCTCCAAGGTAAAAGACGTTAGCAGCATTGCTTCTGTCAGCAGAAAAGAAATCTCTCATACGACGCTTGGGGCATTAGTATGCAGCAAGCGAGCACGAACACCCCTTCGTATTTCACGGTCGATTTGCGTGCAATAAGTGTAATCATTGCTACAAATATCGATGTAGCCTGCGTTGCATGCCCGCGATCATACTACACTCGAGGCTTTGTGAATTTATTCATTTATTCATTCGTACTAACATCTAACATTACAGGTGACCCTAATGCGTTAGGGTAGTGAATAAATGCGGCACCTAAAGGACATCGTCGCCAATGGATAGTAACAGCAAATGTATCACTTATACGTTGCCGGCCAAGAAATAAGCCATAGCCTATGAAAGGTTTTAGTCTTTACATGTACAATGTGTTAGATGAAGGAATTCTGTGTCTGCGATAAAGCTAAGACGTATTGGGGCGCTTAGAATACTAACCCCAATCCCACGCCGGATTGGTGTCGTAAGAAGCGACTAAATCCGGTCCACTGGTGGTAAGGAGGGATTATATTGGTAATATTGCTTTTAATTAAATAAATAAATAATAAATAAACGCTAACACACTCCTACCCCCGCAGTTGGTTATTACCTGTGTTGCGGGTGGCATGGACTACATATACCTATAACACATCACAATCACACCTATAACCCGAGTACAAATATTTATCTGTCACATAAATATGTGCCCCGGTCGGGAATCGAACTCGGTACCCCTCGCTTTGCAGGTTGTCGCCACCAAATAGGCTACAGGCTCGTCAAATTGTTAATTAATATCATTATTACTATTACTATTTCTCCATGGGGTTCGCCTGAATAGCTTGACGACCCTTGAGTATGAGTCAGCCGCCAAACGACTCGTCGTGTTCCGTCTGAGGGCCATCAGGTGGATCGTCAGCTCGTTTTCCGGGTATTTGCATAAAAAATATATAAAGCGTTTGATAATCAATAATACTAGGATCTTTCTAGACTGCTGTTGCGTGGTTTTCCGTGGTAAGGACATAATAAGACATCAGATCAATGGTTAAACATCAATCTGCCACATAAATGTCTGACTAACAAGAAAATACACATTCATAACATAAAGTTCATAAATATTGAAAAAGACTTCACAATCAGTAGGATTGCGGACTGTACGGTACTAGAAGATTAAAACCACATACAAAATACGAGCTGTAAGACCTTTAAAGTAGCCAGTGAGTTTCCGCTGTTCGCTAATTACGGCGGAATCCTCTGTCAACATACATACTAAGTTTACTAAGGCTTAAATCACATTTATCAGCATCGATTCGCATTCATACGTATTTAGGCATCGTTACTCAAAGGCAATACATAGCAATATAAGGCACGCCAACTAGGAAGCTACTTATAATGTTATATAAATAATAAATATACAACGAAACATTTTTTATGTACTTAAATTAAAGGCATCAAAATTAAGGGAAAAAACTCATGAAAAAGCAGCAGTATTATGGAATACACGGTGGACTTTTCTTTTAAATTTCCTTATCGCTTCTCGGTGTTTTGGCTAGGATCACAGTGTAGGATAGCTATCACGTCAATACAGTTGCCATAATTATGGTTCTGTAGTTGTATGTATCATCAAATAATCCGTTTTCGCATGAACGGAAGCGATGTCGTCATGTCATGGCGTTCGCTTTATTAGCGTCCTTATACATTTGGCATACACTTACGTTAACAGTTGTAAGCACTTTCTAACACGTAAAACCGGAAGTTACACTTATACATAAAAAATACGAAATCTGAATCTACACCGAAGCGACAATTGATGCGCATGCATCTTCATACAAAGTGGCTATTTTCTATAGATAAAATGTGAATCGCCGGAAACAAATTTAATGTGTTTCAAGCCTAAATGTTTTTTAATAAACGTCCCTGGAGATTCCAGATTGAATTTGCATAAGATTAATCACGTGGTATTGCTCATTTGAATGAAAATAGATGTGCCCGCCAGGGGGCCAGGTTAATCCCCCCTGCAGTAAAATTCTTCTTAACTCTAAAATAGCGAAGCGTCGCCAGGTTTCAGAACTCTTTGATAAAAGATTTAAGTAGACCTTCGGGACTCATGGTTTCACGGGAAAAAATTTAGATCTTTGTATACCTGCTTAAACGCAAAAATATCTGCATGACCGAGCTTTGCTCGATATTTTAATATTGCTTAACAATGCGATCTACTGAAGTAGCTCTGTGTCGTTAAAGCAGTTAGTTGCTCCCAATAATAATAGTATTATTACACGCCAATAGATGTCAAGAAGAGTCAATGATATTAAAGCAGTTTTTTATTGCCTGTAAATACGGATAAAACGACATTTTCTAAAAATTAATCCTAGTTAAATCGATTTATCGCTTCCGAAAAACCTTGCATACTAAATGTCGTGAAAATCGTAGGCGCCGTTTCTGAGATTCCGAGAATATACATAATATACAAGAATTGCTCGTATAAAGATATTAGATTAGATATCAACCAATCTTACTAATATTATACGTGTGATAGTTTCCAAGGATATATGTATGTTTGTTACTCTTTCACGTAAAAACTACTGAACCGATTTTCATGAAATCTAGCACTCAGGTAGACCATGATCTGGAACAAGATATAAGGAACTTATAATCCCGGAAAACGCGGGCAAAGCCACGGGCAGCACTCTAGTCTAACTTAAGGTCGCTGCATACGTAACATGGACGGGACGGAGACGGGACGTGGACGGTGCATAAATATACGTGCGTACCCCGTTCCTGTCCCGTCCATGCCTCCTTGGTGTATGACCTATCGTTTACATTTTCCAAAACTTCACGTCCCGTCCCCGTCCCGTCCACGTCCCGTCCCCGTCCCGTCCATGTTACGTATGCATCGGCCTATAATCTGTTATCGACAAAAGGTCTACAGAGGTTAAGTCAAACTAGCTTTTATCGAACAATAGATCGCAATGTGATTGAAATTCGGTAATTAAACCTCTGAGATAGACGCAGTGCGTCGGAGGTTCAAACCACAATGCTGGACGTATTGGGTTTGGTATCGAAAGTAAAATACGCGATATAAAACACAAAATTACGCCTATGTAGCCTCACTAGATGAAAAACTACCCAAATTCGGACACACCAACATTCTCGAGTGCGCGTTGTGGGTTTATTACTAGGTTGATAATTAAAAATTGCCATTTTAAGTTGTTAATTGAAAATTGGAATTTCAGAATTTCAAATAATGGTCTTAATTAGTTTTTATTGAAAAAGTTTATTTGAAATATACCGGTCACAAGTTGCTATTATTAAATGACAGCTTTATATGAACACTAGCTTCTACCCGCGACTTCGTCTGCGTGGACTTGAGAATTAGTAATCAAAAAAGATCCCGGCCAAACGCGAATTAGAGTTGCGCACCTAGGGTTCTGTCCAAACTTACAGAACCAAATCACCTGGCTGCATAGGTGAATAAAGTCTACTAAAAGTAGTAGAAGCGCTCATAGCCCGGCGGCTTGCGTCGATCCTATGTGATCGACAAAGTTAAGCGGGCGCGGTCGGTAGTTGGATAGGTGACCGCTAGTGGCAAAAATTTCTTGAGCGTTTCCGTGCTTCGGAGGGCACGTAAAGTCGTCGGTCCCGGTTGTTATCATAGGATAACAGTTATTAAGCCATGTCGAAGGCCCTCGGGTGGTTTGAAAACTTATGACACTCGGGTTGGCCACTAACACCTCCACCAATCCGCACTGGAGCAGCGTGGTGGAATATGCTCTAGGCCTCCTCAAGAGGAGAGACTCGTGCCCAGTAGTGGGCCATTAATAGGTTGAAGCCAAAAGTAGACTTAAGACACCTGGGTGAATGACACCTGGGTCAAGTGAAGGCAAAGTCGACGACACCGAACATAAGAGGAATGTTAAATCATTCAGTAACAAACTTAACTTTGCCGCTGGAAAACTGTCGTTCCCATACATGGACATAGCGATCAATTAACCAAAAACTTAAACTTATTTAAGTTTGTTTGAAGTTATGCCTCCACACATTACTAAGATAATAGGGTTGACAGACAGACAGACGGACAACGAAGTGATCCTATAAGGGTTATGTTTTTTTTTGAAGAGCAATACCCTAAAAAATATACAATAAATCTATGTAGTAAGTAGCAGCACATACATAAAAGGAGTCAAAATAATATTTTTAACCTGTAAACACAACTTCCATGCAAAATTATTATACCCCTTTTTCTAAAGGAGTAGATCCATCCCCGAGCCTCGAACTCGAACAACCCAGTCCCGACGAACATGTGCCCTATTTTTTAATGCGGGATATGAAATAACTGTTAGCCAAATTTCTACCTAAAAAAATATCTAAATATAAATTTAAGAAATATGGGATTTTATATACGTACACCATCAGATCCTGAATAGGTCAACGTTGTACTGGTTTTGCAATGTCAACGTTACCAATAACAAATATTTTTAAAAACGTTTAGTTACTCCCACCCATTCTAGAGTAACATTCTGGGAGTAATATTCTGTCTCTAAGATACACGACCAGAACCTGAATTTGTCAACGATGGACTGGTTTTATAATGTAAGTATCGTCACTGGAAAGGCAATAATAATAGAGCTCCATTTTGGCAAAAATGAGTTACATAAATCGGATATCTCGGATACATCGGATTGGAAAAAATAATCCAAGTACTGGAATACTGGACTGCTCCTATTTATTCATATATGTCGAAAAAATTTTGTACGTAACTATAAACAGCCAAACCTAACCTAATCGAATTCTTCTTCCATTTGAATTACGTAGTGTTTTCTTGGCACTACCTACTTCTTCCATCTTTTTGACTTAATGTGTGTTAGGATTATGTTTTTTTGTTTTTATCTGACCAAGTAATAATGTCTGTAAGACGGTCCTCATTCTGTTCACCAGATCACGCAAATCGGGTGGTTTAGCAGGCACCTGAGATGTACTATATTATTAAGTTTTTCGGTCAATGTTTGATCGCGCCGACCACGGGCCATGTGAGTCGCTCAGGGACGTCTCGCCCCTCCACACTTGACTGCCTGAGAGATAAACGCTTCTGTGGGAATTCAGAAGTCCGAAGAGGCCCCCGATCATCTGGGCGGTTTCGCAACCGCGACACCAGCTATATTTATGGTAATGAAAGGATCCCCTACGAAATATCAGGGCCCGCCTCTCAACCGGAGGACTCTATTCTCCTGAATTTATTCTTGAATAACTCCGGGTTTTTAAGTGTAACTTCCAACTACGTAAGGCCGAGCTTTTCGCCCAAGAACCTGGTCCAAATGCCAGAAGTATGTATTATACATGGAAAACGTTTTAAAAGAAACTTATTGTTTTTGACTGCTTTGAAGTTTGTGGATTAGACAGCGTGTTATTAGTTTATTTTTACTACTATTTATATAGCTCAATATACCTTAACTAAAAGCTTTGCTAGATCATAAACAACTGTCTCTAAACTTGATAGAATGGAAATTCAATCAATCATAATTTATATTTTTTTCTTTCTTTTCTTTCTTGGATGACAACGCATGGATGATGCCTTTAGTCTGATCACGGACGACGCACTCAGTCATCCATGGAAAACGGTGACCATTTACAATCAGGTGGCTCGGCTGCTCTAATACGTGGCTATTCGCAAATTCAAAAGTATTTTAGTTATTTGTATTGCACTTACGTCCGGTCATAAAATTTGCCTATGCCAGCTTGGAACTAATTGACCAGTATCTAGGTGACAGCAGTAGATGATTATTCGCAAATATTTTAATTTCTTACTCATTTTTATTATTAAAAATGTAAACGATTTGTATTTTTAATATTATCTCCTACTACTACATTACGATAAGGAAATAAATTATAATACTTTTTCGGAATTAAAGATTTTTCTTTATTTACAAAAAAAATTTTTTTTTGGTAAATTTACTAAATTGTGTCATAATACTATCGCTAACTCTGATCCACATCATCATACAGTCAACCTATATTAATCCGATAGCAAAATCTATCTTAGTTATGTCTTATTAATTGGGTAGGGAAACTAATTTACTTCAAACCTCAATGTTTGACAACCTTGTAGCGTAGTTGGTAGCGACCCTGTCTGCGAAGCAAGAGGTCCCGGGTTCGATTCCCGGCCGGGGCAGGTACTTAAGTGACAGATAAATATTTGTACTCGGGTCATGGGTGTTATTGTGATGTGTTACGTGTCGTCCATGCCCACCTGCGACACAGATTAAAACCAACTGTGGGGGTATGAGTGTGTAAGCGTTTATTTATTTTAAATATTTTAAAATATATAGGTACACATTAATTTCAATAAAAGATTTATTCACGGTCTTGTTCTCAGACCTACTCAGTTACCTAAACTGACATCTGTTGTTGATTAGCAGAACTAATTCACTGCAAAATCATAAATTAAAAAAACATGTACACATTGATTTTTTTTAAGAAATAACGAATATTTCCGATACTAAACAGTCTCTTTTATCCCTCTATCGGGTACTTTCACAATTTCTTGCTGTTATGTGGCGTATCAAAAAGTCCTATTTGTTGATATCTCGGCTTTTAAGCAACGTATCACAATAAAACGTACACCAGATTTTAAGTTAGACCACCAGCAATACAATTGTGAAAACCGCATTCAGTTTCATCCAGTAGTTTTGGCGTGATGCGGTGTCAAACATACAGACAGACAAGATTTTTAAAAATGACAGATTTGCAATCTGTTGCTCCTATTGAGTCCCCTGATATCAAATTTTCTTAAATATCTTCAATGTACAGACATTATCAAGTTACTGTTTTATAATATATATAGATGAGTAGTAGAATTTACTATTAAAAGTATGGTACATCCCTGCTCTTACGTCTTCGATTCAAGTTCCGACCAAGTGCTGTCAGGCCACGCGCAATTTAGGGATCCCTAGTTCGGCTATTACCACAAGAAATGATAGTATTTATAATAAGCTATTACTCATCATTCGCTTGCCGTGATAGATTTTGAAGTTATACTTCTTATGCGACTTTCAAAAAGGTTGCGTTAAACGTTTGCGATACCAAGGTGGGGTATGAAAGCACTGGCCCTAGCTTCTTATTATCTTTACGTCTTTTAAAATTAAATGTTATTCCTTATACAAATCTCACACAGTCTCAACAGCGTGATTCAGGTTCCTGAACAACGCCATCTAGTTTGTACTTGTTTATTTTTATTTAGTACAAAAATAGTTTTTGAAAGATAATTAAAATTGATACACGTTATTAAATTAAATATTTATTTAATTATGTCAAAGAAGTATAACTTCTCACGCGCGTACAAAAGTACACGCACCCTTTTTTTTCTTTTAAATTCATCATACATACTACTGCCGTGAACTTTTTCACATTTCCAAGTGTTTCCAACAATTCGGATTGTAAAATACCAACAAGGTTACGGTCAAAGGTAATCAACTAATGAAATCACTCGGTATGCGCATATTTTTTTTGCATAGACTTTTTACATACCAGCGGACCATTTTGTTTTTCATGCAATACTATTTGCGTAACGTATGTATGTTTTACTACCAACATAACAAAAATATTGCATTTGGATTCGTAGTTTTTATAAAGCACGTATCTATACATAGAATGTCGCCACAAAGTCAGTAAGTACAAATGCGTAAGTATCAAAACAGAAGTATTGTTCTATTATACATGAACTATAAATTCATTCTATAAGTAATCACATAGCGGCAGACAAGGTAAAGGAAAAAGGCTCTACTCCATAATATTGCGTCTCGAAAGGACTCACCTCAAGAGGTTGGGAGCTCAAAAGCCACAGCGTACACGTGAAGTAGAAATGGCACTAAAAATTAATAAAGAATATCCTGAACAATATAGAACTGTGCCATTGTGTAAGGGTTTGTTTTTATAATTCTTTGCTTAACACGAATAGTAAAAAAAATTGCGAAACAAACAGTTAGATTTTTGTCTATGTGGTCTTAAATTTATTATTAACAGTACGCCTTAAATAAGGACGCCATTAAAATAATTGTATTAACTTTCGTAATATTTCCGAACAGTTTATGATAACATCAAAATCAGATTGAGGATCACGCCTGTTTTATGTGTATAGCTTTATTAATCTTATACCAGACTTTTTCTACTTGAAAATTAAAATTAAACACGCAATTCAATTATTTGGAAACCTTTTAACTTAAACCAACGTTATAGAACTATAGCCCTGTTTAAAGTCTATAGCTTTTTCTGAAAACTGACATGTACAGCGTAATAAGCACATTGCTAGCTACATTGTTCTTAACAAGAGTTCAGTCTTCAAGCAGTTATTTGGTGCAATAAGTGTCATTTCTAAATGACATTGATTCTATGGCCCTTTACCTTTGTTGACACAATCGCGACGCATTCAAACCGTCGAGATCTCAAACAATCCCCCTTGTATAACCTAAACCTTAACATATTGTTATAAAGGCTATTTTCCAATGGCAAAATCTCCCTAATACATCAAAGCTTGGACACGTGCGCTACCTTATACCTCATTTAGTAACTGATGCCTTACGAAAAAACTCGTGAACATTATACTTTACCCAAAATATCTGTGCAAAGGATTTTTGAACGTAGTAAATCACTTGAATTAAATTGTATTTTGCACGTCTCCTCGATTTTAAGATTACCTGAAGTATAGAAGCACCAATAACCAGTTGATGCTTTGCTTTAGGAAATTTGATTATTGCGATACGTTACATGTTAAATGCTCCTCATTCATTTTAATCAGGCGCTTTTGTATTTTTTATGTATACAACCTACTATAATATAAAACTACTATAATATTTATAAATGTGAAATTTTGGAAGGATTTTTGTTACGAATCTTCAACTAACTTAGTACATAGATATACCAACATTTGGAATAGAATATAGGGTACATATTATTCTGGAAATTACGGGCAAAGCTGCGAGCCATATGCTATACTATACACCGAATCATTTCGTAAATCAGTAAGAAACCTCATTAACTCAATTCTCTGTTACTGTTACTGATCATAGGCATCAACAATCCCACCTGATCTTAGGTTATTTTTATGGAAATAACCAGCAAACGAGCTGACGATCCACCTGATGGTAAGTGGCTATCGTCGCCCATGGACATTAGCAACACCAAAGGCATCACTGATGCGTTGCCGGCCAAGAAAGAGAGAAGAAAAAGAAAGACAGAACTGGCTCTTAAGACCCCAGCCGGAATACGACGAGTCGTTTGGCGGCTGACTCATGCTCAAGGATGGTAGCTATTTAGGCGAACCCCATGGTGATATCCTAATAGCAATAATCGTATTAATTGGCAATTAAAATCAATATTACCAGTATAATCCCTCCGAGGGGCTCTACCACCAGCGGACCGGATTGTCTCTCACGAGTCTCCTCTTACGACACCCATCCGGCGTGGGATTGGGTTAGTATTCTAAGCCGCCCCAATTTAAAGTCCAGGATGATTAGTGCAATAACTTATTAAAGGCCTGTAGATCACTCTCTCAAAACAGCAAGGGTTGACTGGTAAAGAATTCAGGCTAAGTCCGCATATATGTAGCAATAACGAGAAAATAATGTGAACGAAGAAAGAAATATTACTCGTATAAAGAGGAAAGTTTTAACTTTTTTTGTTCGTAATCGATCAACTCAAAAAATACTCAACCGATTTAAAAAATCTTTCACCAATAGGATGCTCTATTGTTTCTGAGTAAAATGAGCCACATTTAATTTTAATAAAGGAAGCTATAAGAAAACCGAAGCAAAGCATGGCGATTACTAGTAAATAAATAAAAACAGCAGGAATCATTTTGCCCATTGTGTGATTCAATCCGCAATAAAGCGTACATTAATAAATAAATATTGAATATAAAGCGTCGATAAACGTCAAGCACATCGTATAGACGGAAGCGGTTCCCATTTCCTGATCAGGACGCGTTGAGGCCGGCGCCGCGGCGCTGTACGCTGTACGCTGCAACGCACGTGCAATCATATGTCACTGTAACCACAGGTCTGTGATTGTAATCGATAGCCGCCAGTTAATACGTACCATTGTCAATGAACAACTGAAATATTGACAATGACTGAATATTCAAATATTACTATATGTGAGAAATTGAACGGATTTTCGTGAAATTTATCACAGAGGTAGAACATTATCTAGAATAGGATATAACTACTTATTATTTCGGAAAGCAGGCAAAGCTATGGGAAGACATATAGTAAACTATACAGCGCTCATAGCCCGAATCGTATCGTTCGTAAATGATGAGGATTTTGGATGGATGACCGGTGAACAACTTATCAACACCAATCCGCAATGAAGCAGCCTATGTTTCTTGCCTTTTTGATGCAGCGTGGACCAATATGAAAAATGATTCATAGTTGATAGTAGTATATAATTCAAGTCTACTCGTATATTCCCCTTAACACCATTAAGTCAGAAAAACACGTAGAACAGAAAAAATCTTTACCTACTAAATAAATAAATAGCTAATAAATAAATAAATATTTAGCTATTTAAAACACATATAACAAATGAATAATTTATTGACAGCTGAGTCTAAATATTTTTTCTGTTCTACCTCAGATTGTTCTACGTATTTTCTGACTTAATACAGCACATAACGTGCGTTATAGCTGTCACAGCGGTTGATAAAATTGGTTAGGTATTATCTAAAACAAAACATAATTATTTATCACTCATTAACAATCTAAATACAACTTTCATGGCACACAGATGAGCTTATGGTAGTAAGTAGGGCGTTCTAAGATCAGCACACTTTAATCATGGAGCGTGCTACTGAACAGAACATTATTCATTAAAGTTTGTGGTACGTAATGCAGCAGATATGCAATGAGATTACCATCATGAATGACTGCATTGAATGCTAAGTGTGTCAGTAATATTTAGTCAGATATCCACAGAAGTTTCTTTCACCGCTTATTCTTATAATGGACCATATTTTTTATGCGGGCAGGAGTAAAATAATTTATAATAGTTAATTTATAATCTATACTAATATATAAAAAGGAAAGATTTGATTTTTTGTTTGCATTGAATAGGCTCCGAAACTACTGAACCAATTTCAAAAATTCTTTCACTGTTGGGAAGCTACACTGTCCCCGAGTAACATAGGCTATATTATATTTTCAAAAAAAAAAAGGGATCCTTAATAAAACTCCAATAATGTAACCCAATGTGTAAAAAAATAAGAAAACCGAAGCAAAGCGAAGGCGGTTACTCGTAATTAATAAAAGTAATTTGCAATCAGACCATAGACTTTGAAATCACAGTGACTCTTAAATAAATTCAAAACCGTCCTCCAAACAGACAGACAGACAAAAAGGCAGTGTGCATTCGATAGGTTTTGAATTTTAGTCAATAGTAAAGCTTAACATTCACACCGAACTATTAACACAATACATGAATTTGAATATTCATTCTGTATTTAGCATTATGTTTCATCGACTCATTGTATGTAAAAGCCCTAAAAGTAATGTAACATTTTGCTTTCGAATTTAACAAAACAAAAAGACTGTAGGCATGTAGTCATTAGTCAAGACAGCGCCGACCAATTAGTACAAAGTGAAAGTTATTACAAGTCCGAGCCTGCTTCATTTCAGTTAGGGTTACAGGGACCCAGGCCGTTTGTCATAGTTGCCTTAAATTATTTTTACGCTAACGATATTTTAAACTGTTCCGTTGATGAAAATTTATAAGGAATGCTCTCTCCCATGAAAAGGATTAAGCGTTAAAAAATACAAAAAGCGTCGTTCCTTTTTGGGATTCCGTAGTACGAAATTAAAAATATTTTCATCACTCATGTTGTAAAATAAAAGGCTGTACTTAAATTAAAACTCAGAACGGATAATCTATCTTATTCTTATACCATGTTATTAATATGCAACATAAAATGTCCTTATAATTTAAAAAATCAATGCAAATAAAATTTGTTTTATTTTTTATGTATACAGGGTGAATTTTTCAAGTGTGCGTGGATGGGCAAATTCGAAACTATGAGGAATAGCGAAAAGTGGTCAAAGAAGTCTCAAGGTCGATTTTGATGAAAACTAAAACTGCTTCATTAGATTTTTGAAAAACACAATCGAATGGTGTAATAATACAGGTTGATTTTTTTTTTCAAAATCAATGGGTTTGAAACCTGGCCAGGACTATAAATTTTTCAAAATGTTTTTTTCAAAAGTTTTAGTATTCGTCAAAATTGGTCCCGAGACTCTTTTGACCATTTTTCGCTATTCCTCATAGTTTTGAATTTGGCCATCCACGCCCACTTGAAAAAGACCTGTTTATGCTAATAAAATAAAACTAATAGAGCGAAATTTTAAACGTAATTTTTTTCAGAAAATTTTATAACTTGTATTCTCTCTTTCTTCTCTTTTTTTGTCAAAAATATAATTTTTATGAAAAATATAAAAATGACATTTATCTAAATACCTATTAAATACGATTAACATCTCGAACCATTCACAAACATATTTTCCTTTTACTCAGTAAACCACAACATAAACAAATATCCCACGTTAAGCCCAAATCAAAGCGAGTATCAAAGGGAATACGCAATGAAAACGAGAAGGAAATAATTTCCGTCTGCCAATCAAACGACGTCTTTTTGACGCTGGCTCGACTCGAGTGCGCGTAATGTTGTATCAATCGCAAACTCAGTATTTAATTTGATGGCTGTCGTCGACAAACAGACAGCTGAAGTGACTATAAAGAAGTGAGTAAAGAGAATACAATTTCCATCCACTTAAAAACAAAAAGTAAGAATAAATAGAACAGAACAAAAATCTTTATACATTTTAGAACGCTCTTGTACTTATTATCTTAGCTTAAAATTCGATTGCCAAATGAATTCTTTGTAATTTGTGATCGACCTTGTATTTTATTCGACAATGTTATTACAAATTTTACTTATACTCGTACAAAACCTGTACAAAAGGAATTATCTGAAAAAATACTGCACTGATTTTCATGAGGTTTTTTAACATAGAGAACGATTCACAGGGACGGTATATGTGGTAAATATAACTTTATAATATACCTGATAAAAACGAGTGATAAATAAAATTGTTTCAAATATGTTAGTGAACATTTACATCCTGTCGTAGAAAATACAAAAGCATAAGCAAATTAATTCATTAATTGGTTTTTGGCTCGCATAATATTGTTTTCATATTGTAATAGCGGAAAAAAGGTAAGCACATTGTAAAACTACTCTCATTACCTGGACTTTAGTTACATAGTTTATTATAATATTACTAAACATAAGCCGCCCCCGCCATCGGGACTCATGTCTTATAAATAAGGAAAACCATTTTCTTTTGTTTTTTGGCGGGATAGCCATACAGCCATTTTAGAAAATAGGTTAAAAGTACGAGTAGGTATATGTGAGGGGATAAAATATTCGAAGTCTAAATAAATCTATCTTCTTTCAAACTTAATATTTTTTATAGTTGCAAGATCAAGTTGAGGTTAATGGATAAATAGAATATTGAGGAATTCTGTGAGTAAAAAAGTGGTTTTACATAGTAATAAGAGCTCGAAGTGGCGTCCTATGCCTGGTAATAATATAGGTACTCTAAACGATTAAAAAAGAACAGCTGTCATGGGACGGCTGACAGATGTGAAACATCGAAATGCGTCGCCACGATCGCCAAGTCTAAAATCAGGTTTACCCCTCGCGTAAAGATGTTTCACATCAAAAATGCTTCATTATTCTAGCACAATGCTGTTAGAGGCTTCTTTATCAAAATAACAGGGCGTGCCGATCAACCGTCAGGCCCACCTGGAGCCATCTCAAAGTTTGAATATTAATAACAAGGCGCAGAATATGCTTGCGGATTACAGATTTTTTACCAGAAATTATGGTTTACTTCGCATATGACGTCGCTTCGGCATAATGACGTTCGTAGGCTAATGTACTGCGGGTTTTCTGTAGACTAGCAAAATTGTTTATAAATACTAATTCATATATTACGAGAAGCAAAAGCTTGGTGGGTACTCCTTTTACGACAATTACGTGGACGGTAGTTGGCCATTAATGGGCTGAGGGCCACGTGGACGGAAGAGTATGAAATTTGACACTGTTGAAATGAAATGAAATGAAATAATATTTTATTCATGTAGGTATCACTGATACAATTATGCACGTAATTTTTTTTAATCTACCAGTTTTTCGGAAACGTGCTTGTCATGGAGGCGAAGAAAACCCGTAAAGAAACTCCTCAGCACAACTTTTAAAAATAAAACTTATATTTATTACAAAAATAGGTATACCCTGAGCAGAACTGATTGCCTAACTGGTAATTTCCAAGCATCCTTATCATTTAAATATTCATCTTTGCTATAATAACCCTTGCCTGCGAGTTGAGTTTTTACATGTTTCTTGAAAGATTCCACCGGCAACTCACGTTTTTGCTTTGGGACTTTATTATAAAATTTTACACCGAGCCCCATAAAAGAACACTGCACTTTAGAAACACGGTACGAAGAGGTAGCCAAGTGATGCATCCTTCTTGTTTGCCGATTTGGAGAGTCACAATTTTGTTGATATGCAGTTATGTTATTCCGTATAAACACTATATTATTATAAAGTGTACATCGAAAAGCATAATAAACACACAAATGACAATGTGAAGTGACTCTAAGACACTTACGGTTGAATTGTGACCGTTGAGTGGGTCTTTAGCGTTATTGAATTAGGTGTAACGGATTCGTCCATCGTCGATGGGCGGTCATAAGAGACAGCCTTGAGTCCCGGTGTATAGGGCTCCATACATTTAAAGTTCAATCGACCTATTGAGTGGTTTCAAGGCCATCAATTGTAGAATTTGAACTGAGATCCTTCGACTACTCCTCAGACGTTGTAGTCAGAATAAGGAGTTTCTTTTGCGATTTTATATTTTAAATGATAAAAAACCTATCCCGGAACAGCAGTAGTAACAAAATTTACTTCATAAGTAAATTGAAAAACCTACATGAATGATTGAAACGATTCTAAGTTAGAAATTGATATCCAAATCACTTGGTTACAATCATTTGTAACATATTTCTTTAAATATCACATATGTATGCAAGTATGAAGGCGTATAATAAATCTCGGGTACGTTTTACTGCCCGTTCGAAACACGCCGGTGTCCTAACTGCCAACCTCGTTTCTGTCTGTCCATGTCCAGTAGCTTAGCATTTTTCCTCCGGGACTTGTTTTGGGAAATACGGCCGAAAGTATCAAATACAATACTTTATTGTGCACACGGTAGTACACCAAAAGGAACAAAAAAATATGCTACAAAAAGGCGCAGAAAAGTAATGCTGAGGAAGCACAATAGACGAACTTATCGCTATAGCATCTCTTAGATCAATGACTATTACGATGGAGGACACGGTATTCTTAGGCCCGGTATAATACGCCTACGTACATATTTAGGTAGGATGCAACATTTTATTGAAATGGAAGTAAAAAGTTGAAATATTTACGTAGTAATTAATACACACAAGTTTAACTCTCCAGAGTTTGAGCTAACATTAGGTACAAGCATGTGTTTTACGAGATTTCTTTGGGATAAATATAGCAAACGAGAGTACCAGCATACCTGGCCGTGATATTGACATTGTGACGAAACTCGAATAAAGGTCGATGCAAACGTAACGTGTTTTTTCACGTACGGAACGTGGACGGGACAGGGACGGGACGTGGGTGACGTTGACAGGAATTTTTAATGCATACGCAACGTGACGGTAACTCGGACCTAAAATGCTAGTGTTGTAAATAAAGAAAGATGAATTTTTCTTATGAAGAATTAGCTTTAATTGCTATTGGATTAGATGACGAAGAAACTACGGCCGTCAAGAGAAAAAGGAGATTTTCTATAAATCCTACATGGCATAAACGAGAACAAAAAGGAGAATGCCAAACTCTCTACAAAGAACTTTTGCACGACGGGACTCAATTTTTATAAATATTTCCGTATGAAAAAAGAATGTTTTTCTTTAAGAAGCGGGTCTATCGTCTCCTTGGCCGGCAACGCGTTGGTGACGCCCCCGGTGTTACTAATGTGCTAATGGGCGGCAGTGATCGCTTACCATCAGGTGACCCGTCACGACGTGTCACGTTCCCGTCCCGTACGGGAAAAAACCCGTTACGTATGTATTGACCTTAAGACTATAGGGCAGCGTTTCTTAACCTTTTTAGCTGGCGACCCAAAATATAAATATATTTGAAGCCCGCGACCCTAATGTTTTATTTATCTTCCAGCGTTCTACGAGTAGACCAGTGCCGATAATTTTTGAAACCAAAAAAAATATTATAGGATGAAATCCATTGCAAAAGGAAGAAAATATAACAAATATTTAAGTAAAAATAATTTACGGGCGATCTGAGGTCGGGAAGTGGGGGGAGGGGGGGTTTAAGGGTAAAAAACTGTTTATCTTGATTTTCGGCAAAACTACAAGTCCTATGGAAAAAAATTAAATGACAGAATTGTAGGTAATAAAAAAATCTACAACTTTTGTATTGATACTTTTTTTCATAACCTCAAAATTTATGTGAAAAATTCAAATGACCAAGTTTTTCGTTTTTTATTTTTAATACTGATGTCGCAAATAAAACGGGCAGAGTTTCGACAAGATCTTTTAATCACAACAGACTGAATTACAAAAATGGCTGGCATTGGCTTATATTAGCACACCCCCACTTTGGCTGGGTGGTTGGGGGCTAATACGGCGGCTTGATTGGCTGGTACTGTTGGTAGGTCTGATTGGCTGGCGTAGAACTGACGTCACATCCGTTACACTCGGCCATCCTGGAACAATTGCTCCCGCAATGGGAACAAACATTTGCTATTAGCTCTCTAACAAATCAATTAAGTCCTCAGTTTCTAATTGTTCATCGCAACTACTAGAACTATCAGTAACAGGAGCGATACTTCTATAGGGTCTTATCATATCAACCGACACAAGGCCCGAAAAGCTCTTATACCCACGTAAACCTTTGATACTCCTAATGCGATATCTGTCTTTACCCACTACTTTAGTTATTACGTAAGGACCCGAATACAAGTCATCTAGTTTAGTATTCACCCTAGCTCCACTACTAGTAGGGGCCTGTCTCCAAAGAACAAAGTCTCCCTTCTTATATATATGAGCAGTTTTACGTCTTTTGTCAAAGTGTCGTTTCATTTTGTCACTTGCCTTTTGTATTTTGGCAGAAGCATTACTACGTCGGGATTGTACCGGTTCATGTTCCCTACCAGGGACTGTAACGTCACAAACAGACCTTCCTGTAGAAGCGAACATTAAGTCATAGGGTTTATAGGTAGTAGTGTCATTGACAGTGTTATTGATGCCCCAAATTATGTCAGGTAAAGAATTAGCCCAGTTATTAGAAGCCTCACTAGGGTCCGTAGCCCGCAAAGCATCAAGTATTGTTCGGTTAGTACGTTCGACTTGGCCATTCGCACGTGGACAGGCAATAGCATTTAATGTGTGCCTAAACTGTTTATCTGTCGAGAATTTTTTAAAATATCTACTTGTAAAAGCTTTTCCGTGGTCTGTAACGACATGATTGGGATAACCGAAGAGGCTGAATATTCTTTTTAACATACGTATAGTTTCAATAGAATTGACGGTGCGCGTCGGTTCGGCTATAACAAATTTCGAAAAGGAATCAGTCATCACGAGCATATATTGGTAACCCTTCTTAGTTCTACAGAACGGCCCTAAGTGGTCTATATGCACCATGCGCATTGGCTCCGAAGGTTTTGGAATCGGATGTAACTTTCCCTCCTTCTTACCATAACTCCCTTTACCGTACGCACAATGAAGACAGGCGGATACATATTTTTTTATGAATCGAGTCATTTTAGGGAACCAATATTCGTTTTTAATGAGTTCCATGCAACGATTGACACCTACGTGGCCGATTTCATCATGGTGCATCTGTAGAATTTTCCACCTAGCCGCACTCGGGACTACTAAGCGACTGCCGTTTAATGTTTTACGATAAAGCCGATCATTAACAATTTCATAATTATTTTTTAAGTCTTGACTTGCAGAATTATCATTTAATTGGTTAATAATAGAACAACACTTATCGTCCTGACACTGTACTGTATAAAACCAATCCGTTACCTCAAGGCGACCTATGTTCATAGAGTCTACGGGATGTCTACTGAGTGCATCTACGTGTCTCATACGTTCGCCCGGTCGATACTCTACACTAATATCATAATCCTGTATAAATAACCACCACCTCGCTATACGCGGTATGATATCGCGCTTGGTAAGCGTAGCCCGTACTGCTGTGCAATCCGTTACGACAGTAACATGTTTCCCGACAACGTATACGCGAAATCTACGGAGAGATTCCACCACAGCGAGGGTCTCCAACTCGTAACTATGGTATACGCTTTCTTCCTTAGTTGTAACCCTGCTGAAGTAGAAAACCGGCCGTAATGACTTATCCGTTTGTCTCTGCAATAATATACCAGCAATACCCAACTTACAGGCGTCAGTATGTATTTCAGTATCAAGGTTAGGATCATATAACGCGAGCACCGGCTTACAGCACAAAAGCTTTTTTAACTGTTCGAAACTATTTTGCTGTTCACTACCCCATACCCACGGACAGTCGTTTTTGGTTAAATTTGTTAAAGGACGAGCTATTAAGGCAAAATTGTGAATGAACTTACGGAAATAACTGCAAAGTCCAATAAATTGACGTATGTGATGTTTGTTATTAGGAACAGGAAATTTTGACACCGCTAACAATTTTGATTCTTCCGGCTGTATACCAATCGAGGATATCTCGTGACCCAAATATGTGATTTGGTTTTGCAAGAAAGAACATTTATTCATATTTAACTTCAAATTCTCTGCTTCAAGTTTTACTAAGACGTTTTTTAGCATTTCTATTCCTGAATCAACACTATGCGATGGTAGAAGTAAATCATCTAAAAAAGCTAATATTTCGGTACTACCTACGCTTTCTACAATTTTATTGATTACCCGCATGAACACTGACGGTGCATTTGCTAAACCAAAAGGTACTCTGAGGTATTCGTAATGGCCCTGGGGTGTTATGAAAGCAGTTTTATGAGTGTCTTCTGGATTAATTAACAATTGGTGGTATCCTTGTGCTAAGTCCAAACTAGTAAAATAACGTTTACCCGCTAGTTTAGATACTTGGTCATCTATGTTTGGTAAAGGATATCTGTCCCTGATGGTGATAGCATTCAATGCCCTATAATCTACACATAACCTACTGTCACCGTTCTTTTTCTTTACTAGGACCACGGGAGATGCATAGCTGGACTCTGACGGTTGTATAATGCCTGAGTGTAACAATTCATTAATTTTAGAAGATACTACTGCCTGTTCGCTGTGCGAAAGCCTATAAGGACGCCGATACACGGGTTCATCACTCATGAGCTTAATCTTCATCTGAGCTAAACTTGTACATCCTAAATCATGTGTACCCGAAGAAAAGCAATGTTTATACTGAATTAATAAATTTAATAAGTCTGAACGCTGTTTATCATTTATAGGACCTATTTTAATATCATTTATATTGACACTTCCTATGCTACAAGTAGTAATCGAATGGCCGGTTACAGTGTTATTAGTGGCAAGATGTGAACAGTCAGAAAGGAAACATACCTGGCTATTTGGCTGTGGCTCCACGCAGCTTTCGGCTCTGGTGAGTACTTGTCCTGAGGGCCACACAATCGTCTCGCTTCCCATGTTGACTACTTTGATATAGCCTTCCTCGCCTCGCAGCAGGGTTGCGGGGAGAGAGTAAGATATACCCTGTAACTCGTAGTGTCGCGGTGGGGTTACGACGTCATTGCTTGCCTTATTACCCATTACACATACGCGAATTATGGAGGTTCCCGGTAACAGATGCTCTTCATATGCGGTAACAATCTCAAACTTCTCGTTCTCCTCAAAAGCTTCTACTTCACTTATGATGCTGGAAGCGCAGCTAAGAGTAGCCACGCCCTGGCTAACTGTCAAGGTAACTCCCTCGTGGTTTATTGCTGGCTGTCCTATCAGTAGGTTCACTTCGCTCATTACTACGCTGGACAGATGAGCTTGGCATTGCATCCTTATGCCATCGACTTCTAGCTGGAATTGTACTTCACCAAGACTATTTATCACCTCTCCACAGAAACCTTTTAGCGCGACGTTGGTAGGCTTCACGTCAAGGGATAATGCACTCGAAACCCTTTCATCCAGCACGTTTACTTGACTACCAGTGTCAATGTAGGCTTTGACATGTACTCCGTTAATTTTGGCTATCTTCTTATAGATTTCGTTGTAGGGCTTTAAAAGGTTAACATCTTTAATAATAATGTTATCGGATGCCGACGCCTTGCTGGTCGCAGGGGACATTGGGCAACGAAACGCTACATGTCCTTTGGCTCCACATTTAAAGCAAGTTCGCATATCTGGCTGAGGGCAATCACGCAGTAAATGGCCGGTTTTCCGACACCGCGGACATGGATCGACTTCTGGGTTCACAGATGTCGACCTATCGATCGACTGCCGTTTCATAGGTTTAAAGGTTTTGGATTCCAAGGGCGCAACATGATAATCGTCAAGGGCACACAAAAATCCTTCATAAAGCTCACCTGGGGTTTGACATTGAAATGCTCTTGCGTTGGGCTGTAGAGAATGCGGCAAACCTCGGATGATACAAGAGACAGTGGCGTTGTCAGACAATTTGCATCTAAAACACATGGCGATCTTATCCTGGTAGTATTGCGTCATGGTCTCATTTTGTAACTTCTTCCTGTGCAACAATTCTTCGAGCATTTTTCCATAATCTCGGTGCTTGGGAAATGCACGTAGCAACATGTCTTTCCACTCATTCCAAGAATAATCATAGCTGTCTAATCGATTATACCACTTTTTTGCCTGTCCTCTTAACTTGTCTTGCAAATGAAAAGATTTTATATTATCATCCCATCCGTGAATCTCACCAATTTGGTCTATCTTTCTTATCCAGGCTTGGACTGTACACTCGTCAGAGTCTGGGTCAAAATCTTGGATCAAGGAGGCGGCACGATGATGTTTGGGCTGGACCTGATGACTCTCTTCTTGAAGGTCACATATCGCCTTATAAACTTCTTTTTCGAGCATAGATTTTAATAGTTTTCTCGCTGGTGGACTGTCTTCGCAATCTTCGTCAGATTCTGATCCATTAGCATGTTCAGGATGTCGCGGTTGTGGCGCGGATTTATCGATACGACGTTTCATTTCGCGTAACTTAATCGCACTTCTGAGTAATACTGATGTCGCAAATAAAACGGGCAGAGTTTCGACAAGATCTTTTAATCACAACAGACTGAATTACAAAAATGGCTGGCATTGGCTTATATTAGCACACCCCCACTTTGGCTGGGTGGTTGGGGGCTAATACGGCGGCTTGATTGGCTGGTACTGTTGGTAGGTCTGATTGGCTGGCGTAGAACTGACGTCACATCCGTTACATTTTATTTTTTACAATTTTAATTTTTTTTTTTCAGGAAATTTAGTGAAAACTTACCTTTGTATGTTACAAACATACTGTAATTTGTTTGATTTAAAATATTTCTTTTTTCACCTTATTTTGACTTAATATCGAAAAAGCACCCTAATTTTCAAACGAAAACCTCACGTCAAAATATCTGCTTTTTGAAAAAAGTCAACATTTTACGTAATGATTAAAAAAAATTAAAAACTCGAATCCAAAATTTTTTAGCGAAAGGTTTCATCCTACTGTAATTTTTTTTTTCACTTTTTACCCTTTTTAAAGCTATCGGCACTGGTCTATTAATACAATAATAACTTTCTACTTTTCTTACTACTTTCTGTAGTAACTACACGTGATTCGCTTGAAATCGGGAGAAAAAAGAGCGTGCTTTTATCAACAAACATGCTAGAAACTGAATTGTTTGCTGAGTTGCCTCCGCGCGAGTCGCGCGTTCGCTGGTGTCACGCCCTTCCGGCCCGCAGCCTACCACGTGCTACCATTCCGCAATAGTCAATAGTACCAGAGTGATAGTACGGTGGGTTCTGAGTCAACATATCGGCAATTACGGCGCTTAATAATTGATACTAATCTATTTTATGCCATCTAAGTTAGTAATTTTGATTATCTATCTATTAATGTGTGCTAATATGGCGACCCATCCCAGTATCGCCCGCGACCCGGTTTTGGGTCGCGACCCGGGGTTAAGAAACGCTGCTATAGGGACTTGTAGCTAGTAAGTAGGTCCTGTAGATCCTGTTGAAGATAGTCAGCTTGCGTTTTACGAGTGCTAAACAACAGTTTACGATTTATTAAGGAAACAATAAAAAGAAAGAGTTTATTTACTTTTAACGCGCAATATCTCAACGTCGCTCGTAACCCGCCGACTGCGCGATAATGCCAGCTAATTGACGGCTGCTGTTACTCAGTTTCATTGTCTTAATTAACATCTCGTTGCTGTGCTTCAATATTGTTTTTTAATTCGGCTATTACAATATTGAATATTTCCTACACTGTCAATATGCAACGTTTTTTCATTATGGCTATGACACAACAATAATTGTGTAAAGTACAATTTAATGTTTATTTTGCAGTTTAAGTGAAATTATGCTATTTATTTAATATATGTAAGGTATAATTTACTTCAACATTGACACTATACTGTAATATTTACGTCAAGATTACGGAACGTTTTTGTATCATGTTCTGCATACTTAACTACTAACCTATACATAAGTACTATTATTTCTTTTGTGCCTATACCTCAGAACACATAACACATAGTACTTATTCTATACTGACTGTATAAGTGTACATACGAACTTTTCGCGGGATTGCTTATTTCTTTATTTTGTTTTATTTATCTACATTACCATCACGGACGTAAAATAAAGACGGACGTAATCCCAACAACAAATTCAGTGAATCACCCATAGTAATACCAACTCTCTATTCGTCCAAGTACACAGACCCACACATTGACACCATACTGCTTTGACATTGACACCATCGCGAATCAAAAATTACAAAATTACGCACACATGGTAAGCGAGCTGTCATTGCTATGCTTCACTCTCGATTAGACAAGGTTACGTCCGTTCTTTTTTTACGTCCATGATTTCTATATTTTAAATGTAAATGAAATTATGAAAACTTATTGCACACTTACTAACGTCTGTAGCGAACACAGACACTCCGAATAAGTCTTATTTTTTGGCGTAAATTCTGAAATTCGGCTGACATTTGGGATGTGTTTTCGGATTACGCACTCAACGTATTTTATTACAGTAAAATGAGTTTTCCTGCCAAGAGCAATGTTTGATGTGTTAGGGTTGTCACACACCTTTTTGTGGATCTGTAATCGAAGTCATTTTCGCAATGTTTGAAATATACATGCTGATATGATTTGGGATCTTACCTGGGTATATTTTATGTGTTAAACATTATGGTTTGGAACGTTTTTTACTATAGCATATTGTACTTTAGTAAATAAAGTGATTTTTAATTAAGTTAGTATGAGCCTACATTGCAGCAACCCGTAACTTGTGTGATGGTACGCTTATGTACTCCAAAAATGGAAACATGCACTACAATAATTAAAAGTATATGAAGCAGAAGGGGTATTCTATCGTACTGGTTATTCAATAATATTCCATTTATTTTGCACCATGGTATATTTCCAATTCTCTTAACGTTCACATCAATATTTCCAAGTACTTCAACACAACGTGATCAGTAATAATCTGTTCTCCCTTATTGACAATTCCTTCAACTAAATATGATATGACATTTCTTATATGCCAACCTCTGCATCGGACAAGCGTTGTAGAATAAAGAGGTCCGTCCCTGGACCTTCACTGGAGATTTGTGACCTCACTGACACATATATGTCTACACCAGCATCGGCACGTGTTTCACTACGAAAAATACTAACTTAATAACAATGGACTGCCGCATAGTACGGCCTGATACTATAAACTATAATTTTATGGATTTAATCCAATTAAAATTTCATCAATCAGTGTACCTACAATACACAGTATTTTGTTGTATCACCACAAGCCCAGATACTTCATGTAAATGTGGTCAGTGAGCGGATAACACGCGACCTCTGTTTTAATGGTACGATTGTTTTTAATGGCCGCTCTTGTTGTTTTTGTTTGGCAGTTGCCGGGATATGTTTTGTGGCGTGAACAATTTAAATAATACGACATACACTTTTTTATTTAAAAATAAGTTAATGCTTAACCAAAATCCCATCTGATGTTAAGTAAGTCCGATTCTCACGATCTTTTTTCCACGCTATTGCAAGCTGTGGAATGAGCTTCCTTCTGAGGTATTCCCGGAGCGCTATGACGTGTGGTTCTTCAAAAAAGGTGTAAAAAGAGTTCTCCTTCAGGGCTGGCGTTTCATAGGCGATTCCTCTGGTATTGCTCATGTCCATAGTCGACGGTAACCACTTTCCATCAGGTAGCCCGTCTGCTTTTTCGTCAGCTCCTCAGGCTATAAAATAAAGTGGGGATATAGTTCATCATGGTGTATATATGTAAAACTCTATACACTCTTTTCTTGAAGACATTCACTTCGTAGGCGGGTGGGAATGTAGACGCAGGCAACTTATTCCAGACTTTTGCAGTACGCATAATGCATAACGAGGCATTGAACTTGGCTCCCTACATGAGTAATGAGTATATTCCATAGAGTATACTCCACCATGCGCCTCCAGTGCGGATTGGTAAAGGTATTAAATTCTGCTTAACTCAATCGAAAACTTCAAATCAGCATACGCCACCGAGCTATGAACGCTTGACTGCCCTTATACCTATTTTAATTATAATTGTAAACAAAATAATATAAAATTTTAAAACGATCATTATTCCCTATTTTTAAACTTGTCATTTTAGGGCACAGAACTTAAGTAGATAATAGAAGTTAGGTTTAGTCCATCCATTTAGTTACCTATTTTATCCGTTGTATAGATAAGTTAATCCGATTATCTAACCTAAACCAACAGCCTAAAATTATACACTGAAGTAGATGAAACTCAACTGAAAACTATAGGTAACTAACGCCCCAACTCAGAGTAACTAACGGTTACTTCAATCGCTCCTTAGTAAAGAATCACCATACAAATTCTCTACTAAGGAGCGATTTAAGTAACCATTAGTGACTCTGAGTTGGGGCGTAAATGCTTTTAACAGTACTAAGACTATATTGAAGAAGCCGGCCCGCTTGGTGGTAAGATAAGGATTATGTTATCAACATTATTAAGACAATAACATTATTACAGTTGGCGCGTCTGAACTTCGCGCAGAAGGCTGCGCAGTAACATAATTCGCCAATACTAGATACGCGGTGTATTGTGTCTCAGTCACACATTAGCATGTTCGTGTTGCCATCTCTGTCTTACATGCGCTAAATGTTCTATGCTATATGTTCAGACACGCCAAGATACAGCGGCCGTACTGTACTAGCGATAATTTTCCGTGAAGCTTGCCTGGCCAGCTCCCACCCTATTGTCAGAAGACTCATTGTGTACGACTGGGGGTTAAGGAGCCAGTTCTTTCTTTCTCTCTTTACTTTGGTCGGCATCGCATCGAAACTGTCTTTGGTGTTACTGATGTTCACCAGGTGTTGGGACAATTACCATCAGGTGAATATCCTCAAACATTAAACAATCCTTCCCAAACACACTTGATGCCGGTCTTAAAATAGTCGACGAATTATAAAACTTTTTCGTGGTATTATTTTTTGCAAACTGATGAAAATATTCATGGAATTCTGATACAACAACGGATTTTACAGAAAATATTATAAAACATAAATTACGTTAAATTCTTTTCATAGCTCTGTCAAAAAGGTATATACACGTATTTTATGAGAATGAATATTTCAAATTCCTTCGCAAAAATATTTCAAAGTTTGAGTGAATCCGTTTAATCTTTATCATAATTAATAACTAACAGCAAAATTGATAACAAAATATTTAGAAATGATCTCAAAATAATGGTAAGTGTTACAAACAGCACTGACTATCCCGATCATCCCAGAGGAACATACGACTGGGATAAAATTGATCTTAATATCCACTCGTGGACATAGGTGTTTGTGCCAAGATTCATCTTAATGCGAACAACGGTAAGCATAACATCCAATCAAATCAAATCAATCCAATCACATCAATCAAATCAAATCAAATCAAAATAGTTTATTATGGACTAGATGTGGACCAGATGTGGTACAGTGTTAATTGTTTTATAAATCGCTACGTCCTGCCCATCAAGAACGTACAATGTTTAAATAATTTAATAATACATTTTTAACAATGAGAAAGTAGGACCAGTCTAATTATTATAAATATTACATCGTGTCAGTTAATATAAAATTTAATTACCTAAATGTAGTTTAAAACCAAAAAACACAGATATGTCAAAATTTCCGAATACCTTGAAATTTATTAATTTCAAGTTATTAATATTATTAATTTTATAATTATGTATAAGTAATATGTCAAATTATAATATCATTAATTAAAAATACAATCCAAATCCAAAGCAAACATCCAAATATTTTCATAAAGTTTCATATACTCGTAGTTATATAAATAAAATAATAGGATTAAAATTACCACGTACAACCTGAATGTTTGCGAAACCAGCAAAAAAAAAACGTAATAAACTTGAAAATCATTATTTTAAACTTACAAAAAAAAAATTATTTTCCTACTAAATTTATTGCATAACCAGCAATTCAACTTGTAGAATTTCATTTGAAGAAGGTATAAGAAGCACAATTTATTAGGGTTTCAGCGAAACGACTTGTACGCCGGTCGTAGAGCCTTATATGCTACGATACATTATGTCGCAGCGCTACGAGCTACGAGGCTACGCGTCTACGACAAATTTCGTAGCAATAGCCTCTTATTTTAGTTCTGAATTAATTTAGACAGTTCTTGTCTGTTGCGCCTTGCAAGAACTTAGAGGTAGTAAATTAAATATTATTGTATTAAGTATTATTATATTCTAACTAGTAACGTCCTGACTACATCGGTATACTTAAACACTGCTATTTTTCATAAAGTAATTATACAAGTATATATTTTATGTTTCAAAGATTTACCCACTTCATGGTTCAAAGATCACCATTTTTGCTCTTTAAATTAATAGCAAATTCATTATACATAATTACAAAAAATGTTTTATATTAATGAGTAATATTTTTACAGGACAACAAATATACAAGAAATTAATAAAAACTGTTTTGACATCTATTCCGTTCTATATATCAACACCTATTACATCCCTGATTATTCCTTTATAATACGGATACACTCGCGATGCCTCAATGAATACGCTAACAACACAAGTTAACTCAACCTATGTTAACACAATACAAAGAGTCAATCGGCAGGAATAGGTCATCGGAATAAAGGCCACGCGAATAAAGGCACCATTTCACAGGATGGCGTCCGGTGCAAAGTCGTGGTATTGTCCGATTTCACGGACCGCTTGATGGCGGACCCTTTTATTGACTTTTAATGTTTATGGAGCGGCGGTTTCAATTTAGAGATTGCGTTCCTCAATTTAGGGCTTTGTTATCCTGAACTATTAGTGGTTGGTTAAAAGTTTAAGATATACATGTAACTTCATGAAAATACATTGAAGGATCTGAATTATTGATCGAATTTTGAACGGCTTGACCGATTTAGACTATATGACTATATGAACCTATGGTTTCGAGTTACCTAGTCCCGTTCAGTTACGACAGTTAAAAGAAATGTATCTCATATAAGATCACATATATATATGTATGGAGAAATCAATCAGTCCACATACTCATAATCTTGTCTAGGTACATTTTTAAATATCTTAGCATTGTCAAGATTTTTGTGAATATTACCATTTAAATCAATATTATGCAAGGAAATGCATGAGTCGAAATCACATAACGTCGAAATAACTTATCGTTTTTGTTAGGTTGATTGAATAAGAAATAAAAGCGGCCAAGTGCGAGTCGGACTCGCCCATGAAGGGTTCCGTAGCAGCAAGTAACATAATATAAAAGTTCTTGTAGTTCGTTGTAACGTTGATCGATGTTTTTTGCGCTTTACGATTTATGACGTATTAAAAAAAAACTACTTACTAAATCTCGTTCAAATCAATTTTCGTTGGAAGTTTGCATGGTAATGTACATCATATATTTTTTTTAGTTTTATCATTCTCTTATTTCAGAAGTTACAGGGGGGGGGGACACACATTTTACCACTTTGGAAGTGTCTCTCGCGCAAACTATTCAATTTAGAAAAAAATGATATTAGAAATTTCAATATCATTTTTGAAGACCTATCCATAGGTACACACACGTATGGGTTTGATGAAAAAAAAATTTTTGAGTTTCAGTTCTATGTATGGGGAACCCCCAAATTTTATTGTTTTTTTTCAATTTTTGTGTGAAAATCTTAACGCGGTTTACGGTATACATCTACTGACCAAGTTTCAACAGTATAGTTCTTATAGTTTCGGAGAAAAGTGGCTGTGACATACGGACGGACAGACAGACAGACAGACAGACAGACAGACAGACAGACAGACATGACGAATTTATAAGGGTTCCGTTTTTTGCCATTTGGCTACTACGGAACCCTAAAAAACGTGTTTATATTGATACAGTAGCTGTTGGGGAATTTATCTTTTAAGTAGGTATATTTATATTTGTATGTACCTAAACGTAGAATAGAATATATAAATTTGACACCGGAATAAAATTCTGTAACCAGTACCACTCAAAAGCGACGATAAAAGAAGCGATATCTCGATGTAAAAATGTATTCAATTTCACCTCCGAGCAACGCCATTAAAAAGTGCTAAAACAGAAATCAACAGTCGGTGATAAAAACCAACCCTCGGCTTATTAGCGTAGGGTAGGATACACGCGCAGTAAATACTGACATCCATCAATATAAGCCACATTACACATCAATATTATGAGAGTATTGGTAAGTTTTGGCAGCTTTGAAAACGTGAATCATTCTGTAAAACAAGTTATTATTAATTCAAAATAAGGTAACGTTTGAATGAACGGTTGGTTCAGACTCATGTGTCATGAAGAAAACTAAATATTTAGAATAAGGAATATGTCAATATATTTGGACCATTACGTTTGCGACATCCTATGAGATGATTATTGATCACGTAGTGTTGAAGTACTTTGAAATATTGATGTGGACGTTAGGAGAGCTAGAAATATACCATGGTGCAAAGTAAAAGGAATATTATTGAATAACCAATACCATAGTATACCCCTTCTGCTACATACACATAATATTAATCTCTACAATAATCTCTGACGTACATATATACATAACAAATATTCTTAATATTGATGGATGACAGTATTTACTTAACGTGAGCCCTTGGCTACTGGGGCTGTAAGGGGCGCGGCGGTTCGATGGGGCGCGGGGGAGCAGCATTACTAATAAAAGATAAGTCGGTACGGTAACAAATCATTTCGTTATCTTTCCTTTCAACGTCGCTTTATTTCAAGTTTTCATAAGAATATACCTTTGCCAGCCTGTATTGCAACATGAATAGATAATAAAAATAAGATGTAAGTTGAGTGTGCAGGGAGTCCTGACTTGTAACATAGAAATGTATATCATACATTCATCTAGTGTATCCTTATTTATCTATACTAATATATAAAGAGGAAAGATTTGATTTTTTGTTTGCATTGAATAGGCTCCGAAACTACTGAACCGATTTCAAAAATTCTTTCACTATTGGAAAGCTACACTATCCCCGAGTAACATAGGCTATATTATATTTTCAAAAAAATTAGGGATCCTTAATAAAACTCCAATAATGTAACCCAAGGTGTAAAAAAAATAAGAAAACCGAAGCAAAGCGAGGGCGGTTACTCGTTTTTTATATTCTTTGAAATTGTAAGATGTTTTCTACAAATGGCAAGCATAATAAACCATAGAAATACCATTTCGTTTATAATAATGTAGTTATACTTAATTTATGGCAACAAATAATTGAGAATTGTACATCATTTTGTGCAGTATTTTTATGTGATTTCTAAAATTTAAGTGTTTTATTTACACTTAAAACGTTCATTACCTAATAGTAACCGATAGTATCGCAGCCAAATAAGTATTCACTTTTATACGAATTGAAGTTTTATCATTAGGTCATTCTACTAAGCACTGTTTTCTTATAAGAATGTGTAATAATACAGGTTTAGAAGCAATGCCGTAATATATGTTCATTGTACTAACACAGACATTCTCAAGGTTTTAATATCGCAGTTATGTTTATAGGAATTTTATAATGAATTCCATCCTTCATAGCTCAGCCTTCGTACTCGTACTGGCCTTAACTTTTATACTCTCTGACTTTCATACTGGCTCGAAACTAATTTTTCTACTACGATGTATTTAGAGCATTCTGCAAAGCACTTTTTTTAAATAACCAAGGGCTCTTGCCCTGAATTAACGATGCATTGGTGCATATTGTCTGAGTCTGCAGTCTGCAGCCTTCCGAAAATGTTTGACTATATGGTTTATTGGTTATTATTCCCAGAATGGAATGTTTGCAGCATCGAAGAGCTCATCCAGCAAAATTTTAACCAGGCTCAACAAAATTCTGTAATAATCCGACATCGTATCGTATCGTATCGTATCGTATCGTATCATATCGTATCATATCGTATCGTATCATATCGTTTACTCACTTACGATGGTATATACTAACTTATTAAAAAAATTAATAAACTCTTCCTTAATAAACTAAGTAAACAAAATAAATTTAAACACTTACTAGCCTTACAAGGATCCATTCCCAGATCATTAGAGTCTTTGTGTTCAAACTGCGTTGATAACAACTCTTCTATGGTGTACTTGTGTGGCTCTTCTCTCCCCTCCACCGAGGTTACCTGTAGCGCAGCACCCATATAAACCGTCAGTATCGCGCTGACCACAGCCGCGTATGCACTGTTATATTTGAACGTCATTTTGATTTTTTTGTTCACTGGTATTCACTATTACATAATTTTGTTCTGCGTTTTGTGCATTTATCTGAAACAATAAAACATTATAATTACAATGAGTTAACGAGTAATAATTCGAGTAACTGGAAGAAATCAGAATTTAAGATTTTATTGTTTTTAATTTTCGTTATGAATTTCATTTATGTATTAGTTGTCATGTTATTTTAACTATGATTGCATTTTATGTTTGTGATGGTTTTATAGCGATACAAAAGTTTTGGTTTTTTATTTATATCACACATACATTTGAATAAAATTATAGATAGTAGCAGCATCCTACACATTTTTATCTTATTCGAATATAATACTCCTTTATTATTCTATGAACCGATTTTTAGGGTTCCGTAGCCGAATGGCAAAAAACGGAACCCTTATGGATTCGTCGTGTCTGTCTGTCTGTCTGTCTGTCTGTCTGTCTGTCTGTCTGTCTGTCCGTCCGTATGTCACAGCCACTTTTTTCCGAAACTATAAGAGCTATACCATTGAAACTTGGTAAGTAGATGTATTCTGTGAACCGCATTAAGATTTTCACAAAAAAAAAAAAAAACAATAAATTTTGGGGGTTCCCCATACTTAGAACTGAAACTCAAAAATGTTTTTTTCATCAAACCCATACGTGTGGGGTATCTATGGATAGGTCTTCAAAAATGATATTGAGGTTTCTAGTATCATTTTTTTCTAAACTGAATAGTTTGCGCGAGAGACACTCCCAAAGTGGTAAAATGTGTGTCCCCCCCCCTGTAACTTCTAAAATAAGGGAATGATAAAACCAAAAAAAAATATATGATGTACATTACCAAGCAAACTTCCAACGAAAATTGGTTTGAATGAGATCTAGTAAGTAGTTTTTTTTAATACGTCATAAATCGTAAACCGCAAAAAACATTGATCAAAGTTACAGCGAACTACAAGAACTTTTATATTATGTTACTTGCTGCTACGGAACCCTTCATGGGCGAGTCCGACTCGCACTTGGCCGCTTTTCTATCTAATTTTTAACCAATAGTTTTCGAGCTTAAATAAGAACTACTAGTAATAGCAAGATAGTTCTTAAGGATAACTAGACAGCTACTCTAAACTTTATAATAATAATAAGGTTCTTAGAGGTAAGACGACCAGGATGAGAAAACTTTTCTTATAAATCAATGGGAAAGTTTAATGGAGAATTGGAACTGCAAATAGGGTTGTGCTCAATACGCTAGAGTAGTTTGTTTTGAAACGGTTCGACAAGATGCGATTGAATTCATCACAGTAGACGGGAATCTTAAATAAATGGCTTCATTAAGGAGTCCATTTCATTAATGGCCGCAATAGACCACGCGGCCTCTTTATTATTGTAGAGATTGCGCTGCAGTGTGAATTGAGTGTCAGATGTTTTATACGGCTCAGTGATCGACATGGCTTCGATTACTATCTAATGAATAATCCAGCTGATGGCTTAATGTATTATACTGAAGGACGGAATTGCTCAAAAATTATGAAAAACGCAACGATCACACATTCAACTTTCTATGGAGCCCGTTTCACTAAACAAATTCGATCAGTCATGATTGACACAATCCCTTATTGTATGTTTCTGCAGGATGGAGTATAGAAGGTAGAAGGAGGGCCATCTCTGTGTATGAAAAGTGTCCGTAAAAACGCGTCCAATTACGGGTGGCGCTGCGGTGCGGTCTACAACAGCTATGTTCGAATATCGCTATTTCTCAGACACTAGCGCTATTCTGAAATGGATATTATTAAAACCTCTATTTTCAGTAAAGAGCTGAGCACTTTTTCAACTTTCCCCTCATATGAGATGGCCCTCCTTCTATTCTATCCTCCTTGTTTTGAAGAAATCGGCGGGTGTGACTAAATAGATACCAAACATACAGTAAAAAATATTTTGAAGTATATCGGTAATGTATGTCGAAATACCATTTAAAAGTATGTAATGACCGTTCCTATTTTCTATCTATAATCCTCAATAAGTTACGTAAATTTATTATTATTGATGTGGCCCATTTCAACTAACATTTGACTAAGAAAGTAACACGTAAGTTAACACGTTCCCTGCGGCACCAATTTTTGCATAGTTTTTGTTCCTGCGGCACGAGATGTTATCTGCCCGCACCGCGACCAGACGTTGGGGCGACACGCGGTCTATTAGACCCCACCTCCTTTAACAGACTAAAATCCATTTTCTGGCGCGAAATCAAAGATAAAAAAGAATGTTGGTCTTTATTAATATAGACAGTGAATTGATGAACCCTAATCTATCGTCGCCCCGGGATCTGCTAGCAGTTTAGGAATTATAGGCAAAACAAAACAGTGATCTTATTCACCTCGTAACGTACTCAAATAGGCCAAATTTTCATTGAGATTAGTGATGGGAAAAATAATATCGACGTGTTTAATTTAAACTGTTTATTGAAGATATCTACTAAAAGCCACTAATAAGTCCTCAACGACTTGACCGATTTCGATCAATTATATCTCATTAGATTTGTTTTGAGGGCAAAATACAAAGCTATCAAAGGATACATAATTTTATAAAAATAATCAAAATTGCGTTTCAAGGCGCTATAAAGAGCAAAAAGATTTAAAAATTTTCTTCCTATATCTTCGAGTATCATAATTATACTATATGGGTAACAAATTAACGGGCTTTAAAACGCTAGTACAAAAATAATCACTATTTATGTGGTTACAGACAGTTTTCTTATGAGTGTACGAAGACAAATGGTCAAAATAATTATTTCATAATTAAAAATAGTAATAAAAATATGAAAAAAGGATACAAGTAGCATAGTAATCATCCTATATTTAAAAATATTATGAACTCGATTGATACTCGTTTTAAGCTTTTCAGTAGGCGGGGTCCCACCTAATTTAATTTCTGTTTATATTTTGCAAATGGGTTTTCAACTTTTTCCGACATCGTTTGGAGGACATGGTCTGCGTTGGAAATATGGACGTGGTCTGGTCTGTTACCGACGTGACGCACAATACTAGTCGCGGGGAGCTCGCGTAGGGTGTGGTACGAGGTCGGGAGGGGGGGGGGGAGTTTGGGACGTTTTTAGCCTCGTTTCGCACTGCATCAAAATTATATTAATTCAGTGCGGCACGAGACCTAAAACATCCGGTACCAAGGTCATACCACTGAGTCCTGAACCATTAGCACATCTCAAATATATATTTATCTCTTTCCTACACTGGACCAAACCGAAGTCATGCCCGTCGCACGACAAAGAAGTTCACGTTTTTCCATGTCGCACAACAGGGAAGTCGCATAAGGGATGATTTAGGCCTCGTTACGCACTTAACGTGTTAATATCAATTTTATTCTGGACAAAGATAAATATACCAATACCATGAGGAATGTTTCCAGTTTGCTTATAAATCAATGACCGAAGTTTAATTGAAAATGTAAACTACCAACAGTAGGCGCTCGTCTAACAAATGACGGTTTGCTAATGGAGCAAGTTGCGATGCGGCTGGACCATTGGCTATTCCTTCATTGGACGAAACGACAACAACAACTTAAGTATGTATTGTCCACATACACACACACACAGAGAAGCTTCCGTATGTATATAATACACATACATAATATAATTGTCATCATGACACCAGTAAGAGCCTTGCTGCCGAATTTAACGATAATTATCGTGTCGTTCTTGTCCAATGACATACGTGCCATACACTTTCATAGAAAGGCCATTGAACCTAGTTGGCATACCTACAAGTACCACCATTTTGAAAAATTTTCGTTTCGGTGGCATGAAGTAAGTGATTACAATCAAAAAGTATTCAGTGACGAAATGTCGTAAATGATATACTTTCTGAGATATTTGAGTTTATTAATAATATTTTTTTTTTATTTTTGAACTCAAATATCTCAGAAATTATATCATTTACGACACTTAATAACTTACTCCGTTTATTGGCACATGTTTCATCACTGGCCGCCAAAACGAGTTTTTTTCAAAATGGCGCACTTGTGGGTATTCCAGGTTCCATACAAAAATGTTCGAACCCCTTCAAGCCTCCACTGCTGCCATTACAGTTAACTGCAGTGTGGCGGCACTCTTGGAATTGTAGTATTGTCCATAAAGAAACGGCTTTTGGTAGTTACAGCTTACAGATTGCCAGACATTAACACTGACCCTGAATATATAGCGATGAACATCTACTATTTTTAACCGACTTCAAAAAAGGAGGAGGTATTCAATTCGACTACATTTTATTTTATTTATTTTGTTTGTTACCTCAGAAGTTTCGACTGGGTGAACCGATTTTGATCATTCTTTTTTTAATCGAAAGCTGGTGCTTGTCATGTGGTCCCACTTAAATTTGAGCGAGATTTGACAAGTAGTTTGTGAGTTATCCCTAATTTTGAAGTCGGTTATTTTTTTGTCAAGAATCATTGGATATAATATGCTTTAGGCTTTACAAGTAGTCCTTTATCTATTCTATAATATAACGATGATAATGATTTTTCTCCTTGTCTGCACTGTTTGCGTCAGTTATTATGAGCCTACCACTCTTCTCGCAAATCCGTTTAATCTGTCAACAATTTTTCCGACGGACGAGCAGACGAGCCACTCGACAGTAGGTGGTCACGTATTCATCAGTAACACCAAGGCATTGCCAATGTGTTTCCATAAAAAAGAAGAGAGGAATAAATTAATGATTCAGATAAAAATGCCAAAATATTTTATTTTTAAGTTTCATGATCACAAAAAAAAATATTTTGTGTAAAAAATGATACTTCAAGCTACAATATTTTTTAACATCTCATCACACATCACATGTTACTTTTAGATCCTACGAGAATAAATGCGATGTCCTAGATTAGCTTCGATACCTCGATAAAAAGCTTTCGCATAAAATATAAACTAGCCCTACAAAAAAAGATAAGCTAATACTTTAAATGTATCTTTAAAAAGTTATAGGAAACTACCAAGTTAAAAAGTTTTTTTTTGAAATACGCAAGAAACGAGCAAATTTCATTTACAAAATGTGGATTAGGCGAGGTTTACGCGCTTAACAAATGAGACAAAAGTTTTAAATTAAAAAGTTCGCAATTTCAAAAACAATGTTGGATAGGAATTTTCCCTTGTTATATCATTTAGACGCAAGGAAATATTTTACTTTAGATTCGGATATTATATTCAGCGTAAAGCCAGAATTCACTGTGTTTTCCATGAGCAGAGTAGTATAGGACATTATCAGTTTTTAAGAATACATTTACTCGTTAGTAATAAAGACAGTTAGTTTTTGCGTATTTATTGCAGTGAAAACTTCTTTAGGCGCGTTGAGGGATTTTTGAAGTGGGATGAAATCATACAGTTCGCGACATGTCAAATTTTGTCAGATTTTAATCGACACCTACCTGTGGCGCCATCTCTGAGAGAAGTACAGAACTACAGTAGAATTTACAGCTCGTAATATCAAGATTGTAACCTATACTTTACGAGGCGTTGACTAACACTGTAATGAATAAAAAAACACTTCATTTAAAAGTATTTCCTACACAATAAAATATTTCCGGACGATTAATTTTATGTATAAGTTTGGTTTGAAAAAGCTATTGATATTTCAAAATGGCTGAACAATAGGCGGCTGAGCTGTGCCTTGTTTGAACTTATCTAATCGACATTATTTCACATCCCTACAATTATAATAAATAGAACGTAAATGCAATGCAAATAAGTTAATATTCTGTTAAATTTTGGCTTCCAGTCAGGGAGGTTGTTTTTAATGAAATAAATAAATGAAATTTCAATAGTCATGTTTCACTGTGCTGTATTTACATTACGTGAAATGTAAAGAAATGTTATTTGGACGTTTCGCATTTTGCAACGTAAATAACTGAGCAACGATACTCATTTTTAACCCCCGCGGCCCCGACGAAAAAAGAGGGGTGTTATAAGTTTGACATGTCTGTGTATTTCTGTGTCTGTGTCTGTGTATCTGTGGATCTGTATGTCTGTCTGTGGCATCGTAGCTCCCAAACGGATGAACCGATTTTAATCTAGTTTTTTTGTCTGAAAGGTGACTTAATCTAGATTGTTCTTAGCTAGCTATGTGTTGGAAGGCTTTTTAAATTTCAATTTAAGATATTATCTATAGTGTCTTTGTCAATACGCAGTGCACAGTATACAACTTTGCCGAAGTAAGTAATAGCAGTGTGTTCGCGGTCGAAGTTGAACTCCGGCCAAGTGCTGTTACTTGGCGACCCTTCCTCGTCTATTATCAAGTAGTATCGTTGCCACAGACATGGAGTGTGCTAGATATACGAGTAGCTTGTTTATTAAATAGTATGACGATGAGAACCGAGCGTGTCATTTGTTTCAAAAGTATAACGTTAGGCAAGTGTTAACAACTTACGGCTACGATTACGACAGAATTCCGGATAATGCTTACAAGGCTTCCTTTATTATTTTTACAGACTTATTCAATCATCTTTCTTCAAGTAATAATGATGTATTTATTTTTCTATGTTTGCCTCTCAGATTACAGAACAAAATACAATGTGAGGTTTGCCTCTCAATAGTTATCGAAAATTATTGGCGTCTATCTGTCAAAAGAAAAATAATAATAACGTTACATACTCGTATCCCCGCACTAGGATTCCCTGTGTCGTGGATGCCATGAACAACACAAAGACAAGAACACACACACCCAGACCGAGAACAGAAATTCAAACTCATCATTCAAATTTCCGTATCGCTGGGAATCGAACCCATGACTTTATTTACCTCATGGTAACTAGTGCGCCACACGGATCGTATGAATCCTTTATTTATAACTTTATTTATTAAGATTAAGTATGAACAGGTATCCATTCTAAAGAATCATACTTATACACGTATATTAACTTGACCACTATGTAATTTATATCTTTTCACAAGATTCGCGCAAGATTCCTGTACCCCTAAGGTTCAGTTAGAAGAAGCCACGTCCTGTGCAGTTGCCCGGCACTAGATAGAACCGAAATATCGAAATACGATGTAAGTAAACTCAGTACAGTTTACGCCACCAATCAACACATCAAAGTAATTTCAATGTTTGAACATCCTTGGACGTTTAAACTGTTAAATGGCGGATTATTGTCAAGGGCAGAAGTTTACTCGTTAAAACTCGACCATAATAAACTTTCCGTTTCATTAATTACACGATGGATATTAAATATCGGAACGTGAAAGGGAAGCGATCGGGTGTTTAAAACTTGTGTTGTTAATTGTCAGGTTAACAGATAGATGGGTATCATATTTTTGTCGGAGATTACTTGTATGATGAATCATAACATCTTACAGAGGTCATCATTAATACACAGGGTTAATATATAATTTAATAAGCGTATTGTTTGAGTGGTCTAACGAGCAAAATTATTAATATACTTCTGTAATGTATAATTCGTCAATTTTGTACTTAAGCTCGGCAATAGCTATCAAACAATAAAAAATAAGAAAATCGGTTGAGAGGCACAGGAAAAACTTTTCATATCATTTATCCTTCAATCTTAATATATCAAAGCGGACAACTATATTTCTCTTGCACACTTTATTACAAAAATAGCTTTTACAATTTAGTCCAAAATCCTCATAATTATCTCGTTCACCTAACGCGGGCTACCGAGTTCGGAATCTCCTCGTCTTTAGTTTCGTAAATATTTCGCTGGTTGGCAGAAATTATTTATCGTAGGATGAAAAAAGGGGAAAACTGCTTTTAGGATTTTGGGGTTTCGTATATTTGGGGTTAACACAGAACTCTTACAGGATCTTCATTTAAATGACTCGATAAGGGTAGTCCGTAAATAAGTTAATTAAAATTTTTGAGTGTTCATAATTATCATGAATTTTGAAATATAACAATAATTATAAAATTAAACAAAATTGCGATAAAATTATGTTTTTGTATGCTTCTTAAAACTGTATGTTTCTAAAAAAACTGTTGCAAAATACAAAATTCATCAAGGAAAATAAAAATCACATAGTAGCTAATTAAAAAAGAACCCTCGCGTGGAATACTTCCCAACTCGTGCTTGACCATTTTTTTAAGATAACTCGCAGAGGCCAGCGCTGCGAGATAAGACATCCTTTCCTTCGAAAGCATTTTTTTAGAGTATTCGTATACAACTGATAAGAGAAATAAGAATTTCGGTAAGCTTCCTACTAAATGGTTCGCTCGGTAGTTTGATAGTGGCGAGCTTAGTTATCTCACTATGACGACCCGTGTGGCGCAATGGTTACCATGCCGGATCGCCGCACCGAGGGTCCTGGGTTCGATTTACAGCGAGGCGGAAATTTGAATGATGAGTTTGAATTTCTGTTCTCAGTCTGGGTGTTAATGTCCTTGTCTAGTGTGTTGTCCATGGCACCCACGACACAGGGAATCCTAGTGTGGGGCTATGAGTGTGAAGCGTTATTTATTATTATTATTATTTATTTACTATTTCAATCACTAAATATTTGGTTAACATTGAAGCTTTGATTGGTGATCTCTTAAATATTTCATGTTTAATCATTTATTATGGCCTTTGATGATAATGGGGTCAGCATGAGAAATCTGTAACCTTAAAACTGCAAAAATAATTTAAATTATCATTAAAGTAAAATATATTACAAGATAGGGTCTTAAAGACGCACTATGTATAAATAAATAATACATACAAACAAACAATAAAAAATGTAATGTAAAATGGAAGATTAACATTGCATGCTCGTTAATTTCTCCTTGAACGAATGTAAAGTAGGACAAAAGGGTAACATTAGAATGCGTATGTCACGTGCCGACGGCCTTGGTGGGAGCTGTTGTCCTTGCCAGCGTTAATAGAGTCATTTAGTTGTGTATAATTATACCCAGCCAAATAATGGAGTTTGCCCATACCATACCACACCATGACCATTCTAGAAAAAGTCTAGCAAAAAAATATTATTTGTAAATAATTAAGTATTGCCACTATTCAGTTACTGTCATGTTACTAATTACTGTCACAGTAAGGGCAAAATGATCAAATATGAGCAAAGTCATCCTAAATTCCTGGATCATTCAGTCATCTATACCGTCGCGTACCATGCCATACCATACTTGAAGCGTAAGCAATATTGTTGTCGACGTAAATATATCGATCCGTCGATCTGTTTCAGTTTGCACAGTATTATACGTTCATTGCACAGTCATGGTATGACACGGTATAGTGAACAGAGTCACAAAGTAACAATAATTTCATGATTGTTGCTGTAAGTTGATACGGATTAATAAACGAGGAGAATGGAGTATGCGACGTAAATCGTTGAAGTGACTCAATCTGTGGAATCGTTGAACTTGCTGAAACACGTGTTTCACCCTATTTGTAAACGGACGAGGGTCTACTCTAGCCTTTTGACAGATATCCGAGTACGTAGCACTCAGTTAAATCTGTAGTAGATATTTGCCTATTTGACTGCCTCTCGAGATACATACGAAAGTCTTTAGATATAAAATATCGCTTCTTAAACTTACCGTAAAACGTCCCTAAAGTATTTCCGCTGCAAAGTTGAAGAACCTGTCAATAAGTGAATTTATGACTTTTTTCGGTGGCAACGCGTCGTTGACTCATTCCCGCGACGCGTGACTCGTCTGCGTGTGGTCATTCGTTGGCTATTGATATAAAATGGGAAGTTTCCATGCATCTGTTGTTGACTGAGAATGTATGTTGAATATTTTTTACCATCAATTTGTAGATAGCGTTTAAAGTTCAATGTTTAAATAGGTGCAGAATTAAAATAAATTTAGATCAGGATAAACTGTATTGTATTTGTATACCTATTACCGGAGGTTTGGTAGGTTAATTTTGGTTAGGTTTCCCTGCATTAGTTGTAATTAAATAACCAGGTAATGCAGGAAAAATATTTTTACTTGACGGTAAGGTTTTGAAGTCGGTTTTTCTACAAATTTCTAAAAAAAGTATTTACATGTTGTTTTGAGTTTTTAATAACACTTTTCTACGCTATAGCGCTGCTTAATATAAAATATCACTAAACGCTATTAACATCGAAGATTTATCCATTGCGGATTCTAATAACGATGCAGTATTTGTCCCATTAATGGCCCAGTACTGAACACGAGTCTCTCCTCTTGAAGAGGCCTAGAGTAGCAAGTGTCTGAAGTTTTCATGCCATCCGAGGGCCTCCGACCCGGAGCGATGGCATTACGCGCCCTCCAATGTACGAGAACGCTTTTAAGAGAAAGATTAAAAAAAAAAAGATTAAAAGAAAATTTTGCCACTATTGGTTACCCAACTACCAATCGCAATAGCAGGCTATTGCTTTACTTTCTCAATCAATTAGGATCGAATCGACACAAGCCGCCGGGCTATGAGCGCTTCAATTTTCGTTTGCGGGAGCCGAATATATCGTACCAAATCGATGACAATTCCCTACAAAATTAAACGCAATTATTTCATTCTAAGTACTTCCAATCGCTGTTGCAACTAATCAGCTTGTGTTCTTTGACCTTATGTTCGGTTTCGCGCCAATATGTTACTGTTACTCTTTAAATCAATAAAAGCTCTATGCCCGTTTATTAGAACTCATTTTGGATTGGCGTCGAATAACATATATGACGTTATTCCTCGCAAAATACAATAGAGCTCCGGTCACCATTATCGCCAACCGATAACAGAGATATGTACATTCCAATAACTAAGAGTCTCCTTTCTTTGTTATACGCATTCCAGGTTGGAATAGCAGAAATATGGGGGATTATTCCAGGAACTATAATATCATGAGTGTCTTATGTTATATACAGATTTATAGATAGACAACTGATAATAACGAGCGGCTAATCCGTTGGAATTAACAAACATTTTATACTCTGCTGAGCCTTTCCAAGCTTGCTAATCTGTTTGCATGAAGCTAAAGGCTCCTAGAGTCAACAGAAAATGTTTGCAACAGCAAAAAAACAATTAACAAATTAAAGACCACATGCGAGATCACCAACCAGATGTTCTGACCAGATAAGATGGGTGGATGAAATGCCTAGTGTATCCAACATGTCGAAGATCGGTCTCATCGGAGTAAGACGAGACTAAGGAACAACTGTAGTGAGGGACAACTGGAGCAGTCATGACCTTCAGAAATGAAGTTAGGACTGAGAAGAAGAGATACGTAGTAATTATAGAGTGTATAATTTTCTCTCATCAAAAAATTCTTAGGAATGTTAAGTCCGAACAAACAGACTTGCAAAGTATGCGACGATGGCTGGCCATTGAAAATTCCGGTGGCTAGTTCTGTGAGAATCTATCATAGAATCGCTGTAAGCTCTCTCCATGCACCATAACTCGTATCCGTTAGTCAACACTGCAAAATGCCATTCGACCGAAAAAAAGCTTCGAACACCCTGCTTCGGGCAGTGAGCTATTTAGCATGAATAGAACGGAATAGAAAATATTTATTTCGCCAATTCCCAAGTCAAAATTCTTAAAATTTTATTACAATTTACATCAAATTATTACAAATTATAAATATTAATTTGAGGTTTTAAAAATTAAAAACCAATAAACAACAGCATCAAAATCGTTCCATTCGTTTAAGAGCTGCGATGCCACAGACAGACACACTGAAATAGACAACAGGCATTAAGATCATTTAAGCTCAATGTTTACTTAAAAAAATTAAATACTTGCAAACTCCCAGCATTAATAGCACGTTAGCAAGCAGTTATGGAGCTCACGACCTCATCTGTCTGGCTCTATCAGTATCTTGCACGTTTCCTTATTCATTTGCATTTATTCTGTACACTGAATGGCACGTTAAGCCGGCCTCCGGTATTATCACTAAATAGCAGTATAGCTACGGAGACTTTGAGATATAAAAATTTGCAACACTCGGGATGGTCATTAACCCCCCTCACTTCCTGGCCTCCTTTCCACTAATTTCAACGATAGTATCGTGGTAGAGTACGCTTTAGGTCTCCTTCATTCAGACCCATAAAATAGCCTGTACTAGCACTAGGACTGTATACGTCGTGGGTGCCATGGACAACACACAAAGACAAGAATACATACAACTAGACCGAGAATAGAAATTTAAATTCATCCTTCATTTTGCTTCCCTGGGAATCGAACCCTTTAAATAGCAGTTCGGCAAGTTAACTATTGCGCTACTCACGTCGCGTTAGATAAGGTAGTGCTAGTATTTGCTAGATGCTAATAGAACGATGACATAAGCAAATAAGCAATCCTTGTTACCCTGCGTATCTCCTCATCTCAACACAATACTAACGATAACTTTGTTACGAAGCCTCGTACATTGATGGAGACACCGATCAATCTTACTTCCGAACTGTCTGCACCACAGTGATGTTTCAAGTCGTTGTGTGGAATGTTTAGTAACGGACACTCGGGCCAATTTTATGAGGGCCGATAGCTAAATGTTGGTCATTAACCGACAATGGCTGTGAAAACGACAACCAAGCAGTATTTACTTTTAAATCGTTTCACTGAAATACGGTTAAAATAGAATATTATTTAAATATCGGAAAAACATTGTGTTCAATTTAGACGACATTATTTAAAAAAAGTAATTTGTATTGATTCCTTATTGTTAAATAAACACTTCTGACTGTGTTGATTCCTTAATATACAATTTGTATAACATTTAATTAATTTTGTCTGTATTTCACTACATATTATAAAATACATACATACATACATACATACATACATACATACATACATACATACATACATACATACATATATTGACGACCCTGTAGCCTAATTAGTAGCGACCCTGCCTGAGAAGCGAGGGGTCCCGGGTTCGATTCCCGGCCGGGGCAGATGTGATTGTGATGTGTTATATGTGTCGTGCATGCTACCCGTGACACATGTAATAACCTACTGCGGGGTCATGAGTGTGTTAGCGTTTATTTATTTATAAACAAACACGCAAATAAATATATTGTAAGGTCAGTTGTATCATATACTTTAGGATACATCGTATTCCGGGGAAAAAATGCTACGGAAGGATTACGCAAATCGACCTACTAATCTCGCAGTAATCTGTGAGCTTAGGTATCTACCGAGGTACTTAAAAAAGCGTCAAACACATACATGCCATTACCTTTTTTGAAGTCGGTTAAAAAGAAGTGCCCATTATTAAGCAAGGATAGGTCGAAGCAATAAAATATTTTATTATATTGTCTCAAAAAATTGACGAATGTTTTTAGACATAATTATTTTAGGTATGCTCAGGAATGTTCATTTGAATGTCACGATTCGCTATTAGTTTTACTATGCGCTTTATCTATTTATGACTACCTGACCCGGCGAGCTTCGTATCACCTAACAAACTATTTTTTTTCTAAATTAAAAATAGCCTAAGTTACTCCTCGTTACATCAGCTCTCTGCCAGTGAAAGTCCCGTCAAAATCGGTCCAGCCATTTCAGAGATTAGCCGGAACAAACAGACAGACAGACAAAAATTGTAAAAAATGTTGTTTTGGTATATGTACCGTGTATAGATTCAAATGATGTTAATAAAAAGCCGTTATTTTAATATTACAAACAGACACTTTATTTGTATAGAGTATAGATAAGACTTAGATGAAAGTTCATCTGAGAGATAAAATAAAATACCTACATATCTTTTTATTACACCGAAATCTTAAGGAAACAATTTATTTTCAAATCAAATCAAATCAAAATCTTTTATTCATATAGGTATCACTGATACACTTATGCACGTCATTTTTTTAATCTACCAGCTTTTCGGATCGGATTTCGGATTTTATTATGGTATATTACAAAAATCACACTAAAAGAAAATGCTCCAAATAGAAAAGAATAATTTTGAATTTCATAAAACCTATAGGTAATTTTCTTACATTATTATACAACTGTATAATATACAAAAGCTTCTCATGACCGCATCATCAGACTAGAACCTGTAAAATTTTAACTTCGAATGAATCAGAAGAATTTGACATAAACAAAGAAACTAACATTGTAAGTTAAATAAAACCTTGTAAAAACAGCAAGTAATTGTTTTTGAAACAAAAGCGCACATCTTTAAGAGGCTAAGCTTAGAAAATATATTATCTAGGTATAAAAATTGCTTTAAAGTTTCGTACCGCAACTAAGGCGAAAACATTTAGTGGAATTCAGTAGCTAAGTTGTTTTATTCGGAACGTAGAGCGATGGACGGATGAAATTTGTAAATTATAAGTGCAGCATAGAGTGACCATTGAAACAAAAAAATCATAGATTTTGGATTTCGAATTTCGTTATACATTCAGCTTTATGTCCTTTAAAATGGTAAAAATATAAATAATAAACTTCCAAGACGAATGTCAAATAAGGTATTATATTTCAGATTGTTAGTCATTAATAATAATTATTACACAATAACGAAAAGTATTTCAGCCCCCGGCATACTTTACAAATTGTTCTACCGCGTACCAACATTACGTGACAGAGTAAACAATTTTCTTGAGTTTATTAATCGCTTCCCAGTTACAGAATCTTGCTTGAGATAGAACAAGTACAAAGAGCGTAAAAAGGAAATTTTTGTTGTGAACTTATTGCCTAAACCTTTACTTTTACTCCCCACATTGTCAAGTACTTTTCCCTTTGGAATTGTTTCAGATAACGAAGTCGATTTTCATTTTATTGCTTTGCGAGTATTGCATTCCATGGTGACAACGAGTTCGGCAAAAATTTCGATTCCGTTCCAATTACTCATTCTTACTTCGAAAACAAAGTCAAATGTGTATAAAATTGACCCCTCTCATGAATATTACATTTGTTTAGATTAATACTCCAGCATTTACCTTTTTAATAAACGTAGTAAATTAGATGTATTTAATTAATAGTATCAGGCGTTACTTTGCGGAAATCCATTGTTATTTAGTATTAGTCTATTTTGCAACAATCCACGGGTAACATGTATGATGGTATATACTTTAAGACATGCGTGGCGAGTTGGGTATAAATACGCCACGCTCAGTGAACGATGTTCACTTTGCGACTAAACATCGTAGAGTCAACTTACCCTGATTATGCTCCGTTTCAGGGCGAAACACGTGTTGGTGCTGGTATGTATGTTGGTATATACTTTTATTTATTGTAGTGCATGTTTCCGTTGTGGGAGGGAGGGGGGTGCCACGCATGTCATAAAGCATATACCATTATACATGTTACCCGCGGATTGTTGCAAAGTAGACTAATACTAACTTAATTAGATGTATTTATTAAAAATACTTGTAGTCTACTCGTCCCCAGAACCCAATAATTCAAAATCAAATGACGACTCCGTAGTGTAATATGAAGTGAACTGACCCACGGGCCCCACGGCTGAACTCAGCTTCCTTCATGCAACGCAGGTAGAACAGGCCTTAGTTTGCTAGTCAAGTGTAGATGAGCAGAAAGAACAACTTTGATAATATTATGGAGAACTTAATGTGTAAATTTTTATTGTTTCCCTTCACGTAGCCAAACATGATACCTAATTCATTAGAAATAACTGACAGCCCGCGTGGCGTAACGGTTACCATGCCGGACTGCCCCGTGTCAAAGGTCCTGGGTTCGATTCCCAGCGAGGCGGAAATTTGAATGATGAGTCTGAATTTCTATTCTCAGTCCGGGTGTGAGTGTTCTTGTCTTTGTGTGTTGTCCATGGCAAATGAATGGCAATGATAGATGCGTGCACGAATCCAACCCATTTTGGACTAGAGACCAAGGTTCAAACTTCTAGGGTATTACTGCTAACTGTCAATGCTTTAAGCATTCATGTCTATATTTTACTTATGTTTTCTACCTACCCACGCTTTTAAGTAATTATATTTTCCAAATACCCTCTCCATGATTACGAAATGCAAATTAAATACTAAAATTTGCATAGACGTTAATACCAAATGAGACTCGCGCAAAATTATTATAACGGCAAAACATAAACATAATATGATGTATGTATGCTTTATAGAATACAATATATTATTCGTAATTATAATTACGTTTCCATAAATTTAACGCAGGTGACGTTTTAATATATTTTGAACGCGTAGAGGCTTTCCAGGACGTTTCGTATTTGTGTTGCCTTTTATTACTATTTTTCCATGATTCACCATTTTGTGGACTTATTTACGCTGACGATAACTACACGATGTAGGAAAAATGTCAAACGTTTGTTTTAACTAACATATCTTTTTAATTAATGAACCGTAAAAGCACATTAAATGTAACCCTAAGCTTATCAGAGAAAACCGCATTTAAATCGATTAAGCTGTTTCTGAGATTGTCAGAAACTAACGCACAGATAAAATAAAATTAATACGATAATTTATTCATATGCTAGATTAGTTTCTATCAAATCCATATACAGACAAGTTCTAATTTAACGAATGAATATTAGTATAATGCTATTAAATTTGTTTATACTAAGAGATTATACGTGCCAGAATTACTTTCACTTCATAGTAAGGAAAAGTCTTTGGAGCATCAATTTATTGGACTCTGAGCTATCAAAAAAACTCTCAAAGTTTCACCTAAAACAGACAGTCATTGACTTCATATAAAGAGGAAAGTTACTGCCTCAACAACTTTTAATTAAAGGAACTTGGCCAATTAAAAACTGTGCAGTCATGGACAAATTCATAGTAAAATAAATTTAATTTTAATAAGACCGTAAAATAGTAGTATATAGAACCGAAACCGCGAACACAATGTATGTCCCAATGAATTGGCGCCGACTGGCTTCAATTTTCAATGGATTCGTTCGATATTTAAAGGAGAAAGTTAAATCACTCCTTAGTACAGATTTTGTATGGTGATTCTTTACTGAGGAGCGATTAAAGTAACCGGTAGTGACTCTGAGTTGGGGCATTAGTCGTACAACACAGGTCGCTCATAGAAATGTTGTCTATGAGTAGATTAACTTTTTAGATAAATTTTTTTTAAGTCAGAAATAATTTGAAGACCAAATTTTTAATTTATACTTCATGTTTATAATTTACATTGCCATACCGACGTAATCCTTCCAAGTATAGGTTACACTCTACTATCTATAGAAACCTTATTAAAATCATCATAATATTCTGAGATCAATTTGAGACTTCAGCGTGACGTTATTTAATGTTAAATTACGTAAATTCCCTCAAGCGACCACCGAGTTATTGACACTGATAATAATTTTACTCACGCTCTATTTATAGGCCCTTTCACACGATAACTATATTAATATTATTGTCTTTGAGCATTCATGTCAATGCTTGTTTCATTGTAATTTTCTACCATATTTCATCGATCTTGTAATTGTAGCTATAAGCAGTCTATGTTATTTCAAAGGGCTAGGCCGAATTTAAATATTTAAGATGGCTCTTAAACCAACTGTTTAAACTCTGATAGCGGTTCTAAAATGGTTTTTAACACTTATAAGTTCAGTAATCATAGTGAACCTGAAGCTCAAACTAATTGAAGTTTTTACGTAAAATAAATGCTAATACAAAAAGTATCTGAGAACAAAAATTATGGTATCTATGACAAATTTTTCTCCGGGCAGAAATCGAACCTGGTACTCCTCGCTCGGCAAGTCACAAGCAACTGAGCTACAGGATCATCTTTAAGCCGAAAGTAAGCTGAGATTAACGAAGTTCTCACGTTTACCTACTTAACTATCATTACCGTGACCTTTGAGATAAACAGCAAACCTAATGTATGTTATTACTGTCAGCAAAAGGCGTCCGAAATTGCTGATTTCGTTAAATACACAAACGAAATGAAACAAATTAGAAAGAAATAAAGAAAGAAAGAAAAACAATTATTTCGTACACAGGTCACTGCAACAGATACAACAATCTGCTTAAATTTAATACGAGTACTATGCTTAAAAATTAAATGCAGTGTCATGCAGGTGGAACAGAAAAAGGTCGCATTCAGCAAGATCTGCTGTGTGTGTCACATTAGGTGTCATTCCATAATAATTTGAAGTGTTTGAAGTCGTAATTCGCTCAAATGTCACTTATAATCCCGGAAATACGCACTTGGCGCCGCAGTAACTACCCGTACCTGTTTCCTATTGACGCCAGCTCGCGTTACGTAAGGTAATATTATTCAAACTGCACTCAAATTGGCAATTTTGGCGAATTTTGCTTGTGTTATTTTTTTTATAATACAAGCATATGTTTTTGCTGTAGCTCTAAGTTTTTTAATGCACATTCAAACTAGCAGGCGAGCAGTGACGGTCAATGGTCGTCTGTACATCAGTTCTGTCAGAGATATAATTATAATTACACCGTTGATTTGGAGTGCAAAATGTCTTGACTTACTGGCTGGGGGCTTGAGACCTATTTTTTCTTTTTTTCTTCTCTCTTTCTTGGCCGACAATGAATCGTTTGGTGTCGGTGATGTCCATGTGCAACGATGGCCACTTATCATCAGGTGGATCTTCAGGTCGTTTATCGGCTATTTCCATAAAAAAACTGCGCCCGATCATGGAGTTGTCGTTCTAGTGTCGAACAACGTCCGGTGACGTTATGACGTTATGGTATTGTTGTCGAACATATGAGCAGAAATTTGGAATATCCCCACCGGTTATCTCCAAAAATTTCAAAATAGGCAGTGCTTATTTAGATGATTGGGATTTCTGAAAAAATATCTGAAAACCCCCACCATTCACTTCGGAGTGGGGATTTTTGCAATAAATCTAGTAAACATAACATTTTTAAACCCATTTACAAACCAATTTGTAATTTTTGGTTGAGGTACAGAAAAAATGGTAGACGTAAGGAAGAACATGAGAAATGACTGTTAAAATACTGAAATTAGTGGGTTTTTGTAACCTTCTCGGCTCTTAATAGTGTCATTAACAAATAGGCAGCGAGTCGGAGACGGTATTACAGCGTGAGGTATACGTCGCATTGTGTCGTTCGCGTTTTTGGGTCAAGATCCGCACTAAGTCTCCTTGAAGAAATGGGTCCAGGTATTATTGTTACTCTCATAACATTCATTCGGGTTTACAGCTAGCTACAGTAAACATAGACCGGTCATCTGGTCGAAATTGATAATCGTCTTTGGAGATTAGTGGAACCAGGACAATTGCCAATTCTAGGCCAGTACTAAGTCGACCTTGACACTGTTGGCTTAATCGCTAATACGATTATATAATTTTCGATTAAACTGTATCTAGAAGTTTCAGTTTAAATCTCTTAAAATACATAATTTACAGAATTTTGTCAATTACTCCTACAAAAAGTAATATTTTCTAAATAAAATCTTGTCCGGTTTGTCATTTCGTCAAGATCGCCATTTGACCATTCACCGTGATGTGATAAACTGAACGTCTATAAACGCACCTATATGTTTCTTAAACCCTTGTAAGACAAAACCCCTCCCTCCTTCATAGCCATAATGTTAACACTTACTGGATTACGATCCTGATTATACAACTAAAACAGGTTTCGTAATAAATAATTGTTTACATTAAGGGTGCCTATATACTGGAGCGGCGCGGCGAATAGGTCGACAACGTTGCGTCAGTATTTACGTAGACTAATGTAAATTAAGCCAGTCCTAAATTAATTTTATAGCTTATGGAGTTCTTGTAACAAGCCACATGGTGAATAGGGAATAATAATAAATAACGCTTCACACTCATAGCCCCACACTAGGATTCCCTGTGTCGTGGGCGCCATGGACAACACACTAGACAAGGACATTCACACGCAGACCGAGAACAGAAATTCAAACTCATCATTCAAATTTCCGGCTCGCTGGGAATCGAACCCAGGACTCTTGGCGCGACGGTTCGGCATGGTAACCATTGCGCCACATGGGTCGTCAGATGGTATGGATGGTATGGACATTACTACCACCATAGGTATTACCGACGCGCTATTGACCTCGTGATAGGCTAGTGGTTAGAATGTCTTCCGAACGCAGGGACCCGAGTTCAAATCCTGGCATGCACCTCTAATTTTCAAACATTATGTGCGTATTAGAAGTTAATTGTCACTTGCTACGGTGAAAAAAAATATTTTGAGAAAACCTGCACACCTGAGAGTACTCCATAATGTTCTTAAAGGTCTGTGAAGTCTATCAATCCGCACTTGGCCAGCGTGGTAGACTATGGCCTGTACCTCTCACATTATGTGAGGAGACCCCGAGCTCAGCAGTGGGACAATTTGGGTTGTTGCCTTGCTTTGCTTTTTTTGCTGACCTAAAAAGAAGCGGGGTATTCGTAGTGGCTCTCCGACTTTGCGGCCGAAACAAGTGATAAAATACTTGGTGTTGTCTCTGGTAAATAGGTGTTATTTAGTAGCGAAATATTGTTCTGTGACAATATTATTATATCACTTTTATCTATTATACACTTGTTAAGTGGATAAAGACATCAATTAAGGCTTTTTTTGCAGATATGAATTAGTTTTATAATCAGAAAACGTAATAATTTTCGATTAGTTTATGAAAAAAAGAAAAATAAATTTACCTACAAAACCTGTACGTCAACTCGTACTGCCTCTACTCGTATATAAACACACTCAACTGGGACCGACATTTTACTTTATGTCATTGAGAATCATCTTTACACTAACATTTATGGCGGCAAACACCTCTTAAGTGTAAATAGGTGTGGGCTCAGAATACAAACTATATTCTGTAGAGGTGGGTAACTCAGATCTGAACCGGTTCAAAGATTCATGTCCCACGAACTTGACCTGTTGACCTGCATCTCAAAAACCAATCGACCAGGTCTCAGTTCAGCTCAAGAGTGAATCGTACCTCGAGTAGTGCGAGCCGTACCTCGACCTGAACTGTACGCGTCAACTAAGATAATATACCCTAATAATAATAGTAATAAAGTTGAAATTCGAATGTCGCAGCTCAAGGGTGAATCAGATCGCGCGAGCTGCGAGCCGTACCTGGACCTGAAATGTACGCGTTAAATAGTATAATATACCCTAATAATAATAGTAATAAGGTTGAAATTTGAATGTCACAGCTCAAGAGTGAATCAGATCGTGCGAGCCGCGAGTCGTACCTGGACCTGAAATGTACGCGTTAACTAGGATAATATACCCTAATGATAATAGTAATAAGATTGAAATTTGAATGTCGCAGCTCAAGAGTGAATCAGATCGTGCGAGCCACGAGCCGTACCTGGACCTGAAATGTACGCGTTAACTAGGATAATATACCTTAATAGTAATAGTAATAAGGTTGAAATTTGAATGTCGCAGCTCAAGAATGAATCAGATCACGTGAGCCGCGAGCCGTAGCTGGACCTGATATGTACGCGTCGACTAAGATAATATACCCTAATGATAATAGTAATAAGGTTGAAATTTGAATGTCGCAACTCAAGAGTGAATCAGATCGCGTGAGCCGCGAGCCGTACCTGGACCTGATCTGTACGCGTCGACTAAGATAATATACCCTAATCATAATAGTAATAAGGCTAAAATTTGAAATGTCTTGTCCTTGAGCTGAACCACGAACCGGTTCACAGCTCCAGCTCAACTTCATGACTCAAGACCTGATATGCGGCTCACGCGTTTTGGTTGAGTTACCCATGTCTAATATTCTGAGGTTGTGGTGTTAATCCAAACATGTTAACCAAAGTAAACCGTGTCACGTTGATATTGAAACTTAAATCCCACAATATTTGTATTGTCAAATGAGATAGGTTTGTGGTTGAACGTTTGATGACATCACAGGTTACCAACAGATCTTATCTTATCTATCGCGACCTTGTGATGACACGGAGATCGATATCTGAACCATTTACTGTAGACTAGACTAGACTAGACCATACTATCTAAAAATTGTCTTAAACTAGTTTCTTATTTCCACCAGGCTTTGCACTCAGTACTTGCTTCTACACTACGCAATAAACCTTCCGAGCTGTTTTTGGATGTCAATTAAATAAAAAAAAATCGTCATTTATTAAATTTGTCACGTGTTATAAAATGACTAATCGTTAAATTAGAATGGAATGTTTGAATCACAAGCTTCATGTATTATGGTTGATGAGAAATATAAATAAGACTAACGCCCCAACTCAGAGACACTAACGGTTACTTAAATCGCTCCTTAGTAAATAATCACCATACAAATGTACTAAGAAGCGATTTAAATAACTGTTAGTGACTCTGAGTTGGAGCATAAGTAACAGAAATATAAATAACGAGTAACCGCCCTCGCTTTGCTTCGGTTTTCTTATTTTTTTACACCTTGGATTACATTATTGGAGTTTTGTTAAGGATCCCTAATTTTTTGAAAATATAATATAGCCTATGTTACTTGGGGATAGTGTAGCTTCCCAACAGTGAAAGAATTGTTCAAATCGGTTCAGTAGTTTCGGAGCCTATTCAATGCAAACAAAAAATCAAATCTTAACTTTTTTTTATGTTTTTATATATTAGTAGGTATAGATTATTTTTCTAGTTAACTAGTTCGGCAAATTGCAATATAATTCGGTGACGTTTAAGGAGTCTTCTCTTAAAGTTAAGGTTTTGTAATCCAATCAAAATGCTGTTCCAATGTAACTCGTGTTTCAATTACTTCAAAACACAGACATGTATAAATATATAAATACCATAAAGTATCGCACATTTCATAACAACAAAACTGACGAGTTGCTACAACAAGTACACTTGAGCGTACTTGAACAAAGAAATTTCAAGTAGTGCGTTTTAAGCTCCAATAAACTATCTTCTCGTATTACTCGGGACGGAAGAAAATAAATTGGAACTGTCATGTTCCAGGCTTTGTAGTGCGTCTATTTCAATAATGTCGTTTCAATTCGTCGTTGTTCACGACAACACATGGAAAGCCAAAACACAAAACTAGACACGAAAATTACCACTCAATCCCATTCATTCATTCAACATATCATTCCCCACATAGTTACTCATTGACGAAAACTTTCTCAAGCTGGTAGTTACCTTGTCTGCGAAGCGAAGGGTCCTCTGGTTCGTTTTTCGGTGGGTGATTGTATTAGTGATATTTTATTTCTGTTGTCCAAGCCATCCGCTACAATGGAAATCCAATGACTGTATGATTGTACAAACGTGTATTACTGCGGACATGCTCGCACTGTATATTACATTCCTTTACTAAAAGAGGTGATGATTTTCAAACGGCTTTAATAAACATACAATTGAGTCTTGATTAGGAATAATCTTCAAGTTTTTTCTCAAATTACTTTTCACTCAAAAAATCATAATCAAATCAGCTAATTTCCTTAGAACATGAAGTTAGATGCAAATGAATCTCGTGGGATCAGAATTATTGAGCAATTAACTTATCTTTCTCTGGTTTTTAAAATAATCCTACGTAAAAAAACTTAGAGAATATCTCCATTATTTTATATTCGGTCGTAATATGCGTGAATCTCTTCGTTGAAAGGATTCCTACATAATAATACATCAGTGTCATTTATTCGTATGTCGGTCTTACTGTAACACGGGCCGCCGTAAAGCTCTTGATGGAAAACAAAGGATTCGAAAAATGTGGCTGTATTTCAGCTGCGCGCATTGAAAGCCAAATCCAAGCCTGAGTGTTAATTCGTTTCTTGTGTACTGATTTGAGTACTGAACGAAATGAATTTAAGACTTGCTTTTGAACTTTGGCCAACCCTATAACTTAGTTTGTAGCCAGGGCGTTCGATTTAAAGTTAAGGTCATTACACCGATATCAAGTTTAGGTTTTTTTTTTTAACAGACTTCAATAAACTACGGAGGTGCTCAATTTGGTTGTATTTTTTGTAATATTCGTTACCTCAGAACTCTGTCATTTATACACCACCATTTTACACCACAAAATAATATATATATATACTAATACATATATAAAGAGGAAATATTTGATTTTTTGTTTGCATTGAATAGGCTCCGAAACTACGGAACCGATTTCAAAAATTCTTTCACTGTTGGGAAGCTACACTATCCCCGAGTAACATAGGCTATATTATATTTTCAAAAAAATAGGGATCCTTAATAAAACTCCAATAATGTAACCCAAGGTGTAAAAAAATAAGAAAACCGAAGCAAAGCGAGGGCGGTTACTCGTTAACTATAAAAACACAATACAGATGAAGTCATACAGCCGTATGGTAGACATCAAGCGGTCTTATCGCTAAAAGCGGATCTTTTTATGGAAATAGCCGGCAAACGAGTTGACGATACACCTGGTGATAAGTGGCTATCGTCGCCCATGAACATCAGCAACACCAAAGGCGTTGCCGGCCAAGAAAGAGAGAAGAAGAAAAGGACGATAATAGAACATTGGACGAATTTAAACATCTGCATCACAGGAAAATATAGAGACGGATATTTTTGTTTCTATTTAAAATTTATAACTACCCAAACTCTTGAAGAAACAATACAACTTTAGGTAACTCATTCGCAATAGACTTAGCAGGTGCAGTTTCCATTAGACGAACCTTGGCCGCAAGCCGCAGCGAGCGCAACGTATTCTGCTTCGAACAATGACACTAGCGTCACAATTGTGCTTCGGTGCTCTTAGAAAACTGTAACGAGGTCTGCAAACACTCACTGCAATTACATGAAGGTAAGCTTCTCATAAAATAAAAAGCAGTGGTAGCCTAGCGGTTAGAAAGTTGGTCTCCTGAACGCAGGGGCCGGAGTTCAAACCCTGGCACGCACCTCTAATTTTCAAATATTATGTGCGTATTACAAGTTAATTATCACTTGCTTCGGTGAAGGAAAACATCGTGAGGAAACCTACACACCGGAGAGTTCTCCATAAAGTTCTCAAAGGTGTGTGAAGTCTACCAATCCGCACTTGGCCAGCGTGGTAGACTATGGCCTATTACCTCTCACATTGTGAGAGGAGACCCCGATCCCTGCAGTGGAACAATTACGGGTAGTTGCTTTTTTAACCGACGAAAAAAAAAGGAGGAGGTTCTCAATTCGACGCGTATATTTTTTTTTTATGTATGATCACTCAGCAATCGGCACAGGGTGGTCCGATTTTGATCATTCTTTTTTTAATGGATAGGGTATATTTTGAAGTTGGTCCCATATTTTTTTGAAAATTTTATTCCTACCTTAAAGGTACGAAAATAGGGGATGATTGATTATTCACCCACGGAATTTTTGCCCGTTACCCCAATAACGTTGTACTGGATGATCCGATTTCGATGATTCTTTTTTTATTGAATATTGTATACCTTGAAGTTACTCTTGTTTAAATTTGGAAAGAAAATTTTACCCCTAAAGGTACGAAAATAGGAGATGATTTATGTTTCAACTACTATATTTTTACCTGGTAACTGAATATATCACCAATAACTTAATAATTTTCATAGCAACTAAAAATTAAAAAATAATTATTTTTTGACAAAAAATAAAACCAACGAAAAAAAACTGAAAAGCGAAAAATAAAATAAACCATTTAGTATTATAAATTAAGATCCTAAATTAACTGAAAATAAATAATTTTGAGGCGGTGCCAAACCAATGAAAAAACAAACGGTGAAAAGATGTGCGCCGCGCTGCTGCTGCCGTGTGCATCGCATGCCACTGCCCTTATAAAATGAACTTTACGTAATTAATTTTGTTTGTTTGTTTGGCACGGTCTCGAAATTATTTATTTTCAGTTAATTTAGGATCTTAATTTATAATACTAAATGGTTTATTTTATTTTTCGCTTTTCAGTTTTTTTTCGTTGGTTTTATTTTTTGTCAAAAAATAATTATTTAAGTCTCTCATAACTGCATAAGCCTTTCATTAACGACAGTTATCAATAGATACAGTGGTGATGATTGTACCATAGTCAAGTTTGTAATTCGTAGGCGTTGTAGAGCATATTTTTGTTCTTTTGAGCACGCGTAGAGCTTAGTTGCAGTAAGTCACGCACAAAAACACACACACACACACACACACATACAGACACACAGACACACACACACACACACACACACACACACACACACACACACACATACACACACACACACATACATACACACACACGCATACATACACACACACGCAGAGACACACACTCACACACACAGACACATACACACAGAGACAGAGAGATAATCTAAAAGAATTCTTGACAAAAATAACCGACTTCAAAATTACGGTTAACTCCAAAACTACTTGTCAGATCAAATTTAAGTGGGACCACATGACAAGCACCAGGTTTCTATTACAAAAAAGAATCATTAAAATCGGTTTACCCAGTCAAAAGTTCTGATAACATAACATAAAAAAATACAGCCGAATTGAATACCTCCTTATTTTTTGAAGTCGGTTAAAAATTGAAATACCCCTCATATTTTCCAAGTTTTTATTTAGCTTGTCTTGGTTGTTAGTTTGTCCACATCCACTTATCCTATGGGTCTCAAATTGTTCGATAATGATAACCTGATATTACATTCAGGTGTCACGACAGACATAAAAGTACGCTGTAATTAAACTCCATGATCACCTGATGTCCACCCAGGGATGGCTCCATATCTCCTCAGAAATCCCCTCAGCGGCCAACAGCACACACATTTTTAAAAGCTTATACCTATTATATTTTAAAATATTTTTAAATAAATAATTTGTTTCAGTTACGTTATTTTTTATAAAGTTTGGCTCTGCAGTATTATAAAAGGCGAACCGTTTATCGCTAGAATGTATTAATCAGTCAACAATAAACCAATAATTTGAAGTGTGAATAACACATAATAAGGAAAATGATTATTAAAATATCAAAAGATTACACGTGAAAATAATGTTTGTCTAAATATACATTTCTTTTTGGAAAGTTTGCCTGACGCACGTAGGTAAGTCTATTTACACAGCCACTTCTTTTCTACATAATTTCATCCATTTACATGACCAAATTCATCACAAATTTTTATCTTGTGTGAGCATTCACCCTTAGCAACTTTTACTCGTAAACTTTCAATGGAAGCGGCGATCTCATAAAAACGTTTTCAATTATTCGAAAACCTTTTTATTGAATAGGTTCCTTCTTTCGGATAAAAAACTTTTCGTAAGCACCCAACTTCACGTTTCTGTCCCTTTCATTTATTAAAGGTATGAATGACTTGGCTGGTTCATTCAATAGAATGTGTGTTGATTCGTAGGTCCATGAGGTGCGCTCCATGCTTAGTAATTTGATCCTTAGGCTGTTTTGTTACAAAAATTGAATTAAGATTCCCTTAACAGATCATGTAGCTCAGTTAGAGATCCTATACAGAGGTTCTATGATTCGCCAGAAATTTATTCCTCGATTTCGAAAGATTTATACATACTATTAATATTGTTGGAGGTACTTCTTAAATAAATAGTTTAGATTATAGAACAAAAGGCAGCATCGTTTAATTTCTATTTTTTAGTTGGATTTTCTATAAAAGCGTGTTTTTTAGTTTTTATTAACTATTATTTATTTATGTAACTAGCCATCTTTTTATGTAACTTCAGAGCTGACGATCCACCTCATGTTAATTGGCTACCGTCACCCATGGACATCAGCAATACCGAAGGCATAAATGATGCGTTTCAGACTATGAAAGAAGAGAGAAAGAGAAAGAAATAAAAAACCGCAAGAGCGTGTCAGGCCACGCGCAATATAGAGTCCGAAGTAGTAAGTTTATCGACTATTACTCATTAACAGCTACTTATGCTTATAGGGGGGGGGGGGGACACTTGACTCCAACCAAAATTTGCATTTTAAAGTCAAATATTTCGCAAACGGACCCCTAATTCCAAAAATAGTCTAACGCCCCAACTCAGAGTTACTAACGGTTACTTAAATCGCTCCTTAGTACAGAATTTGTAGGTATGGTGATTCTTTACTAAGGAGCGATTAAAGTAACCGTTAGTGACTCTGAGTTGGGACGTAAGAAGACCCATAATATTTTTGGAAGACCTTTTCAACGATACCCCACACTATAGGGTACGCGACGAACAAAAAATTCATCCTCACGTTACTTCTATGGAGGTACTGGAGTTGTGATGAATATGTACATTATATCCATGCCAAATTACAGCTTTCTAGCTTTAACACTAATGGTCTCGGCGCTTTGCTTCTGACCGACGGCCGGACGGACAGACGGACGGGCATGACGAAACTATAAGGGTTTCGATTTTTCTTTCTTTTTGTGGGGTTCAGCGGCTAACATTGGTTCTATATTTGTTTTGCAGAAAAGGGCAATCAGAGCCATTTATAAATTGAAATCACGTGATTCTCTGCGTGAGAAATTTAAAGATATAGGCATATTAACAGTAGCCTCTCAATTTATTTACAGCAATATTATATTTGTAAAAAACAACTTAGGTATGTTCAAGCAGAATAGTGATACGCATAATCATCTAACTAGAAACAGACATAATTTGGTGACGTCATCTTTTCGCTTAAGTAGGGTACAACGCTCTTATATGGGGCTCGTTGTACGTTTTTTCAATAAATTACCCAAGTCAATACGTGATTTACCTATCCAAATGTTTAAGAGATATGTGAAATCTCAGCTAGTAGGCAAAGGATACTATAGCATAAATGAATATATTAATGACAAAGACGCCTGGAAATTAGTGCCGCATCCAGTTCCGCGTAGGTTAGAAGATATTATGTAACTTTTCATGATTTTAAAAGATGTGCGAGGAGTTTCTTTCGGCTTTTCTTCTCCTCCATGACAAAGCACCTTTCCGAAAAGCTGGTAGATTAAAAAATGACGTGCATAAGTGTGTCAGTGATACCTATATGAATAAAAGATTTTGATTTGATTTGATTTGATTTGATTTCAGAACCATAAAAACTGACTCATAAGCCTCCAACTAAAAACGACAAGTCATTTGGCGGCTAACTCAAGCAAGAGGGTGGTAGCTATACAGCCAGGAAGCTTCACGGATAAATAATATAATAATTTAATATCAGTAAAAATATTCATAAAAAATAAAAATATTGGAATATTTTTGACGACCCGTGTGGCGCAATGGTTACCATGCCGGATCGCCGCATCGAGGGTCCTCGGTTCGATTCCCAGCGAGGCGGAAATTTGAATGATGAGTTTGAATTTCTGTTCTCGGTCAGGGTGTGAATGTCCTTGTCTACTGTGTTGTCCATGGCACCCACGACACAGGGAATCCTAGTGTGGGGCTATGAATGTGAAGCGTTATTTATTTATTACTTATGTGAAGCCGTACCACCAAGTGGGCCGGCCTGTGTCACCTCTTACGACACCCTAGTCTTATGACATCCTCTACAGGATTGGATTGGGATGAGTATTCTAAGCCACCCCAAAACGTCTATAATGGTTTATTGTGTTATTGTAACCAGTGTGTATATTTTTTTAAAGGAAATAAGCGGTGAACGAGCTGACGATCCACCTCATGGCTATCATTTCCTATGGACATCAGCAACACCAAATGCATCACTGATGCGTTGCCGGTCAAGAAAGATAGAAAAAGAAAGGAAGTATAATAGTTATCAATATACTGAGATAAGGAGTTTCTTTCGCTATTGCTTTGTCTCCAACTTTCAACAAGAGGGACCGTTTAATGATGAAGATTAAACCATCCAGTGCTAAAGTCGTATAATTATGTACATTCGGCTCGAAGGACCAGAAATAAACTTTAACAGTCACACATAAAGCTAAAGGTATCATATTTGTGTTTACAGACAACCAAAAATAAACGGAATAATTGTCATTCGCGTTTCACTATTAATACTTTAATGATTTCATTTCTTACTCCTCTTGATATTTAATCAAAATATTGCTCAATATAAATACATTATCTTTGTGGTGGCATCGTTGTTGAGAAATATGTTGTATTATTCAAGATTTAACGTATGAAGTTAAACTCCGGCACTGGGTTTCCCTGTCAAAGAGGGACATAATACTGGGTTTCCCGGTGATATGAACATTGAACATACAGGTAAAAAAAAAACCGCGACCCGAGGATAACTGTCTTTCCCGAGTGGGACTCAAAACCAGGACCACAGCTTTACAGTTTCTGTGACCGACTTAAGATAAACCATAGTCATAATTAAAGTCTGTTGCTACTACCCCCTCTACCAAACTGCACTGGAGCAGCGTGGTGGAGTTTTCTCTCGGCCTCCTGAAGATGATCTGTCCTCAATACTGGACCATTAATGGGTTCCAGCCTCTAATAGAAATATAACGATAAAGGGTGGACTGAAAATCAGCGATGTAAGTATGCTAGAGATAAAAAAGCTAAATCTGAATGGGTTTTGTTTAAACATAACTACTAGGTAGGTACATACTTTTCAAAGATATTTCTGATACCGATTCATTATAACTTATATCACTTCACAAATTTATACAAACTTTAATAATTTATTTACGAGTGTTTAACAAAGTGTGTAACAAAGTATTACAGACAAACACGATGTGCACTAAAGAGAGTAACAACATATCTAACAAACACCATGGGAACAATGAAAAATAGAGCAGACCGTGTGCTGGATCCCATACAATCCAAACTAGGACTTCCGGTGCATCCCAGGCCAGTTCCGGCCATACAATGGGACACCATACAAACAAATGAACATAAAACAATTACGGTCCAATCGAACTCAATACTTAAATATATAAATAACAGGATGTCCATCGACAGCGGACGATAACTGAAAATTGTACTTACGTGTTCCGGAGTAAAGGGTCAACCACACTACACATACTACCGATCGCGTAAGTTACGGACGGTCGCAAAACACGTCTGCACGTGACGGCGTCCCGTGGGCAACTGATATGCGGTGTGGTTGACGGGAGCGCAACTGTTCGAGTACTGTCACGATGAAAAATCGGGATTCGGGATGATTGCTTGATTATTTGCTCTTGTGTATAAATCTTATATACAACATGTGTTGTGACAATAATTTAATTTTGTTTTTCTCTTCTATTTTAATTTTAAGGAAATCAATTGAATTTTAGACCCCTCACTATTCTACCATGTTAAAGATATTAAGTCGCCGTACCTTTATGTGTTTCTGTGTAGGAGCCAACAATGATAGCAAAACTACTGCAAAAATCTGCCCTTACAAAATACGTGTAAATAGTACAATATATTGTATGGACCTACCTCTCACAAATTATAATAAACACGGCGCCGAAGCCATGGAAGCGAAGAAGTAAAGTAAAAGCTTAGAAATACTGAAGTAGTCGTGGTAGTCGGAAGTTCTATTCTAAAAGGTAAATAGTCAATAGACTTACTATCACTACTATACTCTCCGAACGCGTTTGAAAATTAAAAAGCAAGTGCAAGGTTTTTTGATGTATCCCCGCTTGTTTTCCGAGCACTTTAATCACCAAATAGAAATTTTACTTGATATAAAATACTATAAGAAGACGGCTTGAATAAGGTAAACTCATTTAATTTCATAATTCCAGTCCACAGAGTACCTACGCATTTCTATTTTATATTTATTATTAAAATTCAAAGATATTTACAATATCATTGTTAGAATAAAATTACATTAAATTGATTGTTTATTGATTTTATTAGAGCTTACTAAATTTTTCAGGCAATACCAGATTATTTGACGTTCTATATCACTTTTCACGTCGACTGTACATTATTTAAACTTGTCAAAACTAAGTACAACATAACAAGTTATTCATTTATTGTGTTAAAGTTTATCTCGCTTTGTAAACAAGTCTTAATTACTGTCAGATGATACAGTCTTACATGGAAACAATTAATTGACGTCGATACGTTTTGTTTTCGAAGATTCATTGGAGTAACGTCTATAATACCTATTGTTTTTAAGTAATTGTATATGTTACCGGCAAAACCCGATTTCAGGTTAAACTAGTTTGGCCTAGGCCAAACTAGTTTGGCGCGACACGATTAGGCAAAACTAGTTTCTCGTCAATAAGTTTGGCTTATGTTTAACTTACCACCAAATAAATCATTGTTAACCCAAAAGTAGTAAATAACCACCAAAATTAAAACAGCATTTCAATGTAAAATTATAACCAAAAATGGTAATTCATTTTTTGATTCACAAACTGGCTTCCGAACGTCTCCGGCGCTGCGGGAAGTGCAGCCCCTCCGCCCTTGCGTAACAAACTGCAGGCACTACATGCTCGCCTACGCAGCTTCGGCTTTTTGGTCGCCTGCGGCGACCAGCCTCAGCCACTTCGGCTCACATGGTGCCTGCAAATGGTTACAGCGGGCGGGGGCTGCTCTCCCTCCGCGCCTCCGGGGTTTACATTCACTCTAGGGGTAGGGCAGACTAGTACCACGTGGGGTTGGGGTTGACTAAGTCGGTTTTGTAACCATTTCGACCTACATCTGGAAATTAAAAGAATCCAAAAGAAACAATATATACGCGAGCAGTTAATTTGGTGATCATTTACTACATTTGGTGTTCGAATACAATTTGAAGTGCAGTCGTGACTAAAATAGCTGTAATTTAAGAGGTTTAAACCACAAGAATGTGTCGAATAAATATAAATCCGTAACAATTCGGTTCTAATCAGTTTTAGACTGACGAGAAACTAGTTTTGCCTAATCGTGTCGCGCCAAACTAGTCTGGCCTAGGCCAAACTAGTTTAACCTGAAATCGGGTTTTGCCGGTAACATATAAAACAGCATCATATACCGTGGGCATAGACATATACAAATGTGACTTTACAAGAACCCTAGGACAAACATTTATTATGACCCTATGGCTATTCCGGGAATCGAATCCAGGAACATTCGGCAAGGGTATCGATTACAAGTTGACGACTAGGTTACAGGTTGTCAGGCCGAAATAAGCTTGTACAAAGCCAAGCGACCTTTCAAACAAGGGGCTAACATACTCGCGTAGTAAGGGATATGCTTTCATTGACGAAGGGATCATGGGGTAATTAGGAAGGATATAAGCTGCCAAAGTTTAGAACATAATAATGGTATGAGAGAAGGATAATAACTGGGATGAATCGATTAAAATAACGCCCATGGCTTAGAACTTATTATTACAATGACCGGCTTATAATTAGGGACAACTGAAGCTTTTAATTTGCAGAACATTGACAGGACCGCAACGCGTGTTTTTGACGGGTGACTTTTCACAGACTTTTTTAATGGAAATAACTGAAAAATGAGCTGAGGACCCATTAGATGGTAAGCGACACCGAAGGCATCACTGATGCGCTGTCGGCCAAGATAGAAGAAAAAGGAAGAAAGAGAGAACTGGCTCTCAAGCCCCGAGTCGGAACAAATTTTTATTATGTTAAATTATTTCTACACAAGACGCGGAGAGACGGGGTTCTGAACGTTAGCCATTCACGATTATTTTCGCTGAGAGTTTGTAAACGCAATGGCTTTAATTAAAGCCCTCACAATCATCCGTTTTTAAGGAAGCTCGTTGACATTCTGCCGTAAATCTTGGCATCTCATAGGCTCGTCACGGTGATAAAACGTCACAATTCTATAGAAAAACGGGCCAAGTGCGAAGCGGACTGAATAGGGTTCTGCTGTCTACATGTATTTATGATATTTTTAGGTTTTCTGAATAAATATATGAATGATCCACTTCCTTTTTAGCCGGCAACGCGTCAATGATTACTTTGGTGTCACTGATGTCCATGAATTTTTTGAAACGAAGTCCCTTATCGCGCGAAAGGGAGCTAGGCGGAAAATTTTGGAACGAAAAGTTGTAACGACACTTTTTGCCGTCGTTTATTAATTAAAGCGAGTTACTAGGCGACCAGAAGTGTTCGAGGGTGCGATATCGGTGATACTGTGCAATCATGGTGTGTGGCTGTCTTATTTACTCTTCGGTATTTAGCATAGGCGCAACAGGGATATATAAATTACGATCATGCACATTAAGTTATTATTGCTATTTCTCTTGTCATGCCAATTAGTGTGCGGAGGAACGACAGGGATAGAATAAATCTATTACCTTCGCTCTGACAAGGCACTTGTCAGAGTGGCAGTGATGGATTTGTTCTATCTCTGTCGCTCTTCTGCATATTTCTTGGCATGACGAGAGAAGTGGCAATAATAGCTTGGTGTGCATGATCGTGATATGGACGTCCCTGTTGTGCCTATGCTAAATGCCGAAGAGTGAATGGGACAGCCACATACTATGATTGTGCAGTGTCACTTGTGTCGCACCCTCGAGGACTTCTGGTCGCTTAGTATTAATCGAAAGGAACTTCGTTCCATCCGGGTGTCCCTTGACTCCTCTCAAGTGTTTTTTTTTATGGAAATAGCCGGCAAACGAGCTGACAATCTAGCTGATGGTATTAAGTAGATATCGTTGCCCATGGATATCAGCAACACCAAAGGCATCAGTGATGCGTTGCCGGCCAAAAAAGAAAGAAGAAATAGAAAAAAAGAACCGGCTCTCAAGCCCCCAGCCGGAATACAACGAGTCGTTTGGCGGCTGACTAATGCTCAAGGGTGGTAGCTATCCAGGTGAATCCCATGGAGAAATAATAATAGTAATAATGATATTTAACAATTAACAATGACAATGATCACTAACCAGCAAATTTTCTCCATAGTTTCCCTGCAAGCAATCCATGGCCACTGTAAGGTACGGTGTAGGTAAGGCCGCTGTAAGGTAAGGTAAGGTGATCTCTTCTAACAATTAAGAAAGTCTGTAGCGTACTCTACTACGGGTTAGGGACCGAGAAATATGGGTTTAAGTTACCTATTTATGAATGGCTTCAACGCATTAATGGCCCACTACTGGGCACGGGTCTCTCCTCATGAGGAGGCCTAGAGCATACTCCACCATGCTGCTTCAGTGCGGATTGGTGGAGGGGTTAGTGGCCAACCCGAGTGTCAGAAGTTTTCAAACCGCCCGAGGGCCTGCGACATGGCTTAACGACTGTTATCTAATGATAACAACCGGGAGCGACGGCTTTACGTGCCCTCCAAAGCACGGAAACGCTCAAGAAATTTTTGCCAATAACGGTCACCCATCCAATTACCGACCGCGCCCGCTGTTGCTTAACTTTGTCGATCATATACTCGTAGGATCAACGCAAACCGCCGGGCTATGAGCGCTTCTCCTAATATATCCTTAACCTTATGCTTAGCAATATCCTTAATCCTTATGAAATAAAAAAAATATAACTGCTCTAAATTCAACCGATCCTCGAACCCGTTTCCTTCGGTGACAGCAGTTCATCTTCATCTGTGTCCAACTATTATCTCCGAGATAAAAGGTTTCAATAGCTCTGAAATTACTTCCGAAACGGCATGCCCGATTTATATGATGAGGGTCGAGTCCAAAGCGCGGGAGATTTTTTATTAAAATAAATCTTGGGATTGGCCTTTTACTGGTGCAAGATAACGTGCCAACAATATTTAATATTGGCCACGGTTTTCTCAGTTTAACTTGAACATCAAGTGATTATATTACACAAAAATCGATTTTATAACTTACTTTTAGCATGACTTTTCCCTGTGTAAACTAGCCTTTTTCTCCTACATATGGAATCCATATTGGAGAATCTTCAATTAGAGTTACTCTAATTGACAATTCTAATAACCAATTATTTGACTTCAAAGTACTTATTTACGAATTATTATTATCATAATTTCCACTTCCAAAACATGTTTTACAAAATTTTCCAAAAACAGATGTAGTACCACGGAACACAGGTGTCTGTGTTCCGTGTGTAGTACAGAAGAAAGGGATTTGAACGTGGCAATAATATAAATTTTGGGCCATGGTTTTCTCAGACTAATTCAAGCATCAAATAATTATGATTACTTATTATGTAAATAAATTAACATTAATAAAGTTAATAAAGACGTAATTATTAGCGTTTATTAATTTATAGTTGTTTCAATATTTCCTAAAATCCAAAAAGAGTTGAAGATAGGGATCGCTTTTAATAAGTGTTCGACATCGTTTGCTTTCGTGCATCAGTGATATTTCCAGCGATTTATAAACCTAATAAAGGTAATGAATTCTTGGAAGAAAAATCTTGCTCTTATTGAAAATATTATTCATAACTTAATTTATGGGGTCTGAAAATATTTCTTCATCAGTATAAAATTTTGCGCCTTGAAATGTCTTTCACTAAGCGACATATTGTTGACATACATTTTTAAAGCCTAATTACTGTTTAAATGTTTGAAAGTAACATAAAATGTATATTTTTAACTATATTCTTACACAGAAAGCCTATATGGTTAACATAACAATGTTTATGTTTTGTATTTAATAGTAATTGTGTTATGTTTCTTATTTTTTATTGTATAATATTGGTTATCCTTTAAACGCTTAAAACGCTTACACACTCATTCCCCCGCAGTGGGTTATTTACCTGTGTCGCGGGAGACATGGACAACACATTAACACCCATGACCCGAGTACAAATATTTACCTGTCTAATAAATATCTGCACCGGCTGGGAATCGAACCCTTGACCCCTCGCTTCGCAGGCAGGGTCGCTACCAACTAGGCTACAGGGTCGTTTTTCTTATGTTCTTGTTTTTTCTTTCCAATTTATCACACAGTTAGTCCATGATCTGGAATAGGACATGGGGTACTTATTATCCCGGAAAACGCAGGCAGAGCCACGTGCAGAGCGCTAGTTAACTATATATAATAATAACTTGTCTGTCTTAATATTTTTTGGTTTTAAATTTTTCCGATTCATTGTTGTTGCCTGTTATATTCTTTTGTAGCTTTTTTAAGTGGTACTAAACAATTATTATACAGGTATCATTGGCTAAGTTTTAGGCGTTCAATAGAAACTGGCTATATTTGGCATCGAGTGTAGCATTCATTTCTTGAGTATGTAGGTCATCAGATAAACTTCTTTTGTGAAAGTAAAATGGTAATTTGTAAGAGCGCTAAAGCCTTTGCTATTAACTAAACTAGCTTCAATCTAGCTTCATCTTACAAGGTATCAATATCGTATCCTCGAACTTGATGTTACATGTGTAAAATAAAATCCTTAAATTAAATTGAATCGCCTTCATAAATTAAATAAAATATAATTGCTTAAATTTGTGAAAATTCAATGAAAAATTAATCAAAGTTAATCTTATCGACATCACTTATAACATAGTTCAATTAATGTCCTTCGTTGAGGAATTATATTATATTTTATCTGTAAGTTATATCATCAAAACCTGAGATTAATTTTCTTCGGAACCCGTCATTAGACATAGGTATATCGCCATATTTAAAGAGGGAGGAAATATATTTTCTGAACTATCCAGACTAAAGACGATTTGTTCGTCTGACTATAGCAATACTACATAGTGTGCGGCAACACATGACATAACTCCACTAATGGACAAAATATCTACTGCTGTCGCGTAATCGAACTCAAAAACGTCAAATAGTGCGTTCATTTTATTTCCAGATCCTTAAAGAAAATAATATTTACATTTACGAAATCGTTTTGTCTGTCGCTAAAAATAAAGTATAATTAAACCGGGAGCGCTGGTTTTCTCGACACTTACATCAACTAAAGCGAGAATAAATTGAATGGCTTAAGGGCGCGACGCGGACCGTGAGGCTTTCTTTACACAGCTTTTCATAAGACTTTTATTGCACGCACTCTTTCGCTGTTTACCTCTTGGTCACGTCCAGCAAATAAGGGGGCTCGTACGGCGCTTTATTGAAGCCTATTTCAAGCTTTTTGCTCCCCTGAAAGCTGTAATGGTTACTCTTGATATTTCATGAGCAATACGCTTTAATGAGCCATTTGCCTTGGAAAGGGTCGCTTGAGTTAAGGTTTTCTAATTAGGAGTTTTTAATTATTTACTAGTAATTAGTATTTGTCGAGTGCTTATTAAGTTTTATGAAGAGGCCACCTTGTGTGTTAATTACACACAAGGTGAATATTGTATACATTAAAAAAAAAAATCGCATTTAACATGAAGGTTGGACAGTGAGACGAGACTTGCTAAATATTTAGTATTCCTGTGAATTAGAAACTCTAAATATTTGAGTGTATCAGAGATACTTTGACCCAGCAGGGAACGAACCTGAAATCTCTCAAACGGCAAACTAACTACAAAATCAAAAAATCTGCTTTCGCATAATCATTACGAATTGATTATTTTTCACTAATGATATTATAATATAAAAAAGAGGTAGACATGTCACTAGCGCGCCATCGATGAAGAGCGTAAGAACAGGCAATTGACCGTTCTGCTCGTAGTCGCTCTGCCAATACAAGACGATACACACGCTTTTGTTGTTGTCAGAAGTGCCTGACATTTGACATACAGCGTCAAAATGCCTTCGTGTATTATACCAATGTGATTGGTGTAGTGAAACAAAAGAATAAACGTGTGTGTTGTATTGTAGCTCTTTTCGGAACAGATTTTTTGGTTAATTTGTATAACGCATCCATATGTTTTAAATATCATTGTTTTTCACATGATTCATCCGTAGGCTTCCCGCCCACGTCAGTCTTTTTGTAGGACAGATAATCGGGCCATTTTTCTGGCCATATTATTTCTGACCGACTTTTTGTAGAACGTGTGCGTTGCACTATTGCTATCAGTACATGTTCTATTTTTCTCCTACAAAAATCGGTCACCGATTATCGGACGTGGGCGGGAAGCGTTATATGAATCTTCCCTCACCTCATAAAGGTCATTATGCATATCAGAGACGCGGCGACGCCCACTCAACACCAGATCAACTTCATTTTTCCCTTCATTATCATAAAAACCTGACGGAGAGCGCTCGATTGCTCTCGTTAAATTCAGCAAGGATTATAGGAGTCCTGCTCAATGGTACATTTTTATGTCGTTTAATGAGTATTCCTGGATTATGCACGAAAATAATCTCGCAAATTCCTGCCTCAGGCATTTATTTATTCGCTAGTTAAGTTTTATTTTAAAGTTTATAGCTTGATAAGAGTAATCTTTTGTCCATTATTTCTAAATAAAAGCTTTAAACACATCTTTGTCAAAGTCCTCGATAAAGTCCTCGAGCGTTGTAAGCCCTGAAAGCAGACGGTATATACAACATTTTAGGATGCTGAGACGTAAGTACTGATCTACAAATACCTATATTATTATTATTTTTATTTATTCATGGGCGAGGTCTTATCACAACATGTTTTACGATCAAAGATATTTTACTACAAAAAAATAAAAAACAACTGTGATTAATTTCTCTGACATTTTTATCAATACGGTGTATTCCGTGTATTAACGTAACACTTCACTTAAATTTTATGTAATTTCTGTTTTATATATCTATTCCTAATTTTTGTTTCTTGAACGTTTAAGCTTTATTTATTAGTCCTAAATATAAAAAAAAATCCTACATTGTTAAGCGGCATCATTTTACATCAGTCACGTAAGATGAACATCCAATAATGCTTGTTTTGTTTTTTTGGTAACATTTGTATGTTGTCACGTATTTTCTCCTTACTGAATCAATGTTATTATGTTCGTGTCGACCTTTTCCAAAAGTAATAAAGATTATACGCAATTTAAGGGTAAAGTACAACTTGTGATTCATTAATTTTATCGAAAAAAACAGATATCTATTTGCATGTGGAAGGATATATAAAAGTGACCGAAAGTTCACAGAATCTTATTATATACGATATAATATGTAATCTATATATATAAAATTGAAAAGCGACACACCACTGATTAAACAAAAAATCTCAGAAACTACCGAACCGATTAAGATGAAATTTGGCAGAGAGATAGTTTCTGCTAAGGAGACGTCCACTAAGAACGGATTTTTGGAAATTCATCCCCTAAGGGGTAAAAATACGGGTTAGAAGTCACTTTCATACAAACCAACTTTGTCAGTTTTAGATTTATAAATTTGAAATTTTTTATGTAAGTTTATAGTAATAAACAAAAGTTAACTTTAACACATTTTTTTGGAAAATCATCCCTTAAGGGTTAATTTCTTCAATTTAACTTAGTACGCAACTTCGTCATTTTTGAAGTTAAAAACATGAAAATTTATATATTAGTTCAAGATTAGAAACGAAATTTAAAAGTTATGTGTTTTTTTGGAAAATCAGCCCCTAAAGGGTTGAATAAGGTTGTGCAATTTAGTATGGGAACTTCGTCAGTTTTGAAGTAAGAAGGGTGAAAATTAGTATATAAGCTTATAGTTAGACAAAAAAAATAACCGCATCACTGTTTTCTCGAAATTCATCCCCTAAAAATAGGGGTTGGAAGGCTTTTACATATAAATCAGCTTCGTCAGTTTTAGAATTATAAATACGAAATTTTTTATGTATGTTTATAGTAATAAACAAAAGTTAACTTCAACAATTTTTTTTGGAAAATCATCCCTTAAAGGGTTAATTTCTTGAATGGAACTTAGTACGCAACTTCGTCATTTTTGAAGTTAAAAACATGAAAATTTATATATTAGTGCAAAATTAGAAACAAAATTTAAAGGTTATGTGTTTATTGGGAAAATCAACCCCTAAAGGGTTGAACAAGGTTGTGGAAGTTAGTATGGGAACTTCGTCAGTTTTGAAGTGAGAAGGGTGAAAATTTGTATATAAGCTTACAGTTAGACACAAAAAATAACTATATTACTGTTTTCTCGAAATTCATCTCCTAAAAATAGGGGTTAGAAGTCATTTACATACAAATCAACTTCGTCAGTTTTAGAGTTATAAATATGAAAATTTTAATGTATGTTTATTGTTATGAACAAAAGATAAAATTGAGCTGAAAATCATCCTTTAAAAGGTTACTTTAGGGGATGGAACTTACTACGCAACTTCGTCATTTTTGAAGTAAAAAGGATGAAAATTTGTATGTAAGTTTATAGTTAGACACAAAAACTAACTGTATCACGGTTTTCTCGAAATTCATCCCCATAAAGGGTAATACTAAGGGGTTATAATATTTAAGAAGCTACGTCATTTTAAGCTCAGTAATGTGAAAATGTATATGTTAACTTATAATTAAAAACAAAAATTAATTGTAACAGGTTTTTTGGAATTTCATCCCCTAAGAAGTTAATAAATAGGTTGCAAGTTTTTCCAGAACTTTGTCATTTTCAAACCCAGAAATATGAAAATGAATATATAAAAGCTTATAGTGAGAAACAAAACAATTGTGTAGAGGACTTTACGGACGGTAGGGGGAGGGGAGAGGGACAGGGAGCGAGAGAAGGACAGGAAGCGAGAGAGGGACCGGGAACGGGAGAGGAATAGGTAGCGGGAGAGGGAGAGAGAGGGAGAGGGACAGGAAGATGGAGAGGGCCGGGGAGCGGGAGAGGGAGAGGGACAGGAAACGTGAGAGGGTCCGGGAGCGGGAGAAGGAGAGGGAGAGGTTCAGGGAGCGGGAGAGGAATGAGTGGGACAGGGGCAGGAAGCGGGAGAGGGAGTGGGACAGAAAGCGGGAGAGGGACTGAGTGCGAGAGAGGAACTGGAAGCGGGAGAGGGACCGTGAACGGGCGAAGGAAAGGGACAGGGAGCGGGAGAGGGAGAGGGAAAGAGAGAGAGAGAGAGTTTGAGTGGGAGAGGGAATGGGAGCGGGAGAGGGAGAGGGAGTGTAAGTGCCCGGATGGAAACAACAGAACCGTTTTTAAAGATATTTGTACTGTTCATGTTGACATCGTAAAACCAGTTCATCATTGATCCATTTAGGATCTGGTGGTGTTACTTGGAGACAAGTTATGTAACTCCTGGATGGATGGAATTAACGGAACCTTTTTTTTTTTTAATGAAACTCAAGAGCCAGTTTTTCTGCACATTAAATATTTTTCAAAATTTCGGTTAGGGGCACTTCAATAACGTCAAAAAATTTGTTTTTAAAATTATTGTCTGTTTGTCTATCTGTTTGTCTGTTCGGGCATTACATGAAAACTCTTGAACTGATTTCGACGGAAATTAGTTATGTTGTTCCTCATACTTTGGATCACGGTTTAAAAAACTTTTCGTCCCGATAAAATTAAAAGTTTTCACCGGAAACAAGATTAAACTTAGTGTGGAATATTTTGAAATATCAACGATTTGCTTTAAATTTGCAACAAACATTCCTCATTTAATTGATGAAATACATGTTTTCGAGTTTTTCAAAATTCATTCTCGGAGAAATGATTTGTAATTATATCGTACGTTTCAGTATATAAATTCCTAAATATAAGTACTTCAATATAAATTAATCTGTTTTTAAATTTTCTTCTGCAAGGGGTACAAATATGATAAGCATAATTTCCGCATGCGAAGCTGCGGGCAACAGCTAGCTAGCAACAGCTTATATAATAAATGTAAATTATGTAAAAATTTATCCTGAACAATATAAAAAAGAACTTTTACATAAAAGTGAAACGACGAAGATATTTGTTAAACAATTTTATTGTAAGTACCAGCTTAGCCATCTTATGAAAGATATTTTGTGACGTAATATGCCTACTTCTCAAAACCTAAATGAAATTCTTTCCCGTATAAGTGGCCATTTTGGTTGAACCCTCATTGTGTTCTATTTCAAGACTTCCAAGAGGTCTTATGATAAAAATATGTCATACATATAATAGGGTCATAGGTGGTAAGTACTGTGTAAATGAAGGAACTTCTAAATGATTTATTCTGATTTGAATTATGAATCATGGCCCATGGGTAATGTCTGCGTTATTTCCATGAATTAACGTTCAACAATGGTGACAGGAGTTCGTTGGTCGCAGACTTAAATAAATAAGAAAGGCAGATAGAGCATTCCCAAGGCCGTCTTTAACCTATTGGTGGCCCTGGGCATATTAGGATAGTGGGGTCCCTATGACTTTGACAGAACACAATTTTGTTAGAATAAACAAAAAAAGTAGATAAGCAAGCTTCTAGATTATTTTAATTGATTTATCTAAGCATGCTGAGATCGGAAAGCCTAATTTTTGGGCGAGAGTAAAAATTGGTATTGTAGTCAGTAATTTAGGTTCAATTTATTGGAATTAAAAAAGTTTTTCGGTAATAAATATCGGTTATCGTTTAGTAACCTGGCAGGAACTCTATCGACCACGGGGCCCTGGGCACGTGCCCAGAGTACCCAGTGGGAAAGAGGGGTCTGAGCATTCCTAACAAAAAAATGTAACTTTTGAAGTGAGTATGTGTGTGAAGCGTTCGCTTTTTCAAGTTTTGGTTAAATCCCCCTAAAATGTAAGGAATAGTTTAGTTTTACAGTTAGACTTATTACTTGATGTTGTATTTTTTTCACCACTGAAGTAAGTGCGCATGACGGTATTATTCGTATAAGTAGATAAGTTGCAGCAAAACAATCCGGGAAAAGCTAGGGTAGATTTTACGTAATGGGTGTTCACCTAAATATTATGTTATGAACGAAAATCGAACGTGGGACACTAACCAACTAAGCTACAAAAATACCGCGTATTTCTAGAGAGGATATTAAAAAGGGGAATTCCGACAGAAAAGATATATCAAATGTTGTTAGACTTGCCAAATAGACATTACTTGGTGTAAAAATAGACCAATATTTAAAGAGGCGGGACAGAAGCTGCAGTAGGCATTAATGTCTCCTTCATTGCACGACACGACAGCGACTCAAAGGATGAATCTTGAAATTCGGCGTATTCAGTTCAGGAATTGAATAAATGAACTATAAACTATTTAAATAAATAACACAAATTAAAACAAAACCTTTGAATGCAAATTAGAAATTAAGAGGAGGCCGTGATGGGAATTTATGCTGAAAGTGGGCGTGGCCACTATCTTTTGTCCTCGATGTTCTTCTTTCCGTCATGTCACTCACTTCACAAGCACAGCACAGAAAAACTACGGAGTAGTACTTATTCATTAATTTTTATTGCATCTAAAAATTATAAAACAATTATTTTTTAACAAAAAATTGAACCAACAAAAAAAATTGAAAATGAAAAATAAAATAAATCATTTAGTATTATAATTTAAGATCCTAAATTATTAACAGTAAATAAATAATTATGAGGCGGTGCCAAACAGATGAAAAAAACAAACAATTGCGGATCAAGGATAGTACAGTAATGTAATGACTTCTTGTATAAAATTTGTCAGACAGCTATACCTACTGAGCCTGCGCTCGGAAGCGAACAACATAAGCGCCAAACTATTTTTTTATTTGGTTTTTAAAACTACTTTATGGATTTTCACAAAAATATATGTGAATTTACATTATCTACATCATATTATAATAAATTTTAATTTCAAATGTCAAGGGAAAACAATAATTATTAATAATTTCTGTTTTTCTTTTTCTCCTCTATTTCTTGGCCGGCAACGCATCAGTGATGCCTTTGGTGTTGCTGATGTCCATTGGCAACGATAGTTACTTACTATCAGGTGGATTGTCAGCTCGTTTGCCGGCTATTTCCATAAAATAAAAAAAATCGTCATTTAAATTCTTTAATTGAATGGTAGCATTTGTCAGTTAACCATTTAAGTAACTCTATTTTAAATTTAGTGAAAGTTAAGATTTTTATGTTTTATTTATTTATTTATTTATTTATTTATTTATTTTAAGGATTGCCAACGGAAAGTACACTACACCTTAAATCTAGATAGCCATTATACAAAGTTATACAAGTGCCTTCCCAATTATAGGCAACCACAAGTATTTTATTATATATCGTTTTCGAAGTCTAATTTTTTGAACGTATCCCTGGTCGAGAAGAAGGTACCATGGTACACATAGTCGATTAGGGTATCTGGTTGCAAAATAACAATTATTTTTCTTTTCCTGAAAAAGGTGCATAGGTATTTGTTCTAAAAAAAATACAAATCTCATATAATATGTATATACCTACCTGTCAATGACAATAATTTTAGCTTCCTATAGAGAGGCTTGCAGCTAGTGTCTGGGGTAACATTACAAATAGCGCGTATACATCGTTTTTGAGCAATGAAGACTTTATTGCAATCTGTAGAGTTTCCCCATAAAAACTATACCATACCTTAAATTAGAGGCAACATAGCTGTGGTAGGCTTTTAAGGTTCTTGACATATTACTTATTTTTGGTAGAACGAAACGAGAAATTTTTGTACAAAGTTTGACGATGTTGAAGACAATAAATAATCTAGACACGCGGTAGCATGTCAAGCCAGTTTCAAACTAACAGAATTGGCGAGTAGCACCGTGTTTAATATTACATGAACCATTTGGAGCCACTTTTGACCACCTCATAACTCAAAAACTATTCAACATAAACCTGTCAAATTTTATTGAAACTTTAACATTTATTGAGACTTGCGAAATACATAATATGTGTTCCAAATTTCATATACACATCTCAAACGGTCATTTAGATATTAACGTCCAAAAATCGTCATTTTTATCACTGATTGACCTATAGATCAAGACTCTAACTCAGTTCCAGATGGTCTAGAAAGTTAAAATTTGGCATCCAGATAGGTAATCGGGTGAATACAAAGGAATAAATAAAAAAATAGTAAATTTTTATCATTTTATTTATTTTTCAAAAAATTTATTCTATTAGAAACACTTATAATGCCTGAAATTTAAGAGTAGCAATCAAAATTGATGACATCTGGTCATTAGGTGGATTTCAAGCTGAACATATAATGAAACATATCAGTTTTAGTACTTTGTGAAGCTTTCAACGGGGGAAAGATGTTAAGTGTCCCAAGTGCCTTTGGGAAAGTGTATGTGGGACGTTATTTCCAGTGTATTACGTCGTTTCATTTTTAATGTGTGAAAAGTTATTTTTCTCTAATCTTGTATGGCGTGTAAACTACAAAATTTTGTATTACTTCCGAAATTATACCAGTTTAAAGTGATTCGAAGTATTGTTTCAAAATATATTGTAGCACGTTATGTCATCGAACATAAACTACTTATAACTATATAACTAGCTTTTGCCCGCAGCTTCGCCCGCGGTAGAGATCGATTCTTTACAAATCCTACTTACTTTTACTTAGTTAGATTTAGTTGCATATGACTTAAGTAAACATGTATCATTTGATAGCGTGATTCAGAACTTGCAAATGAATTTTACTAACGCCATCTATTAGCAACATCCGGAACTAAATATTTAGCAACTAACAAAATATCGATCTTCCCATGGGGATGTTTTACCGCGGTAAAAAGTAGATACACAAAAACCATACCATTTATCAGCTTTGTTGCGACGTGAAAGACGGACAAACAAACAAACAAACACACTTTCACATTTATAATATGAGTATGGATAGGAGTATAGTTGAATATCGTATTTATTAATATTACGATATTATAACTGGGATTTAGTATTAATAATTATTATTTGAATATTAGTGGACATCAATAGTGGAACGTCATCTATACTAATATATAAAGAGGAAAGATTTGATTTTTTGTTTGCATTGAATAGGCTCCGAAACTACTGAACCGATTTCAAAAATTCTTTCACTGTTGGAATGCTACACTATCCCCGAGTAACATAGGCTATATTATATTTTCAAAAAATTGGGGATCCTTAATAAAACTCCAATAATATAACCCAAGGTGTAAAAAAATATGAAAACCGAAGCAAAGCGAGGGCGGTTACTCGTTACTTATAAATAATGAAATAATAGGTATTTCAGAACACGGCGCACTAACTACAGATTTAGTTGAAGAGCACTGTAACAGTTCATGTATAAGGTAAATAATTAATCAGTAACGTTATGAATAAGTACCTTCTAATAATTTCTGTACAAAAAGTAATGATTTCCCATCAAAAACATAAATGTAAAGTGAGAGCGAATTAAAAAAAAAGAATTGAGATCTAAATGGGTGCCAAGTTCTGTGTAGAAAAGCCTAAAATTTTAGTCACAAGAACATGTAATTCAAGCTTTACATTTGAATTGGCTAGTTTTCATTAGTTAGCAACCAACAAACCAAATTTTAGAAAAGTAACATAGTTCATCAACCTAAAAGACTTAACGAAGATAATTATACAAATATATAGCTTAGGTAGGTACGTAAAAACTAACCAAGTCAAATGTGCAGCTTGAAGTACATGTTCTTGTGACTAAGATTTTAGGCTTTTCTACACAGAACTTGGCACCCATTTAGATCTCAATTTTTTTAAATTAGTTCTCACTTTACATTTATGTTTTTGATGGGACACGTTACTCTTAAATTCCCTAATACATTATTCATTAATAAAACTCGCATAGTGTTAAGTAATGTATCAATTTGTTTTAAAATAGGCAATAGGTAAAACACAATTGAATAGAAAACAGATTATTTTATGTATACAAATTATATAAAGGTTGAATTTTCAAAGTGTGCGTCAAAGTGTGTGTGGGCCAACTCTGAAAGTATGAGGAATAGCGAACAATGCTGAAAGGAGTCTCGGGGCCGATTTTGATGAAAACTAAAACTGCATCATTACATCAAAGAAATATCTGTAATAATTTCAAAATTATCATATTTTCTAATATTCATTACATTATTAATTTAACGGAACGTAGTTAAATTTAAGCGAAACCTATTTAAAAAGGTCAGACCAATACAGTACATGATAAAATAACTTGATTCAAATTCACTCCTTGGACACTGATGATATCCATCATAATTCGATATAAAAGGCGACACGAAGTGAATTCAGTCGAAGAATAAATCTGTGCATACGTGAAAATAGTAAGTAGGAACTTGACAGAAAAAAACTCATTTTTTGCTTGGTCTTACTTTATGTAGGATACTATCTCATCAAAAACATAAATGTGAAATGAGAGCCAAGTTCAATAAAAAAAAAGAATTGACATCTAAATGGGTGCCAAGTTCTGTGTAGAAAATCCTAAAATTTTAGTCACAACAACATGTAATTCAAGCTCTACATTTAACTTGGCTAGTTTCTACTAATACTATATACACGTATATTTACAATCTGAGTGTGGGTGTATGTTTTAAATCTTCATAAATAATGTATTGACTTCCCTTTAAGTGAGGATTTTCAAAAAAAAAGGGTCAAAGTTAACTTTTGTTCATGACGATAAACTTACATAAAAAAATATATTTATTACTCTAAAACTGACGGAGTTGGTTTGTATGAAAGTGACTTCCAACCCCTATTTTTACCCCTTAGGAGATGAATTTCGAAAAATCAGTTCTTAGCTGACGTCTTCCCGGCAATCTCCTTGAAAAATTAATTATTAATAATAATTTGAAAAATCATCATACATTTTTATTTAAGTACAAATAATAAAATATAAATAATAAAACAAAACTACTCCATTTCCCTGTGCTGTTTAGTTTTCCCCATTTAACGTTTTGACAATCATAAGCAAAAGTCAAAAACTTTATACGCTACTTCAAATTCTTTAATAAAAAGCGTGTAAAAAATAGCACAGAGAGACATACGTCCGACGTCGATGAAGACCGCAGTCGACTGAACGCACATCATAAAGACAGTGTGGGAATGAGTTCTTGTATGAAAATTTTGAGACAGCTATACTGAGCGTGCGCTCGAAACTGACCGACATAAGCGCCAAACAACGTTTTTATTTAGTTTTTAAAAACTACTTCATGTTTTTTCACAAAAAAACACATGGATTTAGATGTGATAATGAACTATGTTTTAAAAAGAATTCCATGCACAAATTTCTTTAAATATCGCGGTGGCAAGCTATAATGTAAATAATTAGAGCCAACTTCATGATTTTTTTCTATCGAGAAAATTTCACGTTATCGTGTTTTCATTTTCGAGCAGATTTAAAGTACATAGTCAAAAAACATATACCTAAGTATTACGCAAACATATACCTAAGTATACACTTTACGAAATATATCCAAAAGAAAATCAACCAAACGGGCGCGGCAGCGCCTTAACTCATATACTGCCTATTAAGTTACCTACCTATGTAATTTTTTTTTTTTAAGTTATACTTCTTAAGCTCTTATGCAATTTGCAAAACGTTAATCGTTATGCGCGCTCCACACTTCACGCGAGATTCTCGCCGAGAATCTCGCAAGAATCTCAGCGAGAATCTCGGCGAGAACTTCCTTGGGTCCACACTCGCAAGGTTCTCAATACTGTTCTCGCGCTCGATGACGATGGACGCAGAAGTAACTGCTGCGGCAAGCTTATTGCTATGCGCATTCGCTTATTATAATAATAATAATATAAATATGAATAATATAAATATATATGGTATAATAAATATGTGTTTATTTATGTACGAAGTATTAAACAAATTGTATGGTGCAAAAAGTTTAATAAATAAATAAAAATAATAATATAAATATAATAATCTGGCTAATATTTATGCTCAGTAAATACCACAATGCCAACTCTTCTAATCGGCGAGTCGCTCGCTACTGAGAAACATGCGAGTGTGGAGTCAATACAAGTTCTGTGAACCTGAGACATGCTTACTGGAAGTGCTTAGATCTGAAACAGTTCTTCAAATGATGTAATAATAACAGTACTCACCATATTCACATCTAAAAACAAGCACACACACGCACGCACGCACGCACGCACGTCACTTCCCTCTAGGGCAGAGTTCCCCAAACTTTTTTGTGTCGTAGACCCCTTGCCATGTTTTTCCGTGTTGGGTAGACCCCCTACTTACCTGATATTGATTTCCTGTAAATTTCTAACTGTAGTGAAGTTTAGTGTTAAAAACTTAAAGTAAAAACACATGTTAATTTATACATTTATTAATTGAATTTAAATTAAAACTACTCAAAATAAAATTTTGTATCTGGTAAAATATACGTAGCATTAAATAAACATTTTTACAAGTTCAAAATGTATTGCGACCACAAAGCGAATACCAACATCCTATAATTTACACAATTTTATAAACATAATATATAATATTTTTTTTACTTCATAGGTACTTTTATAAATAATGTATATGTTTTGATATTATAAGATAGTATGATGTAAGTAAATAGGTACTATCAGTGTATGTGTTGAGATCCACTATCGTGGACCACCATTTTCATTTCATGGACCCCCAAATTTTTTTTTCGCTGACGTAGACCCCTTGCAGGTTGTCATAGACCCCTAGGGGTCGATATAGACCACTTTGGGAATCACTGCTCTAGGGTATAAGTGTTCTGTGCGTTAGTTCTCGCGTTCTCGCGCGAGAACCTGCGAAGATTATGTGAATCGGCTCCACATTCACGTTTCTCGTGTTTTTCTCGCCTTCTCGCGAGATTCTCGCGCGAGTGTGGAGCGCGCATTAAACGTTTAACGCTGCCATGGAGGGGGTTTAAAAGCACTAGATAGATAGCTCTAGCTTTTATCTTGAAGTCCCTTTTTTGAAATTTAATGTTATTACTTATACAAATCTCACAGAGTCTCAACAGCGTGATTCAGCTTCATGAACAACGCCATCTATGTTGTACTTGTGGAAACATAGGTAGTACACAAGTAATATTTGTTCAGATAATTAATGATTAATGTTTCTTGTTTTTATTTAATACAAAATAGTTTTTGAAAGATAATTAAAACTGATACACGTTATTAAATTAAATATTTATTTAATTATGTCAAAGAAGTTGGTATAACTTCTCACGCGCGTACAAAAGTACACGCACCCTTTTTTTATTGGTATTTTATTAGTGATTTATATAAAAAATGCAGGTGCATTAATTTTCATGCTTTTGGGTTTTTTCGACTATCTACTGCTATTTATAACAGGTAACTGTTAAACCAGTTAATTAAAGTTTATACCGGTGTCGCGGTGTCGCGTTGTGCCAAATTTCATAAAACTCCGTTTGATAGTTTTTACGTGAAATAGTAACAAACAACCTCAAAAAATTTCACGAGTATAAATAGGAGGCAATGATACTTAAAAACTATAGATACGTTATGCCCTTACAATTCAACCAAAAATTTGTTCCGAAAAGAGCTACAACACACACGTTTATCTTTTGTTTCACTACACCAATCGCATTGGTATAATACACGAAGGCATTTTTTAACGCTGTATGTCAAATGTCAAGCACTTCTGACAACAACAAAAACGTGCGTATCGTCTTGTATTGACAGAGCGACTACGAGCAGAACGGTCAATTGCCTATTCTTACGCTCTTCATCGTCGGCGCGCTAATGACATAATATCTACCTCTTTTTTACATTATAATATCATTCGTAGGATGTCGTTGTCGTATCGTGAATCGTCCGATGTAGAAACGTTCAAACGGTACATGAACACTATAAACAGCTCCTTATTTAATAGCCAGAAGGGCGGGCGGAACTTTGTGTGACGTCACTGAAGCTGAAGTACTTGTTTGTAGTTTAGATTTTAGAGTTTTCCAAACGGAATTCTCTTTCTAATGGATAGTTGCTGTTGAATCTATTGTAAATGGGCTTCGATAGAGAACTTTTACACTTTTTTTTCCCCCTTGCGTCTCTGGCCATCCGAAAAGGTTTCTTTGAAACACTTTTAGAGATAAAGGTGAAAGAATAGTTTAGTTTAAGTTTAGTTTAAGATTTTGACCGTTGCCAAATTGTTAGTGTAGTGTATTTAAAAGCGTATGGACAACTTAAAATAATGCCTAAGTTTAATTGTTGCTTAAATATTTTAAGTATTAACTTACTATACCATTATTATTAGGTACCAACGTATTTTTTATCATTTTTATCTGAACACCATTAATTCCATAAATTTTCTACCTGTAGGTATACTAATAAGTACGTGATATGTAAACATAATATTGTCTTGTACCTAGCGTAGGTAATTCATAAAAATATACTTCTAAACGAAACTGAAAAGAACTTCATTAACCCAACAAAATTGAGTTAACCGCCGCTTAAAGGCTGTAATATTGAGAGATTCTTTTGAAACTCGGCGCTTAGTGCAAAAAATGTGCCTGATCCCAAATTAAGTGTTTTGTTCGGTTAACGAAGGCCGGAGCGGCTTGGGGCGTAAAGTGTCCGGCCCTAAGGAATTGTTTGACAGATTACGAGGTACCGATATCACATGTAGGTATACAATTAATGTGTACAAGCGTCCAACAAATTAAGAATGTTCGAATTTTATCTATACTAATATATAAAGAGGAAAGATTTGATTTTTTGTTTGCATTGAATAGGCTCCGAAACTACTGAACCGATTTGAAAAATTCTTTCACTGTTGGGAAGCTACACTATCCCCGGGTAACATAGGCTATATTATATTTTCAAAAAAATTAGGTATCCTTAATAAAACTCCAATAATGTAACCCGAGGTGTAGAAAAATAAGAAAACCGAAGCAAAGCGGTTACTCGTAAAGCAATAAGTGGAAAAGAAGTAATGGCACCATTTAGGACTATCAACTCGGAGTGGAAGCATTGGAAAATTTTGGATTAAGACATAATCGCCAATACCAAAAAATATTCAGCAATAATCATTTCGGCATGGATAATAATTATACCTTTTACTGAAATATTTATTAAGCAGGCTTGCTCGTATGTAGGTTACACATAAAAATACACAACATAAATTAATGTCCTTGATATCCTTAATAATATAAGCAACTTAACGTAGATGTTCTCTACGTTAAGTTGCTTACTCGTATATCGACAAACACTCGCAAAAATACAATTACTCCTTTCATTCAGTGTTCTTCTTACATCTCGTACAAAAAAAAATACACTTGACTTGAGCAAAACAGTTGCGTCATAATACGGCTGTGAATTTCATTTAAATTTACTTGCTAGTAAGTTGTACTGCTGAGTTTTTGAAGTTGTAAGAATTGCAGATGTTGTTATAAGTATAAGTTTATAAACAAAAGTTTTTCATGGAGCCGGATTTCAACGCTTCCTCTCCAAAACAAGTTTTGTTGAAACTCAAATAACAAAGTGGCTTTCTGAAATTCGTCGGGAAGGAATGTTCTGAAAATAAAAATAGAGAATTACACATCTCTATAATTATTAAGTTAGTGTAATATTGAAACTACAGAAGCGTGTATTAGTGTTATTATAGTGATAAGTATTAATCTACTATTTTTTACAATTAGCGACCACTATTATAGTCTTCCTTCGTACCTTCCTCAGTCCAAAAAAAGGAAAATAACTTAAAATGTAACCAACAATATAGAGTCAACTAACTCTGATGATGTTCTGTTTTTGGCCGGATCTCATGTTTAGCTGGTATGTAAGAAAGAGAGAAAGAATTTATTTATGTTATGATACACTTTTTAATTGGAGTATTATGATCTTCTTTTATTCTCAAGTGTAATCTTTTGGTATATTTTTGGTAATGGTTTTAAACCATTTTTGAAGTTCGTTGGTTGGATACCGTACCACCTAACTTTATCTCAACGAAATTCATTATATCATAGTAATAAGCCACATCAAACCACAGTACATATACGGGTACGTTTATAACAAAAATTTTTTTTTTAAATATTCATATGACGTCGGCCATTAACTAGTTGCAAAAATCATATTTAGTATTACACTTAAAAATAAGTTTCTTTCTTTTTCCTCTCTCTTTCTTGGCTGACAACGCATCAATAATGCCTTTGGTGTTGCTGATGTCCATGGGCGACGATAGCCATTTACCATGAGGTGGATCGTCAGCTCCTTTGCCGGCTATTTCCATAAAAAAGGGTTAGATCATTGAAGTATAATGTCATAGAACAGACATCTCGAACAAAATGTGTGTCCCGCCGTGAGGTTCTATTTTCAAAATTGAGCCCCCGTTCTCCTTTCAAAATCGAACGAATCCATTGAAAATTGAAGCCGCGCGGCGCCATTTCATTGGAACATACATTGTGTTCGCGGTGTCGGTTCTATATGCTAGTAATAATACTTCAATGGGTTAGATAAATATTTTACCTAAGGTTTCTTCAATATCTACAGTTAACTTGTTATTAGTTCTAAGGAGAGTATTCGAGAATTTGAAATTGTTAATTTAATCGTGTACAATCTCGATTGTAGGAAATTGAGTCAGAGATAGAATCTCGTTTTTTCATTACAAAGTGGTGACGCGAAGCGTTCCTTTATAGGGGAGATTATTATTTAATGGGCTCCTTCGCGGCATTCTGTGGGGTCGAAAAGTATTTCACGAAAGCTAATAGCGGATTAACCTGGATGAAATCACAAAATTGAGATTTAGCCACTGAAGTATTATTACTAGCATATATAGTAGAACCGATACCGCGAACACAATGTATGTGCTAATGAATTGGCGCCGGTCGGCTTTAATTCTCAGTGGATTCGTTCGATTTTGAAAGGAGAACGCGGGGGCTCAATTTTGAAAATAGAACCTCCCGGCGGGACACACATTTTGTTCGAGATGTATGTTCTATGACATTATACTTCAATGGATTTAGCTGAGTACATGGTGATAGCAAACAACTCGAAGGTAAATGTCACCAACTCAAACTTAAAATCATTTGACCATGTGGGACTTTTTTCATTAGATACACTTATGACTATCATTTTGGTTTATGTTAAACTTTTAAATGTTTCTTATGTAAGTGAATAGTGTATTCTTATGAGAAATAAACCCGTTTTTTTTATTCTACCACTACGTTTGGTTGGTCGAGATAATAGAAACATGTTAATTTTACTTTAATTCATAAATAATTATTTTGAAAAGTTATGCCTAAAAGTGTATCGTACTAAATCTCATCAATTACCATCAGGTATTTTTTATGTTAGTTATCACTCCACATTGTGTCAGAACTCGGTCATTATAACTGATTTGGAATTTTCTTTTTATTTGAAAAGATTCTTCCAGATTTGTCCCCGTTGTTTGTGAGAGAACTCCTCATATAATTATTATAGGTGGAATAATATTATGTTTAGTGATACTATAAGTGGACATTTTCAAAAGATGTTACAAAGAATATTTCTTAGAATTTATTTTTTTCCAAAATAAAAGTGAAAAAAATTGCACATATTAATTTAATGTTCAACAATGTACAATATTAAATATGGAAATAATTTTTATTCTGAGTGGAAGTGTGACTGAAGAGCTGTATTTCAATGTGTTTTGTCTTTACCTACACATTACTTAAATTAAATACGATATTACTCTTGTCTACGAGTAATATCCCTGTATCAGTCAACATCGTATATTATTTCTGTCCTATTAGGAAATGGGTACTTAACAGCTGAGTCATCCGAATGTTACCTACGGCTTCCCCTAAAGAGGGGATTTGAGGAAATGCAACATTCCAATTTCTTTAAAAGACGATCTTGTGAAAAACTCAATTACTTACTTATAGAAATGTCGTTAGTTCCGCATCCTTCGTACTGATAGGCAGGTGGAAAAAGTTGTACGTGTGAATTTAATTTAGTTAAATTTTATATTTTTTGTATGTATTGCTCCAAGTTATAATTCCGAATTTTTATTTGTGCTTATTACTTAAAACTCATGAAAGAAGGTGCTTTTAGAATTAAAAAACTTTTTTGAGTATGTATCGTTTCGATACGAAGATGGATGGAGATGACCATATTATACCGTCCGATCTGACTACTCGCTTGACAGCTATTTATACCCGTCATGTGCTACTATATCAAAAAATAAATAAATTCGAGATTTTTTTGTATGGGAACAGAAAAATCCACTTTATGAATGGACCGAATGTGCCTAATACATTGTTGTAGTGGTCTAAAACCATCTTCGCATTATTGCCTTTCAAATAAAACCAATTTGGGTTATATCGGTTGGATGGTTTCAAAGCCTATGACGTACATATGCAGAAACTTTTTTGTTTTATAAATATTTATGAACTAGCTGTGCCTCGCGGTTTCACCCGCGTTAATTTGTGGAAAAAAGTAACTACCAAAATATATATATAGCCTATAGCCTTCCTCAATAAATGGACTATCAAACACAAAAAGAATTTTTCAATTCGAACCAGTAGTTCCTGAGATTAGCGCATTCAACCAAACAAACAAACTCTTCAGCTTTATAATATTAGTATTATAGATATAGATGACATCTACAGTTATCTATAGTTTCAGCTCATATTAATGAACACTGTACCTACATATTACAATGTTCTCGTACTCTACAAAATTACGAATTTTACTAAAAGCTCAGACCAACTCTCATTTGCTAATGTGTAATGTTATATCCTTTCGTTTAATCATATGATTGTAAACATCCTGTATAATAAAATACTACTTATGTTTTATACGTTGAACTTAATTTATTAAAAACCGCGAGGAATAATCGCGCTATGAAGATTCCGTAACGCGGGAGCATGTACGTATACAATATTAGAATTATCAGTTTGTGAGTGAATGATACGTGAATTTAGTCTTCTTATATCAATTCACCTCGATGGGTTGGGTGCTTATGTGAATAAGGTACACAACAAGTAGATTTATGGCACCTGGGTGAATTTTTGCCGTATTGGGGTGGCTTAGAATACTAACCCCAATCCCACGCCGGATGGGTGTCGTAAAAGGCGACTAAATCCGGCCCACTGGGGGTAGGACCCCTCGAGGGATTTCAAAGATTTCAAAGATTTTCAAAGATTTTTATTGAATTAAGGATTATATTCATGGTAACCATTATGTGTGCCAAACAGGTCGTCATCCTAGGCAATCACTTCGGGATCATACACATCTTAGTAATATATAGCATTCATTCATCTATGTTTAAGTAGCTATGCAAATTAAATCATTCATGACATTAAATCGTCCTATTACCTACTGTAATTACGTAGCTTAAGTTAATATAATATCAGTGACGTATATGAATCCGTCTCTCCATTGTAAGGTAAACAATTTATATAAGCAGCAAAAAGCGGCAACATGTGGCAAAATATTAAGGTAAAAATATATCAGACTATTAAGTAGGTTATTATTTTGGTACATTACACTCCATAGGTGAATAAAGTTTCAATAAGGTTATCCTCGTAAAGATCATTATTATTTTTGGATTGGGTGAATAAGATCGCGCATATATATTACAAGTAGGTAACCGCCCTCGCTTTGCTTCGGTTTTCTTATTTTTTTACAACTTATTGGAGTTTTATTATGGCTATATTATATTTTTTTTCAAAATATAATATAGCCTATGTTACTCGGGGATAGTGTAGCTTCCCAACAGTGAAAGAATTTTTGAAATCGGTTCAGTAGTTTCGGAGCCTATTCAATGCAAACAAAAAATCAAATCTTTCCTCTTTATATAATTATGAGTATATGAGTATGAGTATGAGTATGAGTATGAGTATGAGTATGAGTATATAAAACAATTTTTTGTGATAGGTACGTCTATTTTTGTGTTGCGGTTGCTGCAGTGTCAAAAAAAGTCAGTTGGCTTCAATGCTTCAATCCATTAATGTTCCAATTCATCCGCTAATGAGCACAGGTCTCTCCTCTTGAGGAGGCCTAGAGCATACTCCACCACGCTGCTCCAGGGCGGTTTGCTGAAGGGTTTTAATGGGTAACCAAAGTGTCGGAAATACATGGACCCGAAGGCCTCCGACATTGCATAGCGACAGTGATTACAATGACAATCGGGACCGACGGCTTTACGTGCCTTTCCTTAGGTCACCCATCCAACCAATGATACTATATTAAATATCATTGCATCCAACTACCAATGCCACACAAAGTATTTATTTTTATTCGAGTATTTATTTATACAGTGATATGATTAATTATTGCAATTGATAACTGTACAGTTATAAAATACCTATAATTATCATGTCTAATTCTACACTTCACTCTTTCACTTTAATTCGTAATTTTTCACCCTACTTAATCTGGATACTTTATCTGGATGCTAAATATGTATATTATTATCGTTATTATCAATTATTAATGAACTCGACACTATTTGGCCTTTAGAAAATGTCACCACCCACACAGTACGCCATGATATAAATTGAAACAAACAGTACGAAAAGCGATTTACAAAACTAAGTTGAATTATTTGAATAATATACGTACATACAAAACCTATTTTTTATTCATCGCTTCGACTGCCCATGGTAATTAATGTTAACTAAACCTAACTTTTAATGCTTGAATAGAAACTTACCAAAAGCTCGCCTTCGACGTGGAAAACTACGATCGCGCGAGCTTTCAGCCGCGGAAGCGAACTTCGCGCTACGCGTCCATTTGCTACGACTGCCTCCAGCAATGTGAGTAGTAGCTGTAGCGACTTAGCGAACTAGCGAAGTCACTACTAGCGAGCGTCTAGCGTGGGCAGCGCAGTAAGACAACTATGAACTATGGGCTCTTGGCAGCTTCTTTGGACGACGCGACAACGATTCTGCTCTTTAAATGAAGTGGTGCTGCCTCACTAAATATAAAATTGAAAAAGCTCCCGTCACACACACACACACACACACACACACACACACACACACACACACACACACACACACACACACACTCTTTGTGTCGGGGGTTAAAACTGTTCAAAAAAATTACCTAACACTATAACATTAACGCACACATGGAAGTTAGCGTAATAGCGATACATAAGTAGTTGTCGTTATTGTGTCGTCCATTATGCAAGCAGCCCATAGAATGACTTAAGAACTATGGAGGAATTTTAGATGAAAAGTGCTTGTGACGAGTAGGAGAGGGCGTAATATGCAAGTGTAGGGCGCGTGGGAACACCACACCTTTTTATTTAGTGCCACAATACATTCTTTGTAGGCGTAGCTCGCTTTTTTCAGTATTTTCGTTGGTTTCTAAGGATGTTTAATTTCTTTTTTTATTTCAATTACATTGTTTACTACCAGGACAATAGGTAACTTTGGTTTCTAATTTAATGCTGTGATTAGTGGAAGAAATAATTGATTTTTCTCATGAATTTCTCATTTCTCATTAAATTTTTTCTGCGTTGTAAAGGTAATTGGGTGAAGTTTATCAATAATTACGAAAATTCATTTTTTACTTAATAGATTCGTTTATTTACTTCCTTTCAAGATATAATTCACGTACATTCGCACAAATTGGGATCAGATTGAGTTGTGTAGGTAGACTGTCACCCAATTACATCGGCTTAGTGAGTTTGGAAAGACGTTTCCGGCCGATCGGTTGGTAGCGGGCAGTAGCCACTAGCCGGCAAAGGTAATTGGACTGGAGTCTGGAGAGCCTGATCGAGGGAGGGGATTTAACATGTAGCCGCTTGATGAACATGTTGAGGGAACATTAGATTCATGCATATTATTTTTGTATCGGTCGGTGGAATCCTTCAGGCTTGAAATATGAAAGCTTTGAAGGAATGAAAATGTATGATTGGTTTCTTTTGGCCATCAGGTTCAGTTTCGCTCGATTTCGGAGTGGCGCCAATTAGGGAAGCTTTAATGTCCAGCAATCTACATTCCGTGACGTTCGTTTGAGATAGGATAATTAACAGGTAAACAAATTTATACGCGCATGCATAATTAAGTTAAACTCCCCAGAAAATTTCATACATTAAGTACATACCTACATTTTCTTTACTGTCCAGTAAAATAGTACTTTACACACAAAAATATCACCGATCCTGGGATTGTCTGGACCGTAATCCTTGCAATTAGCAGACTGAACAAATGAGCAAAGACTCGGCATTAGGGATCCCGGAGTCTCCCCAAAATGCCCGGGATTACACAGGACAGGACTATAAATATACTCGATCCTTGTTTTGACGCGCAGCACATTTTTCTCTTAATACTTACAAATTGTTCAGATCTGTCAGATAATACGCAGCACAATCGTCTTTGTTCGGTTAAAGGAAGGGCAAGGATAGTTATTAAGTGCCTTTCACTAATCTATGGTGCCATTATCCCTTACCTTATTACCTACGATTATATTACGAGTAGATACGATATTATTAGGTATGATTAGCCGAAGGCAGTGATGGCCTGATAGCTTGAACGGCGTCGGTCTCTCGCACCGACGCCCCAAGTTCAAATACTGCATTTCTTTTTTCAAATGAGATGCTTGCCAAAATTAATGATAATATCTTGCTTCAGCGTAAGAAAACGATAAACCTACAGATCTGAGAGCTGTAATGTTCCATAATATTCTCAAAAACTCGCTTGGCCTTGATATCCTTAATTGTGAGAGGAGACCTGAAATTTTAAATACGCGCGGCAGCGTGTCCAGCCAAAGTTCAAAAAAAGGAAACTGGTAACGCAGTGCCATGTACAGTATTACATGAACCATTTCGAGTTACTTTTTACCCCTTCACAACTCAAGACCTAATTAACACCTTGACTGCGGCATTAAAAACAGTGACTTTCAGCTGGTGCGGTGGCGGTCCAAAAAGGCACCCACTTGACTTTCTTACTGTGCGGGGCGGGCCATTTCGATCCGACACCTCTGAGTGGTATTAGAGCTCAATATCTTAGTCAAGGAGTATGGTATATAACAATTTTTATACTTTTTAAAATCGTCATGAATCACTTGTGTTTGCATTGGCATCGCCCCTGAATTCTCCAAAGAGAAAATGAGTAATTAGCAATTGAAAATGTCGGGTCGATAAGGCCCGATACCGCACTGTAGCGTTATTTTTGTAGTGATGGGATAGAGAAAGAAAAGAAAATATCGAGTCATTATATTTTAATAAAATTTTAACAAGTACAATTTTAATATGTGTTAGAAAAATATGTAATTCAAATTATGTAAACATAAAAAAAAAAAACAAAATTAAACGTTCTGCCGAGCTACATGAACGCCATCTGATGGGAAATTATAAAGTTTGCTTCACATTAATATGTGAAGCTAACTAATTCTAAAACTGCATATTGATATTATTGTTTAAATATATACATTTAGGTACACATATGTAAAAATTGAGGAAATAAAACTATAGTATCAAACAAGGCAAATAAGGTGATGGATTGGCTGATTTTATCTGATGTACCCATCTACTTGTTCTCTATTCAAGATCAGCAGTAATTAATATAAAATCTAAAAGTGATGCAGGGGCTTCTATGTGATCTTGGTGACGTGCCCACCCCAAATATCAAACTAATGTCATCATGTGAAAATGCCATACCTGTACTGCAGTGATCCATTCTACCAATATGGATTGAAGGTTTCTTGCTAGCGAAGACATGGAGTAACGTGCCATGCGCTCAATATCATACGAGCAATTAATGCACCTCATGGCAAAAAATCAAACACAATTATTATTTTGCAGAAATGAAACTCAAAAATCTTCTTTAGGCACTTTTATTTTCTATTAATAACAATTTTTTATTGCGATTCGTCATTATATCGAGCACGCGTGCGCCTCGTGTAGCAAGCACAACACTACTGCTGGCTCGACGCGTACGCATCTCCACAGTGCGGGATCAGGTCGCAGGCGGTCATCCACCAAAACAGGCCCGCTCCCGCACTGAGATAACTTTTTTTACGTTCTGTGCGGTGGAGGTCGAAAAAGGCCCCCCACTTTATTAAACTGCTATATTTCTACATTGTTAGTCACGAATCGAAAACTATATTTGTCTCTGTCATACTCGTAAAAATTCCCAAGAAACCGGCCCCGCACAGGCGGGAGGAACCTATTTTTCCTGTACGCACAGCGCGTTGGTACAGCATCGGGCCGATTGTGGGTGATCCGCAGTGAACGTGAAATTGAACGTGCAATGAAATTTAGCATATTTATCTCCTTAGAATATTTAGAATTGGAAATTTCATAAATGTAGCTAAAACAGTCAGTAATATATTAAGGTTTAAATACTCGCGTTTTGGTGACTGACTCACTGATACAGGATCAAAAACCTAACCCACTTCCATATGACCTAGAAACTTAATATTTAGCATCTAGGTGGTCATCTATTAGATGTAAACCAAGGAGAAAATCAGAAAAACAGAAAATTATTGATAATTAGTAGATGAATTCAGTAGTCCCGCGGAAATCCGAAAAGTCAGATCAGATTATGGTGAACGCACATATATCGGCACCGTCCAGCGCGGACGGTGCGGACAAAAGTGCGTTCAACATTATAGAGTATATTATTAAAATAAATACAAATAATTTCTGGACAAAAAGTAATGATATTATCTCATCAAAAACATAAATGTGAAATGAGAGCCAAGTTCAAAAAAAGAAGAATTGAATTTTAAATGGGTGCCAAGTTATGTGTTGAAAATCCTGAAATTTTAGTCACAAGAACATGTAATTCAATGTAAATGTAGAAACATTTGACTTGGCTAGTTTTCATTCGTAAGCTACCAACAAACCAAATTTTAGAAGAGTAACATAATTAGGTATTATATAAACCTAACAGTATAAAAAATATAGTAGGCATGTAGGTGAAAACTAGCTAAGTCAAATGTAGAGATTGAATTACAAAATAATGATGTTCTTGTGACTAAAATTTTTGGATTTTCTACACAGAACTTGGCACTTATTTAGATCCTCAGCTCAGAGCTATGATCATCTTAGTTTTAATTGTTGAAAGCTGTACTTAAGCTTTAAAATACCTTAACACTTGCTTGACTGTCTCTTATATTATTATGTTAATATGCCCTTCCTTCACTATGACGTGGAGGCGTCGGACCTTAATTTTTTGATGGGCTTTTTAACCGACTTCAAAAAAAGGAGGAGGTTCTCAATTCGACTGTATTTTTTTTTATGTTCGTTACCTCAGAACTTTGGATTGGGCGAACCGATTTTGATGATTCTTTTTTTAATCGAAAGTTGGTGGCTGTCATGTGGTCCCATATAAATTTTATTGAGATCTGACAATGGCATCTATGATAAAACCATATATGTCTTAAATTTGTATTAAGTAAGCGCGACAAATGGACGAATAACTCAATATCACGTCAACCGATTTCGATGATTCTTTTTTTAATCGAAAGCAGGTGCTTGTCACGGAATCCCACATAAATTTGAACGAGATCTGACAAGTAGTTTTAGAGTAACTTTGAAGTCAGTTATTTTTTGTTAGTAGATTATTTTAGGATAGGTATCTATAGAGCGATATCAAGTGAAAGATATGATTTACGCGGATTTATGTGAGTGTATTAACGAAAGAAAAATTTGGTAAGTTCATTAACAACCTAATATTATTTAAGTACATTAATTTATGAAAGTTCAGTTTTCATTAAATTATTTTTAACTTTTTAAAGCCATTTTGTTTTTAATTTTGAAGGCGATATTTTTTTTATTAAAAAGTTTTATTTTGTTTTTTTTTCCAAACCAATAGTCCAATACATTGTGCATGTTGCACGTGGATCTCACGCTGGAAGTCTATGGAACGGGCGCCTAATAAAATTGTTATGATTTGCTCAATACAGCTGGAGGAAAATAAACGAACTGAAAATAGAACACGCGTTAAAATCAAACCTAACGTCAATCTCGATACAGCTGATTTGATTCACGTCACACGCTAAACGCAAATGAATAAAGTTACCGAGCAAATTTTTCGTTTTCTTACTAGTTTTTAATGTGATTTAGATAATATATTTATTTTATTGTGTGATGAGTGGAAATGAATTGTTGACTGTTTTGAATTTCGTATACACTCGTACTAGGAATACAGTGATACGCTCTTTAGATCTGCCTGACGGCTGGCTTTATAGACTACGTGTTTTTGCCGGCATTAGTAAGTATTTTTATTTAATTTTTTCTTTATGTACTACAGGTTGTGAGATATTCTAGATACTATATGATAATTACTATAATTTTTTTATTAGAGTGACATGATGCCTTCTTTCATGATAGTGATCTTGTATACTTTTATAGGGTAGAAAGGTAACATATCTAAAAATATAAAACCAGCTAAGTCGGTGTCGGGACTGTTAGGTCACGCGCAAAGTAGGATACCGAAGTTGTAAGTTTATCGACTATTCTCTCTCTTCAGTCGTGCATGCACTCTTGGCAGAGTGGTCATGGTTTAAGTTTTATGTTTAAGATTTAATTATTGTTGTTAGACTTCCTGATTATTGCAGCTTAAGCGATGCTTTTCCATAGCGTGCGGTTAGTGGCGTTACGGGAACATTCATTGAGAGTTATCGACTATAACATAGTGCCATTTTGCAGAAATACATTCAAAATTATCAAGAATGTTTGAATTACAAATACCATTTACTAATATTATCTTAAACTTGATAGAAACAGGTAAGTAATACAATTTTTATTTATGAATATTTTTTGTGTGATACCGGTATCATAGTCTATTCATCTAAATAACGGTACTTCATTATATACTGTATGTGATACTTTATCTGTGCCAAAGAGTAGCTATATTTGACATCAAGTTGACAATTGACATGACAGTTTGAAATTTTGTTTGACGTTTTGGTAGATAGGTTGAAAATGGCGACGATTGGAATGTGTGAAACACCCGGATGTAAAGCACTTGCACAATTACAATGTCCGACGTGTATAAAGTTAGGAATACAGGGTTCATTCTTCTGCAACCAGACCTGTTTCAAAAAGTCATGGAAGACACATAAAATCATCCATTCGCTGGCGAGTGAGTGGCGACTTTTGAGGTTATCTCGGTCGAATTGTGTTGTTATATAAATAATTTTAGTGTTGTCAACGTGATTTTGTTGTAGAGGGTGAGAATACAGATGGGTTGAATGTGGAGTATAATCCGTGGCCGGCCTATAACTTTACGGGAAAGTTGCGGCCGTACCCAGCCGGGCCTAAGCGCACGGTTCCGCCGCACATTGGTCGCCCAGATTATGCAGATCATCCTACTGGGTTTCCGGCGTCAGAGAATGCTGCGAAAGGCTCCGGACAGATAAAGGTGCTAGACGACGAAGAGATTGAGGGAATGCGGGTTGCCTGCCGGTTAGGTCGGGAAGTGCTTGATGAAGCTGCCAAGTAAGTGCTTTAAATTATGCAATAAGCATTTTAAGGCTTTGTATGGGCTAAGGCTTTGTATGAGCTAATTATAGATAACTAACACCCCAACTCAGAGTCACTAACGGGTACTTTAATCGCTCCTTAGTAAAGAATCACCATACAAATTCCATACTAAAGAGTGATTTAAGTAACCGTTAGTGACTCTGAGCTGGGGCGTCATTTAAAATGGGTACTAAGATTTCTCAATAATTATGTTCTACTAAAAATAATGTCGGAGATTATTATAAAAAACGCTGTGCTGTAATTGAAATGTATTATATGCTGGCGTAAATTAAGTTCAATGGCAAACTGTTTTTTGGAAGGGTTACTGCAACTGAAGTGTAGAATATTTTATAGCTACTGAAAGCCTTGGATGTAGCTCAAAGACTGAAGTCTCATAATAGTAATCAGGACTGATGCCTCGATTTGCCCTCCAAAGCCAAGAAACAATCGAGCAAGTTTTGCAGATCCATCCATCTATTCTATGTGATACTTGAAAACAAACATAAAAATCTCATTTAAGTAAGATGATTTTAATAATACTCAAATGCTTTTGATACTGTTAATGACCTTAAATTCATAAAATTAGGTTAAAAGATTTGATTGGATGATATGTTGGGTCTAGAAACTTAAAACACTGAAGTGTTTTGAAGCTTTTGATACTTTTAATGACCTTAAATTCATAAAATTAGGTTAAAAGATTTGAGTGGATGATATGTTGGGTCTAGAAACTTAAAACACTGAAGTGTTTTGAAGCTGGTTTGAATAGCTTCAAGCCATCTTACTTGAATCAGGTATTAAATGACTTGTTCTAGCTAGAATGTTGAGAACTAGTTCTTTCTTATTTCTTTCTTGACCAAAAATGCATTGGAGATGCTTTTGGTGTTACTGGTGTTCATGGGAACCATGGGGAATGCAGTAATGCTGATTATGTTCAAGCAACTGGTCTGTCTGAATTTTGGTCGCTATTTACAAAAAAAATTTATTAGAAGCCATTATCAAAACATCAGGAGATTTACCCCCGTATTCAAGAACAACACTGTGAGGTCTCACAGTGTTTGCGAGTGCATAGTGTCATTAAAATCATTTCGTAAACAATACTTGATTGAAGTCCTTCGCTGTGCGTTTGTCAAAATCGATAAAGTAGCTGCCGAGCTACTTTACCGAATGCATAGTGTCGGTTTGACTTCTATCAAAATAGAAAGAAAGGATCGATTGTTTGTACTGTTATCTTTGTCTTTTGCTTGTGTCAAATGACTAGAGTGAAGTTAGCCGCATCAAATGGACCAATAAGGGGGCTGCATACAGCCTATGCGTCCGCACAACCAAGTGATAATTAAGGGTCGACTGTGAAACAGAAGGGTTGCCATGACGAACGCACTGAGAAATGCCTTACTTCACATAGTATTGCTTCTTTACTTAAACAAGTATTGTTCTTGAATACGGGGGTAATACTCATAGAGATATTATCCTATAATCTGTACATACAAATACTTTATAACATTGTAGTAATTCTGTTAAACAATATCGTGTGATAAGAACACTAATCTCACATTGATTGTAGCTATATTGCCCATGATAAATGACTTATCTGTAGTTGACAAATCTTTTTATATTAAAACTGATAAATCTGTTTACTATCAAATAATTTATTCTATTGTTCAAAAAAATTAATTTTTTGAGGATTTTTATATGTTAAATAATCTTTTAACTGATATAAATTAGTAGATTGATATAAGACTGTAAATCTCGGCGACCAGACATAAGAATCATGGATGTCGTTACAGACAATATCATCTATCAAAGTTTCAAAGCTATATTTTACTATTTATGTTTCCAGGGTGTGCGATGTGGGAGTGACGTCAGATGAAATAGATCGTGTGGTTCATGAAGCTTGCATAGAAAGGGAGTGTTACCCAAGCCCACTCAATTATCACAACTTCCCCAACAGTTGCTGTACATCGATCAATGAGGTCATCTGTCACGGTATTCCAGATTTACGTCCCTTGCAGGTTTGTTGGTACTTCTTCATAGTAGACTGTTTGTTCAGTTAAAAATTTGTAATAAATACTACATGTCTGTTTTATAAAAGGCCCTGGGCACTCTTTCTATTTTTTTATACATTTTATTAATTTTGATTTGTAATAAATTTACAGCCCTTTTCATAAACAATTAATAAACTTATTTTAGCTTTAGTATTACACTGTTATACATTATGTCTGTATCGTTTTTCATAAGTGTAAAAGAAAAAAAAAATTGTCATTTATAACTTTGTTTTTATATATATCAGAGGGTTAATGTTTAAACCGCAACATACATACTCATACTTAAACTTAGCAAAAAACATAGCTATAAACCTATAAATTGAAAATTATGTATCACTGAACATTCCATATCTTTTCTAGGATGGGGATCTGTGCAATGTTGACGTAACAGTATACCACAGGGGATTCCACGGTGACTTGAATGAGACCTTCTTTGTGGGGAATGTGCCAGAGACCAGCATTAAATTGACTCAAGTGACTTATGAGTGCCTTATGAAGGCTATAGAGATCGTGAAGCCAGGGGAAAAGTACCGGGAAATAGGGAATGTGATACAGAAACATGCTCAGGCCAATGGCTTCAGTGTTGTACGCTCGTACTGTGGACATGGGATACACAGATTATTCCACACTGCACCTAATGTACCGCATTATGCAAGTAAGTGTTGTTGATCCTTATAAGTTAGAGCATCCTTCCATCTTTGTAGGCTTTAACTGAGTTAGTCCGCTTTATTACCCATGACAGCGTCGCCATTTTATGGATGGTGGCCAAGCATTTTTTTATGGAAATATCCGACAAACGAGCTGACGATCCACCTGATGGCAAGTGGCTGTCGTTGCCCATGGACATCACTGTCACCAAAGCCATCATTAATGCTTTGTTGATTAACACTAGAAAGACCAGTTTTGTTCCCTTCTAAAACCAACTTCGTCATTTGACGCTAGAATATACATTGACGTTGATAATATATTTAAGTTTAATACCGAAAAAAACAATGTTGAATTAACTAGTGGATAACCGGCATGTGCTACTACGTTAAAAAAAATTGGATGGGAAAAGTTGAAAATCAAAAATGTGCCTAATACATTATTTTATAAATTAAATAAATAAATAAATATATTTTAGTGGTCTTCGCATTATTGCCTTTCAAAGGAAATCAGTTTTGGCCACATCGGTTGGAGTCTATATAGGATATCTTCACAAACATATTTTGTGTTTTATATAAATAGATTACTTGTATTTATTGTAACCAGAAACACATTGACGACCCGTGTGGCGCAATGGTTACCATGCCGGATCGCCGCACCAAGGGCCCTGGGTTCAATTCCCAGCGAGGCAAAAATTTGAATGATGAGTTTGAATTTCTGTTCTCGGTCTGGGTGTGAACGTCCTCGTCTAGTGTGTTGTCCATGGCACCCACGACACAGGGAATCCTAGTGTGGGGCTATGAGTGTGAAGCTTTATTATTATATTTAATAAGTATGATTATTTTCGCAGAGAACAAAGCAGTGGGCGTGATGAAGCCGGGCCACTGCTTCACGATCGAGCCGATGATCAACGAGGGCGGCTGGCGCGACGAGCAGTGGCCCGACCACTGGACCGCCGTCACCGCGGACGGCTCGCGCTCCGCTCAGGTTGGTGGGAAACTAAGGGCGGATTGCAATAAACTAGGTTCAGTGACACCAACTTATCTTTGAATTGAAAGCAGGCGCTGTCGGACGCAATTCGAGAGGCAGTGCGACAGATGAATGATCACAAAGTACTTATGAATGACTATTAAACATGCTGGCGTTAGTTCCAATTTTCGCCACTTCACAGATAACTTGATGGCTCTGCCTCTGTAGTTAGCTTTGTATTGTATCTTAAAACTGAATGAATCGGGATCATGAGACGTTATGCTGATGTGTTTTTGACAGTTGCTAAGCAGCTGACTTCACGAAAAGTCGTTTGGCAGCTGACTCAAGCATGGGTGATAGCTAGCCTGATAGACTTCACAGACAGATAGTAATATCAGTAATAATATTACAGTAATATGTATTAATATATTGAGTGTTACCACTAAGCGGGTCGGAATTTGTCGCCTCTTATGACGCCCATGACGCTGGCATGGTATTGGGGTTAGAATAAAATTGTATGCCGCTCCAATACGGCTAAACGGTATTTCAATACTAGCTCTCAATTTAACCATTATTATACATTTATTCAATTCTTATATCCCATTCCAGTTCGAACAAACCCTGCTAGTGACGGAGACTGGCTGTCAAATCCTCACCAAGCGCGCGACTGGCCGACCGTGGTTCATGGACCAGTTGGAGAAACTCAACGCCAACTCCTAGTTGCTCCCGGACCCATCCGCTGACTAGCACCCTAGCCAACCTGCGCCAGCCAACAAGTTAGTAGTGAACTAAGGTGGACTCGACCAAGAGTCTATCTCTCGAATACTTCATGAAGAATGATGAATAAACATATAGGCTAGCTGAAGAAAATACAATGTTTGAATAGTGGTTTGCACTTTATTTATACCGACTTCAAAAAAAGGAGGAGGTTCCCAATTGAATTGTATTTTTTTTTTGTGTGTGCTAGTTACCTCTAAACTTTTTACTGAGTGTACCGATTTTAATGATTCTTTTTTTATTCGACAGCTGGTGCTTGTCATGTGTTTCCATTTAAATATGACAAGTAGTTTTTGAGTTATCCATAATTTTGAAGTCGGTAATTTTTTCAGAAGAATTATTCTGCATTGTGACGTCAAGTTACCATGATTATGTTTAAATGAACCATTTAAAAATAAGTTATGACTTACTCGCAGGAACACTTATACAAGTTTGGTCGAAACCACCCTTAGTGTCATTTTTATAGTTTACTTGGTAGTTACTCGAAAAGTATATGATCAGATATTCTATAAAATATTTATGTCAATATGGAATAAATTTTGAATTTTTAACATTAATTTTATTATGACTTGCATCTTTCTTTAAACTCTCAATGTGGCCAAATTGTTCAATAGAATACCCGGGATTACTAACGATATTTTAAATGTTATAAAAAAAATGAACATGTCAGATTATTATAATGGGTATTTTTCAAAAAATAAATGGAACTTAATAATTTGACATGTTAAAGTGGAAGCCATTTCAATAGGCATGATGACAGATTTTGTAATACTGTTCTATATTGTTGAAAAATTTATTATAATGAGGATCATTCACATTTTTTTTTTGAGTATGCAGATTTGTAGATATGAAAAACTATGAACATCGTTGAAAAAATTTTCAAAATCGGACCAAAAATAAAGAAATTACAGCGGTTTTAATAACGAGTTTCAAAAAACGCGCGAAATCACCTGTGACGTCATTGTGCGCCGACACGGTGACACGACGTGCAGGGATTACATGAGTTTAGTCTGTTTCGGTGGAGTGAGGCAAAAGTTAATGAGTGATGTCAAGTTAATTTTTATATCATGTCGTATTTTACAAGTACAACTATTGCTACATCTAATTAACTTTTTTCGTGTTTTTAATTACTGTAAAATTAGAAAAAAAACAGTGTAAAAGTGTAAAATAACGAAAAAAACGAGATAATAATACTTTTACTTTTACGTAAACAGCCGGTAACCAAACAGACATTAGTAACACCCATAGACTCGTTTCTAGAAATCTAGATACTTACCTATCTGTGGTAACACCGTGCCTATTGGTCCTCAGAGCCTCAGCCGGAACACGAGTCATAAAATACCATTACATGCAGTTATTGTTACTTTTATAGAAAAATATTTCATGAGAAGAACAATGTCAAAATAAAATTTTATTAAAATGTGTGCAATTCACACGTGATAGAAGTGAAACCTTCAAAAATAAAGCTATTAATTTAATAAAGTGTATCAGTTTTAATTATCTTTCAAAAACTATTTTGTACTAAATAAAAATAAAACAGTGGTAACTAACGTTATCTCATAACATAATGTGAAGAGTAAAATGAGCAGCTAGCGCCATCTATCCAGCAATAAAACGAATCTTCTATCTTGTTCCTCGCGCCATCTATGAATACAACTTAGCACTTTTTAAAGTAACACGTACATAAGAAACACTGTATAAAGCTTCCTATCTTATTTTCTCCCACGTTAAATCTTATGAATTTATGTGTCTGTCTCTTTTTACTGTCCCTTTTTCGTTTCATCGACTTTCAAATGACAACGGTGCAAAAGTTTTCACTTCAAAAGTGAGAAGTAATCACCAAGAAAATACATATTATATTTAAAACATCCACTACAACAAGCTCGCGTAAGCTAAGTCAAAGTGCGCCGGGCGCGGGGCTCCCTGCCTAAGCGCGAAATGACGTCATAGAGAATCGAGAAAGCGCGAATTAAGTTTCTGACAACTGATTTAATTTAAAAAATAATTTATTTATTCAAACGGACAGAGTAACAGAGTTTTATGCTTACTGAAGTAAGACAATATTGAATATCTTAATTAAGATCTCATGTTATATACTAAACTGTTATGCTTACGTCTAGCTAACAATCTAGGTTGCTCTGCTAGATGACAAAGGAGTTATTGGTAGGGTTGCTACACTTAACACTTCCCTCCCCAAGGGAAAAATTAACGGAAGTCAACGTAGTGGGCTTCGGAAAATTTGTATTAATGGAAGATTCTACACAAAGCCTTTATTTTATATAATGTAAACACAATAAAAATTACCAATATTATTATATATAAACTTATTGTCCATACACTTATATAAATTTATATAATTCCCTTTGTTACTGTCCACATTTTGTGCACATCACTCAAGTCGATTTCCCGGAGATCCAGTTGCTCGTCTCGCTGCTGTATGCTGGTAGACCTCTTAACTGAACTGCTGCCACCTGGATCGTGATGCTTGACGACGTCGCTGAATTAATGTTGACATCACCTATTTGGATTGTACATTTGTTGATGATGTTCATTACATATGTTCCTTTAATATTGTAATTTTGAGTCTGCTCCTTGCTCTTTCCGTTATTTTGATAGCTTCTTTACTATTCGATTCTGGTACTTTCAATTTTGATTGTTTGTTGATGACATTTTGTTAAGATTATCCTTTATTGTCATGATTTGTTCCATACACGTTTCCATTGGTATTGTCTCCTAATTGCTTGTAGAGCTCCAAGCTTCTCGCAGGGATTTACAACAGGTCTGTATATTATGTATCTATTCACCAAAAGGTAAGGGTATTTAGGTATGATGGTAAAGATTTTGTTGGTAATGGGATCATAAATGGGGATAGGGATTATTTTATAGTAATTATAGGTGTCATTCTTGATTAGTGAAATTTCTAATACAATTACTAGTTTATTTTTATCTATGTAGGACTTTAAGGTCATACTTCTTTCTATTTTTATTATATTTTCTCTAGTCAAATCGTACATTAAATTATTGTTTAATTTAACTGTATTGAGAATATTAAATAATTCGGTAGAGTTAGTATTAGATTGATGCAAAATGGGTTAAAAGTAATATCAATTTCCAGTTCCTGAATCATATTAAGAATTGTGCGAAAATTATTTAGAATCTGATAGATATAATTAATAAAGTGTAAGAGATTAGTTATCTTACTTTCTTTAATTGCAATAGATTTTAATTCCAGCGATTTAAGGTTCAATTGTTTAGCATTGAAATTAACACTATCTGAAATATTAAGAAAATTATCCATAGCAACTTACATTAATGATATTTTTCGTTCTGTTGAATGTTCTTCTATTTTAGGATTATTATCTCCGTGTTATACCTAATAGCATCTTCGCTATCTTGATTACCCGATATTAATTTTATCATAGAACCTAATGGGGAAAATATAGCGCATTTGGTTCTCGAAGGCACGATTTTAGAGAGCCTACCAATCCCGATATTTAACATAATATCAATTTGCTGATCTATACCTACAATTTCATTGTATAATTCCGTATTATTATTATTTATTATTCCTCTAGTACTATTTTCTATCTCTACAACTAATAAGTTTAAATCTAGGGTCTTAAATACTGTCCAACAGCTAGTCTTCATCGCTGCTGTTCCCATCTGGAATGGGGTTATGCCTGGACTCCGCTGTAGGTTCTGAAGGTCAAGCTCGCTCGATTTCCTCGCTATGGTTAGAAATAACACCACGAACCTGCGAAGGTCGCTATAAATTGTCTTAAACGTGGAGCAAAGTCCGGCATATTATGCTGTGTCAGACGCGGAGCATTGTCCGGAATATGCTGTGTCAGACGTGTTGTATTGTCCGGAGTATGCTGTCTCAGACGTGGTGTATTGTTCGACGGATGTTGAGTATGCAATTGTAATGGACCTGGTGACTTACTGAAGTTATTGTTCGAATAATTTTGTCTATTACGAAATGGTATGTAGTTATTATAAGAAGATACATTATTATTATTATTATAAGAAAGATTTTGTCTAAAATGATTTTGATTATTACTTCTAAAATTATTCTGGGGTGCGTGAGGTAAAGATTGGCCGTAATTATTGATGGGGGAACTAGTGTTAGGGTTGTTACCGAAATTACTTCGATTATTTCTATTAAATTTATTGTTTTTCGCGTTACATACAAGCTGGAAGTTTTGTTCTTCTAAGACTGCTTTTAACGCGTCTTCTAGAGTTAAAGCGTTTCTTAGGCGAACAAGCCTGACTAAATAAGCGGGTAAATTATAGAGAAAAACATTCAGTGTACTGTGAGCGTAAATATTTTGTTTCGCTATTAATACTGTAGGTTCAGTAATAGTTTCTTTCAACTTAGCGTATAAAATGCTTCTTAGCTGTTGAATTCTATGATAAAACTCTAAATAACTTTCGCCCTGATTAATTTTTAAGTTTTCGAGTTCTATGGAGAGACTTTCTTCGGTCCTGGGGTCTCCGAAATTTTGATTTAATAGAAGTTTCAATTGGTCCCAGTTCCGAATGTGATCCCTTTCAACTATATTCGCGGCTTCACCCCTTAGTCTACTCGTGATGACATGAAATAGATATTCGTTTTGAACTGCGGAACCTGAATAATTACGTAGAACATATTCGCATTTTTTGACGAACAGGAGGAGAAGTCTTGTTTCTCCACTGAACTCGGGAATAATTTTAACAATATCTAAAGGTACGTGAGTAATTGTGTCCATTGTATTAAATTAAAATGAAAACTTAAAATTAGGAATTGGTATTTCCGCAAAAAAAATATTCGCGAAGATATAATGTTATAAAACTAAAATTAAAATTTCAGAATAAACCAGTACACTGTACAATTTATACAGGCAAAAATTAATATTACATATCTGGCACAAAAATTTATATTCGCGATAGTTAAAAAAAATCCGCGAAGATTTGATCGTCGATACCTAATTCTAGCTAAGATAAATTTATGTAAACGGGCTGTTTAATTCTGTTATTTTATACGTATATTAAATCCTAACTTAAAATAATGAATATGTCTATATTCTTCCGACGTTAAATAACTTGGTAAAAATTATACGATGCAAGACACCAAATAATACACTATAAAACAAGGAATTATTTAGGAAAACGGAAAGGAAATTGAAATGTTTTACTCACAGACCCGTCTTTACTCCCGTGTTCCTTGGAATAGTGTCTTCAGTTCTGCCGCCCGGTCGTTGTCTTCTTCTTAATTTTGTTTGTTCGGAGATCCCTTCCAAAACGTTGAAACGTACGATGAGATGAGCTGAAATTCCCAACTGAAGGGAAGGGCTGCGCCAGTTACGTTTCTGACAACTGATTTAATTTAAAAAATGATTTATTTATTCAAATGGACAGAGTAACAGAGTTTTATGCTTACTGAAGTTAAGACAGTATTGAATATCTTAATTAAAATCTCATGTTATATACTAAACAATTATGCTTACGTCTAGATTATAATCTAGGTTGCTCTGCGAGCTGACAAAGGAGATATTGGTAGGGTTGCTACACTTAACACGTGCGCGTTTTATATAGTGCCTACCGTGAATAACTAATAACTCGGTCATTTCTTGATGGATTTTGAAAATTTAAAAGGTGTCATACTAGGAAAAACAAATCAAAACCAGGTTTTCAGTTTTGTGAATGGTCCTCATTACAACGTATATTTTACTTCCGCAAAAAACTAAGGTTTAGTATAAAATAAATACACTTTAATTTATAAGTTTAAAATTCGCACCAAAACACTTCAAAGTGTCATGGCGTCGCTTGTGACGTCACGCCTGAGTAGAGTAATAGACAAGATGTCATTGTCAGTATCGTCATATTCGTTTGTTTACTCAGGCGTGACGTATTCCGCTCTGATTGGCGTTAAAGGTATCATGGCGGCTTGCCATTCGTAATTTTACTTTATCAAAATGTTTTTTATCTCGCTCAAAATAATACAATAAATGCATGTTTTGTAATCCATTAATGAGGTTTCATTAAATAAATACATAATTTTAGTGATTTTTACTTACTGTCATCATGCCCATTGGGGTTCCTTCGACATGATAGGTACATATGAGTGTCATAAATTGCCCATATGGATCTCCGTATTTTATAAGCCCCATTACAAATAAATAAATTTGGTATAAACTTAATAGAATATCTGAAGTAGTTTACCAGTAACATTTTATTTACAAGATTGCGTCAATTCTGTTGTTCTAAATTCATTAGGATGATCACCCAACTTGATCTGTGTGGGTAAAGTTAACGACGATAGTCCGTTTTTTAGTATAGGTAATGTAATTATTAATCATTTTGGTGATCAGGCTAATGTTTTTAGCATTTTCATGGAATTTTGACCTATTTTGTGAATTTTGAAAAGTTATTTATGAAATATTTGTAGAAACAAATTATACTTTTTTCGATTCTGTACATTCGATGTAAAATCGATTTTCAAATTACGTACGGGGCTGTCTATTGTCACGGAATGTATTGGAATGTTGAAATTTGGAATAAAATGAATAGGGCGAATATTTGAGGGATGTTGTAAAAAAATAAAAATAAAATGTATATTTTTGTATTAATCCTTAGTTAAAAAGATACATATTGTACGGTAATTGAGAATTAACCCGCTTGTCATATTGCCGAAAATAAAAAAAAGTCCAAAATTGTAAAAATTGTATGTGAAACTGAAAATATAAATATTACGATAATGTGAGTTCTATGACTTGGATGACATTCTCTAATAATGCATAAATATATTCTCAGTAAACTGCTGTTACCTTGTTGAGTTGGCGTGTATTATTAGACACAACTACAGTACGGCCGCTGTATCTTGGCGCGTCTGAACTTCGCGCAGAAGGTTTCAAATTTTCAAATTCAAATTCAAATTCAAAATCATTTATCATGTAGGTATCATTGATACACTTATGCACTTCATTTTTTTAATCAACCAGCTTTTCGCAAAGGTGCTTTGTCATGGAGGAGAAGAAAAGCCGTAAAGAAACTCCTCGGCACATCTTTTAAAAATAAAAATACATCGGTATATTTGTTACAAAAAAGTACCAATCACTAGCTTGTACGGAACTGGTTGCAGAGCTGGTCATTTCCATGCGTCTTTGTCATTTCTGTACTCATCTACAGTATAGTAACCTTTGCCTAAAAGCGCGCAGTTTGCGCAGGTTGCGCAGTAACATAATTCGCCAATACTCGGTACGCGGTGAATTGTGTCTCAGTCGTACGTTAGCATGTTCGTGTTGCCATCTCTGTCTTACATGCGCTAAAGTTCGCAAAGCCTATGTTCAGACGCGCCAAGATACAGCGGCCGAACTGTACACTCATATAGCACAGTGAAACAAATTATTGTATCGTTTGCTAGCGTTTTCTCTGAATGTACATTATTACTCTAGATGTTTACAATGATCAGTATTGTGCGGATCACAACAGTTTGAGCCGACAGTTTAGTTGCAATAGATTCCCCAGCGTTGTTACTTGTGATACTGTAAATGGGAAGTATTGTGTGTTTGTTGATCAATAGGGATCATGTTGTTTAAATTATATTGTATAGAATACATAGAAAATATAATACTTCATACAGATCTTTGTGTTTATCATGTATTGTAGTTGGCACCTCCCTATCGTATTGTAAAGATGAGTACTCTATGTAGAAGTAGCATATAAATAATCGAATTATGGTCAGTAAAATAGATATTGAAAAAGCTACATATTATTTATGATATAAGACCTTTCCATTAATTTAGTAGTAAATTGTTACACAAACACATTATATTTTACATTTTCTAGAATCATACAATTTTAGAGGGAATGGTTGTCCTCGAGTCGAATGTCACGTGATCCTTAAGAACAAGATTAATAATAATTTTGCTTGGAAAATTTTACTTTATATGAAGTGTCCTTATTGAATCTTTTGTTTTGTTTTAAATGCGGAAGCAAATTTTTCGATTTCAAAAGATTTTCCAGAAATTAAGGTTTTCTGATCTGGCAACCCTATGCCTATATAAATATGTAGGTGAATTCTTAGTACATAGAATGTACGAGAATAAAAACGAATGCACATGTCATAACAAAATAAATATTATATTTAATTTGGATGGGTGAACCGTGTTAAAAAACAACTCAATTTTTGTGTAATTTTATGTTGAATAATTGTGTCACAGTTTTGGTACACACCAAACTTTATTAATAATTTAATTGCTAGGTTAGTGTTTTGTAATATTTTTCTCATTTTATTTTGTGTTGGATATAATATGTAATTGTTTTTATCAAGTAAATACATTATGAGATAATGTGTTGATATATTTAAGACATATATAAATATATTTTTAATCGTTTTTTTGTGTGCTGTCCGCGTGTTGAGTGTGTTAACGGCTCGTTTCTATAACCTATCTTTATATAAGAGAACTATATGATATGCGGTAAAATCTTATACATATTCGAATTTTGAATTTCAGTAAACAAGTCACTGATTTCCTCATAAAATACCCAATAATTATAATTATATATGAGTTGATTTATCCGCAGTAATGGATAGGTTATAGCAACGGCATAACTAAAGAGAAAATTCGTGGAGTCGCCGTCTGAATGTAGCCTAACGTCACGCTAACTTTTGGTTTTTGCAAATTAATATAAAAACCGCTGCGATATATACATACATACTACCTACTCATACGAGTAGGTGATCACAATATTGCTGTCCAATTGAGAATTGTAATTCTGTCGTGTTTGAATCTTTACAGATACTTATTTATAATTTTCAGCTATGAAAAACTGTTTCACATTGTACTTATATTTAGGGACGCTCTCAAACTGTCACTGAGCATATCTCCTAAAAATATTGTTTATGGTTTTTGGTTCAAGGCAGTTACTAATTCAGATTAAGTTGTGATTATACAGCAATTGTACAGACTAAGTTGTTACAATTGCTGTATAATCCAGATAATAATAGTATTTTATAGTAAAACAGAAAAGTGTAAGGAATTAGTCACTTAATTTATCAAAATGTTTATAAGTCCTTTAGTATGGAATGGCCCTTATATTTTAATTATGTTCTTGTATGTATGTGTCCCTGTTACCAACATAGAAGTGAGACTTAAAGATGATGGTTTTAGTTCAAATAGTTTCACTGAAAATTTTACTGTACTGTCGCAATTGTAAAATGTAAAACAAATTAATATACAAAAGTGAGAAAAAATGTATAGCCGTCCTAGCGGGCAGTTTAGAAACAACTTAGATTTTTTTTGTAATGTAATTCTCTCGTAAATAAAACATGTAGGTACCGATATTGCCTTACGCACGCACATTATGACAAATGTGACGTCATGATTGTTTTGAAATAAAATAGCTTGGTATTCTTCTCTTTCCGCGTAGACATTTCTGCAACATTTTGTTGTCGTCACTTTAGTTGCTAATCATTACAAAATGTAATAGTAAAATTTTAATAAAACGATTATACGATAACAAAATTACTGTTGCTGCGTGGAATACACCTTTTGATAGTTTTTAAATAATAATTTTGTAACAAATAACTCCGATACTAGAATCGAACCACCACGCTTAATTTGCGATTTATTTCAATTTTACAAAAACATGGAAAGATAACTAGTTAATCTTTTTGTTTAATATTGCTAGCATTTAAAACTGAGTATTATTCAAACTTAAAAATCTGCATTCGTAAAATATAATATGGTGACTCAATTCTTGTGTTCGGGAGTATTTTACATCGTCTGTGACATGTCCGCGCCAACCAGTTGTCTATAGTATTATCTGTGTAATATATTACAGAGCCAAGAAGCTTATAGGTACTAATGGAGGCAACGCTTCGATGAGGTACCTGAAGGATCACGTGACTTTGGGTGAATAATTTCGACCAATTAGAGGCTGATTGACGTTGACATTGAGACTCAGTCACTCTTATATTGTTATATTTACACGTATTAAGTAGTAAAGTATTTAACAAAATTTTAAGTAAATTAATACGTGTAAACGGATAATTTAGTAGTTAAAATTTAGTAATCAAGTAGACAAGTAATTTAGAAATTTTTCTATTTTCTGTTAAGTAGGTGGGCGGGGCTTATCACTTAACACGTTTGGACAGGCACTTTTTAGTTAAAATTTAGTAAAATGCTTAAGTAATTTAGTAGAATTGTATGAACTAAAGAGCTTTACTAATGGCCGGTTTCTGAGGTCCTTTTGACGGAAGTTTATCTATTCAATAACGCTAACGGGTCGATAACTTCCGAAAAAGCGTTTCTGAGCACTGCGATAATACATAAACTCAGCTTAAACTAAGATCAACTTATCTAACCCAAGATGGCCGTTTATAGGTTCCATAACTTTATTTGACGTTTCATTTTACCATTTGGGAGATGAAAAAGCATACGGGCCACCTGATAGTAAGTGGTTACGATCGCCTGTGGACATGAGCAATACCAGAGGAATCGCCAATGCAACGTGTTAAATTAAATACTTATAAAATTAATGAAATAAATCCAACAATTTTTAATTTTTGCCATTGACATTCATCAATAATAATGTATCCATGACAACCCGACCGTCAATCTCACAATTTATTCTTTAGGTACTTCTATCCAAAAAGTATTGTTATGACAAAGGCTACACTATAATACAATTGATGTATTCCCTTCACCATCTGGCTGCGTCGGCTTGGCTGGCCTGGCTGTAGCTGAAGGGAATCGTCAATATAACGGGCTTGATATAATAAAAATGAATATGAAAATGATAATATATCCCTTTGAAACTTGTCATTTTGAAGAGAGCCATCTAGTGGCAGTTTTAGGTACTCGTTATTGAATTCATAGTTATTGAAAGGCCGCTCGCGTGTTCAGAAACCCAGTGACAGTTATCGAATACATAACTTAAGTTTAACTTTATTGATTCAATAGCTGTTGATCATTTAACTGGAGACTTCAGAAACCGGCCATAAATTATTACGTGTGGACGCGCACTAAAAATTATTCACTTAAAATTTAGTTATCTACTTAACTACTTAATACGTCTAAACCGGACTTTAGGTTGACATGATGATAGGGAAGATATTCTTCTAATGTCACGTAATCGTCTTCAAGTACCTCTTGAAGCGGACCTCCAGATTACTATAGGTTTCCTGTACAGAAAGGAATAACCAACCGTTCCAATCTTAATATGACTTAATTAATTAATTACTTCGATATTACATACCTAGAATTTCAAATTAACGTTTGCTCTTTGTGAATTGCTTTTTGTTTATTATCTTGATCAAAATGCAAGGCAAAGTTATATTAATAGACTTGAGCCTTTACGAATATAATTAAATTATTACTCGTATAATTCTTGAATGCATATTTCTAAATAATTGTTACCTGGGATCATTGTTTTGATCACTCGAAAGGCTATACGATGTAAATTGATGATTTCACTAATTGTGTCCTCAAACCAAGGGTCAGTATTTACTAATTTACTAAGTACCATCAGAGACTACATCGCCCCTTACCATCAAGTGGGATTATAGTTTGTATACATATACTTATCGTAAGCTAGTAGAATATTAAACATACCGGCGTGTTATTCTTTATTCTGAGCCGCCGCAGCGTGTTAGTCGCGAATAGCATGTTGATCAAAAAACGACGAAAAACGGAACATAATTTACAAAAAGATGAGTTGAATTTGGGATAAATATTGAACCATAATGTGAACATCACGGACCAGAAAAAAAGACGGACGTAATCTCAACAACAAATTCAGTGAAGCACCCATAGTAATACCAACTCTCTATTCGGACAAGTACACACACCCACGCATTAACACCATACTGCGTCAATCGCGAATCAAAAATTACGCACACATGGTAAGCGGGCGGCCATTGCTATGCTTCTCTCTCTATAAGACGAGGTTACGTCCGTCTTTTTTTCAGGTCCGTGGTGAACATCCCTGCAGGGTCATGTAGTAATGTGATGCACCAAGTGTATTATAGTGTATCCGCAAGTAGACCGGGTAACTCACGTGTGTTGATATGTAGGATATATTCAAATAAGACTTCGACGGCCCTGCCAACAATAGACTACTGGATCCAAATGGTATAGTTTAACAGTTTTATAAGTTGTCATAGTGACAAATAAATAAAGAAAGTACAAAATGTCGTTGTTTGTTTCAATTTTCTTTAATGATCCTTAAAATAAGTTTGCATTAAAATTGCCATAAACTTGCTTCGCTCTTATTTGATCAGCACGTGATTCTAAACAAAGGTAATAACTTTTCAACAGGTTGTCATTTTATAATAAAACAGAAATGTTTGTTTAAATATTTATTACAGTTAAATGCACTGTGTATTAAATAATAATACTCCCTTAAAATAACATAATACTAAAATTAATAATAAATTAATTATTTACACACAAAATTTAAATAATTTTGTAAATTATATCTAATGGGTCATAATTATTGTAATTTTGGTTTGACCAATCTTATGATTTTAACATATTTTTTGGTTTACAATACTTATCAGAAAACTTGCTTCGAACAATAAATACAATATCAAAATGCATCACTAATAATAATAATATTTTGTTTAATATCTTCTGATGTAGACATTAATTGCTTAGATAACTCGCGCTATGGGAGCTTAGAATTAGGATTCGACTGTAACTCACGCTTATAAAGGGGGAAAATGCGATTTGTTATTTGAAAATTGCGCACACTGCGTATGGCCATAGCGTTAATAAGTGTAACTCGAGTTATACGTTTATTACAGTCAGTAACCATGTCAGAAAATATGCTGATATTTTGTGACAGACTACTATGCAATTTTAATCGTATATTGGTGTAAAACACCAAAAAATCTAGACTGATTCCAACAGATCGTAAATTTACAGCAATTTAAATTTAATTAACCACAGATGTCTACTGTGAAATGTGATGTGAATGAAATAGATAAGTTTGATAATTTAGTGAGTAGGCTGTCTCCGTTACACAGTCCCTATACCAAGTGAATTCCACCTACGTCCATTTAGTTAAACAATAGTATCAATTAAAATTCAAAGTATAACCGGTGGCTCCAAAGTATGACCTCCTAAGGCTCGCTAAAAATTCGCTGACTGTGGGAAGCTGTCATTAATTGCTATTTCTGTGAAAAAACACGTCTCGAGATGCAAATGTTTAATAGTCTGCGAACAGCGGAATGTAGTCGTCGCTTCTGGACCGAAGTTTAAGACCAAACTGAGATACCTGGTTTTTTTCACTACCTTGTGTTTTGTCTGCGGGTTTGCCTACAGTCAGGTCCTGTTTTCTTGGTGGGGCTTCATGTTTCATGTTTGCTAGTTTGGACGTCAAACGTTCCCTCTGAAAGAAAACATTTAAGAATGGTAGAATACATTAGGGGTCGTCTTAACTGCTTTTGTTTCTCGTTTTTATGTATTAAGTATAATGTCACTGAAAGCCTTTTGGGGTGGGTTAAAGATGATGATCTAATGGTTTACGAGACGATTAATTAGAATTAACTGTCGCTTTACATTAAACAGACATTTACTTTTTGTTTTTTCTCCAACGCTTGATCATTAGAATGCAGTGTTAGTAAAAATGTTTACCTGTCCAGGGCTGTCGAGATAGCTGGCGTAAATCCTTAGTACTGGTTCTCCTGTTTTGTCGTCAAAAGTCAGTTTACTTTTTGGAGGAATTTTCGCCTTTACTACGGTAATTTTTTGAGGAGTTTCAGTTCTCTTGTCAGATGTCGATGTGACTCTTGAAGGTGGTCTGCGTGCAAGAATATTAGCCTTCTCTTTGTTAAAATCTTGGTCTTCACTTATGGTAGCCTCGACTAACTGGCCAGCATATACCACACCATCTTTAGTTGTAGCTTGTTCATCTTTATCTGCTCTTAATATAGTGTACGCAACGTTAACTGATTCAGCTGCTTTCTCGAAAGGAGCTCCAAGCAGAGGTTTCAAATCATTGCCAGTTTTGTTATTATCCTTTTTATCAGGGTTTTGTACGAAGTAGGCTTGCAAATCTGGTTGTAATGTCGTTGTAGTTGTTGTCGTTGAAGTGGTTGTAGTGTTGAAAGGCTGGGCTTTTGGTAGTTCCTTGGCTGTTTCAAGTTCTGTCAATGCATTTACGGCCCGTACATCGTTAATTGCTGAATAGAATCCATCTGCAATAACATTTGCAACGCTTTGGCCGACTTGAGCGTAGTATATTGGTGTAGTCCGTAAGTTTTCTGTGCTGGGCTCTAAAAATTGCTTCGTTGTTGTTGTGGGCGCCTGTGTAACTTCAGATGTAACTAATTCTACTGTAACATTAGGTAGTTGTGTTGTAGTAGTAACATCAAGGGAATTTGCAGTAGCATTATTAACTGAGAATCCTTGAGGCAGTAAACTTAGGACTGTCGCTTCTTGTGTTTCTCTTTGAACGAGATTTTTGTGTATTTCTGGATTACTGGTTACGAAGGAAGATGGCGGTTGCTTGATGAATTGCTCGTTCTCTAGTAGAAACAGATCATTCTGTTCTGGTGCTTGAGTTTGAGGTTGGGGCTGGAACGGTGGGTTAGCTGGGTAAGGTATGAATTCGACAGCTGGGAAATGTTTTAGAAGATGATTTTGCAGCTTCTGTAAGTACATTGGGTCAGGTTGGTACAGAGCATTTGGTGAAATAATTATTCCTTCTGATCCTGTGTGCAAGAGGTCTTGGTGCGTAGGTATTCTGTTGTATCCCTGAAAATACAGTTTATAGTTCAAATAATATTTAAATGTATAATTGTTACTTATGTTAGGAGACTAATGATGGGGATATTATTATACACAATTTCGTTTTTCTGAGACGAGGAAGTAATGAATATATTTTTTATGTTCTGTTACTTTAAAAGTTTATAGATACATAATTTACCTGGAATGAAAATTGTTGTGGTATGATAGAAGCGTGCGGTGCCGCTATCGCTGACAATCCATATTCATCAATAACTTGTTGCAGGATAGGATTATTTTGGGCAAAATTTTGTAATTCAGGAGGGTTGAAAGACTGAAATAGAGTCTGTAATTAAATTTGAATTCCTTTTATCTTGTAAGAACATACGAGATTTAATACACTTACGTTGGGTTTTGAGAAGCCCACAGGTGGTTCTATTTTTGCGCTCACTGGATACGCTGGTGGTTCTGGGTACTTTTCTGTCACTTCGTACACTGGCTTTGTCTAAAATTTAAAAGAGTAAAGTGAATTAATGTTTGATTCTTTTTCAAGACATTTTAATTTTCAAGGGAGCAGTTAACTTAGTTTTTTTTAGAAATAGCCGACAAACGAGCTGACGATCCACCTGATGGTAAGTGGCTATCGTCGCCCTTGGACATCAGAAACACCAAAGGCATTACTGATATGACTGATGATTTTGCTTACATTTTGGATCGATTCTTTTTTTTATGTCAAAAGCCGAGCTAACAGGTTATCTAAGCAGCTAACCCGCTCATTATTTGTCCAACAATATAAATAAACAAAACATGTAAGTATTTTACGGTTGAATTTAGAAGGTAGGCTATCTAACCAGGGAGGGATTAAACTGGTTCATTCCCACTAGTTCTACTCCTTAGTCCTATCGTAGATGGGAACGAACCATTAAACTGGCTGGTACAGCGACCTAACGTCGTTATCTCGCTAGTTGCATGTGTGCTTAGCAGATTGGCAAACATTCATTCACATTCATTCGTGTTATCTCTGTTTGGCCTGCTTGTACTTGGTTAGCTGGTAGAGAATGCATTAAGCATTAAGCTCGCCAATTGTACCGTAATTAAAAATTGTGGTCAATAAAGAGTAAATAAATAAATAAATTGTCTGGATATTAAGAAGCCCCTAAGCAATGGGCATAACATCTTTAAAATAGGATTGATTTGATCTCAGTTTATTAGTGTTTAGCATCAGATAACTAAATAGAAGTAATAATTACCTCTTCTATAGCTGTGTTTGAGTTGGTGTTGTCCGAATTATCGACGACCACGATAGGTTTCTCGGAGAGACTGAGGTTCGGAGCTGGGATGGTATGAATGGCACCTGGTAAGTAAACAAATCTGAAACATCTTGCGTCCGTCCGCAGCGAGGGAAGGATGTCAATACAGAATGTTTCTGATGGATCATATTGAAGATTGTCTTTTCCGTGAATTTTTTTAAAGCTTTACCATTGAAGGATAATGTGAAAATTTATTTAGTTTAAAAGATATTTCAAAAATAATCAAGTTCGAAAACAAGAATAATAATGGTAACTCGATTAGATTAAGCTCAATTTTTGGAGATGATATCTAAGCTTGAAGAGAGATCATTATAATTATGTAATTCAATCATTAGATTCAATTCTGTGACATCCTTAATGTTGCTACGGACGAACTAAACGATCATTTAGGTGCAGTCAGTGCTAGAAGTGTCAAGAAATCTTTTATGACTTAAAGCAGCGATATAAAACAAGCAGCTACTAAGGAAGAATATGGACTTCAAAATCTTCCCTAAGCAGATGCAGACAGTAAAGGCAAAAATCCGCTCAATCCCAATGGCACTGCCAAAAAGACACCTCCAGGGGGAATCAGTATGTCGAGATCTGACGAGTAGTTTTTCAGTTATCCCTAATTTTGAAGTCTGGTATTTTTTGACAAGAATTATACAGTCTATTAGAATTTCAATTTATAGCTATGCAGTTCATACTTTTATGTATTCGTATTGTGCGAAGTGAGAGCGACATATATTACATCATTCGTTCTCGCTTACGCCCCCTAAGTTTCGCGCATGCGTGCTAACACCTCCTTTCTTTTCAGAAACATCCGTACCAAATATTCGCGGCTACTAGTATCATCCCTGTGGCCTAAGGTGGTAAGGCCCGGTTTTCGGACCGGAGATTGTGGGTTCAAGTCCCACCAGGGTAAGAACGCATGTTAAAATGGAACTTTTTTATGTTTTTTTTATCAAGAAAGCTATGATCTAAAATGTCTTATAGATTAGCAGCTGAATAACATCATCAGCTATTATTATGATTAATGTTTCTTTGACATCAGGTAATACTTTTGATAATTTCCTGTAATTGCGGGCAACTGTTACGAATAAAAATTTAATCTGAAATTTAAAAAAAGTAAACTGGCTAAATTAATTCCATGACACACCTGGCGTTTTCATTTTAGTAGTTCCATTGGAAATGATAGAAAATCTCCTGGAAATAACAAAACACAAATAAGGTGCATCAGTGCGCGTGATTTAGAATTCTTCTACCGTCTGTATGCGTCACGGGTGGTGAGGAGGCAGCACGAATGAACTCGTAGCCCGGAGTGACAGCGGGTATGGGTGGCAGGCGAGCTGTAGTCTTCCACGGTGAACTGAAGATGCCACGCGTCATAGCTGGACTGATGTGCTTCGTGGCGTACCTGGAACCGTACCAAGTTGTTCAGGAGAAGGCAAGAACAATATAAATGCTCGTAATATGATTCCTGAGAGATATACAAAAGTAGATTAAGTAAGTTTTAATTTCTTACCTTACTACCACCTTACCTTACAAGTTTAAGCATTAAGGGCCCTACTCAGAGTCACTAACGGTTACTCTAATCGCTCCTTTGTAAATAATCTCCATACAAATTCTGAGTTGTCCGTAAAAATTCCGAGTCTATAAAAATACTCTGAGTTATTTATTATTATTATTATTTTCTTTATTAGGCACGCCAACAGCATAATATACATACATTCAACTTAGGGGTAATAATTGTAATCTAATTACATTTCCAGGTATATATGCCAATAACAGGCTTGCACAACATTCTCATATTCTGGACAACATGTTATTGCGCTAAGAACGATAGAGAAATAAATTAATAATAATTAAGTTACTATTTATAGAACTATAAAAAAACTGACAATAGAGTAACTAACAAAAGTTTTAGTAAGAATAACAATTTAGAAAAAAAAAAAAAAATTTAGGAACTTATAAAGAATGAGTGTAGCTTATTTTTTAAGGCAAGGCGGTGTCGTTGAAAATGTCGATGTCTGGGACTGAAGCACATGCTTGGTTGTATTCTGCACAAACTTTTGGAAGAGGAGAATATTTGTACAGGTTGGTTCTACTCCGAGGAATGTGGAAGATTTTATTTATGGGTTGCCGTGGGTAGCTAAAGGGGACGTTAATATTTATGCCATGAAGTAAATCGGTACAGCCTGTTTTACCAGAAATGACTTTTTTGAGAAACATTATGTTAAGTAATTTGCGACGATTGAATAATGACATAACTTTAAAGTGTTTAAGACGAAGGTCGTATGTTTTGCGGTGGTAAATACCAGAGGAATGAAAAGCCAGGTGTCTTGTAAATGAACGCTGTATTTTTTCAATTCGCTGTGAGTATGTGACATGCTGGGGGCTCCAAATAACCGAGGCAAACTCTAGATGGCTGCGAACGAGCGAATTAAATAAAATAATTTTGCTTTTAGGTGACAAAAAACCCTTTGTATTTCTTATTAAGAACCCAAGCATTTTAGCAGCTTTCGTGACGGATGCGTCAATATGAGCTTTAAATTTTAATTTGCAGTCCATGATAACCCCTAAATCGCGAACTTGGTTAACTTCATGTAATGTAACAGCATTTAATGTGTAGGAAGACGGTAATGTCGTACGTTTCCTCGAGAATTTAATATGGTACGATTTTTTAGAGTTAAGTACCATGCCATTAGAACTACACCATATATTAATTCTATTGAGATCACTTTGTATTAGTTTAATGTCTATAGTAGAATTAACTGTTTTATATATTTTTAAATCATCCGCAAATAAACTAAATTTACAGTTATGTATCTCTGATGTTATGTCGTTTATAAATGCCAAAAACAGAACGGGACCCAAATGGGATCCTTGTGGTACACCTGAAGCCGCTACGTAGTCGTGCGATCTATGACCATTTACTACCACGAATTGGAGTCTTTTTGCCAAATATGAGCGGAACCATTCCAACAAGGATCCACTTATTCCGTATCTTTGTAATTTGGTGATTAGTCGTGAGTGGCAGACTTTATCGAAAGCACTGGAAAAATCCATATATAAAGCGTCAACTTCTTGATTTTTGTCAATTTCTTCACAAAGATACGATGTGAAAGATACTAAATTAGTTTCTACAGAACGCCCTTTCCTAAACCCGTGCTGGTGTTCTGAGATAAATGTATCTAAATGACGCGTGATAGTTGGACAAACAAGGGACTCAAATAATTTAGAAATACATGATAGTATTGAAATCGGTCGGTAGTTACTGACCTCATTTACCGCACCCTTCTTGTATATGGGAACTATTTTAGCGGTTTTCCACGAGTCTGGGAATATTCCATCGTTTAACGATCGGTTAAAAATTATTGACAGTGGTAAAGATATAGAGGGACCACAACGTTTAATAAAAAGTGGGGGAATTTCATCTGGGCCCGCTCCTTTAAATATGTCAAGCTTTTTAATTCTGCGTAAGATATCACGCTCCGTTATTTTTATGCAGCTTAACAAGGATTCGTTGCACTTTATGTCTTCCTCTCCATTTAGAGCAGCTTTGCTGTATACGGATGAAAAGCTATTCGCAAACATATTCGCGATTTCTGGACCAGTACTTGCAGTGCGCTCACCCTGATACATAGTTTCTGGTATGGTAGTTTCCCCGTTTCTCCTATCTTTGATAAAACGCCAAAAGCTTTTAGGATTTTCGCAAATATTAAATTCAGTTCTCTTCTTATAAGCAGAAAGACATTGATCACTCAGTTTATGGGAACGCTCTCGTAAAATTTCATATTCAAAGTGATCTCGTGGATTTTTATACTTTAGGTATTTTCGTCTTAACTTATTTTTTTCGGATATCACTTTTATTAAAGGTCTGTTGAACCATGAAGGATATTTATTATTTTTTGCTTTAGTCTTTGGGGTGTAGCAATCAGAGTTGGGGCGTTAGAGTATTAAGATACAGTACGTAGGCATATAATTATTATAATTACTTATTACGGCTTTAAATTATGATATACCAAAAATATTAGGTAGGTAAAAACGTTACATTACATCCTATACTCTTCAAGAATGTTAATAATACATTTTATTTTTGGATACAGATATCCATCGGCTGCAAATTGCAATATGCTATTTTACTTAACATCAGATAGTAGTTACCTATGCAGTATCCATGCATGCTTGTTATTTCTAAAGATATTGTTTTACAATACTTATAAGAGATTTTGGATAAATATCGAATTTGCCTTTTATTCATGTTTCAAAATAAATAAGTATAATAATTGCACATGGCGGACGTAGATTTACATACCTGTGTGGTAGATTTCTGTAAATCACATAAGGTGATCTGTGTGACGCGGCTTGGATGTACCGCGGCGGGGCCCAAGGCCTGGTCAGCATGAGGCCTGGCCTCAAGGGCGTGGGGCCTCTGATCCTGTTTATAGTTGTCATCCGATTGATATACGCTGCATGGGTTAGCGACCATAATGTCATGTATAAAATTTTTATCTGCAAAGAAAGACAACAACCTTAAATGTATTGGCTCAGTGCAAGTCTTAGGGTAAAGGCCAATGCATACATAACGGGTTTTTTACCGTACGGGATTCCGCTGCGAGCGAAACGATGTTTCCAAAACTTCACGTCCCGTCTCGTACGGGAAAAAACCCGTTACGTATGCATTGGCCTTAAGATAGGTAGGGCTTAGAGCAACTATAGGTACTCAACGTGCAGCCCGCCAGACTTTTGTAGTTGGCCCATCTGGGGTTACTTTATAATAATCGCTAAAACCTAAGAAATCAATACCAATTTTTTTTTATTTCTTTGATTTGCGGCCCGCGACAGCATGACTAACTAACACGTGTTTGTGGCCCGTATGAAAAAAAGGTTGATTACCACTGGCTTACAGCTTCAGCACTATATCACAGCTTGCGTTCTATATAAGGTTTGTCTATAGATCCTTACAATTGCCTTAGTGCACGTCTAAGGCTCTGGTAAGTCAGATCAGAGCACTATATTACTGTTTTATATGGACAGAATGTATTCCTAAAAGGCAGTGCTGACGGAAAAGGCTGTGGAGATAAAATACGATTTTCACCACAACCGGTTCACTTGGATACCGGAGCGTTAATACGTTGTGTTGAGATCTTACGCTTTTTCTTTGTAATATTATTTACAGTAGCGTCATGGTTATATGAGTAAGTAATTTTTATCTTAGCAGCATAAGTAGGAAGAACTAAAAACAATTCTATAACATGTGTAAATATTTTCTTCCAGTGTGGTGTTTTATAGACTACTTTTTAAGTTTTTTTTATGGAACAGCTAAAGATCCACCTGATGGTAAATGGCTATCGTCGCTCATAGACATCAGCAACACCAAAAGCATCACTGATGCGCTGCCAGCCAAGAAAAAGAGAAGAAAAAGAAAGAAAGAACTGGCTCGCAATCCCCCATCCGGAACACGACGAGTCGTTTGGCGGCTGACTTATGCTCAAGGGTGGTAGCTATCCAGGCGAACCCCATGGTAAAATGATAATAATAATGGTACTTATTAATTAACAATTAAAATCAGTATTACCAATATAATCCCTCCGAGGGGCCCTACGACAAGCGGGCTAGATTTAGTCGCCTCTTACGACACCCATCCGGCGTGGGATTAGGGTTAGTAGTCTAGCCGCCCCAGCTTAAACTTCAACTTTCTTAACTCAAATTTATCTTTCTACTAAACTTATCTATAAGCATAAAATAGTGATGATATCTACAGCGGGTGGTGTAATCACTATTTAACGATTTATTTATGTAACTAATTAAAACGGTAACGATAAAATTATATTAGTAATCACGTAACAATTGATTATACCTAACCACTCGTCTTTTTTAGCTGACACTCGTGTAAGTTGACCATGATCAATTTATTTTGATGTTCTTGTTACTAAGTGTAATTAATAAATCATTTCCAAGTTTAGTTACAAAATATACCTACCTACTTAGGTACATATAAAACGTTGAGTAAATGCTAGTGATTAATAATTGTTCCAGACAAAAAGGGTTTTCTAAATCGACTGCTTTTATCTGAAACAGTCTTCATTAACAGCTCCTCTGTTGGTTAGTAGCAGGGGCGTAGCCGTCTCAATTATACGGAGCCCCCAGCGTATAGGGGCCCCCACTAACTCTCCCAAGAAAAAGCTCGCCAGCGGCCTACGACCACTATACAGTTGGCACTCCTTTTATACAGACAGCTAACGTAGAGGGAGCCCTACAACAAATATTGAAATTGGCTTCTTAGGGCTAGCTACGCCACTGGTCAATAGGTACCGACCTAATGCTTCTGACACCCCGGATGCTAGGATGGCGAATGGCGAATGACCACTGACCATCAATCGCTTCTCTCATAAACCATTTAAAAAAACTTTATTTCTACATTATTATCTAATGATTGCGGTTGTGATACGTTGTTATATACCTACTGCACTTAAATTTCACTGTAAAGACAGTTTACATCAAGAAACAAGTAGCAATTTTTCAGGTGTCTCTCAATTAGGCTGTCGGAGTCCATGCGTTCATTTCACTTTTGCTAATTGTTAAGAATTCTGGAGTGTAATTATGCTGATCATGCGACTGTGGTGTGAATGCCCTCGACACGGTCGGGTGGCTGCGAAACTGAGAGCCGAGTGGTGTATGCTGTGTGGTCAGTTGAGTGGTAAAATGATGGTAGATGCGGACCTCATAACGTTGAAAATTTAACAAATATAATTACGTTTTAATAGTAACGGTTATAATTTAATACAAAAACCACAGAACTAATTAAATACAGAAACCATAAGTAACGTCAACAGATAATAAAACAAGTTAATAGTTTAAAAACTAAATACACGTTTTGTAGTATCAATGAACTAAAGAAAAAACTGTGTTCAGCTCCGACGCACGACTAACGATAGAACTAAGCAGTAGAACTAGTGGGAATGAACGGGAATTTAACGCCATCTAGTTTGCAATCGTCAAATCAGTAACAAGATTATTATTTTCATTAGATATCGTTGTTACTAATAAACTATTATATTATTATTTACGTTACGACTTACGACGACGATGATGATGATGTTTCACATCATCAGAATAGGATGTAACAAGATTATTATTATCATTAGATGGCGTTGTTTGTTATAGCTCAGTAATAACGCCATCTAGATTATGTATTGCGAATTACAAATATAACGCATAACGTAACGGAGAAAGTTTGATTTTACTCCTCATAAAATTGCATACTGCAGGCGTAAATATGTTAATCCATTCTAAAGGAGTTAAACTTCAAAAATATTGTGCCTGTGCTGTTAACCGTTAAAGAGTTCCCACCTCTAGTATATGTAGGTATATGTCTGTGGTTCCCACCTCGTATCAGGTCAAGCTTATCACAAAAATTCATTGTCAACAAACCTAAAGCAATATGAAAATTTTCAACTCCTTAGGATAAGAGGAAGTAAGTCTAATTAAGTACTTAATTAATTAATTCTTGAAAGATTTGGCCATGAATTTTTTGATCCGCTCAATTTGACCCGCTCAAACGGGTTAAGCTAAATAAAAGCGTCTAAAAAGCTGTTTGGTGAATTTTGCGAGCGACGATCTAGGAGTAATAAAATTCCATAAAAAGTGGCCTAAAAGTTAAAAAGTTATCATTATTATTAATAATCTAGATTAATAGTCTTCGGGAGTTACTTGCCACTTCTCCCGAAAATACCATGGTAAGACAAATGGTAGGATTTGTTAAAGCGACAGCAATAGGAGTAAACAAAATTAAATTTCTAAAATGTTGGAAAACATCAGTAGACCAATAATAGTTATACAATGTGGTAATAATAATAATGCGAATCGATATTGTATTGGAGTCCTACCTATTGATAGTGAGAAAAGACACCTATTAACAAAGGAAACAAAGTGACAAAGAGGAACTAGTCCCAAACCGTAGTCCTACTTAATAATAAATGATTAAAAAATCACATTTAACTGGTTGGCTATCTAGGTAACCAGGTTAAATGTAACAATTTTAAAAATGTCGTTTATCCGTGATTTCCGTGAACAGTTGATGCATAAAAATGCATTCAAAAATATAAGTTTATGTAAGATTCGTTAAGCAAGTTCCGGTTGATGTTAAAAGTATAAAAAGTAAGTTTTTACATTTATCAACTTTTGTTAAGGAAATTATTGCGAGTATCACGGTTAATGTTATTGAACTTATTGCAACAGATGCATTCATTACTTTGTCCTCGGTACGGCCACTATCACGTAACGATGGAATCCGGTAAACTTCATAAATTCATGAAGATGACAAAAACTGAAGATACACAGTCGTAAGCGAGCGCGCGCACGCGATTCATTTCATTAACGTACGACACTATCTTATTCTGTTTTTGCGTCAACAATACTCAATTTAATTACATTAAATTTCATATGAAGTCAGATAAATCTATTTTTATTTACAACAAATTATCCAATATGTATTAGGTATATCTCACATTATATTACTCTATCATGTTTATACGATCTTTTACGATTCAAATCAGCTCGCTTGCTCAGCTTCTTAAAATAAAATAAAAATAAAAAAACCTTTTATTTCTTGCAATCTAAGTAGATACATGTAAATTTTTCTTTTTAGTTAAATCAATTTATTATAATAATATTGCGATCATAATTATTACCTTCCATTATGTAACTAATAATAAAATTTAAGATTAATAATGCTAGCAAGGAATTAAAAATAAATAAATAAATAAATAAATAAAATTTTTACTAATCCTAAAACAGAACAACCAACCCAGACGAAATTAGGTATGTTTGTCTCATTATTTAAAAACTTTTTAATATCCAAGAACACTTTGCTAGCAAACAATACTTCCTTCATCAAAATCACTGCACATTAATAGACAATTGAATTTATTGAATGTCGCTACGACAATTTTTTTCGACCGTTCTTTTATTTTTAACCAGTGCTAGCAAACATTGCCGATACTGGCCTAATTAGAGAACAATTACACAAAATAATAACCCATGAGGTTCGTGCAACAAATAAAGCATAAAGTTAACGGTGTCCACAGTCTGATTGCAGCAACGGTATAGAAAACTGCTCGTGGTCACGGACAACCATGTATCATCGTTATAATCAGCGCAGCGCAGGAGATAAAGCTACATCTCTCACGCCCTACCAATGAAAACAATTTCTCGAATAATCTCCAAGTTTTATAGGTGTTAAGTGAATTAGGATTCATTTACGCGGCACCAACATTTAATCTGAATTTAACAACTATAGAGTGTAGAGTACTGGGTCAAGCGTTATTATCTGCCATAATCTGAATACTGAATAGCTTCCACCTACCATTGATCAACTATAAGTCAAGGGTCTCCTTTGTATAATAAGCCTCTAAAAGCATGAGCCCCACCACACTGCTCCAGTGCGAATGCTAATGCGGTTTTGTAACCAACTTGGGTGTCGGCAATTTTTATGTGCCCGAAGGACCTTACATGGCTTAACGACTGCTGTCTAATGATAATAGCCGTAAAGCCATCAGGCTTTACGTGCCCTTAGAATCACGGAAGCGCTGAACAAAATTTTGCCACTGACGGTCACCCATCCCAAGCTAAAAGGATTACAAATATAGAATGAACCAATTCCAATTTCATCACAATTTCACAAATGAGTCATAATCTTCTGCAATACCGGTAGGCAAAGCAGATTCACCACCATAGACTGGATGTGAAACCTGGATGGACCGGTTCAATGGACATTTCTCCGTTACTTCACTCATATGCTACTGATTTACGTGTTTAGTGGCCAGATAAACGGACCGTTCGACGTTTTCTATCATAGTTATTATAAGACGAACGTGCGAATTAATGCACAATTAGTCGTATGAGTATTAAGTATTGGTTGTAATGACTGAGCTATAATTACGTACGGCTGGAGTTTCACGTTTAGAGGTAGATATTTGAAACACTCTACAATGCAGATAATAAGTACTTTTGCTAAAGAGTCTATTACATTTGGAGTAGGTACCCATAATAATTAAAGGGTGCCACATCGTGCGCAATTTTGCAGCTCTTGTCTTAAAATTTAACTATTAATATATCTGGTCCTTTTAATAGGTTTTGTACATACAATTAAATAAAAAAGAATCACTAGGATTATAAATCAAAACAGTTACGGTGTAATATAAAACTGTATAGTTACTATGTAACTACAGTTACTATGTACTTTAAGTTTCTTAAAAAAGGCATTCCTAAATCATTATTATGTTTGTAAGTAAGTTTACACAACAGATGTATTAGTTTCATAAATATATTATTTTTCTAAATTACACAATGACAAAAATATATCGATTACTACAACGCTCACTGTACTTATATACAGGTTACAGGTATGTTACCGAGCTGTTAAAGTATTATAGAAACTAGTTGCGGAATGCCCACACCCGCAGGTCGGCAGAATGTTGTCTGGAAATAGAAAAGTTAGAAAACACCTCGTAGCATTGGACTTGCCGAACTCAATTAACTTAAAGACAGAAAAACGGACGAGAAACATTATGACCATCGTCGTTAAGCTGCTACATAATAATTACAGACTTTTTGTCTTTGACAGGTTGTCATTTTCTTTTTTGCTGACATTTCGCACTTACTACCATCAAGCTTCATGTGGCTCGTCTAACTGGCCAAGAAACGGACAGCGACCTGTCAAAATCTACTTTTTTTCTTCCATTTATGGCCAAAATTTACTTAAAAATAACAAAACCCACAGACATTAAAATAAAGACCAAGTACCTATCGTTAGTCAATAGAACAACTATTACACAGTTAATGATAACTATTTTATTAATATTTATGCATAGTAAAATTAAAATAATATTATTATGTAAGTTAGTCGACGTATCGAAAAATTTAACAAATAAATGTTTTAATGAACATATCGTTAATCGATTCCGCAGAAGGTAATTTACTTTCAGTTTTATTATAAGTAGGTAACTACTTACATAAGATAGTATAATTCTAACTCCTTTACAGATCTTAACTCAGTTTTGACTTAATAAACATTTGAGAATATTATAGAATAAAAAAATTTGAAAGGCTTTAAATTAATTAGATACATACCTTCATTTTGAGGTAATCACCAAATAAACTGAGTGTCACAGAGCGTCAGGTATTTAATCACAATAAACACTATTTCACCTACGCATATTCACTATTAAAATAACTATATTTGAATCATACAGTCCTACACGAATAAAAAAATTAAAATCGATTCCAAAAGCCGATTGCAACATCGATAGCGTCGGCGGCGTGAAGTGATGTGAGAAGTGAAATAGGTCATGATTTGCCTTATAACAACCCCCACTTGCATGTACATTCTACGCCGGCCACTACGAAGGCAACGCACAATATTAATAAAATAAGTCAATAATACATTATAGTACCTATTAATCCTATTAATACTTAATGTTAGTATCATTAATAGATAATTTTATTCATCTACAATATTTTTATTATACAGGATTTTTTGAAAATTCAATACTGTTGAACATTTTAATGAATTTTGGTTACGGTGTCGTCGAATATTACTGATTTTTAGGCGATGCATTTGTTATGGATGTCGACGGGTATGGTGACACTTTATCACCAGGTGGTTTGACTGCTGGGTGCAACTGAGCTAAATAATGATCCAGGACTAGTGTTGGTAGACCATTGATTTCTGAGTTATTTAAATTCAGTAGGTTTGAAGCTTGTATTAACACCTCATATTTTAAGGAAATTGAGTTTGACAAGTTACTTTGCAGTTGTTTCTTATAAGTATGTACCCTCACAATGGCTGAATACTACAGTTACGGAATTTTTTGCGATAAAATGTTCTGCCTTCGTGTGTAGAGCTGGGTGTCTCAAAGACAGTTAAAACTTAACGACGGACGGACAAAAACATACATACAGTCATTATAAATGGACGTATGATAAATACCTTTTAAGACTTCAGAGAACCCTTTGAGAACATTAGGAATATACCTTTGTAGATTCTACGCCATCCAATTATAGACTACTGGCCCACCCACAAAAATCCAGGGTCATATGAACCACCTGGTGACCTATATAGGACGATAGAAGAGCATAAAATAATAAGATTCAGCACTATGCCGTCACTTGTAAGCTGTCCAACTGAGTGCTGGTGAGAATTCAAAAGTGCAAGTAGGGTGAGTAAATTTTGGTCATTTGATTCTGTACGGCATTTTTAACCATCGATAGGGCCATGAAAAATAATAAGAAAGCGCGCAGTGCCGTACAAAAAAGGTGGTCCACAAAGTCGGTAAATGATTTTGAATTCGTGACAATTTCGAGGGTAAATTTGGTCATTTGATACAGTACGGCATCAGTTTCATACTGTTGCAATACAGCTTCTAATCCATTATTCCGCAACGCCGTACAAAAAATCGTGCGACAAGGGGAAGAAATCGAGGGTTGCAACCCCCTCTTTTGCAGTGGTCCGGGGGGTCATTTAAAAAAGTACGGCTTCGGTTCCAATACATTTTCTAGGACTCAAAAGTACTATTAAAAATAATGCCGTCAAAAAATGATAGTCCATTTGAATGTATAATTAATAATTATCTTAATTTCATGGTATACTTGATTTATAAAGCTGTAAGGTCATTTGACCCTGTACGGCAACTTTTTTTTAACATGACATTGTAAAATACAATTGTTATATAGTATTGCCGTACAAAAAAAACTGTCCTAAAAAAAATATAGAGAGATACAAAAACTGAAATTTTTGAAATTATTGCAAAAGTTTAAATATTCATAGATTAATGAAATATTGCAATTTTCTACCTTTTTCCCTTGTTTTAAATAGTATTAAGATAAATAAATTAGGAAAAAATTATGCCGTACATTTTAATGCAGACCATATCTTTTAGGCTGATGAAAATGACGCTACCATTTTATGGTCCAGTCATCTTAGTAAAAATTTGGTAAGAATTGCGGAAATTGAGATACCCAGCTGAATTTTTGTATAAACTTGTATTTTGGCATTCTAAAAGCCGTACAGAATCAAATGACCAAAATTTACTCACCCTACTTGCACTTTTGAATTCTCACCAGCACTCAGTTGGACAGCTTACAAGTAACGGCATAGTGCTGAATCTTATTATTTTATGCTCTTCTATCGTCCTATATAGGTCACCAGGTGGTTCATATGACCCTGGATTTTTGTGGGTGGGCCAGTAGTCTATTACGTAGATTTCAAAATTATATCATTTTTCTTTATCACAGCAAGTGATTGAGCAATAAGAAATGCTCCCAGAATTAAAACTCTGAACCCCCCAATAAAAAAACGACATTTGAAAAGTCTATCAACAAAACATTTACGGAAGTAAATTGAATAGAAAATAAATAAAAAAAATACTTCCATAAAAAACCCTAAATAGGTATGCATTATATTATGCGAGTCGTCTTCCCATAGTCCACGAAAAATGTCATGCTTTTTAATTTCCATGGATTTATCAATATCACGGAACCCTTATTCAACGTCGCAAGTCCGAATCCAATTTGATGGATTGTGGCACGCATCACGATAGTGAAATATTCGAAATTCCTTCGGACTACAATAAATAATATGTAGTTATAATCTAAATACTAACAAAAAATAACCGACTTCAAAATTACTCAAAAACGACTGGTCAGATCTCGTTCAATGATATATGTGGAATCAGATTTATGTGGGACCACGTGACAAGCAACTGCTTTCGATTAAAAAAAGAATGATCAAAATCGGTTCACCCAGTCCAAAGTTATGAGGCATAAAAAAATACAGTCGAATTGGGAACCTGCTCTTTTTTTTGAAGTCGGTTAAAAACAAACGATTACGATTTCAACTACATCTAAATATTTTTAATCTGCAAGAGAAACGTTTAAAAAACTGGATAGTTAAATGACATAACACTGGGTGATTGATCCCGCCATTAGTGTCCATTGGTTCCTGGTTCCATTGCGCTCGCTTTCCACTCAGCAATCACCGGCCAGTGACATTATAACACGGGCTAATGATACATGGAGACCGCCGGTTGTATGGACAGATTGATCGGTGGGAGTGGACCCCTGCAGGGTTGGACCCCCGACTAAATTAGGTACCAACGTAAAATGGTTTCCTGTCGATAAATACCTAGGTTTTAAAGTTATATCATCGCGGACACTAAACATTTTTAATGCAAACTGGTACTCACGATTTTTGTATGTTATAAATTTAGTATTTTATTTAAGTGGTATAATATATAAAAATTGTGACTTTTTATACAACTAGCAAACCGCCTTCGCTTCGCGTTGGGAAAAGTGGCCTAAAAATAATAAAAATATATATTAAGCCTTATTATGGTTCCGAAGAAAAATCGAAATGTTAGTGAAGTCCGTTCGTCCGTTCGTCCGTCCGTTCGTCCGTTCGTCCGTTCGTCCGTTCGTCCGTTCGTCCGTTCGTCCGTTCTTCCGTCCGTCCGTCCGTCCATCCGTCCGCCTGTCCGTCCGTCCATCCGTCCGTTCGTCCGTGTAAGTAGTAGTAAAGGAACGTGAGGATGAATTTTTATTCGTCGCGTACCCTAGTGTGCGGTATTGTTGAAAAGGTCTTTCAAAAATATTATGGTTCTTTTAAGACCATTTTTGGAAATAGGGTCCTTTTGCGAAATATTTGGCTTTAAAGTGCTAATTTTGGTTGGAGTCAAGTAGGGGGGGACCCCCTGCTGGCTAAATGGTTGAATTTACAAGGAAAACTATCACGGCTATGTTAGCTTAAGTGGTTAATGAGTAATAGTCGATAAACTTACTACTTCGGAACCCTACATTGCGCATGGCCTTACCACGCACTTGCTCAGTTTTTTTTTTTCTAAAAAAATTTGTTAAATCAAATGAAAATGAAATGGAGAAAATGAATTGAGCTTCTCTATATTGTAGATTTCACGAACATTGATAAAGTGTTAAAATGTTAACTTTTGTGACATCATGACATTGTATAATCGATTAAAGGTCGATGCATACATAACGTGGACGGGACTGGACGTGAAGTTTTGGAAACATCGTTTCCTAAAAAATGTAAACGATACCGCATATACCACGGAGGCACGGAAGGGACGGGAACGGGGCACGCACGTATATTTAACCCGTCCACGTCCTGTCCCCGTCCCGTCCACGTTACGTATGCAGCGACCTTTAATGTCATCGTTTTTGCGGTACGTCATGCCGCAGTATTGTGGCCTCGTCTTACTACCATCCATCCATATGTCAGTGCTCAACTGCGTGGTACAGAGCACATAAACTTACTGAAGGGTTCTGCTTTCGTCAAGCGGTGGTCATCAGAATAGTTCGTATTTCGTGTTAACATTATGTTTCGAATAGTAAGGATAGACAAACGAATTGTTGCCGTGGTTTGATTTTGTGATAATGTTTATAAGACTTAAGTACCTACATTGTACGTATATACATATACTCGTATTAAATAAGAGAATAAGATATGAACCTAATATCAGGCGCTCTTATTGCTTCGCTGAATACCTAATATACATAGGTACTTAATACAAAAGGATTAGTATTTATATTCATGTCATTCTCTAAAATTGTAAACATATACCTACGAGCTAATTCAAAGTTATAAAAATTGTACGCGTACCTATCTAAATTCAATAGATTTTTGCATTGTAATGAATTTAGACTCACCCACTCCAAGGCGCTTGTCTGGAATAAAATTTTGAAAATCGTTAACGCTATATGCTGTGATTGAAAACTAAATATAAAGTTATTAGTCATGTAAATTGTTTTGATGCAATGATGAAAAATGACAACATAATAATTCATTTCGCAGGATCCTTGTCACTACGTTTTATTGAAAAATAATTTTTAATTAGTTTAAAAAACATATTGATAGTAAACGAAAATTGGCTATGGCATTAAAATATTATTATTTATCGTTTAATTCATTTCATTATGTGTCTGTCTAATTTTTAAATTATAAACAACGATAAATAGACACTGATATTTTTTTCAAATAAGATTCGTCTTAAAAAATTAACTCTAAGGTATAAACTCAGATTAAAGAATAAAAGGGTATAAAGTATAAGTATCTACTCAATTAGAATTTTATCTCAAATATATCAATCGAAACGCATGAAAAATATTAGGTAGGTACACTGCAGTTGATTAGAAATAATAGGTATAGGTATAGGTATTCGGTGTAGTAAGGTAGTTAATTAGTCGGGCAGTTAGTATCCCTACCACAATGACCAGTCGAATTAGCCCTAGGCTTGTAAGTTTATATTGTTTTGCTATATCCAAAGATTTGCTATGACATTATTTCGTATCCATTTTGTATCATGGCTCATGTGACATGAGGTGTCGCATCCCTGCCAAAACTTCATGCTTAATGAGTTCTTTCCTTCCAACAGCTGTTTCGATACCAAAACAGATGGACCATTGTTAGTTACAGTTCTTTGAGCATGATAAATAAAATAAAAAGCCATATTTATGTTTAATGTGTATTTATAATTTATTTACAAATTTATTTCTTACTACCTACTTATAAGTATAAATTAATTGGTCGAGCGCTATTATGTACAAGGAATAAAGCACCTATTTGCATTATGTTTCTTTATGAGACTACGATGAACCCATCATTTTACGTTACTTACCTACACTTGAAATTTTATTAGCTTTTACAATACAAATAATTCAACAAAATCTCTTTATAGTAATACATACACAAATCGATTGTAATTCGGAATAGAGACAAATATTTACATTATACGATATTATTTTAAATACTGTACATTATTTTTAAATTAAGTTAAAAGTTATCTATAAATAATATGTCTGATTCGTTGTAGTGATGAGCGTCTTATCATTCGTTAATTAGTTTTTTCAAAGAATTTTGTTTTTGAAATATTTGTTTTAGATAAATATTTACATTAAAATAAAGATTATTTTAACACCCAAATTACCATTAAACATTTGTAATTCATCAAGTCACTTGTTAGTTCACTCTCGTTTCAACAATATATTGCTTATTTTATTATCACGTAGCATTTTGCTTATTATACGTTGAAGTTCTGCAGATGCTCCGAGCCCAACAGCGTGCCGTATGAAACATCTGAAATCAATCAATAGGAACAATTAGCACTTATTAATTATTATTATCATGGTAATGATGACCAGAATGATCTAGAACAGAGAGCAATTCTGTTGAGAATATAATCTACATGATCTAATAATAAATATCATTCGCGACAATATCGTTCGGTGGAAGGCTGTCATTTGTTGAAGTTTCTTAAAGGTGTATATCATCTTCAACTCTCATATTTCCGAATCAAGTTCTCCAGTCCAAGAAGACAAAAACCAGTTAAAGCAGCAGGTGTTAAAGCTTGCTTGTCATGTCTTTTTGTTATGTTTAATTGGTCTCATTTTACAAAGTCCAGTCTTATTCCCTTACCTTGACTTTGTTAAAGGTCATTAAAATGTTTTGTTAGTAACATATTTTCCAAAGTAGCACTTTGTCTGCTTAGGTGTGTCGATCCTCTGAGGAATAGGACAGTACATGTAAAATATTGTCCAAAATTTTAAAGCTACTTAAAATGGGCAATGATTTGTACATAAAGATTTGTGTATTTACAAGAAAATTAATACACCATATGAAAAGAGAAAAGATCTGGTGCTAGCAATAATAAAGAAGAGAAGAGAATGTGAGTTTTGAGAGTTATCTGAAAAGCACAATATATTATATTTATTATACAAAGTCAGAAAATAATTTATCCTGGGTTAATGTCTCATATTTACATACATTTCTGTCGCCTTTTCGGTCACATGTAAAGTCAAAAGTCGAAAGTCGTCCACATACCTCCAGTCAGTCTAGTCAGTCGTTTCAAACTTGTACAATCTTGTTGCCTCGTAGGATGAATCTCGTTTCTTTTTTTCTTCTAGTATTTTCAGTTTGTGTCGCATTCTTTGGTTTTTCTGTAGTTGTAGTTGTAGTCGTGGATGTCGTTGTACTTGAGGTTGTCGTTAAAGGGTCGGGAAGGAGCTCACCAGGTAGGACCCCGATTTCATTATCAGTAACTACAGGAGTTCCCAATATGGGAAGCTGTCCTGTTTTAAGCATCTCAGCAAACTGAGGATTAAATTGTGGTAAAACCTCAGATGACCTTTGATTTTCGTTCATGTATTTCGCCAATTTGTTCAAATTGTTATTGATTTTTTGAATCTTAGCTGGCGTTAATCCTTCATGTTTATGGATGTGGTTATGTTTATGGGTAGGTTGTACTATGGAATTTTTGGATGACGCATAATCGAAGGGCGGGTGAGGATGTCTGGGGTCGAAATCAGAGTAAGTGTCGGGGATTGCTGGTTCTCCATAGGAGTTGACGGCAGGCCAAGCCATCGGTTTGAATTCTGGGACGGGTTGGTTATGTGGGTTGGGGGGAGGAGGCATTTGTATCGTGATATCTTCATGAGTACTGGGAGCAGCGGACGAAAAGGCGTCCTTGATAGCTGAGTATACTGTATGGAGGATGGAAGGTGGGGGTTCTAGCGGCGTGTATCCGTGCGAAGCTTGTTGCGATTCACTCGGCGCAGCGTCGCCGAGCGGAGTGAGAAACACGACGCCGGCGTGAACTCCGCTCAGTTTACCTCGTCCTGTCTCAAAAAGCAAGTCAGTCAGCGATTACGTCAATTGTTTAAGTCTACAGTTACGTCATGGTTCACTGGAGAACAACAGGTTTTTAGAAATGAGGTCGTGTATGTTCCTCCTTTCCAATTTTATTGAGTTCATTTTGCCTGCTGCTCCATTATCAATCGTGTAATACTCGCAGCATCTCTTACTTTTATGTAATTTTGAATGTATTCTGATTGAGTACCTAATGTTATTTAACTGCGGTGTGGTAATATTATATCGTGTTCCGTTGACTCCTTATTACTTTTCGGCTAGTTACGTTGTGGATATTATACGCTTGGATGACTCGCGAAAGAGTGTTTTACTTCGAAGTCGATTTGGCACGCCAATTTTAGGCTATCCAACCACCGCTGTTACTGTTAACAACCTCTGTCAAGTATTCTCTTTTGTTAGAAACCTGACTAGATGCTGCCTAGTGCCCTGCCATTTTATTCGTAACAATTATCTTATTTCATCTTCAGCTTAATTTAGGGTAACCTTCACTTCTACTTTTTGTCATTTTTTGTTATATAACGTAATTTTCTAATGTAAACTTTTCTACAAGTTAATATGACCAATGACTTGCTACAACATACACAATAGCGGATGACATAAGCGTGGCTGACCTATCGGTAGCGGACCTTTCACAAATCTTCCGCACGGAAAGTATTACGAGTATGCCATGCGAACCGACCTAGATCGTTATTAACATGAAGATTATTTTAATAAGTTTAATAGATGGTAAAAGTTTTGTACAGTTGTCTGTAATGATGCTTCTGGGCCCTAGTTTATTGCACGGCTGTTTCAATTTGTTTACAGGTCGTTAATGTACAGTCAGCATCAAAAGTTAATGATCTCAATCTAAATGCCAATGAACAGTACCTTTACCTAATGATCAAACTGTGCAGCATAACTTATTGGCATAGCCAATATATTCTTTCACTACCGGAAATAGGAAACGTTCACAGTAGACTTAAAAAAAGCATTTCAATGAAATTTGTCCCAAATATGAATTATTACCAATTGATTGACTTTCACATTCTGTGCGTAGTCTCAAGCTCATATTTTTTATGTGGTGAGGTGATGATAAACGGAGAAAGGAGTATAAAATTATTGAATGACCCGTCTCTGATAAATCTTATACGGAACCGTCCAACCGTAGTGCTATAACATTTCATTTGGTAAAAGCCATGTAACGGTTACATAACGAAGAATTGGATTGTATTAATTGATGTAAAATCCCTGTTAAACTTATATGCTTTGAAACCTAGCCTTCATTAGGCAATGACGAAACATTCCTGTTTTAACAGAACCAAATCCTGAAGTTAAATTATTTCTTACTTATTGTAATGATAAATAGAACATCTGTTTTGTGGCATGGAGATAAACAATAATATACCCTTGGCCATGGATGATCCAAAATTAGAGCTCTAGAGAGAGTGACTACATTTAATTTGGCATTCCAAAATTGCCAAAATCACTGTCCATCAGTAGTCTATACATCTATACAAATAAATAAAATTGGAGTATCTGTTTGTAATATTAAAATAACCGTTTTTTACTAAGTGCATTTGGATGTATGCACGGTACATATACCAAAACAATTTTTTTTACAATTTTTGTCTGTCTATCTGTCTGTCTGTCTGTTTGTGCCGGCTAATCTCTGAAATGGCTGGACCGATTTTGGCGGCACTTTCACTGGCAGATAGCTGATGTAACAAGGAGTAAGTTGGGCTACTTTTATTTTAGAAAAAAAAATAGTTTGTTAGGCGATACGAAGTTCGCCGGGTCAGCTAGTATACAATATATAAATAAGTATAAATTATGAAACTTTTAGCGGGATCTATTCATTTTTTGAAACAATGCACCGTGTCGCCTGAAGACGTAACGTCAACAAAAAAGGTAGGTTAGTGTTACAGTCATAAATATGTATCGGTGGCGAAAGTCTTTGACCCGTTGGGCATTTATATTGGGGTGTTATGTAACAGTGGAATACTGGCGAATATTGTTTACATAATAAAGTGTAACGAGGCTTGGTTTCAATTACTAACTGTGCCTGCCAATATTCTATGAGGTCTTACTGTATCGTATTCTTGGTTTGTTTATACCAAAGTAGGCAGCGCATATTCCGTGTACTAATAGGAACAATTTTGAACAATATTAAGATTGGCGATTATTTTGCATTTAATACTAGAACGTGACCGAATCTTTATTTTTAATTTAGACAGGTTCAGATAAAATCGACAATACTTTTGCAAAAAGTACAAACGAGGCAGAGAAAGCCTAGCCCTGAACTACTCGGATGTGGTAGAGGCTTTTAATTAACCTTTAAAATTTAAATTTCGCTTGGAATTTCGATCATTTGAGGACGTAGAAATATAGTGTGACGTGTACCTACTCAGAACTCTAACGCCCCAACTCAGAGTCACTAACGATTACTTTAATCGCTCCTTAGTAAAAATCACCATACAAATTCTGTACTAAGGAGCGATTTAAGTTATCATTAGTGACTCTGTGTTAGGGCGTAACAGTGTTTAGGGAAAAGCAATAAAGCTTGGCAGAATTGGATAATATAGTTACATATTGTTTAAAATATTTTACTTTGTTATAGGTATTATTATTTTGTATCAGGTATCAAACCCTGAAGTGACGCAATGTACCTACCTATAACATAACTTTTGATGCCGGAATTTAGAGGACAGTGTCATCCTAATTTCTTGCATCAAAAGCGATGAAACACAAAGTTCTTACTGAGATTAAAGTAAACCTCTTAATATGTATTACAGCCTGTAATATATATTTACTATAGAGTTTCGCGAATATACATGAATTCTGGGAATTACGTGCACACATTGCATGAGGTCGTGCAACCGGATCGATAGCGCGTGACGTAATGACTTTCACTCAAGGGTGGTGTTAAAGTTGTTTTGCGGGCTGTATAATAACTGGGGACCCCATAATGGAGTGAATTATTACAATATATCCTTTATATGTAATTGTATATTCGGCAGTTTGTCTGCTTTTGGTCATGTACAATTGAATACCTTTTTTACCCCAGTGGTAGATATTGGAGATACAAAATACGTCTCCATGACAAAGTGAGGCAGGGCGATGGTAAAATCAAAAAACCGGGCAAGTGCGTGCAGGCCACGCGCAATGTAGGGTTCCGAATTTGTAAGTTTATCGACTATTACTCATTAACCCCCTATGCTAACATAGCCGTGATAGGTTTCCTTGTAAATTCAACAAATAACAAATATTTGAGAATTTATTCACTTATCCAACTCCAACCGCTTAGCTAGCAGGTGGAACACTTGTCTCTAACCAAAATTAGCACTTTAAAGCCATATATTTCGCAAAAGGACCCCTTATTCCAAAAACGGTCTTACAAGACACATAATATTTTTGCAAGACCTTTTCAATGATACTCCACACTATAGGGTACGTGACGAATAAAAAAATTCATCCTCACGTTACCTGCAGGGGAGGTAGGTACTCTGAAATTTTTTTTTTTCAATATTTTATTCTACAATTCTAAAGTTTTAATAAATATGTAAATCCATGCCAAATTACGGCTTTCTAGCACTAAGGGTCTCGGCGCCTTGCTTCGAACAGATGGACGAACAGACGGACAAACAGACGGACGGAGGGACATGACGAAACTATATAGGTTCCGATTTTACTTCGGAACCCTAAAAATGAATATGTATTGTATTGCTGCTGTTGATGTGATTGTTGTTATTTTACTCAGTTATCAAAGAGCGAAGTGCTTCTGTGGTAGATATAGACACTGTGCCCTATAGGGCGCCTTCGCTGACTAGGATGGATTGGATGTAGAAAAAACTACCTTCCGTCAAAAATAAGCTGTATCTACCCAATCACATTATAAAACCACTTTGTTTAAAGATTTGGAGAAAATAAGAAATAGAAAAATTAGAAAATTAGAAAAAAATTAGAAATAGAAAAACTACTGACTTAATATACAAAATAATTGTAGAAATATTTCTAAGAACGCAGAATAACAACAACTCAACTTTAAAAATTAGTAAAAAATACTTTTAAAATTCGTTATTGTAAATGGATATTTTAAAATAATTTAATGAAGTGAATTTATTAACCGATACGTGATTGATATTGAGTAATACTAGATATCTATTCGATACTATGAAACTGCCTGTAATAGTTACAATAGCATCTTAAAGGTCCAAATATGGTCGAACAGTTCAGATAACTACCAAGTATCTTCAATAACATGATTGACTTGTCATTTCATTTTGACAAAAAACTTGACGCAACGTAAAATAACAGTAACAGGGTTATAATCTAATACATCCGTTGAAAAACTTAAATTATTACATTATAACAGCTATTCTTAAGTCAAAGTTACCAGTTATTTCGTCACACAAACGTCCATTTCCGTTTGAAAGGGAAAGCGGTCGTTTATGCAAATGAGGTAAGACATGTTTTTGGTGGTCGCAGTGATCCAGAACTAACGATATATAACTCTAATTTTTTTCTAGAATGGTAACTATGTAATATCCTACTTATTTTTTTTATAATTACTCTAAAGTTACTGTTGCGAAGATGCTTTAATAGAATAAATTTTTACATGAATATTTTTCACTTATGTTTTAATTGACGGTTTACAGTTTTTGTGTTAATTATCGTCATGATTGCTTTAAAAGTTTAACACTTAAAAAATATCATGCATTATTTAACATTTACAATGCAAAGTATCTATTTAAGTATCTTCAACTTCAACTTTATCATTAATTATTTATAGGAATCCATTACTAAATGATAATTCAAACTTAATGATCACATGATGAAAATTATCACAATTTTTATGTATCAAGCAACTGAAGGAGTCCTTGTTTAACAAACAAGAAAATGAACATTCGAAGTTAAACACATCGAAATGAACAAAAGTTTAAATAAATCCTATACAGAGCGAAATTCTCAAACAAAGCACAGATAGAATGAATAGTGACGTGCTAGAGATAGCGAAAGAAGAACAAACTACACCAGGGTGTTATGAATGGGAAGGGACCATTCATATACAAGAAGAATGAGATCGATCTATCGTGAATATGTCGAACGTCTTACCAGATGGAGTCAATTAGATCGAAATATCTGTAAACGAGATATGGCGATGGCAACGGCATGGGCTCCGGTTTTTGGACCACATCATCTACAACTGACGCCATCACAATCATCTCTGAAAAAAAGTTTAACGAAATTTTAAAGACTATATACCTACTTGTACAATTTGGAACAAATTTTTAAAACAGATCAGATTTTTAAAACACGGATTATCTACAATCAAAAACAAATTTTTGAGTGTATTTTTGGTGACTCCAATATAATAATCGTAAGTAGAGGAAAAATAATAATATCATTTAAATTAATTAATAAAAATACAAAAATTTCCTATCTTTAGACATACCTACAAATTGCCTTTGATAATTCTATTTGTAGAATTTCAAGATTTGCCAGCAATGTCAATAAATTCTGTCATATCAGAAGTTACAAGTCACGGAGATTAAAGTATTTAATTTATACTCGTAAATAAGTAAATATTGTGATAAACTAATCCATTCTCTGAGTTGCGTAAGTTGTATTAGATAGTATAACATATTAACCGTTATTACATCACTAACGTTATGTTAATTTCTTATTTGGGAGCAAGCCGAACTTTGACTATAATTTACACAACTAAATAATGATCATAATTACATAATAATTTACGTTTACATTTCAATCTCATTTACGAAATAAATACTAATTAGTTGTTCATAATACTAAAAATCTCGTACGTCGTGGCAGTTAAAACGACGAATAGCTTTGTCGCTTCTTTCGCGCGTCGATAATACCACTGTACAAAATTCATCATCGGCAGTATGTATCAACAAGTAGTGTTATATTAAATCGATTAAAACTTCTTCATAAATACAATCGTTGTTATACAAAATCGAATCGGAATAACATTCCAACATCACTAATTGCATTTACTAAAATGGTTGGTGAATTAAGTCTACTTATATCAATTCACCTGCGGCCAGTAGATTTAAATCACCTGGGTGCATAGGTGAATAAAGTACACTAAAAGTGGACTTAAGACACCTGGGTGAATTAACTGAGGTGAATAAAGTCGACGTCACCGTTTTTTCAGATGTTTTTTTATAATTTTGTTCTTTGAACCCAGTGAGAAATATAATTATCTTAAAAAAAATATGTTTATATGTATGAATCATTAATATTATAAGTATTAAAACACAAACTTAATTAGGAATGAGACTCTTTGATATATTTTTCATATAGAAGGTAAAAGTAACAACTTCATGACTTCCGTATGATTTAGAAATTAATTTTTATGTCGTGTATAATTTACCATATAAATTTTAATGAAAAATTAGATCTTATTATAATAATTTACTTTCTAAGTATATGTAAATTTATCTTATAAATTTTCGAAAAGTACACTTATCTGCCCGTTAGAATAGCTTAACATGAGGTTATAATAGTGCCAAGAACCTGATTTTTTTAAACTATGAAAGTATAAAAAATCAATTTACCATGACGGACAGGACCAGAATACGTAGAAGAGATGCGCTCAAATTGAGTGAAATTCGCCTTTTCACACTGAGTGCCTTGAGAGAGTAATGGACTATAAGTTGACGACTGACATCTTATTGAAGAAGAAAACCTGATTCCAGCGGTAAGGCAGTAACCTAATGAATAGTGTTTGTCTTACAAGCGATATTTTCTAATTAATATGGGTTTCAAGATCTTGGTGAATATGTTTTTTTCATTTTTTATGTCCTATGTCATTTCTATATGAATCTTAGACGGTATACCTGTGAGTACGAAACGATGTGATGTGTTTATGATACATCACAATAAAGGCGCCTACGGAACACGACTTAAGTAAGTGAAAAAAACTGTAAACAAATGCAAAGAATATGCGGATATACATCATACATGGTTCATGACTTCGGTGTATAATTTATAGCCAGTTTTACGCAAGACTCTTGCGGCAAGAGTAAAGATTTGTAATGTTTGGTAACGGTAGCGGCAAACAAGTGGTTATTAAATCTGTTACACGCGGTGAAGAATTGGAACTTTATTAGAATAATCGTACGTTCTGTGATACGGTTACTCGCGAAATGTTTAACTCGATATTTTGTCCCAACTGTGGACAAGTTCATAGGTAACATAATAATAACTAACAACAATGTTGTGACTTTTGAATGAAAACTGCTTAAGTGATTATAGATTGAATAATGAAATGTCTGTGTTTTCAATTGTGTGTGAAGTTTGCCAACCCGAATTGGGTAGCCTTAGGGCCTGCGCCCATTGGCGGCACGGCATGCCTAGGCATCCCTCGGCAGTTTTTGTACCTGCGATGAGCATCATTCAACTTTATCATCTACTAATAAGATTTATTTCTATTCTTCTTATAAACATGCCGTGCTTTCAAAGGGCGAAGGGCTTTAGTCCTCTTGAGTTAGAAGAATGGGAGATGTCCTGCCAGGCGAGGTTGTGTTGCCTGGGGGGCGGTGGATCCACTGATCTTGTCGAAGCGTTATAATAAGATATTATGTATGCAACCGATGCAGAAAACTTCGATAGGATGATTCAGGTCGGCATGACATCACGTGACGTATGTGCAATGTGCAACGTCGCCACAGTTGATTCATATTATGAGCAGTGTTCTTGTCTCACCGTCTAAATGCGCAGGGTACTTGTGTCCGTATCCGGTGGGCGCCGCAGCTGCTGTGTGTGTGTAGTGAGCGGGCGCTGTCGGGGCGCCGTACGCGCTGGGTGGGGCAGGCGCGTACTCTACGTGTGAGGTGGGCGGCGGGCCGTATACTGCTGTGGCTGGAAGTTTTGTGGGTAGTGTGAGGTTTATAAGTGTCTGTCAGAGTCTATAACCTATCCATCCTTTAATGTCCATCGTGATTTAGGTGGTGTAAATTTTCTTAAAAAGAAGGACAGATGCAAAGGGCTCTACTAAGATTCCCAGTCATCCGACCGTCGATCCACGGGGCAGGAGTATAGGGCAGAAGCCCCGCCCAAAATCATCCAGTTTTCAACTTCACCAGTGAAAATAAGATCCATTTCATTCAAACTCCCCCCGCCCCCACAAAAAAATCGGCTCAAGGATCAAAGAACCTCCCCCTCAACGCCAACTGTATGCTTTAGAGCTAAAGGATTAATTTGTTGTCGTGGGTGTATTGTCCATGCCATCTGCGACACAGGGAATCCTAGGATGAAAGTCTCATCTATGTGTTTGTGGAAACGATTGTTATTTTATACATTCCTATCTATGAAATTGATCTATATAATCGGTATAACGTGAGAATAAGTAAATATAAAGAAGAATCCTATGGCTATCCATAAAAGGATGTACATATAGGTTTTAAGGAAACTATCCATCGCGTGTAGGTAATTGTTGATGACTTCATGATGCTGGTTAACATCACTAATAAATCTAAATGGCAATAGTCATGTTGTACATCATTGTTGTATTATTGTAAGCAATATTACTGTAATAAATAATATTTTAAAGATGTTACCAATCATACAGGATGTACCTAGTTGCAATCTAAAGTTTTACGGTCTGAAATACTGACTTCCAAAGCAGAGACTGAATGAATTTAACGACTTGACAGCTATAGAAGATTTAACAATAGCAAATATAAATGTCTGTTTGGCAACAATAACAATAGCAAATATAATTGTTGTTTAACATACAGAAACAAAACACCAGATTTTATGGTCTCGTTAATTTTGACAAGTTGGTCAACTAGATTCAGTGAGTGAGCACTGTTTTATGATGATTTGTAATGTGGAAATGTTCATTTATTTTTTCAAAGTTCCTTCAGAAGTTCGAGCTTCGAGCTTCAAGGAATGCATTTATCTACTCGTCGATCTTCTCCTCATTATCATTTTATTAGGTGTTCTCTCTATCCCTAACGTAATGGTATTTACAACTACGATATGGCAAAAATTCTAAACTATGTTCTATCTCGTAGATACCACATAGTAATACAAACGCAGCTCAAATTTCTGATCAAAAATAATATACTTACAGGCAGGTTTATGGCTCAATGCTGCTGAGCTGACGATTTTCTTCCCGATGTTGCTGACAGTGTCTCCCTTGGACGAGATCACCTTGCCAAGGGTAGCTGCCAGCGCTCCGCCTCCCTTGATGAGCTGGCCCTTCAGGATGGTCACTCCTCCAGTGATCGCTTTCACCGCTTGGAACAAGGTGTACAGGATCGACTTCTTCAGACCCCAGTAGTCTACTTTTTCGCTATGCTGCAAGTGGAATAACAATTGCTAACTGGGATTTTTTAGATTTTTCTACTGAAAATTAAACAGTTGTGCCTGGCATTGTAATCATTTAAATTGAATTCTTCAAACCCATAGACACCACGTCGGCTACGGCCAATTCTGATCTGGGTTTCAAATCGATTACAGATTTAAGACGGTGATACCACTTTTCATCTGCTTGTATTTCGTCTATTGGATGTAAAAGAAAAGTAGTCCAATAAAAAATGGTAATTCTTGCAACTTATCCGTGACATTTTGATTCCATTACTGTTTGCAAAAGAAGAAATGGCGAATGTACAAATAGTGTATTATGCATCGTTAAAAATTTATTTACTAATGAAGTCGGTTAAAAATTTATAAGTAATCATCGCTTTAATTTGCATATTAAAATTCAGATTAAGAATCTTAACTTCTACTGCCATAGACACCACCACTACGGCACATTCTGATCTGGGTTTCAAATTGATTACATATTTAAGACGGTGATACCACTTTTCATCTGATTATATTTCGTCTATTGGGTGTAAAAGAAAAGTAGTCCAATAAAAAATGGCAATTCTTGCAACTTATCCGTGACATTTTGATTCCATTACTGTTTGCAAAAGAAGAAATGGCGAAATACATAGTATATTATGCATCATTAAATATTTATTTACTAATGAAGTCGATTAAAAATTTATAAATAATCATCGCTTTAATTTGCATATTAAAATTCAGATTAAGAATCTTAATTTATCTGAACCTTCGTGTTAAATGTGGAACAATTCCTTTCTGAGGTAGGAGTACCGTTTTTAAAAACAGAAGTAAAAAGAGTTCTTCCGGGGGGTTCAGTTCTTCGGCAACTCCTACGATGTTTCTACGATGTCCATGCGACGTTAACCTATTAAATCAAGTAGCCTTATTTTCTTGGTTGAGATGAGAGATCATAATAAAACTACGCTATCACTGAATACGAATAGACTATTGACTCTTTTAGCTTGATGAATAAGCCATTTATGACGAAGACGACCTTCGTGGCGTAATGGTTCCCATGCTGGACCGCTGTTCGGAAGGGTTCGATGAACAGCGAGGCAGAAATTTGAATTATGAGTTTGAATTTATGTTCTCCGTCTGCGTGTATGTGTCTCGTCTTTGTATAATTATTATCCATAGCACACACGATACATAGAATCCTAGTGTGGGGTTATGAGAGTGTAGCGTTTATTATTATTATGTTATCTTATCATTACGATTGCCGTAACTACGTACCGGTTCATAGGAGTACCCTGTTTCTCCATGCCCGGACTTGCCCGACGCAGAGGCCACGAAGGACGCAGCTCCGGCTGACGCCTGACCAAGGAAACCAACTTTACTTTGGATCCCGGAAGCTGCCTTCGATACTACTGATGAAATAGCACCCGCTGATGACCGCTTCGTTCTGGAAAATATGATGAGTTAGTACCATGATGTAGTAAAATTAGGTAAATATCTAAAACAACACCACTGTTAAATCTGAATTCATTAAGAGAAAGTTCGATGCAAAATACATTAATTTTATTAATTTGCTTTGCTCTTACATCTTTCTGTTGAGCTCTTTGATCGTTTGCAAACGACTAAGATTTCCGGGGAAAAATACGGATTCGATTCCCATCGGAAGAAATAAATGACAATAAATAGATGTATTTATGTTCACAGCTCATAACTTTTTTGTTTTTTTCTGGTTTATTGTTATCGCAAGTTAATATAATAATAGATACTTGAACTCTTAACTTTCGTCGACATAATGCAGCTTTGACATCTCATTGGTTTGTAGACACGATAATTTGTATTGTTCGATATTCACTCACGCTTTCACGCCGCGTAGTACAGCGATTATGCGTGGCTTTTTGTGATGATATCATTGGAATCGCGTTAGATTTGTGCAAGTGTATCAATGAAAGCAGATTTATGTATTATAGCGCTGAATGATTCTTAAGTGTCCCGATATATTACGGTCTAAACGAATGGACCGATTTAGATGCAGTTTTTTGTTTGAGAGCTGACATGATCGAGAGGGTTTAAAGTTATTTTTGCTGAAAATAAATCTGTCGGGGATATTCTTTTTTATGTACCTCATAATTTCCTCTGCAGCAAGTCCCTCAGCGAGAGCCTCTAGCTGCTGCGGCGACATCCGGCTGATGGCGGCCATGTCGATGATGTCCAGTGCGAGGGGCAGCGGTTGGGGCGCGGGGGCGGCCAGGGACGTCGCCATGCAGGCCAGACATACCCACACCTGGGGACAGAAATGACAAAATTTGAATATTATTACTTGTGACGTATTGACAGTGACACTTCTCGGTGACACTCTCTGTCAAGCGGGACGCACGTCACTGGCAAGGCGGCAAATCTCGAGCAATGGAGACTGTGTGTTAACTTGTGAATTCGGTGTTATTGATGTGAAACATCTTTACGCGAGGGGTAAACCTGATTTTAGACTTGGTGATCGTGGCGACGCATTTCGATGTTTTACATCTGCCAGCTGTGACAGCCATGACAGCTGTTCTTTTTTTATATTAACATTCCCTTAGCCGACCTGGGAGATTGTCTAAATGCCACATTACTTAAATTGCAATCGTTTTCATTGTTATTGGAATGACCAAAGACTGACCGAGATTGCTTTGTAACATCAACCCCGATATGGTCCATAATTAACTGAGCATGGATCTGTCCTCATAAGGAAGCCTAGAGCATACTCCTGAACCCATCTTTTAAACTAAAAATATAAAAACGTGTGTCTATTATTTTTAAGATTGGATTGTGGTCAAGCATTAGCTTATTCTAAGTAAAAAAAAATTGTAAAAAATGAGTTCTTGAAAAAATATCCGGAGTATTTGTAAGAGTTTGTACAAGGATCTTAAAGTCTGATGAATATTGATGAATACTTTTATGATGAACGGGCACTACCGTAGTATTAGTGCCCATAAATATTGACGCTCACTACTTTTATTAGGCACTTACTAAGTGCTCCTTTTCAATGCAATAGCGATTACAAATCACCAATACAGTTAAACACATGCAGGTATGTAATGTTATATGTTGAATAGGTATTTCAGTACATAATTATAGTCGGTAATTTCATCATAGTCATCATATTTCAACTTTGTCGCTGTAAAACCATATTACAAATTACGTTTAGTATAGGTTTTGAAGGAGTATCTGCCCTGTATTTTTAATAGTATTAACCTTAATTATTAATGCTATTGTTATCTGTACTCTATTAGCGCTCCGTGAAACCAACAATGGGAATACGCAGTTTAGTCTCCACATCAAATTCAAAGCTTTCGAGCTCTAGCTAGGTAGATATCCCCAAAGTTTTCAAAAAAGCGGCCAAGGCGAGTTGGACTCGCCCATGAAGGGTTCCGTAGCAGCAAGTAACATAATATAAAAGTTCTTGTAGTTCGTTGTAGCTTTGATCAATGTTTTTTGCTGTTTACGATTTATGACGTATTAAAAAAACTACTTACTAGATCTCATTCAAACCAATTTTCGTTGGAAGTTTGCATGGTAATGTACATCTTATATATTTTTTAGTTTTATCATTCTTAAATTTTAGAAGTTACAGGGGGGGGGGGGACACACATTTTACCACTTTGGAAGTGTCTCTCGCGCAAACTATTCAGTTTAGAAAAAAATGATATTAGAAACCTCAATATCATTTTTGAAGACCTATCCATAGATACCCACACGTATGGGTTTGATGAAAAAAACATTTTTGAGTTTCAGTTCTAAGTATGGGGAACCCCCAAAATTTATTGTTTTTTTTTCTATTTTTGTGTGAAAATTTTAATGCGGTTTACAGAATACATCTACTTACCAAGTTTCAATGGTATAGCTCTTATAGTTTCGGAAAAAAGTGGCTGTGACATACGGACGGACAGACAGACATGACGAATCCATAAGGGTTCCGTTTTTTGCCATTCGACTACGGAACCCTAAAAAGCACCTAAGGAATAGATTTAACATTTGGCACTCTTTCAATCTTCTTAGAACATTATATCGAGTGACGGATTAAGATAAAGATGTAATTTACTTAATAAAAAAAGTTAAGTAATTTATATGATATAAACATTGTAGCAACTTTAACAGCGCCATAATGCACACACACAGGCATAGAACATAAAACTCACAACAAGCCACAGCTGAAAGTACCAACATAAGTCCCATCAATCACTTTTCTATAGCCTTCCTAACACTGAATAGTGTCATATCATTCAAAGATCAATGCGTACGTTCTAAAGTTACGTATGACTTGATGCCGAAGATTCCTTAACAAACAGTTTCCAAAGGTTTCACCTCGCTAAATCATTGCGTTGCGCATACGTGAATCATTTACGTTTCTCATTAATACCGATCACCACCGGCCGTTCGTCTCCGAGCCTTGGCAGTGAAAAGTGAAAGTCGCTACGTCACCGCAGACGTCGGCTTCCGCTACAGCGCATGGCGAGACATAAAAACATAGGAAAACCACTTGGTTTACAACAGAGACAAATATCGATGGTTTAGAGTTTAGACTAAGATAACCTTGTAACTTAGTTCTGCTTTGCTGTGAGTCTCGGCTTTCGATTCGATTTCAGGCAGAAAATGCGACAAGTAATATTCGTTATTCATTCGGATATTTGTGTATGTCCATGCCATCCGCAATAAAGTATTTCGCAGCAGCTACATATTTTTATTTGCTACACACTCTTCCCATAGCCCCATACTAGGATTCCCTGTGTCGTGGGTGCCATGGACAACACACAGAGACCAGAAAATTTATAATGATAATGTGTCATCCTTATAAAAAATATTCCACAGTTCATTGCGTTTCACGGCTTAATTAGGTGGCATAAGCGTAATCGGTTGTAATGTAACCATTAATACAATGATCTGATGGGGAATAGATTTGATTTTCTAACTGACATACAAGCCACCTGTCCACTTTAAACTAAGTACATGTCATGTCACTAGTCGTCAAATGTTGAAAGGGTTAAAACTAAACCGGTAGGTTAATTAAGTTTAAAATCTTGTAAACCGGTAGTGTCATTACCAGATTACTTGTCGACTACATAATTAATTATAATACCTACTTCAGTTATACCAATGTAATATTGCCATCTGTCGTCTCCACTGGTCGATTTATGTTGATATTTTGTAATCGTTATTACATAATATTTACATTGGGGTAAAATATATGTCACAAATAAGGTAAGGTATTTTATTGATGCGAATATTGGGTTTCCAAACCACGTATAAAAGCCACGCCTGTATGCCGATTCGACAGTATTTCATGCAGTAAATTAGGTAATTATAATAGCTAAATGATATTTTTATTAACCGACTTCAAAAAAAGGAGGAGGTTCTCAATTCGACTGTATTTTTTTTTTAGTGTAACAAACTAAGTAGAACTTTGGACTGGGCGAACCGATTTTGATGATTGTTTTTTTAATCGAAAGCTGGTGGCTGTCATGTGGTCCCACATAAATTTTATTGAGATCTGACAATGGCATCCATGAGAAAACCACATAAGACGTAAATTTGTGTTAAGATGTGCGCGACATATTGACGAATAACTCAATATCACGCCAACCGATTTCGATGATTCTTTTTTTAATCGAAACAGGTGCTTGTCATGTGGTCCCACATAAATTTGAACGAGATCTGAAAAGTAGTTTTTGAGACTTTGAAGTCGGTTATTTTTTGTTACTAAAATTTAGATTATCTGGTACCAAATTAACCTAACTCGCGAGGAAAGTTTACTTCAAAGCATTAAACGCCTCCTAAAAACTTTTTTATGCATTTATTGTTTTGTGCAAATGTATCTAGAAAAGCTGTTCAAAAAAGCCAAATTCATTATATTAATCACGTAGGTGTCACCGATACACTTATGAATGCCATTTTTTTTAAATCTACCACCATTCGGAATGGTGTTTTAACAAAGAGGAGGAGAAACATTGTACATGAAGAGTTTTATTATTTTTAACAGACTTCAAAAATACCTCCTGTATTCAATTCGACTGTTTTTTTTTTGTTTTTTTTTTTATGTTGTTACCTCAAAAACTCAGAACTTTCGACTGGGTGAACCGATTTTGATGATTCTTTTTTTAATCGAAAACTGGTACTTGTCATGTAGTCCCACTTAAATTTGAGCGAGATCTGATAATTAGTTTTTGAGTTATTTTGAAGTCAGTTATTTTTTTGTTGAAATATTAATGTTTATACAGTATTGATAAGACTAAGTAGTATATTATTCAAAGTAACAATTATTTGGCAGCATCTCTTACAGTATTTTAATTGTGTTGTCGTGTTCGCCACGCACAGTTTAAGCTCATGTCGTTACTGTGCGTTTGAAAGTGCCGTAAAATTTGTTTATAAACATAAATAATAAACGCTTACACACTCATAACTCCGCATTGGGTTTTTACCTGTGTCGCCGGTGGCATAGACGACACATATAACACATCATAATAACACCCATGACCCGAGGATTAAATATAATAAATATTTATCTGTCACATAAATATCTGCCCCGGCCGGGAATCGAACCCGGGACCCCTCGCTTCACAGGGTCGCTCGCTACCAATTAGGCTACAGGGTCGTTATTTCTCAACTATTTTTAAGTCATTCGTAAATATTTGTAGAGATTATAAAACTCGAATGATATCTATACTCTATATCTATATCTATACAAATAAATAAAACTGGAGTGTCTGTTTGTAATATTAAAATAACCGCTTTTTACTAAGTGCATTTGGATATATACACGGTACATATACCAAAACAATTTTTTTTACAGTTTTTGTCTGTCTGTCTGTCTGTTTGTTCCGGGTAATTCTGAAATGGCTGGACCGCTTTTGATCGGAGTTTCACTGCCAGATAGCTGATGTAACAAGGTGTAGGCTACTTTTATTTAAAAAAAAATAGTTTGTTAGGCGATACGAAGTTCGCCGGGTCAGCTAGTGTTATGATAATATCCTATACTGATCACACCAATTTAAGTAGTCCTCAATTTTAAATCAATGATTATTTATTGAAGTAGGTATCTACTTATTCATTGTTGTTAATTAAAACTTAATTAAAAGTAAGCAATGTTATGGCCGCACTGCGGTATCATCAGTGATATTGATTTGTAATTTTATTGTCACGCTGATTTCAGTGCGACCATTGTCGATATCGTGGTTCATTTAACAATTATGATTTAATGCGGCAAAACAATTTAATTATACAATGAATATCACCGCAGAATCAGTAGTAAATATTATTGATTAGTAACTGTGACATCCATACTTTTAGTCAGTTACATAATGTCCACGATTTGAAATCGCCACGCTACATGGATCTTCTTTATTTATTAGGCACGTTACAAAATCATAAAACAATTCGGGTATTGTACCTACCTACATCATCAAAGAGCTCATCGTTCCGTTACATTGCAAAAAATTTCAACCAGACACAACAATGAAATGAACTGAAAGACCAATAAAATATTGCGAAGGAATCATGTAAGGTACAGATGTCATCCTCTTCCGTTTCAGCCACACTCACTTAAGTATAAGTAAGTTATAAGTACCTTCGATTGATGGTTACACCCCATAAGGATGTACAGTCAGCAAAAGTATTAGGTATGCAGGGCATGATTCTAAAACCTTCTGTACTGTTTAATATTACAATGATAGCTGTATACGTAAGATATGATTTAACATTGATAATAATGTAAACAATATGTAATATCAACAATTACAGAAGGTTTTAAAATCATGCCCTGCATACCTAATTATTTTGCTCACTGTACACTGTAGTTAGCTGATAATGGTGGACCGTTCTTCCCGTTTGATTATAACGTCGTTGAGCTTTGTATCTAGAAGTTTAAGGTACACTAAGGTAATGTTTTTTTTTGTTTTTTAACAGACTTCAAAAAAGGAGGAGTTCCCAGTTTGACTGTATTTTTTTATATTTGTTACCTCAGAACTTTCGACTGGGTTTTGATGATTCTTTTTTAATCGAAAGGCTGGTTTTGTGATCCCACTTAAAGAGCGAAATCTGACGAGTTGTTTTTAAGTTATCCGTAATTTTGAAGTCGGTTATTTTTTGTTTCTTGACAAATTGATTATTTCATATATTATTAGTCGACAAAGCGAGGTTAACGCATAGTGACAAGTGATCTGAGGACAAGGCATACACCATTCATCAATGTTTCGTCAGTAATTTAAACATGAAGTATTTTTACGACACCAAGCATGAATTATAACCTACATACATAATAATATCTGATCAATCTGTGAACTGGAACGATTTCATCATAGTGTACGTCTTGTTGCATTAGATATTAGTAAATAAATGACATGACATGACATGACATGACCTATAAAAATTAAAAACATTAAAAATAAAAATAAACCTTAATATTTTATAATGCAACTACAAACTAATTAATAGCTGCCTCTCCTTTCAAATTACTTTAACAAGGTATCATAGAATGTATGTAATGTAAGTGTACCTAATTATGTATGTTGTATTATTTCTGACATGTATATTGCAATTTTATTAATAAACAATAAATTAGAGAAAATAATGTTTTTCTAGTAAGTAAAAAACTGTCTCTCATTGGTCAATGCAAGTCTGTGCGGATGTCCGTCTTTCGCTAGTTTGCAGTGCCAGTTGTCGCGCTGAAGGCGAGACAGGATGAGCAATTAATACGACTAACTTTCCGTAACCGATTATACTTGAGTTATATAAAGAGAAACACGTATACTCGCTACATACGTATAAACTAGTATTTTCGCGTTTTCGTCACTTTTGTGACCTGAAGGGTATCTGCGATGTTCTTGAGGTCATAGATGCCCATAGATTAATTACCTAGTAGGCCCTTCTGATATGATATAAAGTATTTTTGTTAGATTCCAACATCCCGACCCTATTTCAGGTACCATTCTTTTGAACAAATCTCCAAAAACATTCTTGCTGGAAAGAATTTTGTGAAATTTATAGAAAGTTAATCGCTTCAAGGAAAAAACTGCACTCCAATGTGGACGAATGCCGAAGTGGGCAGTCCATACTTCCACAGTCATTAACGCAACGATATCGAACCTACTCGTAGCGAACGAGTTCAGATGTTCACTTTCTTCCAACAAACCAGTTAATCGGCGGCTGCACTTCAGAATACGTTAAAATTAAGTCCATTCGATTGCCTCAGATACATCGAGCAATGATATCTGAGATACTGGAATGAATAGGTGTATGTTATTAGACTGTACGGGCTTTCGTCAACCTGCTGCCTGGTGAACAAAGAATAGAATCTCTTTCACATCAAAATTGAGTTAATTTTTTTATATGTATTGATTCAAACGAATAAATTTAACGTTACAAATCGCTGCATAAAACGAAAAAAAAATTTCAAGTGTGGTTTCTATTTGCAAATCTTAGAACCATATTTCCCTAAGCAAAGTAGGGGTACCAATCACTTCTAGCCATAAACAATCCTCAGCAAGGCATTGTTACGAAGTTACTAACAAAACGTTCTGTACAATTATTTTTTCTTCCCTATACTTAAGCTAGTGTTAAGCAATCTTGATGTTGATGTTATGATGATGATTAAATTGATGTTAAAAGTAAAAGGCGGTGTAAATATACGTAACGTGCTGGCTGCAGCATAATGAAGAGATTGTATCTTTCACGGCTGCATTTTGAGGATAGATACATTTACTTGAGCAATACTTTTGGCCAAAGCATAACATAGGAGTTGGCGGTGAATGTGGCTATGTGGGTAATAGTTGGCAGTGACTGATCGTTGCTGAGTCAGGTGTCATAGATCCATTTTCCGGGGCAGACATGACAATAGGTGTAACAGAGGACTATTTTGATCTCGAGTCGGCTGATAGGTATGTGAATGACAATGACATATCCATGTAGAGGTTAAACTGTTAACTGATCAATGTCTCTACATAAAAAAAATGAATATTTTGTCTGTTTGTTTGCACTAATCTCAGAAGCTGCTCAATTTGGATTTTGATTTGGATGCGGTTGGTCGATTCACTGATTTAATGTTGTAAATTGGGATAACATTTAATTATTTTAATTTTATTTATATTTCGCTTAAATAATCCCGTCTTAACATTCTTTCGCGTGCGAGGATTTCCTAGCTAAAAAAAAATTATAAAAAAAATTAATGGGACTAAGAATAAGTTACATCTAATGCAAAGTAGTATAACAAAGTTTTGCTTATTTAAAACGATGTCAGTGTTACATAATAAGAACAGTTAAACAAGCGGGATGTTATCTCGGAAGAGCATTAACTTCACACGAGGAAGTCGCAGTAAGCGATCTCTTGACTGTTGCCTGTTGAGTAGACAACACTTCTAGCTTGGACTGATATCTACCCTACGTTAGATAACGTTGATCACAAGCAAGAAGGCAAGAATTGTCTATGTGACCAGTATTGGCAATCTTCAATTGCGTTTTCGTGCCTTGAATGGGACATTATTGGTCTGTAATATCTGGATTATTTAGTAGCAAAAAGCTCGGTGACATACAAGTTCTATAATTTCAAAAAACTGAATTTCTTTTACTATCGCTAAAAACATATTTAGTACATATTTTTAATTAAATTTCCTAGGATTACTGATTTTTACGAATGAATTCACTAACGATGTTATTAAGAATTCTTCAGCAACATTATAACACATTGATCAGATACTTTTATCAGTGTTAACACACTGCACCCTTTTCCAAATTGATATCGTGTAAATATCTTTTAATTTGGTTTCGCATCTCCTTTACAGCTAATTCAATAAATCATCAGGTCGATGCTATATTTTATCTGATCGTAGGAACAATACAAATTACTGGCAGCAATCATTTTGGTAACTACTAATTAATCTCAAAGAGTGTCAGTTCCGAGGTGTCCGTTACATAATACATTTAGTTTATTGATTTAGGTATTCATTCGATAACTTCATCCTGAAAACTTGGAAATACAAATAAGGTTGAAAGGAGATTCTGCTGATTGTCAACTCGGCACTATAGGTAAAGATATTTATTTTTACATACTTAGGTAGTTACAATTAGTTATTCACGTAAGTCAGTGTTCGAATCCGTTAAATCGAACTTTGTACGCAAATCTTATTTTCAAACTTATCCTCCTTATTGCGGAGGGTATGTGAAGTCGTAAGCCAGGAGGCCTTCAGGCGGCATTAATACTTCTGACACTTGGGTTGAACTCTAAACCAATGCTCCACTTGTAGTCATTCTCAGACGAGGAGAGACCGTGCCCTGTAATGGACAGTAGGCCATTAATATGTTGAAGCCACCATAAGCCGATGGGCCACAATCGCATCATGTTCTACTTCGCAATTTCGTACTCATTCGTAATGTCGTAAAGAAAAACAATGTTGTCATAACAGTCAGGGCGGGTACGCTTTCTATCGATAAACGCCACGCGTCATGTCAACAACGCAATGTCGATAATTTAATGCGATGCGACCTGCAGACATTATTCAGAAAGCAAAACGGATTCACTTTCAACGACACTCGCTGTTATGTACGGGTCAATGGCCCGGCGACGCGTGTGTGTTCTACCTTAATATAAGTAAGCATTAAATTTGGCGTTTTTAAAAATACAGTAGGTACAGTCTTTATGTTTTCACACTTCTCTTTAAGTTGTTTTTTGTACCGTGTAACATGTAATGCTGTTAGGTTAAAGGTTGAAAGAAAAAGCTTTTAGCAACTCTGTTTTTTGTACCAATTTGGTTGAGCATATAAGGCTGAAGATTGAGCAATTCTAAAGTACGCGTAGATACTTATATCCACAAGTGTTGCAAAGATAGTGTGAAAGGTCTATCATGAACTCGTTTTGTTTGACCACTCAGCTGTCAGTATTGCGATACTGCATAATAATCGTATGTGGTCTAATGTAATTTAATTCTACTTAATTATTGTGTAACATTTACGTGCTAAGAAGAAGAAAAAATATTGTTATGGGTTTTTCTCTGAATTTTCTTTCATTATTAATATCTCTACATCTACAGTTTTTAACTTCAGTTAAAAATAAACAATACAAATTAAGTGTTTAAAGTATATTTATAAAAGATTTTAAACTTAACTCATCGTGGACTGAACACATTTTACTATACGAATACTCACGATATTTATTTTGTATTATACATATATTTATAACTATTTTCATTGCCACTTTATTTATTGCCACTTATTGGCAATAAAACTGCAGTAATCAGGAGCTAGCTGATCGTAATTAGTGAAATGAAATGATGTAAAATTTCCCAAAATCAGATACAATAACAAACCAAATATAATTAACACTCGCGTTGATAAATAGTATCTAACAGATATTTACTAAATTAATTTTAATTCATTAATTCGCAATAAATTTCCTTTGCAATAGATTATGAAATTAACGATGAGAGATGTTCAAAACATCGTTTTTGCGATACATTCACCGTGTTGCGCAACACTATACAAAAAATATCGGTCAAATGTGAACGCGGTTTAAGAAATACTGGATGTATTTCGTAAATCACTTCCGTATTGATGACGGACTTATAAATTAATGAAAAATTTACTAATGCTAAAATATATTGATACACATACATACATCTGGATTCATGACCAAGAATTACACCAGGAGCGTATTGACAAATAAGAAGGAGAAGAAAGATTGTAGTGAGATTGAGATCAATCTGTTACTAACGCTGTCGACTGTCCTCATCACAAAAACGTCTACACGCCACTGTCCTGGGCTAATTGCTGGAAGATTGCCTGCCAATGCAATAGTCAGAATTTTTCATAATGCACAAAGTTTTTTTACAAATCTTGTTCAGTAATTTTATTTCATCATTTTTTAAATTATTCTTTTACAGTCAGGAGATGATTCTTAACGTACCCGTCGAGGAAAAATATTATTTACGAGATCTTGCCGTGGATGGATGACTGGATGGTCAGCCAAAAACCGTTCGCCGTCAGTTTTGCTTAACTTTATTGCTCATTCAATTTAACATGAGCTATTGTTTTATGAGTCCTTCTTTGCTTATGATAGAAACATTATTAATATCGTTTGTCATCCTCATCGTCAGTCACTAGCACGCTGATGATGAGGAGCGTAAGAACAGGCAATTGACCGATCTGCTCGTAGTCGCTCTGTCAATACAAGACGATACGCACGCTTTTGTTGTTTCCAGAAGTGCATGACATTTGACTTACAGCGTTAAAATGCCTTCGTGTATTACGAGTATACCAATATCACCAATGTGTAGTGAAACAAAAGGTAAACGTGTGTGTGTTGTAGCTCTTTTCGGAACAGATTTTTTGGTTGATTTGTAAGAGCATAAGGTATTTATATTTTTTAAATATCACTGTTATCTGTCCAATAATCATGCAATTAAGGTATTAGGTACACGAAAAATCCGTTAATACGAACAAAGTGGTATTAGTTTTACGAAAGTGTGAATTTTGATGATGAATTTAATTTACCTACTTAAGAATGAAAGTCGGATTTAGTAAGGTTTTTATTTAGTAAAAAAATGTGCTTATTTTGCCGTTTTTTTAATTATAAGTTGATGTCTTATAATATTTCTACCATTAAAGTAAGTAATCTAGTAAAGGAAAATGCCTAGAAAATTGTTGTGTCGTCTACAAACTACAAGGGATCGAATGATTTTAAACTTATACTATCGTGGACACTGAATTTTATTAATGCAAAGGGTACTCTCGATTCGTATTTTATAATACCGATATTTCGACCCAGTTACATGAATCGTGGCCACAGTGAAAGACACAATGTAGTCTCGCATCGCTAGGTCAGTCAGTTTATCTGTCTATCAGATTATGGAACAAAATCTGAGATCTGCTTTATCTAAACTGTCCGAGGTAGACTTGATATTAATTTGTTAATTAGATAAATCAGTCTCATCTGTCTGTTGAACAAACTCACTTCACGTATCCAACTGCAACCTTACTTTAAAATGTAGATTACGAATAAAATGCCATATTTGGGCGGCTTAAAATACTAACCCCAATCCCACGCCGGATGAGTATCGTAACAGGCGACTAAATCCGGCCCGTTGGTGGTAGGGCCTCTCGAGGGATTATAATGATTTTAATTGTTATTTAATACCATTATTAACATTATATTATTCCTCCATGGGGTTCGCCTGGATAGCTACCACCCTTGAGCATGAGTCAGCCGCCAAACGACTCGTCGTGTTCCGGCTGGGGGCTTGAGAGCCAGTTCTATCTTTCTTTTTCTTCATTCTTTCTTGGCCGGCAACGCATAGTGATGCCTTTGGCGTTGCTGATGTCCATGGGCGACGATAGCCACTTACCATCAAGTGGATCGTCAGCTCGTTTGCTGGATAATTCCATAAAAAATTCAAAATCATCGTATTAGATTGACAAAATTGGTTTAATGATGACGAAGATAACAACATGATGACATCATCATTACTCAAAAAGAAAAGAATACCTTTCCGGACCAACAAACGTGAAATTGTTTAACGTACGATAACAACGCATTGCTAGCGGAACTACTGCAGCCTCGTAAGTAACATTAACATTACGTGTGTTCATGTAACGACTGTCTTTTGTAACAGTATTTATGCTAGACAACGAGACAAGTTCATTGTATCTATATTAAAAGTGAAAAGAAAATCTTTGTGTTCTTTTTTAAGAACAAGGCATGCATTTATGGAAATAGCCGGCAAACGAGCTGACGATCCACCTGATAGTAAGTGGCTATCGTCGCCCATGGACATCAGCAACACTGATGCGTTACCAGCCAAGAAAGACAAAAGAAAAATAAAGAAATCACATATGCTATGCATGTAGGAGGACTTGGAATTTTAAGATCACACGGAAAAAAGGCCAGATTATAAATTATACATGTAATAATACACGTTATTTATACCTACATATACCTACTAGTAAAAAGTATAAAACATGCAATCGTGTCAATATGAAATTTGACAAATTGAACAGCCTTTGACAAATTGAATTATGGTGCAGATAAATACCTGCATTGGATTTATGTAATAGCTTCGAAACACTTATTAATACGTACATGCTTCCGGTATTTTAAAGCCTCGAGCTAACCAATAGCCAGATGAGCTAATGTGAAGAGTAAAAGGCAGATTAAAGTAGTTTTATTCGTTAGAAAGTCTAATATATTCCGAGCCCAAATCCATTCTAAATTTGAATTTAAAAAGTTAATTGTTTATAGGAATAGAATGTTATTGCAAATAACTGATTAATAACATTGATATTTTCTATGAATGAATACATCCTGTCCATTCTTGAATAAGGTCTTGCAAAAAAGGGAGATAATAAAAATGTGATTGGAGGATTCAATTCAATTAAATAATGGATAATTAGTATTAATAATAATTTCTCAACAATCAGTAACGAATTCAAAGTTAGAACTATTTTTATACTACCTAAACGTTCCGCTATTATTTTCTTTCTTCAAAATAAATAAGTGCAGAAATAGAAAGAAATAAATAACTACTTTTTATACCTGCTATTTATAGAAATAGATATCCTTGTCTATAAATGCATTACAATTCATTATTTTTTTATCGAACTCAAATAGACCTACAATTATAATAAACATGATAGGCATAGTAAAAAGCCGGCTTTATCAATCTCTTGAAAGCAACTTTAATGGCATACAAAACACAACGAAATCTAATAAGTACCGAACAATTATTCATTACCTTAAAAAACTTTTTGACAAATATTCTTATTATTAACTAGGTGACCCGGCGAACTTTGTACCGCCTAACAACACCCTCCTCTCCCTCTCAATCTCCCTATCGCTCTCCCTAGTCTCTCCCTCTCCCTCGACTGACAGTTATTGAATAAAAAAGTTATATTGCTAAGGTTACATTAGAAAAGGTCATATGGTCGGTAAGTTTTTTTAATTTTTTAATTTTCCGCACAACTTTCTTATTTTTTTTTAATAAGAACCTTCTGACAATAAAAAACCCAACAAAAAAATAACTATATAGATTCTTGACAAAAAAATAACCGACTTCAAAATTAGGGATAACTCAAAAACTACTCGTCAGACTTCGCTCAAATTCAGCGGGACTACATGACAAGCACCAGCTTTCGATTTAAAAAAGAATCATCAAAATCGGGTCATCCAGTCGAAAGTTCTGAGGTAACAAACATAAAAAAATACAATGGAATTGAATAGGTACCTCCTCCTTTTTTGAAGTCGGTTAAAAAAAACTTGTTTTTTTTTTGTATTTTATTTTTAGGTTCTTTCTAAACATGCCAGCATATTAATATTAGAAATTATTTCCGAAAACTTAACTACAGTAAAAACTTTGTTTTATACAGAAATGTCTTATTAAACATCGCCGTTTTATTATTAAAACATACTTTTACCATTACTTCCGTTTTCTTAGCAGGTCACGAATTAAATTAATCACAAGACGTAACGGATTATGTGGCGAGAACAAAACTTATCCTGGCATGTTATCTTAGTAATTAACGTATACTTTGTTCGTATTGTTACGTACCTTAATGTTACGTAGCATAGTCATCCTGCTTCAACTATTTAGCGGCGAAAGTCACTTAACACCGGAGACCCTGTTCTTATTTGCACACACTTAAACCACTTAAAAGCACGGAGTCTAAATTTAAAACACTATAAAATTCACGATTTTTAATCTATGGTTTATCGATTGTCCTGTCGAAAAAAAAGGTTTGACAGTTGTGTTTCGCGCCAAATTTGTTTTACAACTTTCTCGCGTGGCGTCGCGCGTGCGTCGTCGAAGTCCGCGTCACTCTCACCGGTTGGCGCCTGAGTTTTTTCCTTTTATTAAAGTGCAATCCCCGCTCTTTCCATCCGATTGTGCATTATCGCATAACAGCATCAGGTGTTATCAAACCTTTTTCGGGTTATTCGGATAGACGATCCGATATCAGACCCACTTTACTTCCACTTTTTATATACGAGTAGGAAGTCGGATTGTTAGCTTGTGGGGTAATCTGCTTGACCGATTGGTTTTATGTGCTAAATAGTATTTTACTTTTATTTTTACAAGCATTATTTTATTAAATTTAAAAACTTCGATCAAGATTCGTTAAAACTTCGTTATTTCAGAGCCAGTCACCGACGCGATACAAAGCATGTATAAATCTGGTTGGTACTTTTTACGGAATAATAAGCTTTCTTTAATTTTAATTTAAAGGTTAAAGTTTCCTTCGTTAACCTTTAACATGACATTAATTTTCAGGCCGTTTGGTAACTTTAATCAGTTAATTTAATATTTTTTTGTGAACAGTTTTTTTTGTGAAATTTTTTATGACAATGATATACCTAATTAATATGCTTAGGTACTTCCCTACCTAATATAGTTATACGAATATTTAATTTAAGATAAACTTATTATAGGTATATACTTGCAGAAAAATGATTCTCGATGTTGCCGAAAAGATTGTAGCTCTATTTTGTATGCCTCATCCCCTTAGATATCAAGTGGATGCTTTCGATTCTTAGTACAAGAAAGCTGTACTAATTATTTTTCAAGATTTTATTCTACCACTTTATTTGCGTGATAGATTGGCATATCCCTGACAAATAACAGCTACTTATCTAGTACAGCGCTCTACCCGCGGCTTTGCCCGTTTTCCGGAATAATAAGTAGGCACCCTATATCCTATTCCAGATTATGTGTGTACTCAATTTTATGAAAATTATTTGTGTAGTTTTTGCGTGAAACAGTAACAATCATCCTCTCAAGCTTTTACATTGATAATACTAGCCTCTGCCCAAGTCTTTGCTCGCGTTTTCCGGGATAATAAATCGTCGTTGCGACTTTAAGACCTCCTATGTGTTATGTACCACTTTTGGAAAAATCACTTTTTTTACATCAAATGATTCTACACTTTGAATCACTATCGAATTCAAAAACTTTCATGCGTGTTCGACGTTTCCATCGTAATTTATTCACCAAATTCAAAATCACCTATGTGCTTGTTAAACAAAACTTCATCGATTTTTATCGATTCCCTCATAAAGCTGATTTTTTACACATAAGAGGTCTTAAAGTCGCAACGACGAAATACCCTATGTCTCATTTTAAATTATGGTCTATCTGTGTGCGTAAAATAGTGAAAAACATCCATACAAATTTTTAACATTTATAATAATAGATCTTTGCCTATGAAATTGGAGATTTTATAACCAGCATTTTAAGATTTAATTATCTGTAGATTGGCGCGCAATTCGAAAACCAAACATATTTTATTCAAAAGCCGTGTTATTTTAATCGTGTGTGTTTCATTTGTTTTTAGATAGTGTTTTGTTTTTGTGAAATTGTGGTAATTTTTTGTGCCATGAATAAACTGAAAATTCACACAATTTTCGAATATGAGTTCCTACGTGGAAATACCGCTGCGCAAACAACACGAAACATTAACGACGGTATGTATTGTACGGGCCTAATACTGCTTGCATAAACACGGTCCATTATTGGTTCAAGGCGATAGTGTAAGCGGATCCAATCCAATCTACGGCTGAGCTTGATGCGGGCTTTGGAGCTAGTGTCAAAACAACATTGAAACACTTGCGTCAAATCGGAAAGATAAAAAAGCTCGATAAGTGGGTGCCACACGAACTAAGCGACCAACAGCGAGACTTGCGCGTCAAAGCATGCATAGCACTACTGAATCTGCATAAAAACGAGGGAAATCTAACGGCCGGTCTCAATAATGTACTAACAGATGGAAGACTGTGGATAGGGCTACCATTAGTATGTTATCTGTCATATTTGTCAATTTTTGCGCAAAAATTGACAAATATGACAGATAACATACTAATGGTAGCCCTATCCACAGTCTTCCATCTGTTAGTACATTATTGAGACCGGCCGTAAATCGAATTGTCACTTGCGATGAAAAGTGGATCTTGTACGACAACCGTAAGCGTTCGTCTCAGTGAGTGGACCCGGGTACAGCACCTACAGTGCACCAAAAATATATTACTCATAGGAAGATTATGGTGACTGTCTGGTGGACCAGTGCGGTGCCGGACTTGTACATCACAGCTTCTTACTGAATGGCACAACAGTGACACCAGATGTCTATTGCCAAGAATTGCAAACAATGATGGAGAAGCTAGCAATTCACCGATTGACCAGTCTTGCTTAGACTGATCAATCGCTCTTCCCCATTGCTTCTCCACGATAACGCGCGAGCTCATACTTCACGACAGACCATCGCATAACTACAAGAGTTACAGCTGGAAGCTCTCCGTCACGCACCATACTCACCAGACCTTGCCTTAGCTGATTTCTACTTTTTTTCAAAATTAAACAATTTTTTAAGTGGGAAAAAGTTCAACACCCAAGATACAGTAAAGAGATAAACAAACTGCCATCCAAATGGCAAAATTGTATAGATGATTTGAGCCAGTACTTTGATTAGCTAAAATAAAAAAAAAAAAAAAAAAAAATTATATGTATTTTAAAATTTTCATACAAATCTCCAATTTCATACTTAAAGAAGACCTTATTAGTAAAATTAGTAAGAGAAGACTAAGAACCAAATACCTACTTATATGGGCCAGCAAAATTTTTCGACAACATCCAAAATTATTATCTACTAGCTTTTCAGAGCTTAAGATAATCGAATTATTTCTAAAATATAGAAAAGCTATGAAGTGAGATTGAGGACAATGTCAAAAGTAGGCCTTACGTGATTCGATTTATCTTGACGTCTGTCTAGAAATTTCTATGAGAAACTCTAGTGTCTACCTGCCTAATATTATATTGTGGATGTTATGATGTTAGAACATATTGAATTTAATAATTAAAAAAAATTGTGTCCATAATTTGCATTAAATAACTAAAAAGAGGAATACAAGTAGGTGTACCAATATTCCTCTTACCTATATAATATACATAATTAAGGCTTTAAAATTAAAGACCATTGGTATACTTATTACCTACACATTTTGTTTCGTTTTAATGTCCAACGGATTGACGTTGATTGACCTTTGTTATAAAGAGCAGATCAGTTGTTATACCTAATAGTTACATTTTACATGTTTACATGAGTACAGAAGCATGCACTTACATTAGTACTGATGTGCCTACATTCAATTGTTTCTAAGTCATTATTTCGACTCGTTTCGCTGTCTTGAATCATGTTCCCGCGACTGGATCCATATATTGGCATAAAATAACCATTTTGATTCCCTGTTATTTATAGTTATTATAGTCTAAAATTATAGAGGAAACGAATGATATGTATTGTGTGGTCAAAGTGTGAAATTTCCTAACGCAATAGCTGCCAAGAAATCGTATCCAGTGAGTAATTTAGTAACCGTGACGCAAGGTAATTGATAGTGTGAGGCGGTCTATCATAATATCTAGTGCTCTATAATATTATTATAACGTAGAAATTCCCTTTTATTAGGGTTCCGTAAGTTGGTTGCGTGCCTGTTTGTCACATATATTTTTCTCCTTTTATGTTATTACAAGATGTGGTATATATTTGGCTTCAAGTTAAGTCAAAAGGTGCTTGTATCAAAGGGTAATGCATGCAAAACATTTATATTATTTAAAATGAGGTAGGTATGTGATCTTATTTTTTAACTTCCTTTATTTTACCATTCAACTTAATTTAGAAAAAGCTGATTTTAAGACAAATGTGTTAGAGCCCTCTAAGTCTAGACCCTCTCTGGATCTGGTAGTGAGTAACAATAATATTAATTAATAATATTATCCTTTCGCGGAGCTCTACCATCTATCCCGCCGGCTTCTGTCGTATCTTACGACTCCCTGGTTTGTCAGTCTCCCTGGATTCCGGTCATTATTCTAGGCCACCCCAATACGGCCAAAAATTTGTTGTCATTCTTGAATTTTGTACAAAAAACGAAATAGACGGAACCCTAGACCACATCGGACTCTAACTTGACTTGTATTATTTCTTACTGTTTAAGTAATAATACAAGTCGAGTTAAAGCACTTCATCAATTTCCTTTATTTTGATGTGAAAGTAACAGAAGCACTTAGTGCGCAGATATGGCATGAAAAGGCTTCTGAACATGTTGGCTTCAACCCATATTAATGGCCCACTACTGATCACGGGTTTATCCTCATGAGGAGGCCTAGAGCATACTCCACCATGCTGCTTCAGAGAGAATTGGTGGAGAAGCTAGTGGCTAACCCAAGTGTCAGAAGTTTTCATGCCGCCCATGGCTAAACGACTCATCATGGATCATCATGGATTCCGTCATGGCTTAACGACTTTCATCTTACGATAACAACCGGGACCGATTGAGTTCATCTAAATTATTAGCTACTGAAAAACTTCACAAGGCTTCCCAACCATTCCATCTAATTTTATTAGTATTTCTACTAAAATGTTTTAAGTTTCTATTGAATAACTTCTATCACTTCTATCTCCCTAAAATCTGTTAACATGTTTTGCACTCTAGTAGGGGTAACAATTTCGGAAAGTTCGGAATTATTTTTTGTGCATGGAAGATATTTTTCATGTGCCATATTACTCGTATATTGCACGGCAAGGCGACACGCCCCGACATCTATATTTTTAGTTAAGTTTTTTGTGTATAAAATGACTAGCTATGCCCCGCGGTTTCACCCGCGATAATTTATGAAAAAAAACTAATTTATGGAAAAAAACTAACTACTAAAATATATGATATTATATATATCCAAATAAATAAATAATAGCCTTCCTCGATAAATGGACTATCAAACAAACAAACTTTTGTGCTTTATAATATTAGTATAGATTTAGGTATTAATTAACTAAGCTGTAGTTTGGACGTTCAAGTTAATTATTATTTAATATTAAAGATTATTGTTTTATCTCTTTCAGTAAATATTATATTGTTATTAATTATATTCTGATGAATTCTGATGTTCAATATTAATTTCCAATCTAATTCCCAAGTAGGTTAGCAAAGAAATAGACCGTTAAAATATTCCTGCTACATATAATTATGGTGGGAAATACGCCCTTACGTAAAATTACGTAAAAATCTATAGGGTTGCCAATGATGTCCTGTATTTGTGGTAGACAGAGTGAACTCATTTTAAAATACTTTTTATGTATGCGGAACACGATTGTTCAAAATTAAACTTAAAAATAAAATGCCAAAAATAACATATTATTATATTGTTGTAAAGCTATTTCATAACGTAAACGTATTTCCGATATATATTATAATACTTGAAACGATAATGTTCTAATTAGCATCGTTGTCGTAGCAACAATCAGAACTATTAACATATTATACCATTTCAGTGTTAAAGCAGGTCATTTGACTTTATATAAATGTCATATCCGTATTATCAATGATGTGTCGATAGAAAGACCGTTCGTATATTATAATTTAGGCATACTTACATAAAAAATGTAAATCGTACTAAAAAAAATTATTTTATAAATTATATCTAAGTTAACCTACGTTTTATTTCTATTTCACGCTTAATAATAATAATTTATTTATATATCATCTTAATATATATAAATTACGTATAACGTTGTTTGTCCGTGATGGACTCTTAAACTACTTAACAAATTTTAATCTTTGCACACCGTGTGCAATTTGATCCAACTTGAAAGATAGGATAGCTTACATCTCCCATAAGGCACATGGAAGGTCTTAATAAAAAAAAAACTTTTGACAGAACGACGTTTGTCCGGGCAGCTAGTATATTATATTTTTACCTACGTTATTTTTATATAACACCGGTTAGAAGTGTTACAATATAATCAAAGTACTTATATAAATAGCTTAATTATACAACTTCAATAACATACTTTATATCGTCTGCAATCCTATCAAGAGCTTTTATAATTAACCCAATACAAGATACACATCGTAAATTCACGTTATATTAAAATGTATACAATCGCCGATAAGTAAATTTTTAAATCAATTTTAATTTTCTTATATTTTATTTATGCTTTATTGACCGACGGTGAAAGGTGGACTTAATACTAAACATTCTCCACCTCAAGCTTAGGCACGTGCAGAGAATATTTTTTTTTTTTTTTATATTTGACAACCCTAATAGCGTACCACATTCGAGTGGTCGATGGGTTATCTAACCGCCCCGACATCCTCCTGTGCATCCGACATGCGCAATAGTGCAACACTAACAACACTGAACCACTTGTCAAGGACCGGGGGAATGGGGAATGGGGAATCCGCTCAGCCAGTCATCTCGGTATTAACTTCATTAAGTAACAGTAATTAATGTCAAATCCGGGATTTCATGTGCAACTGTGGGTTCATTGCAATGCAAGGCTTGAACAAGGCTTGATCCTGGGTCATATTGACTTAAGCTACCTTTCTCAAAGCTACGCCAAATTCCAATAATAATTGTATTAAAGTTTACACGTTTAGCTTGTTGGTAATTTTTAATGTTATTAAGTATTGACGCATTTCCCAATTTGTAACTTCACTATGACTTCAAAAAGGAGGAGGTTCTCAATTAGTTTGTATTTGAAAGGATTACATACTTATACTACATACTTAGGTATACGGGTGGAATTTTGTAACGCCAGCTGGAGGAAAAGTAGATACTCTAAATACTGGAGATAGCGAATTTCACTGAACTTCATTCATGACATTCATTTATTTTTGAAAAGAAACAAAACTGCATTTAAAGGTTTTTGAAAATATGCTTACCATACTCGAACCGAATAAAATTCGAAAAATAACATTGGCATTATGGCATCAATCGATAGGGTCATAAGATAAGATCAAATCATTTTTACAAACTTTGTAAATTAAATGAAAGGAAAACCATGAAAGACAATTTGGTCTTCCAGCTTGGTCTCATATTTAATGTTCTCGAAATTCAGACCTGATAACGGGATCCCTGGAGTATAGAGAACACTCCTGTGGGATTGTTATATAGCGATAGGTCACTAATATCAATATAGCTGACAATATTGGTACCTATATATTATACACTAACTAGCTGTGCCCCGCGGTTTCACCCACGTTCATTTGTGGAAAAAACTAACTATTAAAATATATGATGTTATACGAGTATAGCCTATAGTAGTATAGCCTTCCTCGACATAATGTGGACTATTAAACACAAAAAGAATTTTTCAATTCGAACCAGTGGTTCCTGAGTATAGCGCGTTCAACCAAACTCTTCAGCTTTTTAACATTAGTATAGATACATGAAAGTCCTGTGCAGAGGGCATTGACATTATGATATTAATATAATAACCGGTAGCATAATAGTGAAGTAACCGCGACCCGCGAAGAAATTGAGATCTCTTTGACACGGGGTCCGGGGGCTTACCACAGTGAGATTGTAACCTACATTGATCTAAAGTGAAATGTACGTTGATGACAAAACTTATGTAATTCAGAGCCATATGAGTAAGATTCTAAATTACTTGATTTTTGTATAATAAGTGTTTCTATTATTAAATTAATTATGTTAATTAACCTAGTTGCAAGAACCGTGGCCTCAGTGGGTTTAGCTTCCGTTTCTAGAAAATCTCAACTTCCTTAGTGTCTCGCGTACACACATGGCCGAGTTCCATGTTGAAACAGTTGAATCTGACCAGGATTTCAGAATTATTTTACTATTTGATAATCTAAATTTTACTAACAAAAAATAACCGACTTCAAAGTTACTCTGAAACTACTTGTTAGATCTCGTTCAAATTTATGTGGGATTACGTAACAAGCACCTGCTTTCGATTAAAAAAAGAATCATTGAAATCGGTTGGCGTGATATTGAGTTATTCGTCCATTTGTCGCGCTTACTTAATACAAAGGAGGTGGCCAACATCTGTATGGGCATTTGTCCCACTTGTGAAGTATAATGTACACATTTTATTTTTACCTTAAATTAAAGCTTACACTATCTACTTTAATAATTTTATCAATAAAAATCTGTAGAACTCGGGATTCTCCTTTTACGAGCACTTTTAGCTCTTGTAGGTTGATATTCTGCAAAACATAAGTAATCGTGGAAAAGTGTTTTAAAGAGAGATTTTTATTAAATAAATCCTATTTATCTTTTGGATAATTTATTTATTTATTTTACTTTAATTATGACTTTAGTCATACAAAAAAGTACCAGCAGTACTAAATAAAATATACGTATTAACTTGTCACCTACCTACCTGGAAATATTCACAAGCAAACGCAATATAAATAAAACTGCACATTGATATTATTAAGCGTTTAATTATATAGGTACATTTAGTACACATATGTAAAAATTGAGGAATTAAAACAATAATATCAAACAAGGTAAAATAAGGTGATGCACTGGCTGATTTTCTGGTGTACCCATCTACTTGTTCTCTATTCAAGATCAGCAGTAATTAATATAGAATCTAAAAATGATGTAGGGGCTTCTATGTGATCTTGGTGACGTGCCCATCCCAAATACCAAACTAATGTCATCACGTGAAAATGCCATACCTGTACTGCAGTGATCCATTCTACCAATATGGATTGAAAGTTTCTTGCTACCGAAGATATTGAGTGACGTGCCATGTGCTCAATATCAACCGCGCAATTAATGCACCTCATGGCAAAAAATCAAACACAATTATTATTTTGCAGAAATCAAACTCAAAAATCTTCTTTTGGCATTTGGCAAATGGCAATATAGCAGACATTGGCATTTCTGCCAGTCAATTGTCAACCTCCAGTGATAGCAATGGAGGTAGTAGAACATTAAGTGTATACAATACAACTTATTATTATTGTTAATTTATTATAACTACTCACTGCGGAGTTCACAAGAAAATTAAAAATCTAGTTAAGTTAAAATAAATGGAATACATGTCTTTTCAGAGGACTAAACCCTTGTACAAATAAACGTATTCTAACCATTTCCGGGGCACATCTTGGCCACCTCCTTTAAGACTTATATGGTTTTATCATAGTTGCCATTGTCAGATCTCAATAAAATTTATATGGGACTACATGACAGCCACCAGCTTTCGATTAAAAAAAGAATCATCAAAATCGGTTCACCCAGTCCAAAGTTCTGAGGTAACGAACAAAAAAAAATGCAGTAGAATTGAGAACCTCCTCCTTTTTTTGAAGTCGGTTAAAAAGTCATAATAACTATTTTGAAAGTGATTAAGGCAAGTATTAATAAACCGATCTCGGCATAACAGCATCACAAACCAAATTTTGAGATCTTAAGATCCGTTTATTGATATGGGCCTAATATCCGACGGCTTGTGTTAAACGAAGTGTTCCTCGAAGAGCACATATTTATAAGTTGTCCTTCGGTCCCTCTTGATATAGTGCTGCACTCGCTAAACAAGCTACAACAACTGCCAGTACTAACACATCGTCAAGTATAATAATTTCGAACGCCTTTGAGCTACATAAGTAGTGCCTATTTCTGACACTTTGGTTTCGGTTGGCCACTTTACCGCAACGTGATGGAATATACTCCTTAGTTAAATAACTCGCAAGACTTGAATCGTCTCTGAAAGTATTTGAACTTCAGACCACGACGTAAATTCAACAATACAGCACTACAACAATACAGCACTACAACAATACAATAATTTTAAACTTATATCATCGTGGACACTATACAGTATACATTTTAAATGCAACAGGTACTTACGATTATCGATATTATAAATAAACGTGTACTTATGTACACGCGTGAGAAGCTATACTTCTTTGACATCATTAAATAAATATTTAACATTGATAATTTAATAATATTTAGTATTAATTATATTAAATAATAAAATTTTAATTTACATCAATAAATAATACATGACTAATAGAGGTTCTATTTCTATTTTGTTGGTAGCTTCTTGCGGGCAACTTCATCCTGATACTTATGTGTTACAAATCTTAAAATTTCACTCTCATCATTTTTTCATAACGCGCCTAAAAAAGTATAACTTCAAAAAGAATCGTGAGCTCCCGTTGAATTTAAAATACCTATCGGTATTATTGTATTTGCTGCTTACAGTGATTGCTTATTATTTTCATGTTAACACTGCTGCACTGTGACATTCGAATACGGAATTACGGAAGATGTATTGTGTAATACTCATATGCGGTAACTTAAGTATAATTCTCAGAACGAATTATATAGTCAATGAATTAACTAGTATTTATGCAGGTAAAAGCATGTCACTGCTTAATATGAGGTGTAATTATACAGACCATATTACATATACATATATATAAAGAAGAGATTGCAGAAACAGCTATTAAGTTAGTTTTACGAAACAACGTCTCAAACGATTTGGGGTGGCTTGTTAGAGAATGTGAAAAATGTGTATTATATGTTCAATTGTGGTAATAGTGATAATTTTCTATGGAACCAGTGCATGGCCAATGCGGAAAATTTTCTTGGAAAATTACAATGCAAAATATACTGTACTGTACGGTTTTAAGAATCATATTTGTATTTCCAATTGAATAAGGTGTTGCTAAACCGTTTTGCGACGACGGGTTTTGAGCTCACCTGTTTATCTCATTGTAATGACAGTATTTATGACACTTCTAGCACGCGATTTGTGAAATTCAATATGCACTTTTTAATGAAATTTTATCCTGTTTGTGGTATACACATGAATGTACTGTACTACTAAGTACAATACACTTTTATCTATACTAATATATAAAGAGGAAAGATTTGATTTTTTGTTTGCATTGAATAGGCTCCGAAACTACTGAACCGATTTGAAAAATTCTTTCACTGTTGAGAAGCTACACTATCCCCGAGTAACATAGGCTATATTATATTAAAAAAAATTAGGGATCCTTAATAAATCTCCAATAATGTAACCCAAGGTATAAAAAAATAAGAAAACCAAAGCAAAGCGAGGGCGGTTACTCGTGATAAATAAAGCCATATCTAATAATTTTATCACTAAGTTATACTTCCATCATTGAACCTACTTAATAGGTAAAAAATTGACTTTGAAATGAATGATGATGAACGGTGATAGATGATCTTTCACATTTTCCATTAAGTATAATGTTTCGTAGGTTACCACCTACCATAGTAATTTCATTAAGAATTTCCTTTCTCAAACGTTATAATATTGCAAATTGCATACCAAGTGGCAGTCTTCGCCAGAAAGAGACTAACGCTTCAACTCAGAGTCACTAGTGGTTACTTTAATCGCTTAGTAAAGGATCACCATACAAAATCTGTACTAAGGAGCGATTTAAGTAACCGTTAGTGACTCTGAGGTGGAGCGTTAGATCTGAAATATTAAAATTATGGAAAACTTATTCATTCTTGAGCTTATAATGTGTACGTTTCCTCGTCGCAAGAAGGATAGGAGTAACACAAGAAGTCACTAGTGGTTTACGTAAAGCAGACATTTGTCCATCCACTTATTGTCATCGCAGCATTTGCACCATCTCGTGACCCTAATATGGCGTCGTTTGAGATTCGTCTAGCGGAGAAAAGGGGGCAGATACGTCATGGATATGCGTTACAAATGTGCGATTGCTTGGGCAAACGGTGACGACATATTGGGCTCCGATTTGAATTATTTTGGTGGGTTGAATTAAAGATTATAAAACTATTAAATACATAGATACGAAGATATAGCTTGTCAGAAAATGTGAAGGCATGTCATGTCAAATTTTCCTAAACTTCAAAATTTGATAGTGCAATACTATTATTTACTAAAGTAAATGAGTTACAAACTTAACTTTGGCGTTGGAAATCTCTTATTTACTCTTGACATGACATAGGTCGTGATCAATTTAACAACTGCAAATTAGTAAAAGCTTCTTTTTTTAACCGACTTCAAAAAAGAAGGAGGTATTAAAGACTGTATTTTTTTTTGTTTGTTACCTCAGAACTTTCGAGTGGATGAATCAATTTTGATGATTCTTTTTTGATCGAAACCAAATGACAAGTACCTCACTTGTCATGTGGTCCCACATTTTGAACGAGATCCGACCAGTAGTATTTGAGTGACTTTGAAGTCGGTTATTTTATGTTAGTAAAATTTAGATTATTGCCACTGCTGATGCTTGTCATGTGGTCTTGCTTTTTGAGCGAGATCTGACGAGTAGTTTTGAGTTATCCTTAAGTTTGAAATTGGTTATTTTGTGTTATGAATTAATATGTAACTAGACATTTTCGGTTTTCCTTTACTTTTGCTAAATATATTAGTAGACCACGGGCAGTAACCCTATAGGTTTTGATTCCTTTGCGAGTAACTAAATAACTAAATAACTCAAAAAATAGGACATAAACCGTATCTTTTGATTAATTTGAATTAGAAGCTCGATTTTTTCACAGCTCCAAGGGATTGCAGACCTGAGTTTTGGACAAGGGAACTCTTCAACGGATGACGGACGGACATTGCAGACATGAAATTTTATATAGGTAATAATATAGGTACGAATCATAATAAACTCATTCTAAACTCTATCATAACCTAACTGCTGCCGAGGGATGACTCCATACCAGAAACCTCAGCGACCAACAGCTTAAACGCAAAATTTTAAAAAGCTTATGTTCAAAAAATTATCAAAATCCTAACATTTTATTACACAGCTAGCTGTATTTTAAAATCCTTACAAGTTATTTCCATGTTTTCATTGAAGTGTTGGAGAGCCAGTAATAATCGGCCTTATTTCCTACACCAACCGGCACCGCGACGGTTATACCTTTATGATGTTACCGAATCCATTAACTGTGACCACCTTACTTAGCTTTTTGTCATTTGTTGGATACTTATTAACGTTAAAAAATATTTTGCAAAATGACAGTAGTAAAAAAAAAATGTTTGTCTGTAAAGTCGGTTTACGGACGGTAGTTTAACGTGACAACGTCATGACAAAGCTCCGCTCCACTCAACTACGATCGCCGATCGTAGCCGATTGTGCCTCTCTCTCGCTCGCGGAACGCTACATTTTTTCGTGCGTGCGCCCGGCGTTCATCGTTTTAACGACGTTATCACGTCAATAAAATAAGAATCCAATACATGTATTCCAGTTATTATTAAAACCTAAATCCTAATTATTTTAATAACTACAGAATTAACTTTGCTATCAATATTTTGGATCAATAATTAAAAATGAATTAAAAATAAAATTAAAAATTAAAAATATACATGACTTCAATGCTTAAAATCTGTTGAATAAAATTAAACAATTTTTACATTTTTGATCCGCTATATGTAAATGCATCGCGTTTTATACCTTCCGCATTACTATTAATGTTATATTAATAAAAATTTGGATCATGTATGTAAATTGAGTAACACTTTGACGTTCAAAAATTGAACATATTATGATTATTCATAATTATGACCCCAAAGCCGTCGGGTATATCCGCACTGACCTGAAAAAATGTAGGCTTTATTTCTTATTTTTTAAATCTTTTTTTAAATAACCTGCTGCTGCTCGCGGCGTTTTGTTAATTATTTTCGAGTGATATCCACCATATATTACATGTTTAAGTATGAAGTTGCCGTTTCTTACTGAAAAATTCAAAAATTTTTTTGTACAATACCTACCTGATATAATATATTTATTTGATCAAACTATATTATTTATCTTCGTCATCAATACATGTGTATCTACTATATCATTGGCAGGTCATTTATGCCTTTGCGATAGAATTTTGGGAACCTGGACTCCACAAATTATGTAAAGGCATTTAATGCTACTTGTCTTTTTGTCCAAGTCGCGGAAAAAAATGGAGAATGGCGGATGATTTCTAACTGCAGCTCTTCTAATGTTAAAAACTGTTTCTCGAGCAGCGTGAGGTCTTATTACATTGTCATGTAGCAATAATGGGGAAGATCTATTGATGAGTCGGGTGGGTTTTGTTACGAGTTTCGCTATCATTGTTCGGAGTTCTGCACAGTAGACTGACGTCAAACCATGCCGCTAATTCCTTGGTAATTTGACATAGATCGGCTTCCACCATCACATGCAATTCATCGTTTTTTATCTTAGCGGCTGGTCTCCCTCCGGTCTCACTTTTCAAGTCGAAATGTTTACTACAAAAGTGGTTAATCCAAAAACGTACGGTGCTTTCGTTAGCCGTGTCTTCTCCAAACAGCATAGATATTGCGAACAGTTTTTCTACGTTTCCCACGTCGGAGCTCATATTAGAAAATCACTCAGGTTTTCGGTACAACTATCTTGATTCTTCACTTTAAAAGCGTAATGTAAAAACATTGAAAGTCAAACAAGCAAGTGTTATATATTTTTTAATTGTGAATTTTATGCCAAAAAGTTTTAATTTAAATTCAAAGTGGTAGGTACGGTTTACAATGTCAATTTCATATTTAAACCGCTATTTCAGTTCTGTAAAATTATGTAGGATTGAATTTTTTTTTTTCATAAAAATCACAGAATTCATGTTGAATAAAAGTAGTGGACAGGAAAGTGATTAGGTTAAAGATTTAAGTGTGTATCATTAAAAAAAGGGTGCGTGTACTTTTGTACGCGCGTGAGAAGTTATAGTTCTTTGGCATCATTAAATAAATATTTAACTATAGTATTAATTATATTATATAATAATATTTTAATTCATATCAATAAATAATATGAGTACATACGGCTACCTGGGGTATAATAATAATAAATTAATATAAATAAAAAAAAAACAGTTCTCTGTTCTTGAGTTGTCAATAATTTACTATGCAAAAGTAGCAGGCGCTAAAATACGTCATTCGTCAATGTCAAAGACAACGTGTCTATCTTATCATTGGTAGCCTCTTTTATGCTTCACTAGCACCCAGCCCGCAGCTTTACTCGCGTTTACCGGGACAACAGGTAACCTATGTTATATATCAGATCTGTATACCTGTGAAAAAGCATACAAAATTTAATAAAAATCCGTTCTGTAGTTTTTGCGTGAAAAACTAACAAACATCCATACAAACTTTTACATTTATATTATACCAGCTGTGCCCCGCGGTTTCACCCGCGGTAATTTGTGGAAAAAACTAACTACTAAAATATATAATGTTATATAGCTGTAGAGGATCTTCAGTTGAAGGTCTACTAATGTTGTATCAGGAAGGTTGCTTCAAGTAATACTTCTGCTGGTTATCGGAGGAATATATTTTTGGTAAAAATGAACTGGTTTATATACAGAAATTGTAAAGAAGAATGACCAATAAAAATAGCTACATTAATTTACAAGAAAAATAAACACCAATGAGAAAGAGGATTATAAAACACGTGTAAAGGGTAATAAAATTAACAATGATTATTTGCATGCCGTCTCGTTCACTCCTGTAACAATAACGCTATATCTGTCGCTAAGTATTGCCATCTCGTTCTAACATCGCCGCTCTCCTTCGCACGGCGAGGCGATGTTATAAATATTGCGCGAGGCTCAAATGGGTTACCATTCCTGCGGCGAGCTGCGAGCGCGATACACGACACGGGCGTGAAGATATATACCTACGAAGATAACTGCCGGGTGCCGGGTGCTTCGAAGATGAGATCTTGTGGCTTGAAGACTGATGCAGAGGAACGAGGAAGATGCTGACGGACTGCGCTTATCTTGTTTCTTAAACAGACGTCATTCGTTTCTTAACAGAACGTCAAAGCAAATAAATATATTTCCCTTGAGGTGTTTGTTTTACTTAGCTTGAAATATAAGTTAGGCTGTTGTATTATTCTTTCCTATTGGTATTTGGTATCCAGGTAACGTTTCGGTAAGGTAAATATGTAGGTATTGAGAAGGTATTGGTAACTGCGTAAGTATTAATAGGAGGTACTCGGTAGGTATAATGATAGCTGCGTCAGGCAGCTACATGACTCTCCCCCTAGCGAAAGCGTACCGGAAGCTTGCTGGTGCGTCCAAGTCTAGTGGTCTTCAGGATTGATGACTTAACTGGGCTTGACGATGTACTGGAGCTTGTGCAGGTACTTGTAGTTCCATCGTTGGTTTTCGCTGGTGTCTGTGAGTATGTAGCTGAGGTATCCTGGGTGCTTGCTTCAGATGTTGAGTCCTCTTGAGTACTGATTGTGTAGGCGGGTTTGAGACGGTCGATCGAAATAACTGCAGATCGCCTCTCGGGTAACAATAGTTTAAATGTTTTGTTATTACGCTCTAGTACTTTGTATGGACCTTCGTATGTAGGCATTAAAGGCGTTTTTACGGCGTCAATTCTGATAAAAACATACTCGCAGTTTTGTAGATCCTTGTGAATGAAAATAGGTTTCTTGTTACTATGTGCGATTGTAGGTAAGGATGGCTTCGTCGAGTTTATTGTATTACGTAGCTGTGTGACGTAATCATAGTCGAGATTTTGTTCCTTATCTATAGTAGTAGTGAAGAAATCGGATGGTAAACGTAAGTTGTAACCGTAGGTAAGTTCTGCGGCGCTAACACCTGAATCGGAACGAGGTATTGCGCGTAAACCCATAAGTACTGTAGGTAATTCGTCTATCCACTTAGTACGTTCTGATAGACGAGTTTTCAGTGCGGTTTTCAAACTTCGGTGCCATCTTTCAACCATACCGTTTGACTGAGGGTGATACGGACTTGTACGTATTCTCTGAGTTCCCATGATGTTAAGTAATTTGTTGAAAAGGCGACTTTCAAAGTTTCTTCCTTGATCGGTTGTTATCAACTTCGGTGAACCAAAACGTATAATCCAGTGCTCATAAAATATTTTAGCGATTGAGTCGGCTGACATGTCATCAGTTGGTAAGGCTTCTGGCCATCTAGTTGCTCGGTCGATCATTGTAACCAGGTATCTGTAGCCTTCGGGTGATGGTGGAAGCGGTCCAACTACGTCGATGTGGACGTGTTGAAAACGATCAGCTGATGAAAACGATGTAATGTTGCTCGTTGTATGGCGCTGTACTTTACATTGTTGACATGGAATACACTGTTTTGCCCACGTTGCGACATCTGTGTTCATTGACGGCCAAAAAAATTTTTGCGTTATCAGTTTTCGAGTTGTTCGTATACCAGGATGGCTGACATTATGTAGCGCGTTGAAAACGAGTTGTCGATATTTCTCTGGTACGTATGGTCGAATGAACGATGTTGATGTCTCGCAATAAATAGATTTTTGTGAATTTGGTAGAGTAACTAGTTTGAGTGATAGATTACTCTGTTTTGAAAGTTGATCTATGGTACTTTTCTCTTCCTGTTGAGCTTCTGCGATCTTCTCGAAATCGATAGCGGTAGGGCATGTGATACTCTCGATAGGTATTCGGCTCAATGCGTCGGCAACTACGTTATCTTTTCCGCTGACGTGTCGAATATCCGTAGTAAATTCCGTAATGAAGATTAGTTGTCTCGCTCGGCGCGGTGTCTCTGAAGTTGAAGGAGGTTTTTGAAGTACGTAAGTTAACGGTTTGTGATCAGTGAAGATGATGAGGCTTCGTCCTTCAAAAGTTTTTCGAAAATGCTTTATAGACATGTAGATGGCGAGTAGTTCTCGATCGAATGTACTATAGTTTCGCTGTGTACTTGAAAACTTTTTCGAAAAATATCCCAGTGGTTGCCATTTGTTGTCTATGTATTGTTGTAAAACGGCTCCAGCGGATAGATCAGATGCGTCGGTGAAGATAGCGAGCTTTGCGTGATGAGATGGATGTGCGAGTAAAGTAGCGTTTGAAATAGCAGTTTTACACGCTTCAAATGACTTAGTTGAGTCTTCGGTCCATTGAATTATAGTTCTATCACGCTTCTTTGAATTATGAAGGTAGGCATGGAGTGGAGCTTGAAGTTCAGCGGCTTTCGGAATGTGGTCACGATAGAAATTGATAATTCCGAGAAAGCGCCTAAGCTCTTCAATAGTTTTCGGTTTCGGAAACTGTGATATTGCCTTTACTTTTTCGACAGGCGGTTTGATTCCTTGGCTGTTGACTGAGTAACCCAAAAACTTGACTTCAGGTTGTCCAAATACGCATTTTGATGGATTAATGGTGATTCCATTATCTTCCAATCGACGTAACACGGTACGTAAGTGTTTTTCGTGCGTTTTTTCGTCGGAACTTGCGATTAAAAGATCGTCAATAAATGCATAAACGAAATCCAGTCCTTGTAAAACTTCGTGAATAAAACGTTGAAAAGTTTGAGCTGCATTCCGTAGTCCAGGTGGCATCTTGGGAAATTCAAATAGTCCCATCGGAGTGATGATAGTGGTCTTCTGTATATCTTCTTCGCGAACATTGATTTGCTGATACGCTCGGTTGAGATCAATAGTTGAAAAGATATTTTTCTGTGACAATTGATACGTAAAATCTTTGATACGCGGTATTGGGTATCTGTCAGGCGTTGTGATTGCGTTTAATCTTCTATAATCACCGCAAACTCTGATGTCACCGTTCTTTTTGGGTACGATATGAAGTGGTGATGACCAAGGACTCTTGCTTGGACGGCAAATACCTTGTTCAATCATATTTTCGAATTCTTTTCGTACTATTTCATAACGATGAGGGGCGATTGGGCGCGCACGACAATGTAACGGGGCTCCCGTAGTTTCAATATAGTGTTCGACGTTATGAATGGATGTCAGTTTCATTGATGAAATTCTTGTAGTACCGGGGAATTCCGATAAAATGTTGTGGTATTTATCTTGAATATCGACGCTTCGAATAGTAGGTATGTTTGATGCTTCTACGTATGACTGCGTTGATAGGTTGGTAATACCATCTATTAGTTTTTTATTTTTCAAGTCGACGATGAGTTGGTGATGTCGTAGGAAATCGGCTCCAATGATAGGCTTGCTCACTTTCGCGACGATGAATTTCCATTTAAATAATCGACGTAGGTTAAAATCGAGTTCCAATGTTTTCTCTCCGTAGGTAGGTATGACAGTGTTGTTCGCCGCGTAAAGTTGAAAATTCAAAGGGCTTTGTTGTTGACCTTTGTACGGAGGTATTACCGATATGTTGGCTCCTGTGTCGATTAAAAACGTCATATTGTTTTTCTTGTCGGTAATAAATAGGCGGTAATTAATATCTGATACGCTAGGTTCCGCCGTGGCTAACGTATGATTCAGTTTTCCGACTTGGTACTTTCTTGCTTATAAGTACATGGCTTCGTACATTTTCGGGCTTCTGAACCAAAACGTCGATGATAATAACAGTAGGTCGATCTTGACTCGCTTCGCTGCCGTGTAGGTATTGACGTGTCGCGACTCGTAGATCGATGTCGATTTTGGCGGGCGAATGGTCTTCTACTATTATTATTGTAGGCGTGCGGCGTAGTACTATTTTGTGATGAGTTGTAATTTTTGAATGAATGGAAATTATTCTGTGAATTCTTGATAGCGGCAACTTCAATTGATAGTTTTCGAATTTCTTCAATTAAAAATTGCGTTTCAGGATTTTTTGATGAATCGACGGCTGAGATGTTATTGTTCGTGTTCTCCATCATTTTGTCGGCGAGAAGTGCTTGTTCGTCGAGCGATGTCTTCGTGGAGAATGATTCGCTGACGGTAAGGACTGAACGGACGTGTGGTGGCAAATGGTTTGACCACATGAGTCGGAGAGTTGAATCTGGGACTTTGTCTCGAGCCAGGCTTCGCATTCGTCGTAGTAGTTGAGTAGGCTTTTGGTCACCTAACTCGACTTCCGATAGTAATTTCTGAAGTTGGCGGTTGTCCGATTCTTCGTAAGCCGATATGAGTCGATTCTTCAACGTGGTGTATTGTTCTGTAGCTGGCGGGTCGTATAGCAGGTCTGAAATCTGCTCAATATCCTGTTTCTCCAGCTGTGCAATTACCATCTGGGCGAGTTGGTTTTGTCCTCTTTTGAGTTCGCTGGTCGCTGCCTCAAAAGTAATAAACCATAGTCGTGGCTTGTCTCTCCAGAATGGCGGAATACGCATGGAAAGGGCTATTCCAGCGATTTCGGGTTGCTGCGGCTGTGGACATGCTGATTGGGTCTGTGGCTGGGAAGTGGCTTCGGCGTGCTGTGCGTGTTTCTCCATGACGATGGGTTGACGACAGGTTGCGGTAGGTAGGTAGGCCTAGTGTGAAACGTGACTTCAGCAGAGACGGATCAGCAGGGTGTCGTTCGCAGTGATTCGACGAGGGGTTCGTCGAGCAGGGATTCCTCGTGACGGGTGATTTGCTTGAGAGTCACCGGCGTAGGTTGGTCCAGCAGAGATTCTTCTGAGAAGGAGGTCTTCTTCCAGAGTGCAGATGTTCTTCGGAGGTCACCAATGTAGAGGATCTTCAGTTGAAGGTCTACTAATGTTGTATCAGGAAGGTTGCTTCAAGTAATACTTCTGCTGGTTATCGGAGGAATATATTTTTGGTAAAAATGAACTGGTTTATATACAGAAATTGTAAAGAAGAATGACCAATAAAAATAGCTACATTAATTTACAAGAAAAATAAACACCAATGAGAAAGAGGATTATAAAACACGTGTAAAGGGTAATAAAATTAACAATGATTATTTGCATGCCGTCTCGTTCACTCCTGTAACAATAACGCTATATCTGTCGCTAAGTATTGCCATCTCGTTCTAACATCGCCGCTCTCCTTCGCACGGCGAGGCGATGTTATAAATATTGCGCGAGGCTCAAATGGGTTACCATTCCTGCGGCGAGCTGCGAGCGCGATACACGACACGGGCGTGAAGATATATACCTACGAAGATAACTGCCGGGTGCCGGGTGCTTCGAAGATGAGATCTTGTGGCTTGAAGACTGATGCAGAGGAACGAGGAAGATGCTGACGGACTGCGCTTATCTTGTTTCTTAAACAGACGTCATTCGTTTCTTAACAGAACGTCAAAGCAAATAAATATATTTCCCTTGAGGTGTTTGTTTTACTTAGCTTGAAATATAAGTTAGGCTGTTGTATTATTCTTTCCTATTGGTATTTGGTATCCAGGTAACGTTTCGGTAAGGTAAATATGTAGGTATTGAGAAGGTATTGGTAACTGCGTAAGTATTAATAGGAGGTACTCGGTAGGTATAATGATAGCTGCGTCAGGCAGCTACATAGCTTATATAGCCTTCCTCGATAAATGGACTATCAAACACAAATATAAATATATATATATATATCACATTTATATATAGTAGGATTAGTAACTCGAGCGAGTAGCTCACTCGAGCTTTGGAAAACAGAAAACCTGTATTTGTTCCTTCATGTGTAACTTAGAGGACACCCGATGAAATTGATATTCATTTCTGACAGGCGTTATTTCAATTAATCGTTAATTATAGTAGGGTCGATTTGCAGCCGACACAAATGTAAACAAACCATTAAAATAGTTTTTTAGGGTTTTCACCAACTGACATGAATTTGTACACCAAATGCGTTTTATTTAGACAAACTACTCATTAAGGCAAAATAGTATTATGTTAAAGGTTTCAAATCGCTTCTTGGAAATGAATGACGACAGTGTTATTTAATTTTGTTTGTTTCCACATTTACACGGAGTTTATAATTGTTATCGATCAATATGTATTTATTTAAGAATTCACAACTACTTTAATGAGTAGTTTGTATTGTATAACTATTTTGTCTATTAGATATTAAAACCAAAAACTTCCTCGTAGTAAGTAGCAAATGAAGAAAAGCAGCTTGCCGGCTTTGTGGAAGACATATAGATACCTACATCTTTATTTTTAGTTTTAGTAACAACATGAACTTCAATTCTATATGACTTGTCCAAAGAATATTGTATACCTAATAAACATAATATTGTATCTAAGTACATACAAATTCCCCGACGACAAGCATTATTTTTAGTACAATTTATGATTAAGTTTTTTTTTTTGTTTCGAATGATCAGTTGTTGTTGGCCCCACTGGACTTTACAGCTCCACGCGGACTGTGGGGCGGGTCCTGGAAGGGACCCAGCCTTCGATCACTAATAACAGAACAGCCCAGCCGAGAAATATACGTAACATACCTACTTTGTGTACCTAATAAGGTTTTCCAGATGGATTAAAAAAATATTTAAATTAATTTTAATTTTTATCTTATCAATTATTTAATAAATTAATGTTAACAATTTATGCCAGCTATACTCAACTTGCGGCCCGTCAGGCTTTTGTAGTTGGTCCATCTGGGGTTACTTTATTTTATAACGAGTAACCGCCCTCGCTTTGCTTCGGTTTTCTTATTTTTTTACACCTTGGGTTACATTATTGGAGTTTTACTTTACTCGGGGATAGTGTAGCTTTCTAACAGTGAAAGAATTTTTGAAATCGGTTCAGTAGTTTCGGAGCCTATTCAATGCAAACAAAAAATCAAATCTTTCCTCTTTATATATTAGTATAGAAAATCGCCTAAGAAATCAATACCAATTTTTTTTATTCTTCGTTTTGCGGCCCGCGACAGCATGACTAGAAAAAAAGGTTGATTACCACTGATTCATCGATCATCGCTGTCGAGGACTCATAAAGCTAGTGGTGCAGACATGCAGTACCTTACAGAGTTGGAGAGACAAGTATCTAGGAAGGCAGATACGCGGTTAAATTAGTCTGATTCGAGTTACCTACCGAGAAGACACAAGTTTGCGCGTTAACCGCTAAAAAAAAACCATTTGTCATAGCGCCACAGTTCCAGAACATTCCTCTTAACATCTCTAAAAGCAGTGGGATCCTTGGTGTCGACATTTCGAATGAAGTTCAGTTTCGGGACCACTTGATTAGTAAGGCCAAACTAGCTGCAAAGAAATTGGGAGTGCTCAACAGAGCTAAGCAGTACTTCACGCCTAAGCACAGGTTGATGCTTTATAAGGCGCAAATTCGACCACACATGAAGTACTGCTCCCACCTTTGGGCTGGAGCCCCAGCTAGATAAGTGGATCCGTTCAATCGAATTCAACGGCGAGCTATTCGTCTTGTCGACGATCCCAAGCTTACAGACGGACTAGAATCACTCGAGTTGAGGAGAGATATAGGCTCTCTCTGCGTATTCTACCGTCGGCGTCTGTACAATGGGGAATGTTCTGAAGAACTATTTGGCTTGATATCTGCAGTTGGTTTTCGACACCGCACATCACGGGGTACCAGGTTCCACCAACATCACCTGGATACCTGGCATTCGTCCAGAGTTCGGTTCTCACGTAATTTTCTACCTCGTACGTGTAAACTGTGGAACAAACTTCCTGCATCGGTGTTCCCTCTAAGCTATGGCATGGGGTCCTTCAAGAAGTGGGTCTATAGTCATTTTCTTGGCCGGCAACGCGTTGGTGTCGCCCCCAGTGTTTCTAATGTCCATGGGCGGCGGTGATCACTTACCATCAGGTGACCCGTCTGCCCGTTTGTCTGCTAAAAGCATAAAAAAAAACCTACCAGCCTACTTTTAATAGAAGCATGAGAATGCTTCTAAAATATTTTATTTTCCTTTAATTTATAACTTATGACTGACACAGAACAAAACTATGTGCAACGATGAAGCTTTGCGTCATTGAATATGACGTGTGTAGTGATATGGTGAAAAAATAAGTATATGGGTGTACGGCATGCAATCTTCTTTGACGTAGGAAAGGCATTAAGTCCTGTTATACCAAGAATTCCTGATTTACCCATGGAAACAATACGTAAAAGAAACTAGGTATGTTTTTAATCACATAGAGCACATGCTGTAGAATCTAAATGACATAACCATGTATAGAAAGAAATTAAAAAAGAAATTAATAATTAAAAAAATATTAAGTACCTATGTAATGTATGTACCAGGACGATTCGAGCGCTATACTAAATTTAAACGCTGTTTAGGGTTGTGTCCAATATCTTAACAGTTTTAATCGAAGTCCAAAAAATGTAGAGCGCTCATATTCCGACGTTTTATTCTATGATCATGCGCTATTGCCTATTTCTTATTAAATAATAATGTTAATGCTCCACTGCAATTCCACCTTATCACATTTTAGCAGCGTCGTTGAGGTACTCTAGGACCTATGTCTCCTCAAACACTAAGATACTCTCTTCTACTTCATTGAGCTCTAATGGGTTGAAGTCCTATGGTATATTGATGTGGGGCTCAGCGGCTAACATTGGTTCTATATTTGTTTTGCAGAAAAGGGCAATCAGAGCCATTTATAAATTAAAATCACGTGATTCTCTGCGTGAGAAATTTAAAGATATAGGCATATTAACAGTAGCCTCTCAATTTATTTACAGCAATATTATATTCGTAAAAAACAACTTAGGTATGTTCAAGCAGAATAGTGATACGCATAATCATCTAACTAGAAACAGACATAATTTGGTGACGTCGTCTTTTCGCTTAAGTAGGGTACAACGCTCTTATATGGGGCTCGGTGTACGTTTTTTCAATAAATTACCCAAGTCAATACGTGATTTACCTATCCAAATGTTTAAGAGATATGTGAAATCTCAGCTAGTAGGCAAAGGATACTATAGCATAAAAAAGCGGCCAAGTGCGAGTCGGACTCGCCCATGAAGGGTTCCGTAGCAGCAAGTAACATAATATAAAAGTTCTTGTAGTTCGTTGTAACTTTGATCAATGTTTTTTGCGGTTTACGATTTATGACGTATTAAAAAAAACTACTTACTAAATCTCATTCAAACCAATTTTCGTTGGAAGTTTGCTTAGTAATGTACATCATATATTTTTTTTAGTTTTATCATTCTCTTATTTTAGAAGTTACAGGGGGGGGGGAAACACATTTTACCACTTTGGAAGTGTCTCTCGCGCAAACTATTCAGTTTAGAAAAAAATGATATTAGAAACCTCAATATCATTTTTGAAGACCTATCCATAGATACCCCACACGTATGGGTTTGATGAAAAAAACATTTTTGAGTTTCAGTTCTAAGTATGGGGAACCCCCAAAATTTATTGCTTTTTTTCTATTTTTGTGTGAAAATTTTAATGCGGTTCACAGAATACATCTACCTACCAAGTTTCAATGGTATAGCTCTTATAGTTTCGGAAAAAAGTGGCTGTGACATACGGACGGACAGACAGACAGACAGACAGACAGACAGACAGACAGACATGACGAATCCATAAGGGTTCCGTTTTTTGCCATTCGGCTACGGAACCCTAATGAATATATTAATGATAAAGACGCCTGGAAATTAGTGCCGCATCCAGTTCCGCGTAGGTTAGAAGATATTATGTAACTTTTCATGATTTTAAAAGATGTGCGAGGAGTTTCTTTCGGCTTTTCTTCTCCTCCATGACATAGCACCTTTCCGAAAAGCTGGTAGATTAAAAAACGACGTGCATAAGTGTATCAGTGATACCTATATGAATAAAAGATTTTGATTTGATTTGATTTGATTTGAAGTCATTTAGGGTTTCAGTTGATAGTTTAATAGGGAAGATAGTGTACAAATTATTCCAAAATTTTACTAATTAGGTAATTACAACTCAACTCCTATAAGATAAATAAAACAATCTCTAGCAAAGAGTAAACTAGATCGAAAATCTCACAGAGGCGTTAAATGACTATTTATATTTGAATTCCTTTCATTTTGTGTAAATTATAAGTTAACATAAAAAGACATTGGAAGATTCGTCTAAAAACTGACTATAGTTTAATCCCGACAGTAGGTTCGGTGGACTCTGTAATGTTACGTACGAAACAATAAAGATTATGATTATGATTACATGTACCATGGATGTCCTTACCCGCCCGGCCAGCTACCACGCTTCTGATATAATCGTGAGATGTTTTATATGTGTTTTATACGGTCACAATGTCAGAAACACAAACCAAAAACCTAGAGGGAAAAACCCGTAACAAACTACAGAGGTCTAGTCTAGAGGATAGTCTAGTTAGACTAGATTAAATATTAAGTAGTTAAATATCCACGACATTATTTTTATGTAAATTGCCGACAAACCAGCAGGCAAGCCATCAGGTAAGTGATCATCATCCATGGATGTTAACATTACTAAAGGTATCATCAAATAATCCCTTGCCAGCCACACATCAACAACCCAATTTATTTCTGGTTCGCCAACGGCGACAACATGCCTGAAACACACCCTTACACCTTGAATGAACAAGATCTGAATGAAACTGAACGAAATGAATCTGAATGAGTCGTACAGGTGCAGGTCTTTATGCCCTTCCTTTATGAAGTAAGGCGTAACACATCGGTGATGCCTCCATAATTCCATATCCACGAGCGACGGATTAGTTACCAACATAAAAGAAAAACAGAAAGAGAAGCATTTCAAACACAATCGCTTGTCAAATTGTCAATCAAAGTTGTATATTTTTTACTTACTCCCAACTAAAATACCAAGCTTAGTATAAAAGCATTTGACCATAAAAGGTCATGTGGTACTATAAATACAATGTAAGGAAAATGTATCACAATGTGATTTTTGTTACTAAATACGGTTAATGTATTATAATTCCCAGGATGATAAATGTATGCTGTGGTTAAAATTATTATTTCAGTGTGTACTTGTACACTCTATTGGTCAGGTACTATGTGAAAAAGAAAATCATGTTTTAGATTTAACAGGCTCTATTTATTTTATGTTTCTCCCTTGATTGGCTTGTACATATTGCTGAACACCGGGTCGGATGAATTAATAATGCATAGAAATTAGACTTAAAATTTCAGAAATTCAGAAACAAGGTTACTTAATAAAGTAAGACGGGTTACCCACGTGTTACCTTATTACATCTTTGCAAACGTAACAGATCTAACTCTAATTAAGTGAGACTACATGACAAGTACCAGCTTTCGATTTAAAAAAGCAGCCAAGTGCGAGTCGGACTCGCTCATGAAGGGTTCCGTAGCAGCAAGTAACATAATATAAAAGTTCTTGTTGTTCGTTGTAACTTTGATCAATGTTTTTTGCGGTTTACGATTTATGACGTATTAAAAAAAAAACAATTTTCGTTGGAAGTTTGCTTGGTAATGTACATCATATAATTTTTTTATTTTTATCATTCCCTTATTTTAGTAGTTATAGGGGGGGGGACACACATTTTACCACTTTGGAAGTGTCTCTCGCGCAAACTATTCAGTTTAAAAAAAAATGATATTAGAAACCTCAATATCACTTTTGAAGACCTATCCATAGATACCCCACACGTATGGGTTTAATGAAAAAAGCATTTTTGAGTTTCAGTTCTAAGTATGGGGAACCCCCAAAATTTATTGTTTTTTTCTATTTTTGTGTGAAAATCTTAATGCGGTTCACAGAATACATCTACTTACCAAGTTTCAATGGTATAGCTCTTATAGTTTCGGAAAAAAGTGGCTGTGACATACGGACGGACAGACAGACAGACAGACAGACAGACATGACGAATACATAAGGGTTCCGTTTTTTGCCATTCGGCTACGGAACCCTAAAAAGAATCATCAAAATCGGTTCACTCAGTCAAAAGTTCTGAGGTAACAAACATATAAAAATACAGTCGAATTGAATACCTCCTCCTTTTTTGAAATCGGTTAAAAAATGATAAATTGTTTTCCAAATAAGACTCGGCGAAATAAACGGACTAACGATGACGATAAGACGATAACTAACAATACATATGTCCTGTCTGTTCAATACATGAAATAATGAACCGAGTAACGCATTGCTTTAGTTATTTATTGTTTGTACATTGTTTCAAAGTATTCAATAAAACTTTCTCAATCTAAATTATTCCTGAAGGAAATAGTACCTACTTACGTCATGCCATAAAACTGTATAACAACAGTTTTCATGGTCCCATGAGGAAGGAAGTATGGCTTGTGCGTCATTTTATAACTAATGCATAATTGGCAAGTATTGCGAAATAATTGTTGTTTGTTTTTGTCATCATCACCATTCATGACATCTCTCTGGTAGCTAGGGTTGCCAGATGGTCGGGATTCGTCTGGATTGTCCCGACATTTCACATGATGTCCAGAGTCCCGACAAAATACAAAATGTCCCGACAATTCACTCGATTCAACAGAACGCGTTTGCCAAACGTGCTCTAGCCGTTTTTTTCGTCGTTAGCTCGTTCGCCGGATATTTCCAAAAAAAGTTTTTTGTCCCGACAAATCTCGGCTTTTTGAAATTTGGTCCAGATATTTCAGTTTTGCCATCTGGCAACGCTACTGGTAGCCTCGATTCTTCTCCCACCATGAGAGGCTTAAAAGCTGCATACTTTGAAAAACATTGTGAAGATCTGTGGTTTCTTGTTCTGGACTAAGTGTGCCAAGTTTCATCTTAATCCGTACAATGGTTAACAAGTAATGAAATTGAATAAAATATTAAATAGTAGTAGGATTAAAATTTTGATCACAAAATTCCCAGATACTGTTTCACGAAAATGTATTGCCAGTATACGGAGTATACCTAAACTGACAATTTTTTTTCGTGTCAAAGTGAATTTTACATATATTTTACAATAATTATACGATCGGTCCAGCGCTCGGAAAAAAAAGGTCATCGGGCGTCTGTTTGTCTACAATTATTACTATTTATAGCTAAATTCGTTCAGCGCTAAAAAAATGTCATTAGGCGTCTATTTGTCTACAATAATTAGTATTTATTTATAGGTAAAAAAACCGCGCCACGCACAATATAGGGTTCCGAAGTAGTAAGTTTATCGGCTACTACTCATTAACTACTTATGCTAACATAGCCGTGATAGTTTTCCTTGTAAATTCATCATAATTATGACTATTTTTGAGAATTTTTTCTCTTGTCCAACTCCAACCGTTTAGCCGGTAGCGGGGCGGGAGGGGGGGACCCCTTATTCCAAAAATGGTCCTAAAAGACCCATAATACTTTTGAAAGACCTTTTCAACGATACCCCACACTATAAAGTAGGCTACGAATAAAAAAATCATCTTCACGTTACCTGTAGTACCTTACCTGTGTAGTACCGGTACCCCTGATTTTTTTTTCCATATTTTATTCTACGATTCTAGAGTTTTAGTAAATATGCTATCCACGTCAAATTACGGCTTTCTAGCACTAATAGCCTCGGCGCGCGCGCGGCGCTTTGCTTCGAACAGCCGGACGGACATAACGATTTTACTTCGGAACCCTAAAAAGGTCATCAGGCGTAATCCCGTAGTTTAAATTAATTTAATGTAGACAAGTTTAGTAAGTATTTTTTTTTATGTAATATGCAGGCAGACGAGCAGACGGGCCACCTGATGGTAAGCAGTCACCGTCGCCCATGGACACTCGCAACACCAGAGGCGCCACCAGTGCGCTGCCGGCTAAGAAGGAAGTGATGGACCCGCTTCTTGAAGGTCCCCATATCGTAGCACTGTGGGAATACCGTCGGTGGTAGTTCGTTCCACAGTTTACACGTGCGCGGTAGGAAATGTCGTGTAAATCTTACCGTGGACGAATGCCAGGTATCTATATGGTGTTTATGATATTTGGCATTGCGGCGCGTTGAGCGATGATGGAAGTTGGCCGCCGGTATTAAATTAAACAGTTCTTCAGAACATTCCCCATTGTACAGACGGTAGAAAACGCACAGAGAACTCACATCTCTTCGTAATCCCAACGATTCTAAACCGTCCGTGAGTTTGGGATTATCGACAATACGAACAGCCCGTCTCTGAATCCGGTTAAGGGGATCCACTTGAGTAGTCGGTGCTCCAGCCCAAAGATGGGAGCAGTACTCCATATGAGGTCGGACTTGTGCTTTATAGAGCAGCATCCTATGTTCGGGTGTGAAGTACTGCTTTGCTCTGTTGACCACACCCAGTTTCTTTGAGGCTAGTTTGGCCTTAACTTCCAAGTGGTCCCTAAACTGGACTTCTTTCGTAATGTCGACACCTAAAATCCCAATGCTCTTGGAGATGTTTAGGGGAACATTCTGAAACTGTGGTGCCACGATAAATGGGGATTTCTTTGCGGTTAACGCGCAAACTTGTGTCTTCGAGGGGTTAAATTGGACTAAATTCAGTCTGCCCCATTCTGTGACCCGCTCGAGTGATATCTCGAGTTCAGACACAAGTTCATTCCGTTTGTCTTCTAACTGCGTCCGAGAGATGTTTGCGTGGCCGAAGTAATGGGTGTAACCGGTACTGTCATCAGCATAGCAATGTATGCCCCCGGCTTCGAGCATATCATTGATATGCATGATAAACAAAGTAGGTGATAGGACAGAACCTTGTGGAACGCCAGCGTTTATGGGTTTAATATCCGAGCAAGAACCGTCAACAACGACTTTAATGCTGCGCTCCGATAAAAAGCTGGCGATCCACTTGCATAATCTCTCGGATACTCCGTAAGAAGGTAGCTTAGATAATAGTGCCCTATGCCATACCCGATCAAAAGCTTTAGAAATATCTAAGCTTACAGCCAAGGCCTCTCCCTTGCTCTCAATAGCCTCTGCCCAACGGTGAGTCAGATACACGAGAAGATCACCAGCAGATCTTCCGTGCCGAAAACCGTATTGTTTATCGTTGATTAGCTGGTGATCCTCTAGGTATTGAAGCAGTTGCGAGTTGATGACACGCTCCATTACCTTGGAGAGCAGGGAGGTTATGGCGATTGGCCTGTAGTTGGCTGGATCAGAATGATCTCCCTTTTTGGGAATAGGGTGAACTAAAGCTACCTTCCACGAAGACGGCATAATGCCGGCAGAGTAAGACAGTTGGAATAGGCGCGTTAAAACCGGTGTCAACTCCGGAGCACACGTTTTCAGCACTACAGCAGAGATACCGTCAGGCCCATTCGACTTGTTGACGTTGAGGGATAGAAGAGCACGACGCACGGCGTTTTGGTTAAAACGCACATCAGGCATCTGTTCTTCACACTGCGGGATGGTAGGCGGTGTTTTCCCCCCATCGTCAAGAGTCGAATTCGACGCAAAAAGAGTACCCAGAAGATCTGCTTTCTCTTTAGCGGAGTGGGCTAAGGTATCATCTGCTCTGCGCAAGGGAGGAAGCGAGGATACACAGAAATTGCCATGAATGGCTTTGGCAAGAGACCAGAAGGCCCGGCTACCACATGGATAGCTCACTAGTCTCTTACCTATTCTGTGAATGTGCTTGAACTTTGCTCTAGCGAGGTGTCTTTTTGTGGACCGAGAGGCGGCATTGTATTTCTTTTTCAGAAGTCCTGTATCAGTGTTTCCGCTCTTAAGTAAGTTTAGACGAGTACATTTGGTATAAAACGGGACATTGGTACAAATCGGGACGTATGATGGTCACCTTAAGTATACCTAATAGGTACCTATAACATAAATAGCTAGTATAAGATGCTAGTGTGTAATAAGAGGAAGATCTTTAGAAAACGTAAAACATTACAACCTTAATCTAATATGATATTACAATCGGCCCATCGTTATTCTAGTCACGAAAAGTTACGGTCTTCACGCGACCACAGTAAAGTACCGACGGAAATTTTCTCAATTTAGAACTTGATCACGTAGACTGAGCTGAACTAAACCATCTTAATTTCTTTTTGACGTCATTTCGTTCCATCCTGTAGTTCTACAATTCCAAATAAGTGTTCTGCGTCTTTTATTACTCTTATGTCAAAAATGTATATACATGTCTGTGGACGACACATAACATATCACATGACCCGAGTACAAATATTTATCTGTGACATAAATATCTTCCCCGGGAATCGGACCCGGGACCCCTCGCTTCGCAGGCAGGGTCGCTACCAACTAGGCTACAGGGTCGTCAATTGTCCAATTAATATTATAATTATTGAGATAAGTTTGGGTTCAGGTGATAAATATACTTGCTTATATGTTATATGCTATTTAAGTTTAAAAATGTTTTTATAAGTTTTGAATAAAAAAATCATTTCATTAAATTATAACAACAAGTAATACAATTAATTAGTTTCCTTATGAGTAATACCATCTTCAGGCTGATGTAATTTTTCTTTCTAAGAATCTGTTTTATTTCATTTTGCCATCGTTCAGTAAATCGTGATTTATTACTTATCAATCTATCAGAAATATTATTTATTACTATTACAAGTGGTATTTTTTATATAAAATAAAAAATGGATATAACTTCACATGAGACTATTTTCTTGTTTCATATTTTTTAGAGCGGGATTTTCCAGGTGTGTTGTAGTTTTTGAACTTACTATTTTTACTATTACCACAAAATACTGTCGACTTGTGACTCTTGTGAGTTGTGTTGTGATACACAATAATGTGTCAATAAATGTCGGTAGAACAATAAAATTAAATAAACGATGTTTTGAATTTGTCGTACAAAAGTTCGCGGTTATTTTATCAAATTGACCTTAATATTAGGCAAACACTTTGGTTCTGGTAAACGAAATGACTTGCATTATTTTCCCTTACATCACCAAGTATTTTCAACATAAATTCTGCCAGTTAGGTTTTTCACAACAAAATCTTAGATATGGCATGGGTCTACAATCTACATCATATAAGTAGAAGGTATTTACCATCACGTCCGGATGACACGACATAACCTGAATATTTATAAGATATGAGCATTGTTCGTTATATCACAAGAAATGTTAAAAAAATATAGGTACATACGAGTACAACTCAGTAATAGGCATGATGACTGATTTTTAAATACTGTTCTATATTGTTGGGAAATATAATTATTATAATTACAACGTATATCATATTTCCGCAAAAAAATAAGGTTTAGGTAGTATAAAATAAATACATTTCAAATTATAAGTTTAAAATTCGCACCAAAACGCTTCAAACTGTCATGGCGTGGTTGTGACGTCAGTCCTCAGGAAAACAAAAGACAATACGTCATTATTAGTGGTGATATTCATTTGTTTTAAGAAGTGTGACGTAATTCGCGCTAATTGAGACTGACTGGCGTTTTAGCTAAGATGGCGGCTTGGTATTTCGTAGTTTTAATTTATCAAAAATATTGTTTATCTTGCTAATAATAATACGATAAATGCATGTTTTGTAATCCATTAATAGGGTTTCATTAAATAAATACATAATTTTTGTGATTTTTACTTACTGTCATCATGCCTATTAGCGATGTAATAATCGATGTTCCATTTCAACACCATAAGCTTGTACGAAGATAATTTGTTAAGTTTTAAGAATTTAACGACAACAAAGGTTCTACTTTGATCATTTCGATGTCCGTATGAGTCGTGGGTCACAACATTTTAGCAGTCCACACAACAGCAGCCTTTGTTGTTTCTTTGAAGTTTTTTGCAAGGTTTTTCTTGGATTAACTTTGAGAATAATTTTAGTTTTCCCATTAGAAAATCAGCAAACCACTCAATGATAGTTGCACGATACTGTTTGTAGTCGTTCCAAACTTACTAATTTCATTAAATCAAATGGATAACTGAAATAGATCAAAGAGCGCAAATCTTCGTGCCTATGTGGTCCTTTGTTTTTTTTTTTTAATTTAGCAAAATTTCTGAATTAATTTTGCTATTTTTATATAAAACCTACCATACAGTCCACAGATGCTAACCACTTTAAAACTTCAAGCTTTTCAATTTAATTGTATTGTTGGCATATCTATGTACTGTATAGAGCTTAATTAACGCTCGAAAAATAATTAAATAACGCCATCACTCTTGTCATAATCGTAAAATATTCACCGTTATTGTGGAAATCAATTATATAAATTTATAAGGAAATTATATAAATCATGCTTTCGCAAATATATAAAACTAGCTGATCCGGCGAACTTCGTATCGCCTAACAATCAATGAATGTACTTTGCTGTTAATTTTAACTTTAATAGTTTAGGTTCTACAAATCAGAGACCATTAAATTCCCTCTCCCTCCCTCCCCTTTCCCCCATCCTCCCGTCCTCTCTCCCTCTCCGGAATAATTCTATGCTCTCAAGCAGCTCTCAAAAAGGAATATTTTTTCCCGTTTTTCCAACATTTTCCATTGATGCTTCGCTCCTATTGGTCGCAGCGCGATGTTATAAAGCCTTTAAAGCCTTCGTCGATAAATGAACTATCCAACACAAAAGGAATTTTTCAATTCAAAAGTAGTTTCTGAGATTAGCACCTTCAAACAAACAAACAAACAAACAAACAAACAAACAAACAAACAAACAAACAAACAAACAAACAAACAAACAAACAAACAAACAAACAAACAAACAAACAAACAAACTCTTCAGCTTTATAATATTAGTATAGATATAATAATTATGTAGTTATTTCATTTATATCACATACATAATATATCACACAAACAATAAGCAAGTTATAAAAGTTTTATTCTCTACTCTTAAGTTTAATTTACTCGTGTCCTTATAGACATTTCCCGAAATCACCTTCTATTTATATACAAGAGAACGGCCCGTAAGGCCCGATAAGGATCATAAATACCTGTATGTGTCCAAACTTGTTCTAGTCTAGCTTACATTCTGAGAAAATCAATATGATTGCAGACAATGCACACGCGAATGAGTTATGGAGGCAAAACCTTAACAAACGTACTTATCGATCCGTGAACCCACCCAATATAGGTAGGTAAGGTAATAATAACATTTTGTAAAAACGATGTGAAATGTAAATTAGGAGCGACAGAGTCGCTTTTCAAAAATAAGAAGTGTAACGTGCCTTATTTTGTGATAATTACACTTATCCAAACACTGCATCCATAGTCCATCTTCTTTCTTCGGAGGCCAGGTACCTAATGCAATCAATCATTCGCCGGCTCAGGTAATATATACGTGCCTGAAAAGAACACATTAACGTGATTCAGAATACAAGTAACGACATCTGTTATCATTTTCACTGAACTATATACGAAAGGGATGGGAAATTGGAAATGCGAGTGTAATGACTTCGGAAGATAAACTGAATTGAACCTTAGGACATTAAAAATAACCTTTAAAATGTAAATGATATTCATTTTCATTATTTGCTTAGAAACAGGCCTCGTAATTAGTGGGTACGGAGAAGGAGAGGTCCGATGTTTCCTTCTCAAAATCTAAGATGGCATCATAGATTACCCCCAAAATCTATGGATGGCATATTCCGATATTGCTGTAAAAAATTTTTCATACTCGTATGGCTTACTAATTAAAAATGAAGTCTTGACAATATTTTTAAAATATGATGTTGTTTTGAGTTGTTTTACTCGTTTAAGTTTCTCAAGATGAGGCACTGAAAGTTGAAGCAATTAGTTATTGGTTTGTTGTTTTCTTCGTTAGGCAAAGCATGGGATCTTTATTAATTTTCGAAGTTTTTCTTTGTCTGCCATACTAGATTTTCTTTGATATTAGGAAGGTATCCGACTTTGGTGACTGAATGACGATGTATCGTGAGTGTAAATTGGCCTAAACAAAAGTTGAAAAAATTTACAGTACCTACCTACAGATTTACTATCAAAAATCTAAAACAGTTAATCTGAATACTTTTTCAATTGTTTCTTAAAATTATTGAATAATATTATTTAAAACAACCAACAAGAAATTCTTGCAAAATATTTTTCTTGCAATATTACTGAAAATATCAGATTGCGGCGATAGCGTAGTGGTTAGAACGTTGGTCTCCCGAACACAGGGGCCCGAGTTCAAATTCTGGAACGCACCTCTAATTTTCAAATATTATTTACGTATTAGAAATTAATTATCACTTGCTTCGGTGAAGGAAAACATCGTGAGGAAACCTGCACACCTGAGAGTTCTTCATAATGTTCTCAAAGTTGTGTGAAGTCTACCAATCCGCACTTGGCCAGCGTGGTAGACCTCACATTGTGAGAGGAGACCGCGAGCCCTGTAGTGGGACAATTATGTGTTGTTGCTTTGCTTATATTACTGAAAATATCCAGAATGAATGTAGGATGAGTTATTGTATTTAGGATTTAGGACTACCAAAGACCTATTCATTACGTTTGTAGTATGCTAATTGTTTTATTCATTCGCTTAGGCCTGGACTTATAATAATAAAGGAAGGAAAGTTAATAGAAAAGAACACGTTTTCTTTAATCTTAGCCCTCAGGATGTTTAAAATCGACTAGGCTGCCTTATAGCGAATTACTCGAAAGCGTTCGAAAGAAACACTACTAATTCCGATAATATCCATGTATTTCATGGAGAACTTTGTCAGCGGTCTTCAGATTTGAAACGGAGCCTAATAACTTTCTAAAGGAAAGAGTCTTCCTAAATGAGTCCCCTGGCATGAGCCGCCAATACGTCATAATACATCTTTTTGACGTATTTTCCTTCCTTCACCTGATTTGTTTGCGACATTTGCTATCTCGTGTTGTCCAGTACCCACGGCGCATGCGTGGGTATGAATGGGCACACATGTACTATATAGTAACGTAGACGTCAGTAGCACACATATAACGGTAGCATCTAGTAGCCGATCTCACTTTAGCTCGCGAAGTGTACTCGTTCGCGCGTGCTTTGTTTTACCGTTTTATTGTAAAAAAGACAAGTGACACTTTGTGCCGGTCAAGATGTTGTTCGCCGCTGTATTGATAATTGTAAGTCTTGTTATTTTGTTTGTCATTATTAACAGTAAGTCATATTAAGCATTTACATAAGTCGTCCGGATTAAATTGACTTTAAATGATTTTCAGTCGTTTTTATCCGAACTATATTTGAATAAGAGTGTTAGATGTTATGTTTTGCTATGAAAATTATCTTATATTATCCAGCTATCCAATAGGTATACAAGTTATACCTAATATTGAAAAAATTAACATTGTGGTCACGAATAATACCTGCCTACCTACCTTTATTTTCTATTTTATGTACTTGATACAACGTAGTGTTTCTTATTGAATCATTAATTCTCTATGAACTACTGAAACAACATTAGGAAAAAAAAAATACTACAATACTTATGTATTGTTAAAATCATTTAATTAAGAATTATTAGGTTATTACATCCTAGATTTCATCAGATATGATTGTCAAGGCTCACTAAATAACACTAGGATAATAATAATACTGAGGAGTTTCTTTACGGCTTTTCTTCTCCTCCATGACAATGCACCTTTCCGAAAGTTATTAGATTAAAAAAATACATACATAATGGTATCAGTGATACCTACACGATTTTTTTTTTGAATTTGAATACATATTTATATTATGTAAAAATACATTTGGAATAAACTAATTTCTCACAATTATTATTATCTTAGGATTTTCAGAATTATTTTAAAATTTTCTTTTCACTGATAACACTAGCACTTACCTTTGAATTTCCCAACTTCAGAATAAGTTTTCGATATTTGTATTGATTAAGATCATTAATAGTGTGAAACAAAAACAAACAAATAATATGTTGGTTGACATTTTAAGAGTTATTTGATCATTTTGATCATTGACTAACGCCCCGATTCAGAGTCGCTGACGGTTACTTAAATCGCTCCTTAGTAAAGAATCACCATAAATTTTGTACTAAGGAGCGATTTAAGTAACCATTAGTGACACTGAGTTGGGCGCGTAAGACTATAACAATTGATAACCATGAATGAATGACTGCTAAACTAAATAAAACAAACTCAAAGCGTTATTCATGTTCACCGGATAACAATAAACGGAAATTATGTTTTTGTTGGTGTTGTTTATGTGTGCTGTAGAGGTACCTAATTGTAAATGGACAAAACGATACTAGTATGACATAGCATAACTCCTCGATTTTCTTAGTCATTGTGCTCTATTAAATGAGACATGTTTTTGGGGAAGCACCTTATCTAATTATCTACTTCTACAGTTTATTTATTACGAGTCTATTAATATTATTTCGGAGGCTATCGGGTAGCATAAAAACTTACGACTCTTGACGCTGGCCATTTTAATCCTTACTGGATTATCATCAGTTACCCATAAGGAGAGATCGTACCTTGTACTGGGTATTTAATGGTTAAAACCAGCCTCATCTATCCATCCATCAGCCCTTGGAGGTCCACTGTTGGAAGTGTTGGACATAGGCCTCCCCTAACTTACGCCACTCTGATCAGTCTAATAAAACCAGCCTACCTATACATAATTTAACCTACTTCTTTAGACGTAAATCGATCAGACGATTCACTTGATGGTAAGTGGTTACCGTCCACGGGTATCTGTAACACCAGTAATTCCTAATTACGAGGACGGTGGCGATTATGAAGAAATTCCCTTAAATGGAAGAGATCCATTTATATTGACGTTCTTGTTTTGAATGCTGTTAGCATGACACTTCAGACAACAAAAATTGTTCGGCAAAACATTTTATTTTCACTGATATCATGCACCACAAGTGTTATACTAGTCAAAGTTCCTTAGCATCAGATGATCGATTTGACAGTTTGACAGTCGACTAGTCTTCATAAATTAAGGCTTATCATACTATACGCCACTTGTAATTACTTTGAAAACTAGTACCATGCTAAGTGACTATAAACTCTCTCCGACTGAAAACTTGTCCGAAAGTCATCGTCGACGAGATTTCACTCACTATATACTTGAATATTAAATGATACTTTAACAGATATCGTAACTAGATTATTATCTACATGTCATGATTTTATATTGACTCCATTTAGGTAGTGGGTATTAAAAGGAAATAATAACTTTGATAGCCACAGCCACTGGTTAAAAACCATTTACAATAAAATTATTCTTTGATAAAATGATATTACCTATTTAATATTTTTTATAAGTATATTCATATAATTTTCCCTAGGTACATTTCACAATTTTGTATAGTTTTTATTAATCTCGGTTATAACGCTAATAAATTAATGATATTATTAATTTATGCCTGCTAGTGCTGTGAGTATTCAAATTATACATTTGAAATAAACAGGTAAATTATATACCGTACTCATTGTGAAATGCTGATGTTCATATTTAGAATAATGTTTTTCTTATAAAATAAAACAATTTGACTATCGTAAATTAACAAGTTGAATAAAATAGGAGCTTATTAATAAAGTGACTTTATTTCTTTCCAGGTCACGGCACGGAGTATGGAGACTGCATCTGTAACAAAGGAAAAAGGTAAAATAAAATTCTCGTGTCACGCTTTTTTAAAGTTGAACTCCTCCGAAACGGCTCGACCGATTTTTGTGAATCTTTGCGTGCATATCGGCTAGGGTTGAGAATCGGACAACATTTATTTTTCATTAGGGGGATGAAAAAATTTTTGGCAGAACAATGTTTGCCCGGTCAGCTAGTATAATATAATACAATGTGTTCTGAATTCCGCGTTTCCTTCACTATCTTGTTTTTCTTGGTGCTGTTACAGGCAAGTGAACAGAAATTTAAAAAAAACCGCTCCTGGGCCCTTCTGAGAATTTCTGATACACATGATAACTGAAGCATACATACTTACAAATGCATAAATTATTCGAAATCATATCTATACAAACCAAGACAATGTTGTCTTTATTAGGACAAGGGAGAACCAGAAATAAAATACGACAACATTTTTAATATTAGGACCTTCTTCCTTTACAGATATAAACATGGACATCATCAGATTCCCCGATGACCACATGACAGTATCCCACACGAAGCCCGCCAGGCTGCAAGCTGCACTACAGAACAGATTCGGAGATGATGGAGTCCACGAAACCTGCAAACATCAGTCATTCTGCACCATCATGCCTCCTAACTATCCTGAGAGTAAATTCAACGACATGTTCAAGGGTTATGTAAGTAATCTATACTGATATTATAAAGAGGAAAGATTTGATTGTTTGTTTGCATTGAATAGGCTCCGAAACTATTGAACCGATTTGAAAAATTCTTTCACTGTTAGGAAGCTACACTATTCCCGGGTGACATAGGCTATATTATATTTTCACAAAAATTAGAGATCCTTAATAAAACTCCAGTAATTTACATTATAAAAGGTGTAAAAAAAAAGAAAATCGAAGCTAAGCGAGGGCGGTTACTCGTACATAATACGTTACAATTCATGTTACAAATGATTATCATATAATGATTGATTACTGTAAATAACGATCATAACTGTTTAGGAGCTACAGAGTTCTCAACCAATCTCACTTTATATGGCTTTAATGAGTTACGTAGAATTTTTAATCGCTAAAACCAACACACAATAAACTGAATAATTTAGAACATAGTGTTCGCGCACAGACGTTTTGTTAATCTGCGTAATGATGATCGCCATGTGTTCTTTGAATACAGATACCGAATTATATCCTCCTACCTCCGCGAAACATAGGGTAAGTTCGCCTGTTCGCGTCCATCGCCCAATTCGCGTCCATTTTGCGGATCTCCCTTTAAAAATCCTCGAAAATAAGTCAACTAACACACCAATCAAACGAAAAGTCATTACCGCTTATACTTCAATGTATAAGAGGCACGCACACAAGGACAAAAGTTCTGTGCGTCAAACCAATCCCGTTTAGAAAAATAGTTAGTCTCGGCTGTTCAACAAGGAAGCGCGTATGGGCGGGATATTTAGATAAAAATTAGTGTGCAGCGGTGCGTTTGATGGTAAGTTTTTTATTGTTTTATGTGAATTTTAGGATACATAGCTGTTTCTACACTTTTATGATGAAAAAGGAATAATATTAATTATGAATTTCCTTATGTTTTTTATATTTAACGAATAAAATAAGGTGGACGCGAATTACTACATCGAATTTTACAAAACTTCCACTTTGCGTCCACAATGGACGCAAACTATACACTACAGGGGATAATAATAAACCAAATTGCGTCCACAGTTTTCGTTAAATACTTGCTAGTAAAAATAATTTAAAATGTATTTTTTATTATTATTGTACATTTTTTTATTAAGACTACGTATTTATAATTCTATTTTTTAAATTGAAATGAGTAATTTCTTTCATTCTTATTTTTTTTTATTTGAGTTCTTCGGAGACAAGAAAGAAGAAGGAAAAAAAACGTGTGTCACTCGGGGACTGCCGCGGTAAAGCTATTGCATATCATTTGTTGCAAAATAAAACCTCATACCCCCACTTGCAGTCAGTACTAGGATAGCAAAAAAATGCAAGCAAGTATGCCAAAACAAAGCTGGGGTTATTAAATTTCTCATCGGATTTGTTCACCTAGTAGCAATTAATTAAAGCGAGTACTAGGCGCACAGAAGTCTTAGAGGATGCGACATCAGTGCGATCTTATTCACTCTTCGATATTTAGCATAGGCTTAACAGGGACGTCAATATCACGATCATGCACATTAAGCTATTATTGCCATATCTCCCGTCATTCCAATCAATATGCGGAAGAGCGACAGTGATAGAACAAATCCATCACTGCCGCACTGACAAGTGATGTCAGAGCGCTCTGACAACTTGTCAGCCAGTGATAGATTCACTCTATCACTGTCGCTCCTCCGCATATTAATCGTCATGACAAGAGAAACAGCAATAATAACCTAATGTGCATGATCGTAATATAGACATCACTGTTGTGCCTTATGTAAAATACCGAAGAGTAAATAAGACCGCACTATACTATGGCCTGTACAGTATCACTGATGTCGCATCCTCGAAGACTTCTGTGCGCCTAGTACTCGCTTTAATTAATTGCTACTAGGTGAACAAATCCGATGAGAAATTTAATAATACCCCAGCTTTGTTTTGGCACACTTGCTTGCATGTTTTTGCTATCCTAGTACTGAGTGCAAGTGGGCGGTGTAACCTTTTATTTCGTTACGGTTTTTCTTGATTCGCTCGCCGCGCTCAAGCCCGCGATAAAAGCTATGCAATAAGCTTTAAAGAACATACACAGAAGAAGATTTAAAGAAAGCGTTAAATGAAATTCGAGAGATTAATAAATCGATACAACCAATGTTGAGAAGAATTTTTTTTATTTTTTTAAGTGCTTTTTTTAATGATAATAATGTTGATTTTTTAATATTTATATTATTAAATAAAGAAATTATTAAGATACAATCTTTCTTTACAAATTATTCAAAATTTCACCCCTATATTCCTTTTCTAAGCTGTTGGACGCTAAATGGTCCACGGGTGGACGCAATTTGGATTTTGTGGACGCAAAGTGGGTAAAACGCCTAATTCTGAAGTTTATCTATTTAAAAAGAAAACACAAGATGTTTCTAATAAAATTGAAAGTTAATCTTAAAATAGACTATATAATGAATACATTACATAAATTTTTCATAGAAATTAGTGCTGGGACATTTTTATAATCGCCGTCAAACTTGCCAACTGCACTAAATGGACGCGAACAGGCGAAACGACCCTACATCCTGACGTTCACAAACCGCACCCGTTTTATAAAGTCTTCATGTTTACTCAGTACACTTTATTCTTCCAAGTTAATTACTGAGCGCAATTAACAGCGTTAATTTAGTTTAGTACGATCATTTTCGAGCTTATCGTCAACCGGTGTCGTCCAGTTTAGACCGACTGTTGAACTCAGGATATCAATGTTGTCTAGCAGACACAATTACAATTTCGAATCAATGATATGTATGCAATATGTACATGTACATTTATAATTACTTCCTAGATGTAAATTTCGCTATTTATAAATTGTACAAAATACAGGATGGTCATAGTTTATCAGTTGACATGAAGTTTAGAAGCCTCTTTCAATTGATAACCTTTTACCCGGACAGCTGCCGTTTGCAACTAAATACTTAAAAATATTTTTCTGACGTGCACTTATCCGACTGATAACTGAAATAGTCGATATTTGACGTTACGTGACATTGATAATGACTAAAACTGCTGATCTACGAATGATTAACTCCGGCGAAAACTATGTGGCGGACATTGAATAATATAAGTCAATGGTGGCGGATGAATGATTGTTGTCGGGTCTGAGTTGCAAGTGATTTCTTGGTCATCTTCGCCATTTGTCATACAATGATTCCTAATACAAGACTTTAGGCTAAAGTGTTTCATCATCTTTCCCATAACTAGTCCACTGCTCGGCTCGGGTTTTCATGATCGTCATCAGTAAAGCCATAATTTTAAAGACATACATAATCTACGAGGCTAACCAAGTGCAAGGAGACAAATTTCACACATTCAGAACGACAAGATGTTTTCTTTCACCAAAATAAATGAATATTATAAGCGCTGACGAGTTTCTTCAAGTTACGGTTTCATAAGACTGATATTCCAATCAGTTGGCTAATACGTACCTGATTAGACTCATAAGACAAAAATATATTTCGAGATTTTAAATAAATTTTTTCTTTTCTCTTCTTTTCTTTAAACCTACATTTTCTTTTCAGAAAATTCCACCGATGCCTACAGTTGATGTAATTGACAATCGGCAAGGTGATCCGTCTTACGACAACAGCTGCGAGGCGCTGCCTACGGTAAGCTTTAATATTGCTAAAAAAAGAGCAGATGAACTTGAAACGCCTGAACAGATCTTCATAAATTGAAGCAAAAAATCTCGTTCACGTCAGCGAACAAAAAAAAACTGCATGCAACAAACAGACACACAGCGACGTCAAACCAATAACACCATTCTTTTTGCGTCGAGGTTTAAAATAGATCTAAACTTATGATGCATCGGTATTATGAATCATCTTTGGATATGTAGAATATTCTATATAAAAAGATAGTAATAACAAAGCCATCATGAACATGTCATTTTATAATCACAGAACTTTCTCAGTATTCTTTGCCTCGGAATTCTAAAGAAATCTAAAACGTTGATCACTGGACATCAGTGTATCTCCGTCTACCCATAACACTATTACTGCAAGGTTGTGAACAGGTTCTACATTAATGTATAATAATAGCATCTGCGTTAGATAATAATAGGTTCTCCGTATTAATTCTTGCTAAGCAGAAACAACATACGTTACAGATAACTTTTGTTCTATTTAGGTTCTGTTCAATATTAAACCAGCTATCCTCAAACGATCGAGTTAAAACTTTGTTCTACTTTGGTTCTCTATATCAACTGCCTTCCTTTATTTTTCTTCTCTCTTTCTTGGCCGGCTAAGCAGCAATAATGCCTTTGGTATGGTCGATGTCCATGGGCGACTATAGCCACTTGCTGTCAAATGGATCGTCAGCTCGTCGCTCGGAAATTTTCTTAAAAAAGTACAAGAAAACAACAACATAATTTTTTTTTTCATTTTCAATTTCAGTTTGAGCCTCTATACAAAGTCCGGCCCAAAAGAGACGAGGATGCATGGCGCACCGTTGTCCAGGCTCCCTCACATGACTTCATTCAACAAATCCGTCTAGAAACTTGCCAGTAAGTTATCCTGTATTAAATTTCCTTTGTCCAAATCTGATAAGAGTTTGAAGAGAATTTGCAAGGTTCATGGAAGCCTCATAAAAGCAAAAAAGCAAAGCAACAACCCATAATCGTCCCACTGCTGGGCTCGGGGTCTCCTCTCACAATGTGAGGTGTACAGGCCATAGTCTACCACGCTGGCCAAGTGCGGATTGGTAGACTTCACACACCTTTGAGAACTTTATGGAGAACTCTCCGGTGTGCAGGTTTCCTCACGATGTTTTTCCTTCACCGAAGCAAGTGATAATTAACTTTTAATACGCACATAATATTTGAAAATCAGAGGTGCGTGCCAAGATTTGAACTCGGGCCCCTCCGTTCGAGAGACCAACGTTCTAACCGCTAGGCTATCACTGCTTTGCATGGAAGCCTCATGGACCCTCGCATTTACTAATTTTGTATTAATATTAACTAGTGTTTCGCTCTAAAAAACCAGCGCCTTTTGTTCACAAACATCACATTCACTCGATACTTTTTTATTGACCATTTAAATACTTTGTTGGTTAGTGTGAAGACATGTCATATACTCATACTACATAATATATGTATAAACTCTTAAAAATCAGATAGGGTAACACTCTTCTTTAATAGATAAGGTCAATATGATTTCATGTTATATGACTTTTGCACTAGTTATATTTTGGTCTTATCTATCATATTTTGTCCCAACTTACTCTACTTCAGATAAGAGTCTTGACCTATTTGATTTTTTGGTGTTAATTAAAATTTTCATGTTTGGTATACCCTGAGGGGCAAACTCTTCAATACAGATGAGGCAGAGGCACATTAACAACATATTAAAATGCTTCAGATTTTGTTTTTGTGAACCCATTCACAAATTTTTTGCTATGCATATTGAAACAGGGTAACCAGACTGCAGAAGTGCTTATTTTTATTTTGTTATCTTTCTCCCTTCAGATCAACTGGCAGTTGCTTCAAGCCATTCTTGGACACGAATCCCGATTTAGAGACAGCTTGCATCCAGATGTATACCGTGTGGGAGTTATTGGTGGAGACTGAAGATGGCAAGGGCACAGAGAGGATCAAGGCTGAGCTTCCCACCTGCTGTTCTTGCAAGTTCAAGGCTATTAAGTTCGGCAGCAGATTTGGTGAAACTCCTGTTAACAAAACTAAGGTCACCAGCCGAATTGGTGAAACTGCTAATAAGACTAAGGCTAAAACTAATTAATCAGTGAACTTGTGTAATTTATTATAGTTACTACGAGAATTTAGGTTGTCATTTAGGTCGTGATTTTTTAGAGGAGGAGAGACTCGTTTTTGCACCCACCCCGAATTTTAGGCCAGCAATTGGTTGAAATATGACGTCTGAGTCAATGGTAAGTGGTCGACTATTGCTTCTACTGCAGTTTGTGGCTTGGATTGATTGTTGAACGTTAATTACCGCCCCTTGAAGGATACAGAAGCGTAGGTTATCCAATAACCCGCACTAGAGCATCCATCCATCCATCCAAAACAATGTGGTGGAAATTGCTATTGTATTTGTCAACGATTAGGAGACCATGGTTTGTGTGTGTATGTGTTTACGGTTTATGTTATGTAGGTCGCTTGTTTGTTATCCGCGTGCTATCCAGGTGTTATAAGTTATTGTTCTATTAACTCTTATCTATAAACATTTTAAATTGTATTGCCAGTTATTAATGGGTTATTTACCTAAACGAGTTAATAACTAAACGAGCTTTTGTAAGTTTTCTTGCCAGTCTTTCAGCTTCTATGTATGTATGTACCTAAATATTGAGTTTTAATTGTTTTCAACTCCTTGCATGTCTTTCTAATGAGGCCAACAATATTATTGTTGAATTCTATAGAAAAAAAATTCGAATAAAATTTTATAAAATGGTGCTATATTTGCTTTAGAGAAATACAATTCATGCTTTGAGAAATAATATACCTAGTGTTAATCTTATTTAAATTAATAATAAACTAAATCTCATTTTGTATATTTAATTTATAGTAAGTATTAACCAAGTAACAATAAGGAATAACAGTTAGCATAATACAATTAATTAACGAAATAGGGTCAAATAATCTTAATTTATACCAGTTACTAAGCTTTATTATTATTTGTATTTTATACTAACGTTTGTGATCTCAGAATCAGGCTTGGTATATTATCTTTACAATCCTGGTAAACATTGTGTATTGAATAACATTAACATAAAAATATTTAAATAAAATATGCCTTGTATTTTAGGTACTAATGATAATTTATAACATATTTTTTGTTTTAACTACTTTAAGCCTGCACGCATTTTAATGCCTTAAAATAATTAAAATTTTAATGCCTTAAAATGCGTGCAGAGGATATATAACCATACAATTTGTATAGACATAGACGGAGAACCAATGTAAAATCACCAAAAATTTTTTAATCGTTCGGAAGAAATTCTGTCCAATGTTGTTGAGGATTATTCGCAAAAAAAAAACATTATTCGCAAAAGAACCGATTCGCTTGAGGACATATTCTTATAAGGACTGCTTGTAACTGTATACACTTCGGTAGGAATTCAACTATTGGATAGAAACTAAACAATTTCTATTTGTACCAGTTCCCAGTTTACCAAGTTTCTCGTGCGTCACTCAGCGGTGTTTTGCCGTGCGGAGAAAACTCATAGCGCGCGCCTAGGCTTATTCTCTACTAACCCGTCGGTTACCAAGAACGTTCCAGCACGTTAGAACTCAAAGGTACCGCGATCACGCGGATCCTCAAAATTTTTGTGTTAAGACGTAAAATTTATTTAAACTAGTCAAAAATGTATTTATTTATTAAAACTTAAGATAAAATATGTTTGTTTTTTGTTTTCATCTTCATTCTTGCAGACGTAATGATAAATCAATTTGTATCCTAATTTAAAAATTACTGTAAAAACGTAGTGAAATATACTCAAAGTAAATGACCTGAAGGTAACTGTTATGGTCACACCAAAATAAATCACCAACGCGTTACCGGTCAAGAAGAATGTGGGCGTCCTCTTGTTGCTAGTTTTCCGACATACAACCGAAATATGAATATGACGATTGATTTTTAGAATGATAGGTGGTAACTTTCCAGGCGTGTGAAATAGGGATACCTTGGTGGAGATTTCAGGAACTTACCAATAATAACATAAGCGTCCCACTGCTGGGCTGGAGGTCTCCTCTCACAATGTGAGGGTACAGGCCATAGACCACGCTGGCCAAGTGCGGATTGGTAGACTTCACACACCTTTGAGAACTTTATGAAGAACTCTCCGGTGTGCAGGTTTCCTCACGATGATTATGATTATGATCATGATGTTTTCCTTCACCGAAGCAAGTGATAATTAACTTGTAATACGCACATAATATTTGAAAATTAGAGGTGCGTGCCAGGATTTGAACTCGGGTCCCTGCGTTCGGGAGTCCAACGTTCTAACCGCTAGGCTATCACTGCTTATAAATAATGAAACAAAGCTTTAAATAATAACATACTACCACGAAATCCTTATACATGATCTGATACTGACCTGATCCTGACATGAAAAATGATCTACATTCGAAAACCCGCTGTATCGCTACAACTTACCTACAGCATAAACGTTTCTAGTCATTAAGGAAGCTTATCTGATCTACTTTTATTTCATGGACTAAACTATCATACACAACTCTGTGAAGTTCTTTATTAGTCGAAACGTTACGACATGGTTTCAGGACGTGTTTTTATCAAGCACTTAAGCATTCAAGAACTTTGTCACTAACCATCACCCTGTATATATCTACCGACCGCACCATAAGCCCCGTTATCAGACGGTTATCACCAAGAACTAAACAGGCCCTTTTGACCACTTCGTTGATAAGGGACCAAGAGGCGCGTTGACTCATGACTGACTTATTTAAATGTTTTAACTTGTAGAAATTTTTTGTAATGGTTATCGATCATTTCTTATCATTATTGAGAATTTGATGAAAATGTAGGTACTTATAGAATTTTGAAAGTGAAACTTTTATTCTATCGCCCCATTGGACCAAGAGCCCAGAGCGATGAGACATAACTTCATCAGGCGTTAAACAAATTCGTCAGTTTTTTGCATTTAAAGCGTCTTATAGAAGATTTGGCCCATGAAAATGTCTGACGCTTTATGAAACTAGTTTAGAATGATATTCTACAATATATGTATATATATAAAAATCAGCCATGTGAATTTAAGTAAAGTAACTCTTATTTTTAGTTACCTTTCTCACCTGGTACCTGCCCAAGTGTCACAGGGCAAGCTTCACAAACACGCAAGGTATTCAAAGTTCACTAGACGCTACTGAATAGTTAAGGTTTCATCCACGTGAAAGTAAGTTATGTCTGATCGCTCTGGGCTCTTACTCTACATTTTTCGTCCATCTATCGCATGTCGCATTGCAGCCGGATATCCAATATATGGGGGTAGGCCAATATGGCGGCGCCCATAGCTCGCATCAGCTGACCGTGTTTATATTCTCAACTAATCGTGCAAGTGTTCCGCGGTATTTCTGTGTTTTGATCTGTATATGTCTTTAAAGTGTTTTATTAATCACTTTATCGTGATGGATAACGATAAAGCTAGTGAGTTTAATAAACGAATCAACAAGGGAAACCAAGAATAGTGCGAAAAGATCTGACGATGAATTAATTTTACGCCGTAAAAGACAGAATGCTGAGAGAGTTCGTGCTTATAGGAAAAGGAAAAAGGCTCTCGACAAGTTAATTTAATTTTAATTATAGTGAATTTAATAATAATTGACAAGAATTATTACATCTTTCTGCCGGTGGATATTGTTGTTTATGCGCTGATTGAAGTATTTGTTAGTATTTAAAAAGATTTAACAAATCGATTAATAGAGACCAATTTTTAGCCCCAAACAAATACGAGTATTTTTTACTATTTCAAATAATCTGTTACCAGTCAACAATTTTCATGAACGCTTAATAAATCGATTTGAGCTATTGCACTGTTACAATATGTAGGTATCTATTTTTATTGTTTTTTATAAGAGTGAAAGAAACAAAACATTTTATAAGCCTATAACTTTGCTTGTTTTTATGAATAAGGGACCCCCCTTATTTATAATATACAACCGTTGTGTATCTGAGACCGTAATTTATTTATACTTTCTATAAATTAGGTATATTTGTTTCTCAATAAAGATGACACGTCAATAGCTATCTAAAACAATAGCTAAAACCGTCAACAGATAAAACTATAATTGTTTTTTCTTGGCCTAAACAAGCTACTTAAGAAAATAATCCGTTTAACCTGTTATTATGTTAATGGCGAAATTGTACCAGATCGTTAACTCGATAATAATAATATCACAGTTACACATTTTAAATTAAACAATGTTAAAATCGTATAAATCCTAAACGTATTGGACGTACTCTATAATCACTTAGGTACATCTTGGTCTAAATAATGATGAATAATAATTAATTATAAATGCTACTAAAACCAAACACACCTCAATAAACTCAAATACCAAGAAAATCCATAGAACTAATAATTAGGCTCTGACTCTACATACACCCCCTTATTACAAGACGAGGTCTAAAGTTGAGTTTAAACCAGGACTAAAGATAGACCTCGTTCTGTAATAAGGCGGAGTGTGTTTAGAACTAATATTCAAGTGATGTTATCAATCTATCTCTTGCATGTTTGCAGTCTATTACTAATATTAACAACCTCTTCCATACAACCTATTATGCTAATGAAGTAAATAAGCTTAGAAACAGGGTGCACAATTAAGAATAAACGTTTGTCAGCAGCTAGTATTATCTTATTTAACCTAGTAACAACGGACGGAGAAGACATTTTCACTCTTAAAAGTCGCAAGTACTTTACTAAGATAATTATACCGATTATACTCCTGCATAGAGGTACTTAAGGCTGTTTGTTTACCACGTAAGTCACTCACCGCTGGTGGTCACAGTCACGGGTAACAATGATCATTACCATCCGAGATACAGTTCGGCCGACATATCTTGGCGCGTCTGAACTTCGCGCAGAAGGCTGCGCAGTAACATAATTCGGCAATACTCGATACGCGGTGTATTGTGTCTCAGTCACACGTTATCATGTTCGTGTCACTATCTCTGTCTTACATGCGCTAAAGTTTGCAAAGCCTATGTTCAGACGCGCCAAGTTACGTCGGCCGTACTAGTTGTCCGTATGAAGGTTATTAAACTACCTTTTACAATGCAGTTTAATTGTGCAGCAATCAGAGAAAAGAAATTAATAATATTCATCCTTTGTTAAGATTAATAATATATGAAGGTGTGAATTTATTTTAAAACAATTGTCTCTCAGTTTCGCAATGAGGAAAACCCATAAAGCCGGGGAAAAACACGCGATGTCACAGACAATACAACCAGCTAACTACTGAATACAAATCTAGATGGGAAATCGAACCGACAGTTTTTAATAATTTACTAGCTTTTAAAGGGTTACACCAAACAATTGATTATTGAGAAATACATGTTGAAGATATTTATGCGTGGTTATTTATAGTAGAATGACTTTATATTTATTATAATTTATTGAAGGATTTAGCAATGGTTTTTCCATAATACGTAGGTATATGGGTATTTTTATTTGTTCATTTGTGATTGATTGCGTCCAAAATTCTTTGGAGGGATGGCTTATAACATTAAATGCCAAATACTCCGAGATTCAGTTATCAGCTTTCGAAGTTAATCCTGTGGTTTATCCCATTAATTGAAGAGTAAACGATAACGTACTTTACGTTAAAAAATATTCTACTTTCTTATCCAAAATCCAATTTATATTTATGTAACTATGCAACAAACTAGCTGATAATCTGTTTTAGATGGTAAATGATCACGTTGCCCGCACAGCAGTTACACCAAACCCATTTACGACGCCTTGCTAACAAAGAAAATGGAGAAAGAGAAAGAATAAGAGCACTAGCTCCCAAGCTCCCCGCGGAAACACGACCAGTCATTTGGCGACTGGCTCAAGCAAGAGAGTCATCCTATCTTCAAGAATCATACGTCATCCATCACCGTCCAAACTGCTGCATTAATGACGTCACATAATCTTTTGACGTCACAAATACAAGTAAAATGCTATTTGATCCAACGGAGAGAGTGAAACAAGTTTTTTTCTATAAATACGAGAATAATAATAAATTCGTATACTTTCACTTCTGCGTTGTCGTCAAGGCTGGAGCGGCGCTAGGGTTACGCGACAATAAGAATACTGATTTAAGACATTTTGTTACAATGTCCACTCGTTTTATGCTCCGAGTTTTAACACGTCTAGCGTCATCGAAGACCTTGCACGAGGTTTACTTGGAATTATTGTCTTTTAGGGTTCCGTCCAACTAAATAAAAAATATTTACCGGCATGTCTGCCGTCATTGTAAGAAGTGTCTCATATACACCTAGATCAACCCAACGCTGGCTGGGTAAGTTATAGGTGTTGCGTTAGTTTTGAGCGATAACGTGCCACTTTTTGTTATTTTATTACGATATTAAGTCAAAATGTGGCTATGTTATAGATGTCGAAGGAACCCCGCTTAGCGGGTTTCCTGTTCCTTTGAAATTCTTTATCAGTCTTGCAACTAGAGAAATAATTTCGAGTACACACATAGCAAAAATAAAATAATATACGTTGGTATATCGATATGGATATGCATTGCCATATATATACTACACGAGTAACCACCCTCGCTTTGCTTCGGTTTTCTTATTTTTTTACAACTTATTGGAGTTTTATTAAGGATCCCTAATTTTTTTGAAAATATAATATAGCCTATGTTACTCGGGGATAGTGTAGCTTCCCAACAGTGAAAGAATTTTTGAAATCGGTTCAGTAGTTTCGGAGCCTATTCAATGCAAACAAAAAATCAAATCTTTCCTCTTTAGTATATCTATTAGTATAGATAATCAATAAAAAAAATTAAGGATAAGTCTAATTAATTAAAATGTTAAGGGTTAACATGGACTTTATGATACGGAACTCGCTGCGTATTTCCGAGTTGTACTTGGCGGATTCGTAATTAATTGAAGAAAAGGATAAAACATCAATTACAATAAATTGTTGGTGTTAACAATCTGTAACATTTGGTGAATGCATATCGGTGCTTAACGGTGAAGGGCTGACGGAAAGTTTTTTGAGAAACGTCCTTGTAAAACCCAGACACTGTAAATCCGAGGGAAAACCGATTAATGGACTGATAAAATAATATAACGATGAATGTTTCTTGTTTTCCTTGTGAAGAAATTTTCAGGGCTTTTAACATTTATCAGCTGGCCAGCGTTATCCGACGTTGAAAATTTAGTCATAGACAACCCTACGGCTAACCAGCTATTAACAAGCCTACTGACCAGTATAAATAGAGCTTTCTCTAGTAGTTTGTGTTTATAAGTGTTACATTAAGATAATATCTTCTTTTTCTTGCCCGGCAACGCATCGTGATGTCCTTCGTGACGCTGATGTCCGTGGGCGATAATAGACAGTTTCTCACTTACCCATTTGTCAAATATTGGTCTATAAATTAAGTGTGTGCCCGAGGAATGGAACCCTGGCTCCCGCGCTTCACAGGAAATTATCAACTGGGCTAAGGGATTGACATAATAATTCATTGTGGCTATCATGAAGGCGTTTTAGCCGAAACTAACCACGCTTGGCTAATTGCGTGTTGCGAACGCAGTAGATGTTAAAAATTCTCAAGGTGACGCTGCTGCCCGTCTCCTGAAATCTTAACCTTTACGACATCCCAGGAAAAGGTAAAAGTTGTGCTATTCTACGAAGTGGACTCGGCACCACAGGAGAGTTAATTCGTTCTTAGTCATATTAAAGTAAATACCTAATGACATCTTGAATTACAATCAACTGTACTGAATCCGACGAAATGAGAATCCGACCTTTTGCGAATCCGACGAAGTGCGAATAAACGGATCCATCAACCTATTTTTGACAGTGAACAACAACATTTATTACCATACATGATGACTAAGAAATAAATATAAACGGAGGTTATGTTGTGTTAGCTCGATACAAAACACGTTTTGCTACAACAATTAAGATGTTATCAACAATTACTAACAAATGCCTCGTGAAGATGAACCGGAGTTGCGTGATCGCGAGCCATACCTAAACTAAACATTTTGTAAAATGAATACGATAATAATCACGGACGTAAAAAAAGACGGACGTAATCCCAAGAACAAATTCAGTGAAGCACCCATAGTAATACAAACTCTCTATTCGTACAAGTACACGCACCCACACATTGACACCATACTGCTATGACATTGACACCATCGCGAATCAAAAATTAGAAAATTACGCACATATGGTAAGCGAGCTGTCATTGCTATGCTTCACTCTCGATTAGACAAGGTTACGTCCGTTCTTTGTTTACGTCCGTGAATAATAATATTGTAAAAGAGATTATAGACCACAATTTATTATCATACTGCTAGATCAGCGTTTCTTAACCTTTTTAGCTGGCGACCCAAAATATAAATATATTTTTTATTTATTTATTTTATTTATTTATTTTTGTACACACATAAATACATAGGAAAGATTATATGAAAACATTTGTACAAGGGCACTTCTTATTCCTAATTGAAATGTCTTCCAGAAGGCCCGTTAGTGGAGAGGTGAACAAAAGATGCAAACTTAGTGCGTACAAAAAATTATAGTAGTGACTCCAATGAAATAAATATTAATAAAGACCAAATAAAAATATTATCTATAATATATATATCCATACATATATATACCTATATATCATATATATATACATATATCAATAATATATATACCTATTTATATATAGTTATACATAAATACTTACTAACAGATACATATCTATACATATATATGTATACCTAAACAATATGAAATGTATATTCTAACTAGTAACATTAGCCAAATAGTATTCTTTGATACGTTTCTTAAATGTGAAGATAGTTTTACAGTCTCTAATTTGATGCGGTAGTGAGTTCCACAGCCTAACTGCTTGGACAGAGAAGGAATGAGAATAGGAACTAGACATGTGAGAAGGAAACTTAAGAAGGGTTTTGAGGTGTGTTCGACAGGGTTCCCCAGGAGAATGAGAAAAGGAAAATCGGTTGCGAAGGTACATAGGAGAGGTGGGGTTATGTAGGATGTTGAAAAGACAACACAATATCCGGGTGTTCCTGCGAAGGCGGATAGGGAGCCACTTGAGATCCTTGCGAAATTGAGATACGCGATCGAATTTTTTAAGTCCGAAAATAAACCGAATAGACAAATTCTGCAAGCGCTCAAGTTTATTCATAAGCTCCTCTGTAGCATCCAAGTAGCAGACATCAGCATAGTCGATTATAGGTTGGATAATAGTAGTGGCTAAGGAAATTTTTGTTTTCAAGGGCAACACACTTTGGAGGGGTTTCAGCGAATGTAGAGAGAAATGTACCTTCCGGCTAACCTCGGCAATATGAGCTCTCCATGACAGATTCTGATCAAAAATCACTCCCAGGTTTTTCGCAGTATCAGTAAATTTTATAGGAATACCGTTAAGACAAACGGACGGTAATGAAGCAAGGTCTAATTGACTGCGTTGGTACCTATTACCGATTATAAGAGCTTTTGACTTAGCGGGGTTCACTAGGAGACCAAAAGAGCTAGACCATTCATTTATGCGGTTTAAATCAGAATTCATAGCATCAAATGCCTCTTTCATGTCCCCGACTAAGAAATGGCGATACAGCTGCAGATCGTCAGCGTAAAGATGGAAGTTGGAAGAAATTACATTAGAGATGGAGTTAATAAAAATTGAAAATAACAATGGAGATAACACGCCACCCTGAGGAACGCCCGCAACTATGTCCGACCACTCAGATAGATCGTCATTAAGACGGACACGCTGCGAACGACCCCGAAGATAGGAATTAAACCACCTGATGGTCGGTGAGGAGAAGTTTAAGGATTTGAGGAACGCAAGGAGGATATCATGGTCTACTGAGGTAAACGCACTACTGAAATCTAATAAAATAAGCAAGGTAAGGGATTTATGATCTATAGCCATCCGGATATCTTCAGACACTTTTAACAAAGCAGTGACTGTACTATGTCCTGACCGGAATCCTGACTGATATGGAGATAGGAATGACGTAGAAGTTAAAAATTTAGAAATTTGTCGGTGGACGATGTGTTCGAGGACTTTAGAAAGGAAGGGTAAGATAGAAATGGGACGAAAGTGAGATAAAGATGACGGATTGGAGGTTTTTGGCAACGGAATTACTGTTGCCTGTTTCCAAACATGCGGAAAACAAGAGGACGATATAGAGGCGTTGAAAATGTGGGTGAGGATAGGTAGAAGTGAAGGTAGTATAGGAATAAACATTCTCGAACACAACCCGTCATTACCGATGGCAGTCGAGGATATGGCCAAGATTGATGTTTTAACTTCAACTTCAGTTATCTCCGATAAGTGAAATGGGAAAGAATTATTACTTTCAGTCGCCTTTGACAGAGAAGCCAGTGTACTTGTTTTAGCAGCAGGTAGTAAGACAGTATTAGAAGATGTGAAAAATTTATTCAGGTCATTAACGCTAATATCTGCTAAATTAGACACTGGACGTTTGCCAATGCCGACAGATCGAAGGAATTTCCAAACCTCAGTAGAATTTCGACCATTTAAAGAATCGTGAAAGTAGCGCCTTTTAGCATCTCGACACTGACGACTGCAGCGATTTCGAAAATATTTGAATCGAGCGAGATTTACTTCAGATGGGCACAATTTGTACTTGCGTTTAGCCTTGTCTCTGCGATTCATAAGCTCTTTGATTTCGGAGGTTAGCCAAGGTGCGGGAGCCCGTTTCAGCTTAACTCGTCTAATAGGGGCGTGCTTGTCATATATTTCTAAAATCGTATAATTAAGCCTCTCCACTTTGTCATTAACATTAGTACCGTAGAGAACTGGAGACCAATCGACATTACTCACATCACGCTTCAACGCCTCCAAGTCTATGCCCTTGTAGCAACGTAGAAAAGAATATTGAGGTTTAAGTTTTGGGGGACGAATACGGTACGAAAGATATATGAGATCATGGTATGAAAAGGACGCAGTAACTTGTCCGTGAGTAACTACCTTGTCTGGAGAGGATACAATCATTAGATCGAGGAAAGAAGGATTACAATTAGGGAAGTAGTGGGTAGGAGAAAGTGGTAGAATATGGAGATTGAAAGACGACAACAAAGTTAAAAGTTTATTAGAGCGAGAATCATTCTTGTTAAGGCATGTATTGAAGTCTCCCATTAAAATATTATGTTCATATATTGGACAAAAGTCACTAAGGAGTCCTTCAAGAGTTTCAAAGTAATCGACGTGCATATTAGGTATATAAAACACTGCTAAAAGTATTGGAGTATGATTTAGAGTTATCTCAAGAAATAAAAATTCTGCAGATTCGGAGTAAAGGGGGGGAGAGTTGCGAATTATTTTATAAGGTATATCATGTCGGAGATATATCGCAACTCCGCCACAGCCTTTTCCAACTCTGTCATTCCTAATAAGAACATAGCCGGGCAAAGAGAACTGCGTTGAAGGGAGCGAAGGTTTAAGAAATGACTCAGAAATGAGAAGAGCATCAAGGTGTGCACTGCTAATGGATGCCAGAAGGTCAGAGTAATGGCTAGGAACACTCTGGATATTGACATGAGCTACATTAAAACAATTAGGATTATTGGTTCGGAGAGAGGACATTTTATCACATAGGTTTACAGAATCGGTATGTTCGCTGTCAGCGCTGAGAAAACTACATGTTGAAGAGGAACAAGAGAAAAAACTATCTTCGAAAATATTTGTACTTTCCATGCTTTATTAATGTTACTCTTAAAAATAAATATATAATAAAATTATAAAATTTATAAATATAAATAATAAAAAATAATATAAAAAATAAATAAATAAGTACTCCTAAATGTATAAAAATCTGCTATATCCACCGTTCACTAACGTACTGGGAGAACTGGAACACATTGGTAAGTCATAAAAACTAGTTTTAAATACAGTAATTCTATCTAAAAAGAAATACAAAATACAAAAAAGATAAAAGCCATTAAAAAATGGTAAAGTAAAATATAAACTATTACCTAATCTACCCAGACAGCTTACAATCGCTTCCCAATGATATTCGCAATAACGCAATGCTAAAAAGTATATTATCAAAGCATAAAAAAACAATAGTTAAAAAAGAATATGTAAAATAAAATTTGAAACCGTACCTTGATTAAGTACTTACAATAATATAGGCTTTAAACGTTAAAAATACATTTATATAAATATTTGTTAAAACAAAAATAACATTAAAAACAATAAAAAGGTTAAAACTATACAATAGTACATAATAATTAATTTTAAAACAATACCACCGAAGAAATAATAGTACATAAAAAACAATACCTATTAATTTTATTTGTAACTACACGAACGTCTCCTATAATAAAGCATATTATCCACGCGTGTAACATTGTCATAGACTACGAGTTCGCATGCTTCACATGCGTGGATTAATCACTTTATGACGAGTCCATTGAGTTTACAATGAATGTCAGACTATTCATTTGAGTGTCAATTATTTGTGTATCAAATTGACACAGTGTGTCACTGTCATAATTGTTATGTCAGTTGATAAAGATGTTTTGTTAGTGCCAGGGGCTACTCACTTCGATTTCAAGGTCAATTATGACATTAGTAAAAATTTTAGCCAATATTACAGAATTTCGTCATAAATGTTGGTAGCAACTTTTTGGTATGACAAATGTAATGATGTCAAGTTTCCGTTTCCGGTTGTCAATCGAAAAGACGTTACTCTTAAAATAAAAATTTTGATATGGGGAAAACTAACAGAAAATGTTATATTTGTTATCGTAAACCCCTATCAACACTAAATTTATTTCTCGCGGCCTTTCCTGCAGACCCTGATAGGTAAGTTTCATGACTATTATTGATAATATGAACAAGCATACTATGAGTAATGTATGAAGCTTACAATTATTGAATTTATACTTTATTCATTAGAACTTTACATTGCTATATTCTTTTCATATGCTTTTAGATGTCGACAATGGGTTAAAGCCATTGGAGACGAAGATTTGGTATATATGCCTATTGAAAAGTTACACCAATTAAAATTTGTGTGTGGACGTCACTTCGCACCTTCAGCATTTAATACCCAACGAAGCAGATTACTTAAAAATGCAGTGCCTTCCAGAACTTGACGCGTCCACCTCTAGCAGACAACCTATTAACCAATTTCCCATTAAGAATAGGAAGTCTTATTAAAGTCATATTAATATCATGTTATCTATTCCTTGTATTCTATTATTGCAGGAATAATATGAAAGCAACAGACTAATGTAAACTTACGAAATAAAGAGGTAAAAACCTTGTTAAGTGTAAAAAGTTTGTAATTAATGATTTTTTTTGAGTAATATGTAAGAATATGTTAACAATTAATTATTTCATGTAGTCGATCTGATAGCACTTGTACCTTGTTGTGAGCTCCTTTAAAGGTAGGTGTTAACAAATACTTGGAATTGTTAAATAAAATTATAATATTAATCAAGTGTGGCTTTTATTTTAATCTATAATTAAGGATAAAAAGGTATTAAAGTCTAACAGCCATGAACAGTATAAAAGCACAACACTAGTTATCGATAATATTAAGCCCATCACTAGTTGACAATGTCATTTGATAGCTATGTTGGCGGCCTTGTTTCCGGTTTACCACAGATATGAATAAAACATCATTATCGCACAGAGTATTTAAAACACTATGGCTCATCGTTTATCCTGTAATGTTGGTACAAATCTTTACTTAAATCTTCTAGCTAGAGACAATGTTCTAAGTGGCGTCTCTTAAAACGTAGTGATTAAGTACTCTGTGGTTAGTGCAGCAGACAGTAGTGACTATTAAAAATTCGTGAAGTTATTATTAAAAAAGAAAGAGAAACATTATAATACCACAAAGAAATATAAAATATCGTTATACCGACATAATTATACTATTGGGAATCGAGTATTAAGTGGCTAAGTAGACGAATGTGGCAAATTAATACCGACAACCGCATTAATTACGACGACGAGCCTTCCTTTTATCCTTAGATTGAGCATGCATTACAGGTTGACCGGGCGCATTAGCTTCGTTAACTTCAGACGGGAACTGGGACATAATGCAATTTAATTGGGACAAAGACTCGATCTTTCTGCGAGTTTTGTCAGGAAGCAAGATGACGATTTTCCCCTCCGACGACCAGCAGTTCTTAATTCCAAAATGCCTACGGGCCTCGGTGAATACTTTGTGCCTTGCTTTTGTAAGGAATTCGGAAATGGTGATCCCTGTACCTTTAAGTGAACTTTTACCATCCCAAACAAGCCGGCGACTGACCATATCCCCAAACCTGACCAAAACTGGACGTGTCGAGGTCTGCGAGGCTCCGAGACGATGGCATACCTGTATGTCATCAGCATTCACATCCGACACCTTCATTTGGCTGCTTATTAACTTATGAACCGCATCATGTAGTTTTTCATTCTCCTTTTGAGGGAGACCGTGGATTAATAAGACTTTTCGCCTCATGCAGTTTTCATGCCTATCGATGCAGAGCGCAAGTATTTCAAGCTGTTCCTTGATCAGTGATAAGGATTCAAATATTGTCGATTTAAACTCGTAGAATTCCTTGGCTAGAGCAGCAAGGTCTGGTGCTGGTTGCGATGCTGTAGATCCTGTTGCCTTCTCAAGCTTTTGTTCAACTTCATGTAAACGTGTGGTAAACAAATTTTCAAGCTTCTCAATATTGCTGGCAAGTTGAAGATCCATGATAACCACAATGTAGCACAGATTATTGATATTTGAAAGGAAATATGTTAAGTACGAAAGTGCAGTAGACTATAACAGACTTTTACTACATTAAACTTATTAAAATATGCTTTTAAATAATTTTAATAATAAAAATAACTTTGAGCACACTAAGTTCGCGTGTTTACGTTGCGCCTACCCGCAAAATGATTCCTATATATTATATTTGAAGCCCGCGACCCTAATGTTTTATTTATCTTCCAGCGATAATACAATAATAGGATTAACTAACGGCCCGTGATTTGCTAAAATTGATATCATTATAAAATAAAATAAAAACAATTAATTTTTCTTAATTCAAATAAAAGTGAAACATAAAAATCGAGGTAAAATTATATAACCCGAGGGTTGTCACTAATTTAATTAAGGTGGACACAATTTAATTTTAATTAGTGACTACCCTGATGTTATATTTAAAAAAAGAATATTTATATGTGGTGTAATGCTTATTGCAAGTCTATTTCTAAACTTGGATTTTAAAACAGCAAGGCATGAAAATCCTGCATCACACAAATAAGTGGTTGGAAATGGTAGCACAGCTTTTTCAGCTTCATTGCTCAGAATAGACTTGCCAGATAATTCTGCCCAAAATTTTGTGAGCCTCGTTCTGACAAATCTTTCTTTTAATATTCCGTCACCCTGCACCCTGCGTTCACCGTGTCAAGTGTCACCCCCTCCCGGCCCGCAGCCTACCAAGTGCTACCACTCCGCAATAGTCAATAGTACCAGGAGTGATAGTACGGTGCGTTCCGAGTCAGGATTTCGGCAATTACGGCGCTTAAAACGACCAACGTCACTTAAACTAGAAATTAACAATCGATCCTAATCTAAAAAATACTAATTTTGATTATCTATCTACTAAAGCAGAGGTTCCCAGACTTATTTCTAATAGATTACTTTCAAAATTTAGCTGGTTCCGATGGACCCCCTGTAGCTACATTTCTAGTATGTTCCCAAAAGTCGACAAAAAATTTGAAGATTAGATTTAACTATAGAAATTTGTGTTGCGGCTGAGTTCCAACCACGAATTAATAGTTTTTAGTCATGCCAACGTAGACCCCGTCGAGTCTCCCGTGGACCCTTCGGGGTCCACCTGGACCACTTTGGAACTAAGGTACTAAAGTGACTAATAAGGCGACCCATCCCAGTATCGCCCGCGACCCGAATTTGGGTCGCGACCCGAGGTTAAGAAACGCTGTGCTAGATACTACTTACCTTACAGGATAATAATCCTATTACTAACTTCTAACAGAAAATAAGAGAAATTAGAATTAGGTTACCACTAGCTTCGGTGAAAGAAAGTATCGTGAAAACCAATCTACATCTCCCCAGCGGCGGATCCAGGGGGGGGGGTCATGGGGGTCATGACCCCCCCCTGGGCTGGGTCCAGGACCACTAATTAAAATTGTTAAACATAATGTTTTTATATATGTTTTGTCACAATATAGATTTTATTTAGGTACTTTCAATATTTAATTAATTTAATATAATATAAACATATTTAGTATTCGGGAACGTAGTCTAGCTAGTCAACAAGTTCAAAAACGTGTTAAATAGAAATAAAGCTCCTAAAAATATGTGCGATAGCTCATTCGATTCGGAATGACATCTAGAAAAATGTTTTTAAGGGCTTATTAGCACAAAAAAATTGCGATTGTTATTAACAAAATAAGATAAAAAAAAATTATATTTAGTTTTTTTTTAATACATAACTTCAAAAATAATGATATTTAAGGAATTTAGGAAAAAGATCCTGGAAGAGTAAGGAATTTCAAATAAAAATGTCCCAACTCCCGGAACTTTATCTTTATTATTTATAAAAAAAATTAACGCTGAAAATAGGGTTCCGCGAGGTCGTTACGGCATAGGCGTGCTGCCTAAAAAGTAAAAAGCCGGTATATCATATAAAATATTTTTTTTTATAGTATTAAATAACGGGGAATAATAAGTCAAGCCGCAGATTTTTTTTAGGCCACGGAAACCAACCTCTGATTTAATAACTAAGCCATGGGAAAATGAGAAGGCTTCTAATAAATTAATTCACCTTTTTTTAAATGCCACCTGAATATTCCAAAGAAAGCGTCAAATAAAGAACAACTATTATTTTTACTTGTCCCACTGATTTATACATCACCTTCTAATTTACTATCTCAGCCACGGATTTTACAACTAACCAACATTTTTCGTTTTACAGCCTGAACATATTTTCCTCAAAAAAGATAGTTCAAGCTTGAACTAGAAAACATCATATTTTATAATTTAGCATGTGAAATAATAAATCGTATTCTTTTATCATGGAAAGAGCAACTGCATGATCTGTTTGTCGCCAGTCAGACGGGCGCTACTGGCCATTTGCACCAATCAGCGAGTGCGATTCGATTCATGCGGGTATGAGTTGTCAGGTGTATTTGTTTATTGTGAGTTATCGCGTGTATTTGTTTATTTTCATTCTATTGTTGGTGCGCTCGTTGTTAAATAAGTGACAGAAACAAATCGCTGCAAATCCGACTCCACGTAGTCTTGTCTGCCCTACCCCTAGAGTGTAATGTAAACCCGCGTAGGCGCGGAGGGGCGAGGTGGCCCGCGAGCTGAGGAGCAGGTGGTTTTAACGCTCGCCGCAGCGGCTGAGGCTGGCCGGCAAAGCCGGCCAGCAAGCCGAAGCTGCGGTGGTGAGCGTTAATAGCATCTGCGTTACGTCATTTTTTAAGAAAATGTTTATAAACAAATAACTATTTTGGGAACTTTTTTAAAAATTGTTACCATCTTATTGCATAGGTGAAATAATGATTTTTTGAAAAAAAAATTCTTAATTTTTTTTTTAATTGTTTATAATCGTTTTTTAATATTTTTAATGTTTAAATAACTAGTTCAGAAATTATTTTATTCTTAAAAATCATTATTGACCCTTTTCAATACATTAACAGAAAAATTATATTTTTTATAAATAATTTCATTGTTTTTTAACTTAATAATTTGCTAATAACAAATAATAATAACCGTTATATTTTTTTTCGAAAACTTTAAAAAATTACAAAAACAAACATATGTAACAAAGTATTTCACCGAGTTTTTTTCACCGTGGTTTTGTTCGTTCAAGTGTCTAGATTACACCATAATACTATCACCTTATTTTGACCTTATATCAAAAAGGCACCCTTATTTTCAGTCGAAAAATCAAAAATATGATTTTTTAAAAATTCGGTGGTCTTTTTGTTCGTTGGAATCTCTACTTTCTAATGGTATATAAAAAACTATACACTACTATGGTAAATGTTCTCAGAAAATGCAATGAAACGACAACTATTTTCGCATGTTTTTTGCAATCTCATATGCAATCAATGGAATCCGAATTTTTTTTGCGAAAATAGTTGTCGTTTCATTGCATTTTCTGAGAACGTTTACCATAGAAGTGTATAATTTTTTATATACCATTAGAAAGTAGAGATTCCAACAAACAAAAAAATCATCGAATTTTTTAAAAAATCTGATTTTTTGACGTGAGATTTTTCGACTGAAAATAAGGGTGCATTTTCTATATAAGGTCAAAATAAGGTGGAAAAAATATATTATTGAATCAAAAAAATTACAGTATGTTAAAGACATACAGAGGTAAGTTTTCAGCAAATTTCGTGAATTTTTTTTTGTAAAAGATAAAAATAAAAAACCAAAAACGTGGTTTTTTGAATTTTTCACATATTATAAATTTTGAGGTTATGTAAAAAAGTGTAAATACCATTTAACTTTTTTCAATAGGACTTTTAGTTTTTCTGGAAATCGAGATAAACCATTTTTTACCCTTAAACCCCCCTCCCCCCCACTTCCCGACCTCAGATCGCCAGTAATTTATTTTTACTTTTATTTTTGTTATATTCTCATCCTTTTGCAATAGGTTTCATTCTACTATAATTTTCTTCCACTTTTTACTGTTTTTAGAGCTATCGGCACTGGACTATTAAAGAGGAAAGATTTGATTTTTTGTTTGCATTGAATAGGCTCCGAAACTAATGAACCGATTTGAAAAATTCTTTCACTGTTGGAAAGCTACAATATTCCCGAGTAACATAGGCTATATTATATTTAAAAAAAATTTGGGATCCTTAATAAAACTCCAACAATGTAACCCAAGGTGCAAAAAAATAAGACAACCGAAGCAAAGCGAAGGCGATTACTCGTAAATAATAAAGTTCCGGGAGTTGGGACTTTTTTATTGGAAATTCCTTCCTCTTCCAGGTTCTTTTTTCAAAATTCCTTAAATATCATTTTTTGAAGTTATTAATTAAAAACTAAATATCATTTTTTAAATCTTATTTTGTTAATAACAATCGCAATTTTTATGTGCTAATAAGCCCTTAAAAAACATTCTTCTAGACGTCATTCCGAATCGAATGAGCTATCGCCATGGACCTAAATAATATTATAAATAATCTAAATAATATATTTAAGTCTATGGCTATCGCACATATTTTTAGGAGCTTTAACGTTTTTGAACTTGTTGACTAGACTAACGAACGCATCGAAAACGTGTTTCGGCCCGGGTGAAGTGACGACGTAAAAGAAAAATTTTTTTTTATTTAAGTATAGTTAGATTTTTATGTACAGTACTTACGTAATACATATTTATTACTTGTATCTATTATCATCAAAATTAAATTATAACTTCTTGTGATTTGACCACGACTATGTGACCCCCCCCTGGCGCCAAAGCTGGATCCGCCCTTGCATCTCCCTCGTGGAAACTAACCTACTTCTGCCTGAATAACAAGCTAGGTTTAGAGAAGTTCAGAAGTCATGATTGAGTTTCCGCTAGTACCTTTAATGAGCGGGCCCGTGCTTCAGCGGGTGCTCGTACCAGCTCTAGGGGTCGTGAAAATTTCTCTTACGTGTTTAGTATCAGTTTGGCTGTTAAAATGCATGAAGATAGGTAGGAGTACCTATTTTCGTTTCCTGGTATCTCAATAACCTATAGCATTCGTATCTAGTCCTACATCTTCTTTCTACGGCGAATACTTACCAGACTTACCATCAAGTAGCTTGATTGTCAATTATTGACGTTAAATTTGAACGTCAGGTTCAATGTTTGAGTTTGCTTAATATTTGAGACGGCAGTTAATGACCATAACCCGTTCGCCGTGACCTTTATAATATCTGAGAAATATTAGTTTGCTCACGTGAGAAGTTGACGATGTGTCGTTTTGTTATCGCACGTACTTTGAAATATTATTTAAATGGTTTGTATTACATAAGCTTGACCAGTATTAACTATCACCTGTATGTATTATGTATCTATGTATATGTGGAATCAGTCAGGTAAAAATAAAGTAGCGATAGCGATTGATTTGAATATTGACTATTGGTCAAGTCGTTGTATAGAGGTTAATTTACTCGCAGATAGATAGATAACACTAATTATTAAGTTAATAAATTTCTACGCATTAGAGAAGAACATAGGTCTTGTCAGGAGGAGAACTGGAGAATAAAACTCCTTCACGAATCACGCTGCTCTACAATGGGGCTGGGTGGAAGGGACCACGGTCCCGCTAAGTAGACGTAATTATGATTAAAACTGTAGAACTGCTTTCAATAAGCTGTAGAAAACTGCAAAATTCTACTTATAAAACTGTAAATCTACAGTTTTTCTTATTATGGGTTATTTAACAGCTGTAATCAATATAACAACATAATATAGTAACAAAATTATACTTGTATTCGTAAATCAATTTTAAATCTTTACAAATTTATACAATTTCAACTAAAACTGACTCGTTTTCAATCTGAACATCCTCTTGAATTTCAGTTTCATCTTTATTTTTAAAATCTTACATATTTTTATACAATCTCTTTAAATGGTCATCGCCGTCATCGGTAGCATTGAACTCATAACAATTTTTAAATTCTGACTTTGTATTTTAAAATGCCTTTTATGGTGGTGATCCGTTTATTCCTAAGTTTGGGTTATGCAGCGAATAAAATAGATGGCCTTAGTATTATAAAGAAAAAACTATGGATTTGGAGGTCTAAAGTAAAAAAGGTGAAGATATCGAAAAAACTGTAAATCTACAGTTAAATCTGTAGAGTTTGAAACTCTGCACTAGTTTGCAACGACTACAGTACCTGCTATCGAAACATTATCGAAACATTATTATTACAGCTTCATGCGTTTTCCGTACGTTGATTATGTATTTACCGTTATTTTTATATTTTATTTATTTTTACCGTTTTTTTAAGACCTTAGAGGTTTTCCTGTAATATTCAAATAAAGAACTATTCTGTCTTTTTTCAAACTTCTAGCTTCATCAGTTTCGGAGATAACAGGGGAATGGTCAATTTTTGGCTTTAATTTTAGTTCTTTCTTGAATAATTTTAAAACTATTCATTGTAGAACTATAACAAAAATATTTGAGATCCTTAAAACAAGCACTTTCATTTAACATCCCACACGACACGCTTTGCAAAACACATAGGATCCTGATAAGAATTCCGTTTTTCGTTTTTTCTTACGGAACCCTAAAAACACTTCGATTGGCCATTAACTCCTTAACCAATTTGAACTGGGGCACGCTCTTGGCCTTTTCAGTACCCGAGTCAAGACCCGTTAGGCTAGAAGTGAATTGAAGCACTCATTAGCATTATTTGTAGACTTAGATGTGGGCATAGACTTTCTCTAGCTTTTACTCTCAGAACTAATTGTGGCAAGATGTCACAGCTCAGTGACACTGTCCATGATCTAGTGATCTCCCCAGCCTTGGCAGATATTTGTGTGACAATTTATAATGTTTCAAATATACGCTCCACAGTCCAGCATTGATTTCCCGTCCAAACCTATTTCATCCCTTCATGCAACAATATATTCAAAAAAAGTGACCAGTGTTAGAAGGAATTTTGGTTTATATTCTAGAGGATTATTTTACAAATAATAATATCTTTAATCTTTTTAGAATTGTTAGAAACAATACTCTAATGAATAGTAAGAATACTTTTAAAAACAAGTTTTTGAAATTTCGTATTTGTTCAGTTGACTGTTGAGGAGTTTCTTCGTGTGGAGAGGAGAACCAACCCTGAGCATAGTATCAGGTTACCATACATTGTCATCAAAAACAAATCGATTTGTAAAGTTTCAACCGTGGGATGAGGAGTAGTTTAGTTTGTAAGATTTTACCCAATGCATATAACATGCCAAAAAACTAACGAACATAACAAGAAGAGCTTGTAATAATAGATTCAATTTCTTGAAATTGATGCACTGTAGTTACAGTGTTTCGCAACAACTCAAGATGGCAATTTTCCAGTGACGTTACATATTATACATAATCGTTTGAGTAATCGATATTTTTGGTACGCAATCAAATGAAAATTAAAGTTATCAAACAAAGCAATCACCTTTATAAATTTATATCTATGTAAAATTGTACAAAAGAGAACCATACGAGAAATTGGTTTGTACACAATAGCCATTAAAGGCACGATACTGCACTAATTGTCATTAACAAACTGGATACTTTTAACAACTTATTATTATTCCAGTTAATTACAATGGAATAATTGAGCCGACTTTAACCGAACTTAACTATGAACTTTACGAATTACGTAAATAAGTTGAGTTTGCTGTATTCCTTTCAAAACCACAAGTGACCCGTTAAGGCTAGCAGTTGGCATAAACAAAAAGAATTATGCGACAAAAATTAAATACGCAGCTCTACATAAAGTGGTCGACTGGTTAGGTGGTTAGTAAAGCCAGACGAACGTATCATCGGTCAGTCGGCCGGTCAATAATCAGTTGTTATTCGTTCACGGTATCGAATACACGGTTCGATCGTGTACAACATAATTCTTGTGAAATTTGTGTTTTAAATCGATTTTTAACATGGGGGAAAGTGCGCGGCCGATTATAACATCGGTAATTTGAAGTTACAAAAACATTGAAGATTTATGATGTTTGTGAATTATCAGTGAATCTTATTATGGCCTGGAAATATCAGTGTGTCCTCTATATAATGTTGGTGAGGGTCAGTTTTAATTACCACTGTATGCTATTAAACTGTAGCTTGAACGATACAATTGTTTAAAAAAAGTTAAGGTGTTTGCGACAAAACTAAATATAACTATCTACGTCGTCACAGACTATAACAAATCATTTTGTGCTCTTTGTCACTAGTGTGTTATTTTCTGTGATTATTCCTTCCTGTGTATTGTTACAAAACAATAATCTTCTCATACGGCTACATATCTCAACATTCTCATCATTATCCAACTTAATTTATGTAACTAGCCGACAAGCGAGTTGGGGGCCACCTGATGGTAAGTGGACAACATTACAGCAATACAAGGCATCACCTTGCGCTGCCGACCGGGAAAAGAAACAAAAAAGAAAAAAGGCTTCAAGCAAAAATTATACCAGTAATTGTACTAATGACTTACCTAATAATAATAATATTGAAATATAATTATGTGAAGCCTTAATACCACCAAGCGGGCCTTCTTCTGTCGCCCCTTATGACACTCTAGTATGCCGGCATGGGATTGGGATTAGTGTTCTAAACCGCCCCAATACAGCTAACTCTGAGTAAACTTATACAGTATTCTCTATCACTAAACCGGCTATCAGCAATATCATCAAGTTAATTATGTTCAACATAATCACTAATTAGCATAATAAAATTACAACTAATTTAATTTAATGGCATACAAAGTTTAACGTTATAGCGTACGTTTGTATCATAAACAATTCCTCAAAATCACTTCTAAGGTAGCATAAAAAATATATTACACGTGGTTTCCATAAAAAGCACTTATTTAATACCCTACAAAATCACAAATCAAACGGCATACAAGTCTTACATTACGCGTGATTAACTGATTACCATTAAAATTACTAATCACATTAGAAAATGTATTAGATAGCATATAAAATATATTAAGTAATTTTATAAATAATATAATTAGTGTACGCAATTATAATTAACATTTGTGAGAATAGTTTAGGTTTTCAATAAAGATCACATCAAAAAATTGAAAAACAAAGCTACTTCTGTGCGGCACCAACGAGACCTTCAGTGTGTTTACTTCCTGGGATAATAATAAAAAAAATACTGGTCAATAACCTACCGCTGCACGATTAAATGTTAATTTTATTAATTATATTATTTGCGCTTTATTACTTACTTAGTGCCAAAGTAACATACAAACAGTGCGGTTATTTTATTTATGTTTTTTGGTAATCATCGTAATTTGGTGTATTTCCCTACTCATCAGCGTGATGAGAGCAAAAACCCAAAAAACAAGGATTACTGACGTCAGTTCATAAATTAGATAGACTATAGATAAATAGAGCGCTATGACATGGGTTCAAGGAAGGCGTACATCTTCAAGGAAGACGTAAAAAGAGCTCTCCTGCAGGGCCGAATTTGCTCATGTCCATAGACGACGCTTACCAATAATTGTTATCAGGTGATCCATCGATAAGCCATCAGGCTACAATAAAAAGTAATTCAGCATACATCCATCCATCGGTCTTTACCAATCCACTGCTGGAAATAACCTCTTCTAACTTGCGCCTCTCTGACCGTTTCTAAGCCTTCTGAATCCAGTGTATACCCGCTGTTTTCTTTTGTCGTCCCTTCACCTGATTGGGGAGCGTCCTATGCCCCTTATTCCAAGGCACGGTCTCCATTCGAGGACCTTTCCTCCACAAAGGTTACCGGTCCTTCAAGCTAACAATGGCTACAATGTGGCCAGCCCATTGTAACTTCAGCCGTCTAATGCTTTCTGAGCTCTGTCGGTTACCCTCGTTCGTCTATTTCTGATGTGATCACGTAGGTGCAGTTTTAACCTATTTCCAACCATCTGTAAGACTATTCTGTTATGTAACTCGACAGCGGAATCCGCGATGAGTGTCAAACTTCAAACGACTAAAGATAGGATTTGACACTCATCGCGGATTCCGCTGTCGAGTTACAAAACAGAATAGCCTTGCAGCAAATTGCCTGATCTGTAAAACAAATCCATGTTATTTGGTACTAACGAGCTTTGCAATTTTTGTAGAACAAGCAGGGTTATATGACAAGACCTATCTGGAATTTCATTTTCTCATTAAATGTAATACAAGATTTCTTAACAAATGTGTTACCTGTTTTTTAAGTTTCAGGTCTGGTTTATCGCTATCCATCCTCATAGTCCTCCAATTAAAGAAAACTCTATAAACTTCGTACCTAGTCGATATCAGAAACAGAATTCTTACATTCACAAAAAGTAAACGCATTGATACATTTGCTGTTTGTAATTTTTTTTTTAATTTCTTTCAATTTAACCCCATACAGTACACCAAAATCTTTATTGTGAACATCTATTGACAACAAAAAAAAATGTTAAAAAAAAAACGTTATTTCATAACAGCAGTGCACTCTATTTCATTATGTCTGAAAATTACGGCCATGGTCTGAAATTTTCATAAGAATGAAGCTCAGTAGAAGTAAAAGTCCAATAGTACAAGATTTGAATCAAGTATAACGGAGTGGAGCTAAACATAACATTTAAAACAACAACAAAATTCGACCAATGATGATTGACCTTATCCTATCAAACAGGAGGTCAGCAACTTTTGAATTTACTTACAATTAGTTTTGATTGCCGATCTCAATTCTGCCCAATTAAGAATCTGTTTAATATTCTATAGGAAATGTTATTTTGGAGACAGAACACACTATTTACGTAGGAAAAGCACTCATTCATCTATACATCTATACTCTATACAAATAAATAAAATTGGAGTGTCTGTTTGTAATATTAAAATAACCGCTTTTTACTACATTCATTTGGATGTATACACGGTACATATACCAAAACAACATTTTTTACAATTTTTGTCTGTCTGTTTATTGCGGCTAATCTCTGAAATGGCTGGACCGATTTTGACGGGACTTTCATTGGCAGCTGATGTAACAAGGAGTAATTTAGGCTATTTTTATTTCAGAAACAAAATAGTTTGTTAGGCGATACGAAGTTCGCCGGGTCAGCTAGTAAGAACTAAAATTAAATAAGCAAAAACTTTTTTACGGATCTATTTTTCAATTTCACATTTATAACACAGTAAATCTCTAGTAAATCTATTTGTCTCTACAAATCCATCTTTGAAAGTTACAAAAAGTAAGCTAAAGCTAAAATAGTGCAAATTGATAAATTGATTGAATCTCGGAGTATTATTACTAACTCGACCAAAAAGTAAAAGTGCCGGCCACTTTCTTTCGGCGTGCATTCATAAATTCCTTCGCGTATTACACGCTCGGCCAACTCTTCAGCAACTAACTACCGTCTAAATTAGACGGTCTAATATTAGCTAAAGGATATTATTATTCTATATTTCTTGCTTTTCCTTGATGTGCGGATCACAAATAGTAAATAATTGCACTTGTTTAATACATATGTAGATAAGTACACGCACATAAAAATTGTGATAGTGTATTAAGCGCATAGACATGGAAATTATTATTTTGCATTACATTACATTTGCATGCATTCGTATCTACATAAATATTTATCGCATTTTCCATTTGTCGCAGCCGCGGTAGTTTACTGTGATTGTACTAGGATCGGATAGGTAGCGTTGTAGACAAGTTTTTAATGAATTCTGTATTTGTTTGTAAAAATGAATACCAGGTTAACACGTTTAAGTGCAAAAAACAATCTTAAAATAACTTATTAAGCCTACTTTATAATCGGCATAATTAGTTAATATCATAACCTAATTGAGTATTCAGTTATGAAATTAAATATGAACACAAATGATAAAAATAAAAATTTTGAATTATTGACATTCCAGAAACACGTTACGATTTTCAGTGCAATCACAAGAAGAAGATAGTCCATGGGTGACATGGTAACTTTCTTTGTTTATTGTCTTCTTTCTTGGACGATAACGTATCGAGCTGGTGTAACTAATGCATGGTGTCACTATCGTCCATGTTTACCACCAGGCGGTCTTGTTTGCTCTTTTATCGGGTTGACTTTAGAAACCTGCGGCATCGGTATCTGGGTGATTTTGGCTTTAATCGATAGGCAGTGATGCCCCTAATCATAATCTAGTTGGTTTTTGTGAGGTAATGCGTCGTTTTTTAAAAATCTTAATTTTAATTTTTGAGGTTATTTCCAAAAAATACAACACGAATTATGATACTTATTTATAAAATTTATGTTATTAGGTATATTTTATTGTATTATATATTATAATTATAGTAATTAGGAGTTCATTGGAAAGATTGGTGGCCCGGGGAAGGTGGTCGAGCTACATGAAATTTGGAAATAGGAAATACAAGAAAGGTTACATAATGTAATATATAAATTTTACTGTTTATGTCATACTCTATTAAGTTTATTTAGGTATTACATTCTAGTTAAATTTTTGAAAATTGATGACAGAACCGACTTAGTCAACCCCGACCCCACGTGGTACTAGTCTGCCCTACCCCTAGAGTGAATGTAAACCCCGGAGGCGCGGAGGGAGAGCAGCCCCCGCCCGCTGTAACAAACTGCAGGCACCATGTGAGCCGAAGCGGCTGAGGCTGGTCGCCGCAGGCGACCAAGAAGCCGAAGCTGCGTAGGCGAGCATGGAGTGCCTGCAGTTTGTTACGCAAGGGCGGAGGGGCTGCACTTCCCGCAGCGCCGGAGACGTTTGGAAGCCTGTTTGTGTATCAAAAACCCCTAAATTCTCCCTAAAATTGCTTAAACTGTAAGTTTGTAATTATAATGATTTGTCATTTTTTTATAAAATTGGTGCGTTTTGTGTGTCTCCCCATACGGAGGTCGTAACTTTATTTCTTCCTCCACCACCTGACATTAATTTAGACTAGTTTAAGACAAATATTGAGCAGTTTTCACATATTTAACTTCAAAATAAAAATAAAAAAAAACTCAAAAACTATGTGTTTCCTCACTTAGCCCCTTTAAAGGGGGGGTCCTTAATGGGGTGCATGACATTTGACATACAGCGTTAAATTGCTTTCGTGTATTACGAGTATAACTATGTGATTGATTGGTGTAGTGAAACAAAAGATAAACGCGTGTGTGTTGTAGCTCTTTTCGGAACAGATTTTTTGGTTGATTTGTAAGGCTATAACGTATCTATATTTTTTAAAGATAATTGATCTTGCTTAGCAAATTGCCAGTGATAAAAATTCAAATTGACTGTTTTTGCCTACAAAGAACGTATTTAACAGACATATATACTAGAGGCCAACTATTATATACTAGAAGCCAACTCTTATTGGTAATAAAACACGACGTAATATAATGAACATGTTTTGATGCGTGGTAATAGTTACTTAAATTATACTTACTATTTTAATAATACTGGGCCCGGGTCTTTAAATTGGGGTCTCTTTGGGTCTCTTAATAATACGAGAGTTAGAGGCCATAATCACTATGTGCGGAGTAACAGACCTCATATTATTTAGATAATTCTGCTCGTGGATATTGGTTAACACCAAAGCCTTCGCCTAAAAGCAGAAATTTCGCATTATTTCTGGGTCTCTGACTGACACACGTCAAGAAACGTCGGAACTCACGACTCTCTTAAAGAGGGACTTATTAAGTAACCGACACAGCAGTGAGGTCACACGTAGACTATATTTTCTTGGATAATTGTAGAGTCAGAATTACTAACCTGTAGGAAATACGAGACGCTCAAATATTTACATCTCGCCGATGTGTAAATGCCAATGACATACACATTGTGGAAATAAAACATCCCTAATAAATTAAGAGTCAGCAAAAAATTCTGCTGACATATAAATGTCTGCCCCGGTAATTGAACTTTGGTTTCTTTGCTCGGCTGACAAGGTAACTATGAGAACCAACTCAGTTACACGGATGTCAAAAGAAGTCGAAGGATGTTTATCATTGTGTAAAGAATCCAATACAACCCCATGCCCGATAGGTACCTATGTGGTACCTATATTATTTATTTATTTATTTATACACGAGTAACCGCCCTCACTTTGCTTTGGTTTTCTTATTTTTTTTACACCTTGGGTTACATTATTGGAGTTTTATTAAGGATCCCTAATTTTTTGAAAATATAATATAGCCTATGTCACTCGGGGATATTGTAGCTTCCCAACAGTGAAAAAATTTTTCAAATCGGTTCAGTAGTTTCGGAGCCTATTCAATGCAAACAAACAATCAAATCTTTCCTCTTTATAATAATTTAGTATAGATGAAACAACTATGGCACACTGAAACATTCGTAAACGACTAAAATAGCATAGAAATGTGCCTGTGACATTGAATTTACAAGGAAAATTATCACGGCAAGGGTAGCTTAAGTATATTATTCGATGAACAACCGAACTGTACCTACATTGCGCGTGGCTTGACGCGCACTCGGCCGGTTTTATTACCACCCTTCGCTTCAGTTTAACAATAAAATTATTTTCTTAATTCTTAACGATTAAATTGTTGTTGTTTATAGTTCTCATGATGCCGCGTGGGCTTTTTCGATTGCCCAAGAATAATTAAAATCGATCGATTCAGTCTGCAGGTGCACTTATTTTACCTTACCTTTTGTAAAATTATTATTTTAGCACAATCAGATAAAACTTTAGGTACACTTAAACAACATAAAAATATATTGCGTTTTGGTTTTCGAGCAAGTTTCCTAAAAAGGGTATTTACTTTACTTTTATTAAAACGACAATCAGTTTGAGTCACAGTGAATGTAATTAAATGACATATTTTACTAAATACCTTAAAGAGTACGAGTACATAGAAACATTAAAACATAGTCATTTCAATAAGTAACAACGGTATTTACTGCGATGACTTATAGCAACAAATTACTTAATGTAATTTGTGTTTAATTTTCTATCACGAAGTTCATTTCCTTGAAGAAATTCATTCCTGTTTACTGATAAAATTTATGTAAAATGCATGACTGACGTAACTTTGATTTTTTTTTATTTAATTTCATATTGAAACTATTTTTCTGAAATCTTTTTAGTCTAGCAGTTGATTTTTAAAAATCCTTTCTTAGTTACTCAGTGCTCACCCATGTTATCTATGGAACTCCTGTGAAAATTTCATAGGTTTAGACCAACTTGGCTAAGTTGCGCCTAGTCTGTTTTTTTTTATCCACAATCCCACCTGACCTGATGGTGGGTGGAGATTTTTTTTTAATTTTTAATCCATAACCTAATTCAGCGTTAAGAATATTATGTATTTCATAGGTTCATAGGTTTAAAAACTGATATGATTCGTATGTTAAATATATAGCAGAATAATAATGATACTATCGACATAACTACTTACGTACCTAATTGGTAGGTTTGTATTTTTTGTGTTTCATGGAAGATTTTCTTTTTTAGTATGGGCCATATTTTTGCAGGCCTACCTATAGGTACTCTAGCACGCCAGTATACAGAAATCGGTCCATATACCCAGCAGTAAATACAGATAATATCAGACCTTGGTTTTTTTGCGTCCTCTGTTCTTACAAACATGTAACACGCTATTTAACAACCATTAATCATTTTAATAACACCTCTAGAATCGTCTGTGTACGAAAACATTGTAAAGAGGACTACATATGCACCAAATTGATAGTTATCCAAAAAAAACGTGTGTGTAAATATGTACGCACGTTAGATGTTAATATATACAACGCCATCTTCTGAAGCTGCTCCCATGTTGCTTCCAATAATAGTATTATTACACGCCAATAGATGTCAGGAAGAGTCAATGATATTGTAGCAGTTTTTCGTTGCCTGAAAACACGGATAAAACGACATTTTCTGAAAATGAATCCTAGCTAGATCGATTTATCGCCCCCAAAACCCCCTGCATACTAAATTTCATGAAAATCGTAAGCGCCCTTTTCGAGATTCAGAAAATATACATATATAGGTACATATGTACAAGACCTTGTACATATGTAATGCAATTTGAATTGCTCGTTTAAAGGTATTAGATACTTATTTAGCTACACAACAAAAATAGCTAAAGATTTCATCCCGTATGCCACAACTCTTTGTTTGTAAAAGAAATCAGTTATCAGCTAACTTTATCATGTCGCTTTTTGTCTGTCGGTGTGCGCGTAAAAAAATTTACTCTCATATTTTTTCCAAACGCGCTAAAAGAAATAACTCCAAAAAAAAATTTGGTAAGTATATGAAATAGTCTAGTTGCAGATGCTTTTATTTACGAAAATAAAAATAAAAAGAGTTCGAGAAATACGTATAACGTTATATTTGATTAACAATTGGGATGCCTGGATGGATGTCGTAAGAGGGTGACTAAATCCGGCCTGCTGATAGTAGGGCCCCTCTGAAGGATTATATTGGTAATATTGATTTTAATTGTTCATTAATACCATTATTACTATAATTATTTCACCGGGGGTTCATCTGGATAGCTTCCACCCTCTAGCTTGATTTAGCTGCCAAACGACTTACCGGGCTCGAGAGCCAGTTCTTTCTTTTTCTTCTGTCTTTCTTGGCCGGCAACATATCAATGATGCCGTTGGTCTTGATGTCGATTGGCTACTATACCCACTTACAATCAGCTCTTTCGTCGGCTATTTCCACATTTATTTAGTATTTAGGTACATTAAATTTTAATTGAAATAAAAATTAACATTTATGCTAATTATTACGCACATATGGAGGAAATAATATTTTGTCAAAATCATTACAAATTATTCAAAAAGCAGTAATCTATATTAAGTAACTCCATAGCCCTAAATTAAGGAGGGCAGAACAATCAAGCTACTTAATAGTATTAAAATTATTTGCAAATATTGAACGGCAATGAGTAATTTACACGGAAGTAGGTGCCTAGGTACTTAGTTTCATCAAACGACATTCGCCAACAGCAACACCATTAGTTCCAGTAGCTGACCATACCGCAGACCATACTACTGCAGACGACCGCCGAATGTGATGATCGAGATATGATCATAATAAACATTTACGTCAAACTAGCTCTGACTGCGGCTTTGCCCACGTTTACCGGTATAATAAGTACCCTATAAATGTTATTCGTGAAAATTCGTTCAAAGTTTTCCGTGAAACAGGAACAAACATACATTCTCACAAAATTTCACATCTATACAAATAAATAAAACTGGAGTGTCTGTTTATAATATTAAAACAACCACTTTTTACTAAGTGCATTTGGATGTATACACGATACATATACCAAAACAACATTTTTTATAATTTTTGTCTGTCTGTTTGTCTGTTTGTTACGGCTTGTCTCTGAAATAGCTGGACCGATTTTGACGGGACTTTTACTGGCAGATAGCTGTTGTAACAAGAGGTAACTTACATACTTTACATAGGCTACTTTTATTTTAGAAAAAATGGTGCAGAACAACGTCTGCCGGGTCAGCTAGTATAATATAAGTAGGATTTGGTGAATTTATATCTTTATTTATCCACTAAATGATTAAAATAGCATAATAATATTTATAGCTTAATTAAATACTTTCATTAAGCTTATTTACAATAGTAACAACACGCAATTCGCATCGGGGATAGTTTATATTTTTTCTTTGAAAACAATAATACCTAATAACAATAATAATAATAACATTTATTTCAAGATAAACAACATGTTACAAACATTTTGCCGAATTTAGGTGGTACACACAATATTTATGGACATTTTTTGTGTGTGGTCGGCAATGATTCCCTCCTCCGCACTAGTTTGCACTGTATGTCGGCAGGACGGTTTCATTCATAAATTCAGTAGGTAACTGAAGAGTCAAATAAAAAAGCTTTACTACAAAAAAGCCATTGAAAATCGAATCCAAATATTTACGTTTTTTTGATTAGTATGCATAAATAAACAGACAGACGTCCAGGCGATCGTAAAAATTCTAGTTACCTTAATCAATTCAATACCCGCAATGTTTTTTTCTAATATTATCTGTATTCTGTAAGAAACTTTACAGTTTGAAACTGGCTATTTTAGGATTTTATCATGGAGGATAGAGTAGGGGGCCATCTCATATTAGGGGAAAGTTGAAAAGTTTCTAATTGTTTACTGAAAATAGAGGTTCCAATAATGGCCATTTCAGAATGGCGCTAGTGTGTAAAGATATATGAATATGGCTGTTGTAGACGGAGCGAAGTTTGCCGACTTATGCCACCCGTAATGAATGGCGCTAGTGTCTGATAAAGCAGCGCAGCGCCAGCCGTAATTTGACGCGTTTTTACGGACACTTTTCATACACAGAGATGGCCCTCCTACTACCTTCTATGTTCCATGGATTTTATGTGCATGTACAACAAAGATTAACATATTCTATTGTAAAGTTCATTCACCATCAGTTTCAGATGTCCGTCCAAGGATTCGGTACGTTACATGCGCCGCATAGGAACGCGAGATCGGCGAATCAGAAAACGAATGGTTCGTACAAAATCATCAATAGATACGGGAAGCCTTTTGTCAATAAACGAGGTTTGTATCACTGTCACGGCGGTCAGGAAATACTAACAGAACCGGCTTGCGCTTGGCCATTCGCTTTCTGTGTTGTGTGCATGTGTGGAGAGGATAATGCAAATAGAGTCTACCAACTGTCCGGATTTGTCCGGATTTATTTGGATATCTACGGCCTTTTATGTCTTCTGTCCGGCTTTTTGATTGAGAGGGAGGCCAGATCGCAAGGTATCTAATCAGGGCAAGCTCCTCGCGGTTCAAAGATTTAAGTGAAAACGTCAACCACAGAGCGTTTGTTTTTGTAACTAAAATGTCCAGAATTTTTAAGTGTCCCTTTTTTATTATAACCCAATGATATTGTATGTATAGCTTAAAATTGTGCGAACTTTTCAAATTTCGAGAGATAACTGTAACTAATGATTATGATAATTGTGACTGGAAACTGGTTTTATTTGTTGTTTGATGTATGTAATTTGTACGGATATCGGCCTGATATTCATATAATTATCATATATTGTGTCTTTCGCGAATATTTTATTCGGAATAATAAAAAATGAATAAAAATGCGATATTGTAATAATCATGGCTTAAGTGTGAATTCGACGTAGGTACATCTCACTTATATGTTATTTGGCATACATACTTGTGGTAGGCAAATACTTAGATTGAGTGCCCGTACCCACATACCCGCTTGCATATCCATTCCATTAGCTTACTACTTCATTGCCATTAATTTAGTTGATTTTTAATATTAGACAAAATTAACTAACAAGTGAGCTTCAAATTGAAAAGAATGTGCCTGTAGTCCAGTCGGCAATGACTTGAAAGTTGGTCATAATGGTAGACCTAAGCTATTATAATATATGTTATACTTTTTTTGTACTTGCTTTTTTTTGTATTTTTTATATTTGCTTTGGTTTTCTTATTTTTTACACCTTGTTACATTATTGGAGTTCTATTAAGGATCCCTAATTTTTTTTTTAAATATAGCTTATGTCACCCGGGGATAGTGTAGCTTCCCAACAGTGAAAAAATTTTTCAAATCGGTTCTGAAATACAGAGCCTATTCAATGCAAACAAACAATCAAGTCTTTCCTCTTTACAATATTATTAGTATACATTATAGTTTTATTACCACTTGCTTCTGCCCGCGACTTCACCTGTAAGGTCTTAACACTTAAGTTCAGAGAAAAATGAAAAAAATGTATTCAAAGCATTAAATACAATCTCCACCCGGAAATCTTGTAGTTATAAACTATTAGTTTCCTCAATTTCTACCAAATTAGTTCAGACACTTCTGGACGACTGGATTAAGAAAGAAAGAAAGAAAGAAAGAAAAAATATTTATTTACGACTTTAAAAAGCACAGATTTAAATAATTTATCAAGAGAAGAAGAAAAAACAAGATGCTTAATCTTAAAAGCAATAAATAAAATAAAAGCAATACGAAACAAAACAAAAAAAAAAGTCAAACATAAATTTAACAAAACCAAAAAATAAGAAAACGGAAAAAAACACACAATTATTATTTTTACCCTCCACCAACTAAAGTAGGAAATCTGTGCTGCGGTATAAAGTCGCAAAATGGACCGAACTCAGCGAAAGCCGTGATAATAACGGCACTGATTTTCAGTTCGGACCATACAGGAGTCTGTAGCTTGGCCAACCGCTCGACGCACGTTTAATTAATTACTAATTAGCCCAGTTTTTCTGTGTCTGTGTCCCATAGATCTGATAGGGATACCATACCAGAGAGTAGGTTATCGCACACGCCCCGGCCCCGATATTCCAACAAATCTTAATATATATATAAACTATGTGTCACGTTGTTTGTCCGCAATGGACTCCTAAACTGCTGAACCTATTTTAATCAAATTTACACACTGTGCGCAGTTTGATCCAACTTGAAAGATAGAATAGCTTACATCTCAAAGTAAAAAAAATAAAAACTTTTGGCAGAACGAAGTCTGTCCGGACAGCTAGTACTATATAACTATAATAACTTGTATATGATTACATTTACATACTAAACATCCGTCCATAATCCATGGCTTTATTACATTTTCTCTGAATTCAGAGGCAAATTCATTATGCACTGATGTATAAGCAAAAACAGCATTAGCGTTTTATGTAAGTAATACAGCGATGTATAACGAATTAGTATCTGAATGTAGGGAAATGTATTGGTTATATTGTAAACATTTGTATGATTATCTCAGCTCCAGATGGAAGCGTGGTGTTCCCGGGACTGACCTCCAGGTCGGGAGACGACTTCAATCTCCAGCTACCAGAGGAGTGCTTGCAACTTGGGATCTGTGACAAGGCTGTCGGCTACAAGGATGACGTGGTGGAAAATGTAATAAAAGATGTGAGTATTTTGGTTATCTATGTATATAGATTCATGTCAAACCACAAAGCCAGGACATCTGGATGGTGTTTACTTTGCCAATATCTCTTTCGTCTCGTACATGGAGCATTGAGATAGATGGAGGGCCATCTCATATGAAGGGAAAGTTGAAAAAGTGTCCAGCTGTTTACAGAAAACACAGGTTTCAATAATGGCCATTTCTGAATGGCGCTAGTGTGATACAAATAGCGAACCATGAACGTAGCTGTTGTAGACGGAGTGAAGTTTGCTGAGTTATGCCTAGTGCATCCGCAGCGTCACCCGTAATGAATGGCGCTAGTGCCGCTAGTGTCCGCCAACAGCACCGCAGCGCCACCCGTAATTTTACGTGTTTTAACGGACACTTTTCATAATTATACAGAGATGGCATTCCTTCTCTCTATTTTCCATGGTCTCGTAACTGTGATAGATGACAGAATAGGCGACATGTACGACATAACAATATGATCAAAACCTAAAATAGCGCGAATAACATGTCCATAAAAATATGATCATAAAACTGCAAAAACGCAGTACTTTGGGAACTCTAATATCAATAATTAATAATTTACAGTATCGAAGGCGGAACAAGACGTTCAACAGTGACGTATTGGAGGCCCCGCAGATAGCAGAAAGAATTGGACCCGATGAGGATAACCTGGAGCTTTGCGCTTCACAGGAGAGGGTATGAACTGAAATTATTTTAGAAATTTTAAAAATATTTAGGTTCTTATTAAGGCTTGGGTACTAGTAAGTACATAGGTAAAAGTAAAAGTTATTTCGCTAAAAAATCAAGGTTCGTTTTTGAGTTTCATATAAAAAGCTGAGTTATCGATAGCCGTTTCCAAAATTTGCCACGGAAACCATGTTACAAAGTGATCCACTTTTAAGATGAAGGCGTTTTTCATAAAGCTACAGTTTCCTAGAACAACTGTGACGTCATTTCATCGCATAGAGTGTAGGTACCTCTACCTATCACCAATTATTAAGCTTATTTTGCAAAATGTTATAACTTTACAATGTTATTAACATAAATTCTAACTTTTTACAGCTTTACGTCCCAAAATTAGCACAGGATGCTGACAAACAATGGCATAGAGTAATAAACACCGAAGATAGTCCGCAGCAAAGGTTTCGAGTTGAAATTTGCACGTAAGTATCGGTATCCAGTAGCTGTTTTAGTTCTTACCATGGAAAATAGAGAGAAGGAATGCCATCTCTGTATATGAAAAGTGTCCGTAAAAACGCGTAAAATTACGGGTGGCGCTGCGGTGCTGTTGGCGGACACTAGCGGCACTAGCGCCATTCATTATGGGTGACGCTGCGGATGCACTAGGCATAACTCAGCAAACTTCACTCCGTCTACAACAGCTACGTTCATGGTTCGCTGTTTGTATCACACTAGCGGCATTCAAAAATGGCCATTATTGGAACCTCTATTTTCGGTAAACAGCTGAACACTTTTTCAACTTTCCCTTCTATGAGATGGCCCTCCTTCTATCTCAATGCTCATTGTCAGTACCTTCCATAATGCCAGTATACAAAACCTCAACTATTTACGTAATCAAATGTAATGTTAGACTTACAATATTTTAGTAAATATAACCAAAATACTGCTGTGAGTAAACGTAATTTTTAGTAGTGTGAATTTTTTTAATTAATGACTATGATATGAACATAGCTATTGTAGATGGAGTGAAGTTTGCTGAGTTATGCCTAGTGCATCCGCAGCGTCACTCGTAATGAATGGCGCTAGTGTCTGAAAAATAGATATTCGATACCCGTAATTTTACGCGTTTTTACGCGGACACTTTTCATATACAGAGATGGCCTTCCTTCTCTCTATCTTCCATGGCGATGTATGGCAGTGCTAGCTACTGGCGATTTATAGAAACTAATATAATGAAGCGGAAGAGTTTATAGGGTTCCGAAGTAAAATCGGTACCCTAAAAAGGTGTGTGTCAGCTCCGACGCACGATTGAAGTTTATTTATTTATCTTACCTGCTAGGTTACTGAACTGAATATCACATTATAAACATAAACGTTGTTGTTCAGCTTTTATATTTACGTAGGTATATAATTTACATGTATTTTATAATAAGTGTAACGCACAAGAATTGACATGGTATAACGCGTTACCTCATGGTTTATTTAACTGCGATACGAGTCTTAGATATAAAAAAAACAGCTGACACGCGATATCTAATTGGGTCTTTGTAACGTTATCACCATGCATGAGTACCGTCGGGGCTAAACTGGGTGTTATAGAGTCCAGAGACCTTGGTCAAGAGGGATTGTTCGACATATCTTCGTCCGTTGTTCAGCAGAGGACACCACGTGCAGAAAAGGTTGCCTAAGACTCTTGAACCCCCTCATACCCTAAGTTACAGAAAAATATAGCGTTAATTAAGGGAACAGAGACAGCCCGAAATTGGTATTTATTACATTTAACGCTTTTATTTAGGTCATCCTGTATATGTGGGTACAATCAGGTTTGGCTCCAGACGAGGGAACTTCTTAACGCTTCACAGCACCTGTGACATTTTTTTTTTGCTTTAAAATATTGTTGAAAGCGTATAGTCAAAGCTTTAGAAGCCTGTACTTAGTTTTTAAACTATTAATCTGTTTTTGATTTCAGCCAATTCAACGCCGCCTGCTCGTCAATAGCAGTGTTCCAGCAGGGCTACGATGCTCGGTGCGTGCAGAAATACGTGTTCCGTCACATGGTGGCCCTCAACTCCAAAGACGAGGTCGTCGAGAAACCGTTCAAAGTGCCCAGTTGTTGCTCGTGTGTTGCCAGGGTCGTGTGATAGACTTTCAAAGATTTGCTTGATCCGGCTCGAAGGACCAATTATTGTATTACTAAACTAAATTACTAACAATGGGTAATAAAACATAATTTAATGTTTTCTTTATAATGTCTGAAGTGTTTATTATTTACAAGCCATGTGTATGATGATTTTCTGTTTCGGTTTTTACACGATTTAAGTATCTCTGTAATCTAGAGACGGAAATTCAATTAAGATGGTTTTACCATACAAGGTTGTATGGTTCAAATGGTGCATCATGTTGGTTTGGTTTTTATGCGTTAGGCTAGATCAAGACCTTAATGGAGGCATTTTTTTTGCAATTGCAAAGTTAGCAGGACAGATTCCAAGCTGTTTCACTTCTTATTTGTCAAAGCTGGTGTCAGTTTAATTTACTCGCAAGTAACAAAGAGACACAGTACTAGTAAACTATCAAGAAAATTCCAGGATTTGTAACCTTCAATTGAACTTTCCCTGAATTAGCTTATTCCTGATTCTATAGAAGCTGTCCAATTTTATTCCAAACAAGACTATAATAACTAATAATATCTATATTCTATACAAATAAATAAAATTGGAGTGTCTGTTTGTAATATTAAAATAACCGCTTTTTACTAAGTGCATTTGGATCTATACACGGTACACATACCAAAACAACATTTTTTACAATTTTTGTCTGTCTGTCTATCTGTCTTTCTGTCTGTTTGTTCCGGCTAATCTCTGAAATGGCTGGACCGATTTTGACGGGACTTTCACTGGCCGATAGCTGATGTAACAAGGAGTAACTTAGGCTACTTTTATTTTAGAAAGAAAAAATGTTAGGCGATACGAAGTTCGCTGGGTCAGCTAGTTTTTAATAAAATCAGCTACTGATATGAGTAGTTAATCACTATTATTTTGCTGAAGTTCTGGAATGAAAAAATTTACTGATTTGTGATTTATCGATAGCCATTATCAATAGTTGCAGCTTGTTTCATGATTATTCTCAATGATAATTCAAGTTTATGATAAATAAAGCTGTGCACGTGCATAATCATCAGTTCAGGTCAATGACTCTTATAGTATAAATAAGTTACCACTTACGAATAACAAGTATCGTGGATGATGTGGATATTAATCAATAGGATTTTAATATTAAGGCGAAATAATTTTACTTTGGAAGTCCTGTTCCGTTATATTTTATTTTTGTTATAGTATACATACGTATTTCTTATATACCTAGTCTAGCCATAAATACTGTTACAAACACTTCACTAAATATATTTTTTTGGAATTAAGATATCTATAAATTAATTATATAAAAACAAAGGTAGTTAAATGTTAATTAAAGTTTTGTTTAGGTTATTTAAAATACCCTCCCTGGTTTTGAATGTAGGGCCTCAACCTCTTAGGCCAGTCGTCAATCGTAGCATGTACAATGTTCGTATCTATATCAGCCACTGCTTTAATCATGGATGCTTTCAGAAACTTCAAATTTTGGTGAGATTTAGCGCATGCTTTCTGTTTCCATTGTTGCCATATTTTGTTTCCAACGGATGTAAGTCTGTGCTTTAAGAGGGCCCCTCGTTGTGCCCTATAAAGTAAATTTTATGACCAATCAGCCAGTTTTGTATCCTGCTTTCTGATGATCTGGCGCTGAATCTTATTGGAATACTTATTGTGGATTTTCGATAATTTTTTGAAGAGGATGTTCCACAACCTTTGCAAGGACAGTATTTTGATACTAAAAAATACTGGGCTTCACTTCTTTTTCACAGAGAAATATCACAGATGAGCCCCAATATGAGACTCCAAGTCAAACCATGATTGACGCAGGATAATGCCCACGCTGGATTATCAGCATACGCCTGGTTGCTTCTTTAATCACGTGGGCATAATATTTTATCACTTTGTTTTTTGTAACTTTCTTCAATGCCAATTTTTTTTTCGTTTGAAATAAGAATTTGGCGGTTTTTTTTCTCGCGTACCTTCTTAACAAAGCTGGTCATCTCTCGAGCCTTATTTTTTTTTGGAGGTTCATTACGGAAATTCCCTGTGTGTCGTCGGTAAGCTCTGGGTACAAGGTCTTCATTTAACATTCATTTGATGGTAGTTTTTCTTAACCCTACCTGAAGAGCTAAAATTTTTTGCTTCCGGACGGGAATTCATTTAATTCGCGCCTGTACCTCTTTGGTGATCGCTGGCGTTCTAACCGTGCAAGGTTGGGCGCTTCTTCTATAAAAAAAATCCATGAGTTATTTTTCAAATTTTCAGCAATTTAAAAACCTCAAGCTGCATAGCTGTAGTGGTGCAACTTAATAACCCGTGTGTGTCTTATTTTAACGTCCACTCATTTTTTATTAAATGACACAATATAAATTATTTCTTTATTTTAAGATAGTGCAAAATTTCCTCATTCGTAATCAATCGCAACATTTCTCGCTAGCATTCGGTACTTAAATTAAACAAGGCTGTAACAGTATATCTGGCAAGACTATGTATACAGTATGGCCTGCAACTAACTAGCGATAATTTAAAGGCATGAGATATACCTAAATGTTAATTTTAATATAGCCTCCTTCCTTTTGGAATGGCCGCCATTTTAATTTTATTTTATTATGTTAGATGACTCTGCCGAAAGACTTCGATTTCTCTGGAATAAGGTCTTTCTTAAAGTCCTCATAGACTTTCCCTTCAAAAATTAGCACATTAACATATTTATTTTGGTACATTGATTTACACGGATGTTATGTACAAAACGACATCAAAATCACGGTTCAAAAATAAATGTATTAATTTAATAACGTGTATCAGTTATAATTATCTTTCAAAAACTATTTTGTACTAAATAAAAATAAAACAGTGGTAACTAACGCCATATCTTAACATAATATGAAGAGTAAAATGAGAAGCTAGCGCCATCTATCCAGAAATAAAACGAATCTTCTATCTTGTTCCTCGCGCCATCTATGAATACAACTTAGCACTTTTTAAAGTAACACGAACATAAGAAACACTGTATAAAGTTTCCTATCTTATTTTCTCCCACGTTAAATTTTATGAATTTATGTGTCTGTCTCCTTTTAACGTCCCTTTTTAGGGTTCCGTAGCCAAATGGCAAAAAACGGAACCCTTATAAATTCGTCATGTCTGTCTGTCTGTCTGTCTGTCTGTCTGTCTGTCTGTCTGTCTGTCTGTCCGTCCGTATGTCACAGCGACTTTTCTCCGAAACTATAAGAACTATACTGTTGAAACTTGGTAAGGAGATGTATTCTGTAAACCGCGTTAAGATTTTTACACAAAAATAGAAAAAAAATCAATAAATTTTGGGGTCCCCATACATAGAACTGAAACTCAAAATTTTTTTTTTCATCAAACCCATACGTGTGGGGTATCTATGGATAGGTCTTCAAAAATGATATTGAGGTTTCTAATATCATTTTTTTCTAAACTGAATAGTTTGCGCGAGAGACACTTCCAAAGTGGTAAAATGTGTGTCCCCCCCCCCTGTAACTTCTCAAATAAGAGAATGATAAAACTAAAAAAAATATATGATGTACATTACCATGCAAACTTCCAACGAAAATTGATTTGAACGAGATCTAATAAGTAGTTTTTTTTAATACGTCATAAATCGTAAACCGCAAAAAACATCGATCAAAGTTACAACGAACTACAAGAACTTTTATATTATGTTACTTGCTGCTACGGAACCCTTCATGGGCGAGTCCGACTCGCACTTGGCCACTTTTTTCGTTTCATCGAGTTTCAAATGACAACGACGCTAAAGTTTTCACTTCAAAAAAATTAAAATGGCAATATCTCCACACGTGGGTATTGTTGTCGATAAAATTAGGTATATTTCATGCTCTTAAATTATCACTATTTAGTTGCTGGACACACTATATAAGATATGAATAATGATAATTAATCCACGTCAATTCAATGAATCATGAATGCCTGTTGCATATAAAATGTTTAGTTTTTACGATGATAGGAGCTTTTAATCATAGTAGTAGGGATTATCACAGTGGGTATATTTAGTATCTATTGACAGCTACACAGGTACAACAACACGGTATATCAACTAGTATCGTGTCAGCTCGGCCATCCTTCACAACAACAGTTTTCCGCGTCATCGACTTCTGAATGCACCGTGACTTGTATGTGTCGCTTAATATGAGCTGATTATCGCAAGCCATGTCGGAGTTCCTGCAAAAATATAAAAAAAAATATATTTTATTATTCAATAGTTAGTCGAAATTTATAGAGGCATCTAATACACTAATGATGTCAACGACAGTTTTTTTGTAAAATAATATCGCTCATAGCCCGGCGGCTTGGGTCGATTCTAAGTGATCGACAAAATCGACGGCGGTCGGGAGTTGGATAGGTGACCGCTAGTGTCAAACATTTCTTGAGCGCTTCCGTGTTTCGGAAGGCACGTAAAGCCGTCAGTACCGGTTATTATCGTAAGATAAACGCTATAATAAACAATAAACGCTAACACACTCATACCCCCGCAGTAGGTTTATTACCTGTGTCGCGGGTGGCATGGACTACACATAACACATCATAATAACACCCATGACCCGAGTACAAATATTTATCTGCCACATAAATATCTGCTCCGGCCGGGAATCGAACCCGGGACCCCTCGCTTCGCAGGCAGGGTCGCTACCAACTAGGCTACAGGGTCGTCAAGATAACAGTAGGCCATGTCGGAGGCCCTCGGGTGACATTAAAATCTTCCAAAACTTGGATTGGCCACAAACCCTTCCACCAATCCGCACTGGAGGAGCGTGGTGGAGTATGCTCTAGACCTCCTAGTAGAGACCCGTGCTCAGTAGTGGGCAATTAATGGGTCGAAGTCATGTGTAAAATAACTTACCCAGAAGAATTTGTCGTCGCACAAATTTGTACAGTATACGTCTGAATCAATTTGTCTTCCGAGTTCAATGAGTAATACCACTGGCCATCCATCAGGCCTCGGATCATAAACGGTGCGATAGTCTGAAAAATATTGTTACATAATTACTACCCATCATCATGGAACATCCGAGATGCGAACAGTATACGTAAGAATTACGTTGGTCATGGCCCATGGGTTAAGGAGTTGGAACTCCAACTTGCCATCCAACTTCCATGCCTACTATTGTTTCCTTGATTAAAATAACAAAGATGCATTTATTTTGAGTTTGTTTCTTGAGCACATTGCAGAGTACGCCATATTACGCCCGTTTCACCTGGGGCGGTACCACAGCCTCACCTATTTCTGCTTACATAATTATACTAGAGGCGATCATCTGTCATCAGGGGTAATATCGCATCTGTGAAGAACATCGAGAGGGACAAATACTGTGGCGCACCCTATGTTGTCATTTCTCTTGTCTCCCGTACAAGAATGATCTAGAATAATCTAGATAATGTCCGTGCAACTACAAGATCTCAAAATTCATTTGCCGGTCCGTCTGTCACAATGCTTCTAATGCGTTTTAGTTCCCCGCTCTCTTCATGGCTGGAAAGGCGTCCATGATGCCTTTGGTGTTACCAATGGCCATAGGCGATGGTAAATCTTTACAAGTCGTGTGTCAATTATTTGCAGAAATAAGTCAATTCACAGTTCACTGTTTCCTTTTCTATTAATATAACCAAAATGCCACAATGTTAATCGTTACCTTGGTCTTAGATGTACAGGGGTCTGTCAAATCATAGCCAAAACCTTGTCGCTGATTAAGTTGTGGTACGTCGCTGTCCAAGGTTATATTTGCTTCCTCCAACTAAAATACACAAAAATAATTAGCTTTAACCCATGAATGACACACTACTGATCATGGATCTCTCCTCGTTGAAGAGGCCTAGAGCATATTCCACCACGCTATTTCATTGAGGATTGGTATAAGTAGGGGTTATTGGCTAACCTAAGCGTCGGAAGTTTTTCATGGCGCCCGAAGACCTCTGACATGGCTTACCGACTAATCACTTGCGATAACTCTACCGTCTGCGTGCCCTCTGGAAACGTTGAAGAATTTTTTACACCAGCGATCACGCATCCAATTATTGACCACGCGCACTGTTGCTTAACTCGGCTGATCACTTATATTATTATAACGCTACACACTCATAGCCCCACACTAGGATTCCTTGTGTCGTGGGTGCCATGGACAACACACATAGACATGGAAAAACACCCAGACCGAGAACAAAAATTTTCGAACCTGGGACCATTGGTGCGGCATTACAGCATGGTAACCATTGCGCCACTCGGGTCATCAAACGGGTTATCTATAGTATAATAAAACTCGAGGGGCAAATTTTCTGTACATTAAATATTTTTTAAAAATTTCGATTAGGGGACACTTCATTAACGTGTTAGGGCACAAAAATATTTTTTTTAGAATTATTGTCTGTCTGTCTGTTTGTCTGTCCGGGCATCACATGAAAACCCTTGAATGGATTTCAATGAAAATTGGTATAGTCTTTACTAATAATCCGGGTCATATTTTAAGATACTTTTTATCCCGGAAAATTAAAAGATTTTCTCGGGAAACGGGATAAAAGTTTGTATGGAATATTTTTAAAACATCAACCGATTTCCTTCAAATTTACAACACATGTTCCTTGCTTAAATTGATGGAATACGTATTTGTCAGTTTTTCAAAATTATGCAAAAAAAAAAGAAAAAAATACAAATTTATGTGAATATTACTTATTTTTTAAAACCCGCTCCTGGAGGAATCCTTGGTAATTTTATCGTGGGTTTCAGTGTTTAAATTACTAAATATAAGTACTTCAACATACATTCACCGTTTTTTAAATTTTCTTTTGCAAGAGGTACAAATAAGGTAAAATATAATTTCCGTATGCGAAGCTGCGGGCTACAGCTAGTGCTTACATATTTTTCCTTCTTATTGTTTTAAGGGTCAGTGTTATCTTTGATGTGAGCTATTAGCGGCTGCCAGCACTTAAGTATACATATTATGAAGTGGTCTGTCTTGTCTTACATCCGTTCCAACATTTAATAGTGCCTTTTTAGGGTTCCGAAGTAAAATCGAAACCCTTATAGTTTCGTCATGTCCGTCCGTCTGTCAGTCTGTCTGAAGCAAAGCGCCAAGACCCTTAGTGCTAGAAAGCTGTAATTTGGCATGGATATACATAGGTATTTATTAAAACTTTGAAATAGTAGAATAAAATATTGAAAAACATTTTTTTTTCAGGGTACCTCCCCTACAGGTAACGTAAGGATGAATTTTTTATTCATCGCTCGTTGAAAAGGTCTCCAAAAATATTATGGGTCTTTTAAGACCATTTTTGGAATTAGGGATCCGTTTGCGAAATATTTGGCTTTGAAGTGCTAACTCTGGTTAGAGTCAAGTGTCCCCCCCCCCTTCTGGCTAAACGGTTGGAGTTGGACAAGTGAAAAAATTCTCAAAAATAGATTATAATATTATGATGAATTTACAAAGAAAACTATCACGGCTGTGTTAACAAATAGTGAGTTATAGTCGATAAACTTCAAAGTACGACTGTTGGGATAATATACAGAAAAAACGTAGATAAACCTCAAAGGAAAGTTGTAGTAATTTATTACTGTATAGTTATTAAGATTAAAAGGTTAATTTTTTCATCAAATTAATTATTGGTAATCTTTAACAGTTGTTTGATACTACTTCATAACTCTACACTCGCCCGGTTTTTACAATATAAATAAATATGAAAGAAGAACCTTTCATCGCTTGAAAATGTATGATGTAGATACACGTACTTACCTCTTTAATAAGTTTTCTAACTAGCTCTTTGGGATATTGTTTGGATTTCGCACAAAGCCCCAGTTCCTCGCATTCTTTTGGTACGCTCTCGTTGATAAACGTAGTTTTCGGATCACTATTGGATCCAACCAGAGCAAGATGAGAATCAGCTGTAAGAAAAAATTGGCCTTATTAACATTTTATTACTTAACTGACCGATTCTTTATTTGCAATGTATTCCCTCAAACGGAAACTTACAATAGTATGGCCATCAACTTGTAAACAAGACCGAAAACGACAGCATTGCGAAATTGAGTTAAACAACAAAGTAATAAAGTAAAAACCTTCTTTATAACATAATATTAGGTAGGTAATTATGGTAGTAATCATTACATTATCATGCAATGGATCGGTCATACAATTCGTTGGGAGTGGATAGGAATTATAATGGCCTTACTTTAGGAATGATCCACTATGAGTTATAAAAACTACTCACCAAAATTTCTTTGTTCTGTGGATTCAAAATAAACCTGAAAAGAAAAATGTAAGTATAGTTATGTCATCTTTAGTATCAATCAATATTGTGTCCGAAAACAACCATTTCCATCATAAAGGCACGGATCTAAAAAAAAAGACGGACGTAATCCCAACAACAAATTCAGTGAAGCACCCATAGTAATACCAACTCTCTATTCGTACAAGTACACACACCCACACATTGACACGATACTACGTCAATCGCAAATCAAAAATTACGCACACATGGTAAGAGGGCGGCCATTGCTATGCTTCACTCTCGATTAGACGAGGTTACGTCCGTTTTTTTTTCAGGTCCGTGCATACAGGCAAATAAATGATTTTGTAACAGATGTGATTAACAACGTGGATAAATGAGATATACATATATATTAAACGAGTAACCACCCTCGCTTTGCTTCGGTTTTCTTATTTTTTACACCTTGGGGCACATTATTGGAGTTTTATTAAGGATCCTTAATTTTTTTGAAAATATAATATAGCCTATGTTACTCGGGAATAGTGTAGCTTCCCAACAGTGAAAGAATTTTTCAAATCGGTTCAGTAGTTTCGGAGCCTATCCAATGCAAACAAAAAATCAAATCTTTCCTCTTTATATATTAGTATAGACTAACGCTTGGCCCTAATACGGGATAAGCAGTAGGTACCCTAGTAGTGCTTTTCATGAAAGTCCATACAGTAGGTAGTTTTAGCGTGAAAGAGTAACAAACGTCCTCATAAATTTTCACATTTCTAATATAAAAAGGATAATGAGCGGATTTCGCGTGTCCTCTGTGTTACTTTATGAAATGAAACGAAATGAAATGAAATTAACTGAAATGAAATAATCTTTTTATTCGTGTAGGTATCACTGATACACTTTTTTTTAATCTACCAGCTTTTCAGAATGGTGCTTTTATTTGTCATGGAGAAAAAGAAAAGCCGTAAAGATCCTCCTCAACACATCTTTAAAAAAAACTTATATTTATTACAAAAATAGGTATTATCTAACTGAGCAGAACTAGGCACTAGCTAGTCATTTCCATGCATCCTTATCATTTAAATTTTCATCTACATACGTTATAATAACCCTTGCCTACGAGTTGTGCGACGGCAATGGTCATTGACTAATACTATCGTTGCGAGGCATTGGTAACATTTCATACAAAAAAAAGTGTGGTAACAAAAGGATTGAGAAGCTCTGCCTATACCTTACAGTTTTATAATATTCTACAATTATGGATTAGTTTGAACAAAGATTAATAGAAACGTAACATACCAGCCAAATGTAGAACAATAACGACACTCGAGCCATATCACCAGTTACGCTCAGGCCACCTCGATACAGCAATACTAAATTAGTCCCGCTGAGTGCATGGGGTTTTATATGTGATATTTCAGTTATTTTCCCTAACGACAAACATTATCACGTTACTGAAATTATTAATTCATAACCAAGAACACTGAACAACCACGTTATAAGGAAAGTTTAATATTTGAGCCTTATTTGGATAATATGTAAGTATAGATTGGTGTAATACAGGATATCCCTAATGTCGTACGACAAACTGAAATGGGATACAGCTTGGGGATTGACCTATCAAATGTCTAAAAATTACCTAGTAAGAGTATCACCGTTTTCGAGATTTTGACCTTTGTTAAACTTTCCTGAAATTCAACTCCTTCACACTACTTTTTATTGCAAAGTTCACAAATGAGCAAATATTTCCATAATTGTTTTTTCAACTATTATCAGATGGTCGTTCTACAATACCAGTATGTAATTTGGTGCGAATTAGGAAACCCTAAGAAAAAAGTATTTACTTTAAATGTTTTTTATTTTGATTTTTTACTACCTCCGGGAAGTTAGCACCGCACTTTTAAGTTACAAAAATTTTGAAGGTTGTTCTAAGTTGTTCTAGGTTTGTTCTACATTGTTCCAAAACAGCATATGGCTGAGAATGAAACTTTCACAGAAAATCCAAAAAACGTGATTTTTGAGCTAGCACCGCACTTTAGAGGTATCGCGATTCTGGCGGTTGTTCTGGGTTTGTTCTATATTGTTCCAAAATATCGCGTTCGAAAAACAATTATTTTCCACAAAATTCGTGAAAAGAAGTTTTTGAGCTAGCACCGCACTTTTAAGATATCGCGATTCTGGCGGTTGTTCTGGGTTGTTCTAGGTTTGTTCTATATTGTTCCAAAATATCGCGTTCGAAAAACTATTATTTTCCACAAAATTCGTGAAAACAGGTTTGGAAGTTGGCACCGCACTTTTAACATATTGCGATTCTGGCGGTTGTTCTAGGTTGTTCTAGGTTTGTTCTATATTGTTCCAAACCGGCAAAAGGCTGAAATTGAAACTTTCGGAGTAAATCCAAAAAAACATGACCGGGAAGTTGGCACCGCACTTTTGAGATATTGCGATTCTGGCAGTTGTTCTGGGTTGTTCTAGGTTTGTTCTATATTGTTCCAAAACGGCAAAAGGCTGAGATTAATACTTTCGGAGTTAATCCAAAAAACCATGAACAGGAAGTTGGCTTCTCACTTTTAAGTTATCACCACACATTTAAGTTATCGCCATTCTGGCGGTTGTTCTGGGTTGTTCTAGGTTTGTTCTATATTGTTCCAAAATATCGCGTTCGAATAACTATTATTTCCCACAAAATTCATGAAAACAGGTTTGGAAGTTTGCGAGGGTGCAGATCCTCCACAAATATAATATAGTAAATCTCAGGGCTGGGCAGGGTCATATGTTAATAATAGTCCCAATAAACCAAAGTTATTTGTAATCATGTAACCAACACAAATGGAACAACAATGTTAATTTAGTACATTAAAATCATTCATTGTAGGTATTAATAAGTTTAAAGGAATAACCATGAAAACAATATCAATAATACGATATTCTTCCCGTATGGGAACCCAGCTGACAGTTGATTTTTATTTCTTTGAAAAACCAAATGTCAATATTTAAAAATTTAAAAGAAAAATGCATCTGCCAGCCAAGGAGTATTGAACGAGGTATTAGTACACCTCGTTACAATACCCCGGGCTCCCCTCAAAAAAAATCTTAATGATTTTTTTTTTATAAAATTAAAAATAAAAGTACAAAGAAAGTATAATACAGAGAAAGGAAAAAAGTATATTACAAAGAAAGTAAGAATGTATAGTAGTGTAAAGTATAAAAGTAGTCATCTATTTACATAATTACAAACATAAATATTATTTACATACATTACATACTTACATATTTTATAAGAAGTAATAGGTGTAGGCTTATTTAACGAGTCACGACCCGCTCGTACCTTAGGCTTATTTATAGAGTTGTAATCCGCTCTTGACAAATAACCCAGAAGGTCAGATGTAAGTAAGGTGTAGGCTTATTTAACGAGTCACGACCCGCTCGTACCATAGGCTTATTTAAAGAGTTGTAATCCGCTCTGTAACTATAGTAAATAATATAGTATGTTTAGTAGATATACAATATTTACAGATTTACAGATTTATAGATTTAGATTTCGTTCCGTTCGACAGAATAATAATTGATACTGCGAACGTAACAATAAAATTAAAATATGATACAATAATTATCAATAATTCATTGACAATCAATAATTAATCGTCACTAAGCAACAACAACAAAATGCCATTTTTGTGTCATAACAATAAAAATTACAATAATTATAATTATAAGTATAAAAAAATGACTCGAATAACTAATAAGGGCCGCTATGGGAAGGGGACGATAATGTCTTTTAGAATTTTGAAAAACTTATCGGACGGACAAAATGACTTAGACGTACTGCATTAGGACGGAGTACCTGCGCAAGGGTTGCTCGCTTCATTCCACAGTTCAGTATCAAGCCATCTTCACCAGCCTTTCTGCCGTCCTCGAGGTCACACACGTAGTGTATATATTTTACGTCTGCTTCAGAGAGCTATAGACCGCACATTCCTCTATGTAGGAGTTGCGAGATATCAGTATTAGGTATTTCAATCCGTATTGGGCGCCAGTGCGAGGGTGCAGATCCTCCACAAATATAATATAGTAAATCTCAGGGCTGGGCAGGGTCATATGTTAATAATAGTCCCAATAAACCAAAGTTATTTGTAATCATGTAACCAACACAAATGGAACAACAATGTTAATTTAGTACATTAAAATCATTCATTGTAGGTATTAATAAGTTTAAAGGAATAACCATGAAAACAATATCAATAATACGATATTCTTCCCGTATGGGAACCCAGCTGACAGTTGATTTTTATTTCTTTGAAAAACCAAATGTCAATATTTAAAAATTTAAAAGAAAAATGCATCTGCCAGCCAAGGAGTATTGAACGAGGTATTAGTACACCTCGTTACAAGTTGGCACCGCACTTTGAAGGTATTGGCGATTCTGGCGATTGTTCTGGGTTGTTCTAGGTTTGTTCTATATTGTTCCAAGTGTGTTGATTGAAAGCAGCGGAGTGATGAAATATAAAATAGTTTCTAAGGAAAAAATAATTTGTTTAAATGAAAATAAGTTTAACATTGTGTGACTAATCCAATAAGTAAAATAATAATAATAATATGATTGTCATAATATTATGATGTCATAATATGATGATTGACTCATTTAATTTGTTTCCAGTGAAATAAATCGCTGAGTAGAATAAACACCAATTAGTGAGGTGCAATTAAATAGTATTTAAAATTGATATCTTCTTGACAATGCAGGTTTTAAAATCTAGTGCAATTAACTTCGTCATCTTTAAAATAAAACTTAAGTGTTATCATCAAAGTCAAGGTTGTGTACCTACCTACTACTTAAGTGAAGTGAGAAATAAGTTTATGTGAAATACATTTCCTAATTAATTAATTCTTCCATTAGTATCACAAGATTAGTTTTCTGTTATTAGTAAAATACCTAAAAGCGATTAAAATATACATCAACATCTATGTAATTAAATAACAACTCACACTTGAGGCACCAAATAAAAGAAGATAATAAACAATAATATCTTTATTTCAAGCAACGAGGTGATATTATATAAATACCGTACAAAGTAACATACAATATTACCATTGCACATAATTTATAACTAAATCACTAATTTTATCGACGTAGAAAAGACGCGCATTCGGTGGTTGATGGTCGTCAGTCCTTCGGCCACAACTTCAGCAATGTAGACAAGAGCTCTATTGTAAAGCGCACAATAAATGGGTTGAAGTTCACTGCATTGCGCGAATCCAAGTTATGGTCAAGCATCAACCACTACTTCGTCTTTTTCACCAACTACTCCACGACATCGGAGACCTTCGCGATGTAATGGAGATGAAGTCGAGAAACTTTGTATATCATAATTATAGGTCATTGGGATGTTGTGTCCTATATACAAATAAGTCCTTAATTGATGGGTACTTTTCCATTAACGCCGCAATCACTTTAAAGTATTACATTGGTAGTATTGATTTTAATTGTTAATTAATACCATTATTACTATTATTATTTCTCCATGGGGTTCGCCTGGGTAGCTACCACTCTTGAGCATGAGTCAGCCGCCAAATGATTCGTCGTGTTCCGGCTGGGGGCTTGAGTACCAGACTACCAGTTCTCTCTCCCCCTAAATCAAATCAAATCAAAATCTTTTATTCATATAGGTATCACTGATACACTTATGCACGTCATTTTTTAATCTACCAGCTTTTCGGAAAGGTGCTTTGTCATGGAGGAGAAGAAAAGCCGAAAGAAACTCCTCGCACATCTTTTAAAATCATGAAAAGTTACATAATATCTTCTAACCTACGCGGAACTGGATGCGGCACTAATTTCCAGGCGTCTTTGTCATTAATATATTCATTTATGCTATAGTATCCTTTGCCTACTAGCTGAGATTTCTACTTTTCCTCATCCTAAGTGCGGTGACTCACTGGTATATTCTTGGGACCTACGAATTTTTGAGGCACCGTGCTCGAGTGGACATGATATATTGGCGTGGCGGCCAGGGAGACCTGGTGAAACGGCTGACCTGCCGCAGGCCGCCCGCCGGCCAGTACAGGGACCTGAACCCAGATAACACATGTAACCTCTGGTCTGGGAGGCTGTCCCATCAGCCGGCGCATAATCCCGTTGCGTGGACCCCGTGCCGGAGTAAGAGACTGGAGTGGTACCCGGTGTCCACGCTCGGGGGGGGACCAGGGGCCCTTCCGTCCGCCACGCCAGCAACTCACATTCTCCCCTTGCTCGCACGGTGTCATGTATTCAGGCCTTGTTCCGAGGGTCAGTAGTCGATCACTGCATCTCCTACCTGTCTCCCCTTCTTTACACTTTTTAATATGGGCAGTTCAAAAAAGAGAAATAGGTTAAACCAAGCGGCAACCCTTGATACCCCTACCACACTTAATGTTGACATGTGCAATATCAGGGGAATTCATAGCAATCTTAATGCTGTCCACCACCATCTAGAGACAGCAAAGCCGGACCTACTCTTTTTGACGGAGACTCAGATATCATCACCGGACAACGCGTCTTATCTAAATTACCCTAGCTATAGGCTAGAGCACGCATTTAGACGTCGTGCCGGGGTATGTGTGTTCGTTCGGGATAATATTTGCTACTGCCGTCTGACCTGCCTTGAAGACAAGGACCTATCATTACTATGGACGCGCGTGGACATTGGAGGCCACATCCGTGTTTACGCGTGTCTCTATAGGTCCTATAGCGGAGACGTGGAGACGACTCGATTATTTGAGCACGTCCAAAGATCGGCCGACAAGGTGCTGGAGTAGTCCCTTCGACGGAGTTAGTGATCTTAGGGGACTTTAACGCCCACTACAAGGATTGGTTGGGGTCAAAGATCACTGACTTCGCGGGAAGATCTGCTTATGATTTCTCCTTGGCATATGGACTCACTCAGGTCGTTACTGGCTTTTCCAGAGTCCCTGATGTTGAGAACCATACTGCTTCTCTGCTAGACCTTCTGCTGACTTCTCACTCATCTGACTACCGAGTAGTGGTAACGGCTCCTCTTGGATCATCTGACCACTGCTTGGTTAGTATCTCTGTACCCTTGAAGCACCAGGAGGGATATCGACCCTCCGGAAAGCGTCAAGTTTGGCACTACAAGTCGGCAGACTGGGACGGACTCAGGGAATTCTTGAGTTCGTACCCCTGGAGGCAGCTCTGTTTCGTTTCGGGAGATCCAAACGCGTGTGCCGATTCAGTAGCCGATGTGATACGACAGGGCATGGAATGTTTTATTCCTAACTCTGTTATATCCATCGGTGGTAAAAACCAGCCCTGGAATGGATTTTTTGAATTTACTCCGAAAGTTTAATTCTCAGCTTTTTGCCGTTTTGGAACAATATAGAACAAACCTAGAACAACCCAGAACAATCGCCAGAATCGCAATACCTTCAAAGTGCGGTGCCAACTTCCAAACATATTTTCGCCATTTTTGTGGAAAATAATTGTTTTTCGAACGCGATATTTTGGAACAATATAGAACAAACCTAGAACAACCTAGAACAACCACCAGAATCGCAATATCTTAAAAATGCGGTGCCAACTTCCAAACCTGGTTTCACGAATTTTGTGGAAAATAATAGTTTTTCGATCGCAATATTTTGGAACAATATAGAACAAACCTTTTTTTTTTTCGGGGGGGAAAATGCATTACGCATACCACCCGGGCGCAGGGGGCACCCGAGTGGTTATGTGGGACTCCCGTATAGGCTAATGAGACCCACGGTATACCCACTAAAAACCCCCCCATCTTCCACCTCGCCGCCTTGTGACGGGGTTACGGGAACGCTTTCGCACACATCCGCGACCCCGCCGGCGGCAGCCGCCCACTAGCGGCTCCACCGCGAAAGCCCGAAGGCCCTCCACGATGGGCGCACCAGATGGTAAGGTGCGCCTCCCTCCTCGGCCTCCACCAGTACTGTAGCAGACTCCCCCTGAGTCTGCTACTAGGAGGCCATGGGTACCAGATAACTGGTACCCGGTGGAATCAGGTCTGTGGTTCTTCCACCGACCACAACTCGGCCGCAGAGGATAGAGCAAGCGGCGCACCGCAATACCGACATGCCTCTTCCTCTGCGGCCCCACCAGTGCCGTTTCGACGGAACGGCCCCGCCAGCTCGCAGGGGGTAGGGAGAGTGGCGCACCGTAATACCAACACGCCTCTCCCCCTGCGATCCCTCCACGACCGCAGAAGATAGGGAGAACGGCGCACCGTAATACCGGCACTCCTCTTCTTCTGCGGTCCCACCTCCACGCGCGTCCGCAGCGGACTGGTTCAGCCCGCTGGGAGCGCGTCCTCCTCGGGCCAGCCGGCGACCCAAACAGGCCGGCCCTGGTTGCCTCTTAGCTTCACCGTGGGTGACCAGTCCACGGTTACTAAGCCCCCCCGCCACGACAAGGCGGGCAACCCCCGGGGGGGATATAGAACAAACCTAGAACAACCCAGAACAACCGCCAGAATCGCGATATCTTAAAAGTGCGGTGCTAGCTCAAAAATTTCTTTTCACGAATTTTGTGGAAAATAATTGTTTTTTGAACGCGATATTTTGGAACAATATAGAACAAACCTAGAACAACCCAGAACAACCGCCAGAATCGCGATACCTCTAAAGTGCGGTGCTAGCTCAAAAATCACGTTTTTTGGATTTTCTCTGAAAGTTTCATTCTCAGCCATATGCCGTTTTGGAACAATTTAGAACAAACCTAGAACAACCTAGAACAACCTTCAAAATTTTTGTAACTTAAAAGTGCGGTGCCAACTTCCCGGAGGTTTTTTTACTACATAACTTTGACGCTAGGTGATAAAAAAAATATGTACCTACCTACTGGGAAATTTCTGCTGATTACTTTAAAAACTTGCCCATTCAATGGGATTTCACAAAGGAACAATACAGGCTATTTTAAATAACATATTTTTGCACACCTCGGACGAGAATCGGAGAGTTAGTGCCAACACGGGTGCCCGATATCGATAGCAATACGGCCAACTGCCTAGACCTTCTGCTGACAACTGATCCAGACACGTATGATATTCAGGTTTCCTCCCCGTTGGGAACTTCTGATCACTGTCTGGTGAAATCTGTATCGACATATTCCCCTCCGGACTGCGAGCCCCGTGGTAACCGACGAATGTGGCGATACAAGTCAGCAGATTGGGATGAGATGCGACACTTTTTCGCATCTTATCCTTGGCGGCAGCTTTGCTTCTCTTCTGACGATCCGTCGAGCTGTGCGGATGCTATAACCGATGTAGTACGTCAAGCGATGGAGTATTTCATCCCTTTTTCTGATGTACCCATCGGTGGCAAAGCTCGCCCATGGTTCACCGCCGAATGTGAGCAAGCTGAGCAGCGCAAGCATTCAGCTTACTTAGCCTGGGTGGATGCTCGAAGCCGCAAAGCTCCGGATGTCAGCGCTAAGAAGAAAGCTTTTAATCAAGCCGCCAAGTCTTACAAAAAGGCATTACAGAAGGCAAATTCCGTCCGCATTATTCACATCGGCGAAAAACTCTCTACCCAACCGTCCGGTAGTAGAGCTTTTTGGTCTCTCGCCAAAGCGGTCGAGAATAATTTCTGTCGGCCTACACTGCCTCCGCTGCTAAAACCGGATGGTTCCCTGGCTCATACAGCTAAAGAGAAAGCGGACTTATTCGCATCTCTTTTTGCTGAGAATTCGCGTCTGGATGTCAGCAACAACGTACCACCCCAGTTGACTCATTGCGGTATCTCTATGCCGGAGATCCGTATTACAAACAAAGAAGTCCTTAAAACCTTGCGGTGTCTAGACGTGAATAAAGCCAGCGGACCGGATGGTATTCCAGCGATAGTAATCAAGAAATGTGCACCCGAGTTGTCTCCTGTATTGACACGTCTGTTCCGCCTCTCAATTGAGACTGGATCAGTGCCTCAATCCTGGAAGCTTGCCAACGTGCAGCCCGTGCCCAAGAAAGGTAGCCGTGCTGACCCCGCGAACTATCGGCCTATCTCAATTACCTCCATACTCTGCAAGATTATGGAGCGTATATTGAATAAGCGCCTCATGGCATACCTAGAACAGAATGATCTCCTTAGCGATCGGCAGTACGGGTTCCGCCGAAACCGATCAACAGGAGATCTTCTAGCGTATGCCACACATATATGGGGCGAGGCCCTCGAGAAAAATGGGGAGGCACTTGCTGTCTCCCTTGACGTCTCGAAGGCCTTTGATAAGGTCTGGCACGCTAGCCTTCTAAGCAAGCTTCCAGCTTACGGCATATCCCCTGGCCTTATCGACTGGGTAAAAAACTTCCTGAGCGACCGGTCTTTCCGCGTTGTAGTCGATGGCTGTTCATCGAAGACGATGGCTACAAATGCCGGAGTTCCTCAGGGGTGCGTTCTCTCTGCCACTCTATTTCTGCTACATATAAATGACCTGCTTATGCCCGGTATCTATGGGTACGCAGACGATAGCACAGTGGTAGAGAGATACCTACCAAGTTCCAGGGCCAGTCGGGACGAAATTCAGTCTGAAAGAGAGGCCATGGTGGCTCGTGTGAATCTGACACTTCGGGCTGTGTCCGAGTGGGGCGAAGCCAATCTTGTGAGATTCAACGCCACTAAAACGCAGACGTGTCTATTCACCGCCAAGAAGAGCCCGTTCACCTTGGCTCCTACTTTTCGGAATGTGTCCTTGGATTATACCAACTGCCTTCAGTTGTTAGGAGTAGAGATATCCTCGAAACTCAACTTTGGGCGGTTCATCGAGACCAAAGCTAAGGCTGCTGCAAGGAAACTTGGTGTCCTTGCAAGGGTGCGACGGTACTTCACACCCAGGCAACTCTTAAGCTTGTACAAAGCTCAGGTTCGGCCGTGTGTGGAGTACTGTTCGCACATTTGGGCAGGCGCAGCCAAATGTCACCTTTCTGCTTTGGACTCGATGGAGAGGCGTGCGAAGAAGCTCATTGGTGACCCAGATTTGGTTGAGACCAATCTTCAAAGCCTCGAGCACAGGCGCAGAGTAGCCAGCCTCTCGGTTTTCTACAGGGCACATTTCGGAGAGTGTGCGCAGGAATTGTTTGAGATAATTCCCCCATCTCCGTTTCTCCATCGAACGACACGACGCACGGCGGGTATCCATCCTTTTGTCGTGAACATCCCGCCGGTACGGACGACGCGGTTTGCCTCGTCATTCGTTATACGCACCGCGAAGGACTGGAATAACTTGCCTGCGTCGGCGTTCCCGCTAGCCTACGACGTGGATGTCTTCAAGAAAAGAGTGAATAGGCTTTTTCTAAGTTAATGTGCTCACCATCTTGGACCACATCTACACTTACCATCAGGTGGGATTGTGGTCAAGCATTAACTTATTCGTGTAAAAAAAAAAAAAAAACCTATTGTCTATTGTCACCAAACTAAACTTGACAAGTGCGAGTTAAACTCGCTTGGAGAGGGTTACAGAATTATGTATTTATTATATATGATTATGTATTTTCAATTTTATTTATTTTTGCCGTTTTTTTAAGACTTCTTATAGATTTTCCTGTAATATTTAAGTAAAGAACTATTCTCTGTATTTTTTATTCAAAGTTCTTGCGTCAGTAGTTTCGAAGATAAAGGAGGGATAGTCAATTTTTGGCTTTAATTCTCGTTCTTTCTTGAATAATTTTAAAACTATTCATTGTAGAACTATAACAAAAATATATTTGAGATTCTTACCCCCGTATTCAAGAACAATACTTGTTTAAGTAAAGAAGCAATACTATGCGAAGTAAGGCATTTCTCAGTGCGTTCGTCATGACAACCCTTTTGTTTCACAGTCGACCCTTAAGTATTACTTGGGTGTGCGGACGCACAGGCTGTATACAGCCTTCTTATTGGTCCATTTGATGCGGCTAACTTCACTCTAGTCATTTGACATAAGCAAAAGACAAAGATAACAATACAAACAATCGATCCTTTCTTTCTATTTTGATAGAAGTCAAACCAACACTATGCGTTCGGTAAAGTAGCTCGGCAGCTACTTTATCGATTTTGACAAACGCACAGCGAAGGACTTCAATCAAGTATTGTTTACGAAATGATTTTAATGCACTATGCACTCGCAAACACTGTGAGACCTCACAGTGTTGTTCTTGAATACGGGGGTAACACCAAATCTTTTCATTTGACACACCACAGATACGGTTTGCAAAACAGTTTTTGTTTAATTTTAATATCGTGATTTATTTTTCAAAATTCAACAAATGGCTCTCAAGCTCAAGCCATGAGCTTGACTTGGAGAAATAATAGTAGTAATAATGGTATTTATTAACAATTAAAATCAATATTATCAATATAATCACTCCGAGGGGCCCTACCACCAGTGGGCTTAATTTAGTCGCCTCTCACGACACCCGTCCGGCTTGGGATTTGGGTTAGTATTCTAAGCCGCCCCAATATGGTTATAAATGAATTGTGTTCTTAAAATTTTAATGTATGTATGTACCTATGTCCTTATCTTATGTGTCATTTTGTCCATACTTTCTGTATACTCTTATACACTCTGTATACTAATATACTGTCATCCTTACAATTTTTTTAATTAAAGATTTTATATAGTTCCTATTTAATTAAAAGGCTGTGTTACTAGTAGTCAATGAACCTAACTAGTAAAAATAAATGAGACTGATTATATTTACGGTAAATAAATAAATATGATTAAAAAACAGAACACCCTTTTTGTCCGTATTTCCGAACATTTTGTCTGTATTTCCCAATACAAGAATCACACGGCGACTTGTTTCCCGTGCACGATACGGAAACTACAATAATAGTTCTGACGAAACTCTAGAAACCTAATTCCACAAAAGACATAATAGTTCTTATCTAATACGCATTATTTACGTTGGATTACGTTTATTGAGGTTCACAGGAAAAAGCATGTTTCTGAAGTATGTATGTATGTGTATGTATGTAAGTATAACTGGTCCCCATCGCCCATGGATATTAGTAACACTGTAGCGCGCAGGCATCACCAATATGTTGTCGGCCAAAAAAAGGATTTTATTATTTTTGCCTCTCCGGCACTGCGACGGTAGACTCGAACGAGTGGTAGATAGCCAAGGTATATAAGGTATATAAGTTGGGTGAGTTAGTTCGAGTGACATGGAAGAGAAAAAAGAATCCCTTTCACCCCAAAGAAATCCTCATCTGCTTACCGTTACATGCAACATGTTATGTTTGCTAGCGTAGGTCATCTTAAGTGCAAGATAATAATTAACTAGCAAAAAAGCGGTGCTTTAGGAGGGCTCGCGAAGTTTTCTTACCTAGTAATTTTGAAGACAATTTCAATTTATAATACTAAATGGTTTATTTTATTTTTTAACCGACTTCAAAAAAAGGAGGAGGTTCTCAATTCGACTGTATTTTTTTATGTTTGTTACCTCAGAACTTTGGACTGGGCGAACCGATTTTAATGATTCTTTTTTTAATCGAAAGCAGGTACTTGTCATGTGGTCCCACATAAATTTGAACGAGATCTGACAAGTAGTTTTTGAGTAACTTTGAAGTCGGTTATAATCTGCCATCTAGCAAATAATTCCGTCTCCTGAACGCTAGATGTCGTGACTAGAATCTATATATTGAACCTTAGGGATATAACGGTAAGTTATATTTTTGGTTATCAACATCATCCTGCTTATTACGATACTTTTATGGGTTTAGGCTTAGAGATGTGCGTGGTGCTTTTACCGCGTTATCGACAATTATCGATATTTATATCGAAACTGGTACACTACAAGGCTGTACTACCGTAATGATGGTACTTAAACTTCTTGTTCTTGTGCTGTGTCTATGTAAAAACATGCTTAAAATTTTTAAAGCTTAATAAAGTAGCTCATCCCTGCCCGAGTAGCAGAAAGTGTTCTGACTGTTCTGGGAAACAATAGACGAATAGCAATATCATTTAAAACATAAAATGAACCTTATTGCAACAGAACTAAAGTAGCTTATTGATCATAAATTATATTATTTCCTTGTATCTGTATTCCGTGGGAAGTTACATTGAAGTATTTTTTTAATTGTTCTACATGTCCATAGATGGCGTTAGTAAACAATAAAAATCGAATTATTGAAAAAAAAAAATTTTTAAATGGATAAAATAATATTTTAATGATAGATAATAACACATCTAGACATGAATAGAAATTACTATGTCAAAACTCAAACCTGTAAGTGTAATAGTTTCTCAATAAAAGGGATAAATAATTGCATGGATTGTCGACTATTACTTAGGGCTCGCTTCGCTCGCCCTAATCAATCATCAACTATTCTAACCAAATTAACTTTGTGTATGTCGTACAAGTTGAAACGCCTGAACAGATGTACATAAAATTGTGGCTAAGAACTATCCCAATCACGTCAGCTTTCAAATAAAAAACCACATCATAATCGGTCCATTCGTTTAGGAGCTACGATGTCACGAACAGACTGTGTGTCTGTCACACACACACACGTCAAACTTATAACACCCTCGGGGGTTAAAAATACATACTATGATTATTTGTAAAGCCGAAAGAAGATATTGAAATTATAAAAAATAGGTATTTATAAATTAGTCTCTTTCCATTTAAACATTTTGATTGGGTAGGTACCTAGCAACCAGGGGCGTAGCTACCGCCGTATCAATTATACGAGGCCTCCAGCCTACAGGGGCCCCGACTAACGCCTTAATGGCGCCCCCTTTAGTAAAAAACCAAGCGCCCTGTTATCTTATCGATTTACTTCACTACATTTCAAAACGTGGCGCCCGCCGCTCGCTTGGCGCCCCTTTTTATTTCGAAATTTGACAGCAAAAGTTGGAGCGGGGGCCCCTCAACAATTCTTGATATAGGGCCTCCCTAGGGCTAGCTACGCCACTTTTTTTAAGAGTATTCAGAGAATTGCTATCAGAAATCCTTAATATTGTCATCTCTTTTCCTTTGTGGTTAATTACTTATTAATATCCATATGTGGAAATATGGGAAACGTATAAAATAAAAAATTACGTAATGTAAAGCATGGTTTTAATTAATTAACATGCCGTACAAATGCAGATAGCTGCGTCAGTAACATACAGCGATAGTACAGGGAAAACATATTTGTGGGATATATAATAAAATGAAATCGGTACCTCAAATCAATGTAGTTGTACGTGGTGACAATGACGAACGCCGGTCTGTTCCTGGGTGTATTGCTCCTGGTAAGTTTTCTTTTATTTCTTTAATTGCGTCGTACATTGCCTCTATCGCTGGACATGCATGCGTTGGCATAATAGACATGATGACAGATTTTGAAATACTGTTCTATATTGTTGGGAAATATATTATAATTACAACGTATATCATATTTCCGCAAAAAAATAAGGTTTAGTATAAGATAAATACATTTCAATTTATAAGTTTAAAATTCACACCAAAACGCTTCAAAGTGTGATGACGTCGCTTGTGACGTCACCCTTCAGGAAAATAATAGACAAGACGTCATTAGTATGGTGATATTTATTTGTTTTAAGAAGTGTGACGTAATTCGCGCTGATTGAGACTGATTGGCGTTCAAGCTAACATGGCGGCTTGCCGTATTTTGTAGTTTTATTTTATGAAAAATATTTTTAATCTCGCTTATAATAATACGATATATGCGTGTTTTGTAATCCATCGATAGGGTTTCATTAAATAAATACATAATTTTAGTGATTTTTACTTACTGTCATCATGCCTATTACAAGAGATAATTACTGAAGCTGAAGAGACCACTAACTCTTTGCTCCAGTGTGGAACGGCCATGCGATAGGGGTCGACTTGCCTTGTAACTTCTAAGTACCCACCGTACCAACCGACTTGCAGACAGAACTTCGAGACCACTTCGAATCGTTCTTCTTTTTTAATGAAATGGCCAGCTAACTAGCTGACGATCCACCAGATGGTAATTGGCTGTCATCGGCCATGGACATCATCAACACTAAAGACATTAAGCAAGCATCACTGATGCGTTACCAGATGGTTACCAACCTTACAGACGGCCTAGAGGACTTAAGTCTCCGGAGAGACGTAGGCTCCCTTTGTGTCCTCTACCGTCTCTACTATGGTGAATGTTCCGAAGAACTTTCTTTATCGCACCACCCGCAAAAGGTTACGGTTCCACCCGCATCACCTCGACTCGTGGCAGTCGTCTACCGCTCGTTTCTCGCGCCCCTTCCTGCCACGAACTTGCGAGCTTTGGAACAAACTTCCCTCTGAGGCATTCCCTGCGCGCTATGATATGTTCTTTAAGAAGAGTGTATATCGTATCCTTCAAGGCCGGCAACGCACTTGCAGCTCCCTTGATGCTGCACGTGTCCATAGGCGACGGTGACCACTTACCATCAGGTGGGCCGTATGCCTGTTTGCCCGTCGTTAACATAAAAAAAGCCAAGAAAAAAGAAGTAAAATATAGTAGATAAAACTGGCTCTCAAGCCCCCAGCTAGATCACGATGATTCTTGATTTTTTTACGGTAAATAGCAACTCCAGCAGAAGACCGTGGGATAAAATTATTGTCTCTTAGGATTTTTCTTTAAATGATGTGTTAAAAACACACCACTAAATAAATTGTCACGTTTACTGAAAAGCTGTAAACTAAGTGACGTTATGTAAAATTGGTGCATAGGTACGTTTTAGGTAAAAAATAGTAAAAACATATTGAGGTAAATACATAGAGAAGACATCTCAAACAAAATGTGTGTCCCCGCCGGGAGGTTCTATTTTCAAAATTGAGCCCCTGTTCTCCTTTCAAAATCGAACGAATCCATTGGACATTGAAGCCGCGCGGCGCCAATTCATTGGAACATACATTGTGTTCGCGGTGTCTGTTCTATACGCTAGTAATAATACTTCAATGTAAAAACATAGGTATTTATTTCTCGCCTTTCTTAATTCAGATTGCAGCTTCAACTGCAGGCTCTTGTGATACAAAGCTGGAGACCGCAAGTGGAATAGAGTGGCAAGATAATGTCCGCGGTTACCCGGAAACAATTGCCGATGAACTTCTTACTGAGGTAAATTTTTATGTTTATTATTGTTCTTGTTTTATAAGTTTTCATCTTTATCTACAGATATTAAAAAACTGCAGCTAATTTTGTTTGTTTGGTTGAACGCGCTTAGGTATGTCAGAAAGTACAGTTCGAACTGATAATTTTTTTTTGTGTTGGATAGGCCTTATACCAATGGCTTCTCCCCGCTCGCGCGCTCCAAGGAGGCCAAACTTCTATTCCTTATTGTTCGTGTAGGTTTAAGATAATTTTGTATTATTTAGTTTATATTGTACTAGCTGACCCGGCGAACTTCGTATCGCCTAACAAACTTTTTTTTTTCTAAAATAAAAGTAGCCTAAGTTACTCCTTGTTACATCAGCTATCTGCCAGTGAAAGTTCCGTCAAAATTGGTCCAGCCATTTCAGAGATTAGCCGGAACAAACAGACAGACAGACAGACAAAAATTATAAAAATGTTGTTTTGGTGCAAATGCACTTAGTAAAAAGCGGTTATTGTACCTAATATAACAAACAGACACTCCAATTTTATTTATTTGTTTAGATTACTTAAGTTGTAGTTACTGTTACATTTTGTTACATTACGGGAGTGGCATATTTACGTAGTGACAAAACTGTATAAAAATGTAGATTTAAAAAAAACCGGCCAAGTGCGTGTCAGGCCACGCGCAATGTAGGGTTCCGAAGTGGAAAGGTTATCGTTTATAAGGCAAAAAATTTTTGAAGTTATAAATTTTACAACCCAATATTTCTAAGGATATATCTTTACAGTTGGAAAGGCGACAGATAAAATTCTCTCTAAGCAAGGACCAGTTCCAATACATATCCAAATTTAAAAAATACCAAGAAAACACAAACGTCACCAATCTCTGTTCATCAACAATACGGGTAAGTTAAGAAGACTCATAAACCTAGCTACTTAATGTATCTTTTTATGAACACTATTTTAGGGTAGGTCACTTTTATATGGAGAAAAAAATATATTTTTTATATTTATTTGTAATAGCAGTGAAAACTTACATGTTCATTAGGATACTTAATAAAAAGTTTCATAGCAATTAGAGTTAATATTTTGCCTCCGGACTGAGTATGAAGTTTGAAAAATAACGAAAAAATCTGTTTGTAGAAAATTAAACAACTTATTTCCGATAATTGTTAATATTAGATAATATCTTAATGAAATAATACCGTAATAATTTAATTACCTACAACATTGAGGTAAATACATAGAGAAGACATCTCAAACAAAATCTGTGTCCCCGCCGGGAGGTTCTATTTTCAAAATTGAGCCCCTGTTCTTCTTTCAAAATCGAACGAATCCATTGGACATTGCAGCCGCGCGGCGCCAATTCTTTGGAACATACATTGTGTTCGCGATGTCTGTTCTATACGCTAGTAATAATACTTCAATGACCTACAAAGATTTTTTTAAAAGTTGTGTACTTTTAATTAATATTATTTTACAATTTTTCCCCTCTTTCTCTTTGCCCCTCATAATGTGAGGAGACTCGAGCCCAGGAGTGGATGTAATGACGATGAATTTCAATTTGTGTCGATATGTTCGTGTGCAGTTGTTAAAATTACAAGTACCTGCTTATAATGTACCAAACTAAGTTGTTTTACTTAAATTGTGGACCATTTTATTAATTTTTTTTTCAGAAAATATTTCCCCAGGGTGTCAAAATTGACAATGAAGAATATTACGTACTTAATCCAAAATCAAGACCGCTTCAATTTATCGAAACTGAAATTTGTAATCGCGAGTGAGTACCAAATCTTTCTTTCTCTTTCGTGGTCGGCAACGCATGGGTGAATCTTTTGGTGTTGCTGATGACGTGTTACCGACGGTGGCCACTTACTCAGGGCATCAGGTGGATCGTCAACTAGTTTACGTTGTCGACTAGTTGCATAAAAAATTTACGATTGGGTTATGCCTAAGGCTAAGGTGACCATACGTCCCTCTTTCAGGCTATCTGTCCCGCTGTGTACATTAAATTTATTTACAGTACGGGATTACGCCCGATAAACTAAGTTTTAGCTATATAATACTAATAATAAATTGTATGACAAATAGACGCAAAATTTGTAAATTGTAAATTTTTAAATTAGCCAACATAATGAATAGACGGGTAATTGTGGTTATTCGACATAGGGGTTAAAATTGGTATGAAAATCTCCTGTAAATTCCCGTTCCATCCGACAAATTAGAAGATCTAAGAGGTAGAGGCATGGCGGGTGGAGAGTATTGCTGCCCCACAGTTTTACGATTTTGGGATGATCGCTTAAAGTTATCACCAATTGGTAGGACTATGCGAGGCAAAACGACCTTATAATTAAGCTAGGATTAATTATTTGAGGAAATCTGAACCTGTTGTAATGAAAATTAATGATGAGATTGAAATTGGTTGCAAACTATTGGTGTCCCACTACTGAGCTCTCAGCGGGTTTTTCCTCTGGAGGAAGCCTAGAGCATACTCCACTAGAAATGAAACTTTATGACTTTACAATTGTGTTAATCGTCCAAAAACACTCAATTTAAAAACTCTTTTTTCAGCACTGAAGGACAACCCTGTGAACACGTAAAAAGCGCTCAAATTGGTTATACGACCGAATGTAAGCAAGAGTATATTACACGGACGGTATATTTGATGCCCAAAAACAAACCCAGAAGTCTCATTATCCGCTCAATCAATATTGAATCTTGTTGCTCGTGTTTTATAATAAACAACTCTTTATAATTAATGGTGCACTGATTGATAGAAATCATGATTAATTACATTTAATCCGATTACATACACCTGCACCTAAGAAATCAATTTAACCCAATGTAATCCAACTTAATTTAAATCAAATTATTTTTGACTGACTTTTTCATAATACCTTATGGTACAAGTGCCCAGGACCGCCAGACTTCACTTATTTTCTGATGGACAAAATATATACAATGGAGCACTTAGTATTAGCACAGAAGAAATAATAGTAATTATGTATTATGCTTCCCGCCCACGTCAGACTTTTTGTAGGACAGATAATCGGGCCGATTTTGCCTGCCATATTATTTCTGACCGACTTTTTGTAGAACGTGTGCGTTGCACTGCAGTTGCTATCAGTACAGTGCGACCAACTTAACTGTGAATTGAGGGAGGGCGCTGTCGAACGCATTGGACCAATCACTGGGACGCAATTCGAGACGTAGTAAATGTCAATGTCATTCATTGACATTAACACAAAGAACATAAGAATGGGACAGCATTAGTTCCAATTTTCGCCATTTCACAGATAAGTTGGGCGCACTGTACGCTCTATTTTTCTCCTACAAAAAATCGGTCCCCGATTATCGGACGTGGGCGGGAAAAATCGGCCCGATTATCTGTCCTACAAAAAGTCTGACGTGGGCGGGAAGCTAAGGGTGCGTAAAAATCGTACTCACTAACAGACTGAAGACTGATTCATAAGTATGTGGTGGTTAGCTGTAAGCGTCTGAATTTTTAACCTAAAGTACAGTACCTTATAACATACATAAGAATCAGTCCTCAGACGTTAGTAAGGTGAGTACTATTTTTACTACCTCAATGATTTTATTTTATGCTAGTAATTTATTATTATTATTTAAGGTAAGCTTAACGTACGTACTTATCAAATATTATGCGATGTCTGTAATATAATTTTAATTACCTAGTATATAAGTAATGACTGATATAAATATATTATTATTTTAAATATTAAGTATAATGTCTGTGAACAAACTGCTTAAAAATTCTGTGAACCGCTTTTATGTAATAGGTATTTTTTATGAGAAATTTGGCATTCTTACAGTCGTTATGAAAGAAAAATCTTGACGAATATTTTAAATAAATTATATTCAAAAATGAGTGTTCTCTAATTGTTTCCCTAACCCTATAAACACAGAATAGTAGTACCCACATAATAGGTACCTACCTAAATTATTTTCAAGACCACTAATGCCCCATTTACACGCGCGCGCGAGCCACGAGACAATCCGCGAGACGTGCACGTACGCGCGCGTGTGAACAGGGCGCTCGCGGTCCAGACCGCGGCGCGTCTCGTGGCTCGCAGGGCTCGCGTCGGGAGCGGTTTTCTAGGCGCGCGCCAAAGGGGCTCGCGCGAACGCTCGCGCGGTGTTCACACGCGCGTAGGGGGCGTGGCTTACGGACGCGCCACGAGACGATCCGCGGGACGCGCGTGTAAATGAGCGGTAAAAGAATTGGAAACTTAAAACGAATAAGAATATTTTTGTTTCATTTTATTAAAATCACAGACTTAAATACTTATATGTATAGACGGGCTGTTCCGAACAAAATCCGTGTCACATTTTTCAAGCATTTTTCATACTCTGTGACAGCGCTTTGTTCGGTCCATGGTTCGGTCATGAAAAATAGAGAGAAGGAATGCCATCTCTGTATATGAAAAGTGTCCGTAAAAACACGTAAAATTACGGGTGGCGCTGCGGTGCTGTTGGCGGACACTAGCGGCACTAGCGCCATTCATTACGGGTGACGCTGCGGATGCACTAGGCATAACTCAGCAAACTTCACTCCGTCTACAACAGCTACATTCATGATTCGCTATTTGTATCACACTAGCGCCATTCAGAAATGGCCATTATTGAAACCTCTATTTTCTGTAAATAGCTGGACACTTTTTCAACTTTCCCTTCATATGAGGTGGCCCTCCTTCTATCTCAATGTTCCATGGGTTCGGTCAAGTTGTGTTCAAGATAGCGGATATCAAATATTTTGCACTAAATATTTTTTTTAAATGTAAGTAAAAATATAATTATTTCCCAATTATAATTAAAATAAACTCAAATAAACTTGAAACGTAAATAATGAAGACGTTTTAACTGCGCAGAATAAACAATATGCGTTGTGTTCTTGAACGGTCGGGGTATCACAGAGTACTTAATCACTGGGGTATTTCAAAAATGACATCTACTTGTCATAATTTAATACATGGATATATTACTTTATATAGATAACTAGGATGATTATCTATTGTAGATGATTATTTAGATGAAGATCGATGATGTCATAGTGGAATGACCATTCGACCCAATAACAGGCCGGATTGAGGTTGCCCTTTATAATTGTAGGGTGTCCACACTAACAAAAATTATGTGCTATTTTGATATGGTTCTTCAAAATGTTTTCTATTGGTAATTTTTCTGGTGGTAATAAATTATAATATTGAAATTATACATTATAATAAAATTTCTTCGAAATTACCGAATTGAAATTTTTGCATTATAAGATTAAATTGAAAATTAAGTTAACGTACACAATTTTATTACGGTACATCTATAATAGTTATAATATTACATATTAATTTTATTATTATCTAACTTAGTTGTTTTCATCATTATAAAAATCACAATCGAAAGATATATCCTGGGACTCACGGACCTAAAAAAAAGACGGACATAATCCCAAGAACAAATTCAGTGAAGCACCTATAGGAATACCAACTCTGTATTCGTACAAGTACACTCACCCACACATTGACACCATACGGCTACGACATTGACACCATCGCCAATCAAAAATTACAAAATTACGCACACATGGTAAGCGAGCTGTCAGCTGTCAGCTTCACTCTCGATTAGACAAGGTTACGTCTGTTCTTTTTTTTATGTCTGTGCCTGGGACTATAGATAACATGAACACAGTACAAAAATGATCATTCCGTTGACGTTATCGATCTTCAGGTACTATTACGAAGTTACGTATCCAGTTAGAATATCCATGTGCGCAACATTTCCAAACCATTTCTTACAGCATTCCATTCATCAGGTCAGACATTCACGTCACTCAGTCAGCTTGACATTTTTTGAAGTTGACATCAAGAATTTTTTCAATGACCAATGTCCAATGTATAATGACAAATGACAACTCAGTTGTCATTTGTCATTATGATATGTCATTATGTCATAATATGTCAAGACGACGTTTTATTAGATAATTTATTTATGAAACTCAGACGGAGTGAACAGGTTTTCTTTATTTCAAGAAACAATAACAACACATCAGGAATTAAGCGTAAAATGCTATTGTCCCTTAGTGAAAAGTCAGTTTTTGTGTTGTATTTTTCTATTCTGAGATCTTCTGTAGCTGTAGGTCAAGCAGCAAATATGTCATCTGGAAGCTCAGGAAGTATCTATGCCGGTAAAATTTAGATTTTTCATTGATTGTGTGCCATGTTTTGCCTCCTGGTAATATAAATGATCATCTACAATTAGCTACTTTAGTTCTTGAATAGAGGATAACTTCTTCATCGTTGCAAAAACATTGCAAACCTTGTTCAAGCACTTTCGAATTTTTGTTATAACATCCAGCTATTAATCTGGGGTTTCTTTGCAAAACTCATTAAGTTATACAAGAGGCACCCAGGATTTCACTTAATGAATCTCCAATTCTGAAGAAAAACCCAAGTCGTATCAGTTTTTCCACTGAAACCCACCAAAATAAGTTTGAACTGTATTTATGTTTTAAATACATGTTATTATTTCATTAACTGTAAATTATAATTTTTCAGATAAATATTCTGTGGCATATGTAACTGTACCAAACATTGAAGTGGGGAAGACCATTGGCCACGGGCTGGTTAAGAACAAGCTAGCTGCCTGCGTTAACATCATACCTCAAGTCACATCCATTTATGAATGGAAAAATGAAATTAATGAAGATAGTGAAGTAATGTATATTTTTTAATGAATTGGATTTGGATTTTTTTATTGAATAATTTTTGTAATTTTGTAATATTTTATTTGTGGTATTAGTGATCCTTTATCTTCATAACAGCTTAATTTGTTGATATATCATCAATTATTTTTTGTTTCCGTAAAATAACACTTTTTAAGCTGTTTTTTTAACTCTGTTAGGTCTAAGGAAGGTCAATGAAATCATATTGAGTAAATGGTTCTTAAGTTCCATTATTAGTGCCATATAGAGCCTTGCAGCCTGCAGCAGAAAAGAATGAAAGTAAACAGTCACTGTCACCCATGGCTATCAGTTACACCAATGGCATCACCAGTGTATTACCAAAAACAAATGAAATAGTGCTGTAGCACCAGCCAAACCAGAACAATTTGTTTGGAGTAATTGGAGTAGAGAATCTGATAAAAGCGAGAGTAATAGTTAGCCAAGCAGGCTTTATGGAAAGATAATAATACCAATAGTAATTTTATTGTCATTATGACAATATTGATAATAATATAATCCTAAACCCAAAGCCACCAAGCATATTCTGCTGACCTTGATTGCATTAAGATCAGTATTCTAAGCCCAGTACAGACAAAAGTGAGCCATTTTTTTAGCACAGGATGTAGTTTTTAATTATTTCCTCTGCTTGTTAGCCAGTACATAAACCTTTGACATGATGGATTACTAGGACTGATGGTAACATGTTAAGTGTTAAGTAACACATAAGCAGTTGATAAAAAATTAAAATGTGTGCAATTCACATGTGGTAGAAGTGAAACCTTCAAAAAGTTTGGTTTCAAGATAATGAGACGAATGTAAAATTTCGGGAAGATGATAATTTTAGGTTTTAGTGATGATCATAGTGATGCAAAGTTAGATAATTATTTTACATTTTATTCGTATATGTATATTACATAGATTTATTCAGACTCATAGCTTACATTTTCAATAAATCATACAAGAGGCTTATGGTAAAAATAAAGGTATTAATTTAATAACGTGTATCAGTTTTAATTATCTTTCAAAAACTATTTTGTACTAAATAAAAATAAGACAGTGGTAACTAATGCTATCCCTTAACATAATATGAAGCGTAAAATGAGCAGCTAGCGCCATCTATCCAGCAATAAAACGAATTTTCTTTCTTGTTCCTTGCCCCATCTATGAATACAACTTAGCACTTTTTAAAGTAACTCAAAAAGAACCTCAAACATAAAAAAACACTGTGTAATGGTTTCTATCTCGTTTTCTCCCACGTTAAATCTTATGAATTTATGTGTCTGTCTCTTTTTACTGTCGCTTTTTCGATTTTTTTTCATCGACTTTCAAATCACAACGATGCTAAAGAAGTTTTCCACTTCAAAAATCACGAAAGTTAAACTATTCATACTTGCTAAATTAACTAAATATCTTAAACAATGTGTTTACTGTTATTAATCTTTTCAGTTGCTGCTAATGATCAAAACCCGCACATCGTTGGTGGACAGGCTCACAGAATTTGTGCGTTCAAACCATCCTTACGAAGTATGCGAAGTCATTTCTCTGCCAATAAAAAATGGTAACCCACCATATCTAAAGTGGATTGGAGACGTTGTACCTGATAAAGAATAATTTCATGTAATCAATGTAATGTAGTAATCCATATTACATATTTTGTAATATTACGGAGGAATTGAAATATGCATGAAGCAAGTGATAATTAATTTGTAATACCTATGCAAATAATTTGATTAAAAAATGATATTAGATAATCCATCTGTATGTTGAATCAGGAAAATTAGAAATATTGTTAAAGATTTGCAACTCTTGGTACTATCTGCACAAATTAATAGGGTTGTCATGTCACCTCAATTGACAAATTTTCAATTTCCTCGAAAACTGTGCATCAGCAAGAGTTGAGTGTGGTTGGAAACATACTAGCATTAATCTTAGTAGGCTTAAACTTTAGGCAAATAATTGTAGAGGTGTCTAAAGTGCCTTTATCATATGAGCTACACCTAATATAATTATAATAAGTACCTATATGTTATATGAATCGAAAATTATCTGTCCTATGATTTTTTATTTAGTTTAAATATAGTTATTGGTATTTTGGCATTTTGTAAAGATGTTCCCTTAAATAAACTTGTGTTTTAAATACATTCAGTTCAAAACGGTGAGCAAGTGAAAAACATAGTCATTCTTAATACATCTTACCAAATGCCACGATGATATAATATCTATAATGAATTGATGATTATTATTAGCCAGATAGTTCCAATTGCATGAATTCCAGTTCTTATCACATATAATTTTATCTAAACAAAGCCAAAAATATTATTCTTATATTATGTAATGATTTATTGTATATGTATTTAATATAAATAATAAACAAGCAGTCTTGTATTGATGTATTTATTTAGGCATAATATCTTCCCTCTATCCACCAGCCTTAATAAGACATTACACCCCTCCCTTTACGACATCAGTTAGGGTTGTGAGCATTCCCACCGTAACTGTGAGTAGGGAAAAAATAACCTCGGTAGTTTCTCGCCGCTTCCCCCGGGACCAATCACGGTAGGGATTTGTTAAAGCGATGGAGTAAATTGACTTTTGAAAAGAGTTTGCAACAAACCGAATTTAAATAAAATATTTGATTTTATTATAAAATACTTCATTGCGATCACTATTAAAAGTAGTTTTAATAAGATAGAATAAAACAATGAATAAAGGATACCTGTTCCTAGAATTTGCAAGGCCGTCTTTAACCTACTGGAGGCCCTGGGCATATTAGGATAATGGGGCCCCAATGACTGTCAGAACACTGTTTTGTTGGGATAAACAAAGAAAGTAGATAAGCAAGCCTCTAAATTTATGCCAAAGCTAACAAGCAAATTGGTATTGTAGTTAGTAATTTAGGTTCGATTTATTCGAATTAAAAAAGTATGTCGGTAATAAATATCGGTTATCGTTTAGTGATCTGGCAGGAACTAGGGGGCCCCTATCGATCACGGGGCTCTGGGCACGTGCCCAGAGTGCCTAGTGGGAAAGAGGGGTCTGAGAATTTGAATCCCAAATAAAAATATTCGGTAACTTCCCGGTCCCTCCACATGATAGCCAGGGTCTGTTCCACCAAGCACTAGCGGATTCAGGGGGGAGGGGGCTAGGTAGCCAAAGCCTACGCAAAATCATGTAGGTCCATCCGTGACAAAATATAAAAAAGATTAATTACAAACCAAACCACAACAAAAATCCTGAATCCGCCATTGCCACCCAGTTTAACCCCGAATTCCCGACTAAAATGATTGTTACGGACGCAATGTGCAAGAGAGTGTAAGACCCGTATCAATAAACCGATCTCGGCTTAAGAGCGGAGTCTCAGATCTTACAAATGTAACTTTTACATGCGACTTGACATATTTCAGCTTCTTAAACCAAATGTTTAGATCGCAGAGATCTTAAGAGCCTTTGCACACGGCGCGTTTTTGAAGCGCATCCGACGAAAATGCGCTGAATCTGCGCGTTTTCCGCGCTGCAAATGACGAGGCGGACGAGGCGTTTCTTCGTACGATCGCCGTGTGCAGTGGCTCTAAGATCGGTTTATTAATACGGGTATTAAGAATGCGGTTCTTCCACTCCCTTTGATGTTGTGAAGGTAAGAACTAGCTCTCAAGGCCCCAGCCGAAACATGAGTCGTTCTCAAGCAAGAGTAGCCAGGCAGGCTTCACAGAAAAAAAATCATAGTGCAAATGGACAGACTTGTCATTAAGTCCGGTTTAGACGTATTAAGTAGTTAAGTAGATAACTAAATTTTAAGTGTATAATTTTAAGTGCGCGTCCACACGTAATAATTTAGTAAAGCTCTTTAGTTCATACAATTCTACTAAATTACTTAAGCATTTTACTAAATTGTCCAAACGTGTTAAGTGTCAAGCCCCGCCCACCTACTTAACAGAAAATAGAAAAATTTCTAAATTACTTGTCTACTTGATTACTAAATTTTAACTACTAAATTGTCCGTTTACACGTATTAATTTACTTAAAATTTAGTTAACTACTTAACTACTTAATACGTGTAAACCGAACATTACTGCCATCCACACACAATTCACACATTGCTACAAGTGGGGACTTCTTGGTGGGAATTTGAGGAATGAATCACTAATCTGAAGATCACGAGCCGGAACGCTCGAAGGGAATTCGCCCTGCTCGCCCTGAGCTGCAAGCGTCAGTTGTGCGTTAAAATCAGATGTTTGTGGGTCGACCTTATTTAGGCCAATGTTTGCTGGCTAATTTTGAGAAGTTCCAATAATTCCTCATGACTCCCATCATCAGAACTTTTGATTAATTCGGGACCAATCTCGATTTATCCCCTTACAAATAAAAAATAAAGATTTCCCAAATTGGTTCAAAAATAACGGAGTTCTGAGATAACAAATATTGAAAAAATACAAGCGGATTGAGAACTCCTCTTTTTTTTAGTTTTTTTTTTCAATAACTTCTGTGATTAAAACGTTTTACAAGCTTGAATTTTGACAAAATTGTAGTACCTAGTTCATAGTTGACATTCATCCAATCCACGCGTGATTTGTGAAATCTGTGAGAGAACTACGTTCCTGAATGTGTCAAAAGATCGTCGCTTGCATTTCCATATTCATAATATAATGACCTCAAAAAAATCTATAATTAGCATTAATATGCTGAAATATTTAAATGATATAATATTTAAGCAATTAAAGAATATTCATACAAATTTAAATGAATCGGAACAAAGAAGTGAGTTTCCGAATGTTGCGTTTCGTTTTGCCAACCGTAGCATATTCGTAGACGTCTACGAGTTTCGTAGCGATCAGTGACGCATGCAGAGGGCGGCGGAGTGCTACGCGATTGGGGTTACAATGACCTTATAAACCTCCGCATTCTCTTCAAAATAATCTGACTCGGATAACATGTGCGTTTTATTTTTCGATTAGCAACACCGAAAGCGCGGCATAATGGGCGGGCTCGGAGCGGCGCTCGTGGCGTAGCCGGAGACGATCAGACGACACTCGACGTGGACGGGTGGACGGCACCGGAGATCTTCGGAGTCACGAAGCTCCCGATTGCGAGCTAAAACAAGGGCGATGCCTACGTTCCCGTGTCGGATGTGAAGTTTTAACCGAAGCGTCTCCAGGAAAACAGGAGGCAGTGAACCACCACGAGCTAGCAGTTTTCGATCCATAAACGAGTGACATAAGGACCAGCAGCACGAATGCGAAGAAAGGAATAATTAGTCGAAGGACAAGGCGAGTAAAAGTTAAAAGTGGCTCGGACATGGTGGTGCGGTAGCGGGGCGGGGAAGGCGGGATAAGGAGGAGGAGAAGAGAAGAGCAGAGAGGGTATGAGGCGGTAGCGGGCGCGCGTGCGCGGATCGATCGCGCGGCATCGAGCGGCGGGCGGCTCGGGTCGGGGCGAGCACGCGGCGACCTCAGTCGCGCGCGGGCAGCGTGCGAGGCCGCGCGTCTCCCCACGTGCATGGCGCGTCGGTCTGGATGCCTCGCGCCCTCGGGGAATGGCTTCGTCCGAGGAAGAGGCGACAACCGTCTCGGCCGCTGAAGATGACTGCCTCAGTGTCCGGAAGTGGTGGTGCTTCCTGCTCTCGTCGATCGTCACGTTCGCCTGCGGGTTGGCCGTGGTGTTGTTATGGCGCGGGTGCGCGTATGTCTGCTGCCGCAAGGAGCCCGAGCTGGCTCCGAACGACCCGAAGCAGAAGGAGCAGAAGGCGGCGCGCCAGGGGAAACAGGAGTTCGAGGGCACCTTCATGACCGAGGCCAAGGACTGGGCCGGCGAACTCATCTCCGGTCAGACCACCACAGGACGGATACTGGTGAGTACCCTATCACCCTTTCACCCTACCGCCCTACTGCCTGCTCTGTGGTTTGACCACACCTTTGACACTTTTGTTGTCCTTTTGTTGTTACTACCCTTCGTCATTCAATTATTTATTGCAATCATTAAAACACCATTACGAGGAATTGTAATGTGCATACATGTAAATAAATAAAACACGAATAAGTTGTGAAATTTCATCATCCCAATCGATAAGCAAATTATAAATGAATCGGCAAATTTCCCTGCGTAGTAAGAACAAGTACCCGCATTGTGAATCCACTAACCCACTTTATGTTACATTTATAAGACAACTTGGCAAGTGACGGTGTTGTCCAATTGTTTAGGTGTGTCAATGTCCATTCATTAACTGTTAGGTTTTTAGGTATTTAATTGTTGGACAATAAACACTGATTGATTTGATGACACGCCTGATTTTTGCTCGGACGATGATACCTTCGTAAAGCGCTGATAAGATAATCCGTTGTACTCTGTGTATCTGTAATTTCGTACATCATTCATGTATTATCTGTTAACATTCTTACGATATCTATGTGTCTAGATATAAAAAAGTAATTCCGGTATCTTTCCCGATATACTGAGTTCATCTAATCTATGTATAACTCCTAAGGTTAATGTATTGTCAGTAAAGATAGCAATCGTTTCAGTATAAATGTAATTTGGCCCACCGCTGAGCGGGCAGCATTCGGTGACGTCACGGTTTTATTGATGGCATGCGGAACGCTTTTACATTAGCCATTAATGTATGGAAGTCCCTACGGAATCCAATATCATTGTTTACATAGGCGGGTCATAATGGGAAGTTATCGTCGTAACGACCGATTAAAGACCTGCGGAGTACTGGCTGTTTCAGTGAGGGATGGGTTTGCAGAAGGATAAAGAGTGAAAATTTTGGAACTTTCTAGATTATTTTATACTCGCGCTCTGCCCGCGGCTTCGTCCATGTTTTTAACCGACTTCAAAAAAAGGAGGAGGTTCTCAATTCGACTGTATTTTTTTTAATATTCGTTACCTCAGAACTTTGGACTGGGCGAACCGATTTTGATGATTCTTTTTTTTAATCCAAAGCTGGTGGCTGTCATGTGGTCCCATATAAATTTTATTGAGATCTGACAATGGCATCCATGATAAAACCATATAAGTCTTAAAGGGCAATGTCCATTTTCGGCTATTCGTGGACAGGATGCTCAGAAATAAATAATTACACGAAAAAATATATTTTGTTTTTTAACTTATACACGCGAATTATTTTTGTATCAATTTACTTTTTTAAAATAATACGTTTATTAAAACATTCTACTGATAAACTCATTTCCTTTTGTCACATACACAGAGTAGTCACGTCAGTACAATTGCAACATTATTCCGACAACGATAATAAAAACGATATATCGATGTTATTTCGAAGTTTTAATTCTAACGATAAAAACTTAAGTTTGGTAAGATACACGTATAAAAATCAATAAACTATAAATAATGTATTATTTTTACTAGAATAACATATTATTTTAGGTACGTTGCTTTTATAATAATTCACGATAATGAACAATATATCGATGTTTTGCAAACACGCTCGAATCGATGCATTGTTTGCATCCCCAACTGTCATACGTAGTGATTAAGTACTCTGTGGTAATCTCAACTGTCAATCGTTATTCGTTGGATAATAGTGCATAGTAATCTACGTTCAACTTTCAAGTCACATTCGCTTTGTTTTTCGCATCAATTTCGTCTGTGTTTTTCATCGTGAATATTATTACGACCTTTGGCTTACGAAAATGGATTTAGACTCTGCTTACCACGTTGACCTTGGCACTATTGTATGTATAACTATGGTTGACCCTTGGTTTGTATGGTTGCTCATGTAATGACTGTTTTTTTTGGTTTCTGAGCTGGGCAAGGTACAGAGATGATATAAATGCACCAGCCCCGTTCTTGGACAATATATTAATAACATACGAATCAGATTAATAAAAAAATGTCAAGGAAATTGGGCGTTTTCTTTAAAATACCTACAAAATATTTATTCAAATAACCAGTATAATAAACATCTGGTTACAAAACAATTATTATTTTCGTTTTTAAACTGAGTAAAGGTATTAAGCCTATATAATATTTATGTTGAAATGTGGTGTTCACTCATAGCCAAATGTCCATACAAAGTGGACATTGTCCTTTGTATTAAGTAAGCGCGACAAATGGACGAATAACTCAATATCACGCCAACCGATTTCGATGATTCTTTTTTTTAATCGAAAGCAAGTGCTTGTCACGTAATCCCCATAGACTTAAATATATAGACACGCTGTTGTTAACAAATTTCGTGTCACGCTTTCGTGCCACAGAGTACTTAATCACAGAGTCAATATGTGCCCAGTGTTGCCAACACCCTACTCCGAAAGAGATCATGGATACATTACTATAACTGGACATATACCATGGATATATTACTCTGTCTGGATTACTTTGTAGAGGTACCTGAGGATTAATTACGTCATAACGGAATGACCATTGTGTTCATCCATTCATTGTGCATCTGTAATCCCAGGATATATCATTCAGCTGTGTTAATTTTTTTTATAAGTGTTATGCACTTAAAATAAAAGAAATGTACCGTAATAAATTACATTGTTTCATTTCATTATCACCTTCAACATCCGTTTTCATGACGTAAGGACAATTTTGAAGAAATTATAATAAAATGTGTTAATACAATAATATATTTTTTTACCACCAGAAAAATTATTAGAAAACATTTGGAAAATAGGACATAACACCCCACAATTATGAAGGATAATCTCAATCCGGTCTGCGATTGGTCAAATAGTCATTCCGTTGTGACGTCATCTGTCTTCAAGTACCTCGAAGTTATGTATCCAGTTAAAAGTTATAATTATATCCATGGCGACAATCATACGATTTATGCCTTTTTCCAGTTCATCTCGGAGTGACTACTATATATTTTTTTAACATCGTAAGTAAACATTAATAATTTAAATATGTATTTGTATGCATTGTTAGAAAATTATGTACGAGTATAATAGGTTCATGATATAATTATTATAGGTTCATAGATTTATCAATAGATGGCGCACATTATAATTACCTATGTCCCGATATTTCTACATTTATAATTTTGTATGTTATTATGTAAATTTATATTATAACTAGCTGCCCGGACAGACTTCGTTCTATCAAAAAAAAATTGCAATAAAATAATATTGCGACTATACATTGAGATGTAAGCTATCCTATCTTTCAAGTTGGATCAAACTGCACACGGTGTGCAAAGGGCAATGAACCTAGTTGGCATACCTACAAGTCCGCAATTTTGAAAAAACCTCGATTCGGCGGCCAGTGATGTAAAATATGTCAATCGATAGAATAAATGATTAAGATCAAAAAGTATTCAGTGATGAAATGTCGTAAGTGGTATACTTTCTGAGATATTTGAGTTCAAACCCGTAGAAAAATGAAGTAAAAAACTTTGTTTCGGCGGATATTGATAAAACATGTGTCAATCGATAGACTAAGTGATTACGATCAAAAAGTATTCAGTGATAAAATGTCGTAAGTGATATACTTTCTGAGATATTTGAGTTCAAATCCGTAGAAAAATAAAACATTGGTAATTGTCTTTTTTATTTATTAGTGGATCAACACTAACTATATACATATAAAATATCACAATATCATTAACAAAACTAAATAAATACATATTTATTCATATTTACATATATACATATTATATTATATATTAAGTACATAAATATTTATAACTACGTATTAGTACGTATATAACATGTGGTTGAAGACCACGGGCGAGGACATTCTAATTGCTTCAGGTAGTGCTGCCGGACGTGATTCTTGAAGGAACTTTTGGTAGTCTTTTGATGTCTACAAGCAAGTAGTTTCAGAACAGTATTGCAAAGGAATTCCCGAAATAAGCAGTGCTATGGGTTTCCTTTAAATAAACAGGAGAAGACACATTATTCAAAATAGCATAAAATGTTGAGAGAATTCTGAAGTTTCACCTGTGTCGAATTGGTAGCCATTTAAGTTAGGAATCAAACTGGGAAATGTGGTCATACTTACGTAAGCTGAAGATAGGTATATCGAAGTTTTTTTACTTTATTTTCCTACGGTTTTGAAATCAAATATCTCAGAAAGTATATAACTTACGACATTGTATCACTTAATACTTTTTGATCGTAATCACTTAGTCTATCGATTGACACATATTTTATCAATATCCGCCGAAACAAAGTTTTTTACTTTATTTTTCTACGGGTTTGAACTCAAATATCTCAGAAAGTATACCACTTACGACATTTCATCACTGTATACTTTTTGATCGTAATCATTTACTCTATCGATTGACACATGTTTCATCACTGGCCGCCGAATCGAGGTTTTTTCAAAATGGCGGACTTGTAGGTATGCCAGGTTCCATACAAAACTGTTGGAAGCCCTTTGATTAAAATCGGTTAAGTAGTTAAGGAGTCTATCGCGGACAAACAACGTGACACGTAATTTATATAAATAAAGATAAGAAGATTTTATTTTAATTTATAGTTTTACTTATTACTTTTCTTTCAATTTCGTTTTGTAGACCGCCATCTAAAACTAATTAAAGTTTTAGTACCTACATTAAATGAATCGTACTATTTTTTTTCTGGAGCCATCTTAGGAAATACGACTTTTATTTACCCACCGTACGATCTCTCACTCCGCGACGTCTGGCAACCCTGTTCCGTAGTGATTAAGTACTCTGTATTCGTTCTGTCAAGTTTGGTTCAAGATGTCGGTATTAAATATATGACACTAAATAATTTTTAAGACTGTAAATAAAAATATAGTTACTTACCAATTATGATTAAATAAAGTGAAATAAAGTTCAAACGTAAATAATGAGAACGTTTTAACTGTGCTCAATAAACAATAATACGTTATTAAGTGTTTTTGAACAGTCGGAGTTTTTCTAACGTGACATTTACTTGTGTAGCTTGCTCGCAGCCGACTAAACTTGAGTTGGCCCCAGTTGGGGTCAACACAGGTGAACAAAATGTAAGTACTGAACAGCGTGTCTATATTTAGTAACCTAGTCAGAGATTTTTTATGTCCCGGGAAGGTAAAAAGTACCTTTTTGTACTTTGGAAGAAATTTATAGTTTTATGTCATGATGTCGCCCTGGTTACACAATGCCTTTGGCTGTTCCGTGTATTTTAATAAAAGTTCACACTACAATTTCTAGATCTGTTTTGAATAAAGTTGCAGCAAAAAAATGAACCCTTGTTGTTGACGCGATGAGCAACGCTTTATTTTTTTATTTATTTTTTTATTTTTTTTGGACGCTTGTGCTCCACGTCAGACTTTTGGAGTCCACGTTTTAGTAATGAACCACAGATTCCGTGCCTAGTTTTTTTCACATACATAAATATGATAAACAGCCAGCCGAATCAAACTCTTTTAATAATCATCATTGCAATTGAAATACTTATTTAATTTATATACACGAATAACTTAAATCGTCATCCTAAACAATCGTATACTGCTTATATTTCAAAATGAATAAATAACAACATTTGTGTGATCTTTAACAAAAGTGGTTACTAGGCAGATAAGTAAGGGTCTGCGTCCTCAGGCAGGGCAAAGTAAGGCACCCTTCGGCATCACTGCCAGTGTTGCCAACTTAGTGGAATTTCCACTAGATCTGGTGGTTTCGACACCCCTTTTAGTGGGGATATATTGATTTTAGTGGCTAGTGGATTTTCTAGTGGAAAAGATTTTTTCATTTAGTGGTAGAACATGACATTTAACCACTAGGACGATTTTACAAATTTGCTTTTGATTTGAAACTCATTTGACAACGATGAGAGATAAAGGACTCACTACAAGTATAGTAATCTGTGCTTCCACGCAATGGCGAAGAGATAATCCGTAATAGGGTATTCAGTTAATTGTTTTGATTTATGAACTAAAAACAGATTGCCCGAAAACTTTAAACTCGTGGAAAGTATAAAAAACCGGGCAAGTGCGTGTCAGGCCATGCGCAATGTAGTAATTTTATCGACTATTACACTTTATCTACTTAAGCTAATATAGCCGTGATAGTTTTCCTTGTATAGCCGTATTGGGGCGGCTTAGAATACTAACCAAGTTCCCACGCCGGATGGGTGTCGTAAAAGGCGACTAAAACCGGCCCGCCCTCGAGGAATTATATTGGTAATATTGATTTTAATTGCTATTTAATAACAATATTAATATTATTATTTCTCCATGGTGTTCGCCTGGATAGCTACCACCCTTGAGCATGAGTCAGCCGCCAAACGACTCGTCGTGTTCGGCTGGGGGCTTAAGAGCCAGTTCTTTCTTTCTTTTTCTTCTCTCTTTCTTGGCCGGCAACGCATCAGTGATGCCTTTGGTGTTGCTGAAGTCCAACGATAGCCACTTACCATCAGGTGGATCGTCAGCTCGATTGCCGGCTATTTCCATTAAAAAAAATTCATCAGAATTATAATCCATTTCTGACAATTTTTTCACTTGCCCAACTCCAACCGTTTAGCCGGCAGGTGGTCACCCCCTTGACTCTAACCAAAATTAGCAATTCAAAGCCAAATATTTCGCAAACGGACCTCTAATTGCAAAAATGGTCTTAGAAGACCCATAACAACCAAGACCCATAATAAGACCTTTTCAAAGACCCATCTTCAGCGTTAAAAAAAATATAAATATTTAAGATAGAGTTGGGACTTTTTTATTGGAAATTTCCTTTATGTGCTAATAAACCCCTAAAACATTTTTAAATTTTCTTTAGGGGGTTTTTATGTACTTTTAGTCGTTTTATTTTCTTGAACCCCCCCCCCCCCCCCCCCGAAACTTAAACCTGGCTACGCCCGCTCGTCATTTTATTTATATATATTTTTTTTAGTTTTTTAGTGGTTTTCTGCCTTTTCTGGTGGTGAGTTTAGTGGGATTGTTAAAATATAGTTGGCAACACTGATCACTGCCTGCAAGCGCACACAGCCGCCTTTGTGGCATCTCTAGTCATATCTAGCGCGTCAATGGGCGCAGGGCCTAATACACCACTATTCAGAAGTGCCATTGGAGACTGTAACATAGCCCATCTTTCAGAAGGCAAATAGCGCTAAGCCACATTCATTGTATAATGTATAATGTATTATAATAATCTGCACTGGAGCAGGTTGGACTTTCTTGGAGACATTTTCCTTGCTAGCATAACGTAAGATATTCCCATTTACCATGCAATCGAAGCAAATGTAAATGTACCGAGAGTAAGCCACGCCTCCCGTTCCATCGAACGCTGTCCAGGCGTCGGTCTCCGCCGCTGGCCGCGTGACGCGCGATGGACCGTGACCCAATTCGCCATCAATGTACCCAGTTCAAGTACGTTGTTTTTCCCTTTCTCTCATTGAAACGACAGAAGCAAGCCGTCAATGAGCTCTGAAAGGTTCCGGTAGCCCAGTTAGAATGTTAATTGTTTTAGAGATCCGCTCGTAGCAAACAACTCTTGGGTTAATGTTTGTGAATAGCAGCTTGTTTCCTCCGATTATATAAACATTGGTGGATAGGGGATGTGGTTGTACACTTATCTTCGAGAATAGGAATAGTAAAAAGCTTTCTCCATTGCTACATATTTTACACTTTGCTTTCCAAAATAAGTATAAAAAGTAAGTAAAAGCTAGTTAGAGTAGTTAAAGTAAATTTCAAATAAAATCCGTGTGATGACAAAAAGACTGATTTGACCGGGCTTCCCTTCATCCATCCGATGTACGGAACCTGTAAAATTAATAGTATTAATATATTTGATAACATACATGACTTAAATTATCCAATGACTATGTCATAACTTAGCTTAGTCGTGACCACGATTGATGTAACTGGGTCAATAAAGCGCCCATTTTTGTATAAATATATTGTAGTTCAATGCCTCTATACCAGTATGAGCTAACTAGTTCCAAATCGCAGCATTAGATACTTAAATAGTGTTAAAGCAATCTGTCTGTACCTTGCCAACGAATTTAATGACAAGTTTCTGAATCGTTTATTATACGAAATAGGCATAACATAGCATACCTTGTCTAGTTTAGTCTAGACTGGGACAATAGCGAAGTAATAAAGCGACAGTAATCCTTATTCTACGACGATATTAAACTTTACGCAAATATTGGCCTACATATTGACGGGTCAATAGAATCGGAACTTGATGGTTTAGTCAGACATTTAATCAAATATAATATAGACTCGTATTACAATGATGTACCCGTGGTTTGAAACCCAGTGAGTTCAACATAAAAGTCTTGGATTCGAATCCTACAAAAATATATTAATAGTATTAATTTTACAGGTTCTGCACATAGGATAAAAAGCGGCCAAGTGCGAGTCGGACACGCCCATGAAGGGTTCTGTAGCAGCAAGTAACATAATATAAAAGTTTGTAGTTCGTTGTAACTTTGATCGAGGTAAATTGCGGTTTACGATTTATGACGTATTAAAAAAAACTACTTGCTAGATCTCGTTCAAACCAATTTTAAGTGGAAGTTTGCATGGTAAAGTACATCATATATTTTTTTTAGTTTTATCATTCTCTTATTTTAGAAGTTACAGGGGGGGGACACACATTTTACCACTTTGGAAGTGTCTCTCGCGCAAATTATTCAGTTTAGAAAAAAATGATATTAGAAACCTCAATATCATTTTTGAACACCTATCCATAGATACCTCACATGTATGGGTTTGATGAAAAAAAAAATGTTGAGTTTCACATCTAAGTATGGGGAGCCCCCAAAAGTTATTGTTTTTGTTCTATTTTTATGTGAAAATCTTAATGCAGTTCACAGACTACATCTACTTACCAAGTTTCAACAGTATAGTTCTTATACTTTCGGAAAAAAGTGGCTGTGACATACGGACGGACAGACAGACAGACAGACAGACAGACAGACAGACAGACAGACAGACATGACGAATCTATAAGGGTTCCGTTTTTTGCCATTTGGCTACGGAACCCTAATAAAGGGAATCCTTGCCAAATGAGTCTGTTTTAATTCCATTCCCCAACATATACGAAGAGGTATGTACTTTTAATGATCGCTTGGTCCGGTGCAGGGATATAATTATTATAACAACGAAAGGATGGATACTTACCATAGTAATCGCCAATTTAAAATCATGCAATTCTTGCAGCCACTGCACATAGATTTTTAAGGGTTTATTCTTAGGCACAGGTTTTAAGGTCTGACATGGACTAACTCTGACATTTAAGTATTGTCCATATTTAAATATGGATAAAATAACTTTCGCGGCAGCAGGTGTGGCACGGCGCGGCGGCGGTAGTGGTTAATGGCTAATTGAGATACAAAAAATCTTTATAGCCTAATTTGGCCTGTGGCCAAATTGAGCTCGTCACCGGCGGAGACTAGGCCAATCGTGAATAGGCAAAAAATTGCAAAAGGTTCGCCAAACGGCCAATTTTTAGGAGAGATGGACTTGTGAGACAGACAACTTTGACATGAACGTTTTAATTGTTGCACTGGTTTATTCCAATTAGTGTAATAAGCACTACCTTGAAATCGATTTTATGCTTCCAATCGCAGTTTCGGTGAACCATAAATGAATATTGGTCTCCGACTTCTTTTTTGGATAGCAAGACATCTTGTTCATCTATGGTGTCTGATAGAGCCCAACAATCTCCTTCAACAGACACCTGGCTCCATGGCTTCATCCCTTACATACCACAATGGTTAAACAAGTTTGTTGTAACATTACTTCGCTAATTTGTTGACGTGAACAATTAATTTGCAATGTTGCAGCGGAATTACATGTTTTTAAATTACTTAGCAATTTATCACTCACTAAAGCATACAATAAAATTTACAGTTTCTTTATCACTTGGTTAGTTCGTGATATGAAATTTTAAAAATCATTTATTATTCGTGTTTGATGTCTTAACTTAGCAGCTACTTAGTTGCTTAATATTCGAATTAAACTATTACTACAAGCTATAACCATTTCTGGGCTGAGTGTCATCTAACAATGTGAGCATAATTGTCCCACTGCTGGGCTCGGGGTCTCCTCCCACAATGTGAGGGGTACAGGCCATAGTCTACCATGCTGGCCAAGTACGGATTGGTAGACTTCACACACCTTTGAGAACTTTATGGAGAACTCTCCGGTGTGCAGGTTTCCTCACGATGTTTTCCTTCACCGAAGCAAGTGATAATTAACTTCTATTACGCACATAATATTTGAAAATTAGAGGTGCGTGCCAGGATTTGAACTCGGGCCCCTCCGTTCGAGAGACCGTCTCGCTAGCTACGCTGTTCCTGCGGTAGTTAGTAGTGACAGAAATGCCAGTAAACATTACACTTCTCTCTCTTCTGACCGTAGCCTAGTTGGTAGCGACCCTGCCTGCGAAGCGAGGGAGGGGTCCTGGGTTCGATTTACGGCTGGGGCAGATATTTATGTGACAGATAAATATTTGTACTCGGGTTATGGGTGTTGTTGAGATGTTTTGTGCATTCCACCCGCAACACAGATGAAAACCTACTGTGAGGGTATGAGTGTGTAAGCGTTTAGTTTAGTTTAGTTCTTCCTTTGTTCTTGATGTTCCTTTGTTTATGAGCGACGCACGATGTTAGACATCACCATACTCTTCCGCAATTTTGTCTTCGGCAATTACATTAAAATTACATTAAAAATATGTTACCAAAATACGACCTATATTTTTATCTTTGCTAATAACCGATTAATTTTCAATTTATTTATCAATCAAGCAGACAAATGTTAATGTGTGTAATAATTAAGTCAAGAACGTAGCAGTGATAGCCTAGCGGTTAAAACGTTGGTCTCCCGAACGAAAAGGGCCGAGTTCAAATCCTGGCGCGCACCTCTAATTTTCAAATATTATGTGCGTATTAGAAGTTAATTATCACTTGCTTCGGTGAAGGAAAACATCGTGAGGAAACCTGCACACCCGAGAGTTCTCCATATTGTTCTCAAAGGTGTGTGAAGTCTACCAATCCGCACTTGGCCAGCGTGCTATACTCTGGCCTAATACCCCTCACATTGTAAGAGTTAATCGTTTTGTTTATAATGTTAAGATCATTGTTGTCCAAGTTGAAATTGCTTTGTTATAAGTTTTATAACTTATACCACTTACTCTCTCGCAAATTCTATTAATAGATACTTCAATATTACTCGTATCGAATTACATTTCAAAGTTTATGTACCTAGTGTCATCAATTTATCATCATCCTGCCCATTTCCCAATTATACCGCAAATATACAGATCGCCCGTATCATAAAGGTACAACAAAATTGAGATGTCCCTGTCATTATTACGGTGGTTCTTTGTGTGAAAATGAGACACAAAACATATCAATCATTATTTTTCCACCCTCTTTCTCCTTACTCATATTTCTATCGTTAAAAATAGATCGTCCTTGTAAAGAGTTCAACGCATGCGCACGGTTGGTTTTGCATGCGCACTTACCGGCCAGTAATCCGATTTGTAAGCTCAGGGATATAAGTAATGTTAAGGATCGATATGATTCATTCTTAACGTTTTAGAGCTGTTTGATGTATGATTAGTCACAGTTAAATATAATGTTTGCGTTAGTTTAAGTGCTATTCGCTTACAATGAATACAACCAAACATTATTGTTCTTTCCTGTAATTCCTGTAATTATATTGTATTCAATAAACTAATATTAATATTCAAATTAATGTTACGATATGGCGAACTATAGTAGGCTCGATTTTCTAGGGTTTTTACCAACTTAGGTACATGAATTTGTATACCAGATGCGTTTTATTTAGACAAACTAGTCATTATGGCAAAATAGTACATTATGTTAATGGTTTCAAAACTTTCAAATCGCTTCTTGGAAATAAGATTTTCATTGCAAAGTGATGACAGTGTTATTTAATGTAGTTTGTTTCCACATTTACTCGGAGTTTATAATTTTATTGCTATCGATCAATATGTATTTATTTAAGAATTCACAAATACCATAATGAGTAATTTGTCTAAATAAAACGCATTTGGTGTACAAAGTCATGTCAGTTGGTGAAAAACCCTAGAAAACGATTTTAATAGCTTTTGTTTACATTTGTATCGGGTGCAAATCGACCCTAATATGTAGCTGCTCAGAAAGCGTGGGGAACCCTTACTATTTGGATATTGCCTTGCTAGAATGACTAGCATGTCCACAAAAAGCGCTATGTATAAAAAATACCACAAGCAAACATGTTCATTATATCAACGTACATATCTAACGACGGCTGTCGACGTCTCCGGAGTATACGTCGCGTGACTCACGTGTGTTCTAAAGAAAAATAGAGCTTCTATTTATTTCGCGTTTCTACCGCTAACGTATGGTGTAAGCTACTATATAATGCTGAACCCGGTGAATTCCCTCAAGCCCTCCAGGGTTGCTACGTTCCTACGTCAGAGTTATGTCGTATTCGGCCCAGTTTCACGGGATTGTAGCCATCGTCGCGTTTCAAGATGGCATAGGGATACTATCACACGATAATCTATGTACGGTAGAAAATATAATAGTTTCGTCCTCGCTTGAATTCAGAAATCATAATGTTTTAGGTAAATAACACCCGTATAGGAAACAGTTATTTATTTGTCATAATTATTATGTTAATACAATTCATTTTTTATTCTGCCCTCATAAAAATAGCTTTTCCTTGAGCAAAATTAGAAATTATAAATATTATTTTTCCTACTTGCCCTGGCACTCAAAATCTCATTTATTATTCTCTTTAGTATGACCTTCTATTCTGCCTTTTATGTTTTATTTCCTGGAAAACCTTATTTCCTGTATGCTGTCCTATGTATGAAATTCATACTATGAATAAGCTTTTACTGGTGTATTTAACATCTCAGAATTTCTTTCCACTTACCATTAGGTGGGATTTTGATTTAGCAATAATTAGTGAAGAAAACCTTAATACAAATAAATCATTATATTGTATTAAGCTTTCACGTAACAATCATTCAGACATTTACATTTGTACCGAAGTCTTGTAATAATATAAAAAAAAAACCTGTGATGCACAGATTAGACCATGTAGTAGTTTTATAATAACATAGCAGTTAAAGCGACAGTGAGCATGACCATTTAATGACCTAATTGTGAACCCACTGCTTATCGGAACTGGTGCAGAATAACATCGATTTGCATAGAAGTAGCTCACAAATCACAATGCACGTTTTGATGTGTTCGATCATTGGCGAGGCGGCCGCTGGTACTTTTTGTTGAAATATCGGTACAAAATAAAAATATCGTGGAATATCCGTTAGTTGAAACGTAGCTCTTATTACTCATTATTGAAGATAGTTTTTTACTCTTTATACCAAAATCAGAGCATCAAATACTTATTTTTAGATTTTTACTTATAACGCTATAGTCATTTTAACATAGCTGATGGTATGCTTAACTGCAGTTTCAGATGATGATAAGTGGCGGTGAAGTCCATAATGATAAGCGCACTTAGTAAAATAATATTCACTCTTTTCTAGAGAATTCTCATAAACATAAAGGCTTAATAAGCGGGTTTCTTCGAGGTTACGACACGTCGTTAACGTCCAGAGCGTTACGTGTGTCCACCTATCAAATGATTCGTATTTACGTTTGACGACCATTCGGCAACTTAATAATCTACTGCTGTGGGAATGGTTAGGCATATATTTTACTGCCGTAAGAAATGATTCGGGAACTCACGATATGAATTTTGTAGGTACGCCGATAATTCGACTCAGTCGCATTGATCATCGCTATGGCTAAACTGTGGTACTAGCGGGAGGAAACTTTGGCAGGATGATATTTAGCACTTATAAATTCAGAAAAAAAGTGTTTTGTTTTGTCTTCTTAGTAAGGTGTATAAACACAGATTCATACCGTAAAATCGATATTAAAAGTAAGGCTCTGAATCAACATAAATATTGATGGGGAGGTGTTCAGAAGTGAAACAACCATGAATAATTGCAGAACACGTTGAAGTATGTAACTGATGACGAAGACTTAGATAGTCCTAACAATAGCAATGCAGATAGACAAAGCGACCCTCTTAAATATTAGATTCGAAGGTATTCCAGAAACGGTACACAGGATTAAATATTCATGCAGTGCTATTCCGATCTAAATTAGAATCAGTCTACCTTACCAGATTTAGGTATTCTATATTAGGTGTAAACATTAACTGACCTTTTCAAATATTCGCAACTTAAAATGGTTCGGATACGGAATATAGGATATTTGTTGCTGGGTTTGTGTTGCTAATTTGAGTTCAGTCTGACCTTTTGGAAGTAGGTCTTCTATTCTCGCGATTCTGTGGAGACATTAGTCGGCAGTATTTTAGACCGAATGTTTTATATATCTAAAATAGATTGTATAAGGCTTTCCATATTTGGGCTAATCAAATCTTTATGAATTTTTCAAATCAAATCAAATCAAAATCTTGTATTCATATAGGTGTCACTGAGACACTTATGCACGTCATTTTTTTATCTACCAGCTTTTCGGAGGGGTGCTTTGTTATTTAGGAGAAGAAAAGCTGTAAAGAAACTCCTCGCACATCTTTTAAAATCATGAAAAGTCACATAATATGTTCTAAACCTATGCGAAACTAGATGCGGCACTAATTTCCAGGAGTCTTTGTCATTAATATATTCATTTATACTATCCTTAAACTATCATATACTAGTATCCTTTGCCTACTAGCTGAGATTTCAAATATCTCTTAAACATTTGAATAGGCAAATCAAGTATTGACTTAGTTAATTTATTAAAAAAACGTACACCCAGCCCCATATAAGAACGTTGTACCCTACTTAGGCCAAAAGTTGACGTCACCAAATTATGTCTGTTTCTAGTTAGATGATTATGCGTATCACTGTTAATAAGCCTATTTCTTTGAATTTCTGACGCAGAAAATCGCGTGATTTTAATTTATAAATTGCTCGTATATGGCTTATAATGGCTTTTAACACTTTGTTCCATAATTTTTAAAGATTAGATAAATTACATTCAGTACTCAGACATATGAAGTACTTAAATTGTGGGGATGTTTGTTTTTCAAATCAGGTTTCCCATAGTTACCTACTGCATATCTTAGTCCATTTTATCCTAATTGCAGTTCAAATAATGATGATATTGATAATTTGATATCAATATCTTTTTTGGGCACTTGAATTCATTAGCCGTATTGTGCAATATTCCGTAAGGTTCTACATTGGTGAGTCTAAGAAGATATTAAGAACTAAAGCGTATTATCACGCAAACTACACGTTCAAAGATTTCAAGCATGGCAAACGGATACTATCGGACGAAAATCTTAATCAGCTATGTCCTTCTCCGGGTTAGGCGTCAATCACATTTATCAGTATCGATTTGCAATTAGCTCGTTGGAAACGGTCACGCATCATGAGTTAAAGCTGAAAGGGTTCGATAAGATTGCATGTCTTAACTCCAGCACAACATCCTAGGGAGGAAGGACTGGCTGAAAACCAGCGCTACACGGGAGCCCAGCCCCGCGTTAGTAAAAGCTGAAAAAAAATCTCAAAAATAGGTTATATTATGATGACTTTACAAGGAAAACTAACGTGGCTATGTTAGGTAGTTAATGAGTAATGGTCGATAAACTTACTACTTCGGAACCCTACATTGCGCGTAGCCTGACACGCACTTGCCCGGTTTTTAACATACACTCGTGTGCAACGACACTTACAAATTTACAAGGAAATAAGAATTTAAAATGTATGAAACTTCATACAAAATAGCTACTTTGTATATACTTAATGTGAATAGATTCTGTAAAATGGGATTCAGGCCTAAAGGTGTACAAGAACTTCGAAGTTACTACGAACATAATTTTTATTTCTTTATACTAAGTTATTTTCTCATTATCTTTGTACTTGAATTTACTTTCCTCATTATACGTTTCATATTTTGCCCTTATTTCTTCCCTCCACGTTTAACTGCTATCTTCAAAAATGTAGAAGGAAATAATAGTGTTCTCTTCTCGATAGCGAGAAGATCGTCTTTTTCATATAAAAGGCGGGTAAAGTAAAGGTAACGTTCACGTTATATTAACGGTCGTACAATATAGTTTATATTGAGCGTCTCCAGCCTGACCTTTTGAAAGTAGGTTTTCTATTTCCACGAATGTTATACGACTATGTACAGAGAGCAAAAGAGATAGGTATGCAGGGCCAGGGCATGATACAAAAACGTTCAGTAATGTTTAGTATTTGTTTGTGTTAAATCATACGAATATCTTACGTATGTAATTTGCACTTAACATTAATACTAACACAGACATTCTGTAATATTAAACATTATGGAAATTTTTATATCATGCCTTGTATACCTAACTCTTTTGCTGACTGTACTTGTTAGTACCTACCAGAATTTTCCCGACCGAAGTGAGTAGGTGTTGCACGCTGTAAATAGATCGCTTTTAGGCTACGCCTGCGTGGCAGCTCCAATTTGAAACCTTTTGAAGCTCCGCTCCTATTTGAGCTTACCTACATTGAAACAAGTTTAAAATTTTAGCATCGATTTTCATGTTCTCATTCGTTTTGTGCCGGATTTCGTGTTCATATTCGAGCTCTTGTGCCTTAAATGAATGTGTGAATTTCAACTAATTTTACTTCATAAAATGAAAATGTTAGGTTTCTTGAGGTACCAGTACCAGCAATCTTTTTTATATTTGGAGGACACCGTAACGTTGAATGTCATTTAACAGAATCTATTAATTTTTTATCTAAATTCATTTCTTTTCATTTCAATTTACCTTCGAAAGAAGAACCGTGCCCATTAGGATAGCAACGGCGATCGATTACATTGAACACATTACTTTTTTAACATGATATTATTTAAGTTACTGTTATTTATTTATCAGTAGCTGTTGGTCGACTGAACTCTTGAAAGTGGGTCTTTGATATCCGGGAATGAGCCCCGGTCGCTGGGCAAGGTTACACGGGCAAGGACGTATCGAAGTTAGATTTATAGACTATTCGTTTTGAAGAGGATCATACGAGTAAATAAGTAAGCTACCTACGTTTCGATCCTTTTCCGTAGTGCCTTTATTTTCGGATTAGATGTTAGGGTAGCGACACACCTATCGGAATCACACAATGTAGTTGTATGTTAATAACCTTATATAGTGTAAAAAAAGTCTGAACTGTCTGTCTGAACGTGATTATCTCAAAAAAATATTTTGCTCTTTTATACTTTTTTATATAAAACCATTTAAGTGGCTTATTAAACGTGTAAGATATTTCGAATGCGGTTACTATTTATGAAACTAAAAACTAATCTTACACGTCTGTAAAAGTTTTAAAACATTAAACATATAAAATCCCTCATAAAAATGAGTAACAAATAGGTTCCAAAAAGCGAAGCAAGAGTTACTAGAACTAGTGAAAACAATAAGAATGTAAAATTAAAACAACTCATTGTTCGCATGCCAATGTAATTTGGAAACCACACAGTTCCCTAGTGGCAACAAGGAATAACTAATTAAATAGGAGTTGCTGCTATTCACAACGCTCGAAACTTTAGGTCGTAGAACTCAGTCGCCTCTACGACGTACCCACGGCCAAGAATGTTTCTCCGTGCCAAAGCCTTGGGGAGAACTATTTTATGGGGCATTACTAAACGAGTCGTCGCCACAACGCACGGTTGGCGTAGACTGTACGTAAATAAGAGGATCGCTCTCGAAACTTCACGACGTACCCCTTTGATCGGTTTAACGATATTCAATAGTTTGAGACGGAGTACGCTATGTGAACTTTCTAACAAAGAAAACGAATTTGGAGCTTGAGATACCTTCTTCAGGTTTTCGTGAGTGATGCCTATTTACGATGCGACTTTTAACCCAGTTGATGGTTGGTCTAATCTTTCTCTAAGGGATCTGGGTTTATCTATTGAAGATGTGAAGTAAACATCTTAAGACGAGAAGAAATATGTATTAGAAGTATTTTATACTTAAGACGAAAGAAAGATAGGTAGGATTTAAACGTTTCTCTTCCGCTTGAGCTCGGTTAAATTACAGTAGGCTTACATCTAATTTGCGCGCGTTTCATCTTCATACAGCCCGCCGACTGAACTGACGTCTTTTGATCCTTTCGTCAAGGCTTACTACGAGATCCTTTCTTCTCCAATGATTATCGTGGAGCTTATTCCATCGTTTCCAGCCCTATAACTTTGTTTATTTACATCTTAAATTTATAAATTAGGAACCACAAGGCACCTTGAGCAAAATAAATCTGATCCTCAGTGGAATGTATAATAGGCGTGTACAATTTATCCTACGTGAGGTAGACTGAACGAGCCTTTGTTCGGGGCTTTGGAAGTTGGGTCGTGATTTCCGAGGGCCCGGATAATATCGGCCTGATAGATGGGGAGTTCCGACACTGCTTACTCACAACAATTCAGCTTCCGATGTAGGTACGAGAAATTTTCATACCTTTCACTTGGTACGACGCGGCGTTTGGTTAAGATGGGCTTATCGGTGATCAGATTTTGAATTATAATAATGCTTTAGAAAGGATTAATGTTTGTGACTTGTTAATGACTTTGTAACGTACAAATATCAGGAACGACAGGAGAAATAATGATTTCTTAGGATGTGCTGTACCCATTTGAAACTTTATTATGTAACCATTAGATTCAGCGCTACCGTGCGAGATCTGGAAGGAGTTAAATTTAATCTAGTTTTTGTTTGGAACTCCGAGTGTTAGTGCATAATTTCTAAGTTTAGTGTAAAGGTAATTAAGGTAAATTATTTTGCTTTGGGACTTTTTTATAAAATCATACACGGAGAAAAGATACTTAGTCGCTCGTTCGAAACACACTGTTCCGAAAAAGATCACAGGACAAAGTCTTAGAACCTTGTAACAAAAGCTTAGAAATTGCAGAACAAAATATTCAAATCGACAGTAATTACGTCTTGAATGCGGGTAGAGCTTCCCTTTCAGCACAAAGTAGCGTGGAGCCCTTGCGGGTAATGTCACGGAAACAGATACTAGAGACCGGGACATGGGAGACAAATAATCCCATTTCAAGGTGTTTTCATTACAATGCCATTGAGTTGAGTGGTGTGTTTATATGGGTTTAAAATTTAAGCATTTTACGATACTTTCTTATTATATTCATAGTTCAAATGTCGAGATTTTCATTTAGAATTACATAATTTTTTCAATCTCATTTTCTTACATTGTATATACGTACTAAAAATAAAGTAACATAACAAACGAACGACATAAACTTGGAATGATTTTATTGATGCGCGTCAATTTCTATTTAATTTTGATTGTCATATCAGGCTGGAATTCTTACACTTACTATAGCTGTCTTTTCCAGGCACTGTACTTTTTTTCTTTCCTGTACAATTTGCTTTCTGTGGGTCGCTACATGTTTGCTTTCTTTAGTCATTTAAAAGGCAATGTGCAAATGATTTAGCACCACCAAAACAATGCATTAGGCATATTCGGTCCATTCATGAAGTCGATTTTCAACTTTTCCCATAAAAAAAATTCCGGATTTATGCATCTCTTTTTTTAGCGTTGTGTCACACGCCGGTTATCCACTAGTACCTATGCTTACGAGTATATATATAGTACAGCTGTAGCACTACATTTTGTATGCAGCTTCGGGCTACACCAACCCGCATCTATTCGTATATTCCCCGCACTATGAAACCCGAGTTGCCTCGAACATGACACACAAACCGCGATGTTTATAGCGGCCAGCAACTGTAGTCCAACAATTTCTCCGTTTTAGAAAATAAAACATTTTTTCTAACATTCGATCGCAAACTGCATGCATTGCAAGTGCATGCAGAATATACAGGCAAGCGAATCTTCGGACAACGCGACAAAAAAAAATGAGAAATTCGAGGCAATACTCGTACTCTCTTTTTATTTCATATGAAAAAAATAATATTATACATATGAAGCAAACCAATAACGTAAAATTGGGTATTGGAATGAAACTGTTTGTTATAAATAACACGGCGTCATATCTCCGGGATCCCATCCGTTCCCTTCGGCCAGTTTCACTTTCCATCGTATTTCCTGTTGAGGAAATTCCACACACGTGCGTCCTTGACCGAGTTCCTACGGAGCCCTTGAATGCTTGCACGGAGTCTTGTCTTGGGATGTTTACTAGATATAATTATCTGTAACAGAACTGAAGAAACAGAGTAATTTTTTTAATTAAAAATTCTTGACGCATCCAGTCCTGAATGTCCTGATCGAGTAACTTAAAACGCGTTCAAATGTACACAATATGGGTCTTGGAATGTTGACTACATACAATAATTATTTTGTCTGTAACAGGACTGAAGAAACAGAGTAAACATTTTTAATTAAAAATTCTTGACGCATCGAGTCTTCATCGAGTTACTTCTATACTTTGTTATGTACCGACGATTTAAGAATCGGATAGATGGTGTTATTTGTGTATTAATATATAACATTACTGTTTGTGTACAGGATTTATTTTGGACAGTGTACCTACACTAGAATTGCATGATTTACAACATCGGAAATCGGAATCGTGTTTTAAGCCAGATACTTACCCTTTGGTCGTTAATATCCCGCCCGTACAGACGAATTTGCCTCGTCATTTATTACTCTTTCACAATCTTCAAGTAAGTCCGAAGTAAGCTATTCGTTGGTTAAGTTGACATTTCGTGTATGTAAAATGACACTTTAACGTCACTTTAACCGGCGAATAGCTTATTCAGGACTCTACTTGAAGATTGTGAAACAAGCCCTTAGTGCGAAGGAATTAAATTGCTTACTTACTCCGATCCTCCCGTCCAAATTATGAGCCTCTTGAAGAATATCATAGAAGGTCGTAGGTATTAAGGTCATATAGAACATCTGTGGTCTTTCTTCCCTGAACTACATTTCATCTTTACATCAGGTGTTACCTGGTCAATCGAGCACGACCTATAAAATATTGTAAAATTACTTCTGCCAAGCCATCTGCTAAAATATATACCATTCATACTAATGTTTTTCACTCACACCGAAGATATTATTACGTCTTAAATTTAGCGAGTACTCACGATTTTTCGACCCACTTACAGTTACGTCGGTGGGACCATGACCCGTGTAACTAGGTCGAAATATCGCTAAAACATACAAGTGTGTGTTTTTGTGTGTTGCAGATGTTTTAAAAATACATAATTATACCTACAGCATGTAGGTATAAATACTTTGTGTGTGTAAAAAAAATTACTTGACAAACAGAAGAAAAGGGAGAAAAACTGCTAAGTCTTTGAATTAGATTTACATTTGAAGGTAAATAATAATATGTATGTTTATTAGAGACACCACAGATATACTAGATCTGTGAGGGACACGGACAACTGTAAATTATTTAACAATCAATCAAGATTCGGATCGCACAATGATAGATACGCCCATTGTACTTATGTGCCTTTGTCGCATATAACCGATTATTAAAATTAATAATTATCTGATTTCATGAAATACTTTTTACGTGTTTCGACTGCAAAGTTATGGAACTTAAAAGTGGCGTCTTCAGACAGAAACGCATTGTTGATGGCGCGTATTAAATAAATTCTCAGGCTGCAGTGACCTGCTATCGATATGAACCGTTTTCTGACTACCTGCATAAAATGTAGTAAAAATTTTACCTGAACGATTTCGAGAAGGCTAAACTTCTGCATATTATATAGGAGTCACTGTGACCTCGCTCGGGGTAATCTTGCAATCTCTGTGTAGACTCGAGCGTGCATTAGTAACGATGTCGGTTGCCGGTTGCCGGTTGCCGGTACGGTCCTAAAACCGCCATGACACGAGACAAAAACGTAAGACGGACTCGCTCCGGCCGCCTAATCCCTGTAAATAGGTCAATGGGCGGAGTCCTATCGATTGCTAGCATTTGTGCGGTTCGCAGGAGCCTTTACACAGTTTAAGATACCGTACATTTGAACAAAGTGGTGGAATAGCTTTGAGAATCAAGTTTTTCGATTGCACCACTGCGCGGCAAAGTGTTTTTGAATGGAAGCCGGGTGGTAAGATTAATAGACCGTTTTGAGATTCAAATGTAAAAGAAGAAAAGAAGAGAGGCTGTGATAGCTTATTTGGTATTATTTATTTAAATGAAAGAAACTTTGATGAACAGATTGGCTTCCACCCATTAACGTCCCACTACTGAACGCAGGGTTTTTCTTCTAGAGGAGACCTAGAGCATACTCCACCACGTTGCTCCAGTGTGGACTGAGAGACTTTTATTTAGATGTAACGGTTATCATAAAGTTTGTATCATTTATTTTTTGCATTCAAACGATCAAATGTTTGTTTGTAATGTATCTAACTAAATTAAATATTTTTTTACACTTTTGAACCTCCAAATGAACATACGAAATCCCCCTTGCCTGTATTTTATTTTCTATGCGATTGATAGGAAAAATAATAATATTATTATCATGGAGACTTCCGCCAGGTTATTGTTAAGCCGTCGCCAGATACAGCTCAAACATTTGAACACTTCTTTGAAGGACTTTGAAAACATAATTAATGTTGAACACATATTGTCGCAACCTGCCAGACATGTTTTGCAATCGTTTTTCTTCACAGTATGCTAGTAGATGACAAACAAGATGGGCGAAGATTTTGTAGATACCTTTATCACATAAGTGCTTGTAATTATTTATTACATATTAAAAGTACATTACCGTTTTACATTTGAAAAAAATTAACTGTAAAAGTAAAAATAAAAAAAATTGTGTACTTGGTGTGCATTATACTTTAAAGTACGAGGGTGATTCATAAAAGTTATAACAAATGTCTTCCAATGTCCAGTTGGATGATCGAAAATCATAATCATGGCACACCAAGTAGTTTTGTTCGGATTTAGTATTCTATCAACTACCTACCGCGCACGACCTTTCGCCACAGCAACGGTCCTGCAACTGGACTTTGCTCAAGTGTGGCAGGGCTACGCAAACATTTGAACACATTCAAGTTTGAAGGCTTTGATGTGCGCTAAAAAACTGATACCGCATGGCAAAGTGCAAATCTTTGTTCAAACATTGAACACATGTTCAAAGTACCGTGCTACACATATCAATCAAAGCAGTGTTCACATGTTTGAGGCTGTATCTGGCGCTGGCTTTACAGGAGGGATTCGACACGATAATCTGGAGACAGACCGATCGAACGGATCTCGCGGCCGTCACGCTCGTTACAGAATCTATTCATTAACCTGTCAGCCCGTCGCCCGTCACTGATAAATGACGGTACGGCACGGCACAACGCGACGTCTCCAAACAGTGATGCGGTGTGTAAGCGAGAACGTATAGACGGCGAGTAAGCGAATGGGTGAAGTTCGAAAACCTAAGGATTTTCAATTTTAAGTCTAGGTACTATTATAAGTACCTACTATTGTCTTCTGTGCTCTAGGTATGGAATTATTGTTATTTTTGTAAATGTAATGGATTTGGTAACAGTATGCACGTTATTTTAAAATTCTCTGACATTAAATAATGTTGTGTGGATTATGTGGATCATTGTGGGTAGCTCACATTTAAATGTTTCACTTTAAATTTTACTATAGGATAATTAAAGACTTTTGAGTGTGTCACAAATGCATTAAAATAATGGTCTCACTTGAGAAATGGTCGCCGGTTGTTTGTCGATACTACGTAAGTTCGTGGACTTCAAAATGTGACCTATGTGATTAAACTATGCGACACATATTTGCGTCCTCCCACATATTTCGCGAGGTATGGCTGTGGCGTGACGTAATTTGTTGTGGTGTATGAACGCGACCTAATGTTATTTTGTGGACGTCCCGGCTAAGATTAACGATAGTTTTATGTACACTGTACATTTAATGTCGATAAAAGACCCATTTTTTGGTTAGTGACGTATTAATGCACATATTTTATGAACGTTGGCAATCAAATGAAATGTCCCGCATGTCGCCAGACGAGAATCGAGAGATTTTATCGTTTTAGTGGACATAGGTGAAAGGTCTGAATGAAAAACCACAATGGCTGCGATTATAATAGGAGTTTTACGACCGGATATTTTAGGGTTTGTTCGTCAAAACTGGAACTATTACGTTTGTCTGAGACATCTGCTTACGCTATTACTATTCATCCGTCATCCATCCTTTAGTTTAAACCAAAATAAATACTCTTAACTGCTACCCTATTAAACAAATGGGTCAATGCAATTTAGTTTTTATTGAAAACCCGCAAGCTCTTACGTATACAAGACGGCTTAGCGTATTCTCCAAGGCTGGGAAGCGCTGAATGATTTTTGTTAATAGCGATCACCCATCCTATAGCCGCCGGCAGTTGCCTATTATGCCGAGTCGATCGCTTACCATGGACAGAAAGCTATGACCGTTTCGATTTTTGATGATAAACTTCTTATGCGACTTGCAAAAAGTTGCGTTAAACGTCTACGCTACCATGGAGGGGGTATGAAAGCACTGAATAAATGGCCCTAGCTTCTTATTATTATCGTTACCTCTTTTAAAATGTAATGTTATTACTTATACAAATCTCACAGTCTCAACAGCGTGATTCAGGTTCATGAACAACGCCATCTAGTTTGTTTATTTTTATTTAGTACAAAAATAGTTTTGGAAAGATAATTAAAACTGATACACGTTATTAAATTAAATATTTATTTAATTATGTCAAAGAAGTAGGTATAACTTCGCTCGCGTGTACAAAAGTACACGCACCCTTTTTTTTAAGTTAGATAGAAATGATATGTTCCTAATAACTTCTATCAACAAGTTGTTGACACACCTCAGTACGATGGTCGGTCTATCGGTAGCATCAGTCTGTTGGCATAGTACTCTCTTCAGTTGGCCGCTCGCCATCTTAGATGTCCCCACACGCTTCCACTCTCAGTATCACCGGTATTATTTATAAAACCGTGTTTTGTTTTGATTTGAATCATAATCTCTGGATTGCCAGCACTCGTGACTCTTCCAGTGATATCCAGAGGACGTTTATAAAGTTTCCCTGATACGTAATTTCTATTTCAATGTACCTAATATTTACGCGTGGATTACCGCTTTCATTACAGATTTAAATGATATAATCAGGAGCTTTTCAAATGCAGTCGCGATAATTTTAAATGACTTAAGTTTATACATACTTTTTTCTCTGATTCTGTATTAATCTACATTGTTATGTTGTGTGCATGTCTCCATCGTTACGGATCGTGGGAACTGAAATATTTTCTGAACAATAAAATTACTACTATAGAGTGTTGCATGTAGAAATTAGTTGAATCTTAGAAATTTATTTAATGGTCACTTACACAAGAAACATCAGAAGGTGTATTTAGTCATTAGTGCTATGGATGGATTTTAATTGGAAATCGTCGCGAGTTACCGACTACTTAACGATTTTTTATTTTTGCTATAAAAAGATACCTTCCTGGTACTAAATATGTAGTTACATTCTTTTTAAAGTACTTTATTTTTTTATTTATCATTTTAGTAATATTATCAATGAGAAATTCTAATATTATGATGATCAAATTTGGCACTACAGACAGTTTATAATCTACTTTAAAAATAATGAGATATTTTATACCGGGATTAATTTAGGTATGTATAAATTAGTATGGAGGTTATGTACCTTAAAACAATGAATGTTTAATTAATCATTGCAATTAAATAACATTCTATCTAAAATAATACACAAAATTAACTAATTCTTATAATTATACGACTGGGTGAACAAAACATAATGCTTGATTAAAATAGTAAAATCTATAATAGGTACCTAGATATGACACAAAGGAAAAGTGAAATGTGTATGTGTTTGTTCAAAGGCGTATTACATACAAAAATGTGTAACAAACAAAGAAGTTGTTCAGATGTACGGTAGTCGTATTAATATCTGTAAGGGGCCATCCATAAATTATTACTTCACCGTTTTTGAACCCTCTCCCCTCCTTGTCACAGTGAGTCACATTTGTGAGACCTCCCCCCCTAGTGTGACGTCACATATTATGAAATACACCTCGAAATTATTAAATTAAAACATCAGTTCCGAAATAAACTTTATTTTCATGAATTGTTTTTTACTATCTACCTATACCAATTATTCAATTTTGAAATGTCACGTCACGAAATTTAGGACCACCTCCCACTCCTTGTCACACAATGTCACACTGCATCGACCCAAACGTGTGACGCAATTTATGGTTGGCCCCTAATAGGTAGATATGACATAAAGGAAAACGCTGAAGTTTATGTTTCATTAAAGATATACAACAGTGTGTAACAAACAAAGGTTGTTCAGAGTCGTAGTGAACTTCCTTCGGTCGCACTTCCTCTACACAATCTTGTTAGGGGTTGTGGCGAAGGTCGTCGTGGAGGTAATCGCATTACCGAGGTCGCTGAGACATTGAACTGTGAGGTGACGTCTATTACTGCAAGTTCATCTGGCTCGACTGACAGACGGTCATTGCTCATTAATTTACATGTCGTGCGTTTATTGGTGTTAACAGTTATAAATTGATAGAAGGGAAAACAAATACATGTATAGTTAGGCTGTATAGATGTAGTCTTACAACTTTTGTTAAGAGGAATTAGCATGGAAATGATAGTAAATGACAAAAAATACAAAGATCTAATATACTCAGATTCATATTATATCAGAGAGCAAGCAGTTGGCCAATTAATTTGAATTGAATTTTTTTGGCAATGCGTCGTTGACGTGTCTGGCGTTATGAGCCACGCCCGGGAATTTAACTCAAGACCCTAACTGCTCACTGCACGGTTGGGAGCACTACTAACAGAAATGTAGATCTAGACTCTCTCGACATAGTAGTAGGTATAGGCCCATTGCCCTAAGCTGGCACATCCAGTGACGTTTCACCGTATTCACACTAAGAAAATTTTTGCAGTATGATTTCATACACTTAAATCTCTCATCGTACTTATTTTGTTTGGTTTGAGTTTAAATATTTTTCTGATATTGTCTTCTTCATGATTTGCAGGATGTAATTTTTGAGTCCAGTAAAACATCACGCTCAAAGACATGTACGAGTATAACAAGAACATGTCTGTGATCACGCTTTATTTTATTATTTATTGTCAGTTAATTTCCACTGATGGAAAAATTCGAAATAAGAATCATTATGAGTAGCATTAACAAATGTTGATCTATCTTTGTCGCGCTCATAAGCTTGTCAATGTGCAAGGGAGACAAATATAGGATTTTAGTGATGTCTTTGCAATTTTCAAGTGAATAACGTCATTGGAAATTTTATTTAAGATAGTACAAAAGCGCAATTGGTCTTTGTGTTGTACGTGCCAGCTTATGCTAATTGGCCTATAAATAATAAGTGCTATCTGTAACTGTGAGTAGGAAAAAAGACATTGGTTCCTTGCTGCTTCACCCGGTCCACTCCCAGTAGGGCTTTGTTGAAGTAATGGAGTAGTTTGACTTTCAAAAAGAGTTTCAAACCAAACCAATTTTGAGTAAAAACAATAAAATTTTGAACTCTTAAAATATTTACATTCGATATAAGACTCAGTAATCGGTTCATCGATATTTGTGTTTTAATAAAGGTTAAATAATTGTGAGCGATGACATAAAATATCGGATTCCATTCGAGGCGATCGCCTGCAGAAGCCAGTGCATATTCATCGACAGAGCCGTCTCAAAAGGCTTCCAAGTAGCTTTCGAGCACTCTCATAATGGATTCCATTTCAGAGAATTCTCTGTATTCCAACGTCAATTTATACAATTAATGCGATCGGAAATTCAAAGAACTATTGACATTTTCCACGATAACGCTTTTGTGTGTCATTAAAGTAATAACTTGGGATGAAAGTATAGACAATATACTATACTGGCTTATACATAATAACGTTCCATGCTTCCTTTTGCTTTTCGTTTTTGAGTGTACTTTGCTCAACAACTGTGGAGACCTAGGGAGGGGTTTTCCCTCCTGTTGGGTTGCGAAGCTCTGAACCATCCACTTGAATCCCGAGAGACAGATAGTCATGCATGGCGATAGGGTACTCTCGCGCGCCTCCTTGTAGAATCATCAGGATTAAGTGTTGGTACTTATTTTGGTTACAATTTCGCAGAGATTATACGTGGGTCGAAGCGCTCATAGCCTGGCGGCTTGTATCAATCTTAAGTGATCGACAAAGTTAAGTAACAGCGGACGCGATCGGTAGTTGGATAGGTGACCGCTTGTGACAAAAATTTCATGAGCGCTTCCAAGCTTCAGAGGGCACACCAAGCCGTCGCTCCTGGATGTTATCGTAAGATAACAGTCGTTAACCACGTCGGAGGGCCTCGGTAGCATGGAAACTTCCGGCACCTGGGTTGGTCACTAACCCCTCCACCAATCCGCACTGGAGTAGCGTAGTGGAGGATGCTTTAGCCATCCTCAAGAGGAGAGACCCTGCTCAGTAGTGGGCCATAAATAGGTTTGAAGTCAATAAATGGGTAGGAAAGAAAATATCGTGGGAAAACCTGCGCTCCCGAGAATTCTCCATAGTACATATTCTAAAGGAAGTGAAGTTTACCAATTCATATCTCGCTTGCATGGTGACCTTAGACCCCTCTCATTTTGAGAGGAAACCCTAGCCCTGCAATAGAAAAGTTATGGGTCGTGATGAAACAATAATGTAGGTAGATAACGAGCATGATTATGTTGAGGTATGTTGATTGTAAGAATAATTCATTGAAATTAATTTTATAACGCATTAATTCCGCGTGGGCGCAGCGGTTTTGTGGTGGCGCATTCAAAGCATTCAAACTACCTGTTTGCATGTCTATCTACATTATGTACAGAAATATTTGTGAAGGCTTAAGCTCCATGATGGCCCACTGTTGGGCATGGTTATCTTTAAATACCCGATTTAGAACCGAGACAAACTGGGGAATGAGCTTTCTTTTAAGGTATTCCCGGAGTGCCATGGTTCTTCAAAAAAGGTGTAAAAAGAGGTTTCCTTCAGGGCCGGCGTTGCATTGGCGATTCCTCTGGTATTGCTCATGTCCATAGGCGACGGTGACCACTTACCATCAAGTGGCCCGTCTGCTTTTTTGTCAGCCCCTCAGGCTATAACAAATAAAATATTTCCTCAATATATTTATTGTAGTCTTGCAATCTAAAATCCCTCACGTGTTACATTCAATTTCGCTAGGACCGGACCAGTTTTGTCTCCGCATCTCCGCATTGTACTCCCGTACAATATAGGACGGCTTACGGCTTTGGATAGAAATTGTTAAATTCTAGCTGACGACAGTGACGACAGAAATATCTATGTAATGTTGTTGTAAATAATAATAAACGCTCACACATTCAAAATTCCCTTAGGTTAGGAAACTGGGGTTCCCTGTTTACTGAGGGTAACGAGTGGCTTAGATATGTACCACGAATAAGACATCATAAAAATCCGACCACAAATATATTTTATCTGTATCACAAATTTCCGTCCCAGGTGGAAATCGAACTGGGTACCTCTCGCTTCGCAGACGGGTTCACAACCTTAACTTACGGGGTCATCATTTATATTCTCATTGTATTTAAAACTAGGTCCATAAACTTCATAAAGCTACAGAGATTCTCCGTTCTTTAAAATAATATTAAAATTATGCCATAAGTAAAATATTTCCATTATTTTCTAAAACTGGAGCAGACCTAGCTTTAATATATTCCGCCCCACGTTATGACGTCACATACACATGTCGCCGACGGTGCAGCTTCAAAGTTAGTGCAATGACGATAGCGATCCAGTTTTCTCTTGTTTTATGATATGTGTAGATATCCTAAATTATCTTCAAGTTATGTCAAGGATTTCTTAATTCTTCTTCTCATGCCAGAATCATGACATTTGCGGATACTCCTGGACTGATTTGGGAGCATTTTTCACTGTATGAATTTCAACTCTACTTTTTAGCTATGGATTCTGTTGGAGAGAATTAGCATGTGCAACACAGTGTGGCATAGCCATATCGTATCTCCACAAGTCGTCTAAATGTGTCTCGCTTTTCGTCTTAAACTCATGTCTAAGCTGACTTGTCTTTAAAATTGCCAACGAACTGATCGAAATTATCAATACTGAGTTACTTTTACGTAACATAAAAGTACCGAAGAACACCATGTCTATATTAAATATTTGGAATTCCAAAACGTTGTTAACAGAGAGAGAATATCTATAAAAATAGGTGAAAGATGTTCTACTAGCAGTTATAGTCCAAGAGCTAGTGAACCCTCCGAGTAACGGTCTTCCTGTAAGGCTAGAAATTTGTACACTGATGATTTATAGCATGCTAAGGACAATAGCCATGACCTGGCAGGCGTCAGCCCTGCACGTCATCATCCCCTTAATTTTTTAAACTGTAAAAAAAATGTAAAAAAAAACTTGTTTCTGTAAGCTTAAAAATTTAATAGGATGTAGTTTATTTATTGTAAATCTTGAAAAAAAATTGACAGGCGATTACAATGAGCAAGAGTATGTGACAGGCGAATCGAAAAGTGCACAGTTGTTGAGGTAAAATAAACTTTCTCCTGTATAGTTGAAATTTGGATATGATTTTGAGTAAACGTTTTAGAATAACTATGTACAATGACAGGCGGTTTCGAATAGCATAAGACCTTGACAGGCGAGGTCCAAGAGCTAGTGAACCCTCCGAGTAACGGTCTTCCTGTAAGGCTAGAAATTTGTACACTGATGATTTATAGCATGCTAAGGGCAATAGCCATACCTGGCAGGCGTCAGCCCTGCACGTCATCAGCCCCTTAATTTTTTAAACTGTAAAAAAAAATGTAAAAAAAAACTTGTTTCTGTAAGCTTAAAAATTTAATAGGATGTAGTTTATTTATTGCAAATCTTGAAAAAAAATTGACAGGCGATTACAATGAGCAAGAGTATGTGACAGGCGAATAGAAAAGTGCACAGTTGATGAGGTAAAATAAACTTTCTCCTGTATACTTGAAATTTGGATATGTTTTTGAGTAAACGTTTTAGAATAACTATGTACAATGACAGGCGGTTTTGAATAGCATAAGACCTTGACAGGCGAGGGGAAAGCTGCTAAGGGCGTGCGAGTAAGATGTGTTATTTAGTGCAAGTGACATGAAATAAAAATAAAAATGATAAATAGAACAATATTTTATTAGTTTTAATGTAATCTACATTCGTTTTTACATTAATTTTCTTCATCATTATAAAGTTTTAAATAAAATTCGAAGAGTCAGATGATGATGAAGACAGTAGTAGTGAAGTGTCGGATAATGATGAAGAAAATTAATGTAAAAACGAATGTAGATAACATTAAAACTAATAAAATATTATTCTATTTATCATTTTTATTTTTATTTCATGTCACTTGCACTAAATAACACATCTTACTCGCACGCCCTTAGCAGCTTTCCCCTCGCCTGTCAAGGTCTTATGCTATTCGAAACCGCCTGTCATTGTACATAGTTATTCTAAAACGTTTACTCAAAAACATATCCAAATTTCAAGTATACAGGAGAAAGTTTATTTTACCCCATCAACTGTGCACTTTTCCATTCGCCTGTCACATACTCTTGCTCATTGTAATCGCCTGTCAATTTTTTTTCAAGATTTGCAATAAATAAACTACATCCTATTAAATTTTTAAGCTTACAGAAACAAGTTTTTTTTTTACATTTTTTTTTACAGTTTAAAAAATTAAGGGGATGATGACGTGCAGGGCTGATGCCTGCCAGGTCATGGCTATTGCCCTTAGCATGCTATAAATCATCAGTGTACAAATTTCTAGCCTTACAGGAAGACCGTTACTCGGAGGGTTCACTAGCTCTTGGACTATTAACAAAAAACACGGCTTCCTTGTTCGTGTTATTCTAATGCAGTGATTTACAATAATGACTCGACAGTCTGTAACGTTTTAACATATCCCTTGTTTTGTTTTTAAATGAGCTGTGACTTCGCATACCTACAAGTTATGTTAAAAATAGCACCATTTTGATGTTGGTAACCACTGATTTCATCAATCTCAGGAATGATAAATAGTGTGATTTGCCATGTTTATTTATTCGTCTTATTTATTTATTTACAATTTGCTACTTTTTTGCAAGTAGTTATGCAATTATTATAACATACTTGCCTAGAAAGCGTGTTAAGTAGAAACCGTACTTGGCTATTTCGTATCAAACATATGCACAACGTAAAACTTCAACGCTCTCAGTAAGCAGGCCCAACGGCCTAAGCCCACCTGTGAGACAGGATAAGATAGGAAGTGGAACTGACTAATAGAAGATATCACTTGTATCGTATCATACCTATGCAGGTTAAAATAGCAAGTAGAAATAACAAGCTTTAAGTAATTCCCACATTCTGTAATGGGGTTTACATTAGATATGCCTATATTAAAAAACAAACATACTCACGTTTTAGTTTTGTAATTGGCAATCGACGACCTGAGTGGCGCAATGGTTACCATGCCGGATCGCCGCACTGAGGGTCCTGGGTTCGATTCCAAATTTTGGGATGAGTTTGAATTTATGTTCTCGGTCTGGGTGTGAATGTCCTTGTCTTGTGTGTTGTCCATGGCACCCACGACACAGGGAATCCTAGTGTGGGGCTATGAGTGTGAAGCGTTATTTATTTATAATTAGTGGCACGTATAGTTAAAACATCAATAAATGGCTTATTCTCATTTAGCTTTAGCAACCCTCATCCTCGTACACAATCAGTAATGACGCCCGATACTCATGCATATAGTTTTTATCGCGAGTTTTATTAAGATGCCGCAAAGCGTTGTGAACTGTTTTTGCGCTTGATGTGCGTTTTAGGTTTTTGAGGATAATAATAATTATAGGTACACACACTAAAATTGAAAATTAACAAGTTTTAATGATAAGTCTATGTTTCGTATTATGTATTGTGTATAAAAATAATTCCGGGTTTGTTCCTAATTTTAGTTTTGTTCGTAGTTAACACAGCGTTGTAATCGTATCCATTAATTGGTATCCTATCACGGACCTAAAAGAAAAGACGGACGTAATCCCAAAAACAAATTCAGTGAAGCACCCATAGTAATACCAACTCTGTATTCGTACAAGTACACACACCCACACATTGACACCATACTGGTTCAATCGCGAATCAAAAATTACGCACACATGGTAAGCGGGCGGCCATTGCTATGCTTCATTGACGAGGTTACGTCCGTCTTTTTTCAGGTCCGTGTATCCTATGTACCACTGTATAATGTCATTCAATGTACACGACAACTTGACTAAAAACTTTTTTTTTATTTATTTGAAAGGGGTTTTGTCACAATGTGACCATGTCAACCCCGTACAGGCTACACTTATCACATAGACTAAAAACTTCTAGAGTAAAAACTGATGTCATGTAATGTAAATCAAAGTCTATAATTATAAACTTCTTGGAATATTACCTGACTATAAGGATATCAATTAAAAATCATGATGATTGCATAGTGACATAATCTGTAATCTGCATTATTGCGCAGCATAACTCAATGATGTATTTGTTTCTATTAATTTCCGGTACTATTATTTATTCTGTGGTAATACTTAGTTATTTTAAACTTAGGTAACTAAATCATCGCGGACACAACATTTTGAATTAAAACGGGTACCTACTCGAATCTCGCCGTGACCATGAGCCGAAATATCGGTATAAAATACAAAAAATCGTGAGTACCCGTTTGCCGGATGAGATCTATCCTAGGGCCCAAGATTACACGACCTTGGTGCCCCCTGTTGAACCACAGACGAAACATCAGCGTTAGTTAATAACTTGGAATTTAAAAATTTTACCTCGTAGCCCTAGAGCGCTATAAGGCTTGAGAACTGAGACCCTAAAGTTCTCATATGTGTTACAAATTGTCAAGTTCTTGTTAACTTATACCTAAGTAACAGTAAATAATCGTTTATCTATACTAATTATAAAGAGGAAAGATTTGATTGTTTGTTTGCATTGAATAGACTCGGAAACTATTGAACCGATTTGAAAAATTATTTCACTGTTGGGAAGCTACACTATCCCCGGGTGACATAGGCTATATTATATTTTCAAAAAAATTAGGGATCCTTAATAAAACTCCAATAATGTAACACAAGGTGTAAAAACATAAGAAAACCGAAGCAAAGCGAGTGCGGTTACTCGTACGTTATATACCGTTTAAATATTTTAATATAGTTTGCAAATATTACACAATTTATTAAATATTCATACATTTCTATTAAATAATAAGGCAGCTGTACAAGATTAATTGCGGACATATACGAGAACACGAGAGCTTCTTACGCCAAGCCCACCTTTGCCAAGTGATACACTTGTTTATAAACCATCATGATATTTCGTTGAAACGCTTATTTTCCGATCCGAACAACTTCTTGGTGACGTTTATTCAGGAATACATTTATTTGAGACGATTGTTTAGATGTAGTGAAGTGATGGTGCAGTGGCTGGAAAATGGGTGTTTTAAACTGCTTTCAAACAAGTTAATAAGTAGTTTAAATCTATACATCTATACTCTATACAAATAAATAAAATTGGAGTGTCTCTTTGTAATATTAAAATAACATTTTTTTACTAAGTGCATTTGGATGTTATACACGGTACATACTTACATATACCAAAACAACATTTTTTACAATTTTTGTCTGTCTGTTTGTTCCGGCTAATCTCTGAAATGGCTGGACTGATTTTAACGGAACTTTCACTGGCAGATAGCTGATGAAACAAGGAGTAACTTAGGTTACTTTTATTTTAGAAAAAAATAGGCGATACGAAGTTCGCTGGGTCAGCTAGTACTTAATACACGGTTTCATAGTGTCAATCTAATATCTGTTAATAATTAAAGAGTTCCTTCGTCTGGAGCCCAGCCTGTGTGTAGTATCAGGTCATGCACACAAATAAACACATTGTCTTCAAAATTAAAGTAATATGAAAAATTTCCTGACGATAAGAGGAAGTAGATCTAATTAATCTTGCAAGATTTGACCTACACAAACGGTGTAGGCTAAATAAAACTGTTTAATAATAATCTAAATTTTACTAACAAAAAATAACCGACTTCAAAGTCTCAAAAACTACTTTTCAGATCTCGTTCAAATTTATGTGAGACCACATGACAAGCACCTGCTTTCGATTAAAAAAAGAATCATCGAAATCCGTTGGCGTGATATTGAGTTATTCGTCAATTTGTCGCACACATCTTAATACAAATTTACGACTTATGTGGTTTTCTCATGGATGCCATTGTCAGATCTCAATAAAATTTATGTGGGACGACATGACAGCCACCAGCTTTCGATTAAAAAAACAATCAATAAAATCGGTTCGCCCAGTCCAAAGTTCTGAGGTAACAAACATATAAAAAAAAACAGTCGAATTGAGAACCTCCTCCTTTTTTTGAAGTCGGTTAAAAAGGAAGAGGTTCTTATTTCGGGTGCAATTGTTTTGTATTCGTTACGTCAGAGCTCTGGCATTTATCAAACGATTTTGTAATTTGTTGTAATGTTTGAATTTGAATAACATGTCCTATTCCAGATTGATTCCATATTTATGAAAAATCTGTTTTGATAATGGGACAACGAAAACAACTCTTATTACAAACTAGCAGACCCTGCGAACTTTGTATCTCCTAACAAACAATTTTTTTCTAAAATCTTTCATTTCATCTAAGTTACTCATTGTTACATCACCTATCTGCCAGTGAAAGTCCCGTCAAAATCGGTCTAGCCATTTCAGAGATTAGCCGAAACAAACAGAGAGACAAAAATTATAAAAAATGTTGTTTTGGTATATGTACGTATACATCCAAATGCACTTAGTAAAAAGCTGTTATTTTAATATTACAAACAGACCCTTAAATTTTATTTATTTGTATAGATGTATAGATGACACTAAACAAAATGAGCATCATAACGCCTTTGAATATTCGTTTATTATTACACAGCAGAGAGAGCGCAAAAAGAGCCAATTAATCTAGAAAGCCCTATTTATAGACTCTAGTTAGGCAGCGTAGGTGGTGCTAGCAGTGGGTAATTTCGTAGATACAAGTACAAAAAGACAAACAACTCCTATTATTATCTATACTAATATATAAAGAGGAAAGATTTGATTTTTTGTTTGCATTGAATAGGCTCCGAAACTACTGAACCGATTTGAAAAATTCTTTCACTGTTAGGAAGCTACACTATCCCCGAGTAACATAGGCTATATTATATTTTCAAAAAATTAGGGATCCTTAATAAAACTCCAATAATGTAAGCCAAGGTGTAAAAAAATAAGAAAACCGAAGCAAAACGAGGGCGGTTACTCGTTAGTGAATAATTACAACAATCCCTGAATGGATTGGTCATTAAGTAATTAAATTACAATAGCACACATTTGAATTATTATAAGAGATAATACTTGTAACAAACGCTTTAAAAATACACTCAGCGTAACTGAAAAAGTAACTGACGTTATGTAGGAAGGGACGGAACAATCGGAAGCTTGACCCATTTCAAATATGAATTACGAAGCTCGATGTATGCGAGGCAATGTATGGAAACAATACGGAGGCGGGCAGAGGCAACCGGGTATCTTATGGCTGCGGTATTTTTATTCATAAATTACTTGCATGTAATACTTTAATTAAAAAATTATGAATGAATATTAGATTTAAGCTTTCTGAATTTTGTGAATATCATGATTTTTTTTTTAATTGTATTCCTAGTTTTTTGGACATTAAGTTAAAATAGAGATTCTGAAACTTATTCAAACTACCGCTCCATTTGTTATTAAATATTTTTCTATAGCCACTTAGACAATTATAAGGCTTATAACAGACAAACTAAGTTATCGACATGCATTTTATTTACTTAATATCATCAGTATTTGCCAATATGGCACACGCTGTATGAATGTAGCAGATTTTTGTGCTTGAGCGAAATATTTGGTCAATTATGCACAATTATTTATTTAGTCGGTTTTGGATTAAACTTTTACGTACGTCTAGTTTTTGTGGCTATTGTAAATATAATATTCATGAAAAATCACGACTGTCTATAGGTTTCGTGTATCGCGGGTGGCGTATAGGCATTTACATAATAAAAGGCTGACGGTGACTGGCAGGCAACGCGGTACTGAGTTAGTTTTGGACGCATGAAACTTAGTACAGAGCATCTTTATATAGGGTGAGTAAGGTCTAAAAGAATCTTTGAATTGCTAAAATTGCGGTAAAAATTTTACACAAATAATGACGAAAAACGAATACACAAATAAGTCATAATGTACGATACATTAACCTAACCTAACCCTTTCAGGCAGCATCCCAAGCAGGCCTCGTAAAATGTTTCCTCATAAGCCTCGTAAAACTTTTTACGTTCAAAATATAAGCACAATAGTAAATCGGTATCCGGTACCGAATTCGCCGAATTCGCAGAATCTATTAGTCAACACCCCAGTCCCCACCCGTATCGATCGTTTCATCGGATGTCAGTCACCCAAGCCGAATCTCGTTACCATACCGCACGCCCGTGTTACGTTACATCGGGTTTTTGGCACAATACATCGAAAAGGCAACTAGGCCACAATATGTACTCTGTTAAGGATGTAGTATAAAACGAATATATCAGTAACAATGGTGGGAAATACGTGATTAATTCTGCGTAGAAACTTAGTCTATTAGGATATCATGCCGGAGGCTTTCGGGCCATATAAACTTCCGACACCTGGCTTGGCTAACCCCTCCTCCAATCCGTACTGGAGCAGCGTGGTGGAGTATGCTCTGGACCTCCTCACTTATGACGAGTGACACGTGGGCAAATTTCGGGGAAATGGGCCATTCTTTGGTTGAAGCCTACTGTTACACATTCGATTAAAAATATATCCAGTGGAGTTCATTTTACCGTTTCGTTTTCGGAAATAATAGTACTTACCTAGAAGAAAAATGTCTTATACCTAGTATGTAAAATAGTGCTCTTTAAGTAACCTATGTCTTCTTCCAAATTATGGTCTACCTGTATGCTAAATTTAATGAAAATCCGTTCAGTAACCTTTGCGTGAAGGAGTAGCTAACATCCATACGAACATACAAACTCTCTCATTTATATTAGTAGGATTACTTTTGAATTCAGTCACCACTGCACATTCGGAGCATGGGGGCGTCACTGACCAAGCTAGCCAAGTAAGAAGCCGGCATCGCGGCAATCCGGCAATATATTCATCTCAGTAGCTCCCACGTCGGGTTTCCCTGCGACAAGATATTAAAATGTCGTACTAAAAATACGTACAGATAAAAATACTTTTAAAAGTGCAAATCCGCGTGTTTGAATATGTTTGTGTCTACGTGTATGTGTGTGTGTGAGAGAGAAAGAGAGATATGTGTTTAATTGTAAGAAAGGATAATGTCACAGTTAACTATTACGTTTATAAATAAAATTACATTATATAACGCACTTATGTAACTTCGGCAGACACTAAATTGATTTAGAAATCAGATCCCAAACATCAAAGTGAGCCATTGACTAATAAAAACATCCTAAATAAGCCGTAAATATAGCCAACGGCAATAACATAGTAGTAAATATCTTATAACAATAGCAATGTACGAATTCAAAACCAGTGGCAAATTTGAAATTATTTATTAATAGTTTTTTTTGTAATATGACCATAAAAGTTACTCATTACCTAGTAGTACAGTGAGTAGTTTAGAATGTTGATAACGTTACAATAATGTCGAATTAAAACAATTAGAAAGCCGCCCTCGCTTCGCTTCGAGTACTTTTGAAGCAACTCCTTTTTCTCAGGAAAAATAATATAGCGTACAGCCGTCCTCATGAATGTGACCGTCATACACAAAAAAATCGATACCAAAGATAAGCGTTAAACAATCAATCAAACAAACAAACAAACTCTTATTTTATTAGCATAGATGTATAGGAACAACTATACCTAATGGTGATATTTTGAAAAAATTTTGGACCCTAAAAAGTGAAATCTCGAAACGAATACCGAGTGAATGAAGAAATGAGATCAGGACTCTTATAAATTAATTTTGCAAGGCCTCCCTTGCCTTCTTTATAAAGTGAAAAACAGACGAGCAGAAATTTTTATATTTTATCATCATTAAAAAAATAAGTATTTTTTCTGCTAAAACTTTGTCATCAAAGTATGAAAAGACCGGAACTTATAGATCACACGAGTGTGTTCGATGACCGAATTTAAACCACTTATCGGAAGTGATGAAATAGACGTTTTTAATTTACCGGAAAATGATGCTTCTCATTTCCTCGACCTATTCGAAATTGTCACTTCTAACGAAATCCCGTAAATAGAGCTATTTATTATAGAGAAGCCATGTCCGATTCAGACCTAGTTCATTCCTCCGAATTCAATTCCTGCTAACTCTTCTAGCTTTTCAGTCATCTAAGTAGCTTCAATAATAACCAATAAAAAATCAATTACACCGGGAATTAACAGAAGTTTCCTCTGCCTCTCAGAAACATGTTATTTGATTAGGTGGTACTGTTTATGCGTCGTTTGAGATCCCTTCACCCAGCGGCCGTCAGCACACTTCCCGCCACAGTTTATTTACCTAATTACGTCGGTAGTCGGTACTCCGTAAGTATGGCAAACATTTCATGAGCCACTCGATCGGCCGTGCATCGCCCCGCGCCACCGCCGCGCCGGTCCCACGTGGGGTGCTAAATATACCGCGCTATATTTACCCGGCCATGTCACAGCGACATAGGACACACGTCGCCGGTAATTGCTGATATGCGAATCTATGCCTTGTGGTTTTGGATTTGTTTTAATTAAATAAATAACGCTAGGATTCCGCCCTTTGTCGTGAATGCCATGAATAACACACAAAGTTAAAAACCAGACCGAGAACAGAAATTTAAACTCAACATTAAAATTACTATTAAAGTATAGCGTGTACGCCAATAAAATACCAAAATGTGAATACTTCCTTTATTACTTCTTTTAATGTGCACAATTATTAAATTATTATTAAATTTACACCAGATTGCTTAATTAACTTCTTTACAGACATGGAGACGGGGCGCAAGTGGTGTGACAGAGTTGCCATACATACCACATCCGAGCAACAGACTATTTATAACAGATAATATAAATGTAACCTATACACTAACAATTACTTCCTCGCTGGGAATCGAATACAGGACCTTTCAGTCCGGCATGGTTACCTTGCGCTGCACAGGTCGATTGGTTTTAGTTATTCCATTATAGTTTATTTGGTAAACTGACGTGTAGTAAATTGAAGCTAAAGTTTAACGTCACAACGAGTGACTAACAGTTACTTAAATCTCTCCTTTGTAAAGAATCACCATACAAATTCTGTACTAAGGAGCGATTTAAATAATCGTTAGTGATTCTGAGTTGGGGCGTAAAAGTGCTAAAGTTAAAGATGTAATAACATACTTCATATAGTTTACTTCCCATCAATCATACAATCTGGTAATTCGGGTGGCATGACCACACTCTCAGTTTTACATCTTGATTTTATTAATGGGAATATTGACAGCGCGTTCCATGATCCTTCTATCTGGTTGTAACTAATATTACCACTACCACTAGTACCACTTCGTCTTCTACCACTCCCACTTGTCCTTGCTGTGGAGAAGAAGCAACTCAGAGGTAAAGTCCTTAGTCCACGGGCCGCATATAAATTGCAAAGGTGGACTGTAATTTCCATGTTAGGATGATCCGAGCAACGATTTTCGAACCTAAGGAAAGACATAAAGCTTTTCCAAATCATATAAGAAGATTCCACTAATGTTATTATTTTTATTATTATGGAGACAGCCTAACCGTTTTATACTTCCGCACCAATTCACATACTTAGTTAATGAAATCTTGCCTCTGTAAATGAAATCTGTACAAAAAGTTACAAAAAGTGCATCCTCAAGTTATCTAGATGAGTTCTTTCTGAACGTTGACAGCCCTGAGTAGCAACGAATTATTCTTGCTGCTATGAATTACGAGATTCAGTGTGTGTAAATAGGCCACAAAACTATTAGAGCTGGCGTATACTGTTTTCCTAGTAAAAATACGGCGGTATTTTAAACTCGTCGCTTTGTCCCTTCGTTCCCATAAATGTGACATTTGCGCACGGAAATAACTTCATTTCTCGTTTTCTGATATTAACTTTTATCGTGAAGATGCTTTTATTTGCATATCTCATAAAGAGTTTGATGTTGTTTGTTTAACCCTCACATGCGGTTTATAAGTATTTTTTTTATTCTCGGTTTTTGTCGCATTATGTTTAGGTTGGTACTATAATAAAATAAAGGCTCAGCAACATCTTATTATTATTTAAGTAATAGTGGGTATAATAACATTGTGGGTTTTATTTTAATCTCCTACTATTACCTAGTAGTGTAATCTACTAAGTACTTCTAAATTCTTAATAAGTGGACTACATCCTGGTTAGGTAGATAGATTTTAGAAACTTATATCAGAGCCTCTTCAAAAATTTATATCGCCTACAAGTTTATCATCCCCCCCTGCCGGCTATGCGGTTGGAGTTGGACAAGAGATTTTTTTCACAAATAGTTTCTATGATGAAATTATAAGGAAAACTATCACGGCTATGTTATCATAAGTAGTTAATGAGTAATAGACGATAAACTTACTACTTCGGAACCCTACATTGCGCGTGACACGCACTTGCCCTGTTTTATTCGTGTAAAGTGTACGTATAAACAAACATTGAAATGGAAACTACATAAGCCAATAAACAAATATTCAAAACTCAAACGTCACGACGGCACGTAAAGATTGTAATCGAGCTTTCTTATGAAAAATGCTGAAATAACTTCAACCGCAGGCAACAAAGTGAAGCTTTGCTTTTTAAACTATTTAAACAACGTTGACCCAGTTCCGCGAGTCCGTTCTGCCACTTCCACTGTGAACCCGTAATTAATTAAATTTTTGAAGCTACATAATTTGTTTTGTAATAAATCGACGTGCCTAACCTCAAACTCCCGATTCATCGTCATCGTGCGTTATTACGGAGTTACGCCGCAGTACATGCGAGGATCGAATACCGAAACGCGTATTGTTCTTTTAGTTTTAGAATGTTAGGTTGGTTAAGCACGTGATCAAAGCCCGTATAAAAACCGATCGCGGCTCAAGAGCGTGATCTCAGATCTTAGAAATATCGCTTTCACATACATATTGCTGACATTAAAATCACATCGGAGCCATCCATAAATTACGTCACACTAATTTCATGACTTTTTAACCCCTCCACCCGCCTTGTCACACCTGGTCACATTTGTGAGACCTACCCCCCCTATTGTAACGTCTCATATGAAATTTTAGTCCTAGAAATTATTAAATGAAAACAGCATCTTTTATTTCCATTAATTGTTTTTGAATATTAACCTATAGATACATACCAATTATTCAATTTTCAAATGTGATGTCACGAAATTTAGGACTCCCTCCCACCCCTTGTCACACAATGTCACACTACATCAACCCCCCCCCCCCTTCCCCCTAATGTGTGACGTAATTTATGGATGGCCTCTTAAACAGTACACGTGTTCAGATGTGTATGATGGTTTCCATACTGCGAATTAGAAAACCTATTACTCGTAATGAAACGATTGGGACCCAATCGTAACCCAATCATTGGTTTGCCCGATTGTCATAAGGATAGCAGGTATTGCTTGATACTAGAGATGCAGATTATACATTTTATTATTAAGTAGCACAAAGTTAACTATCCGTATTGTTATTTCATCGCCAATTTGTTTTGAGAAGTTGTATGACCGTAAATACAACCTTAATCGAATGCGCCAAACAGAAGTGGGTTATTCTTGGACGAGTTCCAAATAAGATATTGAGCCAAAATACCCGGGAAATAAGGCATTTATTTGTCCAAAACAGAGACGCTTTAATGGTTTTGTTATTAATTGTTATACATGAATTGTTGGTAAAAATCTCGATAAATGATTCACGAAGCAATTGTCGCTGTTGGCTCCGTTTACGGTAGCTGTTGTATACCAGAATACATTAATAAAGATAAACGCGAAAACCTATTTGCTGAGCCCAATTCTATCCTGGATTTTATTTATCCTTTTGGGTCACGCCAATGTTAACTTCGCGTGTCTTCAATGTCGTTTTACTACTTGTGTTCGCCTGGTATTCGATTCGACTACAATATTGAAAATTTGCATATTTACAAAAAAGCGGCCAAGTGCGAGTCGGACTCGCCCATGAAGGGTTCCATAGCAGCAAGTAACATAATATAAAAGTTCTTTTAGTTCGTTGTAACTTTGATCAATGTTTTTTGTGGTTTACGATTTATGACGTATTAAAAAAAAACTACTTACTAGATCTCGTTCAAACCAATTTTCGTTGGAAGTTTGCATGGTAATGTACATCATATATTTTTTTTAATTTTATCATTCTCTTATTTTAGAAGTTACAGGGGGGGGGACACACATTTTACCACTTTGGAAGTGTCTCTCGCGCAAACTATTCAGTTTAGAAAAAAATCATATTAGAAACCTCAATATCATTTTTAAAGACCTATTCATAGATACCACACACGTATGGGTTTGATGAAAAAAACATTTTTGAGTTTCAGTTCTAAGTATGGGGAGCCCCCAAAATTTATTGTTTTTTTTCTATTTTTGTATGAAAATCTTAATGCGGTTCACAGAATACATCTACTTACCAAGTTTCAACAGTATAGCTCTTATAGTTTCGGAAAAAAGTGGCTGTGACATACGGACGGACAGACAGACAGACAGACAGACAGACAGACAGACAGACAGACAGACAGACAGACATGACGAATCTATAAGGGTTCCGTTTTTTGCCATTCGGCTACGGAACCCTAAAAAGGAGATTCATTGATTGTATAATTGAGATCATATATTTTTATATGCACTAGCTATTCAAAATATGCTAGTGTAAAGAAAGCGAGAACTTAAAACGTGCTAACTATCACATCAAAATCTATACTCACGACTAGACCTTCCTTGAGATACTCGATCACTATCCCGCTATCAATCACTATCAAAATTGGATAAAAAAGCCATTTTCTATCTCGGTTGAAATTTCCCAGAGCGTAAAAAATACCGATCATACATCTAAATGTCGGATCGCTTTTAAAGCTTCAAGCGTAACATTGTCCAGGGGAAAAGAAGTGAAGACCAGGGCCACGAAAATTATAAATTTTGATACGTTTTCTCTGAAACTAGAGTCCGGATTAAATGTATTTGCATGTGCATTTGCATATTAAGCCCATTCTGTATGGCTATTGCATATTTTACCTAAGACCTAGTGATATAGTAGTTTCATTAATTAACATTACGTTAATACTATGCCCTCGCGCTTGTAAAATGCATTTTTTATATTTACAGAAAGAAATATGTTGAGTGATTGAAGATATTTTATTAACCATCATACTTATTGCTATGAATCATCATCTAATTTATTTTTTAACATTACAGCAAAATGTACAAATATTTCAAATAATACAATACATTTTACCTTTTTTATCCCGCGGGATAAGTTGTAAGCGGGATGAGTTGACCAACTACTCAACCCGCGCGCTAGAATTTCATGTGTCACAGGAAGTATAGACGTATACATCCCGAAGATATCTATCACATAGATAAGTACGTAGTTCGACCGGAAATTAAACCCCGATCCTTCGTTCAACAGGCATGTTTACTACCACTGTCATGGACTGAAGCCTCCACGCACACTCTTATGTATTTATCAGTGAAGCCTTCACAAATCGCCCGATAAATATGTTGCTCTCACGTTTTTAGTAAAAACGTGAAAACTTTTCACACACGACGGTTCCGTCCGTCCGTAGGCGGTATATACGTTTGTGATTAGAGGTTGTTTATTTGTATGTAAGTATTTATTTATTTTTATTTATTTATTTTTGTAACACCTTAATCTAGCGTATACAAGGGCAAAAACTTAATGCCTAATGCATTCTCTACCAGTCAGCCCTGGGTGCCGGTAAGAAAGTTAGGTAGACGCAAATTTTCGATGTAGGTATGTATGTCTGTTACCGTTTTGTATGAAAACTACTGGGCCGATTTCATTGCGGCTTATTGCATTCAAAAGGTACTATTATAGCAGGTTCATAGATATTATTAGCGGTAGCCCCCTGGAGGGCGCTGCAGATCTTTTTTCTTTTTTTTTGTTTACATCCGGCGTGGTTTTTTTTTTAATTTCACAATTGTTATTATAATATGTATTATGGCAAATGACGCTCTTTCCGAAATATTCTAAAAAATCTTCGAAATTTCAACTTGTAAGTAACAAATGTACGGTACGAAACGCGCGGTCGCAGCCTCGGAGAAGTTCGGAAACACTTGTCAGTTTAATGCAAAGGAATTAAACATTCCAAAGAGTAAACTGTACGTGGGTATTATCTACTTCGCGGAAATTTCGAATTAGCATACAGTGGGTACCTGAACATCCGTGTTCCAGGGAGAAATGCGGTATTTCGTACTAACTTTATTTTGAACTTGGAATTTTACTTGGATTGAGTAAACTCGGAGAGTTCAAGTATTTTCTCATCTGAAAACCTTTTTTACTTAAATACTCTTTCATAGAAAATATGAAACGCTATGATTGAATTATCGTAAACGAACGGAAACATTCTATCAATACCACAAAAACTGAGGAACGTTAGTGTACCATAGTGTATGTGCGATAGCATACATACACTGTCTCGTGTGTCTCTGTATCTGTCCGTCACTGTCACTTACGAAGTGGTTACGTACTCTGGTCACTGACATGGCGGAAGCCGAATGGTGAGTACAGTGCCTCCAACTTATCTGTGAACTGACGGAGGGCGCTGTCGGATGCATTGGACCAATCACTGGACGCAATTCGAGACGTAGTAAATGTCATTGAATGAACACAAAGAATTTATGAATGGGGCGGCATTAGTTCCAATTTTCGCCATAAGTTAGTTGCGCTGTACGTACAACAATGAAGGTGCTATAATAAAATACGTGGGCATTGTCGAGCCAGTGAAACTATAATTATATTAAATTAATACACATCGGATTTCTTACAGTCATTTTACTACAATCATTATCATTTGTAATAGTTAGGATTTATGACCACAATGAAATCAGTTTTAATTTATTACACATTATTGTAAACAATATTCCAGAAACAGTCACTGCAGTGATGCACTATTATAATCTTTGATTCAACTGATACTGAAACCATAGCCATTCATTAACTATTTTCTTATGACACAAAGATAATGCTCTCCGGAACAATTGAACAAAGAATAAGACATCTAAACTAGAAAACATGAGTAGTGTAATTTGCAAATGTCTACATCTCATTACTATTCCAGTACCAATTGAAGTTAATTAAGACGGATGGTATTTGTTTAATAAATAGCCTAATGGAATATAAAGTAATGATGACATAAGACTTCTTCACTTAAGAGCCAAGCCGTTCTAAGGTCATAGAATATGAGTATTATACTGAGATATTATTATTACTAAGAAAAATCCAAAAGTTTAGATTTGGATCTTCGTATGGCATGAATTCCGACACGCTTGTTGCCCTAACCCTTTTGTGTATTGGAATGGAAAACGTATAATTTATTTATTTACTTTGAGCATACCGTAGTGTAGTTTAAAATTTTGTCTATCTAACACTCTTAAAAACTGAAGAATTAAGTTTGTCTCAGAGTGTAGATAAGGGATTACAATAAAATTGCATTCGCGACGCAGCGCGGTCGGTAGTTCACGTAATAAGATGTACCACAGGGTTTAACCATTCATTGCATAGCCTGTAGCCGGTGCAACCCGCGAGTGACCGGAATGACCGTATTAGACATTGCAAATAACAAGGAGCGACCTAAGCCTGCAGCTAATAGGCCGAAACTACGACCACAAAGTAACCCACACAACGTCCATATCATCGCCAGACGCTGCGTTTTATTGCCATATTTATTTCTTCACTAAAGAAATCAAATCATAATCCCACCACATCCTGGGCCCCAGATCGTCTCACTATTGCGTGTAAGTAGTGCGTAGTTGGGAGTCTATTTTAACAGTGACACAAAAATGTATGTTACCCGCGGGAATGAAAAATGATGTGATATAAATAAGACGGATTCCACTCAGGCAAGCCAAGCTTGGATTAGTCGTCATGAATGATTTCTATAAGCCGATCGATCATGTTTCGCAATATTTGTGTACTGTGATTCAAAAACATGTTTTGATAGGAAGAACGGTTTGTGTCACTTCAACTCACTGCAAGGCTGAGCTTAGATCTCTCCTCGTATGACCTAAATCTAAAATGTATAATTTACTATACTGCTCCAGTGCGAAGAGGCAAGATTATTGGGCAGCCCAAATGTCGGAAGCTCTTGTTACGCCTAAGAGCAGCGTTCTTGATATTAGGTACGTAATTCGATAACTTGGATCGACGCCGCGACGTCGCGACGACTTAACGAGCCCTTTGAAACACGCCACGCCCTAAGTCTCCATAGACATCCTATCGACTCAGGCCGACGGTTGTGACCGACAGTTTGGGTAACGACTGTTAACAAATAATTCCGAGATAGGATTTCCCGCATTGCGGCTGATATGAAGACATGAATGATGATGAATGAATGAAATTCATTCATCATTTTGTTCATCATTCATTCATCAATTTGGGTAACGACTGTTAACAAATAATTCCGAGATAGGATTTCCTGCATTGCAGCTGAAAATGAATAGTGAATTTAAAGGAACCCTAGAAGGTCACCCTAGAAGGATCTGGGACAGTTCCTAGTAGTTTACGTACACAGATTTAACCGACAGAGGATTAAAGTAAAACGACAAAAGGGTTAACGGAAAACATTTCTTCTCAACCGCGGACGTAAAAAAAGAACGGACGTAACCTTGTCTAATCGAGAGTGAAGCATAGCAATGAAAGCTCGCTTACCATGTGTGCGTAATTTTAGATTCGCCATGGTGTCAATGTCATAGCACTATGGTGTCAATGTGTGGGTGTGTGTACTTGTACGAATACAGAGTTGGTATTACTATGGGTGCTTCACTGAATTTGTTATTGGGATTACGTCCGTCTTTTTTTTACGTCCGTGTTTTCAACACATAAGTCCACGACTTATATTCGAACCAGCTTATAATTTTAAGCGCAGCTTCGCTTATTTATCTTATCGTTCGGAATATCTGAATCGAATTTTATTTGCAATGCTCAATAAACTCCTAGCAATAATATTATCACAGGAATTTTATTACTGCTGCGTTTCTATGCAATGCTTCTTGAATATATGGTTTGTTTGTCTGAATTTAATTAAGCGTACCAGTATTTTTTACGTTAAGGTTTTTTATTGTGTTAACAAATTGGTAAGTAGATAGTTACTATAAACTCTTCTTTAACTGGCGGACATTGTTATGTTAATATTCACTTTAGGTACTACTATGTCTTCTGTGCTTTAGTTACCCTTTCTTCTACTTAAGCTCCAACTGAGTCACTTTACTATGGAGCTATTAAAATAACCGTTAGTGACTCTTGAGTTGGGTATTGGTGACGTAAATAATAAATATTATTTATTATACGTCTATGACATGTTTAATGTTTTTTTCCATTATATGTCCAATTTTTATAACCACTAACCAATCTTACAAATCTTCAGTTCGATTAGATATTCCTTATTACGTTTCGAAAAGACAAATGAAAACGTAGGAAACAATACACAACCGGTAGGAAACTACTACCTACGAGTGGATAATTTACTTGATGCGGTCGGTGCTTCTTCACGTTTATAGCTCATTCACACAAGCGATTTGGAACCGCACCGTTTGAAGTGTATTTACTTTGTGCAAATAGGGGCAAGTTTAGCTGGCGCGGGGAAATTCATCTGGGGCTGCTCTACTGATAAATGTCGGCTGTATAAATTGCTACTATTTAATAGGTTGGGCTACGAATAAATGGATACTAACGTTTTTATTGTATGTTGAGAGTTTGAAATAGTGATGAACAGATAAAACTTCGGTTTTGTTTTTAACCGACTTCAAAAAAAGGAGGAGGTTCTCAATTCGACTCTTTTTTTATGTTTGTTACCTCAGAACTTTGGACTGGGCGAACCGATTTTGATGATTCTTTTTTTAATCGAAAGCTGGTGGCTGTCATGTGGTCCCATATAAATTTTATTGAGATCTGACAATGGCATCTATGATAAAACCATATAAGTCTTAAATTTGTATTAAGTAAGCGCGACAAATGGACGAATATCTCAATATCACGCCAACTGATTTCGATGATTCTTTTTTAATCGAAAGCAGGTGCTTGTCACGTAATCCCACATAAAGAACGAGATCTGACAAGTAGTTTTAGAGTAACTTTGAAGTCGGTTATTTTTTGTTAGTAAAATTTAGATTATGTCTTAGTAGGTACTGTACTTACGCCTGAAGCTTTTTAACACGAATATTATTCAATGATGGAGCTACTTACTTCAGAAATTTTCTAGAAATGTAGTCCTTGTTTGTGTTGCTGTTCCTTAGAATCCCCTGGAAGACATTGCCACAAATTATAACTATGACCACCCACAGCTATGACACTCTTTCTTTGTTGTTGAATATTTACTCGAAGGCGCTTTTCGCTTTCGCTCTAGGAAACCTATTGCTTAACAAGTAATTACACTCAAAAGTATGTTTAAACGGGATTCTTTGAACTGACATTAGGTCTGTGAACTTATTTAAACAGATTGAAATAGTAGGTACTTCCTTGATTGAAATATAGCAAAAGTAATGCGTTAATAAATCCTTTCCGTCGTTTTTCTCTAAAATATTTCATGTCCAAACATCGATGATAACTTAGGTATAGTTTTATTTTATGTATACAGAGCACATACCTACATAAAATTTGATTTGGAATCAAATCAACAAACCCATTCCCGAAAACAATATTGAGTACACGCAAGCCCGAAATTAAATGACATGTGGCCAGCCCTGAGCAATTCTAAAACACGGATGTGATGTGAGCGATTACCAAAACGTTTATACACCGGCTCGCGCCAGAGAACGTTTGCAAATCGCTCGTGCGAAGGGGCTGTTACGGTCGTAAAACGGTGGTAAAATGGAAGTGCGCATATTTATTTAATTGCCCGTGGAAACTTTATTTCGTGTCCAGCGTTTCGTACGATGAATTCTGTGCGGATTTTAGTGTAATATAGATTTTAGAGAATGAAGTGATAAAAACATTGAGATTTCATCGTTAGCTCTCCTCACTCTCTGTATGTATTAGAGTTGTTAGAAATTAATCAGACCCAGTTTGGTTGTAACGACCTAAGATAGGCAGTTATGATCAGATTTCACACTTTTCAAAAATAACCAATATTACTAATCAGAGGCATTTACAATTTATTTCAAACCCACGGAGAGAAAAATTAATTGAAAACTTTTTTCAACATATACTTAAATTCCCTCATATTAAAAATAGATTTGTAAATGAAACATAATCTTTGACACCCTCAAACTTACCATCATTAATTTCCCTCATAAACCTGCGGGAATCAAACCCGTTACACGCCAGCTATTGGGCCAAACCAATGTCGTCTAGTAGATAATGAATACGACACAGAAGAACGGAAAGTGTTGTCAGCTGCGCAGCCTCTTAAAGCCTTTTGTGAGATCTGTTGCAAATCAAACGGCGGGTTACTAATTAAATGGCAACCTATGACGGCTCGGCTCGTGACCTACATTCCGAGAATACGATTTTATCGTAGGGCCGCGTTTATCTCAACTGTAAGGGTAGCAAATAGCGTTCCCTGATGTAGAGCGTGAACCCAAGAATGGAACGTTTGGATTGTGAAGAATGTTGATGAAATACGTAACTTTATTTATTTATTTAATCTTTTTTGTATGTTTCATAATGAATAGGAACAACAGGAGCGGACTTAATGGTAAATACATTATCTTCCAGGCAATCCTTTGGCGGTGAAAATAAGTACTACGAACGAATTTATTTTAAACTAGCTGTTGCCCGCAGCTTCGCATACGGAAATTATATTTTACCTTATTTGTAACTCTTGCAGAAGAAAATTAAAAAAAACGGTGAATTTATATTGAAGTACTTTTATTTAATAATTTATATACTGAAATTTACGATAAAATCACCAAGGATTCCTCCAGGAGCGGGTTTTGAAAAATAAGCAATATTCACATTAATTTGTATTTTTTTTTCTTTTATTGACAAAATTTTGAAAAACTGAAAAATATGTGTTCCATCAATTTAAGCAAGGAACATTTGTTGCAAATTTGAAGCAAATCGGTTGATGTTTTAAAAATATTCCATACAAACTTTCATCCCGTTTCCCGGGGAAACCTTTTAATTTTCCGGGATAAAAAGTATCCTAAAATATGACCCGGAGTATTAGTAACAACTTTACCAATTTTCATCGAAATCCGTTCAGGGGTTTTCATTTGATGCCCGGACAGACAAACAGACAGACAGACAGACAGACAGACAGACAGACAGACAGACAGACAATAATTCTAAAAAAATATTTTTGTGCTCTAACACGTTATTGAAGTGCCCGCTAATCGAAATTTTTAAAAAATATTCAATGTACAGAAAATTTGCCCTTTGAGTTTTATTATAGTATAGATTTATATACTGAAATTTACGATAAAATCACCAAGGATTCCTCCAGGAGCGGGTTTTGAAAAATATTTAATAATTTATATACTGAAATTTACGATAAAATCACCAAGGATTCCTCCAGGAGCGGGTTTTGAAAAATAAGCAATATTCACATTAATTTGTATTTTTTTTTCTTTTATTTACAAAATTTTGAAAAACTGAAAAATATGTGTTCCATCAATTTAAGCAAGGAACATTTGTTGCAAATTTGAAGCAAATCGGTTGATGTTTTAAAAATATTCCATACAAACTTTCATCCCGTTTCCCGGGGAAACCTTTTAATTTTCCGGGATAAAAAGTATCCTAAAATATGACCCGGAGTATTAGTAACAACTTTACCAATTTTCATCGAAATCCGTTCAGGGGTTTTCATTTGATGCCCGGACAGACAAACAGACAGACAGACAGACAGACAGACAGACAGACAGACAATAATTCTAAAAAAAATATTTTTGTGCTCTAACACGTTATTGAAGTGCCCGCTAATCGAAATTTTTAAAAAATATTCAATGTACAGAAAATTTGCCCTTTGAGTTTTATTATAGTATAGAAGACCAATCTCTGCAGACAACTACTCACTCATCAACGGATACAGAGTCGTTAGATATACTACTCATTTTTAAAACCAAAATAAATTTAATTTTAATCTTACGTCGGCGTCGCTGAGTTTATATAGTTTATATTTTTTATTGTTGTGAGTACTTCAACATTCTTCTCACAGCTACTATTTAAAAGCTTAACACAATCCTGTATCGGAGTATCCTGAGTTTCAAACTTCTACGCTACGATACATTAAAACATCATGTTATAAGTACTCTGTAAATACTAGGTTTTTGCTCAGCGAAAATACTCATGACTACCTATTTAATTAGTTACTGCATTTTAGTGTTATGCAAATTTCTTCAATAAATTATAATTATTGAGCTGTATAGCGTGTTACAAAGTATAAAAAGAACGTAGTATTCTATAGTTGTTTAGCCCAAACATTCAGTGGGTGTGTCTAATTTCACATTTGAGTGTTCATGACATGTGTTGGAGCGTTTTAGTTGAGTAACATTTTAGTGAAAAGAACACCATGTATGTTGTTTGTTTTTCATGCAAATAGCGTAAAAACAACCACACAAGCCACATGATGGCAATTATATTGTAAAAAAAGAGGTAGATATGTCACTAGTACGCCGACGATGAAGAGCGCAAGAACAGGCGATTGACCGTTCTGCTCTGTAGTCGCTCTGTCAATACAAGACGTTACGCACGCTTTTGTTGTTGTCAGAAGTGCTTGACATTTAACATACAGCGTTAAAATGTCTTCGTGTATTATACCAATGTGATTGGTGTAGTGAAACAAAAAATAAACGTGTGTGTGTTGTAGGTCTTTTCGGAACATATTTTTTGGTTAATTTGTAAGCGTATCGTACCGTAAGGGTACGTATCTATATTTTATAAATATCATTGCATGATGGTTAGTGGTGACCACCGCCTATGAACATCAGGAACATCAAAACCGTGGTGCTTTGCGGACTAAGATTGTTGTTAAAACATACGAGTAGAACCGTCACGTTGCACTTCGGTTAATTAGTCATTATCCGATGCCATCATCGTTTATTAACGATCCATCAATTACCTTAATCATGCGATAATGGTTTCAAATTAACTGAGTGACGAAATTCCTTAAGTCGCTCGAAGGCCGTGATTTAATAACTGCTATGTAATGATAGCAGCAGGGACTGACGGCCGAGTCCTCCGAGTACGCAACGTTCTAGAAATTTTACTATTACCTTCATTCCTCCAGTCAAGAAGTTTATATATACACATGGAGGGCAAGCTTCGAAGAGGTACCTGAAGACAGATCACGTGACATTGGATGAATATCATTTTATTTTATTTTATTTTGGACACAGACAGTCATATAAGATTTCATATGTTACAAAAAACTATGTTTAGTTACAGACATTGAGTGCCAACACTTATTTATATAATACTGTTTTTTATGTAATCTATATCATTCGTCGAAGTTACACACCGACACCGTACGAGTCGCTACGAGTCTTAAGATCAACGTCAATCAGGCCTATGATTGCCCGAAGTTGTTAATTTTTTATGGAAATAGCCGACAAACGCACTGTCGATGCACCTGATGGCAAGTGGCTATCGTCGCCCATCATCAGCGACACCAAAGGCATCACTGATGCGTTGCCGGCCAAGAAAGAGAGAAGCAAAAGAAAGAAAGAACTGGCTCTCTAGCCCCCAGCCGGAACACGAGTCGTTTGGCTGCTGACTCATGCTCAAAGGTGGTAGCTATCCAGGCGAACCCCATGGAGAAATAATAATAGCAATAATGGTATTAATTAACAATTAAAATCAATATTACCAATATAATCCCTCGAAGGGCCCTACCACCAGCAGGCCGGATTTAGTCATTATTCATTCATGAAACTGTGGTGTTTACAGGTATATGTAGATACAGATGTACCTGTTATATTTTTTAATAAAATATACGCAGTAGTAAGGGGGTAAACGATGACTACAAGTTTTTGGAACGAAGTTCCTTATCGCGCGTTGCGAAAGGGGGCTAGACGGAAAATATTATGACGAAAAGTTGTAACGACACTTTTTGCCGTCGTTATAACACTTATTAAGTACTAGGAAATTTAATTCCCCAGCTTTGTTTTGGCACACTTGCTTGCATGTTTTTGCTATCCTAGTACTGACTGCACGTGGGGGGTGTCAGGTTTTATTTCGCAACAAATGCTATGCAATAGCTTTACCGCGGCAGTCCCCGAGTGCCACACGTTTTATACATAATTACAATTCCTTCACTAATTAATCGAAAGGAACTTCGTTCCATCCGGGTGTCCCTTGACACCTCTCATTTTTTTATTGCAAAGGATGATAAAGACACTAAAACGAGTGTCCTTGTTTTGGACAATAAACAAGCCGAAATGATTACTGAATAAGATCCAGCCTTATTCAAGTTCAGTCGTAAAACAATCGTAAAGCCTGCCGAATGGTTACGCTATATATGGGCCAAACTTCGTATGGGCTCTCATAATAATTTGTGTCCAAGTTATTACTTAAAATCCCAACCAGCACTGAAGAAATTATAAATTTTCTGCTTTGGAAAGGTTATTAGACGGAAAGAGGTTTAAAAAAATGAAAGTTCAAACTCTCTCTGTCCATCTGCCTGATGTTCCATAATTTATTGTTGGCAATTTTAAATGCCGGTAGCTTATAGTGCCTGTACTGCCATCTGTGATTACTGCCGAGAACTACTCCAGCACAGTGATTGTGGCGCCCTTTGACAGTTGAAGAAAAAGAAGGGCGTTCCCCCCGAGGCTTCACGCCAAGGAGCAAGGCGAAGAAGCATTCACTAGCTCCTCCTGCCTTGAGTTGTGCAGTGTTCTGCGATTAGTTGCTAATAATTGAGCAGTAATATGTATAATACCACACAATTTGATTACTCTATTCGGAATCAAGTTAACATAAGTACATGCATCGCCATGAACACGTGTTTACAAGAACAGTTTACGAAGAGAGCATAACCTATTGCTAACATTATGTATTATGAAAATAATGTTCATTTCGTGGAGTCGTTTGCTTTATCGTAATGATCTATACACGCTCATACGGAATCTCACTACACACCGATTAGTGCCAAAATAGCGCGAAGGAATACACAAAAGACTTCAAGTATTTTAAATATTAAAAAGATCAGGGACTAGCCCATCACGCAATAAGTCAGCAGCAAATTACCTAGCTAGTATTGTACTGTTGATCTGTTCTAATGTAATCATAGTACGTTGTACTACAGACGTGGAACAAATCCCTGGTTTGGAGTCAAGGCTGCAACCTTGCGATGCCGTACTGGGCTACCAGAGCTGCATAATTGGATCGGAACCACAGTAAATGGATTACCAGGTGCGTGCATTCGCGTCCTAATCTAATATATTGTCGGAGCTGGTGTAAAGAAACCAGTGCGATGATTTACCTTCACCTGTATGACCCTAATTCTCGGACGCAGGGCAAGTCGCTGTCATAACAGTCACAACGTACAACTGGTTCTATTTAAATCCTCTTATTGTTTTTTTTTGTTGCAGTGTGATACATAAAGGTTGACTGTAAATGCTCAAATCGAATCCTGTAATGTATCTAGGATTATTTCATGTCTTCGACGAGAACGGCAACTTTGGGAATCAATATTTACTCAGTTCCCTCCCTCGTTAAAATGGGCTTTAAGATGAAGATATAAGATGGCGCCAGGCGCCACAGAACTGTTCGAGTTCGAGTACGTATGAGTCAGCGTTTGCTATACAATCAGCTGTAATAGGATATGCGGAATACATTACTCACTTCGGTAGTTTTAGGGTATTTGGCCTACATAGAAGAGTAAATATTTTATCTTAGGTTTATATATTTATTGCTGAGGTATCTTTCATCGTTATGTTTTGTCCCTACGGCACCATCCTGTTCTTTGCAGGAACAGTTTTTTGCAGGATCCTGTTTATTCACGGGTGTTTCCCTAAGACCAATAAGGTGTTTCCGTACTAGCTCTGATACGAGCATAATGCTTGTAAGATTCTACAAAAAGCCGATTCCATCGTGAATTGCATTTGCGTTTTGTTCATATGTAACCGTAGTATAAGTAAGATACTTCTTACTCCTTACTTAGGTAGGTACCACTTGAGGATTTCATAATTATTATCAGAAACACTAATTTGCATTTGTAAGCACTAATTTGCATTGAGTCACTATTGCTTTGGTAGATTCGTCATATGATTTGCCAAGTTCTAATAGATGCTTCTCTTTTCCAATCCAGAATTAATTGATTTGCTTGTAACCCACATAGCTCCAAAAAGCGGCTAAGTGCGAGTCGGACTCGCCCATGCAGGGTTCCGTAGCAACAAGTAACATAATATAAATGTTCTTGTAGTTCGTTGTAACTTTGATCGAGGTAAATTGCGGTTTACGATTTATGACGTATTAAAAAAAACTACTTACTAGATCTCGTTCAAACCAATTTTAAGTGAAAGTTTGCATGGTTAAAGTACATCATATATTTTTTTTAGTTTTTTCATTCTCTTATTTTAGAAGTTACAGGGGGGGGGGACACACATTTTACCACTTTGGAAGTGTCTCTCGCGCAAACTATTCAGATTAGAAAAAAATGATATTAGAAACCTCAATATCATTTTTGAAGACCTATCCATAGATATCCCACACGTATGGGTTTGATGAAAAAAAAATTTTGAGTTTCAGTTCTTAGTATGGGGAGCCCCCAAAATTTACTGTTTTTTTTTCTATTTTTATGTGAAAATCTTAATGCGGTTCACAGAATACATCTACTTACCAAGTTTCAACATTATAGTTCTTATACTTTCGGAAAAAAGTGGCTGTGACATACGGACGGACAGACAGACAGACAGACAGACAGACAGACATGACGAATCTATAAGGGTTCCGGTTTGTAATTTTGTATTTCGCGAAACAGGTAGATTATTTCGAACGATGAGTAATATCTAAGTTATATCAGTTTGTAATCTACCCAAGTATCATTTAAATCTGTTCAATAGTTTTCTTGTGATGCAGACAGACAAAAAAATTGTACAAAAAGATGTTCTGACCTCTATATTAATATCGAAGTCTTCTTAGATTCGGCTTCTTAGTACTTTACTGTATTATATTGCAGGTAAGTCATCTGTTTACAGGAAATTTAATTGAAACCTACCAAGCCAACTTTGATAGGTTCTGGATATTCGGAAACCCAAAACATAATATACACGGTTAGTACATTTTATCTCTATAGATATTCTTCATTCTCTAGGACCAAAATTTCAACAAAACTGTTAAATAACATTTAATAATTCCTATCAAAGTTGATGATAAGCCTACAATCTCCCGAAACCATTCAATACAACACCGAAATTTCATTAACAAATTTCAGATATTGGCACTTTCACAAAGAAAACGAGACCGTGGGGCGCCTTCTTTGCATACGAATGGCACAATACATGTCGAATGGTGCTCAGAGCCAAGGACATGTGCTGACGTCATCCGACCTTCGAATAACAACGCACTGATGAATGCGTATCTCCGTCGATGATTAAATTCTCAATGTAATCATAAATATCTATTGCTTATGCAATGCATGTTTTATTCATCCTACAATTTTATATGAGCTAAGCTATGTAGCATTACATGTAGTTATGTCTACTGTGATAGATAGATACTCACTGTAGGTATATTACGGAGGTCACAGTATATCTAATAATCTAATAAATATTGATGAATATTCATACTGCAACTCCTTCAATGTACGTCCCTATTGGAATTAGTCATGAATTTGCATACATACAAATACATCATAAAGGTGCGAACCACCTCTGATCTAATACATTATGACGAATGAGCTAAAAATGAACATGTCATCCAAACAAAAATAAAATCCTACATACAACGTTTTTAAAGCGCATCTAAAGATTTTATATGCACTCAATTTTGTCGGATTACAATGCTATCAACATTTAAATGAAGGATATAATAATGAGATATGACATCGTATCTACAGGAGAACACTTACTGATATTTTCGAATCCCTAAAGAATGTAAGCAAAGGCGCACATCCTATTCTTCTTCCTACTAACTATACTAATAATATGACGACCCGTGTGGCGCAATGGTTACCATGCCGGATCGCCGCACCAAGGGTCCTGGGTTCGATTCCCAGCGAGGCGGAAATTTGAATGATGAATTTGAATAATTTCTGTTCTCGGTCTGGGTATGAATGTCCTTGTCTAATGTGTTGTCCATGGCACCCACGACACAGGGAATCCTAGTGTGGGGCTATGAGTGTGTGGCGTTATTTATTTATTTATTATAAAGAGGAAAGATTTGATTGTTTGTTTGCATTGAATAGACTCCGAAACTACTGAACCGATTTGAAAAATTATTTCACTGTTGGGAAGCTGCACTATCCCCGGGTGACAGGCTATATTATATTTTAAATTAGGGATCCTTAATAAAACTCTAATAATGTAACCAAAGGTGTAAAAAAATAAGAAAACCGAAGCAAAGCGAGGGCGGTTACTCGTATTATACAGGGTGTCCCAGGGCCAAGTGACCGCCCGGCGTCTATTGATTATTTGGACAAAACTATTAAGAAAAAACCAATAAAGTACAGGTCTAATCGGTTTGGTTCTTTTTTTATTAGCTTTTTAATTTTTTTGGAAAAAAACCTGACTTGCTGCACTATTTTCGACATATTTTTTTTGTTTTTACATTTATTTTCATTCTGTTTTTTTTTATTTACCAGTTGTTATCATAGTTTATCTATTCGAGGTATAAAATCTACCCAAAATTAAACAAAATATATTTTTTAAACACATTAACTGAAATTTTTTTGAAAAAATTTAGCCTTTTTTATTTAACTTCGCTAAAAAGTTGGAAAAATGCCCTATGAATATTATTTTTTTATCAATTATTATTAAATTGCATGATATTGGCTACAAAATATCATGAACATGTTTGTAGTTAACTAAATCAATTACCGAGCTTAACATTTTGAAAATGTTATGAATTAATTACTGTTTTTTTTAAATAAATGATTTAAATTTGCACTTGTTTTTATTGTTTCCTTACATTTAAAATTATTCCATCAAAGGGCAAAAGGTATTTTTGATAGTAAGACACTTAAAAGTTTCACTAGCCTGGTTTTAAAAGTCTACTCTTCTTATTATCGAAAATACGGTGCATATTTCAAGAGTTTGTAGCTCGGTAATTGATTTAGATAACTACAAACATGTTCAGTAGATTTTGTAGGTAATATCATGTAATTTAATAATAATTGATAAAATAATTATATTCATACGTCACGTTAGCAACGTTATTCAAATCGGCCGAACAGGTCGGTTCAATCGGAACAATCGATTCCGTTGAGCTGTTCAGCGCACATTAAGCTCAAAGGCTCTATTTGAAGTGCAGACTGAGTCGATGCGAATACGAGTCAATTACCATTCGTGTCCCGATTCGTATTGCCATTCCCTGTATCTGGCTGTGAACAGGAAATTACGTAGAAATGACTGTCAAACACGCTGATAAAAAGATTGTTTTTTTATATTTATTTGGAAATTAGTAGTAGTAGCATTTTGTTGTAAGTACTTTAATTCTATTACTGTTTTATTTTAAGTATGATGACGAATGGTTGCTGTGCGGATAGTGGGATACTGAAACCACTGTGGTTTTCTTGTATTCCCATAACGGTCCGAGAAAGCTAAATAGATAGATAGCCAGACAAATATACAACTCCAAAAAATAAATATACGTAAGTTGTAGTGTGTGGTGCCTTCGGTATTGCTTATATCCATGGGCCACGTCGGCCATTCACCATCAGATGGATCCTCAGCTCCTTTGCGGTTAGTTGCATAACAAAAAACATTGTTACGAATATATTCGTCAGTGAAGCTTTCTCAAATCTTTTCTGCGTGACCTACTCTAATATTTATGTCGCTTTTACAAGTGTCTTAACTTGAAAAAAATAGTGTTTCCCGCAGCTGGCAATCCTCTCGGCTCTAGCGTCAGTTCCATTGGAACTCTTAAACTGCGCGTTAAAAGCTCAAAGGCTTTGAATGTGAAGTGACTGCAGCGCAGTCGTACACACGCAGCAACTGTCATTAGTTTACTTCTAAATTCAAATGAACTCGCCAGTATCTCATTTGCATTTTTCATTTGAAAGTGGAATATATTAAGGAGGTAATTATGGAAAATATGACGTCTATTTTATATACGACTTTGGTAGGGATCCTGATATTCCGCGAGTCTTACATATCCACCACGGAATATATACTACAAAAGAGGGCGTGGTGTAAAAATATTTCTTTATCAAGAGCGTGTAATTCTTTGTGTGAAATACACTTCTCATGCGGAGTTTACCAATTTTCTCAATCGATCTTATCTAAAAATAAATTAACCACTAATTTAACAACATTTCTTGCTTCAACCCATATATTTCGTCGGTTTACGTTGGCTGTCACTCATTATTAAAATTTGAGTAAACAGTTACTATATCTTTATGTCATTCATTACGAATAGAGTGTCCTACTATTATTAAACCATCGTCTTCCATTTCCGAGTAGATCATGTAAAAACACTTCGCATCGACGTGAATGTTCCAGGCAATTCATTTATCGGGCTTTGAACGACGTATGATTGGCTAAACCCTCCACCAATCTGCACTGGAGCAGCATCGTGGAGTATGCTCTAGGCCTCCTTAAGAGGAGAGACCCGTGCCCAGTAATGGGCTATTATGGGTTGAAGCCATGATTGGCTAAAAAGTGTCACGTACCGCTTTGGTAATACGAATTTGACGTTTACACTGGAACATGGCAGGAATTAGGGGTTCATATTAGACCGCCAGAAGGCATAAAAATTGAAGACATGAAGACTGCTTGGGGCTGATTGTTAGCATGGTCTACGTAATCAGTTCGTGTAACATTTTCCTGGTTAATTATTTATTATTGACTGGTAATGTGATTGGCAAACTCTTGCACTTGTGCAACGGTGGTAGATAACTAAACCACAGGTAGCACATATTGATAAAGTAATAGTTACACTAGAAGCATGACTATATAACAATTGTATGTAAAGTTTTAATTGTACTTTAATTAACATTAATGTGGATTGTCATGCATATCAAATTCCCAATTGCCACTGACAGGATACTGTAGGATCAAGTGGAAATAGACGAGCTATATGAGTAGGTGTCACATGACCTTGACAGCGGACAATCATTTCAAATCTAAACATTCAACTTGGTCAATTAGATGAATAATACTAGTGTCAGAAGTTCATACGGACAATGAATGTTTATTCAATTATATACTTAAAAGTAAAAAAACCTTGAACTGCAGTGAACGAATATACTACTAGTTCATTGTTGAACTGTAATAAAACGTAGTAGGTACAATCAAAACACTGTTATAGATATAAATTTTGATAAAAATTGTGTTCATATTCGAAATTACGGAACACTTCATACCCATAAGATCTTATAAAACTGTACGCATTTGTCATTCGTTCCATAACAGCCTGTACGTACTCGTATATTTTTTGTATTATTAACATCATAAAACAAACATATGATGCTATCACTTAATCCTTTAAAGTAAGTTAAATAATGGCAGAGAATATTGTAGATAAACCAACCAACAAATACCAGTATCATATTAGATACATTATAAAAGGAGGAGGAGGACATTCAAAATATTCAAATTCAGTTGCATCCAAAGTCTTTAAACTGAGTTTAAATTCCGCTTCTCCAGTTACATAAATGTGACCTACTTTAGGCTACTTTACATTGACATATTACTAGCGTATTTGCTCTTAAGATGGGGACTTTTTCGATTACATTCTGCTTTGGATACTCGTAAGTTTCAAATGAAGATTCCTGTGAGTGTGTGATTTAACGTTATGAACAGAAAGGCTAGTGGAGCTAATCTGCATGAATCTCTCTCCGTAGATGTAGCATCAGGATACTTTATAAAACCCAGAATTCCATAGACACCGAAAAATTAATATCTCTGGGTATTAAACGAAAAATTGATTTAGCACGCAATGCTAGCCTAAAATGCTGAAATCCTGCGTCTCGCAAGTTCGCGTCGTTAATACATTTCACTTTGCGAATGTCCTTGATGTTCTTCATTCAATATTTAATTAATGTCGTCTGGTCTGACTTGATCAAGAAAGTTCTGGGCTGACAGCATCCGATACAAAACGCTTTTTTCTTCTCTTATTAATATTAAACATAGGTGTAGTCTCGTCTAGTTGCGTAATATCACTGACTGTGCAGACGGTACGGCTCGGACAACTGCAATATAATTGGTGAATTGTTGATCCGGCACTAAACCCACTGTACTACTACTTACTGTACTATTACTTATTGAATGAATATTTGTAAAATGATACTTCGTCAAATACATTTCATCATCGAAATTTGAAATGGAATTTCCGCGTTTGATGAAGTCAATGGCGATGATTATATAATCTGAAAAAACTAAATCTGTACTTGGGAAGAACTAAATTCTCAAACATTTTTTTTCTCATTCCAGGTAGTGTTGGTGTTCATTCTGAGTATTGCATCGCTGATCATCTACTTTATTGACGCGTCCAGGTAAAACTCTTTCCATTTTCTGAATTCGTTACTTATTTCATGTAGCTGAAGTATTAATTACAAATATCTTATGATACCGCTCAAATCAAATCATAAGGAATACGTGAGTGAAAGCCAAATAAATAAATGTGATTCGACCGTTTGCTGAGTATAGTTGTTTGATGTGAAGCTTGTATATGGTCAAATATGATCCCGATTTTGGAATTTCCTCTGAAATTCCCTAGAATCCTCGGATCAAGAGGATCGATGATAAATATTACAAAATTATGCTATTAGCTTAAGTGCACAGTGTTGTGAAGTTGATGGACGTCCTTATTTTGAAATTTAATTTGCCACCATGATAAATGTATCCGCTAACCCTGCTTGCTTTCGGCACTATCAAGTCTACTCATCGCACTACAGACTGTACGGTGATAGACCCTTCTGATCAAATTTGACCGTATACAACAATTGGCTTATATTTTCTTTATCAGCTGAAAATTTTACCATAGACGTTGGCTTTACCGTGATATGTATGTTGTGTCTGTATATTCGTATTTGTTGCACCTGTTCGAGCTTGATCGCATTATGTACGTGGATTTCTAATTCCAGTGAGGAGGTGGAGCGATGCCAAAAATGGAGTGACAATATTACTCAGCAGATCGACCTTGCCTTTAACATATTTTTTATGGTCTACTTTTTTATACGAGTAAGTACTAATAGGTTTATACAATTTTAATTTGTGATCAATGACACAACTCTTAGTCAGACTTGTGGACACTGGACTACTCTCAATTGAGAGGTTGTAAGGTTGTCTACCATGCTGACCAAGTGCATGTTAGCAGATATCATATACCTTTGGAGAAGTGCAGGTTTTCTTTGAATGTTTTCCTTCAACGAAGCAAGTGATTCTTTTTATAAAAGACATGATTAGAAGACACTGCAGTGCATAAAGGAAGCGATCTCGGGTTCCCGATCCAGATAGGAACAGAGACGTTATTAGTAATGACAAACTACTAGACCATCACCACAGAGGTATCCTAGGATACCTACAATAGTACCTATCCATCACTCTATTGACATTAATGATATTGAGCTTAAATATAATTTTTCTTTGTTTCAGTTTATAGCAGCTAGTGACAAACTATGGTTCATGCTCGAGATGTATTCATTTGTAGATTATTTCACGATACCCCCATCCTTTGTATCAATATACCTGGACAGAACATGGATAGGTAAGATCACTTTCTTAAGATTAAATTTGTTTAAGCTCTATGGAATAATCCAATGAATAGCTCTTTCAAAGAACTTTAGCGGCTAAAGTCAATATTGAATGGAAAATTTATTACTAAGGCTTGATGCAGCTGTGATTGAACTGATACATTTTGCATTTCAGTTATCTTGCAATCTTGATAAATGATTTCTATGTCTTCACCTATATTAACTGTGTATGTTATTGTATAATACACCTAAGTCATCCACTAATATGACTTGGTTTTTTTTCATAAGATCTGTAGCAAAGAAATGCTTACGTTTTTTCGTGCATATTTTTTGTTACATTACTTAATGTTTTTCTGTTTGTTTTCAGGGCTAAGGTTTCTTCGAGCTCTACGCTTAATGACCGTGCCTGATATTTTGCAGTACCTCAATATATTAAAAACATCGAGCTCAATTCGGTTGGCGCAATTAGTTTCTATATTTATATCAGTGTGGCTGACTGCAGCCGGCATTATTCATTTGGTAAGTTTGTATGTAACTGCATTCGTAGAAACAGTAGATTAGTTCAGTGTCATTTCTTCTAAATCAACTTCATCGTACAAAATTTACTATACACAATTATACATACACAACCAATAAATTTAAAGTTCTCGGACTGAAAGAATCGGGCTCTATTACAATCAAACACAGATCTTATTATTTCTCAATTAAAAACGAGGCAATGCTCAATCGTACAACGCGAAAAGTCCCAAAACTTGAATATCAAATATGTTTAATAGTCATAAAAGGATAAAATAAAACAGGTATTCTCTCACCTCTATTTCAGTTGGAAAATTCTGGAGATCCACTGGACTTTAGCAACTCCCAATCGCTGTCATATTGGACGTGTGTGTACTTTCTCATAGTCACCATGTCCACTGTAGGTTACGGTGATGTGTTCTGTCACACTGTTCTTGGCAGAACATTTTTGGTTTTTTTTCTCCTCGTCGGCTTGGTAAGTTTCATTTCATTTATTTTCTGTCTTAATTATCTATTAAATAAATGAAATATTAAGTAAAATTAAATTCCCTGAAATAACATCTGAGACTACTTGTACTTATTTGCAAGGAGAGGCAAGTTATTACAATTACCTACTATAACTAACATACTCGTATTAAACCAAAGGCGTAGTGTATCGACATCGTTTCTTGCCTCCCGCAACACTGCGACTAGCCCGTCGAACCGCGCTACGCTTGCGATTCCTTGCATACAAAGCTGTACCGATAACAAAGCAAAAGGAAATAAATATGAGAGATTGTAATAAGATAACCATAGCTCACATGGGACTTGGTAGAGGACTGTACTGATCTAACGCACAGCTCGTTGAATGATTGTAAGCCTGAACTAGTGCACCTCCTAGAGCATGCCAAGTTACGTCGGTTCGAGCCCCGGCCGCGGCCTGCAGCCGGCGCTGCAGCGGCGCAGGCGCCTCACTCTTTAACTTTTAACTTCTCGACCGCTTTCGTTGGAGCCTCCTAACTCGACACGAGCTTCACCTCGAGCAATATTTTCGATCGCATGGATGTTTTTTTTTCTTTTGCTTTGTTATGTGATTACCACGAATGTGCTGCCGGACTATCTCTAAGCTTAAATATTGGAGACGTGTATGGGGACAGTGGTCGGAGACGAGCCCCATGTGGCGTGTAGTGACGCTCACGATAGTCGGAGTGGAGGCCTGCCGAGTGCCGCGTGCCGTCGCGGGCGCCCCGCCGCGCGCCGGCTTCCCGCGCCGCGTCCCTCCCCTCCCACCTCGCGATCTGCATGCGCACCTGTGCCTGGCTGTGTTCAGTTGCTCACATCACCGGTAGACACACACCTTCCTTTTATTTTTTATTTCGCTCCGCTACCGGCTACACTTTACTGTACGTCACCATAGTATACCGAGACTCGAGGTGGACGTTGTCGTGCACCACACGATGGTGTCCGCGCGCAGACTCGCTGTACGATCGACACCATGGTCTGTTGCAGGCAATGTTCGCTAGTAGCATTCCTGAAATTATAGAGCTGGTAGGAAGTAGGTCCAAGTACAGTGGCGAGCTGAAGCGTGAACATGGAAAAAGGTATCAGTTTAATGTATAAATTGAAACGAAAGTGAAGGCGATTCATTCCACGGCATGCGCGAGACGCGAACCGCCGACCGCGCCTGCCGTCCTCTGTGTGAATCGCCCGATCTCTCGAAGACGATGTGAAATCATCACTTTACGAAAGCTTGCTCAGTGCCGTCAGATGTATTGTGTTATCTACTCGCGTTCACCCGTCGGTCCCGCGGCCGGCCGAGCGCGCGCCCTCGCCCCGGCGCTACCGGCCTGGCTGCCGGCTCCGACACCGGATCCGGCCGCCGTCCGGTCCGGTACCGCCGGGGCGAGGCCCGCGCTGCGACCGCCCGCGCCGGCCTGCCCGTGTCTGCGCTCTACCAAGCGTCTATACCGAATGCCCATCGTCTTAGTTTAGTATCCGGCAAAACCGATTTCTTTTTAAGTTCTGTTCATCGATTAGTTAGCGTATGAATCCAAGCTTTGCATGCACCCGGTCACGAGTCCCGTCACGGCTTGCCGTCACGTAGCTCCCGCTAGCGTAGCTCGGCACGGCACCCAAGTCCCGCACCCGTCCACACCACGCCACAGCCACACGCAGACAGACGACACTCAAGCCACACAGCCTTGTGCGAGCGCGAGGGTTGACGGCCGCGGGCCGGGGGGGCGGGCGCGCGGGGGGGCGGTCACTCACCTCACGGTGTTGCTGTGTATCGTAGGCTGTGTTCGCCAGCTGGATCCCCGAGATCACGGAGCTGGCGGCGCAGCGGAACAAATACGGCGGCCGGTACAACAAGGACGTCCGCCGCAGGTACCCTGCTCTCACGCCCCCGCTCCACACGGCTTCCTGCCTTCCTACCTCTCACGGTTTCGATCTGACTTGGTTGATTGAATGCGGAGTTTGCTAATGAAATTTATTAATCCTTCACTAGAATCGGTCTCTCGGTGCCGTGGCGCATGCTCGAAGAGTTAGCTCCCGGCGGCCGCGCCCCTCTCCCCGAACACGAGAGACAGGCGCGCGGTCGACCGACGCACTACTACATGCCTCTTTTCGTAAATTACACTCGAGAAACCATTGAGCTTTTTAATCCTTCTAACGAGACTAGATCTGGAGAGAGCCGATGTAAAGTTTTGTAATGCTGTCGATGAAGTAGTGTTTGGTTTGTTCGCTTGCACACGATGCCTGTCGCCACGCTGTAGCGCTAGCTCCGGCACCTCGCCACGAGTCCCGTGATCACACACAGCCAGTGCCCGCGCCCGCGAGCCGCCCGCGAGCAGCCCGCGAGCAGCCCGCGCCGCCCGCGCGCGCCCGCGAGCCGCCCGCGCGCGCCCGCGCGCCGCCGCCCCGGCCCGCGCCGGCCGGCCGCCTGCGCTCCGACCGACCGCCGCCCGCCGGCCGATCGCCCCGCGCCCCGCGCCCCGCGCCCCGACCGGAAGCGAGCCGCCCGCGCCGCCCGCCACCCGCAGGCCCGCTGGCGGCTCCCTTCCCGGCCGCACACTCACTTGACTTGAATGTGAATGTCTTGTTTTGTCTGTCGGCGTTTAGGCGATATTTGCCAGTTGTATCCCAGAGATAATTGACTTAATCGGCACTAGACCCAAGTATGGCGGCACCCTCAAGAATGAGCGGGGACGCAGGTGAGCCGCTGTCTTCACTCCGTTCCGTTGAATGTATCCGTGTTGTGATATCTATATCTTCCTTTTCCTCTCTTAGCACGCTTCTGTGTTCTCACTTTATCTTTGGCGGGACGCGAGTCCCGCAATGTCTTTGTTTTTGAGTCGGTATTGATTGTAAATTATTATCTTTGGATTGGTTTGAGTTCAGTTGAATAGAAACCAGCAGATAGTGGCTAGTGCTATCGCTCGTCATATAGGTTTCATATTATTTTCTGTTAGTAAAGAACCGTTTGTATTTAAGGAATGTTAATGGTATTCGTAAAGCTTAGTAACGGTGAGATAAATGTTGAGTGGTACCGTAGTGTGTTGTTGGAGATCTCGCGCCGTCGACAGCTCCTACCTGTGTCCCCCACACAGGGGACCTGTTGCTGGACCGGGACTAGTGAGTGTCATTCGATCGCCTCCTGTTCTCCCTGCCTGCACGTCTGTAACTGTAACTGTACTGTACTCTTGCTCTTAATGTTGATGTTGACCCTTTTTACTATTTTGCAAACTGTAATGTAATTTTCAATCGACCCCCTCGGTAAATTTAGTGTAATGTATTTACGTTAAAAATTCATAGAGCGTGGCAAGGCTGTGTGCATTGAGGACATTTAACGCAAAATTAGCTTAGTTCTCGACATGCCATTCGACATATTGACATCATTAGCGGCGATACACTATCATTCATATTAAAGTTTGGATTTATTAATTTAAAGATTGTTTGCGGTGTTTTGCGATTAATTAAAAGGTAGAGTTTTATTGCGACTTACTATACAAATGGATCAGATCCTTTGCCACACCTTAGAGAATAAACTCGTAGATTGCATGTGTATTTAGTAACTCGCAATGTGCATTTGACCTTTTTTCTATCTGTTTAATTTTCCTTGACGTTTGTGCTCTAACTGATGTTCTTCTGTGTTTTGATTTAGATTATTCCTCATCAACCTCCATCATTGTGCCGACACTGTTGACTGTCTGTCCACGTCCACACCTTTCTACATCGTGCTGTGTCTAACCCTTTTTAAGTTGAACTTATAAAGAATTGAGGCTTGATCATAAATACCGACAAAGTTTTTGAATATCAGGGACATAATATTTCTATAACATATAAATGAACTAAACTGAGAGGCAAGCTTTTAATATTTCGTCGCGCGATTAGTTTTATTCTTGGAATATTAGAAAATCTAAAGACAGTAACAGAATCACGTATTAGTAAATAGTCACTAGTTATTTTACTAACAATATCATTTCATATTTTGTAGATTTTGGCTGCAGCCGTATCATTACTGTCTATAGATATCGTTTCCCTTTCGACATTCACCTTGAAGTCATTGTTACTCGACTTCGAATCTGTCAGATTATTAAACTTTGATCTCATATTAGACTTTTCTTGTACTATGTTTATTATATTTTCTTTATTGTTAAACATAGCTATCCGCCCCAGCGGCTCAAGTATCTTCGTCGAAAAGTTTTAGTGTGGTAGATAGTTACACAAATCCTGACCGATACTGAGATCATTCATTTCTTTGCGACTTAATACATTGTCTTATTGTTTCTCGTTACTAATGATTACCTACAAGTTCTAATAAATAAGTCGCAAAGAAGTGAATTACTGATTGTTGTGAATTATGGAGGTTTCGTACAATGTCTTTATTACACCAAATTTAGAGATTTTACACATGTATGGTTTTTCTGTAGATAATTTTTGAATACATTTGGCCATCTGATAAAGACATTGTTAGTCCTGTAGTGGTTCTGTCACGCTTTTGTCATATTTTGTTTTGTTTAACCTTGTTGCGACCGTCATTGTTGATCTGTTGTTGTTTACTAAAAATCCTATTCAGTACTAAATTTCAGTATGGTCCCAAGTGTTGAACAAAACTTCAAATTGCTACATTTGTGTATTGTCTCATAGTCATAAGAATCTGCTTCTCTAAGTATTGCTTCGTAAGTTTTATTTATAGCGAAAGCTACTTCAACAGCTGCAAAAATATGTTTTTCTTGTAACTAAAATTTATCTTTAACTTTGGCCTTTTCTTGAGTTTTCTTCACTTCAGTTATAAAGTTCATATTTTCAATAAAGTCTAGCTTTGCTTTATAGACAATTTATTCTGCAATACTTTATCGTAGTGCGAAATTTAGCGATATGTGCAAGTACTATAATATATTTGTACGTTTTCAGGCACATTGTTGTATGTGGACATATAACGTATGAATCAGTAAGCCATTTTTTAAAAGACTTCCTACACGAAGATCGAGAAGATGTGGACGTTGAGGTTGTTTTTTTACACAGGTCAGTACAAGTAGAGGAACGTAAACATTTTTTAAACGAATAATTTAAGAAACAAATTAATGAACTGAATTTACGAGAGTAGTTCAATAGAGAATATATCTGTTTGATAATAAATAACAATTATCTGGAGTATGGTAACAATGAAAATACAAATTGTTCACCATACACCGGGAAAGGAGTCTTATAGTGGTGAGTCATGTATGATCCCGCGACGCTTTCAGAAAAGAGCCTGACCTTGAGCTGGAAGGTCTCCTGAAGCGTCACTACACCACCGTCGAGTTTTTTCAGGGTACAATGATGAATGCCGTCGACCTTGAGAGAGTCAAGGTTAGAGTAAGACCGACTAGCGCAGGCATTAGTTTATCGCACGGCCCTACGTATCATTGATTCACTTCTAAGTGAACCAGTAATTCATAATGCATAACGGAGATCCTTTCTTCTGTAAATGCTGTTTCATAGTCACAGTAGGATTTTATCACTTGGTAAATTTATCTTATGGTTCTTATTGCGATCATTGCTTTCTCGGTGGGGCGGGGGCGCTTAGCGTTCGCGTGTTTCGTTGGCGCCACCGGCCCACTGCACCGCGTATTTTGATACTATATAGAGTTGCATGGTAACGTCGGCCTGCGACAGGCGGCGGACTAGCCTCAATGCGGACCGTAGTGTTAACTGAGTATTGATGGCAGGAAACCGCCCGACCTGGAGCTTGAAGGCCTGTTCAAGAGACACTTTACTACTGTGGAATTCTTTCAAGGCACCATAATGAACCCTATCGATCTGCAGAGGGTCAAAGTAAGTAGCACTGCACACACGACGTGGTCTTTGGGCGTGGTGTCGTTTTGAAGCTGTGCAGTCTGTCCTTCCTATAGCCTTAGCGATGCTCGGTCTCGTCTATCGAGGAGACGTTCTGTCGATGGAGTGGTGTACAGTTCCCTTCTAAACCAATACTTTTGGGCTGTTTGTGTGTGCCTCTCGCTAATGTATCTGATCTGTTGTGCGTCGTCCCGCACGTACTGGACTGGTCACAGTGGCGTGTTCCCATGGGCGTATTCATCTTTTTGAATGAGAGGGGTCTAAACTCAATATAGTTTGAAAATACTACGTTTCATTTGCAATTACTTACTTTATTAAAGTTGTCATTAAGGAATTAAATAAGATTTTATGTTCAGTTTCAAAAAAAGTAGTAATTTTCCGTCTCGTTTACACTTTGTTGCAACAAGCAACCTTTGTAAAGTAATAGCCATCCATTCATTCCAGGGAATAGTGTGGCTACCATCTTTACCCCTCTTATATACGCCCATGTGTGTACCCGACCGCGCCGACTTCGGCCGGTCTCCTATATCACCTATATGTGTCTATATGTACCTACTAACCGGTGTTGTATGCGATGCTGCCCACAACCAATACTCTAAACAATCGATATTGACTTGTACTGTACAGTTGTTGAAACAGTGCTAAATGAACTAATTGGCATTAATGGTTGCCGGCGAAAGATTTTCCTTTTTAAAAATTTGCTTGGTAGATCGAAGTACAGTTGTCGATTTTCGATTTTGTCGAGTGTAAGTTTTATATGTTATTGCATGGCTTGTTGGAATGACTTTGTTAACCTCCTGTGAGTTTCTCGTGTGCAGCACCTGCTTTCTTGTGTGAGAAGTGAGCACTGCTGATTTGTATTTCTAATGATTGTTTTTATTAGTTACATTGAGTCCACTTACATTAAATTAATTCGCGAGATTCAAAACAATCGCAGTGTTCACTTTAAACTTAAGAGCATCTTTCAAAACATCGTTGTTAACCTTTTTGCATGCTCCTTCATGCTTTTAGTCTGAAAAACTATGTATTTCTTAACTCCTGTTTGATTGTAAGCTTTAATTGTATACCTACCTATTTTTTGTTTATTATTCTTAATATTTGAAATGGTAAGTACTTTTGAAATAAATAAATAAATAATTTATAAAATTACAAATGTGACGATCCCTAATAATTTTATAATTCAAATTTATTGATTGTCATACTTTGAACCAATGATATTATATGTTACTATCGTAACAAAGCTCATTGCTTTGAACTATTTTTGCCTGAATAAGAAAACAAACAATGAAAATGACTTTTCTCTTAAACAGACCATAGATTTTTATAAATTGGATGTCAATTATAAATTAGAAAAACAATTTATCAAATTCAACAAACAAATTAATATAAAAGGTAGAAAAGCTTATTAGCCCTAAATCATTTTCTTCATCAATGATATAATCCAGGTGCATGAAGCAGACGCGTGTCTAGTGCTGGCCAACAAGTACTGCCAGGACCCCGACGCGGAAGACGCGGCCAACATCATGAGGGTCATCTCCATCAAAAACTACTCCGACGACATCAGAGTCATCATTCAGTTGATGCAGTATCATAACAAGGTAAATATACAGAAAGAGATCGATAGCTCCGTTATCCAAAAATCCAGTTCCTAAAACAATTCGATCTGATTGTGAATGATAATAATGCATTGCAACAAATGTTCAAAGTTGAACAACTAAATACAGGCTTTTATAGTGTCAACGTACTAAAGCCAAAATGTTGTGACTGTGCTGTTAACTGTTAAAGAGTTCCCTCATCTGGAGTCAAACCAGAGCGTACTATACTCCTTATTACAAAAATGCATTGGCAGTAGAACTCAGCAATATGTAAAATTGGAACTCCTCAAGATAAGATGAAGTAAATCTAATTATAATTAGGCTTGCAAGATTTGACCAACGCAAACACTCTATATGAGTCTAAATAACGGTATACCATCGTAGAATAACCATCGTAGAGTCAACTTACCCTGATGATGCTCCGTTTCGGGGCGAAACACGTGTTGGTGCTGGTATGTATGTTGGTATATACTTTTAATTATTGTAGTGCATGTTTCCGTTGTGGGAGGGAGGGAGGTGCCACGCATGTCTTAAAGTATATACCATCATACATGTTATCCGCGGATTGTTGCAAAGTAGACTAATACTAACTTAATAACAATGGATTTCCGCAAAGTAACGCCTGATACTATTAACTATAACGGTATACCAACAATCAGATAAGCGCAGTCAGAAATGTATTTATCATAACCTCTTATTTACCATATATATAATCGATTATCTTAAAGTTCGAGATAAATACTTTAGATAGTAAGGTTTCACGACGACTTTCAATGAAAATGTTCTATATACTTTCAAAAATTTCCAGGCCTACCTCCTCAACATTCCATCTTGGGACTGGAAGCAGGGCGATGACGTGATCTGTTTAGCGGAACTCAAGTTGGGCTTCATCGCGCAAAGCTGCCTCGCGCCAGGGTTCTCCACCATGATGGCCAATCTCTTCGCGATGAGAAGTTTCAAGACGGTCAGCTTCTTTTATTTCTCCTTCTTTTTTAAATATTCGTGAATCCTTCCAAAAGAGCATTCGAAGTTGTCAAGCTGTTTAAAGTACAAACCTTCGAATGTTCTTGGTTTAACGTTTCTTATGCGACATTTCCAGTCCCAAGACATGGCTCTATGGACTAATGAATACCTGCGCGGTACCGGCATGGAGATGTATACGCTGACACTGAGCTCAACATTTATCGGAATGCCCTTCCACCAAGCAGCTGAGTAAGTCGGCATAAAGAGATGCTTGCAAACCGCGGCGTGAAACGGTGGCATTCACTAAACTTTTTGATTCTATACTTTGTGATCGAGCTCAACATTCATAACACCATGGTCGACGAACAAACGACACTAACAGATACGAGTCGCATAGCTTTTCCCATTAGACTTTATCACTTTTTCGCCTATGCTTTCGTACCGTCGATTTGAGGTTATGTTTTTCAACTCCTTGCCAGTTGCGTAGGTTAGGCACAGAATAACATAGCTGCGATGTTTTATGATATTGTAGCATAAGTAAGCGCATACGTCCCGAGAGTGAACTAATACTTTTACACATACACACCAATCTAACTTTAGGAGCATCGGAACGTCGTAGCGGATGTGAACGGACTTGGTCCTCGGTGGAATTTTCTATGGCTGTGACGAACTAACACGGCACGTGCTTGAGCGTCTCCTATTGGTTGATTACAGTCCCCCGACACACAAGCTTGGCAGAACGATTACCTGCAGGGTACGGGCTGCGAGATGTACACGGAGACTCTATCGACGTCCTTCACAGGAATGAGCTTCCCCCAAGCGAGCGAGTAAGACTCACCAAATTAGGACACCCATCCCGCACCCTACACTGTGCTAATCCCGTTGTTTGCACGAACCTAATACCCTAGTGTTGTAGGATGTTAATCCGAGTTATGTTCTGATCCACAGATTAGATTGTGCATGTTGGATGGGTAAACTATTATAGATATTAAAGCACGATGTTCACTTCACAAATTAAATGAACGCAATGTAAAGTAGTTGTTCTTGTTGCATGCTAGTTTCTTATTTTTATTTTGTTGGTTTTTAAGTTAATTCATAGTGCGTTCAGTTAAATTTTGAGAATTATCATTAGAATTCATAACTAAACTTTTACTGGGTGAAGTTTCTGTATCTTGTAAGGGAAGACTTTTGTTGTAGTGTTTCGATTTTTATAATTCTTAACAACTACACTGATGAAGAATCCTTGTTGTTATTTTAATTATTATGGTTCACGTGTAATTAATATTTTTGGCATGTTACTAAACTGCTTAGGTAGTAGGTATTTTATAGATAGATACGGTTATTTCTCATTTCTCTTTTTTTTACTTTAAATATGTAGATTATAACGCATTCAAATTTCATTACATTTCACGCTTTCCATGTATTGTAACACCTGTTGTCTGCTTTTGTCAATTTGGACTTTGTTTAATTGTAAAAGTAAGTTTTAGATTTGTGATATTTTGTAACTCATATTTAAAAACATAATTAATTTTAATCGTGGTGTAGCCACATTTTCAGTAAGTAAGTGCATTTAAACAATCGTTCAAAGGGCAATGTCCATTTTCGGCTATTCGTGGACAGGATGCTCAAAAATAAATAATTACACGAAAAAATATATTTTGTTTTTTAACTTATACACGCGAATTATTCTTGTATCAATTTACTTTTTTAAAATAATATATTTAATATAACATTCTACTGATAAACACTTCCTGTTGTCACATACACAGAGTACTCACGTCAGTAGAATTGCAACATTATTCCGATAACAATAATAAAACGATATATCGATGTTATTTCGAAGTTTTAATTCTCACGACAAAAAGTTAAGTTTGGTAAGATACACGTATAAAAAGCAATAAACTATAAATAAGGTATTATTTTTACTAGAATAAGATATTATTTTATGTACGTCGCTTTTATAATAATTCACGATAGTGAACAATATATCGATGTTTTGCAAACACGCTCGAATCGTCAAATCGTCAATCGTTGGACATAGTAATCTCAACTGTCAATCGTTATTCGTTGGATCATAGTGCATAGTAATCTACGTTCAACTTTCAAGTCACATTCGCTTTGTTTTTCGCATCGTGTTTCGTCTGTGTTTTTCATCATTAATATTATTACGACCTTTGGCTTACGAAAATGGATTTAGACTCTGCTTCCCACGTTGACCTTGGCACTATTGTATGTATAACTATGGTTGACCCTTGGTTTGTATGGTTGCTCATGTAATGACTGTTTTTTTGGTTTCTGAGCTGGGCAAGGTACAGAGATGATATAAATGCACCAGCCCCGTTCTTGGACAATATATGAATAACATACGAGTCAGATTAATAAAAAAAATGTCAAGGAAATTAGGCGTTTTCTTTACAATACCTACAAAATATTTATTCAAATAACCAGTATAACAAACATCTGGTTACAAAACAATTATTATATTCGTTTTTAAACTGAGTAAAGGTATTAAGCCTATATAATATTTATGTTGAAATGTGGTGTTCACTGATAGCCAAATGTCCATACAAAGTGGACATTGTCCTTTTGTTATTCATTTTTTGTTATTGCTTGCCTACAATCCCACCTGATTGTAAGTGATGATGTAATGTTAGGTGGTAAAACGCACTAGTTTATCACTTATTAATACTTAAATCAACATGAATTTGAATAATTTTTTTCATGTTTTTTGATGAATTAATGCTACAGTGCGAACAACTTATCTGTGAAGTGGCGAAAATTGGAACTTATACCGCCCCATTCATAAGTTCTTTGTGTTCATTCATTGGCATTTACTATGTACGTCTCGAATTGCGTCCAGTGATTGATCCAATGCGTTCGACAGCGCCCTCCGTCAGTTCACAGATAAGTTGGAGGCACTGTATATCCATACATTTTGCATAATTATGTTTTATTCTAGTTATGAGGTTAATCTATAAATACCGCTGAACTGCTTAACTTATAATCCAGACGATCTAAAGTTGAACCAGGTCGCGATTTTGTTTTATCATTGTCTGTTCTCAAACAGATTAAATACACCAACGTGACATTTTTTTCTTTGTTTACTAACTTCTGTTCTACTTTTCTAATCGTTGAAATCATTGGTAAGTGTTGCCCCTGCAGTATATTCGTTTCCCACAGATTGTGCTTCACCAAGCTGAAGTTGCTACTGCTGGCGATCGAGATCAAGGGTGAAGAAGGCGCGGACAGCAAGATCTCCATCAACCCTCGCAACGTGAAGATCCACGCCAACACACAAGGATTCTTTATCGCTCAATCCGCGGACGAAGTTAAAAGGTGCGGAAAATGTCATATACTTTGTACTTTTCTAGCGTCTTCAACTGCAATAAGTGTAACCTTAGGCCTACTGTCTACGGCGCTTCATTTGACGATTGCATGCAAACTGCATAATGAAACATAAGCAATAATCGAACGTTACGATGCCGCTCTGTGGACAGAGTTCCCACTTTTACTAGGCAAGAAGCAAGCAAGCGACAACTGACGATAGCGTGCATATGAAGTGCGTCTACGTGGACAGAAAACCTTAGTGGTCCAAATTAGATCCTAATGGTTAATAGAATTTGCAGGTTTTGAACATGTTTCATAGTAGATTACTTATTTTTATGTGGGTTATGTAACATGCATAACAATTCAGTACCAGTAATAATAAATGGTTTTTTTAAGTATTAATAGGTAATAATACTAAAGCTCGTCTATAGCCACTAAATAAATAAAGGTCGTTTAACAAACAAATAATAAAAGGCATATGCTTATGTAACTGTTTTCTCCTACCCTATTTAAACATAAATTAATTTATAACAAGTTAAAATACATAAAAAAAGTTAACTACACATCGTATACTCGTGTATCGCCAAGGTTGAGTTTTAGCAGGCGCGTGTTTTTATGCACATGCACATTAAAAAAAAAAACGATAACTTGACATTGTAACTGTGCTGGTTAGTTACACTAACATTGGTGGAATATAAACATATACATATTACTAGCTGACCGGGCAAACGTTGTTCTGCCAAAATTTTTTTAAGGGTAGGGGATGAAAAATAGATGTTGTCCAATTCTCTACCCTAGCCGATATGCACGCTAAGATTCACGAAAATCGGTCGAGCCGTTTCGGAGGAGTACAACTTCTAACACCGTGACACGAGAATTTTATACATATATAAGATTTTCATACATATACATCTAATAAATGTTAAGGGTGGTCCACCCCTAAATTTTTGGCAGAACAACGTTTGCCGAATCAGCTAGTATTATTATATGACAACAGATCACGTCACGTGTTATGTTGCTGAGGTGTGTAACGGAACTAACGGGCCTTACATTTATTATTATAACAGACTTAACACATTGATATGTGTAGAGACTTAATAAAATGTAAAATATTGCATTTGTACTTAATTTCCAATTCCAGAGCCTGGTTCTACTGCAAGGCTTGCCACGAGGACATCAAAGACGAAACGCTCATCAAGAAATGCAAATGCAAAAACTGTAAGATCATTTCCTATTTCTTAATCAGATTCATAAGTTATTAATGATAATGAAATATTTTACTTACCAACCAGGATAAATAAATATACGACAAATATTAAAATAGGTAGTTTACCGTACACCAATAACTTGATAACAGATTCTGTGACATTCTTTCTGGAATATTCTTGTACTGATCTTGTACTTTCACGAGCTGTATAACCAACAGCAGACCACATTTTAAGTGTCACAATGTACAACACACTAGGACCGTCGACACAACCTAATATCGATATCACCATGTTGCCTTGTAACTGTGAGACATTAATCGAATATTCGGCTAAACTTTTAGTGACCGCGCACCAGCGGAAGGTTGGAGCCGACATAGGTAACTTGCACCACACCTAACCGTACAGATTGACGTTTTACAATATTTATTTTCATGTCTATATGATTTTGAGTTGCTTTAGTGGTGTTGCGTCCGTACCTCACAGACTGATCGGGTGCGAGGCATACTTGATACGCGCTCGTTGACACCCTATACTTAGCAATCATTGTGTATGTCCGCTCGCTCCTGAATGGATCTTGCAACGATAAAGCACTACACTTCACCATTATCTGCCTTTTGAAATATTTCTCGCTCTTTTCCGACATATCTGAGAGCGTTTAGTGCATCATACAATGTTATCCGGATGTCACGAGTTGGACATGATTTTGAGTGTGTGTAGTTATACTCCTAGCTTTGAACACAGTTTGAATCACGGCAGTTTTAGAATACGACCACAAAGTAGATATAAATTGATATGATGCACTTCAAGGCCCAGTCCAGGCAATATTGCATGATCCTATTAAATAGTAGAATTGAATATGCAAGCTGCAAAATTGCACCTTCATTTATTCCCAGAACACCTAGCTAAACGAAGTTTCTTTGCAATTGCAAATCCACGAAAGCATGTCTCAGAAAAATCAGAGTGAAGATAATTGCAAAACGCTAAAAATTTAAGAGTGAGCTTTGGAGATTACACAAAGGCTTTATAGAACAGTTGCGGCTTTTCTGAGCTATTGGCAGTGACTAACGCAAGGTCAAAGAGATACGGTCGCCACTCATTACATCATCGACGAATTTGGTAGATTCATTCCTATTGCCATCATCACTCGAGTCGTATTCGCATTTGAGGCCACGATTAGCTCATAGACCAAGTCGACCAGAACGATAACGTAACATGGAGTTCCTATCGACCGTTGACCGTTGAACGCGAGCGTACCTTCGCATGTGTCAGTGTTTGGATTTTTGCAGATGTCGGAATGATGATGATGCAGACTGGGATGGTGAAACAAAGTGTTAATTCGTATCGCGCGTGCCCCGACGGTACGGAGCCGAAACATGACCTTATTACCGTACCTCACAACACGTTTAGTTTGTTTGCATCGACTAACCATCGCTCATGGATTATAAATTGGGCTACAGTATATGCTAATTCACAATAAGGATACACGCTAGATTAGCAGCAAGGCTACTTCACGAGTATATTAACTTACAGCGCTTATTTCGATTATTGTAGGGTTCACGGACACGGCTGTATATTCGAGGGTAGATGTAGACACAGATTTTGGTTACTAACGAACCCAAGTCTAAGATTTTATGTTAAAGACGGTCTGCAACGGCTTTTATTATTTTTAATTTTGTGTTCGAATTTCATTAAATACAAGGGCATTAGTAACCAGAAAAATAAACACTTTGCTATTAACAGCAGCAAGAACATTCCTGAGCTTCGTATCTTCTATCAAGGTGTACCGATCAATGATGTGCCTTATTTAGGTACCATACGTATGCAATTTGTTCAACAGGTTTTTAAAATCAGTAATTAACGAGTAAGCTTTAAACCTATTATTTCTCGGTTCAGTGGCTACATTCAGGAAAGGCGTACGAGCCGTCCAGATGGTTGGCAGGGCAAGTACGTAACTATTGTGCATACAATTAAATGTTACTGTAAATGTCGTTGTGGTGTTCTTTCGCGATGCAAGCGGTGAAAGTGGTCTGCCACCCACCATGCGGTTAGCAAATCGTGTCTTGTTATCATTGTCTTGTTACAGGTTGAAATCTTAATCAAAATTCTTAGTCGGTGATTGACACGCAATTAACTTTGGTATCCATTTTAGACATTCAGATTTTCTAAGAATTTCTGAAAGTGATTCCACCAAAGTTGTTTGCGTTGAATGGGGAATTAGTGAACGATTGGTTAATATTTCACCTATGTTTACGTTTATCTATGTGCATTATACAGCAGTTAGCCGTTTGCCTTTCTATTAGCCGATGTAAACATCGTGAGAAACGTTGTGATGTAATTTTATTTTGGTCTTGTTCTTATTATTACTACTTAATTATATTATCGATTCGAAATATTTTTATAGGAGTATTTTGATCCCTAATGTATGCATCAATAGACCCACAGGTATTGATGTTGTGAAGTTATAGATTCATACGTACGTATTTATTATGCTTTGAATTTAAGATTTTTTCTAATGATTGCCGCCCTGCAAAGGGAATATTTAATTTGAATAGTATCCCCGCCTCGATAGAGAAATAAGGATTTTGCAGTGAAGGCTACTGCCTCGCGTTACGACGAAAAAATGGTACATTCACACGCTAATAAGTAAACTTAAGTTAACTTCATTTACTTAGACCACATCACCATAACTGTAGCGATTTGTAGTACATGTCCTTCACATTTTATTTCACTACATTATTATACATGTACCTATCCATGATCTTGTACATTAGATTTATCTCCATTATCTAACAGGGTTTGCAAAGTAACGAAAACTTTACTAATTTTAGTGTAGCTTTATTTAGTTTATGCTTGATAAGATTAACTATTATAGCTTAGTGTGTAGTTGTTTGGTTGTTGTTGTTGTTGTTGGTGGTTTGTTTGTTTCATGTTGTATTGCATGCGGTTTTTAATAGTTTAAAGTGTAAGTGTTATTCTTAAATTGTTTCAATTAATATTTATTGTTTAATGTTTTCAGTGCATTTGGTGTCACCTCTACTAAAATAAGTTTTCCTGAAACCGATATAATATCGTGTGATAGTTTCTGTTTTAAAGTTGTAACGTGTTACATTGCTCTGTTTAACATTAGAATTAACACAGATTTTCTTAGATATATTAGATTTGTTAAAGGTGAAACCGAACGCGCTATTGTGTATTCCATAAAAGTATGACATATGACAACTACGTGAACAACACGCTGTATATTTGCGTTGTGATCGATTGAGTGGTGTATCGGAATGCGATATTGTGCTGATGTTTTGCAGATGACCACCACCCTCCCCCCACCTTCACGCCGCCAGAGTTGCCCAAGAAGGTCCATGTTCGAGGTACATCTCAGACTGAGGACTGAGTGTTTTATTTTTATTTCCTTTACTTTATCATCGGCCCACACATCGAACAGCCAGATACGCTTGTCCATAGGTTACCGGAACTGTGCACTTAGATGCTTCCCACGCATTTCATAGAGCGCACCGATATGATTGGCACTGGAGAAGCCGTCGGTATAAGCTTCCATCAAGCATGACCCCTGGCTCAGTTAGATCTACTCTGTCGCTTCTGCGATTGTTTGTCCCACGAGGGAATGCTCTTGAAACTTTCGACGACTTAACGGAAACTTCCTATCACGACACTTGCCCTGACTTTGCATCATTATTTTGTCATAACAACTGATTGTTGAATTAACGATTCCATGTCGACCTCTGCTTCTTGGTAAACTCTAAAGCGGATGTTCTCATCATTATTTCTGGTTTGTACTCCTTTGCTATAGATATTATTGAAGAAAAAACATGTAGCGATATGGTTTTCATTATTGGAGATTCCAATTTTAGCAAGTGATTATTATAATTCATGAAAAAAAATTGTTCTTTTATACATATCTTACTAGTATCGCTACTTGTTAGGTTCTGACCGTTCTGATGCCTGCGCCGAGCATTGCAAATACCTATCATGGCATAAAACTTTTTAAATCTTCGATGTATTTGAATGCATTGTTGTAAAGCTTTCTTTGTAGTATTTGAATTTTTTTAAGTATGAAGTAAATTGAATTATTTGAGTCCAGAATTTAAAGTTCCGCAATTTAGTGTTCAAAGTAACTAAGTTTATTAAAGTTGTTCATCAAGTCAATCAGTTAATTAAATAAAAATTATTTGGCAATTAATCTTCATACATTTATTTTGTTTTGTATGTATTATTTATATCGAATGTTACTGTTTAGGTGAAATAGCACGGGAACGTGGGGAAGATATCAGTTGTAAGTATCTTGTACAATTAAGTAGGTATTTTTATTTTATATTTCCCTGAACCAAAAAATACATATTTAATCATATCTACCAAGAGAGAGAAAAACTATTGTTACGTCCCATTTAGGTACAGTCTTGGAAACTTTAGGCTGGAATTCGTCCTATGACATCGGTCGTGGACGTCAGTGAGTACGAGTATTGGTACGCTCGACTGACGTCCACAGTCCGCCACCGACGTCGGCATAGAAAGAATTCAGGCCTTAAAAGTACATTTATAGTTACAGTACGGCCGCTGTATCTTGGCGCGTCTGAACATAGGCTTTGCGAACTTTAGCGCATGTAAGACAGAGATGGCAACACGAACATGCTAACGTGTGACTGAGACACAATACACCGCGTATCGAGTATTGGCGAATTATGTTATTGCGCAGTCTTCTGCGCGAAGTTCAGACGCGCCAAGATACAGCGGCCGAACTTTACTTCTAAGAAGCACTATCAATAACCCAGTTGGGTCATGTTCGAAAAAAAATTTAAATTAACTTTACAGTTCCACATAAAGACTATAAGGTAGGTAATAAGGCCCGTTTGTTTACTAGTAATAAACCGTAACCACCGAAGCGCAGCGCCCACGGCCCTGCTGTCGCCCATGGCCAACCAGCTGATGAACACCACCACGCGGCAGGTCAACAAGGTCAAACCCAACGTCAATAGGGCGCCGCCGGACACGTAAGTTATACGATCAGTATGTTATTCAAGTGCGTTAGTCTATGGTAAAGGTTTACATTACTCTATGGCAAAGATTTAACATTACTCTATGCCAAAGATTACAAAGAGAATAGGATCATAATCGGGTTTTATTAGTTAGTGCAGTTAACATCGTGAAACTTAATCGCCAGTTACTCTAATTTATGAAATGTAAAAAAGTACGGTTTTTTCAGTAATTTAAAAGACTTTTGAAGTCTTAGGCCTGATTTACTTTACCAAATAGATCACTTTATTATGTCACTTTGCCAGATAGTACATACATCCCTAAACATCAGTACCAGTTAATAATTCTTCACAAAAAATACCGACGCCAAATTAGGAATAACTCAGAAACCACATGACAACCACCAGCTTTCGAATAAAAAAAGAATCATCAAAATCAGTTCACCCAGTCGAAAGTTCTGAGGTAACAAACATAAAAAAATACAGTCGAATTGAATACCTCCTCCTCTTTTGAAGTCGGTTAAAAAAATATCATTTTATTGTAAGGGTATGTACCTAACTGTTGAGTATAATTTTATTTTACTATATTTTGAAACTGTTTTTTTTTTATACAAACACATAGGAATAATAAAGAGACATACATTGCTATTGTCTTTTATAACGAGAAAGCTTGCTATTTAATTTCGTAATGACAAAAAGTATTAATTTATTTATTAGAAGTGTATTTTAAGGCAAGTATTAATAAATAGCTAACCTGTCTCTAACATGTAGCACCATCTATCGACTCTTCTTCCTTGACTCTTGCATAGGTGCTATAGGTGCCTACCATTACATTACATAGTTCGTATGAAATACGTTAAATAAAAAAATAAAAATAAAATATATAAAATAATGATTGTTAGCTGTTTCCCGTTTGACATAATTATACCTATATATCGCAGCTTCATACAAATCTTCGATGTCTTCTTGTTTTAAGGACAGTTCATCCTACATAACATTAACAATAATAATGTTATATACCTATTTGATTCTGTATATTTAACTTTAAATTGTATTGAACTAGTAGGTAACACTGTTATACAAATAGTTGTATAACAATGTAGTGTGGATCGTCCTTAAGTTTTCGTTGCGCACAATGCACGACACGACCTAAATGTGATTATTTATCAATTTAAATATGTATGCACTTATTTATGTTTGTCGCATAATCTCTTAAAACCAATAGAGACGATTCTTTGGCCTTTACAGGAATCCGCAAGAGCAGGATACGAATTACCAAGCCTATCACCTTGCCTACGAAGTGAAAAAACTCATGTAATTCCCTACAATTATAAAATTACATCACTTAGACATTTTTTTATATTTTATCCGTAGATCCCTATCCTACTAAAATCTTAGGTCAAAACTGAGACTATTATCCTATTACCATAGCATTAAAAATCCGAGTGTCAATAATGTGAATTAATTCTGAGACGCACGAAATAGATCGGTAGATGAAGTGTTAAAATAATCTTATGTTTGTAAAATACAACATATTTAAAAGCATTAATTATAAAACCGGATGTTACTGCCAAGATCCTGTATAATTAACCATACTGGTTAGTATAAAAATAATAAAGGGTCAACGGGCACTCCCACAATGTGGCTCTCAAAGTAGTCCCCATTGGGCCAATGCTCAGTGGATATGTATTATTCAATAGGGCGACGCTGATCTCCCTTAGTTCGTTATGTTCGGTTTACACGCATTAAGTAACTAAATTTTAACTAAAAAATTACTAAATTGTCTGTTTACACGTATTAATTTTCTTAAAATTTAGTTATCTACTTAACTACTTAATACGTGTAAACCGGACTTTAGAAACAGAGAGAGGGAAATAACTCTAATTTTTGTATGTATGAAGAACATTAGTGTGAAATGTTCCGAAAGGCCTATCCTTCCTTTTGAAATAATTGATTTTGTTCTACCCTCACTTCAGGTAATTTATTTTTCTTTGAGTGAAATCATCTGCAAACACTATAACCTGCAAAAAAATTAATGTAACTAATCGGACATTTACGTTTTAACAGATTTTATTTTAACGGGTTGAAAAAGTTTGTGTTTTTAACATAATAATATTATTTGTGGCCCCTTAAGCCACTTTCTTTTAATCATGTCCTTTTGCTAGAAAAGATTAAACTTTCTTGAAATCCTTTACTCATATTATTATTACTACTTTAATCTACATGTATAAATATTATATATCCATAAATATTAATTAATACGTTAATAAATGCTATGGTAATAGTCTGAGAGGACCATGTTTCAAATACAGTGTTATTAGTAGGATTAGGGCCTAGCATTTTATAAATGAAGCTATAAAAGTAGAAATATAAATCGATGTAGTTTGTAGCAGCGCTTGTTAGAGCATTGATGATTGAGTGATATTTTATATACATTGCACCATCGGGAGCACGCTACACGTGTTTATCGTAGACTGTGGCATGCTATTTGTACGGTATTTAACGAATAAATAGGTATTTATTTATTTAATATAAGTTTTAAGATGTTTGTTGAATTTCAAGCAATGCAATGATGTAAATAGATTATTAGAGTCAAATATTTTATTAGATTTCATTCTGTTTTTATTAATTTGCCACGAAATCGTACACGTGCCCACTTAGGTCATATCATATAAATAGTATGTAATACCAATTAATAAATTTCTTGGTAAATTAATAAAAATAACATTTAACTTACCTAACTTCTTTATATGCACAACATCTTTTCCACAACTAAAACATTCTTTCTACACAATAAAATTATTTTAACACATAATCATAAAACTGTTTAAATAAATTATAACCTTCAAGTTTCACTCACCTCGTAGAACGTAGAATGTTTTCGCGGCAAAATTGGTAAGCTGTCAATGTCAAGTTTCTTTTTAATTTCGGCAGGCCAACGAGCAGGAGTAGCGGCGGCAACCAAAACAGTAATGGCGTCAGTCTGCCAGCCGGTCTGGCGGACGATCAGTCGAAAGACTTCGACTTCGAAAAGACTGAAATGAAATATGATTCCACGGGGATGTTCCATTGGAGCCCCGCTAGGAATCTTGAAGATTGTATATTAGTAAGTACTAAAAATGATTTGTAAGTAGCAAGTAACCTATATAACATACATAGGTATTAAATTAACCTAATTAATACTAATTTGAGTATGAAATTGGTGGGTCGCCAACAGTAGCGGCCTTGAGGCCGACAGTAGCGAATCGCATCGATAAAATGGTTGGTTACTAGAGGGGGTGCCATTAATCTGCTAGTCGGGGCCCCTGTTAACTGGGGGCCCCCTATAATTTTATTGACACGGCTGAGCGGTAGCTACGCTCCCGAGTGCAACTATCCAAATGGTCGTCTCTTGTATAATTGTAACCGACAATCTACACTTCACCCTTCCAACCGGAACACATCAGCTTATAAGTCAATTACTGCACAGCAAAAATAGGTGCATCTTAAATAGTCTCAAATCGGCCACATATACGAAACAACCCTAAACGTTCGTATGTGTCCCCGTGTTCTTCAAGAAAAGAGTGAGTAGGCTTTTACTAAGTGCGCTCACCATCATGGACCACATATTTATCATCATTGTGGTCAAGCAATAACTTATTTTGAAATGAAAAACCAACAATCTCCCCAGGACCGCAACCAAGCGGCAATGACAGTCCTGAACGGACACGTGGTGGTCTGCCTGTTCGCGGACCCGGACTCACCGCTGATAGGACTCCGGAACCTGGTGATGCCGCTCCGCGCTTCCAACTTTCACTACCACGAACTGAAGCACGTCGTCATCGTGGGCAGCGTCGACTACATCCGCCGGGAGTGGAAGATGCTGCAGAATCTACCTAAGATTTCTGTGTTGAATGTGAGTAGAGTCTTCTTCTTCATCGTTTCCTCATGACTGAGGGTCGTGGTCATCTAAGTTCCAACTAGGATCAAGTACCTACCGTAATTAAGGGTACGATAAATTAAAAAAAATCAGAAAACCTGACAGCATAAAAACATGATAAGTATACCGTTTTAATTTAATACCCATATTGCAGTATTAACTTTTTTATTTTTAATATTTCTAACAATGGGATCTCACAGTCACCTTTTGTCAAAACACATCTAACGACATCTTAATTATATAATTAAGAACAGCGTTTAGGCTATGAAATAGGAAAGAATATTAAAAATACATACGCGCGAATACCATAACCTCTCCTTGTAGTCAGATCAAGAATGCGTTTCTACATCCTCCAGGGTTCACCGCTAAGCCGGGCCGACTTGCGTGCAGTGAACGTCAACCTGTGTGACATGTGCTGCATCCTGTCAGCGAAGGTGCCATCCAACGATGACCCGACGCTGGCCGACAAGGAAGCTATTCTGGCTTCGTTGAACATCAAGGCTATGACGTTTGATGACACGATCGGCGTGCTGAGCGCCGGGGTCACCAATGGGAGCACCACGCCGGCGCCGCCGGGGCAGCCCCCCGCGCCGGTGCTGCTGCAGCGACGAGGCTCGGTTTACGGCGCCAATGTTCCTATGATTACTGGTAAGTCGTACGCACGGCAAAAGAGTTAGGTATACACAATGCAGGGATTGATACAAAAACGTTGTACAATGTTACTAATTTGTGTTGTTGTCAGCGTAATTTACGAACCGGTTTGGAGACGTTGTTTTTTGTTTGAAAGGGAATATTTCCAGATTGATTCCATATTTGAGAAAACTTACTTCTGATGATGCAATCCATGAGGAATTGAGGGAACTCCTCAAATAATAATGGTATCCTACATAGGGATGTTTTTTTGAAGTGTTATTCATGGTAAAACTTAAATATGTAATTATTATAAGATTAGTACTTATATACATATTATTATATCGAACAATCAGATTGACATTAGGAGTCATCTCATTGACGTGTTTTACCTCGTTCACTTAATTGACCTCGTCAACCTCTTAACTCGATGATGACATCTCATTGACATGTTTCACCTCGTTCACCTATTTGACCTGATGAACCTGGTCCCACAGAGCTGGTGAACGACAGCAACGTGCAGTTCCTGGACCAGGACGACGACGACGACCCCGACACGGAGCTGTACCTCACGCAGCCGTTCGCCTGCGGGACCGCCTTCGCCGTCAGCGTGCTCGACTCGCTCATGTCCACTGTGAGTCACATGCACTTTGTTGGGGGCGCGGGGGGTCCGGAACAGGTCGTCTATGTAATTTATAGTGGACGCTTCTTAGACGGGCCGACGAGGACATCTTTAGTATATTGTATTGAGTACCTACGCACGCAAATTTTTGTGCGTGTGAATGCCTAGGCTCATCGACAACTCTGTTTTTGTTTTTGTATACCGTTCACAAAAATTTTAAGAGAAAACTCACATCTTACGTGGTAGAGCGGAAGATTAGAAATAAAAAACTGTTTTTGTAGTATGTTGAGCTTCATTGAAATTTCAACCTTATCTTAATACAATCAAGATGTTTTTTTTTCGTTAAAAATCCACTAAGTATGCCCTGAGATCAGTCTGTGTGACCCTAGAATGTAACAAGAGAGCCTAGTGTGACAAGAGTGTTGCCCTATCAGATTTTTTAAAAATTATTAAAATTAGACATGTCTGTCATGACAAACTATAACATGTGTGTGTGTGTCCAGACGTACTTCAACCAGAACGCGCTGACGCTGATCCGGTCGCTGATCACGGGCGGCGCCACGCCCGAGCTGGAGCTCATCCTGGCGGAGGGCGCGGGGCTGCGCGGCGGGTACTCCACGCCCGAGAGCTTGGCTAACCGGTACACTATATACTACCAACATTAAAGTATGATGTCATAGAACAGAACGTCTCGAACAAAATGTGTCATATCTGGGGGCACGGCAGTACCCCCGCCAAGTCGAGCAAAAAATCGGCACGGCCGTACCATCCTTTTCTCGAAGCAATTCAGGCCATTTTCGACCCCCTATAACTTCGTTGTGGATAAAGCTAGAAGTCTGAATTTTTAGTATAACCAAACAGGCATTGTATAAACACGGTATATTTCAAATTTCATTCAATTTAAACCAGTCGTTTAAGAATTATAACTAGTCAAAGTTTCTTAATTTCGTCACTCACTGACTGACTGACCGATCATCAAAACTCTAAGGCACTTCTAGCAGATATAGAAGCTTCAAATTTGGAACACAATTAGTGTTTAGTGTATAGATCAAGGAAAAACTAAAATATTTTGCAATTTCGGTCCAGTTTTCTAGATACATCAACTGCATAAATAACTTTGTAATCCCATATAAATATATAGGATTACAAAGTTACATTTGCAGTTAATGAATTACTGTACCTGTATAACAAAGTAACATTTGCAGTGAATGAATCAGTGTACCTGTATATAATATAATGGAATAATAGGTGTAGATAGGTACCTAGATATAATTATGTTCAAAGGTAACTTGTAAAAGGAAAAAAAGTAGAACTATCTACAAAAAGAAATGAGATGCCATCAAAAATAAAACTTGTAAAAAAAACCAAGTCTCGCAACTCAGTTCTTCTACTGTAAAAAGTTGTGAGATCCATGTAATACCAAGTCGGTTAATTTATTCAGTTCCTACTTATGGGTCCTTCTGTCTTAAGTTGTTACGTAATTAGCTAACCTAACAAGTAACAACATCTTATAGTGACCATATTATCAATATTAAAAATCTTTTATGTTTTAAATAAATAGATTGACTTGGCAATCGCACTAAACAATCAAATTTAATACAATATGTAGGTATTACTTGTGAGGTACATTGTGTTTTCATGCGATTGCCAAGTCGATCTATTTATTTAAAACATAAAAGATTTTTAATATTGATAATATGGTCACTATAAGATGTTGTTACTTGTTAGGTTAGCTAATTACGTAACAACTTAAGACAGAAGGACCCATAAGTAGGAACTGAATAAATTAACCGACTTGGTATTACATGGATCTCACAACTTTTTACAGTAGAAGAACTGAGTTGCGAGACTTGGTTTTTTTTACAAGTTTTGTTTTTGATGGCATCAAATCTTACAACCTGAATTAGAACTACTTCCTCTCACGCTACGGACGGAGTTGTATAACAACTTTCATATCTGAAACCGTATCTTGAGATCGTAGAGATAGGATTCATTAATAAAGTTCGGTTTACACGTATTAAGTAGTTAGGTAGATAACTAAGTTTTAACTAAATTTTGAGTAAATTAATACGTGTAAACGGACAATTTAGTAGTTAAAATTTAGTACGCAAGTGAACGAGTAATTTAGATTTTTTTTTCTGTTAAGTAGGTGGGCGGGGTTTATCTCTTAACACGTTTGGACAGGCACTTTTTAGTTAAAATTTAGTAAAATGCTTAAGTAATTAAGGTTGTAAAAAATTTTATGAACTAAAGAGCTTTACTAAATTATTACGTTTGGACGCGCACTAAAAATTAGTCACTTAAAATTTAGTTACAATTTAGTCATCTACTTAACTACTTAATACGTCTAAACCGAACATACGGATCTAGAGATTTACTCAATCCCTCTCCACCAATCCGCACTGGAGCAGCGTGGTGGAGTATGCTCTAGGCCTCCTCAAGAGGAGAGACCCGTGCTCAGTAGTGGCCTGTTAATGGGTTGAAGCCAATACTCAATCCCTCCCCTCACCCCTCCAGCGACCGCTGCCGCGTGGGGCAGATCTCGCTGTACGACGGGCCGCTGGCGCAGTTCGGCGAGGCGGGCAAGTACGGCGACCTGTTCGTGGCGGCGCTGCGCACGTACGGCATGCTCTGCATCGGGCTGTACCGCTTCCGCGACACCTCGTCCTCGTGCGACGCCAGCAGCAAGCGATACGTCATCACCAACCCGCCGGATGACTTCTCGCTGCTGCCTACTGATCAGGTATTGATGAATGATGACCAGCAACGTGGTAAATAGCACGTGCGAGGGTGCAGATCCTCGTAGTAAGTATAAGTAGTAGGTAACTCTCAGGTCGGGGTAGGTAATGAAGTAAGGAGGCACAACTCCGATTTTTCAAAGTAATGTATTTTTTTAATAACCTTAATACACAGTATCCAATTTAACAATAATATTCAATAAGTACTGTTAAAAAAACTGTAAAAAGTAAAAGTAATTACGTATTCCAAGATAAAAATAACGTAATCCCCGTTGGGAACCCAGCTGACAGATGCATTTTTGAAAACCAATCCAACTGTCATTCAGATTTAAAAATTTAGAAGAAAAATGCATCTGCCAGCCAAGGAATATTGAACGAGGTATTACACACGGGCAAGGATGGTAAGTGAAGACGAGCAATCAGTAAATTGTGACTGTCTAGGACACCAGCAAGTACATAAATAAACCCTTGGACATGCATAACTCTACACAGCAGTAATAATATTATTGACTTGACCACTAAAGGGAGGGAGGGGGGGTTGTTGCCTCTTATGAAACCTGATTTGATAGGATTCTAAAGGAGCTATGAACTGAAAGATGTGAGCATTATGACCCCAACGCAATTCTTCTGATTAGAAGCATTAATAATACCTACCTGTTATTAGTTAACCGTACTCACCAATCCTCGTTTGTCCAGGTATTCGTCCTAATGCAGTTCGACCCGGGCGTGGAGTACCGCGCGAGCCGCCGCGCGCCGGGCGGCAAGGACGACGCCTCCTGACTATTGCTGTGCAGCGCCCTCACTGACGGGCCCTACTCCTACATCTAGGAGGGCCACCCCACTAGCCCCGCCCTAGCCTCGCCCTAGCACCCGCTTCCTACGGTAACATCTCTCCTTATCTGGCTCCTTTCTCCCTTTTTCAACTACCCTCGCGAGGATGCGTCTGTGCGACGCGGATTCCCTAATGTATCGATTATAGACGAGGTCATAGGCCGACTCACACTTGGTATTTTTCGAACTTGGATCTGCGCTTGCTCGGATGTCTATTTGTAATAATATCAATAAAAGTTGAAGGGATCGAAAGATCTTATGTTACTTTTATTGTTATTATTACAAAAATCGGAGGGTAGTTCTCTTTCCCAACTACCATTTTTCGTATCGCAACGCGTCGGCCCCGGTATTCTCGGAATACCCGCCGCTAGCTCGAAATGCATCAATCACAGAATTACCTCATTCCTTTGTAACATGCGATGACGTCATCAATTTAAGGGATGGGACTACGGTTGCTACTATTTCTTTATTCAATAAGACTGATTAGAGTTCATTTTTCGTTTTTTTTTTTTACTTGCAGATATCTACTTTCTTTTCTATTCTTCCTATTTAATATACTCTATCGTCACTTTATATTTTCATTGCAATAAATTGAATATTAACTGTAATTCATTTCCCTTTACTTTATTTTAGAGTTTCATAAGTTTTGGTGTATCTCATTCCGTACAAACGGTGACGTTATTCGCAGCCTGTCCTTTAGTTTTTCGTTTTGTTTGGACTCGCGTTTGTGATTGTTTACGTCCCGCGCACCTCACACCCTCCCCGCACCTCCTTAGATGGCTCTAGAAAGTCCCGTTGGCTTTTTTTACTTCATTGTTATTTTACTTTACTTTCGTGCCCATCGACACCCAAACAAAACGCGTCCCGATACTGAAATGCTACCTGACGGGGGTATACAGATATTCTTGGGAAATAGACGATTAGAAAGCTTTCGATGTTTCAATATTATAAGTAGTTAGAATGTGCCGTCGATAATCTCTAGATTCAACGTACAAGAGTATTTCTGTGTACCCCCGCTCGGCCGCAGCACTGCACACGACCCGTTTGAGGGTAGGTTGAGGTTTCGATCCCCGTTGCAAAAGAACTTGGACTATGTAAATAAATGCTCAATAAAAAGGACCTTTTAAACTTTTAATTGCACGCAGATTAACTAAAACAATGAAAAGATCTGTAATAAGGTACTGCAAATTGAAATATTGTTTTAGAATGTCCATTCCTTATTGTGTAGTATCATTAATTCGGTTAAGGATTCATGATCGCTTAAATAAAAAATATATTTTAAGCATTTACAATATCATTGACTGATTGGAGATAAACTAATAGTTGATGATTTTAATACTTTGTGATTTTATTACCATTTATGTTATAGTTTTTTTATTCATGTAGAGGTCGCTACTCGTTACGCATTTAGTTTTAAGTTCTACCCGCTAGCACTGTTCTTGCACGGTAATGTAGTTCGCATACGACTGTTGCTCATTTCATTTTAATTTAGCTGTAAACTGTCACTGTAATAGAATAGACACATTATAGAATAGACGCCTATTTTCTGTGTCCGTATGATTATCACCTTTGTATTTAGAATCTCACTCGGCACAGAAAATATTGTCTACCCACATTTAGATAGTTTTGTTCACTTAATAAAATATTTTATATTATATTTTCGTATTTTATTTTGCATTCGTTGTTTTTCATTTGTCATGTATCCTTCTGGGCGGGGGATTGTCAAAGTGGACGTGATAATACGGCGCTGCACATTAAAACTATGAACTGAAACTAATTATTTACTTAAATACTACAGATCCCATTGCAAGAATGTTTGAGAACCAATGGGCAAAGGATAATATACGTTAACGGGAAGAGCTGAGTGCAAAGTGTATTTTGCTGTAAATGTGTGATATTATTTTGAAAACGTCGTTGTTATTATAAAATAGGGCTTTTGAAGCCTGCGATGTAATTAGAATTAACTCCGGGTGCTTTGACGATTGTGGATTCTTCATAGTTTATTGATTGTAATTAGATAAGGCGAAACTTTAATTGACTCGCGACGCCAGCGCCGCCGCCGGCCGGTACGGCAGTCACGCGCAGTTGATTAAGGTTCCTTTTTTAGAATTTACTAGTTGTTAGTCTATAGTCTAACATTCGCCTCACTGATTATATAGTGTCATTGTGAACCGCCATCTAGCGATTCAACCAGTAATTATTTAACATCGACCCACAAGATGTTTGATGAACATTATATAAATTACGTAATAGTAGTTCACAGTTCCGCAATCGCTAAGGGCGTTATCAGCACGCGTTTTACACAATTATTATTCATTAAAAATACCTCAATTAACTGATAGTGTTACTTAATGCTACGTTTGTCAAACATCCTGTACATAGCTAATTCATGTCATTAGTCGATCATCGTCGAATAGCATAGGCAAAACCGGCCTTTATTACGAGTAAGACGATGTGGGTATATTGTTGTCAAAAGTGTGCGTGGTAAAGTCTGTATTTTTGTCCAATAACGGAATCTTACACCACTCGTTCGTAACGGAATTTAATGCAAACATACTGCCATATTTTTGTAATAACGATTAGTCCATAAACAATTATACCCACATGAAATGAAGTAGGTACAAAATACTTTCGAGGCTCCGGCACATTCCGTGGACGTGACGATAAAATGGTACAACACTAAAATGTACAGTGACCTTAACTAACCGCGCCAAGCCTGTCGCGTTGAGTGCTATACATATCGAAAAATAAAAGGCTTCTTTTAGAACTGCAATATTGATTAGTTACATAATTTAAAAATATTTCAATTTAGGGTTCGTTGTTACATACAATCACTTGACGTGTTTAGGTATATGCATTCTTGGGCAGCCAGTTAAGGCACTGTACAGAATTTTTGAGCCTTCTACGGCATTTGGTTTAATACAGAGCTACGTGAAGCATTGACAATGCCTTAATGATCGAAATATACTTTAAATTCGCAATAGTAAGCGAGTTATGTATTTGTTTAACGGACAGATAATATTATATATCATGTTTGTAAGTAATGACATGGAAATTGAATAGAATCTCTCATCAACAGTCAAAATTGAGATGGTTGTGCACGTATTATAATATAATGTTGAAGTAATTGGTCTGTCCAAAATTAAATCTATTTAAAAGTATTTCTAAAGGCACTTAATTAAGCCGACCATAGCTTAAGGCGTGGTTTTCAACGGTCTGAGGGTTTAAGCCACAGATATCACGTTAATTATTATTAATTTAGTAGGATCCATTGTTTAGCATCTCATGCATGCCACTGGGGTCCTAGCCGACTCGGTACACCGTACACGATAGTGCCACAGCATACGACCACGTGCGAACTTCGCTAGTGGAACATGTACATAGCGGAACGTATTTTGTATATTACGTTAATTTTTCAAAACATCTTTAAAATAGAAGGCTACGGCTGCTTTAAATTTATTCAATACTGTCGTGTGTAGATTGTTGTGAACTAGGCTTTTATGTCACTGTATGCTAGTTACGATAGCGCGGGACGACTCATTGTATAAATGTAAAATACACGCAAATAGGTATCGGATTTCGGATTAATTATGAATGTTATTATCTAAGGTTAATTCTAAAATGACGATTTTTCCTTTAATATTTTTATACAGCATTACAAGATATTTATCGCAATTAAAAGTTTATAGAGGTGGATCAGTGTGCAATTTAAATAGTCTAAATTTGTATAATCGCCTTAACGAGAGAGAATATATCTGAGTTCTTCTGAGTGTTTGCTTGTGGTCTGACGATTGTGACGTTTACGCTATGTGTGGTGGTGAAAGCGTTCGAATGTATTGTGGCTGTCAGTCCAGCGCTCGGGGTCACCCACGATGCTCCATTGACTTATGACTTAGCACAAAAAGCTTAAATTTACTTCTGGAGACCACGCTTCGAACAGGTACCTGAAGTCAGATCCCTATCATTGGTCGATGTTCATCCAATGTCACGTGATCCGTCTTCTCACCTCTTCAAAGCGTGGTCACCACTAAGTATTTAAGCTTCTTGCTTAGCACCTACAGGACGTTATGCCGGCCAGGCCCTGACGCTGGACTTGTCGCTCTATTGTCCAATAAGGGATATCACAATCATACTGGTAATAATGATTACCTATTCTAAAATAATGATTATATATTTTAGTCATAATTTGAATAAAGCATATTTCCACTACTTTTTCAATTTGGGGATTTGGAAATGTTTAAATTCCTATATTATTATTATTTATTACTTTATAATTTTGTTTATAAATTAACATGTAAATATAAACTAATCAAGAAGCGTTTTAATATGATTATTGTAATGCCACAAACACACGATGCCACAAAACTACTAGCGCCACCTGGTAACAAATTTTCACAACTGGTACTGTCTGGTACCCACTTAAAAAAATCGGAAAATCACCATTTATTAATCGTGAGTTACTAGTATGATTGTAATATCCTTAACTGTACGATAATCTAGCGACATACTAAGTTTAAAACGAACTAATAGTTAAAATATGATAAAAATAAGGGTCGCGTGCGAGCCCGAAGCGATTCATTTAATCATTAAATATTAAGTGCGGTTTAATTGTCATTTTACAAACGTTTATTACACTGTACCTACTCCGTTCTTACGTGCACGCGCACAAATTTAGTTGTAATTCATTTATGTATAAGTTCACCGATGTATTCAGTGGTGTGTTAGTTCCTCAAATTCCTCATTTGTTCCAGTGGCGTAGCTAGCCCTAAAGAGGCCCCATATCAATATTTCTTGTGGGGCTCCCTCAACGTCAGCTGTCAAATATAAAAGGAGTGCCAATGGTCGTAGGCCGCTGGCGAGCTTTTTTTGGGAGTGTTAGTGGGGGCCCCGTATAATTGATACGGCTGATACGGCGGTAGCTACGCCCCTGATTTGTTCTTCGGTTCAACGTACGCTCTCGAGCTGCGAGGTGACATTATATCGAAACTCTCCATCACTATGCCAGTTCGCAACTAGGTAGTGTTCCATGTTGTGTGCATCAATCCTAGTATTAACAACATTGTTGACTATTGCTACTAGCTTGAGGTTGTTGACGTTTTTAGAACAGAATGGTGGATTTTTTATGTATTATATATACTTATATCTTGAACGCTCTATGATACGAATATTCGCTAGAACCTTTTTGTAAGCCGAATGCCATCTTCTCGTGTTGTTACACATAGTCCTCTCTTTATTAACGTAGAATCAATATAATGATGGCTGTGAGATAATTATTATAACAATTTAAATTTATATTGTGTAAATGAAATATTACAAATAGTAAGTCGCTCCGACCACCGACGGTTCAAGTAACGTATTTTCGTTCAGAGTTGGCACTGGCGAGGCAGTTCTAGACCGCCTGGCATCATGCTTACATCGAGACATTCTAATGCCTACCTTTTGACTACTTATAAATTTTAGCATTTAAGAACCTATAACATCATTATCTTGTAAGACGTTGCCAGTGCCAAGCCAATCAGCCTTTTGGCTCCGAATATGCCATCAAGTCGAGGGTTGCCACTCGCCATTCGCGTTCAAAATTAAATGACGTATACGATTGATTTAATGTTCATACTGTTTAGTAACAATATGTATTTAGATAACAAATATAAACATGTTACTAATAACTTCTTGCTATTTTTAAATAACAATCTAAAGTTACCTGTGATGTCTTCCTGTCTCCGTTAAGTACCTATGTATCTAAATAATGGATAATTATTTACCGATGTAAATATTCTGGGGAATTAGATACGGTGGCAACCCGGACGTTCAAGCTCACAGCTTTCTTCGCAATTGCTCAAATTTCTCATACTCCCCCGCTTCTAGATAACCATTAAAAGTCAAACCATCATATTTACGGTTGGCTCCACAAATGAAACGCTTGTGAAGGGTCGAATGAGTTTGTACGTGCGCTCGACACGCAAAACGCACCGGCAATACATATCTCTATTTCCCTCACACACCGCAACGAACGAGATGCCAAATAACAAACACGTACAAACTCATCCCGCCACTTATCGATTCTATAGCGCACTCGTAACTCGGAAATCGATGTTCCGGTGCAATTAATCACGTAATATTACATTAGCCTAGAACTCTGTGTCTAGCAACATTACCGAAGTAATAAAATTTTTCAAATTTAAAGCTAGGAATCTGCCATTTTATAAGCGGTAGTGTTGCTATTTACGTATAAGCAAAACGACTGCACAACGCGGGAAATGTAATATTACCCGACTGTTCGAAATATATCACACCACAATGACAAATTATTTAATATTGTTGATGTTGATTGTTAATAAAATGCAAATAATGTAAATATCAAAATAAATTCTGTATTTGTATTTGAAGTTATGTTTTACTGGCAACCTTTTATTTATCCTTGTTCCTGTTGTACCCTTGTTATACTGCTATTCATTAGCCTTGTATAGCCATACTATACAATACCAAGTCTCCGACGCATTGCCACATGTAATAAAGTAGATAAATAAAGAGATCTGATTTGTTAACCAGTGCCCATTAGGGACCATCCATAAATTACGTCACACGTTAGGGGGGAGGGGGGGTCGATGTAGTGTGACACTGTGTGACAAGGGGTGGGAGCTAAGGGTCCTAAACGTTACGTCACATTTCAAAATCGAATTATTGGTAAATATTTAAAAAACAATTAATTGAAATAAAACTTATTTCGGAACTGCTGTTTTAATTTGATAATTTCTGAGTGTAAAATTTCGTAATATGTGACGTCACACTAGGTGGGGAGGTCTCACAAATGTGACCAGCTGCGACAAGGAGGGAATTCATGAAATTCATGAAATTAGTGTGACGTAATTTATGGATGGCCCCTTAAACCTAATTCACTTTAAAAAAATATCTTATTACTTATTGAATTGAGTAATTAAAATAAAAATACATAATATTATTTTACATAAAATATACTTTATTCCATTATTGTGTACCATTTGCCTACAGTATTTACTTTTAACAAAATCTTAATATACCAATTCAATGCATTATTTAATAAAATAACAGACTAGTAAAATTAAAACTAGATTATGTAAAAAGCATAATTTTTGAACCAACAATTACATTAATGGAAAATACATTATTTTATAGGACGGAACTTAAATTTAATTTGAATGAGATATTTATCTATTACGTTTTGAGTACTATTACTTATTATAAGTACTATTATTTCATCTGTGGTACTATTGTCTTCTGTGATTTTGGTGAGAACCAGACATACAATAGATCTTAAAAAATATAATTATAATGATGTAATTGCTTTCGGAGTTCATTAATAACAAATAAATTGAAGGAGCAGTGAGAATAAAAATTATTTCTCACTGTATTGTTCATTCTTGCTTTGTTGGAACTTTATTGAGCAATTTAAATTAAAATAAATGGCTATTAAAATATTGATGACAAAATATAATACATAAAATATATAAATGTGCAACATTTCAAATTATATACAATTTCAGACAATTTAGAAAATCGAAAACGTTAATTAATTTTCATCCTATCATGATAACTTTTAGAATGATATCTCTTATTTTTGATATGTTTTTTAGCAGAGACTTTTCGTTTTTCTTCTTCTAAAAGCAATGGCGGCAGTGACACTTTCCTAATACTATAATGAGGTAGTAAACTATTTGATATTTTATTTATATCATTGTGAGGTAGATCTGGAGTGTACAAAGGTTCTAACCTGGTGAGCTCCCTGTGTCGAGCTGTGAGGACTCGTCCATTTACTTTGGTGTTCTCCGAGGCACTTAAAGCTATGTTACCATAATTTCTAGGGTCCAGTGACACAAAAGACTTAGCACTATTTCTATCACAATGGACTGAAGACTCCGGTCGGGAACTTCTCATCCACCTTGAAGACGCTATCTCCGACCTCAGGACATTAGGGTTATGCCTCTTTCGATGCGAAGGACTCTTTATTTGTATTGGTGTGATTTGTAGCAGCGAGCAAAATGTATCGGGAAAGTCATCTTCGAAGTTCTTGGAGTAAAATGACATTTTCTCTCTACAAAGTCTCGGTTCATGCAAATCCTCTACAGAAACCCTCGGTGAGTTCTGTGGTGTGACATCCGTGCTACTCTGTGACAATCGTTCCTCACTCTCACTGTATTCCTCGTAATCACTATAGTGCATAGCGATGACCTCATCATGTTCCATTTGCCGGTAGCACAATCGTCTCTCTGGTAAAGGTATTGCTTTGCCAATGACCCTAAAACAAATCATTGTATGTTTTTTTAATTATTAAAGTAAAATTCAAATCGGTCAGAATTTGTCTAGAGATTTGATTTTAGCATGCAACTCAAATTTTTTGTACGGTTTGTGGTTGAGCAAAAAATTTTGTTCATGAATGTATTGAAAAAATACCAATATTATTAATAATTAAATTCATCAATGTCTTTACTTGAAGAGGAATGTCATTAAAGTACACTGTGAAAAATTACGAATTAATTAATAGACCCATAATTATCAATTTATGGACACAATATCAAATCTTCACACTCTAGGTGTTGTGTAGGAAATTCCATAATAGTCCACAAAAATATAGTAATAAAAGGGCTTCCAACATTTTTGTATGGAGCCTGGCATACCTACAAGTCCGCCATTTTGAAAAAACCTCGATTCGGCGGCCAGTGATGAAACATGTGTCAATCGATAGAATAAATGATTGTGATCAAAAAGTATTCAGTGATGAAATGTCGTAAGTGGTATACTTTCTGAGATATTTGAGTTCAAAACCGTAGGAAAATAAAGCAAAAAACATCGTTTCGGCCGATATTGATAAAACATGTGTCAGTCGATAGTCTAAGTGATTACGATCAAAAAGTATTCAGTGATAAAATGTCGTAAGTGATATGGTTTCTGGGATATTTGAGTTCAAAACCGTACAAAAATAAAACATTTGTAATTAATTATCTTTTTATTTCTAGTGTATCTGTAACTGTATCAGTGTTATGCCAGATAAGAAATATTATGAATATTTAGAATAATTACTATATACATATAAAATCACAATATACATAAACAAAATTAAATAAATACAGTTTTATTCAGATTTACATATAAACATCTTATATATTAAGTAAATAAATATTTATAAACACATATAAAACATCTGGTTGAAGACCACGGGCGACAACATTCTAATTGCTTCAGGTAGTGCTGCCGGACTTCTTGAAGAAGCTTTTGGTAGTCTATGATTTTTTGATGTCTACAAGCAAGAAGTTCCAGAACAGTATGAACTGTATTGTGAAGGAATTCCCGAAATAAGCAGTGCTATAGGTTTTCTTTAAATAAACAGGAGAAGACACATTATTCAAAATGGCATAAAATGTTGAGAGAATTCTGAAGTTTCGCCTGTATCGAATGGATAGCCATTTAAGTTAGGAATGGAACTGGGAAATGTGGTCATATTTACGTAAGCCGAAGATATATCTAATACAGTTATTAAGAAGGCGCTCCAATTTATTCAGAAGTTCCTCTGACAAATCTGTACAACACACAACAGCATAATCAAGGTGAGGGATGACCAGAGTGTTTATGGCGTATTTATGGTTAAGTTTTTATGGCGATACAGCAATTGAAGTGTACCGGTCACTTTTTTCCTTACCTCAGTTACGTTATGTATTATAAAAATTAAACAAATTCGTCAAACAAACAACTTAAGGGTAGAGATAAAATCGCGGGATGGTACTGCTCATGCATACTGGGAAAAAGAACCCTGTCATGTTGTTCCCATATAATGTGTGTTATATGGTTCTTGGCATGGGCTTGACATCAGGAAATATTGCCTTTATCACCAGCGGAATTTTTAGATTCAGTGATTGTCAGACATGATATAGAAAACTAAGCCAATAGTGAATTTTAACTTTTGGTTTAGAGTAATTGCGAAAGCTGTAGCCGCTGGTGGCAAATAAATTATTTATAAAACAACCTAGTAGTTCGCTTTTGCTTTGCTTTTTTTTAATTCAAACCTACCCGTTATTAATAAATCAAGTACCTATGCAGCACATACACATATGACATAATATACTTATTTTTCATTATTGACTCAATAAATTCAAAATAAGTAAATGATAATTTTTAATGCATTATTTTTGTACGGTTTTGAACTCAAATATCTCAGGAAGTATATCACTTACAACATTTCATCACTGAATACTTTTTAATCGTAATCATTTAGCCTATCGACTGACATATGTTTCATCAATGTCCGCGGTACCGAAGTTTTTTTGTTTTATATTTCTAGTTTTGAACTCACTTATCTCAGAAATTATATCACTTACAACATTTCATCACTGAATACCTTTTAATCGTAATTATTTAGCCTGTCGAATGACATATGATTTATCAATGTCCGCCGAAACGAAGTTTTTTTGCTTTATTTTTCTAGTTTTGAACTCACTTATCTCAGAAAGTATATCACTTACGACATTTCATCACTGAATACTTTTTGATTATAATCATTTAGTCTATCGATTGACACATGTTTCATCACTGGCCGCCGAATCGAGGTTTTTTCAAAATGGCGGACTTGTAGGTGTGCCAATTAGGTTCGATGCCCTTTAAATTTAAATTCTCAGTAGTTATTCAATAAGCATAGATAACATACCTGAGTTGTGGATGTAGCTGTCTCCACTGCTTGCACTCTTCAACCATGTGTGGCCGGTTGCATTTCTCCCCATCCTCCTCATACAAGGTCCTCTCAATTCGCTCCCACTCCGCTGCCAAGGTCTTGGATGCTTCAGCTGTATTCCTGCGTAGAGCTGATCCTGCACTACTATCACTTTCTTCACTGTGGAAATCTGGAGTACCTGGAAGTGGTAACATTTATTTTAGATTTTTCTTTAGTGATATGGCAGAACCTATATTATGTATTTCGAAAGACAAAAAAGGTGATAGATAGTAGGTAATGCTACACCATTAAAATAGCAAGATATTGTTGCCTGTTGGTTACGTGGTTGTGTCTAGTTATTATTAACTGTAGCCTTTATTTACAAACTGTGGCGGTTATTTACTAACAATGGTTCTCAACTTTAAATTTGAACACAATCTTATACTTTCTAGTGTACCTACTCCTATAAAATCCTCATGTAGGGAGCACACACTGTCTAAACTAGTTTATTTATTGTTTAGGGCGAATGTTCTTATTATTTATTTAACATGTATTTGCGTGATTAACGCCTGTCGTCTTCTAATAGCAGCAGCATCATCGTTGCGTGATTACTGTATAATCGCACTTGGCGCGATTTTTTCTATGTACCGTGTATGTTCTTCCATTTTGGATTACACTTCCTTACGCGAAACTGTGCAGTCGTTTTATTTCAAAACCTTGAAGTTCCACTTAGAGATACTTTTACCAGCACCTACACACTCCATAGGAAGGAATTCCCGTACAAACTTTCATGCTTCTAGAATTCTAGAACCACTGTTTCACCGTTAGCGTTATATTATTAAGTAAATAAATAACTGTGTATTTACCTGTTTCACTTTCGGAAAACAAATCTGAAAATGGAGTTCCGGTTCTCTCGAAGCTATCAGAGGGAAATGATCCTACGGAGAAAGGATACGAAATATTTCTGTTCACAACACTTCCAGCGTTTGCAGATAACGGAGGCAGCTCCTGGCCTGTCCTATAACCAAACTTCTGTTGATTTATATTTGGCAAGTAATCGATAACTTTACTTATATTTTTCTCTCGTGCGGACAAATAATTACGGGCCGACATAATCAAAGTGGGAACCACACCATACAATATTTCTCTTTCTCTAATTCCATACCAATTAATTTACAAGAGCTCAGTTAATAAACTTATCTTGGGAACTGGGATGAAATAAAAATTGTTGAATTTTAATATAAAAATTATTCACAGTATAGTATTGTCATGTCATTTCATTTGTCAAATTTATTCTAGGCTCTAGGGATGTTCGATATGATCTGATCCGATACTTGTGTGGATCGATACAATGGCATAAGATCCGCTCGATTTTCGTATCGATACAATAGCATTCGATCCACTGGTAGATTGATACATACATTGATTTACCATCAAAATATTATGGAATGGAGTTAGATTTCTGATAAATCAGTTATTGGCGCTTCATATTATATTACAATGTAACGTCTATTTCTGTATGAATATTACTACATTTATCTTCAAGAGAGAACGTTTGTACGTACTAAATTTTATACGAAGGCTTTAGGAATATTACATTTGAGTAGGGTCTTTTCAAAACGGGATATGTGCATGTTAATTGTTAACTAATTTTTCAGAAAATAGAAAAAACTGATTGTAGAAAAACCTTTTAGTGCACAGTTAAATAATATTACTATATATGAACTGCATAATAAAATACTAAGAATTATATCTTTTTTATTTTAATTCTTTTTTTATATTTGCTATGGTTCCACCAAAAAAATCCAACGCGTGGTCATTTTTTATCAAACGGAGAGTGGTGGTAAATGTAAATTATGCTTTTTCGATGTGAAAACGAGTGGAATCACAATAAATTTGGCTAGACATAAAAAAATAAACCCCCAAAACGCGGACTTTATTTCGGAAAGTTGTTCTTCAGAAGTGTTAAGTAACATCTATTATAGAATCCATCCACCCAATCCATCCATCAGCCTTTAGTGGTCTACTACTGGACATAGGCCTCCCCTAATCTTCACCACTCAGACCTGTCTTGAGCCTTCTGAATCCAGTGCATATCCGTTGTCTTCTTCAGGTCATCAGTGCACCTGGTCGGGGGTCCTGTGCTCATTTTACCGAGGCGTGGTCTCCATTCGAGGACCTTTCTTCCCCAACGGTTATCAGTCCTTCGAACTATGTGGCCAGCTCATTGCCACTTCAGCCGGCTAATTCTCTGAGATATTTCAGTCACCCTCGTTCGTCAACGGATTTCATCATTTCTGATTCGATCGCGTAGAGAAATAATCGCCCGCTAGGCGACTGTAAGCTTATGCATTAGGCCAATAGTGAAGCACCATGTCTCGGATCCGTATGTCATCACTAGCAACACACACTGCTCGAACACCTTCGACTTCAGGCATTGATGTAACTTTTTGGAGGACAAGATATGACATAGTTTCCCGAACGCAGCCCATCCGAGTTGAATTCTACAAGTAAACCAGATAAATTTTAATAACCAGGTAAATGTCCACCAAAAAAATCCACTACAAAACGACAAAACTACTACCACTACAAAATAAAAACACTACAAAAAAGTCTATAAGTTCGAGAGTAGCGCCCTCAACAACAACCGTTACGGGTGTAACATGGACATTCGACATGATTTTGGTCTTGTCTTTGTTAATCTTAAGACCCAACCGTCTTAAGAATAACATGAAATTAAGGACTATAAACTATTATTTACTAAAATATAAAAATATTAATTTTATTTTTGTGATAATTGCCTATTACGCTGGAAAAATAAATTGCATTTTAACCGACTTCAAAAATATATGTATTATATACGTATATAAAAGTAAAACAAAATACAAAAATGTTAAAAAATCACAAATTAATGTAATAAAATGACAAAAGAGTGAAAAAACTGTTTTACATACACATATACAAACATAGCACAATTTAATAAGCTTAGATTTAATTTTACATTTAATTCATTTTGTTTCTTTTTCTTTTCTCTTTCTTGGCCGGCAACGCATCAGTGATGCATTTGGTGTTGCTGATGTCCATGAGCGACGATAGCCACTTACCATCTGGTGGATCGTCAGGTCGTTTGCCAACTATTTCCATAAAAAAAATTCATTCAATACTGGATCGATCCAGAGTATAGTATCAAATCACTGGGATCGATACCTGGATCGATACACTGCCATACGATTCATTGCGATCCAGAGTATCGATACAAGGGACCTGGATCGAACATCCCTAATTTATTCACAATACGTCCACAGAGTATGATACAATTTACGATACAATTTAAAACCAGTAGATTCTCCCATATATTTGACAGAGCGAGATCGCCAGTTATAAAATAAACGTGAACGACAGGTACAAAATATTAAGTTTTGTCCCCAACATTAAGTAGCTATTCTAGTTCTGAGTTAGATTCTGAGTCTGAATAAATTATATTCTATAGAATTATCTGCCTTTTTTTTTAAATTACCATTTCGTTTTTATTTCAAACACAAATATCGGAAAACAGTCATAGATCGTAAACATCTTTCCGATTATGGTACATCGCTATTTAAAAAGTAATAATAAAATCGTGCAACACAGGAAACGTCATTTTGGTTTGCGGAAATAAAAAACAGGGTATACCTACGAAAATGTTCTTACCCCGGTCACTCACATGCGCGCAAACGTTTGACATTTTTACGAATGTTTGCGCATATGTGAAGGGCGGTCAGGCAAATGGGTTCGCATATGAGTATACAAACCCATTTCCGCTTCCTCCTACACTTTGTTCACAAATGTTCAATCTTGCTGTTGTTTTATGTTGTTGTCATTCAAATCCATTTTCAATACAGAAAATAAATGGTAGTACGATTAGACGCCACGAACCATGAAAAATTAAGAGATACATCACCTTTTTAGTCGTGTGCGCAACTGGTCGCACGAATGTGTGGGACATGAAGGTTCGAGGTTCGCGCGCTTTGATGTGTGACAAAAAACCGACACAGCTTGGAAAACCCCGAATGCCTCGAAAACTTCGCATAATCATTCGCGAAGGTCGTCCCACACTTGTGGGTTCGCGTATTCGCGCGAATGTAAGTGACCGGCATTGAGTATTGCTATGTGAATAAACTAAGTACCGATATTTCAGTGTCGACGCTTGATTCACCGAGAAAGTGTGCGGTAAAAAAACGTTTTATTTAGGCGTGCAAAAGAAATCCTTTAGTTACGTTGATAAAATAGTGTTCGATTAATGTTTGTATTCCTTATTTAATTCAAATATCTTCCGTTTATTGCTACGGTGCCAGCTTGAAATCAATAAAGATAAGTTGTATTTAATGAAAACAAAATACAATCACATTTTTATTACGAAAAATGCACAAATATAGAGTTAATTTGATTTTAAAAGTCACGAAAAATATCGATAAGAACAGCAATGCTTATGTTCTGGCAACATTTTTGCATTTGAGTTGCCAAAGTGGTCTGTCTGTCGAATTATGGATTCGAGGATAGTGAGAGTTTTACTTGACATAACGGGCTCGCAAAGTAAATGCGAGTTATCTATTTGTATGGGGCCGAAGCAGAACCATCTAGCGGCAGTGAGAAGAAAAACTTCGGTCACATAACTCCCATACCATAATAGTTACAGTGCCACCACCAACTTATCTGTGAAGTTGCGAAAATTGGAACTAATGAAATGGCATTCTTAAATACTTTGTGGTCATTCATCTGTCAGTTACTACCTCTCGAATTGCGTCCAATGATTGGTCCATTGCGTTCGACAGTGCCCTCCTTCAATTCACAGAAGTTGATTTTACTGTACCTCGCATTTACTTTGCGTTTAATGTACACGGACGGACTACACGGCCGTCTTAAAAATTTGCATTTGCAACACTGGTCAGATGTCAGAATTCACTCATACCCCATTTACACGCGCGCGCGAGCCACGAGACAATCCGCGAGACGCGCGCATACGCGCGCGTGTGAACAGGGCGCTCGCGGACCAGACCGCGGCGCGTCTCGCGCTCGCAGGGCTCGCGTCGGGAGCGGTTTTGTAGCATTGATTAAAGAAAAAGTAGAGGATATGCCCTAAATTGCATATACATTTTTTCATTATACATATATTAAGCAAATATGACCCGAAATACCAAAAATACATCTGTCCTGTTCTTACACGCCACAATATGTACTTATAGAAAGAGTACAATAAATGTGGCATATTTCAATTTTCTGGCAACATTTTAAAGAAATCTATCTAAGCTCCGCCTTGAAGCCTGTTTTCGGACGCCATTTTATGAAAACAGTTGCTTCTAGGGATGTTCGATCCAGGTGCCTTGTATCGATACTCTAGATCGATATAGATCGTATCGCAGTGTATCTTTCCAGGTCCTAGTGATTTGATACGATACTCTGGATCGATCCAGTATCGAATGAATTTTTTTAAATGGAAATAGTCGGCAAACGAGCTGACGATCCACCTGATGGTGAGTAGCTATCGTCGCCCATGGACATCAGCAACACCAAAGGCATCACTGATGCGTTGCCAGCCAAGAAAGAGAGAAGAAGAAGAAAGTAAATTTTTAAATAGGAATGTTTAATCCGGGTGTTTTATGTATCGATACTCCGGTTCGTCATGAATATCCCAATATAAATAATAGTCCAAATATCGATTCATATAATTAAATATACCTGTAAGTGGGTATCGCGGCCAATGAATATCAGCGACCAAAGCGTTGTCAGCCAAGAAAGAGAAAAACAGAAAGAAATATGTTAACAAATGAAAATGATACATATTTTATATTTTATTTATATTTTATACGTATAAATTAATACGATGTTTTGTATCGATTCATAATCGAATAAAATATTTTAAATATCGTTATATAAACTATCGACAAGCTTAATTCAGTGGGTTTCTAAATACATATCTTTAAGCCAATATTAAGGTTAATCGTTTTAGATAAAATTTTATATTAAATTTAATTTTATTCAAAATAGTGTATAATTAAATATTGAAAAAGTTACATTAGGTTTTAAAACAATGTGGTATATAGTAGGAAACTAGGAACATCATATAAATAATAATATCTCAGTCTATAACATTATATTTGATTTAGAACTTTTGTTTTTTAAATTAAATAATCAAATATATTCATAACATTATATATTTTTTTATTAAAATATTATATCGATATGAGAAAAATACAACACTATTTTGTGGGCGGAGTCGACGCCATATTTGAGAAACTTTTGGCTTCAGATCACGTGACCTTATTTCCTATCCTCTCTTTTTCTTTAATCAAAGTTTTGTAGGCGCGCGCAAAAGGGGCTCGCGCGAGCGCTCGCGTGGTGTTCACACGCGCGTAGGGGGCGTGGCTTACGGACGCGCCACGAGACGGTCCGCAACACGCGCGTGTAAATGAGCGGTAACTCTTTGCTATCACTAGACATGGGTCGGTACGCGTTTTCATAATACCATAACTATGTATTGGTATTGTCGCCGATAAAGGGTTTTGAAACTGTTTATTTTAATAACTATTTATTGAAACGTTCACTCAGTATATCTGGTATCATCGGTATTCTCATATTCTCGGTATTAAGTCGGTATTAAGAATAAAGGGTTTTAAAACTGTTTATTTTAATAACCATTTATTGAAATGTGTACTCGGTATATCAGGTTTACGGTATCATTGGTATACGCTTGTTCTCAGTAATGTCGGTATACGAAATAACTGATTAAATGAAATATTTGTGATATTATACCAGTAAAGGTTTATTGAAATATTAAAACTGTTTATAGTTTATACCACGTCTTCATACCTTACCGCGCAATACCTTGTATTCACGAATAAATGGTTTCTCTCAATAGTTTTTGTAGCACCTGATACCGTATTTGTGGTATTATGCAAATAAAGGGTTATTGAAACTATTTATAGTTTTTACCGCCCATGTCTAGCTGTCACTGAATGATTGAACTACACAAAGTCACAAAATTTAATTTTGTTGGTTATTTTATTTTCTGCTCCTGACAGCACAACTGTATCGCATAGTTTATTCTGAATCAGTCCGAATCGGAAACACGATTTCTTGAATATAATTAAATTGCCTTACAAAAATCAGTTTCAGAAAAGTTCAGACTATAATTCACAATGTCTCAAATTGTTTCTAAAAGCGGCGACAAAGAACAAGATGAGGTAACATTACTGCAACCAACTATTGATTATTTTGCCGCAACCCATATTGTTATTACTTCGAGGTTTTTTTACAATACACCTTACATGTACAGAAATAGTGTTGATATTAAAACAATTGAGACATCTCATGCATATTTTTTTACAAATCTTGATACGTTTGATCACGTCTTTTTCTGTTTATAGCCGGCTAGCGAGCAGACTCGCTGATGGGCCACTCCGCCCATGGGCATCAGCCACCACGGTAGTGCGACCGATGCGTTGCCGTCAATAAGGAAGAGATGAACCCGCTTATTGTAATAATATTTCCATCATTACTGAGTATTTTTAATGTATCTTAAAAGATAATGTCTACTTTTTTTTTCAGAAAATTCTCATGCCGTTTGCATACATCCAGCAAGTACCAGGGAAGCAGATTCGAGGGAAGCTTACAGTAGCATTCAACTACTGGTTGAAGGTCAGTGACACCAAGCTGCGTGCCATCGGGGAGATAGTTCAGATGCTTCACAACTCCAGTTTGCTGTGAGTAGTTATTGGCTTTGTTTTATGATCATTAATGGTATCAGAGCTTCTTGAAGTCCTAAAGCCAGGATTTTGCCAATATAGTCAATCATGTCTAGCATTAAACCATTAGTGGCTCACGACTGGACAAAAGGCACTCTTCATGTTTAAGTGAAAGGGTTTGTGGCCAAGTTATATTAACTGAATTCTGAACCAAACCTGATGTGCCTTAACAACTGCTGCCAAATGAACGCAACCAAACCAACAACTTTGTATGTTCTTGGAAGCATGGGAAAATATGAGACTGTCACATTATTTGGAAGCATGGGAAAAGTAAGCATTTTTTAAATATAGACTTCTTATACATGTCTTCGTGGTGTGCGTTATAAAAATTATAGTAAAAGACTGAATCCACTTTTTGTTTTAAGTCAATTAAATATTATCTTGGGATAAACAAACAAAAAATTTCTCTTTGTTTTGTGTTTGTGTCTTATGACTCAGTAATATATTTTTTATTTTATTTTAATAACATGACTTAACTCGTCGATTACCGAGAACGTTCCAGCACGTTCGAACTCAAAGGTACCGCCGCCACGCGGATTCTAACGAGTTAATTGTGGCGAAAATAAAATTTAAGTCCATCAATGTACTTTATTGACCCATCTACATGGCTACACTGTGCTTTAAATACATTGAATGTATGTCAAAATATGCATTTAGGTTATTCTTATTTTTAAACATGCATTCGTTAAGGTTTGGTCCTGCAAACAAAAGTTACTTTTTTGACCACTTATATCCTTTTGCTGGGTTTATTGTTCTTGATATAGAAGGGATAAAAAATTTGATAACTTTATTGACAATGGAACTTAGTAATTTTTTATAACTACTTGTATCTTAATATCATAAATAAAAAACCGGGCAAGTGCGTGTCAGGCCACTCGCAATGTAGGTTTCTGAATTAGTAAGTTTATCGACTATTACTCATTAACTACTAATGCTAACCTAGCTGTGATAGTTTTACTTGTAAATTCATCATAATTATTATAACCTATAAGTCCATATTACACAAACGAACTCCTAAATTCAAAAATGGTCTTAGGAGACCCATAATATTTTTGAAAGAACTTTTTCAAAAATATTATTGGGTACGCAACGAAAAAAAATTCATCCTTAAGTTACCTAACTGTAGGGGGTAGGTACCATGAAAAAAATATTTTTCAATATTTTACACTATGACTTTGGAGTTTTAATAAATATGTATATTCATGACATATTACAGCTTTTTAGCATAAGAGTGTCGGCGCTTTGCTTCGGACAGACGGACAGACGGACGGACGGACATGACGAAATTATAAGGGTTCCTATTTTACTTACGAACCCTAAAAATTCTGTAAAATAATGCAAATTATTCAAATGGCTTCAAGACACTAATTACATTAGTGGATGAAAATGAAACAATAAGTAAATAATTATAAATCATCACAAAAACCCACAATCTGAGGGCTTTAATGAGTGAGAAAATAAAATTGCGGTTAATTATCTTCACGAATCTACTTACATGCAATTTTCCCACTATCGCTTGTCACATTAAGCCAACCTTGGCTATATAATGATATTGGGGCGTTTGCACGGAAACAAATATCGTGAATGATTAATATCGAAGGACCAAATAATGTGACAGTCTCATAGGATGCATTTGGTGGTGTTGTAATTAACACCATGTCCTGCGTGGGCGACTCAACGCGCACGCGATCCGATGCGAATTCAGTGTGATGCGGTGCGATGCGACGACTCTGTCGTCCCTTCATCGCCACTGACATCCGCCGCGCCACTAAAGTTCGCGCGAAAATATCAAATCAACTGATCGCGTTCGCATCAAATCGAGCCGCGCCGCAGCGCACTCTACGTGCGTTTTGTAACGCAGGACACCTCAATACATCTCGACTGTTTGTTCTTTTCGCGTCGCGCCGCGTCGCTTCGCGTTCGCGTTGAGTCACCCACGTAGGACAGCGCGTAAGTTTGTAACAAAATCTACCTGTTCATAAAACGAAATTATTCATTATAATGTACTTACTGCAGAACAACAAAACAACAGAGTTGCATAATATACCTAATACAGAAATAAACAAAAAGACAGTAGGAACGAACTTGAACAAAGTGCATTATTGTCAGTTGTTAACGAGCATGATTGTGCGTGTGCGGCGTGTTGTGACCGTCCGTCTGTCCAACAATAGTGTTGGATTGATGCGATCATACAATACAATTAGGTAGGTATCTGTGTCCATTCATGTCGATCTATGATGACGTAGCTATCTATAAAGCTCGCGATGTCGCGCTCGTACCGCACCGGTGCAGTTCAGGCTGCAAGTTCTCATAGCGGCTTGCGTCGATCCCAAACGATCGCAACGCATGGTCGGTAGTTGGATGGGTGACCGCTAACGGCAAAAATACATGCAAACTTCCGACACTTGGGTTAGCCACTAACGGCATTAACCCCTCGACCAATCCACACTGGAGCAGCGTGGTAGAGTAGGTATGGCTCAATAGTGGGCCATTAAGGGGTCGAAGCCAATTAAGCTGCTGATCCCCCCCCCCCCCTTCCTCGATGCGACCATGGAACAAGCACAAATAATTTACTATGACAAAATATAATGACCCACTCAGGAGGCCACTACCAACCGACTTCTTATGTGAATCACCGATGCGTTGTTGCCAAGAAAGATTTTAAATTTATTCATTAATCTTCTCTCCCTTAGATTGATCAGGGTGTGAGAATGGATACATAAGGGCGCGAATTATCTCATAGATTCATGCTTCAAGATTCGAGTATATCCATCGGATATGTATTAGATAAACTTTTATACAATACCTACAATTTGTTATTGCATCGTCCGCTATAGTAGGTATGTGTGTATCATTTAATCTGTCCAGCAGCGGTCAGTTTAATCAGTGACTCAATCGTATAAAGCAATTTAGAAGCCGCCTTCGACTAATTGGTACAGCGCATCCATAAATCGTTCATTGTGTAAGTAAAGACAATTGGAAGAATTGTTTTAATTGTCTCTTAATATCATTGTTTGTTAACAAAGTAAATTATTGTTAATGTTCCTTAAACGTAGGTAGTGTAGTATCCAGAGTACCGTTGGGATTCAATTTAGGAAAAGTCCAAAAAAGGAATCTGGAGACGTTATCTTCATCCGCTTTTCATAATGTTGCACCTATAGGTGTAAAACAGCGGTTGCCAGGTGTACATATAATAATGTTCTTCTGCAGGATATACCGCGAGCAAGGGAGGTTGGCTCGGGCTCAGATTAGGGTTACCAGATGGTCGGAATTCGTCTGGATTGTCCCGCCATTTCAGATGATGTCCAGACAAGTCCTGAAAAAATACAAATACTTACAAGTCGCAACAAAATACAAAATGTCCCGACAATTCCAATACAAAATTTTTTGTCCCGACAAATCCCGACTTTGCAGTTTTGGCCAGATATTTCAGTCTTGCCATTTGGCAACCCTAGCTCATATAGATGGAGCCCCTTAGGATCTAAAATTATTATTAAACCAAGTAATAATAAGTACCTACTGTCTCCAATGTCCTGATACTTTGTCATTTAATGAATGATACAGTGTTATCTCCGCGTTGCCAAGTCATATGTTTTTAAGATATTTTTATTGTTTTCGTAACATGACGTACTAACACTTTCATGCATATGTTTTGAAACAAAACATTCCAGTAAGGATTCGAAGCACCACATCTTTGTGTTTAAATTATCATAATGATGTTAAGGAGAAGGTAGATACTGTATTTTACGAGCAAATAAAAATGTACCATTACTTACCGAGTAATTTTAATTGCACCCTAGGGCTTTAAAATGTTTTCATCGTGGATCGTACACATTTTACGATCGAGACGATTTGAGACGAACACCATATTTTACGCTCTATTCAGCATATTTGCATTGATCATTTTCGAATACCCGTATAATTTTATTGTAAAGTCTATGATTAGTATGTAACTTTGTTGCATAAATACTCGTGCACTAGGATTTCATAAGTATACGCGTCGTAATGGTGTAGTTAACCCCCCCCCAAACTTTCAAGTCACCAAGTTTGGCTGCTCGTGAGTCTGCAAAATAACACTGGTTCTTTTATAAAAAAAACTATGACTTGTTTTTTACAGTCATGTTTATATAGAACTTTGAGCACTTACTATCAGATTTTTCGATGGCCCTTCAGACTAAAAAAAATTTTGTCGAGAAGCACCTGACTGATTGACAAGTCACCGTTTGTTTTCAGCATAGACGACATTCAGGACAATTCAATCCTTCGTCGTGGCATCCCGGTCGCCCACTCCATATACGGCATCGCCAGCACGATAAATGCTGCCAACTACGCCATGATCATTGCCTTGGAGAAGACTCTTCAGCTCGGACATCCTGAGGTTCGTTAACCTATTGTTTATGCTCCTGCTAACCTAATGCGTAAAGAATGACATTAAGCAGGTCTATCGATCCTAAGTCATCGACCGATAAGGATAATAGCGAGCGTTGTCGATATTTGGATGGATGACCGATAGTCGCAAAATAGTTCGACCGCGTTTACAGCTTTGGAGGGCACGTTAACCTTTTATCATTGAATAACAGGTGTTAGGCCATGTCAGAGACCTTTGTGTGGCAAAAAAAAAACTTATGATGCTTGGGTTGACAACTAACCTCTCCGATAATCCGCACCTGAAGAAGGCGAAGTATGCTGGAGGCTTGCTCATTTATGACGAGAGACCCATTAGTAGAGTTCCGTTAGGGGCCATCCATAAATTACGTCACACGTTAAGGGGGGGGGGGGGTCGATGAAGTGTAAAAAGGGGTGGGAGGGGGTCCTAAATTTCGTGACGTCACATTTCAAAATCAAATAATTGGTAAATATAGGTAAATATTAAAAAACAATTAATGGAAATAAAACTTATTTCGGAACTGCTGTTTTAATTTAATAATTTCTAGGTTAAAATTTCATAGTATGTGACGTCACACTAGGGGGGGGAGGTCTCACAAATGTAACCAGCTGTGACAAGGGGGGGGGAGGGTTCAAAAAGTCATGAAATTAATGTGACGTAATTTATGGATGGCCCCTTAGGGTTAAACCTCGATATCCATTTACCTTGAATCTATAAGACGAAACCTCTATTGATTCATAGCATCTGTGACAGTGTGACATGTTCCTACTGCGGGAATGCGGATGAAAGTGTTCCATTGTTTTTGTCCTTTCAGGCAACAAGGGTGTGCACTGAACAACTGCTGGAACTCCACCGCGGACAGGGCATTGAGATATACTGGCGCGACAACTTCCAGTGCCCCACAGAGGACGAATACAAGGCGATGACCATTAAAAGTATGTCCCTTATTGTACTCATTTGTTTTAACACGCTTGTTGCAAAAATACAGGACTTTTATATACAAATAAGAAACATTAATTTGTTTGAAATTTAAATGCAGGATTTACGCAATTATAGGTAACTTTGTTAATTATTGAACAAAAAAAACTAATTTTAAAATACCATGATTACTTAATCACAGGAATTTTAACTGTTTAAAATTAATGGATCATGTTTAGCAATACTAATATTTAAGTTGTAAGTTACCACAGGCTGATGTATTCTGTGCTACAGGCAAAACTCTCATCTTTTCATTTTAAACTTTGTCAAATATGTAGGTACACAGATGGAACATGTGATAGCAATTATCGTGTGGGACCCGCCAAAACACGTTAAATAAAACAGCATTAGAAAGAAAAAAAAGAATAATATCTATTCTAAACGTACCATTGTCTCGGCTGTATCTTATCTAATAACCATACAAAACAAATAAAGATAGACTCATGTAGGTCTGACGTCGTTAATGATAACGGATGAGAAAGACCGGATTGTATTGATGTTGATGGAATTACTTTTTTTATTTACATTCCGTTATGTCTATTTTTGCAGCAACTGATAACTATATGAATGCATAATTATTTACCAGTGTGTACCAGACACATTTGTCGTTTTAAAGCATGCTTTTATAAAGCGACTCATGACTGGGCCTTGAAACACTGTTCGAGGCATTTATTCGCTACAAGCGTCATGTCGCAAATAACTTCTCTGTTACTGGTTGTGTAGTTTTTTTTTTTTCTTATTTCTACATTTTATTTTCTATTCTTTGCCTTTGTTGTTTTTAGAGTTCCAAAGTAAAATCGGAACTCTTATAGTTTCGTCGTAGTTTCGTATATAGGTAGTATCCGTCCGTCCATCAGTCCGAAGTAAAGCGCCGAAACCCTTAGTGCTAGAAAACTGTAATTTGGCATGAATATACGTATATGAAACTCCAGAATCGTAGAATAAAAGAGATAAATAAATAATAAAATAAATAACGCTTCACACTCATAGCCCCACACTAGGATTCCCTGTGTCATACGCACAGAACACTTATACCCTGTCATGCGTGCCATGACAACACACTAGACAAGGACATTCACACCCAGACCGAGAACAGAAATTCAAACTCATCATTCAAATTTCGTCTCGCTGGGAATCGAACCCAGGACCCTCGGTGCGGCGATCCGGCATGGTAACCATTCCGCCACACGGGTCGTCACACGGATACTGTATACTGCAGCTGCTATAAACATTACTTCGTAGAAACCGGCGGGCTGTTCATGCTGGCCATCCGCCTGATGCAGCTGTTCAGCGAGAACAAGTCCGACTTCAGCAAGCTGTCCTCCATCCTCGGCCTGTACTTCCAGATCAGAGACGACTACTGCAACTTGTGCTTACAGGAGGTTAGTGTGGTACACCCAATGATAATATAATGCAATAATCTAAATTTTACTTACAAAAAATAACCGACTTCAATATTACTCAAAAAGTACTTATCAGATCTCGTTCAAATTTATGTGGGACCACATGACAAGCACCTGCTTTCGATTAAAAAAAGAATCATCAAAATCGGTTCACCCAGTCCAAAGTTCTGAGGTAACAAACATAAAAAAATACAGTCGAATTGAGAACCTCCTTTTTCTGAAGTCGGTTAAAAAAGAGGTATTATACGGCCGACGTATCTTGGCGCGTCTAAACATAGGCTCTGCGAACTTTAGCGCATGTAAGACAGAGATAGCGACACGAACATGCTACCATGTGACTGAGACACAATACACCGCGTACCGAGCATTGCCGACATTGTGTTACTGCGCAGCCTTCTGCGCGAAGTTCAGACGCGCCAAGATACGTCGGCCATACTGTAGATATGTCACTAGCGCGCCGACAATGAAGAGCGTAAGAACAGGCAATTGACCGATCTACTCGTAGTCGCTCTGTCAATACAAGACGATACGCACGCTTTTGTTGTTGTCAGAAGTGCTTGACATTTGACATGCAGCGTTAAAATGCCTTCGTGTATTATACCAATGTGATTGGTGTAGTGAAACAAAAGATAAATGTGTGTGTTGTAGCTCTTTTCAGAAAGATTTTTGGTTGATTTGTAAGGGTATAATGTATCTATATTTTTTAAATATCATTGGATACACCGTGGTATGAGTTTCACTTGTCTGTCTTTCTGTCTGTGCGAGGGTATGAGTGTGTAGGCTTTGTTTGAATCGTTCCCTTTATTTCGTGTCCCTTTACGTCGAGTCGAGAACCTTCTCTCCCTTTTGTTACCCACACGATGAATCTACAATTTCCTACTCCCTTAACGTTGAGTTTGTTATCCCCGCTTCTTTCTACTACCCTTACGTCGAGTTTAATAACATCATGTTTTGAAGTACAGTCAGGTTCACATGTTTTATTGGCGCAGTCGGGTAAAAAGTAAATATTATACTATGGATAAAAGTTATTTATAACCAGCTGCTGTTTCATTTCTACTTAAACAAGTTGTTTCATGTTAATCAGTTCGGTTTTTCGAGAGGAAAAAATACCACTGATGCAGGTATAGCACTCCTTAAGCAAATTTTTGATGCGTGGGAGTGTAAGCAGGATGCCATTGGTATTTTTTGTGATCTCTCGAAGGCGTTCGATTGCGTTGATCACAATATACTGATAAATAAACTTAGGCATTATGGTGTCTCAACACAATCAGTTGGCCTTATAAAATCTTACCTATCCGACCGTATCCAAAAAGTAGTTATTAATGGCAAGGAGTCCCCAGGAGCACACATTACTATGGGAGTGCCCCAAGGATCAATATTAGGACCCCTGTTATTTTTAATATACATCAATGATCTTCCTTATTTCACAAGGGACTTGTGTGAAACTGTATTGTTTGCAGATGATACCTCATTACTTTTTAAAGTTGATAGGAGAAAAAAATGTTTTGACGATGTAAATAATACTGTTTCCCAAGTATTGCAATGGTTTACATGTAACAACCTAATGTTAAATGCTAGTAAAACGAAATGTATGAAATTTACTTTACCAAATGTAAAACAGGTACCCACTCAAATAGTTATAAATAAGGAAGTACTTGACCTTGTAAATTCAACAAAATTCCTTGGCCTTACCATAGATTCACGATTACAATGGAGTCCTCATATTGAAGCCTTGTCTGGGAGACTGAGTTCAGCTGCTTACGCGGTTAAGAAAGTAAGGCTCTTAACTGACGTAGAAACAGCACGGTTAGTTTATTTTAGCTACTTTCATAGTGTTATGTCCTATGGTCTGTTGTTGTGGGGCTCAGCTGCAGATATTGAGTCTATATTTATTTTACAGAAAAGAGCAGTCCGTGCCATTTACAACCTCAGGCCTAGGGACTCGCTTAAGGATCTCTTTAAGGAAATTAATATTTTAACTGTGGTGTCACAATATATATTGGATAATGTTTTGTATGTTAAGAAATATTACGATAGTTTTCTTAAGAAGAGTGACGTCCACAATATTAATACGAGGAACAAGGCTAAACTGATTGTACCAAATTTTAGACTATGTAAAACTAGTGGCTCGTTCATGGGTACATGTATAAAGATTTATAATAAAATTCCATCGAAACTTACAGAAATGCCTTATCTTAAATTTAAAACTCATATTAAAAGCATTCTTATGACGAAAGTATATTACAAATTAGATGATTATTTTAAAGACAAGACTGCTTGGACATGAGTTTTATGGATATAGATTGTAGTAGATGATAAGTGCTATCTGTAACTGTGAGCAGGAAAAAAACAAACCCGGAAGTTTCTTGCTGCTTCTTCTCCCGGGCCCTCTCACAGTAGGGCTTTGTCTGAAGCATTGGCATAACTTGCATGACTTTCAAAAAGTGTTTGTAAACCAAACCAATTTTGAATAAAAACATTTGATTTGATTTGATTTGATTTGATACGATTCGTAAACATTAACTTCCTAAGACATTCTGAGTAAGTGGTCACCGTCGCCAATGCTTCGCCAGCCTTAAAGGAGACATATTTACGCCCTTCTTGAATAACCTTATTTATATTCAGGTGGGATTCATCAAGTAAATTGACATTATGTAGAAATAAATATAATTCAGAATCTACATTAAGATGATGACGATGATAGCGATGATGACAGCGATTGAAACTTTCAGTATTCAGAGAACAAGAGTTACTGCGAGGACCTGACCGAGGGCAAGTTCAGCTTCCCCATCATCCACGCCATCAACAATCACCCTGAAGACAAGCAGGTGCTTCGTATCCTTTTAACAACCCACCTATCCAACAACCGACCAATGCAACCGAACAACCGACGAACCGAACAACCGACCAACCTACCAACTTCAATTGAACTGAATTGACATTCAATTTGTTATTCTCTGCCACTGCAAGTCGTACGTATAGTATGACGCCGAAAATAGCCGGCATACGAGCCGACGATCCACTTCATGGTAAGTGGCTATCGTCGCTCATGGACATCAGCAAAACCAATGTAGTGTCGGCCAGGAGAGAGCGAAGAAAAAGAAAGAAAGAGAGGAACATATCGATAATCCTTAACGCGTCGTGCGCCAGACATCCTCCGGCAGCGCACGCGCGACGTGGAGGTGAAGCGCTACTGCATCTCGCAGCTGGAGCGGCTGGGCAGCTTCACCTACACGCGGGACACGCTCGCCGCGCTGGACCGGGAGGCCCGCGATGAGGTACCCGACATAGTCTTGCCAATACCAATACCAATACCAATAATATGCCTTCACTTCTTCAGGAGAGCTAGATCCTAGCTTGCCTGTGCTCCGCCTATGACGTGATTGTCTTCAAAAAAGAGTGAATAGCATTTTACTAAGTTATTGAGCTCACCATACTGGACCACATTTCCACGTACTGTGAGGCGGGACTGAGATCAAACATTAACTCATTTTTCAAGTTCATTTTTCAAGGGGCCATCCATAAATTACGTCACACTAATTTCATGACTTTTTGACCCTCCCCCCCTTGTCACAGCTGGTCACATTTGTGAGACCTCCCCCCTACTAGAGTGACGTCACATATTATGAAACTTACACCTAAAATGATTAAATTAAAGCAGCAGTTCCGAAATAAGTTAATAGTTATTCGATTTTGAAATATGACGTCACGAAATTTAGGTCCCCCTCCCACCCCTTGTCACACAAAGTCACACCACATCGACACAGATAATAACAACGGGTACCGACGAAACGCCCAAAAGATGTTTGCCATTAGCTGTCAAAATTCATATTTTTTTATTTAAATATTTCTTTACCTTTTTGCTGCAACTAGATGTATGTATCTTACAACTATTCTTGTTATACTTATGATGCAATTCCAGGTATCTCGTCTCGGAGGCAATCCGCACCTCGCAACCTTGTTAGACGACCTGCTGAGCTGGCGGCGGGAGAAGAAACCTCTCTGCGACGCCTTCAACGAATGTTAATGGTTGTTGGGTGACGCGTCATGCGTCGAGTTGCTTGTGTTGTTTGACTTGAGAAGTTATGAACAAACGCGCTTTGAGGGTAGAAAGATCATTGAGGCTTGGGAGAGGTAGATTCGGACAGTTATTTGAGTGCGCAATAGTTAAGTTATGACTGTTACAAGTATACGTTATGTTATGCGTCGTAAGGTAGAGACGAATTCACAATAAAAAAAAATGTGTGGTTTTCTGAAACCACGATGCAAGTGAAACTTTTTTGGGTTTTTAGGCATTTAACTAAAAAAATTTAGAAAATTATTTGATTTAGGGTATTAAAATTCAGTTTTTAATCTTAACTTAATTATTGAAAAATGGGAATGATAATGGGACGACAAATTTTGGGGCGATAGAATAAAAGTTTAACTTTAAAATGAAGTGTGAAATAAACAAAATTAAATCAAGGCTTATATTATTTTCACCGTGTGGTGTGCTCAGTTTCGCCGTGGTGGTACGAAAACATCGAGAGTACCCATTGTAGTAAAAAATGTATTAGTGCAACCTACCAAATACCAAATTGTACTTTGGTATTTATTAGACAATCAAAATAATTGAATAGTAACACCAGCATTGTATTGATGCAGTCGGAATCATATTAAATAAATAAACAAAAAATAAGTTACCGTCTCTGCATACTTACTTTCGTAACGTGATTTTGTTTAAATTTTATTTATATTAACGACTTCTTAAGAGAACGGGGTTAAAATATATACGTCCTAAAGAAATGAAAATACTCACAATTTTGGCGTTTTTGCATTATCCGAAAAGATACTTGTCGGACGATATAATTATACTATGCATGTGCGTGAAGATATGTAATTTTTACGATCCTTTTTATATGATTTCACCGACTTACAATTGAAAAATAATATGACGAATGATTTGTAATTCTGAGTTATCTGTATAGTAAGATATTAGGAAGATACGAACAACATCGGATAAGCAAACGCCTGAACGCAATAACATTGGCTTTAGAACAACAAAATTTTTACTTAATTCGTTTTAGTGATTTGTACTTACTTTGCGTGTGAGAATTGGTGCTTTAAGTCAATCGTTTTAACGATACCAAAGCACTTGTATTGTTATCAACGAAAAGTTATGTCTGATATAAAATATATAAGGGCGGATTCGATCAAACACCAAAGATCAACGTTTATAAAGCGAAACTATAGCTGTCATGTGCACTTAATATTGCCGGATTATAATAATGTCTACTGTCGTTACAACATTCAAACGAAGGGTATGACCATGGATATATTACTCTATCTGGATCACTGACTTTGTAGAGGTACCTGAAGTATGATAACGTCATAACGGAATAATATATCCAAGGGTAATATATCCATGGATATAACAGACAGGTATGACATATTTTTGCAGGATAACATGCAACTTTGGTCGAATCCGTTCTGAGCTGTGTAAATTATCTTATGTAATTACATCATGTATACTCATAAGTAAGGAAAAAAACAATAAAAATTGCCTAGGATAAGCGGGATTCAGGATAACATTTTTAAAACGTCATCTGTTGTTAAACCTACATTAACATTTTAACATACATATTTTGTTCAATATTTATGGCATTACTGGTAAAGTTTTAATTAGTTTTTGAAGTAAAATAATATTATTATAAAATATTGTGAGTAAAGTTGTTTTTAGGCTGGCGCGTGTAGTACATAATCTGTGTCCTAGTCGTATTATAAGTAATTATTTTATTGTTTAATTGTTTGATTGGGACCGACAAGTACTAAGGACAAATTTTGATGATTGATTGAAGCTAACTTGAATTGAATACAAGATTTATAATCGCAATTAAAGATTTTATGTGAACTTAATTTTGCTGCAATATAATGTAAATGGTCGTATTACGACAATTCAAATGCAAGATCTTACAATCACATATGACATGTATATTCCCAAGATAACCTAAATTAATATAGTTTGGTCGAATCCGCCCAAGTACTAATTATAATTTCCAATTGGCTGTAACTATTAATTTAAATTTCATATTTTAGTGTATCTTTGTTAGATTCGTATCTTCGTTTATTTTTGATCTCGTATTTTTGATTTGTATCTTTCTGAGAAAATATATTTAGAGTCAGGTCGACGGTACCCCGCTTCTGAGGACTCCTTTGTAATTTTCAACATTCAACATGAACCCAATCAATCAAAACCATCAATAGTAATTTTATTGATATTTAACATGTTATCTTCACTTATCTGTCCCTTTAAGACGCCGAGGTTACTGGAGACCATAGAACTATTTTCTTCGTCAGTATCATTGAAGAGGCCAAGACGCTATTATCCACCCTAGGGATAGGAAAACCCTTGTAATTGGAAAACCCTGTGTAAATGAGTTGACCTTTATAATTAATCCGTAGTAAGCATCCACTTTGCAGTTTACCTTGGTAGGGTCAACTTACCCCAATGATTGTCGGTTTAACTTACCCCAATGATTGTCGGTTTTGGGGAAGAATTAAGTTGGTGCTGGTTTGTAAATGGTTGGTGGATGTTGGTATAATTTAATGGATGTTACTACGCATAAAATAAAACAACATTTTCTTATAAAGAACGATTGGGACAGCTCTTCTAATACTAACTTACCAATCACAGTACCTATTTCAAGATAGGCTCTTCAATACAGTCACGCACTAAAAATTCACATTCCATAATAATATTGTGTAATAATACTAATAATAGGTTTTGGTTTGGAGGTTTTTCTTAACATAGAGAACTGATAGTGTTTTGAAGTTTTACGAATAAGTAGTGAGTATTCTAGTTAGAAAACATTGTAGATACTAATTTGGTTCGCAAGATTAATCTACGCTTAACATACGATACATTTTGTTAATTTTGGAATAAGTAGTTAGATATATGTTGTATTAATGCGTCTTTCAAGTGTTGCAATTTGGTTGAGCTCATGAACCAAAAAAGAAAATTCTGTGAACCCAAATCCAAATCATTGAATCAACAGCTGAAACAAAAGTGAGTTTTGCTTACTTATCTTTACCATTCTTTGTTAATTATTAATTGTTATTTTTATTATAATGTGTCTTCAAGGCAAGAGTGAATAGGCTTTTACTAATTTAGTGCGTTTTACCACCCATGACTACATCGCCACTTACCGTCAGGTGGGATTGCAGTCAAGCATTAACTTATAAGATATTTAAAAAAAAATTATAGTCTTAATAATTCATAAATGTAAAATGATCCTAACTGATGCAGCCATGTTGTTTTTATCAGAATCGGCGTGGACGACTAATTTTAACATTGGGGTACGAAAAGACCGAAGACAATGTTTTTATTTTAATTGAAAAGTTCATTATATTTATTTTGCCTTTTCTTTTTCATGACAATGTATTAATTATAATCATTGCTTGGTCTTTTAATAGCCTGCTCGACTCCTAGCTATTAGCGAGCTTCAGCGAGCTACTATATTTCCTCCGAGACATATTCCGAACAATATTAGGTACATATGTAAAAACTGCTTAAGTTGTTGTTTGACAGGGCCCTACTACAGGGTAGGGTATATTATGTTTTCAGTTTCACAACCAAAACATTTACATATGTTCAGAATTTTATTATAATCGTAGGCCCAGTACTTAGTAGTACTTATAAAGGCAAGTAGAAGGTAATTTTTAAATATTTATTGTTACCATAACTGTAAGTGGCTATTTTTTAACCGACTTCAAAAAAGGAGGAGGTATTCAATTCGACTGTATTTTTAACCGACTTCAAAAAAAGGAGGAGGTTCTCAATTCGACTGTTTTTTTTTATGTTTGTTACCTCAGAACTTTGGACTGGGCGAACCGATTTTGATGCTTGTTTTTTTAATCGAAAGCTGGTGACTATCATGTGGTCCCACAAAAATTTTATTGAGATCTGACAATGGCATCCATGAGAAAACCACATAAATCGTAAATTTGTGTTAAGATGTGCGCGACAAATTGACGAATAAGTCAATATCACGCCAACCGATTTCGATGATTCTTTTTTTAATCGAAAGCAGGTTCTTGTCATGTGGTCCCACATAAATTTGAACGAAATCTGAATAGTAGTTTTTGAGACTTTGAAGTCGGTTATTTTTTTTAGTAAAATTTAGATTATTATTTTTGTTACTCAGTACTTTCGACTGGGTGAACCGATTTTGATGATCCTTTTTTTAATCGAAAGCTGGTGCTTGTCATGTGGTTCTACTTGTATTCGAGCGAGATCTGACAAGTAGTCTTTGAGTTCTTTTGAAGTCGGTTATGTTTGTATAAATTTTTTAGTTGAGTCGTTGGAATGTAACTTGCTGGGTGTACCCATCAGTTGAGTTTTAATATTCATGTCCATTGTGTTGTTCTTATATAAATCTATCCATATGATAGAGCATGCAAAACATACGCAAAATTTTATGAATTGTAATTGAATTATTCAAATAATAACGGACATTTTCCATAATTTGCAATATTTTTAATTTTTAAGTTTCATAACATTATTTTAGTTGGGTTGTCTTTATATTTTTTAAATTATTTTTATTACAAATAATATTTTTTACACGTTCATTTTGTTTTATTTTTGTTTAATAATGTAAATAAAAAAATTCCATGTCTTCCGTAAACGACAATAATTCTACCAATTTTAGCTACTTTAGTAGGGATATACTAGTCATCGTTTTCTATTTGTGCCGTTGCTGTGGCTTATGCTTCGGAAGAATTTATAAAAACAATGAAAAAGTACATTTCCTGGACATTTTGACTTGTTAAATTATACTTTATAAACTCGCTCTGTAACTTTTTATGGTAATTTTAATAAAAAACAGAACAATTGTTTATCAAGAGTTTATTGCATTTGTGAAGGTAGTCTTGCAATACATGGGAATACACATACACTTAATTTACTTAATATAGTTGTTATGTTCTTTGGCAACATTAGTTCTTAGAACCGACTCTTAATAATGTAAGCATGTATTTCATAAACTAAATTCCATTCATTGCCCTCAGTCAGTAGCCTAGTAGTTGCTGCTGGCAGCATCATGAATCACGAGTTATTGTCGGGTGATACTACTAGAATCATGAAAATCATTTTACCCATAGAACTATTGATAGGACCAGTTAAAAAACAAATCTATCCCCTGACACTAAAGCTAAGCTGGACCATGGACGATCAATGGTAAAATCTCTCATTAGTAGTTGTTAAAGTTTGAACGCAGATGACTCGACTATTTGTAACAACTTCCAAGTTATGACAACGAAAGCTGCCACAATATATCCATATCCTTTTATATCTTAATACCCTTTATAACTCACTAATGTGATTCAATACGCTCTGTATTATTATACCTACTTAATATATTATATCAGTAGGCTCTTAGGTGTGTTAGCTACAGATCTCCATGTATTCATTTTAACAATCTCTTACAATAAAATCCGTTTGAATTTTATACGAATATTTTATTTGTTAAAAATACCTACCAACATGTACATAATTCCTTCAGACATATTTATCAGCTATTCAGATTTACAATTTAATTTACAATATAATGCTCGTGTAATGTTTTAACTATAATAATATACATAGACGAGAAATATACCTACGCTCAACTCAGAGTCACTAACGGTTACTTAAATCGTTCCTTAGTACAGAATTTGTATGGTGATTCTTTACTAAGGAGCGATTAAAGTAATCGTAAGTGTACGTTCACACGGCAACATTTTTCCCGTATACCGTACACGAGATTTTATCGAATAGAGCAGTGGCAGTAGGAAATGTATTGAACTGTTCACACGGAGTCTATGCGGGAAAATATCGTGTTCGAGAAATATTTCTTCCCGTATACGGTTGGAATTTGTCACCACGGAGGCCCGCGTCTCGAAACGATTTTATCGAATACTAGCGGCATGCCCCGGCTTCGCTCGGGTGTAGTTTTATTTTTAAACATTTTGAGATACATTTATAATTTTATGTTTTGACGACCCGTGTGGCGAGATAGCTACCATGCCGGATCGCCGCGCCAACGGTCCTGTGTTCGATTCCCAGCGAAGCGGAAATTTGAATGATGAGTTTGAATTTCTGTTCTCGGTCTGGGTGTGAAAGTCCTTGTCTAGTGTGTTGTCCCTGGCACCCACGACACAGGGAATCCTAGTGTAGGGCTATGAGTGTGAAACATTATTATTGAAATGAAAACTTCTTTAGTACGGGGGTGATTTGAAGTTCGATGAAACAAAACTTGTAAAGTGAAAATTGTAATTTGTATTGTTGTGGCGAGTTTCATTTTAGTGCTTATGCAGAGTTTCATATTTGTATCAGTACGCGGTACGGTGGAATTCTCTAGCCTTGATAGTAAATCATCAAAGGTAGGTATTGACATGTGGAAATAATTAAAAAACAGATGTTCTTCATTTCTGAGGCTTAGGAAAAAAATTTCGAATCTTCTTTCTCGATGAGGACCAGTCTTTGGAAAAGGTTGAACCCAATACCTCCTAGGACGCTGCTTGCGTTTCCGTTTATAAAACCAATATAAAAGTACTGGAACACGTGGATCCATGATGACGCGCACTAAACAACTGGCTGCTTTCCATTCGGTATAAACGTTAACGTTAAAATCGTGCTGTCGTATACGGGAAAACCGTATACGGGAAAAAATCGAATCGAATGAACGCCGTGTGAACGTAGCCTTAGTGACTAGTAAAGTGACCGTTAGTTAACAACTCAGTACTTATGTATGAATGGAGAGGCCTGCGAAGAGGCTCATTGGTGACCCAGATCTGGTTGAGACCAATTTGCAAAGTCTAGAGCAGGCGCAGAGTAGCCAGCTTCTCGGTTTTCTATAAGGCACATTTCGGAGAGTGTGCGCAGTAATTTTTTGCATTAATTCCCCCTTCCCCGTTCTTCTATCGAACTACATGACGCACGGCGGGTACGCATCCTTTCGTCGTGAACATCCCGCCGACACGGACGAATGAACCGCAAGCGATTGGAATAGCTTGCCTGCGGCTGCGTTCCCGCCCGGCGCGGCGGCGCCCGTCTTTAATAATAGACTTGATGCGTGACTAAACCTCATCTCCACTTAGCATCTGATGGGATTGTGGTCAAGCATTTACTTAGAAAATTATACGTAAAAAAACATGGATTGTATATAGATTCGAAGGCACAAATCGCAGGCGATTGCTGTGGTACCTTACAAATTTTCTACCTGCATTAGCTTCATTGAAAGCAATAGTTTCAAGTTATTAGCTGATATTTTATGGTTAATTCCAGGAGCCCTTTGTTCTCACCGGCTCTCACCCGAAAATACATATGACACGTCCAATAAGTGTTACAAAGTAGTTATCATTTCAGTAAAATTTTATTGGAAATTGAGGCTGTCCATGAATTTCGTTAAATATGGGTTACCGCCTCGTTGATTGATCTGAAATAAGAAAAATAATACATTATTAAGTACAATATTATTATCTTCTCGGGCTTTTGCCATAATGAGTATATGTGACCAACAGTGGCGTAGCTAGCCCTAAAAAGGCCCCCTCAACGTCAGCTTATTCAAATATACCTATAAAAGGAGGTAGAGTCGTAGGCCGCTGGCGAGCTTTTTTTGGGAGTTTTAGTGGGGACCCCTTTACGCTGGGGGTCCCGTATAATTGATACGGCGGTAGCTACGCCCCTGGTGACCAAAGTAGGTACCTGGTTTGTTACTTTGAAATTATTGTCCAGAAAATTTCTCATAAAATCCTTATTTTGCATTTAGATAGGTAGCTACATCGACATAGCCTGTACCGGGCTCCTAGCCATAGAACATGGCTAGGAGGGAATTTTATTACCTTAGGAATATCTCTATCAACTTTTATACCTACTTCTTATTTAATTATCGCTCTTACCTCAGTGCGAATATCATTCTCCAGTTTCCTCAACTTGTCTCTCATGTATTCATCACTGTCGTGCTTCTTCAACAGCGCAATGGCGCGATTCACCAGCTGTGGGTTACTTGTTCGTTGTTTTAAAATGTCTGAATTAGTATAACGTAAGGATATTCATTTAAAAAAGTATCTATCTAATTACCTGTGTTTGGACTTTGAATCATTTGCGGTTAGCAGTCGATTATGCACGAACCGCAACCATAGTATTAGTTTTCGCACGTGGTATCGTAAATGTTAGGAATGTATGTAGGTACGTACTACCTGTTTATTTTTAGCAGGTATGTCTATGGTAGGTAGTTATGATTGCTTATAATTAGATAGTGTCATAGAATGGTTCTAGAATCCAGCCGATACTATTTTTCGAAGAACACCTTAAGGCGCGGTGTGATCTCAATATTCACAAAACTGGGTTTCTTTGGTGCTTGAGTACGAGGAAACCCAATGAAAATATCGCACGCAAAAAATACAGAGCATAGAAAAAGGTCTAAAGAAAAATGTTAACCGAATAGAATATTAAATAGTTGTTTGATATTCCCAATAAATAATCGTAATTTGCTATACAAAAATAAACTTAATCGTCGAAGTTCTCTGTATTTTCAGCGGTAACAATATATATTTTTTTGAGAATATAATACGTATATGGTTTTATTAAAACTTAAACCGGACAGATATTGAATTTAATGTGTATATTTTGAATAACCTAAGGAAAACCCTCAAATTAAATGTTTATTCGCAATCTAGTTACATTGTTAGCAAAAATATGCTCTGCAATTTTGAACTCTATTCAGCGTCACGTAAATGTAACATTAGATTAACGCAGATATGCGGCTGTGTGAGTGAAATCAACGTTTTTAAATCGTAGTCATACCGCGCCTTAACGGAGTCCTCCGTACCCAAAGGTTACCTTAGAGTGAAAACGACTTTTCTTGGGAAACTCGTGTCTTATTTGCAATAAATTTCCGTCATTTGGTAACTCCGACAACAACATTGTCGCTGGAATTAGGACTGGAACCATTGGTATCAAAGGACTTTGAAGATTTCGGAGTCGCAGCGAGCCTTGATAACAAGATAATCGCATAACCAAAGTTTCAAAGGATACAGGCCAGTTCAGTGGCGACATCTGGGAACTGCGACGCGTGAATTACGGCCAAGCTCATCTTGCTCTCTGTTATATCACTGCAGGAATTGTGGATCTCCTGTTGTAAAATATGTCACTGGTAAAAGTGAACGATTTAAGGAACTTACCAGTTAGTGAAGTTCAAGAAACGTCTCTATAATTAAGTTAGTATAACCCCCGTATTCAAGAACAATACTTGTTTAAGTAAAGAAGCAATACTATGCGAAGTAAGTCATTTCTCAGTGCGTTCGTCATGGCAACCCTTCTGTTTCACAGTCGACCCTTAAGTATCACTTGGCTGTGCGGACGCACAGGCTGTATACAGCCCTCTTATTGGTCCATTTGATGCGACTAACTTCACTCTAGTCATTTGACACAAGCAAAAGACAAAGATAACAATACAAACAATCGATCCTTTCTTTCTATTTTGATAGAAGTCAAACCAACACTATGCGTTCGGTAAAGTAGCTCGGCAGCTACTTTATCGATTTTGACAAACGCACAGCGAAGGACTTCAATCAACTATTGTTTACGAAATGATTTTAATGCCACTATGCACTCGCAAACACTGTGAGACCTCACAGTGTTGTTCTTGAATACGGGGGTTAGTCTACTTTGCAACAATCCGCGGATAACATGTATGATGGTATATACTTTAAGACATGCGTGGTAAGTATATACCATCATACATGTTAACCGCGGATTGTTGCAAAGTAGACTAATACTAATTTAATAACAATGGATTTCCGCAAAGTAACGCCTGATACTGTTAACGTCTCTATAATTTGTAGTGAACGACTATGGCAAGTTATCTTTTTAAAAATCTACTTTAAAAAAAATGTTTGTGTCTCTATCACTTACTTGTTTTAAACCTGCCAGCTTTTCTAATCCCTGTAACAATCATTACTAAGTCAGTAAAACACGCACGGTAGGCAATATTAATTAATTACCCTCAGCCCTCAGATCAATTGATCTGAGAATCTAGGCAGACGCGACGAGGTCTCATGGCTAAAGGTGGCGATGCCAAGTTGAAAAAAAGCTGTTTTTTTAACCGGCTTCAAAAAAGGAGGAGGTATTCAATTCGCTGTATTTTTTTATGTTTGTTACCTCAGAACTGTTGACTGGGTGAACCGATATTAATGATTCTTTTTTTTAATCGAAAGCTGATGCTTGTCATCTGGTCCCACTTAAATTTGAACGAGATCTGACAAGTAGTTTTTGAGTTATCCCTAATTTTGAAGTCGGTTATTTTTCGTCAAGAATTATTTACCTTATAAAACCACTAAAGAAGAAACGATTGTGACATTGGCCAGAACTAACGCTCCAGTAAACAAATAAAACATTTTTTTACCTGGTTGATGGATAACCACAATCCCACCTGATGGTAAGTGGAAATGTAGTCTAAGACGGTGCTCACTAATTTAGTAAAAGGCTATTCACTCTTTTCTCGTTACTCCACGTCATAGATTTCTATTATAATTTTCTCAAATATTTTCTTATATTTACCTTCCGATACAGACTACGATCAGTTACATTTTACTATAGGTACCTACGTTAAGTACTAGATACCTACTTTCGGTTGAAACAAATTGTAGTAATCGTCCAATATGTAGTAGTATAGTCCAAGGTTCAATGCAAGTTGCGTGTAGTCGTTCTCGTCACCGCTCAACAGTTGCAAGAGCTCCACTGGAAATACAAAACTCCCACTCTCTGTGGAAATAAAAAAAAATACTGGTTTTGTGTGCCTGATATTATAATAATAAGTACAAAGAAACTAACGTCTCTGTCCGGCATCACCGTCTAATGACAAGGAATGTAACTAGTATCTAATCAAAATTTATGTTAACACACAGTGTTAATCGTTTATTTACAGGATAGGATAAAACTATTATATACATATATGAATAGTTAATATCAATAATCACGTACTCTTCTGTATCATTTCCACGACTTCCTCTTCAGTGGGACATATGTAGTTGTTTCGCCAATATATATCGATTCCTAGAGCTTGGAAATGTTCGTCGATTCGTTTCAGAAATATTTTTGTGGCCTGAAAATCGCGGGACATGCATTTAATAATCTATCTATTAGCTCAATCCACCTGACAGTACGTGGTCACCATGGCCAAAGAAGAGTGAGAAAGAAAGACTATCCCAATTAGTACCTTTCAAACCGAGCGTTCAGAATTCCGTCGGGTAGTCCTAACTCCTAACACATCTTCAAAAACTTACGAATAAACAAAACACTTTCTAACCCTAGTTTTAGCGACTCTGCCTGCGAAGCGGGTCCCGGGTTCGATTCCCGGCAGGGCAGATTTATGTGACATTTATGTGACAGATAAATATGTGATTGTGATATGTTATAAATTATTATGTGTCGACCATGCCACCGCGACACAGCTAGTAACCTACTGGGGGTATGAGTGTGTTAGCGTTACGTTTACGTTTACTTACTAATGGATTTCCCAATTTCGCTATTTGATTTTGTCCTAGAAACACAGCCTTATTAGCAGCTATTATAGTTCGATCGACGCCATAGACCCGATGGGCGGAGGGCACTCCGTATCTTACTGGCGAGCCGTCTAGAATGTCATCGCATCTAGAAAATATCGATAAACACATAAACGGATGGGAAGAACTATAGACCTTAGAAGTTCATTCATTTCAGTATTTTTTTATGGTATACCTGATGGTATGTGGCTATCGTCGCCCATGGACATCAGCAACAACAAAGGCATCACTAATGCGTTGCGGCCAAGAAAGAGAGAAGAAAAAGAAAGAGAAAGAACAACGCGAGTCTATTGCGAAAAGGGAAGGGTTTTCATAAGAGAGAACCTCCTTATCACTACTGCCACATCACATGTGCTAATGCCTTATAATTTATTTTTTCCAAAATTTCAAGTCCTTAACTTGAACAATTTTAACAAAACTTAATGTGGCTTGGATGCCTCGAACAGCCATCGACCTCGATTGTTGTGATCATGACATATTGGAGGTCGCTAGTGGAAGGTCAGTAACTATTCAACTAAGTATTTAACAGTATTAGGGGGAGGGGACTCAGCTCTCAACCCAAACTTCTTAAATCGCTGCCAACCAGGAAGTAAACGAAGATATTGCCTGTTTCACTTTTTAAAATAAATTTTAGAAAGAGGACTGTCGGATGAATAATCGGACTGTAAAGGATAAACTATGCGGCACATTATTTAAGTTTTCATTTTGAAGGGAAAGTAGAGTTTCACAAAAATTGTGTTTTCGGCTGAGCCTTTCCAAGCTCGCCCCTTGTCCATGTGAAGCTGAAAAGGCCGCTAAGGTCAACAGCAACTGTCCAATGGAAAAAAAAATCAAATCAAATCAAATCAAATCAAATATTTTATTTGTGAAATAAGGTACACAAGGATGGTAACATTAGTAAATAGCTCTCTTACTCTGCCAATTATTGGCGTACAAAATTGATTAAAATTATTCTACAATTTGATTTTACATAATTATTATGATCAATTAAATTAACATGTCACGTGCCTCTTATTAGTATTAAAAGTGTCAGTCGATATAAAATTAAATTAAATTATTCAAAATACAAGGGAATACAAAATAATAATAGTCAAATAATTCACGGAATTCCAGCATAAATTCAACGATTATTAATATCATTTTTGTTCATTAATAAAGTCATTTATAGTATAATAGCATTTGCTTATTAGATATATGCGAAGTTTTTCTTTAAACATTCTCAAGTCGTCGATTGTCCTTATGGAAGTCGGGAGTTTATTATAAACTGTGGATGCCATTCCAACAAAGCTTTGTCTGAGAAAGGTAGTTTTAGCTGGCACTACACATAGCATGTCTTTACGACGTACACTATCAGAGAAGTTAAATTTGTCCTTGTTAGCCTTTATAAATATTGCACATTCATATATATACAGCGAAGGTAATGTCATGATGTTTAATTTAATAAAGTGAGGTCTGCAAGTGTCTCTCTGTTTTAGATTACATATTGCCCTGATACATTTTTTTTGGGCTTTGAATGCTAAATGTTTATTTGTGGAGTTCCCCCAAAATATAACGCCATATCTAAGTGTCGATGCTACGGTACCGTGATATGCTGTCAACACAGTCGACTGATTAATAATATTTCGTAATTTACGTAATAGGAAATTAAATTTGCTAAGCTTGTTGCATATATTCTCTATATGTGATTTCCAATTCAATTTGTTGTCAATTTGCAGTCCTAAGAAACGTGTGCTCTGTACGGCGTCAATTTGATTTCCAAGGTAGTTTACATTTAAATTCATATTATTATTAAATCTATTTGTGAATTTTATAACATTAGTTTTTTTTAAATTAATTCTTAAATTATTATTTTCTAACCAGTGTATTAAATCAATAAGTGTATTATTAATGTCAATTTCAAGTTCTCTTTCATCGTCATTTACAAAAAGCACAGTACTATCGTCAGCAAACAGAGTGATATCATGTTTAATTTTTACTGGAAGATCGTTGATATAGATCAAAAATAACAGCGGACCTAGAATACTACCTTGAGGGACACCGTATTTTGTATTTCTGTAATCAGATTTAATATCTCTTTCAGTTTTTGTTACAGTACATAAATGCGAAATATGCGTACATTGTTCTCGTCCTGTAAGGTATGATTTAAGTAGTTCATGGGCTTGTCCTCTAATGCCATATTTATAAAGTTTGTTTAGCAAAATATTATGTTCAACATGATCAAATGCTTTACTGATATCCATGAACAATGCAACAGTAGTTTTTTTTAAGTCAATATTAGTAATTATTTTGGAAATCAAATTATATATCGCCATGTTTATATTTTTATTTTTTCTAAATCCGAACTGTTGAGGACTTAGTATAGAATTTACGGTCAGGAATGCGTAAATGTAATTATATATATATTTTTCAAATACCTTGGAGAATGGTGTTAGAAGTGCTATAGGCCTATAATTATTTATATCTGTTGGGTCTCCTTTTTTCAGTAATGGTTTAATTATTGCTTTTTTTAATTTATTCGGAAACTTTCCCTGTTCAATGCTCATGTTTATTAAATAGCTCATTACCGGTGATATTGTCTCTGCAACATCTTTAACCACTTTTATGACAACATCGTCGTAACCTGAACTATTTGTATTTTTTAGGGAATTTATTATAGTTTTGATATCTTCTGGTATGGCTGGCGGTATGAATATTGAATTAATATTACTGTATTCTAGTTTGGAAGCCATATTTACATCGCATCCCCGATTATCACTTATATTAATAAAGTGTTCATTAAATGTTGAGGCTATTTCTTTCGCGTTCGTTATAATGTTTCCATTTATATTGAGTTTTGTGATGTATTGTTTTGTTGTCTTCGTTTTACTGCTATTAATAACTGTCCATGCTGCTTTCGATTTGTTGTTCGCTGAAAAACTGGGATTTTGATCCAACATGATCTTCAATGTGCAGTAGAATTTATACCCAATTTACTAGTTTATAAAAACTTACATGATGATCCACGTAGCCAAAGTGTCTATAACGTCTTGGGTACGACTAAGTTTTTCTTCCGGTACCTGAAGCCAGTGATTGAAAGCTGGCGCTATCAGTCCATGGTGCTTACTAGGCACTTTCTTCATGTATTCGAATGGTTCCATAACTACCTGAAATAAAATAATGAAAAAGAAAACACTCTTATAATGTAATTAGATTATAATTATTATAGGTATTTATTTCATGTTATCTAACGAATATGTAATTATTTGCTGAATAAATATTTTATGGACCGCTTCTAGAAACTAAGGTTCTTGACAGTGAAGAAATTACAGCAAAAAACGTTCTGCAAACGTATGTCCGCTTCTGGGAGATTTTTTTTATAGCCTGAGGGGCTGACGAAAAAGCAGACGGGCCATCTGATGGTAAGTGGTCACCGTCGCCTATGGACATGAGCAATACCAGAGGAATCGCCAATGCATCGCCGGCCCTGAAGGAGAACTCTTTTTACACCTTTTTTGAAGAACCCTATGTCATAGCGCTCCGGGAATACCTCAGAAGGAAGCTCATTCCACAGCTTGCAAGTGCGTGGCATAAAAGGTCGTGAGAATCGGACTGTATAGGTTCTCCACGAATCCAATCTGCGTGGATGAAACTTCAATCTTCGGCGAGTGGTGCAATGATGGAAAGGTGCAGTAGGCATCAAGTCAAACAATTCCTCGGAGCACTCATCATTGTAAATTCGATAGAACACATAGAGAGAACCGATATCTCTTCTGAAGCTCAGGTGTTCTAACCTGAGTGACTCGTGGGTCGTTGATAACTCGGACCGCGCGTTTCTGTATGGCGTCAAATGGGTTAAGCTGGTATTGCGGCGCCCCTGCCCAGAGGTGGGAGCATTAGGTACTCCATGTGAGGCCTGATTTGAGCATTATATAGCATAAGTAGGTGCCTCGCAGTGAAGCAGTACTGCTTAGCCCGGTTCAGGACACCAAGCTTCTTGAAGGCCAGCTTTGCCTTGGCCTCTAAATGACGCCGATACTGCACATCACTCGAGATGTCAATTCCCATAATCCCAACACTTTCACTCACGGTGAGCGCGGTACCCTGGAATTGAGGCGCTATGACAAATGGGGTTTTCTTAGCGGTAAACGCGCAAACTTGGTCTTCTTGGGGTTGAACTCGAACAAATTAAGCCGACCCCATTCCGAGACTTGCTCCTCCAGAGAGTTCTCGACTTCAGACACAACTGAGAGGCATTTGCCGGGGCTATGTAATGGGCATCCCCCGGACTATCATCTGCATAGCAATGGATGCCACTCGTATACTACAGCATGTCATTGATATGCAGAATAAATAGCGTAGGATATAACACAGACCCTTGGGGAACGCCAGCATTTATAGGTTTCATATAATTATGAGCAACAACCGTCCTACGATCTTGATATGTCGCTCAGATAGAAAACTGGCTACCCAATTGCATAACCTCTCAGGGAGACCGTAAGATGGTAACTTCGTGAGAAGGCCCATATGCCAGATCCGGTCAAGGGCCTTAGCAATATCAACTGCCAGAGCTTTCCCGTTGCGGTCAAGAGCCTGAGCCCACCGGTGCGTAAGATAAACTAGAAGATCACCAACCGATCGACCATGGCGTAAACCGTATTGTCGATCACTAATCAGCTGATGATCTTCCAGATACCTTAGGAGCTGCGTGTTAATCACGCACTCTATATTGACTGGATGCGGTATGGTTGAACCTGTTTTTATTCCTGGAATCCCTTTTATACCTAATAATTTTCCCTTCAGTTTCTATCGTGTACAATTTCCAGCCAGTGTCTGTTTTGCTATGACAATAAATAAAGCCAGACATCCCCAACTGCTGGAGTCTACTTCACAACAACTTGAGAGGTTTACCTCACAAGTCCCTGTTTCTGTTTCCATGGTCATCTTTATGTGACCTTTTCCCCATGAAGCATTGAGACAGAAGGAGGGCATCTCATATGAAGGGAAAGTTGAAAAAGTGTCCAGCTGTTTACAGAAAACAGAGGTTCCAATAATGGCCATTTCTGAATGGCGCTAGTGTGATACAAATAGCGAACCATGAACGTAGCTGTTGTAGACGGAGTGAAGTTAGCTGAGTTATGCCTAGTGCATCCGCAGCGTCATCCGTATTGAATGGCGCTAGTGCCGCTAGTGTCCGCCAAAAGCACCGCAGCGCCACCCGTAATTTTACGTGTTTTTACGGACACTTTTCATATACATACAGAGATGGCATTCCTTCTCTCTATTTTCCATGCTTTTCCCGTATAGGCACAGAGTACCTACTTGTGTGTAGGAAAGTAGGTAGTTCACGCAATCTGTTTGTCTATGCTCCAGATATTTTGACACAAAATATAGTCTTTACACAGAATCTTTGTGATTTTTTTGTAGAACAGTGATTTTTAGATTATGTATCTATTTCCTTTATAGAAAGTTATAATTACAGTGCCTCCAACTTATCTGTAAATTGGAGGAGGGCGCTGTCGGATGCATTGGACCAATCATTGGACGCAATTTGAGACGTAGTAAATTTCAAATGAATGAGCACAAGAACTTATGAATGGCGCGGCATTAGTTCCAATTTTCGCCATTTCACAGATAACTTGGTAGCACTGTATGTAATTTTCTTAGGCCAGGAATATTCTTGGTATAATAAATATTTTTACCAACCGCAAACATTAGATTTTTTTGCTGTCGAGATTTCAATGGTTAGCGCTAATATAGTTATTCCACGAAAAACATTTTCATGTAAAATGTCGCCAAGACGAGACCATAATACGGCGGCTCTACATCAAAAAGTTATCAGATCTCACGTAGAGCTAAGCTTCTAACTCTACACGTCCTAACTAATAGAAGTCCTATCTTCACAAACGCTACACTTTAGTCAAAACATGTATGTGGCTTAGCCGTTTCGTTACGAAAAGAACTATTGTATAGTTAGGTGCAGCGCAGACGACGCTCTTTTTGTGCGATCGAGTGTGCGGACGCACAAATATCTATATGGCGCGCAGCCGCACTTTTTTGCGCCTTAAGGTGCAGCGCAGACGGCACACTGTCCGTGACGCACTTTTAAGTCTGTGAAAATAGAACCTTTGCAATTATATGCAGTAACGCATACGACGCGCAAAAAAGTGCGGCTGCGCGCCATGTAGACATTTGTGCGTCCGCACACTCGATCGCACAAAAAGAGCGTCGTCTGCGCTGCACCTAAGGCGCGGTATGACTACGATTTAAAAACGTTGATTTCACTCACACAGCCGCATATCTGCGCTAATCTAATGTTACATTTACGTGACGCTGAATAGGGTTCAAAATTGCAGAGCATATTTTTGCTAACAATGTAACTAGATTGCGATTAAACATTTAATTTGAGGGTTTTCCTTAGGTTATTCAAAATATACACATTAAATTCAATATCTGTCCGGTTTAAGTTTTAATAAAACCATATACGTATTATATTCTCAAAAAAAAATATGTTGTTACCGCTGAAAATACAGAGAACTTCGACGATTAAGTTTATTTTTGTATAGCAAATTAAGATTTTTTATTGGGAATATCAAACAACTATTTAATATTCTATTCGGTTAACATTTTTCTTTAGACCTTTTTCTATGCTCTGTATTTTTTGCGTGCGATATTTTCATTGGGTTTCCTCGTACTCAAGCACCAAAGAAACCCAGTTTTGTGAATATTGAGATCACACCGCGCCTTATAAACAGTGAAAGAATTTTTCGCCTTAAGCCCATATGATGGTACCTTTAATTTTATACTGATCAAATGTCGTTTCCCAACTTCTACGCGGACGGAGTCGAGGATACTTTGATGTCTTTTATACGTTTTTATGTCATTGTGTTATTTTTAACAATCCTAAATCTATTATGAAAATAAAGTAACTAAATAATATATAATAATAAAGTAAATGCAAATTACATAGTGCTGCTCTAGGAGGAATGCCTACGTAGCCAGCGACCTAGTTTAGATCAATGTAGTGAATAATACAATATTGCGAAATTGCACTTTTACCTAATAAGTAATTTTAATTATTGCATTCATTAATCATCCAACCTCGATGATAATTAGACTAGGCTAGTTTGTAACTCAATATTGTAATTTTTATCTTAAAATAAATTAAATTAAGTAATTGGTTTTTTTTGGAACCTCCGGCCGCAGCTAACGTAACTGGCGCAGTCGGTAGGATACTCGCGGGCCGGTTCGCGATTAGCTAGGAATCCGAAAATCGTGTGGCTATCCATCCCAGCCTTCGAGTATCCAGATGATCTTAGATGCATCAGGTACAGAGATTCATTACATTTACAGGCTAGGAAAAATAAATACGATACTGAAATTCAAAATAAATACAAAAATTATAGGAACTGCTGTAATAATATAATACAAAATCTAAAAGATGAGCATGACCGGCAATTATTAAAAGAAAGTAAAGTTGATGTTTAATAATAAAAGCAACAAAAATGAAAGCTTACTAACTATTCACTCTGATAGTAAAGAATCACTAAATGAAGTCAATAATTATTTTTCTTCTGTTGGAAAAATCTATGCCAACAAAACTATTTCCCAATTAAATGACAACGGAGGTCTTAACTGTAATTCTAATAAACCTTATAAAGCTATACCTTTAACAGAAACAACACATACATCTAGTTCTTTCTTTATAGCTCCTACAGACGAAAATGAAGTATTAAAAATTATTAATTCATTAAAAATCAGCTCATCAACTGGGCATGGGCATCAACTGGGCATCATCAGTTGGACCAATCATTCACATTTGCAATCTTAGCATAACATCTGGTATAGTACCTGAGGAGTTTAAAAAAGCAGACATCTGTCCTATATTCAAATCTGGTGATCCCTCACTCCCATCTAATTACAGGCCCATTTCTTTGTTAAGTTCTCTGTCCAAAGTTTTAGAAAAAATCATAAATAGTAGACTCTTGAAATATTTACACAAATATAATATTATATCACAAAAACAGTTTGGTTTTCGAGCTAAAATGTCAACGGAAGACGCGATATGTTCTCTTACTGATTATGTTATTAATAAATTAGACGATGGCTACAAATGCATTGGCGTCTTCCTTGACCTAGCAAAAGCCTTCGATACAGTTTGCCGCCCCAAACTACTAAATAAATTAGAAGCGATAGGTATTCGCGGACTGCCTCTCAAATGGTTTGATTCGTATCTGAGTAACCGAATGCAAAGGGTGAAAATTAATAATCAGTTTAGTGACTACTCTACAATCGATTTTGGTGTACCACAAGGCAGTGTATTAGGACCTACGCTTTTCCTAATTTATATCAATAATTTATGTAATTTAGCTATACCTAATTCTGAAATATTTGCATATGCCGATGATACTGCTGTTGTATTTTATGGTAACAGCTGGGAATCTGTAAAATCCACGACCGAAAAAGGACTTATAGAAATTGCTAATTGGCTTCAACCATACGTTACCTTGGAGTCATTATTGACGACAAATTTACCTGGTCCTACAAAGTAGATGTTTTGACAAACCGACTCAGAAAACTGATGCCTATTTTCAGACGACTTGGTACAATATAGGTGATATATCTTTAATTAATATGGTTTACCTTGCACTATGCCAATCCATTATCACCTACGGAATTATAACTTGGGGATCCACATGTAAAAGTAAGCTGATAAAACTGGAACGTGCGCAAAGAGCTATACTTAAACTCTGTTTCAGTAAACCATATCGCTTTCCGACAGATTCCTTATATAAATTATGTAAACATTTGCGAGTAAGACAACTATTTATACAATGTACAATACTTAATTTTCATAAAAAATCACTTAATTCATGTATCGCAACTTCTCGTACCCTAAAATGGGCTACTCCAATTACAAGAACAAGATTTGCCCAAAAATCAAACGCTTATCTGGGTCCATACCTTTATACAAAACTAAATAAATCCCTCGGACTAATTAAATTAGAAAAACAAAAATGCAAGATGGCTGTTAAACACTGGTTAATTGACCTTAATTATCGTCAGACAGAAAAATTGCTTTCTAGTTTCCTCTAGCATAAGTATGAATATAACAAAACACACACACGCACGCACACACACACACACACACACACACACACACGTATACTCTACACTTCTTTTTTCTGTATTGTAATTTTATGTACTTAAGAAACATGTGTAGCTGCCTGACGCAGCTATCATTATACCTACCGAGTACCTCCTATGAATACTTACGCAGTTACCAATACCTTCTCAATACCTACATATTTACCTTACCACAACAATACCTGGATTACCAATAGGAAAGAATAAATACAACAGCCTAACTTATATTTCAAGCTAAGTAAAACAAACACCTCAGGGGAAATATATTTATTTGCTTTGACGTTCTGTTAAGAAACGAATGACGTCTGTTTAAGAAACAAGATAAGCGCAGTCCGTCAGCATCTTCCTCGTTCCTCTTCATCAGTCTTCAAGCCACAAGATCTCATCTTCGAAGCACCCGGCACCCGGCAGTTATCTTCATAGGTATATATCTTCACGCCCGTGTCGTGTATTCGCGCTCGCAGCTCGCCGTTAAATGTACACCCATTTGAGCCTCGCGCAATATTTATAACATCGCCTCGCGCTTGCGAAGGAGAGCGGCGATGTTAGAACGAGATGGCAATACTTAGCGACAGATATAGCGTTATTGTTACAGGAGTGAACGAGACGGCATGCAAATAATCATTGTTAATTTTATTACCCTATACACGTGTTTTATAATCCTGTTTGTTATTGGTCTATCTTTTTACTGTAAATTAATGTAGCTATTTTTATTGGTCATTCTTCTCTACAATTTTTGTATATAAACCCGTTCATTTTTACCAAAAATATTAGCGATGGGCCGAGTAATACTTTTTACAACTCGAGTTACTCGAACAAAATTAACCGTTTACTCGAGTAAAAACTCGAGTAAACTCGAGTAACCGAACCGAACCGAACCGACGCGACAGCGAGGTCAGCGAGTAGCCGACGCGAGCGAGTAATGAGTTGACTGAGTAAAATCGTCGCAACGCGAAGCGCGTCGGCGGCAACTCGACGAACTCGACGATTAACACCGACTGAGTTGAACCGCGTCGCCGCGTCGACTCGCGTTCGTCGCTGAGTTGAATCGGCCAAGTTTACTCGAGTACGTTAAAGCGTTACTCGAGTTACTCGACCAAAGAGTTTACTCGAGTTACTCGAGTAAATTTCGTCGAGTTGCCCATCGCTAAAAAATATATTCCTCCGATAACCAGCAGAAGTATTACTTGAAGCAACCTTCCTGATACAATATTAGTAGACCTTCAACCGAAGATCCACTACATTGGTGACCTCCGAAGAACCTCTGCACTCTGGAAGAAGACCTCCTTCTCAGAAGAATCCCTGCTGGACCAACCTACGCCGGTGACTCTCAAGCAAGTCACCCGTCACGAGGAATCCCTGCTCGACGAACCCCTCGTCGAAGCGCTGCAAACGACACCCTGCTGATCCGTCTCTGCTGAAGTCACGCTTCACACTAGGCCTACCTACCTACCGTAATCTGTCGTCAACCCATCGCCATGGAGAAACACGCACAGCACGCCGAAGCCACTTCCCAGCCACAGACCCAATCAGCATGTCCACAGCCGCAGCAACCCGAAATCGCTGGAATAGCTCTTTCCATGCGTATTCCGCCATTCTGGAGAGACAAGCCACGACTATGGTTCATTACTTTTGAGGCAGCGACCAGCGAACTCAAAAGAGGACAAAACCAACTTGCCCAGATGGTAATTGCACAGCTGGAGAAACAAGATATTGAGCAGATATCAGACCTGCTATACGACCCGCCAGCTACAGAGCAATACACTACGTTGAAGAATCGACTCATATCGGCTTACGAGGAATCTGACAATCGCCAACTTCAAAAATTATTATCAGAAGTCGAGTTAGGTGACCAAAAGCCTACTCAACTACTAAGACGAATGCGAAGCCTGGCTCGAGACAAAGTCCCAGATTCAACTCTCCGACTCATGTGGTCAAACCATTTACCGCCACACGTCCGTTCAGTACTTACCGTCAGCGAATCATTCTCCACGAAAACATCGCTCGACGAACAAGCACTTCTCGCCGACAAAATGATGGAGAACACGAACAATCACATCTCAGCCGTCGATTCATCAAAAAATCCTGAAACGCAATTTTTAATTGAAGAAATTCGAAAATTATCAATTGAAGTTGCCGCTATCAAGAATTCACAGAATAATTTCCATTCATTCAAAAATTACAACTCATCACAAAATAGTACTACGCCGCACGCCTACAATAATAATAATCGAAGACCATTCGCCCGCCAAAACCGACATCGATCTACGAGTCGAGACAGATCAATACCTACACGCCAGCGAAGCGAGTCACGATCGACCTACTGTTATTATCATCGACGTTTTGATTCAGAAGCCCGAAAATGTACGAAGCCATGTACTTATAAGCAAGAAAGTACCAAGTCGGAAAACTGAATCATACGTTAGCCACGGCGGAACCTAGCGTATCAGATATTAATTACCGCCTATTTATTACCGACAAGAAAAACAACATGACGTTTTTAATCGACACAGGAGCCAACATATCGGTAATACCTCCGTACAAAGGTCAACCACAAAGCCCTTTGAATTTTCAACTTTACGCGGCAAATAACACTGTCATACCTACCTACGGAGAGAAAACATTGGAACTCGATTTTAACCTACGTCGATTATTTAAATGGAAGTTCATCGTCGCGAAAGTGAGCAAGCCTATTATTGGAGCCGATTTCCTACGACATCACCAACTCATCGTCGACTTGAAAAATAAAAAACTAATAGATGGTATTACCAACCTATCAACGCAGTCATACGTAGAAGCATCAAACATACCTACTATCCGTAGCGTCGATATTCAAGATAAATACCACAACATTTTATCGGAATTCCCCGGTACTACAAGAATTTCATCAATGAAACTTACATCCATTCATAACGTCGAACACTATATTGAAACTACGGGAGCCCCACTGCACTGTCGTGCGCGCCCAATCGCCCCACATCGTTATGAAATAGTACGAAAAGAATTCGAGAATATGATTGAACAAGGTATTTGCCGTCCAAGCAAGAGCCCTTGGTCATCACCACTTCATATCGTACCCAAAAAGAACGGTGACATCAGAGTTTGCGGTGATTATAGAAGATTAAACGCAATCACAACGCCTGACAGATACCCAATACCGCGTATCAAAGATTTTACGTATCAATTGTCACAGAAAAATATCTTTTCAACAATTGATCTCAACCGAGCGTATCAACAGATCAATGTTCGCGAAGAAGATATACAGAAGACCGCTATCATCACTCCGATGGGACTATTCGAATTTCCCAAGATGCCACCTGGACTACGGAATGCAGCTCAAACTTTTCAACGTTTTATTCACGAAGTTTTACAAGGACTGGATTTCGTTTATGCATTTATTGACGATCTTTTAATCGCAAGTTCCGACGAAAAAACGCACGAACAACACTTACGTACCGTGTTACGTCGATTGGAAGATAATGGAATCACCATTAATCCATCAAAATGCGTATTTGGACAACCTGAAGTCAAGTTTTTGGGTTACTCAGTCAACACCCAAGGAATCAAACCGCCTGTCGAAAAAGTAAAGGCAATTTCTCAGTTTCCGCAGCCGAAAACTATTGAAGAGCTTAGGCGCTTTCTCGGAATTATCAATTTCTACCGTGACCACATTCCGAAAGCCGCTGAACTTCAAGCTCCACTCCATGCCTACCTCCACAATTCAAAGAAGCGTGATAAAACTATAATCCAATGGACCGAAGACTCAACTAAGTCATTTGAAGCGTGTAAAACTGCTATTTCAAACGCTACTTTACTCGCACATCCATCTCATCACGCAAAGCTCGCTATCTTCACCGACGCATCTGATCTATCCGCTGGAGCCGTTTTACAACAATACATAGATAACAAATGGCAACCACTGGGATATTTTTCGAAAAAGTTTTCAAGTACACAGCGAAATTATAGTACATTCGATCGAGAACTACTCGCCATCTACGTGTCTATAAAGCATTTTCGAAAAACTTTTGAAGGACGAAGCCTCATCATCTTCACTGATCATAAACCGTTAACTTACGTACTTCAAAAACCTCCTTCAACTTCAGAGACACCGCGCCGAGCGAGACAGCTAATCTTCATTACCGAATTTACTACGGATATTCGACACGTTAGCGGAAAAGATAACGTAGTTGCCGACGCATTGAGCCGCATACCTATCGAGAGTATCACATGCCCTACCGCTATTGATTTCGAGAAGATCGCAGAAGCTCAACAAGAAGAGAAAAGTACCATAGATCAACTTTCAAAACAGAGTAATCTATCACTCAAACTAGTTACTCTACCAAATTCTCAAAAATCTATTTATTGCGAGACATCAACATCGTTCATTCGACCATACATACCAGAAAAGTATCGACAACTCGTTTTCAACGCGCTACATAATGTCAGCCATCCTGGTATACGAACAACTCGAAAACTGATAACGCAAAAATTTTTTTGGCCGTCAATGAACACAGATGTCGCAACGTGGGCAAAACAGTGTATTCCATGTCAACAATGTAAAGTACAGCGCCATTCAACGAGCAACATTACATCGTTTTCATCAGCTGATCGTTTTCAACACGTCCATATCGACGTAGTTGGACCGCTTCCACCATCACCCGAAGGCTACAGATACCTGGTTACAATGATCGACCGAGCAACTAGATGGCCAGAAGCCTTACCTACTGATGATACATCCGCCGACTCAATCGCTAAAATATTTTATGAGCACTGGATTATACGTTTTGGTTCACCGAAGTTGATAACAACCGATCAAGGAAGAAACTTTGAAAGTCGCCTTTTCAACAAACTACTTAATATCATGGGAACTCAAAGAATACGTACAAGTCCGTATCACCCTCAATCAAACGGTATGGTAGAAAGATGGCACCGAAGTTTGAAAACCGCACTGAAAACTCGTCTATCAGAACGTACTAAGTGGATAGATGAATTACCTACAGTACTTATGGGTTTACGCGCAATACCTCGTTCCGATTCAGGTGTTAGCGCAGCAGAACTTACCTACGGTTACAACTTACGTTTACCATCCGATTTCTTCACTACTACTATAGATAAGGAACAAAATCTCGACTATGATTACGTCACACAGCTACGTAATACAATAAACTCGACGAAGCCATCCTTACCTACAATCGCACATAGTAACAAGAAACCTATTTTCATTCACAAGGATCTACAAAACTGCGAGTATGTTTTTATCAGAATTGACGCCGTAAAAACGCCTTTAATGCCTACATACGAAGGTCCATACAAAGTACTAGAGCGGAATAGCAAAACATTTAAACTGTTGTTACCTGAGAGGCGATCTGCAGTTATTTCGATCGACCGTCTCAAGCCTGCCTACACAATCAGTACTCCAGAGGACTCAACATCTGAAGCAAGCACTCAGGATACCTCAGCTACATACTCACAGTCACCAGCGAAAACCAACGATGGAACTACAAGTACCTGCACAAGCTCCAGTACATCGTCAAGCCCAGTTAAGTCATCAATTCTGAAGACCACTAGACTTGGACGCACCAGCAAGCTTCCGGTACGCTTTCGCTAGGGGGAGAGTCATGTAGCTGCCTGACGCAGCTATCATTATACCTACCGAGTACCTCCTATGAATACTTACGCAGTTACCAATACCTTCTCAATACCTACATATTTACCTTACCACAACAATACCTGGATTACCAATAGGAAAGAATAAATACAACAGCCTAACTTATATTTCAAGCTAAGTAAAACAAACACCTCAGGGGAAATATATTTATTTGCTTTGACGTTCTGTTAAGAAACGAATGACGTCTGTTTAAGAAACAAGATAAGCGCAGTCCGTCAGCATCTTCCTCGTTCCTCTTCATCAGTCTTCAAGCCACAAGATCTCATCTTCGAAGCACCCGGCACCCGGCAGTTATCTTCATAGGTATATATCTTCACGCCCGTGTCGTGTATTCGCGCTCGCAGCTCGCCGTTAAATGTACACCCATTTGAGCCTCGCGCAATATTTATAACATCGCCTCGCGCTTGCGAAGGAGAGCGGCGATGTTAGAACGAGATGGCAATACTTAGCGACAGATATAGCGTTATTGTTACAGGAGTGAACGAGACGGCATGCAAATAATCATTGTTAATTTTATTACCCTATACACGTGTTTTATAATCCTGTTTGTTATTGGTCTATCTTTTTACTGTAAATTAATGTAGCTATTTTTATTGGTCATTCTTCTCTACAATTTTTGTATATAAACCCGTTCATTTTTACCAAAAATATATTCCTCCGATAACCAGCAGAAGTATTACTTGAAGCAACCTTCCTGATACAATATTAGTAGACCTTCAACCGAAGATCCTCTACACATGTATAAGAGGAAGGTGTTGGTCTTCCACAACACAGGGAATCCCAGTGTGGGACCAACGATTCTAAACCCCATGTATTTGTACATTTTGGTTAAATAAAGTTTATTATTATTATTATTATTATTATTATCCAGAACCTACGGACCTGCTGCGATCCAGCGCGGAGGGGCGTCCAGCCATCGACGTACCAGAGAAAACCAGTAATGTTACACCTGTAAGTGCACTAGAATCTTTCTTGTGTTGCTTCCTTTTATTTTATAGTCCTTCACCATTTTCCATCCTAAATCATCTAGGGTCCGGGAGTCTGAACTTCATCAGGCTCGCCGTGATAATATTGATAGTGTTAGAGGTATTAATTTAGAGGAAAGTAACTTAGATTTGAGCAATAAAATGTCCCACGATCCAGATACAATTAGCAAGGCCCTTCGCCTAGTTCCTGACTTTGATGGGAACCCCAATATACTCACCAGGTTCATTATTATTTGCGATCAGATAGCAGCTAAATGTCTTAGTACAGAGCCCGGTAGTGAATTTTCTAATTGTTGCGTGTTAAATGGCATATTAAATAAAATAACTGGCACCGCTGCTTGTACGATTAATTCAAATGGGATACCTGATTGTTGGGAAGGTATCCGTGCTGCTTTAATTAATAATTTTTCTGACCAGCGTGATGAAACAACGCTATATAATGATCTCTCTTTAGCTACCCAGGGAAATAAATCACCCCAGGAATTTTACGACCACTGTCAGACATTGTTCAGCACTCTCATGACTTATGTGACACTACACGAGACCGTATCTACCACTGTAACAGCTAAACGCGACTTTTACAGGAAGGTCACGATGCAGGCTTTCTTTCGTGGACTCAAAGAACCATTAGGGTCCCGTATACGCTGTATGCGCCCCACTACAATTGAAAAAGCTTTAGAGTACGTTCCGGAGGAGCTAAACGTCATTTATTTGCAACAGCGTAACGAAACTCATAGGAATGAATTAGCACATAAGGTCCATTCATTACCTTCCACTTCATTTGCCCCACCTAGACCACAACATGTCCAACATCCAGTTCCTAAGTGGCCAGTCCCAGTAGGGCACCAAACCATGAGGCCTCCGCCTCAGCCATTTAAATTCAACCAGGCCATGCAACAACATCGCATGCCCACGCATACTCAAAGGTTATTCGGAGCACCACCACCTAATTATAACCCTCGCAGTAATGTTTTTAAATTACCACCTCGCCCACCTGTAGCCCAGGGCCCTCAGCCCATGAGTGGTGTACAAAGATTTACCCCGAAACCCATCGATATACAATCTTATAATTGATCGAAGCCGAAACGATTGCCATTAATGTCAGGCCATGATTGGAGAACGTCAGGTAACCCACCGCCAAGTAATTATTTTAAAACTCGCGAAATGAATGTTAATGAGTATGCAGGTTACGATGATTCATATTACCACACAAATGACTATTATCAAGACCCGGCGTACTATTACAATGACGATACATATTATTGCAGTAATTATGCCCTCGACTATACTTGCGACTTTGACTATTATTATAACACTGACCATAATTCATTAAACGGTGAAAAGATAAATTTACCGACTGAGAATAGCCATGACCAACAGGATTTTCAGGAGAATTCAACTTCACAAAAACCAGGATAGAACTTAACCTTCAGACACAAAGACAACTGCCGTATATTCAAATTACGAACCCCCCATTAAAGTTTTTGATAGACACTGGTGCAAATCAATCATTTATTAGCCCAGAAGCTGTCGAAAAATATTTCCATAATTTTCCCCTTAATTTTGACCCATTCGAAGTAACAAACATATACGGGACCAGTAGGAATAATTATTCTATTACGTTACCTTGCTTTGCAGAATTCAATGACCCGAGTAATATGAAACTATTTTTGTACCGGTTTCATGACTATTTCGACGGACTGATAGGTTTAGATTTAGTAAATACGGGCTTCCCCGTATTGATTTAAAAGAATGTCAACTTATAACTCGCTCTGCCTCAAACCTAATTAGAATGTATAACTCTCGAAATGTAAATTTATACGAGGACATTATACCAGCTAGAACTTCAAGAGCTATTCGTATACCTATTGACACAATTGACGGCGAAGTTTTTATTAGGGAACAAATAATTTGTAACTGCATCATTCACGAATGTATTAACACCGTAACTAACAGCCGCGGTTACGTTGAAGTTGAAAATCCGACACCAAACGACTTAATATTCTCACTCGACCGGCCGGCGCATGCGGATTTATTTAATATCGAGTGCACGCGCACCGACAGACTCTCGTCGCACGAAAAAAATGTAATTTCACGTTTACGATTAGATCACCTTAATGAAGAAGAGAAGGCTAATCTTAGAGCTCTTTGTTCTCGGTACTCGGACGTGTTTTACTTAGAAGGTGACCCTCTAACGTTCATCAATAAAATAAAACACCGCATTAGAACCACCGACGAGATCCCCGTACACACTAAGAGCTATAGATATCCGTTTGTCCACCGGCAGGAAGTTAGGAACCAGATAGAGAAAATGCTAGAACAGGGCATAATCAGACCATCTGATTCCGCGTGGAGTTCACCAATTTGGGTGGTACCCAAAAAATTAGATTCCTCTGGCAAACAAAAGTGGCGTCTTGTAGTCGATTTCCGGAAACTCAATGAGAAAACAATTGACGATAAATACCTTATCCCTAATATAAATGACGTCCTCGATAAACTAGGGAAGTGCCAGTATTTCACGACCTTAGATTTAACTAATGGATTTTACCAAGTCAAAATGGACCCGCAAGACATCCCACAGACCGCGTTTAATGTTGAACATTGTCATTTTGAGTTCCTCAGAATGCCCATGGGTCTCAAAAATGCACCCAGCACTTTCCAACGGGTAATGGACAATGTGCTTAGAGGCCTACAAAATGATATATGCTTAGTGTACCTAGACGACATAATTGTATTTAGCACTTCACTGCAAGAGCATGGTGAATCTAGCAAAGGTTTTTCAGAGACTCCGAGAGTCTAACTTTAAAATCCAAATGGACAAATCGGAATTTCTTAAGTTGGAAACCGCCTATATAGGTCATATTATCAGCAAAGACGGAGTGAAACCTAACCCGGATAAAATAGCCGTTATTCTGAAATACCCAATACCTAAAACCCCAAAAGAAATAAAACAGTTCCTAGGTCTTCTTGGCTATTACCGTAAATTTATTCCAGATTTCGCACGAATTACTAAACCTTTAACTACATGTCTTAAAAAAGGCAAGAAAATCACACTTGATGCAGACTACGTTAACTGTTTTGAAAAATGTAAAACACTTTTGACTAATGACCCTATCCTACAATACCCAGACTTTACTAAAGAATTTAATTTAACCACAGATGCCTCCAATGTTGCCATCGGTGCCGTTTTGTCACAAGGCCCAATAGGCTCAGATAAACCTGTATGTTATGCTTCACGTACACTTAATGAAAGCGAAATGAACTATAGCACTATAGAGAAGGAGCTTCTTGCTATAGTATGGGCAACAAAATACTTTAGGCCATATCTTTTCGGTAGAAAATTTAAAGTTTTAAGCGACCATAAACCACTACAGTGGATAATGAACCTGAAGGAGTCTAACTCACGCCTTACACGGTGGCGTTTAAGGCTCAGTGAGTATGACTTTACGGTCATTTACAAGAAAGGCAAATGTAACCTTAATGCAGATGCACTTTCACGAGTTGAAATACACAATGACGAGACTAACGCTTCCCGCCCACGTCAGTCTTTTTGTAGGACCGATAATCGGGCCGATTTTTTCTTCCATATTATTTCTGACCGACTTTTTGACCGACTATTGCTATCAGTACGTTTTATTTTCACCTAAAAAAAAAGCGGTCACCGATTATCGGACCTAGGCGGGAAGCGTTAGACTTTAATGGACGAAATTGACGAACTAAACTCTCTATTAGGAAACCCTACAGACTGTTTACGCTCAGATCCTGGGTCTTCGACTGAAACCATACACACCAGCCAGGAAAATCCAATATTAGAAATCCCTATTACAGACGAACCACTTAATAAATTCAACCGACAATACTTTACAATCGTTAACGATGTCAAAAGAAAACCAGTTGTCACAAAACCATTTGATACCCATATTCGTATTAGTATCCAGCTGTCTGAATTCAATTTAGAAGAAGATGTCATAAATGCCGTAAAAGAGTATGTTAAACCTAAAGTTAAAACTGCTCTATTAATTAACCCTACTCTCGCTATGTACACTATTATTCCCACCTTACAAAATAAATTCAAAAGTTCTTCGATGAATCTTGTCCTAGCAAAATTTGAATTAGAAAACTTCAAAGAATACCTTCGCCAACAGGAAATTATACGCAATTATCACGAAGGGAAAACAAATAATCGTGGTATAAATCAGTGTTATTTGGCATTATCGAGTAAGTTTTATTGGCCCAAAATGAAAGACCACATAACTAAATTTATTAATGAATGTATCATTTGCGGACAAGCTAAATACGATAGGAATCCAGTTAGGCTAAAGTTCAATATAGTTCCACCTGCAACCAAACCTTTCCAAATTATTCATATGGACCTATTTACAGTTGAAGGTGAGAAATATGTTACCTTCGTCGACGTCTTTACTAAATACGGACAAGCTTACGCACTACGTGACGGTACAGCTGTTAGTATAATCCAAGCATTATTAGTGTTCTGTACACATTTTGGTGTTCCATTAACTATAATCACTGACAATGGAACAGAATTCACTAACCAACTTTTCCTAGATTCACTCGCATTCATAAAATAAATCACCACAAAACTCTAGCTCATTCACCTAACGATAATGGTAATATCGAGAGATTTCATTCTACAATCCTGGAACACATTCGAATCTTAAAATTACAGCACAAAGACCAACCAACAGTAAATCTCATTCCATATGCCATAATAGCTTACAACAGTTCCATACATAGTTTTACCAAATGTAGACCATTCGACTTACTTACCGGACATTTCAACCCATGAGATATTCTTGACATTGATATGACCTACATCTATTACAACAATACACACTAAATCACAGAGAACAAATGAAAAAAGTTTATGATATAATAAATGAAACCTCACTTGTCAACCGCACTAATATAATCGAAAACAGAAATAAAAATCGAGAATCAGAAATAGAGTATGCACCAGAACAACAAGTTTTTATCAAGAATCCTCTTGCCAGTCGACAAAAGACAGCACCACGCTATACCCAAGACACCGTCCTTTCCAACTTACCTATCCATGTCTACACTTCTAAAAAACATGGACCAGTTGCCAAATCCAGATTAAAAAGAATTCCTAAATCCGCCAATTTGTTACAGGGGCCTACTACTTCTGACCATCCAAACAATATGGACTCAGGAGATAAAACTTGAGAGTCTAGCTGACGGACCAGGACTCCTACCTTACAGACTTGGAACAATGAAACTCACCACTCACCATCATATATTCATACAATACATACAACTTAATGTCATTGAGAACAAAATTAATTTGGTGCAGAACCAATTACAAAGTTACCAGAACCGACTTATCAATGATACCTTTTCCTTATACGAATTCCAAATAGATTATCTTAACAAAAAACTTGACAAAGTTTTAAGTCTTATAGATAGCCTTGGTTCAGTCATAAAAGGTATAACTGGGAACCTCGATCAGAACGACGCAATAAAATATAATGAAGCTATTCAAGTTTTTCAGAATAATCAGGATAAAATGGTATCTCATTTAAATAATTATATAAGTTTATAAGCAAAGAATCGATGATTAAGCATAATAATGTCTTAGAACAATTAATAGATAACCAGAAAAAAATTAATGATACTTTAGAAGTTATACTAAATAGTGCTGCCTACAGAGAATCTAGTTTAATTAAATATGCCAGGTTTGCTCAACTTTTAGAAATAGCCAGTGAAAATGCTGAAGACCTTATGCAAGAGATATTAAGAATTGAAAATACTTTAGCTTTCATTCACCTTTCAACTACTCATCATACTATGATAGATATAGAAATCTTACAGACCATGATATGTAAAGTTAAAAATATATACGGCAGCGACTATGTGCCTGATTTAGAATTAAGAGGATATTATGATATTATAAAACCTGGATCGTATTATCTTAATAAACAGATAGTTTTAATATTTAAGTTTCCTATAATTTCTAAAGAGCATTTTGATTTTTATAAACTATCCATTGTATCAAATAAGGACAACCAAGCCCTTATTCCTCCCTCTCCTTTCATAGCAACTAATGAGAAAGCATTCGTGTACATTGAGACAGAATGTCCGAAGTTAAATACCTGGTATCTCTGCGACGAAGAAGTTAATCACCGAGTCCGTACCAAGAGTGACTGCATTCAAGAAATAATTAATAACCAACCCTTAGGAACATCTTGCCAATTCACAACGATCACTTTAGCCAGGGAAGCAATGGAGAAGCTCGACGATCGACATTACCTGGTTTCGTTCCCACACCAAACAAGAGCTCAACTCACCTGTAGCAGAGTCGCCTTCATGCTGCTCCATGGAAGCTATCTCGCCAATATCCCAGTCAACTGTCACCTAAAAACTCCAGAATTCACCATACTCAACCACAACGATGAGATAAAAGGACAACCCCTCAAGCTGATGGATGTACCTGCCAACGACGATATTCAACACCCAGCATCGATGCATATCCCGCTTGGTTCCATTAATTTACAAGACCTGCACATGATTCAAAAGAAAGTTATAGCTCAAACATCGCTGGAAAATCATAATGAACAATTAGATCCCATGTACCACACGACAATACCATTCTACATATTCTTATTGAGTGGGGGAATATTAGCTATAATTCTCGTGACCCGTAGATACAACACCTGGACCTGCTGCAAGAAAAGGAATCAGAAAGTTAACTCATCGTGGACTGAACACATTTTTACTATGATACGGGTACTCACGATATATATTCCATACGCCGATATTTCGACCCAGTTGCATGGATCATGGTCACGGCTAGACTAGCCGTCTAGCCCAGTCTAGCCGTGACCATGATCCATGCAACTGGGTCGAAATATCGGCGTATGGAATATATATCGTGAGTACCCGTATCATAGTAAAAATGGAATCAGAAAGGAAAAGAGGAACAAACTCAAACTCCAGAGGAAGAAGACGCTGGAAAGATGCCGGCAACATTTTCTTTGAAAGTTAAAAAAAAATAGTTGCCGTTCTGGGGATGGAGGAATTACATAGTGCTGCTCTAGGAGGAATGCCTACGTAGCCAGCGACCTAGTTTAAATCAATGTAGTGAATAATACAATATTGCGAAATTGCACTTTTAGCTAATAAGTAATTTTAATTATTGCATTCATTAATCATCCAACCTCGATGATAATTAGACTAGGCTAGTTTGTAACTCAATATTGTAATTTTTATCTTAAAATAAATTAAATTAAGTAATTTTTGGTTTTTTTTGGAACCTCCGGCCGCAGCTAACGTAACTTACAATTCTCACAACAACAATAGTCAATATCAATTCAATTATTTTACGATTTCGCTCACCCAGTAATACAACGGCACATCTACGTTTGTCATATTTTACAGAAACGAGGATCAAAGATATTATAAAAATGTTTAAAATTAATGTATGGGTTCTTTTTACGTTTTTTACAGATTGTATGGGTTTGGTTACTAGTATAGAGTTAGTTTTTAGTTACTAGTATATAGTACATAGTTACCACTATGTAGATTATGTACTTTTAAACACGTTACCATATAAACTGAATTTCGCATTTTTTGCAGATGTGCCATTATATTACTAGGTGAGCGATTTGTTTGCTACACGTCCTACTCTAACGCTTATTGGCCCTCTCAGTCGGAGAGCTCGCATTATTCGTAGCGACCTAAGCCCACCCCGTAGCATATAAAGTTGTGAACATTTCGAGGTTTCGATGTAGTCAAAGTAGAAGTATTCAAGAAATAAAAGTTTCTTCAGAAAGTCAAGCTGGTTCTTAATCAAGCAACACAACAGTCCATAGTTACATAGTAACCGTTGCTTGAGCGACCATGCACTAGTTCTAGTAGAGTTTAACATAAAGAGACCTAGATATACTAAACAAGTAAAAATGCAACGGACGTTAAACAATATAAATTTAGACTTATTTAGAATTGACCTTTTTCGCATTCCCTGGGACACTATACTAGCTTTAGATAACGTTGACGAAATGGTAGAGACATTTAATAATTATATTTTAAAGGGTTTTTCAATAGGGACGCTCGAACTTTGACAAAGTATAGCAGCCATCTTCGTCAAGTGATAGCTGTCAAATTTGGCGGGAACACATATTTAGTCGTGACAATTCACCGTGAATCGCTGTACTCTTCAACAACGTGTAGAAATTGTTAAAATTTATTATCAAAATCAGTAGAGCACTTGGCGGCTGACCCTGCTTTCGGAAAAAAAAAACATCTTCAGTGATGAGGCTCATTTTTGTTGGAGTGACTTTGTTATCAATCAAATTTTCCGGATTTGGAGAGATGAAAATCCACTGGAGATTCATCAGGTGCCTCTACACTTCGAAAAAGTTACTGTTTGGTGTGGATTTTGGTCCGGCGGTATCATCGGCCCTTATTTCTTTGAAGATGCGCAAGGAGCCACGCTCACTGCCAATGGCGACCGATATTGCACGATGATAACAATTTTTCGTGGTCTAGTATAGACGGTATGGATCTCACAAACATGTGGTCCCAACAAGATGGCGCCACTTGCCATACTGCACTGGAAACATTAGATTTATTGGATAAGAAGTTCGAAGGCTTCATCATCTCGCGCGGTAGTGACATCAACTGGCCACCGAGATCGTGTGATTAACACCGCTCGACTACTTTCTGTGGGGCTACGTGGAATATCTGGTCTATGCTGACAAACCACAGATAATTGCAGCCTTGAAGGCCAACATAAATCGCGTTCTTCGTGAAATTGAGCCCCATTATGCGAAAATATCGTCCAAAACTGGAATACCAGGATTCACCCCCTACAGCGGAGTCGCGGCGGCCATTTAACTGAAATTATATTCCACACATAATGTCATCAAATGTCCTTTAAAACAAAATAAAAATTGTAGCAATATTACTTAAACAGGTTATTTTATTACATTTCAAAGTTCGAGCGCTCTTAATGAAAAACCCTATACATCTTTTTAATATTCATGCACCAATCCGTAGAATAGTGAACGGAGACAAACCGAAGCCGGGGATTACAAGTATGGTAAAGTTTATGATGACATTACGAGACGAAGCTTTAATCAAAGCGCAGACTGATAAAAAAGACAGCTCAAAGACTTACTATAAAGATTTAAAAAAAATTGTAACCGCTACTATTGACCGTGAGCGAAAAGCATACTTTAACCACTTTATAAATAATAATTTGAATGATCCCACTATTTTATGGAAAAATATCAAAAATACAATACAACTTGGCTCCTCAAAAAGTAATTTAATTCCTGACTTTTTGAACGACCCCGATAAAATTAGTGACCACTTTTTGAACTTACCAGGACTTGACGTGACAAATTTGTCTAAAAGTACCCCAAATGTTATCGTCACACAGGAAGATACATTTGAACTAAAATGTACTACTGATACCGAAGTGTTAAAGATCATTAAAAATATAAAGACTAAGGCGGCGGGACACGATGATATTAACATTGAAATAATTAAGTTAACACTAGATGCGTCTCTCTCAATTATCACGAAAATAGTAAACAAATCCATTGAGACAAAAACCTTCCCGTCTCGTTGGAAAACAGCACTGATAAGGCTTATTCCAAAAAAAGAATCTATAACACAATTGAATGACTTACGTCCTATATCTTTACTGCCTGTGCTATCAAAGATCCTAGAAAAGGTTGTACTCAATCAACTATTACATTATTTAGAAAATAAAGACATAATACCTAAATTTCAATCCGAGTTTCGTAAAGACCACAGTACAGAAACAGCTCTCCTACACGTAACAGATGACCTTACAGAAGCATCAGATAGGGGGATGAGCAGCATCATGGTTCTACTTGATTATTCGCGTGCGTTTGACTGCTTGCACCCGGAACTTCTTCTATCCCAATTAGAGCTATACGGGTTTTCCAAAAATGCATGTCAATGGTTCCAATCCTTCCTTACAAACAGACACCAAATAGTCGTTACTAATAATATCGATGGTTCAAGAAAGTGTTCATCTGTTAGGTCAGTTCCGCGAGGCGTACCACAAGGTTCGTTACTAAGCCCGATTCTATTCGCAATATATACGTCGGATTTAGTACAACAAATAAAATTCTGCGAATATCACCTATATGCAGATGATACACAAATTTACTATTCATTTAACAGCCGGGATATACAAGAAGCCGTCACTAAAATTAATAACGACTTACACAATATATATACTTGGTCTCAAGCTAATGCATTGGTCCTTAACCCTAACAAATCGTCGATGCTAATTCTAGGTACGAAAAATCAAATAAAACGAGTGCTGGATTCAGAAATAAAAATAAAAATAAACAACACAGATGTCCAGAAAGTAACCTCAGCTCGCAACCTTGGTCTTACCCTAGACGGAGAACAAAGGTTTACAGAACATGTAAATAATAAAATCAGGGCAGCGTTTTTAAAACTAAAAACACTGTATAAGATAAGGCCATACATTAAAGAAGAGTTACGTTTACGGCTTTGTGATTCTTTGGTTCTTTCCCAATTCAATTATTGCAGTACCGTTTTCGGGCCAAGACTAAATTCTAAATCAGAAAAAGCAATACAGCGGGTGCAAAATGCTTGCATTCGTTTTTTCTATAATGTTCCAAGGAGAGAATATATAACCCCCTACCTAAACAAGAAAGGTATTCTTAACATGAAAGCTAAACGGGAACTTCATTTTGCTTGTACGGTACATAGAATAATCTGGAACAAGAAACCGGAATATCTTTTCGAAAAACTTAACTGGGTTAAAGATCACTCACTCAGAAGTCGTCGGAAAAATATTGAAAGTTTATTAAGTGTCGGAACCCGGAACACTAGGGGTGGTCACTTCCACAAAAATAAAACCCGTAGTAGCACTTTTTACTTTCACTTTATTGACACCACTTACTGCTACTTTACACTGGTTTAAGTTAAGACTCCACTAATGTTCTTCCCTAGTGTTCTCTTCACTGTTCTCCTTTTTGTATTCTTTATTTTGTACTCACTCTACTCTGCTGAACCACTGCTCTTATAGAAACTACGAGTTACATTCGTCACCGTGATTCAGCTTTTCGTATTAAACTTTTATACTGCCTTCTATACAATGTATAAAACATTATTTAGTACACATGCTAACTAAATTTACCTGTCAATCAATAAAATATTCAAATTTAAATGACAAACACAAAAGTCATTGGCTGCAGCTAAAAGGTGGCGCTATTTTTACCCGCTGCATACGATTGTAGGTCGAACATACCGCCCACCAAGGACATATTGTGATATGTCCTTAATTCAGGTTTATAAATGGTTCCTAGGATTTAGTTTCAAGTCTTTGTTTAACAAATCACCTTTAAGTTTCCCTAAACAAGCCCAAAAAATTAAATACACCACAAAAATAGAACACAACAAATATCAAACTAACTTATCTAACTATTAAACCGTAACCAAATAACCTTTCAATATAAAATTAAACAAACCAATACCTTTTACACATCTTAATACATTACAAATACAATACACATTACACATACACAACACATAACATTATGCCTACATCAATACATTGAGCAAAACCTAAGTCTGAAGCGTGACTACTCGTGTAAGCTTGTCCTGACCGAAATGCTTCTTAACTATCCCAACGAGCAGTCCATTGGAGGTTGAAAGGCTTCTTAAAACTATTCCTTACACTATGCTCCGCAAACCGATGCGACTACCTATTTCTATCACATAGCTTCAGTTGCTATTTCACTTTTGTCACCATTACTCAAGTACATTGTATTGCAATTCATAAGAAGCTTCTTGGAAATGCACTCCGTTAACGCTCTACGGTTCACTCTATTGTTCCAGTTACACCACAAATCCTTTAAAATCGATAATATCCTTGGGTGGATAGATCGCTTACTATCCCAATTCCCCAAGACAATTTCCCACGTTGCCATGCAAATCAATAAACACATATAACCCATATAATCACAGTGACCTCTGAACTAAGTATTAAGATCCGATTTTACCGCCCACCCTCAAAATATTTGACACATCAACTAACGGACTTAAATTAAATAATTTATCTCAATTCAAAATAAAGTTTTATGTTCTCCACCATCCATAAATAAAATTAATAAAAATAAAATGAAACCACCGATTATTTCTCTACAAAAGTCACATACTCAAGTCAAAAGTTTATTTACAGAACAATATTTATTTGTGTCAAAACAATCTTCTTTAACCTGGATTACGCACAGCTGCATCCACCTTTTCTTGCTTCAAAAAAGAATCTTTCATCCATTTCCATTGACAAAGAATACTCTTCAACCATGCCAATACAATTTCAGCAACGGTCCATGCATAGGTATTCACCTTTGGATATTTCATGACCGCAGCAATTTCTTGCAGTTTTTCCGATGAGACTGCCCCACATAAATTTATACAATTAACCACAACTGTTTTTATTGCAACTGCTTTTCCAAATTTCCCATATTTAAAGCTAGCCTTGTTATCTCGAAACGCTAAGTTATTAATGTAGTGTCCATTATCATCTTTAGTTTTAGTAGCTGCAGATATCTTCTCACACCCCAATTCATCGTTAGTAAGTTCACTCTTTTTATTCTTCTCTAGTTCTAATTTCGATTCTCCAAACCTTTTCAGAAGCTCTTCTTTATCTGTATGCGTAACCAAGTTGTTCAAATCTACATATCTTTCAGGATTCACTACTCCTAAAAGAATCCAGCCAATCGTGGTATGTTCATCCACTGTTGAACCACCTGGGCCTACTTTGTACTCATCTTCTAACACCCATGTGTTTACATCTGTTTCCAATAACACATTTGATTCCCAACGGTAGCCTCCGCTTGGTCTCAATGGTAATCCTTTCACACATTTTTTCTCCGACCCCAAGTTTTTTACTGCTTCCTCAGTAATGAATGATGCCTGAGAACCTTCGTCTAGGAAAGCCCTCAACATATGATCTGACCCGTTTTTCGAAACAGCCTTCACTGCAGCTGTTGCTAACATTCCTCCCTTGTTAAATTCACCCTTAGTGACAGCATTAGTTTCACTCTGAGGCCCAATATTATTATCACTATCAGTCGAACGCCGGTCGTTCGACTGCCCAACATCACTATCGTTAACATCCACACCAATATCCCCATCAGTCAAATGCCGATCGTTTAACTGCCCAGCATCACGATTGTTACCCAACATTCCTTGGCCGTCCAGAGAATGTAACAAATCGTGATGGTTTTCTTTGCAAATTCGGCAGTTGGGTTCAACTGTGCAAAACCGCGCAGAGTGAGTGCCTAAACAATAAAAGCATAAGTTCTTGTCACTAACAAATTTACGCCGAGTAGCCACATCTTAACAAAGTCAGTACATTCCGCTAGAATATGATGCCCTTTACAAAATTTACAAGAATCACTAGTTATGCTAGATAAGTTTAAGTTAACAAACAAATCTCCCTTGACCTCATTGCATTCCTGTTCAAAATTGCTTTGTAAACTCAATACATGTTTTATGTCACCCTTTATCTCGATATATAGTTCACACATATCATCATACAAATCTTTGGATATATACCGTGAAGCCCTTAACTCATCATAATCGCACTCATCATACATGTATCTATCATTGTCTTGAAAATAATACCACAAATTCTCTATTCTATCCAGCCTTGTTTGCAAATTACTTGTGGTTATCTTTTCTTGAGGTAAATTATCAAAATCTATTTTTTCTTTAAGTAACCTTTCGTATAAGTTAATTTGTAAATCTTCCATTTTTTTTAATGACAACATTTTTAAGCACCAAATCGTCCAAATATTTGCAAACAAAGTTAATAAAAAGTTCCAAAAAAAATTATAAGACTAAATTCCAAAAAATGTCATAAGTGTTTCTCATCAAAACAAGTCTCAACCAAAAATAAACTGTCTAAAAATAAGTTGAAAATATTATAAGTCCAGTTTGTGAAAAATATTCTAAGTCCAAAATTATTTTTAAAATTTTCTAAGTTCAAAATAGTTTCGAAATTTTCTAAGTTCAAATTTAGAAGAAAACACCTAAGTCAAAAATCACTTATTCTGACTTTAACTTTAAGAGTACTCACTTGCACAACTTCACATTACCACTCACACCGCACGATTCCTGTGGCCGTAGCTCCCTTGGCTGGCCACGTTCCCGATACACCACCAGCACCAGCTGTGGTGCCTTCGCCTTGAAGACTCTCCTGGTCTGCAGGGCTCCGTCTTCGCTGCAGAGCACCGCCTCCACTTCGGTGATCCGCCCTTACAACTTCCGCCTGAGTTGTAGGGCTTCGCCTTTGCCTCGGTGATCCGCCCTACAACGTCCGCCTGAGTTGTAGGACTTCGCCTTGGTGATCCCCGCCCTTACAACGTCCGCCTGAGTTGTAGGGCTCCACTGGATCGGCCTCTGCTTGAGGCACCGGGGACTTCTTCGTTTTCCTGCGTCACTTCACGCACTACACACAACACCGGTTATCCGGCTCGAAGGACCATGTCGGAACCCGGAACACTAGGGGTGGTCACTTCCACAAAAATAAAACCCGTAGTAGCACTTTTTACTTTCACTTTATTGACACCACTTACTGCTACTTTACACTGGTTTAAGTTAAGACTCCACTAATGTTCTTCCCTAGTGTTCTCTTCACTGTTCTCCTTTTTGTATTCTTTATTTTGTACTCACTCTACTCTGCTGAACCACTGCTCTTATAGAAACTACGAGTTACATTCGTCACCGTGATTCAGCTTTTCGTATTAAACTTTTATACTGCCTTCTATACAATGTATAAAACATTATTTAGTACACATGCTAACTAAATTTACCTGTCAATCAATAAAATATTCAAATTTAAATGACAAACACAAAAGTCATTGGCTGCAGCTAAAAGGTGGCGCTATTTTTACCCGCTGCATACGATTGTAGGTCGAACATTAAGTATGCCGAAACATAGCACCACAAGGTTTAAGGGTTGTTTTAAGTTTGCGGCAGCAAAAATCTGGAATGACTTACCTCCTCCCTTGAGGAATAAATTAAGTACGAAATGTTTTAAAGACCACTATAAAATGGCGTTACATAAGAAACAGCTCGCTGCCGAAAACTTAAAACATGCTTATTGGAAATGTCTAACATTAAAAGATTTCTTTAAAACATCAAAATAGCCCTCAACAACTACTTACACCACAAACACAAACACGCGCACGCGCACACACCCACACGCACGCACACACACACACACACACACACACACACACACACACACACACACACACACACACACACACACACACACACACACACACACAGGCAGTATCATATGCAAGAGTTAATTCAATGTAATTCAATTTAACTCAATGTAATATATTTTTAATTTTTATTCAATTTAATCCTTTTTCTTAATTCAGTGTAATTTAATTTAAAATTTTTAATTTCATTTACTTGTTAATTTAATTTAATGTATTTTTGTTTTTATTGTTATTTTTAATTTTTTAAGTTCATGTAATTTTATTATGAGGTTTTCCTTTTTATTTAATGTTAATGTATTTTTTTTTTGTTTATTTGATTTAATTTATATTTATGTTTTTTGACATTTAATTATATAAAAAATTGGCAAAAAGTAGGTATAATCTGCTGGTAACTGGGGGATTGACTATCTCAACCCCCGCACAGCATCCTAGGGAGGAAGGACTGGCTGAAAACCAGCGCTACACGGGAGCACAGCCCCGCGTTAGTAAAAGCTGAGCCAGCTCCCATTGCCATATTTATATAATTTAAATTATTTCTCTGTTCAATAAAATGATGTCAGTGTAATTTTTTATGGCAATAAATGGATTTTATTATTATTATTATTATCATTATTATTTATAGTCCAACGCTAACAGTTTTTTTCCCCACGTTTTCCGGAATAGTAAGAACCCAATATGTTATTCGAGATCATTGTCTATCTGTGTGCTAAATTTCATGAAAATCCGTTTTATAAAGACATAAGGAAAATTGCAATTTTTTTATTGTATTTATATTGTCAATACGCTTATATTTACATATACATATTAGATTTTTAACGGACGAAAAAAAGGAGGAGGTTCTCAATTCGACACGTATATTAATTTTTCACGCAGCAATCGGCACAGGGTGGTCCGATTTTGATGATTCTTTTTTTAATGGATAGGGTAGGTATGTCTTGAAATTGGTCCCATATTTTTTGAAAATTTTATTCCCACCCTAAAGGTGCGAAAATAGGGGATGATTGATTATTCACCCACGGAATTTTTACCCGTTACCCCAATAACTTTGTACTGGATGATCCGATTTCGATGATTCTTTTTTTATTGAATATTGTATACCTTGAAGTTACTCTTGTTTAAATTTGGAAACAAAATTTTACCCCTAAAGGTACGAAAATAGGGGATGATTGATATTTCACCTATTACATTTTTACCTGGTAACTGAATCTATCACCAGTATTAATTTTCATAGCAACTAAAAATTAAAAAATAATTACTTTTTAACAAAAAATTAAACCAACGAAAAAACACAGCGAAAAGCGAAAAATAAAATAAAGCATTTAGTGTTATGCCATGGATGGATGGATGGAATTATTATTTGAATATTATGTATTTTTTTTATGGAAATAGCTGGCAAACGAGCTGACGATCCACCTGATGGTAAGTGGCTATTGTCGCCAATGGACATCAGCAACACCAAAGCATCACTGATACGTTGCCGGCCAAAAGAGAGAAGACAAAGAAAGAAAGAAAAAACTGACTCTCAAGCCCCCAGCCGGAACACGACGGGTCGTTTGGCGGTTGACTCATGCTACAAAGGTGGTAGCTAGGTAGGTATTAAAATCAATATTAACAATACAATCCCTCGAGGGGCCCTACCACCAGCGGGCCGGATTTAGTTGCCTCTTACGACACCCATCCGGCGTGGGTTAGGTTTTAGTACTTTACTAGTGTGGCGGATAGGTGTCTTAGGATCCTGGGTACGCTTTAAGGTTCTTGCAGAAAATAAAACATCATCTTAATTCAGGTAAATCCAAGGAGGAGGCGAGGCGTCGCAAATCTAGTAGTTTTTTCCCCTTTGGACCTTTTTGTTCTGATGCACGAACAATGCGCTGTGCCGATTATTATATAATTCCACTTAAATTTCCAGATGATTCGATACTTCGCCCCCGCATATTTCTCTTTATTAATTCTTTCTACATTGTTCTTACAAGGTTTATCTTATTTCTAAATTTTATATGATACTAGCTGTTGCCCGCAGCTTCGCACGCGGAAATTATGCTTATCATATGAACTCCTTACAGAAGAAAATTTAAAAACAGGTTTATTTATATTGAGGCACTTACATACCTATACTTAGGAATTCACATACTGAAACCGATACATTCACAGATCATTCCTCCGGGAGCGGGTTTTTGAGAATCGGCAGTTTCTGAGATTTTATGTTTAATCAGTGGTGTGTCGCTTTTCAATTTTGACGTGATAACGTCTTATAAATTGGTTGACTCGGGTGTCATTCACGAAAACTGTGTAAGGCCCTTATCCCACTGGCATTATGCGAGCGTTAGCGTTTCTTCAACGTCTGCGTAGCGACAACGTAGCGTTGACGTGACGTCAACGTTGAGAGTCTCTAATGGCAACCGTTCGCACTTCGACTTCGCAACGCCAACTTCGCGTCAACGCAACGTTAACGTTGCGTTTATTGACAACAAGTATTATATATCAATCAAGTATAACTAACTTCAAAAAAACCAAGCCGGTAAGACCTGTACTTTAATGATATTTGTTGATAGTTTTGGCTAAGTAATCAGTAGACGCCGGGCGGTCATTTCACCCTGGGACACCCTGTATAACAGTTTCATAGCAGCAATTATACTTTCGAGGTGGTTAATTTGTCGAATAACAAAACCCAGAGATCTGTATGCCTTAGCGCATGTGATATGGTCGCAAAAACTTAGATCTGTTCTCATCAAGACACCAAGGTCATTGATAGAAGAACGTCGCGGTAACACCACATCATCTAGATGGTAATCAAATTTGATTATATTTTGTTTTCGCGTTAAGGACAATACATAGCACTTGCTTTCATTGAACACCAGCTTGTTCCGCCTACTCCATTGCAGAACATAATTTATATCGTTCTGGAGCAGTTGGTAGTCTGAATACTGTTTAATATCCAAAAACACCTTTAAGTCGTCTGCAAATAACAGGCACACAGCCGTGCTGACCACATCCGGCAAGTCATTTATGAATATTAAAAATTCTAAAGATCCCATATTATACAAACTCTGAGATTAGTGTCTAAATATTGTATGTCATTTTGAATCACTTTTAAAAGTTCGTGAAATGTAGTTTCCGACATTCGCAAATATATATAAAATTCAGATTCATTATTTTCAATACTATTAGAGTACAGTGCGAAATATTCACTTTCTTGTAATCGATTGGACCATATAGGATTTTCCCAAAACTGACGATGATAATTTCTTTTTCTTTTACGTAATTTTCGTCGAAGCAGCAAAGCCAACAGTAGTGTTTCCTCGTCGGAATCCATTTTGTCTCTGATTGTACGCCTGAAATCGCAGCATGTGCGCGACGTTGACGTTGCGTTCAGCGGATGCGCAACGTTAACGTCGCGACAACGCTGCGCAGACGTTGGAGAAACGCCAACGCTCACATAACGCCAGTGGGATAAGGCCCTAAGGAACGTTACCATGCGTGCGCGAGAGAGACAGGCTCGCTCGACCGGCGCGCGCCTTGCGTCTCTCTTGTACGCGAGCGTTTCTGGCGTCAACGAATTATGTCAGTGAATTATGAATTTAAAATTGTGATTTTCATTTAATTCTATATTCCAAAAACTTATACCACGAACAGACGTTGTCACGTTAAATCTCCGTCCGTATACCGACTTTACAGACAACCATTTTTTAAGAGTGTTAATCTGTCAGATTTTTTTTTTATATATATAGATAATTGAGCATACATATATAAATGAAATAAGTGCATCCGGCGCCACTCGAACAATAGCGAAACTCGCCTCGAGAGTTCCATCATTTCGAGATTGATCGTGCGCCGTCGCGTGCACACAACCAATAAATCTAGATTCTTCTAGGTCTCTTTTATGCACTATTAACCATGATTATAATTTTCATTCGCACGTAAAGTACTAAAAAATGCTAATTTTATCTTTATAATTATGAAACCTAATTTGATATATTAACTACAAATCTCAAACTGTAAACAATTTTCATCCAATAGTGATTTTACGTAATATACCTACTTAAGAATAAGGAACAAATTGTCTTCCAACTGGTTTGGCGCGAAATCTTTAATATCCTCATTAACATACTTATTACATTTACGTGATTATTAAAACAAAGGTTTTAAACTTTAATTATTTTTTTTTATTTTTTGTTAATAAACATTCGAGCTATAGATTTAATATGCGGAAGCAAGTAAGGCTAAGAACTCACGGAGCGATTTTCACCCGCGCCCGCCGCGGTAGCGGGCCCGCAGCTCCTGTAGAATGCAGATATGTATGTAAAACCGAGCGGCATATTTCACGACGCGGTTTACGCCCGCAGCGGGCGCGGTTTACTCGCGGCGCCCGCTGCACCGACGGGCAACTTGTAGAACCACGCGGGTCGCGGTCAGCCGCAGCCTCGGCGGGTTGCTCCCGCATGCTCTGCGGTCGGTTGGCGGGCGACCGCGGTGGGCACCGGGGGGGAGAGGGGATACAGATCGTAAATACCGCCCGTCTTGTGATATTCGCCCGCCAAGTTTGCGGGCGATAATCGCAACCGCGGCGTAGCGCAGCACAAAACTTCGGTCTCGTGAGTTTTGAAACTTTTTAAAATTTCCGCCACCGCAGCGGGCGCGGGTGAAAATCGCTCCGTGAGTTCTTAGCCTAAATGGTGTTTAGATTTTTAAGTATATTGTTTGTAAGTAATTAAGTATAACTGTATGCTTTCCGAATACAATAAAATAAATAAATAAATACTTTAAATACCTAAATATCATTCTAACGTTCTGAACCAATTAGGTATTAGCAAATTTACAATTAATTAATTTCAGGAAATGTTAATTAGTGCCAGAATAATAAGCATTTAATCATGAAATCCTTATCACTTAAGTATTTCCTAATCTCTTACAGTTTTAATTAAATAAATAATTTGCACATTCCTATTTTCTACCATTACGCTTATAATAATAGAGCTACTGAACCATCTGGGTAACCCGTTTCCCACAGAGCTAGAATTTTTTTAAGTGATGTTTTATTATCAGTCAATGCAAAGGCAGGCATCTCGCGGTTGCGTCATCATCCCTTAGTTTTTTGAAAATGCAAAAAAATATTCTTTTTCAACCTTCTCCCACAAGGCTAAAATTTTAAGAGGTTGTAATTTAGATATGCAAAAGTGTAAAAAAAAATTGCCTACCTATTTTGAGTGTTGCAAGTATGTGCCAGAGCAAATTGTCATCGGGAGGGCAATTTTAGGCAAAATTAAAAATAATGTAATTAAAAATACTAGCGGCCAAAGATAGACAACCTGGTAATTATATATTCTCCTAATTATAAATAATGCATAAAAATGCATAAGAATTAGGATTTGAGCAAAAAACCGATGAGCGCCTAATCCTGCGGCCGGATCTTAAACTACTACAGGTAACGTGAAGATGATTTTTTTATTCATCGCGTACCTCATTATGTGGGGTATCATTAAAAAGGTCTTTCAAAAATATTATGGGTTTTCAAAGACCATTTTTGGAATTAGGGGTCCCTTTGTGAAATATTTGGCTTTAAAGTGCTAATTTTGGTTAGTCAAGAGTTATCTCCCTGCTGGCTAAACGGTTGGAGTTGGACAAGTGAACAAAATTCTCAAAAATAGGATATATGGTGAATTTACAAGGAAAACTATCACGACTATGTAAGCTCAAGTAGTGAATGAATAATAGTCGATAAACTTACTACTTCGGAACTCTACATTGCGCGTGGTCTGACACGCACTTGCCCAGTTTTTTTTATATTATTGAAAGCATGCTTAATACATTCATTTATATTAATATATTATTTAATTTAACGGGATGTTTTTATTTTCAAAATTTCACAATAATAGATTGTGTTTTACGAATTACAAACATAACGCATTACGCACGTAACGCATACCGTAACGGAGAAAGTTTGATTTTACTCCTCGTAAAATATCACACCAGCGGGGTTAAGGCGCGGTGTGATCTCAATATTCACAAAACTGGGTTTCTTTGGTGCTTGAGTACGAGGAAACCCAATGAAAATATCGCACGCAAAAAATACAGAGCATATAAAAAGGTCTAAAGAAAAATGTTAACCGAATAGAATATTAAATAGTTGTTTGATATTCCCAATAAATAATCGTAATTTGCTATACAAAAATAATAATAATCGTCGAAGTTCTCTGTATTTTCAGCGGTAACAACATATTTTTTTTTTGAGAATATAATACGTATATGGTTTTATTAAAACTTAAACCGGACAGATATTGAATTTAATGTGTATATTTTGCATAACCTAAGGAAAACCATCAAATTAAATGTTTATTCGCAATCTAGTTACATTGTTAGCAAAAATATGCTCTGCAATTTTGAACCCTATTCAGCGTCACGTAAATGTAACATTAGATTAGCGCAGATATGCGGCTGTGTGAGTGAAATCAACGTTTTTAAATCGTAGTCATACCGCGCCTTAAATATGAAAAACGATTCTAATAATTAATTGATTTAATTAATGTAATGTAACAAATTAATAATTTTACAGACTATTATTTCTAGAGCGGTTTGAATCTACTGTAAACCTCGGTTTTTGACATGTCGCTTTTATACGTAGGGACAGGCGCCTTTGGTGCTCTTTACATACTTAATATAAGGGCCTATAAAAATACTAATAAATACTTACATTCTCATGTTTCGTCCAGTCGCATTCGGCTGGCTGTTTCAAAGAGAGTCTTCTAGAATAAAAATTAAACAAATTAAAAGACCGTTTAAACATTGTTTGATTCTCACTCGTTCAGAGAAAAAACTAGAATGATGAATGATATAACACTCGCAGGCTTTTATTTAGTTAGTAACAAGAATCACAATAGACAGAAAAAGTAATAAATAGTTACATTGTTATAGTACACCATGGTATAATTGGTGAGACCTGCTTCAAAATTAATAGGGTTTGGGTAGTATATACATATAGGTCTATGGGTTTGGGTGCAGAACGTTAGATAATGACTTTTTAATCATAGTAGTTAAAGACGTATGCCGTATTAAGTTGTAAGCCGTATGTATGGATGCGGCTTAGAATACTAACCCCGATCCCAAGCTCGATTGTACTATGAATGAACTATCATTAATTAATACTATTATAACTAATATTATACGTATTTTCCCATGGGGTCCACCTGGATAGCTACCTACCATTCTCTTGCGTGAGTCCACCGCCAAACGACTCGTGTTCCGGCTGGGAGCTTCAGAGCCAGTTCTTTCTTTCTCTTTCTTCTCTATAAATCGATCTAGTTAGGATTAATTTTTAGAAAATGTCGCTTTATCCGTGTTTTCAGGCAATGAAAAACTGCTACAACATCATCGACTGTTCTTGACATCTATTGGCGTGTAATAATACTATTATTATTGGGAGCAACTACCTGTTTAACGACACAGAGCTACTTCAGAAGATGGCGTTGTTAGGCAATTCTAAAATACCGAGCAAAACTATTATTATGTATTTTTTGAGTTCCGTAACTCAAAAGGAAGAAACGGAACCTAGGATTCCTTTCAAGCACTATCCCTCGTGTTTTTCCATCGCCGTTAGTTGGTTGGAAGAAATTGTGTGTAGCACCGTTGGCACTGTCGATGTCCTAAGTTATTTATGTAGAAAATAAAAACCTTGGCAAAAAATATATTTTTAATTGAAAACTTTAATTAATAAGGAAGTTAGGTAATAAGAGTAAGGTTCTTACATAAGAACACTGTCGATTAAGTTATCTTTCCATCAAAAAATTTTAATGTGTGCAATTCACACGTGGTAGAAGAGAAACCTTCAAAAATAAAGGTATTAATTTAATAGCGTGTTTCAGTTTTAAATATCTTTCAAAAACTATTTTGTACTAAATAAAAATAAAACAGTGGTAACTAACGCCCTCTCTCAACATAATATTAAGAGTAAAATGAGCAGCTAGCGCCATCTATCAAGCAATAAAACGAATCTTCTATCTTGTTCTTCGCGCCATCTATGAATACAACTTAGAACTTTTTTGGGTAACACAAAAACAACACAAAAAACGGGAAACGGTGCGTCCTAGACGATTTTTGACGCGATTTCCAACCCCACTGGACCGACACTGGGTATGTATTTGATGAAGAGGCTAAATGTATTAAACAACATTCTTGTATATTTATAAGGTAAAGCTAATTGTATTAAGCGACACTTGTTAAGAATTTAATGAAGAGGCTAATTGTATTAAACGACAAATCAAATCAAATCAAATCAAATGTTTTTATTCAAAATTGGTTTGGTTTACAAACACTTTTTGAAAGTCATGCAAGTTATGCCAATGCTTCAGACAAAGCCCTACTGTGAGAGGGCCCGGGAGAAGAAGCAGCAAGAAACTTCCGGGTTTGTTTTTTTCCTGCTCACAGTTACAGATAGCACTTATCATCTACTACAATCTATATCCATAAAACTCATGTCCAAGCAGTCTTGTCTTTAAAATAATCATCTAATTTGTAATATCCTTTCGTCATAAGAATGCTTTTAATATGAGTTTTAAATTTAAGGTAAGGCATTTCTGTAAGTTTCGATGGAAAATTTTAAATATTAAAATTTAAATAATTAAAATATTAATTTCCTTAAAGAGATCCTTAAGCGAGTCCCTAGGCCTGAGGTTGTAAATGGCACGGACTGCTCTTTTCTGTAAAATAAATATAGACTCAATATCTGCAGCTGAGCCCCACAACAACAGACCATAGGACATAACACTATGAAAGTAGCTAAAATAAACTAACCGTGCTGTTTCTACGTCAGTTAAGAGCCTTACTTTCTTAACCGCGTAAGCAGCTGAACTCAGTCTCCCAGACAAGGCTTCAATATGAGGACTCCATTGTAAGCGTGAATCTATAGTAAGGCCAAGGAATTTTGTTGAATTTACAAGGTCAAGTACTTCCTTATTTATAACTATTTGAGTTGGTACCTGTTTCACATTTGGTAATGTGAATTTCATACATTTCGTTTTACTAGCATTTAACATTAGGTTGTTACATGTAAACCATTGCAATACTTGGGAAACAGTATTATTTACATCGTCAAAACAATTTTTTCTCCTATCAACTTTAAAAAGTAATGAGGTATCATCTGCAAACAATACAGTTTCACACAAGTCCCTTGTGAAATAAGGAAGATCATTGATGTATATTAAAAATAACAGGGGTCCTAATATTGATCCTTGGGGCACTCCCATAGTAATGTGTGCTCCTGGGGACTCCTTGCCATTAATAACTACTTTTTGGATACGGTCGGATAGGTAAGATTTTATAAGGCCAACTGATTGTGTTGAGACACCATAATGCCTAAGTTTATTTATCAGTATATTGTGATCAACGCAATCGAACGCCTTCGAGAGATCACAAAAAATACCAATGGCATCCTGCTTACACTCCCACGCATCAAAAATTTGCTTAAGGAGTGCTATACCTGCATCAGTGGTATTTTTTCCTCTCGAAAAACTGAACTGATTAACATGAAACAACTTGTTTAAGTAGAAATGAGACAGCAGCTGGTTATAAATAACTTTTTCAAAGATTTTACTAAGGACTGGTAACATTGAGATGGGTCTGAAATTAGTGGGGTCGCTTTTATCTCCAGATTTAAATAGAGGGATTAATTTACCATGTTTCATTAGATTGGGGAAGCTACCTTCGTCAATACATTTATTGAAAATGTGACTTAGATGTGGCGCTATGGAATTAATTATTGGTTTTATTATCATAGTAGAGAGACCCCAGAGATCACCTGACTTCTTGATCTTTATAGACTTAAAAGTCTTTATAATTGTATTGGAATTAATGTATTTGAAGCTAAATGAAGTCAGGCATTTTTCAACACATGATTCCATTAAAGTCATAGCAAGCTGAGGGCTCGCATTTAATTAAGTTAGTATTAGTCTACTTTGCAACAATCCGCGGATAACATGTATGATGGTATATACTTTAAGACATGCGTGGCACCTCCCTCCCTCCCACAACGGAAACATGCACTACAATAATAAAGTTTTTTGTTATTTCATGCGGTATTTTCGAGAAGAAATCCTCAAATGCGCAAGCAACTGCACTATCGGTAGTAACATTTTTATCATTGACCTTTAAAGTATACTCATGATTCTTAAATTTTTCTTTACCTGTTTCTTTATTAATAATGTTCCAGGTAGTTTTGATTTTGTTATCAGAATTTTTAATCTTATTAGCAATATAAATAGATTTAGCTTTCGCACAGACTTGTTTAAAAGTTTTTGAATAAATTTTAACACGATTTAAAAATTCAGGGTCTGTGGAAGTCGACTTTTCCGCATAAAGTTCAAAAAGTTTAATTCTGCTTTTGTATATACCAGGAGTTGCCCAATCACTAAATTTAGTTTTAAGGTTCTCACATTTAATCTGTTTTTGCTTAAAAGTATTATTAAATTCACTGTTAATTAATCCAGACACATTACTGTATGCTTGATCCGTTGTAAAATTTAGTTTTAAGGTTCTCACATTTAATCTGTTTTTGCTTAAAAGTATTATTAAATTCACTGTTAATTAATCCAGACACATTACTGTATGCTTGATCCGTTGTATCATCATCAGAAATTTGTAGGAATGGAATTTTTCTAGCAATATTGTTTGTAAAATCACTAACACGTCTTTGTGTGATTGGTCTACAAGATATAGTATATTGTGATAGGTCATGATGGTACTCAATGGTGGCTAATTGTCCGCTATGGTCTGAACAAATACAATTTAATATTGACTTATTGATAACATTACAATCACAAAAGATGTTATCTAAGCAAGTAGCCGATGATGGAGTAACCCTTGTTGGATCAAAAAATACATGACCCAAATTAAATGATTTAAACAAATTAATGAACCTTATTGAGGTAGAATTTGAAACTAAAATATCAATATTGAAGTCTCCACAAACAACTACTTTTTTTTTTTTACACAAAATTTTCAGAGCATCTTCCATAGCGGATTCGAACAATGGGTAGTTGCCTGCAGGTGGTCTATATACACATACAATTATAACCCTTGCAAGCTCTATACATGAAAGTTCTATATTATGCTCAATAGAGAGGGATACTATGACTTTACGTTCCTTATAATTCAAACTATTATGTATAATTATTAATGACCCTCCCCTAATCAATTTTTGCCTACAGAATGAACTGCCTATGCTGTAATTATCTATAGATGCAATTAATTCATGTTTTTTTAGCCAGTGCTCTGTAACACATATAATGTCAATATTCATCTCATTTAATAATAAATTTAATTCTAAGTCTTTGCCAGAAAAGCCTTGTATATTTTGGTGCACAATATTTAAATTATAGTGCTTTTCTTTTGTCAGTATATTATATATATATATATAGAGTAGTTCTCTGTTGTCTTACAGACTAATTTAAATTACTTGGAACGTATTCCAACGATGCATGCTGAATGTCATTAATTGACTGCTCAATAAAAGCAGAAGTACCAGCCAAATTCTTGGCTAAATTGTCAAAAAAATATGATAGCGAACATGCTATTTGTCTTTTATTAAACTTAGACAGATAGTAATTATCTTTAGTCATATAACTTCTAGAAATTAATTTATTAATGTCAATTATTTCTAAATATTTATTACTGTGTAAAGACATAGTGTACATTTCTATATATTTATAAGGTCAGGCTAAATGCTTTAAGGCGCGGTATGACTACGATTTAAAAACGTTGATTTCACTCACACAGCCGCATATCTGCGCTAATCTAATGTTACATTTACGTGACGCTGAATAGGGTTCAAAATTGCAGAGCATATTTTTGCTAACAATGTAACTAGATTGCGAATAAACATTTAATTTGAGGGTTATCCTTAGGTTATTCAAAATATACACATTAAATTCAATATCTGTCCGGTTTAAGTTTTAATAAAACCATATACGTATTATATTCTCAAAAAAATATATTGTTACCGCTGAAAATACAGAGAACTTCGACGATTAAGTTTATTTTTGTATAGCAAATTACGATTTTTTATTGGGAATATCAAACAACTATTTAATATTCTATTCGGTTAACATTTTTCTTTAGGCCTTTTTCTATGCTCTGTATTTTTTGCGTGCGATATTTTCATTGGGTTTCCTCGTACTCAAGCACCAAAGAAACCCAGTTTTGTGAATATTGAGATCACACCGCACCTTAACGTACGTTGCCTGTAAATTGTTGCTCCAGGAAAAAAGGCTTAAACGACTATCTGGTATTTGGTAGTGAGCTTAAGTACACAGTTCCTAAATTTGTTAATATTTTGTGTCGCTTCATACATTGAAGTCCAAAATGGGGCCCAAAAATGCGGTTGTTTTAAGCGACAAAAAAGTGCTCCGATCGTCACCAAACCCAGCTCAAACGACGCAGAAAAATTCGCTGAATTCAAATATGTATAAAAGTCTATATCGTCCAAAGTGTCGCTTAATACAATTAGCCCGGAACCCGTCGATATAATAATAATACACGCTAACACACTCACACCCTCGCAATAGGTTATTACCTGTGTCGCGGGCGGCATGGACGTCACATATAACACATCACAATCACACCCATGACCCAAGCACAAATATTTATCTGTCACATAAATATCTGCCCCGGCCGGGAATCGAACCCCGGACTTTAAAGGACATCCGTACAAACATTTTTTTGTGTTTTACATAAATGTATATAGATTTCATGTACCTACTTATTTAAATTTTCCATAACAACTTTTTCGTTAAATCATTAATAAAGTAATTATAATTTTACTGAGTTTTACTGAGTTGAAATTTTAATGAGTTTATTAATGAATTAATCCCTAGCTAATTACTTCGTAAATAAAAGCTTAATAAAATGCAGCAGTATGTCATTATCATTTATTTGTTTCTTTAAACGAGTGAAAGAGTTCGCAAATCAGTATGTTCAAAAAGTCACTTTTGAAGTTGAACTTTTGTTCTAGAAGACTCCGGTCTGGGATACTCAGACAGCCGCCTGGATTCGACTGGGAGAAACAAGAGAAGGTATTTATTAATCGAGAGTTTTATGGATTGAGTTTACCAATTTTATTATAAGATTAATTATAAAACTGTACGTAAAGCAAACAAAGAATCATTAAAATATCAGTTAAAATAACAGTTATGGTGGGACTTTGAAGTTGCTCTTCCAAAAGTAATTGGGTGAATTTCCCAAGTGCATTGTGCATAGTTGAAAATTAATGTGTGAAGGTAAACTACAATAATTATGCATAATTTTATATAGGTAGTTTAAATAGTGATCTACACGACAGTACCTAAAGTATTCAGAGGTATTCAATACATAGATTCTTAATAAATAAATATCTAAGACCTAAAATCTAATTCCGGTGTGCTGTCCAAACTCCATTTATTTACATATTTTATTAATTTAATTTTTTTTTGGTTAACAAATTTCATTGATAATGAATGTTTTTTAGAAATACATTAAATAACACAACTAATATTATACAGGATGTCCCAGCGCCAAGTGACCGCCCGGCGTCTATTGATTATTTGGACAAAACTATGAACAAAAAACCAATAAAGTATAGGTCTAATCGGTTTGGTTTTTTTTTATTAGCTTTTTAATTTTTTCGGAAAGAAACCTGACTTGCTACACTATTTTCGACATACTTTTTTTGTTTTTACATTTATTTTCATTCTGTTAATTTTATTTACCAGTTGTTATCATAGTTTATCTATTCGAGGTATAAAATCTACCGAAAATTAAATAGGATATATTTTTTAAAGACATTAACTGATTTTTTTTTGAAAAAAAATTACTCTTTTTTATTTAATTTCGCTAAAAAGTTGGAAAAATGCCCTATGAATATTATTATTTTATCAATTATTATTAAAAGGCATGATATTACCTACAAAATCCCATGAACATGTTTGTAGTTATCTTAATCATTTACCGAACTACAAACTCTTGAAATATGCAACCTATTTTCGAAAATAAGAAGAGTAGACTATTAAAACCAGACTAGTGGAACATTTAAGTGTCTTACTATCAAAAATACCTTTTGCCCTTTGATAGAATAATTTTAAATGTAAGGAAACAATAAAAACAAGTGCAAATTTAAATTATTTATTAAAAAAAAAACACTAATTAATTCATAACGTTTTCGAAATGACCGCCATTGGCGTTAATACAGGCTAAGGCTCTAAATGACATCCTTTGACTCGTTATTTGCACTTCGAAAGGTTCGCTCCTATTTCTGATGCAGCAACATCAAACCTCTGTTTCAAATGCAATAAAATGGTAACAAACTTTTTTTAAAAAATCCCAAAATAGTCTATTTATTTATAAACAATTTCTTAAAAAATGACGTAAATTTTTTTTCCCAATGTTCATTAATACTTATATTAGATGCAAATACAGCAATAATAAGATATTACTAAAAAAAATTTTTTTTGATAGCGTATCTTACAAATTTCATTTTTTAAAAAAATTATTATTAACAAAATAATAAACTTTAATAAAAAAATTGCATAAATTTATTAAGCACCTAAATAAGAAGAGCTCCACGAAGCGAAAAATTTATAGACCAATTATTTAAACTTTTATGCCGTAATTTATACAAACAGAGATTGGAAAAAAAATTGTCAATTAACAATGGTGTAACTTTTTGAAAAATCGACATGATTTTTTTTTTCACCGAGGTTATGTTCGTTCAAGTGTTTAGATTACACCATAATTTATTCAAATTTTTAAATAGTTATTTGATACTATAAAAAATATTTTATGTGATATACCGGCTTCTTAGGCAGCACGCCTATGCGGTAACGACCTCGCGGAGCCATATTTTCAGCGTTAATTTTTTTTTATAAATAACAAAGATAAAGTTCCGGGAGTTGGGACTTTTTTATTGGAAATTCCCTCTTCTTTCACGATCTTTTTCCAAAATTCCTTTAATATCATTATTTTAGAAGTTATTAATTTAAAACTAAGTATAGTTTTTTTCAAATCTTATTTTGTCAATAAAAATCGCAATTTTTTATGTGCTAATAAACCCTTCAAAAACATTTTTCTAGACGTCATTACGAATCGAATGAGCTATCGCGCATATTTTTAGGAGCTTTATTTCTATTTAACACGTTTTTGAACTTGTTGACTAGACTATTAGGGAAGACCCTGTATATTTAAGATAATGTATTTGATTTCAGGTATTAATGGCACCATTTGAACATATACATAACACGCCCTCTTTATACACAGCGCTGATTGCGCCTTGTTTTAACCACTGGCTGCAGGTACCACAACATAAATTTGATGCTATCCAAGATATTATGCACACATGCATGACGTGGAGTATGCTGTAAGTTTATGTAAATTAATATTATTCAATAATTACTTAAGGAGCGACTTCGGTAAATTAAGCGTTGTCAATTCGCATCGGAGAAATTGGTTCAAATCTTGTACTTTTGATTGTTCAAGCTAATTTTGTTAGTGATATGCACGGACCTAAAAAAAAGACGGACGTAATCCCAAGAACAAATTCAATGAAGCACCCATAGTAATACCAACTCTCTATTCGTACAAGTACACACACCCACAAATTGACACTTCATTGCTTCATTCGCGAATCAAAAATTACGCACACATAGTAAGCGGGCGGCCATTGCTATGCTTCACTTTCGATTAGACGAGCTTACTTACGTCCGTCTTTTTTTCAGGTCCGTGGTGATATGATACTTGGTTGATATAATATGCTTTAAATGACAGCTTTAGTGAAAGAAATCAACTTTCTTACCTTTTTAAAAGTGGGTGAATTTGACGAAGTTGACAATAGCAACATGCTGGCAGGTATCGTGGTGAATATCCTTCAGGGTCAATATAATTTTGCGCCAATTTAGTTATCAAAGAAGTCCCATTAGTAAATTAATACAATGAAATTAAAAGTGAATGAAACCATCATGGACCACATCCTGACTTAACATCAGGGGGGATTGTGGTCAAGCATTTAACTATTTTTTAAGTAAGAAGAAGTCTGATCCTAGAGGGATGAAAATAACGTTGTCATCACATTTAGGTCTAATAAAGCAGTACCAGAGGTTATACAAAGATGTTTGCAGAAATTTCTTCATTTTGTTGACTGCATTTAAGGGTTAAAATTGGTAAAAATATGTTATTTTTAAGAACCTGCTTCATTAAAATTTATTCATTGATATTTACCAGATTGGACGATATTCAAGATGACTCAAATTATCGATACGGTGTGCCCTCTGCACATAAAGCCTTCGGCGTGGGTTTAACTATTAACGCGGCCAATAGAGCTATGCTCCTAAGTCAAAAGAAAACAGCTGAACTGGGACATCCATTAGTAAGTATTTGAACATGTTTTTGATGATAACATTTTTTTTTCATTTTCATTATTATTGACAATTATAGTTATTACTTGAGTTAAAAGACAGAATTTTTCGGATTTCAGGCTCTTGAGATATTTTGGGATACACATGAAGAATATTTTTATAGTTCAGGTGTCGATATATATTGGAGAGAGAACACTATATTTCCCACTGAAGAAGCACACATTGAAATGTCCGCAAAAAGTACGTAAGTTCCAATAAGGAAACCATCGTTATTTGCTTCGTGCGGCTGATGCAGCACAAATATACCTACTGTTTTTTATTTCCACAAGTAGGTAATGAAGAATGAATGAATGTAGGAAGATGCGTGAAGAACTCGTGGGTAGACGGAAAACTTAACAGCTGTTTTTTAATCAGTGTCTATATTTTACTGTTTTAAAAATATTTTAACAACAATATTTATGATTAATTTGTATATGTGACATCTACATACCAGCCGGCTTATTCTCCTATATCAAGTTTCTTCATCAACACTCATCTTAACTGCACTTCACTGTTACGCATGGAGTCACTAAAGGTATCACTGGACACGATGTCCGAACTTTTCAACTCGCGTATGAATGAGTTCCAAAAAGAACTCCACAAAACCGGTACCGCACCATCTACGACGTCTTCTTTGGCCGCTGAGTTCGCCGCTTTCAGGCAATTCATAGCCTCGGCCTTGGAGACGATTCAGAAGCAGATCGAGTTTCTTGGTCTAGAGCTCGACCGATTCGAAATGCGAAGGCGACGGAAGATCATTCTGTTTCATGGTGTGGCGGAGGACAAAACGGAGGATGTCGACGCTATTGCAGCGCTGGTCTCTGAGAAGCTCAAGCTCCCAGGCTTTTCTAAGGAGGCTATCAGTCGGTCCCATCGTCTTGGACGTGTGTCGGAGAAGCCTCGTCCTGTGGTGGTAAAGTTCCAAGATGGATCATGGCGCAATAAGGTTTGGTACGCAAAGTCCAAGTTGAAAGGATCTGGTGTTACTTTGTCCGAGTTTCTCACCAAGAACCGGCACTCAGTATTTTTGGAGGCCAGACGGCGGTACGGCATACCTAAATGCTGGACCAGGGGCGGTATAATCCACATTCAGGCAACGGATGGCTCGCTACACCAAGTGGAATGCCTGGCGGAGCTGGACGCCATCCCTCGTCCACCCGGTTCTGTTTCACCAGCTCATCCTTCTGCTGCTTTAGTCGTAAAGCCCAGTGACGATAGGCACACATCACGCATTAAACGTGTTAAGAAATAAACTCTTTTATGTATTTAATGCTGTTAGTGTGTTTTGTTATAATTAATTCTTTCTTGTTTATTACTTAGCACCGGCTGTTGTTTTTGTTATTTCTGCACAATAACTCACTTCATTTCATTTTACTTTTCCTACAAATATTACTAATTTAAGTCACTTTTATTTATCCTCTTTGTTTATTCGCTCTTTTTTCTTTATATTGTATGAATTTTATTGCGAATGCCTTGCACTGTTTACAATTCTATTAACAATGTCAACAATCAGCCATATTGGTTATTAAGCGTAGTTTATACTACGCGTTTCTTTCAAGTTTGCCCTTACCTCCCGCCCCGTTCCTCGTACCGCATCTCATTTAGTACGGATAGCAAGCAAGATAGTCTATGTTCATTTTTGTACTAGTGTCCGTTCTCGAGTTTGTTGTTGGTTTTGTTGTTATTTTCGTTAATTAGTTTTGTTTCTGTAGATTTATTTTACGTTCGTTGATTTATCGCTACGATGAGTAAAAGAGGAAAGGTCCTACACAGTGGTGAACGTAATTTGTTATACAAGTTAATGACATTCTTTGAACAAGAAAAAATTGAAAAACAGTCGATAACGCCATATGATGTTAAAGATATCACAACTATGAAAAATATTGCCAGATTAAAAAATGAAAACATGGATCTTTATCTTTATATACTATATATATATATATATAACAACAAAAAAAAAACATTTAATATATATATATATATATATAATATATATATTAAATGTTTTTTTTTGTTCGTAAATTATTTAATCCATAAAATCATTGTAAACTTAATCTATCGAATTTAATATGATAGTTCCATACCCTTTTCAATTATATTCACTGTCTATTGAAATTGACATTAGAAGTCGGCCATATTTGTTTACTACCAAAAAAACGGACTATACCCATTAAGGTATATACATAGAGAAGACATCTCAAACAAAATGTGTGTCCCTGCCGCGAGGTTCTATTTTCAAAATTGAGCCCCTGTTTTCCTTTCAAAATCGAACGAATCCATTGGACATTGAAGCCGCGCGGCGTCAATTCATTGGAACATACATTGTGTTCGCCGTGTCTGTTCTATACGCTAGTAATAATACTTCAATGACTATACCATAGATATATTTTTCTAACTGGATACATAACTTCGTAGAGATACCTGAAGATGGATGACGTCAAGACGGAATGACCATTTTTCTCTTGTGTCCATGTTATCTATAGTAGTATATAACATTCGATTGTGTTAAAATATATTTATGAGTGCGCTGTACTTAAAAGAAAATTCCTTTTATAGTATTAATGTACTGTAGTAAAAAAATAAAAAAATAAAAACTGTAAATTTATATTGAAGTACATACTCATATTTAGTAATTTATATACTGAAACCCACGATACAATCACATAGGATTCAGGGCGGGTTTTGAAAATTTAGTAATATTCACATTAATTTGTATTTTTCGTCTATTCTTGTAAAATTTTGAAAAACTGAAAAATATGTTTACCATCAATTTATTTACTTAAATCATAATTATTATTCTATTCTCATAACGATATTAACACTATACTACTAAAACATCTATTAAAATACTTAATTTGTATGTAATTAATTTAATCATAGCGCCTCCCTCCTTTCCTTACTTTTTTGCCGACAGTACATTTAGCTTTGAAATCGTAACGGTCGACGAGGGCAAACTTGAAAGAAACGCGTAGTACATACGTAGGTACTCTGTGATTGGTTGCTGGCCGCGCGTCGCAGCACTCGTAGCTTAAGTACATTCACAGATAAAATCTATTCTTGCTATCGCGTGAAATAACTGCATACAATTTTATTGCATTCACGTATACGATATGAGGCAAAGATAAATAAGTTATACGGCCGAGCGTTACTTTTTGTATATCAGGGATGTTGACATCAGTTGTAATTTAAATTTAATTTTATTGCTGGTTTATGTGATTAATGTTAATACTAAAATATGTACCTAATACATAATTACATGTATAGGTATATTTATCATTTTTATTTCATATTAAATCTTAATTAGTAAACTATCTTTTTGTTAATGTTATTAAAGTTAGTATATTTAATTAAATTAACTACTTCTTTAATAATTATAATTTTACATAACTTTAAGATATTAAATAATATTATTATTACTGTTCTTGAATAATTGTGAATTCTAAATTATGTCAACATCCCAATTCCATTACATAATTGTGTGCTGCATGTCTATATTTAGACCCATGCAATTGATGCATGTAATTAGCATAAGTTTATTATATTATTATTAAATTTCTTCTAATATTAATTACTTCAATGTTTAGCTGGCGGGTAGTAGAACTATTTTTTTTTTAAATAGTTTAGTTTTTAATTTTTGTAATTTCATTTAAAATTATTATTTTATTATTCTTTTAATTGTAATGTTAATGAACATAAGTGATGATGATAATGACTCTTTTCATTTTACTTCGGCGTCAGAGGGTTTGAGCAGCAATACCAGTTTTGAAAGTATTCCTCCTGTTAATTTGCTTCTAGATTCCACACTGGCCAACTTTTCTAAAAACTTTAACGTAACACATATCAATGCACAGAGCATTCCGGCACATTACCCCGATTTAATCACATCTATCGATAGCAAACATATCCATGCTGTACTTGTTTCGGAGTCGTGGCTTAAGCCGTGTCTTCCGTCCACATCATACTCATTACCAGGTTTCCGTTTGATTCGCAACGACCGGTTCAATCGGGGCGGAGGCGGTGTTGCTATATATCTCCGATCTCATATTCCCTATTCAGTAGTACATATATCATCTCAGTCGCCTGTTGGTAGCGAAGCTGAATATCTTTTTATTGAAGTCACTTTTTCCCATGATAAAGTTCTACTTGGTGTGTTTTATAGTCCTTCAATGACAGTCAACTATTTCTCAACACTTGAAAAGATTTTTGAAGACTTAACACCAACATACACACACTCTATTATTATGGGCGACTTCAATACGTGTCTTCTCAAAGATGACGCTCGCTCCAATCAGCTGAAATCTATCGTCGCAGCAGCAAACTTAAATATTCTGCCTCTTTCTGCTACGCATTTTTTTCCTAATTGTAAACCTTCCCTTTTCGACTTAATTATTGTTTCCTCTTCTGACCATGTGGCAAAACATGGTCAATTTGCTGCCGACGCTTTCTCATACCATGACTTAATCTTTTTGTCATACAAGATCCGTCCTCCTAAGGCTAGGTCAAGAACTCTTTTTCAGCGCAATTTTAGTGCAATGGATATTGACCAACTACGTAAGGATGCGGCCCAGGTTGACTGGAACGTTATTTGGGACTCAGCCACAGTCGACGAACAGGTAGCTATTTTCAATTCCATACTGATACAACTGTATGACAAACATGCTCCTGTTCGCCCAATACGTGTTCGTCACCTTCCTGCTCCCTGGCTCACTGAAGAGATCAAAGGCCGTATACAAAAAAAACTAGCAGCTAAGTCAAAATTTAAATGTAAACCTGATGACAAAAATCGGTTAAAGTATCAGTTGGCACGAAATCGTTGCAATACGGTGTGTCGAGATGCACAACGACGCCATATCTATAAATCAGTCCAAGACGAAGATCCTTCCAAAGTTTGGAAATTTCTGCGGTCGTTAGGAGTTGGGAAATCTCGTGAAATCTCACTGCCGAATGATATTAATCTTGATTGCCTTAATAAGCATTACTCCTGCTCACCCGGCATCAATAAGGATGCTAAAGCAAAAACTTTAAGCAATCTCTCTAATCTTCCCACTTCTGACCTTCCTTCTTTTGTTTTTGGACGATTTACTGTTCGTGATGTTAAGAAGTGCATTTTGTCGATACATTCAGATGCCGTCGGTGAGGACTGCGTAAGTCGTAAAATGATTATTCCTATCCTTGACATAGTCGTTCCTGTCATTACGCTGATTTTAAATAATTCTTTATCTACAGGCAAGTTTCCTTCACCCTGGAAAGACGCTCAAATTATTCCATTACCTAAAAAACCAAACCCTAAAACCTTTTCCGATTACAGACCTGTCTCAATTCTACCATTCCTTTCCAAAGTCCTTGAGCGTCTTGTCCATTCCCAGATTACCTTCCATCTGTCCAAGCACAACCTTTTAAATCCCTTTCAATCCGGTTTCCGTCCTGGTCATAGTACGACTTCTGCACTCTTGAAAATCACCGACGACATTCGTCATGGAATGGAGAATCGGAAATTAACAGTATTGCTTCTCTTAGATTTTAGCAATGCTTTTACATCTGTTGATTTCGATATTTTTCTGGGCACACTGCGTTCTCTTAACATATCTCCGGCAGTTATCGACTGGTTTCGTAGTTACCTACATGGACGCCGGCATCGTATTCAGATCAATAAGACCTTTTCTAATTGGTCGGATATTTGTGCTGGCGTCCCACAAGGTGGCGTACTTTCTCCTCTCTTATTTTCTATTTTTATAAATTCTATCAGTTCAAGTCTTACTTCTTTCTACCACCTATATGCTGACGATCTCCAGATTTACCAACAATCTACACTCTCAGACCTACCTAGTGCCATTGCTAATATTAATAGGGATCTGAATTGTATTTCAGAATGGAGTATTTCTCATGGTCTTACTATTAATCCAACAAAAAGTCAAGCGATTGTAATAGGTAGTTCTCGGCTGCTTGCTAAAGTAGACTGGAGAAATCTACCATCTGTAAATTTTAATGGTGTCGTAATACCTTACAGCGACAGTGTCAAAAATCTAGGCTTAGTTATTGACCAATCATTATCTTGGGGCCCACAGATTCAAGCAGTTAGCAAAAAATTGTTTGCAGCATTGGGTTCATTACGTAGACTCAAAAACTTTCTCCCCACTGCAACTAAAATTACGCTCGCTCAATCTCTACTTCTTCCCATCCTAGACTATGCCGATACATGCTATCTAGATGTAACTGAGGAGCAGCTAGATAAACTCGAGCGCCTCCAAAATATTTGTATAAGATTTATATTTGGCCTCCGCAAATACGATCATATCTCCAAATACCGTAACACGCTCAAGTGGCTCCCTATTCGCCTTCGCCGGAATGCACATATAGTCACCACTTTATACAGTGTGCTGTTTAATCCAACTGCCCCCTCCTATCTTAAAGAACGTTTTAAATTTAAATTTCAGTCCCATAATCTCTCTCTTCGTTCTTCGCATGATCTTTCTCTTCTGATGCCTGTTCATTTCTCTTCTTTCTATTCCAAATCTTTTACAACTACTGCTGTTCGGCTTTGGAAATCACTACCCTTTAAAATACGTTGTGCTCAGACAATCGAGAGGTTTAAAAAACAAGTCAAAGACTATTACTTAAATATGCCTTAATTTATAAACCATTCCTCCTTTTATTTCTCATTTCATCACTTATCATTACAATTTGTGTAAACTTTTTACCTTCTACGTACACCGCTACCCTCTTTTTATGTGTTCTAACTTTTTTTTCCTCTACCCAAAGGTCGCCTGGAAGAGATCGCTACCTGAGCGATAAGGTCGCCTTTTGTATACCTTACTTTATTTTAATATGACTGTGTTTATTATTGTATTTTGGTGTACAAATAAAGAGTATTTGTATTGTATTGTATTGTATTGTAATGTAATGTTTCCATAAGCTTTTTTTCTTATTATAAGTATCTCTTCTTTATTCTGTTTTTAAGTGAATGACATTATTAAACATATCATGTCATATTTTGTCGCTCAAATTACCTTAGTGCCTGAAGTCGATGTTGCTCGAGTAGTGTGTTTGCCAGTGATCTCTGATCATATAACGCTCCCAGACGTGGTGCTTGGGTCTAACCGATAAGCTCAAAGTCGCGAGATGGGCTATGGAGTGGGCTATGCTCGGTATTTCTATACATGATCATATCAGAAATGTCATCACCATATCAGAAATCTGGAGGCGAACAAAGGTAAGAAAATAAGCCATATTAAAGTGGCAATGGACTGGCTGCATAGTTCGAAGGACTGATTACCACTGGGAGAAAGGTCCTCAAAAGGCGCCCACGTCTCGATAAACCAAGTACAGGATGCCTCGTGTCTGAAGGAAATAGTTGGCAGCCGCTGGAGTCAGAAGGCTTAGTACCGGTCAGAATGACGTAATTTAGGAGAGGCTTATATTTGGCAGTTGTATGCTAATAAGTTTTTGTATTTCACAGAAAGTGGGATTTGGTTTGGGTTCCCCATCAAACTTATGCAGCTGTTCAGCAGCAACAAGACGGACTACAGTGAGCTTGCAGTTGACGCAGGAGGGTACTACGCAATGGTGGATGATTATTTAAATTTGTTCCAGCCAGATGTAAGTATTTATACAGGTACCAATTAATACGAAATGACAATAAGCATGATGACAAATTTTGAAATAGATACTGTTCTATATTGTTGGGAAATATATTATAATTTCAACGTATATCTTATCTCCGTAAAATAATAAGGCTTAGTATAAAATAAATATACTTCAATTTATAAGTTGAAAAATTCGCACCAAAACACTTCTAAGTGTGATGGCGTCGCTTGTGACGTCACGCCTCAGGAAAGTAATAGAAAAGATGTCATTGTCAGTATTGACATATTTGTTTGCTTACTGAGGCGTGACGTAATTTGCGCTGATTGAGACTGATTAACGTTGAAGATATCATAGCGGCTTGCTGTATTTTGTAGTTTTATTTTATCAAAATATTATTATATCTCGCTCATAATAATACAATAGATGCGTGTTTTGTAATCCATTAATAGGGTTTCATTAAATAAATACATAATTTTAGTGATTTTTACTTACTGTCGTCATGCCTATTGTCGTGGCATAGCTGATATGCTCGAACATACTTGTATTTATTACTAGCTGTTGCCCGCAGCTTCGCATAAGGAAATTATATTTTAACTTATTTGTACCTCTTGCAGAAGAAAATTAAAAAACAGTGAATTTATATTGAAGTAAGTACTTATATTTAGTAATTTATATACTGAAACCAAATACAATCACAAAGAATTCCTCCAGGAGCGTGTTTTGAAAAATAAGCAATATTCACATTAATTTGTATTTTTTCTTTTTCTTGCAAAATTTTGAAAAACTTAAAACAACATTGGAACATAATTATATTATGTTCCATCAATAATTTAAGCAAGGAACATTTGTTGCAAATTTGAAGCAAATCGATTGATTATATGTTATCTATACTTCTATACTAATATATAAAGAGGAAAGATTTGATTTTTTGTTTGCATTGAATAGGCTCCGAAACTACTGAACCGATTTGAAAAATTCTTTCACTGTTGGGAAGCTACATTATCCCCGAGTAACATAGGCTATATTTTCAAAAAAAAATAGGGATCCTTAAAACTCCAATAATGTAACCCAAGGTGTAAAAAAAATAAGAAAACCGAAGCAAAGCGAGGGCGGTTACTCGTCGGTTATAAAGTAAATGTGTTTGCTTGGAGCTATAAATATATTTCTTGTAATGAAATCACATTATTGTTACAGTCATTACGGAAGTTATCGCTGACCAAAAAACGGGTAAGTGTTCGTGGGTTTGTCTTTCGTACACTGTGTATCCTGCTGTGTATCCTGCTGTGTATCCTGTAACGAGATCCTATGAGAAAGTATGAAGTGACTTAGTTACTTAATTTTATATACTTTATATACTCGTATAGGTGAACTACGCTGCCGTCAACGATATCACGGAGAGCAAGATGACCCTGGCCATCATCCACGCGTCGCAGTTCCCAGATGTCGCCGCTGAGCTGGCCGGTATCCTTAGAAAAATATCGTAAAAACACCCTTCTTAGTAATAGTACAGAAGACATAATACTCGTAGTACATAATGTAATAGGGCAGAATTGCACCAGACAGTTTAAAACCGCTAGACTAGAGCCTCTTTCCTAAGTCAGTTTCGATCGCAGGATCTGTGGAATTTGAGATAATGCGGGTCAAACAAAACGTTACTGCGGTGTAAATGCAGCATAGTTAAAAATATTAGCAGTAGTTCCATGGAATACAAATAAATGTAATTATTAATTAATAGATATTATTGTCAAATCATCCTTATATCATCCTTTAATTAATATTAATATTCCTGGTACCTAAATTATATTGTACATTTTCTTTCATAAGGATATTATATGCAAATGTAATGTTTATGCACTTGTTTTTAATATTAGATGTGTTTGCCTATAAGTGAAATTACTTGTACCTAAACTAGTACCTCTAAACTACATGTTCATACAATGTAATAGAAACAATGTAATTTCGTTGGCGAACCTAAATAAAAAAAGTATCCTTAACATAGATAATATACCAGACATTTTAAAACAAAGAACTAGCGATCTGAATCTGATAAATCGCGCCATCTCGCTGTTAATGAAGCACGACAGTCATGAATACGCGAGGGATGTGTTGAAGAGAATTGACTCTGAAATACGGGAAGAGGTAAAACTCTATAGAACTTATATCATGTACATAATGGAGTGTAATTTAATGAAGCCATTCACACATCAGTCCAGCAGGTTAAGCTTGGACTAAGCTTAACCTACTGGACAATGGTCTCTCGCTGGAGATGGCAGTTCAATTCCAATGGTACACTTACAGCCTTACAAGGTGGTATTGTTCTTTGCCTGATCAACGAGCTATCGTTCTCTTTCTTGAATAAAACGAGAATATTCTTTATGGGTTTCAGTAAGAGCATCGGAATGTCAGTTTCTATCTTTCTTCCTGCTGGTACGTATCAGAGATGCGTTTGAGTTGCCCTTCTTATTGTTCAGATAATGACATAAAATAATGTGAATATTAATGTTCCCTAGTACCGTTGTAAGTGTCTAGCTAGTTTAACTTTTTCCAAAATTTTAAGGTCAGACAAGTTTGGCCGTTTCAATAATGATTGCGATCAAGTGATTCATGTTTGAGTGTGACTTTATTTCGTTCACTATCAACGACAATATTATTGTGATCGAGTCATTGACCTATAGTCACTTGAGTAAGATAGATCAATGATTGTACATTTCATAGTCTACTTGTACTTAATTGAAAATTAAATGTAATATCACGCAGGTAAACTTATAAATTGTTTCGTTTCAGATCGACCGGCTGGGTGGGAACACGAAATTAGTAGAATTTATGGACGGCCTCAGTATGTATTGAGGAAAACCTGCAGAGGATTAATCTCTACATGTTCTTAACATAATATTGTTAAATAATATTAACGAACTATTTATATTATATTAGAGGATCACAGCTGAAATAATATTGTTTTTTTTTTTTAATTCTGCATAGATATGTTGACCAAATTCCTTTCAGACGTTAAGAATTTATCTCTCTAGGAATCGTAAAAAGCTTCAGAGAGTTGTATTGTAAAGCCTTGTAACGATACTTTCGTTCGGAAAATACGAGGTAATAAAGAAATTTTCCTTCCCTTCCTTGGCAGGTTGGCAGGGTAAAAATAGTTACTATGGTTACTAGGTAGTGTATCCGTGTATCCGTGTAGCCTGACAAAGACGCATTAAAATTACATACATGTGCAGTTTCATTACGCTCCATAAACATTGTATAAAACAAAAGTGTAATCTATACTAATATATAAAGAGGAAAGATTTGATTTTTTGTTTGCATTGAATAGGCTCCGAAACTACTGAACCGATTTGAAAAATTCTTTCACTGTTGGAAAGCTACACTATCCCCGAGTAACATAGGCTGTATTATATAAAAAAAAAATTAGGGATCCTTAATAAAACTCCAATAATGTAACCCATGGTGTAAAAAATAAGAAAACCGAAGCAAAGCGAGGGCGATTACTCGTTAAAGATAAACCAATTGACTGCCAGAATCAATGATAAACCAGTTGCATTGTATCTACTCACACTGCAAGACAACACACAACTACATGACGACATGTATATTATTTTATTTAATGTTATTTTGAATATAATTATTATATAATTTTACAATAAAAAGTGCTCACGATCCACCTGGTACAGTCAGCCTCAGAAGTAGCTTAACATTATAGTACTTTGTAATAGTAACTGTTTCTACGGTTTCCTAACAACATCTATGACAAATTCAAGAAATGTAATGTGACAAGGTACTAAAATGTTAAGCTACTTCTGAGGCCGACTGTACGTGCCCACCGGCATCCATGGATATTAGTAATACCAAAGGCATCACAGATGCGTTGCCGGCCAAGAAAGAAGAGAGAGAAAGAACTCATTTTCGAGCCCATGTTAGAGGGTGATAGAGGTAGACTTTACAGAAAGATAATAATAATATAAATGACTTAATAATAATATTTAAAATATAATCCTTTTGTGAAGCCTTACTGGGCCAGCTTCTATGGCGTCTTACAACACCCTTGTGCGCCGACATTGGATTGGGGCCAGGCCAGTATTCTAAGTCATATCAATACGGCTAAAACATAAGATGACTTATGTACACTCTAACCCAGCAAAATGAAATTCGCAAAAATTCAATTTGAACTTTTGTATGAAAACGACTCATTTCACGCGAATCACAGATCAAATAAAGTGTGGTTTTCTGAAACCACGATGCAAATGAAACTTTTTTCGGTTTGTAGGCATTTAACTAAAAAAATTTAGAAAATTATTTGATTTAGGGTATTGAAATTCAGTTTTTAATCTTAACTTAATTGTTGAAAAATGGGAATGATAATGGGAAATCAATGGTAGACAAAACATTCAATTATAAAATTTAATTTCAATTTGCGTATTGGAGTGCGGAATACATAATAAATACAATTACATTATATGATAGACGCATATTAAAAACTAAGAGCAATATATATTGAAATCATTGAATCTCCATTGTTATTCTTACTTAAGAGCTGTAATGCGACATGCGATAGATGAACGAAAAATTTTGGGGCGATAGAATAAAAATACGCTTGTTTGGTCTCATCGACTCTTACCCTAAAACCGAAAACGTTGATTGAACGAAAATCAGCTCACAACCCGTTGTGGCATCTGTAAAACATCCACGCGAAATTCGCGTTGGAGCCCCTCAGACCAATATGCCTACGATTTTATTGGTCTGAGTGTGGTCCTTACGAAAACGCCCACAGGCCACGATGCGTTGTGTTGTTAACATCACAGGAATACCTCAAAGCGAAATTATTAGCGAAATGAGCGTTTTAATTCTTCTTCGTTCTTAATTCAAATATTCAATATAATAAATATTGAACATTGCTTTTTTGTCGATGCACATTGCATGTGTGTCAGTTATTATTGGTGCTGCGACCTAGTATCATTAGGTATAATCCGCGCGCGACGAGATTGGTATGGAACCTTGTCGAAGTAAATCAAAAACAAAAGTTCTCAAGAGGTGTTAGCAAAAAATGCTGAACAATTGAGATAATTATTTTTTAGTATTACCTAGTATTAATTATAAATTAATTATTTCTGCGATCTATGATAATTGTTATATATAAAAAAATGTTCATGGTTGTAATCAATTCAATAAAAAGTTTAGATACATTATTTTACATTAATGCCTATTTGCTTCAAGGAAATCATCATCAGAGTTTTCGTCATTTTCAGAGCTTTCACTTTCGTCAGAAGTATCGCCTTCTGAAAAATAGAATAAAAATGTAAACAGACTACCTAAGTACTGCAGATGAAAGAGATCACTAGTGGGGACGTTCTACTTTAAATTATTATTTATTATGCTTCGCATATAATATTAAACCATATATTTTATTTATAATCTAAATTTTACTAACAAAAAATAACCGACTTCAAAGTTACTCTAAAACTACTTGTCAGATCTCGTTCAAATTTATATGGGATTACGTGACAAGCACCTGCTTTCGATTAAAAAAAGAATCATCGAAATCGGTTTGCGTGATATTGAGTTATTCGTCCATTTGTCGCGCTTACTTAATACAAATTTAAGACATATATGGTTTTATCATGGATGCCATTGTCAGATCTCAATAAAATTTATATGGGACCACATGACAGCCACCAGCTTTCGATTAAAAAAAGAATCATCAAAATCGGTTTGACCAGTCCAAAGTTCTGAGGTAACGAACATAAAAAAAACATACAGTCGAATTGAGAACCTCCTCCTTTTTTTGAATTCGGTTAAAAATACAACTACACTATATTCACATTCGGATCAGAATTTACGTAATCACTGTGTTGCCTAGCAACCACAAACAAACAGGTGCATGAAACTTTTGGTCGTTTAAAGTGCGTTTGAACCATGGGCGTAGCCAGGGGGGGGTTTCGGGGGTTCAAACCCCCCCCCCCGAAAAGTTAAGGACTGACATTTTTATGTGCTAATAAACCCTTAAACATTTTTCTAGACGTCATTCCGAATCGAATGAGCTATCGCCGGCGACCGTATAAATTCTCAGGCTATCGCACATATTTTAGGAGCTTTATTTATATTAAACACGTTTTTGAACTTTTTGACTAAACTAATAATAGATGTCACTACATACGTTGTGAGAAAAAATAAAGTCTCAATTTTCTTTAGGGTTATTTTATGTACTTTTAGTCGTTGTAACAACCCCCCGCCCCTAAACTTGAACCCCCCCCCCCCCCCCCCCCCCCCCGAAACTAAAACCTGGCTACGCCCGTGGTTTGAACTAAATCTGGAGTTCGCAAGTCGCGTTCCGTTCCACTCTTTATAATTTAATTTCTTTTTAAACATAATATTTATTTTGCAAAAGTTTAAAATAACACGGAATAGTTACGCATAAAATCGATATAGACTGTTTTAAAATAGATAAATATAAATATAAAATGTTACTCGGCTTTTTTTAATGAAATTTAACTTATAAATAACTTTATGCTCATGCATATTGAGTGGAATGAAATATCTGTATAATCTGTACAGTGCCATCTCTGAAGAACTTATTTGTGCCGTGGCGAAAATTGGAACTAATGCCATCCCATTCAAAACTTACTAATAGCGCACTATGATTGGTCCAATGCGTCCGGCAGCGCCCTCCTTAAAGTCACAGATAAGTTGATTTCACTGTATTTTGTATATAATACGACCAAGTTGCAAAGCATGTAAGCGCCATTATAGCTGTGAGGTTTTCGTAGTCATTTCTATTTATAGTCATAGACAGGCAGACCGTAAAAAATAATTTTGTGCAAAGGTTACAAGTCGCTGCACGAAATTAAGGATGTGCGAGCGTGAGTTATTCAATTATGAAAATTGTTTTAAGATGTTGGTTTTTACGTCGTTTTCTCTTAGTGTGTTGTTGTTATAGGTCAATAGTAAAATAATGAAGATGTCACAAATGTTATAATGATTATTTAGTTCTTTAATAGTTATTTGGTGTGCGAAATACAAATCAGTTTGTGAAAACCCTATAAAGGAATTTTAATGATTTGTTGACAAGAATTATGATACGACTTTGACTCAAGTATAGCATAATATGCGAGCTTCGACGCGAGTTTGCCGAGTAAAGATATTTTAATATTTTACTATAGCTGTCAAATCTCATAGTAAAGTCGCTACACCTGACTAAATTCGAGTACCTTTTTTTTACATTCAATATCATTGTTGCCGGCGCTACGGCTTGCCGATGACACGTAAGCGTCTCAGTTCCAAAAGGTCGCATCCCATTCTTATCGCACGTGGATTATACATTAAAATTTGCATACAATTTGAATACAATAGGTCAATTCAAAATGCCTACCTCGAACATTTTATTACATCAGTACTGTTAATTGTAGTTTACTGCATAAAAAACTAATTAGAACAGTATTGATTTAATTACTAGTTTACGTGGCAAATAAAGGTTTGTTCGCAAACATGTATGGCCATTTTATTTTTTTCTCTGAACGAAGGAGTGCCTTAGAATCGACATGTTCAGAAAGTCGCTTTTGATATTGAACTTTTGTTCTAGAAGATTACTGTCTTTGAAACAGTCAACTGGATTCGACTGGGCGAAACAAGAGAAGGTATCGTACATACTTATTTATAAACTACGGTTATAATAACTTGAGTTGGGAAACTATCTACTTATAATCCGGGCTTAATTTAGAAAGTCGCACAGCGAAGGGTCCTCGAATGGCGCTCACGTCTTTGAAAATGGGGTATAGGAAGCCCCCCGACCTAGTGGACTGACGACCTGAAGATGATAGCGGGCATCCGCTGAATTCAGAAGACTCAAGACCGGTAAAAGTGGTGCAAGTTAGGCCTATGTCCAGCAGTTGTCAAGAGGTCCCAAGGGCTGATGGATGGATGGATATGAAGTTAAAGAGTTAAAGGATACTCATTTGTTCCGCCGCATGACCTCCGACCTTAACGCACACAAAAAGTGGTAGACACCACCAGGATCGTCGCTGCAGCCAAGTTCTACTTCACTCCGATTAATAGCTTTCCACAACAAGAATTATTTGAAAACCACCAAAACCATAACAAAGCCGAATATTTCGGAACCGATTTATGAGTAATTTTTTTTTCTGACAGCAGAACCGTTTTTGTTTGGAAGTTTGACTGCCAGTTAAGGCGCGGTATGACTACGATTTAAAAACGTTGATTTCACTCACACAACCGCATATCTGCGTTAATCTAATGTTACATTTACGTAACGCTGAATAGGGTTCAAAATTGCAGAGCATATTTTTGCTTTTTACATACAATTGCACTGAGTTGTTTCCAACAAAACCTTAACATTTTTATCAATATTAAAAACAACATCCTGTTTCAGGTATTGATGGAGCCCTTCGAACATATACACAAGCTGCATACTAAATACCACGAATTGCTGGCGCCCTGCTTCAACCACTGGCTGCAGATCCCACAACAGAAACTTAATGCCATCCAAGAGGCAATGCATACAACAATGACGTGGACTATGCTGTAAGTTTGTTTATATTGTAAATAAGTGATATGACCCTATGGCTTCAACTCATTAATGGCCCACTACTGAGCACGAGTCTCTCCTCTTGAGGAATCCTAGAGCAGTGTTCCAGTTTTTTTATTGTTTTTTGGAATGTCATCCCCTAAAGGATAAAGGGGTCGCAAATTTTTTCAGAACTTCGTCATTTTAAAACTCAGAAATTTGAAAATTAATATGGAAACTTAAGGTGAGAAAGAAAAAATAATGTAGGGGACTTTACGAACGGGAGGGGGAGGAGAGAGGGATAGGAAGCGGAAGAGGGACTGGAAGCGGGAGAGGGAGAGGGACAGGGAGCAGGAGAGGGAGAAGGAGCGGGAGAGAAAGAGGGTGAGGGAGAGGGGCAGGAAGTGGTAGAGGGAGAGAGAGAACAGACAGGAAGTGGGAGAGGGACCGCGTGTGGGAGGGACAGGGAGCGGGAGAGGGACCGGGTGCGGGAGTATGACAGGGAGTGGGAGAAGGAGAGGGAGTGGGATAGGGAGTGGAAGCGGGAGAGCGAGAGGGACAGGGAACAGGAGAGGGAGTGGGAGAGAAGGACTGAGAGGCGCAGGGAGTGGAAGAGAGAAAAGGAGTAGGACAGGAAGTGACAGAGGGACCGGGTGCGGGAGACGGATAGGGAGAGGGAGAGTGACATAAATCAGGAGAGGGATCAGGAGCGGAAGAGGGAAGGAAGTGGGAGGAGAGTGGACGAGTTAGTAGCCAACCTAAGTGTCAAAGATTTCATACCACCCGAGGCCCGCAGAAATAGCTTAACGACTGTTATCTTACGATAACAATGGGAACCGACAGCTTTAGGTACGTGCCTTTCTAAGCACAGAAACACTCAAGAAATTTTTACCCACTACCGTTTACCTATCCAACTACCGACCGCGCCTGCTGTTGCTTAACTTTATCAATCACTTTATCGATATAAGCCCTCTATCATAATGTCATGAGGCACAGACCACATAGCTCTGTGTCAAGGTCAACGTTAATCAGGACTAGGATTTGTCAAAATTGTGCATCCAATGTCACTCTTCGAAGCTTGCCCTCCAGATGTACTTGTCTAACATATAAAATTGTCGTGTCACGGTGTTAGAAGTTGAACTTCTCCGAAACGGCTCGACCGATTTTCGTGAATCTTAGCGTGCATATCGGCTAGGGTGGAGAATCGGACAACATCTGTTTTTCATCCCCCTAAATGTTAAGGGTGGTCCACCCCTAATTTTTTTTTATTTTTTGGACAAAATTTTTGGTTTTTATTTTTTTATGATACAGCATACAAAAATAATAATATTAAAAACTTTTGACAGAACGAAGTCTGTCGGGGCAGCTAGTAAACTTCTTGGGTTCAACGTATCGCTCTTGAATTCTCTAGACATACAATACAATCCTCCTTAATGAATAAAATGTCATTAATTCAGTCAAAAAAACTATCAGAATAGACGATATCCAAGATGATTCATACCATCGATTTGGAGCAACCACCGCCCATCGAGCCTTCGGAGTGGGTTTGACGATAAATGCCGCTAACAAGGCTCTGTTCATATCAGAAAAGCAAGTAGCCAATTTGGGACATCCATCAGTAAGTAACTATGAATTTCAACTTTGTACCTATTTATCTGAAGAGAATATTTTGAAATTTAAAATTTTTATTTCTTACGGACATTTTATAGGGATAACTTCGATTTAATTCATATTAAATCCACGGGAATAACTGGTAATTATCGCAGTTAAACTTGAAGACATTTTAAACTCAAAGGCTTCCTCCGGATTTCAGGCCCTTGATATATTTCATAAAGCACACGAAGATTTTTTTTATGGTCAAGGATTGGATATAATTATTGGAGAGACAATAACATAATTCCCCCTGAAGACCAACACGTCGAAATGGCCAAAAAAAGTACGTATATCACAAGAGAGGAAAACATTTTGTAACTTTACTCATAAACAGATTTTACATTAATTTTAATAGATGATCTAACATTATGTTTACATATTTACTATTAGAAATACATCCGATGGAGAACGTTTGCATTTTCTATAGGTTTTTTTTTATATTTTTGTTGGTATTAAATTTATTTTTTAAAGTCATTAGTGCAATGTTTAATAAAAAAGTCATTTTTAAACTTTTTATCCTTTTTTTTGGATGTTTGTTACTTTTTCACGCAAAAAATTTACGAACGGATTTGCATTTTTAACACACAAGTAGTCCGTGGTTTGGAATAAAAAAATAGGCTGGTTATGAATTTCCCAGCCCACCCACTCGCGGTAATATAGTTTTTATATTAGTCTCAGATGCAATGATATTGTATGTATCTCAGATGAAAGAAAAGGCAGATATAAAATTCGCAAAGAAATGTAACGAATGACGTGAAGTCGCTTTTTCGCTGTGTGCATGGCAACCATAATGACAACTAGCAGCGGCTAGCACGTAACGGTGACACAAAAATGACGGTGACGATAAACGTCACGTGCCTTTTTAAAAACACTCGTTTTGTAAAAATGATTATTATTGTTTTTTTAATATTGTTATAATATTGTTTTTTAAATACTGTTTGTATATTGTTTTTTTTTATTTTTGTTTTTTTTTTTGATGCCAAAGAAGTAGTTATAACATCTCGCGCGTGTACATAAGTACACGTTTATGTTTTTTCTACTTTCACAGAGTCTGGGCCTTGGTTTGCGTTACCTGTCGAAATTATGCAGCTTTTCAGCAGTAACAAGACAAACTACGATGAACTTGCATATTCCATTGGAGCATATTACACTATGCTGGATGATTATTTTAATTTGTTCAAGCCAAATGTAAGTAAATTAGGTTTACGCTGATGAATAATGAGTTGCGCACCGTCATTTGTTGTAAACAGTTATGTGAGTCAATAACAAAATCATATTGTTGTTACAGGCATTACAGAAACTGTCGACAACTTCAAAACGAGTAAGTACCAATAGGTACTATTAAGTATTCTGTGCCAAAAGTTAATATTAAGACGGTATAATAGATTTTCAGGTAGGACGACGACAAAAATAACATTATGTTGACACATAAAACTTGATTGTGCTTTAATCATCCTCATAATGAAGAATGAAGTGTCGCACTGTGGTTTATCAATCAATTAAATAATATTATTCAATACATACAGGAATACTACGCTCCCCCAAATGACATCACAGAGAGCAAGATGACCCTGGCCATCATTCACGCGTCGCAGTTCCCAGATGTCGCCGCTGAGCTGGCCGGTATCCTTTGAAGTGATAAATACACATTTTTTAAATAGAAAGCTACGTTATTCCTGAGTGACATAGGCTATATTTGATCGTGATAATAATATTTGTAACTTCCAAGTAAAAATGTCACCCAGTGAAGTGGGTACGGTTCAGCTGGTACGAAATAAAAAAAATATATAATTTAGATTGTACAAGTATCACATAAAAATGTATTAAATAGCCTTAACCTGAATACTCGTAATATACAGACATTTTAAAACAACGAACTAGCGATCTGAAGCTGGTGAATCGGGCCCTCTCGCTGATAAAGAAGCACGGCAGCGACGAATACGCGAGAGATGTGTTGAAGATGATGGAACGTGAAATACGCACAGAGGTAACCCTGTAACTAACTGTACCTATCATCCTACTAATATTTAAATTTGAACGTTTCACGAAAAAGCTCTTCTTGTTAGTCGTGCACTCTCTGAGTGGTGGTGGTTGCTGATGATTTAGGTAAATCCTTTTTGAGGATCGTCAGGGAGTTTGCTATGATCCTCCATTTTTCTAGGTTTGTTGAATTTCTGGTGCATTGGACGACTGTGGTGTTGGTAGTAGCATTCATAATCCAGCGAGTTGGGGGGGGGGGGGGGGGGGAGATATGAGCTCTTGAAAAATTTTAACACAAACGTCATCTTCATGAATTTCATTATGAACATTCAAAGATGTGCTGAGGAGTTTTACGGGTTTACTTCTTCTCATGACTTCTTTCCCTGGCAGATTAAAAAATGACTTGCATAAGTGTATCAGTGATACAAGAACAAAAGCTTTTGAATGGTTTTCGGTGGCAGTAAAGAAACTTACAAAGTAAAGTATATTTATGGATAAAACGTAAATTTATTAATAAAATTACAATCGACAACTTTAACTAAACAGAACCTTTTACAAACATTAATTAATTACAACGAAGACAATCAATATTAACCGCAAGTATATATCAACAGCTAGTTCTATAAATTTCCTTGGTCAGAAATAATATGGAAGAAAAAATCGGCCCGATTATCGGCCCTACAAAAAGACTGACGTAGGCGGGAAGCGTAAGGAGTAAGGTGATCATCTAAGAGCATATTATTATTATGTAGGTACTGTATAGTTACTTCTTTGTCTGTTTCAGATTGATCAACTTGGCGGGAACCAGAAATTAGAAGCATATATGGACGACCTAAGTTTGTAGAATAGAAAACTGGAGACTACTTATATCTAAGTCTATATTTCTTGTAAACAATTTCATCATAATATTTATTCCGTATTAAAGGATCAGGGTTAAAAAAGCATTTTATTTAATCACCGTGTTGCGTACTCAGAAGAATAATTAATTGTTTAACAAATTTTCTTATAATTAATTTCTACTAAATTATATTTTGTACTACAACTTTCAATTTAAATAAATATTAAAAGAATTTTGTTTTATCATTAATATTATTACGCAATAATGAAGTAATCGTTTTTGCCGTCATAATGATGAATGAGACAAAAATATTATCTTCATACATCACAGACGACCTGTGTGGCGCAATGGCTACCATGCCGGATCGCCGCGCCAAGGGTCCTGGGTTCGATTCTCAGCGAGACGGAAATTTGAATGATGAGTTTGAATTTCTGTTCTCGGTCTGGGTGTGAATGTTCTTGTCTAGTGTGTTGTCCATGCACCCACAACACAGGGAATCCTAGCGTGAGTTATTTATATTAATAAATTTTATTTATAGAAAGCCTAGACTTAGCTAGGCATTCTAAACAATAATGAGGTGCGAAAACTGCATTGCCTTTAGACTTTAGTATAATATATTATCTTAATATTATATAAATTACGTGTTACGTTGTTTGTCCGCGATGGACTCATGGACTTAAAAGATAGGATAGCTTATATCTCAATTTATAGTCGCAATATTATTTTACTTTTGACAGAACGAAGTCTGTCCGGGCAGCTAGTTATTATTATAAATATGTAAGGATTTGGTATTGACGTTCATTTTAATTTGTTTCTTTGAATGAGTTAGGGTTACGAAATTTGAATCAGCATGTTCAAAATATATTTTTCCATGTTAAACTTTTACCCTAAAAGGTTTATATCTTTCAAACAGCCGACGGCCGCGGCATTCAACTGGGCTGAGCAAGAGAAGGTATTTACAATGTAGCTTAGTTGCTCCCAATAATAATAGTATTATTACACGCCAATAGATGTCAGGAAGAGCTAATGATATTGTACTTAGCAGTTTTTCATTGCCTCAAAACACGGATAAAACAACATTTTCTAAAAATGAATAATAAAATATATAGCATACTAAATTTCATGAAAATCGTTGAATCCGTTTCCGAGACTCAGAATATTATACAGGGTACATTTTCCAAGTGTGCGTGCATGGCCAAATCAGAAAATATGAGGAATAGCGAAAAATGCTGGAAGGAGTCTCGGGGCCAATTTTGATGAAAATCATAACATTTTTGAAAAATCAATATTCCTAGCCAGAAATGGAACCCTTGTTTGTTGATTTTGAAAAAAAAAATTAAATTTACCCTGTACTATTACACCATTCAATATTGTTGCTAACAAAGATCAAATTTTGGGAAGTAATGAAATACGGCAAACTTAGTGAAAGAGCAAATTTTCGATAAAATACGTTTTTCCCTATTAAACTAGCGTCTAAAATGCAGCACTTTTAAAATTGTACACTTTCCTTAAGTTTGCCGTATATCATTACTTCCCAGAATTTGATCCTTATTAGCAACACTATTATTGAATAGTGTAATAATAAAGGGTGATTTTTTTCCAAATTAACGGGTTGGATTCCTGGCCACGAATATTGATTTTTCAAAAATGTAATGATGCAGTTTTTGTTTTCATCAAAATCGGCCCTGAAACTTTTTTCAGCTTTTTACGCTATTACTCATAGTTTTGGATTTGGCCATCCACGCATACTTGAAAAATTCATCCTGTTTATATACAAGAATTGCTCCTTTAAAAGTATTGGATGTACCTTCTTAATATTTTTAAATAATACGACAATTTTGAATCGCCAAATTATGGCCTTGTCTGGGGATAGGCAGCAGTAAATGTGTTTGTATTCATTAAGAATGTATCATAGTTCGAGTTACATCCCTTTATTTTACTAACATTCGGAACAGCACTACTTATTCTATAATCTGTGGTTGTAAAAACTGTCTTTGTGCTTTGGCTCTGCGAATAAAAATGGTGCCCGTGTTTAGTGTTTTATTAAAATACACTAATTAAATCCAATAGTATTTATTATAATTTTACCCATCTCAGGGTGAGGCCAAACGAGCGTATTTTTTGAGCTGTAAGGTCGTTTCAACTATTCAAAGTCATTTTTCAACCGGACTTTAGTATGAAACCGAATGCACATGACTCATTTTTCGCGAATGACAGCTCAAAAAAGTTTTTTTTTTCAACTACGTCACTTTATACTTCGCGTGTAATTTTTTTATGTAACTAGACGTTTCCTTTCGTAACAAGAACCGTTAGTCATAAGAAAAATAAAAAGCGGCCAAGTGCGAGTCGGACTCGCCCATGAAGGGTTCCGTAGCAGCAAATAACATAATATAAAAGTTCATGGAGTTTGTTGTAACTTTGATCAATGTTTTTTGCGGTTTACGATTTATGACGTATTAAAAAAAACTGCTTATTAGATCTCGTTTAAATAAATTTTCATTGGAAGTTTGCATGGTAATGTACATCATATATTTTTTTTAGTTTTAACATTCTCTTATTTTAGAAGTTACAGGGGGGGGGGGACACACACACATTTTACCACTTTGGAAGTGTCTCTCGCGCAAACTATTCAGTTTAGAAAAAAATGATAATAGAAACCTCAATATCATTTTTGAAGACCTATCCATAAATACGCCACAAATGGGTTTGATGAAAAAAAAATTTTTGAGTTTCAGTTCTATGTATGGGGACTCCAAAATTTATTGTTTTTTTTCTATTTTTGTATAAAAATCTTAATGCGATTTACAGAATACATCTACTTACCAAGTTTCAACAGTATAGTTCTTATAGTTTCGTAGAAAAGTGGCTGTGACATACGGACGGACAGACAGACAGACAGACAGACAGACATACAGACAGACATGACGAATATATAAGGGTTCCGTTTTTTGCCATTTGGCTACGGAACCCTAAAAAGATTAAGTGTAATTAGTTATCATTATGTATTGTCTTTAATTTTTAAACATCTATTAATAAAATTTATTATAATACCTTTATCTGGAGGCACGGTAGTGCCCCCGCCAAGACGAGCCAACCGAAGCGCAAGGGCACCACCTACCTTTTCTCGAAGCCCTTCGACATTTTTTTTGAACCCTCGTAACTTGGATTTCGATTATACTAGATAAACGAAATTTTCGGGATATGATGTCAATAGTGGACTTATTAAATATATTAAGTTTCAATTACATCTTATACTTTAAATTTTATTCATATGACATCATCAAGATTCGTAGAGTACTTCCTGAAGTCCTTTTTTTAACAATAAAACGTAAAATGAAATTTAATTTAATTCTTATTATTATAATACATAATCTTATACTTTAGATTTTATTTATATCTAAAAAACCCAGACTAGTCCGACGGTAGAACTAGTGAGAAAAAAATTCCCACTAGTTCTACGATATGACTAACGAGTAGAACTACTGGGAATGAACCGATTCTGTCAATGACTCACTGATGATCATCAAAATTCTCAAGGTCCTTCCTGAAGTAATAGAAAGCTGGAATCTGGTACGTAAGCTAGTAGTAGTATACAAACAACAAAAAAATCTAAAACTTGGAACTTTTGCCCCCCAAGCCCTTAAACTAGGGGATGGAAGTTTGTAAGAGTCAAATTATGCTACAGGTCTAAAAATGTATACAAGGACTCCTTGTTCTAAATAATAAAAAATATATCTCAGGATTTTTAGTAAATAACCCCACGCCCTTCATATTAGGGGATGGAAGTATGTATGGGTTTTCCGGTTTTCAGTGTTCAAAAAAAGGCAAATACAGAGAGTGGGTTATAAAAAAATACCCATCTGATGTGCAAGTAATACATCCCAAAGAAAAGAAAAAAACATTGTCTTGTTGCAAATTACAAAAAAAGCGAATGGAAATTACACGCGGCTTGACAGTTCCGCTATCGTATACATAGGCGTCACAGAATACTTAATTAGGCGTTACGTGAATGTTATGGTCAAAAGTGGCTCCAAATGGTTCGTGTAATATTACACACGGTGCTGCGCGCAAATTCTGTTAGCTTGCAATTGGCTTGACACGCTACCGCGTGTATAGATAAAGACCTAAGGGTGTTGTACACTTTTATTTTAGTGGTTTCTGTGAACAAGTGAGGATATTGGAATCGGCATGTTCAAACAATATTTTTCGATATTTAAGTTTTATCCTAGAAGATTACTATCTCTGAGACAATCAGCAGGATTGAACTGGGCAGAACAAGAGAAGGTATTTATAATGTTAATCGTTTTATGAATTTTATGAACTGCGAAATAAAAAAGGGGAACCACGTCAAATGCACGTCATAATTTGACTCGTAGAGGTTGTAGAACTCCTGAAAAATACGTACAAAAATAATACATATAATTGTTACAATAAAATACGTAAATCCTACTTAATATTTTTGAAGTGAATGTGTGATTGGATGTTTGTGACTTAATCAAAAACGGCTGACGGGATATGGATGAAAGGCACAAGGGTAGCTGTTATGTTTATATCCTAGGATAACTAATACGACTTTTTATCCCGGAAAATATATCTGTTCCCACAGGATAACATATACCTTTGAAATTTACTAGCTTTTTTCTATAAATAAACCATTTTTTAAATTATATTAATTGTATGTGTTTAACGATATTTATTAGGGCGGACTAAAATACTAACCCCAATCCCACGCCGGATGGGTGTCATAAGAGTCGACTATATCCGACCCGCTAGTGGTAGGGCCCCTCGGAGGCATAGTTAATTGATTAAAATTTAAACCATTAGGTATTACTATTATAATTTCTTCTTGTGATCCGCCTTCGTGTTCGAGTCAGCCACAAAACAAATGGTCGTGTTCCAGTTGGGGGCTTGACAGCCAGTTATTTCTTTCTTGTTCTTCTCTCTTTCTTGCCCGACAACGCACTAGTGCCATCTGGTGCCTTTGGTGTCGCTGATTTCCATGGGCGACGATAGCCACTTACCATCAGGTGAATAGTCAGCTCTTTTGTTGGCCATTAAGTACTATTAAAAAAAGAAGGCGGTGTTCCTGCATTGAAGTATAATGTCATAGAACAGACATCTCGAACAAAATGTGTGTCCCGCCGGGAGGTTCTATTTTCAAAATTGAGCCCCCGTTCTCCTTTCAAAATCAAACGAATCCATTGAAAATTAAAGCAGATCGGTGCCAATTCATTGGGACATACATTGTGTTCGCGGTGTCGGTTCTATATGCTAGTGATAATACTTCAATGTGTTCCTGTGGCTTTTTTGCTGTGTTTTGGTGACCACAAAAAGTATTTTATCTATACGGCTATACCTATGTCATATAGTTGCGACTGTCTATCGTCTATCGCTAGTGGTTGCAATGTTACTGCGGCGATGCTGAATCCCGTAGGCTTCCATTATTATATTCGGTTTCAGATACTTATGCAGCCATTTGAACATATACACAAAGCGCCTAGTAAATTCTACGAGCTACTCGCGCCAGCCTTCAATCATTGGCTGCAGGCACCAGATGATAAACTACGTAGTATTGCAGAGGCTATGCCAGTTATGTCGACGTATACAGTACTGTAAGTTTGTGCAATGAATAACACCTTAAATTTTACAGTTCCAGTAACGGAACTCTTATGGATTTATCATGTCCGTTCATCCTCAGCATAGCGAAAAGATCTTTAGTGCTAGAAAGCTGTAATTTGGCATCGATACACATTTATAAAAATGTCTCTATAAAATCCCTGCTTGAAGGGTGAAATAGGTAGAATATCCGCCGTATGTCTATAAAGTTACTAACATTACGATTGATTACCAGGGTAGATGACATTCAAGATAAAGCGGCATATAGATACGGTAAACTTACCTCACATCAGATCTTCGGTACGGGTTTAACTATTAACGCGGCTTATAAGACACTGCTTATAGGACAAAAGCTAATAGCCGATTTGGGACATCCATCAGTAAGTATCCCATATGGTTTGCAACTGTGAATCTGGTCTGGTGACAACTCTCACAAAATCTGAAAACTCACCGAGTCATAACTCTTTAGGTAATGTTCACAGAACGGGCGTAAAAAAAGAACGGACGTAACCTTGTCTAATCGAGAGTGAAGCATAGCAATGACTGAATAATGATGAATGAGTAATTTTGTAATTTTTGATTCGCGATAGTGTCAATGTCATAGCAGTATGGTGTCAATGTGTAGGTGTGTGTACTTGTACGAATACAGAGTTGGTATTCCTATGGGTGCTTCACTGAATTTGTTCTTGGGATTACGTCCGTCTTTTTTTATGTCCGTGGTTCACAGTTTCACTGTCATGAACCGTATTTCATATTCGACTACTTTACTTACAAAGGATTTCTGAATTTCTGCATTCATAATTTCCTTTCCCACATATCAACGGCAACCACACGTACAGTCACGAGCATAAAATCATACCATGAGAACATCAGCAATAATATCTACCCTAGGATTGCATTCAATGATATTTGTCTGCAAGAACGCAGCAAAAATATCTGATTCTTCATAGACAGCATAATAAAGTGACGACAAAATGATCTGATAAAAAAGTACATCAAATAATTCTGACACCCGCCCTAAGTAAAAATATGTGACGTATAGTTACAAAATAACGTAATCACTCTTGGAGTGCAAAATATAATATGTTTGCCGTTTACTAATGAGTTTGGGAAAGACATTTTTTAAAAATATAAGTACAATTTTCAACTTAAAATATGACACCAATTGTTTTTCTCTAGCACTTCAAATACCTTCACAATAATTTTTTTAAGTTTCGTTAAAAAGTCCACGCGCTGTAATTTACTTGAGACTATTGGGCCCGGTGTGACGTGTTGTGCGCGTAACATCTTAATAAAATTATTATTCAGGAATATTATCAAAATGTCTTCAAAAAAAACGATTTATAAATACTGTATTGTGCCTCAGTGTAAAAATAGGTACATCAATCAGTAGGTACACGAAATAAAGTCTTTATCTGTCGTTTGCAAACAGATGAAAAAGTAAGAAAAAATGGTGTAATGCGATGAAAAGGGACACCAAAAATAATAAATATTTATCCAGCATAAGCATATGTCATTGCTGTGAAGATAATAATATCGTATAATGATAAGATCATAATGATAAGATCATAATCATAATCATAATCATAATCATAATCATAATCATAATCATAATCATAATCATAATCATAATCATAATCATAATCATAATCATAATCATAATCATAATCATAATCATAATCATAATCATAATCATAATCATAATCATATTCATAATCATAATCATAATCATAATCATAATCATAATCATAATCATAATCATAATCATAATCATAATCATAATCATAATCATAATCATAATCATAATCATAATCATAATCATAATCATAATCATAATCATTTATTTGCTATAAATGTGGTACAATGGTGGTATTTTAATACAACTAGCAAAAAAGCGGTGCTTTAGGAGGGCTCGCGAAGTTTTCTTACCTAGTAATTTTGAAGACAATTTCAATTTATAATACTAAATGCTTTATTTTATTTTTTAACCGAGTTCAAAAAAAGGAGGAGGTTCTCATTTCGACTGTATTTTTTTTTATGTTTGTTACCTCAGAACTTTGGACTGGGCGAACCGATTTTAATGATTCTATTTTTAATCGAAATCAGGTACTTGTCATGTGGTCCCACATAAATTTGAACGAGATCTGACAAGTAGTTTTTGAGTAACTTTGAAGTCGGTTATAATCTGCCATCTAGCAAATAATTCCGTCTCCTGAACGCTAGATGTCGTGACTAGAATCTATACAGGGTGTCCCAGCGCCAAGTGACCGCCCGGCGTCTATTGTTTATTTGGACAAAACTATTAACAAAAAACCAATAAAGTACAGGTCTAATCAGTTTGGTTTTTTTTTTATTAGCTTTTTAATTTTTTCGGAAAGAAACCTGACTTGCTACACTATTTTCGACATATTTTTTTTTGTTTTTACATTTATTTTCATTCTGTTTTTTTATTTACCAGTTGTTATCATAGTTTATCTATTCGAGGTATAAAATCTACCGAAAATTAAATAGGATGTATTTTTTAAAGACATTAACTGAATTTTTTTTGAAAAAAATTACCATTTTATTATTTAATTTCGCTAAAAAGTTGGGAAAATGCCCTATGAATATTATTATTTTATCAATTATTATTAAATTACATGATATTAGCTACAAAATCTCATGAACATGTTTGTAGTTATCTTAATCATTTACCGAACTACAAACTCTTGAAATATGCAACCTATTTTCGAAAATAAGTAGATTAGACTATTAAAACCAGGCTAGTGGAACATTTAAGTGTCTTACTATCAAAAATACCTTTTGCCCTTTGATAGGATAATTTTACATGTAAGGAAACAATAAAAACAAGTGCAAATTTAAATCATTTACTTAAAAAAAACAGTAATTAATTCATAACGTTTTCGAAATGACCGCCATTGGCGTTAATACAGGCTAAGGCTCTAAATGACATCCTTTGACTCGTTATTTGCACTTCCGAAAGGTTCGCTCCTATTTCTGTAGCATCAGCATCAATCCTCTGTTTCAATTGTTCTCTCGTAGCGATTGGCACAGCATACACTTTTTGTTTCATGTAGCCCCAAAAATAATAATCAAGAGGCGTTAAATCAGGAGACCGCGAGAGAGGTGGTCCAGTAGCATGGTCCTCTAAGGTCTCAATTGAAACAGCGGATTGATGCTACTGCTACAGAAATAGGAACGAACCTTTCGAAGTGCAAATAACGAGTCAAAGGATGTCATTTAGAGCCTTAGCCTGTATTAACGCCAATGGCGGTCATTTCGAAAACGTTATGAATTAATTACTGTTTTTTTTAAGTAAATGATTTAAGTTTGCACTCGTTTTTATTGTTTCCTTACATTTAAAATTATTCTATCAAAGGGCAAAAGGTATTTTTGATAGTAAGACGCTTAAATGTTCCACTAGCCTGGTTTTAATAGTCTAATCTACATATTTTCTAAAATAGGTTGCATATTTCAAGAGTTTGTAGTTCGGTAAATGATTAAGATAACTACAAACATGTTCATGAGATTTTGTAGCTAATATCATGTAATTTAATAATAATTGATAAAATAATAATATTCATAGGGCATTTTCCCAACTTTTTAGCGAAATTAAATAAAAAAGGGTAATTTTTTTCAAAAAAAAATTCAGTTAATGTCTTTAAAAAATACATCCTATTTAATTTTCGGTAGATTTTATACCTCGAATAGATAAACTATGATAACAACTGGTAAATAAAAAAACAGAATGAAAATAAATGTAAAAACAAAAAAAATATGTCGAAAATAGTGTTGCAAGTCAGGTTTCTTTCCGAAAAAATTAAAAAGCTAATAAAAAAAAAACTAAACCGATTAGACCTGTACTTTATTGGTTTTTGTTAATAGTTTTGTCCAAATAATCAATAGACGCCGGGCGGTCACTTGGCGCTGGGACACCCTGTATATTGAACCTTAGGGATATAATGGTAAGTTATATTTTTGGTTATCAACATCATCCTGCTTATTACAATACTTTTATGGGTTAGGCTTAGAGATGTGCGTGGTGCTTTTACCGCGTTATCGACAATTATCAAATCAAATCAAATCAAATCAAATGTTTTTATTCAAAATTGGTTTGGTTTACAAACACTTTTTGAAAGTCATGCAAGTTATGCCAATGCTTCAGGCAAGGCCCTACTGTGAGAGGGCCCGGGAGAAGAAGCAGCAAGAAACTCCCGGGTTTGTTTTTTTCCTGCTCACAGTTACAGATAGCACTTATCATCTACTACAATCTATATTCATAAAACTCATGTCCAAGCAGTCTTGTCTTTAAAATAATCATCTAATTTGTAATATCCTTTCGTCATAAGAATGCTTTTAATATGAGTTTTAAATTTAAGGTAAGGCATTTCTGTAAATTTCGATGGAATTTTATTATAAATCTTTACACATGTACCCATGAACGAGCCACCAGTTTTACAGAGTCTAAAATTTGGTACAATCAGTTTAGCCTTATTTCTCGTATTAATATTGTGGATGTCACTCTTCTTAAGAAAACTATCGTAATATTTCTTAACATACAAAATATTATCCAATATATATTGTGACACCACAGTTAAAATATTAATTTCCTTATCGATATTTATAACGAAACTGGTACACTACAAGGCTGTACTACCGTAATGATGGTACTTAAACTTCTTGTTCTTGTGCTGTTTATGTAAAAACATGCTTAAAATTTTTAAAGCTTACAAGGCGAAGACAGACGGTACAGGGCGAAGACGTGACCGTAGCAATTTTTATCAAGGTTAGCTAAGTAAATGGTAGTGAACTTAGCAGATCATTTCCCAGCAGATCAAAAAAAAATGTGAGTTCTATTCGCATGCACAAGAGTTCTAGAGTTCTTGATGCTTTTGGAGAATAGTTCTGGCGATTTAACCCAAAAAAATAAATCGATGAAATGCTCTGCTAACTTCCTGACGTAGCAGATCATTTTTTTTGTAGATCAAAAATAAAAAAGAGTTCTTGTCACATGCAGTGAGTTCTACAGTTTCTAGTAATTTTGGGTAATAGTTCTATCGATAAAATTAAAAAAAAAATAATAAAAAGACGTAAATAAAAAAAAATGAATTTCAAAAATTATGTAAAAATTGTTATTTTAATTCTAGAAGCTAGAACTATTAAGATTCTCATTCAATTGTAGAAGAACTATAATGGAAAATACAAAAAATTCCCGGAACTCACTTTAAATGTCCGCAGAGCATAGATGAAAAGTTAAAATATCGAAATTTTGTAAACTGTGAAAAAAATAGTTGAAGTCTTTCTAGAAGCCAGAACTATCAAGTTTCTAGTTTAAAAGTGTAAGTAAAACAATCAGAACTACAAAACATTTCCGGAACTCACGTCAAAATGTCAGCAGAGCATAGGTGAAAAGTTGATATATCGAAATTTGGTAAATTGTGAAAAAAAACTGTTGCAGTCTTTCCAGAAGCCAGAACTATCAAGTTTCTCGTTCAACAGTATTAGTACAACAATCAAAAATACAAAAAATTCCCAGAACTCACGTCAAAATGTCAGCAGAGCATAGGTGAAAAGTAAAAATATCGCAATTTTGTAAACTGTGAAAAAAATATAGTTGTAGTCAGTCTAGAAGCCAGAACTATCAAGTTTCTCGTTTAATGGTATAAGCAGAATAATCAAGTACAGAAAACATTCCCGGAACTCACGTCAAAATGTCAGCAGAGCATAGGTGGAAAGTTAAAATATCGAAAATTTGCAAACTGTGAAAAAAAAAATAGTTTTAGTCTTTCTAGAAGCTAGAACTATCAAGTTTCTAGTTTAAGAGTATTAATACAACAATCGGAAATACAAAACATTTACGGAACTCACGTCAAAATGTCAGCAGAGCATAGGTGAAAAGTTGATATATCGAAATTTCGTAAATTCTGAAAAAAAATTGTTGCAGTCTTTCCAGATGCCAGAACTATCATGATTCTCGTTTAAGAGTGTTAGTACAACAATCGGAAATACAAAAAATTTCCGGAACTCACGTTAAAATGTCAGCAGAGCATAGGTGAAAAGTTGATATATCGAAATTTCGTAAATTGTGAAAAAAATTGTTGCAGTCTTTCCAGAAGCCAGAACTATCAAGTTTCTCGTTCAACAGTATAAGTACAATAATCAAGTACAGAAAACATTCCCGGAACTCACGTCAAAATGTCAGCAGAGCATAGGTGGAAAGTTAAAATATCGAAAATTTGCAAACTGTGAAAAAAAAAATAGTTTTAGTCTTTCTAGAAGCTAGAACTATCATGATTCTCGTTTAAGAGTGTTAGTACAACAATCGGAAATACAAAAAATTTCCGGAACTCACGTTAAAATGTCAGCAGAGCATAGGTGAAAAGTTGATATATCGAAATTTCGTAAATTGTGAAAAAAATTGTTGCAGTCTTTCCAGAAGCCAGAACTATCAAGTTTCTCGTTCAACAGTATAAGTACAATAATCAAGTACAGAAAACATTCCCGGAACTCACGTAAAAATGTCAGCAGAGCATAGGTGAAAAGTTAAAATATCGAAATTTTGTAAACTGTGAAAAAAAAATTAGTTGTAGTCTTTCTAGAAGTCAGAACTATCAAGTTTCTCGTTAAACAGTATCAGAACAACAATCGAGAATACAAAACATTTCCGGAACTCACGTCAAAATGTCAGCAGAGCATAGGTGAAAAGTTGATATATCGAAATTTCGTAAATTGTGAAAAAAAATTGTTGCAGTCTTTCTAGAAGCCAGAACTATCAAGTTTCTCGTTAAACAGTGTTAGAACAACAATCGAGAATACAAAACATTTCCGGAACTCACGTCAAAATGTCAGCAGAGCATAGGTGAAAAGTTGATATATCAAAATTTCGTAAATTGTGAAAAAAATTGTTGCAGTCTTTCCAGAAGCCAGAACTATCAAGTTTCTCGTTCAACAGTATAAGTACAATAATCAAGTATAGAAAACATTCCCGGAACTCACGTAAAAATGACAGCAGAGCATAGGTGAAAAGTTAAAATATCTAAATTTTGTAAACTGTGAAAAAAAAAATTAGTTGTAGTCTTTCTAGAAGCCAGAACTATCAAGTTTCTCGTTAAACAGTGTTAGAACAACAATCGAGAATACAAAACATTCCCGGAACTCACGTCAAAATGTCAGCAGAGCATAGGTGAAAAGTTAAAATACCGAAATTTTGTAAACTGTGAAAAAAATAGTTGTAGTCTTTCTAGAAGCCAGAACTATCAAGTTTCTAGTTCAAAAGTGCAAGTACAACAATCGAGAATACAAAACATTCCCGGAACTCACGTCAAAATGTCAGCAGAGCATAGGTGAAAAGTTAAAATATCGAAATTTTGTAAACTGTGAAAAAAAATAGTTGCAGTCTTTCTAGAAGCCAGAACTCTCAAGTTTCTAGTTTAAAAGTGTAAGTACAACAATCGAGAATACAAAACATTCCCGGAACTTACGTCAAAATGTCAGCAGAGCATAGGTGAAAAGTTAAAATATCGAAATTTTGTAAACTGTGAAAAAAAATAGTTCTAGTCTTTCTAGAAGCCAGAACTCTCAAGTTTTTAGTTTAAAAGTGTAAGTCCAACAATCGAGAATTCAAAACATTCCCGGAACTCACGTCAAAATGTCAGCAGAGCATAGGTGAAAAGTTAAAATATCGAAATTTTGTAAACTGTGAAAAAAAATAGTTGTAGTCTTTCTAGAAGCCAGAACTATCAAGTTTCAAGTTCAAATGTGTTAGTACAACAATGGAGAATACAAAACATTCCCGGAACTTCCGTCAAAATGTCAGCAGAGCATAGGTGAAAAGTTAAAATATCGAAATATTGTTAACTCTGAAAAAAATAGTTGTAGTCTTTCTAGAAGCCAGAACTATCAAGTTTCTAGTTAAAAAGTGTTGGTATAACAATCGAAAATACAAAATATTCCCGGAACTCACGTCAAAATGTCAGCAGAGCATAGGTGAAAAGTTAAAATATCGAAATTTTGTAAACTGTGAAAAAAAATTGTTGTAGTCTTTTTAGAAGCCAGATCTATCAAGTTTCTAGTTTAACAGTGTAAGTACAATAATCGGTAATACAAAACATTCCCAGAACTCACGTAAAAATGTCAGCAGAGCATAGGTGAAAAGTTAAAATATCGAAATATTGTAAAATCTGAAAAAAATAGTTGCAGTCTTTCCAGAAGCCAGAACTATCAAGTTTCTAGTTCAAAAGTGTAAGTACAACAATCGAGAATACAAAACATTCCCGGAACTCACGTCAAAATGTCAGCAGAGCATAGGTGAAAAGTTAAAATATCGAAATTTTGTAAACTATGAAAAAAATAGTTGTAGTCTTTCTAGAAGCCAGAACTATCAAGTTTCTCGTTCAACAGTATTAGTACAACAATTAAGAATACAAAACATTCCCAGAACTCACGTCAAAATGTCAGCAGAGCATAGGTGAAAAGTTAAAATATCGAAATTTTGTAAAGTGTGAAAAAAAAATTGTTGTAGTCTTTTTAGAAGCCAGAACTATCAAGTTTCTAGTTTAACAGTGTAAGTACAATAATCGGGAATACAAAATATTCCCAGAACTCACGTCAAAATGTTAGCAATACAAATGTTTTGTATTCCTGATTTTTGTAAAAACACTGCTGAACTAGAAATTTGATAGTTCTGGCTTCTAGATAGACTACAACTATTTTTTTTTCACAGTTTACAAAATTTCGATATTTTAACTTTTCACCTATGCTCTGCTGACATTTTTACGTGAGTTCCGGGAATGTTTTGTGTACTTTATTATTGTACTAATACTGTTGAACGAGAAACTTGATAGTTCTGGCTTCTGAAAAAACTGCAACAATTTTTTTTCACAATTTACGAAATTTCGATATATCAACTTTTCACCTATGCTCTGCTGACATCTTGACGTGAGTTCCGGAAATGTTTTGTATTTCCGATTATTGTTCTAACACTCTTAAACTATAAACTTGATAGTTCTGGCTTATAGAAAGACTAAAACTATTTTTTTTTCACAGTTTACAAAATTTCGATATTTTGACTTTTCACCTATGCTCTGCTGACATTTTTACTTGAGTTTCGGGAATGTTTTCTGTACTTGATTATTGTACTTATACTGTTGAACGAGAAACTTGATAGTTCTGGCTTCTGGAAAGACTGCAACAATTTTTTTCAAAATTTACGAAATTTCGATATATCAACTTTTCACCTATGCTCTGCTGACATTTTGACGTGAGTTCCGGAAATGTTTTGTATTTCCGATTGTTGTACTAACACTCTTAAACGAGAAACTTGATAGTTCTGGCTTCTGGAAAGACTGCAACAATTTTTTTTCACAATTTACGAAATTTCGATATATCAACTTTTCACCTATGCTCTGCTGACATTTTGACGTGAGTTCCGGAAATGTTTTGTAGTTCTGATTGTTGTACTTACACTCTTAAACTAGAAACTTGATAGTTCTGGCTTCTAGAAAGACTAAAACTATTTTTTTTTCACAGTTTGCAAACTTTCGATATTTTAACTTTTTACCTATGCTCTACTGACATTTTTAAGTTAGTGCCGAAAATTTTTTGTATCCTTGATTGTTGAACTTATACCATTTAACGATAAACTTGATAGTTCTGGCTTCTAGACTGACTACAACTATTTTTTTTTCACAGTTTACAAAATTTCGATATATCAACTTTTCACCTATGCTCTGCTGACATTTTTACGTGAGTTCCGGGAATGTTTTGTATTCTCGATTGTTGTACTTACACTTTTGAACTAGAAACTTGATAGTTCTGGCTTCTAGAAAGACTACAACTATTTTTTTCACAATTTACGAAATTTCGATATATCAACTTTTCACCTATGCTCTGCTGACATTTTTACGTGAGTTCCGGGAATGTTTTGTATTATCGATTGTTGTACTTACACTTTTGAACTAGAAACTCGAGAGTTCTGGCTTCTAGAAAGACTGCAACTATTTTTTTCACAGTTTACAAAATTTCGATATTTTAACTTTTCACCTATGCTCTGCTGACATTTTGACGTGAGTTCCGGGAATTTTTTGTATTATCGATTGTTGTACTTACACTTTTGAACTAGAAACTTGATAGTTCTGGCTTCTAGAAAGACTACAACTATTTTTTTCACAGTTTACAAAATTTCGATATTTTAACTTTTCACCTATGCTCTGCTGACATTTTGACGTGAGTTCCGGGAATGTTTTGTATTATCGATTGTTGTACTTACACTTTTGAACTAGAAACTTGAGAGTTCTGGCTTCTAGAAAGACTGCAACTATTTTTTTCACAATTTACGAAATTTCGATATATCAACTTTTCACCTATGCTCTGCTGACATTTTTACGTGAGTTCCGGGAATGTTTTGTATTCTCGATTTTTTACTTACACTTTTGAACTAGAAACTTGATAGTTCTGGCTTCTGGAAAGACTGCAACTATTTTTTTCAGATTTTACAATATTTCGATATTTTAACTTTTCACCTATGCTCTGCTGACATTTTTACGTGAGTTCTGGGAATGTTTTGTATTCCCGATTATTGTACTTACACTGTTTAACTAGAAACTTGATAGTTCTGGCTTCTAAAAAGACTACAACAATTTTTTTTCACAGTTTACAAAATTTCGATATTTTAACTTTTTACATATGCTCTGCTGACATTTTGACGTGAGTTCCGGGAATGTTTTGTATTTTCGATTGTTATACCAACACTTTTTAACTAGAAACTTGATAGTTCTGGCTTCTAGAAAGACTACAACAATTTTTTTCAGAGTTAACAATATTTCGATATTTTAACTTTTCACCTATGCTCTGCTGACATTTTGACGTTAGTTCCGGGAATTTTTTGTATTCTCGATTGTTGTACTAACACTTTTGAACTTGAAACTTGATAGTTCTGGCTTCTAGAAAGACTACAACTATTTTTTTTCACAGTTTACAAAATTTCGATATTTTAACTTTTCACCTATGCTCTGCTGACATTTTGACGTGAGTTCCGGGAATGTTTGTAATTCTCGATTGTTGTAATTACACTTTTAAACTAAAAACTTGAGAGTTCTGGCTTCTAGAAAGACTAGAACTATTTTTTTTCACAGTTTACAAAATTTCGATATTTTAACTTTTCACCTATGCTCTGCTGACATTCTGACGTGAGTTCCGGGAATGTTTTGTATTCTCGATTGTTGTACTTACACTTTTAAACTAGAAACTTGAGAGTTCTGGCTTCTAGAAAGACTGCAACTATTTTTTTCACAGTTTACAAAATTTCGATATTTTAACTTTTCACCTATGCTCTGCTGACATTTTGACGTGAGTTCCGGGAATTTTTTGTATTATCGATTGTTGTACTTACACTTTTGAACTAGAAACTTGATAGTTCTGGCTTCTAGAAAGACTACAACTATTTTTTTCACAGTTTACACAATTTTGATATTTTAACTTTTCATCTATAATCTGCTGACATTTTGACGTGAGTTCCGGGAATGTTTTGTATTCTCGATTGTTGTACTTATAGTTTTAAACTAGAAACTTGAGAGTTCTGGCTTCTAGAAAGCCTACAACTATTTTTTCACAATTTACGAAATTTCGATATATCAACTTTTCACCTATGCTCTGCTGACATTTTTACGTAAGTTCCGGGAATGTTTTGTATTCTCGATTGTTGTACTTACACTTTTGAACTAGAAACTTGATAGTTCTGGCTTCTAGAAAGACTACAACTATTTTTTTCACAGTTTACAAAATTTCGATATTTTAACTTTTCACCTATGCTCTGCTGACATTTTGACGTGAGTTCCGGGAATGTTTTGTATTATCGATTGTTGTACTTACACTTTTGAACTAGAAACTTGATAGTTCTGGCTTCTAGAAAGACTACAACTATTTTTTTCACAATTTACGAAATTTCGATATATCAACTTTTCACCTATGCTCTGCTGACATTTTTACGTGAGTTCCGGGAATGTTTTGTATTATCGATTGTTGTACTTACACTTTTAAACTAGAAACTTGAGAGTTCTGGCTTCTAGAAAGACTACAACTATTTTTTTCACAGTTTACAAAATTTCGATATTTTAACTTTTCACCTATGCTCTGCTGACATTTTGACGTGAGTTCCGGGAATGTTTTGTATTATCGATTGTTGTACTTACACTTTTGAACTAGAAACTTGATAGTTCTGGCTTCTAGAAAGACTGCAACTATTTTTTTCACAATTTACGAAATTTCGATATATCAACTTTTCACCTATGCTCTGCTGACATTTTTACGTGAGTTCCGGGAATGTTTTGTATTCTCGATTGTTGTATTAATACTGTTGAACGAGAAACTTGATAGTTCTGGCTTCTAGATAGACTAGAACTTTTTTTTTCACAACTTAAGAAATTTCAAAATTTTAACTATTTTCTTGCTCTACTGGCACTTTGGCGTGAGTTCTGGAAATGTTTTATGTTTTCCATTATAGTTTTTCTAAAATGAATGAGAATCTTAATAGTTTTAGCTTCTAGAAATAAAATAACAATTTTTGCATAATTTTTGAAATTCGAATTTTTTTTTTTTACGTGTTTTGATTTTTTTTATTTCATCGATAGAACTATAACCCAAAATTACTACAATTTTTAGAACTCACTGCATGTGACTAGAACTCTTTTTTATTTTTGATCTACTAAAAAATGATCTGCTACGTCAGGAAGTTAGCAGAGCATTTCATCGTTTTATTTTTTTGGGTTAAATCGCCAGAACTATTCTCCAAAAGCATCAGGAACTCTAGAACTCTTGTGCATGCGAATAGAACTCACTTTTTTTTTTGATCTGCTGGGAAATGATCTGCTAAGTTCACTACCATGCTAAGTAAACAGTCACGAAATACCATGCCTGGTCGTTTTTAAGCGACGAAGATAAAATATACTTAAATTGTATGTGGATAAGTGAAATTTCAATGTAGCTCAACTTATTTTGGTGGAATTATATTTCCTAGCTTCGAAACGCTCATAGCCCGGCGGCTTGCGACCTTGCGTCGATCCTAAGCGATCGACAAAGTTAAGGAACAGCGCTGCAGCGGGCGAAAAAATATAATCGCCACTTACCATCAGGTAGGAATTTGTCAAGCACTAACTTATCTTATGTAAAAATAAATAAATAATAATATTCAAATAATTCATTATTCATGATAATGAATAGACCAAGTTGACTGTTAAAGATTGCCAACTGGCATTAACTTAAATGTATGAATTATAGGTTATTTGCGAAGATATTTTCTCTATAAATAGCCATTTTAACCTTATCAGTCGTGTCTTGGTCGTATAACATTACATGGTAAATAAAATTACAAAACTACGATATCGATAAAGTAGCTCATCCCTGCCCGAGTAGCAGAAAGTGTTCTGACTGTTCTGGAAAACAATAGACGAATAGCAATATCATTTAAAACATAAAATGAACCTTATTGCAACAGAACTAAAGTAGCTTTTTGATCATAAATTATATTATTTCCTTGTATCTGTATTCCGTGGGAAGTTACATTGAAGTATTTTTTTAGTTGTTCTACATGTTCATATATGGCGTTAGTAAGCAATAAATATAGAATTATTGAAAAAATTTTTTTTAAATGGATAAAATAATATTTTAATGGTAGATAACACATCTAGACATGAATAGAAATTACTATGTCAAAACTCAAACCTGTAAGTGTAATAGTTTCTCAATAAAAGGGATAAATAATTGCATGGATTGTCGACTATTACTTAGGGCTCGCTTCGCTTGCCCTGATAATTATGGTTTTCACACATTTAGCTTGTCCAAGCATGCAAATATTTAGAGTATTATAATTGTAACATTTTATTCTAATAATAATTTAAATAAAACTTTAATTAATGTCAAATAGGTGCAATAAATGTCAAATTATTAATCTATTAAATATTGATGTCAATCTGTTATTAATAAAAAAATGCTTAAATAATAATAATATGTATTAAAAATTTTAATTACATTAGTCCATGTGTCCTCAGGTTTATGAGTTAATGATAATATCTCCAAGAATCAATGAACATTAAGTTGGAACAAGTTCCTTTACAGAACAGAAGCATTTATCCAGTAGCCATGTGCTTAGTGCTTTCTTAAATTTTATATTATAAGGTTTATCTTTTATTTCATTTGGTAATTTATTGTAGATTTTAACTGCCATGCAATAACAATATAATAAAAAAATAATATATCTTTATTTATAAATTATGCATGAATTTCTGTGCATTTAAGTAAAATTAATTTGAATATAAAATACGGTGATAATAATTTAATTCTTGTTTCTTCATTCATTCTTCATTCATTGCCATTGGATTCATTAATTGGGCTTACAAATTCTTACTAATAAATCGATTCCGACTACAATATCGATATATTATGTAACGTCACAAATAGGTAAGTATTCAATTTTGGATTTCTCTTCTTCCAGATTGCAGATAAATCTGATTATATTATATTTAAAAATAAAAAAATATGACCATAATATTAAACTCTAACTTAGCTTGTTTCGGCGATACGATAGCCCAAAAGTCCCAGTCTCCTTTGATTAGCTAGTTTGTTCTTCAGAGCCTTTCTCAGTAAATAAAAAATATGAAATACCCCTAAACATAGGACCCGCAAAAAATCCCATCTCACATATTTATCCCCTAAATTAGGGGGGAAAACCCCTAAGTTGGGAACCCTGTAAATGAATAAAAGTGATGTCAACCGACCGCTCGAGCCTCGACCATTCGGATACGATGACGTCACGTGGTCATCAGACGAGTGCGAGCGGAATAAAGCACAGAAGCGTTTTGCCCAAATTATTAATTCTTATAACTTTGTAAATACACGTATCGTATCGAAATTAAATAAAAAGTATTGTTTTCATAGTAATTATATCTATGATTATCAGTGGCGTAACTAGCCCTATGGAGGCCCCATATCTATATTTGTTGTGGGGCCCCCTCAACGTCAGCTGTCTAATGTATAAAAAGAGGTAGAGTCGTAGGCCACTGGCGAGCTTTTTTTTTAGTGGAGCCCCTATACGCTGTGGGCACACATATTTGTTGTCACTGTAATATGCTATCTATAAAGGATCAGATATTTTTGCTGCGTCCGTGAAGACAGATATTATTGAACGCATTTCTGGGGTAGATATTATTGCTGATGTGTCCATGGTAATCACAGACATATTATGTCTGTGATGGTAATATATTTATGCTCATGACTGCATAACATTTTTTTCATGCCTAGGTACTCGTACAAAAATGAGTAGTACCTAGTAGTTTCGGGTGCTGATACTAAGACATTTTCGGGTTCTTGGAAGCCAAGAGAGGATTGGTCACTACAAAATTATCATGAAATAGATATTTTTTCTCTGAAATAAACCATTATACATGCCCTTAAAACTGAAATAACTGATGCAAAATTATCTTCTCCATAGGCCCCTGATGTTTTGTTGAAAACACACGAAGCATTTTTTTACGGTCAAGGAATCGATTTATATTGGACAGAAAACTTCATAATTCCCAGTGAAGAGGCGCACATGGAAATGTGCAAACAAAGTAAGTTTAAAAGTAAAATTTATCAATATTACTGCTTAGTATTTGTTAGTTTGTCTCTTTATACCATTCAGTCTATTAATATTATTTCGGAAAGTTCATCTATGCGTTCAACCCAACCTCACTCAATGTCTACGACTAGGTATGCGGGTCCCGAGACACTAGGCCCTTTTTAATGGAGTTTACTGCGCTGTGTACTTTTCTCACCGCCTCTGGACCGCCTCCATACCACCTGCGTACTGCCTCCGTACCGCTTCCGCACCTCCGTAACAGCTCTGAACTGCCTCCTTTCCAATGCAGCGTGCAAAGAACATTATGTTGCTATAAATGTCAATCTATACATCTATACAAATAAATAAAATTGGAGTGTCTGTTTGTAATATTAAAATAACCGCTTTTTACTAAGTGCATTTTGATGTATACACGTTACATAATACCAAAACAACATTTTTCACAATTTTTGTCTGTCTGTCTGTCTGTTTGTCTGTCTGTTTGTTCCGGCTAATCTCTGAAATGGCTGGACCAATTTTGACGGGCCTTTCAGTGGCAGATAGCTAGGAGTAACTTAGGCTACTTTTATTTTTGGAAAAAAATTTTTTGTTAGGCGATACGAAGTTCGCCGGGTCAGCTAGTAAAAAATAATTTCGCACCTTCACAGAGCATGGAAGTTGGTTCGCACTACCTGTCCAACTGCTGCAACTGTTCAGCGACAACAAGACGGACTACAGTCAACTGGCTTGTGACGTTGGAGTGTTCTACGCCATTGTCGACGATTATGTTAACTTGTTCCAGTCGGATGTATGTACTTCTAGAACGATTTATTATTTATTTTGTATGGAGTGACCCAAATTCGAGCGTATCCCACTATGCAATTAGGTACTTATATTAAGTTAAATTTTATTGTTACAGAAATTATGGAAACTAGCGAAAATAAAAGACGTAAGTATTTTTATTTTCATTTAATAATGATCCTTAATTTCGTTAGTGATTCTACAGATAGGATTTCGACATCATAATTATACATACATACCTTGTGTATATAAATGATTTACCATATTATGTAAATAACCATGCGAACATTGTGCTGTTTGCAGATGATACATCATTAATATTTAAGACTGATAGGAATAAAAATAATTTTGACGATGTTAATAGTGCTCTGTCGCATGTCTCACACTGGTTCACTATAAATAATTTACTTTTAAATGCAAAGAAAACCAAATGCTTAGAATTCGTGCTACCAAATGTAAAAAAAGTCCATAAATCTCTTAAATTAAATAATGAAACATTAAATATAGAGGAATCCACAGTCTTTTTAGGGGTAACCTTAGATAGTAAACTACAATGGGGCCCGCACGTAGCATCTCTCACAACTAAACTCGCTAGGGCTGCTTATGCTGTTAGAAAAATAAGACAACTCACTGACGTCGACACTGCTAGGCTTGTTTATTTTGCATATTTCCATAGTGTTATGTCTTATGGCATTTTGCTGTGGGGCAAAGCAGCCGATATACAACAAATTTTTGTACTACAGAAAAGAGCCATTAGAGCTATTTATAAACTAAAATCAAGGGAGTCCTTGCGTGTCAAATTTAAAGAAATAGGTATACTTACAGTAGCTTCCCAATATATTTATAGTAATTTAGTCTTTATAAGGAAAAACATAACTGCATTTAAACAAAATTGTGACTTATCAAATCGACAAACAAGAAGGATGCATCAATTGGCTACCTCTTCGTACCGTCTTGCTAAAGTACAGCGTTCTTATATGGGACTCGGTGTAAAATTCTATAATAAAGTCCCAAAGCCAATTCGTGACTTGCCGGTGGAATCTTTTAAGAAACGTGTAAAAATTCAACTAGTAGGCAAGGGTTATTATAACATAGATGATTATTTAAATGATAAAGATGCTTGGAAATGACCAGCTAGGCAACCAGTTCTGCTCAGGTTAGAGAATACCTATTTTTGTAATAAATATAAGTTTTATTTTTAAAAGATGTGCTGAGGAGTTTCTTTACGGCTTTTCTTCTCCTCCATGACAAAGCACCTTTGCGAAAAGCTGGTAAATTAAAAAAAATGACGTGCATAAGTGTATCAGTGATACCTACATGAATAAAAGATTATTTCATTTCATTTCATTTCATTTCATTTCATTACAAAATTCAGAAGTTACATAATCGTCTGCAAAAACTAAGAAAACAATAAAATCAACAAAATTAAGTAACGCAATGTCAACAGGACATCTACAACACCTGCAGTGACGTCACGGAGTGCAAGATCACCCTGGCCGTCATTCACGCGTCGCAGTTCCCAGATGTTTTCCCTGAACTGGCTTGTATCCTTTGAAACACGTGCTTGAAACCAAATAAAAAATATAAATATACATCTGGACGGTAAGCTTCGATGAGGTAGTTGAAGACCGATTACATAATACTGGATGAACAATTTCGAGCAATCATAGGCCTGATTGACGTTGACCGACTCGTAGCCACTTCTAGTTGTCGGTGTGTAACTTTGACCAATGATACTAATGACAGGGCGCAGATATTCATCCAATATCACGAGATTTTTTTGCCACGTACGTGCAAACTGTGGAATGAACTTCCTTCTGAGGTATTCCCGGAGCGCTATGACATGGGATTCTTCAAAAAAGGTGTGTTCTCCTTCAGGGCTGGCGTTGCATTGGCGATTCCTCTGGTGTTGCTCATGTCCATAGGCGACAGTAACCACTTACCATCAGGTGGCCCGTAAGCTTTTTCGTCTGCCCTTCAAGCTATAAAAAAAGATATGTCTTCAGGCATCTCTTTGAAGATTGCCGTCCATTTGTATACCTATAAAAAGTTTTTGAATGCTGCTAAGTAGTCACGTAATAATTACAAGATCGTGTTTAAATTCCTACCTTAGCGTAATTTTGTTGTGATGATATTAATTATACCGACACAAATAAATCAGATATTTACAAACAAAGAACAAGCGACCCGAAGCTGGTGAGTCACGCCATCTCGCTGTTGAAGAAGCACGGCAGTGATGAATACACGAGAGAGGCAGTGAAGACAGTAGAAGCTGAAATACGTTCGGAGGTAACTCATTGATAGTAGTATAATTTTATTGCCTCATTGACATAGACCCATTTTATCGAGGCGGAACCCGCGAATGAGAAGTCTAATGGACACTAATAAATCCCGGATTTCTCGGCCATCTGGTAACCCTGATAGCAAACGTAGTATTGGCGACATGATGTAGATATCAAAGCCTCTGACATTGTCTAGATCCATGGATGCGAAGTCATATCAGGTGGCTCGTCTCTTTGTTGTTTATTTACATCAGCATTTTAAAATAACACACAAGAAATAAAGCCTGATAAATAAATAAACGTATACACACTAATTAAGGATGTTGGCCTACCAGCTCCACCAATTATGGATGTTGGTCTACCGGCTGCGCCAATTATGAATGTTGGCTGTCGGTTGGGGGTTTTAAGAAACGATGTGCTGTACTGAATATATTTATTGAAGAAAATGTGAATATAAAATAAAATTTTAATCCTAACTTATCTAATTCTAACTAAATGGTCTCAATTACTACGCGATTGAGTAAGAGCACCAGTAGCGACCATTTGCTTCGACAAGTAGGGCAAGGGCGTCGTGTGGTAGTGGCGTCGCTGGTCCGTGGGTGGCCGTAGTCTTCCAAGAAACAGGTGATGTTGCGCAAGGGTCCCCGAGCGTGTGAATTTTACACAGGATGCTATTGTCTTCCGAGAAGCAGTTGATGTTGCGTAAGGCTCTCCGAGCGTGAGAATATTACGCTATAACGTAGGGGGTGTAAGGGCCGTTTATAACATACTCATACTCCCTCACTGCGACTCCCTGTGTCGCTGGTGGCAAGTGGCAAGGATAACACAACTAATATGATGTCACAATCACCCATGAAACAAGAACAACCATATATCTACTGTCACATAATAGACCAGTGCCGATAATTTTTGAAACGAAAGAAAATTATAGTAGGATGAAACCCATTGCAAAAGGAAGAGAATATAACGAAAATTATAGGAAAAATAAATTACGGGCGATCTGAGGTCGGGAAGTGGGGGGGAGGGGGGGTTTAAGAATAAAATACGTTTTATCTCGATTTCTAGAAAAACTACAAGTCCTATTGAAAAAAGTTAAATGGCAAAACTGTAGGTATTAAAAAGATCTACAACTTTTGTATTTACACTTTTTTACATAACCTCAAATTTATGTGAAAAATACAAAAAACCACATTTTTGGTTTTTTATTTTTATCTTTTACAAAAAAATATTATTTTTTCACGAAATTTGGTAAAAACTTACCTTTGTATGTCCTTAACACACTGTAATTTTTTTGATTCAAAAATATATATTTTTTTTACCTTATTTTGACCTTATAACGAAAAAGCACCCCTATTTTCAGTCGAAAAATCTCACGTCAAAATATCTGATTTTTTAAAAAAGTCGGTGGTCTTTTTGTTCGTTGGAATCTCTACTTTCTAATGGTATATAAAAAACTATACACTACTATGGTAAATGTTCTCAGAAAATGCAATGAAACGACAACTATTTTCGCATGTTTTTTGCAATCTCATATGAAATCAATGCAAGCAATCTCATATGAAAGAATTTTTTGCGAAAATAGTTGTCGTTTCATTGCATTTTTTGAGAATATGTACCATAGTAGTGTATAGGTTTTTATATACCATTAGAAAGTACAGATTCTAACGAACAAAAAAACCACCGACTTTTTTTAAAAAAATCTGATATTTTGACGTGAGATTTTTCGACTGAAAATAAGGGTGTTTTTAGGGTTCCGTAGCCGAATGGCAAAAAACGGAACCCTTATAGATTCGTCATGTCTGTCTGTCTGTCTGTCTGTCTGTCTGTCTGTCTGTCTGTCCGTCCGTATGTCACAGCCACTTTTTTCCGAAACTATAAGAGCTATACTGTTGAAACTTGGTGAGTAGATGTATTCTGTGAACCGCATTAAGATTTTCACACAAAAATAGAAAAAAAACACTAAATTTTGGGGGTTCCCCATACTTAGAACTGAAATTCAAAAATGTTTTTTTCATCAAACCCATACGTGTGGGGTATCTATGGATAGGTCTTCAAAAATGATATTGAGGTTTTTAATATCATTTTTTTCTAAACTGAATAGTTTGCGCGAGAGACACTTCCAAAGTGGTAAAATGTGTGTCCCCCCCCCCCCCCCTGTAACTTCTAAAATAAGAGAATGATAAAACTAAAAAAAATAAATGATGTACATTACCATGAAAACTTCCAACGAAAATTGGTTTGAATGATATTTAGTAAGTAGTTTTTTTTTAATACGTCATAAATCGTAAACCGCAAAAAACATTGATCAAAGTTACAACGAACTACAAGAACTTTTATATTATGTTACTTGCTGCTACGGAACCCTTCATGAGCGAGTCCGACTCGCACTTGGCCGCTTTTTTACTTTATACTTTATACATAATAGTTATCAGTATTTTAATCTGATCCGCTGTGTCGGTGGATATTGCGGCGATGAAAATTTCAATTTTCTCAATTCCGCAGATTTTTGGAACCAATAATAAAATTGTTCAGTCTTATTCATTGAATATTATTTAACCTACTTAAAAAAAGGAGGAGGTTCTCAATTCGACTGTATTTTTTATGTGTGTGTACCTCATAACTTTTTACTGGATGTGCCGATTTTGATGATTCTTTTTATATTCGAAAGCTGGTGCTTGACATGTAGTTCCATTTAAATTTGAGCGAGATCTGATGAGTAGTTTTTGAGTTATCCCTAATTTTGAAGTCGGTTATTTTTTAGGGTTCCGTAGCCGAATGGCAAAAAACGGAACCCTTATAGATTCGTCATGTCTGTCTGTCTGTCTGTCTGTCTGTCTGTCTGTCTGTCTGTCCGTCCGTATGGTCACAGCCACTTTTTTCCGAAACTATAAGAGCTATACTGTTGAAACTTGGTGAGTAGATGTATTCTGTGAACCGCATTAAGATTTTCACACAAAAATAGAAAAAAAAACACTAAATTTTGGGGGTTCCCCATACTTAGAACTGAAATTCAAAAATGTTTTTTTCATCAAACCCATACGTGTGGGGTATCTATGCATAGGTCTTCAAAAATGATATTGAGGTTTCTTATATCATTTTTTTCTAAACTGAATAGTTTGCGCGAGAGACACTTCCAAAGTGGTAAAATGTGTGTCCCCCCCCCTGTAACTTCTAAAATAAGAGAATGATAAAACTAAAAAAAATATATGATGTACATTACCATGAAAACTTCCAACGAAAATTGGTTTGAATGATATTTAGTAAGTAGTTTTTTTTTAATACGTCATAAATCGTAAACCGCAAAAAACATTGATCAAAGTTACAACGAACTACAAGAACTTTTATATTATGTTACTTGCTGCTACGGAACCCTTCATGAGCGAGTCCGACTCGCACTTGGCCGCTTTTTTTCGATATAAGGTCAAAATGAGGTGAAAAAAAATATATTTTTGAATCAAAAAATTACAGTATATTAAGGACATACAAAGGTAAGTTTTCACCAAATTTCGTGAAAAAAAGAATTTTTTTGGTGAAGGATAAAAATAAAAAACAAAAAACGTGGTTTCTTGAATTTTTCTCATACATTTTGAGGTTATGTAAAAAAGTGTAAATACAAAAGTTGTAGATCTTTTTATTACCTACAACTTTGCCATTTAACTTTTTTCAATAGGACTTGTAGTTTTTCCGAAAATCGAGATAAACCGTATTTTACTCTTAAACCCCCCCTCCCCCCCACTTCCCGACCTCAGATCGCCCGTAATTTATTTTTCCTATAATTGTCGTTATATTCTCTTCCTTTTGCAATAGGTTACATTCTATTATAATTTTCTTCCACTTTTTACCGTTTTTAGAGCTATCGGCACTGGACTATAAAGGTCTGTTCCGACCAGTATTTTAATTGGTAAATAGGTATGTGAATATTTTTACTATGTTAAGTAATACTTTTTACGTTGTTTCAGATCGATCGACTAGGTGGCAATCCAAAACTCACAAAGTTCATGGATGAACTTAGTTTTTATTAATAGCATCCATATTAACATAGATACATTATTACATCGATTAACTTGTGTTAGATGAGCGCTAAACTTGCATGCCATAATAAAAAATTGTACGTCACACGGTGACGTCACGCTAACCTAAATCACGCTATCGAAGTTTTCTGCATCGGTTGCATCTATACAACGCTCCAACAACATCAGTCGGGGCCCGACTCCACCTGGTGACCCCTCGACAATAACACGTCCCTTCAACCACGAATAGCGGCAGCAGACAACCTCACCTCACCGGTCACATCCAACTGACTGCAGCGACCTCTCTCGGTAGACTGCTGCTACCAGCCACGCTGACTCACCGGGTGCATCGCAGCATACAGTAGAGACGCATCCTGTCTCCGGTCAACGACTGTCCCCACAGCTACACAGACGGCAGAACGCGCACCGCTCGCCCTCCGCATATCGGTCGTACCACCCTCCCTTCCGGCATCCCAAGATTCGGGATAGAGGATTACGAATGGCTGAATCATCGAGAAGGTGTATAAACCTCCGGTCTGAGCAGGGGGGTGATGTGGCGACATCGCTCATACGTCATACGGTGACGTCACGCCGACCTGAATCACGCTATCGAATTTTTCTGCATCTCGGCCGTCTCCCAGGCAACACCACCTCGCCTGGCGGGAGATCTCCCTTTGCTAAACAATATTCAACATTTGCGGTAAGCAAATATTGGTAAAATTTTAGTAATAAAATGTTTTATAAATGAATGTAAAATTAAATCGCATATCAATACCTTTTAGTTTTTTTTTAAATATTGGTCACAAACAAATATCTACAATTTTAAACAGTGTTTTGTTGTGAATCTTGAAGCGGTGTTGCCAGTGCACTTTTCTTTTTTTCCTTGTCTGATGTTTTAATGAAGGTAATGTAAAACATTATGAATACTAACTTCAACTTATCTGACTTAACTGTTGGACGGTAAAAATATACTTTATTGTTGATTTAAATTTTACTTTGGTTTCAAGGTAAGCTGCTGCAATTAACGATTATAATTATATCCTCTACTCAGTACTCTCAAGCCCGCAGATGAATTATTAATTATGGATAGGTATTTGATTTGCGGTTGATTCCAGTTAGATAGACGATGCAATGGTAGTTAGGTTTCACGGTAGGATAATAGCGCCATTTACTTATCATAATTGATAATTTAAGTCCGTTGCATCCAACGATAATCTTATCAATAATTTTTAATGACTATAATTAAGTTAATAAAATTAAATATATTCAAAACTAAAAAATACCTCATTCGTCTTCTCAGAATATAAAAGTGCATAGCGTTACGTTATCATTTCAGCCATTTTTATAAGTTCGAATCAACATGTTGAAAAAGTCGTTTAATGTGTTCACCATGTACTCCAGAAGGCTCATGTCTTCAAAACAGTCAGCAGGATTGGATTGGACAAAGCAAGAAAAGGTACCTATTAACTTTTCATGTATTTTTTAACCCCCAACGAAAAGAGGGGTATTATAAGTTTGACGTGTCTGTGTATATGTGAACCTGTATGTCTGTCTGTGGCATCGTAGCTCCCAAACGGATGAACTGATTTTGATCTAGTTTTTTTGTTTTAAAAGGTGATTTAGTCAAGTGTTCTTAGCTATGTTTACTGTAAATAAAACTTTCGGGGAACTTAACAAGTGCGAATTCGCTTGGAGAGGGTTCCGTAACTAACTTTATTATGTATTTACCGTTATTTTGCAATTTTATTGATTTTTGCAGCTTTTCTTAGGACCGTAGATTTCTTATAGGTTTTCCTGTAATATATAAGTAAAGAACTATTTTCTGTATTATACGATGAAGAGCGTAAGAACAGGCAATTGGCCGTTCTGTTCGTAGTCGCTCTGTTAATACGAGACGATACGCACGCTTTTGTTGTTGTCAGAAGTGCTTGACATTTGACATACAGCGTTAAAATGCCTTCGTGTATTATACCAATGTGATTGGTGTAGTGAAACAAAAGATAAATGTGTGTGTGTTGTAGCTCGGAACAGATTTTTTGGTTGATTTGTAAGCGTATAACGTATCTATATTTTTTAAATATCATTGGTATAGGTAACCAGTCACTTTAAGCACTACTTTAAATCAATTTAAAATAATTTCTTAACGATACATTTAATTTAATTTCAGTTAATCATGGAACCATTTGAATATATACAGAAAGTGCCGTGTAAACACGTTAGGATGATGGCGACCATTTTCAATCCTTGGCTTCAGGCTCCGGAAAAAAAGGTTCAGTACATAACAGAGATTACTGACGCTCTCACAATGTGGAACATATTGTAAGTGTACATTAAATTCAAAATGCTTTTTTAACATGTTAACGCTCAGAAGCAATTATTTCATTATCATTTTTTGAATGATTATTCAAATTACACGTATCTACTTACCTACCATTATTATTTTGCGTAATATTTTTATCTATAATGAGTAACCGCCCTCGCTTTGCTTCGGTTTTCTTATTTTTTTACACATCGGGTTACATTATTGGAGTTTTACTAAGGATCCCTAATTTTTTTTAATATAATATAGCCTATGTCACCCGGGGATAGTGTAGCTTCCCAACAGTGAAATAATTTTTCAAATCGGTTCAGTAGTTTTGGAGCCTATTCAATGCAAAGAAACAATCAAATCTTTCCTCTTTATAATATTAGTATAGACAACATTATTATTTTTTAATATCATGATAAGTGTGCTCATGGTATTCTATTAAATATAATAACTATATATTTTACTGCGAAAAATTGACCATTGCTTTAAAATAAAACCAATTATATTATCAGACCTGAGTTTTGATGAATATGAGAGCCCAATCAGGAAGTTAATTATACATAATATACCTACCTACTTACTACGAAAAAGATCTAAATCGATTGTTAAATGAGTTCTGTGGTAACAAACATTAAACAAAATACAACCGAATTAAGAACTTCCGACTTTTTAGGGATCCGTACAAGAAAACGAAAATGAATGTGAAGCGTTATTTATTTATTTTTGTTATAGTTCTACAATGGATAGTTTTAAAATTATTCAATAAAGAACGAAAATTAAAGCCAAAAATTGACCATCCCCCACCCCCCCCCCCCTTATCTCCGAAACTACTGACGCTAAAATTTTGAAAAAAATACAGAGAATAGTTCTTCACTTAAATATTACAGAAAAACCTATCAAAAGTCTACGGTCTTAAAAAACGGCAAAAATAAATAAAATAGAAAAATAAAGGTATAATACATAATCAACACACGGAACCCTCGCCAAGCGAGTTTAAATTGCACTTGTCAAGTTTATTTTTAAGTTCATAATAATACTTAAGATTTTCTGATATTGCTATTTTAAAATGAACCTTGAATATGTTCATGTTATGAATAAGGCATAATTAGAAATATTCTTATTCCCAAAGATACTTTCTTCCTTCATCCATGGACCTGAAAAAAAGACGGACGTAACCTCGTCTAATCGAGACTGAAGCATAGCAATGGCCGACCGCTTACCATGTGTGCGTAATTTTTGATTCGCGATTGAAGCAGTGAAGTGTCAATGTGTGGGTGTGTGTACTTGTACGAATAGAGAGTTGGTATTACTATTGGTGCTTCACTGAATTTGTTGTTCGGATTACGTCCGTCTTTTTTTTAGGTCCATGCCTTCATCATTGACATAATTATTTCAGATTGGATGACATCGAAGACGATTCATCATTTCGTTACGGAGTGTCTGCTGCCCATTGTATCTTTGGCGTGGGTTTGACGATCAATGCGGCTAACAAGGTTCTCCTCCAAACATATAACAAAATAGCGGAAATGGGATATCCATTAGTAAGTTTTGTTAATAAGTATTTACATACTCCAAATATTTTCAAAACTAGACCGGGATATTTTTCTCCTGAACAGCACAAAGATATAAGATATGCAATCTGGAATAATTGAGAAAGAGGTGAACGTGTCTACAGCAACAGACAGATTCCGAAACACCATTGATTTTTTTGTGATTTTCAGGGTCTACAAATATATATAAAACAAATAGAAGACTATCTGAATGGTCACGGAGTTGATCTATATTGGAAAGACAAATGCATCTATCCCACAGAAGAAGCACACTTAGAAATCAAGAGAAAAAGTACTTGTATTTTTGCATCATTTACTCACAAATAATGGGTTGTGTATATACATCGTTTATAAGATAAAGGCCTTATTAATTTTAATTTGAAAGAAAAGCATGGCACAAACCATTTCAATTTTTGTACTTAAGAAAATAGTATTTCGGGTACTCATAATTAATTTGGCCCTATCAGCAGGCAAACGAGCAGACGGGTCACCTGATGGTAAGGGATCACCGCCGCCCATGGACATTAGGGGCGTCATCAATGCGTTGCCTGCCTCGAAGAAAACAAAAGGAATTTTTGTTCTTGAAGGACCCCATGATTTAGTTTTATTTATATTTTATTTATTTTTACAGAGTGTGGGCCTTTCTTCGTGTTACCCGTGGAACTTTTGCAACTATTGAGTACCAGCGAGACGGACTATACGGAACTTGCAATAAACATTGGAACGTACTATTATATGCTGGACGATTACTATAATTTGTTCCATCCGAAAGTAAGTAGTTAAAAGCCATCCATAAATTACGTCACACTAATTTCATGACTTTGACCCCTCCCCCCTCCTTGTCACAGCTGGTCACATTTGTGAGACCTCCCCCCTCTAGTGTGACGTCACATAGTATAAAATTTTACACCTAGAAATTATTAAATTAAAACAGCACTTCCGAAATACATTTTATTTCCATTAATTGTTACATACCAATTATTCGAGCTTGAAATGTGACGTCACGAAATTTAGGACCCCGCTCCCCCCCTTTTCACACTACATTAGTAATGGAAAATATCGCTATTTTTATTTCACGATCAAGTCGGTGAAGTTATTTATTTTTGTCACTGTTATATCACCGGTGATAAATCACCACGGTTATATTTCATTAGTGACGATTATTGTCACAGTGGGTGCATTTTATTCCGTCTGTTACATGTCGCAGTGACATTAGTGAAGTGAAATCTCACCGTATCACGATACGGTCGTGAATTCGTGAATTCACCGAGTCACGACGTGGTTATAAATTTCAAATACCTACATAGTTTAATTAAAACCTTATCTTGTTTAAAATAAGACTTATTTTCATTTGAAGTTTTTGTAACGTAGCGATATTATCTACTAAGCAAGTTGAAAGAAATCAGACAAACTAAAGTCTAATAACGTTGGAAATAAGATGCAATTTCACTTAAACAAATTCTCTCTTCTAGCTGGTGGCAATGTTTCGCTCACGCACGGCTCAAATCACAAATGTTGCTTTCTCTTTTTCGCACGATGGAATTCTGTGAATTATATGTAACTTGGCCGGCGGCCGGCGTTAAGTCACAGTAAAAGGAATACTACTGTGGTGAAATCAATCACCGTCGCGTTATATGTAACAGACGGTTTCGATGCATGTAACTGGTGTGACAAATGATTTATGTTGTAACAAGTGATCAGTGATGAGTGAAATGTGCCATTCCTACACTACATCGACCCCTCCCCCCTCCCCCTAACGTGTGACGTAATTTATGGATGACCCCTTACTTATTGAAATAAGTATGATTTCTAACGCAGAAACTAACAACTATATTGTTTCAGGCACTATCAAGGTTTACCAGTGCTAAACAAGTAAGTTATATTTTTGTAATAATCATAACGCTTCACACTCATAACCCCACACTAAGATTCCCTGTGTCGTGGGTGCCATGGACAACACACTAGACAAGGACAATACACCCAGACCGAGAACAGAAATTCAAACTCATCATTCAAAATTCCGCCTCGCTGGGAATCGAACCCAGGACCCTCGGTGCGGCGATCCGGCATGGTAACCATTGCACCACACGGGTCGTCGAATTTCAAATAATACCATTAGGTATGTATGCTGAGACGCAGACCTTGAATGCAATCAGCAGAAGGAAAAATTTAAATGATATTTGCAAGGATAAAACTATAGTACATGACACAAGTATAATACTAAGGTACGTATTTATTTCAAGATGAAACGAAAGAGCTTCTTATTACCTACTGAACCTGAAAAGTGGTTTAACGACCCGTGTGGCGCAATGGTTACCATGCCGGATCGCTGCACCAAGGGTCCTGGGTTCGATTCCCAGCGAGGCGGAAATTTGAATGATGAGTTTGAATTTCTGTTCTCGGTTTGGGTGTGATTGTCCTTGTCTAGTGTGTTGTCCACGGTACAGGGAATTCTAGTGTGGGGCTATGAGTGTGAAGCGTTATTTATTTATTATTTATATTAGTAATTTAGTGTTATATGATGCAGGAGAATCACATCACACGCAGCGACATCACGGATGGTAAGATCACTCTGGCCATCATTCACGCGTCGCAGTTCCCAGATGTCGCCGCTGAGCTGGCCGGTATCCTTTGCTAGCAGAAACAAATATTATAATGATAAATACCTCAGATTATTGAGGATAATACAGGGAAAGCCATGTACTTATAAACGATGACTGCATTTACAGCAAGCAGTTATTATAGCATTAGGATCAAAACATGAATATATAGTCGTAGCAAGCATTACAAACTATACAGAGTTCGACTATAAATTATGATCCAAGATAATACTTTAGTTGTGAGCTCATTTATGAATGAATGAATGAATGAATGAAAAAGCTTTATTCACGGCTTTCAACCACACAGCGTAAACAATAAAAAACTTAAAACAAATAAAAGAAACAAAGGAAAACAATAACATAAACTACTTAACACAAACAAATCAACAAACAAAGTGTAAGTAAATTAAAGAAGACCAAAAACAAAAACAAAAGCAAAAAAATAAGATCATAAGAAACATCACAATAATTTGATTTAACATCACAATAATATACAATATACATACATACATACAATAATAAGACTACATTAAAAAAGGGGATCTGTGCTGTAGTATAAAGCCGTGAAAAGGACCGAACTCAGCGAAAGCCGCCATAAGAACGGCACTGATTTTCAGTTCGGACCATTTTGATCTATAAGGAGTAGCTCGGCCAACTGCGTGTAATGTTTACTGCTTAATTTGTGCTATGTAATGTTCAATAAGCTAAATGAAGGTACTAGCGAGTAAGATGTCGTCCCCGTCCCAGCCCCAAAATCCCCAGAACCATCCCTAGATAAATTAAATAAGTAATATAATATATCTTAATATATAAAAATTACGTGTCACGTTGTTTGTCCGCGATGGACTCCTAAACGACTCAACCGACTCCAACCAAATTTGCACACCGTGTGCAGTTTGATCCAACTTGAAAGATAGGATAGCTTACATCTCAATTTATAGTAGCAATATTATTTTATTGCAAATTTTTTGACAGAAAGAAGTTTATTTACACCACATCTGCCAAAAAAATTAAACCGACAGGTATTTTGTCACCTGTCATTAAAAGTGTATATTACTATTATAACAAAAAAGACGGACGTAATCCCAACAACAAATTCAGAGCACCCATAGTAATATCAACTCTCTATTCGTACAAGTACACAAACCCACACATTGACACCATACGGCTATGACATTGACAGCATCGCGAATCAAAAATTACGCACACATGGTAAGCGGTCGGCCATTGCTATGCTTCACTCTCGATTAGACGAGGTTACGTCCGTCTTTTTTTCAGGTCCGTGTATTATAATAATTATTATAGTTCTACTCGTATTCTAGCTGTTACCAAAAAAATGTATAGTAGGATGAAACCCATTGCAAAAGGAAGAGAATATAACAAAAATTAAAGGAAAAATAATTTACGGGCGATCTGAGGTTGGAAAGTGGGGGAGAGGGGGTTTAAGGGAAAAAAACGGTTTATCTCGATTTCCGGCAAAACTACAAGTGCTATGCAAAATTTTGCGTTTTGTGAGTTTTGTACATTATGCTCCGAAGGGAAAAAAGTTAAATAGCAAAGTAATTGTAGGTAATAAAAAGGTCTACAACTTTTGTATTTATATTTTTTACATAACCTCAAAATTTATGTGAAAAATTCAAATAACCAAGTTTCCAAAAATCCACATGGGATTTGGGAATTGTTTTTTTGGATTTGGGAATGGGATTTTGTAGCGGAAATTAGTTAATATTTGTTGAGGACCTACAATTGACGGGTCAGTAACAATTCAAGTTGTGGAAGTAAATCACTTCAACTTCCTTCACAAAATTGGGGGAGCTTTTAAATCCACGTGAGCGTAGCCAGACACATGCTAGTAAAGCAACAGAAGGAAAACATAATGAGGAAACCTACGTAACTCAGATATATTGTATAATGTTTTCAAACATATTTCAAGTCTACCAAATGGTACTCGGCCTGCGTGGACCGGTGGACCTTACTCGTAACATCAATTTATGATTGAAGTCTGGATTCTACAACTGGGCCAGTAAAATCATGATAAAATAATACATTTTCTTTATATTAACACTTCAGACATTTTAAAACAACGAACCAGTGACCCGAAGCTGGTGAACCGCGCCATATCGCTGTTGAAGGAGCACGACAGCGATGAATACATGAGAGACAAGTTGAGGACACTTGAACATGACATCCGCAACGAGGTAACATCAGAATAATTCTTGACAAAAAATAACTGACTTCAAAATTAGGGATAACTCAAAAACTACTCGTCAGATCTCGCTCAATTTAAATGGAACCACATGTCAAGCACCAGCTTTCGAATATAAAAAGAATCATCAAAATCGGCACACCCAGTAAAAAGTTATGAGGTACACACACATTAAAAATACAGTCGAATTGAGAACCTTCTCCTTTTTTTAAGTAGGTTAAATAATATTCAATGAATAAGACTGAACAATTTTATTATTGGTTCCAAAAATCTGCGGAATTGAGAAAATTGAAATTTTCATCGCCGCAATATCCACCGACACAGCGGATCAGATTAAAATACTGATAACTATTATGTATAAAGTATGGATACCGAGTACACCTTAGTAAAATGAATGAGAGCGCATTCTAACCAACCAGGTACTGTGATTAGTAGAAATACAGAATCCATTACATTATCAGGTCCAAAATCGATCAGATATTAATTAGAAAAGCCTGTGGGTTTCCTAAGGCTGATGAGTAAAAATGACAACCTCACCTCCGTTTTACTAGGTTTCGCTGACGCTTATTCGAACTTTGCAGACATATTTATATTTTACAATAATACATAACATATTTTACAATAATACATAGGTACATAAACACATTATTATCTATACTAATATTATAAAGAGGAAAGCTTTGATTGTTTGTTTGCATTGAATAGGCTCCGAAACTACTGAACCGATTTGAAAAAATTTTTCACTGTTGGGAAGCTACACTATCCCCGGGTGACATAGGCTATATTATATTTACAAAAAAATTAGGGATCCTTAATAAAACTCCAATAATGTAATCCAAGGTGAAAAAAAAAATTAGAAAACCGAAGCAAAGCGAGGGCGGTTACTCGTGTACAATAAATCTACAAGTTGTTTCAGATCGCTCGCCTGGGCGGGAACCCGACAATGACAGCGTTCATGGACGACCTCAGCTTCCAGACTCATGGACGGGAACCGAAGCATTCATTATAATCATAAACGCCTTATTAATAAAGTTTATTACTTTTTTTAATTTAGCTTGGATTAGTTAAATAGTGCGATTGGTTATTACCTCCCACGCAATAAAGTGTAATTCAGGTGGCACAGCGCTAATCAGAAACAGTAATGAGTTGGCTCTGTTTCTAACACTATCTCTTATCCTCTCTGGCAATGTTAAGTCCAGTTTAGACGTATTAAGTAGTTAAGTAGTTAACTAAATTTTAACAAAATTTTTAGTGAATAATTTTTAGTGTGCGTCCACACGTAATAATTTAGTAAAGCTCTTTAGTTCATACAATTCTACTTAATTACTTAAGCATTTTACTAAATTTTAACTAAATTTTAACTAAAAAGTGCCTGTCCAAACGTGTTAAGTGATAAGCCCCGCCCACCCACTTAACATAAAATGTACTTGATTACTAAACTAATAAATTGTCCGTTTACACGTATTAATTTATTAAAATTTAGTTAACTATTTAACTACTTAATACGTGTAATCTGAACAAAAGGGTTGTCTTTTTTGAAAGAATAATCTGAAAGTTTTATTATCAGTTATATGCCCATGCTACTTTTATTATATGAACAAATGACGTTTCAAATAAATCTAGGCTAGGGAAGTAGGTACTTACTTGGTAGCAGCCTAGCAGCTTGGTAGTATGTAGATCAGAAAACTATTTTATTTGACAATGTCTGCATAGGTATATTTTAACCTAAGAAGATGGCCTTGTCTATGAAAAAAATATTATCTCTTTTAGGTGTTTAGTTTTATGTTTGTTATGCGTATCAAATCTAGAATGACATGCGACAAAAAACGTGAAAAACGTAAGATTCGGATCATAAAATTTAATTTCAATTTGCGTATTAGAGTACGGAACACATAATACAATCATTTAGATGATAGACGCGTATTGAAAACTAAGAGCAATATTTATTTAAATAATTGAATCTCCATTATTATTTTTACTCCATGGCCGGCTGTAATGCGACATGCGATAGATGGACGACAAATTTTGGGGCGATAGAAGCTTTAGAGCTTTAGAGCGGGCGTTAGAGGTAAGTGAGTATGCATAAATAACGAGTGTGAAACAGTGAATGTGAAACAGGTACCAACTCAAATAGTTATAAATAAGGAAGTACTTGACCTTGTAAATTCAACAAAATTCCTTGGCCTTACTATAGATTCACGGTTACAATGGAGTCCTCATATTGAAGCCTTGTCTGGGAGACTGAGTTCAGCTGCTTACGCGGTTAACCCGGTGTCATGGGGGTTGGGTCTGTGCGACCCGTTACATTTTATTTCGCTTATAATTCCATTACTATGCGTGTGACATTGCTGGTTTTCTCAATAGCTGGAACTGTTGAGTTGTTCGATGCGCCGCAAGTAACACGTTGGTTGTGGCTCAGCCGCAGTGGGAGTTACATGTGCACAAAATTGAATAAGGTATGTGAGACCCATCCCCACAGTCAGTGTAACAATTTCACGCCATTTTGTATAAATATTGTTTTAATTATTATCTGTGTTTTTATTATTTCATACTTGATTTTTTTAATTTTATGTTATTGTTTACAATAGTAATTGCTGATATATACTTAGTTCAATGTATTTTATTTGTATTTTTTAGGTACTTAGTAAAAATGGGTCGAGAAGAGGCAGAACGATCGCCTATTTATCTAAGTACACCCATGTAAAGGAATGTACATACTATGATTGATTTGAAAGCTTTTATAGGCCTTCTTTATCTAGCTGGTCTTTACTATTTACCGATCAGGCAGGCAAAATTTGAGTACATACATAGAACATAATTATAGTACCTTTCTGTGCTGACTGTACCAAAGATAATGACTTGGAGTGATTAATTCTTTTTTTTCTAAACTTTATTTAGTTTCTTCCAAAAAAGTGCCATTAGAACATTAAGACTGACTGTTAATTAATAATATAATTACATTTAAGTAGAAGAGAAAAAATTTGTTGACATTTGTCGTTCTTTTTTTAAAATTCTATTAAATATAGTTAAAACATAATATAATATGATTTATGTGTTTCATTTCTTTAAATTAATATCTAAAAAACTAAACACGAATAAATATTAACTTTATTATTTATAAAGTATTGGAATAATTTTGACATTAATGAACGGGTCTGTGAGACCCACCCCAACGTCCGTGTAGCACTTTTCCACCCCCATGACGCCGGGTTAAGAAAGTAAGGCTCTTAACTGACGTAGAAACAGCACGGTTAGTTTATTTTAGCTACTTTCATAGTGTTATGTCCTATGGTCTGTTGTTGTGGGGCTCAGCTGCAGATATTGAGTCTATATTTATTTTACAGAAAAGAGCAGTCCGTGCCATTTACAACCTCAGGCCTAGGGACTCGCTTAAGGATCTCTTTAAGGAAATTAATATTTTAACTGTGGTGTCACAATATATATTGGATAATGTTTTGTATGTTAAGAAATATTACGACAGTTTTCTTAAGAAGAGTGACATCCACAATATTAATACGAGGAACAAGGCTAAACTGATTGTACCAAATTTTAGACTATGTAAAACTGGTGGCTCGTTCATGGGTACATGTGTAAAAATTTATAATAAAATTTCATCGAAATTTACAGAAATGCCTTACCTTAAATTTAAAACTCATATTAAAAGCATTCTTATGAGGAAAGGATATTACAAATTAGATGATTATTTTAAAGACAAGACTGCTTGGACATGAGTTTTATGAATATAGATTGTAGTAGATGATAAGTGCTATCTGTAACTGTGAGCAGGAAAAAAACAAACCCGGAAGTTTCTTGCTGCTTCTTCTCCCGGGCCCTCTCACAGTAGGGCTTTGTCTGAAGCATTGGCATAACTTGCATGACTTTCAAAAAGTGTTTGTAAACCAAACCAATTTTGAATAAAAACATTTGATTTGATTTGATTTGATTTGAGTGACGAATTTCGCCAACGGATTTAAGTGAAGAAAAGGTCAAGGAATAATAATGTGTTTGGTCCATTTTTTGGTCCATTTTTTTAACCCCTCTTCTCTTATTCGTAAAGGGAATGTATTGAGTACCTGATAAAAATTTAAGGTTTCGCGATTCTGGTAGTTGTTCTGGGTTGTTCTAGGTTTGTTCTATATTGTTCCAAAATATCACGTTCGAAAAAAATTATTTTCTAAAAATTTCCTGAAAACTAATTAGGAAGTTTGCACCGCAGTACTTTTAAGGTATCACGATTCTGGCGGTTGTTCTGGGCTGTTCTAGGTTTGTTCTATATTGTTCCAAAATATCACGTTCGAAAAAAATTATTTTCTAAAAATTTCCTGAAAACTAATTAGGAAGTTTGCACCGCAGTACTTTTAAGGTATCACGATTCTGGCGGTTGTTCTGGGCTGTTCTAGGTTTGTTCTATATTGTTCCAAAATATCACGTTCGAAAAAAATTATTTTCTAAAAATTTCCTGAAAACTAATTAGGAAGTTTGCACCGCAGTACTTTTAAGGTATCACGATTCTGGCGGTTGTTCTGGGCTGTTCTAGGTTTGTTCTATATTGTTCCAAACCGGCAAAAGGCTGAGAATTAAACTTTCGGAGTAATATCACCGCCGCCCATGGACATTAGTAACATCGGGAGCGTCACCAATGCGTTGCCGGCTTCGAAGAAAACAATAGACCCGCTTCTTTGAAGGACCCCATGTCACAGTTTGGAGAGAACACCGATGCAGGAATTTCATGCGGGGTAGAAAACTAGAAAACTACGCGAGAACCGAACTGTGGACGAACGCCAGGTATCCAGGTGGTGTTGATGGAACCTGGTACATCGTGATGTGTGGTGACGAAAATTAACCGCAGGGATTAAACCAAACAGTTTTTCAGAACATTCACCATTATACAGACGGTAGAATAAACAGAGAGAGCTTACGTCTCTCTTCAACTCAAGCGACTCTAGTCTGTAAGCTTGGGACCGTCGACAAGACGAATGGCTCGCCGTTACTCCGAATACTCCGTAGGAAGGCAGCTTAGACAGTAATTCCATGTGCCACGGTACACCCTATCGAAGGCCTGTGCAACATCCAAATTTACAGCCAATGCTTCTCCCCTGCTCTCGATTACTTCCGCCCAGCAATGAGTAAGATATACTAAAAGATCGCCAGCCGATCTGCCATGGCGGAAATCGTATTGACGGTCGCTAATTAGCTGGCGATCTTCTAGATACCGGAGCAGTTGGGTGTTTATTACACGCTCCATTACTTTGGAGAGCAGAGAGGTTATAGTTGTTGGTCTGTAATTGGATTTGACCTATCTCCTTTTTTAGGAATAGGGTGGACCAAAGCTACTTTCCATGAAGACGGCACGATGCTGGCAGAATAGGAGAGTTGGAATAGGCGCATTGAAACCGGTGTCAATTCCGGAGAGCACGTTTTTAGCACAACAGCAGGTATACCATCTGGCCCATTCGACTTGTTGATGTCAAGGGAAAAAATAGCTTGACGCACGGCATTCTGAGTAATATGCACGTCAGGCATCTGATCATCACACTGCGGGATGGTAGGCGGTGTATACATTTTATAGCGCCAATCTAGGTAGATACCGAGTAACCGAGTAACCAAGTAACCGATAAGGTTACCTCATTTGAAGCCGATTGTAGTATCAGTCATGATTATGAACAAATATCATTGTTATCAGAATTAAAGCAATATGAAAAACCCCCGAGGACAAGAGGAAGTAGACCCACACAGATAAGGTAAGGTAAACAAAACCGTATAATAAACTAAACGCTTGCACAATAATAATAGCTAGAGAGCTAGTGAAGCATTTGACTAACCCATTTCCCACAAGCTAGAAATTTATTAAATGATATTTTATTATCAGTCAATTAAGAAAGTACCGTTCTGGCAGGCATCTCTCGGTTGCGTCATGGTCCCTTAAATTTTTGAAAATGCAAAAAATATTTTTTTATCCCACTCCCACAAGGCTACAATTTTAATATGTTGTAATTTACATATGTCTAAGTGTAAAAAAAAAATTGCCAACCCATTTTGAGGGTTGCAAGTATGTGCCAGAACAGAGCAAAGTTGTCATCGGGATAGCAATTCTATCTTTCTATGTATAATTTCAAGCTCAAGTCTGATTTGATATCATTCAAATGTATAGGGCGATTGTTGGATCTCACAGATAGTACACATTGGTGGAAATAAATTTCAGTATTTCCATACAAAAAATAATAATTTTCATACAAATGTATCCTTCTAATCATAAATTCAAGCTCTAGCCTGCTTTTGATGTCATTTAAATGTACCGAACTATTGTTGGATCTTACAGATCGTACACTTTGGTGGAAATAAATTTCAGTGTAGCCATACAAAAAAAATAATCATACAAATGTATCCTTGTATGTATAATTTCAGGCTCTTGTCTCTTTTTGATGTCATTATAATGTGTGGGGCGATTAAAGGATCTCATAGATTGTATACATTGATGAAAAAAAAAACGGTGCAAAAAAAACAAATCGGCCCTGAGACTGCTTTCACCACTTTTCGCTATTCCTCATACTTTTAAATTTATTCATCCACTCTCACTTGAAAAATTCACCGTGTATACTCTTCTGGCAGATACATCCAACTGTTAGAATGTTCTACCTGTTTACATATATTTTTTTAAGCAATTGAAAAAATGTTCCCTCAAAATTTGAGCCTTGTGCGAATAGGTTATGAATTGCTCTCCCGATAACAACTTTGCTATGTTCTGGCACATACTTGCAAACCTCAAACTGTATAGGCATCACCGCGGATTTGTAGGGAGTTGATTTGTAGGAAATTGGTGATATCACCTCTCTGAAACTGAGATAGGTACGAATACCTTCATTATTAGCAGAGTAACTGCAATGATCGACCTTGGAACTCAGCTCCTTTCTAAAACTCTGATAACTGGTAATATCCTCTCCACTTATTCTTCACCCTACCCCTATATTCTACCCTGTAGTCATCTTAAGTCGTCAAGGTGTATGTTATGTTAACATTCACTGTTCAATGAAGTCGTATTTTAACAAGCTTTTATTTAACTTGCAATGTATGTTTGTCCGGTTGGAATCTTGCAACTGAATCTTAAGGCGCGGTATGACTACGATTTAAAAACGTTGATTTCACTCACACAACCGCATATCTGCGCTAATCTAATGTTACATTTACGTGACGCTGAATAGGGTTCAAAATTGCAGAGCATATTTTTGCTAACAATGTAACTAGATTGCGAATAAACATTTAATTTGAGGGTTTTCCTTAGATAATTCAGAATATACACACTAAATTCAATATCTGTCCGTTTAAAGTTTTAGTAAAACCATATACCTATTAGTTATATTCTCAAAAAAATATGTTTTTACCGCTGAAAATACAGAGAATGTCGACGCTTAAGTTTATTTTTGTATAGCAAATTACGATTTTTTTATTGGAAATATTAAACAAGTATTTAATATTCTGGTTAACATTTTTTGTAGACCTTTTTCTATGCTCTGTATTTTTTGCGTGCGATATTTTCATTGGGTTTCCTCGTACTCGAGCACCAAAGAAACCCAGTTTTGTGAATATTGAGATCACACCGCGCCTTAAATCAGTTATCTTTAACCTATTGAGCTGTTTGGTATACACGCTTAGTTTGGATGACGATGCATGCTTATGTGACGTCATTTTAATTCCAATATGGCGGATCATCCAAGATGGCGGACTAGTTATTTTTTCTGCACTACCACAGTATGGGTATCAAATGAAAGTCTTGCTGAGGAGAACACTTTAGTGTTATATAAGTTATACAATGTCACAATAAAAGCTTTTTTTTAATGTTTTTTTACCATTAATAACTTATTAGGGTTCCGAAGTAAAATCGGAACCCTTATAGTTTCATCAGGTCCGTCCATCCGTTTGTCCGTCCAGTCTGTCCGAAGCCTTAGTGCTAGAATGCTGTCATTTGGCATGAATATATACCTATATATGTATTTATTAAAACTCCAGAATCGTATAGTAAAATAAAAAAAAAAAATTTGTCAGGGTACCTCCCCTACAGGTAAAGTTAGGAATTTTTGAAGTTATACTTCTTTAGGCGCGTTATGAAATAAATGGAAAAAATGATGAGAGTGAAATTTTACGATTTGTGACACAAAAGGTACGATAAACGTCGATTTTTTAACGCGCGTTTCAAACGCTCGTTTTGAAAAATGATTATTATTATATTAGAATTCTCTCCAATTCTCCATAGATCGCTGTGCGACTTTGAGCTTGTTAGGTTGTTTGATTGGGCCGACAGTAAAGCACCACGTCTCGGAGCCGTATGTCATCACTGGCAACACACACTGCTCGAACACCTTCAACTGCAGGCACTAGAGTAGTGTTTTGGACGACGATATATGACGCAATTTCCCGAACACCGAGTGACTTCTTTCTTGATATTGGACTTACCCATCTGGATCATTTGTCAATTGTTTGTTTGTTGTGACATGGACATTCGGCATGAGAGCATTGTACTAAGTTCTTCCAGGGATCCCCACCAGGACGACTATATTATAGTCATATCGCAGATGTATGACGTATTCGCCATTGATGATAATGCCGAGTCGTTTCCACTTCATCAGTTTGAACACTTCTTCCAACGCAGCGGTGAACAGTGGGGATATAACGTCCCCTTACCTGACAAATCTCTGCAGTTGCATGGGGTTCGTCGCTGTGTCGTGTACTCTGACGGAATAGTGGCTGAGGAGTACAAACATTTCAACACCTCGATATACCGGCAGTCGATCCGGCACCGCTGAAGACAATTTAGTACTGCCCAGGTCTCGATAGAATCAAAGGCTCTAATCTCATTCAGGCTGACGTCCGGGATATCCTCTGTGTAGTGTCAAGTCAGTTTAGCTCTCTTGTAGATCTTCTCGTTGGGTGCTTGGGCTTGAGAGGAGACTTACAACCGTCCGTCCGTAGTATCTCTGTTTCTTTCAGAACTTCGAACTTCAGAACTTCTGTATTTTATTATATTATTTGTTGCTAATTATCATAATTATATGTTATCCTGATTGATAGCGAGCTATTGTTGCTATATAGCTTTTTGTTTTATTGTATTTGTTTTTCTGTGATTAAGTATTATGAAGACATGTAGGTACATACCTACTTGAAGTAATTTTAATAAACGTATAAGTAACTTTATAAATAAAGCTAAATGAAGAAATAATACTGTTGTCTGTATAAAAACTAAGATTTAACTCACATCACCTTAATTTTTAATAAATAAAACTTCATAAAATATATTTTCAAATCTTTCATTTCGTCGTCAACAATTATTTAAACAACCAATATCAAAACTACTACCGGAATTCCTGAATCAGGGCTCAATATCGAAAACCATTTCTGGTATTAAGAATAGTTCCGATATCACATATCCTGGTATAGGCGACATTGAAATACATTGTCTTTATCGTCTACAATTCTAAATCGTCTAAACTGATAAAGGTCTCACAATATACCTACACACTGTAAGAGCCTCTTCACACGGCGTATTTGTACGGTGCCGAAGACGCGCGTATACGTGCTGCAAACGCACGCAAGAAACGCAAACCTCCGCACACTTTACGTACAATGATTTTTCGAACGCTTCGGAATTTGAATTGTGATGGCGTAGGTATATATTAAGAACAAAAGATTGTGTCTGTGGATTTCTGTGGGCTAATATTTTGTCGGCTTTCTTCAAGCTCAAATGTTTGTCACTTAAAATTCTGTATCTATTCTGTTCTGCGCGTACGATCGCGTTTTCGGCGCGTTAGTATCGAACAACCATCTGCTTTTTAGTCCGTCTGTCCATCCGTCCATCTGTCAAGCTAAAATTTGGCATGGATATATGTACATATTTATTAAAACTCCAGAATCGTAGAATAAAATATTAAAAAAGATTTTCTCTGGGTACCTGTAACGTGAGGATGAAGTTTTTATTCGTCGCGTAGGTCTTCCAAAAATATTGTGGGTCTTGTAATTAGAAAAATGTAATTTTTGGAATTAGAGGTCCGTTTGCGAAATATTTGCCTTTAAAGTGCTAATTTTGGTTAGAGTCAAGTGTCACCCCCTGGTGGCTAAACGTTTGGAGTAAGACAAGTGAAAAAAAATCTCAAATATTTTAATTATATTAATTATAATAAATATTATATTTATATTTAATTTATAATAAATATTAATAAGGTTATATGATGAACTTACAAGTAAAACTGTCACGGCTATTTTAGCATAAGTAGTTAATGAGTAATAGTCGATAAACTTACTACTTCGGAACGCGCTTTATTTGATACGCGCGACGACGCGCGTCGGCACCGTAAAAATACGTCGTGTGCAGGAGCTCTAAAGGGTTGTCTGCTTAAATAAAATTATCTTTTTAGATAACCTTGTAGATTATTCTAATAATACTATAAAATTGTAGCATCTAATAATCATTTTATGGTTGTTCTAAACGAGTGAGGATATTGAACCACCATGTTCAAGAAGTCTTTTTCGATGTTGAACTTTTGTTCCACGAGGTCTTTTAAACTGACACATTCATCCGACTGGGCACATTATAAGAAGGTATTATGAAATAGTTTTATATATGTTATGGGCTAAATGATTAATACAGCATTATTAATAATGCATTCTAGCCGTATTGGGGCGGCTTAGAATACTAACCTCAATCCCATTCCGGATAGGTGTCGTAAGAGGCGACAAAATCCGGCCCGCTGGTAGTAGGGCCCCTGGAGGGATTACATTGGTAATATTGATTTTAACTGTTAATTAATACCATACTATTATTATTTCTCTATGGGGTTCGCCTGGATAGTTACCACCCTTGAGCAACCGCCAAACGACTCGTCGTGTTCCGGCTGGCGGCTTGAGAGCCAGTTCTTTCTTTCTTTTTCTACCCTCTTTCTTGGTCGGCAACGCATCAGTGATGCCTTTGGTGTTGCTCATGTTCATGGGCGACGATAGCCACTTACCATCAGGTGGATCGTCAGTTTGTTTGCCGGCTATTTCCATAAAAAGAAAAATATAAGCTATTTCCATAAAAATATATAAATAGTGCCCTTCATCTTTTGGGCATAATAATAAAAAAGCGTACTTATTTGATTTTTTTTTATACTGAGTGGCTATTTAAAATCTATTTAAAGTCAAAGATGGTTTGAAGTGTAATAATTAGACTTATGAAAAAACAATATTAAAAAAAAACAATATGAAAAAACCTTATTCAAAAAATACTATAAAAAAAGCAATATTGAAAATAAAACAATATTCAAAAAAGCAACATTCAAAACTAATATTCTAACAATATTAAAAAAACAATATAATAAATATAATTCATCAATTTTTCAAAACGAGCGTTTTTAAAAACGCGCGTGAGTTTTACGTCACCGTTGTTTTTGTGTCAACGTCCGTGTTACAAATCTTGAAATTTCACTCTCATCATTTTTTCCATTTATTTCATAACGTGCCTAAAGAAGTATAAGCAATGAAGAATATATCTTATCTATCTATATATCTTATATATATATCTATCTATAGTACTTATGTATAACTTCAAAAATGCACAATGCAATGCTACAGAAATTTTATGCCTGTAGTACATTGTATATATACGATGACCCTATAGCCTATGTAGCGATTCAACCCAGCCTGCGAAGAAAGATTCAATTCCCAGTCATTTGTAATTAATATGTGACAAATAAATAATTGTACTCGGATCTTGGATGTAATAGTGATATTGTGTTGTGTTGTCCATGCCACCCACGACACAGGGAAACTTACTGCGGGGTTATGAGTCTGTACGCGCTTTATTAATACTGAAATGTTAATAATCTAAATTTTACTAACAAAAAATAACCGACTTCAAAATTACTCAAAAACTACTAGTCAAATCTCGTTCAAATTTATGTGAGACTACACGACAAGCATCTGCTTTCGATTAAAAAAAGAATCATCGAAATCGGTTGGCGTGATATTGAGTTATTCGTCCATTTGTCGCGCACATACTTAATGCAAATTTATGACTTATATGGTTTTCTCATGGATGCCATTGTCAGATCTCAATAAAATTTAAGTGGGACCACATGACAAGCACCAGCTTTCGTTTAAAAAACAATCATCAAAATCGGTTTACCCAGTCGAAAGTTCTGAGGTAACAAACATAAAAAAAAAACAAAATACAGTCGAATTGAGAACCTCTTCCTTTTTTTGAAGTCGGTTAAAAAGGTGTAATACTGTATATGAACTTTCCATTTATAACAAAAAAAATCATTCAAATACTCAATTGCAATTACTTACTCTACAATAAGGCATCAATATAGTGTATTTGGATGTAGCCATGATGGCACCCATTCATTTCTAAAAGAAAATGTGCGAAAACTATTGGAAGTGACAATACGTTGTAAAGACTTTCGAGCGAAAAAGTACTCAAAAATGTGTTCAGCACATTTTAAACCCGAAAGTTTAATGAAAACTGGAGTGTATTAACAATTAGGTAGGTCAATTTCAACAAACACGAATTTTGCCTAATTACAGTGGCGAATTTAAATTTGCTGTTTCTGATAAATTTTTTTGGCTTAAATAATAGGTAAATATTAGTACTACTTAATCATATACTACAGATCGAAAATTTTTTGTTAGTTCATGAGATATTTCCATTTGAAATTTATCAAATGCCACCGAAATTATTAAAGGACCGCCGGAATTAAAATCCGAGCCACCGAAATTGATTTAATTTAAACCTGCTGTTTCTAATATAAGTATTTTATTTGGCATAAATAATATGTAAATAGTAGTAATAATTAGTCACATAGTAGAGATCGAAAAAAAAATTATTAGTTCTGGAGATATTTTGAAATTACATTATCAAATGCCACCAAAATTAGGACCACTGGAATTAGAATCTGATCCACCGAAATTGATTATGCCAATGAGAAATAATAAAGGCAAGATCATATTTTAATACTTTAAAGATACATTTTGAAGAGTAGGTGTCTAGATGAACGGACTCCTTTAAGCGGTGATTAGACACGCTTGTGCTTCTGTGGCCTATTAGACCAGTGCCGATAGCTTCAAAAACGGTAAAAAGTGAAAAAAAATTATAGTAGGATGAAACCCATTGCAAAAGGAAGAGGATATAACAAATATTAAAGGAAAAGTAATTTACGGGCGATCTGAGATGGGGAGGGGGGAGGGGGGTTTAAGGGTAAAAAACAGTTTATCTCGATTTCCAGCAACACTAAAAGTCCTATGGAAAAAGTTAAATGGCAAAGTTGTAGGTATTAAAAAGATCTACAACTTTGTAAAAGATAAAAATAAAAAACCAAAAACTTGTTTATTTGAATTTTTCACATAAATTTCGAGGTAATGTAAAAAAAGTGTAAATAAAAAAGTTGTAGATGTTTTTATTACTTACAACATCGCTATTTAACTTTTTTCTATAGGACTTGTAGTTTTGCCGGAAATTGAGATAAACTATTTTTTACCCTTGAACCCCCCCTCCCCCACTTCCCGACCTCAGATCGCCCGTATATTATTTTTCCTTTAATTTTCGTTATATTCTCTTCCTTTTGCAATGGGTACGTTTCCTACGATTATATTTTTTCGTTTCAAAAATTATCGGCACTGGTCTATACACGTCCCTATGCGCTTTGGTTTGCCACCGGAGCCACCGAGATTAGGCCACCGGACTTAGAATTAGAGTCAAAACTTGAATTTTAAAGAACACCGTTATTCACAGGTTAACTTTTATTTCACAATTATGGCTGAAAACCTTTAATTGAAGCCTCCATAAAATTTCTTGATAATCTGCTTTGTACTTTTACTAATAAACATGACATCGGAATTGGATGATTTTGTATTCCTGCGCCACCGCAGTGAGTACTTACGTGTTTGACAGGAAAATTACGCAGCAAGTCGGTTATCCTAACACGCAGTTTGCAAGAGCACAACTGAACGGTGCGGGGAGAGCCAGTAAGGTGTCTTCCAAATCGTGTTGTAACAAGTAATGAAGTATACAAAATGCGCCACCGGTATTGCTTTTTTTTGTAGGACATTTTTAAGAGATGTTTTAAGAGCTGTTGCACTATCTTAAATTGCTCCGTAAATGTATATTAGTTGTGTTATCTAATGTATTTCTAAAAAACATTCCTTTTCAATGAAATTTATTTACCAAAAAAAAATTAAATTAATAAAATATGTAAATAAATGGAGTTCGGACAGTACACCGGAATTAGATTTTAGGTCTTAGATATTTTTTTATTAAGAATCTATTTATTAAATACCTCTGAATACTTTACTATCGTGTAGATCACTATTTAAACTACCTATATAAAATTATGCATAATTGTTGTTTACCTCCACACATTAATTTTCAACCTCGCCGTCTCAAAAATGCACTTGGGAAATTCACCCAGGTATAGAATAATCTTCACTTTTATCACGTAAGGCAACGAAATATGATTTTATTTAGAACTTAACTTATTAACCGACTTCAAAAAAAGGAGGAGGTTCTCAATTCAACTGTATTTTTTTTATGTTTGTTACCTCGGAACTTTGGACTGCGCGAACCGATTTTGATGATTGTTTTTTTAATCAAAAGCTGGTGGCTGTCATGTGGTCCCACATAAATTTTATTGAGATCTGACAATGGCATCTATGAGAAAACGACATAAGTCGTAAATTTGTGTTAAGATATGCGCGACAAATTGACGAATAACTCAATATCACGCCAACCGATTTCGGTGATACTTTTTTTAATCGAAAGCAGGGGCTTGTCATGTGGTCCCACATAAATTTGAACGAGATCTGAAAAATAGTTTTTGAGACTTTGAAGTCGGTTATTTTTTGTTAGTAAAATTTAGATTATTTACTTATTTCAGGATTAGTTAACACCAGGCGCTTTTAAAAAAAAGCGGCCAAGTGCGAGTCGGACTCGCCCATGAAGGGTTCTGTAGCAGCAAGTAACATAATATAAAAGTTCTTGTAGTTCGTTGTAACTTTTATCGATGTTTTTTGCGGTTTACGATTTATGACGTATTAAAAAAAACTACTTATTAGATCTCGTTCAAATCAATTTTCGTTGGAAGTTTGCATGGTAATGTATATCATATATTTTTTTTAGTTTTATCATTCTCTTATTTTAGAAGTTACAGGGGGGGGGGGGGACACACATTTTACCACTTTGGAAGTGTCTCTCGCGCAAACTATTCAGTTTAGAAAAAAATGATATTAGAAACCTCAATATCATTTTTGAAGACCTATTCATAGATACCCCACACGTATGGGTTTGATGAAAAAAACATTTTTGACCCCAAAATCTATTGATTTTTTTTCTATTTTTGTGTAAAAATCTTAACGCGGTTTACAGAATACATCTCCTTACCAAGTTTCAACAGTATAGTTCTTATAGTTTCGGAGAAAAGTGGCTGTGACATACGGATGGACAGACAGACAGACAGACAGACAAACAGACAGACAGACAGACAGACATGACGAATTTATAAGGGTTCCGTTTTTTGCCATTTGGTTACGGAACCCTAAAAAGGAACAGTGCCTTCTATTTTGTTGAAAGCATTTATTATCTTTAAATTTATCATACACGGGCATTTTGATAAATCATTAACTTTAAGTAATAATTAACCACTTTGCCCGATTTCATTGGGCATTATTCATACTCAAAGTGATTAATCTTTACTAATATATAAAGAGGAAAGATTTGATTTTTTGTTTGCATTGAATAGGCTCCGCAGCTACTGAACCGATTTGAAAAATTCTTTCACTGTTGGGAAGCTACTCTATCCCCGAGTAACATAGGCTATATTATATTTTCAAAAAAATTAGGGATCCTTAATAAAACTCCAATAATGTAACCCAAGGTGTAAAAAATAAGAAAACCGAAGCAAAGCGAGGGCGGTTACTCGTTGTTTTATAAAAAAAAATCAGGGCCCTTATTAATTGTTTATTTAATATAATATATAATATATTAAATATTTTTTTTAATTACCATGTCATTTTTCGCTATTTTGGGCAAGGTTTTGTGAGCGTTTACTACATGTATTTGATACGACTATCAATAAACCTTCTTTTTTTTGTGAGTTTCAAAGGGTTTAATGGAACTGCAATCTGCTTAGAGATGAATTACAAGTAATAAGTAACGACAAACGAAAAAATTATTTCAGGTAATAATGAAACCGTTCGAATACATACAGAACGTGCCTTGTAAACACGTCTGGATGATGGGACCTGCCTTCAATTACTGGCTGCGGATCCCGGAGGAAACCCTCAAACGTATTACGCAGGTGAATCAGGCTTCAGTTACCTGGAACATTCTGTAAGTTTATAGTATAAATAAATAAAATAAATAAACGTTTACACACTTTTACCCCCATAGTAGGTGTTACCTGTGTCGCGGGTGGCATGGACGACACATATGTCACATTACAATAACACCCAATGACCCGGGTACAAATATTAATCTGTCTCATAAATTTATCTGTCCACACCCTGGAGTTGAACCCGGGACCCCTCGCTTTGCAGGCAGGGTCGCTACCAACTAGGCTACAGGGTCGTCATTAAAAACCCATTAAAAAACCTTATACAGCTTTCAGCTTTCATACAAAAAACAGCATCAAAATCGGCACATTCCTTTAGGAGCTGGATGCCACTGCTAGTTCGTCGTCTATTTATCATTTTTCTATGAAAACGGTTAAATAAACAATAATTAACCAATCCTTTTTAAATAGCAGCTCGTGATAATTATCTTTTTTAAGGGATGAACAATAAAATAAGGTTTTATACCTACCTATTTCATGATATACTTTCTGTATTTGATCGATCACATATTTTAGGTTAGATGATATCGCAGATAGTTCAGAATATCGATACGGAGTGCCCACTGCCCATTGCGTGTTTGGTGAAGGTTTGACCATCAATGCGGCCAACAAGACTCTGCTCCTTATATTACAGCAAATAGCAGAATTGGGTGATCCATCAGTAAGTTTTGTATAAATATTTATAGTACTATTTTTGAATGTTAAAAGAAGAAAATAAAAATCTGATGATTATTGAGTCATCGTGAACTGAACACATTTAACGCCTAGGTGCCTCGTGGCAAACAAAAATTGAATTTTAGGTAGTGGAACTAAAATTTAAGGTTTGGTATTTTTTACGATTATGAGAAAATTTTCTTCAAAATAAAATAGGAGGTAATTAAATAAAATCAACTTCCATGAGGTAACTTAAAATTACGACATAGTAAACGATGGACCTAAAATTTTAAAGTAGGTTCTGTAGATACTATCCCCTTCTAACCACAAGTCCAATCCAAAGTGACATATTAATATGTAATCATGAAAAACTAGTAATGTAGCCATACCCTGTTATAGTTTACTGCATTTTTCAGGGTCCAGGAATTTTTTTAAAACGAATAGAAGAATATCTTGATGGTCAGGGAGTTCATCTATATTGGCGAGACGAATGCATATGCCCCCCGGAAGAAGAAAACTTAGAAATGGCGAGAAAGAGTGATTATTTTTATTTAAATAAGTATTTTATAATTTTCTTCTAATAAGAAGGAAATCATCTTACTGCATTCATATTACAATAAAGTAGGTATAGCTTTTGATTTGATGTAAGGCATTGCACAAAATATTTTTTTGCACATAAAGGAATTGTACCGGTTTTTTTACCCTGTGATAAAATTCTGGATTCTTGAATCTTTGTGAGTAGAAAAAATCCTCGGTAATTGAGTTGTTTCCTAAAATTTTTTTTTGTTTTAAATGGAAAGTTCATATATAAGTTTTATAACAAAGTTATTTTAGTTTTTTTTTATTCGCTATAATTTAAAAGTTACATCAAATCAAAAATACGTTTTTGAATCCAGTACCGAAAACACGCCGACAATTCCCGAATAGACCCGAGCGCGCGTGTGACGTCACTTTGTTAATTGCTATTCATTGCAGCATACAGCTGATACTGTGATTTGACTTTTAACTGATAAAATCTTGATATTATCGTCAATATATTGATAAATATATCAAAAATGCTAAACCTTAAAAGTTATCGTGCTTGTTTTGTACAATTACGTGTGAATACTACAAAAAAAACACCCCAAAGATAGTGTTAAATGTGTACCTGTGACCTTTTCGGTTTTCCCGAGGAGTAAGAGGTAAAATTTTAGTTTTCGTTCATAAATTCGTTTTTAGGGTTCCGAAGTAAAATCGGAATCCTTATAGTTTCGTCATGTCCGTCCGTCCGTCCGTCCGTCCGTCCGTCCGTCCGTCCGTCCGTCCGTCCGTCCTTCTGTCCGTCTGTCCGTCTGTCCGTCTGTCCGTCTGTCAGAAGCAAAGCGCCCAGACCCTTAGTGCTAGAAAGCTGTAATTTGGCATGGACCATTTTTGGAATTAGGGGTCCGTTTGGCTTTAAAGTGCTAATTTTGGTTACAGTCAAGTGTCCCTCCCAACTGTTGACTAAACGGTTGGAGTTAGACAAGTGAAAAAATTCTCAAAAATAGGGTATATGATGAATTTACAAGGAAAACTATCACGGCTATGTATAACATAAGTATGAGTCATAGTCGATAAACTTACTATTTACTTCGGAACCTTACATTGCCCGTGACCTGACACGCACATGTCCGTTTTTTTATGAAACAACTCATGGTTTTATTTTATTAGATTAGGAATTTTGCAACGTTGATCCTGCTCAAATTCAATGAGGATCTGATGATGGGTCCTGGGGCTACAAAGTGGAACACGTGGTAGAACAATGGTAGAGTAAAACGGAACCGTGTTTGAAGATATTAGTTATTATTATCGTTAACATTGTAAAACCAGTAGGTACATAAATAAATAAATAAACCTTCACACTCATAGCCCCATACTAGGATACCCAGTGTCGTGGGTGCCATAGACAACACAAGAACACACACTCAGACCAAGAACAGAAATACAAACTAATCATTCAAACCATCTCGCAGCATCCACCTCGCATCGAATCGAACCCAGGACTCTTGACTTAGCGATCTGGAGTGGTAACGATTCGCCACACGAGTCGTGATCATTGACCAACTTGGCGTATTTCGGAGACAAAAAAAATTATATATTGTACCAGTTTAATGTACAAAGCGCGTACAGACCCATACCACCGCAGTAGGTTTCCCTGTGTCGCGGGTGGCATGGTCAACACAAATAACACGTCACTATAACACCCAAGACCCGAGTACAAATAATTATTTGTCACATTTTATTAGATATGGCCGGGAATTGAACCTGGGACCCTCACTTCGCAGGCTGGATCGAATTGCTATCAACTAGGCTATAGGGTCATCATATGTATGTATCTACTACTAGCATAGAATTTCTATAGTATTGCATTGTGCATTTTTTTATTAATCACATTCTTCACTTCTCTCAGGATCCATATTATTATGTGAAATTTAGGTAGACGAAGTAGCGGGTAGAAGCTAGTTGTATGATAAATGAAATATAATTTTATCATACAACCCTGATTTATACCCTTAACACCCTGCCCTGATTTCTCCCAGACACGATTTACCAGTAAACGGTGTAACCTTAGGTATCTAAATTTATTTAGTGTGTACAATCAATAGAGAGTTTTATTATAATATTTAATGAAGAATAAATCATTTAACATTTAAATTTACAATAAAATTACGTGTTATGAATATCTTTTTGCACTAAATTCCGGATATTTTTACTCAATTCACGTAGAAGCTTCTAACACTGTGTAATTGCTTTAACAAAATGACGTCACTAACATGGCGACCAAATCTGGAGCGTTTGTAGTCACGTGATTCTTTTTGAACTTTTATCAATTTTGAATTCATTATTATTAATATTAAAAATAGTTTTTAAGCGTTTTTAACAATGCCAATTAATATAATTTGTGTTAAAGATTTAAAATACATTTAAAAAAATATATTTTTTTTTAAATGAACAACTCAATTACCTACTAGATTTGTGCCTTGTTGATTTCGGAAAATAAAATTGTTAAAACCTACTTTGAATAAACATTTTGAATTTGAATTTAAGTTCCGATGGGTGGAAATAATTTTATGGAAAAAATATTCAACTTTTATAGAGTGTTCGGCTTTCTTCTTGGCTCCCGTGGAAATCATGCAACTGTTCAGCACTAACAAGACGGACTTTACGGAACTTGCTTTAAACCTTGGAGTATACTACGAGATACTGGACGATTACTATAATTTGTTCCATCCGAAAGTGAGTATACATAATTATATTAATGAACATTTAGACGACCCTGTAGCCTAGTTGGTAGCGACCCTGCCTGCGAAGCGAGGGGTCCCGGGTTCGATTCCCGTCCGGGGCAGATATTTATGTGACAGATAAATATTTGTACTCGGGTCATGGGTGTTATTGTGATGTGTTATGTGTAGTCCATGCCACCCGCGACACAGGTTATTTTATTATTAAATCTAATTAAGAGGTACAAGTTAATTGAAAAAATTGTTAAAAAATGGGTAAACTAATCGGCTACCCCATAAAGGAACCGTTAATTCTAGCAGCCTAAGAAATTAATCATTCGTACAGATGGCAAAGGGGAAAGTCGGCCAACATGGCAACCTTTTTGCCCCTAAGTGGCGCTAAGTCGACTCATGACGACACCACCTAATAATACTTTACCTAAACATGAGTCAGAGCACCACTAATGCAAATCAAATGAGTAAGTTATGTCAGTTGGTAACAAATTCAAATGTTTGTTGCAGGCATTAACGCGGCTTGCAAGTAAAATACAAGTAAGTTGTACTACTACTTTAAAGTCATTACTATATGATATTATGTAAACTGGATTGTCGGCAACACTCTTATCAGTAATAGAGTAAGGTGGGGCATAATAGAGATGTTGACACTAATTTTATTGTAAATTAATATAAATTTATGCTTTATGTATTAGTGGTAATATTTAAAGGCCTAAATATTATTATTTTATCGAAATCAATCACAATAAATTAAATAAAATTAATTTAAAATGTTAAAAATAGTACAACTGTCACGTGACTTCAAATGCCATTTTGAGAATACCTATGACGTCATTGTTCGTATTTTAAGCAAATTCAACAAACTTCATTAAACAGCTAATATTGAATATCGATTAGTGACGTCACGTGACGTTTTTGGTGGGTTTGATATTGCTTTCTGTTTATCAATTTTTGTTTTTAAATGGAATATTATTATTTTTATAATATTTTTTTCGTAAACATCAAAATCCTGACTAAAATAAAATTGAATTCTAAAATTAGTTAACATCCCTATTATTATTATTTGTATTTGTTTACGTGTCATATTTTACCTCGACTTACCCTACTTCAGATAAGAGTATTACCCTATCAGTTTTTTTATGCTTATTAAAATTTTACATATATTTACATTTTTATCCTACGCACTATAAATCAGGAGTTACTGATGTCCACGGGTAACGGCGACCGCTTATCATCAGGGGCTGATAAAGGAACAGGAATAGTAATATTTAGTGGTTAAATATTAGTAATCCAGTATTATTTGATACAGGAAAATCACACTACATGCAGTGACATCACGGATGGTAAGATTTCTCTAGCCATCATCCACGCGTCGCAGTTCCCAGATGTCGCCGCTGAGCTGACTGGTATCCTTTGAAACTTGATAACAACAAGAAATTAACTTACAGTACATGAAATTATATAGATGTTAACATATAATTTCAATCAAGAGCTATGGTGTATTTAGTAGAAGCAAGTGTTAATAGCCTCAGATGAACAGAAAAGGTTCTCTTGAGTGTCTGAGTCTCTTGAGTGAGTCTCTTGAGTGAAACCACAAGACTACGCTACTTTCGTGTTAACACACACACACACACGCACGCACGCACGCACGCACGCACGCACGCACGCACGCACGCACGCACGCACGCACGCACGCACGCACGCACGCACGCACGCACGCACGCACGCACGCACGCACTCACTCTCACACACACACACACACACACACACACACACACACACACACACACACACACACATTTTTTATCCATCAGCTTTTTGAAAGGTGTCATGGAGGAGAAAAAAAGCCGTAAAGAAACTCCTCAGCACATCTTTAAAAAAAATTATAAAAAAGAAAATATTACAAAAGTATTTACTAATCTTAGCGGAACTGGTTGCAGAACTGGTCATTTCCATGCATCTTTGTCATTTAAATACTCGTCTACACTATAATATTCCTTGCCTAACAATTGTGTTTTTACACGTTTTTTGAAAGATTCTGTTGGCAATAATCCTAAGTTCAATAAAACATCAGATATTTTAAAACAACGAACAAGTGACCCGAAGCTGCTGAACCGCGCCATCTCGCTGTTGAAGAAGCACGGCAGCGATGAATACATCAGAGATAAGTTGAGGACACTGGAGGCTGACATCCGCACTGAGGTAATACGATACATTTGTAGAAACATACAATCATATCATAACCATATCCTACATTACACATATTTATTTAAAACGAGTGTTTAACCGCCCTCGCTTTGCTTCGGTTTTCTTATTTTTTTACACCTTGGGTTACATTATTGGAGTTTTATTAAGGATCCCTATTTTTTTTTGAAAATATAATATAGCCTATGTTACTCGGGGATAGTGTAGCTTCCCGACAGTGAAAGAATTTTTAAATTGGTTCAGTAATTTCGGAGCCTATTCAATACAAACAAAAAATCAAATCTTTCCTCTTTATATGTATATATTAGTATAGATAAAACTAAGTAATCGGTCTGCACATAAAAATATAAAAAAAAAACTATCATTTAATCATTTTTAATCATTTAATCATTTTATCATTTCATTTTCCATAGGTACAAATATGGTTGGAGTCCCTGCCTTCAACTTTAGTTTGCACTGTGTTGTAGAAGGCAGTGTCTTCCCAAAATTATGAACTATAAATATAACAGTGTAAAATGAAATATATTATAAACTACTAGTGATTAACAATAATACAGCAACAAATAAAATATGAAAAGTAAACAAAACAAAACAGTTACAAAATATAATGCAGCAGTGTGGGGGCTTCTGTGTCTTTATGTGGGTGTTTTGTGTGTGTGTATGTGTGTGCGCGTGTGTGTGTGTGTGTGTGGTGTGTGTGTGTGTGTGTGTGTGTGTGTGTGTGTGTGTGTGTGGTGTGTGAGCGTTCGGTTAAATCAAAGTACTCAGCAGACTTTCCGTTCCTTCATAATCATAGCCTTGCAGCCATTCAAGACCTAGACGTTTTATTTTATAAAAATTTAAACCTTTTGTTCTTTTTTTGGCACTAAAAACATTATAAAATTTAGGAGCCAGATACAGGTAATGCCGTTGTGCAAGAGCACAATTGAACCTGGGAACTGGGAACCTATAATGCCTTTTGTTGGTGATTGGTACAACTGATGCGGTCTCGATGTGATACCGTTTAATACAATTAAGAATAAAAAGTTTCCTAACCGACAATACGTTGCATTTTCTATAAAGATCGTCGGTAGGGTGCTTAAATGGTAGAGCCATGGCAACTTTAAGAAGTGCTCGCTGTGCGCGTTCTACCTCAATTAAATGGGACTTAGCAGCACCTCCCCAGGCGCATATGCAGTAACCAATAATACTTTCACCCAGAGCTCTGTAAGTTTGTAATACTAATTTATGGTCTGCCACTGTGCGAAGAGTCTTGAACATATAAATTAATTTTCTAATTCGCTTAGCAACTGTCTGGATGTGTGGTTTCCATGTTAGTCTATGGTCAATAATAACACCTAAGTATTTTATGGTATCCACTCTATCCAGTACAGTGCAGGTACAGGTTTTATTGTCAGTTCGGTTACTATAACTAGGAACATTTATTACGCAATAGATTCCATAAATTGTTTTTACAGTTTTTGTCTTTTTCTTTTGCCTCGCAGCGATGGCAGGAATTTCTTAATCTTATTACCTTATTCTTAGTCTGATTACCTGAAACAGATGTTAGTTAGGTACGTGTGCGTTATTATGCTGATAGGAGGGATTCAAAGAACTTATCAAGGATGCTGGATTTAGCTCTAGGCTGTTGATTATTCCATTTCTATTTTCACAAACACTGTCATTGAGGGCGTTGAGGAGATCTCCTGATGTTGTGCACTATTTAGATTTGGGCCGACCGGCTTATTGCTTATGAGTTAATTTCGATGCATACGAAATGCGTTGAGAGTGGTAAGAGAGACTCGCGTAAGAATAACGAATCAATGACAATACGAGTTTTTGTATAAATAATAGAGGATATGACCGGAGTTAGTGTTATCAGTACAAAGTGTAATAAATCCATACTTCCATATTCCATACTTATAATATTATAAATGCGAAAGTGTGTGTTGTTTGTTTGTTTCTTTGTTTGTCGCTCTTTCACGTCACAACGAAGCTATGATACGCTATTTTTGTGTGTGGAGATAGTTAGGAGGGTGGAGAGTAACGTAGGCTACTTTTTATCGCGGTAAAACATCTCATTCCCATGGGAAGATTGATGTTTTGTTAGTTGCTAGATATTTAGTTCCGGATGTTGTAATATTTAAGTAGTTAGTAAAATTAGTAGTTAATTTTAGTAAAATTACGTTAGTAACTTAGTAAATTACGTTAGTAAAATTATTTTGCACGTCCTGAATCACGACTATCAAAATATGATACATGTAAATTAAGTACTTAAGCCATAGGCAACTAATAAATTGAATTGAATGTTGAACTCGCGCTGTTGTAAATCATTGTAGTTTATAAAATAAACATGGATGGCGTATGTGACGATTATCACTTACCGTCAGGTGGATCGTCAGCTTCCATATAGTATACCTGAAACATTCTTTAACCGGTTTCAGATCGATCGACTGGGGGGGAACCCAATAATGGCAGCGGTCATGGACGACCTGAGCTTCCAGAGCCACGAAGTCGAACGGGCAAAGGAATTGTATTCATAACATTTTGAATTATATTACTTTATGTTTATTATCTTATTATTACTTCATTAAATTATATTAATCCAGCGATAGCGATTAGGCCGCCTGATGTTGTTTGGTAATTTTCTGTTTGTTTGTCCTTTCTGGGTGTTCAATGGTGTAAATGATAATAATGAAGGGTTGATCTATTTATCTAAGCTTTTGTACTTTATTATTTATTTCCCCATAAGTCACTTAAAAGCACTTAAAAACTTCTGTATTTTATTATATTATTTGTTGCTAATTATCATAATTATATGTTATCCTGATTGATAGCGAGCTATTGTTGCTATATAGCTTTTTGTTTTATTGTATTTGTTTTTCTGTGATTAAGTATTATGAAGACATGTAGGTACATACCTACTTGAAGTAATTTTAATAAACGTATAAGTAACTTTATAAATAAAGCTAAATGAAGAAATAATACTGTTGTCTGTATAAAAACTAAGATTTAACTCACATCACCTTAATTTTTAATAAATAAAACTTCATAAAATATATTTTCAAATCTTTCATTTCGTCGTCAACAATTATTTAAACAACCAATATCAAAACTACTACCGGAATTCCTGAATCAGGGCTCAATATCGAAAACCATTTCTGGTATTAAGAATAGTTCCGATATCACATATCCTGGTATAGGCGACATTGAAATACATTGTCTTTATCGTCTACAATTCTAAATCGTCTAAACTGATAAAGGTCTCACAATATACCTACACACTGTAAGAGCCTCTTCACACGGCGTATTTGTACGGTGCCGAAGACGCGCGTATACGTGCTGCAAACGCACGCAAGAAACGCAAACCTCCGCACACTTTACGTACAATGATTTTTCGAACGCTTCGGAATTTGAATTGTGATGGCGTAGGTATATATTAAGAACAAAAGATTGTGTCTGTGGATTTCTGTGGGCTAATATTTTGTCGGCTTTCTTCAAGCTCAAATGTTTGTCACTTAAAATTCTGTATCTATTCTGTTCTGCGCGTACGATCGCGTTTTCGGCGCGTTAGTATCGAACAACCATCTGCTTTTTAGTCCGTCTGTCCATCCGTCCATCTGTCAAGCTAAAATTTGGCATGGATATATGTACATATTTATTAAAACTCCAGAATCGTAGAATAAAATATTAAAAAAGATTTTCTCTGGGTACCTGTAACGTGAGGATGAAGTTTTTATTCGTCGCGTAGGTCTTCCAAAAATATTGTGGGTCTTGTAATTAGAAAAATGTAATTTTTGGAATTAGAGGTCCGTTTGCGAAATATTTGCCTTTAAAGTGCTAATTTTGGTTAGAGTCAAGTGTCACCCCCTGGTGGCTAAACGTTTGGAGTAAGACAAGTGAAAAAAAATCTCAAATATTTTAATTATATTAATTATAATAAATATTATATTTATATTTAATTTATAATAAATATTAATAAGGTTATATGATGAACTTACAAGTAAAACTGTCACGGCTATTTTAGCATAAGTAGTTAATGAGTAATAGTCGATAAACTTACTACTTCGGAACGCGCTTTATTTGATACGCGCGACGACGCGCGTCGGCACCGTAAAAATACGTCGTGTGCAGGAGCTCTAAAGGGTTGTCTGCTTAAATAAAATTATCTTTTTAGATAACCTTGTAGATTATTCTAATAATACTATAAAATTGTAGCATCTAATAATCATTTTATGGTTGTTCTAAACGAGTGAGGATATTGAACCACCATGTTCAAGAAGTCTTTTTCGATGTTGAACTTTTGTTCCACGAGGTCTTTTAAACTGACACATTCATCCGACTGGGCACATTATAAGAAGGTATTATGAAATAGTTTTATATATGTTATGGGCTAAATGATTAATACAGCATTATTAATAATGCATTCTAGCCGTATTGGGGCGGCTTAGAATACTAACCTCAATCCCATTCCGGATAGGTGTCGTAAGAGGCGACAAAATCCGGCCCGCTGGTAGTAGGGCCCCTGGAGGGATTACATTGGTAATATTGATTTTAACTGTTAATTAATACCATACTATTATTATTTCTCTATGGGGTTCGCCTGGATAGTTACCACCCTTGAGCAACCGCCAAACGACTCGTCGTGTTCCGGCTGGCGGCTTGAGAGCCAGTTCTTTCTTTCTTTTTCTACCCTCTTTCTTGGTCGGCAACGCATCAGTGATGCCTTTGGTGTTGCTCATGTTCATGGGCGACGATAGCCACTTACCATCAGGTGGATCGTCAGTTTGTTTGCCGGCTATTTCCATAAAAAGAAAAATATAAGCTATTTCCATAAAAATATATAAATAGTGCCCTTCATCTTTTGGGCATAATAATAAAAAAGCGTACTTATTTGATTTTTTTTTATACTGAGTGGCTATTTAAAATCTATTTAAAGTCAAAGATGGTTTGAAGTGTAATAATTAGACTTATGAAAAAACAATATTAAAAAAAAAACAATATGAAAAAACCTTATTCAAAAAATACTATAAAAAAAGCAATATTGAAAATAAAACAATATTCAAAAAAGCAACATTCAAAACTAATATTCTAACAATATTAAAAAAACAATATAATAAATATAATTCATCAATTTTTCAAAACGAGCGTTTTTAAAAACGCGCGTGAGTTTTACGTCACCGTTGTTTTTGTGTCAACGTCCGTGTTACAAATCTTGAAATTTCACTCTCATCATTTTTTCCATTTATTTCATAACGTGCCTAAAGAAGTATAAGCAATGAAGAATATATCTTATCTATCTATATATCTTATATATATATCTATCTATAGTACTTATGTATAACTTCAAAAATGCACAATGCAATGCTACAGAAATTTTATGCCTGTAGTACATTGTATATATACGATGACCCTATAGCCTATGTAGCGATTCAACCCAGCCTGCGAAGAAAGATTCAATTCCCAGTCATTTGTAATTAATATGTGACAAATAAATAATTGTACTCGGATCTTGGATGTAATAGTGATATTGTGTTGTGTTGTCCATGCCACCCACGACACAGGGAAACTTACTGCGGGGTTATGAGTCTGTACGCGCTTTATTAATACTGAAATGTTAATAATCTAAATTTTACTAACAAAAAATAACCGACTTCAAAATTACTCAAAAACTACTAGTCAAATCTCGTTCAAATTTATGTGAGACTACACGACAAGCATCTGCTTTCGATTAAAAAAAGAATCATCGAAATCGGTTGGCGTGATATTGAGTTATTCGTCCATTTGTCGCGCACATACTTAATGCAAATTTATGACTTATATGGTTTTCTCATGGATGCCATTGTCAGATCTCAATAAAATTTAAGTGGGACCACATGACAAGCACCAGCTTTCGTTTAAAAAACAATCATCAAAATCGGTTCACCCAGTCGAAAGTTCTGAGGTAACAAACATAAAAAAAAAACAAAATACAGTCGAATTGAGAACCTCTTCCTTTTTTTGAAGTCGGTTAAAAAGGTGTAATACTGTATATGAACTTTCCATTTATAACAAAAAAAATCATTCAAATACTCAATTGCAATTACTTACTCTACAATAAGGCATCAATATAGTGTATTTGGATGTAGCCATGATGGCACCCATTCATTTCTAAAAGAAAATGTGCGAAAACTATTGGAAGTGACAATACGTTGTAAAGACTTTCGAGCGAAAAAGTACTCAAAAATGTGTTCAGCACATTTTAAACCCGAAAGTTTAATGAAAACTGGAGTGTATTAACAATTAGGTAGGTCAATTTCAACAAACACGAATTTTGCCTAATTACAGTGGCGAATTTAAATTTGCTGTTTCTGATAAATTTTTTTGGCTTAAATAATAGGTAAATATTAGTACTACTTAATCATATACTACAGATCGAAAATTTTTTGTTAGTTCATGAGATATTTCCATTTGAAATTTATCAAATGCCACCGAAATTATTAAAGGACCGCCGGAATTAAAATCCGAGCCACCGAAATTGATTTAATTTAAACCTGCTGTTTCTAATATAAGTATTTTATTTGGCATAAATAATATGTAAATAGTAGTAATAATTAGTCACATAGTAGAGATCGAAAAAAAAATTATTAGTTCTGGAGATATTTTGAAATTACATTATCAAATGCCACCAAAATTAGGACCACTGGAATTAGAATCTGATCCACCGAAATTGATTATGCCAATGAGAAATAATAAAGGCAAGATCATATTTTAATACTTTAAAGATACATTTTGAAGAGTAGGTGTCTAGATGAACGGACTCCTTTAAGCGGTGATTAGACACGCTTGTGCTTCTGTGGCCTATTAGACCAGTGCCGATAGCTTCAAAAACGGTAAAAAGTGAAAAAAAATTATAGTAGGATGAAACCCATTGCAAAAGGAAGAGGATATAACAAATATTAAAGGAAAAGTAATTTACGGGCGATCTGAGATGGGGAGGGGGGAGGGGGGTTTAAGGGTAAAAAACAGTTTATCTCGATTTCCAGCAACACTAAAAGTCCTATGGAAAAAGTTAAATGGCAAAGTTGTAGGTATTAAAAAGATCTACAACTTTGTAAAAGATAAAAATAAAAAACCAAAAACTTGTTTATTTGAATTTTTCACATAAATTTCGAGGTAATGTAAAAAAAGTGTAAATAAAAAAGTTGTAGATGTTTTTATTACTTACAACATCGCTATTTAACTTTTTTCTATAGGACTTGTAGTTTTGCCGGAAATTGAGATAAACTATTTTTTACCCTTGAACCCCCCCTCCCCCACTTCCCGACCTCAGATCGCCCGTATATTATTTTTCCTTTAATTTTCGTTATATTCTCTTCCTTTTGCAATGGGTACGTTTCCTACGATTATATTTTTTCGTTTCAAAAATTATCGGCACTGGTCTATACACGTCCCTATGCGCTTTGGTTTGCCACCGGAGCCACCGAGATTAGGCCACCGGACTTAGAATTAGAGTCAAAACTTGAATTTTAAAGAACACCGTTATTCACAGGTTAACTTTTATTTCACAATTATGGCTGAAAACCTTTAATTGAAGCCTCCATAAAATTTCTTGATAATCTGCTTTGTACTTTTACTAATAAACATGACATCGGAATTGGATGATTTTGTATTCCTGCGCCACCGCAGTGAGTACTTACGTGTTTGACAGGAAAATTACGCAGCAAGTCGGTTATCCTAACACGCAGTTTGCAAGAGCACAACTGAACGGTGCGGGGAGAGCCAGTAAGGTGTCTTCCAAATCGTGTTGTAACAAGTAATGAAGTATACAAAATGCGCCACCGGTATTGCTTTTTTTTGTAGGACATTTTTAAGAGATGTTTTAAGAGCTGTTGCACTATCTTAAATTGCTCCGTAAATGTATATTAGTTGTGTTATCTAATGTATTTCTAAAAAACATTCCTTTTCAATGAAATTTATTTACCAAAAAAAAATTAAATTAATAAAATATGTAAATAAATGGAGTTCGGACAGTACACCGGAATTAGATTTTAGGTCTTAGATATTTTTTTATTAAGAATCTATTTATTAAATACCTCTGAATACTTTACTATCGTGTAGATCACTATTTAAACTACCTATATAAAATTATGCATAATTGTTGTTTACCTCCACACATTAATTTTCAACCTCGCCGTCTCAAAAATGCACTTGGGAAATTCACCCAGGTATAGAATAATCTTCACTTTTATCACGTAAGGCAACGAAATATGATTTTATTTAGAACTTAACTTATTAACCGACTTCAAAAAAAGGAGGAGGTTCTCAATTCAACTGTATTTTTTTTATGTTTGTTACCTCGGAACTTTGGACTGCGCGAACCGATTTTGATGATTGTTTTTTTAATCAAAAGCTGGTGGCTGTCATGTGGTCCCACATAAATTTTATTGAGATCTGACAATGGCATCTATGAGAAAACGACATAAGTCGTAAATTTGTGTTAAGATATGCGCGACAAATTGACGAATAACTCAATATCACGCCAACCGATTTCGGTGATACTTTTTTTAATCGAAAGCAGGGGCTTGTCATGTGGTCCCACATAAATTTGAACGAGATCTGAAAAATAGTTTTTGAGACTTTGAAGTCGGTTATTTTTTGTTAGTAAAATTTAGATTATTTACTTATTTCAGGATTAGTTAACACCAGGCGCTTTTAAAAAAAAGCGGCCAAGTGCGAGTCGGACTCGCCCATGAAGGGTTCTGTAGCAGCAAGTAACATAATATAAAAGTTCTTGTAGTTCGTTGTAACTTTTATCGATGTTTTTTGCGGTTTACGATTTATGACGTATTAAAAAAAACTACTTATTAGATCTCGTTCAAATCAATTTTCGTTGGAAGTTTGCATGGTAATGTATATCATATATTTTTTTTAGTTTTATCATTCTCTTATTTTAGAAGTTACAGGGGGGGGGGGGGGACACACATTTTACCACTTTGGAAGTGTCTCTCGCGCAAACTATTCAGTTTAGAAAAAAATGATATTAGAAACCTCAATATCATTTTTGAAGACCTATTCATAGATACCCCACACGTATGGGTTTGATGAAAAAAACATTTTTGACCCCAAAATCTATTGATTTTTTTTCTATTTTTGTGTAAAAATCTTAACGCGGTTTACAGAATACATCTCCTTACCAAGTTTCAACAGTATAGTTCTTATAGTTTCGGAGAAAAGTGGCTGTGACATACGGATGGACAGACAGACAGACAGACAGACAGACAGACAGACAGACAGACATGACGAATTTATAAGGGTTCCGTTTTTTGCCATTTGGTTACGGAACCCTAAAAAGGAACAGTGCCTTCTATTTTGTTGAAAGCATTTATTATCTTTAAATTTATCATACACGGGCATTTTGATAAATCATTAACTTTAAGTAATAATTAACCACTTTGCCCGATTTCATTGGGCATTATTCATACTCAAAGTGATTAATCTTTACTAATATATAAAGAGGAAAGATTTGATTTTTTGTTTGCATTGAATAGGCTCCGCAGCTACTGAACCGATTTGAAAAATTCTTTCACTGTTGGGAAGCTACTCTATCCCCGAGTAACATAGGCTATATTATATTTTCAAAAAAATTAGGGATCCTTAATAAAACTCCAATAATGTAACCCAAGGTGTAAAAAATAAGAAAACCGAAGCAAAGCGAGGGCGGTTACTCGTTGTTTTATAAAAAAAAATCAGGGCCCTTATTAATTGTTTATTTAATATAATATATAATATATTAAATATTTTTTTTAATTACCATGTCATTTTTCGCTATTTTGGGCAAGGTTTTGTGAGCGTTTACTACATGTATTTGATACGACTATCAATAAACCTTCTTTTTTTTGTGAGTTTCAAAGGGTTTAATGGAACTGCAATCTGCTTAGAGATGAATTACAAGTAATAAGTAACGACAAACGAAAAAATTATTTCAGGTAATAATGAAACCGTTCGAATACATACAGAACGTGCCTTGTAAACACGTCTGGATGATGGGACCTGCCTTCAATTACTGGCTGCGGATCCCGGAGGAAACCCTCAAACGTATTACGCAGGTGAATCAGGCTTCAGTTACCTGGAACATTCTGTAAGTTTATAGTATAAATAAATAAAATAAATAAACGTTTACACACTTTTACCCCCATAGTAGGTGTTACCTGTGTCGCGGGTGGCATGGACGACACATATGTCACATTACAATAACACCCAATGACCCGGGTACAAATATTAATCTGTCTCATAAATTTATCTGTCCACACCCTGGAGTTGAACCCGGGACCCCTCGCTTTGCAGGCAGGGTCGCTACCAACTAGGCTACAGGGTCGTCATTAAAAACCCATTAAAAAACCTTATACAGCTTTCAGCTTTCATACAAAAAACAGCATCAAAATCGGTACATTCCTTTAGGAGCTGGATGCCACTGCTAGTTCGTCGTCTATTTATCATTTTTCTATGAAAACGGTTAAATAAACAATAATTAACCAATCCTTTTTAAATAGCAGCTCGTGATAATTATCTTTTTTAAGGGATGAACAATAAAATAAGGTTTTATACCTACCTATTTCATGATATACTTTCTGTATTTGATCGATCACATATTTTAGGTTAGATGATATCGCAGATAGTTCAGAATATCGATACGGAGTGCCCACTGCCCATTGCGTGTTTGGTGAAGGTTTGACCATCAATGCGGCCAACAAGACTCTGCTCCTTATATTACAGCAAATAGCAGAATTGGGTGATCCATCAGTAAGTTTTGTATAAATATTTATAGTACTATTTTTGAATGTTAAAAGAAGAAAATAAAAATCTGATGATTATTGAGTCATCGTGAACTGAACACATTTAACGCCTAGGTGCCTCGTGGCAAACAAAAATTGAATTTTAGGTAGTGGAACTAAAATTTAAGGTTTGGTATTTTTTACGATTATGAGAAAATTTTCTTCAAAATAAAATAGGAGGTAATTAAATAAAATCAACTTCCATGAGGTAACTTAAAATTACGACATAGTAAACGATGGACCTAAAATTTTAAAGTAGGTTCTGTAGATACTATCCCCTTCTAACCACAAGTCCAATCCAAAGTGACATATTAATATGTAATCATGAAAAACTAGTAATGTAGCCATACCCTGTTATAGTTTACTGCATTTTTCAGGGTCCAGGAATTTTTTTAAAACGAATAGAAGAATATCTTGATGGTCAGGGAGTTCATCTATATTGGCGAGACGAATGCATATGCCCCCCGGAAGAAGAAAACTTAGAAATGGCGAGAAAGAGTGATTATTTTTATTTAAATAAGTATTTTATAATTTTCTTCTAATAAGAAGGAAATCATCTTACTGCATTCATATTACAATAAAGTAGGTATAGCTTTTGATTTGATGTAAGGCATTGCACAAAATATTTTTTTGCACATAAAGGAATTGTACCGGTTTTTTTACCCTGTGATAAAATTCTGGATTCTTGAATCTTTGTGAGTAGAAAAAATCCTCGGTAATTACCTACTAGATTTGTGCCTTGTTGATTTCGGAAAATAAAATTGTTAAAACCTACTTTGAATAAACATTTTGAATTTGAATTTAAGTTCCGATGGGTGGAAATAATTTTATGGAAAAAATATTCAACTTTTATAGAGTGTTCGGCTTTCTTCTTGGCTCCCGTGGAAATCATGCAACTGTTCAGCACTAACAAGACGGACTTTACGGAACTTGCTTTAAACCTTGGAGTATACTACGAGATACTGGACGATTACTATAATTTGTTCCATCCGAAAGTGAGTATACATAATTATATTAATGAACATTTAGACGACCCTGTAGCCTAGTTGGTAGCGACCCTGCCTGCGAAGCGAGGGGTCCCGGGTTCGATTCCCGTCCGGGGCAGATATTTATGTGACAGATAAATATTTGTACTCGGGTCATGGGTGTTATTGTGATGTGTTATGTGTAGTCCATGCCACCCGCGACACAGGTTATTTTATTATTAAATCTAATTAAGAGGTACAAGTTAATTGAAAAAATTGTTAAAAAATGGGTAAACTAATCGGCTACCCCATAAAGGAACCGTTAATTCTAGCAGCCTAAGAAATTAATCATTCGTACAGATGGCAAAGGGGAAAGTCGGCCAACATGGCAACCTTTTTGCCCCTAAGTGGCGCTAAGTCGACTCATGACGACACCACCTAATAATACTTTACCTAAACATGAGTCAGAGCACCACTAATGCAAATCAAATGAGTAAGTTATGTCAGTTGGTAACAAATTCAAATGTTTGTTGCAGGCATTAACGCGGCTTGCAAGTAAAATACAAGTAAGTTGTACTACTACTTTAAAGTCATTACTATATGATATTATGTAAACTGGATTGTCGGCAACACTCTTATCAGTAATAGAGTAAGGTGGGGCATAATAGAGATGTTGACACTAATTTTATTGTAAATTAATATAAATTTATGCTTTATGTATTAGTGGTAATATTTAAAGGCCTAAATATTATTATTTTATCGAAATCAATCACAATAAATTAAATAAAATTAATTTAAAATGTTAAAAATAGTACAACTGTCACGTGACTTCAAATGCCATTTTGAGAATACCTATGACGTCATTGTTCGTATTTTAAGCAAATTCAACAAACTTCATTAAACAGCTAATATTGAATATCGATTAGTGACGTCACGTGACGTTTTTGGTGGGTTTGATATTGCTTTCTGTTTATCAATTTTTGTTTTTAAATGGAATATTATTATTTTTATAATATTTTTTTCGTAAACATCAAAATCCTGACTAAAATAAAATTGAATTCTAAAATTAGTTAACATCCCTATTATTATTATTTGTATTTGTTTACGTGTCATATTTTACCTCGACTTACCCTACTTCAGATAAGAGTATTACCCTATCAGTTTTTTTATGCTTATTAAAATTTTACATATATTTACATTTTTATCCTACGCACTATAAATCAGGAGTTACTGATGTCCACGGGTAACGGCGACCGCTTATCATCAGGGGCTGATAAAGGAACAGGAATAGTAATATTTAGTGGTTAAATATTAGTAATCCAGTATTATTTGATACAGGAAAATCACACTACATGCAGTGACATCACGGATGGTAAGATTTCTCTAGCCATCATCCACGCGTCGCAGTTCCCAGATGTCGCCGCTGAGCTGACTGGTATCCTTTGAAACTTGATAACAACAAGAAATTAACTTACAGTACATGAAATTATATAGATGTTAACATATAATTTCAATCAAGAGCTATGGTGTATTTAGTAGAAGCAAGTGTTAATAGCCTCAGATGAACAGAAAAGGTTCTCTTGAGTGTCTGAGTCTCTTGAGTGAGTCTCTTGAGTGAAACCACAAGACTACGCTACTTTCGTGTTAACACACACACACACACGCACGCACGCACGCACGCACGCACGCACGCACGCACGCACGCACGCACGCACGCACGCACGCACGCACGCACGCACGCACGCACGCACGCACGCACGCACGCACGCACGCACGCACGCACGCACGCACGCACGCACGCACGCACGCACGCACGCACGCACTCACTCACACACACACACACACACACACACACACACACACACACACACACACATTTTTTATCCATCAGCTTTTTGAAAGGTGTCATGGAGGAGAAAAAAAGCCGTAAAGAAACTCCTCAGCACATCTTTAAAAAAAATTATAAAAAAGAAAATATTACAAAAGTATTTACTAATCTTAGCGGAACTGGTTGCAGAACAATGATGTTTTAGTATAGATACGTTATGCCCTTACAAATCAACCGAAAAATTTGTTCCGAAACACACACACGTTTATCTTTTGTTTCCCTACACCAATCAGGCAATCACTACATTGGTAAATTATGTAAAAGGGATAGCTTTACTAAAACTATAATAGTGAAAAAGACAGCTAGTGTTTGTCGTTCGCGTAACCAAACGTTGACCAGTGTTGCCAACAAATAAAATTGTGCAAAACAACTTAATATTACGTTATGAAAATTATACTTATATTCGTACATCAACTTTAAATCTTAACAATTTCTACTAAAACTGACTTGTTTTCAATCTGCACATCCTCTTGATTTTCAGTTTAAACTAGATTTAATTTTGGTGGTCTAAACTAAAAACTGTGAAGATATCGAAAAAAATTTAGAGTAGGCAACTCTGCCCATTTCCACAATATTGTGGAGATTATCGTCACAATCGTGCAGATGATTTGATTGGTTGGCTTCGGCAAAGACTAACAAATTCAGTACAGTCAGTAGATTGAAAGTACCTAAAAATAAACTTAAGGAAGGAAGTTGTAATTTCAAAACTATTTTATGCAATATTTTGGGATTTCGGTAATGAAATATTAAATATGGTGACACATTTACGAATAAAGTAAATACGCTAACTTATAGGTACCACGACCTTTTTCATGTATATGTCAGCCTAAGCAGTAGGTATGGCGTGTTATTCATTAATTTATTACATAGCATCTTATTTATTCTGTAGGTAGGTTGAACCACAGTATAAATATATTAGATTCCTTTACTGTGGTTGAACCTTAATCGCGTATGGTGAAAGACGTACTCAATACGAATACGATTAATTTATGAAACCAATTTTATTGCATGTAAACAACTCATCAATACATACTTCACATCTAATATATATTTACACTAAGGGTTACTATATTATATATATTTTATACGAATATTTTTACAATAAGGGTTAAATTTTTCTATTTGCTTATCGACGGATACAAAATAGTTTTAAGTATTATATACTTTTTAATTTATATTATACGAGTAACCGCCCTCGCTTTACTTCGGTTTTCTTATTTTTTTACACCTTGGGTTACATTATTGGAGTTTTATTAAGAATCCCTAATCTTTTTGAAAATATAATATAGCCTATGATACTCGGGAATAGTGTAGCTTCCCAACAGTGAAAGAATTTTTCAAATCGGTTCAGTTGTTTCGGAGCCTATTCAATGCAAACAAAAAATCAAATCTTTTCTCTTTATATATTAGTATAGATTATTCATGGATTTCTTTATGTTAGGCTCTATTACAATACTCGATACTAATACGGTACGGCTTTATTACAATAGGTACGTGTACTCGTGAGAAAATTATCTCTGTACTTAACAATAAACATACAAATGGGGACAGCATCGATATATCGTCACTTCTGTATATGTTAATCTATGTCCGCCCTATCTGCCGTCCTAACGAAGAGTGCAATAAGTCCAGTTTTTGGGCAAATTGATTTAAGACCTTATGTAGTTACGGATATGGTCTAAAGTTAATTTGCCCAAAACCTGGACTTATTGCACTCTTCGTTAGGACGGCAGCTATGTTCGGCCGGCGTTGTCATGCCGCCATATTTATTTTGTTAGAGAAATATTGAAATTATATAAAATGCAATAAATCATGATAACTGACGTGTGGTATGTTACTCCATGAATTTTAATTCTTTTACTTGTGTAATTAGTGCATTTACGCATAATACACGAGGGCATTTTAACGCTGTATGTCAAATCTCAAGGATTTCTGGCAACAATAAAAGCGTGCGTATCGACTAGGGCTTGTAATATCGGAAGGTTTTCAATTCCGATATTGATTTTCGATATTTGATTGTAATATCGGAATTCCGATATCAATATCGGAATTAACATAAATTTTTTTAATCACTTAAATTTTAATTTTATATTGTAAAGTAGGATTTATTGGATAGTAAAAAGGTTTTTAATAAATAGGATAATGAAATAATGACGTCTTTAAAACTATTTTATTCTCGTTCGTTGCAAATATCACCTAAACCTATTCAATTCGGTTTGGTTTTCGCGTTAAAAATTCACTAGCTTGATTTTTTTAGGATTTTTGAATCGCAAAATAGTTTTTACTGATAGATGAAATTGAGCTGCACCAAATGTGACAGCTGTACGGCAGAAGCTATGCTTTGTACAAGGATAAAAGTTGATGTGATTTGAAGTATCGCAACACATTTGCTAAGACGCCTAGTTTCCTGGCCTGCCTTAACTTTGGATTCAATTAACCGCTCAAGTTGAGGTTCAAGGATATCTCAACTTTCGGCGGTGAGTGTATTCCAAGGATGCATTCTGAATAGTAGGAGCCAAAATAAATGCTTCTGTTTTTGTGGCGTTGAATCTCACAAGGTTGGCGTCGCCCTATTCGGTGACTGCCTGAAGTGATTCACTCTTTCAACCCGGGCCTCTTGTTCAGACTGTATTTTGGTCGTTACTGGTCGGAAGCTTGCCAGGTATCACTCGATCAGATCGTTGATAATTTGATATGCAGCAGAAATAGAGTTGTGAAAATAAAAGATCCCTGAGAAAGTCCGGCATTGTTTGTATGTGATGTAAGGTTGCTTGGAACGAGTAATCTTTGATAACGAATCTGAATGAACGTTCACTCAGAAATTCTTTCAGAAACCCAGCTGATCAGGCCAGGGAATAAGACATACGCAGGAAGCATGATCAATAGGCTAACATGCTAAACCGTATCGAGGCCTTCGAGATGTCAAGGGAAAAGGCAAGCGCCTCTCCATTTTTCTCAAGATCCTCTCCTCAGATACGAGTGGCATACTAGGGTCACTGTGGAGATCATTGTGTTCCAGGTATGCACTGAAGCGCATGTATGTAGTATGTAGGCAATTGAAATTGGCCGAAAATTAGCAGGGTCAGCTTCTTCAGCCATTCTTGGGCACGGACTGCACGTTGGCAAGCTTCCACGATTAAGGCACTATGCAAGTCTTAATTGAGAGACGAACCAAGCGTGGCAAAACAGTAGGTAACTAGAGAGATCTGGAATACCATCTGGTCCACTAGCTTTGTTCTCGTCTAGACATCGAAAGGTTTTAAGAACCTTTGTTGTAGATGTGGACCTCCGATATACAATGAGGTATCTGCGGTAAATGGTCATTGACAGTTAGATGCAAATTCTCAACAACTAGAGATTTTTTTTTACACGAATAAGTTAATGCTTATTCGTGTAAATTATAATAAGATTCGTACAGATGTTCTACAGAAGATGATGAAATGATTAACTTACGTATACTGAGATTAAGGAGATAAATTAAGTTTGGAATATATTTTTTCCGTATCGCATTATTCGTTCAGTAGGCTGAGCAGGCTCACAACAGGAATACGGTTAAAGATATGAACTCTACCTCCTTACAATGGCTAAAATAAAATATATACTTACTTGCTCAATTTTTTGACCTAGTGGCCTATTTACCTTGTGGCACGCATTAAAATCATTTTGTTTAAATTAAAATTAAAAATTTACTGATTCCGATATTACAATATCGAAGCACTCAGTATCGGAATTGTAATATCGGGTTTCACGTTCCGAGATTCCGATATTTCGAGATTCCGAGATTCCGATATTCAAGCCCTAGTATCGACAGAGTATTGACAGAGCGACTGCGAGCAGTTGGGCTAATTAGCCCAAGTTACGCTCTTCATCTTCGGCGCGCTAGTAACATATCTACCTCTATTTTTATAATATCATTGTTGCAGAACTGGTCATTTCCATGCATCTTTGTCATTTAAATACTCGTCTACACTATAATATTCCTTGCCTAACAATTGTGTTTTTACACGTTTTTTGAAAGATTCTGTTGGCAATAATCCTAAGTTCAATAAAACATCAGATATTTTAAAACAACGAACAAGTGACCCGAAGCTGCTGAACCGCGCCATCTCGCTGTTGAAGAAGCACGGCAGCGATGAATACATCAGAGATAAGTTGAGGACACTGGAGGCTGACATCCGCACTGAGGTAATACGATACATTTGTAGAAACATACAATCATATCATAACCATATCCTACATTACACATATTTATTTAAAACGAGTGTTTAACCGCCCTCGCTTTGCTTCGGTTTTCTTATTTTTTTACACCTTGGGTTACATTATTGGAGTTTTATTAAGGATCCCTATTTTTTTTTGAAAATATAATATAGCCTATGTTACTCGGGGATAGTGTAGCTTCCCGACAGTGAAAGAATTTTTAAATTGGTTCAGTAATTTCGGAGCCTATTCAATACAAACAAAAAATCAAATCTTTCCTCTTTATATGTATATATTAGTATAGATAAAACTAAGTAATCGGTCTGCACATAAAAATATAAAAAAAAACTATAACTAGGAACATTTATTACGCAATAGATTCCATAAATTGTTTTTACAGTTTTTGTCTTTTTCTTTTGCCTCGCAGCGATGGCAGGAATTTCTTAATCTTATTACCTTATTCTTAGTCTGATTACCTGAAACAGATGTTAGTTAGGTACGTGTGCGTTATTATGCTGATAGGAGGGATTCAAAGAACTTATCAAGGATGCTGGATTTAGCTCTAGGCTGTTGATTATTCCATTTCTATTTTCACAAACACTGTCATTGAGGGCGTTGAGGAGATCTCCTGATGTTGTGCACTATTTAGATTTGGGCCGACCGGCTTATTGCTTATGAGTTAATTTCGATGCATACGAAATGCGTTGAGAGTGGTAAGAGAGACTCGCGTAAGAATAACGAATCAATGACAATACGAGTTTTTGTATAAATAATAGAGGATATGACCGGAGTTAGTGTTATCAGTACAAAGTGTAATAAATCCATACTTCCATATTCCATACTTATAATATTATAAATGCGAAAGTGTGTGTTGTTTGTTTGTTTCTTTGTTTGTCGCTCTTTCACGTCACAACGAAGCTATGATACGCTATTTTTGTGTGTGGAGATAGTTAGGAGGGTGGAGAGTAACGTAGGCTACTTTTTATCGCGGTAAAACATCTCATTCCCATGGGAAGATTGATGTTTTGTTAGTTGCTAGATATTTAGTTCCGGATGTTGTAATATTTAAGTAGTTAGTAAAATTAGTAGTTAATTTTAGTAAAATTACGTTAGTAACTTAGTAAATTACGTTAGTAAAATTATTTTGCACGTCCTGAATCACGACTATCAAAATATGATACATGTAAATTAAGTACTTAAGCCATAGGCAACTAATAAATTGAATTGAATGTTGAACTCGCGCTGTTGTAAATCATTGTAGTTTATAAAATAAACATGGATGGCGTATGTGACGATTATCACTTACCGTCAGGTGGATCGTCAGCTTCCATATAGTATACCTGAAACATTCTTTAACCGGTTTCAGATCGATCGACTGGGGGGGAACCCAATAATGGCAGCGGTCATGGACGACCTGAGCTTCCAGAGCCACGAAGTCGAACGGGCAAAGGAATTGTATTCATAACATTTTGAATTATATTACTTTATGTTTATTATCTTATTATTACTTCATTAAATTATATTAATCCAGCGATAGCGATTAGGCCGCCTGATGTTGTTTGGTAATTTTCTGTTTGTTTGTCCTTTCTGGGTGTTCAATGGTGTAAATGATAATAATGAAGGGTTGATCTATTTATCTAAGCTTTTGTACTTTATTATTTATTTCCCCATAAGTCACTTAAAAGCACGGGTACCCTGAGTACTTCGTCCCTGAAAACACCGATTTCTCATTTGTTCGACAAAGTCGAATATTTAAACAAAGGGGTTCGAACATATTTGTATGGAACCTGGCATACCTACAAGTTGGCCATTTTGAAAAAACCTCGTTTCGGCAGCCAGTGATGAAACATTTGCCAATAGACGGAGTAAGTGATTACAATCAAAGAGTATTCAGTGATGCAGTGTCGTAAATGATATACTTTCTGAGATAAAGAGGTCAAGAATAAAAATAATTATTAAAAACTCAAATTTCTCAGAAAGTATATCACTTACGACATTTCATCACTGAATACTTTTTGATTGTAATCACTTACTTCGTCGATTGACACATGTTTCATCACTGGCCGCCGGAACGAAAATTTTTCAAAATGGCGATACTTGTAGGTATGCCAACTAGGTTCAATTTCTTTATTGAAGTTTTATTAAAGCCTCAGTGATTTAAAATTCCAAGATTGAAATCCGTTTCTGCAGTTGGCCAGCGAGACCAGCGTGGCAGCATGGTGGTCCATCGTCTCGGACGCCGTCACACATCTATACATACATACAAATAATAATAATAATAATTGAAGTGTCTGTAATATTAAAATAACCGCTTTTTACTAAGTGCATTTGGATATACACACGGTACATATACCAAAAGAACATTTTATTACAATTTTTAACCGACTTCAAAAAAAGGAGGAGGTTCTCAATTCGACTGTATTTTTTTTTATGTTTGTTACCTCAGAACTTTGGACTGGGCGAACCGATTTTGATGATTGTTTTTTTAATCGAAAGCTGGTGGCTGTCATGTGGTCCCACATAAATTTTATTGAGATCTGACAATGGCATTCATGAGAAAACCACATAAATCGTAAATTTGTGTTAAGATGTGCGCGACAAATTGACGAATAACTCAATATCACGCCAACCGATTTGGATGATTCTTTTTTTAATAGAAAGCAGGTGCTTGTCATGTGGTCCCACATAAATTTGAACGAGATCTGAAAAGTAGTTTTTGAGACTTTGAAGTCGGTTATTTTTTGTTAGTAAAATTTAGATTATTGTCTGTCTGTCTGTCTGTTTGTTCCGGCTAATCTCTGAAATGGCTGGACCGATTTTGACGGGACTTTCACTGGCTAGCTGGTGTAACTAATGGATAGCTGATGTAACAAGGAGTAACGTAGGCTACTTTTATTTTAGAAAAAAAATGTTTGTTAGGCGAAACGAAGTTCGCCGGGTCAGCTAGTTTCCTTTATAGTTCGTTAGTTAATTAGTAGTTAGTAAATTAGTTTTAAAAATAATTAATTAATAGGTAAACGGAAATTAGTTTACGCATTTAATGGCCCGTGAACACAACATCAGTAATACCTACATGAGTGATACCTATACCTGTATCCACGCGTTATGCGTTACCAATACTTGAACTGGTGACCAGAGGGAACTTTATAGTGGTGGAAATAGCAGTCGAGAACACCAACAGCAGACAAGCCACTTGATGTAAGTGGTCAGGTGGTCACGGTTGCTCTGAACATCAGCAACACCAATCCCCACGCGTTGCGGTCAAGAAAAAGAAGTAAAATAATCTATACTGTATACATCTATACAAATAAATAAAATTGGAGTGTCTGTTTGTAATATTAAAATAACCGCTTTTTACTAAGTGCATTTGGATGTATACACGGTACCTACCAAACTACATACCTACATACCTACCAAAACAACATTTTTCACAATTTTTGTCTGTCGGTCTGTTTGTTCCGGCTAATCTCTGAAAAGGCTGGACCGATTTTGACGGAACTTTCACTGGCAGATAGCTGATGTAACAAGGAGTAACTTTGGCTACTTTTATTTTAGAAAAAAAAATAGTTTGTTAGGCGATACAAAGTTCGCCGGGTCAGCTAGTTCTTCTAAAAAAATAACCGACTTCAAAACTTCAACTTCGACTACTCGTAAAAGAGGGATTTAACTCAAAATAGGTACTCATCAGATGTCGCTGTTTGACTACATCACAAGCACCAGCTTTCCAATAAAAAAAGAATCATTGAAGTCCTTCAGCCATGGCAAATATTTTAAATTAGCATCAAAAATACAGACCCTACTTAGTTTTTGGACTACCTCCAAGCGATTTACATTATTGTGAGAACATTTGGAAATTGTTGGAGAATGGAATGAAGCAGTGGTTCATTGTTTTTTATTTATTTATTTGATTTGATAGATTGCTCTGTAAGTGAACGTAAATGAACGTCTATCGTCAAGTATCTTCACATAATAATGTTTCAGTTGTAATTATTTATACTTTTTTTTTACACAAATAAGTTAATGCTTGACCACAAACCCACCTGATGGTAAGTGGAGATGTGGTCCAAGGTGGTGAGCACATTAACTTAACTTATAAATGACTAGTTTTCTTGAAGACATCCACGTTATAGGCAGGCGGGAACGCCGACGCAGGCAAGTTATTCCAGTCTTTCGCGGTGCGTATAACGAATGACGAGGCAAACCGCGTCAAACTTGACACAAATTTTCTAACGCTCCAACTCAGACTCACTGACGGTTACGCTCCTTACTACAGAATTTGTGTGGTGATTCTTAACTAAGGAACGATTTAAGTAACTGTTAGTAACTCTGAGTTGGGATGTAAGTACGCTACAGCAATATAATTAAAATATAATTGCTGCCAATTTAATTTTAATTCTAGTTTCAAAGTGACCTTCTGTTTTGCAATTGTAATATGAGAAAAAAATATTATTACCATATTATTATTCATCACCATTTAAATACTAATAAAATTATGGGTACATTAAACTTGATGTTCGCTCGTTCGTCAGATACCTAGTCAGAATATAACAGACTAGCTGACCCGGCGAACTTCGTATCGCCTAACAAACTAATGTTTTTTCTAAAATAAGAGTAGCCTAAGTTACTCCTTGTTACATCAGCTATCTGCCAGTGAAAGTCCCGTCAAAATCGGTCCAGCCATTTCAGAGATTAGCCGGAACAAACAGACAGACAGACAAAAATTGTAAACAATGTTGTTTTGGTATATATACCGTGTATACATCAAAATGCACTTAGTAAAAAGCGGTTATTTTAATATTACAAACAGACACTCCAATTTTATTTATTTGTATAGAGTATAGATGTATAGATTACATTTTAAGGGTATATAATTCGTTTTCTACCTCAATAAAAGCCTATGGCGCAATCATATTCATTTTAGTGTTAGTAGTACTATATTCCAATCAACATGTTTAAAAAGTCATTTAATTCGTTCAACGTTCATTCTAGAATGTTTTTTTCATTAAAACAGTCAGCTGGATTCGACTGGGGGGAACAACAGAAGGTATTGTATTGATCAATCATTAAGTTTAGTGAACTGAAATTACATTTAAAGCCAGCGCATTCGGGCATTTTATGCGACGAAAAGAAATATACCTTAACTAGCTGCCCGGACAGACTTCGTTCTGTCAAAAGTTTTTTTTATTAAAACCTTGTGTAAGTTATCCTATAGATCTTTCAGGTTGGATCAAACTGCACACGGTGTGCAAAGATTAAAATCGGTTTAGTAGTTTAGGAGTACATCGCGGACAAACAACGTGACACGTAATTTATTATATTAAGATTGTATGACGATAAGGATTTATGTAAGACAACACATTGTTTATTGCTAAATTTCATGATTCCAGATCAACAGGATTTTAGGAAGGACCCCATAGGTTTTGATACCTTGCAACAGTGAACGAATATACTGTTCATTGCCTTGCAATGTAAGTGCCAAAATGACAAAAAGTATGGCATAAACGGTCATATCTTTGGATTGCTTTTAATAAAAATGATTGCAGTTCTGAGTATTGGATATTAATTTTAATTTTATTATACCGTATTGCCATCTTCTTGGGTTGAAGTACCTATACAGATATAAAATAGTTTTTGATCTACATACTCTTAAGTAGGGGAGCGGGGGGCAGGTTGTTACAATTTTTAGATAACTGTCAATACGACAAAACCTATCAAATAATTTATACATTTGATTGCTTCTATCGTTAGTATGTCTATTCAGCTATTAAAACATGATTGAAAAGTTATTAAAATTTATGTATTTTTTTCACAATAGACAATTTAACCAAAAAAGTCGATTGTAACAACTTACCCCGCATTTGGGGCTAGTTGTTACATCGTCGGGGCACGATGTTACGGTAGGTATTTACCTACCGTGATTTTGTTTATTTAAACAAAATCATCAATGATAAATCATTTTTATTATTATTTCAAAACGTTATAAACAAAAGAGATCACTTTAACATTTATGAGTATTTATGAGTCTTCTAACATTTATGAGTAATTATAATATCTACATCGTAATTTTAAAGATTTTTTTTGTAGAAAAATAACAACTTTGGCAGGAACTTTTTTAAATTAAATCTTATATAAAAACACAGAAACTTCGTCTGTAAATAACAACTTGTAGTAAATTATTTATACTTATTAGTTATTTTAATAAACTTTTAGCAAACTAAAATACGTATACTTTGGATTCTAAGATTTTTTAAGGCACTTATATTATAGGAAATGTATAGTTATTTATATAGAGGTAGGTAACAATATCACATACTTATATTAAAATAAATTAGTCTTCATCAGAATTGCAATTAATGCAAATGAATGAGCGAACGTTTCCCGTTACATATTTGACATGGGCCCACATTTTGCATTCTAAACATTCTACCCAATCTTCTTTTTTAGAGGTGCTGTAACTTTCGCTACACACTAAACAAAACCATTCATCAATATCAGAATCTGAATCGGAAACCAAAATTTTTTTCTTCACCTTATCTTTTCCTTCTTCGCTCATTTTCGAGGACTTTCCTTTGCCTTTTCCTTTACCTTTACCTTTTCCTTTATTTTTTTCACACGTTTTTTGGTCTTGGCCAGTTTTTCTTCATACTCTTTTTTTACATGTAACAACTTACCCCAAGAAATTGTAACTACCTGCCCCATGGCACGTTTTTTAATATAAATTGAAGTCACCATTAATGGATATCGATAGTAGAAAAAAACAATATTGCAAATTAAAGGTAGATATATGATGAACGTTCACGGTTTAAAATTTTGAGAAAATAAAAAATATAGACATCAGGAATCAAAAATTTCGTAAAGGATTTTTTTATTTACTTGGTTGAAATCGAGACACATGCACACAACCTAGCAGCTTGGTGCTTGGCGGGTCACTGATCGTTTTTATGTAATGCACGATGTTATAAGAAAACAAATGAGTCCAATTATGTCCATCAAAGAGTTTAAAATCCCGGTAAAAAAGGCGTGTAACTTCTTACCCGTGTAACAACGTGCCCCCCGCTCCCCTAAATACGTACTTACTTAACCTACATTTATTTGAAACGGCATTTGTTAATAAGAATAGCATGGGCATATAACTGGTAATTAAACTTTCAGATTTATTTTATTCTTTAAAAAAAGGCAACCCTGACATTGCCAGAGAGGATAAAAGGTAGTGGAGGAAGGCAACTCATTACGCGTTTTTGATTAGCGCTGTGCGACCTGAATTACACGTTATTGCATCGGAATAAGAGTCGCTATTAATTTAAATGATTTTGCGCAGTGCGTCTTCTGTACTATTAACCCCCGTATTCAAGAATAATACTTGTCTAAGTAAAGAAGCAATACTATGCGAAGTAAGGCATTTCTCAGTGCGTTGGTCATGGCAAGCCTTCAGTTTCACAGTCGACCCTTAAGTATCACTTGGCTATGCGGACGCACAGAGCTGTATACAGCCCTCTTATTGGTCCATTTGATGCGGCTAAATTGACTCTAGTCATTTGATATAGGCAAAAGACAAAGATAACAATACAAATAATCGATCCTTTCTTTCTATTTTGATAGAAGTCAAAGCAACACTATGCGTTCGGTAAAGTAGCTCGGCAGCTACTTTATCGATTTTGCCAAACGCACTGCGAAGAACTTCAATCAAGTATTGTTTACAAAATGGTTTGAATCACCCTATGCGTCCGTGAGCACTGTGAGACCTCATAGTATTGTTCTTGAATACGGGGGTTAGTCTTCTGTGCATATGCCTCTACGCGTTCCCGAGAAAAAGGGTTTTGACAGATAGACAGACAGACAGACGGAGAACGAAGTTATCCAATAAATGATCCAATAGTAAACTGTGTTTTAGGTTTTAAGTAATTATCATGCGGTTTAATTATTTTCTAAACCTGCTGTATAAAAATGATATTGAAAGAGATTAGGTAATAAATACATAAGAGATTAATACAATACCGTCGTGAAGTCGTAATATAAAGTTACAATCTGGGAATTACTAATTAATCCTTGTTATCACATTAATTCCTGAATCATTATAACAACAAAACAATTATTATTGCACACCACAATTATATCTAGATTAGATAACGTTTTGTAATCGTATTACAGAACAATCGTATTATAATTATATCGTACAAATAACCATTGAAGTATAATGTCATAGAACAGACATCTCGAACAAAATGTGTCCTGCCGGGAGGTTCTATTTTCAAAATTGAGCCTCCGTTCTCCTTTCAAAACCGAACGAATCCATTGAAAATTCGATGCCGATCGGCGCCAATTCACTGGGACATTTTGTTCGCGGTGTCGGTTCTATATGCTAGTAATAATACTTCAATGCAAATAATTCGTTTATTTTCAAACTCTGGCTGTCTTGCTCAAGAAACCAACGGTGATTCTACAAATATTATAAAAAAACTAGTTGACTCGGCAAACGTTGTACTGCTAAAAATTTCTGGATAGGGACAACCTAATCACCTAGCGATATGAAATATACTTTACGACCTATTCTCCTATCTACAAAATATATTTTGTCACTGTAAAAGCCCGTATAAAATAAATCTTAGGATTTACCAAATCTTAGGATTTACCAAATCTTAATATTTACCAAATCTTAGGATTTACCAAATCTTAGTATTTACCAAATCTTAGGATTTACCAAATCTTAGCATTTACCAAATCTTAGGATTTACCAAATCTTAGGATTTACCAAATCTTAGTAAATACTAAAGGTACTTTTTAAGATATTATCCTTTCTACTCATTGACACCATGCACCCCACGATTTTAATTTCACGATTCTTAACTCAAAATTATTTTCTATTTTTAGTTGGATTTTGTATAAAAGCGTGTTTTTTTTTTTTTTTAACTATTATCTATTTTTAAATCCTTACATTTACCAACCCAATAAGAAATGAAACCCGCACTTCTCTTCTTTATCTTTATAATTAATACTAGCTGACCCGGCGAACTTCGTATCACCAAACAAACCATTTTTTTCTAAAATAAAAGTAGCCTAAGTTACTCCTTGTTACATCAGCTATCTGCCAGAAAAAGTCCCGTCAAAATCGGTTCAGCCATTTCAAAGATTAGCCGGAACAAACAGACAGACAGACAGATAGACAGACAGACAGACAGACAAAAATTGTAAAAAATGTTGTTTTAGTATATGTACCGTGTTTACATCCAAATGCACTCAATAAAAAGCGGTACTTACATTTTTTGTCGTGTCATTCCACGTCTAATACGCATACCTGCTTAAAAACCTGAGAGATAATACTTGCTTTATAGATAAGGTAAGTACATAACAACATAATGCCGTATGGCCATCAGAGGGAGCGGGAGGGGGAGGGGCAGGGGGAGAGGGAGTGGGAGGGGCAGGGGCAGGGGGAGAGGGAGCGGGAGGGAGAGAGAATTTAATGTTCTCTGATTTGTTAAACCTACCAAAACTATAAAAGTTAAAAGTAACAACAAAGTACATGAATCACTGATTATTAGGCGATACGAAAAGTAATTATTAGTATTAAATAAATATTTATTTTAACGATGCCAAAGAAGTATAACTTCTAACGCGCGTACCTAAATAAGTACATGTTTATGTTTAGTACAAAATAGTTTTGGAAAGATAATTAAAACTGATACACGTTATTAAATTAAAACCTTTATTTTTTAAGGTTTCACATCTACCACGTGTGAATTGCACACATTTTTTTATTTTATTTAGTTTCTTTTCAGCATAATTATACTTGCATTATTCATATCAATAATACTACACGCCACATGTGACGTTTAGTTTATAATTATGCTGAAATAATCAAAGCTAATGTTTATGTTTAAGTGTAATAATACGAGTATACAATAGTATAGATTCCAAGCCGTTATAACACATTTTACTTAATTACAGATACTCGTACTTATGGAACCATTCGAATACATACAGAAAGTGCCTTGTAAGCACTTTGGTATGATAGCGCCGGCTTTCAATCACTGGCTGCAGATACCGGAGGAGAAACTTAAGGCAATCCAAGAAGCCAGTCAGGCTTGGTTTAGCTGGAACAATCTGTAAGTTAAACTTACAGATGGCTGGCTTCAACTAGGGTTGCCAGGTCGACCAACCAAAAAGCCGGACAGACCAGCCAGTTTGGCCGGACATTTGGGTAAAAAGGCCGGACACACTAAAATTATCAAGAATTTTGTGTTTTAAATTTTTAATATTATTAAGATATTTTTTTACAACTTCTTCACTATTTTATAACATTTAAAGTAAACAAACCAAAAATATTAAATAATTAGCAGAAACGTGCTTTAAAAGCGCAATATTTTTAAAATAAAGTTGTAATAATCTTTAAACATCAAATATTTGAAATTAAAAGCCATCTGGACTACTCTAATCGATTTAAAATAGGCTACTCATTTCTTGTATACTAACAGCTTTTTGAAATCAACCATCAACATTCCCATTTTTGAACAGAAAATATTTAAGGTTTTGCATTTGGTCAAAACCTTTGCTATCGTCAACTTTAACGTTTTCTTCGTGGATACTAATAGTTTTGGAAACTTGATTACATTCAGGAATGTCTTTTAACAATCATCAATATAAATTGTTTTGTGTTCTTGTGGAAGTTTTTTATAAGTTGGTCAAATGTAAAAAGCCTAACAAAAGCCGGACAAGCCGGACACCGTTAAATTTGGCCGGACACGCATTCAAAAAGCCTAACCATGTCTGGCATTATCCGGACGCCTGGCAACCCTAGTTTCAACCCATGTTAATGGTCCACTATTGAGCACGGGTCTCTTCTCTTGAGGAGGCCTAGAGCATACTCCACCACGCTGCTCCAGTGCGGATTGGCGGATGGGTTAATGGCCAACCCAAGAGTCGGAAGTTTTCATGCCGCCTGAAGATCTCTGACATGGCTTTACGACTTTTAACTTACGGTAACAACTGGGACCGACAGCGTTACGTGCCCTCCGAGGCTCCGAAACGTGGAAGCGCTCAAGAAATATTGCCACCAGCGGTCACACCGGTCACCTATCATTCTAACTACCGACCGCGCACGCTGTGAATTAACTTCGTCGATCACTTATGTAGGACTGACACAAGTCACCGTGCTATGTGCTCAGCAAGAAGCCATTAATGGTCAACCCATTACTAATTCAACTTGAAACTAATATTGTGATAGGCGTGCTCACGATGCCCATCCTCACCGCCATTTATTCGTGTGACATTCCGCATTGCAGTGAAGGTACAATGTTCTTTTTATGATTATTCTTTTAAAAACAACTTCATCGCAATAAGGATTTGCGTGTGAATGTTTCTATCACTATCCTTTTTTTTAACAAATAAGTTAATGCTTGACCATAATCCCACCTGATGGTAAGTGGAGATGTGGTCCCAAGGTGGCGAGCACATTAACTTAGTAAAAGCCTATTCACTCTTTTCTTGAAGACATCCACGTCATAGGTTGGCGGGAACGCCGACGCAGGCAAGTTATTGCAGTCCTTCGCGGTGCGTATAACGAATGACGAGGCAAACCGCGTCGTCCGTACCAGGATGACCCCGTACCGGGATGTTTACGACAAAAGGATGGATACCCGCCGTGCGTCGTGTCGTTCGATGGAGAAACGGAGATGGGGGAATTATCTTAAACGATTTCTGTGCACACTCTCCGAAATGTGCCCTGTAGAAAACCGAAAGGCTGGCTACTCTGCACCTGTGCTCGAGGCTTTGACGATTGGTCTTAACCTGGGTCACCAATGAGCCTCTTCGCACGCCTCTCCATCGAGTCCAAGGCAGAAAGGTGACATTTGGCTGCGCCTGCCCAAATGTGCGAACAGTACTCCACTCAGGTTCGGACCTGAGCTTTGTACAAGTTTAAGAGTTGCCTGGGTGTGAAGTACCGCCGTACCTTTGCAAGGACACCAAGTTTCCTTATAGCAAGCCTTAGCTTTAGTCCCAATGAACCGCCCAAAGTTGAGTTTCGAGGATATCCTCGAAAGTAGAGATATCTCTACCCCTAATAACTGAAGGCAGTCGTTATAATCCAAGGACACATTCCGAAAAGTAAGAGCCAAGGTGAATGGGCTCTTCTTGGCGGTGAATAGACACGTCTGCGTTTTAGTGGCGTTGAATCTCACAAGATTGGCTTCGCCCCACTCGGACACAGCTCGAAGTGTGAGATTCACACGAGGAACCTGAGGAACTCCTGCATTTGTAGCCGTCGTCTCCGATGTACAAGCATCAACTACAACGCGGAAAGATCGGTCGCTCAGGAAGTCTTTTATCCAGTGGATAAGGCCAGGTGATATGCCGTAAGCTGGAAGCTTGCTTAGAAGGCTAGCGTGTCAGACCTTATCAAAGGCCTTGGTGACGTCAAGGGAGACAGCAAGTGCCTCCCCATTTTTCTCGAGGGTCTCGCCCCATATATGTGTGTTATACTCTAGAAGATCTCCTGTTGATCGGTTTTGGCGGAACCCGTACTGCCGGTCGCTAAGGAGATCATTCTGTTCTAGGTATGCCATGAGGCGTCTATTCAATATACGCTCCATAATCTTGCAGAGTATGGAGGCCATTGAGATAGGCCGATAGTTGGCGGGGTCTGATCTGCACGTCGGCAAGCTTCCAGGATTTAGGCACTGATCCAGTCTCAATTGAGAGGCGGAACAGACGTGTCAATACATGAGACAACTCGGGTGCACATTTCTTGATCACTATCGCTGAAATACCATCCGGTCCGCTGGCTTTATTCACGTCTAGACACCGCAAGAATGTAAGGACTTTTTTATTTGTAATACGGATCTCCGGCATAGAGATACCGCAATGAGTCAAATGGGGTGGTACGTTATTGCTGACATCCAGACGTGAATTCTCAGCAAAAAGAGATGCGAATAAGTCCGCTTTCTTCTTAGCCGTATGAGCTAGGGAACCATCTGGTTTTAGCAGCGGAGGTAGCGTAGGCCGACAGAAATTATTCTCGACCGCTTTGCGCAACTGTTCAGACCCATCTCCCATTCGGCTTCACCAGACTTCATGCCGGAACACGACAAATCGTTTGGCGGCATGGCTTTGTCCGGTGGGTGGTAACTGAAAGCCGGCAGCCGATGTTGTGGCCTACCACCAGAGTTGCTGCTCGTTTAGCACTACCCAGGGGACACGTGTAGGATAACCACGTCTTCAAGTAACTTACTACGGACGCGAGCAGCTCGTCCCCCATATAAACGACAAAAATATTATTTGAATAATCCATCGTCTATTCTCCAAGTAGATGCGTGTGTATGATGCATGTCGCCATAAAACTACAGAGACTCCACTCCACATTATTTATTTGCTGATTGAAAAACAGATTAGACGACATCATAGACGATTCATTATTTCGATACGGAGTGCCTGCTGCCCATTGTGTATTCGGCGTGGGGCGAACTATCAATGCGGCTAACAAGGTTCTCCTCCAAATACGAAAACAAATAGCGGAATTAGGAGATCCATTAGTAAGTTACATTTTTAAATACTAATATACCTCGTAAGTTTTTTAACTCGCGTCGGTCTCACAGACCGATTGGCGCTGTATGCGGCGACTATATGTGTGTCTTTCACGAGTGCTTGGTGTGCATTTATATGAGGCTACCAAAAATTCCGAATTACCGGCATTTCCGAAAGAAAAAATAATAACGAAAAGTTGTTTTGTCAGTCCCACACCCACAGACCAACGTGCAGGTGGAACAAAAAGGTTATTTTTTATCGCTTGCAAACATACCAATCACCAAAAACTAATCGTACAATGATCTCTACGTAGTTATTAAATAATTGTTCTCTGCCATTTTCAGGGTCCGGAAATATTTATAAAACGACTGGACAACCACCTTGATGGCCATGGAACTGATCTATATTGGCGAGACAAATGCATATGTCCCCCGGAAGAATGGCACATTGAAATGACGAAAAAAAGTACTTATTCGTGTTCAACCTATCATTTATCTATAAAAAAAATACTAAATAACATTCAAAGACCTTGAAAATTTCGAAAATCGACAAATAGACAATGAAAAAAAAATGTTATGGGATTTTTAAGATAAATAATCGTTAAAGCAGTATTTAGGTAGACTGGGAAATTCATATCAAGAGTAATAAAAAAATCCAATCATTACAGAGGGAGGAGCTTGCTTCATGTTTCCAGTGGAGCTGATGCAACTGTTCACCTCCAACAAGACAGACTACACGGAACTTGCAAATAACATTGGAGTGTACTACTTGATACTGGACGATTATTATAATTTGTTCCACCCAAAAGTGAGAGTTATTTTATAATTATACTCCATTTTTAAGACGAGACTTATTTGGTAAAACTTAGCACATTTTTCTTATTTTTCTTATAGAAATATTAGTTTAAATTAATTACCTATTTAAAATTAATCAAAGATAACTTTTGGCAATATATTTTTCACACATTCCACTTTCAAAATTCTCGAATGCTTTTCCCATATCTATTTTATCTATGCGAAGCAATTGACATGTGGAAATGACACGATTGTACTCGGGATGAGAAAAAGAGTAAGAAGTGAATTCAGAATATTCACCCCGCCTGAGGTGGCGTAACAAAAATACGTTTCCGAGTATCCATCCTAGGATATCTGTTTTAGGGTGGCTAAATGGAATGAGCCGAAGATTATAGTCGTCTATGAAATCTTTCTATTAGATGGTCTATGCGCCGAATATTTACCTTCTTACAATAAATATAGCTGTGGCTACATAACATACTTTATGTTAGTAAGAAAATCACAATATAATTATTATTACAGGCATTAGCAAGACTAGCGAGTATAACACAAGTAAGTTCTGATTATCCACAACGAAGTTATAGGGGGTCGAAAATGGCCTGAATTGCTTCGAGAAAAGGATGGTACGGCCGTGCCGCTTTTTTGTTCGACTTGGCGGGGGCACTGCCGTGCCCCCAGATCTTCAAAAAGTATCATTTACACTTGAATACAAAACGGTATTTGAAAAACGTTACTAAAATATACTTCCTAATTACTGCTGTTTAAAAATGGATTAAGTTACGATTCAGTTAAGCATCATCAGGGTTAAGTTGGCTCTACGATAGTTAGTCTCAAAGATGATGCTCCGTTTCGAGGCGAAACACATGTTGGTGCTGGACTGCTGGTATATATGTTAGACATGTTGGTATATATTTTTAATTATTGTACCTATAGTGCATATTTCCGTTGTGGGAGGGAGGGAGGTGCCACGCATGTCTTAAAGTACATATATATGTTACCGGCAAAACCCGATTTCAGGTTAAACTAGTTTGGCCTAGGCCAAACTAGTTTTGCGTAATCGTGTCGCGCCAAACTAGTCTGGCCTAGGCCAAACTAGTTTAACCTGAAATCGGGTTTTGCCGGTAACATATATACCATCATACATGTTAACCGCGGATTGTTGCACAGTCGACTAATACTAACTTAATAACAATGAATTTCCGCAAAGTAATACCTGATACTATTTATTATAAAAAATGATGGTAAATATAGTTATTTTATGGGTATTTCAACAAAAATGAATCATTAGTTTACGGTGGACGGAAATCGCATCGAACCCGATGATTTATATTAGTGGTAGTAACTCGTTATTATATGATGCAGGAGAACCACATCACACGCAGCGACATCACGGATGGTAAGATCACCCTGGCCATCATTCACGCGTCGCAGTTCCCAGATGTCGCCGCTGAGCTGACTGGTATCCTTTGAAACATTGGTACAGGTTTAAATGGCTACAAGCCTTTAGAGGCCTACTAGAGGAGTCGGGTTTTAGTCTACTTATAATTGAGGAGGCCTAGCCGTGATACTCCATGTTCACGCACAGATTAGTGAAGAAAGGGATTCAGTTCGAATATCAAGTGCTAATGTTACATGATACAGTAGACCTTAGGATTAAAACGACGACGACCTAGACGACGCTGTAGCCTAGTTGGTAGCAACCCTGCCTGCGAAGCGAGGGGTCCCGGGTTCGATTCCCGGCCGGGGGGGGGGGGGGTATTTATGTGAGAGATAACTATTTGTACTCGGGTCATGGGTGTTATTGTGATGTGTTATTAATATGTGTCGTCCATGCCACCCGCGACACAGGTAAAAATCTACTGCGGGGATATGAATGTGAAAGCGTTTATTTATTCATTATTTAAAAGCTGTTACATACATTTTGACTTACCAAGTGAATTAATAAAAAATTTTCAAGAAAGCCTAATTAATAATTTAGGCACTCAGCGAGATAAACTATGGCCATCATTAGAGGATATCTGAGTCCGGAACTGGGGCATTTGTGAATCATATTAATGCATGATGAAGAAATACACCTATACACTTATACATAGTTATCCTTAAGATACTATACATCAGATATATTAAAGCAACGAACAACTGACCCAAAGCTGCTGAATCGCGCCATAAAGTTATTGAAGAAGCACGCCAGCGATGAATACATGAGAGATAAGTTAAGGAAACTAGAGGATGACATCCGCACTGAGGTAATCCTTTTACAAAAACATAAGACGACTTTAATCGTATCCATATAAGTGAAATTTAGCAAAAGGCCTAATATCAACTTTGTTAAAATTTATAATACTTCTCTTTCAACCTTTGGAATGAAACTTGGCAGTACTTAGATTAGGTAGTTTGGTAATCCGAAAAAAGGTATCATCCTTTAATGATTTTTAAAAAGTGAAAAATGAAAGTGAGGAGTAAAATGTTGAAAGATGGATGGAAAACATCTAGATCAAAACCTGGCAAAAGTATCGGTATAATATTCTCATTTTGTGTTTTTCTAATGATAAATATCCAACCACAACAATGGGCATGATGACAAATTTTGAAATACTGTACTGTATTGTTGGGAAATATATTATAATCACAACGTATATCATATATTTCCGCAAAAAATAAGGTTTAGTATAAAATAAATACATTTCAATTTATAAGTTTCAAATTCGCACCAAAACGCTTCAAAGTGTCATGGCGTCGCTTGTGACGTCACTTTTCAGGAAAATAATAGACAAGATGTCATTATCAGTATGGTGATATTCGTTTCTAAAGAAGTGTGACGTAATTTGCGCTGACTGAGACTGATTGGCGCTTAAGATATCATGGCGGCTTGCCGTATTTGGTAATTTTATTTTATCAAAAATATTGTTAATCTCGCTCATAATAATGCAATAAATGTGTCTTTTGTAATCCATTAATAGGGTTTCATTAAATAAATACATAATTTTAGTGACTTTTACTTACTGTCATCATGCCTATTGTATCGGTTTCAGATCGCTCGCCTGGGCGGGAACCCGACAATGACAGCGTTCATGGACGACCTCAGCTTCCAGACTCATGAACAGGAACCAAAGCATTCAAGTGACGTCGACTTTATTCACCTGAGTTAATTCACCCAGGTGTGTTAAGTCTACTTTTAGTGTACCTCTTGTTATATAAGGTCATTGACCCAGGTGATTTAAATTGAGAATTTAAATCGAGGTGAATTGATATAAGTAGACTTAATTCACCTATCATTTCAGTCAATGAATTAGTGATGTTCAAATGTTATTCCGATTCCATTTTGTATAACAATCGATTTTATTTATGAAGAAGTTTTAATCGATTTAACATAACACTATTCGTTGATTTATTAGTAACATAATATTTTATTACATACGTATATTTATTAAATACATTTATTTATAAGAACACCAGAGATGTGCAAAATAGTTTATAAAATGTATTTAAATAGAAAATGAATATGCTTTTTATTTTTTCATTTAAAATGCAAAAAATATTTAAAAATTCATAGATTTAATAAAAAAATACATGTACTGCGGATGATGATTTTAGTTCATGTGAAGAATCCGATGATTTATAATAATAAAAGTAAAATTACAGTATGCTACTTGTTTTATTTGTTAGACTTGTGATATAACTTGCCACATTTTTATTTTCTCAATTTCTAATGGAAAAATCAGTCTGAATAATGATCGTTATGTAAGCAGTTAACTCGATAAATAACGATATTGATAAATGTCGGAGGTAAGATATATCGCATCACTAGTGACAAGAGAATGAAAGTTTTAATGCATTTTTGTCTATGTTTGGTTGTCAATAATTATCGAGTATCATAGGCATGCATGTGCCAAAAATGAAATTATCGCAAAGAATATAGGTATACTACACGCGGTATTAGTTGACTTAATTGAACTATGCAACTTGGTGAACTAATTTGTTTTTGGTATGTGACAATAATTTCATTGTGTTTCTAAACTATTATTTTTAACCGACTTCAAAAAAAGGAGGAGGTTCTCAATTCGACTGTATTTTTTTTATGTTTGTTACCTCAGAACTTTGGACTGGGCGAACCGATTTTGATGATTGCTTTTTTAATCGAAAGCTGGTGGCTGTCATGTGGTCCCACATAAATTTGAACGAGATCTGAAAAGTAGTTTTTGAGACTTTGAAGTCGGTTATTTTTTGTTAGTAAAATTTAGATTATTGTCGTTAAAATATTTAAGGCTAAAATGGGCTAAAAGTAGAAAACAATATAGAATACATACAGACTTTATTCTGAGTAACAGCGCATAGTTGGATATCTATACTATAATAAAACTCAAAGGGCAAATTTTCTATACAAACAATTTTCTGTTCAAATTTACTGGACAAAATCCTTTTCATGTTCTGCAGAATGTATTTTAATGTTTCACGTTGAGTGTGTTTGAAGTTGTGCGTGTGTGTGCGTGTGTGACTTAAGTTGTTCTTTGTTGCTTTGATCTATGAATATAAAATCTTATATATAAAATTCTCGTGTCACGGTGTTAGAAGTTGAGCCCTCTGAAACGGCTCGACCGATTTTCGTGAATCTTTGCCTGCATATCGGCTAGGGTTGAGAATCGGACAACATCTATTTTTCATCCCCCTACCCCTAAATATTTTTTGGCAGAACAACGTTTGCCCGGTTAACTAGTAATTTATAAAAAGCTTTTATAGCTATTTTAGTCCTGACAATATTAAAATATTTTATTTATAAATTAAATGCGTTATTTATTGATTGAATTCTTTATTTATCAAAGCATTTCTAATGAGGTCGTTGAATTTCGTTTTTCTGCTGGAAGCTGAGCTCGTCCAGGAATCTTGTCAATATTGGATTTCCACCCAGGTTTTCAATCTAAAATAAAGATTAAATAAAATTAAACTTAATTAAAATTAAGATAAAGTAAAAAAAACCGTTTATTATAGTTTATATGCCAGTTGCCGCCATTTTACCAATATGTATTTTATGTTAGTCTCATATAGATTCAAAAATTGCTCTACTAATTAATATTTATTATAAGTGTTTATATAGATAATGAATATACCTATTTTTATTTGTAAAATTACTCTAAGTATACAGTGTAACCGCTAAATCACTCGTTTCACTAAATGTCAATAATTTTCAGTTTTTAGATTTTTCCTTTACATACGCCTAATAGTCTACCTTGATACCAAATATCAAGTTTCTAGGTCATCTGGAACTGCGTTAGGGTTTTGATCTATAGGTCAGTCAGTGATAAAAATTACGATGTTTGGACGATAATATCTAAATAACCGTTTTAGGTGTGTTTATGAAATTTGGAGCACATATGTGCTTCATAAGTCTCAATAAATGTGCCAAATTTGACAGGTTTATATGTAATAGTTTTTGAGATACATATGTAGGGGTCAAAAGTGGCTCCAATTGGTTCGTGTAATATTACACACGGTGCTGCTCACCAATTCTGTTAGCTTGAAATTGGCTTGACGCGCTACCGCGTGTCTAGATCTTAGTGTTGTGTTACCTCAGCGCGTATTTCAGCTTCCATTGTCTTAACCGCTTCTTTCAAGTATTCGTCACTGCCGTGCTTCTTTAAGAGCGAGATGGCACGGCTCTGTAGTACAGGATCACAGGTACGTTGTTTAAAAATATCTAGTAGTATTTTGAATAAGGATATGCAAGAACCAATCCACGTCAAAGACACTAAAAACCAACAATTTTATTCAACACGAGTAACCGCCCTCGCTTTGCTTCGGTTTTCTTATTTTTTTACACCTTGGGTTACATTATTGGAGTTTAATTATGAATCCCTATTTTTTTTTTGAAAATTTACCCGGGGGTAGTGTAGCTTTCCAACAGTGAAAGAATTTTTCAAATTGGTTCAGTAGTTTCAGAACCTACTCAACGCAAACAAAACAATCAAATCTTTCCTCTTTATAATATTATTAGTATAAATAAATGATGCCTCTGACAAAAGGTTTTTAGATTTCTATTATGTCTTAAGTCCATCAAAATCAGAAATGAGATTATACTTTGAGATCCAGTAGATTTCTCTATAGATTTCCAGAACATCTAGTACTTTTATATGACCAAGTAAAAAAGAAAAAAGTCCCATCAGCTCTGCTTCTCGTTTTGTCATTCTCTGTGATCTCATTATCATATCACAGTAGCAATTTGTATTTGTTATTTATTTAGGCATTCTATCATTTGCCTAATAGACTTGAACAAACGTTTAAAAGGATACCGGCCAGCTCAGTGGCGACATCTGGGAACTGCGACGCGTGGATGACCGCCAGAGTGATTTTGCTTTCCGTGATGTCACTACATGTAATATGGTTTTCAGAGCTCTGGAAAAAATATTTGGATTAGTATCTATTGATAAAAAGATACATAAATATTTTTGGTTCAATGTAATTAAGGTTTAGGCACTTGTAAAAAATGTGTTTACCTTCCTTTACCTTACCTTTGATTACCTTTGCCTTAGATACAGCAAACTAAAAAAAAAAACTAAAAACTAGGCAATTACTTCTATGAATCAGGACTTGTTTAGGATTTGTGAATGGTCAAGTTCTTTTGGTAATTGGTCATATGATAAATGCAGCAAAATCAACTGCCATGATCTTAGGCAGCAAACATGTATCGTGTATAGAGGCCTAGAAGTTAATTTACTACCAACTTTATACTTCGATGGCACTCTATACTGATACAGCTAAAAAACAAGGTGTTATTTTTGACCGACATCTGACGTGGGGTGTACGTGTCAGTTATATCAGTAAGAAAATCCACTTTTCTACTCGTATATGCACTCGCTGAAATGTCTACAAAATTTCCTGCCCTTGAAAACTAAGATTTCACTTGTCCAGTCGTAAATTTTACCCATACTCGATTATGCAGATGCATGCTACTTGGATGCTAATGAGGAGCTCCTAAATAAACTTGAGCGCTTGCAGAATTTGGCAATCCGTTTCATCTTTGGTTTAAAGAAATTTGACCAAATATCTCAATTTCGCAAGGATTTCTAGTGGCATTCGGTATTACGGCATTTTTGACACGGGCCTAAAAAAAGACGGATGTAATCCCAAGAACCAATTCAGTGAAGCACCCATAGTAATACCAACTCTCTATTCGTACAAGTACACACACCCACACATTGACACTTCACTGCTTCAATCGCGAATCAAAAATTACGCACACATGATAAGCGGGCGGCCATTGCTATGATTAGACGAGGTTACGTCCGTCTTTTTTTCACGTCCGTGATTTTTGACATTTTATTTTGTCACAATTTTGGGATGCGGCCGCAATGAGCGCAGCCGAGTAACAGACGAGTGACAGAATGAAATGAAGCCGGCCGGCTGCAATGCATACCCCCGAACCCGATTTTGTTCTATACGCTAGTAATAATATTACTTCAATGTGCCCTAGTACTGAATTTTCTTTTGTAATTGTTTGTGTATACTAAATAAAAAAATAAAAAAAGGTTTTGTTTTATTGTATTTTTCTAATTAGTGTCATTAAAGTTTTAGTGTTTTTCTATGGCCTCTAATTATACCTATTAAACAATTGTAAGGCTATTATTATTGTTTATATAAAAATAGCATACGTGTAGGTACCTACTATACCTACTGGCATTATTTGAGAGAACCAGACAGGCAAGGGTAGATACTTACTGACTTCACACTTGGCAGCTTCTGTAGACCCTGAAAAAATGGTTATTTGTTAAACAACATTATAAATTATAATCATATACGATCATAGTAAAAGTGTCACCATTTTCGAGATTAGTAGCTTTTAACATTTTCGCTCCTTTAACTCTTTTACCGAGTCCACAAATGGGCAGATAATCATTTTAGTAAGTTTAAGTATTCTCAAATAGTAAGTGTTAAGAACAACAGTCATGTCATAGTGTTTTTCAAAAATTTCAACGTTTTGGAGTTCAAATTGCGTTCACATAAATTAATGTATAATAATAAATTAATGTTCCAATAAACATTACAATAATGTTTATTGGAACATGTTTAATAAGAAAAACAATTAATAACAATATTAGGTATTTCAATAATGATAAATAGCGGAAACCGAAAACAAAAGGTACGTAGGAAATACCTGCGGATAAAACAAGTTATAATAGTCGTCCATCATGGGGTAGAATATTCCAATGTTCATCGCGAGCCTCGTTAACCTCGTATTGTCTATTTCACTCTTGCTGAAGAGTTGGAGTAGTTCTACCGGTAGGAGAAAGAAGGATGCGCTTTCTGAGGAGAAGATATAATAATAAAGAGTCAAAGCCGGTGATAATTTAAGTTGACTAATATTTACTATCATTTGGTTTTGTAACAACAATCAATTCTGTGACATTACGGTGGCAACTCACGTGTTCTCACATCTACTTCAATCCATGTATTGGCAATTAACGTCTTATTTGAAAACGGTGATACAGCAGTATGGACAATCTGCAGCGAGTAAGTTTGTCCATACTACTGTATCATCGTCAAGTATCAAGTCAAGTGGGATCAAGTGGGATTGGGGTTAGTATTCTAAGGCGCCCCAACTGAACAAACTGTCATTGTTAGAAAGAAAAACTCAAAGTCGATCCGCTGTACTTTCTTTTATTTCCGTTTTCTTTTTATGCAAAAAAAAAAAATTATTCTTGGAGCAAAATTTTGTCTGGTCTACTTACATTATATTTTTCCAATTTAAATAGGGGTTAGTCCATAAATTCCGAGTAACAGAATGTAAAATTTAGAAATTTAGAACACGTACTTTTTCTTAACATATCTAAATGTTCTTCTTCCGTAGGGCATATGAAATGATCTCCCCAATACAAGTCGATTCCTTGGCCTTGATGCATTTCCTCGACTCTGGATAAATATATTTTTGGAGCCTGCAAGTTTCATATTGATAAAGAAGGTTTTTCACGCTAATGATAATGTAGAGCTCCATTAATCTTAAACGTTCCGATTTTAGTTCGGAACCCTAAAAAAGGAGGAGGTTCTTAATTCGACTGTATTTATTATGTATGTTACCTCATAACTTTTTACTGGGTGTACCGATTTTGATGATTCTTTTTACATTAGAAAGCTAGAGCTCGTCATGTGGTCCCATTTAAATTAGAACGAGATTTGATGAGTAGTTCTTGAGTTATCCCTATTAATGCGTATTTAATTGTTTTCGACTAGGTTGATGATGTTCTCATTTAATTTGAATTCGGTTATTTTGCTAGCCTTAAAAAAGATTATGTCCAGTAAGAATACAGAGTGTTGTAATGTGTTTAAGCGTTAATTCTTACGGATACTTACTAATGGATGTCCTAATTCGAAAGTTTTTTTTCCTGCTAAAATCAGTCCATTACAAGCTGCATTGATAGTTAAACCCATGCTATAGACGCAGTGAGCTGATGGCATACCGTACCGCGACGCTGACTCATCTTGAATATCATCTAAACTGAAGTGAAGAGTATTGTTTTAGATTTAATTAAAAGAATTAGATAGCCACCTTACCATGTCTAAGGTGGCTACATTATCGGAACGGCCTTTTACTTAGATTTTCGATGTTATGGGTGTCTTCAAATGAAGAATGAATCGGCTTTTACTAAGTTAGTGCTCTTTACCATCCATGATTTCATAACCGCTTCCCATCAAGTGGTTTTGTAGTCAAGCACTAGGTTATCTTAAAAAATCGAAATAACGTTGAAGCCAGCAATAAAAAAGCATGTTGGCTTCTTTGTTTTAGTCACCAGCAAGTAAATTAATTATTGTAGGACGTTGTCCGTTTCAGCTGGTAAAGAAGAAAGCGTTATACCTTGCTTAACAACCGACAATCAATGCGAGTCACAATAGTTTTAGAAAGAATATGCCCTGGTGCTGATAGCGAGTACTTTTTGGTACAACCACCTCTATTAGGAGCCCTACCACTAAAGGCAGGCACTTCAAATTCCAATAATTCTAAATACATGACCATCGCTCAGCAATTTCAACAAGACGGTTTATCTAAGTAAAGTGAGATGCATTGTTTACGTAGCATTAGATATCATCACGAGCTTTTCATGAACTTGAACTTATATTATATCTATACAAATCTATACATCTATTCTATATCTATATCTATACATCTATACAAATAAATAAAATTGGAGTGTCTGTTTGTAATATTAAAATAACCGCTTTATTTCACAATTTTTGTTTGTCTGTCTGTCTGTTTGTTCCGGCTAATCTCTGAAATGGCTGGACCGATTTTGACGGGACTTTCACGGGCAGATAGCTGATGTAACAAGGAGTAACTTACGCTACTTTTATTTTAGAAAAAAAAATAGTTTTTAGGCGATACGAAGTTCGCCGGGTCAGCTATAAAAATCATAACTTCTCTACTAAACAGAAAAATTCATAACTTCTCGACTAAATAGAGAAGTAATGAATTTTTTTCGACAAATCAAAAAGTTTTCGGCTCTGATGAAAAGTTTGATATTTGCAGGTTACTACGTGTTTGCTTTCTAGCGTCGTATTATCAAGGATCCGCAAAAGGATTAAATATGAATGACGATTTTATTACAAAGTACCTATGTTCAATTAAAACTTAATTATGAGATAAAAATTAATTAAATTACGCAGACTTACATCAAACTAGCGGTGTGCAAAGTCTGCAAAAGATCTTCGATGACTTTTACCTTCTCCTCGGGAACCTGCAGCCAGTGATTGAAAGCTGTCACCATGAGCCTATGGTGTTTACTTGGCATTCGCTGAAGATATTCAAATGGTTCCATAATTTTCTGAAACCATGTAAACTGTCTAAACCACATATTTTCACTTATCGGGCCATATGCAATCGGGCCAGACGTTCATAAAACTAGGCTAACACTAGCCGGTGCCAAAACTGTCAAAGTATAGGCCCTTTGAGTTTGATGACTTTGATTTTGAATTGATTACTTCGTAGTTCGGTTAAGAAACGAGAGATCCGGGATTTGGTCCCCGTCGGAGCGGACATTTGTGTCAAATAAATGTTTGTTCTGGATCTTTGTGATGATCTTGTGTCGTCCAAGCCACTAGCAGTACAGGGAATCTTAGTTAATTTGAGTTTTTAATTGAATAGAAAACTCAAATTAACTAACCAAATAAAATCTCGTCTAAAAAATTGACTATACGATACTCGCGACTTAAGTGGTACCTACATTATTGCACGGCGGCATTTTTTTAAATGGAAATAGCCGGCAAACGAGCTGACGATCCATTTGATGGTAAGTGGCTATCGACGCCATGGACATCAGCAATACAAAAGGCATCACTAAACACGCATTCACACATGCAAACACGCAATTAAACGCATCACTGATGCGTTGCCGGCCAAGAAAGAGAGAAGAAAAAGAAAGAAAGAACTGTCTCTCAAGCCCCCAGCCGGTACACGACGAGTCGTTTGGCGGCTGACTCATGCTCAAGGGTGGTAGCTATCCAGGCGAACCCCATGGAGAACACTCCACTCACACTTAAACACTCGGGGGCTACGTTGGCCCCTTGCAATAATACTGACTTACCTGTTCTTGTTTGGCCCAGTCCAATTTATCTCGCTTTTGCAACGATAGGAACTGTTTGCATTTTAAGTACATTTGTGGCGAAAAACATTTTTTAAACATGCTAATCAAAAGTAAAACGTTAATTCCCTAGATTAAGAACAGAAATAACAACCACTACGGCTCAAAGATAAATAGTCACTGAAAAAAACACCTATTCACATTATTTCTTATTTCAAATAACCTTAGTTAATAGGAGCTTGTCATTGTTGAAGGTCATATTAAAATGAGTTTAAAGAAACTTGACCATAGGTAGATAGATATGTGTTAGCCATACTTGACTACCTACTCAAGGTCAGTCCCTTCATCTCTACTTCATTACATTAAAGGTGTTTTTGTAAATGATTTTATCTATAGAACAAAACAAAAACTTAAATGTAGGTACTAGCACTTAAAAGTAAACTTTACATGAACAAAAAATATAAACCTGAACAGCGATTTTAAATTATTTAAAAAAAGGCATAGTTACCGATGTTAGAACTACGATATTTAAACAGTTGGTAATCCTAAGTAAGCAATATGAAAAGATTTTTGAAAATCAACGTCTAAGGATATAAAATAGGAACTGAGTTGAAAGTTTGCACTGGGTGTGTGATAGAACATTGTTTTTGTCTTCAAATCTTACAACTAGACTCAAAAAAAATAATAAGAAACATATGTATCAGCATTTATCAAAATTCATCACTAAACGGGTATAAAGTAGTTAATTTGTATAGTGAAATCTGTATTAAAACGTAAACACTCCTATTACCGCCAGCTTAAGCTAAACGCTCCGGAATGACTTCTGAAAAAATACACGTAAGCTGTACCTACTAGGAATTTTTTTTTAATTTGTTCAGCATCATTATTTAGTACTAGCTGTTGCCCGCAGCTTCGCATACGGATATTATGTTTTGCCTTATTTGTACCTCTGGCAGAAGAAAATTAAAAAAACGGTGAAATTATATTGAAGTACTTACTTACGGGATTAAAAGTATCCTTAAATATGACCCGGAGTATTAGTAACAACTTTACCAATTTTCATTGAAATCCGTTTAAGGATTTTCATGTGATGCCCGGACAGACAAACAGACAGACAGACAGTCATACAGGCAGACAGACGGCCAAATTCTAAAAAAATTTTTTTTTTGTGCTCTAACACCTTAATGAAGTGCCCGCTAATCGAAATTTTAAAAAAATATTAAATGTACAAAAAGTTTTATTTTGAAAATTTGTAGATATACAACGTATAACATAATTTACTCACTTTGAGAAAGTATCTTGCTCAAAATCGGCAACTGAATTGATTCCACGTATTTTTAATTGTGTTTTATAGCTTAATAATTTTTTATTTAAGAAATGAGTTATACTCATTTCGAACGAAAAGTGTGAACATTCTACCCAGCGGCGCACGCACACATGAGAGCGAACGAGCGCTACGTATACAAGGTCGGTGCGCGCGTGTGTGCGGTACACCCCGACGTCCCGACGAAAACAGCTGATATTAGCGATCGAGCGATCATTACATAAAATATGTATGTAGTAAGTAATGGTAAGAAGATTAAATACTAAACAAATTATGATTCTCTCTTTCCATTACATTTTTCAGGCTTTGTACTGTAGACTGTGAACAATTTTGAACTCATTGATTAAACCTCACATTAAAGAACAAAAGAATTAATCAATGTCAGTAATAAGTTTAAGTTTATTTAATACCTACTACAGTCTCACTTTCACTACATTAAATGCATAAATGACGTACACCCCTAAACACCCCAATTAGAATACCTATTCAGTTTTAATCATAATACATACACTGAAATATTTTTTATTAGCTTAATAATTGTTTATTCAAGGAATTAGTTGTTCTCGTAGAGGGATAAGAATGTTCATAATATCACAGTACTGTGATAATATTCTAAGCAAGCATACAGACACGCACACGCACACTTGAGTGAGACCCACGTCACAGGCCACAACGCGGGCCGCGGGGGCAGGCGCGCGCGCGGCGATAACAGCTGATAGACGAAAACGAATTAGACATTGTACATTAGATATTGTTAAACACAACATGTTTGTTACCTGAGTACTCATTTCATTTAATTGGTAGGTGTGTTATACTCGTATCACTTACTGAACTCATCCAATTAGGTAACGATTCAAAGATTTTATTGAACATAAACATTATTACCTACATATGCCTAAAATAGTAGTTAAGTTAATCGTACTAAGATAAATTTGTTTCATAAACAAATTATGATTCCCTCTTTCAATCACTTTTTACAGGTGTTGGACTGTCGACTTTGAATCATTTTAATTAATACAATGTTAATCGTTTTGGCATTAAAATGATAAGATACCTATTTATTGAAATATTGATTGTTTAGAAGTAGATATGTAGATAACTAAATTTTAAGTAAACTAATAGGTGTAAACGGACAATTTAGTACTTAAAATTTTGTACGCAAGTAAACAAGTGATTATGAAATTTTTCTATGGGCGGGGCTTATCACTTAACACGTTTGAGCAGGCATTTTTTAATTAAAATTTAGTAAGATGCATAAGTTTGTTATGTAGATTGTGAAGAATTGTATGAACTAAGTAAAGAGCTTTTCTAAATTATTACGTTTGGACGCGCACTAAAAATCATTCACATAAAATTTAGTTAACTACATAATACGTTTAAATTGGACTTAAGTAATAATACAACAAAATAAAAAAGACTGCATGTTTAAAAGCTGTGAATTATAAAAATATTTACAAATATTAAACAACCAATTAAATTTAGTTAGTGTAGGTAACTTACAGGTCTGATAATAATTGGTTTCTTCCCTCATCCTCATCCTCGTCGTCTTTTAATGACATTTTCAAAATGTCCACCACCTTGTTCGATACACAATACTGCACGTTTTGGTAATTGTCGTTTAAGTTTATTTAATACTAGTGTCACTTTTCACTACGTCAAATCTAATGGAATGTTTGAAATAAACACGTCCCCACATAAAAAAGTCTAGTTGGGTCAAATCAGCTGACCTAGGAAACCTAATTTATCCAGTCACTGATACCGCCGGCGCGTGCGGTGTGACTGACTTTTTAATTTACTAAATCGTAGATCACAAAAGCCGCCGGCTGGGAATGACACTCTCGTTACGTCTCGCTTCCTCCCGACTGTTTTTAAATATGCGGAAGAGAGAAAACGTATGGAAGTGTGCGAACTTTCTTTATAATATTTTTTTGATCTATTGCGTTTGTAGTGTATTTCTTTAACGTCGTACAACTCGCACATTTGATAGTGTGAGTTTGTCGCTGTGGCATGAGTATAATAATGCTTGAAAGGACCCTATTGCATTGACTTAAGTTTCATTTTTGTTTGTTTCGACTGTTTAAAGAATTGGGTGACATCATTTACTTAATTTTAATTTCTTATAAGGACAAAAAATTACCTACATTAAAAATACGTGGAATCGATTCAGTTGCCGATTTCGAACACTGGACCTTTCTACTTAACATATTAATCTGGTACATATTGTAGATAGGTAGATAGATTATATTAAATTCAGGGCCGGCCCGTCCATAGAGGTGAACTAGGCGACCGCCTAGGGCGAAATGAAGAATATTTTTTAAAATTTAAATCAATTAAAACTTCACACAGACAAAAATATTAGGTATCTTGGGTAAAATTCTCGTTTGAGTGTAGGTCTCTCCTTAGTTGTCTGAGGAGACTTTTGTATTACACCCGCTTCAACGAAGCTTTTTAAATATGACTTAGGTCCAAGGCTCCACGAATATTCAGATTTGTATTATAAGTATAGTTAACCAACTATCCTTTGAAAGTGGAGTTTCCGAGTAATTATGCAGAACTACGTCGGCACTGCGACAACGGGATATGTTCATGTATTTTAACTCACATTACTAAAAGATCCTTCAAGGATGGTTCTGTTAACTGTACAGTAGTCCTTTATGATTCTGTGCGTTATTCAAAAATCATCATCGTTGTCATCATTTTCTACGGAAGAGCACGACATCGTGGCAAAGGTAAATTTGAAACTTAAAAGAATGTCCTAACAACGGAATAATTTGTTAACTCATTTTTTCAATAAATCATTTTAATTTTCATTTAACTGCATTTTCATTTCATTTCTTACTACTTCCATTGGATTATCTCCATGGCATTATTTCCATACAATTATTTCCATAAAATTATTTCCATAAAATTACTTCCATAACATATTATTTCCATAAAATTACTTCCATAACATATTATTTCCATAAAATTATTTCCATAACATTATTTCCATAAAATTATTTACATAAAATTATTTCCATGGCATTATTTCCATGAAATTATTTCCATGGCAATATTTCCATAACATTATTTCCATAACATTATTTCTATAACATTATTTCCATAACATTATTTCCATAACATTATTTCTATAACATTATTTCCATAACATTATTTCCATGAAATTATTTCCATGGCAATATTTCCATAACATTATTTCCATAACATTATTTCTATAACATTATTTCCATAAAATTATTTACATAAAATTATTTCCATGGCATTATTTCCATGAAATTATTTTCATGGCAATATTTCCATAACATTATTTCCATAACATTATTTCTATAACATTATTTCCATAACATTATTTCCATAACATTATTTCCATGGCATTATTTCCATGGCATTTCATTTCATATTGCCAACCCATTTTGAGTATAATTATAATACATATATCTCCATAGTACAATAAACAACTGGACACGAAGCAAATTGCATGATATGGCCTAATGGCTTGCTGGCTGGTTTCAACCCATTAACGGCCCACTACTGAGCACGGGTCTCTCCTCTTGAGGAGGCCTAGAGCATACTCTACCAGGCTGCTCCAGTGCGGATTGGTGGAGAGGTTAGTGGCCAACCCAATTGTCGGTAGTTTTCATGCCACCTGAGGGCATCCGACATGACTTAACGACTTATCTTACGATAACAACCGGGACCGACGGCTTTACGTGCCCTCCGAAGCAGGGAAGCGCTCAAGAATTTTTTGCCACTAGCGGTCACCCATCCAACTACCGACCGCGCCCGCTGTTGCTTAACTTTGTCGATCGCTTAGGATCAACGTAAGCCGCCGGGCTATGAGCGCTTCAAAAGTAATAAAGGTACCTTAATACCAACTATAAATTAGAATATAGATTAACTACCTATATACGTAGAAAACTTATTGTGAACCGTAGTGGTTAGTATTATTAGTTGTTAGGAGAGTATTGCCTAACCGTGTCGCAGTAAAATCAAGTAAATCCTAATCTACAGATATTGACAGTTTACAGTCTATCTATGCATTTATTATCCCATCAAAAACATTTTCATACAAAAATTTTCCAAGACGAGACATCTAAAAGTTATCAAATCTCATGTAGAGTCGAGCTTCTAACTCTCCCGCCCTAACCATACAAGCCCTATTTTCACAACCTTAGTTTAAATAGTATTGTATAACAAAAAAAGAACAGCTGTCATGGCTGTCACGGCTGGCAGATGTGAAACATCGAAATGCGTCGCCACAATCACCAAGTCTAAAATCAGGTTTACCTACACAGGTAAAATCAGGTTTAATACAGGTTACAAATCCATCACTGCCACTTGTCAGAGTGGCAATTATACAGAGTGGCAGACTTGTGGCAATAATAGCTTAATGTGCATGATCGTGATATGGACGTCCCTGTTGTGCCTATGCTAAATACCGAAGAGTGAATAAGACAGCCACATACTATGATTGTACAGTATCACTGATGTCGCACCCTCGAAGACTTCTGGTCGCTTAGTATTAATCGAATGGAACTTCGTTCCATCCGGGTGTCCCTTGACACCTCTCATTTTTTATAAATACACACAAGTGCATAGGTAAATAGCAGGGACGTAGCTACCGCCGTATCAGCCGTATCAATTATACGGGCCCCCCAGCGTATAGGGGCCCCCAGCGTATAGGGACCCCCACTAACACTCCCAAAAAAAAGCTCGCCAGCGGCCTACGACCGCTACAGTTGGCACGGCACTCCTTTTATATTTGACAGCTGACGTTGAGGGGGCCCCACAACAAATATTGATATGAGGCCTCCATAGGGCTAACTACGCCACTGGTAAATAGTATTAAATTAAGCACTTTAATTTAGTATTAAGTACCTACTTAAATTTAGTAAATTGCACATTAAATAATAATTTTTTGACAAGGAAAATGTGTGTGCGTGCTTACACGTACAAAGTGAAACCTTTTAGCAGAAAAACTGTTTTATTGTAGAGATAAGTAGGTATACGTTTCGCTTCGGGTACCAAATACCATTCTCCATTTTGTCTATAATAATAATCTAATGCCAAGATCATGTCATACCTTACAAGATATTTCGTTATGTAACTTATTTTATTATTGTGATGTGGCTCCAGAATCACCAGAATCCCTTTTACTACGAAAAGGAACAAAAACCCAGCAAGAGAAAGTTATTATTTTTTGAAGGTAAAATAGCCACATGACACATTGTGCAGGTTTGACTAACAAAGAATACAAAAAGGTACAGAGTTGAGTCGTAATACCGTCTTTTTATTTTATGATAAAAAATAAATATTATAATTCTATTAATTTACAAAAAAATATACGCTACAGTTTCATATAAACTGGGTAGATGATGATTCTCTTACTGCAATGTTATGGTTTCAGCAGGTACTTCTGAAGCTTCTGACCCTGAAAATAAACAAAGTTTTTGAAGTGTGTTCTTTAGGCGCGACTTGAGGGTAACTCAGATTATTTTTCGGACTCGGACTGAAATAATGCTCTATACTCTATAGTCTGTTGATGCAGTTTCCGCTATTTAAAAATGAAAACAAAACCATAAACAAAATTGAAGTACAGATACATAATTCTATTAAGATTAAATTGTATCTGTGACAAGCCATAATCATAATTAAATAAGTATCATGGGGTGACGAATAAATTATAATATAACTATACTAACGGTATTATTAATGTATACATCTATACAAAATATAAATAAAATTGGAGTATCTGTTTGTAATATTAAAATAACCGCTTTTTACTAAGTGCATTTGGATGTATACACGGTACACATATCAAAACAACATTTTTTTCAATTTTTGTCTGTCTGTCTGTTTATTCCGGCGAATCTCTGAAATGGCTGATCCGATTTTGACGGGACTTTCATTGGCAGATAGCTGATGTAACAAGGAGTAACCCAGGTTACTTTTATTTTAGAAAAAAAATAGTTTGTTAGGCGATACGAAGTTCGCCGGGTCAGCTAGTGGTAAATATAGCTTTAAATTCGTATTCCTTATAAAAATAAGGTATATTGTTAATAAATATGAGTCAACTGTAATTCGTTAAATTATCTACCATTTATGTATTGTAGCGTGTTGAAGAACGCATAGTGTTAGCGTTTAAAATTAATAACGAAGAATGCTGTATTTATTTTCAACAACCAGACATTATTTCGGGAATTCACTTGACTCCGCGGCTCCAGTGCCTGTCGATACGTGATATTTCTCTGATTGAGTTGAATGAAATATGAGAGTTACAGAAAAATCTAATAAGGGATTATGTTGGTTAGTCTGAAGGGCGGCCCAGGAGGGCATTTTGTCTTAGACTGGGAAACCAGTAATACGGGTGTTACGTAATCATTCCACATTGTAGAAATAGTTTAAGTCTAGAATTGTTTAAGCAAGAACTAATATTGTAAAACAGTTTATTTTAAAAGATGTGTAGGGGAGTTTCTTTCACCATTTCTTCTCCTCTTAAATAAGACACCTTTGCGAAATGGCGATTTAAGTACAAAAGAAATTAATGAATGAAAATACCCAAGTGCTTTTATTCTACAACATGAGTCGTCTGGAGTCGAGGTTATAATGGTATCGACTAAACGTCGATCTTTTTATGTAATACAATTCACTACACACAGAATTCACTTATGTATCTATTAAGTTTGAAACATCAATATAAATTATAGCATAGCTTATGCCACGTCAAAGCTTAAACTTACGTCATTGCATAAAATACTCACGCCGAAATATCCTCTTGCAACGTGGTAGGTTCTGTTTGACGGTGAACAGTATAACGGCAGTTGAAAATAAACAACCAATACACAGTAAGACCACCAACCCTGCACTCATCCCCGTTGAAGATCTGTAAACGTATAAAAAACATTATTATTACTGCAATAAAACGAATAAGACGAACGAAAGGAAAATTTTTCCTTTCGATTAGATCTTACATTACTAGTTAGAGTTAAGCCGAGTTAGAAATTATTTTTTTAGAACTATTGTCCGTTTGCCTATTTGTCTGTTTGTTTGTCTTTAGTCTTTCCGGACATTATGTAAAATCCATGAACGGATTTCGATGTAAATTGGTAAACTTATTACTTATGCTCGGTGTCGTATTTATTAAACTTTTATCCCGATTAATATAATTCTAAAGGTTCTCTTGGGATACATGATGAAAGTTTGCATGGATTTTGTATAACATCAAGTGGCTTGCCTCTAATTTGCAACAAACGGTCCTTGCCTAGATTACCATCAATAAGTATTTCCAATTTTTTTTATATTTTGAACCCTTAGGTTTGCTTGTTTAGAATAATGTGCCAAAACTAGCGTTCTACCCTACATGTTATTAGAGGCGTGCCTAGGCCGTCAAAACAAGGCAAGCCCAGTTGTGTTATACAACCCAGGACCTCGGGATCTTTGGCCCGACAACACAGAACAATATGTATCCATTCCATACGTATAATATTTACCAACAAATAATATGAGTGTTAACAGCTGCAGAGCGATGATAGTAAAGCAATGATAGTAAGCTGGGCTTTTCGGCTTGTATGGCTGTACCGCCACTGCATGTTATTCCAAATCATGCCGTTGTACTTTAGGGCCGTCCATAAATTACGTCACAGTAATTTCATGACTTTTTGACCCCTCCCCCCCTCCTTGTAACAGCTGGTCACATTTGTGAGACCTCCCCACCTAGTGTGACGTCACAGATTATGAAATTGTACACCTAGAAATTATTAATTTAAAACAGCAATTCCGAAATAAGTTATCGAATAATAACCAATTATTCGATTTTGAAATGTGACGTCACGAAATTTAGGACCCCACTCCCACCCCTTGTCACACAATGTCACACTACATCGACCCCCCCCCCCTCCCACCTAACATGTGACGTAATTTATGGATGGCCCCTTTTCATGGAAATCCGTTCAGTGGTTTTGATTGAAAGTAACAAACATCCATACATCTGTAGATTATGTGTCCGACGATATTGTTCGGGCTTTTATCAGAGGAGGGTGTTCCAGTGAAACGGCGTCATTCAGTTCACGAAACAAATCGAATTTTATTTACGACCAATTAGTGTTAAGGTTAATATTAAAGTTACACTACAGCGCTGAGATATGGAGGCGCTACAATGGTAAGGGGGCGCGGGACTGACTGGCGCATCGCGGTCGCCTGCGCACCGCGTGCCTGGTACATGCTTACTCAGCGATATGTACCCCTACACATCCATACATTCTCACAAACAAACTTTCGTCCAGTCTCTAGTCCAGGGGCTCTTGAGTCCAGGGGCTCTTGAGTCCACCTCTACTGGTGCTCCCTGCTGAAAGGACGGGAGGCTAGGCTTTTTAAAACACAGTTTTTTTTTTAATTTTATGATTTCATTACATAGGGCACATTAGGGGATATGTCGTCCACAACAGTCACTGCTTAACATGTTCTAAAATGTATGGTCCCATAAATATATACCTACCTTAAAGTGTTTGAAACCACTTGTTCCGGTTTCTTAACCATTTTTCGTAACCAGCTATAAAAAAGGAATTATTTTCACGGTTTCGTAACTGGCTATAAAACAAGAAAATTTTTTGCCATTTTCATAACCGGTTTGGCAGTAATTTATTTTAATTGTTATATTTATTTCTTGTTTCATGTGAACTGTGGTTACAATTTTTTTTCAATAGGTTACATAATATGGATATTTACACTATGAAAGTGAGTGGTTCTAACGTCTCCATTCTTACTAACCCTGAACTATCAGCCGTTAAACTGCTTTTCTTCTTGTCATCAACATCTTACTTTTGGGACAACCTTTGCATGACTATAAGTATATTACGTGCAGAAGTTCACCTGAAGGTAAGTGGCTACGATGGTTAATATACCACTACCAGTCATTACCGATGAGTTGTCGCACATTGTTGACAACGCGTCATTTCAATATACTACCTATTCTATATATTATGTATATTACTACTTACCACTATGTTTGTCTGGTAGAAAACGCCATCCAGTTAATGATAATGAGTAAATTAATTTTGCCAAATAATTATCCGATAGCACTGAAATGTTCAACTGTATTATAACTTAAACTGGAATGAACGAATCATTTTCAGCTGTTTTATATCTTATCTAGACATTAAGGGCTTGTTTCACAATCTTCAAGTAAGTCCGAAGTAAGCTATTCGTTGGTTAAGTTAAAATTTCGTGTATGTAAAATGACACTTTAACGTCACTTTAACCGGCGAATAGCTTATTCAGGACTCTACTTGAAGATTGTGAAACAAGCCCTAAGGGAGACAAATGGCACAGAGAACAAGAAAACGTTTTAAAATAGGCTTTCATAAATATAACATTCTTTATTAATTATAAACAGTAATAATCACAACATGTTGCAAACAATATAAAATAATAATAATATTATGAGTTTTTAATTCTTCGAGTCTTTGCTATGAATTATGAATGGCATATTACATATATTGGTTGTAATGATAGTCCAAATTCCCGTATTCATATTCCTTTTCTCCTGTTACGATTTTCTTACTATGTAGCGACTTCTACATCTGTAAAGAATTGTGATAATTAAAAGTATTATTGAAATGACATTATTAAAATCACTACGTTTAACGCAATGATATTTTAAAAAAATATAGATACGTTATGCCCTTACAAATCAATTTTTTGTTTTAATAGGTTTAATAAAGCAGAGATCATTAAATTCCCTCTCCTCTCCCTCTCCCTCTCCCTCTCCCTCTCCCTCTCCCTCTCCCTCTCCCTCTCCCTCTCCCTCTCCCTCTCCCTCTCCCTCTCCCTCTCCCTCTCCCTCTCCCTCTCCCTCTCCCTCTCCCTCTCCCTCTCCCTCTCCCTCTCCCTCTCCCTCTCCCTCTCCCTCTCCCTCTCCCTCTCCCTCTCCCTCTCCCTCTCCCTCTCCCTCTCCCTCTCCCTCTCCCTCTCCCTCTCCCTCTCCCTCTCCCTCTCCCTCTCCCTCTCCCTCTCCCTCTCCCTCTCCCTCTCCCTCTCCCTCTCCCTCTCCCTCTCCCTCTCCCTCTCCCTCTCCCTCTCCCTCTCCCTCTCCCTCCCTCTCCCTCTCCCTGTCCCTCTTCCTCTCCCTCTATTGTCCACGAAATTTTTTTATTATTTTTTTATTTATTTTTATTATTAAAACCTTCCTTGTGCCTTAAGGAACATACAAAAAAAGAAATAGCCCAATTGGTCGAGCCATTCTCCACTTATCAATATTCATTTTTATTTTTATAGATTATTCAGGGTGCAAATGGTTCAACTCCGAGTGATGCTTCCTTATTTTTCCTCTGCTGTGTTTCTGAGGTATCTCCTGCGAAACAACGAGGCCATAGCCATTCTGGTGAAAGTAACTGGACTCTTTACCATTAAGTTTAATCCATCGCAGTATTTTTTCCAGACAAAATAAGCTTAAGGCTTCATTACTTCATTACTTCATTTACCATCAGGTGATTTTGTGGTCAAGCACTAACTTATTCGGTATAAAAAAAAGCTGCGGCGAAGGTGAAGCAAACAACAGCTTATGTAAGAATATTAAAATTGAACTGTAATATACTCACTGTAGCTTCTACGGACACAATAACTCGGAGGATATTTCTTGAGCACAATAATTATGATAGCAGCCGTTGTAACACATGCCCAACAAATAAGAAACACCAAGCCTGCGTTCATATGTGCCCCGGACCTATAAAAAGTATCTCAACAGTACAAAAACAGCATAAACCCAAATGTCAGGGAGGTGGTGAAACAAAACCTATAGATGAACGTTTCATAATTAATTTTTTCAAATGATGTATTGAAATTAAAGAAAATCTATTCAGCGTTTTAAAAGAAAAATACGCTGACAATTTTCATAAACGTTTATTTTTTATGTCAATGGTAGGCAAAATATTACTACATACTTCGATGCAATATTTCCAATGAAAAAGAAAGCTGCCACTCCATTATCAAAATAATGGTTCTACAAATGAATTAGTGAAATTTCCGCTGCAGAAACTTGTCATTATTCACCTTTCGTTTCGTAAAGGACGTAATCTAACTAATATTTTAGTCATCTAAAAACAAAAACTCACGGTTTGACGTCTTCGTTTTCGGACAATTCACCGAAAGATGATCTTGTTCCGATAGCTGGAGGCGTGTTTAACGAACTTTCTTCTGTAGTCCAGGTAGGTGGAGGCGTGGCTGACAGACTTTCTTCTGTGGTCTGAATAGGTGGAGGTGTGGATGGCAAACTTTCTTCTGTGGTTTGGGTAGGTTGAGGCGCGGATGGCAAACTTTCTTCTGTGGTTTGGGTAGGTTGAGGCGCGGATGGCAAACTTTCTTCTGTGGTTTGAGTAGGTGGAGGCGTTGATGGCAAACTTCCTTCTGTGGTCTGGGTAGGTGGAGGCGTGGATGGCAAACTTTCTTCTGTGGTCTGAGTAGGTGGAGGCGTGGATGGCAAACTTTCTTCTGTGGTCTGAGTAGGTGGAGGTGTGGATGGCAAACTTTCTTCTGTGGTCTGGGTAGGTGGAGGCGTGGATGGCAAACTTTCTTCTGTGGTCTGAGTAGGTGGAGGCGTGGATGGCAAACTTTCTTCTGTGGTCTGAGTAGGTGGAGGTGTGGATGGCAAACTTTCTTCTGTGGTCTGGGTAGGTGGAGGCGTGGATGGCAAACTTTCTTCTGTGGTCTGAGTAGGTGGAGGCGTGGATGGCAAACTTTCTTCTGTGGTCTGAGTAGGTGGAGGTGTGGATGGCAAACTTTCTTCTGTGGTCTGGGTAGGTGGAGGCGTGGATGGCAAACTTTCTTCTGTGGTCTGGGTAGGTGGAGGCGTTGGGTCTAGTGGTGACCTGAAAGAAAAATATTTGATTAAATTATAATTTTATGGGGCCATCCATAAATTACGTCAGACTAATTTCATAACTTTTTTACCCCTTCCCGCCTCCTTGTCACAGCTGGTCACATTTGTGAGACCTCCCCCCCTAGTGTGACGTCACATATTATGTAATTTTACACCTAGAAATTATTAAATTAAAACAGCAGTTCCGAAATAAGTTTTATTTCCATAACTTGTTTCATAATATTTACCTATACATACGAATTATTCCATTTTGAAATGTGACGTCACGCAATTTAGGACCCCCTCCCACCCCTTGTCACGCAATGTCACACTACATCGACCCCCCCCCCCCTTCCCCCTAATGTGTGACGTAATTTATGGATGGCCCCTAATGACTAAATAAATTTCTAATTGTCCCGGTTTTGATGATATGATTGAGTTACGCAACTTACGCATTATTAAGAACATGGACGCTACTTGTTTTCTATGTCACTCTTTTATATTCGACACTATCCTTTAATACAGTTGTGCCTATAAAATTTTTTTTATGATATACATATAATTATATTCGTGGTATACATATTAGAAACAAGTGTAACGCAAAGTAACGTAACGTTTTGAGGTATCTCTAAAAAACTGGTATGATTTTTCTTTCAAACGAACAAATAACGTTACGGCACAGAAGATATAATAGTACTTATAATGGTTATCTTACGTATACCCGTCACTGACGATACACTATAATATATAGAGATTGCAAACCGGGCCCGGCCGGGCCAGGTGCCCTTTTAGTCACCCACTGGGCCCGGCCATTCTTACCGGTCCCGGTCACTGGACCCGGTAAGAATGGAAAATAAACATAATATTTAACTTTCAGCAAATAAGACCCTGCGAAGTCTAGACGTGAACAAAGCCAGTGGACCAGATGGTATTCCAGCGGTAGTACTAAAGACATATGTACTAAAGATATACGAGTTGTCTCCTGTGTTGACACGCTTGTTTCGCCTCTCTATCGAGACTGGGATAGTTCCTAGATCGTGGAAGCTTGCCAACGTGCAGCCTGTGCCTAAAAAAGGTAGTCGTGCTGACCCCACTAACTATCGGCCTATCTCAATAACTTCCTTACTCTGTAAGACTATGGAGCATATATTGAACTCACGGCTCATGGCATACCTAGAACAGAACGATCTCCTCAGTGACCGACAGTACGGTTTCCGCAAAAACCGGTCGACAGGAGATCTTCTAGCGTATGCCACTCACATCTGGGGTGAAGCCCTCGAGAAAAATGGGGAAGCGCTTGCCATTTCCCTTGACATCTCGAAGGCTTTTGACAGGGTTTGGCACACTAGCCTTATTGGCAAGCTTTCTGCGTATGGCCTATCCCCTGGCCTGATCGACTGGATCAAAGACTTCCTGAGTGACCGTTCATTCCGAATGGTTGTCGGAGGTTGTTCGTCGCAATCAATGACAACCAATGCCGGAGTTCCTCAGGGGTCTGTTCTCTCCACAACACTATTTCTGCTGCACATTAACGATCTGCTCATACCCGGTATCTATGGGTACGCCGACGACAGCACGGTTGTGGAGAGATACCTGCCAAAGGGTCGGGCCAGTAAAGACCATATATAGTCTGAAAGAGAGGCTATGGTGGAGCGTATGAATCTTACACTTCAGGCAGCCTCCGAATGGGGCAGTGCCAACCTAGTGGGATTCAACGCCACAAAAACACAAGCTATTCACCGCTAAAAGGTGTCCGTTCATCTTGACTCCTACTCTCAGGAATGTATCCCTGGATTACACTGACCGCCTTCAGTTACTGAGCATTGAGATATCCTCGAACCTTAACTTTGGGCGGTTCATTGAATCCAAAGCTAAAGTAGCTGCTAGGAAGCTTGGAATCCTAGCAAAGTTGCGGCGGTACTTCACAACACAACAGCTTTTAACCTTGCACAGGTTCGGCCTTCTGTGGAGTACTGCTGTCACATTTGGGCTGGTGCTGCCAAATGCCACCTGTCAGCATTGGATTCAATGGAGAGGCGTGCTAAGAGCCTTATTGGTGACCCTAAATTGGTTGAGACCAATCTTCAGAGTCTCGAGCACAGGCGCAGAGTTGCCAGCCTCTCGGTGTTCTACAAGATACATTTTGGAGAGTGCGCGCAGGAATTACATAATTTGATTCCGCCAACCCCTTTCTATCATCGAATGTCCCGACGCACGGCGGGTATCCATCCCTTCGTCGTGAACATCCCCTCTGTACGGACGACGCGCTTCGCCTCATCATTTATTATATTATGTACAGCGAAGGATTGGAATAAATTGCCCGCGTCAGTGTTTCCGCCCCATTATAATGTAAGCGTCTTCAAGGCAAGAGTGAATAGACTTTTACTAAGTTAATGCGTTTTACCACCCATGACTACATCACCACTTACCATCAGGTGGGATAGTAGTCAAGCATTAACTTATAAGATACAAAAAAATAAGATTTTTTTTTCTTTATACCAAAGCTACCAAAGTTTATCCATCTATCTAACCTAAGATGTTATGACACGTTTAGTACTTTGAGCTGCGACATTAGTTTCTTATTTTAATACTATGTTTTCAAATAGACACAATTAAAGAGAAAGACATGCTTGTTTAAACTTATAAAAATGAATCTTCTATGTTATACTATAAAACTAGCCAGTGCATGCAACATCATGAATTTGGATGAAATTCGGTCCACTAATTCATGACATTACCATGACATTTACAAATACAGTATGTTACGCTTCACAAAGATTATTGTGCTTATTTACCCCAGAAAGTTTATTTCTTTACGATAGTGGTAATATTTCGCGAATTGCTTCCACCGCACCGCTTCACTCTTCATTATGAGGCTACGGAAATCGCTTCGTATTTTATTATTTGTTCTCATTATAAGTGGTTATTTGTTTCCTTTGAAGATAAGTTTCCTGTACATTGAATATTTTTTTAAATTTTTGATTCGGGGGCACTTCAATAACGTGTTAGAGCACAAAAATATATTTTTTAGAATTATTGTCTGTCTGTCTGTTTGTCTGTCCAGACATCACATGAAAACCCTTGAACGGATTTCGATGAAAATTAGTAAAGTTGTTATTAATACTCCGGATCATATTTTAGGACACTTTTTATCCCGGAAAATTAAAGTGTTTCCCTGGGAGATTATGGTTATCAGCGACACATAATATTCTTATGATTTAAAAGAAACGAAAAGTTCCCATGACAACTTGTCTTATGATAAACATGGCCTGAAGTTGCGCTCAGGATTGTCTCCAGACGAGTGGACTTCTTAACAGTTCGCATCACCTCCATGACATTTACAAGTTATAAGTGGCGCGAATTGGCTTAGTAATGTACTTAACTTATTTTTTATTTATTATGTTATTGATTCTACCATTCTACTAACATGATTATTGAATACCTATTCTGAAATAAAATATATTAATTTATTATTATTAGTGACGTCAGAGCTAGCGAGACGTAACGAAAAGCGGGAAAGCTACCATCGGCTGTTTTGTTGTTAATTTGTTACCACAATAAAGTTTTTTGTGACTTTGTTTACGCTGTCGTTTTTGTGTTATTGCCATACCACTAAAAACGCCAGAAAAACACGATTCTTGTGCTGTGCCCCTTATTAATATAATCTTTTTTAATCTCAGTAATTGTTAAAGCTATCATAGTTACACGTATTGCAATAAAATGCCAATTGTCTATCAACTACATTTCTATCTCCGGTCATTTAAATTAAAGATGCACAATTCACACCAAATAAATTTATTAAAAGTTATTGAATACCTGTTTGATTTTTTGATTGTATTTTATTATTTCGTATGACATCACGCGGCTGTCATTGAGACAAGCCAGCGCATTACCAATTTGCGCGATTTAGATATACTATCTTTTATAACCTGACAACGCCTGCCGCGTCGTAGGATAGGTCCATGGAGAAATCTGTTCAGCAGTTAAAAGAATAGACACAGAAGTTCCGTTCAAGTGTGTGATATTTATATTAAATATTCCTAAATAATAATAAATATAATAATAAATATTCCTTTGCATTTTTATTTTTAAAAGATGTACTGAGGACTTTCTTTTAAGGGCTTTTTTCTCCTTCATGACAAAGCACCTTTCCGAAAAGCTGAAGTGTATCAGTGATACCTATGTATATCAATAAACGAGTAACCGCCCTCGCTTTGCTTTGGTTTTCTTATTTTTTTACACCTTGGGTTACATTATTGGAGTTTTATTAAGGATCCCTAATTTTTTTTTGAAAATATAATATAGCCTATGTTACTTGGGGGTAGTATAGCTTCCCAACAGTGAAAGAATTTTTCAAATCGGTTCAGTAGTTTCGGAGCCTATTCAATGCAAACAAAAAATCAAATCTTTCCTCTTTATATATTAGTATAGATTAGTTGGAATTTTAAATTTAGATTTTTATATAATTTTATTATTAATTATTATTAATTAATTTTATATAATAAGGTCAGCTAGCTAAGCTCACTAAAAAGTGCGCTACGAGGACGCAAAAATACTCTATTTAGCAAAATTCCATGTTAATTTACTGAATAAATTAAATTATCACTTACCCCGCACTTTCAAACACCGCCTGTAATTGGAAAATAAAGTAATTAAACCTCACTGTTCTTTTTTAGTAGGAATTTCTAAAATTTCATTTCTTAGATTCATAACTCACCACTCCAGTTAAAATAATTATAACTACTAATGAATTCATTGTTATTTTTTTATTTAAACCGTAGTTATATTTCGCACTGCTGTGTTTCATTGCATATGCCAAGCTTAAATGCCGTTTGATAAATTTTAATTAACGTATTCGTCAGTTTTCCTCTTTACATGCGATTAAAATATTGGGTAAGGGTTATAAATAATGAGTAAATGATTGTAAATGTATTATTAGAAAAACCCACTCAATGTTATCCTGTCGCCACAAAGTTATACCATAAAGAATCCCTGAATAACATTAATTTATCTATACTAATATATAAAGAGGAAAGATTTGATTTTTTGTTTCCATTGAATAGGCTCCGAAACTACTGAACCGATTTCAGAAATTCTTTCACTGTTGGGAAGCTACACTATCCCCGGGTAACATAGGCTATATTATATTTTCTAAAAAAATAGGGATCCTTAATAAAACTCCAATAATGTAACCCAAGGTGTAAAAAAATAAGAAAACCGAAGCAAAGCATAGAATACCGGATTATACGGATTTCTGGTAACATATAAATTTATAGATATTTTTACAGAGAACCGATTAAAAAACAAATATTACAGTAAATCAAGGAAAACGAAAACGGGAACGCAAATACTTATATTTCTATCAGAACGGAACCCTTATAAGTTTTAATTTCCGTCCGTCCAAGGCTTACCCCCGAGCCCCCAAGTAGGTACTAGGATGAAGCTATTACTTGCCATGGGTATAACATGAATACATATCACGCAGACAAATTGGTGTGACAAAACAAAATCTTGAACAAATATTAAGTTATAATAACCTTCTCTAGACTTGCGAGGTACTATTATGTATTCTGTACCTAGACGTAAACGTACCCTGGTGTGGGGTGCCAATTAATATGTCGTTCAGATATACTCATATGACGGGTGCATGAAGATGATTGCAATTAAGGAATCCATTCGCGAACTATTATGTAGGTTGATTGTGGATATGTGAAAAATGTCAAGATAGTATATCTAAGCTCAGAATGTAAATGGAAAACTTTCATAGGTATGTAAAATACATAGGTAGGTTAGGTTAGGTTAGGTTAGCGTCACCATATGCGTCGGATGGCTGTCGAGGGGGTTTTAGTGGGTAGAAATCACACACATAACCCGCAACCTCGGTAGGTTCGCGTATCAATGGAAGATGACCCCTCAAAAAAAATGTGTATATTATGTTGATAACTTAACGATAAATTATTCTTAGTTACAGCTGACATTGACTGTACCATTATATTTGTCAGGGTGTGTAGAAAAATACTATATTTAGAGTTATAATGGGGAGTATGACCACCGATACAAACTATTCTCGTTGGTCATATCATTATGACATGATAGACATGACCACCAAGAAACGGCCGATTCTATTACTCGTAACTAAATTCGGAAGGAACCCTACATTGCGCGTGTTTCAACACACACTTCGCCGGTTTTTTTGTTGATGTTGGCCCCCTGTATATCACAGTTAATAGTTAAATGTATTTCATTACCGAGCTTGGATTCCGATATGATTATGTTTTTCCTCTATGGATAAATAGGTAGGTACCTACTAAATTGTTTTTGGTAATTAGTATGGAACTGTTAGAGGATATTACTCGTATCATGTTTGTGTACATTAATGAATTCTAAACGACCAGGTGCTTTTTTATGGAAATAGCCGGCAAACGAGCTGATGATCTAACTGATGGTAAGTGGCTATCGTCGCCCATGGACATCAGCAATACCAAAGGCATCACTGATGCGTTGCTAGCCAAGAAAGAGAAAAGAAAAAGAAAGAAAGAACTGGCTCTCAAGTCCCCAGCCGGAACACGACGAATCATGCTAAAGGGCGGTGGCTATCCAGGCGAACCCCATGGAGAAATAATAATATCAATAATGGTATTAATTAACAATTAAAATCAATTTTACTAACATAATCCCTAGAGGGGCCTTACCACCAGCGGGTCGGATTTAGTCGCCTCTTACGACACGCATCCTGAGTGGGATTGGGGATAGTATTCTAACCCTAATTCATATAAATATAAATATATAATTGTTTACTACTCTAACACAGCTATGAGATATGCTCGGTATCTCTCTACGCGATAGAATTAGAGATGAGCTCATCATCAGTATGATCTGCCTGTACTATTTAGTACCTGTCTAACATCGGAGCCGCGGAGCCTGGTTGTCACTGACTTAAAGATTTCCTTATATAAATTTACAGGTATCTATCCTCTTTGTCATCGGACATTAATTAAGCCCAGACATGCACTACTGCATATTAAGAGCAGTGATAGCCTAGCGGTTAGAACGTTGGTCTCCCGAACGAAGGGGCCCGAGTTCAAATCCTGGCACGCACCTCTAATTTTCAAATATTATGTGCGTATTAGAAGTTAATTATCACTTGCTTCGGTGAAGGAAAACATCGTGAGGAAACCTGCACACCGGAGAGTTCTCCATAAAGTTCTCAAAGGTGTGTGAAGTCTACCAATCCGCACTTGGCAAGCGTGGTAGACTATGGCCTAATACCCCTCACATTGTGAGAGGAGACCCCGAGCCCAGCAGTGGGACAATTATGGGTTGTTGCTTTGCTTTTTGCTTTATGCACTATTTGCCGCAAGTTTTCTGACATATACCTACGAATTGTACTACGCGCAGCGAACAAATTAATGCATTCTTTTTAGGGTTAAAACTTAGCATAGCAGCATAATGTAGAGGCCCTAAGTGCTAAAAACCTGTAATTTGACATGAATTTACAATATACGTAGTTATTTAATCCCCTGCAAACATGGACGTAGCTGAGGTGGGGCAGGGTGGGGCCCTTTCCCCACCCTGGCTCTGACCTGTAAGGTACCTAATCAAACTTAAAAACTTAATTATGTAGGTACTAACTACAATACTTAAGGGGCCGTCCATTAATCACGTGAGGCTTGAAAGGGGGGGGAGGGGTTTGACAAAAATCACGAAAATAGCACAAAGGGGGAGGGGGGGTGTAGTAAGATATCACGTGTATTTATTTTTTCGTCAAACGCGCGATTTTTAAATAGAAAAACAGCGTGTAGTGTGACTTTGACTTGCCGTTGCCAGGCAACGAACGAAGGCCTCACGCGCCGCCACCGACTGTCCGGCACGACATGCAGTCGCCACTTCGCTAGGGTTCGAAGTATCGGCCTCTGGTATCGATACCGAGTACTCGTGCGGTATCGAGGGTAAGGTATCGATACCCAAAAAATATCGGCCCTAAAGTAGCGATACTACTCAGTATCGAGTACTTACGAGGATCACATTTAGTGTTGATAAAAGGCTCGAGCCTTCCGAGTCTAGAGCTCATTGAAGGCTCGAGCCCTCTAATAAGGCTCGAGCCTTCGCCTCGAGTCTTACATGAAGGCTCGAGGCGGAGGTTCGAGCTCTGGTCCAGGGCTCGAGTCGAAGCTCGAGCTGTCTTCAGGGCTCATTTTGTAACACTGTAATTTCAAGGACCCCTAACCAAAACGTACTGTGTTTTGACTACGGAACCCTAAAAAAGCCTTAACCTTAAAATTATAAATTAGGGCGCGCTGCGAATTTCAAATTTTTGGATTTTTCTCCTTAGGTATAGATTTTCATAATTAAGCCCGGGGTATGAAATTTTATGGGGAGTAAAATCAAACTTTCTCCGTAGCGTTATGCGTTATGTTTGTAATTCGTAACACAGAATCTAGATGGCGTTGGATGGCTGATCAGTAACAACGCCATCTAATGATAGTAATAATCTTGGTACATCCTATTCTTATGATGGGAAACATCATCATCATCGTCATCTTCATCACCACCATTCATCATCATTGCCATTCGTCATCATCATCACCAGTCATCATCACCAGTTATTATCATCACCATTCGTTATCATCATTCATATTCATCATCATCATCACCAGTCATCATTATGATCATCACCATTCATCACCACTATTCATCATCATCCCCACCACTCATCATTATCATCATTCACCATCATCATCACCATTCATCATCTTCACCATTCGTCATCATCACCATTCATCAACATTGCCATTCGTCAACATCATCACCAGTCATCATCATCATCACCATTCGTTATCGTCATTCATATTCATTATCATCATCATCATCATCACCAGTCATCATTATGCTCATCACCATTCATCACCACTATTCATCATCATCCCCACCACTCATCATTATCATCATCATTCATCATCGTCCATCATTATCACCAGTTATCATCATTCATCATCATCATAATCACCATTCGTCATCATCATCATCATTCTTCATCATCAACATTATCCTCCATCATTATCATCATCATCCATTGTTTGACTGATTTGACGATTGAAAGCTAGGTGGCGTTAAACTCTAGGCGTGCGTCGGAGCTAACACACATTTTTTTTTAAGTAAAAATATTTGTATCAAACTTTCTTAAAGAACCCAATTTGGTATACCTATTGAAACAAAATTATTTTTATTAGATAGATTGCTAAGTAAATAAACCTCGAGCTTCGACTCGAGTCTTCAATTGAAGGCTCTTGAGCCTTTAAGGCTCGAACCCTAAAGGCTCGAGCCTTCTAAGGCTCAGTAGCTCCGACTCGGAGCTCGAGTCCGGGACTCGGAGCTCATTTTTCTCAACTCTAATCACATTACGAGCTAACAAAAAAAGGTCATCGGCACTCAATTTCATATCACTTTCTTGAGAAATAGAAGTACTCAGTATTATAAAAGTACTGCAAGATGCTTATCCAGTTATTAGTATTGAAGAATGTCTTGTTAATCCGTAGTCCGAGGACAATACACAATAAATATGTTTATGTACTAGTACAATATGTTGTTGTAATAATACAATACATGATTTTCGCATGATTACACCCTTCGTTTATCATTATTTTTATGGCAATCAAAAAAAACCTGCAACCTAGTCTAGACATTTTTATCATGGTCCTTAATTTCAGAATAAAATAAGATTATAGTTTATACCTGTATTTAAAGATAATATTCTAAAAATTTTAAGATTCTTTGTAGGTAAGTACTAAAAATACACGTGATGTTGGGGTAGGGGGGGGGGGGTTGTCTTAAACCTCACTACATATCACCAAGGGGGAGGGGGGGGGTTAAAAAATGCTAAAAAAAGGTCACGTGATTAATGGACGGCCCCTAATATCTATTAGAAAGTTTACACTCGACAGTTGTCAGTCGACACAAAAAAATGCGCTCAAAACAAAAAGTACATAGTTTGCTAGTTACATATTATTTTAGACTGCTGCCCCACCTTTAGCCCACGGCTGGCTACGCTCATGCCTGCAAACTAAATGGTAAGTATTGGACACGTGATCTTTCACTTGTCCAATACTTACCATTCGTTAGGATTAATATTATTTATTGTGTCTACGCCCCTGCCAATTCCTAACGAACCCCCAGTGGTGGCAGTTTAGTGGTGGCCGTTGAGACAAATATTATTTGGAATGTTCCAAGGTCCGCCATTGATGGCCGTTGGGACAAAAAATAATGCACTGATCTAACGACCACCACGAAGAAGAAGAAACGACCACCACTGGTGCCTGTTTTAGTGGTGGCTGTTAGCAATATACCATTTTCGGTGAGTGAGTGGCTCGCTACCACTCTCTTGCGACGAATCGTTGTGTTCCGGCTGGGGACTTGGCGTAGAAGCATCAGTGATGTCTTTATTGTTATAAAGGTCTCCATGGGAGTCGATAAACACTTACCATCAGGTGACTCGTTTTCTTAATTGTAGGATTTTTACATCAAATTTTAGGTATTTCAAAATCTCATACTGCATTATCTACTCTCATTAATGTATTATGTTGTTTTGGTTTGACAATATATTAAATCTGTAGGTACACTAATTACTATTCCTTAAATAATGATGTATTGTGAAGCTGTGTTAATCCTTGAAAATAAAATAGAACTTAGTAAACCACTTCATATTACTCTTTCTCTCTCTCTTTTTCTCTTCCTCTCTTTCTCGAGTTTTTGTTATCCCACCTCCAAAACGTCGAAATAGAAACACTTGAAAAACATTTCACGGTAGATTTTAGGAATAGTGCAGTGCTAGCTAGTGGGTGCCCATGGGAACACGCATATGATAACAGTTCGCAAGTCTCCTCTGTCTAATCCGTACAATTAAAACAGATCGCTTAAAAATAAAAATAAACCCTGCATTCCCCCTGATTGAACCCCCTAGGAACCCTACGGACACTATTCCATTTGGGACCCCTAGGGGGTTCACGGACACTCTGTTCCACGTGAAACCTGTGTACAGTCACTGTAGTCTTAATAAAAGTGTTTAAGTTAAATTAATTAATTGAAATTGAAATTTTCACCTTTCAATATTTTCCAAATTGGACAGGAAAAACATGGCAGTCGAAACATTGAAAAAAACTGCTCCATTATACTTTTATACCAACCAATTTTTTTTAGTAAATACAAATTAATTATGTAATTTTGAATTAGAAACCAATAAGAAAACAATATCATAATATTTTCTATTAATAAATTTATTGCACAATTATTTACAAAGTTCTACCTTCATTGGACAACGTTTTGACATATTTCGCTATGAGTAGAGTAATTATAGTTAAATACATGAAGTAACCCATACTGTATAAAATTACGAGTTATTGTCCAACCAGTACCTTCTTACACATTAACAGCAACAATTTGGAAAACCATCAATACTAACATATATAATATGTGTACGTACATATATTCAAGTAGAAAAAATATATTTTAATAGCAGTGCCAAAGAACAAAGGCACGTTTTTAATGTTGTTTTTATGAAATTCTTCTTTCTTAAGAAAAATATAATTTTTCTTATATACAGCGAAACAGGCAATACTTACATCTATTATTCAGTTTTTTCATTTTTTGATTTTGTCTATTTCATTCTGTAAAATTATTTTTAATTATTTCGAGGTTAGCTCAAAATTCTAAATATTGGCAATAAACACAGTTATACTTAGTTCGACTTTAGTATTATTAACATCATCATTGTTAACGCCAATAAAACAAACGCAAAGTTATAACTAACTCATACTAATTAAGTTCATCCAATTTTATCAGTTACATAACTTATAAATAAATATTCTGATAATTAAATAAATAAAATATGATTATCGACAGTAACTTTCACAAAAAAATTTTGAACATCACACGTATCTTGTAAAGTTATTTATACCTGCACCAACAGTGCACGTTTGGTATTATTTAATTTAATATTAATACTAGTATTATTATTCAAACAGGTTATACATGTATCTCTATATAAAATTTAAAAGTATTCAGTACGTAGATTGTCAGTTCTTAATTTCATAAAAATTATAAATTAATTTATGTACAATAAAGTCGATTATAAAAATCACATTACATTTTTGGGTTACAAAATTTTGACATTTACCCCAAAAATCGTCGTCTTTTTAAGTACTTTATGAATACAACTACCGGCATATCTTGTTCTATAATGAAAAAGGATTGATTTGTCAATATTCCATTTAGCTTAATGTGTTTATAATAGAAACTTCGTTGCATGCGTTATAAATAAATACAAATGGGTTCTTCAAACAAAAAATACATTCGTAGTTTGTACTCGGAATATCAAATTACTAACTAGATTTAGCTTTTCTTGAAAAGTGTCCAGTTACACTGGTTCATTCTCATGATTCTCATTTGTATCTTCTCCTTTTTTTAGAAGTTGTTGAGAAACTGCTTCATTCGCATCTTCTCCTTCTTCTAGAAGTTGGAGAGAAACTGCTTCATTCGTATTTTCAACTTCGTTCTCATCTTCGGCGTCATCTTCGTTAAAAGTATCATCTATTTTATCGTCATAGTTCTTCGGAATGAGTGTATTCGGGATGGTATACAATACGCTGGGATAGGTGGTTGCTGAAATCAAATTTTTCAGTTAGAACTATTGGTATTATATTTGTAATAATTATTAATTATTAAACGTTCATCTCTTTCTATTTTATTCATATTACGTATAATTTTTTTATTTAAATGCAAAAGATCATGTACATAACATGATTTTCTACTATATTTTACTCGTAATTACTTAAAAGCAGTGATAGCCTAGCGGTTAGAACGTTGGTCTCTCGAACAGAGGGGCCCGAGTTCAAATCCTGGCACGCACCTCTAATTTTCAAATATTATGTGCGTATTAGAAGTTAATAAATTATCACTTGCTTCGGTGAAGGAAAACATCGTGAGGAAACCTGCACACCGGAGAGTTCTCCATAAAGTTCTCAAAGGTGTGTGAAGTCTACCAATCGGCAATTGGCCAGCGTGGTAGACTATGGACTGTACCCCTCACATTGTGGGAGGAGACCCCGAGCCCAGCAGTGGGACAATTATGGGTTGTTGCTTTGCTTTGCTTTGCTGTACTTAAAAGATATCCAAATTGAAGTAACATATTTTTTTTCATAAATTCCACCCGTTTTGTTCGAAGATGGAGAATAGCAGATATCCTGAAAGTTTGATTATTATTAGCCTGAAACACCGAGGAAGTTTTATCACGTGGTATCATAATATTAAAGTGAATTTTCTGTCAGCGTAAAGCTGTAAATTTCACTAAAGCCAACAGCAACAGTGGTCTATTTAAAAAAAAAAACTTCGGAGAGAAATTTTATACCTTGAATTTGTCATTTGCGAAGCCTGCTAATCTGTACTTGGTCATTGTGAATGACCTTAAGCCAATATGGGACAAAAAAGTTTAAAATTTGGTGGTAGGTAAATAAACAGAATTTATTTGATTAAGTTCGGAATTGCAGCTACCAATATCACGGAAAAGGGTCGCACTCAAAATATGGCGTAGTAACTAATAAGTACTCGTACTAAGTACGTCCTCTGATATTTCAGTGCGCCCGTTAATTACGTGTAGATCAGCGGTAATTACGGGTAGGATGATAAAGGTGTTATTGACTTACCATTATCAGTGGGTTTCGTTCCGTATTCCTTCCTCTTCCTCCAGAGATAGCCAATAGTGATGATCACTATTGTCACTAGCAATATGCCAACACATCCTCCAAGAACCCAAGTGAGTTGAAGACCAGCCAGACTGTAATGTAAATTTAATCAATAAATGTTTAACCTTCAAGACTTCGTCGTCATGAAAACCGAATTTAATTAACTTTGTTTTAAGTTTTCTCATCAGGATAATAAGCTCAAATTTAATTCAAGAAATTCCCTCCCTCCTTGCTTCCCTGCGTGGTTCACCCAGGAGATGCTGGACTGTTTCTTATTTTCCCATGATGAAGATCGCTGAACTCCTTGTTGTAAAATATCAGAAGTAAGGTGACTCTATATACCTAGTAGACGTTGCTGCCTCAGCAGGTGCCTCTATTGTAGGGTAACAAGGCCGTCCATCCGAACAGCGACAGTTTTCTTCAGGGCATGTAGCATTGCACTTATCACAGTTTTCCCTGCAAGGAATGTAAAATAATTATATAGTGGAAGAAAATAAGAAGTTCCTTAATACTTATTAATTAATAAATTTTGAAACTTACGGAACGATGCATGAACCGTTGAAAAGTTCATATCCTGAATTACACAAGCATTCTCCATCAATACTGCATTGTCCATGGTCACATTCTCCTTTGCAAGGCTTATAACAAACGGATTGCGTTAAATCTTTCAGATAACCTTCATTACAAGCACACTTTTCAGGCGATTCGCAGAATCCGTTAACACAAGGGGACGAGCACACTGGTTTACATGTTTCATTGATTCTGTCAAAACCTTCGTTACAGTGACAGTTGTCTGGAGATACACAAACACCGTGTTCGCAAGACGCACACCATGGTCTGCATATAGAATCATTGTATTTCGCGTATCCGGAGAGACAGTTGCAAGTATTGGGAGCAGCGCAAGTCGCATTGACGCATCCATCTTCACAAATTGGTTGACACTTAAATTTATCTTCCTTATTTAATTCGTATCCTTCGTTACAAGTGCATGTATTAGGAGCAGAACAATAACCGTTCATGCAAGTTTCGGAACATACCGGTGTGCAGTTTATTCCATCAATTTTGAAATATCCATGTAAACAATTGCATTGGTTAGGTGCGATGCATATCCCATTATTGCAATTATCGCATTTTGGTTTACAAATCCAGGAGCTTACACTTTCATAGCCACTGAGACAAGCACATTTATTGGGTGCATCACAAGTCGCGTTCACACAAGGTTTTTCGCATATGGGATGGCATAGCAATGTATCTGCTGGATCAATACTGTATCCTTCGCTGCACTCACAAGTGCTGGGTGCTACACACCGACCGTTTTTGCAACTGCCATTACAATAAGGTACGCAGGTGGAGTTTTCAAGGATATAACCTTCGTCACATGTGCACGTGTTTGGAGCTGTACAGTTGCCGTTGACACAGTTATCACATTTAGGTTTGCATTCTAATTTGTCTGGATCATTGATAAAGCCTTCTGGGCATAAGGGGGCACAGTGCGTGGCATTATGCGCTGTGAATCCTTGTTTGCAAATACATTTATCGTCGTCCACACAGTCCGCATTAACGCAGGAAGGATTACAGTGTGGTTCCTCACACGTTATGTTATTTTTTAAGATCAGTGGTAGATCACAGGCGCAAGTGTCTGGAGCTATGCATTTACCTCGTGCACAACCACGTTTACAATCTGCTACGCATTCACTTTCAGCGGTCGAATACACCCATCCTTCACAACATGTGGTTCTCATTTCCTTTACATACTGCCTCTGAAAAGAAATTAATCGGACATAATTAACATAAAAAAATTAACATCGATTGAGACATCTAAATGGATAACTTCGTTATCTATATCTATGTGTAACGTCACCTTGTGCATCCATCACATGCAACCATGGACTTAAATATACATGCAACCTGTTTGCCCCTCTTCTGGACATGATAATGTTTACAAGAAATTAATATTAAGATTAAACACTAACAGTCTTATTCATAAAAACCTCTTATTGTATGTTTGTAGCGTACTATAGTAAAAATGCTAAAACTAATACTATAACTTTCTGTATATATAAACGTTCTATAGGCCACTCACACGGACCTGAAAAAAGACGGACGTAACCTCGTCTAATCGAGAGTGAAGCATAGCAATGGCCGCCCGCTTACCATGTGTGCGTAATTTTTGATTGAAGCAGTGAAGTGTCAATGTGTGAGTGTGTTTACTTGTACGAATAGGCAGTTGGTATTACTATGGGTGCTTCACTGAATTTGTTCTTGGGATTACGTCCGTCTTTTTATTAGGTCCGTGACCACTCATAAGTTTTATATTATTATCTGATTTATCGTTCTGATAAATCGACAAACCAGACAGCCAAAAGCACTGGCATATACTAATGGACCGCTTATAAATTCTGTTTTTAACCCCTGACAAAAAAAGAATCTATAATCCTACTAATTTATTGAAGACCATAAACTACGTACTACAATCTTTGTACATATTTCATTACTGCCTCTTCTGCACTTCTTGGTGATCTTAACAGTTCTCGGTACGTTGAAGCTGAAACAAATTAAACAAAAAATCATTTCTATGGCAATATATTGTAATTTAGGTTGAGTTTTGTCTACTGAGATAAACGTGTAGTCTAGATTTTAAAGACGTTCAATAATGCTCTATAAGAAGTTCATTACTTTAATTTTAGATTGACCTGATCAATAATAAAAAAAAAATTGAAGCTCTACTTAAAACTCTACTTTTAGCGTTGGGAATGAGGTACGTAGTTCTGTTCTCAACAAGTACAAGGATGTGCATTAAATATCATTATGAAAATTATAATAATATTATCTAATAATAATTATTATAAACGCTTATACCTAATAATGCTAATAACGCGTTATTTATTACCTGTATCGCGGTGGCACGGACAACACATATAACACATCACAATCACACCCATGACCCGAGTACAAATATTTATCTGTCATATAAATATCTGCCCCGGCCGGGAATCGAACCCGGGACCCCTCGCTTCGCAGGCAGGGTCGCTACCAACTAGGTTACAGAGTCGTTATTTCTAGCGTGTCCACAATGTAAGTGGTGTCGGGTAATGGCAACTGATTTAGCTCGATAATTAACACCGGGCAATAAGCGCCATCTAGTAAAGTTACCCAGCTTTGTGCTATCTATAATAATAATTATAATTACTTCTCTTCATACCGAGAGGAGCTAGGTCTCCCAAATAATTATCTAATAAATTATTTAACATATTTCTAAATAGCTTCCGTTTATTAACGGAAATTTCACTACAATAACATCGTGAGTCAATCAACAGGCACCATATCTTTTTCAGTTTTTGACAGTTTTACAATTGGAACACCATTATAATTATAGTAGACATTAAAGAGTTAATTATTAACTTATTTATCACCAAATCTTCCTTAACCAGGTGCCTACGTAACTTTTGCCAAAATATAAACAAAGCATCCATAGAACATTGACCCTACAGTCTAAACCACGAACAAAATTCTATTAATAACTTGTAACGCCCGAGAATTATTAATATGGCTCATACTTATTATATAAGCACCTATACACATTCAAATTCTAATGAGTCACGCTTGACACACAAGAGCTTTTTGTTTTTTTTTTTATTACAATCTTATTATGAACAAAGGGCAGAGACTGTTACGGACAGTTAGTATTCATCAGCCCGTTTCAAGTTTCAGGAACCTCGGATTGCAAAGGAAGAAAGACATAGAGTCCCCCCATCTTTAAACATACCTACCTATTGTTAAGTCTACTTAAGATGGAAGGTACACGAGTACTTGCAACGAGCCCAAAGGAATTAAATTAGAGAAAATAATAAATACATTTAAAAATAGCAATAAAAACACCTGCTACCAAATAAGCGATCATGATATTCTTTTTGAAATCCTTATGTGACCTCTTTAATTTGATGCCCATATAGCGGTAATCGATTGATTTTTATTTTTTAATAAGTACTTCAAACAATGGCATCTCACAGCCGCCATATTTGTTTTTTTTTAATTTCACTTATCTAAGAACATTTGGGTTATCAAGATGAATGTAACGATATCTTAATTTTATTGTACATATAAATCCGTTCAGCGGTTTGGAAGATACGAGGTAATAAAGAATATTATATACATGCATACATACAAGATACGCGCGAAAAACATACCCCTTCCTGACAGTCGGGTAAAAAAGACTTCAAAAAACGAATAGGTTTTATATTCGATATTTTTTAATGTTCTTTACCTCGGAACTCTGTAATTTATTAACTGATTTCGAATTTTTTTTTTATCGAAAGAATATGCTTTCAGATTGGTGCCAGACTTTTCTGTTGATGGAAACATTTTTCATATTTTCGTATCAAACCACAATATCTCCTATACAACCGTTAGATCTGAAAGATTCGCAAACCAGCTCAATTCATAAATAAGTTCGATATTCAAGTTATCAATCGCGTTGAAAAACAGATTTATTCAAACGTTGTACACTGTTTCAGGCTATAGAATAGAATTTCCAAAAACCTTTCTGTTCCGCATATTTATTTTTGTAAATTTCTAATTAATCGGTTTATAAAGAAACGAGTAACCGCCCTGGCTTTGCTTCGGTTTTGTTATTTTTTTACACCTTATTGGTGTTTTATTAAGGGTCCCTAATTTTTTTGAAAATATAATATAGCCTATGTTACTCGGGGATAGTGTAGCTTCCCAACAGTGAAAGAATTTTCGAAATCGGTTCATTAGTTTCGGAGCCTATTCAATGCAAACAAAAAATCAAATCTTTCCTCTTTATATATTAGTATAGACTATAGATAATCTTTTTTTATAGTGTAAGTTATACTATTTCTTTTGTTAGTATTCGTTGAATTATTTTAAATTTTTTAACATTAATAATTATAATTTAATAATATTTAGTATTAATTATGTTCATAAATGCTTTGATTTCAAAATCCATATTTTTCCTTTTTTATGCCTTCATATTATTGTATTATGTAGAATAGAAGAGAAATGTATAAATCATTCTGATTTATAAACATATTGTAGGAATATTACATGAATCATTATGATTTAAAACTATATAAAAGTTAAGAACTCCAACAGAATATAACCTATCAAATCCCATTATATTGGTACGTAATCTATAAAACCATAGCCTGAATAAAAACAAACATGTTTTGTATATAAATGACCCAATTCCTATTGCAACAACAACAACAACTTACAAGATCTTCAAAACGCTCCAACATTTCAAAATAACGAACATATTGACTGAACAAAACAATGTATTAAATATGTAAAACAACACCCACTTATAAAATAGCTTCTTAAACAAATAGTTACGTACGGGTAAACACAAATATGAGACTCCTCCTCTGTCTGGGCATCACAGAGAACAAACAGTAGAACCACAGTCAGCGCACTCAAAAACTGAATCCCCATTGTGAACTTCACCAATATCGACAATGTACACTTGGTAATACTGGCATCCACAATCCGAGTCCCTTATCGCTTCCGTCGGTTTATAAAATATTCCTGTGCGGTTAATGTGTCCCACACTACACACTACACACGATTGTATTACTGTACTGTTGTCCAACCTGCCGATACGTATGACCAGCTCACAGTTCACCCCATAACAATTAAAACCGAGCCTAATACAGGATGTTTTGCGCGCGGAATAATTTTATTAACGCGCTACTGAAAGGATGAGCTGCCGCCCGTAAGACCGTTTCTCAACTAATGTTACCCAAAACTTGTGAAGCTCGCAGACAATCGGACAAATGATTCATAATAAGCTACCATATATCATTAATGTACTTACTACAATACTAATCGCTGTAGTCTGTATTGCTGTTATCACTAATGTATATTATAATTATTACGCTTAATAATGGTACTTGAAAGTTTCGGTCATCACTTTGCGTAAATTAGTGCAATTACTTACGGACTTTATTCATGTCAATTAGAAATCGTATTGTTAAAAAATTAAAATGTAAAATGCCGCTTATGATGATGACTAAAACCTTCTGCTTCCATTAAAGAATATAGTAATTTAATAGTTATTAATTTTTGTTAAAAATTGCATGTATTACAATACTCTTAACTCTGCTTTAAGTAGTAGTTAAAGCAAGTTGAAGGCGAAAACAGTAATAATTATTAATTATTTAAAAATCACAAAATCGTATGGAAATCCGCGAACGCTTAGGTATTACAAAGTACAAACCGGATGATCACTTTAAAAATAAGAGTTTTTAAATAATATAAGAAAACGTAGGAAATGTGATAAAAAAAAATCTCCTTATGAGTTACTTGTCACTTCTTCTTCTGGGAATATAGAATACACATGGTAGGTATTTAGAATGGTAGCAGATTCAAACTTCGTATTTATTGTCAAAAGCTGAGTAAAAAATAAATTATAATTTTCATTTGGGACAGTCCTAACTTCCACAGTCATAATCGAGGTACGTCACAGATATCCGTCGGCGGCAGGGGATAGTCATGCAAGTTTGTTTTTTAACTGAGTTAAAAAAAAACCGGGCAAGTGCGTGTCAGGCCATGCGCAATGTTAGGGGTTCCGAAGTAGTTAGTTTATCGACTATTACTCATTAACTACTTATGCTAACATAGCCGTGATAGTTTTCCTTGTAATTCATCATGTAACCTATTTTTGAGATTTTTTTCAATTGTCCAACTCTAACCGTTTAGCCAGCAAGGGGGAGAAACTTGACTCTAACCAAAATTAACACTTTAAAGCCAAATATTTCGCAAACGAAACCCTAATCCAAAAAATGGTCTTAGAAGACCCATACTATTTTTAAAGATTTTTTCAACGATACCCCACACTATAGGGTGACTTGTAAAAAATTCTAGCACTTTCTAACACTAAGGGTCTCGGCGCTTTCGGCGGTTCCGATTTTACTTTGGAACCCTAAAAAGGAGGAGGTTCTCAATTCGACTGTATTTTTTTATGGAAATAGCCATCCTCCTAATGGTAAAATCTATCGTCGCCCATGGTCATCAGGTCATCACTGTCACCAAAAGCATAACGAAATAAGCATAAAGAAAGAAAGAAGGATGAGGCTTGGCTCCCAAGCCTCCAGCCGGAACACGAGTCGTTTGCTATCTTATCTTTACAAAGAAGCTCTACCACTGTCAATAGGGTACAAACATACGATTATATATATGATGGTAGCAAATTCTACCACCCGTATAGTAGCGTGAGGCCTACGATTCATAGAAATGAAACGTGCTATCTCAACATTAGGACTAACAACATTTGCATCTCGTTGAAAGGGTTTGACTTAACAAAAATAACGTGCGCATTTAATAAAATAAGTTGAGTTGGTTAATTTAAGTTCATTTAAAAGAGGAATACAAAACCCAGACGCTTAAATTACCCTAAAATTCTTACTTACCCAAGTTGACTTCCTATAAGTTAATGACACAAAGTTTTTGGATTAACCGTAAACTGCTAACCCTTAAAGTTGAATTATTTCAACTAGTGCAATATGGATGATCGGCAAGCCATTGTTTATAACAGTTTGAGTAGAGAACAATGATATTTAGCAGCCGATCGCACCCACGGACAGTAAGGACATCCGCCGGAACGATGAGCAATAAAACACGCTTAGTCGGGATAAGAATGAATGTTCATAAATTCAAAATCATTTGATAATTTACGTATTTTTTCAATACACTCACAACTTAAACTGAAAAGTTTATCGTTTTCAAACTAGGGAAAAACTACTACACAATCACGGACCTAAACAAAAAGACGGACGTAATCCCAAGAACAAATTCAGTGAAGCAACCATAGTAATACCAACTCTCTATTCGTACAAGTACACACACCCACACATTGACACCATAATGCTTCAATCGCGAATCAAAAATTACGCACACATGGTAAGCGGGCGGCCATAGCTATGCTTCACTCTCGATTAGATGAGGTTACGTCCGTCTTTTTTTCAGGTCCGTGTACACAATAGAATATACACAATATCATAAGAATCAATACCTATACTTTACTAGCGCTCTCCCTGCGGTTTTGCCCTTATTTCCCGTGATAACTATATACCCTATGTCCTGTTTCAGATCATGGTCTACATGTGTGCAAAATTTCAAGAAAATCCGTTCGGTAGTTTTTACGTGAAAGAGTAACAAAAACTTCACAAACTCTCACGTTTATAATATTAATTTAAAGGATTATTATTAAAATAAAATTACTAATTGCATGTGTCATAATTACTCAAGTACCTACCAACATGTTTATTATTCGTATTCGTCTATGTGTTATCTATAATCCATTTCCCAGTTTTGTTCATTTGGGGTCGAACAAACGTCGATGCCATATGTTATTTCCTTCCATCTTCTTTTTAGGCCGTCATCTCTGCACTGACGTCTCTCACAAAATCCATGCATCCATCTTTGGTCCATCTTTGGTCCATTTCGTCCATTCGTATTCAAATCAATAATATAATTATCTACTTTTTCCTGCATCGTCGCTTGAATATTGCGATAGATAGATAAATCACGTATTAGTCTATACTAATATATAAAGAGGAAAGATTTGATTTTTTGTTTGCATTGAATAGGCTCCGAAACTACTGAACCGATTTGAAAAATTCTTTCACTGTTGGGAAGCTACACTACCCCCGAGTAACATAGGCTATATTATATTTTCAAAAAAATTAGGGATCCTTAATAAAACTCCAATAATGTAACCCAAGGTGTAAAAAAATAAGGAAACCGAAGCAAAGCGAGGGCGGTTACTCGTACTTTATAAAAAAACTTTGCCAAAAAAATCGTTGCTCCAACAACAAGTGATACTAAGTAGATGTTAATTAATTCAAGTCTTGGCGACTAAATTAATAAATTACAAGCTGTACAGAGGCCCGAATATAATGAAGCACCGATAAAATACAATGTTCTATATCCTTAAACAAAGACATTATTCATAAACTTTTTGGAAATTACTTACTAAATGAACTCATTATTAAATGAATGCTAGAACAGTTCTTGACAATGTAGAAGTAATGATAGTAATACTTGTAAAAAGGGCCATTGATAAAATTGAGGCCCCTAACACATAACCAGAGCACTGTGCTATTTTTATTGATGTACAAAAACTCAGTCGAATAAAAAACTATGAGATGACAGATATGTTTGTCCTTCAAGTGTCCCAAGAAATAATTTGGCAATGGTTGAAAGCGTTTTACATATCTTCGAACCGAAGTTCAGTAATTCGGGAGAACCGGTTTGAAGTTCATTTTTTTGTGGTGACAGCCAAAAACTAACACACTGACCATAAGACAGTTACCTGCTATCAAAAAAATTTTAGACACGCGCGTGTAAATTTGTAAACTTTTTTGTATTTAGTCTTTATTTAGAATTAAACCATTTTTATTGGTCCAAAAAATGTTACATATTTACATGTTGTTGGGACCCACCCTTTAAGCATCAGTAATGCCTGTGTTAGGGGTCCCAATTTAAATCATGATAGAAAAGGTTCATCCAGTGGCGGATTATCCGTAAGGCAAACTAGGCACCCGAAAAAAATGGGGGAGCGTACGAAATGCAGTGGATCGGTGGCAAAAGTTTCTGGCTCAGGGCGCCATGTTGACATTGACGAAGTTTTTTTAGAAGGATGTGCGTTGACACAAGGGTGGCAATGACACCAATAAAAGCAGCCCTATGGTGGTAGCAGCCCTATAGCGGTGCGTCGACATTGCCACATTGACGAGCGTTTTTTTTACAGTCACCACGTTTGAAATTTAGCGAAGTACCATCGATAAAAGGACGCTGTCCTTGCCTAGGGCACTGTAGACATTTGAACCGCCACTGGTTTCATCCTAATTCATTCAAAGTAATTGGATTCCGAGGTATAGCCCTCTCTAAGTCTAGGTTCGTTAGTAACGTAGCTTGTACCTGGCAGATGATCCTGAAAATTGGTCATTGCTGTAAAATGTCATAATGTTCCTTTAAGGTTTTTATATCTGGAAAAAATTGGTTTAAATCAAATTATCTATACTAATATATAAAGAGGAAAGATTTGATTTTTTGTTTGCATTGAATAGGCTCCGAAACTACTGAACCGATTTGAAAAATTCTTTCACTGTTGGGAAGTTACACTATCCCCGAGTAACATAGGCTATATTATATTTTCAAAAAAATTAGGGATCCTTAATAAAACTCCAATAATGTAACCCAAGGTGTAAAAAAATAAGAAACCGAAGCAAAGCGGGGGTGGTTACTCGTTCCATTATAAACACATAAACATGTAATAAGCTTTTAATGTTTTTGAGTGTCCATTGCCTTGTAGCTGATATGCATTTAAATCACATAAAATCGTGAGGAGTGAAAACGGAATGATGTGCATATGGTGTGCATAAAATCCGCACGTGTTCAACTTCCAAAAAAGTATAGTCAAAAATAATCTTCATCGAAATCGCAAATCTATGTATGGGTGGACATTCAGTGTTCGTATGCGGTCGACGTCCAACTCTACCATTCAAATGTCGCTTCCTTAATTTATTTTATTACCCACAAATATAAATTGCGCAGTTTTGTGGGTCAAGACGTATGTTTATAAGTAGGTGCCTAGGAACAAAAAAGAGGTGGAGCTACATTCTTACTATATTCCATTGCCAAATATAAGCTCGAACCATCATGAAATATTTAATCTTTCAGACACGGATATCCTTGCTCGATTTAGTTGTCTAGACGAAGTCTTTTGTGAATAATAAGGCCGCCCATTGTATTGTAGTTACAATAACTTGTGTTTCTTATTCATTTTTTTACGATTTTCAAATTGTGCAATCAAAACTTGAAATACAAAGACACCTTGTAACATTTCAATAGCGCATATTTTAATTTTATTAAATTATGCTAAGTTTAGTTTTTTATTAATGTTTTTTCATTAAGAGGATATTTAGAGGTTGTTAAGAAGTGCTCACCATAAACAAAAACAGTTGTAAGTTGTAACCATGAATTTTTGTGAATTTTCGGGGTGCATTACAATGTATTCTTTCAACTCGTTGTGGTTTTTGACTATAAACTATTTAAACATTGACACCCTGTCTTACAAAATTTATAAATATTAATGAGCCGACTCCAGAGAATCACGACAATTACTAAACTACGTGATCGTAATACATGTGTAAATTTAACTCTCTATTTTGTTCTTGTGCTATACAAAATTGAATGATACGTGTATTACGTATATATTTTGTTGTTTTATAAGTCGCATAATTTAATTTTTCAGACGAGCAGACGGGCCCACCTGATGGTAAGTAATCACCGTCGCCCATGGACACTCGCAACACTAGAAACGCCACCAGTGCGAACCACCAGCTAAGAAGGAAGTATGGACCCGCTTCTTGAAGTACATAAATAATGAGAAATTATTGGAATAAATGGAGAATACCTATATTGGACACGTACGACTATTATATGTAAATCTTTATCAACGGGGGCTGATGAAAAACAAAATGGGGCACCCGCATTTCTAGCATTCAACACTATAATCAAAAACCTTAAAAATATTATTTTCACGGTTTATTGTAAAAACCAGGGATGCAGCTAGCCATGCTGGTGAAAAACCCTGCGAGATTAAATCTGATGATGCTACAGAGCCGAAAGATCTGACGACAGAAGTTGGACTCAACATGGATGAATGATTTTTATAAGGATAATTTTAATTCACAATAATAAGGTACTTCAACTATTAGTGACCGGTCAAAAACACGAATCATGAGTAGGTCGGTATGACCCAGAATAAGGTAATGGCATAATTGATTATGCATTGTTCGAGCCATACATTGTATGGATTGCGAATAATTAAAATTACAATCTACTGAGACCTAACGAGTCTTTTTCAATTAAACGCTGGCCAAGGTTTCTGTTTCGCTGCCAGGATGGATGGACGACTGGAATTCATAATTCTGTACTTCTTCCAACGTGGTCACCTAAAAATATGTCATCTAAAAAGGATGAAGAAAAACCTGTAAAAACAGACAATACTAATTAGCAAATCGGAGTGTGTACCTATATCAGCGCCAGATATATTTTTGGGTTAAATAAACGATATTAATTGGAGATGAAATCCAAGATAAGATCCAGATTAAATAAAAGCTCTCTTCTTGAAGGGACAACAAAATTGGGTGGAAACGACGGAAAATGTTATTTCAAATCTACGTAAATAGTTTTAAACTTAATTTTGTCCATGCTTCATTAAAATTATTAAAAAAAAACAGTCAGCCTATAACTATACGCAAACAAAAGCTGAAGCCATTAGTTTATTTTATTTAATAAATTTATGAATCATCAATTAATTAATAAGCGATATTGATATACCTACTGCTGTGATTACTACATACCTATTGCAATCTTTCATAGTAATAACAAATACACAATGTGGACTTGTAACTAAACCTCTTCAATTATATATATTTCGTTAAAATATTAATATTTAATTGAATAAACATTTCCACTTCAATGTTGTCTCTACTAGTATTATAAAGAGGAAAGATTTGATTGTTTATTTGCATTGAAGAGGCTCCGAAACCATCCGAAACTACTGAACCGATTTGAAAAATTCTTTCGCTGTTGGGAAGCTACACTATCCCCTGGTGACATAGGCTAAGTTATATTATATTAAAAAGAAAAAATAGGGGTCCCTAATAAAACTCAAATAATATAACACAAGTTGTAAAAAAATAAGAAAACCGAAGCAAAGCGAGGGCGGTTACTCGTATGAAATAAATAAAAATAATCCTTTTACAAATTGTGATAATAATATTAAGTGACTTGACCCCTCCTGCAGTGAAAGAAGCCCCGAGCCCAGCAGTGGAACAGTACGGTTTGTGATGCAGTTAGAACCATTATTATATATGTCATTGAATTGAAACATAAAATAACAAAACAAATCATTAGTTGCAAAATAACGTAATATCAAAGTATAACTGTGGCCTATGAAACCGGAATTTTCCTACTGATAACATACCAACTAATAAATAATTAACATTATATTTATATGACGAAATACAACCGTTGTACCTACGCAGTTGTTTACCGATTTAGATTAAGCTGCACTATTTTCCCATGGAATTGCACAATGCAACTGCAGTGTGACAAACATCCTATAAGTTTGTTTCCTTAACTTGTATAATAGTGTAAGGAACTGTGCATCCTAGAGCCCAAACGACATGTTCTATTTATTTTTAATTTTCCCAAGGAATTGCACAATGCAACTGTGTAACAAACATCCTATAAGTTTGTTTCCTTAACTTGTATAATAGTGTAAGGAACTGTGCATCCTAGAGCCCAAACGACATGTTCTATTTATTTTTAATTTTCCCAAGGAATTGCACAATGCAACTGTGTAACAAACATCCTATAAGTTTGTTTCCTTAACTTGTATAATAGTGTAAGGAACTGTGCATTCTAGAGTCCAAACGACATGTTCTATTTATTTTTAATCGACTTCAAAAAAGGAGGAGGTAATCAATTCGACTGTATTTTTTTATGTTTGTTACCTCAGAACTTTCGACTGGGTGAACCGATTTTGATGATTATTTTTCTATTCGAAAGCTGTTGCTTGTCATGTGATCTAACTTAAATTTAAGCGAGATCTGACGAGTAGTTTTTGAGTTATCTTTAATTTTGAATTCGGTTATTTTTTGTTAAGAATTATTAATATGTTTTTTGCAAACTCTTATTTATTTAGGTATTGCTACTAATCATGTTTAAATCAAATTCTCAGATATCTGATTATTGATTTGTTCGGTAATAAAAATAATATCTAGCCTAGAAATAAAATGAAATGTTATAAATAATTGTCAATGTAGACATCGTACGCTGTGATTGGTCATTATTCTTGACAGAAAATAACCGACTTCAAAATTAAGGATAAATAAAACTACTCGTCAGATCTCGCTCAAATTTAAGTGGGACCACACGATCAGCACCAGCTTTCGATAAAAAAAAGAATAATCAAAATCGGTTCACCCAGTGAAAGCTTTGAGGTAACAAACATAAAAAATACAGTCGAATTGAATACCTCCTTCGATGACTAATATTAGTATGCTGCTTGTGCGTACTAGGATGGGTCCCACGCTAGGATGTGTCGTGGGTACCTTGAGAAACATACAAAGACAAGAACACACACACCCAGACCGAGAACAGAAATTCAACCTCATCATTCTTTCCACCTCTCTGGAAATCAAACCCCGGACCCTTAGCACGGCGATGCGGCATGGTAGCCGTTGCGCCACACGTCATTAATTAATTGTCACCAAGTTTTTTCCCCTTTTTAGGGTTCCGAAGTAAAATCGAAACCCTTATAGTAAGCAAAACGGCAAGACTTAGTGCTAGAAAGCTGTAATTTGGCATGGATATACATATTTATTAAAACTCCAGAATCGTAAAATAAAATATTAAAAAACATTTATTATGAGGGTACCTCCTCTACAGGTAACGTGAAGATATTTTTTTTATTTGTCGTGTACCCTATGGTGTGGATATCGTTGAAAAGGTCTTCCAAAAATATTATGGGTCTTCTAAGACCATTTTTGGAATTAGGGGCCGTTTGCGAAATATTTGGCTTTAAATTGCTAATTTTGGTTAGAGTCAAGTGTCACCCCCCCCCCCCCCCACGTCGGCTTGCCCGGTTTTCAATTCTAAATAGTCCAATATCTGTAACTCTGTATCAACCCACCACCGTTTGACTATGATTGCCCTGTATTCTATCAAATAGGCTTTTACTCGATTTCGGAAGTAGGTATGCTAATTTTGCTCATATAATTTCTTTCCTATAGAGGTTCAACTAGCGCTGGTACCTATGAATATAATCAAAGTAATATTTTTTTTTATAGCCTGAAGGGCAGACGAAAAAGCTTACGGGCCACCTGATGGTAAGTGGTTACCGTCGCCTATGGACATGAGCAACACCAGAGGAATCGCCAATGCAATGCCGGCCCTGAAGGAGAACTCTTTTTACACCTTTTTTGAAGAATCCCATGTCATAGCGCTCAGGGAATACCTCAGAAGGAAGTTCATTCCACAGTTTGCTCGTACGTGGCAAAAAAGTTCGTGAGAATCGGACTGTAGAGGTTCTCCACAAGTCCAATCGGTGTGGATGGAACCGATTGATGATAAATAATAATATTTCCCATGTATAGTTGTAAGGTTACTGCCACCTAGTAGGTATCCATCCAACAAAAATTCTGTACCAACATTAATTTGGTTAGTGATAACTTGATACTGTCTGCGAAACGAAAAACCGGGTCTCGGGTTCAATTCCCGGCCGGCGTCTGCTCAGGCGTGACGTCAAAAGCGACGTCATGATATTTTGAAGTGTTTTGGTGTGAATTAAAGTTATAAATTAAAGTGTATTTATTTTATACTAAACCAATTTTTTTTTTTCGGAAATATGATATACGTTGTAATTATAATATATTTTCCAACAATATAGAACAGTATTTCAAAATCTGTCATCATGCCTATTATAATAACCTATGTAAGTAGGTATTCTTTGTATTGAACCATGTCCTGGCGTTTTGAAAAATCTCATTTAACAATGGAAGGAAGTGCATGACAATAGGTTTTGCACTATAAATAACTTGTACGGAGAACAATAATTAATATTCAATACGACGGAGTTGTCTCGATAAGAGCGAGGATTGACAACTATTAATATTACCAGGATAGAAAGTAGATAACTTAGGTAATTATGTCCGTTCATAATATTCTCGCATATTTATAGTAATAATTATAAAATTGAGGCATAACTTATTACTGGATAATTTGTTTTTTTTTTTTTTTGTGTAAGCTTCTTGTGACATAAATAGCACCCAAATTATTTTGAAATGAAAAAGCGCTGGGCATTTTTTCAGATGGGATGAAACCATACAGTTCGCGACACCGTCATCATTTTAATCGACACCCACCTATTGCGCCATCTCTGAGAGAAATACAGAACTATTAGTTACTTAATTTACAGCTCGTATTATTAATCAAGATTGTAGTTTACATATACTTTACGAGGCGTTGGCAGCCATTCACTAAAAATGTAATGAATAAAAAGACACTTCATTGAAAAGTATTTCCTGCACGGTAAAATATTTCCTGACGATTCAAAAAATACACACATAATTTTATTATTGTTCAAGTTTTCACTTCTGTCGGCACTCCCGAAGTGCCTTTTCCTTTTTTAGAGTTCCGTAGCCGAATGGCAAAAAACGGAACCCTTATGGATTCGTCATGTCTGTCTGTCTGTCTGTCTGTCTGTCCGTCCGTATGTCACAGCCACTTTTTTCCGAAACTATAAGAGCTATACCATTGAAACTTGGTATATAGATGTATTCTGTGAACCGCATTAAGATTTTCACACAAAAATAGAAAAAAAGCAATAAATTTTGGGGGTTCCCCATACTTAGAACTGAAACTCAAAAATGTTTTTTTCATCAAACCCATACGTGTGGGGTATCTATGGATAGGTCTTCAAAAATGATATTGAGGTTCCTAATATCATTTTTTTCTAAACTGAATAGTTTGCGCGAGAGACACTTCCAAAGTGGTAAAATGTGTGTCCCCCCCCTGTAACTTCTAAAATAAAGGAATGATAAAACTAAAAAAATTATATGATGTACATTATCAAGCAAACTTCCAACGAAAATTGGTTTGAATGAGATCTAGTAAGTAGTTTTTTTTTTAATACGTCATAAATCGTAAACCGCAAAAAACATTGATCAAAGTTACAACGAACTACAAGAACTTTTATATTATGTTACTTGCTGCTACGGAACCCTTCATGGGCGAGTCCGACTCGCACTTGGCCGCTTTTTTTGTATTTTTGTCTATTTGATTGTCAGACAAACAGATAGGACAAACTGTCTTATAATACTTTGCATATTTTGTAATCCATTTCGCAGATCTTTATCTAGGAACTAGAAGGTTAAGGTGAATGGGGGATAGAATGGTTTTTTGTCGAGATAAACCGTGTTGATTTGACTTTTCTGCCATTCAAAGAGTTTCAATTAAAATGTTTAAATAAACTTTGAAATAAATATATACCGGCCCGGATCTACGATTTTTTCGAACCAGGGCAGAAACTTGATAGTAGCGCCTACGGAGTTTTGTATACAATAATTACAATTAATTGCAAAATCGGTTCAGGCGCTCACTAAAATAAACAAGTGCGAGTAAGTTTATCGACATGAAGAAACTATAAGGGTTCCGATTTCACTTCGGAACCCTAAAAACGGTCATCGGGCGTGTTACCGAACATAAAGTTCTCGACTGTTCGTATCATCTGTACGCCGACGATCTTCAACTCTATGCTCAAGCTGATGTAAATAATCTTAAAAGTGCTATTGACGTCATCAACTCCAATTTAGCCAAATTGCATGACTGGTCTGTGCGCCATGGCATATTGGTTAATCCAACTAAATGTCATGCTATACTTTTAGGTAGCCCTAAATTATTAGCTCGGGTTGACCAAGATTCTCTTCCATCTGTCTACTTCAATGGTAAACTGATACAGTTCTGTAACTCGGTCAAAAATCTTGGGCTTCACATTGACAGCTCACTGAGATGGAATGTTCAGATCGTCGAAACATGTCGCAAAGTTAACGCTTCGTTGCGCTCCCTTTATCGTCTTAAAAATTTTCTGCCTATTAAAACGAAATTAATGTTGGTCAACACCCTTATATTACCCATAATTGACTATGGAGATGTCTGCTACCCAGACCTGACCGAAGAACTTCTGAACAAACTAGAGCGCCTCCTCAATAACTGTATCCGATTTATCTTCGGCCTTAAAAAATATGATCACATCACTCGCTTTCGCCAGCAACTTAAATGGCTCACCGTTCGACAGAGGCGTAACTCTAGAATTCTTTTATTATTGTTTTCCATCTTAAACGATCCTAATTCTCCACAGTATCTTAAGGATAATTTCCAGTATCGCTCCGACACTCATGATAAAACGCTTCGGATAAAACGGTCGTGTACTAATCTTAGAATCAATATTCCCTCACACAATAGCGGCTTTTTCCATTATTCATTCACGGTGCAGGCTACACTACTCTGGAACTCCTTGCCCGCCGAGTTGAGACACGCTCCCAGCAGGTTCTCCTTTAAGCGTCGCTTACGTGAACATTTATTAAACTCAGTTTCTGATTAATGTCACTTCTACCTATATTTTTATTTTACTTCTTTCTTCAGCATACTGTGCAAAAATTCCCTATATGTATATGTATGTATATATTCCCTATTTATTTATGTTATTAAAAGTATTTATGTATGTATGTATGTGTATTTATATGTAGTCTTGTTATGTAATTTGATTTTAGTAATTACTCTAGAGTATATATTTTCTGTGTTAACACCTACCATCAGTTATTTCCGTATCCACCCAGGGTTGACTGGTGGACAATGCCATTAGGCATTAAGTTTGCCCTTTGTTTCTTCTTTTTAAGAGGTGACATAAACATGTAAATAAATAAATAAATAAATAAACGTATAGAAGGCAAAATTGGTCCAGCGCTCAGACTAATATGCTAGACGCTTTGTGGAGGAGGTTCTTATATTTTAAATCATACTATATTATGATTTTGACGCATAAATATTTGATGCATAAAACCGGGCAAGTGCGTGTCAGGTCACGCGCAATGTAAGGTTCCGAAGTAGTAAGTTTATGGACTATTACTCATTAACTACTTACGCTAACATAGCCGTGATATTTTTCTTTGTAAATTCATCATATAATATTTTTCAATTCATATTTTATCATATTTTTGAGAATTTTTCCACTTGTCCAACTCCAACCGATTATCAGGCGGGGGGGACACTTGACTCTAACCAAAATTAGCACTTTAAAGCCAAATATTTCAGAAACGAACCCCTAATTCCAAAAGGGTCTTAGAAGACCCATAATATTTTTGAAAGACCTTTTGAGCGATACCCCACACGATAGGGTATGCGATGAATAAAAAAATCATCCTCACGGTACCTGTTGTGGAGGGGAGGTACCCTGAAAAAAATGTTTTTCAATATTTTATTCTACGATTCCGGAGTTTCAATAAATATTTACATCCATGCCAAACTACAGCTATCTAATACTAAGGATCTCGGCGCTTTGCTTCAGACAGACGGACGGGCGGACAGACGGACATGACGAATCTATAAGGGTTCCGATTTTACTTACTTACTCCTATACTACACTACTACTAAGTACTACTACTACTATATATAGTATAGTATATTAATACATAATTATATAGTTACTATTGAGACTCATAACTATCCACATAAGCTCAGTCTCAATCCGGTCATCAACCTTCCATTGTGATAATATAATTTCTTAGGATCGCGCGTCAGCTCGTCAGCCGTCACCGCCTACGCCGATATTGTGATAGCATCAATCATTCCGCCGGCGTCATTGCCAATGCAAATGTCCGCATGTCCGCATGTCCACGCAATGGGCCATCCGTTTGACGCTATCGCACTGATAGGCGTACGTGACCCACATGCTTTTGTTACAACTGCTTTATCTTTGCAGTTTGTGATTTGACAGCTAAGCGAAATTTAAACAAATTTAGAACGATTGAATGATTAAAGCAGTTTGAATATAGGTGGCAAATAGTAGTAAAACTGGCGTTGTGAATAATTTACGTGGTAATACTTCTGTTAATGTGCGAATTCCTTACCGGAATGTTTAAAGATTTAAACATCTTTAATTATTTTAATATAACTGCTGTTCACAGGTGGTGCTAATAATAATTCTGTATATTGTGTTAACGCCATCTATTGGGGCTTACAGCAATTATGTAGTACCTTAGGACTCGTCGCGATGGTGCACCTTTGCTAATATTTTACGTAGAGCGTAGACCACGCGTAGACCAAAAAACGTGAGATTTTCTAGACGTTGCGGTTGTGATGTAAGCTTAGCCGACGCTTACAATTTTTTTTTTAAATAATTGATACATTAAACATGTTTTTACATTGATACATCAATCATTTTTAAATGTAGGTACTTCATAAACATAAAACATTATATTTAAAACGATTTTTTACTTATATAGTTACACAGAACCAGTTGAAAATATAATAAGAAAACGGATCATAGCGTTAATCTGAAATCGGTCATAATTTAAACGGTACGGAAGAAATATTTTGCCGTTCAATGACGTGTAAGTACAAAGAACGACTTAAGTTATTATTAGAGACTGCATGTACTTTTTCTTCCTTAAATTAATTGTTTTAATTTTATGAATAATATATCACAGGATTCACAGACCGACTATACTACTATTAAAAAAATTGACTGTTGATTTTCTCTAGCATCCCATACTAGCATCCTAGTATAAACTAACACTCATCAATTTATCGTATTAACGCCATCTTTCGACAGCTTTACACAATTGAAAATAATCATGTTAGAAACGAACAAAAATATATAAATTAAAATGTATCCAAAATGTTTATTTAAATCTATGATACTTACTATTGATTAGTAGTACAGTTGTCTGAAGAACACTCTCCATTGATGTCGTAAAATCCTCCCGAGCAGTTCTTCACACAAGGTTTGCTAATGTCGTTGTCCATGTTCACATACCCTTCTTCACAAGCACAAACGTTAGGTCCGGAACAGAATCCATTTGAACAATTCGCGTCACACTTTGGTACACAACCGTTGTCTGTTTTATCGTAGCCGTTGTCACATTCGCACTGATCTGGTCCAACGCATGATCCATTAACACAGTGATCACATTTCGGTGTGCAGTGAGTTTCGTTCATTTTCGTATACCCGTCAACACATTCGCAGACTCCAGGCGTGACACACGTAGCATTAACGCATTCACATTGAGGCTCACAGGTGAATTCGTCACGTTTGTGAAAACCAGCGTGACATGTACATGTATCAGCCGTGCAATCTCCATTAACGCATGCCTTCTCACATCTAGAGGTGCAATTGAACTGCTCATCGATGATGAAACCTATCTCGCAGCGGTAGCAATGACTCGTGTTATAGACGGTGAAGTCAGAATCGCAGAGACATGTGTTATTGCCGATGCATTTCGCGTTGAAGCAGGGGGGATCACATGTGACGCAGGTTCCGTTTCCATCGAAGACAGCTGGGGGCTCGCACTGACAGACATCGGGAGCGATGCAATGCCCCCCGGAGCACCCGGTGCTGCAAAGCGGCACACAGGTGTCCTCGGCACTTTCGTACTTGAAGCCATTGCAACAGACTTGCTGCTTCTTTGCCACGACATATCTCTGTAAATGATGTAAGATATTATAAATATATTTGCTTTGTTGAATGGAAATTCCCGACAAAAGAGTTGACGATCCACCTAATGGTAAGTGACTATCGTCGCCCATGGACATCAGCGATACCAAAGGCATCACTGATGCGGTGCCGGCCAAGAAAAAAATAAGAAAATTATTCTTGACAAAAAATAACCGACTTCAAATAGGCTTCTTAGGGATATCTCAAAAACTTCTCGTCAGATCTCGCTAAAATTTAAGTGGAACCACATGACAAGCACCAGCTTTCGATTGAAAAATGAATCATCAAAATCGGTTCACCTAGTCGAAAGTTCTGAATTAACAAACATAAAAAAAAATACAGTCGAATTGAATACCTCCTCCTTTTTTGAAGTCGGTTAAAAATAAATAGGTCAGTTAATAAAAGGGAGAACAGAAACAAGTAGAGAAAGAACAGTCAGTAAAACAGTTTGCCGCTGTAGACAATCAAGAGTGATGAACCTTTACGTTTTTCCACAGTCTTACTAATAACTATTCAAATAGCATGTAGATTTATTTCAACTTACCTGTACTTTGCTTTTTGTGACGGTACACTTCTTCTTGCCGCACCACTTATTGATGGTAGCACGGTAGGTCACTCTTCTTGTTTTATATGCACTGAAAAGAGAGTTAGTGCTTGTGTTTATTTCAAGGTTTGTAATGTGAAGTTCGTAGATTGGTCAGACTCTGACAGAACCTTGAGAGGTCTCTCCGATTTCTGGAGGCAGATATTTATGACCATGACCCGAGTACAAATATTTGATTGTCACATAAATATCTGCCCCGGCCGGGAATCGAACCCGGGACCCCTCGCTTCGCAGGCAGGGTCGCTACCAACTAGGCTACAGGGTTTTCGAGTTGAATCGAATTTGGATTTTGAGTTGGATTTTGGATTTGGATCGTCGGATAGTAATTTCATAACAAAGATTTATATTTAAGGATACAAAAATTAATAAATGTTACACAGTGAATACAAAAATTATTTCATGTCACATCACACACACACAAATATAACATTGTTTTTGATTTATGTTGTTGCATGTTTTTATGTTCATGAAATGGTAAGAAAAAAAACAACTAAGAAAATACAACATCAGACTCCCCTAAATTTGAAGTCAGATGAAACTAAAAGTTCTATAATAATAAGGACATAATTGTGTCCTTATTTGAAGCCAAGATTATGGAGGCTTTGAATGTTAATTACATGTATAAAATGAGGAGGAGTTACAAAACTAATGAATTGACAATTTATGTAGAGGTACAGTTGTGATAGGTTCATTCATTTAATCTCTTCCGCTGACCACTACCATTTCCGTCATTCGGCAATGGGTCAGCAACATGGAGTACTACCTCATAGTACTTCGCTACGGTCTCACTGCTGGGCTCGGGTTTCCTCTCTCAATAGTCTAGTCTTCTTCTGTTACGACGCGTGCTAAATACAGTCCTTTAGAATTGAAACCACGACAATTTCACTAGTCTACCTATTTCTATTTATTTTATGGTGAAACAAATAAAATCAAAACAAAAAGTAAAGCAACGTAACTCTCATCACACTTATTTTTCACAATTTCTAAACATCGTTAAAATACAGATTTATAGTTAATATTTAATTTTATGTTTATTATGAAAGTACCTACCTTTTTTTGATTTCACATACACCAAAATCGTTCGCTTTCAACCCTTCAGAAACCGATATTAAGCACCACAGAACAATGCAGCTTAAAACACAAAACAGAACTTTTGAAGTCATGTTTAAATTAAAAATTAAAACGTTTGAATTTTAAATACCAATTGTTAAATTTCTTTCCTAATTCTCCCTTAACTACACTACCACCTTATTCAAGGGACCGAAACATTATGAGAATCTCTTTTGTTACTCCCGAATCGCTTTGCATACTAGTAGGGCTGCTAAAGCTTTGATTTCGACCCTTAAATCTAACGTAATAAAGTCTACAAAAATAATACGGGATAATTTCTGTGTGGGTGAAATTATCTTTCAATGCGCGTAGTTTCTGATTTACGCTATTATCAACGACATATTTTTTTTTCTGAATATTAAGTAGGTAATAGACGAACGTAAAAACTACACTGATGCATGAGCGGATGTTTTGAAACTTGCACAAATTTTTTAATAGTACCCACGGACCTGAAAAAAAGACGGACGTAACCTCGTCTAATCGAGAGTGAAGCATAGCAATGGCCGCTCGCTTACCATGTGTGCGTAATTTTTGATTCGCGATTGAAGCAGTGAAGTGTCAATGTGTGGGTGTGTGTAGGTACTTGTACAAATAGAGAGTTGGTATTACTATGGGTGCTTCACTGAATTTGTTCTTGGGATTACGTCCGTCTTTTTTTAGGTCCATGATAGTACCTAATTTTTAAGCGAAATTACGATACCACAGACAGACACATACGCACATAGATACACTTCAAACTTATAACAACCATTGAAGTATTATTTATTACTAGCATATAGAACCCACACCGCGAACACAATGTATGTCCCAATAAATTGGCGCCGATCGGCATCAATTTTTAATGGATTCGTTCGATTTTGAAAGGAGAACGGCGGCTCAATTTTGAAAATAGAACATCCCGGCGGGACACACATTTTGTTCGAGATGTCTGTTCTATAACATTGTACTTCAATGATAACACCCCTCTTTTTCTATCAGGGCTAAAGAAACATTTTATGATTTTAGAAAAAGGCTGGCAGATAGTAACCTTGCAACTGCTGTGGCAGAATCTTCGTTTCGTGAGCGGCCATCTCGTTTCAATCACAGGACGTTTGCAACCCCTAAGGGCGTCGACAAATAGGGGTTCCTATTACTCGAAGATGGTGAGCTAGTTCTTCTAACAAGTAATTAATTTTTCTAATCAATTTCAAATAAAAGCCAAGGAAAAGGAAATCAATTTTTCGCCTATATTTTTTGTATCAGTTCACTGATTACTCGAAATGCTCGACCGATCATTGAATCGTCTCATGATTCAAAAGTTATTGTGTAGGGAGTTCCTCAAGTGGGCTCCACTTAGATATGGTGAAGATCTGATGATGGGTTTAGAGATAAAAAGTGGAACTAATCAACATATGAGCGTTCATAGCCCGGCGGCTTGCGTCGATCCTATGTGATCGATAAAGTTAAACAAAAGCGGGCGCGGTCGGTAGTTGGATGGGTGACTGCTAGTGGCAAAAATTTCTTGAGCATTTCCGTGCTTCGGAGGGCACGTAAAGCCGGCGGTCCCGGTTGTTATCATAAGTTAACAGTCATTAAACCATGTCGGAGGCCCTCGGGCGGTTTGAAAACTTCCAACACTCGGGTTAGCCACTAACCCCTCCACCAATCCGCACTGGAGCAGCGTGGTGGTGTATGCTCTAGGCCCATGGGCGTAGCTACGGTGGGGCAGGGTGGGGCGCTTGCCCCACCCTGGCTTTGACCTGTAAGCCTGTAAGGTACCTAATCAAACTTAAAAAACTTAATTATCTAGGTACCAACTACAATACTTAATATCTGTAAGAAAGTTTACAGTCGACAGTCGTCAGTCGACACAAAAAAATGCGATCAAAACATAAAGTTACATATTATTTTAGACTGCTGCCCCACCCTGAGCCCATGGCTGGCTACGCTTATGTCTAGGCCTCCCCAAAAGGAGAGACTCATGCCCAGTAGTGGGCCATTAATGGGTTGAAGCCAATCAACATAATATGGTATGGATGATAAAGTATGATATCAATAGTTTATGAATAAAATTGCAGGACAGGATGCGTGCAGATCCTCTAAATTATTTTAAAAACATGATAATAATTTTGAACTGAGAGAACAGTGACATCATTACATCTTTGGAAACAGGAATGAAATTACGATACTAAAATTGTTGATAAAAGCGTGCTAAAAATATCCTTATTTTATAACTGGACTACGATTAACAAGGACAGAGCATCATTGTATGGAGATTGAGAGACGTAGCGGCACGGACGGCGGCGCGGCGCCGCGGCGGCGCGGGGCGGGGATCAATGACACATTGTGTGTGCGCAGTGCGTCCGGATGTCGTACACCGGGCGACACAGGATTTTACATCCTTATAGAATCACTAAGTAATTTTCAATCCTAAGCTGAATTCATAAATACCATTATCATTCGAGCGTAGAACGAATTACTTGCAGTCATTTGGCTTTGCTTCTTTGAAAGTCAAACGATGACATTATAAAATAAATTTTACATAATACTTTTTTTTAATTATGTCAATGACTGACACGCTACACCTGTATGTGGTCACCACCACTCATTTCCATTCGTGACACCATTATAATTATTAAATTAGTATATTTAAATCACATACCTAATTCAATAGATTTAGATTCAACGCCACAAAAACACAAGCGTGTCTATTCATCGCTAAAAGGAGTCCGTTCATCTTGACTCCTACTCTCCGAAATGTATCCCTGGATTACACCGACCGCCTTCAGTTACTGGGCATTGAGATATCCTCGAACCTTAACTTTGGGCGGTTCATTGAATCCAAAGCTAAAGTAGCTGCTAGGAAGCTTGGAATCCTAGCAAAGGTGCGGCGGTACTTCACACCACAACAGCTTTTAACCTTGTATAAAGCACAGGTTCGGCCTTGTGTGGAGTACTACTGTCACATTTGGGCTGGTGCTGCCAAATGTCACCTGTCAGCATTGGATTCAATGGAGAGACGTGCTAAGAGGCTTATTGGTGACCCTAAATTGGTTGAGACCAATCTTCAGAGCCTCGAGCACAGGCGTAGAGTTGCCAACCTCTCGGTGTTCTACAGGATACATTTTGGAGAGTGTGCGCAGGAATTACATAATTTGGTTCCGCCATCCCCTTTCTATCATCGAACGTCCCGACGCACGGCGGGTATCCATCCCTTCGTCGTGAACATCCCCCCTGTACGGACGGCGCGCTTCGCCTCGCCATCGTACCACTGTACGATTGGAATAAATTGCCCGCGTCGATGTTTCCGCTCGATTATAATGTAAGTGTCTTCAAGGCAAGAGTGAATAGGCTTTTACTAAGTTAATGCGTTTTACCACCCATGACTACATCACCACTTACCATCAGGTGGGATAGTAGTCAAGCATTAACTTATATAAAAAAAAAGATTCACAGACTATCTAAATATAAAAATTACGAGTAATAAAATTAGCTAGCTTAATAAGTAACAAATTTTGTAAGGTCTTGCTCGAGTCGCCAAACAATTCATCTCCAGCGGCTTGAGAGTTGAGTTGAGTTGAGAGTCAGTACTTTCTTTCTTCTATTTTCTTGACCGGCAACCCATAGCGTTGCCTATAAATAGTGATATCTTTAATTTTCGGGCGCTAATTCTCATACAAATTATATCTCATACAATATTCCCCATATTGTATTCCATAAAAAATATTATTAGAAACTATAAAAATTAAATAGTAAAAGGAATGAAATTTCACCGGATTTTTTTATGTACGTTTTACGTTGCCAAGACTTACGACCTCACAAGAAGAGATCTCTTAAAGTACCAAGCGCCCAGACTCTACAAGCGGTAACGCTACAAATTCTACATTTAATACAAAATGTACATGTACAATAAGAAAGAACAACACAAATATTCGATCCACAGCACGCAGCATAGGACTCATAAAGAACTAACAGTAAAGCAATAACTAAAACGAATAAATCTTGACAAAATATAACCGACTTCAAAATTAGGAATAACTAAAAATTCCTCGTCAGATCTCACTCAAATTTAAGCGGCACCACATGACAAGCACCAGCTTTCGATTAAAAAAAGAATCATCATAACCGGTTCACCCAGTTGAAAGTAGGGATAGCAATCCGGAAAACCGGATCCGGTAATCCGGCCGGATCCGGCGTTTTTTACGCATACCGGATCCGATGAAATTTGCCGGATCCGGTGACCGGATCCGATCACGCCAATTTTTGGTAAAATAATCACCCTGTTGTTAGTTTAGACGCTTTGAATGCCTGATACAGATGTTGTAATTAATCTAGTATTGCAATTGGGTATTCCTAACGTTCATTAGGGATGTAATGTACAACACAAATTACTGAATGGATAAATTGGAAGTTATAAAAGGGTGAAATTATAATTAATATTACGATACTTGTATATGTATATTACGTTAATATTACTTCTTGTTTATAATTAGTAGATAATATTTGCCCTAAATGGATGTAGGTATAAGGTTGCTGGCCACCTGTGTACCTATTTCAATTGATGCGCGATAACATGACAAGAGAAAATCCTCCTTAAACATAAATATATGTACGGTACTTAGTTGTTAATATATTTTTTAGAAGACAAGATAATTATGTTGACAATCTGTATCTGCTTCTATCCAAGGGGAAGTAGCCACGTTAGCTTCATCATTCGTTATTCGTTATTTAGTCACGATGTCGCATTGGACGGGAGCAAATCGCAATCCATCGCAATTGAAACGTATTTTAAGGCGAATGATTCGTCCGTAACTGCTCGTCAAAGATTTTGTTCGCGTTACAAAATTCGACGTTTACGGGATGCTCCAAGTAAAGATCTAATTCTATCATGGGTGCGTAGGTTTCGTTTCGAGCAACAGGTTCAACAGTAAAGTACCCACGGGCGGACGTCGAGAACAAATGAAAACATTGAATTGGTCGCTAACAGTTTGAATGATAATCCATGGAAAAGTTGCTAAGTCGTTTCGGTGACATCCCCTGGCCACCTAGGTCACCGGATCTCACCCCTATGTTATAAAACATTTTTACTTGTGATGAAGTAGAATACAATATTATTAATTACAATAAAAAAAGCCCATGTCTCTAAGGAATAATGTAGCTTTTTATTGGTGTAAAAGTCTTTGAAATTGGTCCAGTATTTTTGAGTCTGTCCATTACAAACAAAAAAGTATATCGAAACTTTCCTCTTCATATTATTAAGTATAAATATTCATTAGATACCACCTGACTTGACCCATGTGAGTATTTATTACGCTCGGTTGCGTCTTTTCGCATTTACGTTCCTTCATAATCCAAAAGAAAAATTTTTCACCTCAAACACAGTCTATATCGGAACGAGAAGAAAAAATTCTGATCACGTCCTCAATCCGGTCGGATGCGGCCCGGATCCGGCCGGAATGGTGAAAATCCGGTAAAATCCGGCCGGATTGAAACACTGGCACTGGATTGCAATCCCTAGTCGAAAGTTCTGAGGTAACAAACGTAAAAAAATAGAGTCGAATTGAATACTCATTTTTTGAAGTCGATTAAAAATATAATATTACAGATAAATTCATACAAAATAATGTCCTTGTTTGTGATCGTAGGCAAAATATTACCTACAATATTTAAAAGGTGCTCGTGCTTCGGTTTTCTTATTTTTTGACACCTGGGGTTACATTATTAGAGTTTTATTAAGGGTCCCTAATTTTTTTTGAAAATATAGCCTATGTTACTCGGGGATAGTGTAGCTTCCCAACAGTGAAAGAATTTTTCAAATCGGTTCAGTAGTTTCGGAGCCTATTCAATGCAAACAAAAAATCAAATCTTTCCTCTTTATATATTAGTATAGATACCTCGAGACCTACGCAGCTACGTGTACAACACCAGAGAGGCACAAAACGCCATTAGTCCAAGTGTCCATAGATACGAGGAAATAACAACAGGAAATATTCAAAATAACTTTGATCGGTTTATAACTAACCAGCGTTAACAATGAACGGTTCTAAATAAGTAATTATAATGTTATTTTATTAAATTAATTGTGATTATTTGGTTAAGTATTGTGCCAGACATTTATTTTGAATGAATAAGTATACGTTTAGTCTAGTGGCAGTAGTTCGGTTGTTTAGTACTGGTCTAAGTTAAGATAAACAAGAGCCACAAAATGTTTCACAACATGAATATACTTATAATCTTATACGGGGTAAGTAAGCTTAAGGATTATTACTAAATTTATTTTGTGCACACGTTGTCATACACACACGTCATTGAATCTAATATGTAAATTAACATGTGAAAAGAAACCTTTGTTTACTATTTTATTATATTATTTTGATATAATTAAAGTTTATTCAAGTACTACAGTAAGCAAAGCTTTTAATTATCTTATTACTAACTTTTGCCCGCGGGAACCCTGAACTTTTCCGGGATAATATGGGATAATGTGTTAATATCGGCCTAAGTATAGGCTATCTCAATTCCAAATTTCAGGTAGTTGTGGCGTGATTGAGGAACAAGCATCCAAACATCTTCAAAAATTTTCACATTTATAATATTAATAAAGAATAGGATTACGACGTACGAACGTTTACGTCTTAGCAAGTACTATTGTTTTTTTCTGTGGTCTTAGTACAAATTAACAGTCGATATTCCACCACTGACGATAACTACTTATTTAACAATATTTTTTAAATTTGACCTGTAATATTTGTTTGTATCAAGATGAAATTTTGCAAAAAATATACCATTAATGTAGACTTTATGTTAGGAGTTTCTTTACGGCTGTTTCTCTTCCATGATAAAATCACCCTTCCGAAAAACTGGTAAATTTAAAAAAATACGTGCACAAGTGATACCTTTATGAATAAATTATTTTGAATTTTGAATTTTGAATTTAAATACATTTTATCGTGATTCCAGATGTTTGCAGTTCCCCAGCTAATAAAAGCTGAAATCACATACAGTTACACATTACCCCGCGATGAACTTCTTCCTGTCGTACGTAAACTGTAAGTATTTTTTTTTATAATCAGATCTGATATCCTACTCAATTAGCCTTTTTTCTCTGAAGATTTAAAAAAGATCCGCCAGAGGCAGCACTAGTGCGGGGTACAAATGTTTTGATTTATCTATTTAGTCCAGTCATTTGCTTCGAAAAACGGGGTTACCTGGAAAGTTTTCTAGGAATTTTGGGTATTGATATATTTATGGATTGTGATGTGGTTTTTCTGAATGTCAAATTTGCCACCTCGTATCTTTGCCCCCCTAGTGCTGCCTCTGGCGGATCTTTTTTAAATCTTCGGAGGAAAAAGGCTTTATGACATTGATGCCTTAATTTTTAGTAGGTATCCCCGAAATCGGATGAAAACTTAACCTTATTAATAACAAGTCTATCTGTTACACCCCATCCGGTTTTCTCTACATCTATCATTTAGATTTTTTTAAATATTTGGTTTAGTGTCCAATCCAACAAAGTGGATGATTGAGAGCACGACAACTTTCCATTCCTCCAGGCATCAATCCATCAACCATTGCAAGTCAAGTTGTAGTTATAGCTATCGCTCAATCACCCCGTGCCTTCCCCTAAGTTTATCTTTGATACATGTATTTGTACTAGTACACCTCGCCATTAATATTCTATTCTTGTTTCCCTTTACCCTAAGGTTGTCTGGAAGAAATCGCTGATAGCTACCGCCTATTTTATTACTTGTTCTTTAAACTGTCTCCTCTTTCTTCATTATTTTTTGTGGTGTACAATAATGCTTATTGTTATTTATTTATTTATTTCTATAAGTTACACCAACAAAGTAAACACTGTGACAAGAATATACAATACACGTTATTATTATTATTATTATTATATTATATATTACATTGTTATTATTATTAAGTCTACTTCTGGACATAGACCTCTCCTTCTTTCTTTTTTCTTCTTTCTTTTATTCCTTCCACTTTGACTGGTTCCGAGCTTCCTGAATCCAATTGATACCCACTTCACCCACAACCTATAGATGGAGCCTATTATTATTAATGGGACCTTATCCTTTTCAGGGACAAATTTGCTGACTGCAATGAAAACGCAACGATCACCAACGATTATGAATTCGTCTTCACCATAGATCGACCGACCGGTACCTGCGGCCCTGATACAATGTTACAGCAAGAGTCCTTTACAGATTTCATAGAGAACGCAATCACAAAACCTATTTTTGTCCTCACTACTAACCAAGGAAAGACTAATTACCCTACATGTGTAGATAACATCAATAAGGAGACCACTGATATCAAAATCACTACTCCCAAAAGCACTAATCCCCAAACCATTAGTCCCAAAACCATTCATCCCAAAAGCACTAATCCCAAAACAGTTAATCCGAAAAGCACTAATCCCAAAAGCACTCATCCCAAAAGCACTAATCCCAAAAGCACTTATCCCAAAAACACTAATACCGAAAAAGAACCACCACCTAAGGAACCGATGGATTACCCTCCAAATCCTGTAGACAGCACAAGTAAAGTACCGCCAGAGATGATTACAACATTAAATCCAATACAGGAAAAACTAATGAGAGAGAAGAAGGAGAGAAACAACTACTTGGCAACTATTATCACGGCAGTGTTAGTTGGACTAATGGTAGCTGCGGTAGTCGGATGCGCGATAACTCAGTATGTTAAAACTGTGAGGCAATCTGGGACTTACGGTGAGTAAAGTAATGAATCCAGGTAGTCTATTGTTTGTCAGCTAAATAGATAAAACACCGACCAATTGCGTGTCAGGTTACGCGCAATGTAGGGTTTCAAAGGTGTAAGTTTATGAACTACGAGTACCCACCCTCGCTTTGCTTCGGTTTTCTTATTTTTTAACACGTTGGGTTACATTATTGGAGTTGTATTAAGGATTCCAATTTTTTTTAAATAATATAGCCTATGTCACCCGGGGATAGTGTAGCGTCCCAACAGTGAAAGAATTTTTCAAACCGGTTCAGTAACTTCGGATCCTATTCAATGCAAACAAACAATCAAATCTTTCCTCTTTATAATATTAGTATAGATTACTCATTAACTATTTAAACCATCCTAGCCGTGATAGTTTCATTGTAAATTCATCATATAACCTATTCGTAAAATACTGAGATTTTACAATCACTTTGAGAGAGATCCAGGTGAGATTTCCGGTTTGATCATTATTATTTTTATTATGAAATTAATATTTAATATGCTTTTTTCAGTTGTTGGCAACCCATGAATGACCAAGAGAGTGGTATATACCTCTCCAGCCGTAATCGCAATCTCCAACGGAATCGCATCTTAATAATATTTTCCGTCATTCATCATTATAAATAATTAAGTATGTTAAAATAAATAAATAAATAAACGTTGTTGTTAAGCTTAGTTATTATTTAAAACCTTTAAACGAGCAATTCCTGTATATATCATATATTTTCTGATTCTCGAAAACAGCTTCAGCGATTTTCATGAAATTTAATATGCAGGGGGTTTCGGAGGCGATAAATCGATCTAGTTAGGATTCATTCTTAGAAAATATCGTTTTATCTGTGTTCTCAGGCAAAGAAAAACTGCTACAATAGACTTTTCCTGACATCTGTTGGCGAGTAGCAAAACTAAAGTAGATGGCATTGTTAAGCAATACTAAACCACGGAACACAGACACCAGTGGAAGTGCGATGTGGGCACAGCTACTAACATTAAGCGGAAGTCCGCTTACTTGCCGGCATAACTCAATTGTCACTGAGCTGCATCGGTTGTGCATTACGTAAAATAAATTTTGTCTTAAATTACGTCAATATGCCTTACTGTGCAATTTTGGAGGGCAGGAATGTGTTCCGTGTACTAAACCGAGCAAAGCAGTAAGCAGAGCTAAGGAGTAATTTAACATATTGCTTTAGTTCTGATGACAATGCATTTCATCGTCAGCTCGTTTTTCCATAAAAAACGTTTTACTTAATAAACTCTCGACCTTTATGGTTTAGTTATTACAGCTTTTAGTTGGTTGAGAATGGACTAACCGATCACAATTAAGGATCAATGGACGGTAATCAAGCTAGAGTGGCTAGGGCTAATGGCTAACCCGGTTATTAGAAATTAATCACCCCGTCACTTGACCCTGTAGCCCAATTGATAGTTACGTCGATCACAGATTGAATTAAGGGACTAAAGCCACAATAATATAATCAGAGTAACTGAAATAGAGTGTTAAACATGCTCTTCAAAACATAGAAGCGCCCAACAAGGTACCTACTACGGCTACGTCTTCCGGCTGGGGCTTGAGAGTCAGTTTTTTCTTTCCTTTTCTTCTCTTTTTCTTGGCCGGCAACGCATCAGTGATGCCTTTGGTGTTGCTGATGTCATTGGGCGACGATAGTCACTTACCATCATCGTATAGTAGGTAGATCGTCAGCTCGTTTGCCGGCTATTTCCATAAAAAAAATACTAACGTTTCGAAATGGTAATTTATCTTAGCCTAGCTCTGCCCGGGGCTTTTTCTGCGTTTTGCGGGATAATAATTGCTATACTTATATATTATATCTTATTCCAGATTCCTGTGTGCTCAATTTCATGAAAATCCGTTTAGTCGTTTTTGTCATGTAACATTAACATACATCCATGCAAACTTTCACTATTATAATATTACTAGGATGAGAAGAAACGGCAGAAAAATTCCGTTCGGATTACAACTACGAGAAAAGTATCTCGCATATACCTCATATATAGTAGAAATATATACCTCATATTCCTGCTTAAGCTTTGGAATTTTTTACGAATAATATTTTCCTAAATAATAAGCCACCTTTTCGAAATGAACCGTGGTGGTGTAAGTTGGAACCACAAATGACTCACAACAGCTTACTTACAAAATGAATACATATTATTAAACGATTTTGATTTAGAACTTCGTTTCAAACTAATATAACACCACAAAATTTTCCGCCACAAATAGTGATAACCAGGTAATAAAACCTGTAATAGACAAAACCGTTAACGCTCCTCTCGTAGGAGTGAACATATTTCCCACAAATCATATTCCGCTCCACAGACATTTCCGCTCACTCACTCATTCGCCCAGCTGTCGATTGCTCCACGCATGCTCCTTCTGTGCTAGCTATCGTAAGGTGAACCCCAGGTCACACTGAACCTCGTCCAAGCAGGGCTCTAGTGTAACCAGCCGCACGTACTTCAGACTGGTTGGCGCTCGGTAAAGATCGCGCGAGCTCGGAAAACCCCGGCGTAGTAAAGTGGTAGTGGTTTTTCAGGACACAGGGACGGATTCTACGTAGAAAAATTGCCGCAAATTTTAAGTTCTTAAAATAATTATCAATATTATTTGGATATTTGTATCTCATTAACCGACTTCAAAAATGGAGGAGGTATTCAATTTGACTGTATTTATTTTTTGTTTCCTGTAGTACTTTTTATGTTTGTTACCTACCTCAGAACTTTCGACTGGGTGAACCGATATTGATGATTATTTTTTTAGTCGAAAGATATTGCTTGTCATGTGTGGGATCACTTAAATTTGAGCTAGATCTGACGAGTAGTTTTTGAGTTATTTTGAAGTCAGTTATTTTTTTTTTTCTTGATAAAATTCATTTAGCTCGAATTTGGGAAAATATTAACTCAGGTAGATAGTTTTATATGATATTATTATTTCAACACATTTGTAAAGATCGTAAGTAAAACTATGCTCTGCCCTTAAAATCCAATACAATATAAGTAACGGCATCTTTTAGGAGTGCGAAAGTAGCGATACTCGCAAAACAGTCGAACTAGTGTTGCGCGACCGATACCTGCGTAGCCGCGACGATCGCGATATAAACTCGCGTCGGATCCACGCAAACCTAAGCTACCCATTTTTTCACCCGATGGCGCCTTAAACTGTGGCGCAATAGTACAGATACTGTATCACTACTGTCGCGCGTTGCAAATGTGACCGTTTGCCATAAGTAGCGCTGCAACCGCGAATTCATGATTCGCGTTACCGTACTGTACCGCTGCAAAAAGTAGCTTAAGTTTAACAGTAACCAAACATAACGTAATAATTATCTTCTTAAAATATCTTCTTAGCATTTACAACGTATGTAACAAACTCATTATCACTTACCAATACGTTTTTGGCACCTGTAAAAAACATTTTTGCCCTTCAGTCAGTATCATTGGTTAAGACTAACGATTGAGAGTGAAGTTATACGCGATCCGTGTTGTTGGAGTCCGCCCCCTGTCCGAGGGGTGCAACGGCCGCGCCGGCGCGCCACGCGACCCGCCCGCACGTCGCGTTCCACTCTTCGAAAGAAACCTATTAAAATACCATCGAACGACCACCACTAAAACAACCCGTCAACCCGACAACCCGAATCTAACAAACAAAAAAAACTATGAAGTAGTGATGTGCAGTGCGAGCCCAGTCTATGACATTTCCTCGACAGTTTTCCACCGCGATGTTTTTGTGAGACACTTGTAATGCTTGGAACTGGACTCCCAGCACCGCCTTGCGTAACTAGGACGGTATAAGGTGAGTTTTTTGAATCCTTCGTGAGTTTCGTGACATAATATCGACATACAGTAGGCAGGGTTGTGACATAATAATATTGCTCTCAGTAGTTCTGCGGTAGTCGATATACTTTAAAATTCCTACAGCTTTTCGTCTTCGGTTTTAATATTAGTATCAAGTATAATGTGTTGGGAGATATAAATTAAGTACCAATATTATTCGGCTACATTTTTTTTTACTAAAAAAAATATAATTCGATTGGACATTGTTAGTCATAGGGCAGACGTATCCAATGCGGGTTGTCCATAATTAAGTATGGTTTAAATATTTTGTTCGATTTCATCCTTAAATTACTAATATCCTGCAATGTCATTCTATTATTATTTTTAGTTTTTTTTTTCGTCATTATTTATTATTTAATAAGTTCTATCCCCTTCCAGTCTATTAGTACACGTATTTTAAATCGAGAATCGAAACAAGGCCAAATATGATTTTAAACCGGTCGTAAATCCCTTATTTCCTAACCTTCAAGTAAGGTAAATGCCTGCTTACTGCTTACATTCTGACATTGAATAAACCAGTTATTCGATTTCAAGCTTTCGACATCATCAACAAATAGCCGGTGTCCTTCGGGAATGCCACTCGTACGTCCTAGTTTAGTCCATCAAGGTTGTACCATCTGGCACATATTGGGAAACTCCACTTTGTAAATGCAGCGATGCAAGTAATCCGTGTCCTTCATTCCAGTTACTGTGAATACATGAAATGAATTTGCATTTCACGTACGGTTTCGGTACAAGTGTGTTAACAAAGTAACGAAAAATTCCTAGGTAAAAAGATTACAAGTAAAGAGGAAGAAGAAAAAACCGGACAAGTACGTGTCAGGCCACGCGCGATGTAGGGTTCCGAGGTAGTAAGTTTATCAACTATTACTCATTAACTACTTATGCTAACATAGCTGTGATAGTTTTTCTTGTAAATTCATCATATAACCGATTTTTGAGAATTTTTTCACATGTCCAACTCCAACCGTTTAGCCGGCAGGGGGGACACTTGACTCTGACTAAAATTAGCACTTTAAAGCCTAATATTTCGCAAATGAACTCCTAAATCCAAAAATGGTCTTTAAAGACCCTTAATATATTTTAAAAGACCTTTTCAACGATATCCCACTCTATGGGATACGCAACGAAAAAAAATTTCATCCTCACGTTACCTGTAGGAGAGGTACCCCGAAAATTTTTTTTTTCAATATTTTATTCTACGATTTTGGAGTTTTAATAATATGTATATTCATGCCAAATTACAGCACTAGCACTATAGGTATTGGCGCTATGCCTCGGACAGATGGACGAAACTGTAAGGGTTTCGATTTTACTTCGGAACCTAAAAATATATATCATAAAATAATCCTAGTATAAATATTATTTCCAATGTGCGAGTAAGCGAAGACTGTATAAATAGTATATATTATATACTTGTGTAAAACGTTTCCTTTAGAACTACACGTGTACATAAATAAGACAACTTTATATAATTAAGAGTACACGATAGTAATACTTACTTGTTACTTATACGATAATTTAATTGCTACCTGGACCTGCTAAAGACTTCCTTCGTTAGTCTACAACGTAATTGAGTTGTTCATTAAAAAAAATATATATAATTTTTTAATGTATTTTAAATCTTTAACACAAATTATATTAATTGGCATTGTTAAAAACACTTAAAAACTATTTTTAATATTAATAATAATGAATTCAAAATTGATAAAAGTTCAAAAAGAATCACGTGACTACAAACGCGCCAGATTTGGTCGCCATGTTAGTGACGTCATTTTGTTAAAGCAATTACACAGTGTTAGAAGCTTCTACGTGAATTGAGTAAAAATATCCGAAATTTAGTGCAAAAAGATATTAATACCACGTAATTTTATTGTAAATTTAAATGTTAAATGATTTATTCTTCATTAAATATTATAATAAAACTCTCTATTGATTGTACACACTAAATAAATTTAAGTAGATAAGGTTACACTGTTAACTGGTAAATCGTGTCTGGGAAGGGTGTTAGGGGTATAAATCAGGGTTGTATGATAAAATTATATTTCATTTATCATACAACTAGCTTCTACCCGCGACTTCGTCTACCTAAATTTCAGATATGGATCCTGAGAGAAGTAAAGAATGTGATTAATAAAAAAATGCACAATGCAATACTACAGAAATTCTATGCTAGTAGTAGGTACATACATATGATGACCCTATAGCCTAGTTGATAGCGATTCGATCCAGCCTGCGAAGTGAGGGTCCCAGGTTCAATTCCCGGCCATATCTAATAAAATGTGACAAATAATTATTTGTACTCGGGTCTTGGGTGTTATAGTGACGTGTTATTTGACCATGCCACCCGCGACACAGGAAAACCTACTGCGGTGGTATGGGTCTGTACGCGCTTTATACATAAAACTGGTACAATATATATTTTTTTTTGTCTCCGAAATACGCCAAGTTGGTCAATGATCACGACTCGTGTGGCGAATCGTTACCACTCCAGATCGCTAAGTCAAGGGTCCTGGTTTCGATTCGATGCGAGGTGGATGCTGCGAGATGGTTTGAATGATTAGTTTGTATTTCTGTTCTTGGTCTGAGTGTGTGTCCTTGTGTTGTCTATGGCACCCACGACACTGGGTATCCTAGTATGGGGCTATGAGTGTGAAGCGTTTATTTATTTATTTATGTACCTACTGATTTTACAATGTTAACGATAATATTATCTAATATCTTCAAACACGGTTCCGTTTTACTCTACCTACCATTGTTCTACCACGTGTTCCACTTTGTAGCCCCAGGACCCATCATCAGATCCTCATTGAATTTGAGTAGGATCAACGTTGCAAAATTCCTAACCTAATAAAATAAAACAATGAGTTGTTTTATAAAAAAACGGGCATGTGCGTGTCAGGCCACGGGCAATGTAAGGTTCCGAAGTAGTAAGTTTATCGACTATGACATAGCAGTGATATTTTTCCTTGTAAGTTCATCATATAAGTACCCTATTTTTGAGAATTTTTTCACTTGTCTAACTCCAACCGTTTAGTCAACAGTTGGGGGGGACACTTGACTGTAACCAAAATTATCACTTTAAAGCCAAACATTTTGCAAACGGACCCCTAATTCCAAAAATGGTCTTACAAGACCCATAATATTTTTGAAAGACCTTTTCAACGATACTTCACACTATAGGGTAGGCGACGAATAAAAAAATCATCCTCACGTTGCCTGTACGGGAGGTACCCTGAAAAAAAAATGTTTTTCAATATTTAATTCTACGATTCTGGAGTTTTAATAAATATGTATATCCATGCCAAATTACAGCTTTCTAGCAGTAAGGGTCTGGCCGCTTTGCTTCGGACAGACGGACGGACGGATGGACGGACAGACGGACAGACAGACAGACGGACAGACGGACGGACGGACGGACATGACGAAACTATAAGGATTCCGATTTTACTTCGGAACCCTAAAAGCGAATCTATGAACGAAAACTAAAATTTTACCTCTTATTCCTCGGGAAAAGGTCACAGGTACATATTTAACATTATCTTTGGGGTGTTTTTTTTGTAGTTTTCACACGTAATGGTACAAAACAAGCACGATAACTTTTAAGGTTTAGCATTTTTGATATATTTATCAATATATTGACGATAATATCAAGATTTTATCAGTTAAAAGTCAAATCACAGTATCAGCTGTATGCTGCAATGAATAGCAATTAACAAAGTGACGTCACACGCGCGCTCGGTTCTATTCGGGAATTGTCGGCGTGTTTTCGGTACTGGATTCAAAAACGTATTTTTGATTTGATGTAACTTTTAAATTATGGCGAATAAAAAAAAACTAAAATAACTTTGTTATAAAACTTATATATGAACTTTCCATTTATAACAAAAAAAAATTTTAGGAAACAACTCAATTACTGTACTTAGTTATTTCACCCCTGCAATTAGTGCACGTATTTAACCGTATTAAATATTAAAGGTACTTTATGCCATTACCTAAGTTACCTAAGTAACCTAAGTAAGAATTAACTCACTGTGAATTGTACATTTAATGTGATTGTAACTCAAAATACATACAGACATAGGTGCCTATTGGACGTGATCAGTAGCCTAGGTACAAAGTACGTCATAATAATATGGTACCGGGTACCGGTTTTGTAGTAAAAACTTACAAAATCCTTGATAAATTAAGTTTAAAATCATGTGATGATTGATGTCTTATTTTTCTATTAGAACACGCCCATATTCCTAAACATGTCTAGACATGCTATAAAATAATATATTCTGTTTTTATTCATGAACCACTTATTAAAATTAATGAAACACTAATGTTACCCAAAACGTCGTAGTCATCAGTAAAAACTGCATTTTTACTGGTTAAGCCGTTTGTACAGACATGTAAACCCTGAAGCTGCACCCTATGACTGAAACGTGTTCCCTACAAAGAAACAAACAAACAGAAATTAAAAAAAAATTGTTCGTTATAGCGTTAATAAATACCCACTCCAATATTTTTTTTTTCTCAAATATCATTCACTAGTGGATACCCGACGTGTTCCAGATCCAGATCAGTTTATGTATTGACGTTGACGTTGATGTGCCATCTTTACTTAATACCTTAAAGTTTTTGTATGAGAAAAGTGGAAAATCGACTATCATTGGATTTAGTGACCTCAAACCACCTTCGGAATAATTGCCTTTCAAATGAAACAATTTTGAGGCATATAAGTTAGATCAGTCGGATGGTTTCAGAGTCTATAAAGGACATCAGAACAAACATTTTTTGTGTTTTATCTATATAGATTAAGGACATCAAACCGTTACCGTTTTGTTATGTTCTTATAAAATTTCACTTTATAACAATAAAGGTTCAGATGAAAGAATAAAAGGGTTTTCTTTGTTTTTTGGAGTCTAGTACTCCAAACGACATTACCCTAGTCGTGGTAAACCCATAATTTTTAACAGACTAAAAAAGGAGGAGATATTCAATTCGACTATATTTTTCTTTAAGTTTGTTACCTCAGAACTTTCGATTGGGTAAAGCGATTTTGATGATTCTTTATTTGAATTGATTGAATGTGGTTCCACTTAAATTTGAGCGAGATATGACTAGTAATTTTTGAGTTATCCCTAATTTTGAAGTCGGTTATTTTTTGTCAAGAATTATCTGGCCTCCTTTCTACGTTGCTAGCTACCACCCTCCTTCTAGAAGATAACCATCAAATGTAACTGGTATCGGTAGCAAATTGCGATGCTGCCATTAAATAGTCATTACCATTTCCTTCTTGAACAATACGTCGATGACCTTTATTACAGACGGTGATGGTCACTTACTATCAAGTGATCAAAAAAAATAAGTAAATTAATTGGGACCTGACATGTTCATGTCAAGGTTAATACGACATATACCAGTGATGCGAAATATTTCAGTTTTAATTAATACTGCGATTTAATTTAATGCTCGCATTGATAAAAGAATTTTAAAACTTTGTAATTACACGCGTCACTAAAATTCATTGTAACGCGAAAATTCAAATGGAAAATTTATATTTTAATATTATTTATGAACGAATTTCTATGTAAGTAGCCAAAAAATGAGCAGATAAGTGGCCTAGTGGTAAGAATAACCCCTTATTCGATTCATGTCGCCCATGGACAAAGAGCACTCTATAATATTACTAAAACTCGACATTGATCAACGAACATTTTGTACCTGCCTGTCTATTACGATGAACTATCAGCTTATTTTCTAAAACATATTTATTTATATCTGCCCTAGGCATCGCCTCAGAAAATCGTTTGCTTTTAACAAATAAAACAAATTGTTATCCATTTTTTATAATATATTATTATGCTTATCTCATTTTCAACCGATCACAAATTTTCCTACTTGTTATGAATTATAAATATGTTCATGTATAGCAATTTGTTTACTACCTACTCTTTCAATAGAATATCGACAATAAAATTTATTTGCTTTTCCGCGGAGATCTATCCCAGAGAGATAACATTATCTGGGTTAAATATACCTATGTATGTATGACTTGCTCGTGAGTCTCGTGACACTGTGACAAATTGACAGCATATTTACCAACCACACAGTATATTACAAAAATATAGTTATGTTTTGGATTCAACCTTAAAAAACATATTATTATGTGGATAAGTTACTGTTTTATTATTAGTAGGTAGGTATATCAATTCAAAAACAAACATATTTTACGTTGACTTTAAACATTTCAATCTAAACTGCCTAGCTGCTCTAAACCCTACATCTTATTAAACTGCAGTAGAGCCTTCTCTCGTAGACTACTTTTTCTTCAAACCTCGAACTTTTGCACTTCTATCTTAGGTCCTAAATGCAAAACATTATTCGTTTCGGTTTCTAAATAAATTAAGTTAATAAATGTTTTACAACCCCATCTATCGGATGCTGATATCAACATATAAAAGACCCATAATATCGTTCTTGAACAATATGCATACTTTCCTTAGACCAAGATTACGCTTTTTCTACTGTATTGTACGATAAAGAAAAGAGAAAAATATTGCCTACTGCACTTCGCTAAACGTATTTCATGCCTTTGTCTGAACGGTCTGACAAATCTACTAAGTTATCACACTAGCCATTCATCGGGGCCTCTGTAATTAAAAGTAAAAATAGCTCTTTGATTGGTCTTTCCCGTTTCTTCGACTGCAGCCGTGAACTGGTGTTATTAAACAGGTGACCTTCATAACTTTGCCTTATCTTTAGTTATTAGTTTTGCATTTCACAAACAATTCTAGTTTTTGCGCGATTTTATCGGGAAAAGCAGATCAATGCAAAAACATTTCAAAACGTCACCCGACACAGCATCTTGGTATCATAACGACATAAAATTAAAATCTATTCATGATATTTTAAAAGCTACGATGACACACCAACACACCTACACAATCACTTACACATAACACACACGCACACACACACACACACGCACACACACACACACACACACGCGCGCACACACACACACGCACGCACACACACACGCACACGCACACACACACACACACACACACACACACACACACACACACACACACACGCACGCACACACACACGCACACACACACACACGCACACAAGTCAAACTTACAACATCCCTCTTTTTGTGTCAGGGTTTAAAAAATATGTTTTGTAGTTTCAATAGAGCTCCCAATTAAATTTTAATAAAATATTGACAATTTTACCGAGATTACCGAAGCTTGATAATTTCATACACATCAAGGTTAAAATAAATTTAATATTGCATTTCAGTGGGCATGATATATAAATCTAACCTAATAACGATTGGTCTTACAAGTTTGTCAGCCGCGAGTTAATGCGATTATTCGGCCTGTACAAACAAGCGGTATAAGCCTCGTAGTGCATTATGCATGAAAGTGCAGCGTTCGCAAACACTGAACTGGAATTCAAACCGCTTGACACTAATGATTTTAAATTCATAGCGTCGTGGAATCACCTCATTATAACTGCTAAGGCGCTGATTGAACTAGCAGCCAATACTTAACCATAGGTCATTGGAAACCAATAAAACAAATGGACTGTATGAACTCAAAATCTCTATTTCAAAATAATTCACATTTTACTTATACTAACTCCGTGATACACTCGTTAGCGTGATTCAGAATCTCGTTCAACGCCATCTATTGGCGCGTGTCAATATAACAATTTGTACATTCCGCCCACCAAGGACAGAATGTCCTTCCCTACCGCCCACCGTGACGTGGTAATGAAGCCTTTTAACTTAACTACTCACAAGTTAACAACAAATAATACAAATAAAAACTTAAAATTCAACAACTTAATGCTATCTCTATCTATCTTTAAATAATATAAAACACAAAAAATGTTTGTATGTGTTTCCTTTACAGACCTTAACCAAATAAACACTATCCAAGCAATCAATAACATAAACTAATTAGAAACCGGCAAAATGACAAGTTTGGAAGTTGGACGCTTAATTATTGTATTTTTAACCTTTAACGTAACAACTCTGGTCAAACCATCAAATCCCGAATGTTTTTTTACAACTTTACCAAAGAGCCATTTAGTGGGAGGCAAATCATCTTCCTTCACCAAGACAATGTCCCCGACATTCGCTTCAGGAACCTTGTAAGCCCATTTGTACCGGTGCATTAGGTGAGTAAGGTATTCATTGGACCACCGACGCCAAAAATGTTGAAGCATCGCCTGCGTCAATTGCCAACGTTTCAACGAACTCATTTTGCATGTCTCATAACTTACTTCAGGCACGGTTACAATAGGTTCGCCTATCAAAAAATGACCGGGTGTTAGAGGACTTGCTTCTTCCGGATCATTATTGAGCATTGTTAACGGTCGTGAGTTGAGACACGCCTCAATTTGGGTTAAGAGGGTTGCCATCTCTTCATAGGTTAGAGTTGACTCCCCAATTACGCGTTTTATGTGGTACTTTGTGGACTTAATACCACTTTCCCATAATCCGCCAAAATTGGGTGCCCTTGGTGGTATAAAATGCCAAGCAGTTCCTTGAGAAGCGAGGCTCTCAGCTATATCTTTAGCCATAGATGATTTTTCCGCATCAAATAAATCCTTAAGTTCCTTAGCGGCTCCCACAAAATTTGTGCCATTGTCGCTATAGAGATTTAAACAACAACCGCGTCTCGCCACAAAACGTTTAAATGCCTCTACAAACCCTCTTGACGTCAAATCACTAGCTACTTCAATATGTATAGCCTTCGTGACCATACAGATAAACAGACAGATATAACCCTTGTATGCCTTATGCCCTCTACCCCTTGTAGTTCTTAACATTATTGGGCCTGCAAAGTCTACACCACTGTTCACAAAAAACCTAGCTGGTGTCACTCTCACTGAAGGTAAAGATCCCATAAGTTGAGTTTGCAGCTTAGCCTTATGCCGGACACAAATAACACATTTACGGACATGCTGCTTTATCATGTTTTTTGCTCCGATTATCCAGTACGCTGAACGTAAATAATTTAACATCAACCTTATATCACCATGTAGAGTCTTCTTATGAGCATCATCTACAATTAACCTTGATAAAGCTGATTTGTCTGGAAGGATAATTGGATGCTTTATGTTTTCGGTTTCCTGTGCCTTTGAGATTCTGCCACCAACTCTAAGCACCTTCTTATCATCAAGATATGGAGTTAAACACAGCAGTTTGGATTGTTTCGACTTGATCTGTCCATGCTGTTGTAGTTCATGAATCTCCTGTTGGAATACAACCCTTTGAGCTAACCTTACACACGTGTTCAATGCCTCATCCAATTCTGATCTTGTCAAATATCCCCGTTTAGTACTTGAAACATTCCTCTTTGCCCCAAACCTTCTACAGTAAGCTACTACTCGAACCAGTTTATTAAGAGATGAGTATTTGTCCAAAATTGAATCATCTACAGTGCTAACATGAACCCTTAGCTGCTCTTCTTCGTGGGTTTCATTTTTGCTGAGTCTCGTATATGAAACGTTTTTCTCCCATAAAAACCTTGGACCAAATTTCCACAAATGATGATGACAAAAATCAACCGGTTGAACACCACGGGACGCACAATCAGCCGGATTGTCCTTTGTAGAGACATGTGACCAGTGTGAAGATTCTAACGTTGTTTGAATCTCTGCAACCCTGTTAGCCACAAAGGTCTTCCAATTACTGGCATGTTTATTTATCCAGGCTAATACTACCGTTGAATCCGTCCAAGCTCTTACATGGCCTTTCGGTATATTTAAAACCTCGGCGACCTCCATCAACAATTTTACCAATAATAGTGCGCCACACAGCTCTAAGCGTGGTATGCTCACTTGCTTCACAGGCGCTACTCGTGTTTTCGATGCAACTAGCCCGACATGTACAGCTCCTGACTCATTTGTTACGCGTAAATATACAACTGCAGCGTACGCACTGTGAGATGCGTCCGAGAATCCGTGTAACTCAATGACGTCATTCGAATTAGTGTTTAGCCAGCGTTCCATCCGAAATTCAGTAAGACGTGTCAACTCACTGCGGTAAGTATACCAATCTTTTATTATATCCTCTGTAGGCTCTTCATCCCATCCTGTCCCTGATATCCACAATCGCTGTATGAAAATCTTTGCTTTTATTACGCATGGCGCTATCCAACCAAGCGGGTCATAAAGGCGAGATACGTCCGATATAATTTTTCTTTTTGTTACAGGTGCAGACAACGGCGGCAACTTCACAGAGTACTGAAATTCATCGCGAGTTCGGTTCCAGGTAAGTCCAAGAATTTTCACCATATTATCTAATTTAATCTCCAATTCTTTATTATCTTTCTCCTCTATCCTATTATTTTCCTGTTTTAAATTTTTATTCATCACTTGCAATAACTCTTCTCTATTGGTAGACCACTTTTGTAGAATAAATCCTCCTTCCTTTAGAAGTGCATCCATTTCCTTCACTAATTCTTCCCCTTCTTTTACGTTTTGGCAGCCCGTTAATAAATCATCCACGTAGAACTCCTTTTCAACCTTCACCGCGGCTACAGGGTATTTTTCTTTGTAATCAATAGCCACTTGATTGAGTGTTTTTACAGCCAGATAAGGAGCTGGAGCTGTGCCGAACGTGACAGTGAGTAGCTTGTAATCCTGGATTGCATCTTCGGGTCTCTCTCTCCACATTATGCGTTGATAATCGCAATCTTCTTCTACTACTCTCACCATACGGTACATCTTCACGATGTCTGCTATTATGCATACGGGATATGTCCTCCATTTCAAAATCACATGCCGTAAGTCTGGTTGTAAGGTAGGTCCAATCATTAACGTGTCGTTGAGTGATACACCATTTTTATTTTTGCAGGACGCATCAAAAACCACTCTAACCTTAGACGTCGATTTATCTTCCCGTACAACTGCATGGTGAGGCAGGTACACAGCCTGATTTCTTTTATTATCAGGTTCTCGCAGTAACACCATGTGATTTAACGATAAATATTCCTTTATAACCTCTGTGTATTTTTCTTTCAATAAGGAATCGTTACCGAATCGTCTTTCTAAATTTTTTAATCTTTTAATAGCGATTTCTCGTGAGTCTCCATTTTTACAGGGCGGATCATCATCGCGAAACGGCAACCTGACTATGTATCTACCGTCCTCACCGCGACGCGTCGTGGCTGCGTACATCTCTTCACAGCGTTGTTCTTCAGCTGTCAACATCTTGGTACTTAATAAAGGCTCTGACTCTAATTCCCAAAATCGTTTTATATCAAATTCCACCTGTGAATGCAATACAGTGACCTTCTCTCCGCCAGTGTCCGAACACACCGGTCCAGACAATATCCAACCCAGTGCAGTACATTGTGCTACTGGGCACCCGATGGGTCCACGGAGCAAACCTTCCTTCAGTATCTGAGAATAAACTTCTGCTCCTAAAAGGATGTCTATTCTGTTAGGTACATCATATTCAAGATCGGCCAAGCATAAGTGTCTTAATTCAATCCAATTCCTCAATGCTATCCTTTTCCCCGGGAGATACATTGTGATATTATTAAGTACATAAGCCTTTACTTCCAATGTAAAACTGGGGTCTACTCTTGATTTAATTTTCAAAGAAGCCATGTACTTCGAAACCATTGTGGTTTTGTCACCACCCAAACCCGATATCACACTACTTGCAGGAATTCTCTTAAGTCCCAAACCTTGGACTGTTGCTTCGGTAACAAAGGAAGCCTGAGAACCCTGATCCAACAATGCTCTTATTACTTGGCACTGACCTACCCTAGATTCAGCTTCTACTAACGCTGTGGCCAACAAAACTTGACTGCTTTCTTTAGTCTTATTAGAGCAAGCCATATGACTTGCAGCAACTGTTGATGTCATATCCAACCCCTGTGAACTATTAGAAACTCCATTATCCTTCCCCGAAACCTCTGCAACCGTTTGACCTGAACCACCTGAATTAACGGTCGTGCCGAGGACACCCCTTGGATGAAGCAAAGAGTGGTGCCTTTTCTTACAGATTTTACAGCTGATGGGCGTTTGGCAAAACTTAACACCATGATTACTACCTAAACAATTGAAACAGATTCTATTTTTTGTAACGAATTCACGCCTTCTCTCATAATCCAAACTTCCAAACTTTTTACAAAAACTGAGCTTATGCTCTTCGCCACACAACTCACATGTGAGTTTTGAAACACCTATTGTATGTAAAACTTTAGGATTACTGAAATTAGGTTTTGAATGAGTAAATTGTTTGTTCACATGTTTAGGTTCCATAAATTCCAATGCACGATATCTACTTGTTAAAAAATCCTTAAACTGACTAAAAGTAGGCAAAGAATCTGAAGGTACATTCGTTGTTACATTTAACTCCCACTGCTTTCGCGACTCGGAATCTAACTTATTTGAAAGCAAGTAAATGACAATGATATCCCACTTAGATACGTCAATATCCAGATTGCTTAATGCATTTAAACAATCGGAGGATGTATCCATTAGTTCCCTCAGAAAGGTTGCCGACTCACAAGTTGCATTTTTTTGACTGAGGAATCGTTTTAAAATACAATGTGAAAGATACTTTTTATTACTGTATCGTTCCTGTAACATTTTCCAACATTCCGGATAATTCGCGTCAGACACCGGTATATATCTAATTAACTGTTCGGCCTCTCCGGTTAAAAATCCTTTTAAATATTGTAACCTTTGCACATTATCTAATGATGTATTGTTGTGGATCATTGATACAAATAAATCCCTAAATGTGATCCACTCTGTATATTTACCAGAGAAAATGGGGATATTAACCTTAGGTAATTTTACGAGGTGAGATTTAATATTTGGATTGCTACACTGACCTTCATCGTTATTAGTTGTACTAAGATCAGGAAGGTGACGTTTTAATTCACATTTGTATGCCATAAACTCCTCCTCAGTTTCATTATACTTATCCTCAGTAATATATGCCTCCATTTTTAACAATTGTGGATCACATTGTTGCAATAAATTTTTGTGACCCTTTCTGAATTCCAACCACAACTGTTCTAATGATTCTAGTCGAAGGTTGACGTAATCCTTCGTAATACGTTCTTTAGGCGACTTTCTAAAATTTATTCTAGCCTTAAATATACGACTTGAAAAGTCGTCTTGTAAGCTAAGTAAAGACTCCATTTTAGTCATAATTATTAACCAAACAACTTAATCTACTATTGATTAAAAACAAAGTTAAAGTTACAAAATTTACACAAAAATTACAAGTGTTTAAAACCATTTATTTCTGGGCGAAAACCAGCATGGATTCCCCGTACTTACGTTTTTAAGAAAACTATTCTAAGTCCTAAAACTAATGTTAGTAAATTTTCACTGTGAAGTCCTGAACTGCCTTGCAATAAAGTTGAAATTCGCCTACTAAACACAAATTCAAAAGTACTCACAGTTGCACCTTCACTCACTCACAAATGCACCAATATCCGCTTAGATTTGTAGTGTGTGACGTACGAGCGCCCTCGCTCCGTACTGTCTCCTTTGCCTTGCAGTCGCAGTCGCTGACGTCACGTCCAGATCCACAGACCCACGACGTCACTTGCGGTGCGACTCCTCCCTCTTCCTACCACGTACTGTTGCCGCAGCGATCCACTGCGAGTACGGGTTCAGTGATGTGACCACACCACTGTGCACTCCCAAAAATATGTCCAAAAAATCCGGCTCGAAGGACCAATGATTGAACTAGCAGCCAATACTTAACCATAGGTCATTGGAAACCAATAAAACAAATGGACTGTATGAACTCAAAATCTCTATTTCAAAATAATTCACATTTTACTTATACTAACTCCGTGATACACTCGTTAGCGTGATTCAGAATCTCGTTCAACGCCATCTATTGGCGCGTGTCAATATAACAATTTGTACAGGCGCTGAGGCAGGGTTGCCAGATGAGAAATCTGAGAATGCCCCGGAATTATGCGTATTGTCCCGTGTTCAGTGATTATTTTACTGTCACGGAATTTACAATTTTGTAAAGTATTGTAGTTGTTATAATAATATTAAAATACACAGTATGTGGTATGTATTAGGTTAGGTAACTTTTATACAATAGGAAAGAATATATTACGCTACGCTACTACGCTACAAAGTTATTATAACTAACATATATGTCACGTGTGGTATGGACAATACAAATAAAACATCACTGTAACACCCATGACCGACACAACACACATGATGAACGACACAATTAATATAATATTTTGTAATATTTATCGATTTACGACGAGCCTGTAGCCTAATTGGTAGCGACCTTGCCTGCGAAGCGAGGAGTCCCGGGTTCGATTCCCGGCCGGGGCAAATATTATGTGACAGATAAATATTTGTACTCGAGTCTTGGGTGTCATTGTGATGTGTTATATGTGTAGTCCATGCCACCCGTGACACAGGTTTATTACAGGGTATGAGTGTGTTTGCGTTTATTTATTTTTCAAATCAAATCAAAATCTTTTATTCATATAGGTATCACTGATACACTTATGCACGTCATTTTTTAATCTACCAGCTTTTCGGAAAGGTGCTTTGTCATAGAGGAGAAGAAAAACCGAAAGAAACTCCTCGCACATCTTTTAAAATCATGAAAAGTTACATAATATCTTCTAACCTACGCGGAACTGGATGCGGCACTAACTTCCAGGCGTCTTTGTCATTAATATATTCATTTATGCTATAGTATCCTTTGCCTAGTAGCTGAGATTTAACATATCTCTTAAACATTTGGATAGGTAAATCACGTATTGACTTGGGTAATTTATTGAAAAAACGTACACCGAGCCCCATATAAGAGCGTTGTACCCTACTTAAGCGAAAAGATGACGTCACCAAATTATGTCTGTTTCTAGTTAGATGATTATGCGTATCACTATTCTGCTTGAACATACCTAAGTTGTTTTTTACAAATATAATATTGCTGTAAATAAATTGAGAGGCTACTGTTAATATGCCTATATCTTTAAATTTCTCACGCAGAGAATCACGTGATTTCAATTTATAAATGGCTCTGATTGCCCTTTTCTGCAAAACAAATATAGAACCAATGTTAGCCGCTGAACCCCACATCAATATACCATAGGACATGAGGCTATGAAAGTATGCAAAATAAACAAGTTTCGCAGTTTCTACATCGGTAAACTGTCTTATCTTTCTAATCGCATAAACTGACCTACTTAGCTTACTCGCGAGAGCCGTTATATGGGTGCCCCATTGTAGTTTAGAATCTAAGGTGACACCCAAGAAAACTGTGGATGTTTCCATAGTTAGAATTTCATTATTTAATTTCAGGCTTTTACTAATATTCCGTACATTAGGTAGTGTAAATTCAACACACTTAGTTTTTTTAGCATTAAGTAGCAAATTGTTTGTTGTAAACCAGTGTGATAAACGAGATAGAGCACTGTTTACGTCGTCAAAATTCATTTTATTTCTATTCGTCTTAAATATAAGGGAAGTGTCATCAGCAAACAGGACAATCTCTGCATGTTTCTTAATATAATACGGCAGATCATTTATGTATACTACAAAAAGGAAGGGGCCCAAAATCGAGCCCTGAGGTACACCCATAACAGATTGAGATCCCGATGACTTGGTATCATTTATGCTAACACATTGGATTCTACCCTTTAAGTACGACGCAATCAAGTTAAGTGAGTTATTCTTGATACCGTAGTGGCTGAGCTTAAGTAGAAGTGTTTCGTGTTCAACACAGTCAAATGCTTTAGACAGGTCACAGAATACCCCTATGGCATTTTGTGAATTCTCCCAGGCCTCAAAGATGTGTTTGAGAAGCCTAGCACCAGCATCTGTTGTACTACGGCCTTTGGTAAAGCCGTATTGATCAGGGTGGAGTAAATTACAAGTGTTGAAGTGCATCAGCATTTGATTTAATATAATTTTTTCGAATACTTTACTGAGAGTTGGTAAAATAGAAATAGGTCTGAAATTATTAACGTCTGTTTTATCCCCAGATTTAAAAATCGGTATAATCTTACTATACTTCATAAGATTTGGGAAAGTACCTAAATCTACACATTTATTGAATAACCTAGCTAAATAAGGGGCTATCACATCTATTATATTATTTATAACTTTGACAGACATTCCCCACAAATCACCCGTATTTTTAATGTGCAATGCTCGAAAAGTTCGAACTATTTCCAATGAGGAAGTATATTTAAATTGAAACGAAACACTACATTCATCAACGGTATCTTTTAAAATAGAATGTGCTGCTGCCGGGGATGAAGTCAGCGATTTAGTCAACCTAACCGGAATATTTTGAAAGAAATTTTCAAATGCATTAGCCACCTCTTTATCAGAGGTTATTTTATTTTCATTAACTAATAATTCATATTTAGAATCGCGTGAATTATTACTACCAATCTCGTTTCCAATAATACTCCAAGTGGTTTTTATCTTATTGCTTGATTTGACAATTTTTTCCTTGATATGCATAGACTTAGCCATAATACACACGGCTTTAAAAATTTTTGAATAACTTTTTACATGTTCAAGGAAAGATGGGGAATGGTTATATTGTTTTTCTCCATATAGCTCAAATAATCTATCCCTACTTTTAAAAATACCTCTTGTGGCCCAATCACTAAAATTCAAATTTTTATTTAGTTGAACCTGCTTATATTTAAAGATTTTATTAAATTCATTATTTATAGTATCGAAGAGGGCCCTGTATAAGTTATCGGGATCAGTCTGTTTTAGTGATAAGGTACTGTGGATTCGGGCTGCGACTCCTACTTTAAAGCGTGTCATTTTGCTTTTAGTTATAGGTCTATATTTTATTAATTGTTTATTTGCAATAAAGTCAGTACTAACCGAGATGCGTTGACCACAGTGGTCGGACCTTAATTTACTAATTATTTCTTTATTTGTTACTTTACAGTTACAGAATATATTATCTATACAAGTAGATGACGTCGGTGATATTCTGGTAGGTTCAGTAAATTGAGGATTTAAATTGAAACACCGAAACAAATCTATTAACCTAGCAGACCGAGGTGTATCCAATAAGATATCTACATTAAAATCACCGCATATAATTACTGTCTTTTTTGATGTGCATAATCGTCTTAATATATCCTCCAATGTATCCTCAAAAACACTAAAATCTCCAGAAGGGGGGCGATATATGCATACGATAATCAACCGCTCCAGTTCCACACAGGCCAGCTCAATAGCGCGCTCAATAGAGAGATTAACAATATCTTTTCTATCCTTGCAAGACACATCATTGTGCACTAAAATTAATGATCCGCCATGAATTGCGGTCTCTCTGAAGAATGCACTTGACAATTTGTAGTTATGGTAATTTACATTATTCTGAGTGCTAGATAGCCAATGCTCAGTTAAACATAAAACATGTATGTTAAAATGCCTAATAAATAATTCAATTTCTAATTCTTTGCCAGAGAAGCCCTGTATATTTTGGTGTACAATATTCATATTATAGAGCTTTCCCGTTGTCTTAACATCTAGTTTAAATTATGATTATCAACTGTACTAGTATTAGTACATGAGTTAATAGTATAATTAGTGGTACTACTACCACAATCTAAAATATTGTCAATAGACTTAGTTACATGACATGTAACGGTATCTTGTAATTTATAAGCTAACAATTTAGCTAAGTGTCGTTTCACTTTAGATGGTAAGTACATATTTTCCTTTATTAACTTAACTCTGGATGGAATGAACTTATTAATATCATAATAAAAAATAGCATCTCCATGGTGAATTGTCAAATTATATAATAACAAATTCAATCTATATATGCGCTTATTTTGATTTTTGTTTATGTTACTAAGATAAGGAAAAGCACATATGACAAACTTGCATTCAGTACTGCTGTGTAAATGTACTAACTTTTCAATACATTTAGTTAGTTTGTGCCTCGTGATGTTCAAACTGTCACCTATCATTAATACTATATTAGTATTATTATTTAATTCATTTGGTTTAATTTGATTTAACAGATAGTCTAAAGATGCTCCCGGTGAGCACCTGTTTATAACAGAATGGGTCAAGTATGGGTTAATTTTAGCACCAAAGTCTTTTCCTAATTGATCAGAAATAAAGATCGTGTTAATTTTTGAGTTAACTGATGGAGAGGAACATGGGGTAGTTTCTATTAAGGCACTGTCACCCTGAGCTATTGTAGAATAAAGACTAGTTTTGTCTTCTGAAAGATAGTATTTATTGGACAGTGACTCAAACCTATTCATGTTGTCGTTGCAAACCTCTAGCAGGTTATTGAATGATGCAATATGTTCTTTAATCTGCTCCTGTGCACTGCTATAAAGATTGGTAATAGATTGCAACGACTTCTCCAAACCTTCAATTTAAAGTTTTAAGTGTAATACTTCTGAATCATACCGTAAGCTATGGTGCTCTGATTCCATTTGTAATTTATTTATTTTACTAACCAAATATTGACATTTTTTCTTAGACTGCCCTAATTGTTGTATACAATTTTTGTTTTTAATTAATTTTTTAGTTTTCGCTATAAATCTTTTTATTTTAATATATTTCTTTAATTTTTTGTTACTATTAAATTGAACTATTGGTTTAATTGAGTCATCACCGGTAAGATCTACAATAGATGTGTTTATTTATCTGTCTCATAAATATCTGCCCCGATCAGGAATCCAACCCGGGCCCATCGCTTCGCAGGCAGGATCAATACCAACTACGATACAGGTTGTCAGAATCGTCATACCTGTCTCTAAAATTTCAAGAGAGGATCATCTGAACTGAATTTTGAGAAATATGGGACTAATCTGGTACATATAACCTTGCATAATATTTTTTAAATCGGTTGATAAGTTCTAAGGTAACAAACAATAAAATATATAGGTAACTGAACTGGAATTTTTTTGAAGTCGTTTAATAACATCCAGTAGTAGGTAAGAACGTTATGAGTTGGAGTGATGGAAAACTAACTTCGTTTTCGGCTGCTCACTGCATAACTTTGTTATAAATATAGCCATAAATCTGCGAACAGGCACAGTTTAGCGTTGTCCAATTAACTACAAAACATGTATACATGATACATACTTGTACCTAAATATATGCTGAACATATAATACATAATTATACATATTCATTTTAAATATTTACACGGTACATTCTTACCACACCACCATTCCATTTCTAAATATTATAAAAAACAACATATTATTATAATGTATTAAAACAACAGAAAATGTATTATGATCTCTAACAATAATATTCCAGGATTGTATAATATGAACTAGACTAGTACGATATTCAAATAATTTCACACGTGTCCGAGTTCCGCCCTGTGCATAAATGCAATCTAAGTTCGTTTCGCGCCGGCCGGCGGCCTCCAGCCCAGTTGACGTGTCGTAGCGTGAGACCTATACTAAACCGTAGGCTTCGCTCACACTTTAAATTATCCTATACTAGCTGCCCGGACAGACGTCGTTCTTTCAAAAGTTAACAGTAAATATTTTTTTATTATTAAAACCTTCCGTGTGCCTTAAGGAACATACAAAAAAAATACCGAATCGGTCGATTCTCGAGTTTTGCACTTAGCAACATTCATTTTTATTTATATAGATAAATAGATTAACATCCTAAGTATATCAAAAACTTTAACATTAGCCGTTTTATACGACTTTTTATTTTTTTCTTATTAGCAAAATATCCGAACAAAGATAATGTTCAGTAGTTCGGTTAACCGGGCTAACCGAACTACTGACACTAAAAAGTTGCATTAGTTCGATTGACCGGACTAATAACCGAACTACTGCCACTAGACCTTAAAAATAACTTTTTATCTTGTCATGCCTATTTCGATTTAAAAAAACTTTGTAAAGTGGCAGTCCATCCGTTTCCGTTCTCTGTTTGAATATCCATGTTGAAAATAATTTTGTTTTGTGCTTCAATATAATAAAAAGTATTTATTCAAGAAAATCTCAATTTCATTTACGAAATTCAAACCTGAACAAAATAATAATGGTCCTAAATCAGCCTTAATGTCAGCCCTTTTATATGCCTTTTTAACTGACTTCAAAAAAGAAGGAGGTAATCAATTTGACTGTATTTTTTTATGTTTGTTACCTCAGAACTTTCGACTGGCTGAACCGATTTTGATGATTCTTTTTTAATCAAAAGCTGGTCCTTGTCATGTTCCACTTAAATTTGAGCGAAATTTGACGTTTTTGAGTCATCCCAAATTTTTGTAGTCGGTTATTTTTCGTCAAGAATTATATTGTTAAAAAAGTGTCAGTCGTCTAGTACATTTGACTGCTCTGTGAACAAAGTCCAAGTTCGCTTCAAAGATCTCAACCCTGTAGCTCGTAACCACTAGCACACTTCGTTACGCAAGTGACGCGACGACACGGCTACGACCCGGCTACGACCCGCTACGACAGCTACGAGTACATCGGCCTCGTTCCCTCTTTATATATTAAAAGCAATAATAGAAGTACAAGTATAAAGAGATGTAGTAAAATTATAATTGAGATGTAATCTATCCTTTTCTCTCACACTGGTTTCTAGTAAAAAAGGGTTAACTGTGATGTCTCTGTTCTACTTTAAATGTTCTTTTTAAAGCATGTATTATATTATCATACAACCGGGGCTGCATTATACACGTAATAATTACTTTAAAGTAATTATAGAGTTACTCGTATATTCTAGTTAATGTGATGTAGGCCACGCGCACGCTTCGCTTCGCATCGGAAAATCTATGCTGCACTTAAAACATTGCTACTCATTTAAACTCATAAAAGAAATATAAAAAGGTTAATATTTAAAAAACAATTTTTTAACGAACTGACGATCCACTTGATGGTAAGTGGCTAATGTCACCCATGGACATCAGCAACACCAAAGGCATCAATGATGCGTTGCCGGCCAAGAAAGAGAAGAAAAAGAAAGAAAGAAAGAACTGAAAGAACACTACGATTCGTTTGGCGGCTGATAATGGAGAAATAATAATAGTAATGATGGTATTAATTAAAATTAAAATCAATATTACCAATATAATCCCTCGAGGGGCCCTACCACCAGCGGCCCGGCTTTAGTCGTCTTTTACAACACCCATCCGGATTGGGGTTAGTATTCTAAGCCGCCCCAATACGGCAAGGTTTTTATATTGCCAATCTAGGTACTTATAAAACAATTGTTACTTTACTTAACCGTAATGTAGTATCCTTTTCTGAAGCCCAAACAGAGTGTAAAATCGGATCATCGTCATCAAAAAAATGCATTGTCGTCAGAACTCAAGCCATATGTAAAATTTAAACTCATTAGCATAAGAGGAAGTAGGTCTAATTAAGCTTAGAAAACTCACAGTTACCTACACAAAAAGGCTAAATAAAGCCGCGATGATATTTAAAAAGTATTTTACCTCTTTTTTACGTTATAATATTTATAAAATCATTATAAAGCCGTTTAAAAAGGGCCAACATTCACTGCGAACTACCGATAACTGGTAGTCCTCCAAAATTTAATGCAACATAATTGTTCCGGCCGTCCATGGGTTTCCACAACAAAAGACCGGAATATGTGTAGAAATTCGTATAATTTAGATATTTAGCGTTTACAATCAAAATAATTTGCGTATCGTATAAAATGTCGTTGCGAAAGTTCAATAGCGAATGAGTTGGTTGCAAAAAGTATTCAAATTTGCGTGGTCATCGATGAGAAGGGATGACCAGTAGTGGTCAGCGGCCATCCATTGGCTGGGCCGCTGAGCAATCACCGTCGCGGACGAATCAGCAACCGTCAGCTGCCACAGATTGTTGTCGCGCGCATAGATGATTAATATATTGTCGCATAGATAATAATATGCTGTAGCTCATGCGCCAACATGCCCCCGGCCTTGGAAGGTCCAACTTCCAATGAAGAAGAGGCGTCACCATATCTTCAGAATTGCGCGTCGTATACTCCCCGTAGACGTTCTGATGACGGATGCTCTGCTGCTGCGGTGCCCAGGAAGTCGCCAGTATTTGGTTGAGCTGTAGCTAGTGACGACAGCCAGGTCGGTACTGTCATTTCCAGCGGTCGGCCAGTCAAAGGAAGCTAGGACTAAAAGACTATGGAAGGAGGACGTAAAAGATGGAAACTGAGGATAGAGATTCTTGGCGCTGAAACCTGGCTAAAAACCTTTCAATGTTGAATGCGCGTTACCCAGTGAATACAATGATATATATTTGTATGATGTGACCCCAGCTTCCTAAAAGCCACCAAATATATGTAAATGGAATTGTATGCTTGTGTATCCATTCGAATTAAGAATTACCTATTTGCGTGAGTTTTAAATAAATTTGTAAATCAAAAAGAAAGACAAGAAAGAAAGTTAGAAAGTTTAAAGATTTTACAAGTTTATTAGGTTAAAATTAGGAAACATTACCGTAGATTAGCTACCACGGTAACAACGTTACAACCTAATTTAGCAATGCAATGTGTATCTATGTCTTTAGAGAAGTCACTAACAAGATACAGATGAACAGCTCGAATTACTGAATGAACAAATTAACAATTATATTTACAGATTTGCCTTAACCTTTGCGATTCAAACGAACATGAATATAGTCATATTGTACAACGTCGTGTGTATAGATAGCACAGCAAATCAGAATGAGCGTAGCATGTTAAGAGCTATACTGACTGAAGGCTTAAAAGATATCAATAAAAGATGTTTATAATGAAATGCAAATCGTTCTCTTAAGCGTACGCCCAAATCGTTGACATTTGAGACATAAATATTCTTGCATGTTAAGGCAAGTTGTAATGGTTGACCTGTAAATTATATTTAGATTTAATTTATTAAAATATATTTTCTTTATTCTTTCTTAAATGTAAATAATAGTAAATTTATTGTTGTGTATTTAATTAATTATTAGCGATATTGTATGTGTAATTGGTAAGATAATACATCTACGAATATTTGCCAGCGCGACTGATTTGATTGTTATAACAAAGACGAATTTAAAGAAAATAGGAATGAAAAATGAATAATTATCGAATACTTGACGATAAGTAAGTAGTATTGTTGGCCCCTGAAGAACGAGTTACCCAACGCATTAGGTGTCACCTTGATGAGGATGCGTGCAAGAACCTTCATCATACCTATAGCGCATCGTAGTTAGCGATGGGCAACTCGACGAAATTTACTCGAGTAACTCGAGTAAGCTCTTTGGTCGAGTAACTCGAGTAACGATTTTACGTACTCGAGTAAACTCGGCCGATTCAACTCAGCGACGAACGCGAGTCGACGCAGCGACGCGGTTCAACTCAGTCGGTGTTAATCATCGAGTTCGTCGACTTCGTCGAGTTGCCGCCGACGCGCTTCGCGTTGCGTCGATTTTACTCAGTCAACTCATTACTCACTCGCGTCGGCTACTCGCTAACCTCGCTGTCGCGTCGGTTCGGTTCGGTTCGGTTACTCGAGTTTACTCGAGTTTTTACTCGAGTAAACGGTTAATTTTGCTCGAGTAACTCGAGTTGTAAAAAGTATTACTCGGCCCATCGCTAATCGTAGTGGAGATGAAGTGATTCTTTTAAACACGCTCTCATCAGTGCGCATGACGACACTTGATTCAGGTTCCTCCAGGAGAGACGCTTGATAATAATAGTAATAATAATAGTTGCGTTAAATAATGAAAATACGAAAAATCAAAGGTATTGTTGCGAAGGAATTAATTAATAGGACCGGAAATAATCCAACCAAGGTGCGTATCTTGTAAGAAGGGACCGCTAGGTAATCTTATTTTATTAGTTTTTAATAATTCCCAGAATTTATCAGCGCCTATTAAAATATCGATACCACGGGAATCATAAAAATACGGATCCGCTAGCTGAACGTGATCTGGTATGTTCACTCGTGCGCATTGTTTAGAAACAGCTGGCATAGATGGTGTAATGCTCGGTAAAACAAAACATTTTATATTTGTGCTATAGCTGGTGTCGGTGCGCGATTTCACCTCAATGTCACAGGCTTGCGTCGTCTGTGTTACCGAGCTCCCAACACCACGTATTTCTATACGAGATTCAGTTAACGGAGTATTTAGTTTGTCGCAAAGAGATTTCGTAATGAAACACCGCTGACTGCCACTGTCGAGTAAGGCGCGCGCTGAATGATAGTTGTTACTATCATCAGCTACTTCGACTAGTGCCGTTGACAATAAAACGGGTTTCACACAAGATGATGATGCGTATTGTGCAATGTCTATGTGTGCCTTGTTTACTTGAATGGACTGCATCGGCTCATTGATATTTTTTGCGTTAGACTTGGGAGCCGACGCAGGAGACGCGGAGGGCACGGAGGGGTGCAATGAGGAATGTACTGACGATGTCGCAGCCGTCCGCCACCGGTCATCAGTCACGGGCGATAAATGATCTGAGACGGACCTTTTATGTATGTCGTCGGTATGAATTAGCGTGTTGTGTTTGTAATTACATAACCTGCACGGCCCAAACCTGCAATCGTCAACATCATGACCCGGTCGCAAACAATTAACGCATAGTCTATTAGTTTTAATTAGCGATAGTTTTGATTCGATATCGGAATTAATAAACTTCTGGCATGAATAAATAGGATGAGGCGCGTTACAACAAAGACAGTTTCTTTTGAACTGATAGTCGCGGGACTGCGGTTTGTACGTAGAAACGTTGCACTGAATGTTATGTTTTGCGTGTGTACTAGCTGTAGTGCTGTGATCTTTGCTATGTGACAACATCAATGTTTCAAGTACATCGGCCCTGTCTTTTAAAAATTTAATTAAATGCTCAACTTTAAGAATGGTTTTCGAATCTCCGGTATTATAAAATATTGTGCTCTTGTGCTGCTCCCACTCACGCTCGGTGGTCGGATCTAACTTTGATACTATTATGTAAATTATCAACGTGTCCCAGGAGTCTGTAGGCTCGCCGAGGATTTTTAGAGCACGTAAGTTTTTTAACACAGTGTCGATTAGGTTTCTAATTAGCGCTGGCGATTCCTTATTAAGTGTTTGCAGATTAAATAATGATTTTACGTGATTGTGTATTAGTAATCGCGAATTATTATATCTATTTAATAGTAGTTCCCAAGCGACTTCGTAGCTATCACTTGAAAATTCCAAAGAATCTATAACCAACTCTGCGCTACCCTTAAGAGAGGATTTTAAGTAGTGAAATTTCTGAATATTGCTTATTTCATTTGAATTATGGACTAGAGATTGGAATGTATCGCGGAACTCGAGCCAGTGTTCATAAGAACCGTCAAAGGTAGGCATGATAATTGTCGGTAGTTTTACGGAACTATGTTTGTTATCGCAGTAATGAGAATTATTCGAAGTGGTATTCTTTGTCTGCAGACATTCTGCTTGCGCTAAAATACTATAATAATTATTTTCGAATAATTCTCTCTCCGTGAGCTGTTCATCTAGATCAGTATCAGGGACATATTCCTCTAGTTGAGTCTGGATGTTATCGTATTCTTTAAATAAATTGTTAATACTTTGCATACGCAACTTTAAATCAATAATTTGTTGATTATTTAAACTTAGCTCGGAACTCAATAAATTCAAAAAGTTAACGAACTTAGTAAATCTGCCTTTAATGATACCGCGTTTTTTGACAAGTTCACGAATTTTGATATCATCACTAGCTTTGCAGGGAGATTTATCGCGGGAGTTCACAGTGGTTTCTGAGGTAGAAAGACTCATTTTGGTGGCGATAGAAAGCTGGAGTACTCACGTAATCTTGATACCAACGCGCAGATACAGGTACTAGCTGCGGCACTCTGTATAGCTGGATCACAGACGAACGGGTAACTCGCATTCACCGAAACACTGAAATCAGTTTGAAGCGCAGGATCAACACTAAGAAGAAGAGGATAGGGCTGGGAATAGGATGGCTGACTGACCGTACCTTGGCGCTTTATTTGTGGCACGTCGATTCCACCGTATACTCAGGTCTTGCGTTTGCTTCTTCTTAGTTAGTAGATAGCATCAAACTCCAATTGTGGGCGACTCCAGATGGTAATTTTCGTCTTCGAGTAGAGCTTATGTAGGTCGCTTTTTCATAGAATCCGGCTCGAAGGACCAATGTTCCGGCCGTCCAGGGGTTTCCACAACAAAAGACCGGAATATGTGTAGAAATTCGTATAATTTAGATATTTAGCGTTTACAATCAAAATAATTTGCGTATCGTATAAAATGTCGTTGCGAAAGTTCAATAGCGAATGAGTTGGTTGCAAAAAGTATTCAAATTTGCGTGGTCATCGATGAGAAGGGATGACCAGTAGTGGTCAGCGGCCATCCATTGGCTGGGCCGCTGAGCAATCACCGTCGCGGACGAATCAGCAACCGTCAGCTGCCACAGATTGTTGTCGCGCGCATAGATGATTAATATATTGTCGCATAGATAATAATATGCTGTAGCTCATGCGCCAACAATAATAATTGATAGCACGCAGTCGGAGGCATGCATCAACTGATTAATAATTTGTCTTATCATTCAATATGAGATATGGAATGAGGCTACTGTTGGTACCCAAGTGGTCACGGTCGCCCATGACACCAGCAACTCCAAAGGCATCACCGACACGCTGATAACCGAGAAATAAGAGAGATTAAATAATATATGACGAGCATTTTTTTATTTGTGTGCTTAGGGTAAACTGTAAATGCAATATAACAAAATATTGTTGATTTAAAACTCATATTATATACATATTATACTGTAGAGGTATATTTTTTTAAATAACTTTTAACTGATAGGATCACACAATATATTTGTTTTTAAGATTCCGTACGAAAAAACGAAAAACGGAACGCTTACAGGAATATTCGTGCGTCTGGGCGACCGCCCTTCACACACAATTTACTCCGAAACTACTGGACCTAATGAGTTGTTTGGTACTCATGTACTTTTTTGTGACCGAAGACGAAGGTATAAAGTAAACAAATGAATTTTGAATTTTTTTTTAACAAAATCAAAATTAAACAAAAACTGTTTTGCAAACCGTATCGTGTGGTATGTCAAATTAAAGGGCTTGTTGTAAGAATCTCAAACGGTTTTTTGTTATAGTTCTACGACGGATAGTTTTTCAAGAAAGAACGAAAATTAAAGCCAAAAATTTACCATTCCTACTACTGAACTACTGACGGTAGAATTTTGAAAAAAATACAGAGAATAGTTCTTTACTTAAATATTAAAGGAAAATATATTAAAGTTTATGGTCTTAAAAAATAACGGTAAATACATAAACAACTTACGGAACCCTCTCTAAGCGAATTTAACTCACACTTGTCAAGTTTATTCTTAGATGATATTAGTACACTTGGCAAAGTAGATAGCGGTGATCAGTGGTGTAATATATTACGTCTAATGCCTGTGTTAATGCAATAAAGGTTTGACACGTCTCAAAACATTATTGTAGTTTACATCATCATTACGGGAAATAAAAATTCTACTCCGTCAATGTCATGCAAGAATCGCGTGCCGCTTTTTAACGTTTGTTACGCTTTCATTAATAATTAATTGTACACCAATTAATTCTGCAATATACTATTTTATCCAAAGATATTTAATATCATTGATTTTATCTCTTAAATAATATGCTTAACCCTAAGCTGCCACCGTAACTATAACATTTACAAAATAATGATTTTTAATCACTGACTATCTATCTCTCGTGCTATCTCTAGTGAGTGTTTTTGGTGTTACTGATGTCCATAGACGACGGTGGCAACTTACCATCAGGTGGTCAGCCCGTTTGTCGTTTACTTACATAAGAAAGTACTTCAAAAACACAAACATGCATACATAAGTTATCTGAGAAATACATTTAATTTAATGTAGAATAATGATTAGGCTTATTTTAATATGTATGTACCACAATTTATAGTCATCGACAGTGCCGAAAATATTGCAAAAACTATTTCTTGAAAGATTGTCCTCTCAGCATTAAGAACTTCTAAATTATGAATCAACCATTGTTACAAACGGTTTTGTGCTTGAGTGATTATACTAAACCTAACAAAAGTCACTGAAGTATAATGTCATAGAACAGACATCTCGAACAAAATGTGTGACGTCAGGAGGTTCTATTTTCTAAATTGAGCCCCGTTCTCCTTTCCAAATCGAACGAATCCATTGAAAATTGAAGCCGATCGACGCCAATTCATTGGGACATAATTGTGTTCGCGGTGTCGGTTCTATATGCTAGTAATAATACTTCAATGACAAAAGTCAATATTTTTCTATGAGAGTAACGACGAACGAAATTAATGAACGATAAACATTAAAATTGGTTTTATAAATCCCAAAAAGCTTCCGCCTTTTTCAGGGTTGTTGAAACCTTGGTAAATTGACTTCGCAACACAATTACACCGCACCAAATGTGTCGCTAACCGACATCACACATGTATGAGAACATGACCTTTAATTATGATTTACCCAATTCGAGTTCAGTAGCTCGAGCACGAATATTTGCGAGAAAGTATTCGTATGGTTAACGTAAGCAATTTGTCAAATTTGTATGGCATTTTAGTACCATTTACGTACGATAGGGGCGCTTTTGAAAAAATGCCATACAAATTGCTTACGTTAACCATACGAATACTTTCTCGCAAATATACGTGCTCGAGCTACAGATCAAACCAGCCATGTATGACGGATAGGTAAAAATGCACAGTTCCTGCTATTGTAATAAGTCTCTATGATCTTTATCACCTCCTACTTAGAATCTTGGCACCAATGAACGTTTTTACATTGTTCAGACTTTTTTACACAGCTACGAGAATGTAATTCGTTCTTACATATTGTTTTTTCACCATAGCAAGGCGTAAAATGGGATCCTAACGCCATAAAACGGGATGCACAGGATATTTAAATACAACGTTTAAAAGAACAACGAACAATATGATAATTATGCATAAATTTTGCTGGATCGTTATGTTGCCCGTCGTAACCTTACGGCAATGCCAACCCTAAGCCAGTTAACAATCGGGAATCGATTGAAATATAAAGTAAAAATATAAAATTTATGTAATTCACATGTGGTAGAAGTGAAACCTTCAAAAATTTTGGTTTCAAGATAATGAGACGAATGTAAAATTTCGGGAAGATGATAATTATAGGTTTTAGTAATGATCATAGTAATGCAAAGAAAACAGTGGTAACTAACCCCATCTCTTAACATAATATGAAGAGTAAAATGATCAGCTAGCGCCATCTATCCAGCAATGAAACGAATCTTTTATCTTGTTCCTCGCACCATCTATGAATACAACTTAGCATAGAAAACCACGAACATAAGAAACACTGTATAATGCTTCCTATCTCATTTTCTCCCACATTAAATCTTATGAATTTATACGTCTGTCTCTTTGTACTGTCGCTTTTCCGTTTCATCAACTTTCAAATCACAACGATGCTAAAGAAGTTTTCACTTCAAAAAAACTTTCAGTCACAAGTTAACAAATTGGCATCCAAAACCGATCGCAATGTACATAGTTAAATCGATTTAAATCAATCAATAACCATAGCAATATGGACGGTCCGGAGCATGTGTAAATTAATCTGGACGGGCGCCGGGCGTGAGGTGGAATTAACGACGGCTCGCTAATTGCCGTGATTTCACTGCTGACACCTATTAATGTGATTTGTTACTGAATTTTGTATCGACGGTTAGTGCATGTCAATATTCATAATTACTAGGCAATCAAGGTTTAGGCACAGAAGAAATAATAGTACTTATGTTTAGGTAAACGTGAATTATGACATTTTAAAGACATGTTTGACTCACTAGAGTGCGTTTCAAGTAAGTCAGCCGTTCGCCATAATGTTGGTATAATTGAAACGAGTGTTTTTAAATGTCGAAAACCATAATTACCAATTACAGGGAGATAATAACAGCCTCGTCACGTTCATCAATATAAATTACAAAATAATATTATAAAAATTGCATTTTCTATGTAACATTTTTAATTTGGAAAATCCTATTTCAATGCTTTTAACATCACTATTACTATTATTATTACTATTATTATATCTCCATGGGGTTCGCCTGGATAGCTACCACCCTTGAGCATAAGTCAGCCGCCAAACGACTCGTCGTGTCCCGGCTGGGGGCTTGAGAGACAGTTCTTTCTTTCTTTTTCTTCTCTCTTGCTTGGCCGGCAAAGCATCAATGATGCCTTTGGTGTGGCTGATGTCCATGGACGACGATAGCCACTTACCATCAGGTGGATCGTCAGGTCGTTTGCCGGCTATTTTCATAAAAAAGCAATCACTTTAGTTATCTTTATCGCATTTACACATTGGAGATGCCTTGGTTATTAGTGATGCCCTTGGACGACTGTGACCATTTACCATCAGGTGGCTTGTCGGCTCATCTGTCGCCTCTAAATTTAAAAAGTTGTTTAATTTAGTTGCATAAATAGAAGTAATTATTTCGTAAAACACAGTACCTAGTTACAACCCGAAGTTTAGATGGAAAGTTGACGATCCGAGCAGAGTACCTACCTACAGGGAATCCTCCAACTCAAATGTATATAGCCTGCCAATCCCCCTGTGCAATCCCCACTAAACTGCTTACCTAATTAAAATACCTACTTTTATATAAAATTTACACCACTGTAAGTGAATATTAAGTACATATAAACAAAATTGTAATGTAAATGAGTGACCCATTCAGAAATCCTAGCATTACCTACCTCTGATGCATTGCGCCACCCGCCACCGCAGTGCACCACTCGGCACTTCTAAATACGACCTTAATACTTCAACTATAAAGTTGCTATTTACTTTTAATGAAATAAATCTTAAACGAGTAATTGAAGAAAGTCGGCTCCAGGCCGTTCGCGATTCGGTTAAGACTCTCAAAACATGGTTGGTCTCGCGATTTTTTCCCGATCGGAATAATTCCGAAATATTTAAGTATAAATGGTTCCTTTATTTTGCGTTTTTTACTAACTTGGACTTTAATATGCCTGAAAAGTTTAATGATATAGTGTGTCGGTTAAATATGAATGTCATGTCGAATTTTGATTTAAAAAAAATCTGATAGGGCAACACTCTCCTATGTGGTAAAGTGGGGCAAAACATGACAGATAAGGCAAATATAAATAATATTGCAAATATCCTATAGGTATCGTAAGTTACGTTTTGCCCCGCTTTACTTACTTCAGATAAGAGTGTTGCCATATCCAATTTCATCGTTTATTAAAAAATTACATGTCTTCACATTTATCCGACAAGCATACAAAACTAATTTGTCTCAAGTAAACCGAGACTTAATCAAATAAATCCCTTTGATATACTATGTAGGTATATGCTGTGATGCAGTCACGGTATTATGACTTACTAGTGTAGACAGAAGAGACCGTGTGAACCAATTTGCGAGCTTAAAAACAAGTCACTTTTATTCTCTAGAGAAATGATCCAACGGAGCTGTTGTTTCATCATCCTCCGGGATTTGATTAGAGCAGATCTTTAAATCAGAGCGTAAAGTTGTCTAAAGTTTGCCCCCATTTCTTTAAAATCATGTTAAATGATACTTCATTATCTAATTGCGTTACGTCTGTTTATGACGCTTTTCAACGTTTTTAATGCGTGTGGTGGATGTCATCGATGGACAGGCAGACAGACACATGAGTGGTTCTATGTACAGTCGGCCTCAGAAGTAGCTTAACATTTTAGTACCTTGTCACATTATATTTCTTGAATTTGTCATAGATGTTGTTAGGAAACCGTCGAAACAGTTTTACCATTACAAAGTACTATAATGTTAAGCTACTTCTGAGGCCGACTGTACATATATTGTATAGTTCATTCCTACAATGCATACGGTATAAATAACTACCAAAGTTTGATAATTTTAGTTTACTAATTACTTTAGTAAATAATTTCTTTAGTAAGTACGTTATAGTTAAAAATGGAGGATTCCTTCAGCAGGGTGCATACAGCAGGTGAATTGGCTTATACTAAGGATGAACGGAGTCCCTCCAATATTTAACAATCTCCTCGATATCAATAATCAATCAAAAAATGACACCAAAAGCCATGCAAGCCTTTTTGCGCCATGTAGGTAAACATATACATACACAGTTACACACTACACAATATTCAGTTGAAGCGAACTGTATACCGTGTCATCTAAAAATCGAGTTTCATTTGTTCCCAGTATCGATAGCCATGCCGCATACGACAGCTAGTCGTCGATGTTCAATTGAATCTTCACAAACACAATCCCGGGGATATATTTAATTATCTTTGTTGACTGTACTGTACACTGCAGTCCGTAATCCGAGTAGCGCGTACTTTATCACGACCTGGCCTTGCAGTCTTTCTTCTTCTTTATTCTTCGCTAGTGAAGTACCCTTAAATCTGCTAACCTCGATATCCTTTAACTTAATTATTTGTTTTTCGAGTTGCGTGTTTCGTTAATGAATTCAATAATGACGCGTGCAAATTCGTCGACGGAAACACTGATCTTCCAAAATTTGAATTACTTAACCCCCTCTCCACTAGTTTAGAGCTTATTTTTGAAAAATTCTAAATTACCTTTTTTATTCATTCAGTTATTTCAAGAAGCACACATATTTATACTCAAACAAACTCACTTGGTAAAATTAAGTGAGTTTGTTTGAGTATAAATATGTGTGCTTATACTCATTTAATTTTTAACTCTAAATAGGTTGAAATTTAAATCAAATAATTCATCATCATCCTGCCCATTTCCCAATTTTATTTATGGTCGGCGCAATATGTTTTCCTTTTCCACACTTCCCTATCAGCCGTCATCTTTACACTAACTCTCTTATCTTTCATATAATCTCATATCTTTTAAATTAAAGAGCAGTTTTTCATTTACTCTTATTTATAGTATTTGATCTTCAATAAATAATTATTTCATAAATCATGCAACATCGAATATAATCCGTGCAATATTTTCAGAAAATATTGCATTTGGAAAAACAGGATTTGTCTATATTGAAGTATTATTACTAGCATTTATCTACCATATATTATTATAACTTACCTAAAATACACATTGAAACATTTGTTTGGAAGTCACCTCAAAACATGGTTTATACTGAGCAGGCACACTGATCGCTGTCGCGTCCTTCACGCTAACCGAGGTGTTAGCCGCAAGGTCTCTGTAAACTAGTTATACCTAGTGCTACCACGTACAAAGATTTAGATTTAGATCTCTGCTATATTTTTTATAGCCTGAAGGGTTGATACGCAGAGCATTTCATGCAAGTCATGGACGGCACGGACATACGAAGAAAAGTTTAACGTCGGCCCGAGACAACTTTTACACCATTTTCATAGATCCTTGTCATACGGTGAGATCTATTTATACTTTGACTTTGCTCAGATAACAGTCAAATGTATCTAAATGATGGTTGACACTTTCTTAATACGAAAATTTAAAAATTATATGACAAACGGCATTGCGGCTTAAGGTTTATTTAGCACAATTATTGAAGTGAAAACTTCTTTAGCATCGTTGTCATGTCAAGTTGATGAAACGAAAAAGGGACAGTAAAAAGAGACAGACACATAAATTCATAAGATTAATTAAGGGAGAAAATGAGATAGGAAAGCATTATACAGTGTTTCTTATGTTCGTGTTATTTTAAAAAGTGCTAAGTTGTATTCATAGATGGCGCGAGGAACAAGATAGAAGATTCGTTTTATTGCTAGATAGATGGCGCTAGCTGCTCATTTTACTCTTCATATTATGTTAAGAGATGGCGTTAGTTATCACTGTTTTATTTTTATTTAGTACAAAATAGTTTTTGAAAGATAATTAAAACTGATACACGTTATTAAATTAATACCTTTATTTTTGAAGGTTTCACTTCTACCACGTGTGAATTGCACACATTTTAATTTTAATTTTTGTTTGGATTATTCTGTCTACGAATTATAGATCTCACCCATTGTTACCTGAATAGACACAAAGGGAGATTTTTCCATGCGTAGTAATATGGTCGTCAAAATCGGAGCAGAGAGGAGATAACAATTAAAAACGCAGCAAATAGAACTTATCCATTTCATTATTTACTTTTTGTCATTAAATAGCTGAATGTCTGATTATTTTTGAATAATGTAAATGTATTTAATGGTATAAGTATTGAAGCTTTAGAAAGATTTTTCACGAGTTTGTCCGTGACTGAGTCCAACGTTCTCTTGCGTGAGTTCAAGGGCTTAACTATCAAAAACACTATCGCCAATTAGTGCACTGTTATCAGAAGAGGCACGCACTGATTTAGTAGGGCATAATGTTATTAGCTTTATGGGAAAACAACACGAAAGTTCCCGTCGACGGCGCGGCGTATTTCAGTCGTTGAATAACTCTATGTGTTAATTTTACCTGCTTTCGTATAATTCGTAAGGTCGAATTCATACATGCGAAGCAATTTTTAATGGCTTACCTAGCCTAACAGAAAATCGTGTTGGATTATATCACGGACTACGTCAATCCATTCAGTGGTTTTTTCTTATACTGGAGCAACTTAGCCGGTGCAAAAATTCTAATTATTTAGGGTGTTTTATAGTGTGTAGTTTAATTAACGCAGTTACTAATATGCACCTCGTTGGCTAATAACAAGTTGTATAATGTATGTAAAAGCTGAAAAGACACAATGATATGAAAAGCCAAAGTTATGGAGCCAAAGGCACAATTATACCCTGGTAAACTTCTTTAGCATCATCGTCATTTGGAAGTCGATGAAACGAAAAAGAGACAGTAAAAAGAGACAAACACATAAATTCATAAGAATTCATGTCTGTGAAGTGTCTGTCCATACCACCCGCCACATTGAATCCTAGAGCAGAGTTTCAAGTGTGTGAACGTTGCGTTGATTTATTCATTTCAGACAAGTACAAGAGAATACAGCATTCCGTAAACAAGGTTATGCAACATGTAAATTAGCTCGCACATACTCGTAAATCTAAGCTCCAGTATGTCGCTGTCGTTACGAGTCCAGCTTACGTCGAATTCCATCGTACTACTCGTACTTGTAACGCAGACATTATTAATTCCATTTCAAATACACATTTGTTGTTTATTTGGAAACTTATTAATGGCTGTTACAATAGTGAAAATATAAGGAAAACACAAAAAAACATTTCTACCTACTTCACAAAATACTGTAACAGAGGAAACGTAACGTGATTTGCCTTTAATCTGTTTTTTATCTTCAGCAACGAAGATAACTATTACGCTAAACGCTATTACGCTAAACTTTCATTATTTTTAAACTAAAGTCAAAATGTTATTGAATTAACCTGTACGCGATACACAGAATAGCACACAATACAATTTGATACCCTTGATTTATCGATAAAAAATGTGTAATTTGAATAACATAACACAACACGTGATTTAAATAACAAATTAACATCAAAAGTTAAGCTGTAACAATAAATATTCATGGCTTATACTCATTGTTAACACGGCCAAAAGTCTCGACATTGCGTGAGCAAAAATCAACACATAGTTTAACATGATTTAACCGTTTTGTAATTAAATTAAATTACGAGTAAGATTTATTATCAAAGTTCATGTTACAGTGTTTTATTACCAAAAACTATGAAACAACCGTTTCGATCATTTGTTTTAATTAAGTATGTAATTCTTACAATCAGTCGTCATAAAAGCTTAAAAAATGTAAGAAAGTAGTTTGTTTTTGTTTAACTAGTTTCGGCCCGTGACTCGCCAAGTCTATTTTAATACAACGAAATCACATAATTATAATCACCCAAATAATCCCAGGAGACCATGCAAACGTGATAAAATCTGTTCTATTTCTAATACTGTACATGGTGTTTCTGTGTGCCAAGTTTCATCTTAATCCATGCAAAGGTTAGGTTCATCTACATCAACATCTTCACAAACTTTTTGCATGGAATACCTCAGGTATTGTTTTAATCTACTGAGCCTTTTGGAACGAAGTTCCTTATCGCGCGTTGCGAAAGGGGGCTAGGCGGAAAATTTTGTAACGAAAAGTTGTAACGACACTTTTTGCCGTCGTAGTTTTTTTACATAGAAAGCAAGCCAGATATTTTCGTTTCTTGCAGTCAGTACTAGGGTAGCAAAAGTTTGCTATCCTAGTACTGACTGCAAGGAAATTCGTTCCATCCGGGTGTCCCTTGACACCTCTCAAGTTTTTTGTTAACTGTGTTTCCATGAATTTAATGATAGTGATGATTTAAAATTATTTTATTCTAAATCAATATGTCTCTATCACAATATAACATCATAATCCGCCTCGCTGTCTCATAGCGTCTATAAAGAAATACAAAAATACAAAATAAAACTTATCAAGTGGTTACTCCTCACATAGCCGCTACTAAAATTAATCTTATCTCCAAAACCGTCCGCTGACACCACAAATAAAAATGAATTGCGAACGACTCGAATTGTAGCCCGTCCGAATGAACACAATGAGGAATACAAATAAGACCCCTTCGCTTCTTTACAGACCTCAATCACACCTACGCACTTCGCCAAAACTGACTTACCATCGGTTTTTATTAAGACTTACCCTCCTGATCCGATAAGCTTACCTTTGTCTCGCCTTACCACTTCTTCCTTCAGTTGAAGACCACGTCACCTCGCTCTTGAAATTTATGGGTTCAGCGTGAGTCAGCCTCTATATGCCAATGCTTAAAATAAACCGTTAATATTACACATGAAACATATTACCCAAGGACTGTGGGAGAATGTCTTTTAGCTACCTACTCGTGCCTACTTATAGTAGGATTTTAAAAATGGATATTCCCGTTTCCATCTTACAAACTGTAGTTAATACTATCATTAAATTGAAACTAACAGAAAGGCGCCCCTGTTGCTTGAGTCGTTGTGTCCGGCTGGGAGCGTAAGAGCCAGTTCTTTCTTTCTTTTTCTTCTTCTTTTTCTTGGCAACGCATCAATGATACCTTTGGTGCCACTTACCATGAGGTGGGTTGACAGCTCGTTTGCCGGCTGTTTCCACAAAAAAAAAACACGACGTGACTAAAGGTCGATCCATACGTAACGTGGCGGGACGGGGACGGGATGTAGACGGGGCATAAATATACATGCGTGCCCCGTTCCCGTCCCGTGCGTGCCTCCGTAGCGTATGCTCTATCGTTTACATTTTCTATGAAACGATGTTTTCTAAACTTCACGTCCCGTCTCGTCCCCGTCCCGTCCCCGTCCCGTCCCCGTCCACGTTACGTATGCATCGAGCTTAACACCAACATTTGTCTCAGCGGGGGGCCGTCGAGCGCTGCAGCGGCGCGGTGATGTCGGCATGGAGGTGGTCGCGCTGGTGGTGTGCGCGCTCGCCGTGAGCGCCGCGCCCAACGCGACGCGCCGCCGCCTGGACGCGCACGACGCACACGACGCGCACGATCTACTCGATGACGACGAGGACTCGCGAAGAGATTACTATGACGAGGAGCGGTTTAATATATCGGGTGAGTGCTTTATTTGTCACTAATTACAACTAAGGTGAACTCAGTCAACCCGCTACGTTTAGCATCAGCCTTTGCATTGATGCTGAAGCGCGTTCTGGTGACTCTCTGCGTTCAATCATAGCACTATTCACGTATCTAGTTACCCTTACTACATCTTAAAAATGTGTGAGGTAGGTCAATTCACACTTGGCCAGCGTAGTGAACTACAGCCGATTCCTCTTACATAGTTAGAGGAGACATATTTGGGTGGCCTATTCAAGATTACACAAAATTATGGTTTGTAATACTTTTCTTAACAAAACAGATATCAAATGTCACTGCCTCAAACGAACTAGATTTAGCAAAAACTTTCTATACCTTATCTAGCAAAGTCTACCAAAGATTTTCTATACCTTCTTTCTATTTATACTTTCTTATTGAAACTTCGATATCGGGATCCTTTGAATGTCAGGTAACTTGAGCTCTCTACAGCGCTTACTAACCTAGAAGTAAACTCCTACTAACTGGTTTCCAGTATCAAATTTTCAGGCGAAGTCCTCTGGATAATACAATTCAAAAACACAACCAAGTTTCAAAGTATTGACATTTAACAATGCTTGAGATGTTTGATAGTGTATTCGATTTTACAAGGTTTCTTTTAACATCCTTCGTCATCAAATTAGACATTGCATAGAGGAAAACTTGACTCCTACACCAATGATATTATAATGTAAAAAGAGGTCGATATGTCACTAGCGCGCCGACGATGAAGAGCGTAAGAACAGGCAATTGACCGTTCTGCTCGTAGTCGCTCTGTCAATACAAGACGATACGCACGCTTTTGTTGTTGTCAGAAGTGTTTGACTTTTGACATGCAGCGTCAAAATACCTTCGTGTATTAAACCAATGTGATTAGTGTAATGAAACAAAAGATAAAATAAATGTGTGTGTGGTGTAGCTCTTTTCCGTACTACACAGCTCTTCGTGTTCCGTCTGAGGCATAGATTACCCCCAATAGATACCGCATATGAAATTTTCTTAGAGTTTGAACTCACAAAATTTGGCGGAAAGCGCGGCTTGCGGGAGACAAAAAATGCGATGTGATTGGATATTTGTAATTCATACTTGGACTTGACGGGTTAGTATTGGTCGACACTAATGTCGTGAACATGCAAATGCACGTACGTGTTGGCGCGCGTCGGTTGCCTTGTATGCGGTATCTATTGGGAGTAATCTATGGTCTGAGGGCTAGAGCTACTCATTATTTTCTTTCTTGATCATGCATCGGTTTTCATATGATTTTGGTACCTATTATAAGGTGGCTCGACAAATCGCCTGTCAGATATTTAGGAAAATAAATAATATTTTAAAAGTTTTAAAAACAAGCTTTCAAAATTTTGTGTTTGTGGTGTTGTCCGTTGAGAAGATTTCTGATTTGATTGAAATCGTGAAATATTTCAAATTAATTGTCTCTATATCAGAAGTTATGAGCTGGCTGACAAGGCCTTCCTCAGTAACGTTAAGTCATTGGTGTGCCATACAACAGCTGAGTGTAGCAGCTTAGCATGTAGTGATGTGTTAGCCGGTGGGTTGAAGTAGTTTAACGGATATAGACATAGAAATAGATGAAGTATCGTCTCAATAGCTATAAAGCAGTTCTCAATAATCATTCAAAAGTTACACGATTACTAACTACCGGTTATTATATCTATCAATTATAACCAAACTTATCTAAATTCACTACAGTTAACAATACGTTGACTTGTATTATTAGACTTATTTTTGGTATACGATACATCGTTGGAGCTATAGATCAATTTTTAGGCTAGACATCTTTGTTCATCGAAGCTCAAAAATGTTGTTACAAGTTATCAATGATCTTATCAGCAGTAAAAGATACAGAACACAGGACAGGTCATTCGCTAACAAAGATTAAAAGATAAGAAAGAAATCTCAATTTGTCCGGCAAAACGAAATCCCACTGATTCATTAAAATTAACTTGGTGATTTAAAGATACTTTTGTGACCTTTTCTAACCATTATCTTTTTCAGCAAATCGCTTATCCTGCTAATTGGAGTTCGTTAGTAGGTATATAATTTGCCCTAACTTCATAAGAAAATGGTTTCCGCTCCAAACCTACGCTTTTAATTAACCATTGTGGTTCGGGTAAAGTTATAAATAGATTTACGGTGACGGGGATATTGTTTGTGATATTGCTTAAGTTCTACCTTACCTCAATGTGGTGTGATGTGATGTGACAAGTCAAAATTAACACAACCACAGCTATGCCTTATCCTGCCATAGTCTTCAAATGTTAAATCTTTTTTTATTCAAGTAGGTATCACTGATACACTTTTGCACGTATTTTTTTTAACCGACATCAAAAAAGGAGGAGGTTCTCAATTCGACTGTTTTTTTTTGAATGTTTGTTACCTCAGAATTTTCGACTGGGTGAACTGATTTTGATGAATGTTTTTTTAAACAAAAGCTGGTGCTAGTCATGTGGTCCCACTTAAATTTTATTGAAATCTGACAATGGCATCTCTGAGAAAACCATATATGTAAGTCTTAAATTTGCATTACGTATGTGCGCGACAAATGGACGAATAACTCAATATCACGCCAACCGATTTCGATCATTCTTTTTTTAATCGAAAGCAGGTGCTTGGCATGTAGTCCCACAAAAATTTGAACGAGATCTGACAAGTAGTTTTTGAGTAATTTTGAAGTCGGTTATTTTTTGTTAGTAAAATTTAGATTATTAATCTACCAGTGCTAATTCTGGTTAGAGTCAAGTGTCCCTCCCCCGTGCCGGCTAAACGGTTGGAGTTGGACAAGTGAAAAAATTCACAAAAATAGGTTATATGATATATTTACAAGGAAAACTATCACAGCTATGTTAGCTTACGTAGTTAATGAGTAATAGTCCATAAACTTACTACTTCAGAACTCTAAATTGCGCGTGGCCTGACACGCACTAGCCCGGTCTGAAATCATGCTTGGTCAGCAGTGGACACTTAGCGTAGTCTAACGCAAAATGGGCTTCCACGAAACACTGATTCGTGCTTCGTACAACCTAATAATAGCCCGTACACCGTACCAGCACACGGATCGTTTAATACTATAAATAGGATTAGTATTTGCAGCCTTTCATGAATATAATATGATGCTATTGAGTACCGGAATGATCGTAATTCAATTGTGTAACATAATCCACATGATTACAATTTAATTCCACACCCGAAATGAAATTATGTTGATTTGAAATTCATGAATTTCATACCTGCCATTAGTAATTATAACAGTACCCAAACAAATTATTGTTACATAGAAATATTCAAAAAACTTTTCAAAATTTATTTAAGTCTTTTTTTTATTTTTCAACGCTTTATGTCCCACATAAACCTTTAGTCTAACTGGGAATCGAACCCGTCCCGGACTCAACTCAGCTCAGGGCTGCTACCAACTAGGCTACGGGGTCACTACTTAACTGACAATGCTGTCTAATACATAATTAATATATTCAGTGTTTTCAGCTTCCCATAGCTGTTTTACATAATAATATCTAGTGTATATGAATGCCTATCATCAATATAAAATTACCATCCGAATATATGATATTGTTTATAAATGTTAATAGGTGAATGTGAATTAAGTAAGAGCAGAATGGAACTCTCTAGTAATTTATACGGGCAGTGGGAGCAGAGGGCGCCGGGCGGCTGGAGGGCGCTTTACGGATAGTGTAAAATGTTCCCTTAAGAAAGTGTTTTGGCAGCAGTTTAAACGTTTTTCGCTGCACTTTACGAGCTTATATGTCCTAGATACCTTATAAAAAAAAATAACGCTAAACTAAGTTTCGCCGCGTTGTCATTAAAACAACACAATGAAAATTTAACTCATTCAACCCAACTAGCAAAATAATCTATACTAATATTATAAATAGGAAAGATTTGATTGTATGTTTGCATTGAATAGGCTCCGAAACTACTGAACCGATTTGAAAAATTATTTCACTATTGGAAAGCTACACTATCCCCGGGTGACATAGGCTATATTATATTTTCAAAAAAATTAGGGATCCTTAATAAAACTTCAATAATGTAACCCAAGGTGTAAAAAAATAAGAAAACCGAAACAAAGCGAGAGCGGTTACTCGTTTATATAAATGGTAAAATAACGTTGCCAATTTTTTTTGTAATTTTTTTATGTCAGTTTTTTATATAATTTTTTATCATCATCATCATCATCATCATCATCATCATCATCATCATCATCATCGTCATTCTCATCATTCTCATCATCATCGCCATGGCGTTAAACTCCAGTCGTGCGTCGGAGCTTTTTATTAGTTCTACCTTACCAACAGAATTGCGTAAATAATGCTAAAAACAAAGAAGACTTTTAACTATAAATATTATTTGTTTCCAGGCATGTTGCATCCTGTCAATAACTATCTAAAAGATGTAAACGTTAAAAATCAACAAACATTCCCTACTGCTAATGCTACCTCTTCTTTACTGATAAGTAATACTTCTTCACTGAGCGTCGATAAATTACTCAATAGCTGGAAGAACGATATAAAACCAGACGATATAAAACTTTGAACAGCACAGCATTAAGAAAATAAAACATAATCTTAAAAGTAAAACAATAAAACAAAGAGTCTAAATAAATTTAACAAAAATAATGCAAACTTTGCAATTGAAGTTAAAAGAATCTTTCATAAGACATTCATAAGTTTTTAAGCTTAAATTTTCTTATTTTAAAAATAACTGAACGCCGCCTGGCGCGGTGCCAGCTAACTGCCGAGCACACCACCTCCAAACAATGGATGATAATCGACGTTAAGAAGCGATTCAAACAGTTTACAATAAAGGTAAAATTGTTTTTCAGAACGACTCAGGTGGCACGGCATCTTAGTCTAAACAAATTGATTTTGATACTTGCTGACTCATATAATACTACAAGGGTATATTAGTAGTTCAGCGAGTGGAAATCATTTGACCATTTCCATCCTTTCGCCAACCAGTCTTCGCGACTGACCCCCGTATTCAAGAACAACACTGTGAGGTCTCACAGTGTTTGCGAGTGCATAGTGGCATTAAAATCATTTCGTAAACAATACTTGATTGAAGTCCTTCGCTGTGCGTTTGTCAAAATCGATAAAGTAGCTGCCGAGCTACTTTACCGAACGCATAGTGTTGGTTTGACTTCTATCAAAATAGAAAGAAAGGATCGATTGTTTGTATTGTTATCTTTGTCTTTTGCCTGTGTCAAATTACTAGAGTGAAGTTTGCCGCATCAAATGGACCAATAAGAGGGCTGTATACAGCTCTGTGCGTCCGCACAGCCAAGTGATACTCAAGGGTCGACTGTGAAACAGAAGGGTTGCCATGACGAACGCACTGAGAAATGCCTTACTTCGCATAGTATTGCTTCTTTACTTAAACAAGTATTGTTCTTGAATACGGGGGTGAGTCTCTGTACTCGTAGGTTAGCCTCTCTGTCCGCTTGAAGCTATAATGGTCGCTAGGGCTAAGCAGCTATCCATTTGACAAAAGTGAGCATTTCAGAGGATCTTTGCAAGTATGTGTGGTGTGTAACCTGAAGAACAAAAATGAAGCCATACCGACTAAGCCGACGACACGGAATTCTAGTGTGGGGCTATGAGTGTGTAGCGTTATTATATACGAATAACCGCCCTCGCTTTGCTTCGGTTTTCTTATTTTTTACACCTTGGGTTACATTATTGGAGTTTTATTAAGGATCCCTAATTTTTTTGAAAATATAATATAGCCTGTGTCACCCGGGGATAGTGTAGCTTTCTAACAATGAAAGAATTTTTCAAATCAGTTCAGTAGTTTCGGAGGCTATTCAGTGCAAGCAAACAATAAAATCTTTCCTCTTTATAATATTAGTACAGATTATACCCCGTCATTTTCCCGGTATTGCTATAAAAAATACAAAATGAGATTAACTTCCGCCGTTCAAAACTGTTTAGCTGGCTTCTTAGGCCGCTTTACCTTCTTGATTTATCGGGCTAGCCTTCGGTGGATTCACCTTCGGGCATAATACGAGCTATACCTCAGTTATACAACTGCTGGCGCAGCGCCAGGGTACGACAAATGGCGCACCAATAATGCCTGATTAAATCGTCAACAGAACTGAAAACAATTCTCAAAACTTCGGAGTTTCGTAACTTGTACAGTCACTTTGTAACACTGAATCTCATTGTTACATTCAATATAACATCAAAGCTCTGTTTCTCATTTGTTTCTACTACGTGTTTACGAAGCAAAAATTACTAACTTGTGTTAGCCTTTATCATCACCACTTAGCATCAGATGGAATTGCAGTCAAGCATTGACTTATGTATATAAATTTTAAATCGGAAACAATTAATATAATTATTACGCAATCTGTATAATCTGTTAACTAAAATTATAATTTTTATTTATTAGGTCTGCCAATTTATTTATTATCTGCCAACAATAATTGTTACACGATTACATGGAAATGACAAGTTTCAAAAATCTTATAACTATGTGCACAACCTATTACAGGCAAACACCGCATGCATAATTAATGTTAACATGAAATCAAAATAATTTAAATTTTACTAACAAAAAAGCGGCCAAGTGCGAATCGGACTCGCCCATGAAGGGTTCCGTAGCAGCAAGTAACATAATATAAAAGTTCTTGTACTTCGTTGTAACTTTGATCGATGTTTTTTGCAGTTTACGATTTATGACGTATTAAAAAAAACTACTAACTAGATTTCGTTCAAATCAATTTTCGTTGGAAGTTTGCACGGTAATGTACATCATATATTTTTTTTTAGTTTTATCATTCTCTTATTTTAGAAGTTACAGGGGGGGGACACACTTTTTACCACTTTCGAAGTGTCTCTCGCGCAACCTATTCAATTTAGAAAAATATGATATTAGAAACCTCAATATAATTTTTGAAGACCTATCTATAGATACCCCACACGCATGGGTTTGATGAAAAAAAAATTTGAGTTTCAGTTCTATGTATGGGGAACCCCCAAAATTCATTGTTTTTTTTTTCAATTTTTGTGTGAAAATCTTAACGCGGTTTACGATATACATCTACTGACCAAGTTTCAACAGTATAGTTCTTATAGTTTAGGAGAAAAGTGGCTGTGACATACGGACGGACGGACAGACAGACAGACAGACAGACAGACAGACAGACAGACAGACAGACAGACATGACGAATTTATAAGGGTTCCGTTTTTTGCCATTTGGCTACGGAACCCTAAAAATAACCGAGTTCAAAGTCTCAAAAACTACTTTTCAGATCTCATTCAAATTTATGTGGGACCACATGACAAGCACCTGCTTTCGATTAAAAAAACAATCATCAAAATCGGTTCGCCCAGTCCAAAGTTCTGAGGTAACAAACATAAAAAAAAACTACAGTCGAATTGAGAACCTCCTCCTTTTTTTGAAGTCGGTTAATTACAAATAGTTTCACCTTAACGTTAGAAAACTTTAACTTGGTTCTAACTTAGAATTAACCAACGCACACAATGATTTGAGGATACATTACACTAAACTAATTAATGTAAGAAGAATTTATGCTACGAGTTTTATACAAGTACTACCTAAGAGACTGTAAGCGATTATCATCTGCAATTCATACATATGTTTACACTAGCGTTCTACCCACGGCGTTGCTCGCGTTTTCCGGGGTAATAAGTACCCTGTGTGTTATTGCAGATCATGGTCTATCCATGTGCTAAATTTCATGAAAATCCGATCAGCACTTTATGCGTGAAGGATTAACAAACATTCTCAGAAAGTTACACATTTACTCGTTCAATGTTAGTAGAATGTACACTTGCCAGCTTACTCAAGAAATATTATGATAGAATAGATCGACGACTTGTGAAAGTCGTACGTCTTTGAGAGAGTTAGGCAAGTTTAGCTCGGTTGGAGTTGGACGAGGGACGGAGGAACCGCTAGTGGTAAAGTTTTTTAAAACAATGTTTCGGAGGGTACGTTTAGCTGTCTTACACTGTAGTTATCTATACATCTATACAAAAAAATAAAATTGGAGTGTCTGTTTGTAATATTAAAATAACCGCTTTTTACTAAGTGCATTTGGATGTATACACGGTTAAACAACATTTTTTTCAATTTTTGTCTGTCTATCTGTCTGTTTGTTCCGGCTAATCTCTGAAATGGCTGGACCGATTTTGACGGGACTTTCACTGACAGATTTCTGATGTAACAAGGAGTAACTTAGGCTTCTTTTATTTGAGAAAAAAATACTTTGTTATGCAATACGAAGTTCGCCGGGTCAGCTAGTCGTAAAACAACAGAAAGGACACATTACTGTGTTGCAAAAATAGGGTATAGATTATAAAAGTATTAAAAAACATAGATATTTCCTAACCTCCACCCACATTTAAGGTAAACCAATTCGCAATAAAACAACCCTTACGTTCACCCGCTGCTCATAAAAACATTATCGGACCATACGAGGCCCGGTAGGGCTGTCGACTCCTACCCTCTTTCCCGGTTACCGGTTTCCCCGGGCTCCCCGAACGCTAATCTGAAAGGCAACCGGATTTGCTTTTTAACCGACTTCAAAAAAAGGAGGAGGTTCTCAATTCGACTGTATTTCTTTTTTATGTTTGTTACCTCAGAACTTTCGAATGGGTGAACCGATTTTGATGAATGTTTTTTTAAACGGAAGCTGGTGCTTGTCATGTGGTCTCACATAAATTTGAACTAGATCTGACAAGTGGTTTTTGAGTAATTTTGAAGTCGGTTATTTTTTGTTAGTAAAATTTAGATTATAATATCTATAATCGAACCAGCCTAATATAATGGCATTTCGTGTGTCCGATAAGAACATCGAAGAATTACAGCATCGTGTGTCGATGGGTGACGTCGACTTTATTCACCTGAGTTAATTCACCCAGGTGTCTTAAGTCCACTTTTAGTGTACTTTATTCATCTATGCACCTAGGTGATTTAAATCTACTGGCCGCAGGTGAATTAATATAAGTAGATGGGCGGCACGTGTCGATCCTAAGTGATCGCTAGTGGCAAAATTTCTTGAGCGCTTCCGTGCTTCAGAGGTCACGTAAAACCATCGGTTCCGGTTGTTATCGTAAGATGACAGTCGTTAAGCCATGTCGGAGGTCGGGTGGCATGAAAATTTCCGACAGTCGGGTTGCCCACTAACTGACCATTAATGGGTTGAAGCCTATAAACCTATCATTCAAGCGTCAGATTCGTCAATTGTGAGATATCTGTGTCTACTGGGCGGTAAAGTTACTCGTTGCACATAATATGGTTTGGTGAACTAATGACGTACGACGGAAATTATGTATCTCATATGATTTTTGAAGTAATGTTTTTCATAGTATAAAAAATCATATCAACTAATGTTAATGTTGGTAAATAAATAACAATACTTGAAATAATTATCTTCTATACTTCTAAAAACTATACGAGTATTATGCCAGGCTTCTGATAAAAATATACAGCCCTAACAATATTGCGCACCGTAACGTAATTGAATGATACATATCTATTGTTAGAATGGAGTTTTCGTGTCGTATACACATAGGCACATAATAGAGACAATTTCTATAGAAGCTGATAAATTTGAAAACAAATATGGCTGCCTGACATTGACACCGGAATACAATACTGATTTGCATTGTGAAGCGATGATTGATGGTACACACAGAATTGTAACCAGATATTTACACGTCATATGTTTGATATTCCTCTCCTTTGATAATTTATAATCAAAGTTCCTCTCAATGCCTTTACTTTACTAAACAATCCATTTCTTTCTATGTATTGACATCATAGATCATCAATAGTCATAGGCACTAATCTATTCTTGTTTTTTGGAACGTAAAAATGCAGTTAGAGCTACTGTATGATCTCCGACAGGAGACTTAGACCCGACAGGGTAAGAGATACGTAAAAGAAACATGCCAAAATTAACTACGAGTATACTGGTCGGTCTATCAGCAGGAAGCCGCGGCCCACCGAGCTACTAGGCTTACGATACGAAACGATAACCGCTATCGTTCGAAACTTCGAATAAAATTTACTTACCTAGTAGATACAAAAGTAGTTCCAGTGTGTGAAGTTACCAACCTCTATCAACTAATGTCATTGTCATTTAAATGAGATTTAAAATGTAATTCCAATGTATGTGAATTTGATTATTTCACGAGACACTGGATTGTGTGTAAACTGTAAGGTGCCGAACCCAGAGACCTCAAAGAGGAACCTGGCCCCATAGCATAGTCCATTGTCCAGCAATGTACCACGAGGTTACCTTGAATTGAATATGAATTTGGAGAGTCCCTTACCCCGAACTGAGATACTACTGTAAAATCTCCCGAATATTCTCAGATAAGCGAGAAGTTTATGCGTTGTGATAAACTCGTCGTAGCTAACTTAAAAGGAGCAATAAACTCCACGACAAGGTGGAAGCAAAAGTTTACCCATAAAAGTGCACTAAAGATAAAATAAAATCTAGATGTAATAAAATACAAGCATCGTATATTATACAATATACATCAACAGCTCACGTCCTGACTCCGTGTCTCGGAGTGACAATAAATTTTCCTTTACCTAAAAGCAGTGAAGCGACGGCCGACGCGACACTCTATCCATTCATCCGCGGCTGTGAACAAACGTCTGTATTTGTCACAGCTCCTAGCGTCCCTTGCTTTATCATAATTCTTAAGCTGGCTCCATGAATCGTAGCTCCAAATGGGCCAGAAAATTGGGGCAGAATGGAGCTCTTTCTAAGCCAATCGGATTTCATATAAAAACAACAGACCTGCATATGACAAACATGACAAACCGTCGACTTGATGGTTAATAAGGTCATTCATACTAAAGACATCATTCAAGCGTTCCCAAGGAGGAAAGAGTGGACCTGCTGTTCTTACAGCAATATCTAAATACAAAAAATCTACAGCGTATACGAAAAGGTTGCCATGATGACTATACCAAAAGGAACCCTAGACTCGTTTTTCGTTCAATAGGGTGCATTAGAAGCAAGATATGCTGGCTTGTAACTACTCAAGGTTTTCAGTTAACACCCTAAGGGCTTGTTTCACAATCTTCAAGTTAGTCCGAAGTAAGCTATTCGTTGGTTAAGTTGGCATTTCGTGTATGTAAAATGACACTTTAACGTCACTTTAACAGGCGAATAGCTTATTCAGGACTCTACTTGAAGATGGTGAAACAAGCCCTAAGTCTAAGCGTGAGTAACTATGTAATTAAAAAGTTCCTAACAGAAATTAAATAATATTGCATTTGAATACAACGTTAACAACAAAAGGCATCCAAGATTAAATTGTGCTAAAGCCTGACAAAGATATAAAAATACGAAAGCAAGCAAACTCTGATATCTCAAGTTTTCTTCTAAAAAGACATTACTGCATTCCAGAAATGCCCGATACGACCGTACTGTCCCAACAAAGGAATCTGAACAATTTTCAAACCTTCAAAGGTAACTTACCACGTCTAATGGCGACACTTTGTAATATCTTGTCAAGCGCAAGCGAGAAATTAACTCACACCTGTATAATTCAAACAACCTATCTTTATTTGGTCCGTCCCTGAAATCTGTACCTTATTCCCAAGACATAAGGTATATTCCCGGTCGCCGCAGTTTTTATTTCATCGTACTAAGTTTACGCTGCGTTTCCGCCGAGTTCTTTGCGATTAAATTCCGACAAGGGGTTGAAGAAAGGTACTCTTTTGTAGTCATTCTAAATATGCTGTTATTGAAGTCTCCGTATTCCAATTAAAATTTTCGAATTTAAGCATTTCAACCTAAGGGTTGTAAGCAAAGTCTATTTTAGGAGCAATACTCAAATGACATAAATATGGGTGAAACCTTCTCTCATTCTTCTAGCCGGCAAATTAGTAAGTAATAAGAATAATCCTAGAATCAGATCAAAGAATCAGAGTAGGTAATCCTAACAGAACCTCCACCAATCCGCACTGGAGCAGCGTGGTGGAGTATGCTCTAGACCTCCTCACGAGGAGAGACCCCTGCCTAGTAGTGGGCCATTAATAAGTTGAAGCCAATCCTAATAGTGTAATATTCCCGCCTATGTTCTCTAGTGGTCGTTCGCAATATTTTATCTATCTGTAATCCTCAAGTTATCCTCAGCAGCTCAAAAAATCATCCACTATCGATCTCATGTCTTATGGCTAGTGAGATGAAGTAAGCTTTTAAATAAACAAACATACTAGTAATTTAAAAGAATCTCTGGTCCACTTTATTTAGCAAACGTTTTCAAATAACAAAAGTAGGTCTTATGATCAAAGCTGGCTGTTTAGGTGTTTAGCCATTTATGGCAATTCATGCTATCAAAGATAAATCTCGTGCGAACCGGGCCGAGTGGGCGTTAACATTTCAGCTCGTATCTACTGGAGCTGAACGCTACTGATAGGCACTGCAGTTACTCGCTTTTAAATTATTACAAGGTATTAATTTAGGTACTCCAAAATTTCGTCATCGCAAATTTTATAGAACTATGGATGGATTTTGTAACACAAGATAGTTCGTCCGGCGAGCGAATAGAAGTTAGAATTATCACGAAGATTTTAATAACATGTTTTTCCGGTTCTTTACCCTGGCAGCGAAAACGGGCAGTAAAAAAGACCAGAATTTAATTCAGATTTGACAGTTTTTTCCGTTAAATTTTACAGTACTTTCAAAACGTAGCAACTTTCACGCATGCAGCAATTATTGTAGCAATTTTTCCTAACGCGAATTATCGTTCATTTCATTGTTATTAATTCGTTTAGCTCATTTTCTTATTCTACACTTGCCTTGTCGCACATTTAGGTTATTCCTCTTTTACTCAAAGCCTGGATGCTTCACATTCACACGGCAGTGACAATCACTCATCCATCATCGTTTATCCTGACCCAACAATGTCATTCACCTTTCATTATGTTTATATCTACTGAACCCATAAAATTGAATGAATAAATAAATAAATAAAACCGTAATCTGTTGAGGACACCAATATAAATTGGATTCCTAGACCCATCAATTATACTTACACACTTAATCCTATTTCTGATTTCACAATAACCTTTATACAATAGATTTTTTATTTTTGATTGGATGGAAACAGATGAGAAAATATATTTCTCTTTCTACTATATTGAACTCATATTGTAATCTAATATACCTACGGTACATAAAAACAGTAAACCTTCCGGAAGACTTTCTCTAAATAAATGCACTGAAATCTGTCTTCTTCTGACTCGTAGTTCAAAAGAACTCAGTGTAGGGACGGAAGGTGACGATTCGAATATTGGGTTATGAATAAATTAAATTAAATTTATTCGAGATTGTCTTTTTTACAGATATTTTTCGAACTTAAAACTTGTTTTGAATTATAAAAATTTTGAAATGTATTATTAATTTTCTACCTAGAAAGCTGACAAATAACTAGTACCTACGCTTCGATTTCGTTCCCAATTAACAAATCCATCTCAATTTATCGCAGACAATCGGCACGAACTATTGAGGTACCTCAATACCTGAACAAGGGCGCCGGATCTACATTCAGCGATTTAAAGCTATCGAATGCTTCGCAGACTTCGTAGTACCCTGCAGTCGACAATTTATAGTTGTTACGTCTTACATAACCCAACGTTAGAAATAAATGAACTAACCTTTGGTTGAAACCAGGCGAGACAGATTGCTACACATTGACAGTGTTGTGGTCAAGACGCAGCGCATATGTTACGATAGATGGCGCGCACGTTGCATGGTCGTGAGGGTCAACTTGCGTACGTTCTTGATGGTTGGCACCAAAACAGAAAAGTAGAGTGGAGAGAAGACCTTTTGTTAACAGTCAATAAGATATCGTTTTGCTAAGCTAGCTCCGTTTATACGAAGAGAACATTATACGTCGACTCCTTTCCGCTTTGGTGGAAACCGGTCTTTACTTCGTGTTTTTACCAGGTAGTCATTACATTAGTTCGGCATACAAAGTACATATAGGAAAAGTATTTTGAAATCATGTATTAGATGATCAGTTATGGCTTACAACTCAGTATAGTGGATGCTAATTTATGAAACCAGGCTGTGCAAATGAGGAAGCATCACTGAAAGCATCTATACTGTAACATCAAAGCGTGTACCTAAACAACGTGTAAATGACGCGCGTAAATGACGTGCATAAGTGTATCAGTGATACCTATATGAATAAAAGATTTTGATTTAATTTGATTTTTCCCGGAAGCATTCGCGTGTAACTTAACAGGTCAGATCTAGCATTTGAAACATCAAAGCATGTGGGATTGTTACGAAAGCTTGTCAGCCAGTGAGGTCGTACGTTAATACGTCTTGCTCAAATTCGAATTTGTTGCATCAGAGGAGAATGTACTGTGCCTGAAAACCCATTTACCCCCCTCCCCCCTTCTTTGTCTATTGAATACTTACTATGCTGTCGATGAGCGAACGCATATGCTAACCAAACACTATTCGTCTGTGTAACTGTAAATATTTTATTACTATGATTCAACGCATTCATAGCCCCCTACAGGGCACGAGTCTCTTCTCATAACTGAGGAAGCCTAGAGCATACTCCACGATGCTCTAGTGCACATTAGAGGAGGTTAGGCCTTCGACATGGCTTTACGCCTGCTATAACGACTGCTTTACATGCTCTCCGAAGCACTGAAGCACTAGAAAATTCTCCACTAACGTTCAACGTAAACATATAATGAGACAACTTCATCATAACTTCACCATCAAACCTTACTGGATAATAATTCTTGACGAAAAATAACTGACTCCAAAATAACTCAAAAACTACTCGTCAGATCTCGCTCAAATTTAAGTGGAACGACATGACACGTACCAGCTTTCGATTAAAAAAAGAATCATCAAAATCAGTTCACCCAGTCGAAAGTTCTGAGGTAACAAATATAAAAAAATACAGTCGAATTGAATACCTCCTCCTTTTTTGAAGTCGGTTAAAAAAGTATCCATACTTTGTGTACTGTTCAAGTTGATCTTCTTTTGGTTGATGGTCTTTACGAGTTTATTTGAATATTAGCGAATTAATAGGTCGTTATTATGCGACATCACAATAATTAACGTTCAATAGAAATTAATACGGCTATTATTATTGTTACCAGCGGCTTATATCATGTAGTATCTTAGCTCGAGCACGCCATCTGCTTCGATCGCTCCACTTGTGTACATTCAGAATGTGTAAATACGACATGGTTACGTGTATTGATGACTCCTTGTGACACGAGCGATTCTCACGGACACTGCACAATACGACTCTAGGTCAAGCGAAATGGAATTGGGTACAGGCAATGGTATTGTATATTGTATTATATATGTATAAAAAGAGGTAGATATGCCAAGAGGGCGCTGAAATTAAGACAGTCGAATTTAGTCAGATGTAATGATTTCATTAAGGAATCACTGCTTCCTTGGAACGATGACTCTAAAGTTTGTCATCAAAAACTGAACCTCGCAATGTAAGAACATATCTAAAGTAAAATATCTTTGTGTACCTACAGAAAAATAAGTTATGCTAAACGTATGATGAAGGCTTTTGTTTTATTAAGAGTTGCAGTGATTTTATTCAGACAATGACATGTAATTTATTGGATTGTTTAAGAGCTACATGATCTACTTTAAAATGAGACAATTGAATAGACTACAATAAGAAACCACTATATTAACTAAACTACATTACATTACACTAACTAAACTATTATTATTATTTGAATCTCTGTAAGAAGATATAAAGAAGATTATACAGAAAAATTAAAACATCAAAATAATACTCAATTACCATCCGATATCAGTCCAGACAGAATTATACCACTAGAGACAATAGCGGCCACACAATACCGAGTGAGGTGGTACAAGCACTTTGTGTTACGTGGACAGTGGAGACAAGTGGCCTTCAGGCCTTCAGCCTGCCCATCGACATGCTCGATGGATCTGTCACACAAAGATAATAAAAATAGACGCTATCGAGATTTTACAGAGTAGATACCGCCCGCCGTAAGTATACAGAAGGCTGGAGTGGCGTGTGACTAACAATAACTGCAGCTGGTTAAATATAGAACTTAAGAGCCGAGGTGCGGATATGTGCGAGGATCACGTGTCGCGACGGATTATTTCGATAGATAGGTGAGAAAGTCATATAAAACAAGATGGATAAGTCTGTATTATTACACAGGTACGAAGAGCAACTTCTTTACTACATAATACCTAGGTTGATTTTTGATGTGAAACATCTTTACGCGAGGGGTAAACCTGATTTTAGACTTGGTGATCGTGGCGACGCATTTCGATGTTTCACGTTTGTCAGCCGTCCCATGACAGCTGTTCTTTTTTTTGTATTGGATTTCGATGGTGAAAATACAAAATCTCGTTTGTTGATTTCGCTTCTCGTTTTTTGACGACCCGTGTGGGTAATGGATACCATGTGGGTCCGCCATCCCAAGGTCCTAGGTTTGATGCCCACCGAGGTGTGTCTTTATCTTTGTGTATTGTCCATGGCACCCACAACACAGGGAATCCTTGTCTGGATTTATGAGTGTGTAGCTTTATTTATTACGAGTAACCGCCCTCGCTTTGCTTCGGTTTTCTTATTTTTTTACACCTTGGGTTACATTATTGGAGTTTTATTAAGGATCCCTAATTTTTTTTAATATAGCCTATGTTACTCGGGGATAGTGTAGCTTCTTAACAGTGAAAGAATTTCTCAAATCGGTTCAGTAGTTTCGGAGCCTATTCGATGCAAACAAAAAATCAAATCTTTCCTCTTTATATATTAGTATAGATTATGCAATTTGGTTTAAATATCGACGTAAAATATCGTAAAAATCATAAATATGTAACCCTAAGTAAAATATAAAGCTGCGTTAAATAAATAATCCATGGAAGCCATGTCAGTGGATTAACGTACTGCCGGGTGACAGATACCGATAGTACTCGTACGTATGAGCGAATAACTCAGTTTTATAGCTTGAACCAATGCGCAACGCATTGTCACGGCAAACGGGCCGTGGAGGTAACTTACGGTCTATAACACTATTTTGGCAGACAAAATATTCACTTAATTTTATTCGGTCAGCGATAAATCTACCTTCAGGATTTTACTTTGAGTTTATCAATTTTTTATTGATTGTTTGGCGACCGATTCACTTTAGTACATTGTACATTTCATAAACTTTCTTATTATCAGATTTTTTTGCCATATTAACAAAGTTATTATATCACTTGTTCTAATAGTTTCAAGAAGAGCGACAAGCCAGGCATAAATAAAACATATTTTTTTATAATCATAAAAAATCATCATGCAAAAGTAGTGTTAAATGTAACTCATGTTCGGTTTACACGTATTAAATAGTTAATTAAGTAGATAAGTAAATTTTACATAACTAAAAATTTACTAAATTGTTTATTTACACGCATTAATTTACTTTAAATTTAGTTATCTATTTAACTACTTTACGTGTAAACCGGACTTCAGGACCGGTGTCTCTATCAACAGAGGAATCGATAGGGTGCACGGAACACGAGAGTTTTCATATCAAAACCAAAATAGTTTTTCGAACTTTTTCAAAACTGTAAAACGAAAATAAAAAACTGGTTGGTGTAGTTTATTGGCACAATAGCGTTGGAACTGCCCACATTCCACCTCCGGCAGTGGACAATAGTCGCTTGGCTTCAACGCTGCATTGTTACGAATATGGTTTAAACGACACTTCTCTAAGATTTGAGGCAATATTGTACAGAGTTATTAAAGACGAGTAACAGCCCTCGCTTTGCTTCGGTTTTCTTATTTTTACACCTTGGGTTACATTATTGAAGTTTTATTAAGGATCCCTAATTTTTTGAAAATAATAATATAGCCTATGTTACTCGGGGATAGTGTACCTTCCCAACAGTGAAAGAATTTTTCAAATCGGTTCAGTAGTTTCGGAGCCTATTCAATGCAAACAAAAAATCAAATCTTTCCTCTTTATATAATTATTAATTAATTAATTAAAGATTAAAGATATAGCGTTTCCTTCTTCTGAATATTATATTGATTATCATATTTTTAACCGTAATTGAAAGCTAACACACTCATACCCCCGCAGTAGGTTATTGTCTGTGTCGCGGGTGGCATGGACGACACATATAACACATCACAATAACGCCCATGACCCGAATACAAATATTTATCTGACACATAAATATCTGCCCCGGCCGGGAATCGAACCCGGGACCCCTCGCTTCGCAGGCAGGGTCCGTACCAACTAGGCTACAGGATCGTCTGGTGAAGCCGTTTAAACATTGAATATTCATTATTGATTGAATAAGGTTTGGATATGATAGGGCGTGGTAACGACAGGGAAAATTTCAGTGCAAAGATATGATGTATGTATCGTAACGTACAATCTATATTTTACTTCACTCACTGCAAGGTCAATTCTGTCCGATATTCTTAAATACCTCAGAGGTTAAGATTAGCATTTCAAAGCCGTCAAGGTCTGACGTGGCTGGCTACGTGCGGACTTCTTTTGAATATTACTGCCGGCTGGCGCAATATTCCCAAATTGTAATGGCATTGGCGTAACACTACGGCTTGGCTCGTTACTGCAGCCGTTCAGGCTTTCAGCCGTGGTCTGCGGATTGCTAATGAAATTGTACGGTCTCATATATTTTTAAGAATATCTGGGAAACGTAACTTGGTCTAATTATATTTCAGACTACAAAACTGAGCTCAAACTATTAGTTAAATATTGGTAAATGTGAATGCTCTATAGGTCGGTAACTTTCTCGAGGACTACTTTCCTGGCAATGTGCTTCCATTTCTGCCGATCACAGGCGTTGCGAGTACATTGCACCGTGGAAGACTTCGTAGCTTTCTTAATTATTAACTCAGTCCAGTGCTGAAGCGGATTGGTGGTCGTCATAATAGGTGCATTATAAAACTCTTATGTCCTTCTTATTTGATATTTCTATATGCGAAAGCCTCGTTTGGTTATGTTTTAAAATTTTCACGACTTTTTGTTAAGTACTAATTGTTAAGGCAATGTTCGTGTTTTCTTAAACTTAATGGCGGTTACTAAATTGCAAAGAAAGTACTAAGGGAGGGGTGGCAACACTGAACGCTAACACGAGGGAATGCGAAATATTTACCGTGCTTTAACTGCCTACTGAATGTTTATTTCAACTTCGCCCAATTTACATCTTAATGTCCTCGTAAATTTTAAAGTTTTCCAGCAAATACTGAATTTATTCGTATCGAGCTGTCAGAGATTTGTCGGTCGCATCATTTCTCCCGCGCTACCTTCACGGCTGACTGGCAGACGACCAGTCGACCATGATTCAGAACGATTTGAATCGTGTAATACGACAGTGCTCGGGGCTCCGAAAGACATGAATTCTGTCGGAACCAATGAGCGTTATCTAAATATACATACTACAGTCCAGTTAGCAAGATGTTTCGCTTCAAAAAGAGGGGTGTTATAAGTTTGACGTGTCTGTGTATGTGACTGTTTGTGGCATCGTAGCTCCTAAACGAATGGAATGATTATGATGCAGTGTTTTTTGTTTGAAAGCTGAAGTGATCGAGACGGTTCTTTTCTTAGCTACAATTTATATGAAGATCTACTGATTGATTGGAACATTTATGTTTGTGATTTCGTTTTATTAAATCACTCTCCTGTGATCGAAAATCCGGGGTGAAACTAGATATTATAAATGTATAGATTTAGCTCTATAATATTTTTCAACACCATATAATTTATTTGTCACCAATCAAATTGATGATGAAAGTTTTCTTGTTAGCAAACAACAGAGCCGAGGGTACCCGTGTTATTGAACCAGAGCGCCGCGGCGCCGCCACGCCGCCGCGCCGAGCGACGGTAGACGTAAATAAGAGCAATCGACTTATGAAAGCTTATTGCAGCAGTTTTATTAAAAGTCATTTATTGAGTTTCTATCACTTCAGTGTTGTACTTTAAGAGCCTATTCCCGTCATATTTTTTGAAGTGAAACCACAGAAGAAATAACAACAACGTTGTGCAGATAGGGTGAGAAAATAAACTTTATTTATGAAACAAGAGATATAAAAATGTTATAACAGCTTCACTTCTTTATTGAAAGTTGTGTTTGTTATGTGGGAGACTTATCCATCAAGACTTCCTAATCCGAAATTAAAGACAGTTTTCAGGCTATAGGCAATGTGACTGCACCGTTGCGTAGTGTCTCTCACGGCACATATGGAAACCCTTGTAAGATCCGAAGCTAATATGTTTTCAACATGGAAGGTATGTTAAAATGCAATAATTGTATACCTACTAATACAAGTGCATTGAAATGCTTCTAATTCAATAGGATATCTACCATATCCAACATCAGTCGGGGATCCGGATCAATATCAAGCCTTGTAAGTCAGAGTGCTCGGTATATCTCCAACGATTGACATCAACATACAACATTCGCCTTTGAATATATTATATTTGTTACGAGACACAGAATAGCGGACAAACAAACTGACGGATTACGTGATGGTAAAGACTATTAAGAACTACCTATACAATGCACCGAATTGCGACAAAAACATTTTGTTGTTCCTGAAGGAGCAGTCACATAGTCACATTTCTTCTCTTCATTAGGCACCTTTCCGAAACGGTGTTAGATTGAAAAGATTTGATGTTCATAACAGTATTGAATAATACCTATGTACATGAAATAAATTATTTGAGTTTGAATTTCAGTATAGATCGCCAAGAGCAAGCAATTTAATCTTCGCATATTCAAATACTGAGCTGTATAATCTGATCACACATTTAGCCATAACAAGCTTTACCTAACTTAATAAACCTCGAAGTCGCTGACGAAAGCAACGGGATCAAGTGACCGCAAACATTGTTTAACGAGAAACTTGAGGCGGTTGAAATATCATATTAGTTGAAAACACGTGGCCTTTGAACGTCGGCCGTGAAACTTGGCGGCGCGGCGCGGCGCGGCGTAGTATCGGCTTCCGATACTGAACATGGCTGCCTACAGCGATTATTGCGGTGTGAATATTATGGGAATTATAGGATGGCTTCAAACATCACCCATTTGTTATTGATTTATTGAAACACTTTTGATTGTGCCGATCGGAACACTTATACGTAGTTGTGAAGTACCACTAGTTGTGCGTACGTAGTTAGTCCGTTAGGAAACCGCGGATTCAACGGTTTACGTTATAAGTAACCTAACCTTGTCAACTTTACGTTACTCGTACGTATCGTATTGTATAATCGAGTGTCCTATAGGTAGAAATGTTTTCTTTCTTTCTTTCTTTCTAAATATATGTAAGTATATATTTGTATGTATATCTCATGAGCGTTCTCATCTTCTCGCCCAGGGGCGACAAACTATTACACGAATCATTATGAATAGGTCGGAATTTTCCAGATTTTCCCGATTTCTAGGCGATTTTCCAGAAGATAACACAATAAATTATCACTTTTATGGATAGCGGTAGGCATTCAAAATTGTTGAGGGATTAACTGCCCTTCCCTAACCTCATTCTCACCCCCTCTCGATACGCTCATGTCATGGGAAATGTCCCATATTTCGGCATCTTAAGACTCTTAAGATTTAATTTTTGATTATTAAATTACTCGTACTAAATATGCTATTGATTTGAAATTTTTTTCGTAAAAAAAATTGGTACTTTGCTAGTAATTTAATGCATGAATTATGTGGTTTTATTTCAAATGTTATTTTATACTAGCTAACCCGGCGAACTTCTTATCGCCTAACAAACTATTTTTTTTTCTATAATAAAAGTAGCCTAAGTTACTCCTTGTTACATATGAAGGCTATAGGTCGGTAATTATTGAGAGTGTGTGTGAGGTAAGCTTGCCAGATGGCCGGGAAATCCGGGATTGTCCCGGAATTTTGCGTCTTGTCCCGTGTCCAGTAATTAGACCTTAATGTCCCGAATTCTGAAAACCTACTAGTTTTGTAACAAAATAAACTAAGAACGAATGTCACAGCTAGCCTTAAGGATTCCAGATGCTCGGGAAATCCAGGATTGTCCCAGAATTTTACGTCTTGTCTCGTGTCCGGGAATCACACTCCTATGTCCCGGATTCCGCCGATAGAATAGCCAACAGTAAATATAGGGGGCGGCTAGCGAACATTTTTAAGAGGGGCGTCAACTGAGTTGTTGGCTGCCACCCCGCTCCCCAAGCAATCCCGGATCCGTAAGGGCTTCGTCTAGTTATAGACTCTATGTAGTAGAATTGTCCCGGAAATTATAAGCCCGTATCTGGCAACCGAGAGAGCGGCAAAAGCGAGAGAGAGGCACGATCGGCTACGATCGTATCGTAGCCGATGCCGTAGGCGAGCCGTAGGCGATCGTAGTTGAGGGGAGCGGAGAGGAGCGGAGCGGAGCGGAGCTTTGTCATGATGTCAGTGTTGCCAGTGCTACGGCAATTACCGTGTTCTACGACTTACAGGCTAAAAAATCACAAAATCTACGGACTACGGCTGGAACCCTAGGACCGTAGCAAATTCTACGGCTTTTCGCAAATTCTACTATCTTTTTGTTATTTATTATTTTTGCAGACATTTAACGAATGTTAAAACCCTTAAAACAGCGCCACTAGGCTAATGAAAAGTGTTCCTTGTTTTGTGGACATCTAATTCACTGCCGATGACCAATTTTTTTTTAGTCCGAGCTGAACCGATGGTATATACACGGCCCACAGTTGATTTTTATCCATATAAATTTTTGTCTAATGTACACGGCCTTCCAAAAATTTTCATTGGCAACACTGCATGACGTTGTCACGTCAAACTACCGTCTGTAAACCGACTTTACAGACAACCATTTTTGTTAATCAAATAAATTCTTAAGGAAGACATAAACATATTATTAACAGTTCTATTCAAATGCATTATAAGCTCACACGCGCTTACGTTACGGTTGCAAGGAGTTTAAGCATGCCTCACAGCTGTTTGTGACTTACTGAAAGTTTCGAACTTTGAATTGCGCTCAGTTTAGTCGCCAAAATGTTGGTACTTGACTTCCTACAAAGTTTAAACAAAAAAGAATATTATACAAATGTATAACTTAAACGAGTAATTTTTGGATTGCTTATTTTTCACTCCAGAAACAAAACTACAGTAAAACCAAATTATCTGTGAATTGAAGGAGGGCGCTGTCGGACGCATTGGACAAATCATTGGACGTAATTCGAGAGGTAGTAACTGACAGATAAATGACCACAAGTACTTAAGAATGACTTTTCATTAGTTCAAATTTTCGCCACTTCACAGATAAGTTGGTGGCACTGTACGTACTACCAGGAACCAAGGGCCCGTTACCTTGATATACAGGACTTAACAAGTAAGTTACTAAGTACCGTATAACAATGCACTAGTGCAAAATCGCGTTAACCAAGAAACTTGGCACGTCCTCAAGGCGTATCTGCATAGATTAAGTAATAGTTACCTGTATGGGCTTACGAAAACTAATACTAAGCGAGGTAGCCGGAAATTACTCCGGCCCGTGGCTGTATGATGTAATAAGGTGTTAGAAATTTTTGGGGAGTGTGGGACAAGAATCTGGGGGCACGGCAGTGCCCCCGCCAAGTCGAGCAAAAAAGCGGCACGGCCGTACCATCCTTTTCTCGAAGCAATTCAGGCCATTTTCAACCCCCTATAACTTCGTTGTGGATAAAGCTAGAAGCCTGAATTTTTAGTAACCAAGCAGGCATTGTATAAACACGGTATATTTCAAATTTTATTCAATTTGAACCAGTAGTTTAAGAATTATAACTAGTCAAAATTTCTTAATTTCGTCACTCACTGGCTGACTGACCGATCATCAAAACTCTAATGGCCGGTTTCTGAGGTCCTTTTGACGGGAGTTTATCTATTCAATAACGCTAACGGGTCGATAAATTCCGAAAAAGCGTTTCTGAGCACTGCGACAATACATAAACTCAGCTTAAACTAAGATCAACTTATCTAACCCAAGATGGCCGTTTATAGGTTCCATAACTTTATTTGACGTTTCATTTTAACATTTGGGAGATGAAAAAGCATATAGGCCACCTGATATTAAGTGGTTACGGTCGCCTGTGGACATGAGCAATACCAGAGGAATCGCCAATGCAACGTGTTAAATTAAATACTTATAAAATTAATGAAATAAATACAACAATTTTTACTTTTTGCCATTGACATTCATCAATAAGAATGTATCCATGACAACCCGACCGTCAATCTCACAATTTATTCTTTAGGTACTTCTATCCAAAAAGTATTGTTATGGCAAAGGCTACACTATAATACAATTGATGTATTCCCTTCACCATCTGGCTGCGTCGGCTTGGCTGGCCTGGCTGTAGCTGAAGGGAATCGTCAATTTAACGGGCTAGATATAATAAAAATGAATATGAAAATGATAATATATCCCTTTGAAACTTGTTACTTTGAAGAGCCATCTAATGGCAGTTTTAGATACTCGTTATTGAATTCATAGTTTTATTGAAAGGCCGCTTGCGTGTTCAGAAACCCAGTGACAGTTATCGAATACATAACTTAAGTTTAACTTTATTGATTCAATAGCTGTTGATCATTTAACTGGAGACTTCAGAAACCGGCCATAAGGCACTTCTAGCAGACATAGAAGCTTCAAATTTGGAACACAATTAGTTTTTAGTGTATAGATCAAGGGAAAACTAAAATATTTTGCAATTTCGGTCCAGTTTTCCAGATACATCAACTGCATAAATAACTTTGTAATCCCATATAAATATATAGGATTACAAAGTTACATTTGCAGTTAGTGAATCACTGTACCTGTATAACGAAGTAACATTTGCAGTGAATGAATCAGTGTACCTTATATAATATAATGGAATAATAGGTGTAGATAGGTACCTAGATATAATTATGTTCAAAGGTAACTTGTAAAAGGAAAAAAAGTAGAACTATCTACAAAAAGAAATGAGATGCCATCAAAAACAAAACTTGTAAAAAAAACCAAGTCTCGCAACTCAGTTCTTCTACCGTAAAAAGTTGTGAGATCCATGTAATACCAAGTCGGTTAATTTATTCAGTTCCTACTTAAGGGTCCTTCTGTCTTAAGTTATTACGTAATTAGCTAACCTAACAAGTAACAACATCTTATAGTGACCATATTATCAATATTAAAAATCTTTTATGTTTTAAATAAATAGATTGACTTGGCAATCGCAAATTTAATATAATATATAGGTATTACTGATATTATAACTGAGTTGCGAGACTTGGTTTTTTTTACAAGTTTTGTTTTTGATGGCATACATATCTAGAAAAATGTCTTTTTTACCCTTTAAGCTACTTAAATTACCTTATATGATAAAAACAACATATTCGAATCACGGTAGGTTTAGTTGAATTGAAGTGCCTTTTATTTTCCATTCGCAAATACGTGGATGTACGGCTTAGCTAAATTGATACGTCCATTTATACGAAACCAAAAAATAATAAATAATTAAAAAAAACTGTTTATCTAAATTAAATTTATCGTTAAGTAGTTTAAATTAATAATGTTCAATAACTCCACGTCAAGATGCCAGTTTCCTCTGAAGATGATCACTGTCTGTCTTGTGCTATTTTGATTTTTTGACCTGTTTTGGACCAGTTGTTCTTTTTATTCCAAACAAAAATAAAACTTCAACGTAAATAAAATACCAACGTAATTTGATTGTCACTAATAAAAAGATTACCATTTTGTTCAGCCGCAGCCAAAGAGAATCCAATTTATTAGGATAGGGCGACGATTTGTTTGTCCGGAACAAAACACTCTCTCTTTCTCTCTCATGACTCGGTGGTTCAGTTCAGATTGAACATTTTTTTTTATGAAAAAAGCGGCCAAGTGCGAGTCGGACTCGCCCACGAAGGGTTCCGTAGCAGCAAGTAACATTATATAAAAGTTCTTGTAGTTTGTTGTAACTTTGATCAATGTTTTTTGCGGTTTACGATTTATGACGTATTAAAAAAAAAACTACTTACTAAATCTCATTCAAACTAATTTTCGTTGGAAGTTTGCATGGTAATGTACATCATATATTTTTTTTTTAGTTTTATCATACTCTTATTTTAAAAGTTACAAGGGGGGGGACACACATTTTACCACTTTGGAAGTGTCTCTCGCGCAAACTATTCAGTTTAGAAAAAAATGATATTAGAAACCTCAATATCATTTTTGAAGACCTATCCATAGATACCCCACACGTATGGGTTTGATGAAAAAAACATTTTTGAGTTTCAGTTCTAAGTATGGGGAACCCCCAAAATTTATTGTTTTTTTTTATTTTTGTGTAAAAATCTTAATGCGGTTCACAGAATACATCTACTTACCAAGTTTCAACAGTATAGCTCTTATAGTTTCGGAAAAAAGTGGCTGTGACATACGGACGGACAGACAGACAGACAGACAGACAGACAGACAGACAGACAGACATGACGAATCTATAAGGGTTCCGTTTTTTGCCATTCGGCTACGGAACCCTAAAAATTTAATACTTTCTATGTCAACTCGGGTTAAATTAGCGCCTGTACGATGTACACAAAATAACATTGTACAATAAATATTAGTTACTGTACAATATTATTTTGTTTAAAGCAGATATTAAAGTTGCAAATCCGATTGGCCGTACAAGCCATACAAGTCGTTCGGCCAATCTTTACTTTTCGTGCTATTAATCTCGGTGTGATAAAATCAACCGGGAAAATAATTAAATTATAGCCGTATTGGGGCTCAGAATACGAACCCCAATCCTGTGCCGGATGGGTAAAAAGCGACTAAATCCGGCCCGCTGGTGGTAGAGCCCCTCGGAGGGATTTTATTAGTAATATTGATTTTAATAGATTAATATAATTATTACTAGTATACATATTTCTCCGTGGGGTCCGCCACCCTCTTGCTTAAGTCAGTCGCCAAACGACTCATCGTGTTTCGGCTGGGGGGCTTGACATCCAGTTCTTTCTATTTCTTCTCTCTTTCTTGGCCTTTGGAGTCGTTGCACGGCCGTAGCTAGGGGGGGCATTGTGGGGCATTGCCCTACCTTGAAACCACAATGCCCTACCTTAAAAATACCAAAAAGTAAGATAATTTATTATAATTAAATTGTTTCTTCATAGTTTGAGATAAAAAAAAGTATAGCGACAGGTATCTAAACTTTTCCGAATATACCACAGTTTGTGACATTCATTTATAATATTTCTTTGTTCTGTGACCTAGAGGTCGGTGATATACATGGTGATTGATTTAGGAGCCCGTGCTTCGGATCAGATCAATTATGATAAATTTGTAACTTCCGCCCTACCTGTAACCAATGCTGCCCTACCTCAAATTCGACTCTAGCTACAGCCCTGAGTCGTTGATGTCCATGGGCGACGACACGCATTTACTCGTACCATCAGGTGGATCGTCAGCTCGTTTGTCGAGTATTTTCATACCCGCCCGACAGAAACGACCACGTTCATACCGGAACTTCACACTTTCACAACTCACCATGTTGTTTGAAGTCGTTTATCCTTTGGGCACACTCATTGTTGACGACCCTCTAGTTTAGTTGGTAGTGACCCTGCCCGCAAAGCGAGGGGTCCCGGGTTCGATTCCCGGCCGGGGCAGATATTTATGTGACAGATAAATATTTGTACTCGGGTCATGGATACGTTATTGTGATGTGTTACGTGTCGTCCATGCCACCCGCGACACAGGTATAAACCTACTGCGGGGGTATGAGTGTGTATGTATTTATTTATTTATTCATTCATTCATACATTCATTCATTCATTCATTTATTTATTTATTTACTTATTTATTTATTTATTTACTTATTTATTTATTTTATTTATTGTAAATTGTTCCAGAGAAGGGCATGTACGTGGGGTCCCCGTGCGAGTTCTCATGCAACCCGAAGCTGGTGCACGTGTACTGCGAGCCCGGGAGCCGCACCTGCCAGTGCGACCCCAAGCACCCCGTCGAGCTGGGGCCTGCTCGAGGCTGTGCTAAACGTGAGTACCACACACCACGCCACCTCACCAGTGTAGGTACAGATGGATTTGATGTCGACGCTTGAAAGGTAAGTAAAAATTACCAAGCGACATGTTGACAATTTTACACTAGAGCATTTTAAAGTTTTTTTTTTAGAAAAAAAATTGCCTTTCAAGCGTCGATGTGTTATTTAGTACACACGTATTTACCTACGTAAAATTGCTTATTTATTATGTGTCACCAGAGTAGGTTTCCGACGAGTTTCCCCCGCCTCAAATAAAACTTTTTTCTGTAAGCGTTCACGCCATCGCCACCTCCTTTATTGGAATGACATAACGTTACGAGTGAAAAAGGCACGTGCTCATACACAAACTAAAGGCAACGTTTGGCGTGAACGCTTATACTAAGACTTAACAGCTTTATGTAGGTACATACATGAAGTTTTCGTGAATGTATAGAATTGATAGCAATGAATACAAGTTACATAGAGATTCAGTTTAGCGCCCTTTTTGTTCTATATAGTTTGAGTTTAGCGCGTTCAATTTAGATACCTTTTACCTCTCTAAATTCTGAAATTATGAAACATGAGATTTTATAAAATTACTAGCTGACCCAGCGAACTTCATATCGCCTAACAAACTATGTTTTTTTTCTAAAATAAAAGTAGCCTAAGTTACTCCTTGTTACATCAGCTATCTGCCAGTGAGAGTCCCTCAAAATCGGACCAGCCATTTCAGAGATTAGTCGGAACAAACAGACAGACAGACAAAAATTGTGAAAAATGTTGTGTTGTTCTGGTATATGTACCGTGTATACATCCAAATGCACTTTGTAAAAAGCGGTTATTTTAATATTACAAACAGACACTCCAATTTTATTTATTTGCATAGATGTATCTATAGATGAACATTCATAAATGTGTATTATCTATTTACACAAGTAAACTTAATTTATTTCGGAATTCAACATAAATCATATTTGCGACGCAAGCACACAAAGGGAGCAATACAAACCAATGTCATGTCAAAACACAACAATGTTGACTTGATTCCAATCCAATCATGCACACACAACCCGCGGCACATTGTTATTTTATCTGAAACCTTGTAAAAGAACGAATTAAATATGGAGATTGTGTTTAGCAAGACGTACTACTGACATTTTGTACAATAAACTGTCTAACGATGTACTAACTGTTTATGTATGTATCAGAATGTGAAACTATTCGAATCCAAAATTTTTCCTATCCATAATCGTGATGGAAAACAGTTAAATATTATTCGTAAATCCGTATCCAGCGGGCCTATTATGTACTTTTATAAAACCATTCATGTTCCAGGCAATTCATTTATCGGGCTTTGAAAGACGTATGATTGGCTAAAAATTGTCACGTGACCGCTTTGTTGACACCAATTTGACCTTTACACTAGAACATGACAGGTATTAAGAGTTCATAATCAGTTTCATAATAGACCCCTAGATCCGAAACTTCATGTCCCTGGCATAATCTTTCCTTATCTTTATCGTATTTCTGTACCCACTTATCAGTGTGTACAATTCATAATTATGTAATAATAATACTTTAGTAAAATTATCTTAAATTAAAATTTAAAAAACCCCCGACAGTTTTATTAACACTAAACATAGCTAAAAACACTCGATTAAATCACCTTTCAGACAGAAAAAACTAGATCAAAATCGGTTCAACCGTTTGGGAGCTACGATGCTACAGACAGACATACAGATACACAGATACACAGACACACAGATACACAGACATGTCAAACTTATAACACCTTTTTTCTACGGGGGTTAATTAAATGATTTTTTATTAGATCAGAGTCGCCTACGACTCACCCAAAAAACTGTAAAATCTTTAAAGTAAAACTGGTATACGGTTTTAAAAAGACTATTTTACAATCTCGGTTTAAATATGCGCTTACAAATACGTAATTTGCATCTCCGTTGCTTTGAGAATAATAAAGATTTTTTGCTTTAACCAGAAACCACCGCGGGGGAAACATTCTATGAGGAAAATTATGCAGCGTCAATGACTTTTAATTTTTACAGTTCGAACACTAGTTCGCTTACTAAAGCGTACTTGAAAATAACGAGGTTTTACCCGCTTGTTTTTTGCTTATTTTTACTGAGAAATACTTGGAACAAGTAGCTTGAAGGGTTCCGTAATTCAAAACTGATTTTATAGATTCCACTCGACAGTCCAAAAGCTAAAATCAATATTTTTTTAAGATTCCATTGGGAACGTAATATTTCAAAATCGGGCCCTTTTTTCTATTATAACTTATAACCCAACTTAACCTAACAGTAGTAATACTGTATCAAATCTTTTGCATAGCTTATTAGTTTGCGGTAGAGCTAGATCTAAATTATACTTGGATAAATTAACTCGTGCTGTGCAAGCTTCAAACAGCATTGAACTCAAGACAAAAGTTAACTACTGACCTCGGCATCGCTTGCCGCAGTTTCAAGGCAGTAATAAAAATAATGACTTAAAAGAACAAATGTAAATTTTTTTTTACCAATCCCATGGGGATAAAAAGAAATCCTTTGTAAGTGCCTTATTATTAGCTCCAAATACATAGATAGATATTCATGTCTGGACAATACGAATAAGACATCAGTCATCACTAGCAACGAACAGCCCTGAACAGACATAATATTATTGTATCTTTCACGTAATTATTTACCCCGATACCCCTCTCCCCGCAGGCAGCGTCAGCACCAACTACGTATTATGAACTACGTATTAAGCTACAGATACAAGACTAATTAAGGTTTCAACAAAAATGAATTGGCAAAAACAAAATATTTATTAAATAACTGTGTAACAAAAAGCCAGAGCTAGATCAAAGAACTCATTCATTCCAGTGACAGTTATTCAAAAGTTGGACAAATCGAATTTCGTTTACACAAACAAGTTGGTTATTTGATGGAGCGACATAGGGTTGTCGACTACACATGTTGTAATACTAGAGAAAATTTATTTATATTTTAATTATAAACAAAGGAATCACCAATGCGCTGCCAAGCCAAAAAGAAAACGAGGAACCCGTTTGCTATTTGATCTCTTGCATAAAACAAATTTAAAACTTGTCTAGTTTACATTATGTTAGTCTGTTTTTCTGTACGTCAACACAACTGCAAAAAAATACGAAGAAAAACGAATCTCGGATCTTGACGATTTGTACTTTCTCAATACTTATCCCACCCCACAAGGAATCATAGCCTAAAGACATATATGAGAATATTTATATTTTAGTTACAAGCTTGGAAAATAAGTAAATAAATAAATATGTATTATTCCTATTTAACCCGCTACTAGCTAGATACTGAGTTGACAACCCTAGTAGCGCATTACAGTAGTGTTTTCCGATTTCACAAGCGCGTAGCAGATCGTAGCGTCGTGTCGTGATGTCGTCACAGTATCGTGGAGCTATACGTGACCTACATCGTACTGCACGACGTCCGGTGGAATAACACGAGCTGGAGTCCCGCTGAGGGACTTATTATTATATAACTACGCATGATTATATAACTACGCAAGTTTTATTTGTTGCGCCAATGAGAGCTCACGTACGTAAATATACGTAAGTAAGGAAAAGCTTTTAATATAGCACCTAGGAGAAAACAGGTTATATTTTAAAACTTTTACGATTTTACGACTACCCGCTGCAGAGTTAATTATCCGTGATGTTGCTGGGAATCACAGTAAGACACAATGTAGCTGGTATGGTGAACTTCCCGTGTCACTACCACTCACTACGGCGTAGCAGTAAAGTCAGTCAGTTAAAATCGATTTACTATACTCGTAGCATCTATAATGGAATGGAAGTGTTACGATTTCTACCTCTGTTGGTTTGATAGTCATATCTAAGTTAATTTATTTATATAATACGAGTAACCGCCCTCGCTTTGCTTCGGTTTTCTTATTTATTTACACCTTGGGTTATATTATTGGAGTTTTATTAAGGATCCCTGATTTTTTTGGTAATATAATATAACCTATATCACCCGGGGATAGTGTAGCTTTACTTTGAAAGAATTTTTTAAATCGGTTCAGTAGTTTCGGAGCCTAGTCAATGCAAACAAACAATCAAATCTTTCCTCTTTATAATATTAGTATACATTATACAAAATAAAAAAATAAAACAACTCTTCACACACATAGCCCCACACTAGGATTCCCTGTGTCGTGGGTGCAATGGACAACACACAAAGACAAGGACATTCACACCCAGACCGAGAACAGAAATTCAAACTCATCATTTAAATTTCCTCCTCGCTGAGAATTGAACCCGGACCCTTAGCGCGGCGATCCGGCATGGTAACCATTGCGCCACACGGGTCGTCAAAAGATAAAGTTTTGATTTTTTGTTTGTTTGTAATGGATAAACTCAAAAACTGCTGAATGAATTTTCATGAAATTGACCACAGAGGTAGACCATGATTTGAATAAGACATGGGGTATTTATTATCCCGGAAAACGTGGACAGAGCCGCGGGCAGAGCGCTAGTAGTAAAATAAAGACAAAGTTTCGAATATCGAACGAACTTCTTTCTTTTCTACAAGATTTTTTTTTCCCTCATATATACCCGTTTAGAGGACGAACTTTCTTTTAAGGTGTTTAAGTACGAAATTCTAAGGGTACTGGCCAAGAAAAAAAAGATATGAAAAAACAGTCTTTTATAATTGAAATATTATTACTAGCATATAGAACCGAAACCGCGAACACAATGCATGTCCCAATGAAATGGCGCCGATCGACTTCAATTTTCAATGGATTCGTTCGATTTTGAAAAGAGAACGGGGGCTCAATTTTAAAAATATTTAGAACCTCCCGGCGGGACACACATTTTGTTCCAGATGTCTGATGTCTTATATCCTCCTTGGCGTTCAGTTAGGTGTAACTGAAGCTAGCAAGCACCACCACATTTAAAACCGCTATTACCTAGTTTAGTGGGTATGACCGTAACTTCATAAAACACAAATTTTCTTTAATGTAACACCTAAATCAAACAAAATCCTTTCTCCAAATCACTTCACGTAAACTAAAAATTTCACGCTTCGCAATTTAATTCATTCCGAAGGCCAGTTCCGCGATTCTAACGTTAGGTTTTATATATTACCTTGTAAGCTGAAAATGCCTTCAATTTATTATGACAACCGAATTTATTTTAAGGCTATATTAAGTGCTGCAATGCCGTTTAAACTGAGCTGAATGGATACTAAAGCAAGCCATAAAGCTTGCAGTAGCTAGTATACTGTACAGTGAAAAGATTTTCTTTCTCTTTCCCTGAGTCTGGGTGTGAACCCTTTATTTCAATATTTTTTTTTATTTAATTATAAAATCCAATTATTTCCAATTTTTTTCATCTTATTACTAACGATTTTCGTTTCGAGAGCTTGTTGTCTGAACTAGATTTATAATAGACTAACTAACAACAGATTCCTCTATCCCGCACATTTTTTTATGTGTAGTTATTTATCTTTAAAATTAAAGATTAGTAACCATAAAGAAATTGATATCGATTATTTTATAAATATGTATATGAAGCGCTCTAGTGATCGACAAAGTTAAACAACAGCGGGCGTGGTCGGTAGTTGGATGGGTGACCGCTAGTGGCAAAAAAATCCTTGAGCGTTTCCGTGCTTCGGAAACACGTAAAGCCGTCGGTGTCGGTTGTTATCTTCAGATAACAGTCGTTAAGCCATGTCGGAGGCTCTCGGGCGGTTTGAGAACTTCCGACACTCGGGTTGGCCACTAATCCCTCCACCAATCCGCACTGGAGCAGCGTGGTGGAATATGCTCTAGGGCTCCTCAAGAGGAGAGACCCGTGGCCAGTAGTGGACCATTAAATGCATTTTATCAATATGTAACCCTAGAAGTGGTTTTAAGCTTTAAAATCAAATCAAATATTAATTATAAAAAAAGTGTTTTTATAATAACACTTTTTATAAATTATCAGCATTAGAAAAATGATTTTATAAAGCGTAAAAATCTAGTTACAGCTTTGGAGTACCTCGTGATCTTGTATACTCGAGTATACCCTACCTAGTAGAGGCACTGAGACAAACCTCTCGTGTTCTGATGAATCTTCTCCGAAGAAGACACGTATTGTTACGGGATGAGCAAACTTTTTATCACTAAAACAAAATCACACTGATTTAGTATATCTACCTACATATTACAATTAGCATTTCACTCGACATTAATTAGAAAAGTCTTGTTTAAAACTGAAATCCATTCCGAAGGCCACATCCCATACCTAAGTTACATATCAAAGTCAGCTTAAAAAGGCGTCGGAACTCGATTTATGACGACAACCGAATTTATTTTAAAGCTTCACGTAACTGCAGAGTCGTTAAAACTATCTAGAATGAATGCCAAAGCTTTATGGCATGCAGTTGCAAGTTAGATTAAATATCGGAAATAGTTTTTCACAAACTATTTATTACAAATTGAAAACATTGCCGAAAAAAGGCAGCTGTGATAGTTGTCCACCGATGTTTACAACTTAAGTGGAAACTCCATCCTTCTATGCGAGCTTACGTCCCCTGCTAGTGACATGCACCCTGCTAAATAAGGCCGTTTCGTTTTTCATTTTGAAGTTTGTAACCTAATTCAGAGTGTATTCTCGCATCGTGGTAGGTTATTTTTAACCGACTTCAAAAAAAAGCGGCCAAGTGCGAGTCGGACTCGCCCATGAAGGGTTCCGTAGCAGCAAGTAACATAATATAAAAGTTCTTTTAGTTCGTTGTAACTTTGATCAATGTTTTTTGTAGTTTACGATTTATGACGTATTAAAAAAAACTACTTACTAGATCTCGTTCAAACCAATTTTCGTTGGAAGTTTGCATGGTAATGTACATCATATATTTTTTTTAGTTTTATCATTCTCTTATTTTAGAAGTTACAGGGGGGGGACACACATTTTACCACTTTGGAAGTGTCTCTCGCGCAAACTATTCAGTTTAGAAAAAAAATATATTAGAAACCTCAATATCATTTTTGAAGACCTATCCATAGATACCCCACACGTATGGGTTTGATGAAAAAAACATTTTTGAGTTTCAGTTCTAAGTATGGGGAACCCCCAAAATTTATTGTTTTCTTTCTATTTTTGTGTGAAAATCTTAATGCGGTTCACAGAATACATCTACTTACCAAGTTTCAACAGTATAGCTCTTATAGTTTCGAAAAAAAGTGGCTGTGACATACGGACGGACAGACAGACAGACAGACAGACAGACAGATAGACAGACAGACAGACAGACAGACATGACGAATCTATAAGGGTTCCGTTTTTTGCCATTCGGCTACGGAACCCTAAAAAGGAGGAGGTATTCAATTCGACTGTATTTTTTTTGATACCTCAGAACTTTCGATTGGGTGAACGAAATGATTCTTTTTTTATTCGAAAGCTGGTGCTTATCATGTGATTCCACTTAAATTTGAGCGAGATCTGACAAGTAGTTGTTGAGTTATCCCTAATTTTGAAGTCGGTTATTTTTTGTCAAGAATTATATAGGTACTTATCAAGCTGCTAACCTTGTTATGGAAAAAAACGTGAAATGTGTTTCATCCGTATTAGTTGCAGTATCGTACTGCCATTAATCAAACGGTTTCCCGGTGTTGCCTTGTCTGCCAACGCATCGGTGATGCTTTTGTTTTACGGACGGACGCAACGCTGTGACATTGCATTTACCATCAAGTAATTTGTGTGCATAAAATACTATAATATATATTTACTGAGAGGCACTGCCAGGGGTACGGCCGTTACGGGTGTGACACTGCACTAACCGAATAGTTGATCTATTCGCATAAAATACTATAGGGTGCAAAATCACAGTCCTCTTTACTAAGACCTAGGGCCAAGGCTAGGGTTACGACGGTTCTGAGAGGCTGTAATTGTATTAGGTGCACGCAGACCTCGAACTAACTTATTCAATATAAGGTAACTTTAGGTTAAAGTAACTAGAATTTCGTTACAGGTTATCAGGTTCAAGATCATGGGTTACCGACCGACTTACCGTTGTCAACTTGCCACCGAACACCAGGATTTTATATTTATAAAAAAGTATCTGCAAAGATGACTACATTCGAAGATCCGTGTTGTGGTTCGGTTTATTCTGTGCAGTTTATTGTCCGTATTGTCAATGTCTATCGAAATTATAATAAAAAAGAAGTTTTTTCCTTATAGAAAAATCTGAATGATAAGTTTTCACTTTTCAGTTTTACTTGGTTGCATTAAAGATCCATGTGTGTGATTTTGTATCTTTTATTAAGTTCATAACAATCCGATACAATATTTAGCGTAAATGATTTCTCCAAGATACTGTATGTGGACGTACGGTATTCTTTTCATACCCTATGCGCTCTTGCGCTCTGCGGCAGTAACATCTCATAATTATTGCTCACATGGACGTTAATGACTTTCACAGCCTCGCTGCAGCACTCGCCTAATGTCGTAGCAGCTGAATATTGCTGAAATTAATATTTGTAAGACCGGAGTGCAAATAGTTTGAAGAACAAATCAGAATGAATTGAATTTTAAGTCAGATTTATTCCCAAGTACCAGAACCTGATTGATCTTTTCTGGGGTCTTTTCAGAGTGTTAAAGCGATGATTCACTTCCGAATCAGACATAACAGACATCAAATAGTCGTTTGATTTTGTTTCTAACATATGATAGCTGTTATTTGAATTATGTTTAAATTAACGCAGACAGGCTCAATTTCCTGCACTACCGGAGTTACTACCCAATTAGAAAACAGACGACCGAATTTGTAAAAAATATTTTTATTTTTAAACTTGTTCTTAAAATGACCTCCATTACACGGAGTTACTACCCAATTAGAAAACAGACGACCGAATTTGTAAAAAATATTTTTGACGTGATAACGTCTATTAAAACGATGAACGCCGGGTGCACGCACGAAAAAATGTAGCGTTCCGTGAGCGAGAGAGTGGCAAAAGCGAGAGAGAGGCACGATCGGCTACGATCGGCGTAGCGCAGCCGATGCCGTAGGCGAACCGTAGGCGATCGTAGTTGAGTGGAGCGGAGCGGGGCGGGGCGGAGCGAAGCGGTGCGGAGCGGGGCGGAGCGGAGCGGAGCTTTGTCATGATGTTGTCACGTTAAACTACCGTCCGTAAACCGACTTTACAGACAACCATTTTTATTTTTAAATCTTATTCTTAAAATGACCTCCATTCCATGCAACCCTTTCACTTAAACGGCTAACGAAGCCATAGCGGCATAGTTCTGTTGTTAAAAATAATGGAACACTTACACCCAAAGTACTGCACAGTAAGCTATAGCATTAGACAACCGGAAGACACTAAACCAATTAACTTTATCGTTTTTAGCTCACGCCAGAGAACATTTTTTAGCATTTATGTTGTGAAAGAAATTACTCCTTGGGGTCACATAAGCACTTAAAAACTTGTCGCAATGCCAACTCGCCGCGACATTGCAATACAGCACAAACCATTTTATACTGTTATAAAACTTAACAAGGCTACGAGTTTGTCTGTAGAAGATGCATTTTAAAAGCGCAATTGATGCCTTGTGTATTTGGCCGAGATTCTACATAATTATCAACTTGGCATTATGCAGATCTGACTGAAATTTAGTAACGTGGTTATTGCACCCTTGGACATTTATGACACACATTCAAACAGTTCTCTATTAGTTAACAATTTGTTATTAAAGGATTACCCAAAAATTACACAAGATCGGAACGAAAAAGTAGTTTTGTCTTTTATAAATACAAATAAATTATACGAATAAATTATAGCTATACATATTAACGTTTATTATTAACGGTAATTATAGATTTACATTCGATTTTGTACATTATATTATTAATAAATATGAGTCAACTGTAATATGATATTTATTAAAAATTAAGTTCAATTTTTTTGGTAATACGTGTCACCAACGTCAAAGAAATGTTACTTCAATTATGGGTAAAGTCCTTTTTGAAGGTAATACTGTATCATGCAAAATAGAAGTTCAAATCTTGAGTAATTTTTGGGTCTTCCTATATTAAGTCATTTACAAATTTCGTAAATAATACATTTTACTCACTCAGAACCCTATACTAAAATTTCCGTTTATTCCCACTTGTCCTGTTGAGCAGTCTTGTTGACAGTACTAGTAGGAAAAAAATTCCCACTAGTTCTGTTAACAGGATTAGTTAACATTTTCTATGACAGGTGGCAATAAAATCGGGTGTCAAGCATAGTCTTACAACTCACAGGTCTAGTGGGAAAAAAATTCCCACTAGTCCTGTCAACAGGACTACTCAACAAGGCAAGTGGGAATAAACGAAAATTTCTTGTGTCGCAGATGGCACGCCAGATGGAATCACACCGCACACAACATACACCCACGTCCCAAGAACAAGCATTCACGTCACATACTTGTCTGCTTCGGCCGGATATCCAATCTAGGACCCCTCGCAATACAGGAAAACCTTAATAAATTCCTACCCAATTTTCGCAGTTAAATTGCTTTATGACTTGATTTGTAGACAGTAGACACACTTCTTGGAACTTTTATGATCTCTTCATGCTTTCATGGCAACGAAAACTTTTGGAAAATACAGGACATCGAAGCTTTTAATATTTTAAACATCAACCTAAATCAAGAAATTATTACACGACACTAAAAACTTACAAAACCACTTATTTTGGATCTTATGTTGATAGCAATCCACATTTTATTAGTTGATCTATATTTGTCTCCCTAACGCTTTGACCGTCATTACAAAATCTTAATGAACCGTGTCCACTGTCCACAGCTAAGAAGTTGGGAGAGCAATGCTTTTACCGGCAGACGTGTCGGGCATTCGACCCGCACGCGTCCTGCGTTCAGGTCAACCACAACGCCTACTGCCAGTGCGAGCCCGGCTACCACAGCACCAGCCACTCGCGGCCCACCAATCGCATCTTTTGCACCGAGGGTGAGTATTGAGTACTAAGCCTTGCTTCTCGGCGCTCTACTTCGGTATTCACCAACTCTGAACTTGCTTCGCACGTCTGTTATTGAAGTATCGTGCTTACTTCTGTTTACACCACGAGGAAGGCAATAACACAAAAATAATGACAAAGCGATAGCCGTTGATAAATTCGATGGTTAATAAATATGGGCAACTTAAGAAGAGATGTGACCTATGAGCCAAGCGCACGGGCCTGTGTGTATATACCTACCTAATATAATGTCTGAAAATGTAAAGTAAATAACATAATGTCTTTTTCGTTCAATTGGATAAAACTTACAAAAGTTTGCCTTTCAGTTTCATGGATGTTGTCTAAAGAAACGAATCGGCGTGTCCTTGTGCTATCGGAATTTCTAGAAATATCTATAGCCAATGTACACAAAATCGCTTTGAGTTGCTATCATTGAAGCAGACGTGTTTAACAAGTAGATTGTCCTCGAACACCAAGGATGCGACACGAAGGTCTGCATTACTTAAATGTCTTTTAGCATGGCCATGACATTAAAATGCTACATTTTATCGTCTTATTAATGTTTCTATCTTAAGATCCGAAATGCACGGGAAGCCGGTGCACGCGAAACCTTGACCTTGTAAGGTAAAAAGAGGGAGCGAAAGTCATAACGGAGATCATAATGGTTATCCATATTTTACATGTCGGTCATAAAGGTCATGTCGTTAGCATGAAAGGACTAACTAACAAACACTATTCTCAATACATTCACGATTTTGTACGTATTTTATACCGATCATGTTAACGGCGGATTGTGGTGGAGTGGAGCCTGGAGGGAAACACAGGATACTAAAACACTACGTTTTGTACTTTACAATTTGTCACTTGATCTGTCAAGTGACAAAGTGTCAAATCGAAGAAGTAAAGTACCTACGAGCACGGACACTTTGTGCTTAGAGCGAGTTTTACTTGTCATAATAGGCTCGCAAAGTAAATGCGAAGCAGAGCCATCTAGCGGCAGTGAAAAGAAAAGCTTCGGTCCCATACAAATAGCCAACTTGCAATGATTTTGCGAGCCCGTTATGTCAAGTAAAACTAGCACTAAGCACACTTAAGTATACTTTACGACTACCTACAAGAGACACTTGTAGGTACTTTACGACTTCTTAGTTTTACCTTTATAGGCACGCAAAGACCGTGAATCTCTTCGACTTTATAATCAATGACTGACGCCTTGATCTTAACAGCTTTTCATTGTCTTTCCCATTGGCCATTGCAGACCTGGTCCTGCTGACGGCGGACATGCCGACGCTGCTGGGTGTAGCGTCGGGCATCTTCGTGCTGGCCGGCCTGCTGTGCATGGTGCTGCATCTGTACACGCGCGCGCGGTACCACCCCGCGCACCTCGCTGATGCGCGCCTCACGCCGCCCTGCCTCTACTCGCTTAACGACACCGGTTCGTATCGAACGCTTTAGGGACGCTAGGGAGAAGGGTAGGTTTGTTGATGTTTAGATGACAAGGAGTCAGGGTTAGCTTTGTTGTTGACTTCATGGCTCTTCAAAACGCTTGGTGTGGTGGATATCTATGGATAATCTTTGATCACTTAGAAACAGGAGAATCCGCTCAGTTGGGCTTTGGAATTCTCCACTATTTGATTTACAAACGGTACTTTAAAAATAGTAGTTTGAATTGTAGAATTCCCGATATCCCCCTAGCTCCAAATCCGTGAAGACTAGTTACCACTTCCACCTTCTTGCTTGAGTCATCCGATAAACGACTCGTCGTGTTCAGGCTGTGTGCTTGAGATCCAGTTCTTACTTCCTATGCCTAAGATGCTACTGATATCCCTGGGCGACTGTGACCACTGAACATTAGGTGGTTTACCTGCTCGTTTGTCAGCTATTCAAATCGAAAAATATTTATCACTTTGATGTTTGTCGCTCAGGATTGGAGCTTTTAGGACAATAGTAAGAGTATCTTTCGAGATCTCCTCTGATACTGGTACTAGGACTGGTACTGACCTAACGTATTCCAGGAGGCACACTGAGCGCGACGCGCGCGTCCTCCCGGGCGTCCTCCCGCAGCGGCTGCACGTCCGGCACGCTGGAGGACGGCTCGCGGCGGGAGTCGCGCCGCGCGGCGTCGCGCGCAGGTGCGGCGCGATCGGCGGCCATCTTGCTAATCTCGCGCCACCTGAAGGCCGTAAGGGACGGCGGCGCGCACCCGCCCATGTGCGCCGCCAAAGGTGATCCGGATGATGTATGCAGCGCGGCCCCGTACTGCACGACTCGGTGTTCGAGCGGTGGGCGACAAGACCTCCTCTAGTGCCCATTCAGTGTGATTGGGTGCAGGCGACCGAGCTTAAAACAGATTGTAACATTAACATTGAGGTGTAATGTATAGCGCTCGCCAACCTTTTGGGTCCTCTGCAGCACGCAACTCAGGTGACACCTGATCTGCGGATAGCAGACCGACCGATAAGTGTGGCGAGAAGTTTGCTATATACCAGAGGAGATACATTGAAGCAAATTTCTGCGCTTTGGATTGAAATTTAATAAACTTAATCCCTCGCAGGAAACTCACTATTCTGGTGAAACCCACGTACGTCTCACGTGACAATCTATTAGCGCACAAATTTTCGTTGGTGTATCTTCTCTAGTCTTATTATTGCATCTCAGTGAGTTGGAAATTGGCATAAATGTGGCGATGCGGTGGTGACCGTTCGCCTACAAACATTGCATGATTAAAATTTTCAGTTGGAAGAAGACGGCGATCGTCTGTTTCAAATATTTGCTGTGTGGAATATGTGAACCACACGAAAACCCCGTGTACTAAGTGTCAATATTGCAAAGTCGCTTGTGCCTGAGCATATGTTAACCACAAATATCTTAAAATTCCTGAAAGCCGTTCAACAGAAAAATACGTGTGAAAATTCGAAATACATTATCAAATCGGGGGAAGTTGTCGATGGGGATTGGTAGGGATTTATTAAACCACATGGTTGGATAATTATCAATAATCTATTGTTTTCTCACTAAGGGTATTCGAGGAGTGTCTGCTTGGGTTCGCATGTGTGTACCGTCGCTCGTGTCCGTTAGATGTCGAGTTTTGGTGTTAGCGGCCACGGAGCTACGCTCTGCGACTGCTCAACCACGTGTCTGCTCCAAATGTGCTAATGTGTGTGTGCTCGTCTTCACTTGCCAGAATCTTCTGTTTTACGTTATCAAATACAAATACAATATCCTGCAAAATAATTGAATTAATAACAACCGTACCGAAATTTACAGTACCGTTAGATCTCTTGATTACAAAAGAACCCACACTTTTATCAAAGCCAAAAAAAAAACTTTCTACATGTTCCTAAAATAGGTTTCAAATTCTTGTTTCAAATTTTAGTAAAATTCAATAAAATATTTTTCAATTCACTTACTCCTACTTGATGCCCGCTGAATTTCAATCTAAGGTTCGGAGAGCGCACACGGTACAACAAAGAAATGTTGAAACTACAGTGCACTGTCCATAGCGCACCTGGACAAGACACCAAAAGCAATACAATTGGAATCAGGTGTATCAAAATTAAAGAAGAAACGATCGGCGTAAGTTGTCAGTCGCAGGACACTGTCCGCTCTTCGCGTGGCGCGAGCAAGATGGCCATGATTGTTTGTTTCTTCCTTCTCTCTATTAGTCGGCTGGGTGTCGTTTGTTTAAGAAACTGAAGATCGCATTAACCTTACACACTTTCTTAATATCACAGGTATTATAACGCTTACATAATTAAAACTTTACGCTTCAGAGCAACATAATTACTTAGGCATCCATCAGAAGTTCCAAACAAAGGCATTAAGCCTGGACTGGTTACAGCAATTTTGTTCAAACGAAAAACAGAGTTGTAAAGCAAAAGACGCTTATAATTTGCTTAAGCAGTTTTGCTAAGGTGAGCCAGAGCTTCAGTTTCCGAGCTAAGCACGTTCGCTTCACGCTTCCGTAACTCTGTTCACCTGTGTTGGTCTGCATGTCAGCGTTGTTTGATAACGGTACCATTTGTCTTGTCCTTTGTACAGAAACAAGTTACTACATCAAATTCTACTCCACAGTGCGCTTTAAGACCATTTTGTAATATGTTAAAGAGTGCTCTTTTGATCTCTACTTTTTGGAAATAGCATGTGGAAATATTATACAGGCTGTACAGTGTACATTAATTATGCTATTCAATATAATAAGCTTGGTAGTATTTTTGTACTCGTATCATAATAGGCCACATATCGTTAACGTTACTTTTGTAATCATCCCAGAAATTTATAATTATTTCTAATTAAATTAATTTACTTTTAAATTAACTAATGTTGATAATAAGTGGATAATACACTCGCTCCATTCATGATTTAACCGTGTTATGCTGAAAACTTACAAATTTAATTATCTTACTTAAACCTTTTTAAATCAAAATCTACATGATTTGACACATTATGAACACAGAAACAACTCAACAAAACAAACACATTTTGGAAATCTACACGCTTATTTGCACCTACCACGCAAACACTTTGTGTCACTGAAGTTAAGAAGCAAAATTTACTCGATATTGCCTAATTTTAGCAGCAAAGACTACTGGCGAAATCTTCTTTTTGATTTCGGTTATAGTTGGAGTCTAATAAACAGCAAAAATTAAAGGCTTAAGATTAAACATTAACCCGAATATTAGACCAAAACTTATGTCATAACATGCAGCAATAACAACCTGTGACGAAACTAAATATCTCAACGAACAAGACTTGTCCAAATTAGATCAAAGATTTTCAGCAAACAATATTACCACGGCAATCCTTCTCAACTGTGCATGCTAACCGCAGGTTCGCGACGTCCAAGTCTAAGTTCGGTGCAGAGCAGCTCGTCGTCGATCAGGAGCTACAGCGCCAAGCGCTGGGAGCGCGAGCGGGAGCAGAAGGAGCGGCGGCAGATGAGCATGCGACTGGCGCAGCTGCACGACAAGATGGCGGCCGGTCGGGAGCCCAAGCACGCGCCCACGCCGTCGCCACGCTCGCCCAACAACTCCACCGACGGGCTGCTGCCGGCTGTTTGCGAGATTAGAGAAGTAAGTACTTCATAGGTGTTGCTGCGGCTTTCTTTCTTGCTTTTTTTTACTGGCTGGCAACGCATCAGTGATGCCTTTGGTGTTTGCTGATGTACTTACAATGGCGACGATAGCCACTTACCACTTTATTAAAAATATATACATTCAGCTCCGGCGATGATTCGCGTTAGCGCAACAGTGTGAACAATCGTGACAGGAACATCGCCGATAGATCGGGAAGTTTTATCACGATAACCTCTAATACGAATATTTTTCCGCTAATGTAGCCGCAGCATAAGCTGCGAGTGTTGGGCAAACGACTAGGAAAGATGCAGTCCAAGAAGGTAAGGTGGTGACCACAGACATGTATTGTGGGCAGTTGCCAAGGTCGAACACCACCCTTTAACATCGGTCCAAATTAAAAGCTGATCTTACTGTTTCTCCTGCTTGCTTGCTCTTCAGGATCTTCGATGATCAGATGTTTCGAGGTTAGAGATGCTTTAAGAGCTCTCTAATCACGTATATTTTACCTTTGCAATGTTCATGCAATGTTCCTTGTTTAGTGTCCGTGTTGTACGCTTAAGTAAAGAATACAATTTAAATAAATTCCAGCTGGTAACAAACCCCGAGCAACAGCTGCAAGGAGTGGACGGTCCGTGCTCCAGCTCTTCGCTTTACTGACAGCCGGCGCGGCCCCTGCGCTCCATGGACTCCCTCTCGGACGGCGCGCCGGCCCTCGCCTGGATGTAGCCAGGGCCTGCCACGGCAACCATAGGAGCCAGTGACGTTACGTCCAAAGCCGGCCGTAGCTACGGAGCGAGGTCAGGGGAAATTGTAGCTTAGAGAACTTTAAATTGCAGCAATAAAGTTGAATGCTTAGATTATGGTTACCCCGCTCCATTGTAGCTAGAGCCGACTTTGAATTACGTCATCAGGGCATGAATGATTCCCTAAAATTTTGGGACGATTAAGAATATTATCTAAGTGGCTCCAGCGCAGGGTGGTCTGCAGGGTACGAAGACTACGAAACTGCCACGTTCCAACATTCTCAAGATGTGAAAGGTAAACTGTAAAACTTGATCGACTCGTATTTGAGACTACAGAGGTCAATGACGACTGTGTTGAAATTTTCGATTTTAATGGAACAAAATTTTTGACTCCGGAAGAAAGACATCATCGAACTTATAGGACAGTGATTCATTCCATTACAATTGTTCAGTTATTGGCGTTAACGTAATGTGACCTCAAATACAATTGAAATCTGAAGACAAACTCGAAATAAGTTGGCTCATGACCGTTAAAATTATGTAAAGACTATTTTAATGAATAGATATCAAAATTAATTAAATGGACTTAAGGTGAATCTTGCAAGAAGCACCTACTTCGGTGTACAATGTACATTACTAAAATCGAGAAGCGTTTTTGGCTTCTACAAAATTCTAGATAGCTCTGTTCTCGCCCAAGGGCCTGAAAGTACTATTTGAGTCGACTAAGAATAGGATCGCACTGATTACGCATCGTTTTTCAAGCCAAAAAACATCCGAATCTAAACTTATTGTTTTACTGACATTACCAGTTACCACCATTTCGCTAGCTTGAAAAAAGCTTGATCTATTCCGAAGAAAGTATGAATAAATAAATGAATAAATAAAATAATGAATGAATAAATAAATATTTAGTATAACTTAAGAAAAAATGGCGTCTTGCCCTCCTATTCTTAGTTGTCCCCAATGTACATGTTATTATTAAATAGACTGTTTGTTAAAATAGAATGACGCTGACGGAGAATATATATTTGTGTATATTTATAGCTGTACCTAGAGTAAGCTGTAAGTCAATGGAATTTGATGTTACTTTCATCTGGTTATAAATATCTAATATAAATGCGTCAATGTGCAATAACCGTACGCTAAAACTCATTTTTAGAAATTAGTATTTTTAGTAAATTCGTACTTATGCAAGAACATTGACACTGCACAATATTGGATGGATTTACTACAATCAAGTAGTTAAGGATGAGGTGTAATTAACTGTTCTACATAATATTTTGTTTCAAAAAATTATATTTTATAATATTTTTTGGGAACACAGCCTTCAACGTCTGATGCGTTTGATACGTTTCAGAAAAAACTTACGCTAGCTCGTGATGTGACACTACGTCTTTTTCAATTCCCGGTCTTTCACCATTTAATTTATTTATTATTGTGTATGACAGTGTTGTTGCCGAAGTTCGAAATGTTAAGTTTATGTTAATTGTATGTGCTACGGATTCTGAGACCGTTTCCCAATCCCTTGTTTCGTAATTAAGCTGTCTTTTAGTTGTACGTGGTAGCTAGCTCTTGTCGTCGTATTCTATGTAAGACTTCTAATCATCGTTAATCTATAACTTTAACTTTGTACATGGTTAAAAATAACTTTAAAATGTTAAGTAGGGCAATATATACATAAATTGGTTAATTTAACTTTGAAGTTGTTCAAATTTTGTATCGTTGTAGTTAAGAATTGTATTGTTTTGAGAATAGGAAAGTAAACTCGAAAGTCAAAATTGCCTCGAGATATGTGACTGATTTATTTTAGGACAATATCCGCAACTAGGCCGATAAAACAAAAATCTTCGTCGATAGAAAAAGAAAAGTTTCTTTTGAACCAAAATGAAGACGAAAATAATTAGTATTTACATTACTTTTCTCAGAAATACAACAGTGGAATAAAATCATTAGCTTGTATAAATCAAATTCCCTATTTGTCTGTCAAAACCAGATGGGGAAATCTTATGTAATCTGAAAACAACTACAAAGATTTTCATGCGGTTTTCACTCATAGATACAGTTTTTAGAGTTTAGGTGTATAATTTATGAATGTTTTGAATAAGTGGCTTCTCTATTACATTAAATACGAATTAGGCCGAGAAGATTATTATAGGTGCATGAGAGGATTTTCTTATCATCTACTCGTACGAAGTCACAAAACATAATTTACCTGCATAAAAAAATGTAATATAAAAAATGGAACAAATAGTGTTACTGAGATTTCAACAAAACTTTATTCTTCTTTCATTCCTTCCTTTTTACATGCGTTAAGTAAAGATTGGGACACGAAGTTTATATTATTAAACATAGTACATACATTTACATCATTATTATATTATATATTTTTTTCATTGGAAACAAAATACTTTTTGTAAATTGTATATTTTTGTAAAATTATTTTTGAGTTATAAAATTCGCTAGCCGGTACCAGTGAAGTGGAGAATTAATCATGTAGATGGTATTATTATTATTATTAATTTACATGTACAGTACAGAATTCGAATAAGGCTAAGTTACGCAATGTTATATTAATATAACAATGATTATACACCAAGATTGTTGCATTATAATATATAATATGTCCTATTTTATCATTAAATTAATTTCAAGAACCTGATTATCCATAGGTAGTTAGGGACATTGGCAATTGATAGAAAAATAACACATTATTCAACTGTTAATTTAATTCCCATTATTATATTATTTTTGGGCATATTAATTATTAGATTCTGATTGGTTAAGTATTCAAGTTTAATGCCCAAAAAGTTAACATAATTATATTTATTACCTTGTATTAATTCAGTGGAGATTGTTTGCTATGGTTAAAATATGTAAATGTATAATATTATTTATTATAATTCGTTTTACGTATAATAAATACTGCGCTACCGACGACCAAAGTCCAAATTAATCGTAAAATGTAATCAATGCTGCATACTTCGTATGAACGATTAAGGTTATTTTAAAGGATTTATTTATCAAATCAAATCAAATCAAAATCTTTTATTCATATAGGTATCACTGATACACTTATGCACGTCATTTTTTTAATATAACAGTTTTCGGAAGGGTGCTTTGTCATGGAGAAGAAAAGCCGAAAAGAAACTCCTCGGCACATCTTTTAAAATCATGAAAAGTTACATAATATGTTCTAATCTACGCGGAACTGGATTATTATTATAAAAACCAACAAGGCCTAACAGATTATTTTATCACATCTGAAATTCTGATTGTATATAATAAATACACTCGTGTTTAAATATGTATCGTATGCTTGTTTCGGAATGTGGATGTTTGTGAATCGATTCGTTTCGTTCAAACGAATTATGCCCTAGCTAAGTATGTAATTTGTAGATGGTATGAGATATTGAATGAGCTCCCGCCTGCCTTAATGTTGAGAACGTAGAGGTAAGATGATGTATCACACTCATGCATTCTCACAAGCAATTCGTATATGGTGTCGTGGGTATGCATGAATTTGAGAATCGTGGTACAGAAACGAATGCGATGTTTGTATCGAGTTTTGTATCAGTACCTAATGTATTGTAAATAAGAATTATAATATTATTTAACACCGCTGCGTTTGTAGTTGAGTTGCCACTCGAAGATTGTCCATATAAACTCGTAACTAGGATCGATAGGGTTTCTTCGCGTAAAATAAATAGAAACTAATTACAATAATTCTTAGGGAAAATATTGCAATCATTACTACTATTCTTCTTTGTAATAATTAAGCAGATTAATCTAGAAAAGTTTGTTCTAAGGAATCGTTGAAATCTTCTACTCTTCTAGGAAATAATAGAATTTTAAAATCGGACGCTCAACTATGGACGCAGTGGGAGTCGCTTGCTACGAAGCTATCGATTGGTTATGAATCGTGTAGTTCTAACTTTTTAATGGGTTGTTGTTGAAGGGTGTCATGTATGCAAAATATAGTTGGACGCTACATTCGACTGCCTTATAGCTACGATTTTAGCGTTTTATATTGTACGAAATCAACATGAGCATTTTCTTATGCGATGCACTTTAATTTTTTACTTACACTTTGATTTTATTAATATTGGAAATTACAAATATGTAAGTATGTAGTCCACTAGCGTCAAGGGGCTACTGCAGCTTGATAATAACCTCAAATTAATTAGCTCAAATTCTTTTCGTTATTAACTACAGTAGGTAGTTACCTACTTTGAGGTCGATTATAATTACTGACGGATGGACAGACGGCGGACAGACGAACGGACGGACATGACGAAACTATAAAGGTTCCCATTTTACGTCGGAACCCTAAAAACGTATAACCAAGTAACTTGAATTGAATATTTTATTATTGCTCATGTTTAGATTACCAATCCATTTGTTCAAACCAAACGGTGTTAAAAAGTTAGAACTACCTCAAAACACGTTGGAACGGTCGTGTCGTTGGTCGTGTCGTGTCGTAACATAGGTAGGTAATTTTTATAATTGTCAAGTTCAAAATAAAAAAATATGATAAATGAAGGCCTTCGAATCAATTATATACGAACATTTTGTTTATAGACACGTTTTGCAGTAGTAACTATGCTCTAGGCCTCCTCAAGAGGAGAGACCTTTAGTTATTACATAGGAGTTGAGATATCCTCGAACCTTAACTTTGGGCAGTTCATTGAATCCAGAGCTAAGACTGCTGCTAGGAAGCTAAGGGTCTTAGCTAAGGTGCGCCGGTACTTCACACCACAACAGCTTTTGACCCTGTACAAAGCTCAGGTTCGGCCTTGTGTGGAGTACTGCTGTCACATTTGGGCTGGTGCAGCTAAATGTCATCTTTCAGCATTGGATTCAATGGAGAGGCGTGCTAAGAGGCTTATTGGTGATCCAAAGCTGGTAGAGTCTAATCTACAAATCCTCGAGCACAGGCGCAGAGTTGCCAGCCTCTCAGTACCTATTCCTAAGCAGTGATAGCCTAGCGGTTAGAACGTTGGTCTCCCGAACGAAGGAGCCCGAGTTCAAATCCTGGCACGCACCTCTAATTTTCAAATATTATGTGCGTATTAGAAGTTAATTATCACTTGCTTCGGTGAAGGAAAACATCGTGAGGAAACCTGCACACCGGAGAGTTCTCCATAAAGTTCTCAAAGGTGTGTGAAGTCTACCAATCCGCACTTGGCCAGCATGGTAGACTATGGCCTAATACCCCTCACATAGTGAGAGGAGACCCCGAGCCCAGCAGTGGGACAATTATGGGCTGTTGCTTTGCTTTTTGCTTTGCAGTACCTATTCTATAGGATACATTTTGGAGAGTGTGCGCAGGAATTACATGACTTAATTCCCTCCTCTCCTTTTTACCATCTAATATCCAGACGCACGGCGGGTATTCATCCCTTTGTTGTCAACATCCCTCCGGTGCGGACGTCGCGATTTGCTTCGTCTTTTATTATACGTACCGCAAGGGACTGGAATAAATTTCCTGCGTGGATGTTCCCCTCTGATTATAATGTGGGTGTCTTCAAGTCAAGAGTGAATAGGCTTCTACTAAGTTAGTGTGCTTTACCATCCAAGGCTTCATTACTGCTTACCATCAGGTGGTTTTGTGGTCAAGCACTAACTTATTCGGTATAAAAAAAGAGACTCGTACCCAGCAGTGGGCCATTAATGGGTTGAAGCCAAGCCAAGCCACATTTTCTAGTACCTACCCACGGACCTAAAAAAGACGGACGTAATCCCAACTACAAATTCAGTGAAGCACCCATAGTAATACCAACTCTCTATTCGTACAAGTACACACACCCACACATTGACACTTCACTGCTTCAATCGCGAATCAAAAATTACGCACACATGGTAAGCGGGCGGCCATTGCTATGCTTCACTCTCGATTAGACGAGGTTACGTCCGTCTTTTTTCAGGTCCGTGTACCTACCTAATTCCATATTACTTATGTGGGTACTTAATTTTCATGAAATTTAAGACTAAATACATATTTTATACCTACATACAAACAATTTAGAAATCATTTTTGAAATGAGTGTTCTTTCTGTCTAGCTAGCTAGACAATAGAATTCCAAATAAAATGCAGAGTTAACAAATAACTTGTCACATATCAACTTATGTAGGTATTGCATTTGAGACACACTGTGGACTTATAGATAAAACATATCCTTGACTTGTGTTCATTATTTTTTTGTACTGAAAAAGTTTTATATGACTGATTGCAACTTGACAAGTTAAAAAAATTATAAATATTAGTCACGGATATTAATACTACGCGTTCACTCCAAGTTTGCCCTTACCTCCCGTCCCGCTTCTTCATACCGCACCTCCTTTAGTACGGACAGCAACGCTAGTCGCGTATTTTTGAGGTCCCGTGCGGCGCGTGCGTTCTTGAGTTTGTTGTTGATTTTGATGTTACTTTCGATAAATTATTTTTCTATTGATTTATTTTACGTTCGTTGATTTTTGTCGCTACAATGACTAAATTAGAAAATGTTTTACACAGTGGCAAACGTAATTTGTTATTTAAGTTAGTGAAATTATTTGATTACTTTTTTGTCTACAGTACCGTTAGCTGTTAAATCGTAACGGTCGACGAGGGCAAACTTGGAGTGAACGCGTAGTATGCAATCTCAAGTAAGATAAATTATTATGTTTGATTCCAAGTAAATAAATCTTCATGTATAACGACACGACCACGACACGATCAATGCCATCGCTGTTTTTACGTTTTTATAATCGTGATAATAGTAAACAGTATTAGGGATATATTAATAAATTATATTATTATTATGTTTAAGTCATCCGTTGTTTTATATAGCACAAAATTATGAGTAAATTGATTTGAACGTCGACTTTGTTGTGTTAAATGCCAATAAATTAACGATGTGTTTAATTGTCTTTCTTTGCCCATTGTCCCCAGCCCCATTCCTTGAATTTTCAGGTCGCGCCACACCTATAAGTCTTAATAGCTGTTTCATACTTTTAACATTACTTTACGAGGGGCCAGCAAATTGAAATTTTATTATTAGTAATAACTAGCTGACCCGGCGAACTTCGTATCGCCTAACAAACTATTTTTTTTCTAAATTAAAAGTAGCCTAAGTTACTTCTTGTTACATCAGCTATCTGCCAGTGAAAGTCCCGTCAAAATCGGTCTAGCCATTTCAGAGATTTGCCGGAACAAACAGATAGACAGACAGACAGACAAAAATTGTAAAAAATGTTGTTTTGGTACATATTTATGTACCTACACGGTACATACATCCAAATGCACTTAGTAAAAAGCGGTTATTTTAATATTAACAAACAGACACTCCAATTTTATTTATTTGTATAGATGTATAGAACAGATGTATAGATATAGATGTATAGACTAGGTAGGTATGTAGCATGTACATACAGCAAATACATATAATTCTGTATTATGTTACCTACATGGGCTATGTGTTATCGTTACCATGCCCACCGCTACGCCTCAGCAGTCACCAGTGTCACCACTCACCACAGCACAGCGCACAGCGATCACCTACCAGAACTTTGACGTCATCTGGTCGATAAGCGCGCCTGACGCCACAAAACCAACAAAACTATGGAAATGCAATAAAATTGTACTTACAATTTCATAATGTTATCGAACTTTCTGTTTGGTATTGATTATAAGAACCTTGGGTGACCGCTAGTGGCAAAAAATTCTTGAGCGCTTCCGTGCTTCGGAGGGCACGTAAAGCCGTCGCTCCCGGTTGTTATCATAGGATAACAGTCGTTAAGCCATGTCGGAGGCCCTCGGGCGGCATGAAAACTTCCGGCAATTGGGTTGGCCACTAACCCATCCACCAATCCGCACTGGAGCAGCGTGGTGGAGTATGCTCTAGGCCTCCTCAAGAGGAGAGACCCGTGCTCAGTAGTGGTCCGTTAATGGGTTGAAGCCATAAGAACCTACACAGGATCGTTGCATTATAGACGTTATCATCCTAGTTACCCGCCCTCTTTTCGATTCGTGTGCCAAGTCTTGGTTTGGTACCCGCACCCCTGAAGCAACTCTTTTTGGTCAAGATACTTGTATAGCTCATCACCACTCCAGTAGCCAGGGTAAAACATCTTCTCTCGCCTTCGGCTCTCCCGTCACTGTCCAGTGTCCCCCTTTACCCTACATGGGTACGAGACCACATATTTTCTTTACCATAACAAGAATACAATAGTAACTAATACATTACAGGCCTTAAGTTCGATTTACACAAATTAATACGTGTAAACAGACAATTTAGTAACTTTTTAGTTAAAATTTAGTTATCTACTTAACTACTTAATAGGTACGTGTGAACCGAACATTATAGCCTTGCCCATGAATGTGGCTATCGTGCATACAAAAAAAAATTGAAGTTCCAAAGACCAGTGCATTCAAACAAGCTAACTCTCGAGTTTTATTTAGTAAAGCTAAAAAATAATAAGATTGATAACAGACATAAAATAAGGATGTTCTCAATGGATGACTGGTGAATGGTGATATCCGTTCCGCGTTGGCCAAAAGGGATCGCGCATATCGGAAATGTAAAAGGAAACTCAGAGCAAAACTAGACGCCCAATCGCTGTAATCAGATTGTTCGAATAGCTAAACACATATCCATGGTATAATAATATTATAAATTCTTCTCCTGCCAATGTGTGGAAATTCCTTCGATCAGTTGGCATAGGTACAACTACCCTCTACACAACTTAATTTCACTTCTCTTTCTTCAACCTTCGACAGAGCTCTAATAAAGAAAAAAACCTTGTTGAGCCTTCAAATTGTGTCCTACTGCAAAATTAGAAATTAAGAAAATATGCCCTCCATTAAGTCCAAGTCCGTGGATTGTGATGACTACTCCCTTCTAGGGATATTGTAAATTATTCTGTCCATAATCCTATTAAGGGGATTACCTCGCTCAAATCCCTAAAACACTTTAAGTTTGAAGAAAATTGCAGATGAATCCTTTTGTGCGTTTTCCATATAAAAAATATATGGTATATGTACCTACTGAAGGTCATCACAATGATATTAAGTTGTTTAAAATTTTCATAACCTCTCCCAAATATTAGGAAAAAAAATTGTTAAGTAGGTCCTTTTTCAACCTAAATCGATTAGGTCCTTTTTCAACCTAAATCGTAAATTTAAGACAAGGCAAGGCAAGCCCTTAAATGCGAAAGTTTGTGAAGATGTTTGGATGTTTGTTTCTCAATCACGCTACAACTACTTAACCGATTTGGCTGTCTGAAATAGAGATAGCCTATAGTCTATACCCTGGATTATAACATGGCTAGTGTCCACATAATATGCTACATAAAACTATTACTAATCACAACAACATTACTATCAATTTATACGTGTTTTACTTTACAGCAGCAACAATGCATAAACATGGTCACAGAAAAAACTTATAAGTATGCGACATAATGCGTACGGTACATAACCGTAGAGAAATACAAATAAGTAATGCTGACCTTGCATCATCGTGCCCACAAGGTAAAGTCGTAAATATAGAAACTGCTTTATAATATTTAATGAAAATCTAAATAATATTTTGCACACGACCTCCGAGTTAAAACGAGACCGCGAATCCGCGAACGCAATACTGATATAGAATGAACCGTTATCAACTCGCGGTTATTTTAGAGCACCTATTACAAAATTAAACATTCAGAAATAAACATACGAAATTAAAACTTTCATGACGGCGCCGGCGGCGTACAAATCACTCCGATGACATTAAAATATGTAGTTTAGGATGTGAATACAGCACTATTATAATGAAATTAATGAATAATTATGTCGCTAAACATATAGGTTACCATAATATTTGAGGATATAATTTCCTCGATTCTTTACGTATCCCATCTTAAGAATTGACTAAATCTGGAAGAATACCTGATATCCTTTTCCATAAAAATATTTTCCAATCGGTTCTTAAATAACGGAGTTTCGAGGTAACAATAATCTAAATTTTACTAACAAAAAATAACCGACTTCAAAATTACTCAAAAACCACTTGTCAGATCTCGCTCAAATTTATGTGGGACCACATGACAATCACTTGCTTTCGATTAAAAAAAGAATAATCAAAATCTGTTCACCCAGTCGAAAGTTCTGAGGTAACAAACATAAAAAAATACAGTCGAATTGAATACCTCCTCCTTTTTAGGGTCAAAACACATTTATTGGGGCATATTACATTGTCAATATTATCACGATCCTGGTATCGCAATATCGCAAGTATTGAAATTGGGCTATTACATTTTCAATAATATCATCATCAGTACGTCGTTGAATTTACTAGAGTAAGTCGTGTTATATTATGGACTAGCACTATGGACTAATAGTATTTATATAATACTAGCTGACTCGGTAAACGTTGTTCTGCCAAAAATTTAGGGGTGGACCACCCTTAACATTTAGGGGGATGAAAAATAGATGTTGTTCGATTCTCCACCCTAGCCGATATGCACGCTAAGATTCACGAAAATCGGTCGAGCCGTTTCGGAGGAGTTCAACTTCTAACACCATGACACGAGAATTTTATATATTAGACTAGCTGACCGGGCAAACGTTGTTCTGTCGAAAAAATTTTAGGGGTAGGGGGATGAAAAATAGATGTTGTCCGATTCTCCACCCTAGGCCTAGCCGATATGCACGTGAAGATTCACGAAAATCGGTCGAGCCATTTCGGAGGAGTTCAACTTCAAAAAAGCAGCCAAGTGCGAGTCGGACTCGCCCATGAAGGGTTCCGTAGCAGCAGGGCTATTCAGTTTTGTAACTTGACAGCGGATTCCGCGATGAGTGTCAAAATTGAAATTCGAGTCCGAGATCTTGATATGTGATTCTCGAATCATTTGGTACGCACTTGCGAAGTGAAGGGAGTCTCGAACTCAAACGTCAAACGACTAAAGATGGCGATAGCTCTTGACTAACTATTCGTTTGACAATTGGACACGAGCTTCGACGGTGACGTAATTCGATGATCGAGAATAACAAATATGTCATCCTCTAATCATCTAGTACGGCACTTGCGAAGTGAAGTGATCCTAGAACTCGAACGTCAATTTTGAAACTCCGCTGTCAAGTTACAAAAGAGAATAGCCTTCCAGCAAGTAACATAATATAAGGGGGGGGACACACATTTTATTTATTTATTTATTTATTTATTCTTCTGAAACACCTTAAAGTAGGGGTTACAAGGGCGAACTTAATGCCTAATGGCATTCTCTGCCAGTTGACCCTGGGTGATGGTGAAAATGTGAGGTAGGCAAAGAAAAGAAGAGAGAAAAAAAAAAAAGAAAAAATTATAAAACCAAACGGGAAGAAATAATACAATACACATAAATCATATTATAAGATATATAAATATATACATATATATATACATATATACACTATATATACGTATAAATACAAAAATACACATAAATACGTACTTATAGTTTTGAACAGGTTGTATATAAACTCATCCACTACATGACTTTTTGAGAAAGTAATCCTGGACTAGCTTTTTGAAAGTACCTCTGCTTTCCGCCCTCCTAATGTTCAAGGGTAAGGTATTCCAGAGCAGTATAGCCTGAATAGCAAAGGAATAATGGAAAAACTTACTAGTATGTGACGGAATATGTAATTTAAGATTATTAGAAGAACGTAGGTGTTTGTCGTGCGTGGTACAGACATACCGAAATTTTTCCTTAAGATACGAAGGAGAAGTAGGTTCGTTTAAAATAGCAAACAAAACCAAGAGAATCCTAGAGTTACGCCTTTGCCGAATGGTGAGCCATTTAAGCTGACTCCGATAACTCGAAACGTGATCATACTTGCGAAGATTAAAAATGAAACGGATACAGTTATTTAGTAGGCGCTCTAGTTTATCTAGAAGCTCTTCGTTTAGGTCCGGGTAGCACACATCAGCATAATCAATAATGGGAAGCACGAGGCTATGCACTAACGTAACCTTGGTACTATAAGGCAAGAATTTTCTTAGCCGATATAAGGAATGCAAAGTGGCGTTAACTTTTCTGGATATCTCTGTTATTTGCACTCTCCAGTTTAAAGAGCTGTCAAGGTGAAGCCCGAGATTTTTTACAGAGTTAGAGAAAGGTATAATGCTATCATGGTACAGTATCTTCGGCATATTATCCCGGTCAAGTTTTGCTAGCAGCCCCGTACTACCCACTAAAATCGCCTGGCACTTAGAGGGATTAACGCTAATTCCATACTGTTTAGACCACCTATACACAGACTCGAGATTACGATTGAGCTGAGCGATCACACTGTCAACTTCAGTAACACTACCTTGTGCATAGAGTTGGAGGTCATCAGCATAAAGATGGTACGAACAGTCAAGAAGAGAAGTGATGAAGTTGATGAACAACGAGAAAAGCAAAGGAGATAATATACCGCCTTGCGGAACGCCAGTGCTTAGTTCAGCCCAGTCTGAGCACTCGTTCTCTAGGCGGACTGACTGCTGACGACCGCTAAGATAAGATGTAAACCACTCAAGAGAAGACGGGGCAAAGTTAAGGTGGGACAAAATGGAAACAAGGATAACGTGGTCGACTGTGTTAAAAGCATTTGAAAAGTCAATGAGCACCACTACAGTTATCAGCCTATCATCCATACCCAATCTTATGTCATCGGTTACCTTAATGAGAGTAGTAGTGGTGCTATGACCCGGGCGGAATCCAGACTGAAACGTACTCAGTAGATTATGTTTACATACGAAAGAGGAAAGTTGCTTATGTACACAGGCTTCCAGAACTTTAGAGAGGAAAGGAAGAATAGAGATTGGGCGAAAGTGATTTGGGAGTGTAGGACTTGGAGTTTTTGGGAGAGGTCTTACTAGTGCCTTTTTCCAAAGAGCAGGATATTGGCCTGATAGCAGAGAATAATTAATTATATGAGTGATTGCCGGTAAAATGTAATCCACTATAGGAAATATCATAGCTCTGCCAATTTCATCGGCTCCAACTGCTCTTGATTTAATGATTGAGATAGTCTTTTTTACTTCTTCTTGGGTCACGGGACAGAATTGGAAGGCAGGGATAGATGCTGATTGCTTGAGAGCAATAGCATTTATAGTTTGGCTTCTAATTGCAGGGTCAATTAAAGAAGAAGTGACAAAATGTTTATTTAGGGAATTAGGTGACAAAGAGGGACCGCAGGAAGGTACTTGTGGCTTACAAAATCCAAGAGAACGAAGAAACTTCCACACGTCTGCGGGTGAAGAATTGCAAATATTGTTATGAATATATCGTCGTTTGGCTGTTCGTACCATCTGATTGCATCGGTTCCTAGCTGTCTTAAATAATGACCAATTTTCATCAGTGCGATTGTTTTTGAATTTTCGGAACGCCCGGTCTCGCCTCCTCATCGCCATTTGAACCCCCCGCGTCATCCATGGGGCAGGACCACGTCTCAGCCTGACTCCATGTACAGGAGCGTGGATATTATACAGATTGAGTACAAAGTGATTAAGAAATGAAACCTTACTATCTATTGTAGACGCCCCCTCTATCTGACCAATGTCAATATTGGATGCGTCAAGTCTGAGTTTTTCATCATCGATGCGACTAAAATTTCTCATCTGTACCAAAGTGGGCTTATGCCTTACGGGTTTGATCTTATAGGACGCATAAATAAGGTAATTTTACCACTTTGGAAGTGTCTCTCGCGCAAACTATTCAGTTTAGAAAAAAATGATATTAGAAACCTCAATATAATTTTTGAAGACCTATCCATAGATACCCCATACGTATAGGTTTGATGAAAAAAACATTTTTGAGTTTCAGTTCTAAGTATGGGGAACCCCCAAAATTTATTGTTTTGTTTCTATTTTTGTGTGAAAATCTTAATGCGGTTCACAGAATACATCTACTTACCAAGTTTCAATGGTATAGCTCTTATAGTTTCGGAAAAAAGTGGCTGTGACATACGGACGGACAGACAGACAGGACAGACATGACGAATCCATAAGGGTTCCGTTTTTTGCCATTCGGCTACGGAACCCTAAAAAGCGTGACACGAGAATTTTATATATACCTACTCGTATTAGATTTATCGTTCGGATTCCACAAAGACGGGCACGTTTCAAATACAAGAATGAACTCTTTCAAGTCATTTTTTCCCTAGCATTCGTCATCCTCACTACTCGAACGTCGTTCCGCCATGGCTGCAAGCAAATAATGACAGAAAAATATCGCGAAGAGCTTACATTTCAATATTATTGAAGCCACGCCCCCTTAGTATCGCGGATTTCAAGATTTCCGAATATTCTGTGATATTATCACGATACTGCGATACGGCCTATTACACTATCAGTAATATCACAATATCGTGATAATATTGACAATGTAATATGCCCCATTCAGCTCCATTCGGCTTTTGTCCATAGTAAACAACGATTTTGTATGGAGACGCGTACGCATCCTTTCGGCTTTTCGGCGCCGATTCCGCTTTCGCGGTAAACAAGTAGAAAACGACGACAAATGTGTTTTATCGTTCGGCCGCGTACGACGCCGAACGCGGCGGGACAGCGCCGCGCTGTAGGTAAGTAGGTACATGGAAGATTTTTGACTCCTTGGCCTTGTCGACAGGTTGCGACCTTCATAGTTCCCGTATAGATTAAACCGTATAGATTCGATTTATTTACGTAATCATTGGGAAGATTGAGAAAGTTCGGACGTGTTTTAAAATAATTAAAATTATTTTATTTTTACGAAATAAATTAATGATGGAGGAATAACAACTTATATCGCTAGTTCAAAAATATGCTTGCTTATACGATATTAGTTCGTCACATTATAGCGATCAACAAAGAAAAAATAATGCTTGGGAAGAAATCTCAAAAATAAAGTCCTGTAGCGGTAAGTACTTTTTTATTTATTTATAATATGAACTTAAAATACCTACATCAAATTTTATATTAGTATGTTGGTACATATACATATGTATACAGTACATACATACATATATACAGTACATACATATTATACGGTCTACTTTCATAAGAAGAATTAGTAGATATTTTATAGACAATAATATGTACCTACTTACGTTTTTCTCACCTTTATTTTAACTTAACCTTAACCTTAACTTAAGTCGTACCAGCGCCTAAATCGTACCTCACTGATATCTGGCCGCTCGCTTTATTAAACATTAAATGAAATCTAATGGTGTCAAATTGAACTATTTAGGCATCAGGGGCGTAGCTACCGCCGTATCAGCCGTATCAATTATACGGGGCCCCGGGGCTGAGGGGGCCCCCAATGCACCTTAGAAAAATTCGTGAAATGATCCGGAAATTAATTATTATGATTCGAAAAATGTTCCGGAAAGCATCGATACTTTATTGAAAAGTTAAATCAACAATAAAATTACTTTCTGGACCATCTTTCATCGTATTAATGCATTAATTACTTTAGCATCATGCAATTTATCTTTAAGAGGCCATGATTCTAAATCTGGAAACTCGACGAATTGAAGACAAACAGGCAGTATAGACAATAATAAGAAAAACTTCTAATCAGTTATTTAAATGCCCTAATCAAAATTTAAACAAAATATTTAATGCTCAAAAAAATTACGTTCTACCCGACTCATGATGCTCTCCGGAACTGAGTGCTGCGCGGACATGCCGGCGGCAACCCCATGACAAAGCGCTCCGGGAATACCTCAGGAGGAAGCTCATTCTACACGTAGCCCAGCTCATTCTACAGTTAGCACGTGCGTGGTAAAAATGATCGGGAGAATCGGACCGTAGAAGTTCTCCACGAGTCTCATCGGTGTGGATAAAACTTCAGTTCGGCCATGAGCTTTGTAAAGCATGAGCAGGTGCTTCGCTCGCAGTGAAGTACTCCTTAGCCCGGTTTAGAATATCAATCTTTTTGGAGTTGGCTTCCAAATGACGCTGATACTACACATCCCTTGAGATGTCAACTCCCAGAATCATACTCTTACAAAACTTTTAGTGATGAGCGCGGTACCCTGGAATTGAGGCACTATAAAAAATGGGATTTTCTTAGTGGTAAACGCGCCAACCTGTGGCTTTGTGGGGTTGAACTCGACTAAATTAAGTCAATCCTATTCCGAGACTTGCTCCAGAGAGCTCTCGACTTCAGTCACAATTTTAAGCCTGCTATCCGCCACTTGCAAGTTTTGCAACTGAGAGGATATAAGGGGGGCTGTGTAGTTGGCATCCCCTGTGCTGTATGCAGATGCATAGCAACAGTTGCCATGCCATGTCATTGATATGCAGAATGAACAGCGTAGGAGATACCACAGACCCTTGGGGAACACCAGCATTTTATAGGTTTCATATCTGAGCAACAACCATCTAGTTACTACATCTTTGATATATCGCTCAGATAGAAAACTGACTACCCAACTGCATAATCTCCCACAGCGACGGTAAGATGTTAACTTCGTGACACCTCCCTGTGCCAGTCCTGGTCACAGGCTTTAGCGAAATCTAGGCTGACTGCCAGTGCTTCCCCGTTGCGATCAATAGCCTGACGATGCCTACAGGTGCGTAAGACAAATTTGATGATCACCAGCTGAACGACCGTCGCAAAAACCGTATTGTCGATCACAGATCAGCTGATGATCTTCCAGATATCCCAGGAGATGCATGTTAATCTCGCGCTCCATTACCGTTGCAAGCAGGGAGGCTATAGGCTTATCGCTGGCCTGTAGTTAGCCAGGTCACTGAGATCGCCCATTATGTGGATGGAATGAAAAAGGGTAACCTTCCACGAAGACGTATCATCATCGCATAGATAGAATAAGAATAAACACGTTAAGACGGGGAATCAACCAGCCCCGGATCTACAATTTTTTCGAACCGGGGCAGAAACTTGATAGTGATAGAGATAAGATAAAAAAAAACTGGGACAATAAGAACTCTTTTTTAATAAATTTATTTATTCTCTCAACCAGGCTTCCGTATGCTAAGCGCTTTGTGCAGCAAGTTTTTTTTTATTTTAATCATACTATATTATGATTTTTGCGCCCCCTGAATTTCCGCCCGGGGCGGGTGTCCCGGTTTGCCCCTCCCCCCCCTAGATCCGGGGCTGGAATCAACTCGGGAGCACACATCTTTAACACCACTGCGTGAATACCGTCTGATCCTCTTAACTTCTTGGTATCAAGCTCTCACAGGTTTTTAGGCGGAGGCGATCCCTCTATCATCAAGAGTTGAGTTGCCGGCAAAAAGGATGCCAAGAAGTTCGGCATTCCCCTTTGCCGTATGGACCACGGAGTCGTCCGATTTACGCAGTTGTGGAAGAGACGACCGACAGAAGTTACCCTCAGCAACTTGAGCTAGCGACCAGAATTCTCGACTACCAGAGGGATAATCGTCCATTCGCTAGCCAGTTCTACCGATGAACTTTAAATTGCCTTTCTTTTAGTCATTTGCTTCTTTGCTGACCAGGAGGCAGCGTAAAACTTTGTATTAAGCCATGATTTGTATGACCATGTATGACCATGTCTTTGACAATGACCATGATGCCCTGTCGTATCACATCGGCTAGTAAGTCTGCGCTCGCGTTCGGATCTCCCGAAACGAAACAGAGCTGCCCCTAGATTAAAATTTTAAAGTATTGATCGTATGTGGCTTATTAATCGATGTTAGTACATTATATTTGTTTTAATTCACGCTAGCTTTTTTATTTCTTTTGAGAAAGATCTTTACCCTTGAGTCGAGAGGGGGCCCCCGGCAAAATTTTGATACGGGGCCCCGGAAGGGCTAGCTACGCCACTGTTAGGCATGCGAGTAAACAACAGCAATTGGACGAATAAACATTAAGTAGACGTATGAGATTTTATTTAATTTCAAATACCCTAAAATCTACAGCTATTTTCCCTTAGGGGATACGACATTGGAAACCTTACCCTACTAAACTACTATACCTACTAACGTCTTCGGACGGACTTCGCAGCGTACTCAGCGCCGTACGCAGCCGGACGCATTCTTACGACGCCGTAAGCAGTCGTTCGCATTCTTACGACGCCGTACGCAGCCGAATAAGTGTAACCAAAATCATTCGGCGAAACGCGAATGACGCCGAATAAATGTGCGTTGACCCTTAACCGACTTCAAAAAAAGGAGGAGGTTCTCAATTAATTCGACTGTATTATTTTTTTTATGTTCGTTACCTCAAAACTTTGGACTGGGCGAACAGATTTTGATGATTCTTTTTTTAATCGAAAGCTGGTGGCTGTCATGTGGTCCCATATAAATTTTATTGAGATCTGATAATGGCATCCATGATAAAACCATATAAGTCTTAAATTTGTATTAAGTAAGCGCGACAAATGCACGAATAACTCAATATCACGCCAACCGATTTCGATGATTCTTTTTTTAATCGAAAGCAGGTGCTTGTCACGTAATCCCACATAAATTTGAACGAGATCTGACAAGTAGTTTTAGAGTAACTTTGAAGTCGGTTATTTTTTGTTAGTAAAATTTAGATTATTTGAAGTCGGTTAAAAATTAAATAATCACAACCGAATTGAGAAACTCCTCCTTTCTTTGAAGTCAGTTAAAAATAACATAAACTACAAGCACTTATCTAGTAAACCAAAACAAACTAATTAGCGCAGTGAACATTACAACATCCGATAGACGGACTGAGTCATTTCACCTTCCGGACCGGATTCCGTCCGTAAAAGCAGATACCACTAATAAGGTCTTGTCTTGCACGATTAAGGTTGATATCACTGAATACAAGTAAAATGATTTCTATGTACGGCAATATTCAAGGTACAAGAGTACATGGTCTTCCATATCTCACGCTCCTTTCCAGGAATTCCGTGATTAATTATTATTGTTCCGGCTTACCTCAAAAATGGCTGAACCGATTTAAAATTTAGTAAAATGGTTAAGTAATTAAGTAGAATTGTAGGAACTAAACAGCTTTACTAAATTATTATCTACGTATGGACGTGCACTAAAAATTATTCACTTAAAAGTTAACTACTATAACTACTTAATACGTCTAAACCGATCATAAAGGAAAGACAATTCTTATTAATATAGATACGTTCACATTGGTTCAGCAAAATCTTAACACTTTTTGATTTAAGGAAAATGTAGTCGCCAACATATTTTTGCCGGGCCGGGGTGTCAGTGGATTCAGTGTTGGTGTTGGTATAACTTTTTTTCTAAACACAGGGTTCACAGTAGGGTTACCTGTGTCATTGGTGCCATGGACAACACACGAAAACAAGAACACACACACCCAGACCGAGAACAGTCATTACTCAAAATTCAAATTTCCGCCTCACTGGTAATTCGATTATAATCGAAACCACCCTTGGAACGCCGATCCGGCATGGCAAACGCTGTACTACGGGTCGTTTTACTATCGTTGTACGATAGAATAAGATAACGTGATAAAGAAATCTTATCTAAACATTTTCGTGATTTTACTCCGTTTCCCATGTTTCGGAAAATACTGGACCCTCAGTCCAGGCATTATCCGAAAATTCGAATGGACCGCCTTTCAGCCGTTACTATAACTAATTTATAGTGATGTTAACTATGTGGTTTTCAAGGCATCTTTATGTATTTCTTCTTTTACCAGGGAACGAATGTGTATTAGTTCATTGTTTTAAACCTCGGCCCTCTGGATTGCGGGCCCATGTAAAACTGCGATAACTAGCCAGTTGAAAATGACAAATCATTTGGTTAGTACTTTGAGAGTGTTTATACTATGTATCACTTTATGATTGTATAAAAGCATCTGAACCGAAGGCCCAGCCAAAACATTAATCACTTGGCTGGGTGGGGCTGGGGATTCCAGGAATAGTGTGCATAGATAATACTATATAGGTATACTAGTGTGGGACTTTTTTTAAATAGATTTGTTTTTATCAATACTATTCTGTATGATAAACCTTTGAGTAGGTACTCTGTGTTGTACCACAGAAGACAATAGTATATACATGTAGTTGTAGAAGAAATAATAGTACATACATAATGTTGCATTGAACTACTGGTGTGGACGGCACATCTCCGTAAAAACATTTGCGTGGTGTTTCTACAATTGTTTCTCGGTATACATGGCAATAGTTGAAGATACTGCGCGCAAACCTTCCTACTTATTACTGATAATGGAATGAAAATGAAACAAAATATGAAATTAAATTAAATTATATTTGGGTTAAGTTGAGAGGCATTTCAACACCGACATAATACAGGTGGTGGAAAGCTGTGGAATGTTTGGTTTAATCGACCTCCTCGATGGTGGGTCCAGCGCCGCCGGCACCGGGGGCCGCGCCGCCCGCTCCGGGTGCGCCGCCGGGGAAGCCGGGCATCCCGCCGGGCATGCCGCCGGGCGCGCCGCCCGCACCCTGGTACAGCTTCGTTATGATCGGGTTGCAGATGCCCTCGAGCTCCTTCTGTTTATGCTCGTACTCCTCCTTGTCGGCCAGCTGGTTCGAGTCCAGCCACTTGATGGTGTCGTTGCACTTGTCCAGAATCGTCTGCTTGTCCGAGTCCGTGATCTTGTCCTTCAGCTTCTCGTCCTCCATGGTGGACTTCATGTTGAAGCAGTACGACTCCAGCGCGTTCTTGGCCTGGATGGTCTCCTTCTGCTTCTCGTCTTCGTTCCTGTACCTCTCGGCCTCGTTGACCATCCGCTCGATCTCCTCCTTCGACAGGCGGCCCTTGTCGTTGGTGATGGTGATCTTGTTCTCCTTGTTGGTGGACTTCTCGACGGCGGATACGTTCAAGATGCCGTTGGCGTCGATGTCGAAGGTCACCTCGATCTGAGGGACGCCACGAGGCGCGGGGGGAATGCCGGTCAGTTCGAACTTGCCGAGGAGGTTGTTATCCTTGGTCATGGCGCGCTCGCCCTCGAACACCTGAATGAGCACGCCGGGCTGGTTGTCGGAGTAGGTGGTGAAGGTCTGCGTCTGCTTCGTGGGGATGGTGGTGTTGCGCTTGATGAGCGTGGTCATGACCCCGCCGGCCGTCTCGATACCGAGCGACAGCGGCGTCACGTCGAGCAGCAGCAAGTCCTGCACCTCCTCGGACTTGTCACCGTGCAAAATGGCAGCCTGCACTGCGGCGCCATAAGCTACGGCCTCGTCAGGGTTGATGGATTTGTTCAGCTCCTTTCCGTTGAAGAAGTCTTGGAGGAGCTTCTGCACCTTGGGAATACGAGTGGAGCCTCCGACCAGGACGATGTCGTTGATCTGAGACTTGTCCATTTTAGCGTCGCGTAGAGACTTCTCGACGGGTTCCATGGTCGATCTGAACAGGTCGGCGTTCAGTTCCTCGAAGCGAGCCCTGGTGATGGAAGTGTAGAAGTCGATACCCTCGAAGAGAGAATCGATTTCGATACTGGCCTGGGTGGAGGAGGACAGGGTCCTCTTCGCCCTTTCGCAGGCCGTTCGGAGTCGCCTCAAGGCCCTCTTGTTGGTAGCGAGGTCCTTCTTGTATTTCCTCTTGAATTCTTGGACGAAGTGATTGACCATGCGGTTGTCGAAGTCTTCGCCTCCCAAGTGCGTGTCGCCAGCGGTGGACTTAACTTCGAAGATACCATCCTCGATGGTCAGAATGGACACGTCGAAGGTACCACCGCCGAGATCGAAAATAAGGACGTTACGTTCTCCACCGCCCTTTTTGTCAAGGCCGTACGCAATCGCTGCAGCAGTCGGTTCGTTGATGATACGGAGAACGTTCAGGCCAGAAATGGTACCCGCATCTTTAGTGGCCTGTCGCTGTGAGTCGTTGAAGTACGCTGGAACCGTAATTACTGCATTCTGCACGGTTTTGCCAAGGTATGCTTCAGCTGTTTCCTTCATTTTTGTAAGCACCATAGAGCTTACTTCTTCTGGGAAGAAAGTCTTATCCTCTCCTTTGTATGTAACCTTGATCTTTGGTTTGCCCCCGTCACTGACCACCTCGAATGGCCAGTGCTTCATGTCTGCTTGTACGGTAGCATCTTCGAACTTGCGCCCGATAAGACGTTTAGCATCTGTAACAATAGGAAACACCGTTCAAGTTTTTGCACTTCAGTACTTAAATAGTCCAAAGACTTAAAAATATTTTCAGATTATTTTTATCATTCAATATATTCAGAGACTCTAGTCTAGTATATTGGTTATCATCATTATGGATCACCTCAATAGTATAAAACCCACTGTAAATTCTACTGGCTAATGATATCACTGTATTCAAATTATTGCTAAATAAATAATAAGTACTTGATGGAAGACTAGACGGACTATATTTAAGAATAATGTGAGAATAATGTAGAATAACTATGCATAAAATGAATCCTTGGAAACTAGTCTAGTAGGTAACAAAATTTTAACAAAAGTTACTAAATTGTCTGTTTTACACATATTATTACTTAAAATTTAGTTAACTTCTTAATACATGTAAACCAACTTAAATTAGAAAACACAAAACTATGATACCACTACTGATACTGATCAGTGATCCACTCACACCTTATCAGATAAGGTCAGAAGCAATACAAGTCAATAGTACCTACTACTCGGTTAACATGTATGATAGTATATACTTTAAGCATGTGGTGGTATATACCATCATACATGTTAACCATGGATTGTTGCAAAGTAGACTAATACTAACTTAATAACAATGCATTTCTGCAAAATAACGCCTGATACTAACTGATACTAATGCCTAACTTAAAAGTATGAGTAATAATTTCATCATAATTTTGTATGAGTCATAATTTCATCATAATTTGGAATGTATTAAAACATTTCATTAACTTTATTACTCATCATGAACTGATTAAGCGCAAGGCAAAATATTATGCTTTTAAATTAATGTTTAGATTAGCGATGGGCAACTCGACGAAATTTACTCGAGTAACTCGAGTAAACTCTTTGGTCGAGTAACTCGAGTAACGATTTTACGTACTCGAGTAAACTCGGCCGATTCAACTCAGCGACGAACGCGAGTCGACGCGGCGACGCGGTTCAACTCAGTCGGTGTTAATCATCGAGTTCGTCGACTTCATCGAGTTGCCGCCGACGCGCTTCGCGATGCGACGATTTTACTCAGTCAACTCATTACTCGCTCGCGTCGGCTACTCGCTGACCTCGCTGTCGCGTCGGTTCGGTTCGGTTCGGTTACTCGAGTTTACTCGAGTTTTTACTCGAGTAAACGGTTAATTTTGCTCGAGTAACTCGAGTTGTAAAAAGTATTACTCGGCCCATCGCTAGTTTAGATTAGAAGTACACTTTGAAAAATTCAATTTGAAGTCCATGAAAGTATTTTTACACAAATAATGCTTGACCACAATGCCACCAATGGTAAGTGGAGTAATCCAATGATGATTACTAATTAACAAAAAAAATCTATTCATTGCAATAACTTTTTCTATTGGCCTCCAAGTTATAGTACTAGAGTATGAAATATGCATAAAATAAGATATAAATTAAACCAAGTGATTCGCAATAATAATAATGGATAATTGAGGAAAACAATCATTGGTATTAAAACTTGGTTATTAAAACTGCTGATTCGTCAGGACCTGATTGTAAACTCAACTCAAAATGGTCTTATTTTATAGTTGGGTCAAAGAAAATCCTACAGTTCCTTAACCCTACCAGGTCTAAAAGATGAGTAAAATTACCCTTATTCCTTAGCAACAGTAACAACATCCCACCTATACCCCCAAATAAGTCAATAAGAATGGACCAAGGAACTTACCGAAGATGGTGTTGTTAGGGTTCATGGCCACCTGGTTCTTGGCGGCATCGCCGATGAGACGCTCGGTGTCGGTGAACGCCACATACGAGGGCGTGGTCCTGTTGCCCTGGTCATTGGCGATGATTTCCACCTTCCCGTGTTGGAAAACGCCCACGCACGAGTACGTGGTACCCAGATCAATACCTACCGCTGGTGCTTTCGCCATCTGCGACAATGGAAAGGTAACTTTAATAAGGGTTTATTCACATGTTGGGTAAACATTGATTGGTTACACGGTCGCGTCTCCGCATGGTCATTAACCCCAAGCTCAAATCAAAGTTTGTAAGTTAAAAATGAAATTGAAATTGAACCTTGATATTACTAGCATCCGCGTAATGAACACTAACTACTCTATCTTTCTCGATCTTTATTACTACTTTAATGGTGTATGCAACAAAATAAGTACGCATTATCGTGAGAACGTGAGAGCAGGAAACTGGAAAGCGTCGGCCGCCATTGCCCTTGTGGAAAATCAATACAATGGAAGTTTCTGGAACCGACGCGCATTACGATTCCACTTAGATATACTTAGATGTATAATGTAAAACTCCCATATTTAAATCGATAAGTTACACGTACACCGGATAGGGAACATTTAGGGACAACCACGTGTTTCCAAAATGCAACCCCCGTGGAACAAAGGATTATGGCATGGAAAAATAGATTCAGTACCAAAAATGTTCTGCTTCCTAACTAGGAAATGGTTAGTCACCTCAATTGCATCCTAATACCTGATGACTAATCAAAAACCGACCATGGGGCCACCCAGAATGTACAGCTATTATCAGCGTGATAACGAAATTAACAATTTAGATATCAAAAAATTACAGAAAGTAAAGAAAAGAGAAGATATTTAAGCAAAAATAATTAAGGTTTTAAAGAATTAACACTCACTTTGAGTTACTTTGATATTCGTAGACTTGTAGACTTCTCGTAGAAACGCTCAGCAAAGGTGCGCGATTGACGGCTTGTTTTAACGTATTAAAATGGCGACAGCTTCGCTCCGTCGAATTTATATGCGCGCGTAATCACCGACGTCACTAGCGTATTCTGGAATATTCCCAAATATCGACCAATCGTATTGGAGCGTTTCCAAGTGGGGCGCGCTGCTATTGGTCAATATTATGAATTCCATTCCGCAGGGGCGTTGCAGCTGCCGCGCTATATAGTGATGTACCATTAAAGAAAGATGAATATGTCGATAATGTAATTATTGACATATGCATGCAAATGGTATGTAGGTTAACTATACAAAACTATTTTGCGATCCAAACATTTAAGAAGGCCATCATCATCGTCTTCCTGCCCATTTCCTACATACATTTCCTTCTACGACATACATTTCCTTATTACGACAGGTCTTCTTTGGAAAAATAATAATAGTATTAATAATGAACTACTAAAATACTATTAAAATCAATATTACCTATAGTTTAAGTATTGTATTAAAAAAGCTGTAATCTCCGCGTTTTGGTAAAGCGCAGGAACCTTGTCTCAATAACAGGTGCGTGACGTCACACGAAACAAAAACTACAGTTAGCAAAATGAATGTTAAATGAATTAATTTATTTTGTATGGAACTGTGCCATTTTAGTTTTGAAATTAGAGCTATAGTGGATAGACATTTGAAATTTTACCGGAATATATTGTGTAACCGCTACATAAACAATAGCAAAAAATATTTAAAAACCTATTAAGAAGGCTTAAGAAATGAAGCTCGCCATTTGTACCGTAATATTTTTATTGTGGACAATAATGTTTAAATAAATAAGAAAAGTGTTTTGCGTTTTTAGTCTTGTGCTAAAATATTTTGCCTCTAATTTCCCTCAGTCATAAAATAATAAAAAAGTAAGTTATAATTATATTATTAATAAGTTACATATCCAATCACAAATAAACAACAAATGACACAGTTCAACTATGACAGCTACTGTGCCGACTTCTCAATTCGGCTTATGGCTCTGACGTCACTGAGATCAAGGCCAAGCGCACTAACAAAATGCACGGCTAATAAGAGTATTGAATGAATAGCCATTGTAAATTCATCATAACATTTTTTTTGTTTATTTCTTTATTTATTTATTTTTACTATAGGGTACGCGACGAATAAAGAAATCATCCTCACGTTACTTGTAGGGGAGGTACCCTGAAAGTTTTAATAAATATGTATCCACTTTAATAAATATGTCCACTGCTGGACATAGGCCTCCCCTAACTTGCGCCACTCTGACCAGTCCTGAACCTTCTGAATCCAGCAGATGCTCGCTATCTTCTTCAGGTTGTCAGTCCTGGTCAGGTCAGGTTGTCGGTCGGGGGGCGTCCTATGCTCCTTTTTCCGAGACGTGGGTGCCATTCAAGGACCTGTTTTCCCCAACGGTTATCGGTCCTTCGAACTATGTGGCCAGCCCATTGCCACTTCAGCTGGCTAATTCTTTGAACTATGTCGGTTACCTTTGTTCGCCGTCCACCACGTCTCGGGTCCGTATGTCATCGCTGGCAACACACACTGCTCGAACACCTTCGACTTCAGGCACTGAGGTAGTGTTTTGGACGATAAGATAAGACGCAGTTTCCCGAACGTAGCCCATCCGAGTTGGATTCTACGAGTGACTTCTTTCTCGAAGTTGGACTTACCCATCTGGATCACTTGTCCCAGGTAAATGTATTCGTCTACAACTTCGACAGCAGCACCGTCAACAACAACCGGTATGGGTGTGACATGGATATTCGACATGATTTTCGTCTTGTCCATATTTATCTTAAGACCCACCTGTTGTAAGGCGTTGTTCAAGTCTCCGAGCATTGTACCAAGTTCTTCCAAGGAACCCGCCAGGATATGTATATCCATACCAATATGTATATCCATACCAAATTACAGCTTTCTAGCATTAAGAGTCTCAGCGCTTTGCTTTGGACAGACGAACATGACAAAGTTATAAGGGTTCCGATTTTACTTCAGAACCCTAAAAATCAAAGTGGTGTCCAACATAGCCGACATTAAACCAGCTAAGCGACCTGATGGTATAAGGATACTACTGCATGTGACTAATTTAGTAGCACCAAATTAATCACTAATGTGTTGCTGTTCAAGAAATAAACTGAAGACTTTTTTTGGAAACAACCAAAATCAATAAAAATATTTTATGGATGATTAAAAAAAATGTGTTTGCAAGCCAGAAAATTTCACTTTTTAGTTTTTACGATAATTGTCGCAATTTAAGTGGACAGAAATAAATAATTATGAAGTGACCGCCAGTTGCTAAATCTGGTTGATGGGTGAATCCCTTTATACTGATATATACTCATCTATTTCATAATTTTTATTGCGAAACAAATACTTCGTTGGACAATATTTAATTGTGGAACTGAATTAAAATAGAGGTAGCATGACTAAAAAAATATGTTATCGATATTGCCTTTTAACAACACTATCCACAGCACACTCCACAGACTACAGTGCGCCCAACTTATCTGTGAAATGGCGAAAATTGGAACTAATGCTGCCCCATTCTTAAGTTCTTTGTGTTAATGTCAATGAATGACATTGACATTTACTACGTCTCGAATTGCGTCCCAGTGATTGGTGCAATGCGTTCGACAGCGCCCTCCCTCAGTTCACAGATAAGTTGGTCGCACTGTACGCTCAAAGATAATACAGTACAGAATTACAGATAATAATATAGAAATGAAAGAACAGACTAGAAACTACTGGATTGTCACATTTCACCAAGAACTCTATTTAAACTGGATCTCAAGCTTCAAGAATAATACCTAAAGTCCTGTCCTGAAGACGGATTGCTTGACAATCAATATTTTTGACCAGTCACAAGGCCTGATTGAGGTTGACCTTCAGAAACGTAATATTATATTACTAGTATTACAATAATATAGTTCTAGTTTGAGAAGTTCTTCAGAATGTTTACCTACTATCAAAAAATATTTATTTTTTAGTAATGAAAAAAAATATTTTCTTTATAAGTTCTTCAATATGATTTTAGGTACATAATGATAACTAATGTATTGTTACATTATATTTACTTTAATTATTGTTGCTTTACGTAACAATTATATTGAATAATATTATTTCTGAAAGAGACCCAGCTTTAACACAATCGCATTATATGTATACCATGTGAGTCCTGGGACTATAGATTGCATAAGACACCATACACAATCAGTAAATCTTATAAAATCTTATTTATCTCAACTTAGACAAAAAGTAGTTATTAATGGAATAGAGTCACCTGGAGTGCACATGACCATGGGTGTGCCCCAAGGATCAATATTAGGACCACTGCTATTTTTAATATACATATATCAATGACCTTCCTTATTTCACTAAGGACATGTGTGAAACGGTATTGTTTGCTGACGATACATCTTTAATTTTTAAAGTAGATAGGAGGAAAAAATGTTATGACGACATAAATAATACTGTTTCGCAAGTATTACACTGGTTTACATGTAATAACTTGATGTTAAACGCGAAAAAAACTAAATGTGTCAGATTTGCCTTACCTAATGTGAAACATATTCCAGCTCAAATTGTCCTAAATAAGGAAGTATTAGAACTAGTAAATTCTACAACATTTTTCGGCATTACCATAGACTCTCGACTACAATGGGGTCCTCATATTGAAGCCTTGTCAGGGAGGCTATTGACTCAATCTTTGTATTACAGAAAAGAGCAGCGCTATTTACAACCTCAGGCTTAGGGACTCTCTTAGAGAATTATTTAAAGAAATAAATATACTAACTGTTATTTCACAATAGATTTTGGACAATATTATGTATGTTAAAAAATATTTCGATACTTTTCTTAAAAAGAGTGATGTTCACAATATTAACACAAGAAATAAGGCTAGACTGATTGTGCCTAGTTTTAGACTCAGCAAAACTGGTGGCTCGTTCATGGGTAGATGTGTAAAAATCTATAATAAAATCCCGTTAGAATTAACAGAAATGCCATACTGTAAATTTAAAACTCATGTAAAAGGTATTCTCATGAAGAAAGCATATTACAAAGTTGATGAGTATTTAAATGACAAGACTGCTTGGACATGAGTTTTTTTTATTAAATATTGCAATAAGTAGAATTAAGTACTGTCTGTAACTGTGAGTAGGAAGAAAATTATCGCGGGAGTTTCTTGCCGCTTCTTCTCCCGGGACCACTCACGGTAGGGATTTGTTGAAGCGATGACGTTGAGTGACTTTTGAAAAGTGTTTGTAATAAACCTACTTCGAATAAATTAAATTAATTTCATTTCAATTCATTTCATAGAAAATATTCATGTATAGCTCATACATAGCTATGTATCAGTGACCTACACGAATAAACGGTTTTATGATAAATTATGTGCCTAAATGGTACTTATAATCTTATTAACATTGAACTAACTACTTTGATTTACATTGCATACGAGCAATTTTTGGAGCAGCTCCTTGGGACTCATGCCGTCCTCTATTCAAAAACCTTCGTGTTCTGCCACTACCCTGCATGTATATTTATGAAGCAGCCTTATTCGTTAAAAAACATAATCATATATTTATTACTTCGGATCGAGCTAGAAACCCGAATAAGTTAATTTTTAGAGAGACGGTGAAAACGGGTATTTATCATAAAAATTGTTATGGCATGTGCATCCGTATATACAATAATTTACCGGAAAATTTTAAAGGCTTTCACACAATTGTTTTTATTCACTTAATGACTTTATGGATTTTAATTGCACATATTGACATTGAATTATGTTTTAAGAATAGTTCGTTGACGTATTAATTTTATTGTATTATTATTATTTTTAAGCGGATTATTACTTCAGTTAATTATTATTATTATTGATTGTTATATTGTATTATTAATTGGTTTTATATGTATTATAAACTAAATAGGATTATAATTAGTGTTGCACGTAATATTGTAAATTTTGATATCACCAAAATGTTGCATGCCGACATTGGCCAAATATGTTTGAACGTCTGTAAAATTTCCATCTTTTCTACTTGTACCATATTTGTAGCAATGAAATGAATAAATGAAATAAATGAAATAAATAAATGATTTTTGTACTTTAATTATCATTAAAAAAATATAAGTATAGTGGTAGCCTGGTAGGGTATATAATATCTGATCTGATTAATTTAAGCACATAGGTAGGTCCTTAGAAAAACAACGACCTGAAAACTGTAAAGATTTAATAAAAAACAGTCCATTACAAATAAAATAAATAGCTACTAAAACAATTATTTTAACAACCTAGAACTATTACTCATCACTTTTTATGACTCATAGATACAAACAATATCACTTCACAATACAATCTCTCCAACATTTAGTTATATTATATTCTAAACTCTATCACAACCTAACTACAAAACTGTATATTACATTATGTAAATGTAAATAATTAAGAGTTGTCTTAACAACAAAATCATTTACGTACAGTAATAAATATTCAGATCTTGTAATTTAAGCTTAAATAATAAATTATTTCAATGAACACAATCAATAAAAACATTACATTTAATTCATTTTGTACCATTAGCAAGATAAATTAACTTTACTTAATAACAATATAATCTATACATTTTTATCATTGTGATATAACCAATATGTACTGCACCTACTACATTAAAATACATTTATTGTATTTGCATTCCGAATATGTTATGAAGCATCACATTCACACACAGAAGTCACACCATGGGACGCACGAGTATTGTGTATAGATCACACATCTGACTGTTCCTTTGGAAGGTCGCCGTTTGGTCGCCCACTCTGAACTGATTTCTGAACCATCGATTCTTAGCTTGTCTGGAGTCAATTAACGTTTGAGCGAATTTGTTGTCGTGTTTTATCAGTTTCATTTTATTATAACCGGTTTTTTAATGCAACAGGCTGATACCACACCAATCAATTTGGACCAATACTGATAGTTTTGAACGAATTTTTGTTCTTGCGAAGTTAATAAGACAAATTATAAATTTGAGGTCGGCAACGCATTGGTGACGCCCTTAGTGTTGCTAATGTCAATGTGTTGAAAAACCGCCAGTGCGGCTGCTGGTATGGGATTCCTTGTGTTACAGAGTTACGCGGTTAAATCCGCAAGCTTAATTTATATTTTTGGCAAACTTGATGACGAAATTCAAAAACGTCAAATGCATGAAGTGACGTCACCGATCTGTCACTTGTCACACAAAAGCTTGCAAAACAGAATACTCGGAACCCGTATAATGTTCGACCATAAAGTACCACAACAATAAGGGACGGTAGCCGGTGAGATTATCATGAGATCCGGAAGTAGGTCTGGTAGGTGGTGCCGAGCGCGGTGGTGAGGAACCACGCGAAGCAGCACCACCAGGTGGCGAAGCCGAACACCCCCCGGTACACCTCGCGCGTGAACACCTGCAACAGAAGCTGTTGTGACTACTTCTGGACAATGATAAGAACAAGCATGATAACTAATAGTCAACAAGAAGTCACTAGGTAGGGTTACCAACACTGCTCCGATTTTTTCGGACATGTCCGGACTTTTTGCTTTCTATCCGGTTTTTTGATTTGTCTGGTGAGATTTTTGAGGAGCGCTCTTGAAAGTTTCGACCAAAGAGTGCGAGAAGACCACCAGCGAAGAATCTTCACTGCACGCAAACGCTAAGAATTTTTTTTTGTAACTAAAATGCCCGGCTTGTTTTTATATTATCAAAATAAATGTCCCGACTTTTAAAATACTGTGAATTGGTAACCCTAATTGGAGGCACGCTAAATGGAGCCCATATCCTTATAAGGCTCATAATCAGATTTTTGTTATATGTTGGTTATAAGTAGCATTACTGACCATTTTCAAATTCTCCCAAGCCAGTTGAAACTGTTCTATCCCCTCCACTACCTCCCCTCCCGTCGGTTCGGAGATAGTAGTGACGTTCTGAGACTCGTAGAACAGGCCGGTCCACGTGTAGCCGCCGAGCGTCTTGTACATGAGCCCGAAGTACAGGCACATCACTACCGGACAGATGTACTGTAGCGCTACTACACACAGGTAGTAGAATACTGATGCTATCTGAAAAGGAGAAAACGGATTTATTACTAACGATGTAATATAATGTAGACGACCAGTTTGGCGCAATGGTTACCATGCCGGATCGCCGCACCAAGGGTCCTGGGTTCGATTCCCAGCGAGGCGGGAATTTGAATGATGAGTTTGAATTTCTGTTCTTGATCTGGGTGTCAATGTTCTTGTCTAGTGTGTTGTCTATGGCACCCACGACACAGGGAATCCTAGTGGGGCTATGAGTGTGAAGCGTTTTTATTATTATTATTATTATTGAAAAGTAACAAAATTTGTGTAAACTGTTATTGTTTTTTTATGGCAAAGCCAACGCTCGACTGGGTAGTAAATATAGTCAGTTAGGGCGCTAGCATCGAGGTGCAAGGAGCATCCTTGCACCCCCTGTCAGGGAAAAATAGATAGAATAGTTAAAATATTTTTTTTCAGTATGGATTCGGATGCACCTCCCCATAAACCTAGTAAACCATCTAGTGCTGTCCACGTCAAAACACAAAACAAATAGACAGCAAACTAAAAATCAAAATAGCTCCTACCTTCTTCTGCAGCTCAATGTTGGTGATCCGCCCCGCCTCCTTCTTGGTGGCGTGGAGCCGGCGCTGCGCCATGTCGAGGTAGGCCTGCAGCTGGCGCGGCAGCAGCGCCACGCGGAGTACCGCTGTTACCACCAGCAGGGACAGGCGGAGGCTGTCGAACGCTTGGGAGGAGAGACTGGGGGGGATACGTGGTGTTAGCGTTCTGGTTTTGATTCGTATCTTAAACCCATTAATAGCCCACTACCGAGGACGGATCTCTCCTCTTGACAAGGTTTAGAGCATACTCAATCAAGCTGCTTCAGTATGGATTGGTAGAGGGGTCAATGGCCAACCAAGTGTCGAAATTTTTATGCCATCCGAGGGCCTCCAACATGGCATCGACTGCTATCTTACGATAACAACCGGGACCGACGGTTATGTGTACCCTCTGAAGCACGGAAACACTCAAGAAATTTTAGGCTCTACCGGCACATGACTACTGACCGCGCCATTGTTGCTAACTTTATCGATCACTTAGGACCTACACATGTCACAAGGCTATGAGCAATTTCTGTTTATTTTCATTCGCTGTATTACGTAGACTACATGACGAGTTAGCATGATAGTCCATGTATGCGGTCCGTAGACTATTACGTCAATCATCATATCACGCAGCTAGTTCATCTAAGGACCGCGTAAAAACGTTTGACAGAGCCAACAATTCCCATATAATTCAGCGGTAGAGTGTATACTCACAGCGGCCCCTGCATCCCACTAAACACCCGGTGCGCGAGGTAGTGTCTGGCCACGGGCCGCACCCACAGCAGCGACAACACGAACGGCAGCGCGAAGTTCAGGTGCAGCAGCAGCGTCTTCAGCTTCGCGTCGTCGTAGTACCTGCCGACAGTGCCCACCGGTGACGTCATGAGCTCATAGCCATATATCTATAGTATTAAAAAAATTATGAACTACAATCATTTCAATAACTATATTAGCGAATAAACTTGTTGCATTTTGAAAATTGTTGTATTGTGTCAAATACCAGACATTAAATTGGTATTTTAAGAAATTGTAAGCGTCACTAGGAGGGCCTTATGAAATGTTTTAAACATCGAAATTAAAGTTACGCGATTTCTTTTTAAACAGCAACGCAACAACAATGTTTTTGACATTACAAAATATTCACATGAGTGACCACCTACAATCAGGCTTATTGGCTTAGTATGAAATAGAGTGAGTAATGTAGTTTTACCTCAGTGAATCCCAGTGCATCCTGGCTACTCTCAGCCCTGGAAACGTGAACAAGGTACCAATGATAGCAGCCCACACCGCAAATGAAAATTTCAGTATTAACTTAGATGCCGGGCCCCTGGAACAGATTGGTCATAAAATTTTAGTAAAGGCTTTAATATTTCTGCCAAGAGGAAATCAAATCCAAGGTCCTTCATTCAGTAAGTAATTCTGTATCTATTGGGCTGTCGGGTCACTTTTCATACTGGGATTGAGCGGTCCTAAGGGGCCATCCATAAATTACATTAGAGGGGAGAGTGGGGGGTCGATGCAGTGTGACAAGGGGCGGGAGGGGGTCCTAAATTTCTAGGTGTAAAATTTAATATTATGTGACATCACACTAGGGGGGGGGGGGGGGTCTCACAAATGTGACCAGCTGTGACAAGAAGGGGGGAGAGGTCAAAAAGTCAGGAAATTAGTGTGACGTAATTTATGGATGGCCCTTGTGTAGAATTGCAGTTCATTAGACATTAAACTACTTATACACAATACATAATAAGAGATCAAATAACAACTGTGACTTACACAGAAGTCAATCCTTGATTCTCCAGAAACTTTGAAGCGTTTTCATAAAAGCTGTCATAAGCTGGATCGACACCGACTTCCAGGTTAGAGTCATCAACGATGAGCACCATCATAGCAATCAGGAGAAACACACAGAATGCCACGATGCAGGTCGAGCGCTCACCCATTGACTCTTCACTCGTGAAGTACTGCTTAGTTAGTGATAGGAGAATTTTACTGTGGACTGGGTTAAGGAATAATCATTTGTTTTTATTTGGTACGTAGCAGAGGATAATTACAGAGGGTAGAAGATAGAAACCTACTTGTGGATAAGTGAATATCGACACTGGAAAGCAAATATGTAGTAATCCGCAAAGATCAAATTGTCAATTGGGGGGTCAGCAGCTTTGAAGTAAGCCAGTCGCCAAGCTGGTCTACTTTGGCAATGATGATGATGATGATGATAATATGATGATTTGTTCATCAGTCAAAAAACTTTTTGATATCTTGAAAAAAATTCATAACTTCTGTATCTAGTAGAGAAGTTATGAATTTTTCTCTGTTTAGTAGAGAAATTATGATTTTTTTTTTGAGAAATTGAAAAGTTTATCATCTCTGATGAACAATTTGATCTTTGCGGTTTACTATGTGTTTGCTTTCCAGCATTGATATGTCAATTTGGATAATGAAGCAGACTAGCACTTCCTAAGCCTTTTATTTATGATGATAATGTTGCTTTGGACATATGCAAACGTTACAGAACAATGTAAATATAAATGCTTTTTGTTTTTCCTCTTTTGTGAATCTTATTTTTTTTACAATTATCAATGTTCATGTGTGTTATGGCCACGGAAATAAACATTTTCTTTCTTTCTTTTTTTTGAAAAAATTACCAAATTTCACCTTTTTAAGTAGCTATTTAAGGATTACCAGTTTATCCTCAACAAACCAATTAGTTATCTATCCAACATACTCAATATAAAAATTAGTTAACAATCTCTTAATATACATTTAATGTATTTATTACCTTTAATTGATATTAGAAACCATATTTTTAATAGTTTAAAAGGTACCTAATGCAGAAACAAATAAAGCAAAATATGAATTTGGTATTTTTAACTGACGTCAGAAAAGGAGGAGGTATTCAATTCGATTGTATTTTTTTTTGTTTGTTACCTCAGAACTTTCAACTGAGAGAACCGATTTTGATGATTCTTTTTTTAATCGAAAGCTGGTGCTTGTCGTGTGGTCCCACTTAAATTTTAACCTAGATCTGATAAGTAGTTTTGAGTTATTTTGAAGTCGGTTATTTTTTCTTGGAAAATTCAGATCATTGTTATTGTTTCAAGAATAATTTCATAAAGGATACAATGCAAACAGTATAACCAAGAAGCACCACACCATACTCAGATTGAACTCATCCTTGAGAGGGAATATGGCTGTGTACACCTGAAATAAAATGTTGCGAGTTATCCCATAGTTTTCATCAATTAATAATTTATGTTTTAAAAAAATATGAAAAATACTTTCTATAGGAACTCCTTACCTCTGACATAATATACACTATGGCAGTATACAGGGAAAAATCAACTATCCACAAATATTCTGTATAGAACCGTAAATGGACTACATCCAGTTCTGAAACAGGTGCTGTCTCCAGTTGTATATCGAGGTTTCGAGGGACGTGAAACGTCTCCGGTTTACCGTTCATGTCATTCTTCCCACCTTTCTTTCCTTTCGGTTTATCCTTCGGTACCCCCGCCAAGGTTTTCAACTCATTGTTATCGGGATACAAATACCGGTACAATCCTTGAGAACACAGCAGCCACCTAGCAAATGAGTAGTTGCCCAATTTTTGTATCACCGACACCATGATAAGTGTTATAACTAGCTGAGCGCCGAGCAAGGCCTACAAGAACAAAAATACATTTAAAGATACTCTGGAAAATATGAATGTTTACCAATTATCAGCGTTAGGCTATATTTATAATTACCATGGTGAAACTTTTTTCATTCGCTTCTCATTCGTGATCTAAAATTAATGTTATATTTTTATTACAACCCGGGATGACCGGGATTTGGATCTAACCTCAATTTACTGTCCCACTGAAAGCCAAAGCTGAAACAGCTGAAACTGGAGTGCTGAAATGAAAGCTGAAAAAAAGTGACATAAATATGACATTTATGAAACCAATAATCATACTCAAACCATTTGATGACAGTCGACAATTAATTATTTATTTATAAATAGGTTAGGTTTGCCTTGGATGTTATATTTTTGAGTTGGAATTTATTGTCAACCACTATACATAATATATTTATCTGTATCTGTGATGTCAAGCTGTCAATGTCATTATTTATTATCATTTTTAGCGCTGGCAGCCCAGTCCGCTGCGCACGACGGATGACGATTACTACTGTTGGAGTTTATTGATTGATTTTATTATATTTCGGTCGGTATTACAAATCGTCCGTCGCCGTAGAAGTCTGTCGCAGGTTGCAGACGGATGTGACGGGTCCCGGTGTGGGATTTTTTTTAGTTTTGTGAAGTGAAAGAAAAGCCTACAAAATGGGGTCGTTGTTTAGGAGTGAGGAAATGACTTTGTGCCAACTTTTTCTTCAGAGTGAAGCGGCGTATGCTTGCGTGTCTGAACTGGGAGAGTTGGGGCTCGTACAGTTCCGCGATGTAAGTATTATGCGACGCGGGCGTGAGAAACGCCCCTACTTACAATGCCGTATGTGTAGACATTTCTATAAACATTCTCTACAGCAAATACATAGAAATAAATGTACATTGATTGACCCACATTTTCGTTCTACAGTTCTCCACCGTGCATGCGCTGTCCTCAATATATACGAACTTATAAGCTATACTTTTGATTAGAAATTTAATAATATTTGAAGGAATCCTAATAGTTACCCTAAATAAAAGAGAATACCAATAGCTGTTATATGAATATACTGTTTTTCTTCTCTATTTACTCTTTGATGTCAAATAAACCTAGGTTTATAGACTTCATGCATCTACTGGTACATTAAGATATGGAAGACACAATAATTATAATATATTAAAAGGACTTTAATATAATTTTATTTGAATGTTCTCAATAGATGAATCAGATTTAGAAAGGTATTCATAAACTGAATCTGCTCATGTGTAATATATCCTTGCTCTCTTCCAGTATCACTATCACATATCCCTACATCAGGTTCTGAGGTAAATTATTAAGGAGTCTAAATCTTTCCCAAGAAGAAATATTTTAATATAACATTAGAATGATTGACTACATATTTTTAAATACAGCTGTAGCCTGTAAGAGAATCTCCATTTACATATACCTTTATAAACTATTAAATATTTGTAACAATAAAATTTTCAAAACAATTTGGGACCAATTTCAAGACATACCCTATCCATTAAAAAAAGAATCATCAAAATCAGACCACTTTGTTGCACTTTGACCAAATTGAGAACCTCCACCTTTTTTTTCGTCGGTTAAAAAGAGGTAGCTAAACATTAAAATAGTTTTAAGTGAGTTTACTTTTCTGATAAGAAAATTTTTCAGGATGAATTTCTTATTGGATTCTAGTTTTTTGAACTCGCTATGAAAAAGAGAGTGTTACGAGTCAGATGTGTGTGAACAGACCCATTATGATGTTTTTTTTTAGTTTGAAAACTGATATGATCGAGATGATTCTAAGCTACAATTTATGAAAATCTGTTCAGGCAAATCAAGGTCATCAGGTCTGTCAGGGGTTTTAAAATTTTAAAAATTACCATTATTGTGTTCCTAACTTTAACAAAGATATTTAATAATATCATACAAAATCAAATCAAAAGTCCCTTCCATTTTACTTTCCATATTTTCCATTAATCAAAAATCAAAGGTATTACTCACATGACTGTAGGATGTATCATAAATGAATCATATTACATTCTGCTTTATAACTATCACTGAGTGCTTTTATAACTGGAGAGCTAGTGAACCATTTGACTAACCCACTTTCCACAAAGCTAGAAATTTATTAAATGATATTTTATTATTAGTCAATTAAGAAAGTACCGTTCTGGCAGGCATCTCGCGGTTGCATCATCACCCCTTAAATTTTTGAAAATGCAAAAATAATTTTTTTTTGTCCCACTCCCACAAGGCTACAATTTTAATATGTTGTAATTTATATATGTTTAATTGTAAAAAAAAATTGCCAGCCCATTTTGAGGGTTGCAAGTATGTGCCAGAACAGAGCAAAGTTGTCATCGGGAGAGCAATTCGTATCTTTCTATGTATAATTTCAGGCTCTAGTTTGATTTGATATCATTCAAATGTATAGGGCGATTGTTGGATCTCACAGATTGCCATACAAAAAATAATAATTTTCATACAAATGTATCCTTCTATTCATAAATTCAAGCTCTAGCCTGCTTTTGATGTCATTTAAATGTGTAGGACTATTGCCGGATCTTACAGATCGCACGCTTTGGTGGAAAAAAGTTTCAGTGTTGCCATATAAAAAAATCATTTTCATACAAATGTATCCTTGTATGTATAATTTCAGGCTGTTGTCTCTTTTTGATGTCATTATAATGTATGGGGTGATTATAGGATCTCATAGATCGCACACATTGATGGGAAAAAAACAGTATTACCCTACAAAAAATAATAATTTTCATGAAGCAAAATCAGCGAGTTCGATTCCTGGCTAATAATATTAATTTTTCAAAAATCTAATGATGCAGTTTTGGTTTTCATCAAAATCGGCCCTGAGACTCCTTTGACCACTTTTCGCTATTCCTCATAGTTTTGAATTTATCCATCCACGCTCACTTGAACAATTCACCCTGTATACTCTTCTGGCAGATACTTGCAACCGCTAGAATCTTCTGGTTGTTTACATATATTTTTTAAACAATTGAAAGAATGTTCCCTGAAAATTTGAGCCTTGTGCGAGTGGGTTATGAATTGCTCTCCCGATGACAACTTTGCTCTGTTTTGGCACATACTTGCAACCCTCAAAATGGGCTGGCAATTTTTTTTAAACTTAAACATATGTAAATTACAACATATTAAAATTGTAGACTTGTGGGAGTGGGATAAAAAAAATATATTTTTTGCATTTTCAAAAATTTAAGGGATGATGACGCAACCGCGAGATGCCTGCCAGAACGGTACTTTCTTAATTGACTAATAATAAAATATCATTTAATAAATTTCTAGCTTTGTGGGAAGTGGGTTAGTCAAATGGTTCAGTAGCTCTTGGGCTATTAGCCTACACTATTAAATACATACTGTTGCTATGGTGACAACATGTGATGAATGGATGGGTTTTTTCTCTCTTTAAATAGTTACTGCAGTTGAATTTCCAAAGATTATTCACAAAACTGCAAATAGTAGGTATGTACCATGTTGCTATGAATAATGCTATGATACACACATAGATACTAGAATAACTCACACATTGAATCAAGAACAACCAATAACAACATTTGAAAAAATGTTTCAACAGAATCTTCTTTAATTGTGAACCATCTCAACACCAAATGTAACCCCAAGCTTCTATATCTATATCAGTGAAAACCACACAGAAATGAGTAGTTGCTTAATGGAAATAAATGTACAGACAAAAACACTTGAAATACTAAAAATCATATCAAATTAGTGAATATTAATTAATCGATGCAATAGATTGATGTGCATCAAATGGTTTTGCCCAAAAATATATTCCATTTACAGGGATCAATCATTTAATTATATATTAAAAATTATCATTTATGACCCATGAGATCATAATGAAATCATATCGAGGTTTTTGAACTTAACTCATTTATATCAGTTTGATTCATATAATTAATAATTATACAAATCATTATTCCACACAAGGATTCTTTATGTGGCAATTAAAAAGGATACGAATGAATATAAAGTTGAATATTAATAAAGTAAATTAGTTTTTAATACATAAACCTAAATAGCTCCCTAGTTTTAATTTATAACTTTATAGGTTTTACAATTCAACCTGTGAAAGTAAAGCAAATAACAGAAATAAGTTAGGTAATCATTGGTCATATGACTAACAACTAGTCACATAATTGTAGATTTGTTAAAATCATGTGATTTATATAAAATGGCAGATAATATATAATTTTGATTGATCAATTTAGTTAAACCTTTAAAATGTGATTTAGATAGTGGTATCAACTCTTTTTTGTGATAAGATAAAATAATTTTATTTAAAATAAGCTTGAGTAGGTACTAGGTAGGATTAAATGTTATGAAACTAATTTAAATAGGTACTGCCTTGCATCTATCTATTTATATAAAATACAAAAAATGTGTATACGGATGTCCTTTATAGACTCTGAAACTATCCAACAGATATGCCTCAAAATGGTTCCATTTGAAAACCAACAATCCAAAGGTGGGTTGAGACTACTAAAACAATGCATTAGGCACATTCGGCCCATTGATAAAGTTGATTTACACTTTTTCCATACAATACTTTGAAGATAAGTAAAGTCAACACAAAAACAGTGATCTGTCATACTCATCAGAAAAGTTTTTAGCATCGTGCATCCACTTGTTTTTTACAAAGATAAATAAAAGTTTGTTTGGTCTGCAATTAATAGTAATACCTACCTACTAGTACTTATAATGAGTAAGTTGTATTAAGTACCGTAAACTACCTCAACTTTGCCTGGATTTTGAACATTTTGGCCTATATCCGAAAATTGGCTGACTAAAAGTAAATTCTATATTATTAAATATAAAGTTCAAAGTATGTAGTTTTCAATATTATTTATACTTCTTACTGATCTTTGCAAAATTCTGTATTATTTCTAATTTTGTAAGCAGGCAAAGATGAGCTACGAAACCACATCTTTGCCTAGTTTCATATTAACGCTAAAAACGTATTAGTTCACAAAAACGTATACACTAAAATGATCCCTAAACTTCAGACAACTAGATTATTATTACTTTAACATTATTGAAGCCTTATTTCTCAGTTTAAGCGGCGAGGTAAAGTTAGGACAGCTTTTTTTAAAGTTTTCATACATTCGTCTATTAGTGCATAGGGCTGCAACAGAAAAAACATTAAAGTTTTGAATTATTTATTTTCCGATTTTTTCTCTTAAAACATTATAAAATTAAAAACAGTCAAAACAAGTATATTCTTGCAAGTTCTTTAAAAAAACTTTTATAAGCAAGGATTTTTTAAAACTTCTTAATTACCTATTAAAGTGCAAAAAATAATCATATAAATTGAAAAGAGAAAACTTAAAAACAATAATCAATACAAGCATATTCTTTATACTTGTAACATAGACTCAGGCTGGGTCCACCCATCACCGACTATAGTCTGCTCAGCGTATTTTTGCAGACTAATGTTTGTGTAAATGAGACACATGTGGACATGAATATTGAAGTCCGTGCACTTTTGTCCTCACGTATTATTTGCACCAACTTTAGTCTGCACAAACACGCTGCACAGGACTAAGTTTGTGCCGTATAGACTCAGCTTTACGTAACACTTATAAACTTCGGCAACAAACTTACTTTCATTAACCACATAATTAGATATAATAAAAACTAAACAAGGCGGTATCAATCAATCAGTGCGTATCAAAATAATCGTAAGTAAATTAATATAAAATAAAATTATTCTGTTTCTTTTGTAATTCTTATCAGGCACTAAATAAATAAAAAAATAACATTACAGAGGGAAGTATGAACTGCCGCACTCAGAGACGTGAATGCAAGTGATACCTTAGTGTAAATCAAGTCTAAGGAATCGCTTGGGTAACCATTAACATCTCTTGAGTGCGGCTGTTAGACTTACACGTCAATAGCTAATATATGTCATTGATAAGCACATCTAAATTACTAAGAAGAAATTTTAATTCGCCTCTACGCCCAACTTGAGGTTTTGATAAAACATTCTGTATATCAAGCCGCGAGACATCGGATACGTCGTCAGCCAAAGGCCATGAAAATGTGCCATTTCTGGTTTTCCTTAAATATTTTACAGTGTAGCATCTTTCGTCTTGTTTATATAATATGATCAAACCAATATAAAATTTTATTGTTTTACCAGTGAAAAACTTTACCAACACATATTTTCCCACGTCAGGTTCTTCATTTGTATCCAGTTGTTCTTCAATATTTTCAATATCAGAAGTAGCCATTGTCTCCGTGTCACTATTAGATTCCAAGAAGGGGCCGTCGAGTGAATCATCGTGTAATGAAATTGTGCTAGAAGTATCTGTCTCATAATAATCCATAAATTTTCTTTTTTTATTTTCTGTGCAACTTATATCACCAACAAATTCATCTTGGGTTTCTGATTCCGCAGGTTTTAACAAAATATTTGAAACAATGATACTTTCATCACTTGTTGAAGGAATATTACCTGATACTGAAGAATCTTGTTTAAACAAACTGCCATCATGTGAAATGTGAATATTTTTGGCAACATTTATTACTGTATTAGGGATCATGTTTTCTTTTGAAGAAGACTTGTTCGTCCTGTTAAATCGTGTTTTAACAGTCTTAGTGCTCGACTTAGTTAGTGTGTCTGTTATTTGCATATTTTGTATGTCTTCCGTTGCCACAGATCCCCCAGGTCTCGTTAGTAACTTGGAGTTCTTAAGTTTGGGTCGTTCAGAAGTTGGTTTTCTGGATTCCTTTAAATATTGAACTAAAGAAGCATCAAACGCGATTTCACTTGTATTCGTGTGCTTGTATTCTGGTACTTTGTACAAAACTTTTTGAGCGTTTAGTGGGTGAATTCCAGTTGCACTAAATCCACTCGTTATACTTTTGGTTTCATTGATTCGTATGTCTTCAATTAGTCTTTTTAGTAACTCAGGGAAAATATTCTTATTGAGGGTGTTTGAGCTTGGATGTCTTACTTTATAGTCAAGGAGTATATTCTTCCATGCTCTTTTCAAAGGTCTAAAGAAGGAAACGTCGAGTGGCTGTGTATCATGCGTGGAATTTGGGGGTAGAAAGACAAAACGAATATTGTTTTCTTGGCATTTAGCAATAATATTAATATTTAAATGCGATGATAAATTGTCACCGATAATCACTTTAGGTTCTTGAGATTTTCCAGCCCATGGTAATATGATGGTATCAAACCAATCCTCGAAAGTTACTCTGTCGAACCATCCAGATTTGGTTTTATTAAATCTGGTTCCCGGAGGTCCATTAGAGCACCAGTTTTTCCATAAATTGTCAGCCTTGTAAACCACGTACGGTGGCAATAATGCGCCATCCGCAGTTGCAGCAAACATAATAGAAATAGCTGTTTTTGAGTTGTTGAGCACTTTATTGGGATATTTGGTACCCCGTTTAAAAATACACCTCTGTGTGCCTGGGTTATCTGATAAATTTGTTTCATCGTAGTTGAGAATAAATTCAGGTTTTACTCCCTGTAAAGACACTGCTAAATTATCAAAGTATTCTTGGTATTCTTGCACAGTTTTTGTTGCTCGAGACTTTTTAATATTTTGCGTAGAACGCATGGTTAAATGGTCTTCATGGCGTTTAATAAATAACCGCGCCCATTTTTCCCCAGGCATTTTGTTATGAAATAAGTATGATCTATTGTTTTTAATTAAATAGTCATGTACTATTATACGAAGTTCTTGTAGAGTAAGAGGGCTGCCGTATTCGCCACAAAGAATGAGGGTAGTAACAATCTTTTTTTCTTCTTCTTCGGTTAACCGGGTAGGCGTTCCGACTTTATTAACATGTTTTTTTTTAATTTTGTTAACAATAGTTCGGCGTGGAATTCCGAACTGCTTTTCTGCTTCGTATGATGTCAAATTTTTGTTAGCTACCAAATCAACGGCAACTTGGAGCAAGCTTGGTTCGTAATCTTTATATCGACGAGCACCTAGCTTCCTACGGCTTCCCATATTTTTTTTACCTAAGGCAATAATACAAAGAATCAATTACCAGTTGCATATTATATAAAGTAAAACCCATGTATAAACTTTAAGAAGGCATAAGAACTGATGCAACGATTTTTCCGATATTCTCGCAAAATAGGATATTATCCAGTATAAAAAGTATCAAGTCTATAAAATATAACTATGTAAGAAATCACTTTCAAACTCAAAAAAACTTTGCATATTAAAGATGTTCTTTAAAAACACAAAAAAAAAATTAAAACCTACACATGCACAACTGACAACCCTATGTCAGGCAAAGATAGGATCTATGATTTTGAATACGTTCCTTAACTTTGCCAACACTGAATTTTATCGAATTCTACTCATATATGGCAAACAATAATTATCAAATCTAATAAAGAAATGTCGTAGGTTTAAGAATATACTAAAACTAAGTAGATAAAATAATAATTGTTCAACTTACAACTAAAGTTTCCGGCGCAAAAAAAATCTGTGCACTTCTAATCCAGTTCGATGGCTACTGACGAGAATTTTGTGAGGTTTTAAGAAATGGCGACAGTTGTTACGTGTTGCCAGGTGTATAATCTTTATAACTGTTATGATTTCGATTGCCAGATGTAAAAAAATAAAATGTTATTAGGATTTAAAAGTTTTAGGCAAAGATGGCTACCAAAGGCAATGTTGCGGTAGTTTACGGTACTTAGCTACTAGGAATTACGTATGTTTCAGCTTTGAATTCAAGAATCCTATTATGAAAGTGTAACATGAATGTGGTCAGTTATTAAATGTTACAAAGATCAGATGTTACATGTATATAATTTGAATTGATTACCTTATTCAATGTTAATAATCTGGATTCCTTTTACAGAATTGAAATAATTCTTAATTGATAAATTATGTTTATGAGGCTTAAATAAAGACATAACACACTTAGGTATCGTAATTTTAATGTACTTACCAAGTTATCTCTGAGTGCCACTTACTAAAATGAGTAAATTCAAGAACTTTTCAAGTTTGTTCCGTAGTGTATAGTGATATCTGAAAGATAACTTAACTATGAAAAAATAATCTTTCAAGAATCATTTTATAACATTTTCCATAATTAGATGTAACTGGAACCTAAACCTATATTATGCAATTTATTGCGAGCACATAATAGGCATGATGACAGTAAGTAAAAATAACTAAAATTATGTATTTATTTAATGAAACCCTAAAAATGGATTACAAAACACGCGTTTATTATATTATTACTAGCTGACCGGGTAAACGTTGTTCTGCCAAAATTTTTTAGGGGTAGGGGGATGAAAAATAGATGTTGTCCGATTCTCAACCCTAGCCGTTATGCACGCAAAGATTCACGAAAATCGGTCGAGCCGTTTCGGAGGAGTTCAACTTCTAACACCGTGACACGAGAATTTTATAAAAGATGAGCGAGATTAATAATAATTTTGATAAAATTAAACTACAAAATACGGCAAGCCGCCATATCTTGAACGCCAATCAGATCAGTCTCAACCATCAACCAGTCAACCAGAGCGAATTACGTCACGCCTGTTTAAACAAACGAATATGACAATACTGACAATGACATCTTGTCTATTACTTTACCCAGGCGTGATGTTACAAGCGACGCCATGACACTTTGAACGTTAATAAACCTTATTTTTTTTGCGGAAATATGATATTCGTTGTAATTGTTACCGTCAATCATCGATGGGCTGCACGACACATGCAAAATCAATTTTACGTTGCCTATCAAAGTAATCTTCATACCCTTATTGTAATATTTAATATCGTCGCATTATCAGGTATACGTATGTATATAATATGACGTAGACGCAGGACAGACGTTTATTGGGTGGCTTGGGTTACTTACTGGCCGCGCTAGTGAAACATTATCTAGCGCCACATACATGCTGAAAGAGCCGCATTTCGTGTGTAATCCTAATTAAATTTACTGCACCACATCATCTTCTTACCCATTTCCCAGTTCTATTTGATGTCTGCGCAATAGGTATGTCCTTTTCTGCTATTCTTCCCTTTTAGCCGTCTACGTTCAACACTGACTTCCTTATCTTTCATATTTGCAACACCACATCCGGTCGATATTATCTTGCGTTTTTTTGTAAGCGTCAACAGCTTACCGAAAGTTCTGCAAAATGCCTTTTTTGCATTTCATTTATGAAGCGACGCGATGCATCAATTCACGGCTACTCGCCCAATGCGTAGGTACCTACATTACCTACCTATTGTAAGTAAGGTTTGACAGCTATCAAAAGAAATCTGGAGATGAGAGCCGGTCTCCAATGTCTCGAAATGAGAGAGGTTGAAGATCCGAAACAGACAACGGACCAAAGAGCCTTTGAGAAATTTGTGTTCTCAAGAAATTCAAGAACATAATTACAATGTTGCTTATGACTTACTAGTACCTAGATAATATTTGATTTGAACAAAAATCTAAAAGTCCTTCAATATCAAAAGTAAATGATTATAATCAAATTGAGAGTAAATCTTATGAATGAACTACATAACACAAATTGATTGTACTGCATGTTTCCCAAGATTGAAAGATTGTGTAAAGACATCACGAAAACTACATTCTATTGCATCCACTCATTGTCAGTTCATATTACCAATCCAATACCTTTTGCATTTTGATTTGGAATATCTACTTTCTATTACATACTCTTATATTAAGCATGCTTGTTCTTTGCATTATTCATATAGATGAATTGAATGTAAACCAATACTATTCCGCTGCAGTTAAACCCCGACGTGAACGCGTTCCAACGCAAGTTCGTCAATGAGGTGCGCCGGTGCGACGAGATGGAGCGCAAGCTCAGGTACCTGGAGAAGGAGATCAGACGCGACGGGATCCCCATGCTGGAGATCCCCGGGGAGTGCCCGGAGGCGCCGCAGCCGAGGGAAATGATCGATTTGGAGGTACGATCCTTACTGATAAAGATATTTAGGAACTTCATAACAGTCTCCCCTGCTTAGCTGGAAGCGATGGCGTAATTAGAGATTATAGTTTTGACCAACTTTCATTAAGACGTAGTATAAAGTTGGGGATGCTACATTTCAGTGTTGACTTTATGGTGATGGTTTAGTAAAAGTTACTCTGCACCGTCACTAAGTTATTAATAAACAGGATATAATGACCACATTACACCGAAAAACAGTACATGGTAAGGAGCAACAGAGGAATAACCTATTGCTTTGCTTTTATGATTTGCAGCTAGCAATCCAAATAGGTTTATGAGCATTATTAGAGTTATTAAAAATTAACCACTTATCGCAGGCAACCTTTGAAAAACTAGAAAATGAGCTTCGTGAAGTAAACCAGAACGCGGAAGCATTGAAGAGGAATTACCTCGAGCTCACTGAGCTCAAACATATTCTAAGAAAAACGCAAGTTTTCTTTGATGAGGTAAGTCACACAATCTGTACCATTAATTCGCCAGTGATTTAACATGTGAGATGATTTACCCTCGAAAGCAATCTATAAAACTATGATGTTCGATGACAATCTGCTTTTAAACCTAATTATTATTGTGTTCATGTAACAATATTCGTCGCCTGAAGCCGTAAATTAATCACAGATAAGATATTACCGCCGGCGTATCTTTGTGATGCTAGACGCGAAATTTGTAGACTATTAATTATGTTCGCGTAGTAAATTAGTAATTATGTTTGTTCATCTACGTCAGTGTAATACGGCTCGGTGCCGTAAGTGTTGCTATTGGATTCTATTATAACTCTTGAGTTAACTGCATATCATTACTTTTCGATATATTAATAAGTTGCAATATTGCCAGATATTATAACAGTATGACTAATGGAAATCGAGATACAGAAAATCTTGCTTAAAGTTTATCGATTGCTGTTGTAGAAAAAAACTAGCCCCAAAACGATTTGTTCCTAATTATAATACTTGTCCTTATTATTTTACCATCGTGTTTTTAGTTTTTGTTTTGTTTATTTGATCGATGTATCATAATGTTAATGATTTTTTAAAATGTCTCTTCGCAAATAGCATGTCGTATAACAATTTCATTGTATACTAATTTATAATAATTGTTCAACAATCACCCTTTTCTCTTTAAAGTCACACTATTAATGAAGGTCCCGGGTATTTCCTGCAAAAAGTGCTTTAGCACCAACTCAGAATTGATTTAAAAATAAATAATGATCAAGTAATCTTGTTTCAACGTCAATGTCACATTCTTCTTGGCTATTCATTGATAAATTAGACAATAGAAACCATTTACAAATTAATTTATAGTAAAAGGATTGGTTTATACAAATTCATTTCGATCAGTGTAAACTTTTAAAATACTGTAATATGCCGGATAATGATTGACATTGACATTGGATTCGTTATTGACCTTGACGCCATTTCGGCGTATGTGTGCACAAGATGGCGGACCCGTCGCGCGAGGAGGAACAAGTGACGTTACTGGGGGAAGAGGGCCTCATGGCGGGAGGGCAAGCGCTCAAACTGGGGTATGCAGATTAATTTGAAAATTATCTGGATTGTTTTGGCTCTCATGATTTTTCTCAGCACTGGGGGGAATGAATGAAAGTCAACGCAAATCCTAGAGCGATATTATTTTTGCAGCGCTTGTACTGTGACGCTGATACGGGAGTCTACCGCTCACCACTCAGGCAAGCATTGGAGACAGCCGGTTTATAGTATATTATCAGAATAACACATCTCTTTAACTTCTTGTGCCGTGTGATGGAATGATAGCTTAGCGTAGCACAGCGATACAACTCCGATTTTCAATTCTAATATGAAGCTTAGAGGTTCTAGTCCAGTCCCTTTCCAGTGCTAATCAACTGCTGCCTGAGTGAGTTTTTAAACTAACAAAGTTATTCGAACATAATTTATTTTTGAAGTCCATCCATCATGTGGAACGTTAACGGGTCAATATGAAACATGTGATCAGCGTTTTGTTTGTTTTATTGTTTTCATACCGTCATGCTTTCTGTATTTGTCATCTTTGCATGCCATTATGATTTCTATTCATGTTTGTAGAGTAGTTCACGAGATTTGACGTTGCAAGCAGAGGTATAGTTCTCTATTATCTGTAGGTACCTATGTATTACGTCCACACTGTATTCTAAACACGAAGTAGATTTAAAACTAACAATGCAAAGAATGCTTTATGGAGTTATAGTATCTAGGTAACCGCACTGAATTGAATTTTTCCAGACGCGTTGGCGCTACTTTTTTACTACAACAAGCATAAAAAGTTATCAGCCAAGGGTGGATTGGATGTCCATGTGTTAAGGTTTCCGCTTCTGGCTTGTGCCGTGTAATGGGTGATGTTTGTCTGTCTACATATTTGTTTGTCCGCTAGCACGAGGGTGGTGCCAGTACCACTGAATCCATGACGCGTGCGCTGATTTCCGACGACCCGAACGTACATATGGGACAGGTCCAACTAGGGTATGTATGCGTGTGTACATACGGCACTAGTGTGGCACTGAACCACTGAGTCCTAGCAATGGTTAGCTCATCAGCCGTTGGTCTAAATCTAACTGAACAATATTTTAACTTAGGACCAACTGCTTTTTAGCTAATACAGTTTCCAAGTCCAAATCGGGAAATCCGGTTCTCCTACTCTAATGTATAGATGTTCTAATATTGAATGATTCCCATAAAAAAACTAACGCAAGCAATGACGTACACCAAATATATGGTAATCCATCAAGTTGTTCACATAAGCTTGACGGCTTCAATATTTGTTAACGCTAACACGTTCAATTGTAAATATTTTCAGTTTAATGATTTCGGTCCCACTATGGCATCTATTCAGGATCAATTATGTGAACAACTTCCAGGATATGAAGTGCAGTTTAATTTAGAAATAGCTTAAGTGAAGAAATAGATTTTTTTGTCAATAATTGTGTCACTTATTCCTCAGAAAATAGAAATATGAAAATATCGAAGTGGACACGAAAGCTTTTCCGTGTATGATAAATTACACTAAATAAACAGCATGTTTGATATAACTTAATTGAGGAAATCAAATTAAATAAAATTATCTGATTTCCATATTGCACTTAGAAGAATGAAAATTTCAAAGTTTTGCCAAAATTTCTCAATCTTAGATTTACATATTTGAAATTTTGATTAATCTAGTGCCAATACCCACTAAAATGTGATGTGCAAATTTGCTAAAATGTTTTGCTTGATTTCCCTAGTTTTCGGGATAAGCAAGAGTCGTTGGAATTCCTGCCTTGGTTAGTAGTGTACAAAGTTAACTCTTTAGTAGTTGGTTTGTGTTGTGGAGGATTACTTTTATGTTCTTATGTGTGTGTAATGTTCCTCACAATATTACTATGCTCACTTTCATATCATCGGGATTGAGAGATGTCACTTTTATATCGAGATTACTTTTTCAGTCTCGAAAGGCATGCTACCGAACTAATCATTAATTTTGAAACTTTCACTATTAGCTTACTAACACTCACTATATCACAAAGCGACACTAGTGTATGTCAGAACGCATAATCAAAAGTAACTTGGACTTCAAGAATAGATAATGGACTAGGTGCGAAAATTGTAAATGCTGAAGAGTTTTACGTGTTTCGTAGTCGCGCTTTTTCTACCTTGAAAAAAATTAACCTACATTAGAGATTGGTAACCTTTAATTTTTATAGCTTTTATAGTATTGGGCCTAGTATTGTACCTTGTGAAACGATTTGTCAAAGACGTTGGACAAGGTCAATGCAATATTGGTAACATTCCTTGCTTCTTGTTTTAGAAAACGTGACTACGAACACCTTTTCATTTTCGGATCGATCTAACAGCGTCTTGGTACGAGTGCCTTAGTTATTAATGTTTGATTTTTTATATGATGTCCTTTTCAGCTTGTGCTATTCATTAAGGTTTAAGTGCGACGATTTTATACTAGATTTTCCTATTATATTCGATTAAAGCATATGTTTTTACAAGAAGTAATCGAGGAATTTCGATATTCGGTATACATTGATTTGGGTGGATTCGAACAATTTTTCTGCTCACGCGTAATTTTTTTGCTTCTACTCAGCGATCAATACTGATTTCGTTGTTAGACAAGTGTTCTATACATATATAGTGCCAACTGCTATAATATATAATACATGATTAACAGGAGAAACCTCACGTTTTGCATCACAATATGTTGGGTCATTGTGAGTGGTGATTGATAACTTATCACATTTGTCTATGCCAACGCCTCTAGTGAGGAACTGAATTGTGAATACGTACCCATTGTTCTTTGATCCATACAGACTATACGTTCTAGTCAGAAATAGGATATATACAAATATAATGGTAGAGTTGTAGAAATGAACTGAAGACATCTTAGGTAAATTTATCATTCTCATACTTATTTTTAGGGTTCTGAAGTAAAATCGGAACCCTTGTAGTTTCGTCATGTCGGTCCGTCCGTCCGTCCGTCGGTCCGTCTATCCGTCCGTTTATCCGTCCGTCTGTCTGCCCAAAGCAAAGCGCCGAGATCTTTAGTGCTAGAAAGCTGTAATATTTGGCATGGATTTACATATTTATTAAAACTCCAGAATCGTAGAATAAAATATTGAAAAACATTTTTTTTTCATGCTACATTGAAAAGGTCTTATAAAAATATTATGGGTCTCCTAAGACCATGTTTGGAATTAGGGGTCCGTTTGCGAAATATTTCTATTTGTCTTTAAAAGGCTAATTTTGGTTAGAGTCAAGTGCCCCCTCCTGCTGGCTAAACAGTTGCAGTTGGACAGTTAAAAAAAAATCTCAAAAGTAGGTTGGTTATATGATGAATTTACAAAGAAAACTATCATGGCTATGTTAACATAAGTAGTTAATGAGTAATAGTCGATAAACTTACTACTTTGGAACTCTACATTGCGCGTGGCCTGAAACGCACTTGCCCGGTTTTTAATACGTTTTTAGTTGATTTTATCCAGGCTATTTTTTATTTAATTGTATAAATTAAGAAAAGTATTGTAACGGGTCTCACAATTTTTATGTTGCAATATTCCTACCTGCCATATTACCAACTTAGAGAAAAAGCAAAAGTATGCTTCGACCTCTACAACGATAAGGAAAATTTTACAAATATAAAGTAAACAGATTCAGCCCCTTACAGCTTTATATATGTATGTAAGTATACCAATAGATATACCGGGTATACGATGATCACCGAGAGAAATTAATTAAATTAACACACTATACTAGTAACATTACAGTATACTACCGTTAAACCGACCGCGGTCGAGTCCGGTCGACCACCTGACTCGTGACTCGTACATTATCGCGGATGTGAAACGTATCATCATCTTACTTATCACACTAACAGGTTTCCATTATTGATCCAATTAGCGTCATTGGTTACCGTTACTTTTAAGTTGTTACTCGTTAAAAAATTTGTTTTTATTGTAAAATTAATAGGAAAGGAGATATTATTGAAAAACTGCTTTTTTCAAAAATGGCGGCGCGAGCAGCAAAGATACGACAAAGTTGTGGTGGCAAAGTTGAAATTCGGAAAGAGCACATCAAAAAATTGAAGATAACAATTTTCAAAACTCCCTAAAAGCTTTCTAGGTAAAACTACCTAAAGATCGGACTAAAATATAACACTGACATAATCCACGCGGTAAAAGTTAGACATGTTATAATTAACATTTTCTAGAACCAATATAATTTTAGATTCTTGAAATAATTATGACGTCACTATGCTGACGTCACCTGTTACGCAATTGGCGAACAGTTCATACAGATAGTTTTTTCGCCACGGAGACTACTCTTTATGTTTTCAGACGGTAAAGGAGCAAACGGGCCCACTGATGGTAAATGGTATGCTATCATGGTCCGTAAGACTAGGGGTATCTCTACTGCATTGCCTGCAAAATGCAAGGTAGCAACTCATGTAATTAGCCCTACATAACTGAAAGAGATGTTAGATTCCTTTCTTTCTTTTTCTTCTTTCTTTATTGGCCGGCAACGCATCAGTGATGCCTTTGGTTTTGGTGATGTTCCATCAGATGGATCGTTAGCTCGTTTGCCAGCTGTTTCTATAAAAAAGACCAAGGTCGGCACTTTACCACGGTGCTCGCCTCCTTGTGACTAAGCTAATTCGCCTGCTTTTCAAGTTTGAAAATCAAGAAAGCTTATTTTCAATCATATAAGCTGTCTTAGCGAAATCAGTGAGTCAATCGGAAAAAACGATCAAATTTCCATATTTTATGTAGTGAAGGTATTTCATTAAGTTGTTTCGCATGTGTAACAAAGCAAATATGAAATGAATGTGATTGTTACGTAATTAGTGTAACATACGGTTTCTAATAATAAGTCTGCAATCATAATGTTATCATCTCGTATCTGTTCTGATTTACTATTCCGTAAAAGATACCTGTTAATTTATAGTCTCAAAGTTTAAACTGTCTCTTGGCCAGCGTTATTAAGCTCTAAATAGTAGAAGAGCTTAATATTTATTCTATGTTCTAACATTGAGTTAGGAGAACCGAACACAGTATTGTGACAGGTATAAGTTAGAAGATGATGAAATTCAGTAATATTTTACTAAAGTGTATCAAATACTTGAACATAAAGTAATTCATGGTTGCTACAATGGACATCGTGACTTGGGCTATGCGAAGTTGAGATTGATTGAAATCAAATTTTAATATTTTATTCCCAGAAATAGCTCTCTATACTATTTACACAAATCACGGGCAATTATAAAATTTTTGTTGGTGAGCACCTATAGCTCTTATTCGAAGAGACAAAAATTAGGAATGACGCCTTAAATTAAAAAGTAGACGAATAATGTTGTGATAACTTTGACCAATAATAGTTACGGCCAATCGATTTTGAACAACCATTTGAATTCGTTATAGCCAATCTGGGTAGCTTTGTCCTTCTATAAAACAATGACCTACTTTTATATCTGCTGTATTTTATCTAATGCATTTAATGCAGCCATGGGTCTATACTCTGGAGTGATTTAGCACAAATATAATCTTCAAATATCATAACAGACATTAACGTAATAATTCGTTATTAGTATCTTCAGGAAAGAGATGAACAAGTAACTAAATCAATTCACGTAATTTTCCCTTTATTTTAATATTTTCTTCAACCCATTAATGGCCCACTACTGAGCACGGGTCTCTCCTCTTGAGGAGGCCTAGAGCATACTCCACCACGCTGCTCCAGTGCGGATTGATGGAGGGGTTTCTTATAATTACTGCGTTCGACCTTCAAAAGAGATGAAAAGAGAAGAAGAATACGCTTCAGGCGTTTAAAAATTATAAGGAAAATTTAGCGTTATTGATTGAAGTCAAAAGGCTTTGTAAAACCAGCCCAGTAAGCTATTTATTGGTTGCCAGCCAGGAACTGCAAACTATAGCCTCGACTTGACACAATGTGTTCGTAACAAAAACTCACATTAGCCGTACTACTTATCACTTGTCAGTTGTTACATAAAAAATTCTTACATCAAGTTCATGGGTGCCCAAAACAGGTTTAGTTACCTATCTGTATCTGAACAAGTTCTTCAACTAAAGACTTCCTAAATACACGGTTGTTGGGCCTGTTTGCAAAATCATTTGGCATTTTAGAGGATTTACTATTTCTAAGAAGTCTTGTAGAGTCTTGTAGATGGCTTATGTCCTGATTTTATAGTTTAAATTCTTATACTAGATAAACTCAGTCATAGTTAGCTGAGTCCATAAGTTCGTATGGCAGCTTTGGATTCAATTTATTGTAACTGATTTGCTCACAAGTATTGTTAGTTTTATGTTGTATCTACATAATATGTGCACGAGGCACTCGCAAGACTGGTCGTATGTTTTCCTTGTTCGATAGTTACAGCCACTTTATAGGATGTTGACATAGTTAGTAATTATAGTATTTCTGATTATTTGGTTTGAACAGCGTTTTGCTTTTGAAACAACTGGCCACAGACATTTTGTTGTAAAGCTACATAATAACATAAGCGTTGCCACATCAGTTTTTTTGTTGATATCCGTGACCATGAATTATAGAGAAATAGAGAAATCAACAAAATTCAATCATCGTATTGAGCTAAATAAAATCGCCGAAGTTTTTGAGGTGGATTTAATGTTTTATTCTGTAAAGTGTTGAATTCACTGATTCATTACTTTACTTTCGCATTTAATAAAAATATTTGCGTAAATAATTCGCGCATTTAGTAAGAAACGCACGCGTCTATCATATTAACATAGATCATCTCTGAAAGTAGGAGATTAGAATCACAGACATGTATCAAGATACACATGTATGTCAGAAGAAGTCGTATGAACTTGTAACTTGGACATTTAATTCAATGTAAAAAAAGCCATTCTAAAATATCAATCAATTTAAATGATTGAGAATGTGATGTGTTACATGTGTCGTGGGTAAAAACCTACTGCAGCGGTATGAGATGAGTGTGTAAGTGTCTTATAATATTATTGAGGTCTTGTCAAATATCTATAAAGTTCCGAGTTTTTCATGGTTTTTCCTCCTTTACCAATAAACGTTTTGGTAGAAAAGCAGCTTGTTTTACTTCTATAGTAATATAACACAAACGTTGCTACAACTCCAGCCTGTTACATATACAGCATTCTAAAGGAGCCCCAAAACTACACGAATCGTTTACGTTACTGGTTACATGAACAGACTTGGCGCACCGCCAAGGTGATCCCTCTTACATCATCTCGGTCAAAATCCGACAGACTAAATTATACTCCAACTTCAACATTGTGATCCGGATGAGAAATTCAACTTTTTAGTATTCAACACAGACCTGTATACCTAGAGTAGATGAAGTATGTACCTCGAATTGTATGAAAACCAAGCGTGTCACTTTTTTTGACACAATGTTATGTCACTAGAAAATTTGAGTGATTGATATACCTCATCTTAGCAATACCAATACGAAATCGATTTCTTACCGATTCTCGATATCGATAACCGATTATGATCAGTCTGGTTGATTGTTATTGTATACGTATAGGTTAAAGTGCTGAATAAAACCAAATAAATAATTTTGTTTTGTTAATGTTTTGTTACTAAACATATATCATTGGGGTAAGTTTGATTTAACTTGATTATTTATTTATTATAAACACAAATTATAAAATTTATTAAATTTTTATTAATATTAAAATTATAAACACGTTTCAAAAATATAAATAAATAGATCAATATCATATTTCTTTACTTATAAATTTTACGTAAAATAAATTAAAGATAATTAAATCAAAATATAATCATTTATTTATTGAAATCAAAACCTTTATAATTTAATAATCAAAATAACAAAAATGTACCACCATTAATTTAGAAAGTAATAGGAATGTTGAATAATTTTATGATCCAGTTTTATTTTATATTCTATAATTTTACAAAGAGGGAAGTTTCGATTTTTTTTTAATGGATAAACCGAAAAACTACTGGACCGATTTCAAAAATTCTTTCGATTGATGAAAAACAACTGGTCAAGAGCTTGTAAGGCCATGCGCAATGTAGGGTTCCATAGTTGATTGATTATTACTCGTTAACCTGTAGTCGTGATAGTTTTCCTTGAAAATTCACTGTTTATCCTATTGTGAATTTTTTGTCGAACTCCACCTTTTTAGGGTTCCGTAGCCAAATGGCAAAAAACGGAACCCTTATAAATTCGTCATGTCTGTCTGTCTGTCTGTCTGTCTGTCCGTCCGTCCGTATGTCACAGCCACTTTTCTCCGAAACTATAAGAACTATACTGTTGAAACTTGGTCAGTAGATGTACACCGTAAACCGCGTTAAGATTTTCACACAAAAATTGAAAAAAAAACAATAAATTTTGGGGGTTCCCCATACATAGAACTGAAACTCAAAAATTTTTTTTTCATCAAACCCATACGTGTGGGGTATCTATGGATAGGTCTTCAAAAATGATATTGAGGTTTCTAATATATTTTTTTTCTAAATTGAATAGTTTGCGCGAGAGACACTTCCAAAGTGGTAAAATGTGTGTCCCCCCCCCCCCCTGTAACTTCTAAAATAAGAGAATGATAAATCTAAAAAAAATATATGATGTACATTACCGTGCAAACTTCTAACGAAAATTGATTTGAACGAGATCTAGTAAGTAGTTTTTTTTAATACGTCATAATTCGTAAACCGCAAAAAACATCGATCAAAGTTACAATGAAGTACAAGAACTTTTATATTATGTTACTTGCTGCTACGGAACCCTTCATGGGCGAGTCCGACTCGCACTTGGCCGCTTTTAGAGCTGGCAGGGGAGACGGAAACTTGACTGTAACCAAAATTATCACTTTTTTTAGTTTTTTTTTTAGAAAATTAGCATTTTATAATTTTAGCTTGTTTTTCTTATTAGACTTATTAGTGAAAATGAAATTATTTCGCTTATTAGTGAAATTGTTTTATTCTTATGACAGTAATGTTCTATAAATCGAACCCATAATATTTTTATAATATCTTCACAACGATACCCTACACTATTTGGTAGGCGAGAAAAAAAAACCATCCCCATTTGAACTGTGATAAATAAATATTATTAATATTTTATTCTACGACTTTGTAGTTTTAATAAATATCAATGCCAAATTACACTCAGTAAGTTGCAAATGGACGGACGGACGGACGGACGGGCGAACAGACATGACGAAACTATAAAAAAAATACAGTTAGTTACCTTTGGAATAAAATTTGTGTTACAACATATATATCTATGAGAATATATTTATTCGACGATTCTCAAAATCGATTAAAATCGAGACAAGACTGGATAAATGAAAAACACTATATACTATATTTGAGCGAAAAACTACAATATTGACAGTACCACGAAGTAAAGCGTTACTTAGCAACGGTTGATAGTAACGATTGTTGTATTTTCATTGCGTGTTCCAACAGAGAAGCCCTACAATTTTGAAACCAGAATGGGCAATGTATTGTATAGTATGTAGTACATATACTCAGTAAGTGCTTGTCATTGTAAAACGTGGTAAAAGCACAATAAACATTAAATTAATTTATTTTAAATAGATAGGAACACAATTTTATAACGAAATTAATTAGCGATGAAAGAAAATGTTTTCTTTATCTTTCCTAACTATATTTGTAGATTTTCTGCAGTTCATAACATTAAAATCAGGCATTTTTCGTTATTTCAGTTGACATCTGTTGCCAATAGCAATGAAAGGCCGACTAAATGACACGGCGCCTAATTAGGATTTCAAATCCTAGTTGTCCCACGTGAAATGTATGAACTTACCGCATCTACTCTAGGTATATGTCTGTGGTATTCAACATTTTGCGAACTCAACATTTTGCAAAAACATTATGGTCCTGACTTCCTGGGGGCTTTCAAGTCACTTTATTTAACATTGATCGTATCTTTTATACCAAAGCAGTATAATATGCAAGTACTGTGAAAAGAGAACTCATGTAGACCTTATAATATTGACGGTGTAACATAATATTAGATCTGTAATAAACGCAAGCAATAAGCTTGGAACGATAAGCTTGGAACATTCACTTCAGATTCATCATAGTTATGCGTAGGTACTCGTTAACATGTTTCGCAGTAAACAACTCCATATCTTACTTACTGAATCGCAATACAATATAAATAAATAAATATGTAATTATAATAAATAAAGACATCAGTGATGCCTTTGGTGTTGCTGATGTCCATGGGCGACGATAGCCACGTGCCATCGGGTGGATCGTCGGCTCGTTTGCCGGCTATTTCCATAAAAAAATGTAATATAGTCTGCTAATAAAGACCCGATCGAAATAATTGTTTTTAACAATAGTTAATATATAATTAATACAATAAAAGATATTTAATAAGATTTTTTTATTCGCAATGACAATCAAATAATAACAGTACAGAAATTAATTCAAACTTATGTTTTCTCATTAACTACAATTGATAAATTCAGCTGTAATAAACATGCTTCTAATATAAAGAGGTATTCTAATCTATACCTCTTTAGAATTAGTACTTAGCAACGCACGATTATGACATTGTACAAGGATAGTCCCGGAACGAAGAGGTTGAAATACAGGAAATGTGATTCCAGTAAATACCCGCGGTGCCGCCCACATGCGTCACTAGCTGACTGCTTTACTCGGCATCCAGAAACATTAATATGAATATGATTGAATTAGAGACGTTAATATGAATATGAGTAGTCCTCCAATCTTCACTGAAGTAGCATGGTGGTAAGCTCTCTAGGCCTCCGCAGGGAGCTGGTTAATGACTTGAAGCCATTAGTAAAAGATATGTACAGATTCCTAAAAAGTTTTAAGTATATCCTCTGACGTTGCTGATGTAGATATTCTCACGCTCTTCTCAGTTTTAGAGATTAGCAGTGTGTGACGTAATGTTATAAATATTATTAAGTGTATAAAAATGAAATTGATCAGGTCAATAATTGTGTTCTTTGTGGATGATGTCTGCCAAGTGTCAACCCACACTTTGTCGCAGTGAAAGTTGGCACTCCCATTCTGGAAAGAGACCCAAGCCAAGTAGAAGTATAGAAACGGATTGCGATGAATGTTAAACACAAACGAAATACATTAAAGTAAAAATCAAAAAAATTAAACAAGGAAAATTTATGAAGGTCACAATAATATATCTCGTTCTAACTTATGCAGAAGTACAGAGAATATTTTTATATTGCGAAGCAAATAATTTAAAGTTAATTAAACCTAATGTTCATTTTCTTGCCTGATTCAGAGATGTGTAGAGAAGTAAAAGTATTGCAAATAACACTGTAATCAAACTATTTAGAGCATAAAATCATACCAAACATGGATGGGAATGTCCAAGAGTAAATAATAATGAGAATTACGCACACACGCAAAACATCCGTGACGGCGCGGCGCAAGCGCAGCTGTTACTCACTCTTTCACGTGACGGTATCAATAAAAACCAAATGCACACTCGTTAGCGAGCCCTGTGTATTATGATTCAAATATTTAAGCGATTGCCGCCTATAATGTAAGCTAATAAAATCGATAACAGAATGAATTGTTATTTTATAAAGCAGGTGGCAACCGTGCAGTCTTAGAGACAGTCAGATGCAAATAAATTTCTTCATTTTATATCATAATAGGTGTAGTATTGTGTAATTACGGTGATATATTTGAAGCGTGAGAAATGCAAATGATGGCTGATGATAAGCAGTTGGGTGAGGCAGAGCAGGCAGAAACAAAAGATGGTTACAGGATTGAGAAAACAGTATTGCACATTGAATATGAGAAAGATTTTCCTGGAACGCAGTTAGAAATCAGGTCGTCAGCACTATAACTATTAATTGAATGTGATGAATTTAAGAAAGACTTAATTGAAACGTGAAATATGACTCGTTAATGTTAGCCCAATTGCCCACCTGCTACTGACAGAGTAGTTTGTGTCGATGGCTATGGTATGACATAACCACAGTCTATATCAGTTTCCTGTTAACGCCAGTATTTTTTTAGGCATCTCGGTAATTAAAGATTTGTGTATCATTTGTAACTACTAGTAGCGACAAGTGTTAATTTCATTTTGTCTTGTCTCCACTTCGTTGAGTTGGGTCAGCATTTAACTTAACCAAATCGGCTGCAAGGTTATTTGATGAATCAATTACATGTTTAAATTTTAAAGTTTAGTTTAAAGTAACAAATTGGTCTAAGTAGGTACACATTTGATAAATATGGTTGTGTGAAATTACCTTTTCTGCCTTATAAGTGATCGTAGGCTTTGCACAAACGATTAGCGTTTTTATGAATCAAAGTCAGTGAGTAAAAATAATTTATTAGCAGGTTTTTCATTCTGTCACGAAACCAAATTGATCCAAGTATGAAAAGATCCCAATTTGATTCATAATTTCATTTTGTCCGAATTATGAAGGCGTTGAACTTTGTGCTTCGACATTATTTATTTCTAGTAACCCTCTGGCCCTATTTAATAGGGTCAGAAGGTTAATAGGAATTGTATTCGTTACTATACCATTAAATGTCATCATTACTATTATGATACTTTATGACAATGACTTTTTATGTTGTCGGGTACACCTATAGAACTTGCAGTAATTGAATGACACGGTAATGTTCAGTTGCAATTCGTTTTAACACATTTTGTATTATCTGTAATGGCTTAATGGAGTCTAGAAACTACTTAATATTTTACGCTTCCTGCAATGTACGAACAAGGGCCTTGTTAAGTACATTTTAAATAGACTTAACGATCATCTATTGGCTCGACTCCTCCATTACATTTACTACAGTGTCTTAACACAGCCATTTGAGATAACTTCATGGCTCTTCAATCACGAAAATGTTATTATCTTCTTTGTTCTCCGGGCTATTCAATTTTATGGTTCTTTGTCTATGTAGATTTCCTGTAGATGAATGTTACATATACATTCATATTATATAACACGAAAACTATCATATCTTCCGAGATTCCGAGTCTGTTAATTCCGTGTGACATTTCCATCAGGAATGATTTGGGGTAATAACTTATAATCTGGCGATAAACATGTTAAATTTGATTAAAAGCGAGTTGACTCACGTCGAGGTTATCAAAGGCGTTATAAGTCGATAGTTCTAGCTTTCAAACTTGGATGTCTTTGACTAGAAATAAATCAATTACAATAATTAAAAGCATAATTAGGCCAGTGGAATTCGATCAGAATTCACCATGTCTAAGTGTTGGTGCTAATACGCTATAAATCATTTTGAGAACAACGTGACATATTCCAGGGCCCAGGATGATTTCAATGGCTAACTTTGTAAAGATAATAATGCCTGTTCATTAATACTCGTTAGTGTTTTAACTTCGAATCATAGCGTCACATGACTTAAATGAAATTGGTATTCGTTATCGGGGATTTCAAATCGATTACATGTGTTCGCCTTGTCATCAGTCAAATCGGTAATGGAAAAAATCTTAATCCTCCCATGATAACTGCCGATAAAATAACGTGTCACCTATTTACCGATTTGACATAGTTATTTCAATAAGAAAAAAAAAGATATTTAATTTATATAGTTTTTACGAGTGTTTACTTCAGTATGAGGTCATTATTTGGGCTATTATACTCGTAGTGCGCATTTTTGCGTAGTCACTAGGTGCTGATACATGTTCTCATGTGAGATGTTTTCAGATTATATTTATTATATTCCATATTTTTAGATCTTATGAAAGCCTTTGATACTGTTTCTGTCCCAACCCTTGTATATAAACTGGAAAAGATTGGAATTCGTGGCGCCGCCCTAAATATCTTTAAAGACTACCTCTCTAACAGGAAACAACGAGTAAAGCTGGATCAGTACACTAGTGAAAATGCAGACGTCACATATGGCGTGCCCCAGGGAAGTGTGCTTGGACCCTCCCTCTTCCTGGTCTACATAAATGATCTATGTAATTTAAAAATTAAAAACGCACAAGTAATATCATACGCTGATGATACAGCTATTATCTTTACAGAAAGAACATGGCAAGAGGTTAGGGAAAGTGCTGAATTAGGAATGACCCAAGTAGTTAAATGGCTAAATAATAATGTATTAACTCTTAACACATCCAAAACAAACTATATTTGCTTTAGTATATCAAATCACTCTCAACCCCCTCAAGACTTCAATATAAGAGTACACACTTGTGACAACATAATTAATTGTAACTGTCCGCTTTTAAACAGATTTACACAAACAAAATATTTGGGCGTTATGGTCGATCACAGATTATCATGGCATCCCCATATTGAGCATGTCTCTAATAGAATTGCAAAATTAAATTGGATATTTAGTACATTGAGACACGTAATTCCAAAAAACACACCCTATCACGACGGTGAAAATAAACTATTCAATCAAATATACGTCGCTTTGGTGCAATCGGTCTTGATGTATTGTATAACTATATGGGGAGGTGCGGTAAAAAGTAAACTTATCCAATTGGAGCGTGCTCAACGTGGATTAATAAAAACAATGTATTTTAAAAAGAGGAGATACTCTACAGAGAGGCTTTACTCCCTGACTAATTTATTATCAGTTAGAAAAATATATATTCTGCAAACTATTTTAAAAAAACATAAAAATGTACCCCAAAACCCTGATATTTTAAAAAAGAGAAAGAAAAATTTTGTAGTGCAAGTTCCTCACACAAACACCACTTTTGCTAGCATCCAGTATAACAGACGGGCAGCCCAACTTTATAACAAAATTAATAAAAAAAATTGATATTTACAAAATGACATACTATGAGTGTAAAAATGCTACAATAAAATACTTGAAATCACTTAGTTATGAAGAGACAGAGACAATGTTACATGCATAGCACACACATAGACACACGAGCGCACACACACACACGCACACACACACACACACACACACGCACACGCAGTACACACACAACATAGCAACAAAATATTGTTTTAATTTTGTAGGTAAAATAATTTTGTTTAAGCTAAGATAATTATAGCCATCGGAAGAGCAGAGGCTCCTAACCTAATACAGGCACTCCTGTGCTTAAAAGGAGGCTCTGGCCACTTACTATTGTAAAACAATGTTTAAAGCAATAAAGAGTTATTATTATTATTATTATTATTATTATTATTATTTCAGTAGACGGAAATCTAAAATGCTGCGGAGATCACCCAAAAAGGGCTTGGGCTTGAGTGGCAGCATTTTCTGAGGGAAGATTTATTTTTGTGAAGCAACCCTTTGACATTATGGTCGAAGGTTATTTTTACCGCAGAGCGAGTCTCTAGTCCTAGTGAATACAGTTTTGATTATTGGTATAGATTAAATTCCACTAAATTCTTTATTCCAAATATAATATACCTACCTATATTAAAAACTTAGCATCTCAGCGTAATAAATGATGTGCTCTCAGCGCGCTACAATAAAATTAAGTACGGTAATGATCTGAGAAAATGAAAATTTAAGTTTAAATAAGTATACCAGGAAAACAGATTTAAAAGCGTTTTTTTATTTATTTATGTATCTTTATTTTAAGATATACAGTTAAGCTATTCACTTACATCAAATTTAAATAAAAATTACAATCTACTTCACATTGCTGTGAAGGTTTCAAATGCAAGCAGTTGTGAATTACATAATTTATACTTAATTGAACGATTGTCTTACAAACTCGCTAAGCTAAACGAATGTCTTCAGTTCTCCATTCTGCCGAATTTTCCATAACGAATGGCATTACGTAACCATTCAATTTATTCACGGCATTGTCATTGAAAGTGGCTGTTCGGACAATCACTGTGTTAAATTTATAATAGTATTTTAGTTAGAATTCAGTCGCAATGGGTTTCTTAATAAAACATCATAGAGTTATAACATTAGGTTCTGATAGCCATAGGTCATCAGTTCTTTACGCACCATCAATAGCATTTTAAGGGAAAATTTTATTTTTAGCTATAATGCACGTTTAAAGCTTTTCTTTTTATTTGATTTTATGGCAGGGTTTTTTAAATTCATCATCTATCGATAGTTGCCCATATCATCAACATACGTATATAAATTAATACTTGTACGCCCCAGCCCCCAACCGAAGAGTCACTAACAATCGCTCCTTAGTACAGAATTTGTATGGTGATTCTTTACTAAGGAGAGATTTAAGTAACCGTTAGTGACTCTGAGTTGCGGCAGACAGATTCATAAATATACAGAGTCAAACGATCGGGCACTAAGGGACGTTTCTGATGCTTTTGTAATATTCACCAACATTGCTAAAGTAACTTGTATAATGACTTTATACCCTTGGTGTCCTATCAATATTGTTTAGTCTGTATCTAGATATAGCGCATTGTTTCATTGAGTGACTCAGACAGGATTTATTACGTTTCTACCAGTACCGCTGCCTGCCAATTCTGTCGTGCAGATGTTGCTTTACGAGGCGTTTCGGTTTTAAGGGTTGGTAGTGTTGGTACCCACGGCACTTAGAAATGCTACTTCAACATTAAAAGCAGCAATACAACTGCCTGATTATAAATAGAATTGTTTTGTTTGAAGTTGGTTCCAGATGGGAAGCTGCATGGGGCACTTGTAGAGGACCATTTGCTTTAAAAATAAATGCGCGTTGCAGACGATGCAGACCGAAGTATGAAGGAGATGACTTAATTAGGGTTCCCTATACTAGTCGTCGCTTAAGCGTATTCGTAAAAGCTTTAATTCTATAGTACTGAGAGCGAAAATATCAGCTCAGCTCGATTCGAAGACCTATCCTGACAAAACTGATTCTAAGTTGACTGTTTTGGGAGGCCCTTACTAAAGCGCGATCATTTAACGAAATAAAATAGTACTTCCCCTACATCGTCTGCAACGCACCGTTCATCCCACCATAGTGACATAAGACCAGTGTCCACCGACCTGGGCGTGCATTAACACCGCGTGTGTGTGTAGTTTCGTGGCGGGCGTGATCCTGCGCGAGCGCATCCCGGCCTTCGAGCGCATGCTCTGGCGCGCGTGCCGCGGGAACGTGTTCTTGCGGCAGGCGGAGATCGACACGCCGCTGGAGGACCCCTCGTCGGTGAGTGTACCAATCTATACATCTATACAAATAAATAAAATTGGAGTGTCTATTTGTAATATTAAAATAACCACTTTTTACTAAGTGCATTTGGATGTATACACGGTACATATACCAAAACAACATTTTTTACAATTTTTGTCTGTCTGTCTGTTTGTTTATTTCGGCTAATCTCTGAAATGGCTGGACCGATTTTGACGGGACTTTCACTGGCAGATAGCTGATGTAATAAGGAGTAACTTAGGCTACTTTTATTTTAGAAAAAAAAATAGTTTGTTAGGCGATACGAAGTTCGCCGGGTCAGCTAGTCATTAGTATGTGGCGATGTTGCATTACACATCACTGTGACGTCATGTCCGACCTGAATCACGCTGTCGAAGGTTTCTAGAGCGCTCATGTGTACAGTTCCCAACTAAGTATAAGAGCTGGTCCGCTACCCAGGCAGGAGATCTCCCTTTTCTAAACATAAACTTTTGAAGGCATAAAATTCAGCAATTTACTAGTTCTACAACTTTACTTCAGTCGAAACCAGAAAGCTAGCCAGGCAATCTCCCTATATCGACGTCAAAATCGCGTCCGAAGCCCTTCTGATAAAGTGTATATCAGTAGCAAATAAGTTTTAATTGGGTAATATAAAAACCATACCACGAGTACCTTGCATGAGTAACTACTAAACACAAATTCGTGCCTATACCAAAAGTACACATTACACAGGCAAAGTTATAAGTATTGCAACGATACAAGGTCGATAAAACCGAGGCGGGTCAGCTACTAGACATGTAATAAAGTGGGATGGTTGGAACCATTGTATTATTGTACTTTACTTGATACTCAAACGGGCTTGAAGGTTTCATGCAGAGATGGATGGATGGATGTACCCTGATACTTTGTGGATTTTTCTGCACCATAAGTTGTTTTGCAGAGACATACCTATGATTAAATATTGTATAGAAACTGTTTAGCAACTTAAGTGATAGAGTGCTTGAAGAAATATTGAGGAATGTGCTTTAGAGGGTGCGATACGTTAGTCATGGGTCACTAATCATACCGTTGATGATCGTGAGAGGGATCAAAGACATCAAATCTTCAACCAATCCGTAATTAAATAACGTAAAGGCATACGCTGTAGGCCTTATGGCGATCGGAGACATATCCAGTATTTAGCTGAATGACGCCATAAAGAAACGCTAAGCTATGCCAAAATACCGACAACTAGCTTCGTTAGATGTTCTAACCTTCACCTTTCTGTTGACAGTCTGACCAGGTGTACAAGTCGGTGTTCATCATATTCTTCCAAGGAGACCAGCTGAAGACCCGCGTGAAGAAGATATGCGAGGGATTCCGCGCCACGCTGTACCCCTGCCCCGAGGCGCCCGCGGACCGCCGCGAGATGGCCATGGGGGTCATGACCAGGATTGAAGACCTTAACACGGTAAGTGCGCTTTGAATATTGGGGATCATGGTAAACTGGTGTTGTTGAAGCCTTATTTTACATACGAGCGCGTTCCATGACTGTGGATGTTGATGCGTGTTGTGAGTGTATGGGATCAACTGGACCAATAACATGTGCCAATGTTTACGCTGGTTTGTTATCGTTACTTGGCTAAGCTGGTCAAAGGCTTAAAAGAATTTCCAACGCTCACGCAATTACGACTTATCACCTATATGACATGGAGTTAGATATCGTAAATCATAAGCAGTGTTGAGTATGCATTAAGTCTCCACAATTGCAAATGTGTTATTATGCTGCAAATGGGCTAGACTGTTCAACATTTAAATCCTATTAAAATTATATGATGTGACTATATTATTGTTATTGTTTCTTGATGTATAATTATTTTATTATTGACCTAAGCTATTATTGGACGCCCATATGTGGCAGGGATATAGCAGATAATTTACCTATGTAACAAATTTACCTGTGTACATACATTCCACAATAAATTGATTTGATTTGACTATAAAAGTATATTTTTTCTGAATCAAACTTTAACCACAATCCATTTAAATTCATCATTTAGAGGTTATTGTTTGTTTTTAAATTGCCAGGTTGCCCGTTTAGCGTATGTCTCGAGTATATTGTTAAAATATTTTCCTTGAGTATGCCTCTAATTAAGTACCGTATTCGAACAATGCCCATTAGGTAGCAATTAGCCGCGCGACGAGATTAGGGCTACGTCATCAACGGTACGACACGGCCCGCACGGCCTTGTGAGACTGTGGCTATACGTAGTACGGTAGTACGAGGCTTCCCGTAGCTCTAGCGAATGCCATGTCGCAAAACATTGATAAAATAGATGTTTGACTAGTACCCACCCAATAAATACATGTATCTACGTATGAAATAAAATATGTTATCTAATAAATCAACGAATAGTGTTATATTAAATCGATTTAAACTTCTTCATAAATAAAATCGATTTTTATACAAAATCGAATCGGACCCACTACTTATATCAATTTACCTCGATCAGTAGATTTAAATCACCTGGGTGCATAGGTGAATAAAGTACACTAAAAGTAGACTTAAGACACGTGGGTCAATTAACTCAGGTGAATAAAGTCGACGGCACCCCCCTTCTCTTCGGTAAAGCGAAATACCTAATGATGGCGCTATAAATGTATCAAAACAAATTTTAGTCGTAATTTTGAAAATTAACTTAATTTTCTTACTTGTAAACCGATTGAAATAAAACACCTAATGCTACCCAAGTTTAATACAATACTCAATACATCAATGAAATCAAAACCGGAGCTAGCATTTCGGATTAATTATTGTATGATGTTATGATAATTGTATGATATATTAGAACGACTGACGGAATGTTCCGTTTCGTTTTGATATTGACGTACACGTATTTATCCTTGCTTATCTTTGATCGTTTGATCACTTCCATCATTAAAGACATATTTCTTATTTTATAATTAATAAATTTTATACCTATGTCAATATTCAATACAAATGTAAGTTTTACCTGCTTATTAATTCGCTAGCTACAAGTATGCTAATATTATATTTTACTTGAAACTATAGATCGAATTCATGAGGAGAAATGTACTTATTTATGTACGTATGGTCTCTTATTTGCTGTAGATAGATGCTGTTGATGTGTGTTAGTTTCTAAGCCTGTTACATAAGTGTAGTCATGTGCATATGGCTGCATGGGCTTATCCGATGATTGAAGTCCGCCGTCACAGTTAAACCATTAATGGCTGTTATTCCATGAATTTATGGCCAATTTGAACTATTATTGCGCCACTTGGCTTATCTTTAGAGGCCAATGATGTAACAAAATAAACTTGGTTATATTGCTACATTTGCTACCCTTAATTTGCTATTCTTGGCTCGGGTAACATTATCCAACAAGGAATCGTGACACTTAAATAACCCTGTTGTAGTTTTTTACATTGCGTACAAATTCCGAACTATATTCAATGTAACAAACGAATGCATAATGCAGACTTTTACAATTCACAAAACAGGGGACTGGCCAACATTGACATTTGTATAATTTAAAAAATGGTCATTTATTTTTATCCGGCTCGAAGGACCAAACAAAATTCGAAAACTTGTATACAATGTATTTAACCCGTACATTTCTGCGTTTTCCGGCCAGTTGCCAGCAATTGATGGCTAAAGATTGGAAATGACAATATCGTACAGTATCTTCTTTTTTAGCCGGTAACACATCTATCTACGCAGCGTCTATAGGTAACCGTGACCATTTACCACCAGTCAACTGGTATGCTGGCTTATCAACTGATAATGCATCTTAATGAGGCATCTTTCCGAAACGTTGATAGATCCTAAAGATTTGACGTTCATAAGTGTATACCTACAATCCACATGAAATAAATAATTTGTTTGAGTTTGATAAGGTTTAAAGATTTTTCCTATGACTTATCAAACCGTCTTTCCAGGTTCTCGGTCAGACCCAAGACCACCGTCACCGCGTATTAGTGGCTGCGGCCAAGAACATCAAGAACTGGTTCGTGAAGGTGCGCAAGATCAAGGCCATCTACCACACGCTCAACTTGTTCAACTTGGACGTGACGCAGAAGTGTCTCATCGCCGAGTGCTGGGTGCCCGCGCTCGACATGGAGACCATACAGCTGGCGCTCAGGAGAGGCACGGTGAGTGGGTGGCGAGGTTTATTGTCGGTGTTAAGACGTTATATAACAGCCGGTTTCCACTTAAGCGCTGAGGAGCAGATTTTTTTGTAAATTCTAAAAAGCTTATCAAATAAAGGCCCTAAATCAGTGAAGAGAGGAAAAATTTAAAAATTTTGAGATAAGCTTGCTGCACGCTGCGTGGATGCTGTGCTCATAAATATTTATTAAAAATTACACAAGTTATTATAATTATATTACAGCCCATATACACCCAGAATTCCTTATTATGTCAAGAAGAAAATGTTAATAAAAATCCTGATGATGATATTATAAATACCTATATTGTTAAATATTGTCAACATAAATAATGATCGACAGGAGCGCAGCGGCAGCTCCGTCCCGCCCATCCTGAACCGTATGGAGACGCTGGAGGACCCGCCCACGTACAACCGCACCAACAAGTTCACGTCGGCCTTCCAGCACCTCATCTATGCGTACGGTGTCGCCACCTACCGGGAAGTCAACCCCGGTAAGCTTCCACAGAGAATACAAGCAACATACATTTTACTATACAGGAATTTTTCAAGTGGATGGCAAATCCGAAACTTAGGAATAGCGAAAAACGCTCAAAGGAGTCTTGGGGCCGACTTTGATGAAAACTAAAACTGCATCATTAGTTTTTTTTTATTTATATTCCTTTCCAGGAATCGAACGCGTTGATTTTGAATAAAAACCCACCCTGTACTCCCTGTTGTTAAGGAGTAGAAGAAATGTATACTCATGACTCGTCTATAAAATTTTAACCTACCCACTTGTGGGTAGTGGTCAAGCATTTACTTGTCGTTATTGTTTATCTATTTATTCAAGGTCCATCTACTAATCTATCATCTAAAATTCGTATTCCTGCAATTATAGGTGAACACAGCACGCATTAAATTTAATTATTATTATAATTCATTGTATTATTAAATTATTATTTTGGTTGTAAATGGATAAACTCTCCGAAAAGGTGAAATTTGCACGGGCGAAAGCCAAGTGCTTATTGAGGGTGCTAATCCAAGGATAGAAATTTCCTCACTATTCGGCAGGTGTTTAATATTGTAGCTTTTTGCATCAGTGTGATTATAGATGAATGAATATCTAATGTGTTGAGGCTAGTGTGTAGAAGTTTAGGTATAATGCCAATTATAATTGTTATTATAATTGTTAATGTTGTCGGCAGCCCCTTACACGATAATAACGTTTCCGTTCCTGTTCGCGGTGATGTTCGGCGACCTGGGCCACGGCGCGCTCATGGCCGCCTTCGGCTTCTGGATGTGCTACAAGGAGAAGCCGCTGCAGGCCAAGAAGATCGACAGCGAGGTCAGTGACACACACGTAGCCATGAACATATTATACATACACAAAAACGCACTAACACTGGCACGCAATCGGCGCCAATAAAAGCGTGCACGCAAAAAAACTCTTTTCTGTTGGGTGTCGTCAATTTACGACATATACTTATATATATTTTTTATATTTTTTTCAATAATCTAATTAAGCTTTTTTAAGAAACAATTTTATTTAATTTTTTTACTAGCTGCCCGGACAGACTTCGTTCTGTCAAAAGTTTTTTTTTTTAATAAAACCTTCCGTGTGCCTTAAGGGAGATGTAAGCTATCCTATCTTTCAAGTTGGATTACGGTGTGCTCTGCTCACGGTGTGCAAATTTGATTAAAATCGGTTAAGTAGTTTAGGAGTCCATCGCGGACAAACAACTTGACACGTAAATTATATGATATATATTAAGATTATATACAATTGTTGTACTTAATTGTTAAGTCACATAATAAAAAGCTACGACCCATTAACTACTACACGTTAACATGATACTTGAAATAATTTTAAAAATAAGAGTAGCTTCGTCGCTTTTATCTTGTTTTTTACAATGCAATAAAAACAACACTAACCCTCTCCGACCAGATCTGGAACATATTCTTCGGCGGGCGCTATATCATCCTTCTCATGGGGCTGTTCTCCATGTACACGGGGCTCATCTACAACGACATCTTCTCCAAGAGCCTAAACATCTTCGGCTCGTCGTGGCGCAACAACTACAACCAGTCGACCCTGATGGAGAATAAAATGCTGCAGCTGAATCCTGACTCGGAGGACTTTCTCCAGACTTCGTATCCCTTCGGCATCGATCCTGTTTGGCAGGTCAGTCCACTGTACGACTTGTTTTGTACCCGGTCGGGGCAGATATTTATGTGACAGATGAATATTGTTCTGGCATCATGAGTGTTATAGTGATGAGTTATAAATGTTGTCCATGCCACCCGTGACACGGAATCATACTATGGGGTTTTGAACGTGCAAGCGTTTAATTAGTTATTTATTAAAATGACTGAAAAAGCCTTACAGATACGCTCAAGCGGCAGACTCTTGTTCTTACAACTTGCACAAAATCAGTGACGTCACAACTCAAAAGTGAAGTGAAGATCATTTAGCTTACTGTCAAGAGTCAAACGAGTAAACGAGCCAACACATAGGAAATGGTGACTGTCAAATTAAATTACATTACCAGTTCCTGGACCATATCAACGAATTGATTCCTTGTTCATTATATTTTGTTCGGTAGTTTAGGCGTTAAAGTGAAACGTAGTTACAATAAAGTGCAAATAAATAAATATTGTGTACCTGACACATAGTTGGCTGAGGCGAACAAGATCATCTTCATGAACGCGTACAAGATGAAGATCTCCATCATCATCGGCGTGTTCCACATGCTGTTCGGCGTGTGTCTGTCGCTCTGGAACCACTTGTGAGTACACTGGACACTACACTGTCTGTACACTTTACACTATATGATCCTCCTTGATGTTTCCATCAACAGTAGACCTGGCTAAGTGTAATTCCAAGTAATTCGAATGTATTTTTACGTTTGTTACTTCAGAACTTTTGACTGGGTGAACCGATTTTAATGATCCTTTTTTTAATCGAAAGCTGGTGCTTGTCATGTGGTCCCACTTCAATTTGAGCGAGATCTGACGAGTAGTTGTTGAGTTATCCCTAATTTTGAAGTCGGTTATTTTTTGTCAAGAATTATAAATTAATTAAAGTGAATATTTCCATAAAAGTACTGGTAAGTTTGTTTACCAAATAAGTGTCGTCTAAAAAAATGAAGTATAAAGTTATGGCAATAAATGTGTGTGTGTGTGTGTGTCTCAGGTACTTCAAGCGGCGCATCAGCGTGTACGTGGAGTTCGTCCCGCAGATAATGTTCCTGACGCTGCTGTTCTTCTACATGGTGCTGCTCATGTTCATCAAGTGGACCTCGTACGGGCCCACGCCGCCCAACTTCGGCAGCCAGGAACCTGGTGCGTGTTGACTGTGTAACCATAACTAATTAATATGTCGGTATCGGTATTAGAAGAAGTAAATAAGCCAAAACAAAATTTTGTTCACGTGCGGTAGATTTTAAGTGTGTATTTTATTTCTTACCAAGCAAAATAAGATTTAAATACAAATTAAATAAGTAAATAAGTACAAAATTACAAACATAAAAAATTGTAAGTATTATTTTTCGACTTGTCAACTTATTCACGCCTGGTTTTCCACTGTGCACTGCGCACAGTTCTGTTGAAGGGAAAATATAAAATTTATGCAGACGAGGAATAATCACAAATAGTTTGAAATTTTGCGGCATTTGCCTCTCGTTTAAAAAAAAAGCTTTGTTGGTTTTTGTAATCTATGGTTTTTTGGTGACAGACGTGTGACGTAATGGTACATGTGTTTGTGAGTTTTTTGTGGCACCCACGACACAAAGAATCCTAGTGTGGGATAGCCCCACACTCATAGGAGTGTATAGCGTTTATTTGTTATTAATCCGCGTCGACAACACACGATGTGTCGTGGTCGTGTCGTGAGCGTATCGTGACGGTGTTTGTGTCTTGCAGAGGACATCAAACGCAGCGCGTACTGCGCGCCCTCGATCCTGATCACGTTCATCAACATGATGCTGTTCAAGACGGACGAGAACACGCGCCCGCAGTGCGACACCACCATGTTCGCTGGACAACTCGTCTTCCAGAAGGTACAGATATGTGCAGCATTTTATATACTATCTTCATTGTAATTACTTAAAATGATATCCAATGACATGTATATTCTAATGCACTTTTTAACCCCCGACGAAAAAAGATTGGTGTTATAAGTTTGATGTGTGTCTGTATGTATGTCTGTCTGTGGCATCGTAGCTCCCAAACGGATGAACCAATATTGATCTAGTTTTTTGTATAAAAGGTGATTTGATTGATTGACTTAGCTATCTTTAGTATAAATCAAACTGTTGGTTTTTTTTTATTTAAATGTAAGATGATTGTACCAACACAATGACACGTTTGTTTCCGCGCCAGTTGTTCGTGATCGCGGCGCTGATGTGCGTGCCCGTGATGCTGTTCGGCAAGCCCTACTTCATCATGAAGGAGCAGAAGGAGCGCGCCGTGAGTACTTAGACTTACACTATTCACTAATAATAAATGTATTATTTTATTCAACGTTCATTTCTTTCTGTATTTTTTAAGTGAAACTTTTATTATATCGCCCCAAAATTAAAATTTTTCGTCCCTCTATCGCATGTCGCATTACAGCCAGCCGTGGAGTAAGAATAATAATGGAGATTCAATGATGCGTCTATCATATAAATGATTGTATTAATTATTTATTCCGTACTCTAATACGCAAATTGAAAAAAAAATATAATTGAATATTTTGTCTACTATTGATTTCTCATTATCATTCCCATTTTTCAGTAATTAAGATTAAAAACACAATTTTAATAAATTCGAATAATTTTCTAAATTTTTTTAGTTAAATGCCTACTAACCGAAAAAAGTTTCACTTGCATCGTGGTTTCATAAAACCACACTTTTATGTTTTTCTATTATTATAATGATTATTATTTATATACTGTTTATGCAGGTATTTTTTTATTGCTGCCGTTTAATCATAATGAATAAAATAACTATTGACTATAGACTATTGACCCGTCAATGTCTGGTGTTCAGAGCCAAGGCCACCAGAGCATCGAGGCGGCGGCGGAAAACGGCACCGCGGGCGGAGCGCCCGTGCCCGCTGCGCCGCACCACGACGAGGACATCACTGAGGTCTTCATACACCAGGTATGACACTACACTCAGGGCTGTAGCTAGAGTCGAATTTGAGGTAGGGCAGCATTGGTTACAGGTAGGGCGGAAGTTAAAAAATTATCATAATTGATCTACTCCGAAGCACGGGCTCCTAAATCAATCACCATTTATATCACTGACCTCTAGGTCACAGAACAAAGAATTATTATAATATGAAATGAATGTCACAAACTGTGGTATGTTTGGAAAACTACAATACAAGTTTTTTTATCTCAAACTATGAACAAACAATTTAATTATAATAATTTATCTTAGTTTTTGGTATTTTTAAGGTAGGGCATTGTGATTTCAAGGTAGGGCATTGCCCCACAATGCCCCCCCCCTAGCTACGGCCATGACTACACTAAATGAGCTACACTACAGCATCATCGCGAACACGTGTGACACAATTTGCGATATCGTCGTTGCGAGTTTAAAACCTCTTATGTGTAATGTGGCACTTTTTGCAAAATCACTTTTTTACGTCAAACGATTCTACATTCTGAAGCACTATCGAATTCAAAAACTCTCATGTGTATACGACGTTTCCATCGTAATTTATTCACCAAATTCAAAATCACCTATGTGCTTGCTAAACAAAACTATCGATTTCCTCAAAAACCTGATTTTTTTACACACGAGAGATCTTAAAGTCGCAACGATGATATATTGTATTCTATCATTTATGTGTGTTGGATACAAAATTGGCGTTCATCGATTTGATTCGTTATTTGCAATCATTCTATAGCGCAATCGTGAATGGTTCTCTTTAGACCAACTGACGTCAATAAGAATATTTTTGAATGATTAAACATTTTATAATTGTAAGGGGTTTATTAGGATCGTTTTTAGACAATTAAAAAAGAGCAGTTTCATTCACTATTTACACTAGGAATATAATCATACCTATTTTAACATCATTTAACTTACCTGCGTCTGCGTTCCCGCCCACCTATGACGTGGATGTATTCAAGAAAAGAGTGAATAGGCTTTTATTAAGTTAGTGCGCTCACCATCCTAGACCACATCTCCATTTACCATCAGGTGGGATTGTGGTCAAGCATTAGCTTATTGTAAGTAAAAAAAAAAAAATTAGGAGCCATCCATAAATTACGTCACACGTTAGGGGAAGGGGGGGGGGGGTCGATGTAGTGTGGCATTGTGTGACAAGGGGCGGGAGGGGGTTCTAAATTTCGTGACGTCACATTTCAAAATCGAATAATTGGTATGTATAGATAAATATTAAAAAAAAAAACAATTAATGTAAATAAAATTTATTTCGGAACTGCTGTTTTAATTTCACGACGAATGCCTTACCTGTGTATAGTAGTATAGTATTGTGTGTGTATGTGTGTAGGCCATCCACACGATCGAGTACGTGCTGGGCAGCGTGTCGCACACGGCGTCGTACCTGCGGCTGTGGGCGCTGTCGCTGGCGCACGCGCAGCTGGCCGAGGTCGCCTGGAACATGCTGCTGCGGAAGGGTCCGTACACACACACACACACACACACACGCACAACACACACACACACAGAGAGAGACGAGTTCGCACTTACGCTCACTTACGTATGCGGACGCGAAATTGATTACTTGGCTTAAAATTTAGCTATTTAAATGTAAACTAGCTGCCCGGACAGATTTTGTTCTGTCAAAAGTTTTTTTTTCATTTTGAGATGTAAGCAATCCTACCTTTCAAGTTGGATCAAACTGCACACTGCAAACTGCTTCTAATTCCAATTTATCAACATATCACTAATTAATTAATTACCAATTAGGTCACAACACTGGCCGCATTCCTAAGCTATGGCTCCATACAAGAAATCTCTTTATGTAAAATATTGTTTTTATTTAAATGACTAATCTTTCTCCCACGTGTCACAGGTCTGATGTCGATCGGGTACCAGGGCGGCATATACCTGTACGTGGTGTTCGCGGGCTGGGCCGCCATCTCCGTGTCCATCCTGGTGCTGATGGAGGGGCTCTCCGCCTTCCTACACACGCTACGGCTGCACTGGTACTGTACAGCTGTACTGCTCGTGTTGAACTAGCGAACTTGCCGCGGGTTTAACCGCGTTTTGCGGGAATCAGTACCCTATGTGTTAATCCAAGTCATGGTTTACTTGCGTTCTAAATTTCATGGAAATCCGTTCAGTAATTTTTGCGTGAAACAGTAATAAAAATCTATCCATTTTATCCCTGATGTATGTTCCCTGGGATTATTATGATGTCCCAATTTTTTTTAATGGAAGTACGTAGTAAGTGGAGGTGACGATCCACCTGATGGTAAGTGGCTATCGTCGCTCATGGACATCAGTAACACCAAAAGCATCACTGATGCGTTGCCGGCCAAGAAAAAGAGGAGAAAAAAAAAAGAAAGAACTGGCTCTTAAGCTCCCAACCGGAACACGTGGAGTCGTTTGGCGGCTGACTCATGCTCAAGGGTGGTAGCTATCCAGGCGAACCCCATGGAGATAAAATAAATAAAATAAATAACGGTTCACACTCATAGCCCCACACTAGGATTCCCTGTGTCGTGGGCCATGGACAACACACTAGACAAGGACATTCACACCCAGACCGAGAACAGAAATCCAAACTCATCATTCAAATTTCCGCCTCGCTGGGAATCGAACCCAGGACCCTTGGTGCGGCGATCCGGCATGGTAACCATTGCGCCACACGGGTCGTCATAGATATAATAATAATATACATAATATAATAATATAATAATAATTTGTTGTAATGTAATTAATTTCAAGTCAACAAAGTCTAGTGCGGCTTAAAAATCTCCGTAGTCGAAGCCTTAACCTAAAAAATTGAATGCTCAACTCAACTGGAGCAGTTCACTACAAAGTTATCTTACCCCTCTTCTAATCTCCTACTATTTGACAGTCTACATACAATGAAATGAAATTAATTTATTGGAAGTAGGTTTGTTACAAACACTTTTCGAAAGTCATTCAACGCCATCGCTTTAACAAATCCCTACCGTGAGTGGTGCCGGGAGAAAAATCGGCAAGAAACTCCCGGGATAATTTTTTTCCTACTCACAGTTACAGACAGCACTTAATACTACTTATTGCAATATTGGATTGTCCCCCAGGGTGGAGTTCCAGAGCAAGTTCTACGCGGGCGAGGGGTACCTGTTCCAGCCCTTCTCCTTCGAGATCATCCTAGACTCGGCCGGCACGGCGGACGAGTAATGAGTAGCCGCATACCGCACTCTCAACTAGCGTGTACACTGATGCGTACTCTTCCCCTGTAAACCCTGTCCACAAATCTTAGAGACTAAAATGACAACCACTAATGTCAAAGTTCGAAATAATGATACCAGCTCAATTTGTGTGATCTACTTTTCCGGTTTTTAAAATCGTAAAGTATGTCGTAAGAATAGTGACATATTACTAAAGACACTCATATCTACCTAGATATCTTAAACTTGTTTTTATACTAGTTTTAGGGACTCTTCAATAATCACACAAATAGTCGACCCACCATAAAAGCTGCGAATATTTTTCCGATTTACTTTCCGGTTTATGGTCATCACTATTTAATTTCCATCCGAAACTGGTCACACATGAAACGTCAATTTAGTCTCTAAGATTTGTGGACGGACTATAGTTTGATGAAGAGAAAGATAAAATGTATTTGTTAAAAATAATATATCGTTATATGTGCTCGGTCACGAGTTTGAAGTTGTACTTCTGTGGTAGATATGTTTATTTAAATGTTATGACGCTGATGAAATATAACAGATACAGGTAATGGAATGTCGACAATTCAAGACGTTTTTTAGTTGGATGTCGAAATAGTAAAAATATAATTTATTTAACTCGCCTAAAGAAGTATAACTTTAAATGAATATGTAATCAAATTGATGTTGTCTTCAATTATTCTATTATAATAGACTAGCATAGTATCTCATCTTAAAAGTTATTGTTCCAAATTGTTCATAAAATCTATTTTTAAATGTTAATCTTTGTAGCGAAGCGTAGCAAAGCTTTTTGTAGCGTGCACTTAATCTTTTGCTGGCAAAATATAATATTTAGATGTTCAATAAAGGTGTTTTTCGAGTATACGCAATTCAGGTACATAGACATAGTGTGAGTAAAGTCGTGTAGAAGTTAATTCCTTTTTATATGTATTAACAAATTTTTATAAGTTGAAAATGTACTTAAAATCATTTTTTATTCGATACAACCCGAGGCTCTCTTTTATTGTAAAACATCAGTAACAAATTCTGGAAATACCTAATTAAGTGCAATAATATCGTCACATTATTACATGCGGACAAGTTGAATATTTTGTATATTTTTGAATAATATAATTTGAATAGGCAATCAATATGGAATATAAAATATAATTATAGCTGTTTCAATCATAGTGTAGAATTATCGTTGCATTTAGGGATCGCTGTGGATAACAATTGGTTGCCATTCTAAATAAATGTCTGTATTCCAGCTAATTGTAAGGTTATTCAGCGGCAGCTTCCGGTGTTATATAATGAATAAATGAAATACATTTACGCAGCAATATTTAGTTTTATTTAAATAATTCATCATTATTTTTTATTACATCAAGTAACTCTATTCTGGAATATTATATTTATGGACCCAACCAGGCTTTTAGATGAGACCTCTACAGCTTGAGAGCTTGAACACCCAAAAGCCTCTCCTAAGGCTAGTCTATTATTTTCACCCAAGTAATATTTTTCGTTTATTCCCACTTGTCCTGTTGACTAGGTCTGTTGACAGTACTAGTGGGAAAGAAATTAAAAAAAAATCCCACTAGTTCTGTTGACTTCTATAGTTTTGGTAGGTTTAACAAATCAGAGACCATTAAATTCCCTCTTCCTCCCGTTCATAAAATCGGGTGTCAAGCATAGTCTTACAACTCACAGAACTAGTGGGATTTTTTTTTCCACTGGTCCTGTCAACAGGACAAGTGGGAATAAACGATATTTTTAATCGAAGTCTTAAAAACTGGCTGGTAAGGTTGGTTACTTGTGCTCAACGGGTAGACACAGATCACACAGTGGGTATGTAGTCTGTGGGGAGACATGACACGTGTGTGCGTGTCTGTAAGATCCGTAACTCAGTCGTATTCGGCTCCGATGGTGATGCTGATGTCTCCGGGGAGGACGTTCGTCTTGTGGTACCACCGGTTGGTGTCCACCACCACTGTAATAACAAATAATAATAAACACACTCATACCCCCGCAGTAGCAAAAATATCTTACTAGCTGCCCGGACAGACTTCGTGCCGTCAAAAGTTGTTTTTTTATTATTAAAACCCGTGTATCTTATCTTTCAAGTTGGATCCAACTGCACGCGGTGTGCAAATTTGATTAAAATCGGTTAAGTAGTTTAGGGAGTCCATCGCGGACAAACAACGTGACACGTAATTTATATGTTACCGGATATCTGTATAATGCTGGTATTCAACACAATTCCTAGGAAAAGTGTATAATACCTGGGTCGTTTTGGCAATGTATTACATTATATGAATATTATCACCATTACATAGTTTGCCTAGTTAATGTATACGTTTCCCAACTACTGTACAGAATACCTGCAGGTCCACCGGCAATGAATAAAGTTAGATTCGGGTATGTATAGTCAACTTGGATGGAGGTTGGAATTAAGAATTTACTTAAAAACACACTCAAAACAAATTATAACCTGCATGAATAGATATTTTTTTATACATTTTAAATTAATGCTTGACCGAAATCACACTTGATGGTAAGGAGAGATGCAATCTAATGGCTCCTACACTACACTGCTCGCCTACGCAGCTTCGGATTTTTCAAAATTGGTGACAGAACCGACTTAGTCAACCCTGACCCCACGTGGTACTAGTCTGCCCTACCCCTAGAGTGAATGTAAACCCCGGAGGCGCGGAGGGAGAGCAGCCCCCGCCCGCTGTAACAAACTGCAGGCACCATGTGAGCCGAAGCGGCTGAGGCTGGTCGCCGCAGGCGACCAAAAAGCCGAAGCTGCGCAGGCGAGCATGGAGTGCCTGCAGTTTGTTACGCAAGGGCGGAGGGGCTGCACTTCCCGCAGCGCCGGAGATGTTTGGAAGCCTTTTTATGTATCAAAAACCCCTAAATTCTCCCTAAAAGTGCATATGTCACCGGAAGATGACTATTTGCAAAGCATGCTGTGGTTACCTGTAATTTTAGGAACAGTAAGATTAAATATGATAAGTAACAACTTATATTGCAAATGATGAAACTGTATCTTATGTTGGTAATCCTATAATAAATAAATAAATAAATAAATAAATAAATAAATAAATAAATAAATAAATAAATAAATAAATAAATAAATAAATAAATAAATAAATAAATAAATAAAGATAACAAGAACCGCAAATTTACAAACCTAGGTTTATAAACAATATACAACCAAATGAATATTACTCTAACTGAAACATTCGCTACTTGAAAGTTGGCCTTTTGAAAAGTGTCATTATAAAAGGCAGACCAAACGTACAGTTGGCAACTGTTAGGTTGGGAAATTAAAAAAAAATGTGATAAGTTGGCAAATGATTATTCGGCGAAATAAAATTCTGCGAAACGTTAGTTGGCAAGTGATAATCGGCCAAACAATTTTCAGCGAAAAGGCAGAGAACCGTCTTTTACACACATTACCAACTATGCATGGAGTATTGTATAGAATGCCTGGGCTAAGTATGAAATAAATAATATTCAAAACGTTACCTGAACGTTTTAGATATTCTATATATTGCCTAGGTATTGTATAGAATGCTGAATTATACAGATATCCGGTAACATATATATATTAAGATTTACTGGTCGTATTGAGGCGTCCCAGAACTGACCCCATCCCTAGGGTGGTAAAACTGTGCTAGACACACAATTGAATACGTCACCTATTTCCCCGGGGTGCACAGTAAACGACAGCCAAGAGCACTGGTAGAGGCACTCGGGCGGCGGCGCCAGCTGCCACTGCTTGCGGCCGCGGATCTGCGCCTGCCACGACACGTGCCGCACCGAGTCCACCTGCCAACCACAACGACATAAATACAACATACATACATACAAACATACAAACACAGAAGAATAGCTCTGTACAAGCTTACTGATGAAGACCGTTCACGGACACCAAAAATAATGATAATCCGCTCAGTATTATAATTTCATCTTGGGGTTCGCCTGGATAGCCTGATAGTGCTCTACTAGTCAAGCACAAAAAATAAAAACCCTATAGTATCCAATCTCCGAAAAGTAATTCTTGGAAGTAACTAGAAAAAGAAAAGTTTTTTACATAACTTAAAAAAATCATTTGTCCTCTTCGAAATACAAAAGATCGTGCCATCGCTGCCAACTCACGTGCATATGCGCGCCCTGTCCCGGCCCGCCCATGAAGATCCAGTCGACAGCATCGCTCTCGGACGAGGGCGGCAGGAAGTAGGGGCGGCCGTAGTACTGGCGCAGGCGCCGCGTCTCCCCCTCGTAGCAGGTGCTCCAGCCCACGTACCACGGCGCGCCCGACAGGTTGGCGCGCGCGCGCTCCATGCTGAACACCTCGTGCAGCGACCGCAGCCCCGACTTGTACGCGAAGTAGAAGCAGTCGTTGATCTTACGACCCATTTTTACAGTGCGGTAGAAGTTCGCGAAGAAGTCGAAGTTGAACTCCTGGAAGATGTTTATTTTATGAATGTAAATAGCTGATAAACTAGCTGACGAGTTACCTGATGGTAAGTGGAACGTGGGGGGTAGGAGCATATCTCACATGACCATTGTTTTGATGCTTTACATGTAACTTTTGAATTAGGTAGTATGTGTTTGTAGCGTTTGAATAATTAATGAGGTATCGTCGTAATATGCCGCTCATGCTTTGCTGTCGATTATCGATATCGATATAACATGCTGAATATGTAATATCAATATCGACCTGTCTTGGTATAGATCTGGACTGAACCCATATACGCATAACATAGCTTAACAGGTAATATTAATCCTACCGTCCTACATCCAGCAGTATAATTCGTCCGTCAATCCAATGCATGTACGGATTGTACGGTCACATACTTCGATAGCCCTCCAGTCCTCGGTAGCGTCGGTGACGATGACAGGCACGGTGCCGGCCGCGTACCGCCGCTCGAACTCGCGCTCGGACACGTTGGCCAGCCGCACCGCGCGCGCCACGCCCGCACACATCGAGCAGTCCTCCGGCGGACGGAACAGCGCCTTCGATGACGACGGCAGCTCGAATAGACAACCCTGGGGAATGTGGAACAACAAGGAAGGGCGAGGTTATTTGTGAGGGGGAAAATACGGATATTTGGATTTTGATAGTCTCTCCAAAAATGATAATTAGAGAAATTCAAAGTCACAAGTTTTCACACAGTGTAATAAAAGTCTATTTTACACATGGAAAAAACAATAACTAATGTAAATGGGGTGATAGGTCCCAGTGTGTTATTAACAATTAAAAAAAAATTGCTCATGAATCCATTTGCAAAAAATAACATAAAACGAACCTTTAATTCACTTCGAAACCACCACACCAATAAAAATGCCACAATTATGCTTGATAAATAAGAAGTACGAATTAAAATTTTGGATTTTTCATCCAAACACCTCTTAAAGAAGCTTCGCTTGTTATCCAATAGAGGTATTCGAGTGATATTAGCATCACTAAGTTTTAAACTATTAATTTTGTTTAAAATTCTCTGCATTTTTATTTCAGCCGATTTGATTTTCTTATCACATGTTTTACTTCGATTTGAATTCATCGTCGTCAGTGTGGTCCTCTCTGTCCTGTAGCTGAATGAAAGAGGTTTAATCCCTTCCAGAGCTTTTATATCCATGTTGTAACAGTATAGAGTGGATCTTCCCTATTATTTTCATCAGATTTTCAGATCAGCTGAGTTCTATTGAGTGCGGTACTATTATAGAATTCTGGGTTTAAACTTATTGGGCTACGTTGGTGGGTCAATTAAAGCTGCTTAAAGATTTTGCCCGTAACTAAATTTAACTAAAATTTCAAATTAGTTTATGAGCATTGACTTAAATACGGCTACTTCAATAAAATCTGATATGAAAAACACACCAATATTAGTAGGTGGTTTTAATAATACATACCAAATATACCTAGGTAGGTACATAATTTTTTTTTTCAGAATTGCTTTAGACTTCAGAATGTAGATGTAAAGGTTTGATTACCGTTATATTCTTAAGTTTAAAACCATCAAAGACGGAACAAATAATCTTAAAATTAAATTTAAAAAACCCTCGACAGTTTTATTTACACTAAACATAGCTATCTAAGAACACTCTTGATTTCATACAAAAAAACTAGATCAAAATCGGTTCATCCGTTTGGGAGCTACGATGCCTACGATGCCACAGACAGACATACAGATACACAGACACGTCAAACTTATAACACCACTCTTTTTTCGTCGGGGGTTAAAAAACGAATACTGCAGAGTTCTTCTAAGAGGCAGCTCTGCAGCTCTGGGTATGTCCTCAAGACCTACCCTAGATAAATAGCGAGACATAAAGCGCATCGGGTATGAAATTGAAATTCATTATCGCGCCGCGACACCGCAGCTGTGGCCCGAACCTATCACACGCATGGCGCGTCCTCTCTTACACGCCAATTTGCCATATCAGTATTTGCAAGTTCATTATATTATTTTTACAGAGTATCAAATATTTTACTAGCGTGTTAAAGTACCGAGGAAGGAACTCTACATATTAAACGAATATGGGAGAATGTTAAGTTTGCACTGTAGCTGCCTGACGCAGCTATCATTATACCTACCGAATACCTCCTATGAATACTTACGCAGTTACCAATACCTTCTCAATACCTACATATTTACCTTACCGAAACGTTACCTGGATACCAATTACCAATAGGAAAGAATAAATACAACAGCCTAACTTATATTTCAAGCTAAGTGAAACAAACACCTCAAGGGAAATATATTTATTTGCTTTGACGTTCTGTTAAGAAACGAATGACGTCTGTTTAAGAAACAAGATAAGCGCAGTCCGTCAGCATCTTCCTCGTTCCTCTTCATCAGTCTTCAAGCCACAAGATCTCATCTTCGAAGCACCCGGCACCCGGCAGTTATCTTCATAGGTATATATCTTCACGCCCGTGTCATGTGTCCGCGCTCGCAGCTTGCCGTGAAATGTACACCCATTTGAGCCTCGCGCTATATTTATAACATCGCCTCGCGCTTGCGAAGGAGAGCGGCGATGTTAGAACGAGATGGCAATACTTAGCGACAGATATAGCGTTATTGTTACAGGAGTGAACGAGACGGCATGCAAATAATCATTGTTAATTTTATTACCCTATACACGTGTTCTATAATCCGTTTTCTTATTGGTCTTTCTTTTTACTGTAAATTAATGTAGCTATTTTTATTGGTCATTCTTCTTTACAATTTCTGTATATAAACCAGTTCATTTTTACCAAAAATATATTCCTCCGATAACCAGCAGAAGTATCATTTCAAGCAACCTTTCTGATAACAACATTAGAAGACCTTCTTCGAAGATCCTCTACATTGGTGACCTCCGAAGAACATCTGCACTCTGGAAGAAGACCTCCTTCTCATAAGAATCCCTGCTGGACCAACCTACGCCGGTGACTCTCAAGCAAGTCACCCGTCACGAGGAATCCCTGCTCGACGAACCCCTCGTCGAAGTACTGCGAAAGACACCCTGCTGATCCGTCCCTGCTGAAGTCACGTTTCACACTAGGCCTACCTACCTACCGCAACCTGTCGTCAACCCATCGTCATGGAGAAACACGCACAGCACGCCGAAGCCACTTCCCAGCCACAGACCCAATCAGCATGTCCACAGCCGCAGCAACCCGAAATCGCTGGAATAGCTCTTTCCATGCGTATTCCGCCATTCTGGAGAGACAAGCCACGACTATGGTTTATTACTTTTGAGGCAGCGACCAGCGAACTCAAAAGAGGACAAAACCAACTCGCCCAGATGGTAATTGCACAGCTGGAGAAACAGGATATTGAACAGATTTCAGACCTGCTATACGACCCGCCAGCTACAGAGCAATACACCACATTGAAGAATCGACTCATATCGGCTTACGAGGAATCTGACAACCGCCAACTTCAAAAATTATTATCGGAAGTCGAGTTAGGTGACCAAAAGCCTACTCAACTACTAAGACGAATGCGAAGCCTGGCTCGAGACAAAGTCCCAGATTCAACTCTCCGACTCATGTGGTCAAACCATTTGCCGCCACACGTCCGTTCGGTACTTACCGTCAGCGAATCATTCTCCACGAAAACATCGCTCGACGAACAAGCACTTCTCGCCGACAAAATGATGGAGAACACCAACAATAACATCTCAGCCGTCGATTCATCAAAAAATCCTGAAACGCAATTTTTAATTGAAGAAATTCGAAAATTATCAATTGAAGTTGCCGCTATCAAGAATTCACAGAATAATTTCCATTCATTCAAAAATTACAACTCGTCACAAAATAGTACTACGCCGCACGCCTACAATAATAATAGTCGAAGACCATTCGCCCGCCAAAACCGACATCGATCTACGAGTCGCGACACGTCAATACCTACACGCCAGCGAAGCGAGTCAAGATCGACGTATTGCTATTATCATCAACGTTTTGGTTCAGAAGCCCGAAAATGTACGAAGCCATGTACTTATAAGCAAGAAAGTACCAAGTCGGAAAACTGAATCATACGTTAGCCACGGCGGAACCTAGCGTATCAGATATTAATTACCGCCTATTTATTACCGACAAGAAAAACAATATGACGTTTTTAATCGACACAGGAGCCAACATATCGGTAATACCTCCGTACAAAGGTCAACAACAAAGCCCTTTGAATTTTCAACTTTACGCGGCAAATAACACTGTCATACCTACCTACGGAGAGAAAACATTGGAACTCGATTTTAACCTACGTCGATTATTTAAATGGAAATTCATCGTCGCGAAAGTGAGCAAGCCTATCATTGGAGCCGATTTCTTACGACATCACCAACTCATCGTCGACTTGAAAAATAAAAAACTAATAGATGGTATTACCAACCTATCAACGCAGTCATACGTAGAAGCATCAAACATACCTACTATTCGAAGCGTCGATATTCAAGATAAATACCACAACATTTTATCGGAATTCCCCGGTACTACAAGAATTTCATCAATGAAACTTACATCCATTCATAACGTCGAACACTATATTGAAACTACGGGAGCCCCGTTACATTGTCGTGCGCGCCCAATCGCCCCACATCGTTATGAAATAGTACGAAAAGAATTCGAAAATATGATTGAACAAGGTATTTGCCGTCCAAGCAAGAGCCCTTGGTCATCACCACTTCATATCGTACCCAAAAAGAACGGTGACATCAGAGTTTGCGGTGATTATAGAAGGTTAAACGCAATCACAACGCCTGACAGATACCCAATACCGCGTATCAAAGATTTTACGTATCAATTGTCACAGAAAAATATCTTTTCAACTATTGATCTTAACCGAGCGTATCAACAAATCAATGTTCGCGAAGAAGATATTCAGAAGACCGCTATCATCACTCCGATGGGACTATTTGAATTTCCCAAGATGCCACCTGGACTACGTAATGCAGCTCAAACTTTTCAACGTTTTATTCACGAAGTTTTACAAGGACTGGATTTCGTTTATGCATTTATTGACGATCTTTTAATCGCAAGTTCCGACGAAAAAACGCACGAACAACACTTACGTACAGTCTTACGTCGATTGGAAGATAATGGAATCACCATTAATCCATCAAAATGCGTATTTGGACAACCTGAAGTCAAGTTTTTGGGTTACTCAGTCAACAGCCAAGGAATCAAACCGCCTGTCGAAAAAGTAAAGGCAATATCACAGTTTCCGAAACCGAAAACTATTGAAGAGCTTAGGCGCTTTCTCGGAATTATCAATTTCTACCGTGACCACATTCCGAAAGCCGCTGAACTTCAAGCTCCACTCCATGCCTACCTCCATAATTCAAAGAAGCGTGATAAAACTATCATTCAATGGACCGAAGACTCAACTAAGTCATTTGAAGCGTGTAAAATTGCTATTTCAAACGCTACTTTACTCGCACATCCATCTCATCACGCAAAGCTCGCTATCTTCACCGACGCATCTGATCTATCCGCTGGAGCCGTTTTACAACAATACATAGATAACAAATGGCAACCACTGGGATATTTTTCAAAAAAGTTTTCAAGTACACAGCGAAACTATAGTACATTCGATCGAGAACTACTCGCCATCTACATGTCTATAAAGCATTTTCGAAAAACTTTTGAAGGACGAAGCCTCATCATCTTCACTGATCACAAACCGTTAACTTACGTACTTCAAAAACCTCCTTCAACTTCAGAGACACCGCGCCGAGCGAGACAACTAATCTTCATTACCGAATTTACAACGGATATTCGACACGTCAGCGGAAAAGATAACGTAGTTGCCGACGCATTGAGCCGAATACCTATCGAGAGTATCACATGTCCTACCGCTATTGATTTCGAGAAGATCGCAGAAGCTCAACAAGAAGAGAAAAGTACCATAGATCAACTTTCAAAACAGAGTAATCTATCACTCAAACTAGTTACTCTACCAAATTCTCAAAAATCTATTTATTGCGAGACATCAACATCGTTCATTCGACCATACGTACCAGAGAAATATCGACAACTCGTTTTCAACGCGCTACATAATGTCAGCCATCCTGGTATACGAACAACTCGAAAACTGATAACGCAAAAATTTTTTTGGCCGTCAATGAATACCGATGTCGCAACGTGGGCAAAACAGTGTATTCCATGTCAACAATGTAAAGTACAGCGCCATACAACGAGCAACATTACATCGTTTTCATCAGCTGATCGTTTTCAACACGTCCACATCGACGTAGTTGGACCGCTTCCACCATCACCCGAAGGCTACAGATACCTGGTTACAATGATCGACCGAGCAACTAGATGGCCAGAAGCCTTACCAATTGATGACACGTCCGCCGACTCAATCGCTAAAATATTTTATGAGCACTGGATTATACGTTTTGGTTCACCGAAGTTGATAACAACCGATCAAGGAAGAAACTTTGAAAGTCGCCTTTTCAACAAATTACTTAACATCATGGGAACTCAAAGAATACGTACAAGTCCGTATCACCCTCAGTCAAACGGTATGGTTGAGAGATGGCACCGAAGTTTGAAAACCGCACTGAAAACCCGTCTATCAGAACGTACTAAGTGGATAGACGAATTACCTACAGTACTTATGGGTTTACGCGCAATACCTCGTTCCGATTCAGGTGTTAGCGCCGCAGAACTTACCTACGGTTACAACTTACGTTTACCATCCGATTTCTTCACTACTACTATAGATAAGGAACAAAATCTCGACTATGATTACGTCACACAGCTACGTAATACAATAAACTCGACGAAGCCATCCTTACCTACAATCGCACATAGTAACAAGAAACCTATTTTCATTCACAAGGATCTACAAAACTGCGAGTATGTTTTTATTAGAATTGACGCCGTAAAAACGCCTTTAATGCCTACATACGAAGGTCCATACAAAGTACTAGAGCGTAATAGCAAAACATTTAAACTGTTGTTACCTGAGAGGCGATCTGCAGTTATTTCGATCGACCGTCTCAAACCTGCCTACACTATCAGTACTCAAGAGGACTCAACATCTGAAGCAAGCACCCAGGATACCTCAGCTACATACTCACAGTCACCAGCGAAAACCAACGATGGAACTACAAGTACCTACTCAAGCTCCAGTACATCGTCAAGCCCAGTTAAGTCATCAATTCTGAAGACCACTAGACTTGGACGCACCAGCAAGCTTCCGGTACGCTTTCGCTAGGGGGAGAGTCATGTAGCTGCCTGACGCAGCTATCATTATACCTACCGAATACCTCCTATGAATACTTACGCAGTTACCAATACCTTCTCAATACCTACATATTTACCTTACCGAAACGTTACCTGGATACCAATTACCAATAGGAAAGAATAAATACAACAGCCTAACTTATATTTCAAGCTAAGTGAAACAAACACCTCAAGGGAAATATATTTATTTGCTTTGACGTTCTGTTAAGAAACGAATGACGTCTGTTTAAGAAACAAGATAAGCGCAGTCCGTCAGCATCTTCCTCGTTCCTCTTCATCAGTCTTCAAGCCACAAGATCTCATCTTCGAAGCACCCGGCACCCGGCAGTTATCTTCATAGGTATATATCTTCACGCCCGTGTCATGTGTCCGCGCTCGCAGCTTGCCGTGAAATGTACACCCATTTGAGCCTCGCGCTATATTTATAACATCGCCTCGCGCTTGCGAAGGAGAGCGGCGATGTTAGAACGAGATGGCAATACTTAGCGACAGATATAGCGTTATTGTTACAGGAGTGAACGAGACGGCATGCAAATAATCATTGTTAATTTTATTACCCTATACACGTGTTCTATAATCCGTTTTCTTATTGGTCTTTCTTTTTACTGTAAATTAATGTAGCTATTTTTATTGGTCATTCTTCTTTACAATTTCTGTATATAAACCAGTTCATTTTTACCAAAAATATATTCCTCCGATAACCAGCAGAAGTATCATTTCAAGCAACCTTTCTGATAACAACATTAGAAGACCTTCACTGAAGATCCTCTACAGCACTTTTCAAGTTTTCAATTATAAAATACAAGTAAACAAAAGTTGTAGATCATGCAAGTCTCTTCAAAACTGTTCATAGACTTTTTACCTTATTCATCATCATAGTCATCATCAGAGAATCACCATCTCTGAGATATAGGGAATCGAAGTTGAATATTGTTCTTCATAATTAGTACTGGTGGAGGGTTAAGTATAGTAGCAAGCCAAATAGCAGAAATGTTCATGCTACTCGAAAGCCTCCGACGTGGCATAACGATTGTTATTTTACGATAACAACCCGACCCAGCTTTACGTAGGTACCCTCCTAGGCACGTTCTTCGAAGCTTTTTTAATAGTACAACAGTAATAAATAAATAAATAAACGCTTACACTCTTATACCCCCCGCAGCAAGCATTTACCTGTGTCGCGTGTGGCATGGCCTACACATATAACAAACACATAACTACACCCATGACCCGAGTTTAAATATTTATCTGTCACATAATATCTACCCCGGCCAGGAATCGAACCCGGGACCCCTCGCTTCGCAGGCAGGGTCGTTACCAACTAGGCTACAGGGTCGTCGACATATGGTACATATACAAGCGTTAAAATGACTTCGTGTATTATAACAATGTGATTGGTGTAGTGAAACAGAAGATAAACGTGTGTGTGTGTTGTATTGTAGCTCTTTTCGGAACAGATTTTTTGGTTAATTAGTATAACGCATCCATATTTTTTAAATATCATTGTTTTTCACGTGATTCATCCTTATATGAATCTTCCCTCACTTCTTATGATACGGAGCGCAAAGTGGTCTATTATTGCACGGGTGTAAAGTTAACCCCCGAGCACAGAGATTAGACTACTTACGTCACAAGTATCGTGTTTTAATTTTTATAGCACAGTGTGACCTAAACATGCACTTAAAACTTCACGTTTTTTGTGACCAAAGTAGTCCTTTTTTACTCCTTGCGAAGTTTTGTCGCTTAATTTGTCCATTTTTTTAGGGACTTCCTCCACATACAACATCATTGGGGACTTCATAAATATTTTGAGCCGACGTGTATTCTATCTTTCTTGCTTGGAAGCAAGAAAGATAGCATAACAATAACCATAGAAATAAAAAAGTTTTATTTTTTAAGTGCAAGTGTTTTCATCATGGAGTCATGAGGAGGGAGGATCTTGATTTCATCAAGTACAATTATGTTCATAACGTAGTTTTCCGACACCAGCGCTATTGGGGTAGGATCACGGAACACAGACAAGTAGGGGGGCAGTGGAAATGGCACAAATGCGGGCAAATAAGCGGAGCTCCGCTTACTGTTAGTTACTGTGCCACGCCCACATCGCACTTCCACTGGTGTCTGTGTTCCGTGGGTAGGATGGTGGTAGATACGGAACCTCTATTTTCAGTATTCAGCTGAGACACTTTTTCAACTTTTCCCCCAGAGATGGCTCTCCTTAGCTCTATACTTCATGGTTTTCATTTCATAGATTCCAGAGATAATTTTGACATCAGTCAAAAATGACAATTTGACACAAAGTCCGCGTAATGTCAAAAGTTTCAAAACTTCCAAACAAGAACAAGAAAGACGGCAAAACAAAATAATTAGCGGTTTCCATGTATTTATAAAAATTACTTTGAACTGTAGAATAAATTAAAAAAATTTATTGAGCTCAAAAACATATGCTGCAGCTGCTAGGCATTTCTCTCTGAACAAACAGACAGTATGGCTGCTATAATAGGCGGCGGCCTCGGCGGTCTTTCTACATGCTACTATTTGTTGAAAAACAACATCGCTTCGAACAATAATTTAAAGTTATTTCTCCTGGAAGCCTCAAAAAGTTGCGGCGGATGGATCAAAACAATTCGGACGGAGGACTACGTGTTCGAGCAGGGGCCGAGGACGATCAGACCGAAAGGTATCGTGGGACTGAACACGTTAAATATGTTGGAAGACCTGGGTCTCAGCGAGCACATCGCACCAATAAAACCCAGTCATCCGGCCGCCAAAAACCGAATGATATACGTCAATAACTCGCTTCATCTGCTGCCGTCGAGCTTGAAAGGAGTGTTCCAGAGGAACGAACCGTTTTCGAAGCCTCTCATTTACGCCGTATTCAACGACCTGAAGCAGCCTTTCAAGGAAATGAAGGATGATTCCATCTACAATTTTGTCGAACGCAGGTTCGGCAAGGAAATTGCAGATTATGCCATTTCTCCAATGATATGTGGCATCTGTGCAGGTGACGCCAAAGAAATTACTGTGAAGTTTCTCATGAAAACTTTGTTTGAGTATGAACAGACCCATGGAGGTGTTATTAAAGGAATGATGAAGTCAATGTTTAAGACGAAGAATGGAGAGGAGCTAGAGTTGACAGATTTAGCGAGAAAAGCCCAGGAGGAGAAATGGAATGTGTACACAATAAAAGGAGGTCTTGAAATATTTCCTATTACACTGTGTGATCACCTTAAGGAGAGCAAAGTAGAAGTTAATGTCAATAGTAAAGTAGAAGAAATAGATTTTGTAGATTCTGGCTCGGTCACTTTAAGGAAAAGTAATGGAGAATTAATATGTGCAAATCATGTTTATTCTTCCATACCATCTCATGCATTGGCTAAGCTCGTGGGTGAACAGCATCCTGAACTGGCAAAACTACTTGCAGACATACCGTTCGTGACCGTTGCAATTGTTAATTTATATTTCAACACTAGTAAAACACTGATAACACCTGCATTTGGATTCCTCGTGCCTCCGGTTGAAAATTCTCCTATTCTTGGAGTTGTATTTGATTCATGCTGCCTACCCGACCAAAAGGGGACCGTGTTAACAGTTATGTTGGGTGGACGGTGGTTCGAGGAGAAGTTTGGAAAGGATATTACTAAAACAAGACTACTAGAAATAGCTACCAAGGAAGTAGACACTATTTTGAACATCAAGGATAAACCAACGGCTCACTATGTGAATATTTTGAATCAGTGCATACCTCAATATGTGGTGGGACATTATGACCGTGTAGACAAGATAAGAAGTTATATAAAGGATAAGAATCTTCCTCTTTCAGTGATCGGAAGCAGCTACGATGGAATAGGCGTCAATGACGTCATCTACTCAGCTAAGACACAGGTCCAACAAGGTATTGGCAATAAAAAAGTGGAATAATTTGACAAGTTTTAATTTCATGTGGAAGTTTTGGGTGTGTGCAATAAACTGAATTAACTGTGGACAACTAACACTATTTCTCTGGGGTCTGCGCTAAGTATTTATGGCATTCTGATTGTAGTGTTGTTGACTGTGAATTCTTATTAGATTTTTAATGAAAACAAACATAAGTTTATTTGTTCAAAAACCCTAATGTAATTACATAATGAAATACCAAATATGTTTATATGGCTAGTACACTTATTTCTGATAAGTTTTCATATGCAGGGTATTATTGAAAGCACTTTCCATAAAAAATATTGTAATTTTTAATATACACATTGGCAGCAGGTTTTAAAATGAAAAGAAAAATAAGCTGAAAATAATTTATTTTCAATACATCTGTTCTGTAGTTAGATATTATAATCTCACTGGAATATCCACATTTAAAACCTAGGTTATAAAATACCAGTAACAGCAGCAGTAACCATTTAGTCTAAGATATGGTATATATAAAAACTAATTATCTGTTATTTGATAATGACAAAGGTTACAGGTTAGAATAAGATAATAAATAATATTCAAGTACCTAATTCAGGGGCCAATCTTTATCGTTCTCAGATAACAGAAGAGGGTATATTTTCATAAATACCGTATCTCATACAAATTGCATCCTTGACAATTTTGGCTTTCCTTGGCACAAAGGCCTTTATCAAGGCTGAAGTTGACTGCGGCAGACTTCTTGCCAATTTCTGCCATTACTATAAAATTGCAGCATAAAAGAAAGCTCATGTAATAATAAAAGCTGATGAATGGATTTGAGCAAGATACATGTGCAACTTAGGTTTATAATTTATAAATGCTTAACTTAATTAAATAAATAAAATATTTTAGTTATATCTACACTTTTATCTAAAGTTACAATAAATAATGGTAGCAATAATATCAATCTCATACTATTGATAATTATTCACAATTTTTAATAGTGCAAATGTATAAAATTCGTGGGCACCTTGCTAATAATATTACTAATTAAGTCACTTTCAGTGCACCAAAATCCCTATTTATAAAGTAATTTTTAAAATCTTTTGCAAAAAGGTTACAATTAGCAGAAAATACTAGTTTAATATTTTCTATTCTTAAATAACGGGAAACAAAAATACTAGATTTATGGAATGCTCCTAATCCAGTTTAAACAAGTTAAATAAAAATAATATGTTACAAATTAAAAAATTTCAGTTACAAAATTACTTTGTAGCTTCGCATTATAAAAAGTAATTTTATACTTCTTACTAAGCATACTTTAGGCACAATTTACATTAATCTTACTTTCATACCCTTATCTATGGGTATTTATAGAAAAACCATAACACTGATTGCGTTAATGCTTCTATAAGATCACCAAACAATATTAAAGTCGAAGCAATTTGTTCATACTCATAAAATAAGCCACTTAAGTCACCTCTTTATCATAATGAAAATGAGATCGAATATGTCATGATAGCGCGTATAATAAAACCAATGAACTAATATACGCATGGAAGCATCTTTGATGCCTCAAAATAGCGCAACGAAAATTCACCCGCGGTGGGCGGGGCTTATAAACTCAACCAAAACGCGAATCAGTCAGTTCGGTGTCACTCGTTCGGACGGTCGTTGACTTTAAAAGTGTCATAAACAAGATTTATATAAAAATTTGGTTTCAAAATGCCTTCATGTGTTGTGAAATGGTGCAGAAATCATACAGATCATCTTTCCAAGGGTTCCGAGGATCGTGGAATCACATTTCACGTGTAAGTATACCGAAATCTAAAACTACAAAAATCTATTAACTTTCTTAATGATGTGATTATGCATAATGTAGTAAGTATATTATAATAACTATTTATTAAAGAAATGAAATTCGCTTTATTTTTGATTTAGATTCCCACAAGACCCGAGACGTAAAAATCTGTGGAGACGTAAAAAGCTGTTTAATTAAAGAGAGAGAGAGGAAAATGACTGGATACCTAGCAAACATTCAAGAATATTTTCGATTCATTTTAAAGAAGGAAAATATTTGTCGAAGAAAGGATTCCAAATGATTTCTAAAAGCGCTGTACCAATTTGTACTGTGAGTATCCATTTAGGTTTTTTCGATTTAGTTACTGTAGTAGATAATAACTCAGTATAATATATATATTTATTACATTTTCAGATGGTGCATTTGGTGCAGTTAAATATCATCTATCAGTAAAAACTATTTTGCAATTTAAAAATCGTAAAAAAATTAAGCTACTGAATTTTTAATGCGAAAAACAAACCGAATTGAACAGACTTAGGTGATATATGCAACGAACGAGAATAAAATAGGACTAAAGACTTTATTATTTCATTATCCTATTGATCCTACTTTACAATATAAAATGAAATTTAAATGATTAAAAAAAACTATGTATACCTAATTCTGATATTGATATCTGAATTCCGATATTAGGATCATATATCGAAAATCAATATTGGAATGGAAAACCTTCCGATATTTCAAGCTCTAGTGTGTACTATGCATTGTTTTAACAGTGTTTTCGACAATCATAATTTTAATTGATTAATTTGTAGAATCACTGCAGTACAATAGTGAGTACTCAATATATTGTTTTGAGTTTTCACTTCTGTCGGCAGTCCTTATAATTGCCTATGTTTTTACTATTGTAAATATATTGTTTTAAGTTGTCAATATATTGGGTGAACTTCCTTTTAGCTCATATCTCCGATTGATCTGAATTTTGGTATAACTATGTAATTCGACGAGCTGATAACGAATATTATAGACAAAATACCCGCATATTTCAATGTCAAGTTAACCTTGAAAAAATATTATTTTTAATTTATTACGTTTATTTGGCAAAATATTAATTTTACGGAAAAATGTTTCCTACAAAAGTTGTAGCCCATTAAAAGATTGACATTTTATGTTCGATACATTTTTCTTGTGGAGCCAGTGATTTGGGAGAAAAATGCGAAATTAGTTCCGCATAATTATGTGTAGTTTGTCTGTGATATTCGTTATCAGCGGGTCGAAATACATAGGTACACCAAAATTCAGATCAATCGGGGGTATGGGCTAATTAAAACGAAGTTTATCCATATATTGAGTTTTCACTTCAATCGGCAGTCCTTATAACTGCCTATTTTTTACTATTGTAAAACAAATAACGTTTACAAATAATTCATTTTGTAATGAGAGAAAAAATTTGGTATTATTTTTATTTTATAATATATAAAGACCATTTTTATTATTGTTTTATTATGATTGGTTCCCTCATACAATTCACATCCACGGAACTGACGACCTGACTGACAATGCGACAACGCATTAGACAGTACACTGAGTGACACTGACGCGCGAACCAATTGGCGTGATCGGTTCATGCCGAGAACCAATCCCCTTTGGCGATTTCGCATGGTTCGACAACTACTTGCAATAGACCAATTGATGAGTTCGTATATCGTAGTGAGTGGTTTGTGTATGTATACTTCGTATTTGTGAGTTTTGGTGCTAATATTTAACGTTGGAATGTACTGAGAGGCTTATTCCATAGTATATTCGTTCACTGAATAAAACCCTATTCAAAATTTGTTATTTCGCTATCTATTTTATAACAATATTAATAATTAAATACATAGTATTTTTGCCCCTGAACGTGATATAATTATTAACAGGTGTCAATATCAAAATTACTAACTGCAGCTATCTATTTTCTATTAAAGAGAATGTGCCCCACATTGACACATGCGAGAAAATCGAGACGCCACACAGTTTAAGACATGAGAAAATTAAATAAATTAATGATACTGTAAAAAAAAGTTCTATTGTAGTTTTTTGTATGTTTAAATTTCTAAGTAAAAAAAATGGATTTGATACAGGTGTCAGAGAATGTATTGGGGTAAAAATTTGGGTGAAGCTGCCACTTTCTCGTTCTTCACAAAGAAATGTCTTTATAACATTGTGATATGACTGGGTAATAATACCCTACAGGGCATGAGACCCTCACGCTGCTCATCAATAGCAATAGTTATAATATTACAATTATACCAATAGTTATACTGCATATTATCTTTTTATTCAACCAGTAACTGAATAAAAAAAAAAACCTTAATTTGAATAAATCCATTCTATGAATTTTCTTTTCTATTAGCAGTGCAAGCGCGCTTCTTTGCACCCTACAGCCGGTGCCCATGACTTAGGTATTTAATAATGTTATACAGTTAAGAGTAACATTGATTTTCAAAATTTAAATATCACACATTTTTGTTATGTAAATGATTTAAAAATATGGACTTGCTTTACTTTGTTATACATCGCACATTCAGTTGATCTCAGTAACAACAGCTTGTGTATAAAATGGGGCACGCCTCAGCTTAGAGGAGGGAGAAATACCCAGATCAATTCGAGATACAAGAGCCACGCTACCAGCAGCCAGCAGCGTCAATGGGCCACAGTGCCCAGCTGCAGCAGCAGCGTGGCGTACAACGTGTGGTCGCGGTGCGCAGGCGCGTTGGATGCCGGTGGCACCGTGTTGCGGTACGAGTAGCGCAGCGCCAGCGCCACGGAGGCCGCGCCTCCGGCCGGGGCGGAGTCCGGCGTGGTCACTTGCAAGCGGAGGGCCAGTTTGTTCGACTTTCGCCATAGGATTATACTGAAACACATATATTAATTTAGATTGTAATTTTAAAATGGATTGATATCAAGGCATGGCATACTACGATGTTCTAAGAGGCGACAGAAGCCCGCCCGCTTGTTGATAAGAAGTTCAAATAAGGATTGTCTTATCAATATTATTAAGTTATTAATATTATTACTGGTATCTTGAGTCAGCCGTGTGTTCCAGCTGGGGTGTGGGAGTCAGTTCCTTGTTTCTTTGCCTTTGATGTTGCTGATGTCCATGGGCGACTGTGGCTCACCATCAGGTCATCAGCTCGTTTTTCGGTGGTCACATATAATAAAAGAGAATGTCTCACTCGTTAGTGTCGTGGTGCGCGTCCTCGTCGTACTCCGCGGCGTCGTCCCGCTGCGCCAGCGTCAGGGTGACGTCGGGCGGCAGCAGCTCGGAGCTGGCCTGCAGCGCCGCCGGCCGCTCCACCACGCTGCGCCACGACGTGTCCTGACCAACGACCAGGGGAATAAGTTGACGAGCTATCCGGCTCGAAGGACCAACTTGTCGTAATGGTTGTGCTAAGGCTTGGTTTGGATTTCGGTATAATTGGTACAAATGTAAAAACTGATTCAACTTGCGATTGTGTCATTGTATGGACTATGGATGCGGACTGGCTGTCGACACAACCGATGAGGGTCAATGTTTGGTGAGCGCAAACCCCTCGGTCCTTGTCATTGTCCAATTGTCCAACATTCACCTAAATTCATTGTTACTTGCCATCATAATTTGACATAGTTGTACTCGGATGTAACACCCATGGGTGTTATAGTGATGGCTTATTAGTATTGTTTAAATAACCCTACTGCGCTATGAGTATGTAATCGTTTATTGTTTTTACTTATCCTTGTCCAGACTTGTCCAAGTTTAAAAACTTCGAGGCTCACCTTCTCCAAGTTAAGCGACTTCTCGAGCTCCCGGTCGACCTCGGGGTCAGTCTGGTCCGGGTCGGGCACGTCCCCAGGCCGCAGCAGCCGCAGCTGCATCTCGTGGCCCGTGGGGTTGGTGAGCTTCACCAGCAGCGCGGTGGTGGCGCCCGCGACCACCGGCTCGAACGAGATGATCTTCACCTCTGGTACGTGGTAGCTGTGGTATGTACAGTCAGCAAATTAATTAGGTATGATACGGAAACGTTTTATAATGTTTATTATTACAGAATGTTTGTTTTTATCAATGTTAAATCATGTCTTACTTTCAAACGTAGCATTTAACATATACTAATACAAACATTCTGTAGTGTTAAACATTATGGAGGTTTTTATGTCATGGTCTGCATACTTAACTTTTTTGCTTTGAGTATGTTTTTTAAAATGGATCAAAGAAAAGTGGAAGTGTTATGAGTGTGCCCGCGTTAAATGGCCGACAACATAAATTATCAGAAATATCTTTAATGGGCGATCTGAACTATTTCCAGTTTTCTTGGCTATTTACATAAATATCAATATCTGGTATATCTCTAAGTTAATAACATCTGTCTGTAACGAATGCTGTTCACGCCTATAATTGGCATGCACACATGCCATTAAGCTTACTTGTACAAAACTTATATTATGAACTGTGTGTAATGCTGTTGGTGTGTAAATAAATAAATAAATATATTTTATGGCCGGTTTCTGAAGTCTCCAGTTAAATGATCAACAGCTATTGAATCAATAAAGTTAAACTTAAGTTATATATTCGATAACTGTCACTGGGTTTCTGAACACGCGAGCGGCCTTTCAATAACTATGAATTCAATAACGAGTACCTAAAACTGCCACTAGATGGCTCTTTTCAAAATAACAAGTTTCAAAGGGATATTATCATTTGCATATTCATTTTTATTATATCAAGCCCGTTATATTGACGATTCCCTTCAGCTACAGCCAGGCCAGCCAAGCCGACGCAGCCAGATGGTGAAGGAAATACATCAATCGTATTATAGTGTAGCCTTTGTCATAACAATACTTTTTGGATAGAAGTACCTAAAGAATAAATTGTGAGATTGACGGTCGGGTTGTCATGGATACATTATTATTGATGAATGTTAATGGCAAAAAGTAAAAATTGTTGCATTTATTTCATTAATTTTATAAATATTTAATTTAACACGTTGCATTGGCGATTCCTCTGGTATTGCTCATGTCCACAGGCGACCGTAACCACTTATCATCAGGTGGCCCGTATGCTTTTTCATCTCCCAAATGTTAAAATGAAACGTCAAATAAAGTTATAGAACCTATAAACGGCCATCTTGAGTTAGATAAGTTGATCTTAGTTTAAGCTGAGTTTATGTATTATCGCAGTGCTCAGAAACGCTTTTTCGGAAGTTATCGACCCGTTAGCATTATTGAATAGATAAACTCCCGTCAAAAGGACCTCAGAAACCGGCCATGAGTGGGATAAATATGAAGACCTGTAAAGGCGCCTTTACACAACGATCAAGCGGTAAAGTGCTAACTGAACACTCACAAAGCAAGCAGCTCGATCTTGAACTTGACCGAGCCGGGGTTGTACTCGGGCTTGGTGAGGTTGTGGTCGCAGGCGCGGCACCGCTGCGAGCGCTTCACGCTGAGCGGGCGCGCGCGCGGCGCCAGCCGGGACACCGCCGTCGGCTGCCACTCGGGGGAGGCTAGCCGCTGCGCCATCGTCGTTACTGACCAGTGACAGATTATAAATAATTAGTTCCAAGAAATTGCTGGTGCGAACGTTATACCATGGTAAAGCTCAGGAACGGATTGAGGGATGCTAGTTGAACTCGAGATCCAACTAAAACCATGTATGGTTATATGGTTGATTTGATTACCGTAATTCCTTCGGACGCCCTTCACCTACATAAATACTATGTTGCCCATCAGTCAAGCAGTGTAGTAGTATCCACATTTAGACAGGGCATTAAGATAAATAATAATTTCATGCATAAAAAGACTCTTACGCTCCAACTCAAAGTAACTAACGGTTACTTAAATCGCTCCTTAGTACAGAATTCGTATGGTGATTCTTTACTAAGGAGCAATTAACCATTAATGACTGAGTTGAGGAATTAATGACCTAAAACACCATAACAGTAGTGCTAAATGCTAACTCAAGTTCTCTAGGATGATTAAGTACTAACTCTGTTTCAAGTTGACCTCTTTGGTGTAGTAGTCGTCGGAGAGTTCCTCCACCTCCTCACTGGCCTCGCTGGGCACGAAGTTGGCGATGGCGGAGGACGAGCTCTCGCTGGACGGCAGCCCCGCTATGTTGCGCGCCATGGCGCCTGTCAGACCCGTCTTGTCCTGTAAGTGATCGGTCTTCATTAAATACGAGGAGCGAGAGAAAGAGGAAGGAAATTGTATTTGAAGAAAACTAAGTAATGCAATGCAAGTATGAAATTAGAGAATAATAAAATTATTAAGTACCTTAATTTTCAACTGACACTTAAAAGGTGTGGGTTTCACAGTGCGATTTTTTACTGAAAAACTAACTTAAGGCGCGGTATGACTACGATTTAAAAACGTTGATTTCACTCACACAACCGCATATCTGCGCTAATCTAATGTTACATTTAAGTGACGCTGAATAGGGTTCAAAATTGCAGAGCATATTTTTGCTAACAATGTAACTAGATTGCGAATAAACATTTAATTTGAGGGTTTTCCTTAGATAATTCAGAATATACGCATTAAATTCAACATCTGTCCGGTTAAAGTTTTAGTAAAACAATATACCTATTATATTCTCAAAAAAAATATGTTGTTACCGCTGAAAATACAGAGAATGTCGACATTTAAGTTTATTTTTGTATAGCAAATTACGATTTTTTATTGGAAATATTAAACAACTATTTAATATTCTATTCGGTTAGCATTTTTCTTTAGACCTTTTTCTATGCTCTGTATTTTTTGTGTGCGATATTTTCATTGGGTTTCCTCGTACTCGAGCACCAAAGAAACCCAGTTTTGTGAATATTGAGATCACACTGCGCCTTAATGCTTAACTACAATCCTACCTGATGATGAGTGGAGATGTGTTCCATGATGGTGAGCATACATACTAATTTAGTAAAAGCCTATTCACTCTTTTCTTGAAGACATCCACGTCATAGGCGGAATTACCATAAGACAACCCCAATTGTTTTGTGGTAGCAAATGCTGCATGATTTACGCAGTACTCACAGTAAGAGTGATGTACTTCCCCCTGATGGGGAACTTCTTCCTCTCCCGGTCGAGTCGCTCCTGCTTCTCCTGGTGCGCGATGGCCTTGTAGTACTCCAGCAGCTGGCTCACGCGCGCTGCGTGCGGGTTCGTGCGCTCCGGCCAGCCGCCTGACGCTACAGTAGCGTAACAATATATTATTATTTATTTACCTTATTTCTTTCGTTATTATTAGTCCAGTTAAATTAGCTCAAAAATTTTTGTAAGCGTTGGGGCACAATAATGCTGCTTTTTTTACAACTTTGACCTTGACTATATTTTGTAGATATGAGATCGATAATATGGTCTTTTCACATTTTATTCATGTTCCCAACACGGGAACCAATTTTCAGCTTTATGCAGATTATTGTAAAACAATATAATGTATCTTAAGATGTATCAGAAGCGTATTGTAAGTATGTACATTTGGTTTGGATGTTTTGTACCAGTCGTGTTTGCGGTCAGCCGGCGACCGCGAGCCAACACGGCGTGGCGGCGGCTTCACACCTCAGTATACTAATTATGTACATTCATATTTGTAAAACAGGACAATCAGTACAAGGATCTATACAAATAAATAATATAAATAAACGCTAACACACTCATACCCCCGCAGTAGGTTATTACCTGTGTCGCGGGTGGCATGGACGACACATACCTATAACACATCACAATAATACCAAAATAACCCAAATTCAAATATTTATCTGTCACTCTGCCCCGGCCGGGAATCAAACCCCTCGCTTTGCAGGCAGGGTCGCTAGCGACCATATTACACTATGATCTTTGAATACAAATTCAAAGATCATATTGTAATATTGTTTATTAAAACACATAGAAAACACAAGTAATTTACACATGCCAAATAATCTGACCTTATTTTAACTGATTAAACACCATCTCTTGGTCGTATGTATAAAAATTAGAAAATTTGATTTAATTTAAAAATATTATTTATTAAAATCAATAATCTTAAATTAAAATTTAAAAACCCCTCACAGTTTTATTTTCACTAAACAAAGCTAATTACACTCTAGATTTAGTCACCTTTCAACCAAAAAAGCAAACATACAGAATACACAGACACATCAAAATTATAACACCCCTCTTTTTTCGTCGGGGTTAAAAACTGAACACTAGTGATCAGATCCTCCCATGGTCATCTGTAACACCTGTGTGCTTAGTGCGAGTTTTACTTGACACAACGGGCTCGCAAAGTAAATGCCAGTTGGCAAAAAATATGGGACTGAACGAAGCAGAGCCATCTAGTGGCAGTGAATAGAAAAGCTTTGGGGTTGGCTATAGATCTAAGGTACCTGAATTTGATATTGGTGTGAGTTGAGAGATGTAGCTAGGGTTTAGTGTGAACGTTTAAAACTATTTTTAGGTTCCGGAGATGCGTTTTGAATTAATTACGACAAAAATAAGTTTAACAAAAATTGCGTATTATGAAAGACAATTCTTGTCAATTTGGTCTACAGTTAGAGGGTACTTCGTCAAAAACTAGTGAAATGGAAGGTAGCACAAAACTTATTGCACTGTCAATGTTGTGTTCAGTTATTCCGTTAATCTTCGTATTACGTGAATGTGCTTTCTTGTTTCTTTTGGATTTTCGACGATCTCTGCTGTGTTATTGGACTGATTTGATTTCTTCTCATACGTTACTTAGCTTACCCCTACTCCACGCAGTCTTGTTTGCCCTACCCCTAGAGTGTTTTTTAGAAGCCGGAGGCGTGGAGGGAGAGTAGTCCCCGCCCGCTGTAACAAAGCACAGGCACCCGGGCGAGCCGGAGCGGCTGAGGCTGGTCGCTTGTGTTTGTTTTGGATTTTTAAAAATTTCCAGATGTAAGTCGAAATGGTTACAAAACCGACTTAGTCAACCCCGACCCCACGTGGTACTAGTCTGCCCTACCCCTAGAGTGAATGTAAACCCCGGAGGCGCGGAGGGAGAGCAGCCCCCGCCCGCTGTAACAAACTGCAGGCACCATGTGAGCCGAAGCGGCTGAGGCTGGTCGCCGAAGGCGACCAAAAAGCCGAAGCTGCGTAGGCGAGCATGAAGTGCCTGCAATTTGTTACGCAAGGGCGGAGGGGATGCACTTCCCGCAGCGCCGGAGACGTTTGGAAGCCTGTTTGTGTATCAAAAACCCCTAAATTCTCCCTAAAAGTGCATATAATGTAATTTTGTAATTATAGTGATTTGTGTCATTATTTTTCCAAAATAATATTAGAAGTGGTGTAGTGTCTCCCCATACGGAGGTCGAAATTTTGCTTCTTCCTCCACAACCTGACAGTAATTTACACTAGTTTTAGTTTATGATAAATATTAAGCAGTTTTCACAGATTTATCCTCAAAATAAAATTAAAGAAAAACTCAAAAACTATGTGTTTCCTCACGTATTACCTTTAAGGGAGGGGGGTTCTTACCCCAACCCCTCCCTTCCTCCCAACTCCACCCCCCTTCCACTGATACTAAAGAAATACCCAAGGTTTTTCCTACGTATTATGATTTTACAAAAAAAAATCATAACTCAAAAACTATACCTTTCCGGTACATAAAAATTGTAGTGGGGGGCTACCCTTTACCTCCCCCTCCCATCCCCCCCACTCCCCACCCCGAACGCAGGTACCTTAGATCTATAGTTTTACCAAGCTTTGGTCCCATACAAATAGCCAACTTGCATTTACTTTGCGAGCCCGCTATGTCAAGTAAAACTCGCACTAAGCACACAGGGGCATTAACAACACATTGCCAGCAAATGACAATTTCCACTCCTTCGTGCACTATGAGCCGGGGAAGATGATTGATATCATTGATTAATGAATGGAGGTCAATGTTAAAGGCTGCATCGGAATGTGCCTTCATCGTGAACATGAATTCATGCATCAGCTGTGGCTTCAGGTGTGATCAACAGAATTGAAATCCTTTGGTGTGTTTACCACTCAAATAATCGCTTAATGTAAAATGACATCAACATGGCCCTACCCTTTTTAGCACACTAACTTTTGGCCTGAGATATGTCATTGTTAATACATTAAGGCAGGTACGGCAGGGACATTACAGCCACTTTGTAATATAAATAAAAATAAAAATTAGTGTGGTGGGTATAATTTTAACCCAAGTTAAATGAATGAATGTGTGTGTAGGTCAAGGGCCACCCTACACCAAAAAGTTGCACCGGAATAGAACATTGGACTATCCAAATTTTATTTATATTACAATGGGGTTCGCTTGGAAAAAGTAAACCGCATAAAATTTTAATAATAAATATTTATTACTGTCAAAACAAATATATAACAATTCTATAATTTTGTAATTCGCCAAAAATCTTAATTTTACTATTTAATTTTAATTTATCTAATTATTTTTTGCCAAAACTTAATTTATTTACCAATTTTAATTTATCTAATTGTTATTACTAAAGTTACAATTTTGTACACCATTATGTAAGCCAAAAGGTTAATTTTAAATTTATAAATTGTTAAATTAAAAGAGGAAAAAATGTATTATAACAAATTTCGGGCGCCTGGATGGCTTAATCCATCCTAAAAATTAAATTTTAAACGTACTACGGTTTAAGAGTCTAAATAATTTACAAAAATAAACCGACTTATGATTAACTAAGGTAACCTAGTCTTAAAATAAATCGCATTTATAAATACGTAGAATAAAGTTGAATGCCCAGTTCTTCAGTTTGTAAGAAAATATAATTACATACCAGAACGTCGCAATCCAAATTATAAGTTATAAAAAACCAATATGTCGAAAACGCGAGCCACGGTGTCCCAGCGCACGTCGTAGGTAAGTACCGTCGAATCCGTGATACGTACGAGAAATTGTCCAAAATAATATTTAAATCCAAGTAGAAAACCGTTGGAAATTAAAGAAAAAGTAAGTTATTGAAAAAATCCAAAAAACTTGTTGTCAAAAAAGTTTTGAAAAACCTCCCAAATAAAACATCCCATAACAAACACTCCAAATCAAACACTCCAAATCAAACACTGCGGACAAAGAAAATAATTACGTTAATACCAAATACCAAACAAGTATCTACCAAATTTTCGAATTCGAAATCTCAAAAAAGTCGTCAAAACTTACCCGGTTAATCCGGTGTTTATCACAAAATAATCCGTTAGTTATGCAGAAAGGTACTTAATTGGAATCCATGAGGCAAAATTAATCGCCCATTATATGGCGAATCGTTCAACATAACTACTAACAATATATGAATAACAGCATAGCTGCTCTTAAATTGCAATTTCGTCACATTATTTAGACCAAAAAGAAAGAAAATTTATAAAAAAACAAAATGAATCACAATTACATTTTGTGACCTCTGACAGTCCGGCAGGAAAGTAATCTTCCATTCACCATTCAAATCTCGTAAAAAATTCGTAGAAAAAGTCAGACAAAGAACAACAGACTATTCAGCCAACGTCCAAGAATTATTGAACCAAGTCCTGGATACCACGCTAAACTGGACTATACTGCGTTGCAACACGTGATACACCAGTAGTGACACCTATAATTGATTTACGAAGCTAATATTTATTATTGAAGATCTGTGGCAAACGTCAAGTGACAGCTTGTCAAACAAGTTGACAGTGACATCGACAGAACATCGATACTGACAGCCTTGTCAAAAGTAATACAGAATTACCTCCTAGATAAATGATAATTCAATGAAGTTAAAAATTATAAGTTAAAGTGTGAGGTTAAGTTTGTAAACAAATGTCGAATGAAATAATTTTGTGTAAAAAGGTTTGAAAAACGATTTATTAAACACTAGGCTACGCATGTAACGTAAAATACGTTACATTACCCCCCTGCCAAAAATAAAAGAGGAGCTCCGAAGGAGAAACTCTTTTCAGATGAAAATTCTAAGTCAATAAAGTTTGATAGAGTCATAAGAATCTACAAAAGTAAGTGAATTCAAAGGCGCAAAATACCAAAAGGTTAACGAAATAATCGCTAAAACGAAGAATTGTTCGAGTCGCAAGTGACTCTACAATTTCAAAACTCTACATTGGACTCAGAAGTAACCAAGAGACTATATCAACGAGTACCAAATGAAAGAAAAAACCCGCTCTATACTAACTCTACAAGTACAAAGTCAAAATAGAGAAGCTCTATATTATCTCTACAAAGTCATAGAAGAAAAGCTTTATGTTATCTCTACAAATATCTACAAAATTATAGAAGAAAAACTTTGTTATCTCTACACTCTTCATTGGAGTCAAAAGTCAAAAGGAAAAACTCGAACTCGAACGAAAAATAAGTGAGTTATAACTAAAGTCTAAAAAGGTAGAGCAAAAGCTCAAAGTTAAACTTTTCACTCAAAGGAGTTGAAAAACAACTAACGCAATCGCTACAAAACGAGAGACGCGAAAAAGAATGCAATCGTGATCGACACAACACCATCGACTTTCCGAACACGAAGACATAAAGCAAAAAATACCAAAAGAATGAATTTCGTGGTCGACTCTACACCATCGGCTTTTCGAACACGAAACCACCAAAAGCTTTGTCTGTGATCGGCCCAACACCACCGAACTCCCGAGCACAGAACGAAAAATGTTACTAGTAGCACCAAACAATGGCTACTATATAACCAAATAAACCAAAACAAATGTTACTGTGACCGGCTCTACTCCACCGACTTACCGTGCACAGAACAAAATGTGTAATAACAACTACAAACTTGAGCTGTATTACTAAAAAGGTGTGATAGACAACTACACAATTGAGTGCTATCAACAAAAAAATGGAAAAGTTCCCGAAAAGGTTACTAAATCCAAAAGTCAAAGCAAAGGTTATACTCTCCCTGCAGTAGATGAGTACAAGAAAATGTCAATATCCGAGAAGTCAAGTCCGGGTATATAACATTAAGCTAAAAGCTTAAACTTAACAAATAAGCTTAAAAGTATTACATATTTGTATCAAACAATTATGCAAATAAAACTAAATTAGTATTACGTTGAAGGGCGTAAACTAAGAAAAATTAGATCCTTAAAAATATAGTAAAAGATCTATAAACAAACTTAAATCTAACTAATTTCTTATGCTTTGGGGAAATGTTTAGATTTTAATTTTGAATATTCCAAAACGTCCTAAGTAAAATTTTAGTAATCTAGTATGTAGTACTGCGTAAGCTCAAGTTAATTCCTATCATTCATTCATCTCACACGGGTAAGTCCTGTCATACTTCAAACTAATCCATCCACAAACATAATACCCAAAAACTATCACCAACGACAGTTCAACAAAAAGGATTTGTACAAAGTGTACATAACCAAAAATTAATTAATTTTAATGATATCTTTAACGTGGTAACGTCCGGTAGAACGTTTTCCTACATCTTTCAAAACGTAGACATTATCTGAGATTTTATTAATTATTTTAGATTTTACAAACTTAGGAGCAAGTTTAGCCGAAAAATAATGCAATGCATTAGACTGAACAAAATTCCGTCTCCAAACAATATCTCCCAAATCATACGAAATGACTTTCCTGCCTTTATTATAATAAGAAGCATTTTTACGATATGCTTTTAATAAAGAAGCGGAAACCGATTCAAAAATTGAACTAAGAGAGTTCAAGGAAGTAGAGTACCTTTCGCGGCTCCCTAATTGGATATCATCTAAATTATTAATAGAATTACTAAATTTATGTAGCGAAGCATCTATTATGACTTCTCTACCAAACATCAAAAAGTTAGGAGTAAATTCCGTAGCTAAATTAACACTACTATTCAAAGCTAATTGAACATGATTGATAAACTTCGACCAAGTACGATGATCGTTTTTAACATAACAAGCTAGACAGGTCTCTAAAGTTTTATGATAACGCTCAACAGGATTATTTTGAGGCGTATACAAAGTGTTATAAAATACTTTATCAATATTATAATTTTTCAAAAATTCAACAAATGTTTTTGAAATAAATTGTTTTCCATTATCGCATACAAAAATCTTTGGACAACCAAATTTAAGGAAAATATCTCTCTCAAGAAATCTACAAATAGATTTAGTAGTGGCATTACCCAATGGACATAACCAGCAATATTTTGAAAACACATCTAATACTGAACAAATGAAGCGGTGACCAGAATAAGACCTAGGCAAAGGGCCAATGATATCAATAGATAGCATCATCATAGGTGAATTTACTATTTTAGGATTAGACATGAAACCAAATGGAGGAGAATTTGAGTGTTTATAAGCTTTACAAACTTCACATTTAGAAATATAATCTTTTACATCTTTAGCCATACTGGGCCAATAATAATGAATTTTTAATTTATTTAAAGTTTTGAAAATACCAAGGTGAGCAGAATCTAAATTATCGTGATTATTACGAATAGTATCTAATATGTTTTCCTTAGGAATAACAATTTTCCAAGATAAATTACTCTGAATTTCAAATCTAGGTTTACAGAATCTATAAAGAACATTATTATCAACTCTAAAGTTTTTATATCTTAAAGGATATTTTTGACATCCGATGAAAATACGTTTATACCAAGGATCAGTAATTTCATCATCAGGCTGAACAATTTCTGATGGAATATCAATAGCATTAATTTGAATACGAGACAAAGTGTCAGGTACAACATGTAAATTTCCTTTTTTATGAATTATATCAAATGTAAATTGAGAAATACGAGCCGCCCAACGAGCCAATCGTCCACTAGGATTACTTAATCCTAACAGCCATTTTAAACTAGCGTGATCAGTTACAACAGTAAATTTCATACCTTCAATATATGGTCTAAAATGTTCAATTGAATCTAAAATTGCAAGAAGTTCTTTCTCAGTTGTGCTATAATTAATTTCACATTTACCAAAAGTTCTTGAATAAAATGCAATAGGATGTTGGTTATCATCTTCATCTTTTTGACATAAAACACTACCAATAGCAAATGAACTAGCGTCACAATGTAAGTAAAATGGTTTTTCAAAATTAGGGCAAATTAAAACAGGAGCTGACAAAAGAGCTTGTTTAAGTTGAATAAAAGAGTTTTCACAATTAGAATTCCAATCAATTTGACGTTTAGAGTTTTTACTTCCTCCAGTTAATTTAGATAAAGGAGTAGCAATATCAGCAAAACCTTTAATGAATCTACGATAATAAGAACACATACCTAAAAAACTTCGAACCTCTTTAACGGTTTTAGGTTGGGGAAAATTTTCAATAACAGATAACTTAGAAGGATCCGTATGTAAACCTTTACTATCTACAATATAGCCTAAATAACGTAAACGATCTTTACAAAATTCGCACTTTTTTAAATTAACAGTAAGACCTGCTTCTTTTAAACGTGTATAAATTTTACGTAGCAAAACTAAATGACTTGAAAAGTCGCTAGAAACAGCTATTAAATCGTCTAAATATACAAAAACTTGGGAATCAAATTCAGGACCAAATAATCTGTCTACTAAACGTTGAAGTTCAGCAGGAGCGTTAGTTAAACCAAAAGGCATTCGAACAAATTCGAATAATCCTTTGCCAGGGATTACAAATGCAGTTTTTTCACAAGAAGATTTTTCTAAAGGAATTTGAAGAAATGCTTTTGACAAATCGATAGCGGAAATAAACTTAGCACCACGCAAATTGTCCAAAATTCGCGATGTGTAAGGTAAAGGATACGCATCTTTAACGGTAACGGAATTTAATTTTCTAGAATCTAAACATAATCTAGTTGAACCATCTTTTTTCTCTACAGCTAAAACAGGAGAAGACCAAGGGGATTTTGAACGTTGAATAATTCCTTCTTTAAGTAAAATTTCTACTTCATCATAAAGTTCTTTTTGTTTAGCAGGACTAATAGGCCAATAACGTTGTTTAATAGGATCACCGATAGTAACAATTTTGTGCTCCGTCAAATGAGTTAAACCCAAACCTTTCTTTTCATAAGAAATTTCCTCAAAAAGTTTAATGACTTGATCTAATTGATCTTTATCATTACAAGAAAGTTGAACTAAAGAAGTTACAGAATTAATGTTAATACTATTACTTGAATTTAAATTACTTTCAAAAACTATATTATTAAATAAATCCTTAGCAAGGTCAAATACAAGCCAAAAGTCAAAACCTAGAATAATATCTGGTCTAAGAGAAGGTATAACCATGAATTCTACCATACGAGTAACGTTGTCACAAGTAATTGGTATATCAATAGTTCCTAAAACATCTTGATGTTTACCATCAGCAGTGTGAGCTACATTATAATTATTAGTTTTAAGTTTGAATCCCAATTCAATAAATTTTAAGTGACTATTAGAACCTAGAACACTCTTATTAGCACCACTATCTAATAAACCTGTAAAAGTTTTACCACAAACATGGAATTTCAAGAATGGACGAGAGTCGTTATTCTTAGTAAACAAAATAGGAGCAAATTTATTTATTTGAAAAAATACTTTTAAGTAATTACACCAATCAGAAAATTCTTTGTGAATTTGTAATGAGTTAGGACGCGAAGAATTAAACGATGTCAGTTCACTGTTTTCTTTGTTAAGAATCCGTGACTGACAGAACTTTATACGTTTTTTGGAATCTCTTTACTAGATTTACAAGTTTCGCATGAATTAGTAGTAACATTTTGCTTACCACATTTAAAGCAAATTATACCTGGAATCTTTTTACAATGCTTGTAAGTGTGTCCAGTTTCTTTACACTTAAGGCAAGTAGAAGTTAATGAAGTTTGAACAATATTAATATTTTTAACTTTACTATCAAAATTATAGTGTTTATTACTATTAGAAACATGAAAATCATCAATTTGTTTTGAAAGACTGACTAAAACTGATAAAGAATCTATAGAACGACCAACCAAATGTATTGAGTACATCGGTAACATATTATGTTTAATAATTTCCAAAAGAGTTGACTCAGCTAGTGGATAAGTAAGTCTCTTAGACATATATTCAATTTCTATAATAAAATCTGATAACGATTCACTAGATTTCTGCTTCCTAGTTCTCAAGTTGTATTCTAAATTGTAATCAAAGTTAAGTGTATCAAAACGCTTCAATAATTCAAGCTTAAGTTGCTTCCAAGAAGTTATAGAACCACGAATAGATCTAAACCATTTCAGCGCTAAATCTGAAAGTACCTCAGTAAACGATATGAGTATATGATCATCAAAAATATCACGAGCACAACAGTACTCCTCAAAAGTGAGTAAGAATTCGCGAACACAAGTTTTACCATTAAATTTATGTTTGAACTTAGACAAATCAGGTCTTTTGCTATATGAAAATTTGTTAGGAAAAGATAAATTATTAGGATGAAACGATAAATCCAATAAGTCATTAGAAGTCATAGGCATGGCCTGAGAGTTATTTGCTTCTGCAAGGTTAGAATTATCATTATCAATATTCGAAGTTAAACTATTTATGTTATCATCACTACTAGGTGGTTGTAAAATGGTAGGTAAAGATTCCTTATGCGACATGTTTGAGAAGTCCTAAATTTCCAGCGATAATACTGTATTAAATTATTTCAAAAATAAAGTTCAATGAACACAAAATAAATCAACAAAGTGGTTAGTTAATAGTACTAACTACAGTTAATAAGTATAAGTGAACTTGGCATTCAATTCACAAAATAAGCTTAGCTTGTATGTAAAATATCATAGACGATACATAAGTACAATGGTCGAAATCTCAATACAAAGTTCTAATACAAAAGTTGAAAAGTTAAGTAACAAATATGCAAACTGCAAAATATAGGTCAAGTCCCTACGTTCGCAGCGCCAAATTGTAATATAAATAAAAATAAAAATTAGTGTGGTGGGTATAATTTTAACCCAAGTTAAATGAATGAATGTGTGTGTAGGTCAAGGGCCACCCTACACCAAAAAGTTGCACCGGAATAGAACATTGGACTATCCAAATTTTATTTATATTACAATGGGGTTCGCTTGGAAAAAGTAAACCGCATAAAATTTTAATAATAAATATTTATTACTGTCAAAACAAATATATAACAATTCTATAATTTTGTAATTCGCCAAAAATCTTAATTTTACTATTTAATTTTAATTTATCTAATTATTTTTTGCCAAAACTTAATTTATTTACCAATTTTAATTTATCTAATTGTTATTACTAAAGTTACAATTTTGTACACCATTATGTAAGCCAAAAGGTTAATTTTAAATTTATAAATTGTTAAATTAAAAGAGGAAAAAATGTATTATAACAAATTTCGGGCGCCTGGATGGCTTAATCCATCCTAAAAATTAAATTTTAAACGTACTACGGTTTAAGAGTCTAAATAATTTACAAAAATAAACCGACTTATGATTAACTAAGGTAACCTAGTCTTAAAATAAATCGCATTTATAAATACGTAGAATAAAGTTGAATGCCCAGTTCTTCAGTTTGTAAGAAAATATAATTACATACCAGAACGTCGCAATCCAAATTATAAGTTATAAAAAACCAATATGTCGAAAACGCGAGCCACGGTGTCCCAGCGCACGTCGTAGGTAAGTACCGTCGAATCCGTGATACGTACGAGAAATTGTCCAAAATAATATTTAAATCCAAGTAGAAAACCGTTGGAAATTAAAGAAAAAGTAAGTTATTGAAAAAATCCAAAAAACTTGTTGTCAAAAAAGTTTTGAAAAACCTCCCAAATAAAACATCCCATAACAAACACTCCAAATCAAACACTCCAAATCAAACACTGCGGACAAAGAAAATAATTACGTTAATACCAAATACCAAACAAGTATCTACCAAATTTTCGAATTCGAAATCTCAAAAAAGTCGTCAAAACTTACCCGGTTAATCCGGTGTTTATCACAAAATAATCCGTTAGTTATGCAGAAAGGTACTTAATTGGAATCCATGAGGCAAAATTAATCGCCCATTATATGGCGAATCGTTCAACATAACTACTAACAATATATGAATAACAGCATAGCTGCTCTTAAATTGCAATTTCGTCACATTATTTAGACCAAAAAGAAAGAAAATTTATAAAAAAACAAAATGAATCACAATTACATTTTGTGACCTCTGACAGTCCGGCAGGAAAGTAATCTTCCATTCACCATTCAAATCTCGTAAAAAATTCGTAGAAAAAGTCAGACAAAGAACAACAGACTATTCAGCCAACGTCCAAGAATTATTGAACCAAGTCCTGGATACCACGCTAAACTGGACTATACTGCGTTGCAACACGTGATACACCAGTAGTGACACCTATAATTGATTTACGAAGCTAATATTTATTATTGAAGATCTGTGGCAAACGTCAAGTGACAGCTTGTCAAACAAGTTGACAGTGACATCGACAGAACATCGATACTGACAGCCTTGTCAAAAGTAATACAGAATTACCTCCTAGATAAATGATAATTCAATGAAGTTAAAAATTATAAGTTAAAGTGTGAGGTTAAGTTTGTAAACAAATGTCGAATGAAATAATTTTGTGTAAAAAGGTTTGAAAAACGATTTATTAAACACTAGGCTACGCATGTAACGTAAAATACGTTACAACTTGCTATATATTAGACATACACGGCATAACTTACCAACAGGCTGATCTGGAATGCCTACATCTCTCGACGTCCACCTACAGTTGAAGCACGACAAGTAGTACATCTTCTTTCCCTGCTTGTTCTCCACCTTGGCGTCTCCGGCTGCTGGCTCTGGCCGAGGCTGGGTGAGGGTTGCGCGGGTGGACAGCGTGTGGAAGCAGCTGGGACAGTCGAAGCAGCTACTGCATCTGTTCTTCTTCAGCCGGGCTTCAGATGACGGCATGTTCTCCAAGCAGTTCGCACAATAATGGGAGTCCACCTGAGCATCCAAGTAAACATAATTGATCAATTAATGGATAAATACATTAATTTAATTCATTTTGACATGACTGGCCTAGAATAACTTAAATTTAAACCTTTTGAATGGGTCAAATTGACTGTGACCACATTCATAGAAATAGAACGGTTAGATTGTATGGATTATTGTATTAGTTAGATGGTATTGTATATAGGCGGCACCTCGAATAACAATGAGGTCTCTAACTGTACCCACCTCAATGTTACTAAAACTTAATGTAACATTTTTAAAGATATATAAGGATTCTGGTAGATAAATATCACATTATGTATTTTAATATTTACTATTTAGTAAACCCAAGAAATATAATCCAAGATGCATTACCTCATGACAGATGCAGAAACCGCAGCGTATTTTTAAGCAGTGACGACAGAAATACAAATTAGTTATAGGTTTCATTTGGCCACAAGAGCATACATATTTTACGTAGTCCGGCTGAGTCAGGTAAGCCATGGTTAACTAATATTAACACGATTATTTTATTAAAAAGCACTGTAAAAGCTGACTCAATTCCCGTGCGTGACCAACTTGTATTGGAAATCTAGTAATTCTGTCAAAGTGACGTATCAATAGCGTCAACTCAATGAAAGAAGCGTCAACTTGTTAATCTTGTCAAAAATGTTTTGACATATACATAACATCATTGACAGTAATTGTCAGTACACACGAATGGCGCCTGGCCGTGATAACAGATGGCGGTGATAGTCGTCACAACATAGATTTAGAATTACTAGGATCCCCATTCTGGCCGTTTTGCTTGTACTGATGAGCGTTTCGTACATAGAACATATAATTCATTGGAGATAACAGATTTTTAGACACTCTACGTTAGGGCCATTTACAACACTCCAAGTCCCAACTAACATGACACCATCGTGACTAGTTCATTTCATTTCGGTTCGATGCATGAGTACAGGCTACACCCTTTTGACACCACTCTAGAGATAAAAATAACGAGGCTGCTGAATTATAGTGCGAGCTAGTGACCCGCGTTCACTCACTCAGCAAGGACACAATAAAAATGTAGATATCATTACCGTGGCTAGAAGAAGCACCTGCGGGTAGCAAGCACCCGAAACAATTGGTATATTTTATATACAGGGTGGAAAATGAAGACGGTAGTTGGAGGAAAGGTAACCTGAATATTAATGATGGCTTTTACTGAGGTGCAGCGCAGACGGCACACTGTCCGTGACGCACTTTTAAGTCTGTGAAAATAGAACCTTTGCAATTATATGCAGTAACGCATACGACGCGCAAAAAAGTGCGGCTGCGCGCCATGTAAACATTTGTGCGTCCGCACACTCGATCGCACAAAAAGAGCGTCGTCTGCGCTGCACCTAAAGGAAACATTCCATTATTTTCAAAAAGAAGTTAAACTGTATTCAAAGATTTTTTAAAAAATCACCTGCTTGAGCCGGGAATCGAACCGGTGGAATGTAAAAAAAACATCGCATATTTTATGATACTAACCGAAATGTATAATGTACATATGTAATCAGTTAATGTTATCAGAAACATATTTAGTGTAAAAGTAACTCAAAATCAATCAAAGCGTAGGTACCTACTTAATTTCCTGCGATTTTTTTTTCTGGGCTAGGATATGGTAGAATAATGAGTATTATCTTAACAGATATAAATACCATAGTTTTCAGACTATCCTGAAATGAACTCAATAGCGCATTCTGTTTAGGTATTATATAGGGTATATAATTATTATTACTATAATTATTACTATAACATCAAATTGTAATTAAATCCATACTTATTTTTATAATGCCTTAAATGTATCTGTCTGTAATAGATAGATAGATAGATAGATAGATACATCGAGCGTTTCAGGAAGTAGGAAGTTATTACTTAAGGAGTAGATACCTATACCTACGTATTATATTGTTGCCCAAGCATTGCCGAAATGTTGTGCAAATAATTGGTCCCGGATTGCGATCGCAAATCACGCGTGACCTGCCATCACGCGGACACGCCAGTGAGGGCCAGTGATCCAAGCGAAATGAGTGCCCAGATTCATCAAACGCATGCAAGGTCGTGGCGGGAATTTAAATGGTCGTGGCTTTGGCTTGGTTCTTTTTAAGGTATGTCAGCAGGAACCCGCGTGAACGACAGCTTTCTAATGTCGTAATCTATTGCGAAACTGATCGAAGGATCCACTTATGTCACCCGTTTTAATTACTCAGCACACTTTTGATTCAAGTTTACACGTCGTCTCGGAGATTGATGTCGGAGTGTTTGTGATCAGTGATCACTGGCCGCTGCACTGGTCGGTGACTGGCTGACTGGTGACGATTTGCGGATATTACTGTTACTTTGTTTCAATTTTATTCGTTTACGTTAACCTGTTTTATTGCAAGAGTTCGCAAAGTTGTGTCAATGTGTGTCTTCATAGTTTTGTCGAATCTGAAAGGCTGGCTACAGTTACAAGTCACGCGAAGACAGCTCGTTCAACTACTTCGATATTACAAAAACTTGTTGGGTCTGCTTGTTAGCTTCTCTTGTTTCTCCCTTTCTCAACAGAAAAGAAAGAAAGAAGAGAGAAAGAGCCCCACCTATCTTAGTAGGTAAAAGTTATCTCTAGATCGATTTATATAAATTTAAATTAGGTAAGTTCCGACGGTGAAATTAAAAAAAAATATCAAAAATACTACTTTTCTGCTGCGGGTACATGAAGTAGGAGTAGTTAGGCATGCACAAATATAATCATAGGAATTACGTGTAGTACCTATGTATGTGGGTACGTGTACAATTCAGTAGTTTATAAACATTATACCGTAACAATAAGACGTAAGTAGAACAAATTCTAACAATTTTATTGTAGTCCTCTCACGATCAAATGGTAATGTAGTGAATTACAAAGTTCCTGTTTAGATTTATCCTACCTAAGTAAATATAATTTGATTTAAAAAATGCATCTCATTATAACTATGTACTTTACTTGTTTGAATATTTAAATAAATTCTGCGACGAAAACGTTTTTCGTGTTTACCCGCTTTCACTTCTTCTCAGCAGTACATTTTATATAATGCTTATATTATTACAGCTTGCTATGTGAGTACAGGAGCTTTATTTTTGTTTAGACAGCTGAGCGACCATTGCTGCATTGTGATGTAGCGGTTTACCCAAGGACTTGCCCATGTTTTCCGGGAAAAGTACCCTAGATAATAGATATAATATTATGTAATTCCAAGTTTTGCATGAAAGAGTAACGAACTTTCGTATCTATATCTATATCTATACAAATAATAAAATTGAAGAGTCCGTCTGTGATTTCGAAATAAATGATTTTTTCAAGTTGCAAATCGCTACTTGCACGATACCGACACCGAAAACCGGGCAAGTGCGTGTCAGGACTCAGGCCACGCGCAATATAGGGTTCCGAAGTAGTGGTCGATAATCTATCGACTATTACTCATTAAGTACTTATGCTAACATAGCCGTGATAGTTTTCCTTGTAAATTCGTCATATAACCTATTTTGGAGAATTTTTTCACTTGTCCAACTCTAACCGTTTAGACAGCAGGGGGACATTTGACTCTAACCAAAATTAGCCCTTTAAAGTCAAATATTTCGCAAACGGACCTCTAATTCCAATAGAACAGAAGACCCATAATATTTTTGGAAGACCTTTTTAACGATACCCTACACTATGCCCTACACAATATATATATTTTATTCTACGATTCTAGAGTTTTAATAAATACGTATATTCATGCCAAATTACAGCTTTCTAGCCTTCGATCACTTTTCTAGTCAAAGTCAAAGTCAAAGTCAAAGTCAAAATATTTTATTCATATAGGTATCACTGATACACTTATGCACGTCATCATTTTTTTATCTACCAGCTTTTCGGAAGGGTGCTTTGTCACGGAGGAGAAGAAAAGCCGAAAGAAACTCCTCGCACATCTTTTAAAAAAAATATTACAAAAAAGAAAATATTACAAAATATTTACTAATCTGAGCGGAACTGGTTGCAGAACTGGTCATTTCCATGCATCTTTGTCATTTAAATACTCGTCTATTCTATAATATCCCTTGCCTAACAATTGTGTTTTTACACGTTTTTTGAAAGATTCTATTGGCAAGTCACGTATTGATTTTGGAATTTTATTATAGAAATGTACACCAAGCCCCATGAAAGATCGCTGCACTTTACTTAGGCGGAACGAAGGCGTAAATAATTGATGCATTCTTCTTGTTTGGCGATTATGCACTAAGGGTCTTGGCGCTTTGCTTCGGAGAGACGGACATGACGAAACTATAAGGGTTCCGATTTTACTTCGGAACCCTAAAAATGAGTTTTTAAAATTTTTGTCTGTCTGTCTGTTTGTTTTCAACAGGACTTTAGTACGATATCGAGTTTTCAACTTAAATTTCAGGATATTTTCTAGGGATCCGTAATAAATATTGAAACGTTATGTCGTGTATTGACCTTTCATTGTAATGCGGTTCTAATGATCAATCGTGCTGCTTTAAGAGTATGTTCTGTAAGTTAACTAAAGTACCTATCTACTATTTTTTTCAGAAGCGAAGTGAGGACAGTTTTACAAAACAAAACACAATTTTTTCAAGTTTAGGCAAAGATTATATAGATATTTTTTTACATCGCATCGATCATCGATAGGGTCTGTCTGTTGTGATTCAGCCTCCATTGAATAGATTTTTTTGGTTGCTAGGTACATACACTGTTAGCTTAAATAATGGTGAACAGAGGAGCCATTGAAGAGAGTTATTCATAAAAGTTCGCCATGACTTAGCTAAGTTGGCTTAGTTTAGCGATCTACGGTCTACGTCTACTTAAGCTGGTTTTGTGATATCATGAATTAGTTTTTTAAGAACATAGGTAAAATTTATTAGTTAGGTATAGTAGGTACTTGGTTTTGGTATACATAGCAGTTAACATATTGAACGCGAGGGAAGCGTTGTTGAGACAGTCTCAAAATAGCGTCCTTTAAACGTTCCCTCTCTAGATCGTAGAGGAAGATTATTTGGTATAACTCGTCCGAAATATCTGTGGACCTCGCTGGAATTCGATGCCGCTCCCGCTTCCTCGGACCTCACCCTGTTTTCGCCTATCCAGTACCGTTGGCAAAGCAAGCGCCGACGCACGTGTATTATTCTTGCTTCGTAATCGCATTATTGTTTATTGTTTCTTGTTATTTATCGTTTCTTGTTGTTGATGGGTAGGACGATACATAGTGCAGAGCGGAATTTAGTGCTCAAAGTAATCCAATTCTTTGAAAATGAAAAAAATACGGCTCTTTCTTTACGGAACCCTTAAAAGTACAAATTGATCTAAAATTTGTATAAAAGTGCAAAAAAGTAGATACACACAAATCAAAATAATATTTTTAATCTTTACATCTCGATTTTCTTTGCTATCTCTCCAGTTTGCATGACGTCATTGAGCCAGGTCCACTGATGTTTCGGACGAGTAGTACATTCGAGTATAATTTTATTTTATGGGATACCTACAGACTTCGTATTTTATTGTTAAAGGTATAGGTATCATATTTATAAACAACTAACTGACCCGGCGAACTTCGTATAGCCTAACAAACTATATTTTTCTAAAATAAAAGTAGCCTAAGATACTCCTTGTTACATCAGCTATCTGCCAGTGAAAATCCCGTCAAAATAGGTCCAGCCATTTCGTCTGGGGCTCTGGACTTGCTTGCGGGATAGAAACGGATTTTTTTTATTTCTGCGAGTCATCGTTTTCAAGTTGATCAAGCCCGCATACGAGCTTTTGGTTTCGTATGACATACAAGTACGCGCCAAACCCGCATCTTTTAATACTGAGGGATTAATTTAATTGGTCGTTACGCCGAACCTTATGGTATACGAAACAGAAATCTTTTTCCCCGTATGCGAGCCCTAACGCCTAAAGAAAATGCGCCATAAGGCAGTACAGTCGTATGTGTTGTTAGAATTGCTTGCCTGCTTAGTTGTAAGTAAAATAAAAAGCGGCCAAGTGCGAGTCGGACTCGCCCATGAAGGGTTCCATAGCAGCAAGTAACATAATATAAAAGTTCTTTTAGTTCGTTGTAACTTTGATCGATGTTTTTTGTGGTTTACGATTTATGACGTATTAAAAAAAACTACTTACTAGATCTCGTTCAAACCAATTTTCGTTGGAAGTTTGCATGGTAATGTACATCATATATTTTTTTTTAGTTTTATCATTCTCTTATTTTAGAAGTTACAGGGGGGGGGACACACATTTTACCACTTTGGAAGTGTCTCTCGCGCAAACTATTCAGTTTAGAAAAAAATGATATTAGAAACCTCAATATCATTTTTGAAGACCTATCCATAGATACCCCACACGTATGGGTTTGATGAAAAAAACATTTTTGAGTTTCAGTTCTTAGTATGGGGAACCCCCAAAATTTATTGTTTTCTTTCTATTTTTGTGTAAAAATCTTAATGCGGTTCACAGAATACATCTACTTACCAAGTTTCAACAGTATAGCTCTTATAGTTTCGGAAAAAAGTGGCTGTGACATACGGACGGACAGACAGACAGACAGACAGACAGACAGACAGACATGACGAATCTATAAGGGTTCCGTTTTTTGCCATTCGGCTACGGAACCCTAAAAACAGTCCAATTGAATATCTCCTCCTTTTTTTTAAGTCGGTTATAATCTAAATTTTACTAACAAAAAATAACCGACTTCAAAGTCTCAAAAACTACTTTTCAGATCTCGTTCGAATTTATGTGGGACCACATGACAAGCACCTGCTTTCGATTAAAAAAGAATCATCGAAATTGGTTGGCGTGATATTGAGTTATTCCTCAATTTGTCGCGCACATCTTAACACAAATTTACGACTTACGTGGTTTTCTCATGGATGCCATTGTCAGATCTCAATAAAATTTATGTGGGACCACATGACAGCCACCAGCTTTCGATTAAAAAAACAGTCATCAAAATCGGTTCGCCCAGTCCAAAGTTCTGAGGCAGGGGCGGCCTTAGCCATTGCGAGGCCCAGGGCGGCAGATCATTGCGAGGCCCTTGTGCATTCCGTAAAATTGGGTGTTTAGATTTGATTTTTTTTTATTGTGGCCAGCCACAATTACTGCCCTGATAGAAAGCGGACAGTGCTGACCAAGCATGGGCGAACGCCACGAGTACCTTATGAAGCGATATTCGACCATATTACTACTGCCTGTGCAAATGCTTTTTCAAACCTCGCACGCTCGTGGATTTAGTAATTATTCGATTGCTATGTGTCACTTTTAGCCTGTGTTGGGTTTTTAGAGGTTTCCTGAACTTCATTTTTCACATCTTTAAATACGGGCCCACGTATTTCGTATTGAAGTTGTTTTCTTTTGAGATGTTATTAATCGGGCGGATAATAAAAAAATGTAGGTAAAAGCATTGAAGTATTATTACTAGCATATAGAACCGACACCCCGAACACAATGTATGTCCCACCCAATGAATTGGCGCCGGTCGGCTTCAATTTTCAAAGGATTGTTCGATTTTGAAAGGAGAAAGGGGGCTCAATTTTTAAAATAGAACCTCCTGGCGGGACTCACATTTTGTTCGAGATGTCTGTTCTATTACATTATACTTCAGTTTAAAATCTTAATGGTTATGTACTTTAATAAAGCGGAGAAATTATGTATTTGCGAAAAAATAACTGGCGATAACGAGCATTCATTCATAAACACAAGAAAAAGAAAATTCACTGCTGGAAGTGCAAAATAAACTCACTTGGAGAGGGTTCCGTACGTTGATTATGTATTTATTATTATTTTTCTATTTTATTTATTTTTGCTGTTTTTTAAGACTATAGACTTTTTATAGGTTTTCCTGTAATATTTAAGTAAAGAACTGTTCTCTGTATTTTTTTTTCAAAATTCTAGCGTTAGTACATAGTTTCAGAGATAAAGGGGGGAATAGTCAGTTTTGGCTTTAATTTTAGTTCTTTCTTGAATAATTTTAAAACTATCCGTTGTAGAACTATAACAAAAATATACTTGAGATCCTTACAACAAGCCCTTTCATTTGACACACAACACGATACGGTTTGCAAAACAGTTTTTGTTTAAATTTGATTCCGTAATTTTTTTTTTCAAAATTCAGTTGTTTAAATTTACACCTTCGTATTTGGGTCAAAAAAGTATATGAGTACCAAATTTCAACTCAATTGGTCCAGTGGTTTTGGAGTAAATTGACTGTGAACGGCGGCCCAGACGCACGAGTGATCCTATAAGGGTTCCATTTTTCGTTTTTTCGTACGGAACCCTAAAAATACTGTAAACAAACATATTGAATTTAAAAAGGGGACTTGGGGAGCGAAGCCCAATAGTATAATAAGAAGGCTAAAGCTACGAAATAGGTACATATTGTAACGAAGGTTTCGATTTTATTTTATAGTTTTAAACAGTCAAATAACCAAAAGTTTATGTATTTTATTGTTATTTCACTGTATTTTATGGCACCGTAGTTTCGTCAAAACCCGAAGTTCTGGGAGAAGTTGATACCTACTACAGACGTTTGTTTACCTCCTCAGGCGCTCCTGTCCCCAGACAGGCGAATGACAAGCGAGCTAAGTTACCCCAAAACTATACCGAAGATATCCCGGACGTCAGTCTGTATGAAATTAGGGGGGCCCTGAAGCAGCTAAAGAACAACAAGGCACCGGGCGATGACGGATTCACAACTGAGTTGTTAAAAGCTGGAGGAAAGCCTATATTGCTAGTGCTCCAGAAGTTGTTTGATTCCGTTATCAGTAGCGGAACTACCCCGGAAGCGTGGAGCAGAAGTGTGGTGACGCTGTTCTTCAAGAAGGGTGATAAAACCCTCTTGAAGAACTATAGGCCCATTGCACTTCTGAGCCACGTGTACAAGCTGTTTGACGACTTCCAGCCTCCCGAACAAGCCGGATTCCGAAAAGGCTATAGCACCATGGACCACATACCGTAGACCGTACCATAGTCCGAAGAGTATAACCTGCCCCTATGTGTAGCCTATGTGGACTATGAGAAAGCCTTCGATTCTATCGAGACCTGGGCGGTGCTGGAGTCTCTCCAGCGGTGCCAGATAGACTATAGGTATATCGAGGTGTTGAAGTGTGTATACAAATCGGCCACTATGTCAGTTCGATTACACGACAGAAGCACGAACCCCATCCAATTGCAGAGGGATGTCAGACAAGGGGACGTTATTTCCCCGAAGCTGTTCACCGCTGCTTTAGAGGATGTGTTCAAGCTAATGGAGTGGAAAGGGCTCGGCATTAACATCAATGGTGAACACCTCACACACCTTCGATTTGCCGACGATATAGTGATCTTGGCGGAATCGCTGGAGGACCTCAGTACTATGCTAGGGGACCTGAATAGTGCCTCACAACGGGTGGGTCTTAAGATGAACATGGACAAGACAAAAATCATGTCTAATGTCCATGTTACACCCGTACCGGTAGTTGTTGACGGCACTGCTCTCGAAGTTGTCGACGAGTATGTACATTTACCTGGGACAAATGATCCACATGGGTAAGTCCAACTTCGAGAAAGAGGTCACTCGAAGAATCCAACTCGGCTGGGCAGCGTTCGGGAAATTACGACACATCTTATCATCCAAAATTCCTCAGTGCCTGAAGTCGAAACTGTTCGAGCAATGTGTGTTGCCAGTGTTAACATATGGATCCGAGACGTGGTCTTTTACTGTTGGCCTCATTCGAAGGCTCAAAGTCACACAGCGCGCTATGGAACGAGCTATGTTAGGTATTTCACTACGAGATAAGATATAACGATAACGTAACGATGAAGTCCGTAGGCGAACAAAAGTTACCGACATAGCTCGTAGAGTTAGCTGGCTGAAGTGGCAATGGGCAGGCCATATCGTTCAAAGGACAGATAACCGATGGGGTCGCAAAGTCCTCGAATGGCGGCCACGTCTCGGTAAAAGGAGCACTGGTCGCCCCCCGACCAGGTGGACTGATGACCTGAAGAAGACTGCGGGAAGCCGCTGGATTCAGAGGGCCCAGGACCGGTCGGAGTGGCACCAATTAGGGGAGGCCTATGTCCAGCAGTGGACTTTAAAAGGTTGTTAGATAGATAGATAGATAGATAGATAGATAGATAGATAGATAGATAGATAGATAGATAGATAGATAGATAGATAGATAGATATGGTATTCCGTTCTTAAAGTATACAATCATATATTTTTTGTTTTGCTATGTAAAGTTATTTTTTTAACTCGGGTGATGGCGCGAGGCCCCTGCAAGCGCGAGGCCCCGAGCGGTTGCCCTGTTCGCCACCCCCTAAGGCCGCCACTGTTCTGAGGTAACAAACATAAAAAAAACAGTCGAATTGAGAACCTCCTCCTTTTTTTGAAGTCGGTTAAAAAGAGTATGTAGATGCTTACTGCGTTTTGGAAAGTGTAAAATGTTCTCATTATTTGCCTGGAGGCAGATTCTCAGGAGTGGGTGACGTGCTTGGGAACCACTTGAGACATGTCAATTGTCAAGAGTCATGGGTCAAGCGAGCCGCCCGCGCCACCTGTATGATAAAACAGTTCCGGCAGCTACGAAATTCTTTTAAATTCGATAACACGATACGTATCTTTTGTTAGAGAGGAACATCATAATATTCTGTGATTGAAAAACATTTGTGTGTCAGCTCTGACGCACGATTGGAATTTACTCTTTACGAACGATTCTAAAATGTGTAGATTAGTAAGTGAGGGTAAATGAACGCATTTTTTATATTACTGAAAGCATGCTTGATGCATTTATTTAGGTATATTAATTATAAATTTAACGTGACGTTTTTATTTACACAAATTTTCAATAACAGATTCTGTGTTATGAATTAAAAACATAACGCATAACGCACACAACGCATAATGCAGCGAAGTTTGATTTTACTCCTCATAAATTTTCATACCACGGGTTTAAATATGAAAATCGATTGTTAGGAAGTTGAACTCCAAAAATGAATTATTTTGCTGACTAATGCCCGTGGCCGTGGTATCGGGCAATATAGCTTTTGTTAGTCATTCAAACATCATGGAGGATAGTCCTCGCCATGGTAAATCTTAATATATATTTACGTGTCACGTTGTTTGTCCGCGATGGACTCCTAAACTACTTATCCGATTTTAATCAAATTTGCACACCGTGTGCAGTTTGATCCAACTTGAAAGATAGGATAGCTTAAATCTCCCTTAAGGCACACGGAAGGTTTTAATAAAAAAAACTTTTGACAGAACGAAGTCTGTCCGGGCAGCTGGTATAATATACCCATACTTAGTTGACCGGTCTCACGCCCCAACTCAGAGTCACTAACGGTTACTTAAATCGCTCCTTAGTACAGAATTTGTATAGAGATTGTGTACTAAGGGGCGATCTAAGTAACCGTTAGTGACTCTGAGTCAGTTAGCCATCTTACGTAAAAATTATTATGATATTATTTCGAAATGAAACACCATAAATACACCTGTTTATGGTACGACTACAATTTGCTATTGTTGTTGTAATGAACTGAGACACCGTAACTCGATGTTAATGTCTTTCGAATTAAACCATTATGTAGTTCGCGGTAATGTGCACTCGGCGACCAATAAAATTATTTAGTACCTGAAATTATTGTTATATTTTACCGTGACATAATAATGTTAATAATAAACGTGTGATACATTATGGACGATACTAGACTATTCACGGTACTAGAGAATAGAATAGGACAAAGTAATTAGCTACCTATTATTGTTTATTGGTGGTGGTTATAATGGTGCTTATATTAACACCGAGGTTAAGGGACCCGCTCTGCAGTCAAAATGGTTCGACCGTCAATGTGTCAAAGGGTGACTTCACATTATCATCTAATCTTAATTATATAAATTACGTGTCACTAAACTACTTAACCGATTTTAATCAAATTAATACACCGTGTGCAGTTTGATCCAACTTGAAAGATAGGATATCTTACATCTCAAAATAATAATAAAAAAACTTTTGAGAGAACGAAGTCTGTCCGGGCAGCTATAATTATAAAAATCTCATGTCACGTCTCATGGCATGGTGCACGGACCAATTTTTGTGAATTTTACTGTCGGTATTTGGAAGATATGATGAGAAAATAGGTCGTAAAGTTTATTTCATACCGCTAGGCAATTATGGTGTCCTTATCCAGAATTTTTATGGCAGAACAACGTTTACCGAGTCAGCTAGTTTTTTATAATAGTGTTCTATTTTCATTAATAAATATGTTTTTAACTATGTTTTAAAAACTATTCAGAATTAGAAGTTTAACCTTTTGAAAGAGAAAGCCGAGAAGAGTTGTGTTATTATATGACTGTCAGAGAGCACGATATCACCCGTAGCTGTCCATAACGCCGACCTTGGTTAGGTAATACGGTTGCGTCTCTGGTCTCATCGGAGTTAACCATTGAGCCAAAAGTTTGTACAAGAATGTAACTAAACACACGTTAGCTGTAGGGGAGACCTAGGAGAGTTGTGATTAAGTAAGTTAAGTAGATAACTAAATTTTAACTGAATAATTTTTAGTGCGCGTCCAAACGTAATAAAGTAAAGCTCTTTAGTTCATATAATTCTTCACAACCTACTTAATTACTTAAGCGTTTTACTAAATTTTAACTAAATTTTAAGTAAAAAGTGCCTGTCCAAACGTGTTAAGTGATAAACCCCGCCCACCTACTTAACAGAAAATAGAAAAATTTCTAAATTACTTGTTTACTTGCGTACTAAATTTTAACTACTAAATTGTCCGTTTACACGTATTCATTTACTTAAAATTTAGTTAACTACTTAACTTCTTAAACCGAACATTAGCGAATTAGCGAATTAAATCTAAGACGATGCATCGTGTGCGTGTGCCTTTATAAATCCAAGTGAACCGTTAAAATCAATTGGCTGACTCCAACCCATTAATGGCCCACTACTGGGCACGGGTTTCTCCTCTTGAGGAGGCCTAGAGCATACTCCACCACGCTGCTCCAGTGCGGAATGGTGGAGGGGTTAGTGGCCAACCCAAATGTCGGAAGTTTTCAAACCGCCCGAGGGCCTCCGACGTGGCTTAACGACTGTTATCTAATGATAACAACCGGGACCGACGGCTTTACGTGCCCTCCGAAGCACGGAAACGCTCAAGAAATTTTTGCCACTAGCGGTCACCAATCAATCAATTGCGTAAGTAATTTTATTGTGGAAAGCTTTCACAAATTCTGCTCAATTTTTCTGATTTCTGTAATGTATATTTTGAGGTATGAGATAATTTCTACAATAATTTCTTAAATTAGCAGATTGAGTTTTCCATTTAATCGACCACAACTATCTTACCATATATTTCACATTTTTTTATCTTCACCACGATGTTTTCACTATTATTTCCCAAAATTCCTTCTTGATTTCAGAAAAAATATGACTAACTTTTAAAAAGAGCCCTCAATCCACACACACCGGTGCATCAGCTAGATGCTGCGGGCGTTCGACATTCGTATTCCCTGAGGGCTGAGTTGAGTCATCTCTATTAACTAGCTGACTACCATGTCGAGTAGCCATTGTCGCCCATAGACATAAGTAATAAATACCGAAGGAATCACCGATGCGTTGACAACCACGAAAGAAGAGAGGCATAAAGAACTGGCAACCAAGCCTCCTGTCAGACGACGAAACGTTTGACGGCTGACTCAAAGCCTGCCTGAAGTCAGGCAGCTACGGAAAGATAATACCATAATAATTATAATGACATAATAATAATTATTTTTACATATTTTTATGTGAAGCTTTACCAAGCGGGCCGGCTTCTGTCGCCAAGAGTCTAGTCGTAAGAACGTCATCGTTGTATGCTGCCATGCTGTCATGGGATTGGGGTTGGTTCAATGATGTTGTATGTATATCTTTGGGTTGGTTATTATAATCTCTCCAGGGGTTCTCAATTATTTTATTTCAGTATCATTGATTACGAAACCCCGATGAACCTTTGAAGGTTTTGGAACCATATTTAAGACCACATAATCAGCCCGCAGTAACTGGTTGTCTTGTAGTCAGTCAGCTGTTTTAAATTTTAATTAAAGAAAGTAATCTATAAAATTTACCTGTCCTAAAAGACTGTAAGAAAATTGATCCAGGTTCCCCTTACTTTTTAAGCCAGCTAAGTTTGATAAGTTATTGATTGACTGGTTGATTGATCATTCGTCGCTGCAGTCATTAATTAGACAACGGGCTGATTATGATAAGCGGGGATAGGCCGCACGGCCGTCTCGTCTCGTCACGCAAGTTTACCGCTGATACGGCGGACACACCACACATCGAGTGCGTTGAGCAACGTGCATCGGAACGCGCGCCGCGCACTCGCGCGCATGCGCCGGCACTGTGCTTCCAAAAGCGTACGCAAACGCGCGTTGAAAAAAAATAAAAATCTATTATCATAATTCATAATCTGTTCTATTTTTGAAGTGATATTTTATCTACATGCCGCCAAAATGGCGCCATTTTCTTAATTTTTGTAGTACATTTTTTTTATTAAAAAATTGTGTACCGTATAAATACTGATTATTTTAATTGAAAAATAGAAAACAATAAAATTATTTAAACGTCGCAGTGGAGTTGGTGACATGTTTATTTTCAAGTTGTAAGTTTTTGAGCTGGTTGTGTGGTGGCGTGATGTGGTCACCATGTGGCTGGCGGGCGGACTGTTGCTGCTGCTGAGCGAGGCCCTCGCTCTCAACATCAGCCTCGGCCAGTTCTCCAGTAATGTGGTAAGTTTACATTTAAATAATGAGTTACTTAACACTAGATGGAATATTCAATCAGACGATTGTATGCCATGTTTTGATCCCTTTGCCGTGATTTATGTGCATTGTTTTACGTGCTCTCCGAAGGCTTCGAAGCAATGTCACCCATCCAACTACCGACCGCATCAGCTTTTGTTTTACTCTTATATCACATAAATGATTGGACAAGCCGCCGGGTTATAAAAGCTTCGCATTAGCATTATATTGACCTAATTAGGTACACAGGCTCTCGTGCTCTCGTATTAACTAGAAAGTCAGGGAAAGAAAACCCTCGTTAGTCAACTTCCGGTGCAGAGGTTAGTGACCGACCCTTCTGGACCCAGGGGATCGTGTGCCTCAAACATTTTTAGGAACTGTAAGAAGTCATTACTTCATGTAAATAATGTTAAGGACCTTACGTAAAGCCTAACTAGATAGCAACTGTCAGCCGCCAAAATTGAAAACCGTCGTATTCCGCCTGGGAACTCTTTCTTTCTTTTCCTTTTTCTTAGCCGACAAAGCATCGATGATGTCTTTGGGTAACTGATACGGCATAGGCCATAGACGTCTGTTCGTTTGTCGGCTATTCACAAAAACTTGCATAGGTCCTTACAAATGTGTAGGAACCCGTTTCCACAGCGCATCGCAGAAAGTTGATATTACAAATTATATTATTGACGACATAATAGTACATAAATGTAATTTTATACCTGGTTATAGTTACCTTAATTTTAGAAATAGCTAATTGCTACATCGCCAGGTAAAGAATTACACCTGTTTATGTAAATGTATTTTAGATTTTAAATCCATTCTCTTGGCTGCTTGGAGTATTGCAAATCTTGCAATGCAGGAAGTATAGGTTGAATGAAACAAATAACATTCAGCCGAATAGGATTAACAATAATGTATACAAATTTCAAAACATGGCTTGGTTTTGATCTAGCTCTTTAGTAATCCGTCGTCACATTTTGTCTGTCGCGCTCTTAACATAATAAATTATTCTCATGAGACTTTCTCTTGAAATACCTTAATACAAAAAACAGGTAGGTTTGGAGCCTGCTGCCGTCAAAATACGGCATAATTGTATAATGCGTAGTAAGAAAGTAAGCTTTGTGCAAAAAAGTTTTACTCAATATGATTCAAGAACGAACGTATGTACTTATTTTTCATATAATTTCTTCACTATATAATACAACTAGTTTGGCCTAGGCCAAACTAGTTTGACCTGAAATCGGGTTTGGCCGGTAACATATACATTGTTAAAATCTGCCTCGGTGAGAAGTACTGGCGCACCCTTGCAAGGACCCCAAGTTTTCTTGCAGCCACTTTAGCTTTGGATTCGATGAATCTTTCATAGATGCGGTTCGAGGAAACTTCGACTTCCAATAACTGTAGGCGGTCGGTGCATTCCAGGGATACATTCCGGAAAGTGGGAGCCAAGGTGAACAGGCTCCGTTTTGCGGTGAACAGACACGTCTGCGTTTTAGTCGCATGGCATAATTATTTTGTGTACCTACCCAAGATACACCATCAGGCTCAAGTTGCTCAATGATGTATATAGGCTTTGCAATTTCAACGTTACTAACAAAAATATTTTTAAATCTTGTTCAGATATTCCCATCCGTTCGAGATTTACATATTTAGCCTCCAAGATAAGTATACCAGCAGGCCTTAAGTTGGTCATTAATGTACTGGTTTTGCAATGTCAACGTTACTAAAAACAAATATTTTTTATTCCTGTTAAGTAATTTGCACCCCTTCAGGAGTTACCTATTTGTTCTCCAAGACACGTCATGAGACCCTTAGTTGGTCAATAAAGAACTGATTTCACAATGTCAACGATAACGAAAACAAAATATCTTTAAACACCGTTCTACCTATTTTTTTCTACCATTGAGGAGTTCCTTTATCTCCAGATATTTAGTACTCTTTATCTCTAGATACCATCATCAGCTCCTCACTGAATTTCAAATTTACTTGACAAAATACCCAATGTTATACAAAAAAGCATAATCCAAATTGCTTCTTAAACAAAGAATTAACTCGTATTAACTAAAATCGTGGATATATTACTCTGTCTGGATCATAGACTTTGTAGAGGTACCTGAAGATCAATGACGTCATATCGGAATGACCATTCGACCAATCACAGGCCGGATTGAGGTTGTCCTTCATAATTGTACGGTGTACACACTTAGAAAAATTATGTCCTATTTTGATACGGTTCTTCAAAATGTTTTCTAAGTAATTCTTCTGGTGGCAAAAATTGTAATATTGAAATAATATACATTTTATAAGAATTTCTTCAAAATTACCTAATTTAAATAATTGCATTAAGAGTAAATTGAAAATTAAGGTACACAATTATGTTACATCTATAATATAATTTCATCTTAGATGTTTTTAAACCATTATAAAAAATCACAATCGAAAGATAATTTTAATATATCCTGGGACTATAGATAACATGGACACAATACAAAAATGGTCATTATTTTATGCCATCATCGATCTTCAGGTACAAGTACGTAGTTATGTATCCAGTTAGAGTAATATATCCATGACTAAAATCAGTGATTCAAAAGTTACTGGCCTAAACGCATGCACAGCTATAGAAAAATAAAGCAATTTTGACATTAGGCTAAAACCGCACTAGGATTTTAAAGACGTACGCACTCATCCGACATTTTAATAATGACTTACTTAATCGGTTCAGGAAAATTAATATTTTTTACTATAAAGTACATATATTCAAATTCAAATTCAAATTCAAATTATTTATTGCAATCATGTAGTAAATAAAGGTGGTACATGCAATGCTATCCGAACTTACATGTGCCACTTATGGGCGTTGCAAAATTTTATGTCATATTAGGATTTAAAAAAAAATAATTATTTATCGTACATTTGAATATCTGATAATGTCAATAAAATTAATTTAGTGTCAATAATAAATCATAAAGTATAATAAAATAACCATCATAAAATAATAATACATTGTCAACATTATTATAAATTACAATCAAAATTAGTTATTATAAATTAAATTAAATTAAATTAAAAAGCCGAAGAATAAATTGTTTAATTAAGTTTGTCAATTAAGTATTCATCTATTGTATAATAGCATTTGGCTGTTAACATATTTTTTAATCTATTTTTAAACCCGGTTACATTAAGCTCTTTTATTTCATCTGGTAGATGATTGTATAATTTGCAGGCCATGCAATATAAACTTTTTTGATAAAAATTAGTTTTTGCGGCTTCGTTTGGAACTAGATAGTATTTGTTTTTGGATTTGCGTGGACATCTCGTATGCTTGATATCAAACAGATGTATATTCTCTTTCACAAAAATACACACTTCGTGTATATACAATGATGGTAGCGTTAATAGTTTAAGCTCAATAAACAACGGTTTACAGGTATGCCTTTGATTTACACGATATAATGCTCTTACACATTTCTTTTGTAATTTAAATATTCGAATAGTTTGAACAGAATTACCCCAATGAATAATTCCATATCTCAAATTAGAAAGTACATAACCATGATATGCTATTACTGCGGTTTGTCTTGAAGTATGTTCTGTCAACCTTCTCAAAGCAAAAACAAATCGACTGAGTTTACAACTTAAGTAATTAACATGTGCCTTCCAATTTAAATAATTGTCTATAATGAGACCTAAAAATTTATGTTCCTTAACTTTTTCAATCACATTTCCATCATATTCTATCTTTAATAGTGGCGTTTGCGCTTGATGAAATTGAAATTGTATATATTTCGTTTTGTTTAAATTTATTTTTAAATTATTTTCTTCTAGCCATTTTATGTTATTTTTAAATGCATTGTTAACAATATCTTCATAGTTTGATTTATTGGTACCTTTTACAATTAATGTTGAATCATCCGCAAATAATATCATGTTTTGGTCTGTGCTGCTTGGAAAATCATTGATATAGGCAATAAACAGTAATGGTCCCAATATACTACCCTGTGGTACTCCTAGCTCTACATTTCTCACTAGAGATCGTGCTTTACGTTCAACTTTATTACAGATGTCTATGTAGGGTATTTCAGTATATTGTTTACGTCCATTTAAGTATGACTCAATTAAGTTATGTGCAGGACCTCTGAGACCTAACGCATAGAGCTTTTTCAGTAAAGTTTTATGACAGACAAGATCAAATGCTCGTGTCATATCCATGAAGACTGAAAGTATTGGGACTCTATTATTCAAACTACTCGTGACATTTTTCAATAGTTCAAATATTGCAAGATTTGTTGACCTGTTTTTTCTAAATCCATATTGATTATTAATTAAAATTTTGGAATTTTCAAAGAAACTATATATACGTTTATGAATAACTTTTTCAAAAATTTTCGAAATTACTGGTATTAACGCTATTGGCCTGTAATTGTCACAATTCAATTTGTCGCCCTTTTTATATACTGGTTTTATTAAAGTTATTTTTAGTTGTTCGGGATAAATACCCTCATTAAGGCAAAGGTTAATAATATGACACAGTGGGGCTGAAATGTGTAGTGAACAACATTTTAAGATTTTGCTAGGTATTTCATCATATCCTACACTCGTTGTATTTTTTAGTTCATTTATTATTTTATGTACCTCATTCGATGTTACAGGATAAAAAAATATAGATTGCGAATTGTAACTCGATTGAAATATTATTGAATTGGTAGAATTATTATTCGATTTATTTTGAAGTAAATTTGTATTCATGTCAATAAAATTATTATTAAAAATATTTGCAATGTCAATAGGATTATTTATTAAATTATTATTATATTGAAGAGCATCAATTTTAGAATTTTTGTTATATTTCTTACCATTTATTATTTGCCATGATGTTTTAGATTTATTTTGAGAATTTATTAAAAGTTGATTATTGTAAATGCGTTGAGATATTTTTACCACTTTTTTAAAGATTCGTAAATAATTATGATACATATTTTTTATTTTCTTACTTTTTTTATTCAAACAACTTTGTTTGTGTAGTATGCGTTTTCGTTTACTTGATTGTCTAATGCCTTTTGTTATCCATTTATTTTTTGGTTTCGTGAACATTTTAACTCTTTTTATTGGGAAACATAAACTATGAAATAGTGTAATTATATGAAAGAAAATATCAAATGATTCATTTACATTAACACTTTGAAATACATCGGTAAAATAAATACTTTCTATACACTCTTTGAATTTTTCCATGTTTTCCTTGCTGTAATCGCGAGTCTCTACATACCAATAATCAATATCATCTTTACTTAGGTTTACTGGATACTTAAGCAACTGTGCGGAATGATCTGATAGACCAAGATGAAGTATTTGAGACTGGCAGCAGTAACCATTGTGAGCTATGTTATCTAAACAAGTATTACTCTCTACTCGCGTTACACAATTAAATTCCAATCTCAAATTATAGTTTAAAAGTAACGTTTTAAATTCTATTGACATATTTGTGTTTTTCAGTATATCTATATTGAAATCTCCACATATAATAATTTTTTTACTATGTTTTAAACATATTTTTTCACATAGTGTTTCTAACTGTTTCATAAATTCTACAAAGTTGTTTACATTTGGGGTCCTATAAATACAAACGATAATACAATTATAGTCTGTAAGCTCTACTGCACTACATTCGAATACCGCGTAAATTGAAAGTTCATGAAGTTCTGAAAGAGCTTTAAATTTCATGTTATTGCGCACCAGAATACAAGATCCGCCTCTCTTCTCAGGACGAGTATATATGGAGCATAATTTGTAACCTAATATATTCGTATTTTCTTCGTCTCCTTTTTTTATAAAATGTTCAGTGAAGCATAATACATCAATTTCTTCATGTTTTGTATATAATTCTTGTAATATAATTTCTATTTCATTTGCCTTCGGGAGTAAACTTGCTATATTTTGGTGTAAAACTTTTAAATATCTATTTTTGGAGTCGAAAAAAATCTGATTCTTGTTCTTCATTACCTATGTCTGTTTTTGTCAAGAGTTGTTTATTAGAACTTTATAAAAAAATTAGAATTTATAAAAAATAGAAAGACATTTACGAATGTTAAAAACCAAATTTGATGATCTTTTGCAATCAATTAAACCTGATACGATATCTTATAATACTTCGATAGCACTTCTTATTGAAAGGTAGGAAAAAACTTGATAAGCTACATTGAAGTATTATTACTGGCGTATAAAACCGATACAGCGAATACTATGTTTGGCCAAATAAATTGGCTGCAGTGGGCTTCAATTTTTAATGGATTCGTTCGATTTAAAAACCGAATCTACCGACGCGACACAAATTTTGTTCGCGCTGTCTGTTCTGGTACTTTACTACATTATACTTCAATGATAAGCTACCAGTTATTTTCTTTATCGTAAAATTATTATTTTTTGTAACTCATTGATTGCTCATTGGGTGCATGAAGCGCTTTATAAACGCTAGTATGTAAGCAGCCTTAGTTTTCCACAAAAAATGTTTTGTTGATTTATTTGATTTTACACAAGATCGATGGCTACTAAACCTCGCATTGTATGACAAAAATTATCACAATGTGCATCTCCGCACAATTGGGATATTGTTAGTTATTAAAAACAATTAACCATATTACAACTTAATCACTAAATCAGCTGATTGAAGTTCGGCCATTTTTATTTCGTTCATCTGTCATGTCAGTGTGACGAAAAACGGCAAACTGTTTTTCTATGACTAAATTGTACCTCTTATCCCTCAGGAACAGGTATATTTTCCGGGATAAAAAGTAGCCTATCTGGTAAGTTAGGTTGAAAGCTATCCGTGTGCCAAATTTTATCCATATCCGTTCAGCCGTTTTTGCGTGATTGAGTCACAAACATCCAAACATCCAAACATCCAAACATCCAAACATCCAAACATCCAAACATCCAAACTTTCACATTTATAATATTAGTAGGACTAGCTGCCCGGACAGACTTCGTTCTGTCAAAAGTTTTTTTTTGGAACGAAGTTCCTTTCCTTATCGCGCGTTGCGAAAGGGGGCTAGGCGGAAAATTTTGGAACGAAAAGTTGTAACGACACATTTTGCCGTCGTTAGTCGTTACAACTCGTGCGGCGTCGTTACATGTCGTGCGGCGTGCGCATGTTTCTCTGTCTCTCTCTCTCTCTCTCTCTCTCTCTCTCTCTCTCTCTCTCTCTTATAGAAAGCAAGCCAGATATTTTCGTTTCTTGCAGTAAGTACTAGGATAGCAAAAACATGCAAGCGAGTGTGCCAAAACAAAATCTGGGGTATTAACAATGATGTTGTATGTATAGGGAGGTAGATATGCCGAGAGGACGTTGAAATTAAGTCAGTCGAATCTAGTCAAGTGTAGGGATTTCATTGTAGACAGTTGATAGCTGCCTTTGAGTGAGGCTGTCTATAGTTGTCATAAAAATGCCGAGTTGTGTTTTGAGATTTTGCAAAAATCATTTCTCCAAATTGAATAATAATGATAGAGTTACATACCATAGGTAAATACATAAAACTTTATGTTAAATTTTGTTACTAATATAGAATATTTCTTTTAAAATTGATTAAAATAAAAATTTTAATATGGCACATGCTATTCGTCATAGACTAATATGGCAGAAGTGAAATTAAGTAGTGAAGATATTTCGTAAATTGAACCAAATGAAATCTTTATTATAATGATTGTTTTAGATTGAATTTAGAATGAATGTTTTAGATTGTTTGTAAAATAAAAACGTTAAATATCCTTTTATCTTTCATTATTTTAAATTTTCCTAGATTTCCAAGTGATGAGCTACTTATAAGTTATTGGGTAAGCATAGTTTAAAAATTTCACAGTGAAGCCAACTGGATGCCTACGCTATAAGAGTTATTTTATCAGTAATAAATGTACACAATATTCTTTTCCTGCAATTTAATCTTTTTTAAATCTTCTAAAGCATGTTGGTTAAATCCTGGATAACTAGAACTATTTTCATGCCACTTCCTTATTCCACGAGGGTCGGAGAAAGGATTCAATATAAAAATAAATCTAACACATGTATTTTTTCAATTCAATTTTTAAATTATTTTAAAATAAACCTTACATTGTTGTAAACACACTGTGACCTAAACGCGCACTAAGGTCACGCTTTTCAGCGCGTACAGTATCCATTTGTTTGACGTTCGGAAGCCTGTTGGTGAATCAAAAACCGTTAAATTCTCCCACCTAAAAGTGCAACTAATGTAACTATGTAATTTTTTCGAAAGTATCCGAATAACTCGTAAAATGTACTGAATGTTCTAAACAAAGCCCAAATCGCGATTTTTTTATTCTTTTAAAAGTGTCTTTTACGGGCCAAATTTGTGTAATCCACACTAAAATAAAGGCGCCAGAGATATCGTAATCGCGCCATTTTTAATTATTATATAATTACATACTTTAAGTTATTTGTTTTTGCAATATAATTTCAAAATGTTAAATCACAATAATAATATTATGCCTAATCGGTACTATTTCTTTTATTCCCTTCTGCCTGACTATTCTATGTTATGCTTTGAAAATTATGACATGTCATCGCGGATCGAAAACTAAACCTTGAAATGTATGGACATAACATATCTATGGTAAAATATCTTTGGGTATTAAAGGGTCTAGCAGGATAACATAGGGTCAGCGGCCTCAGAAAGATATTTTGAAAATAAGTTGTGTGGCAACATTGGCGAGATACAAAACTACCATGGACACAATTTCAGCCTCTCATCTCGCTGCGTTCCGGAGATAATCGTTCAAATTTTTCAAACTTTTTTTTTCAAAAACTATTATAGCGACATTAATGAAACAAAAACTGTTCATTAGAAGAAATATATGTCTACACTATATATTTTTTATAGAATTTTTCTATCGTATTTACTATTATAACGCGACCCTAGTAATAAAACGCGCCGAAAAATACCTAGCAACAGCGCGCGAACGCAGCGGCCATTTTTGTGCCGAAGCCAGTGAGCCGGCGACCGCGGAGCGAAAAAGTGACGTCTCGCGATACGCACACCCGGTCCCGGAGACACGCGTTTCACACCGTAAATTATATTACATGTACTCATATAATTGTATAAAAATCGCAACTGTAACCCTGTGAATAAGTAATAAATGATGTTTAACGATCCTCAGTTATAATGGCTCCCAACTAGTGGCGTTGTGATCGAAGAAAAAACCGAGTATTCATACGAAGCGTCGTTCGTTAATAATACCTAACTTTCGATTCCGTAAACTGAATATTCTCGAGTGTTCGTGTAATAACGGGAAGAGACTCGCGTGATTGGGGCATATTACATTGTCAATATTATCACGATCCTAGTATCGCAATATCGCAAGTATTGAAATTGGGCTATTACATTTTCAATAATATCATCATCAGTACGTCGTTGAATTTACTAGAGTAAGTCGTGTTATATTATGGACTAGCTCTTACTCGCGACTTTGTCTATGTGGAATTGAGAATTAATAATTAAAAAGATCCCGGGAAATGACAGTTTTTGGCACCGAGGGTTGTGTTCTTGTCGAGGTCTTCATTCTTTTTGATAGTATTTATATAATACTAGCTGACTCGGCAAACATTGTTCTGCCAAAAATTTAGGGGTGGACCACCCTTAACATTTAGGGGGATGAAAAATAGATGTTGTCCGATTCTCCACCCTAGCCGATATGCACGCTAAGATTCACGAAAATCGGTCGAGCCGTTTCGGAGGAGTTCAACTTCTAACATCATGACACGAGAATTTTATGTATTAGACTAGCTGACCGGGCAAACGTTGTTCTGCCAAAAAATTTTAGGGGTAGGGGGATGAAAAATAGATGTTGTCCGATTTTCCACCCTAGGCCTAGCCGATATGCACGCGAAGATTCACGAAAATCGGTCGAGCCATTTCGGAGGAGTTCAACTTCAAAAAAGCGTGACACGAGAATTTTATATACCTACTCGTATTAGATTTATCGTTCGGATTCCATAAAGACGGGCACGTTTCAAATACAAGAATGAACTCTTTCAAGTAATTTTTTTCCCTATGTCATCAACGAGAACGACAGAGCGTAATTTTTCGTCAATCTCACTACTCGAACGTCGTTCCGCCATGGCTGCAAGCGAATAATGACAGAAAAATATCGCGAAGAGCTTACATTTCAATATTATTGAAGCCACGCCCCCTTAGTATCGCGGATTTCAAGATTTCCGAATATTCTGTGATATTATCACGATACTGCGATACGGCCTATTACACTATCAGTAATATCACAATATCGTGATAATATTGACAATGTAATATGCCCCATTCTGTTTTACGTGTCGAGGATAACTCCACGTAACCAGGAGCCGTCGAGGAGGAGGAGTCACGCAGGCACGGTATAATACCTATTAACCGCTTCGCGTCGTACTCGTCACCGTTTCAACCACTGCCTATCCGTGTGTGATGATGTCGCCACGAAGGGGACGAAGTAGGAGGAACGAGGAGGACAGTGCAGACGAAGGAGGAGCAGGAAGTAACGTGACCATGTCGGAGGAGCAGCTCACCAACCTCGTCGCATCTATTACGAGGAGTCAGGCGGAGACGAATCGCCTACTCATCGAAAATCTATTTTCATCATGTCGTGGTCCAGTGCTGGCGGATGGAACCAGCACCCCTACACCGACGGCACCATCTCCATTCACCACGACGCGCCCCGGTAGCTTCGCGAAGTGCACGGCGCGCTTCGACGGCGCTGCTACTGGCGACGCCGCGGCCGGCGACACCCTGGAGGCCTTCATCGACGCCGTGCTCGTATATAAGGAGTGCACCAGCGTCACCGAAGAGCATGCCTTGAAGGGACTCCCCATGTTGTTGACCGGTAACGCCGCTGTCTGGTGGCAAGGCGTGAAGAGCGAGGTGACGTCATGGGAGGAGGCGCTGACGCGACTTCGGAGCATGTACGGAGCCCCGAGGCCCGCTTACAAAATTTTTCGCGACGTGTGTAGTGTGGATCAACGTAGTGATGAACGTGGTGATGTGTTTGTTACGCGTAAACGTGCATTATTATCTAAGTTACCGTATAGTTTAAGTGTAGTGGCTAAGTTAGATCTTATTTATGGTATGTTAAACTATAAAATAAGGAAGCGAGTGCCGCGTGACTCGGTGTGCGATCTCGATCAGCTGGTAGGAAAGGTTAGGTTAGCGGAAGAAGCGTTAGCAGAAGTAAACGAAGCAGAAGCGTGTAACACCTCGCGGCCGCGTAACAAACCCTTTAATGCGAGCGGTATCTCAAATAACCCTCCAGTAGTCGCAGTATCCGATACTTTTTCTAACTTTAGTATTAATAACCCTTCGAATGCGAATTCTTTCCTTAACCCTTCGAAGGCGACTTGTTTACCTAACCCTATGAATGTCGGGTCGGTTAATAAAAATTTTTTGGCATCGAACGTAAATACGAAATTTAAACGTAATAGGCCTAAGTGTACACGTTGTCGTATTTTTGGTCACACTTTCGAGGAGTGTAGGAATGTAACTTCGAAGCCGGACGAAGGTAACTCTAGTAAGACGGAGACGTTCGAATTACGTTGTTACGGTTGTGGTCAGCTGGGAGTGACGCGATCCAGATGCATTAAGTGTAAGGGCGCTACCGATGGAAATGGTAAGGTCGATTTTCGTACTGCTTTTATTGATGGTGTTGATAATTTGCGCCCGACTATTTTTGTTGAGATCGCAGGTTTTAGGGGCGTCGCTATATTGGATACTGGTGCCACTCACTCCATAGCGAGCCCGACCCTATACAATCTATTGGTAAGTGTAGGTATAAAATTTATTGAAACGCAACGCAGCGTCGGACTTGCTGACGGATCCCAGCAAGTGCGCACCGCTTTAGAGTGTAAGGTAGAAGTCACCGTGATGGGCCGTAGGGTAATTACACCATTTATGGTCTTCCCTGATGCAGACACGAGGACACTTCTGGGAAGGGATTTTATCATCTCAGCTAATATCCTGCTGAACCTACCACAAGGTATGTGGAGTTTTTCTGATATTCCACAGCAGATGTACCCGTTTATCCAATCTGACGATACAGTCTGTACCAGCGATACGGAGCTGATGGAAGTCGACATGTCCAAACTATCACTTAGGGATGACGAGGGCACACGGTTGACTACAGACCAGAGAGCAGAGTTGAACGCGTTGTTGATAAGAAGAGCAGACCGTTTTGCCACCGAGGGCCCGCCGACTGAATACGCGAAGCACCGTATCTAGGTGAGTACAAAACAGGAACCCATAGCTTCTGCACCTTATCGACTGTCGCAAAACAAAAGGTCTCTCCTAGAACAGGAGTTAAAGAAGCTTTGTGACGCGGACATCATCGAGGATTGTGAATCACCCTGGGCTGCGAATGTGGTGTTAGTTTCGAAGAAGGACGGCGGCGTTAGGCTTTGCATAGATTATCGCAAGCTGAACGCTGTCACAGAACCGGACCGATACCCGCTGCCCAGGATGGAAGACATACTCCATGCCGCTAAGACAACGAGTTACATGACCACTTGTGATCTCCGGTCAGGATACTTTCAAGTAAGAGTGCACCCTGATGACCGTGTCAAAACGGCATTCGTGTCCCCCTTAGGCACTTTTAGGTTTAAAAGGATGCCCATGGGCTTGAGAAACTCTGGGGCGACGTTTCAACGCCTCATGGACCGGTTCAGGTCAGGCAGCAGTCTGTCGGATGTGTCAATTTTGGCATATTTAGACGATCTTATCATCCTATCGGAATCATTTACTAAACACCTGCAAGAACTGGAAGCCGTGTTTGACCGGTTAGAGCAATTTAATCTTCGAATCAATCGTGACAAGAGTCACTTCGCTCGTGATTCTGTGAAATTTCTAGGTCACGTGATTGTACCAGGTGGATTGCAGGCGGATCCCGACAAGACTAAAGCAATCTCTGCCATGACAGCACCGAGGGATGTCAAACATCTTAAGACGTTTCTACAAACATCAAGCTGGTTCCGGCGATTTATACCCAATTACGCCGAAGTAGCCAGACCATTAACCAACCTCCTCAAGAAGAATAGCACATGGGATTGGTCTTCGTCGCAGCATGACGCGTTTGAACACATAAAAGAACTGCTGGTGTCAGCGCCGATCCTACGTCAAGCTGATGAAACGAAACCTTTCACCTTGAGGACGGACAGTAGTGCTTATTGTCTCGGGGCAGTATTGATGCAGGGGGAGGGGCCTGATGAGCGGCCCATAGAGTACGCAAGCCGACTCCTGAATACTGCCGAGAAAAATTACACAACGACCGAGAGAGAAGCCCTCGCGGTTGTTTGGGCTATTAATAAGTACCGTGGTTATATCGAAGGATCTGAGGTAACGGTGAAATCTGATCATCAGCCATTACGTTGGCTGATGAACATCAAATCGCCGAGTGGCCGTCTAGCGAGGTGGGCGCTAACGCTACAGGAATACAACCTACGGATCGACTATGTACCAGGTAAGTCCAACGCGATTGCTGACACCCTCTCTCGCCCTCCATGTACAGAGGAAGTTAATTGCGACTTACGTTTTGCTGAAGTCGACTTTCCATCTAGGAGCGCACGTGATGTTCGTGAGAACCAGCTGTCAGACCCCGAACTCCGAAAGATCATCGAAGAGTTGGAGAAACCCGATGAACCGTTTAGGGGGAGGAGTTGGGCTGACCGCGGGTTCACCATATCTGACGGAATTTTATACAGATACGGACCTGAAGTGGACGATGAGGAGACAGCTTGTCTAGTGGTCCCCGTTCATGAACGTGAGAAAGTCTTAGCTGACTACCACGATGCTCCAACTGCAGGACATCTCGGAGCAGAACGCACTTTCCATCGCCTGAGCTCAAAATTTTATTGGCCAGGGATGAGGCAGTATGTTACCCAATACATCAAAAAGTGCGTACCCTGCCAGAGGTACAAGGCTGACGTAAGAAAACCGCCTGGCCTTTTGCAGACCCCTGCGATGACACGCCGATTCGAGGTAATAGCCATCGATCTCTTCGGTCCATTGCCCGAAACATCGGACGGCAACAAATGGATCCTGATCGTAGAGGATGTTTGTACCCGATGGGTCGAGCTGTTCGCGCTAAAGAACCCTACGAGCCCAGAGTGTGCCAGGATCCTTATACATGAAGTCTTACTCAGGTATGGTGTGCCAAGGCGCGTACTCTCGGATAACGGCGTGCAGTTTATCAGCGAGGTCATGCAACAGGTTTGTCATGTATTTAGTATTACGCAGTCACTGATACCAAAGTATCATCCAGAGGCTAACCCAGTCGAGCGCAAGAATCGCGATTTGAAGCCGCAGCTCGCAATTCTAGTGGGTAAGGACCATAGCACCTGGGATACTCATTTGGCAGCCATCCGATTCGCCATGAATTCGGCTGTGACCAGTAGTACTGGATGTTCTCCTGCGTATTTGATGTTTGGACGCGAAGTTCGCGCCCCGGCTGACGCACTTACAGATATGAGGGCCATCGTCGAAAGTGAGAATGTCGTTACAACTCTCACCCCATATCTGCGAAGGTTATCCACTGCTCTTTTGGATGCGAGGGACGTACATGAAAGAGCCCAAACGGCCCAAAAGCAGTGCGCTGATAAAGGGCGTCGTCCAGCCCCGGATTACTCCGTAGGTGACCTCGTTCTTTTGAAAACCCAAGGTCCCAATGATGCGTGCCGAGGGCAGACTCCTAAATTCATCCCTAGGAGAGACGGGCCTTACAGGATCAAGAAGATCGCCAGCCCCACCACTTATGACTTAAGTAAGGTAAGTGATGGTGAAACTATAGGTCGTTACCACACCTCCCAGTTGACCCCATTCGTTGGCGACGTTCAACCTCCTATTAATGAGAAACGTAAGAGGGGAAGGCCAAAACGTTCCTAATCCAGTCGCGAGGGCGCTTTGTCTGGATTAGAGGGGGAGGATATAACGCGACCCTAGTAATAAAACGCGCCGAAAAATACCTAGCAACAGCGCGCGAACGCAGCGGCCATTTTTGTGCCGAAGCCAGTGAGCCGGCGACCGCGGAGCGAAAAAGTGACGTCTCGCGATACGCACACCCGGTCCCGGAGACACGCGTTTCACACCGTAAATTATATTACATGTACTCATATAATTGTATAAAAATCGCAACTGTAACCCTGTGAATAAGTATAATATGATGTTTAACGATCCTCAGTTATACTATTTAAAAAAAATAAAAGAATTTTTTTTCATACTTTTATTTATAGTTCTCGCAAAGGTACAATCACCGAAAAAATATTTAATGTAGCTTATAATGTCTAGTATTACTACCAAAAATTACATAAATGTAAAATGGGTGCAACACTTCCAAAAAAAAAAAACTTCACAAGTGAGGCAAACGCCCATACAGATGTTGGCCATCTCCTTTGATTAAAATCGGTTAATTATTAGTTTAGAATTAGAAGACCATCGCGAACAAACAACGTGACACGTAATTTATATGCATTCAGATTTAATTCAAATGTAGATAAAAAATGTAGCATTGCAACTATCCAGATTATGGCAGCTATTATTTCCTCTGCGGGAGCCTCGTAAAAAATGAAGTGATAATATGCCTAGAATTAATTTATGTAAAATACATTGTGGTACATTTATTTTATTCGCATCAAACGCTCAAAAAGTGTTCTGTCACAAGCCGCGTAGGCTAGGTTTTGACGTCACAAATTAGCAACTTCAAAGTTTTTTTTCTTTCATTCATTGCATTGGCGTAAATACGCTCAGCCAAGTTCCATAATTTTTTAATTTATTTTAATTTGAACATTTCATACTTTCACGCATTATTTCTTTTTACTTGCTTTTTTAATTACAAATGAATTTAAAAAATATAAACTTCTTGATTGGAATCGCTCTTAGCCCGGCGGCTTGCGTCGATCGTATGTGAGCAACAGCGGGCGCGGTCGGTAGTTGGATGGGTGACCGCTAGTGGCAAAAATTTCTTGAGCTTTTCTGTGCTTCGGAGGGCACGTAAAGCCGTCGGTCCCGGTTGTTATCATAAGATAATAGTCGTTAAGCCATGTCGGAGGCCCTCGGGCGGTTTGAAAACTTCCAACTCTCGGGTTGGCCACTAACCCCTCCACCCATCCGCACTGGAGCAGCGTGGTGGATCTCCTCAAGAGGAGAGACCCGTGTCCAGTAGTGGGTCAATAATGGGTTGAAGCCAAACTTCTTCATTGAACACAAGAAGGCAGACAGCGCGATTACCAACAACATGGCTATTTCTTTTCGTGACGTTAAAAAACATGTTACTGATAAATATTTAGAAAATTTATATTTTGAAATACGTTGGAAATATTTATTTAGTAACATGTTTCACCAAGTTTCACCTCTAATAACAATTTATAAACTAAAATAACAGAACCAAATTCATCTTAATTGATAATAAGTAATTGGTCAATATCTAAACTTGTACATAAAATGTTTGCTTTCACAGTTTTAAAAAGTTTAAAACTAAAACATTTCGAAACTATTCAGTAAACAAAAACATACATAGACGTAAACTTTTGGATTTAATGTTCGAATAAGTTAAATCTCGATAGTGTAATGTCGATGATAATTGAGTTGTTCATTTTAAAAAATATATTTTTTTTAATGTATTTTAAATCTTTAACACAAATTATATTAATTGGCATTGTTAAAAACGCTTAAAAACTATTTTTAATATTAATAATAATGAATTCAAAATTGATAAAAGTTCAAAAAGAATCACGTGACTACAAACGCGCCAGATTTGGTCGCCATGTTAGTGACGTCATTTTCTTAAAGCAATTACACAGTGTTAGAAGCTTCTACGTGAATTGAGTAAAAATATCCGGAATTTAGTGCAAAAAGATATTCATACCACGTAATTTTATTGTAAATTTAAATGATAAATGAATTATTCTTTATTAAATATTATAATAAAACTCTCTATTGATTGTAAACACTAAATAAATTTAGATAAGGTTACACTGTTAACTGGTAAATCGTGTCTGGGAGAAATCAGGGCAGGGTGTTAGGGGTATAAATCAGAGTTGTATGATAAAATTATATTTCATTTATCATACAACTAGCTTCTACCCGCGACTTCGTCTACCTAAATTTCAGATATGGATCCTGAGAGAAGTGAAGAATGTGATTAATAAAAAAATGCACAATGCAATACTACAGAAATTCTATGCTAGTAGTAGGTACATACATATGATGACCCTATAGCCTAGTTGATAGCGATTCGATCCAGCCTGCTAAGTGAGGGTCCCAGGTTCAATTCCCGGCCATATCTAATAAAATGTGACAAATAATTATTTGTACTCGGGTCTTGGGTGTTATAGTGACGTATTATTTGTGTTGACCATGCCACCCGCGACACAGGGAAACCTACTGCGGTGGTATGGGTCTGTACGCGCTTTGTATATTAAACTGGTACAATATATAATTTTTTTTGTCTCCGAAATACGCCAAGTTGGTCAATGATCACGACTCGTGTGGCGAATCGTTACCACTCCAGATCGCTAAGTCAAGGGTCCTGGGTTCGATTCGATGCGAGGTGGATGCTGCGAGATGGTTTGAATGATTAGTTTGTATTTCTGTTCTTGGTCTGAGTGTGTGTCCTTGTGTTATCTATGGCACCCACGACACTGGGTATCCTAGTATGGGGCTATGAGTGTGAAGCGTTTATTTATTTATTTATGTACCTACTGGTTTTACAATGTTAACGATAATAATAACTAATATCTTCAAACACGGTTCCGTTTTACTCTACCATTGTTCTACCACGTGTTCCACTTTGTAGCCCCAGGACCCATCATCAGATCCTCATTGAATTTGAGCAGGATCAACGTTGCAAAATTCCTAACCTAATAAAATAAAACCATGAGTTGTTTCATAAAAAAACGGACATGTGCGTGTCAGGCCACGGGCAATGTAAGGTTCCGAAGTAAATAGTAAGTTTATCGACTATGACTCATACTTATGTTATAGGTACATAGCCGTGATAGTTTTCCTTGTAAATTCATCATATACTCTATTTTTGAGAATTTTTTCACTTGTCTAACTCCAACCGTTTAGTCAACAGTTGGGGGGGACACTTGACTGTAACCAAAATTAGCACTTTAAAGCCAAACATTTTGCAAACGGACCCCTAATTCCAAAAATGGTCCATGCCAAATTACAGCTTTCTAGCACTAAGGGTCTGGGCGCTTTGCTTCGGACAGACGGACAGACGGACGGACAGACGGACGGACGGACGGACATGACGAAACTATAAGGATTCCGATTTTACTTCGGAACCTTAAAAACGAATCTATGAACGAAAACTAAAATTTTACCTCTTACTCCTCGGGAAAACCGAAAAGGTCACAGGTACACATTTAACACTATCTTTGGGGTGTTTTTTTAGGGTTCCGTAGCCGAATGGCAAAAAACGGAACCCTTATAGATTCGTCATGTCTGTCTGTCTGTCTGTCTGTCTGTCTGTCTGTCCGTCCGTATGTCACAGCCACTTTTTTCCGAAACTATAAGAGCTATACTGTTGAAACTTGGTGAGTAGATGTATTCTGTGAACCGCATTAAGATTTTCACACAAAAATAGAAAAAAAAACACTAAATTTTGGGGGTTCCCCATACTTAGAACTGAAACTCAAAAATGTTTTTTTCATCAAACCCATACGTGTGGGGTATCTATGGATAGGTCTTCAAAAATGATATTGAGGTTTCTAATATCATTTTCTTCTATACTGAATAGTTTGCGCGAGAGACACTTCCAAAGTGGTAAATAATATAAAAGTTCTTGTAGTTCGTTGTAATTTTGATCAATGTTTTTTGCTGTTTACGATTTATGACGTATTAAAAAAAACTACTTACTAGATCTCATTCAAACCAATTTTTGTTGGAAGTTTTCATGGTAATGTACATCATATATTTTTTTTACTTTTATCATTCTCTTATTTTAGAAGTTACAGGGGGGGGACACACATTTTACCACTTTGGAAGTGTCTCTCGCGCAAACTATTCAGTATAGAAGAAAATGATATTAGAAACCTCAATATCATTTTTGAAGACCTATCCATAGATACCCCACACGTATGGGTTTGATGAAAAAAACATTTTTGAGTTTCAGTTCTAAGTATGGGGAACCCCCATAATTTATTGTTTTTTTCTATTTTTGTATGAAAATCTTAATACGGTTCACAGAATACATCTACTCACCAAGATTCAACAGTATAGCTCTTATAGTTTCGGAAAAAAGTGGCTGTGACATACGGACGGACGGACGGACGGACGGACGGACGGACGGACGGACGGACGGACGGACGGACGGACGGACGGACGGACGGACGGACGGACGGACGGACGGACGGACGGACGGACGGACGGACAGACAGACAGACAGACAGACAGACAGACAGACAGACAGACATGACGAATCTATAAGGGTTCCGGTTTTTGCCATTCGGCTACGGAACCCTAACCAGTAGGTACATAAATAAATAAATAAACGCTTCACACTCATAGCCCCATACTAGGATACCCAGTGTCGTGGGTGCCATAGACAACACAAGGACACACACTCAGACCAAGAACAGAAATACAAACTAATCATTCAAACCATCTCGCAGCATCCACCTCGCATCGAATCGAACCCAGGACCCTTGACTTAGCGATCTGGAGTGGTAACGATTCGCCACACGAGTCGTGATCATTGACCAACTTGGCGTATTTCGGAGACAAAAAAAAATATATATTGTACCAGTTTAATGTACAAAGCGCGTACAGACCCATACCACCGCAGTAGGTTTCCCTGTGTCGCGGGTGGCATGGTCAACACAAATAATACGTCACTATAACACCCAAGACCCGAGTACAAATAATTATTTGTCACATTTTATTAGATATGGCCGGGAATTGAACCTGGGACCCTCACTTCGCAGGCTGGATCGAATCGCTACCGACTAGGCTATAGGGTCATCATATGTATGTACCTACTACTAGGATAGAATTTCTGTAGTATTGCATTGTGCATTTTTTTATTAATCACATTCTTCACTTTTCTCAGGATCCATATGTGAAATTTAGGTAGACGAAGTCGCGGGTAGAAGCTAGTTGTATGATAAATGAAATATAATTTTATCATACAACCCTGATTTATACTTCTAACACCCTGCCCTGATTTCTCCCAGACACGATTTACCAGTAAACAGTGTAACCTTAGGTATCTAAATTTATTTAGTGTGTACAATCAATAGAGAGTTTTATTATAATATTTAATGAAGAATAAATCATTTAACATTTAAATTTACAATAAAATTACGTGTTATGAATATCTTTTTGCACTAAATTCCGGATATTTTTACTCAATTCACGTAGAAGCTTCTAACACTGTGTAATTGCTTTAACAAAATGACGTCACTAACATGGCGACCAAATCTGGCGCGTTTGTAGTCACGTGATTCTTTTTGAACTTTTATCAATTTTGAATTCATTATTATTAATATTAAAAATAGTTTTTAAGCGTTTTTAACAATGCCAATTAATATAATTTGTGTTAAAGATTTAAAATACATTTAAAAAAAAATATTATTTTTTAAAATGAACAACTCAATTGTCGGCGTGTTTTCGGTACTGGATTCAAAAACGTATTTTTGATTTGATGTAACTTTTAAATTATAGCGAATAAAAAAAAACTAAAATAACTTTGTTATTAAACTTATATATGAACTTTCCATTTATAACAAAAAAAATTTTAGGAAACAACTCAATTATAATTTAATAAATCAAGATAAATATGAGATATTCATAATTATGCAGTACAGAGAGGTACACAGAGCCTAAATTAATAAAACCGTTCTTATTATGTACACAGTGGCTTCATAAACGGCACTATTACTTAGCACGGGTCTCTCTCTCTCCTCTTGAGGAGGACTAGAGCATACTCCACCACGTTGTTCCATTGCGGATACATATCCGTATACAGTATAACGTATACGGTTTAAACAACAGCCGAGATTCACACAATACGCTTTACGATACGATTAGAACTTGACAAGTTCTTCAACTTGACGTATCCACGGTTTTGACAGGTCGACTTACAGTTAGTTCTGCATAAATCTTTTCACAGCCAAATAATGTGAGTTAGCGAGGAAGTTACCGCACAACGGCTGAGAGGCGACATTAAGCATAACATTCTATTTTATGGGCCAGTGGGCAAAACACCTCTCCTTGCAGAATGTCGTAAAATTAAACGAGCTTATTTACGTCGCGGCCATAAACTCGTAATAGACAATATTGTAATCCGTGGCGTGTAGAAGCTTTATAGGTTTATGGGTATTTGTAACTGTCGATGGTAAATTATTTTACTGAATTAAGTCATTTGTTAACTTGCGAATGTATTTTTTTAAGAGAGATCGAATGTTTGGAGGCAAATTAGAAACGTATCCATTTTAAATAGGTAAGCCGTGTTGGGACGGCTTAGAATACTAACTTCAACCCCACGCCGGATGGGTGTCGTAAAAGGCGACTAAATCCGGCCCGTTGGTGGTAAGGCCCCTCGAGGGATTATATTGGTAGTATTGATTTGAATTGTTAATTAATACCATTATTACTATTATTACTTCTCGATGGGGTTCGCCTGGATAGCTACCACTCTTGAGCAGCCGCCAAACGACTTGTCGTGTTCCGGCTGTGGCCTTGAGAGCCAGATCTTTCTTTCTTTTTGTTCTCTCTTTCTTAGCCGGCAACGCATCAGTGATGCCTTTGGTGTTGCTGATGTCCATGGGCGACGATAGCCACTTACCATTAGATGGATCGTCAGCTCGTTTGCCGGCTATTTCCATAAAAAAGCTACAATTTATTATTTATTATGTGAAAGACCAGAAAGAGCTAAGGATCAGAATAATATTATTAATTATTATTATTACTAGCTGCTAAGCTACTAAACCACTATCAAGATTTGTTATTTTGTAATAAAATTATACTAGTGTGGTGGAGTATGCCCTACAGCACGGTATAGTAAGCTTTACAGCGCGGTGGAGCCTAAGCCTCCTCAAGAGGAGAGACCCGTACTCAGTATGGGGCCGTTAATGGACTGAAGCCAATAACATTATTCGATGAAAAGATACCTACATTTAAATGATACATACCGAGTGATTTTAGGTGCACAGGAGCTGTTGTAGCCCTGCTGTTCTTGTCACAACTTAAGCTCGTCACAAGTTAAGGCGATAGTCTGTTCATAATCCTTCGTTTTAATTACTGAATTGGTAAATTATTCAATCGTATTTTTAACAAACATTGAAAGTTTGGTGGCCTTATTGTTGCTGATCATTAACTTTTGGGCAACTTTTAGTAACAATAACAAGTTTGTTTCACCATTAATCAAAACTTTTTCTCAGAACGTGTTGTGATTTGGTTTTAAGACAGTTTTATTAACTTATATAAATCAAGAAATTTTGTCATCTTTATAATAAAATTATGATGATCTCTATAAATGAAGGTACATCTTCCGGTTTTACCAGTAGATATAAAAATATTATATTGCATTATGTTAAAGTGTTATAAAGTACCTACACAAATGTAACTATTACTTCTAAAAATAGGTAACAGTTAATAGTATCAGGCGTTACTTTGCGGAAATCCATTGTTATTAAGTTAGTATTAGTCTACTTTGCAACAATCCGCGGTTAACATGTACATATGATGGTATATAGTACTTTTAGACATGCGTGGCACCTCCCTCCCTCCCACAACAAAGCTTTGCGACTAACCATCGTAGAGTCAACTTACCCTGATGATGATCCGTTTCGGGGCCATACCAACATACATACCAGTACAAACACGTGTTGGTACTGGTATGTATGTTGATATATACTTTTAATATTGTAGTGCGTGTTTGAGTTGTGGGAGGGAGGTAGGTGACACGCATGTCTTAAAGTATATGTATACCATCATACATGTTAACCGCGGATTGTTGCAAAGTAGACTTACTAACTTAATAGGTAGTAGAAGCATTAAAAAATATTTCATAAGCAGTTGCTGTGCAGTTTTATTCGTAATGTTCCCGTTCGTTGAAAGCTCGAACCAAGACGGGTTCCGTTTGTCCAAGACATAAGAACATATCAACATAGACACTTATTTATTTTATGGCCAGATCTTGTTTGTTATTACTTAATGTCTTAAAGCGTGAATAACGTTATTTACTACCACGGTAGCATTTATACTTTCATATTACATTGTTCAATAGGATAATTGGATACTCAATACTTTTAGTATAATCAATTGATACTGGTCGAAGTAATCGTAAAACTGTTAGGCAGTAAGTGTATACAATGTGACCATTATTTTAAAGTTCAATGAAATTATGCCGTTAGCTTTTGAAACAATTTTGGCGGAGTGTTGCCTCATCTGAAACATTAAAATATGAAGTAATTCGATACAGAACGTTTTGCTTTAGGGGCACTACAACTTAAGTCTAAACCAGTTAGGCCTCACGCTTATATTGAATACTTCGTAAATAATATAAAGTAACTGCATAACGCAAAGAAATCAAAATATAGAGAAACAAGAGCATAAAAAAAAAATTGCTTAACTAACTTAAGTTTAGGGTTTTATTATATCTATCATTGTTATTAATACTTTTACTAAGTTTTTGAAAATAAATAAATAAATAACGCTTCACACTCATAGCCCCACACTAGGATTCCCTGTGTCGTGGGTGCCATGGACAACACACAATAGACAAGGACATTCACACCCAGACCGAGAACAGAAATTCAAACTCATCATTCAAATTTCCGCCTCGCTGGGAATCAAACCCAGGACCCTTGGTGCGGCGATCCAGCATGTAACCATTGCGCCACACGGGTCGTCAAATAATGTTGCAACATACGTCTACAATCTCATCTATTACGTTAATGCAGATACGCGGATATCTAATGTGAGAAAAGTAAAAATATTTTGCTAATGAAAAGTGCTGTACGTGCGTTGTGGTGAGTTGGACAATCAGAAACTGTCATTATTTGGACAAACAGGAAATGGATTTCGTTTGTATAAATCTTTATCTATACATCTATACAAATGAATAAAATTTGAATGTCTGTTTGTAATATTAAAATAACCGCTTTTTACTAAGTGCATTTGGATGTATACACGGTACATATACCAAAACAACGTTTTTTAAATTTTTTGTCTGTTTGTATGTCTGTCTGTCTGTCTGTTTGTTACGGCTAATCTCTGAAATGGCTGGACCGATTTTGACCGGACTTTCACTGGCAGATAGCTTATGTAACAAGGAGTAACTTAGGCTACTTTTAGTCTAGAAAAAAAAATGTTTGTTAGGCGATACGAAGTTCGCCGGGTCAGCTAGTTTAAATTATATTTAAGGAGCTTAAGGAATTAACTATGAACAGATAAAAATCGGTGAATTGCTTAAATCAGTGATTCCCAAAGTGGTCTATATCGACCCCTAGGGGTCTATGACAACCTGCAAGGGGTCTACGTCAGCGAAAAAAAATTTGGGGGTCCATGAAATGAAAATGGGGGTCCACGATAGTGGATCTCAACACATACACTGATAGTACCTATTTACTTACATCATACTATCTTATAATATCAAAACATATACATTATTTATAAAAGTACCTATGAAGTAAAAAAAATATTATATATGTTTATAAAATTGTGTAAGTTGTAGGATGTTGGTATTCGCTTTGTGGTCGCAATACATTTTGAACTTGTAAAAATGTTTTTTTAATGCTACGTATATTTTACCAGATACAAAATTTTATTTTGAGTAGTTTTAATTTAAATTCAATTAATAAATGTATAAATTTAACATGTGTTTTTACTTTAAGTTTTTAACACTAAACTTCACTACAGTTAGAAATTTACAGGAAATCAATATCAGGTAAGTAGGGGGTCTACCCAACACGGAAAAACATGGCAAGGGGTCTACGACACAAAAAAGTTTGGGGAACTCTGGCTTAAATCAAATTGTATCAGTATGGATTCACTTTCAGTTGAATGGTTTTGGACACATTTATTTTATACACATCGTGATCGTGAGCCAAAGGCTGCGATATTGGCTATCAGCTCCTATAAGACCGGTAGCGCAGCTTGCGGCAGCTTGCCCTAGGTAGGCCGTGTATCAATTTGTTGAGGGGGCCCCGCTCCAACGGCGTTAGTAAAATGTTTATGACTAATCTAACTAACCATCGTTATTATTTTAATAACGAAATTATATAACAAGACTAGCTGTTGCCCGCAGCTTCGCATACGGAAATTATGTTCTACATTATTTTAAATACCTCTTGCAGAAGAAAATTTAAAAAACGCTGAATATATATTGAAGTACTTATTTTTAGTAATTTATATACTGAAGCCCACGATAAAATCACAAAGGATTCTTCCAGGAGCGCGTTTTGAAAAATAAGCAATATTCACATTAATTTGTATTTTTTTCTTTTTTTTTTGCAAAATTTTGAGAAACTGAAAAATATGTGTTCCATCAATTTAGGCAAGAAATATTTGTTGCGAATTTGAAGCAAATCGGTTGATGTTTTAAAAATATTATATAAAAATTTTCATCCCGTTTCCCGGGGAAACATTTTAATTTTCCGGGATAAAAAGTATCCTAAAATATGACCCGGAGTATTAGTAACAACTTTACCAATTTTCATTGAAATCTGTTCAAGGGTTTTCCTGTGATGCCCGGACAGACAAACAGACAGACAGACAGATAGACAATAATTCTAAAAAATATATTTTTGTGCTCTAACACGTTATTGAAGTGTCCCCTAATCGAAATTTTAAAAAAATATTCAATGTACAGAAAATTTGCCCCTTGAGTTTTATTATAGTATATATTTTCAGTCAGGTTTTCGCGTCACAGTAATTAACATCGAGGTCTAAATAGACATTTAATAAAAACAAAACTTGTTTGAATAGACTGTTTCCGACTGACATATACATACGGCAGTGAATTCAAGGGCAATGAAGAAATATGTCATTATAATTATAATAATGTGGGGCATAACTAAGAACCTACATTTTTTGGTATCGTAATTATCCGGGTCAGACGAAGTAGGTGCGTGAATAAACATTTATGCAAACATATTACTTTATTACTCTAAATGTACGCAACACACGAAATGTTTGATAGATTGTTGCATGTTGCATATGTAGATCGTTAGAATTCCTTCATAACTAATTAATAATAGTAGTTAGTATTGGGATAGTATAGTGTCTGACGATAGGAATGTCACAACTTACATGAAAGTTGCAATAAATTCACTGTTATTTAATGGATATGTATTAATATTTTAATTTATTTAATCACACTTGTGATTGAGAAATGTTGACGTATAGTAAACATTTATTTATGATTATAATAAAATCAACGTCCAATAACGCTGTGTTAAATAAAAACATATGTTTTTACGTTAAACAATAATAGAGCGGTCGACTGTTCTCTTGGACACGGTAAAGATATATTAGACCAGGTATATCTTTACACTTTACAGTGTCTTGGAGAAGCGAAAAGCTTATTGTAAGAACTTATCGACTAGATCGCAGTTTAATATTTAAGTATAATGAAATTTGTAATAAAATATATGTACCTATAAATAAAATCCCTTTCAAAATTAATTTATGTATTTTTATGGTGGCGCACATGAGGGACTGAAAGAACCGAGTATGTCCCCCGTTATCCGTGAATACATCGACAATCGACATACAGGATGAAATTTTCTTTCATTTTCGAAGTATGTGTAGTCCCTAATATGTATCTACTCGGAGGACTATTTTACGGTTCTGGGCACTTTGTCCTCCGCGGACAAAAGTGCTCTATATACTTAACGTAGAGACTTATGTACAATTTATATTTGAATCTATGTTGGTTTTAAGTTTTTTTAAATTGATTCTTAGCAATTGGTAAATAATAACCTAAAAACGTGATTCACAAAAAATAAATTAAAATTTATGTAAAATACTTGTTTGCAATGACCCCAGCTGGTAGTGACTCTACCTTCCGGGTGAATGGTCCAGAGACCTTTGAATTCCGCCAAACGCACTTTTCTTAACTAGTCGATACTGTCTCCTATTACACATTTATATTTCGGAGGAAGGTGTGCTATTAATTTTGTCCATTTCATTACAAGTAAAAAACATTGAAGTTTTGTTTCATTTTAAGTAATTATAATTAATTAATTTCATATTCAAATTCTCTTTGGACTCTGACTTTTTTCAGTCTTATTTTTAGTCCTAAATCAAGAAAAAATTAATAAGCTTCTCAGCTATCCTAAGTATGAGGACGTAAATCTTTCTGTCTGTTTGCTATCGTTTTCTGTCGGTATACAGATTGACACTGTTGACAACAAGACACGTCGTAACACATTTCTTCGTAAAGTGTCCGTTAACACGACCGATCGACGATCGACCACCGCCTTATAAAGTTGAGCAAGAAAGCTTTCGTTCTAGATGTAAACCGCTGGAATTACCTCCGTAATGAAATAAAATTTCGTTAGGAATTTTGCTGTAAAACAGGTGTGAAATCCACTGCTGCTGCTGTGATTTGTGAGAACTCTCGTGTTCAGAGAGATTAGTAATAAACTCTTTAAATCACGATAACGGGATACGTCGGTTGTCCGGTTGCCTTATTCCTCGTTAACATTAAATTTGATAAACGAGCAGGCAAAGCGGCTTGCCGTGTCGGAGATGTTGGGCAAGCAGAGAGCACGTTTATTGCGGCCCTAACCGGTGGGGGCGGCGCCGCGGTGGAAGGATCCTTGACTTTGTGGCGAAACCAATAACCACACGTTGCATTTTACTTATCTGGAAACTTTGAAATAACCTTGCGAATAAATTATATTGACTCACTGTTTTAAATAATAAAAACATTATAAAGTAATATTTAAATTTATGCTTTCATTGTTGCAAATTAATCTGGTCTCATTTGTTTACGTTACGTGTATGACATCATACGCAGATAGCGTTTTATCTTGAAAGTAGTTATAACACAAACTTAATTAAGTTAAAATAGAATTACTGAAAAATACAATTTCCCGAACATCCCTGCTTATATCTGCCGATCTATCTTATGCTGCCGACGTCCCGTGTGGCGCAATGGTTACCATGCCGGATCGCCGCACGAAGGGTCCTGGGTTCGATTCCCAGCGGGGCGGAAATTTGAATGATGAGTTTGAATTTCTGTTCTCGGTCTGGGTGTGAATGTCCTTGTCTAGTGTGTTGTCCATGGCACCCACGACACAGGGGAATCCTAGTGTGGGGCTATAAGTGTGAAGCGTTATTTATTTATTATTTATTTATTTATATTAAGGAAACGCTAAAACTGCTACCACTTCGTATGTTTGTTATGTTGTTGTACCGTAAAATATTTATTTGTAAAGCGCGCACAAGCCACATCCAGGCAGGACGTTAGCACGGCAGGTCCCATTTCAGGTTTGAGCAGCTCGCGGGTCGCTCCACTTACCTGTAGCCTTACCTTACGTCACACCCGCCCTCGCCGTAACTCACTTTGTAAAGATTGCGCTCGCTAATAGTTATGTTAGTTACTTGCTTTGCTTGATATTAAGAGTATTAAATAACTAGACCAAGTGCCTTGTATGCTTTACTAATCTTTTATTGAAACTTAAAAAGCTTAACTGAAGATTACAAGGTCATTTGGATTGTATTGATAATAATTATTTTGATGGTAAAATATTGTAACCGGAACATAGAAGAAAAACGGGACCCAAACCATAAAATGGCTCGTACGTAGTGGTCATACGCTACCTCAAGTAAATCCTGTACCCACGTTCTTATTAGATTGAAGTATTTTTCCTTCCAGGGCAATGCAGCCGATTAACTTACAGTCGCAGAGAATTCCAAATATATGTAGTTGGCTTAGAGCATACTCCACCACGCTGCTCCAGTGCGGTATGGTGGAGGTATTGAAAAGAAATATAGTCACTCCTCTACCGTTGTCAGCTGCTAGGGATCGGCTAGGCTCTGGTCTTTCACATTTTACGTTATTGGCCATATTATCAGCCAAGTGCGGATTATGAGTTAAAAATTAAAGGTAAACCATTATATTTTATCATATGAGTAAAAATCTACGTATTCATTTTAAAATGTTTCATAAGTAGTTAAGATGTGCTCTACTACAGCCAACATATTAAACGATGTTGTAATTATGTGAGGTGATGCTATAGTTACATAATATTTACTTTTCGAAATTATAAAAACCACTCGTTCTTGTATCGGTGCGAACCGGATTATTTGATAACGGAATAACGCATATTATTCGGCATATTTCTTGATAGATTTATAGCTCAATTAATAAGAAACCAGTTTTATCTCAGGTGTGTAGTACCTTTAATTAATATGTGGTATTTCTAAATCTGCAGAACATTTTTATTTAGAAATGAATAACCTCTTGACAAGTGGCAAAAATTTCTTGAGCGTTTCCGTGCTTCGGAAGGCACGTAAAGCCGTCGGTCCCGGTTGTTATCATAGGTTAACAGTCGTTAAGCCATGTCGGAGGCCCTCGGGCGGTTTGAAAACTTCTGACACTCGGGTTGGCCACTAACCCCTCCACCAATTCGCACTGGAGCAGCGTGGTGGGGTATGCTCTAGGCCTCCTCAAGAGGAAAGATATGTGCCCAGCAATGAGCCATTAATGGGTTGAAGCCAACCGTTCTCGCTTCGCCTTCGGGAAACCTTTCGACCTATCTACTTAATTATACTCGAAAAAGTGATAAAACAGAATTCTCTCATTTGAAATTAATTAATATGTTGTACATCTTTAATCCAACTGAAATAAAACAACTTTAATAACCGCAACACAAAACAGTTTTATTTTACGTTGATTAGTGAATTTAATTGATTTCGTTCAATGTTATCACCGTTTGATTCTGTGACTCTTTTCTCAGTATGTCATGCAACTATCCCATATTCCTATTAGAATCTACTTAAAACACTTTTAATTGTATTAGGTTGTCGTCTTTTTGATTTAATCCAAAACTTTTCGCTTGGCAGACAAGACGCCTCCTGTCGACACCTTCAGCGTTTCATATTCTATGCACAATAAATATAAAGCTATTTCATCGCACAGTGCACACTTCACGAGCGAAGTTAACACGTTCGCTGCGTAACGATTTTTAGGGTACTTTTTGCTGGTGCGTCGTGAGGTTATATTGACTCATAGAGGACCTTTTTACAGTGCGGCGTGTGGTCAAATAAGCCCTCGTTTAGTTCTGTTTTGAAATAGGTTTTTCTCAATGGTGATACATATTATCGGATATATTTTATTTTGAGGTCAAAGACTAATAACCAAGCAATATATACCTAGCTGCGTTTTTAGCTCGCTTGTTTTATTTAGCGTCTAGAAGAGAAACAATTTGAGAGGTCTATTTGACCACACAACGCACTGAAGATATCAAAACACTAGTGATGGGAAACACCTCTGTTTTATAGCACTCGAAAAATTTTCTCAAAATTTTATTTAAAGTTAAATTTTTAACCTTGTAAGTCACAGACGTGAAAAAAAAAAACAAAGGGAAAATAGATTTCATGTCTATTCTACTGTATGTTTAGGCACTCAATGAAGTAACTCTTGCCACTTCATCTGGTCCAGGTATAAGTTGTTAACTACTTTACTAATATCCATCCACCCATCCATCCATCAGCCCTTAGAGGTCCACTGCTGGACATAGGCCTCCCCTAACTTGCGCCACTCTGACCGGTCCTGAGCCTTCCGAATCCAAATCTGAATTTATAATAATATAATATACTTAAATTAAAAGTTACAAAATATTGAAAACGTAGGCGCAAAAAATTGCTGAAAACGACGCAACGTCTTTCCTATCGATCGCGTGGCACAACACTAAGCGCATGAAATGGCGCCAGCGACACGTTCAGTGCGGATGTGAGGTGCGTGGAGCGGTAGGTCATATTGACCTCACACCGCACTAGGGTGAAACATTTTTCTTTAGGTGCGGGTGAGGTCAAATTGGCTCACGAGTGTTTAAAAATGCTGGATTGTTCACGTTAAAGCGGCAATTACAATGGTATATAAATCTCTTTCCTACGATAAAAATATACAAAGTTATGCCTTCCGCACCAGGGGAAAGAACGCTATTTTGCTCGCCGCACCACATGAAAGTTCGCTGTGAGTCAATATGACCTCACAACGCAGCGAACGTGTTAAACATAAATAACTCGTACTAATTCACACAATTTCTGAAGTCATAAATGTGGGTTTCCATAGCAGAGGATTTTTTATTTTGTAACCGCATTAATGCATAATTAATGATATTATTAAATATTATGTATATTTTTAACATTGCACTTAGAATTTCCTTGTGTTAAATTATTCATTACATGTAAATTTATTCATCAATTTGTGTATGATTGGATTAGAACGTACCTGTAATATGTCTTGTATATTTTTAAATGAACCTGTTTACTATTGACATTCATGAATAAGATACTTTAATAATTTTATGTCATTACTACGCTTAAATATTAATAATACAATATAACCTCTTTGTTATACCTAAGTGTCTTGGGTCAGTTTATATAGATGCATGTTTATGTTCTTATGGATTAAATGCAAAGAAGTCGTTGCCATCTATGGACATGACTTATGTAAAACATAGGAAGTTGTCAATGAATCGCTGGTGCTGTAAAAGAGCTCTTTTTAAGTATTTATCAAGAATGAGAAGAAGAGTCGCTGAAACACCAAGGAAACTCTTTTGGTTTGCACGTACTTATTAAGTCAAAAAAATCATAAACACGCAACTTAACAATTTTTATATTTCCTACTGTTCATAATATTGTTAAATTTAAAGGTCTATCTTTGAATAGCATTAAAATTAAAAATGTTTTTACCTCTATAGTCACCGCGAACTAAGAAGCCCAATTTGTCGTTTGCCATCACAGTGACATTAGAGATGTACAAAAAATCGGTTCACGAAAGAAACCAATTTTTATAACAAATCGATTCAAAATTATAAGACCTTCTAATCGATTCGATAATTAAATTTTAAACAAAAAACCGTAATATTTAGGTACCTAGTTACCTACCTACTACCTCGATTGAGCTATCTCGTACCGCATATTCTCAATATCATATGTACCTATTTACGAAGTCAATAAAATATTCTTTTATCCATTCGCCCATGGACATCAACAACACCAAAAGCATCACTGGTGCGTTGCCGGCCAAGGAAGAGAGAAGAAAAAGAAAGAAAGATAGATCATGATAGAATGAAAGTCCCGCTCAGTTTCATAATAATATTTTGACATAATATTATATTATGAGCGTCAGGAAAAAACTACAGTGAATAAAATCTTGCTTATTTCGAAATGCACATTCATGTGTACATAATTATTATTTTGTTGAAAAAAAAATGTTTACCGCAACCTCAAATACATAAAATTACATATAACATATTATCTGCAGTTACTGTCCATGGATAGCGAAGTGCCCATACATAATGGAAAATGTCCTTTGTTAGCATCCAATTCGTTGTGGTATTATTGGGTACCTAATTTTAAATTCAAATGCAAGCAAATCATTTTTAACAATGTAATTAAATTAATCAATTTTCATTTTTAAATTTCGATTATAGTAATGTATCGATTATGACTGGTTTTATAAACGGTTTCAAGCCGTCACATCACCCTACGTCAGATTAGATTTACGCTTCTTCATATAAGATTGTTTCGACGTCATATATTTTTATTAAATTTTGCATAAATTATGATGTGATGGGATTTTTACTAGATTTTAACGTATAATATGATTTATAATCAACGCCAATGAAAATGAGTAGGGATTTTTAACAAATTTTGACAAAATCCTTTGTCCGTAAGTATTCAACTATTCATGTCAAGTAAATAAATATTCCATTTCGCTCAAAGACACCTATACAAGGTTAGTTCATATTAATAAATAGCAGCTATCATTATGGGCATCTTAGATAATTTTGACTATAGGTATACATGTCTGTGGTATTTACCAGAGATATTTACCATTAAAAATTATTAACATCGACTTGGTGTGTAGCGTCAGAAATTCAACCGCAAAGTGTTACCTTAAGCCTTTTCTTGTCCTGTAGTAGACCTAGGGTTGCCAGACACTCTGGAAGTACTTTATAATATGAGCATTTTTCAAGGTATCCGGATTTTGGTCTTCTTATCTGGAGAAATAAACAATAAATGTACCCTAACTGTTTATTTTAGGTTCAAGAGTCTACACAAATTGTACACAGATAGATATTTGAACCTGATAAAATGTTTCTCTTTGCCCAAATACACGATGAAGCCAGCGATGATAGATTGACAATGATCTACAAGATTCAATAAAGAATGGGATGGTAACAGTAACGGAAACAGAAATACTGTAGTTCCCAAACGTAGTCATTCCAATTGGATTAACTAACAGCCTCATTTTAAACTCTATTCAGTCTTAAGTTACGTACCTTTATTATTATAATTTATGTGTATTTGGAACTGGGTTTTGTTTACATTACACATGGATAATTATTGCAGTTCGTTTTCAAAAAGCTATTCACCATAAGAACTTTGATGGCAACCCTAGATGGATCACGTACACGCCCGCGCGCCCGGAACATCTAACTTTATAATAGAGCCAACATAGAGTTACGTAGATCAGTTTTGTCATTAAATCTAAAATGCAAATTAATGTTATCTGGTACTACGTACATAAATATTTCTACTAATGATAAACAAACACCATTTATAGCAATGCCAACAATTTTTCTTCACTTAATTTATCTGTTAAATTGTTGAATTAATTAACCTCGTTTTCTCGTTTCGACTGTATGAGAGCTTTGGCGTAGCGGCTCTCGACGTTTTAAATATGCATATAAGGTTGGTGGACCATGGAAGGCCATGCTCCTTGTAAGGCCAATTATTAAAGAGTCGTAGGTATTGCCATCCGATGACAAATTCCTTCCACTTACACTAACATCAATCGAATTCAAGTAGATACACAGATGCGGCGGCGAGTCCCACGCGCCGTTATTTTGTCAATGCGGTGCGCTCATTGTCAACAAAGAGACGGCTCTTTGTTCTGAAAGCCATCCTAAGGTCTTCTGTCCACGTAGGCGCACATCATTCGCACGCTATCGATAATTGTCGCTTGGTTGCAGCTTGCGTAGTAAAAGAATGAAATCTGTCCACGGAGCAGTATCGTCGTGTTTGCCTATTGCCTATGTTTTATTATGCAGGTTGCAGGTAATCGTCAAATGAAGCGTCATGGACAGTGGGCGGAGACGTAATATTAGCATAACGCTCAGTTTTATCTTGTGTTAACAAATTTATTACCAAACGAGAAAGACGAGATGAACATTGCTTTATCAAACGAATCGCAGTTTTTCGACCATCATTAACATGACACAGATTTGTTACGTCAACGTTTTATACGACTACTCATATTGGAGATTCAATAATTTTTAATTGTATAAATTGTATAATTTTTAGTTAAAAATAAAATGTAAGTTACTTAAATCGGCAAAAATTATTATTATAACATTAGAGATACATACCACGTAGTCTACATGTAGGTATAAATAAATAATAATACTTGTTGAAAAATCTTAAATCCTGTACAGAACCCACCGACCACAGAAAGGACCTGGCGCTACTGCTTTAGGTGGCTACCACCCTCTCGATTGGTAGGTCCCATCAGGTAGGTGTCAGCTCGGTGGTCGATAGCAACTGAGAATTGGATCTTTAAAATGAAATTAAACACTGTGAATCACATGCTGACGTCGTCTCTTTGAATAACATTAAAATTGTTTCTTAATAGGTGTTTCCTAATTTAAGTCACGGTCGCGATCAGGGTAGGCGTGCACTAATAAAAATTTAAAAGCATTGCTCAAACAGGACAAATATTTACAAGTATCAAATATTGCACATACGGGTCTACAGCTAGGGCAAACAAAACAAGCGATTATGACCTTGTCAAACTATTCGTTCTAAAGCTTGATCAAAACTTAAGTGAGATTAAAGCACGATTAGAGTAACATTGATCTTCGTTGTAGATAATACCACAAAAACCTAGAAAAAACATGTTAAAATTAAGAATTAAATTAAGAAACAAACTATGGATTTTGAAACAATCCGGTTCAAACCATAATGTATGTAAATAAAAAAGTTTGATTCAAATAATTCCAAAAGCAAAACTTAAGACCTCAGCTCAATTACTTAATAGTAATTATTTCTCAGGAGAAGTTTACGAATATTTGCACTTTCCATCTCTTGACATATTTATCGCACGATATTTGCCAAATTGAAAGTCCACGAATCTCATACATATATGCCGAAGGTCAAATTATGTAACAATTTAGCATTTTGCCTTTTATCAAAAGGGTATTTTAACGCACGTAATTCGGTCTGACCTGCGATATTTTTAGTTACTCTCATATAGTTTCTCAACAATCCATTAAGGATATCCGGTAGCCTGTGTGAACCTCATATAAATCGAATTATTATTGCATTACGATTTAGATGGTTTTAGCAAACTTTTTTTATATGTTGTAATAATTAGGCTCTATACTATACGTAACGTTCTTAGTCCGTGCAATATTTTGAAAGATACGAGTAATGTCTCTCTGAAAGTTTGTTCCACAATTTCCCTTGTAGTATTTCCATGGAAATAGTGGGATACACCCACGTTTCCTACTTTTACATAACTAACTGTCTCAATGTCCATATCTATCTCAATGCTGTGTTCGGGTCTCAACAATACAAGTATACCTATCATATTATCTATTCGGTGGTATTACTTAAGCGAGGCTGAACAGTCAGTTCACAAGCGCAGTTTTTGCGAATACCCCAGAGGTACATAAGTAGCTATGCGTAAGAGTTGAATTTAGGTCACCTTAAGCAAACAGTGCAATAAATGACGTTCACTTGAAGATTTGTGATCTTACGCCTTTGCATATTTTTTAGTAACAACCAGGGCACTGTGGGAAAAAAGGAAGGAACCCGCTTCGTACTTGTAGTCTCTAGTAGTTCAACCGAAACACACGAGATAAGTAATATCTAGTAAGATTTCCACAGGTTGGCAGAAAGTGGCGAAGTTCATCTCGCCCGTTCTGATAGTAAGGACAACCAGAGAAGTTTGGCTTGGGCTCAAAAGATACAAAGAGCTCCGTAAATTTAATAACCCATTAAATAAATTCACATCTATGTTATAGCCATAAATAAACTTACATCATGTAAGCCGAGTGGTTTTTTTTCACGTTTCCGCGGTGTGGCTGAAACAGGTTTCTTGGGTAGACGGTGTGGCGCCGCGCCAACAGTCACGACCTTATGACGCACGGCTTATCGCGGTGTCATAATGTAACCTCCATACTAAAACATATCCGTTTTGGTGAATGTACAGATGTATACTTAGCCAATGGTTAGAAATGTTAGAATAGGTAAACCTTGTCGTAAATTACATTCATGGAAGGTTTGTAAAAAATGCCGTCGAAATCGTCAGAATTTTACTATGTCTGATTTTGCCTTACCATAGCAGCAGGATGCTCATTTGTAAATGATTTAATTAATTGTAAAGACAGAATCTGAAAGATTCGTACTGTACATGTAGTTTGGTTTATTTTTGGTTCCTGCTATTTATGGTATAGGCATAGAAGAAATAATAGTACTTATAATTTATAGGTTACTATAGTTAGTATTACATTTTCAATTAACGTAAAGCAACAGGTTTCTTCCATTCAACAGATTTATTTCATCTTCTAGATTTGGAGAAAATCCAGTGTGACAAACAGACACAGAATAATGCGGATCTCCCGGGTCAGTTTTGGCCGGCAACGGTGATATCCACTGACAATTTTGATCACTTATCATCAGACGACGCGTTTGCTCGTTTGTCGGCTGTTTGTATGAAAATCACAAATTGATCTTTTAAGAGTAGCGTATTGTCACCAAATATATGGAGTTCTAACGCCTGCCAATTACATGTCCGAGCATACAACCCAAAATCGCTGATCTAGCAACCAGGTTACTGATAGAGCTTGCTCTACTTTACTGTGATCTAATCATTTTTTGCGATTATTAGCAGCTGCTGACATCAAATTTGAGTGTTTGTTTGTCTTGAAGCCGTCGTCTTCACAGGTTGCTGTTGCCGACCCTCTTACATTAATTCGGTATTGTCACCTTGTTTCGTTATGTAAACAACATCCAAAAGTTTATGTAAAGTTTAGATTTACCGCCGTTCAGGAAACAATAGTTTTGTTACGGCGATCACACCAACACAAAAACAACTCCTAGGATCATATTCATCATCGACCGGTTCTTTATATAACAAAAATTTTTAGTCATAACTCACAGAGACTCCACAAGTGTTAAGTGAACTTTACTTGAACTCTGTAACAACATTAACAACTCTATTAGATATGGCGAGATTACTTGTTAAGTCCTTGTAAATCTTACTTCTAATCTGTCGTCATAAGTTACAAAAGTGCCGCGAGTTATTATTATTTGTTCGATGAAAAATGTGCGTGTGTCGTAAATTGGAACCAACGCACAGTGTGGCAAACTTTTACGCTAAGCGGGCATTACCGAAATACTCATATTTCGGAATACACACAATTTATTGTCTATGCGAGAGAGCGTCCACATCCAGGTCACAACGTTTAATGCTTTGATCTTCACTGTTCTTGCTTGCCTGCCAAATAAATCTGTTAATTATGGTCAAATGCCGCAATACAAAATATACCTTACGTATAATAGATACAGTTTGTTGTCCAACCGTCGTTTTCATCGTGTTACGCGCGACCTGATGTCCGTATGTCCATGTCTAACGTTATTGCCGTTATTGGTGAACTTTTGTCTTGACAATCATAAGCGATAATTCGTCACGGCGAGGCTTTCCGTTCCGTGGAACTAGGCTAAATCCATTTCGCTTTTTCGCAAACATTTTTACCTTCACGTTAAACAGGTCTGTAGCCAACCGGCATAATCTCTTATGCATTATCCGGACACATAACCGCTTGGTCATTCGTGTAAAATGACAACGCTGTCAAAATTATATTATACTTTTGACTAAAAACGTCCAGACTCCAGAGTGTATCTTACTGCTCTGCCTCAAAGCCAGAAAGGCGTTAATGGTCTATTTTCATCTTTATCCGCTAGAGGTGTTCTCATGAGGGCTTACGACTATAATAAACGGAACTAACTCTAAAACTTAAACTCAAAACTTTAACTCTTAAACTATCCTCCATAATCCAAAAACGAATTCTTTGCACAGCCTACCCAACAGCCCCCGACCTCATTGCTTAACGTTAGCTCTCTTGGCACTGAATAGACGCCTGGTGTATAGTCATTCATTAAGCTGCGAGAAGAAATTATGCAAGTACGAGGTACAATACAAAACATGTGCAATACTAGCAGCCACCCTTTTTAGTAACAATATAAGGAAAGGCTTTGTTATCGCGAAATAGTTTCTGCACAAGGACGTGCTAGAAGAAAGACCGGCTGTGCACACTACAGTCTACATTGTTGATAGAGTGATTACGTATTACGTCACGTGCGAACAATTACAAATAACCTATAGAGTGCAATTAAAATCAAATGCTAGGCAGCTAGGTGTTAACCAATCCGTCAATTTCTCACGTGATATTATCACGGCTGGTTTTTCCGTGTACTTTCGTCGTCAAGTAAAGTTTTTAATGAGTCGCATTCACAAACGGATTTCCAATCTGTGATATGAGGTGGCCCCTGCAGCCTATTACAAAATTGGTGCAGATCCGGTTCGAAGACGTTTGCCTTGGATTTTGATCATTTTTTAAGTTAGCTTTCTCGATGTGTGCTCAATTTCAAACCATAGTTTTTAGTTTTCTGAGACAATTTGAAATGTTTTTTTACACTTGCTTGCTTGCCCGTTAAAAATTTCAATGGAATATAAGAATTATTATAATAATACTATATTTTTAAACGGTTTTATTTAGCTTGCCCTGTTTGGGTCAAATCTTGTAAGCCTAATTAGACCTACTTCTACTTATCCTAAGACAATGACAATGCATTTTTGTGACTTGAGCTTGATCTGATACTGCACCCAGGTTTGGCTCCAGCAGAGGGAACTCTTTAGTGGTTAATAGCACAGTCTAAATTTTTTTCATCAGTATCTACATTGACAATATAAAACCGTGTATTTAGTTTTTAAACTATTATTGTTATTAGCATAATAAAAAGATCTACAACACAATACACTAAAAGTTACAACCCAACACAAGCTTTTACTTATGAAGCACTGAAAGAACTAACATTATTTTGAAATAACAAGAATATGGTAAAAGATAACCCATTCCAATGTAACACGAACATTTATTATTCTGGTTAGAATAGCAGGTCAAAAACATCGGCAAGAAATTCCAAACATTTGAAAATTTTATTAAAAGAAAATTTAATAAAATTAAATAGCATTTAATGTAACATATTGCGTTTATGAAAATCACTATAATCCTAATTATAACACTTCAATGGATGTGGAATGTGGTTATACACGTGATGGAGAAAAAGTGAACGAAATATGAGACAGAAACAGAAAAATTAAAAGTTAACATACATTAAATGTTGAAGGAATGAAATTATAATTTAAATACATACATACATAAATACACCTTGATTGAATGATTATGTAGACAGCGGTTAGAGACGATAGGTAGACACTGAGTAGGAAGTACCGTGGCAACAGCGTAATGCATAAAGTTTAAGCCCAATATTGACATAAACTATTCTTTATCCCAATATTGACATAAATTATCCTTTAATTCCTTGACATATAAACAGAAACCATTGTGTAGTGAGGAAATTAACGTAATATAGTATTCGAAGGCGTTGTAATACCCACTAAACGTTACAACATCGAGATCTTATTAATTAGGGGGCATTGTGATCAAATCTAATTGATAGTCTCCTCGCGTACATGTAAAGTGCGTTGTGAGACTTGTTAGTGCTGTGTCACTTTCCCGAACACCGCCAATGAATCGCAATGAGGCAGTGATTCCAACTCGACGCACGTTGCGTTGCGTGACGTCGTGCGTTATGCGATGGAAGCGTTGTTTGCCGTCCAAAACCAAGCTTATTGAGGTCGATGTGAACTTCACCTATAGTGAGGTCTGTCCGTGGAGTGGATGTCTATTATTTAATCTTCAATTACGGATTCAACTGCTTTATTAAATACGAGTAACCGCCCTCGCTTTGCTTCGGTTTTCTTATTTTTTTACACCTTGGGTTACATTATTGGAGTTTTATTAAGGATCCCTAATTTTTTGAAAATATAATATAGCCTATGTTACTCGGGGATAGTGTAGCTTCCCAACAGTGAAAGAATTTTTGAAATCGGTTCAGTAGTTTCGGAGCATATTCAATGCAAAGAAAAAATCAAATCTTTCCTCTTTATATATTAGTATAGACAACTGTTTTTTGACTCTCAATGTTCAGTTCAGTATATGAAAATAGAAAATTAAATCAAGCAAAATAGCGCCCTTACTCGTAGATGTAGTAATCATGCAACCGTCTCCTGAACTAGTGGATGTTTCAGAAAATTTCAACCATTCAAAATTTTTATGAAATTATCAACGCAGTTTTATTAATTGTCGAGCCGCGGTAGAGTGGTTTCGAAATGAAATTTTTAATTAATTAATTTAGATTTATAGAACCACATAAAAATAAAGTGCACCTATAATAGTCCAGTGCCGATAATTTTTGAAACGAAAAAAAAAATATAGTAGAATGAAACCTATTGCAAAAGGAAGACAATATAACGAAGATTATAGGAAAAATAAATTACGGGCGATCTGAGGTCGGGAAGGGGGGGAGGGGGTGTTTAATGATCTCTTTAAGGAAATTAATATTTTAACTGTGGTGTCACAATATATATTGGATAATGTTTTGTATGTTAAGAAATATTACGACAGTTTTCTTAAGAAGAGTGACATCCACAATATTAATACGAGGAACAAGGCTAAACTGATTGTACCAAATTTTAAACTATGTAAAACTGGTGGCTCGTTCATGGGTACATGTGTAAAGATTTATAATAAAATTCCATCGAAATTTACAGAAATGCCTTACCTTAAATTTAAAACTCATATTAAAAGCATTCTTATGAGGAAAGGATATTACAAATTAGATGATTATTTTAAAGACAAGACTGCTTGGACATGAGTTTTATGAATATAGATTGTAGTAGATGATAAGTGCTACCTGTAACTGTGAGCAGGAAAAAAACAAACCCGGAAGTTTCTTGCTGCTTCTTCTCCCGGGCCCTCTCACAGTAGGGCTTTGTCTGAAGCATTGGCATAACTTGCATGACTTTCAAAAAGTGTTTGTAAACCAAACCAATTTTGAATAAAAACATTTGATTTTATTTGATTTGATTTGATTTAATGGAAAAAAATGGTTTATCTCGATTTCCGGAAAAACTACAAGTCCTATTGAAAAAAGTTGAATGGCAAAGTTGTAGGTAATAAAAAGATCTACAACTTTTGTATTTACACTTTTTTACATAACCTCAAAATTTATGTTAAAAATTCAAAAAACCACGTTTTTGGTTTTTTATTTTTATCTTTTACAAAAAACTTTTTTGTTTCACAAAATTTGGTGAAAAGTTACCTTTGTATGTACTTGACATACCTACTGTAATTTTTTTGATTCAAAAATATATATTTTTTCACCTTATTTTGACCTTATATCGAAAAAGCACCCTTATTTTCAGTCGAAAAATCTCACGTCAAAAAATCTGATTTTTTTAAAAATTCGGTAGTTTTTTTGTTCGTTTGAATCTCTACTTTCTAATAGTATATAAAAAACTATACACTACCATGGTAAATTTTCTCAGAAAATGCAATGAAACGACAACTATTTTCGCATATTTTTTGCAATCTCATATGCAATCAATGGAATCCGAATTTTTTTTGCGAAAATAGTTGTCGTTTCATTGCATTTTCTGAGAACATCGGCTATCTCCATTCCATATTTCAGTTAAATCAGTTAAGTAGTTGTGGCGTGATCGAGGAACAAACATCCAAACATGTTCACAAACTTTCACATTTAAAATAATAATAGGACTGATGTTTATGAAAAGGTCAATGAAATGGTTTTCATGAAATGTTCAATTCTACCATCTGACTAATACTGTACAGACCTACTTATCTCGGTGCAGGAAGGCTATTCTCTTTTGTAACTTGACAGCGGAGTTTCAAAATTGACGTTCGAGTTCTAGGATCACTTCACTTCGCAAGTGCCGTACTAGATGATTAGAGGATGACATATTTATTATTCTCGATCATCGAATTACGTCACCGTCGAAGCTCGTGTCCAATTGTCATTCGTTTATTCATACCGAGGCGAGGCCATCTTTAGTCGTTTGACGTTTGAGTTCGAGACTCCCTTCACTTCGCAAGTGCGTACCAAATGATTCGAGAATCACATATCAAGATCTCGGACTCGAACTTCAATTTTGACACTCATCGCGGAATCCGCTGTCAAGTTACAAAACTGAATAGCCCTGCAGTATCGCTAACGGTATTGTAGTAAGGAAGAGCTTCTAAAATAATTGGATAAGCGACATTAGTGTTATCTAACACTAGTCATCGAAATTCTGTGCGTGTAAATGTTTGTAGGACACTTGACACCGCGAACGCTCGACGCTCGTGGCATCGGATCGTGCCGCGACCCGCGGCTGCGGCTGCGGCTGCGACCATACGTAACATGTCGCTTCTCGAATGCATTTAACTCACAGGTGTTATACTCATAGATCACATAACAATTAGTTAAGTGAAAAAAAAATATTTAATTTATGACGGACCTTATTTTTTATCTTTATTTGTATAACGTCCGTGCACTGACTTTCAGAGTTAATTTTAAACACTTATCCATATGATAATGATGATTCGTACAAGGAAACTGGCACTGACAATCAGTGATATTTTATTCGCAGGTTTAAGTCGAATCTGCCTTTAATACGGCTTGTTTTCTGCAGTAACTTAATGTAATAGCTGTTTAATAATCCAACCTATATAATTACCACCATACTTCTCGAGAGCAAATCAATAGGCTCGTACGTCTTGCCGCAATTTTATTTCTCTTAATAAGCAACTTCGTAAGTTTATGTAAGCATCAAAGTAAACACATAAAAGGTTTTTAATCGCAAGCTTAGCACCTACCCAATGTTACATAGACGAGCCGCGAGACTTATAGGGCTTTAAAAATTTCGGTTAATCGCGTGTGATGCAAGACAAAACGCATCCTTACGTAACTATACCTTTACTAAGTATGAATAATTAATTACTTTCTTGAGTTTCTTGCAACCGTACCAAATATCGAAAAGAGCTTTTACGGCCGCCATCGAATTCTTGTATTTTATATTTATAGCAGCATCATAACCGTCAACATGTTGAACAGGAAATTAAAGAGAAAAAGTTAATAGGCTCTACGCCCGTCCCACTCGGCTCGGTTCATACTAAACTTGTAAACTGACCTCAAAATGTTCACCTCTGGGCCTCCGAATATTGCTTTGGCTTGATTCTGTACGACGTCCACGGTCCAACTATTAAAAGACATTGGACATCAGCAGTGTAGACTCTACCGTCATCTTCGGACTAATGAATTCGACGCGCTATTATGTAAGAGTTCGACGCCGTGCGTATTCATTGATATATTCGCCGTCAAGTGAAATAAGTATTAGCTTTTCACACTATAACCTCATTGTTTACTTTAACATTTTTCGCCAAACACGCAGTAGGTAACTACTACGAGTATTTATACTTAAGTGGTTTGAAAGTGCGTATTTTTTCTGAGAAAGTTTTGTTGCGGATTTGACCTCTTATCATTACATATACCTACTGATTTGTATCATATGTGCGTCTGTTGACTTGTAATTGGTATAAAACGTGATTATTGTTAACGCTAATAGAAAATATTATCAATATTAGTCATCTTCATGAACGGCTTTATTGACTTGGTGACCCTGCCTGCACAGCGAAATCATCCTGGGTTTGAGCCTAGATCATTGAAGAGAAGATTTGACTAATAATATTCAGTAACGACTCACGCCTCAACTCAGAGTCACTAACGGTTATTGTAATCGCTCCTTACTAAAAAATCACCATACAAATTCTGTACTAAGGAGCGATTTAAGAAACAGTTAGTGACTCTGAGTTGGAGCGTCAGACAATCTTAATGCAAAAGTATGAGTAAATAATGTAAACAATGATATTCGTTCACTGAATGTAAACATTTGACTCATTACGTTCCAGTGGGAAATAAACTACCCATCCCGGCGGTCGAACGTCCGTCGCCAGCGCGCGATCCCGCCCGACACGCCGTTCCCCTGTGCGTCCGCGGTCCCCTGGGGGCGCAGTCGCACGCGGCCCACCTCGGTGCACCGGCTGCGGCCCGGCGACATCGACGTGGTCGCCGCCATCGGGGACTCGCTGGTGGCCGGCAGCGGCGCGCTCGAGGAGTTCGCGCTCGGGGCGATCGTCGAGTACAGGGGCGTGTCCTGGTGTGCAGGTACGTTCAGACTTCAGACCATCTCCCCAGATATCCATTGTTGATTATTGAACTCGCATTATGCACATTTTTATGATATTGCTATAGAAGCCTATGGTTTTTCAACATTGGTTACTATAGATAGATCTAACTAATCCATTATTCTCAGAATTAATAAAATAATCGGAATCACCTATCTATCATACCGCTCTTCGTGTATTTCGGTTTGGCCTAGTGGTTAGCTGGTAGAGAAAGTAGTTAGCATTAAGCTCGCCATTTGTACTATAATATTTTATATTGTGGTCAATAAAGTTTACATAAATAAATACAAGAACCTGGACTAAGAGTGAGTATGGCTAATCTATTATGCTGAAACTTTGCTCGTTTATCTGGATAACATTATGGAATATTCACTATTATAGTAGGATTCTACGCAGTATTCTCTATTGCCGTGGTCAATTGAACAAACGTACAACGGACTCGTAAAGACAAATACTTATCTGTGTAGTTTTCTTGTGACGAGTTCAAAGGTTACATGTTATACAATTTCCATAGAAGTTCGTGATCTCCTGAGGAAAAATTTAAATATATGAAAGCGACTGGTAAATACAAAAATACTTAAATTAAATGCGCGTTGTTTCTATGTCTATGTAGAAACATACGTCGAAAGAAGGAACCTTTCTTTCTTATTCTTCTCTCTTTCTTGGCCGGCAACGCATCGGTGATGCCTTTGGTGTCTCTGATGTCTATGGGCGACGATAGCCACTTACCATCAGGTAGAACGTCAGGTCGTTTGACGGCTATTTCCACAAAAAAGTAATGTCTGTAGCACCGTGTACCGGTGTGTGTTGCAGGCGGCGACAGCACGTGGCGCGAGTTCCTGACGCTGCCCAACATCCTGAAGGAGTTCAACCCGGCGCTGCGCGGCTACTCCACGGGCACGGGCGAGTGGCTGGCCCGCAACGCAGGGTTGAACGTCGCCTTCCCCGTCGCCTCCGACCAGGACGCCTACAGGCAGGCTAAGGTTAGCTCACATCACGATACGGTTAAGATAGTCAGGAGCTTTGCTATGTATCAACTTGATGGAAAAGGTTAGCTCACCTCACGTTGCGATTAGGTTAGGGGATCTGCTGTCTAACATTTGAAGGAAGTATCAGAATATGATCAGCACTATTTAGATGTTTCATGTGATGTCAAATGAATTGTAAGTAAAATTTGGTATCCAAAAGTGATTCTGACTCCCAATGGGAACATATTTATGTGGTAGATAGATCCAAATCCTGGGCTTCTTCAATCTTAGCGTACTTTATGTTTAATGGAATTTGTTTAATGAACCCACAACTTTATTGAATTCCTGCGGTTTTCGCCAATCTGTGTAGTCGTGTGAGTACCTGTTCATTTCACCTATTCATATTTGTGCCGTCGTCGGTCCGTTGACCTCGAGTGCAATGAATGTTTAAAACACATTCTTCAACCTATTAATCTCATAGGTTTAATACTACTCGTGTTAGTATCATCGGCTACGAGTGAATACTTTTGTACATAGTTAGTGTCTAAAATAAAAAATTTCAGGAGGAAAATAGCGTCTCTTAAAAGCTCTTGAATTACTTTGACAACTGTCCCTAAATCCATGTTTCTGCGCTTCTAAGCATTAATATTTCTATTAATTGCTTAGAAGCTCTATTATTTAATCCGCAAATATGTAAACAAAACAACTTGGCCATCGAAATTACGTCGTCCGTGACCCTAGTGTTAGAGGTACTAGAAAGCTTTTTTAATAGGACGTGGGGGAAATGATATTTAGAAAACATAGATAAGTTATTCCCTTACCAATCAACCAAAAAATTTGTTCCGAAAAGAGCTACAACACACAAACGTTTATCTTTTGTTTCACTACACCAATCAGATTGGTATAATACACGAATTAAATTTTAACGCTGTATGCCCAATGTCAAGCACTTCTGACAACAACAAAAGCGTGCGTATCATCTTATATTGACAGAGCGACTACGAGCAGAACGGTCAATTGCCTGTTTTTACGCTCTTCATCGTCGGCGCGCTACTGACCGTTTATTCTTTATTCTAAGTAGTGACCTATCTACCTCTTTTTTACATTATAATATCATTGCGTGGGGGTAAATATTTATCGCAAAGCTTTAAAGTGCAAATATTGGTTAGAGTCAAATGTTCCCCGCCAGCTAAATGGCTGTTAGAAAATAGGTACCTGTTTATTACACTTCAGAACGAGTAATAGTCGATCAACTTACAACAACGGAACCCTGCACTGCGCTTGACCCGACACTTGCACTGCATTTGGATGTTTTGTATAGTAATTAATTTTGAAATCAATTCATTCAGTATCTTTGGAGTTATTTGAATATTTTTTTGAATTCTTCTTTTTTCGTTATGCTCAGACATAATTGACAAATTCTCGTAAGCATGTAAAACATTCAAATTATAATCTAAATTTTACTAACAAAAAATAACCGACTTCAAAGTTACTCAAAAACTACTTGTCAGATCTCGCTTTATGTGGGACCATATGACAAGCACCTTTCGATTAAAAAAAGAATCATCAAAATCGGTTGACCCAGTCCAAAGTTCTGAGGTAACAAACATAAAAAAAATACAGTCGAATTGAGAACCTCCTCCTTTTTTTGAAGTCGGTTCAAAATATAAACTACATATACAGTTTGATATAAGTTCTTGGTATTATAAAGAGCAGGTCGTATAAGTTGTTGGTCCTTAACGGTGTTAGTAATGTCAGTAAAGCGGGTCATTATGACACAATGTGCCCAAAACATCACCTGTCCCCAGTGTCGCGGTGCCCATACAAATTGATGTAAATTCACAATTTACGAGCACTTTTAGTCCTTACGACCACGGACACGACTGGCGACGAAATGCTACTCACGACTCGCGATCTTTTAACATGATGATGACGTACCGTCGTCTTGTTTATTTTAAGTAAACACGGTTAACTACTTAAGCTTAAGTCAGTTATACAATGTGTGCGAAACAAAATTTATTCTTATTTTAGATAGCGTAGAGCCCGCGATATTCGAACCTGACCCCGAATCTCAATTTTTAAATTACGTGCATATTTTAAATAAATTATCGTTTGTGATGAAGTAGGTTCATAAACTGCTGGAGGCATTTTTACAGTGTTCTCAAATAAAACGTCTTTGTTCCGATTATGAAAACCGAATTTGAATATTGAAGTCAATGTACCACTGTACAAGCAACAATTAAAAAGACATTTTTGACTGACACTTTTGTACAATGATATCTCCATCAATTACCATCGTTATATTATATTGAATAGTTGAACTTTACGGGAATGCCTGCAGGCATTCCGCAAATATAAGAGCCGTCACACATCTATTCACTGATGATGAGAGACACCAGTTGTTCAGCCAATCTTACAAATATTATAAATGTGAAAGTTTTTGAAGATGTTTGTTAATATTTCACGGGAAATCTAAGAAAGAATTTTCATGAAATTTAGCACACGGATAGATCATGATCTGTAAAATAAGATACAGGCATTGAAGTATAATGTCATAGAACAGACATCTCTAACAAAATGTCTGTCCCGCCGGGAGGTTCTATTTTCAAAACTGAGCCCCAGTTTTCCTTTCAAAATCGAACGAATTCATTGAAACATACATTGTTTCGCGGTGTCGGTTCTATATGCTAGTAATAATACTTCAATGGATATAGGATACTTATTATCCCGGAAAACGTGGACAGTGCCACGGGCAGTGGGCAGCTATAAAAAAAATATATGTAGTAGTAGAATAGATCTCAGAGGCGCAGTCGCAGTCGTGTCGTGTTAAATTCATCTTCCATTTTTAACGATTCAAGTGTGACCAATGACAGGCTTTGTTATGTTACTACCACAGGTTACTACTATTACTTTTATTGTGTAATTCAGAATGTGCTTTCTGCCTCAATTGTTTTGTGTCGCCTTTTGTAATGCTCTACCTTAAAGAGTTAGAGAGGCTTTGCTTGCCAACATGTGCCATACAAAGGTATTCTTTTCTGTGATCACCGGCAGTAAAGGATAACATGGGTAATTTAAAGTAATTAGCATAACAAGCATTAGTTTGCGGTCCGATAAAATAAGAAACCTTCCTTACAGAGAAGACTATGTTTTGTAGAGCTCCGAACTCTTGAGTAAGTTTTTATAATGAATTATAACATTTAGACAAATTCAATATCCATTACTATTCATGTTAGGCTGTTAAGAATTATTTTGTGCATTATATTAAATACTTACCTATTTATTTAGAAACAAATACATTTTAAGATGGTTAAAATTTTATGTTATAATTTTTTGAGCGATAATTATAACATTTAATAAATATTTCTGTACAAAAGAAAACATCTTTAGCATTTAGTTTGACCGCTTATTTATTGTATTGCCTAACCAGACTTTTGAGTTCGGTGCGCGGCTCACGCAATACATATGGAGAGAGGCACATATCCCAAATTCAATAAAATTTCCATTACGTATAATGTTCAAGGCCTTTGTATTTGCAAGGCACCATTTCATCCAAACCCGCGCTAATTGCTGTTGCTAACGAACCCGTCGATCTTTCGAACAATCGGTATCAAGTAGGTATAATGAGTTGGTTTTATTATTCGACCTCGCGGTAAACGGAGCGTGGCGCAGTCGTGTATCACAAATTTAGAAATTAAGCATATCCGAAACTGTTGCAAATAGCGGTGCAGCGATGCCCTTACATTGTACACACGCGAACGATGCAACACTGGTCTGCTATGACTCATTATGTTAATATGTAAGGAAATTACAGTCTTCTACACATTTACCCACTGAAATCATTTCATATAAGATAGGATGCCAAGACTCACAATGATATTTAAAAAATATAAATACGTTATGCCCAATACAAATCAACTAAAAAATCTGTTCCGAAAAGAGCTACAACACACACACGTTTATCTTTTGTTTCACTACACTAATCACATTGGTATAGTACACGAAGGCATTCTAACGCTGTATGTCAAATTTCAAATACTTCTGACAACAACAAAAGCGTGCGTATCGTCTTGTATTGACAGAGCGATTACGAGCAGAACGGTCAATTGCCTGTTTATTACGCGCTTCATCTTTGGCGCGCTAGTGACATATCTACGTATACCTTTTTTTTACATTATAATTTATCATTGCTCACAACCTTATCTTATAAAACTGTACAAAAGCTATCACATCTCATGAAGAGGTAAGCGGCCAAGCCTCTCTACAAGGCTTGACTCTACAAACTTTAACCTTACGAACCCTGCATCTTGGTCGAAAAGCTTGGCTTCGGCGTTTTTTGGCTGTCGCAAAAAAATAAGTCTTATACTATGGCACGCAGTAGTTCTATGATAGTTTAAATTGGCGTGGCGATCTCTTAACTAACTCACTATCACTAACAGAAATTCATAAAAAAAAAATTAATTTAATTATGTCATCGTAAAGTTTACGAGCAAGAGCAATTCCTTAGCAACAGTTTATTATAATGTTATGCTCCGCTAATCCTCCCAACATTTCGTTTGTTTAAATTGTTCTAATGTTGTCATAGCTTTTAAAATGTAACTGATTCTCCTTCCGGCCTCGTGGCTCTCACGAGTGATTGCGTAAAGCCGTTAATCTCATTACGAATATAATATGAGCATTGCTCATTCTTAACTAGATAATGATAGATCCGTGCATCACCATCTACTTAATGTCTATATGTAGATTACTAGTCCACATTTATTAATGCGAATCTTTTTAATGATTGCTTCATGTCACTTTACAATAATTCATTGCCTAACTATATTCATTATAACTATAACTACTGGCATGTTACTGAATCTTTGGTAAATTTCAGGCTATAAATATTAATAACATTATTGCATGCAACTATTTAAAGGATCATTAACTACATTCGGCTATCTCACATTTGTTAAAACATGGGATCCTCCTGAGTTACGAACCTGTCTTAGGTCATTAATCAAGAGCAGTATGTGTCCGTCCGTGTTCTCGTCGCTGCCTGAAAGAAATTTCTTTCAACAGATAACAAGATTATAGTCTTCTACATTGTACTTTTAATTTATGTCGTCGGGAAATTATGAAATCCTGAGATTGATGAAATTCCACGAGGTTTTGAAATTCTGAAATCTTAAATATTATTGAGGCAGGAAGACTCGGGGGGCGAAGGCCCCCGCCATATAAAGTACGTAAACAGACCTACAGCAACTCAAGTGTACAGACTGCCTTTATAATTCCCCTGCGACAAACACATTATTTCGGTGTACAAGCTTATTAACCGATGTGCTGCGTACCAGATCCTGGTAGCTCGGATTCGCTCGTCGCCTGACATCGACGTGTCGCGCGACTGGAAGATGATCACGGTGTTCATCGGCGCCAACGACCTGTGCTCGGCGTCGTGCCTGTCGCCCGTGGCGTGGTCGCCCGCCGCGCACGCGAGGAAGCTGGCGCGCGCGCTCGACTACTTCCACAAGCATCTGCCGAGGACCATCGTCAACTTGATACCGGTGCTGGGTGAGTGTGGTGTCTACAACAGGCTTTAGTAGTCGGGCTATCTAAGGGTGATGGTGTCAGTTGTCTGTGGACAAGGGCAACCAGGGCCGTCTTAACCCATTCGGGGGCCCCTGGGCACACTTCAGTTCGGGGCCCTTGGAAACTTTTGGAATTTGGAAACTTTGCACTATGTAACACCAGGAATGCCTGCTGTCTAGATATAGCGCAATATAGATGAAAGGTATTTGTAATAAAAATGTTAGTGTGTAATGTTTCTTTTTTAAACAGCTATTAATAATACTGCAGGCATTATTAAGTAATTTAGTTTTTACGAAATAAATAACGATTACCTACATTCTGTACTATATAATTATATATAGTATTATACATTGGGTTGCACCAAACCATAGAAATGTGGATGCTTCTAATATTAAGTTGATGAAGTTTTGATTAAAATTACTATTAACATTGACGGGTAGTGTGGCAAGAGGCGACGCGGGTCAGTCGGGGCACGCGTAATAACCTCACACATTGCGTATAATGCGGTGATTAATGGAAGGAAATATCGATTGCTCACATTGATTTCTCGACAACTAATTGTTATTATGAAGAAATATTAACAAAAACCTCGGCCGGCCACGAAGGGAAGGGGGGAGTCGACTGTGCTTAGTTCGATATTCAGCAGTATTATTTCTTTTACTGTGGCAGAGTGCATCATGACATGAGCCTTTAAGATTTTTACCTTATTAAATGCTTTATTTTCCTACTTATTAAATGCTTTATTTCAGGGTGGAAGGGCTTTGCTAGCGGTCGAAGTGTCGAACCCCTTTTATTGCATTAGGAATTTTAATTGTTAAAATATTTTAAACTAAGAAACTCAAAATATTGATGAGTACTTACATAAAACGAAAGATCTAACGTTTCAAAGATCTCAATCTGACCTCCTCCTTCAAACATGATCTACATATCTTTGGCTGTGTCTTCATTGGGCGACACGATAACGACATCTTTGATGTTTGTGTACACAAGCACACATGGAAGCTTTAGCGTTCGATTTTGAAAGGAGAACGGGGCCTCAATTTTGAAAATAGAACCTAGCGGCGGTACACAATATTTTGTTCGAGATGTCTGTTCAATGTATTTCACTAACACTCCGTTCCGGCAGACGTGTCGGTGTCGGTGCGCGTGCGGCGGCCGCTGATGTGCCGGCTGATGCACCCGCTGTTCTGCACCTGCTTCCACCGCGGCGGGGACGAGCTGCCCGACCTGGTGCGCCAGGCGCGCCGCTACCAGGCCGCTGAGATGGCGCTCGTGAGTATACACATACACACACGTGTTTGGATACATTTACCGTTTAGCGTTAACGCTTATAGAATAGTTTTGTCTAGATCTAGGCTGTCTTCAACACATTGAAATGTCAACTCTGAAACATTATCATGACACAATATAGGTTTGTAGGTATGTGTCTACAAAGACATGGTAGTGACATGGTAATGTAGACCAGGGTCGATAATTTTTGAAATCAAAAAAAAATAGTAGGATGAAACCCATTAGAAAAGGAAGAGAATATAACTAAAATGAAAGGAAAAATAATTTACTGGCGATCTGAGGTGGGAGGGGAGTGAGTTTTTAAGCGTAAAAACAATAAAAAATGAGAGGTGTCAAGGGACACCCGGATGGAACGAAGTTCCTTTCGATTAATACTAAGCGACCAGAAGTCTTTGAGGGTGTGACAGTCCAATCATAGTATGTGGCTGTGTTATCCACTCTTCGGTATTTAGCATAGGCACAACAGGGACGTCCATATCACGATCATGCACATTAAGCTATTATTGCCATTTCTCCCGTCATACCAATCAATATGCGGAAGAGCGACAGGGATAGAATAAATCTATCACTGTCGCTCTGACAAGACACTTGCCACATACTATGATTGTACTGTCGCACCCTCGAACACTTCTGGTCGCCTAGTAACTCGCTTTAATTAATAAACGACGGCAAAAAGTGTCGTTACAACTTTTCGTCCCAATTTTTTCCGCCTAGCCCCCTTTCGCAGCGCGCGATAAGGAACTTCGTTCCGAAAACGGATTATCTCATTTCCCGGCAAAACTACAAGTCCTATGGAAAAAAGTAAAATAATCACGAAATTTGGTGAAAACTTACGTTTTTATGTCCCAAACACACTGTAATTTTTGTGATTTAAAATATTTCTTTCTTCACCTTATTTTGACTTAGGTAATATCGAAAAAGCACCCTAATTTTCAATCAAAAATTCTCACGTCAAAATATCTGCTTTTTTAAAAAAGCCGGTGGGCTTTTTGTTCATTGAAATCTCTACTTTCAGATAGTATAAAAATTATACATTACTATGGTAAATGTTCTCAGAAAATACAAAGAAACGACAACTATTTTCGGAAAAAAATTTCGGATTCGAGTTTTAAATTTTTTTTAACCGGACGGTGGTGTTGGTATGAACAGGTGGACAGCGGTCGCTACGACACTCGCGAAGACTTCACGGTGGTGCTGCAGCCGTTCATGCGGCTGTTCAACGCGCCGCTGCCGCCCACGCCGCCGCTGCCGCTCGTCATCCACTCCTCCTACATCACGCACGACTGCTTCCACTTCTCGCAGAAGGGGCACGCGCTCGGTGAGACTTCTCTCGTCTTCTGTCTTCTCCGATGCATTCTGTTTTAGGGTGAGGACAAACGAGCGTTTTTTTGAGCTGTATGTCGCATGAAATAAGTCTTTAACATACGAAAGTCCAAACTCAGTTTGCGTCGCCGTGTGAAACAAGCAGGACTTTAGTATGAAACCGAACGCACGTGACTAATTTTTCGCGACTGACAGCTCAAAAAAATTCGCTCGTTTGGCCTCACCCTTATAAATATCAAATGATTTCTGATAAAACAATAGAGATGTTGACTAATTTCATGTTTTATCTTAAACCTTACTAAGTAATTTGTTGGTTGTGTTAAAACACTCTACTCATATCATAATTTTGCGAAGCCCACCGAGAAGGAACTGGAGAACCTTATATTTAAAATGGAACTTAAATCTTTACTTAAAACACAGCCCTTTCCTGACCAAAGTACCTTGCTGTGCCGAAAAATCTATCTGTTAAACGTGGAAATTCAGTTCCTAACGTTTCCTGACCTAAGCACCTTGCATCTTCTACGTTCCAGCGGCGAACCTCCTATGGAACAACCTCCTGGAGCCGGTGGGCAACAAGTCGGACGACGTGCCGCCGGTGCTCATGAACTCGTTCCGCTGCCCCTCGCCCGCTGCGCCCTTCATCTTCACCAAGAACAACTCCAGAACCTTCTTCGAGACCGGCCGCCAGGACGGCGCCTTCGATACCTGATGCTTGGATGATATATGATAGATGTAACGGAAGGATAACTCCACATAAGTTCGTCATAAGCAAAGACATATTTCTGCTAACTCTATCCTGTGTTTGCTGGTGAAATGCTGCCGTAATGCGTTTGGATAAGACGTGAAGGAAAGACTATCGCATTGCGTATTTTGATAGTGGTACCGGTCATCATTGATTATGTCCCTTCCCTTGTTAGGTTTATGTCGTTGTTGATCAATGATTGCGTGTGGTCCATTGTGTGCTCCAAATATTTCATATTCAGCGTTTGATAGTTTCTTGTTATGTTGGTGCTATTTGAAGGTTTCTTGTTGATGGTAACGGGTTTTCCTTTGGTGTTTTGTGTCCCATAGTGGCATTTCATACCAGTTACGAATCTTACGATCGATCAAGTGACGTGATGTCCACTGGATGTAATAAACTATGCACTTACCACAATAATATCAGTCGAGGATAGTCTTTGGACACTAGTTAAATTCCACAAAGTTAAGTAACATAAATATAGTTGGTACCAAATAATACTTATTGACTTATTGTAAATATTGTTTTACAAGTGAATCTTTATGAATAATTGTTTCTTGTTGTTATTATAATTGCTCAAGTAAAGTCGAAGGCGATATGGTGATATAGCTAGTAGCAGTCGTATAATGTTTAAATGAGATATACCTACAAGGTGAATTTTTCAAGTGTGCGTGGAAGGCCAAATTCGAAACTACGAGGAATAGTGAAAAATAGTTAAAGGAGTCTCGGGGGAGATTTTGATGAAAACTAAAAATCTAATGATGCAGTCATTAGCTTTTTTGAATAATTTATATTGCTGGCCAGGATTCGAACTCGTTGATTTTGAAAAAAAAAACCAACCTTTATTAGTACACCATTTGGTAGTGTTGCTAACAATGATCAAATTTTGGGAAGTATTGACATACGGCAAACTTAAGGAAAATGTTGATTTTGAAACTGCAGCATTTTGAACATTTTAATTTTAATTTTTGTCAAAAATGAGCTCTTTCGATAAGTTTGCCGTATGTCATTATTTCCCAGAATTTGATCCCTATTAGCAACACTATCGAATGGCGTAATAATACAAAGCAAGTTTTTTTTTCAATACAACGGGTTCGATTCCAGGCCCTAAATATTGATTTTTCGTATGTCATTACTTCCCAGTATTCGATCCTTGAACACTATCGAATGGTGTAAAAATACAGGCCGTGTTTTTATTTCAAAACCAATGGGTTCGATTCCTGGCCAGAGTTATTAATTTTTCAAAAATCAAATGTTGCAGTTTTAGTTTTCATCAAAATCGGCCCCGAGACTCCTTTGACCATTTTTCGCTATTCCTCATAGCTTCGAATTTGGCCATCCACGCACACTTGTAAAATTCATCCTGTATGCAATACGATAAATTGTATTTTAAGTACAAATATTTGGTGCATATATCTAGATATAAATTAATATTAGGTATTCCTAAATCCTAATCCTAAATTGAAAAAATCCTAAAGTGATTGACTAAGATAAGCAACAGGCGCGGTCGGTAGTTGGATGGGTGGCCGCTAGTGGCAAACATTTCTTGAGCGTTTCTGTGCTTCGGAGGGCACGTTAAGCCACCGGTCCCAGTTGTGTTGTAAGATAACAGTCGGTAAGCCATGTCGGAGGGCTTCATTTATTTGGAGTTTTTTAGAGGGGTGACATGAAAACTTCCTCTACTTGTGTTGGCCACTAACCCCTCCACCAATCCGCACTGGAGCAGCGTGGTGGAGTATGCTCTAGGCCTCAGGAGAGATCCGTGCTCAATCGTGGGCCATTAATGGGTTGAAGTAATTCTAAACAAATGTAGCGAATAATTCGACGCTTGAAAGGCAAAAATTACCAAGCAACATGTTGATAAATTTACACTACCTACTTATTATAGCATTTTAGTTTTTAATTTTAGAAAAAAAAATCGTAAAAAATCGCCTATTAGTCATAGCTACTTCATACCAATGAATTTTAAATGCAGTTTAAATGCTTATTAAAGCGATTTTTACGATTTTTTTTCTAAAATTAAAAACTAAAATGCTCTAGAGTAAAGTTGTCAACATGTCGCTTGGTAATTTTTGCCTTTCAAGCGTCGAATTATATCTGACATCAAAAAATCGGCCGCCCTCCAGGCAACACTGTCTCGCCTGGCGGGAGATCTCCCAGTGCCAAACCAACATTATAGTAATCTCTGTGTTGTAAAGTATCGAATTGTTGGCGTCCTGTTGCCGCAACTACTGTCCGTGCCGGCTGCCGATGGTCACTGAATAATTTGTGACAAAAAAAATAGAAAACTCATAGATGCAAAAAGAAAAGTTTTTTTTTTCATTTCATACAGTTATAATCATTTTAGTTTAAATGTATCAATGATATGAAATACTAAAGTACCTCATTTTTGTAGTTCGTAAGCTTAAAGATTTAATAATAATATTATAGGAGCTAGCCGACGTTTCTGTACATAGTGTACATAGTAATTATATTAATGTACATAACTAACATAATAAAGATAACGTATTGTGTAATAAATTAGGACCAAAAAATTTTGACAGTTTTTTAACATGGACATTATGTAGGATTACATTTTTTATATATCATGTAATATTATAAAATAGTATTTTTTTTTTATTAAAAAATATTCAGATGTGAACATGTTATCTAAATTCATAACAGTAAGCTAAGATATTGCTATGCTAAATATGTTGATGTAACATCTTAATATTTTTAATAATTAAAGGCCAATGCCTACGTAACAGGTTTTTTCTCGTACGGGACGGAAAAACATCGTCCCGTACGTGCCACGTCCCGTACGGGATTCCGCTGCGTATGCACTATCGTATACATTTTCCATGAAACGATGTTTCCAAAACTTCACGTCCCGTCCCGTACGGGAAAAAACCCGTTACATATGCATTGGCCTTAAGATGGTGCTATGTCTTTGATTGTATTTTAATAATATTTGTATTTAATTACATCGCAGCCTCGAGCTGGCGACCTGTTGGTGCCATCTGTGTCTAGTGATTTGTGGTAAAATTATTATATTAATGGAAATTTTGAATTTCTAAGACCAGAATATGTTTTATTATCAGTATGTATGTAGTTAGCATTAATAAATGTTTGTTAAAACTATTGTTTTCTGTATTTATCTGGCCACTCCCAAACACAAAGAAATGAAATGAAAAGAAAAAAATGAAAACCCAGGTTGGTGTGGGTGGTGAACATTGGTTTGTAGGTGTACGTGTACCTCTACACTTTTTTGATTAAACCTATTTAGATACGTTTTTTATTTTATTCGATGCTTAAAAAATTTTGGTCTTCCACTCACCCTACTCTCCCCCACAAAACGTATCAAATATGCTTAACGGTGATGTGGTAATACCCTGACAAGTCACACTCCTCTTCTCTTAAAGAAGATTAAAAAATATTTGATACATGTTGAGCAAAATGCTCTGTGATCCACCACTAATTAGTTTTGCCAAGAAGAAATAATAGTACTTATAGTACTTATAATAAATAGTTTTGCTCCAATATGTTCACATCTCAAACCTGGAGAAGGTTTTTGATCTGTTATGAATTTCACGCAAAGAAGTACCTTGTGATGTGATTACGAAAAGGGCTTTCTATCAAAGAAAAGGTGTTAGTTACCAAAATAACAAGTATTAAAGATCTCTTCGTTATTAAAATCACATTGAACCATACCTAGTGAACGCGTTGAGAGCACCTAACTGTAAATTTACAGCAAAGTACCAGTGGTAATGGATTTTACTGTTTTGCTTCAAAATGCTATGAGCAGGCGCTGAGTGCAAACATTGGAAGCACTATGGGGGAATTCGGTGCGGTGATGCTACAACACGATCGAAAGTTTGTTTCTATGATACCATGGATTTAGCCTTGAGCAGTTTAGCAGTTTCGTTAAATTGCAGCACTGTAATAAGTTCTAAGTGACACTTAATATTATAGCTAAATCGTAACAATAAACATTAACGCCCCAACTCAGATTCACTAACGGTTACTTTTATCGCTCCTTAGTAAAGAAGCACCATACAAATTCTATACTAAGGAGCAATTTAAGTAACCGTTAGTGACTCTGAGTTGGGGCGTAACACAGTGGCATCCCCGCATTAGCATATTCATTTTATAAATCTGTTGCATCTAAGTATGTCTATTGAAGAAGACAATCGATTCTAAACCCTCGCTCGGTAAATTGCGTCACTACCTATCCTCGTTCTTAAGAACCTATTACAATAATTCATTTCCTATTCGGCAAATTATACCGAATTTAATCACAGTTACACCTATGTTTATTACGGACGGGTTCATGAGGCGGAGAGCTCCCGACATCATAATCCAGACTAGGGCTCGGCATTCGGCAGCCAGTGGGCCATGAAATAACTTCCATTGTCTATCAGGTATTTTGAAGCTGACTTCAATAATAATATAAAGTCTCGGCACGTTTTATGTAAGGCGTTTCATCAATTGTTTTCCAAATCTAGGACAATTCTGCTAGGCTAGTAAAGCTTCTGGATGCGGGATAACTACAACAAGAAGACTGTTTTCCATCCTTATCAGCTCGCTGCAGACGACCCGTGTGGCGCAATGGTTACCACGCCGGATCGCCGTACCAAGGGTCCTGGGTTCGATAGTGAGTTTTAATTTCTGTTCTCGGTCTGGGTTTGTGCTTTCTTGGCTTTGTGTGTAGTTCATGGCACCTACGACACAGGGAATTCTGGTGTGGGGCGACGAGTGTGTAGCTTCATTTAGTTATTGCGAGGGTCCTGCGGGTCTCATTGCCATTTGCTCCCGGTTCGTTCCGTTAAGCGTTTTCCTAGGCGTAGTAGGTCTCCCCCAGGCGATCGAGTGACAGCAGATCTCCATGGGCGGTAGTGGCCGCTACAAGAATACCCTTAGGAACGATGCCTGCACATTTACTATCAAAAACCTAAAAATAGAGCAACAAAACCAGTAAAGTAGATAAGAGTTGACCACAAACCGAGTCATCATAACTCGCGTAATACTGATGAATTTTGTTCCAAAACTGTACAAATTGGATTGCACGTAATGTTCACAGCAATTGCAATCTAATTGCCTATAAGTAAGAGCGTAGGTGGCGTGCGCGTAGCGACAGATGGCCGGTGTAGCCGCATATGGTCTGCTTGACCACGAGACAATCAGTTGGTCACAAATTAAATTAAGATGTATCTAGCTCTACCTCAATCGTAAGAAACTGATCCACTGCATGGCCAACTAAATGTTAATCGGTTTTCGTAAAGTGCTATGGAAAAGAACCTAGTAAACATTGAAGTATAATGTACTAAAGTACCGGAACAGACATCGCGACCAAAATTTGTGTCGCGCCGGCAGGTACTATTTTCAAAATTGAGCCTCCGTTCTCTTTTCAAAATCGACTGAATCCATTGAAAACTATTGCGCAAATCGGGTAGGTACGCGGTGTCGGTTCTATACGCTAGTAATAATAGTTCAGTGGTAGCAAATAATATTTGATATAAAGACATCCAATAATAATTGAAGGGGTAAGTGTAAAAAGGGTATAAGTAACAAAAACAATAATTCGAGATAAATGCGTTTGAAAGTCAAGACTTTATTTTCGTTACATTCTTAGTATTCAACTTCAAATCTGTTTTTTTATGATTCCAAATTATATTAGATACCTTCTAATTCTTATAAATAAAGTATTTTTTTAATTATTACTCTGTAATAAGCAAATATTGTCAATTTTGCAATTAAATAAATAAATAAAACTCAATAAAAATGCGCCATGTCCGTGCGTTTTTCACGAAACAGGGATTTAAATAACATTATATTATATTGAATTTTCCACTATAAAACCTATACCATAACATTAAGAATCGAAAGACGAATTCAATGATACCAATAACTCTATTTCAGTAATTTCATCAGTTGAACCCTTTTTACACTTACCCCTTCAATTATAATCCTGAGGTTAGTAACAGAAACGTCATCTTCTACAGACTACAACCGTCAAGAACTGGCAAGTCAATCGGCAGGTTTCGTTCATTTCTTCGTAATTACTGTTAACTAGATAAAGTGCCAATGCTCAATCAATTCCTCGAAAGAAATCACCGTACGAGGAATACCGAAACTTGAAAAAACGGCGATCGTTGTAACTCAAATAACAGTAGCTTAGCTAGCCTTAAGGAGTCCCCAGATCAATATTTGTTGTGGGGCCCCCTCAACGTCAGCTGTAAATTATCCTATAAAAGGAGTGCCAACTGTAGCGGTCGTAGGCCGCAGGCGAGCTTTTTTTGGACTGTTAGTGGGGGCCCCTATACCACAATATTCCTATAATATTGTGCCTATACGCTGTGGGCCCCGTATAATTGATACGGCTGATACGGCGGTAGCTACGCCCCTGTTAAATAAACAAACTCAACCTATTCGCAAGAAACCAAAGTCCAAGTATTGTAAACCTATTCTTACTTTAAAAGCTTGAACGATTACACCCTCTTACTATACGAAGGTAGGTACACAAATGAATGACATGCGAATATTTATTTAATGTCACATATCTCCTCGAGGTTGGAATCGTCGTCGTAGATGGTAAATGGTCGCCCTACGTACTTCAGCACTTCAGCTTACCAACTGAACGTCTATATTAGACGGTTGTGGCACATTATTTACTACAAAATCTTGGTCCAATGCAAACAATATTTAATGCTTAACTGCAATTCCACCTGATGGTAAGTGGCTACAAAATCACCTACTTGATTTCGTGTTGTTACGAAAATTAGTGATTTTTGTACAAATCAAAAGAAACAACATTCACGATTCATGATCGCATTTAGTAGCAGGCTTTGTATTAATTTATCATTAGAGGTGTGAAAAATCTTAAGTAGATTTTATATAATTGGAGTATTATTGCACTAAGATTACTATGTTATTTGACCAACCTAACAGTTGAACCAAAATTCATCACGGACTGTTATAACATAACAAACATAACTACCTACATAACACAGATTATACCTACAGCTTCCCGCCAAAACAAGAGCAGGGTCAAGGTCCCCTCTCGCTGCCCCTCCCGCCACATCTCTCCCAATCTCCCCATGCATTTCATCCCTTCACGTGGCTAGGGTAACCAACATACATAGAAAATAACAAAATCAGTCTAAAATATTATAATTGACAGAACAATCCTTTAAAAGTTTAAAATAATATAAATTGCTTTAATTATATTCGACTGCATGCTCGTATGGTACTTTCAACAAGATAAATAATTCTTTAGGAAATAATCATTACCATCACCCATCACTGTTCTACTACTGGGCTCAGGTCTCCTCTCACAATGTAGGGGACTAGGGGGTAGAGGCCACAGTCTACCACGCTGGCCAAGTGCGGATTGGTAGACTTCACACACCTTTGAGAACTTTATGGAGAACTCTTTGGTGTACAGGTTTCCTCACGATGTTTTCCTTCACCGAAGCAAGTAATAATTAACTTCTAATACACGCACATTTTTTTGGAAATTGGAGGTGCCATGATGCGAACTCAGGCGCATTCGGGAAACCAACGCCAGGCTATCTCTGCTAGGAAATAATAAAATAATAATATTACCTAATGAGTAAAAAAGAAATGTCACCCCGAGTATCCCGTATATTCGCAACCCTGTCGTTAATGGCATGCGCACACTCCACCCGCTGCACCGCCGGTGTCCCGGTATAAGAGCGGGGCGGCCGGGGCGGCGGCACAGTGCGGCCCGGTGCGTTGCCTCGCGAACACGCTAAGCCACTTGACACACGTCTCTCTCCTCTCCTCTCGTCTCGACGCGGAAAAACAACCATCAAAATGGTAAGTACAGCCCTAATTTTTTTTTTGAAATAATTTTTATTTTGAATTTTTTTAATCCTCGATTTTTGATAATGTTAAACATCGATTTTTTTTAAATAATGTAATAAAAGTCAAATATAGAAAATACTTTTTAATCATAGCAGTGAAATAAAACAATACATAGAAATAAAAAAGTTTTAAAAGTAAAATTATATTGAGCAGATGCTAATAAAAATTACATAATGAAAATAAAATAATGATTTCTGGATAAGCATTACAAAAAAATGTTCTTATGATGTGGGTAGCTAAGATTTTCTAAATTACGCCAGTACCTGTAGCGTAATAAATATAACATCAAGTAAAGTACTTTGTAGAGAAAAAAAATGATTTATAAACAGCATTCCAGGAAAATTATAAATATTAAGTATTACACTTTATTTTGATAGAAGACTATCTTAATTATATTTTAACAGTCAATTTGCTTTGGAGATAAATTTCAGAAACTCTGAATCAATTTTTTCTATTGAATACCTAAATGTAATAGATAGCCTCATCACGAGACAATATTTGGTGGATCGCGATATTATTTCCAAATTTATGTATACGTTATCCTAACTCCTGTAAAGAAACAAAAATTATAACTAAGTTTTCATTCAACAGTGTTTCCTCTAAATATCCGGAGGAGATAACCCCAAAGCAAGTTATAAGTTAATTAATTTGTAATACGCAATTAAAGCTCTGAAAAAAGAGGTGCGTGCAGGAATACAACTCACGTCCCTAGTACCGGACCGTTGAAACCACCAGGTTAGCCTCAGCAAAAAGTGGACGTAGAATCTTACAAATAAAATAATTCTTGGCAAAAAATATCCGACTTCAAAATCACTCAGAAAGTACTTGTCAGATCTCGCTCATATTTAAGTGGGACCACATGACAAGCACCAGCTTTCGATTAAAAAAATAATCATCAAAATCGGTTTACCCAGGCGACACAACAGTGGGTAAAAAACATAAAAAAATACAGTCGAATTTAATACCTCCTCCTTTTTTGAAGTCAGTTAATTAATATTACAAAAACGCTAATGGATCACGGAATCTCTGTCGCTTGATTCAGTACTACAAATTATATGAAGGAAAGTTTGAAAATAAAAAGCTTGTCAATCCACGATCATAAATCACGTAAAACTAGGCCATGGAGAAAAACAGCATGTTCACTAGGTATTTAGTCACTGACAGCAAAAAGGATTTTAGGTTTTACGCCGACATCCCAAGCTTTCGCGGCGGCCGGTGATTGGTACGGAAAACTCGGTAATGAGCTTTGTAAGTTCAGCTGATTGCTGAGCTTGGCGGAGCTTCCCAATCACTAGAAGCAATTTACAACAAAGTTGAAAATAAAGCTTGATATGCGCAGTGATTAAGCCATCTAGTATGTTATTAGGTTAGTTTACCTTGCATTTATCAACAGCTGTCCTAGCCCTTGTTATTTTTTTTTTAATTTTGAATAAAGATAATTCAAGTCAACCGTTCAAGATCTAAGTTCAATAATGAACCAGTTCGATGCAACATAATAATGAGGATGATTCGATCTGTAAAGACTTTATAAAGATTTTATTTCCGCAGCACACTTTATTTTACTACATTGGGTCAATTTGTCATGCAAAAAAACTAGCCCATGGCAATAGCAATCCAATAACCTCTGTCAGAATGATTCCGCCGCTATCAAATGTCTCGGCAAATACAATTCTAGCAAGTATTCGCAAGGCCCACGCTCGCCTCACGGATCACGGGCCGTGGACCATGGCTCACCGGGTTCAATTTCAATATCAGTTTTCTTACAATGTTCCCGTGGGTAATCGTCATTAAATTAAATAACAGAATTACGATTGAACCGATGGTATATAGGAAATATTTATCTCGTCGTCTTTATTTCCTGTTTCCTGTTTTTAATATTATTGAAATATAATTAAAATAAATGATACTGTAATTGCAATATGCTTAAATTGTTATTATGCATTAGAATGCAATATACATAATATCCAAATTTATACTTAAGTAGCTACGTACTTCATTATCAATTGCGCATGCGCATGGTTTTATCAAGAAAGATTTCTGTTTTCTAAATTAATTGAAAAATTGAAAATAAAGATTGCCAAGAGTATGATTTTATACACCGACTAGCTGACCCGGCGAACTTCGTATCGCCTAACAAACTTTTTTCTAAAACAAAAGTAGCCTAAGTTACTCCTTGTTACATCAGCTATCTGCCAGTGAAAATCCCGTCAAAATCGATCCAGCCATCTTAGAGATTAGCCGGAACAAACAGACAGACAGACACAGACAGACAGACAGACAAAAATTGTAAAAAAAATTGTTTTGGTATATGTACCTTGTATACATCCAAATGCACTTAGTAGACAGCGGTTATTTTAATATTACAAACAGACACTCCAATTTTAGTTATATGTATAGATTAACTTAATTTGTAGTAACTGTAGTAAGATAAATTTCCGTCTCATAAGTCGGCTAAACGTCTAAAGCACGGAAATCTCTTTGAATGCATCTTATAAGTCCGGTACCTAACTGAATGCTACCATGATCAAACAAACTGCATCCGTGCAATCTTTTTGTATAAAAAAGAAAAGTAGGTGCTTGTCGCTTCGCAAGAGCTCTTAAAACATAGCAAATTGATACTTAGGTTAGCGAGGGCTCTTTGATCGAGTAGTGGGGGTCCACTGGCAGGCAGCGGCCAGCGCGTAACATCGAACTAGTTTTTACGACAACTTATTACTTCGTCCGCTCCCGTAATAGCGTCCTGGTGATTATTGTCATTAAACAGCACTAAAAGAATATTATAGATCGCCCACAGCCGAGGCTGATGATCGCGGGACGGCCGCGGCTTCCACTTTCCAGCACACGACAAGTTCTTTGAAGCACCATGTTAATGAGCTTTTTCTTACATTTATCTATGTAATTCTTTGTCTCTAAATCTATATTACATTTATACAAATAAATAAAATTGGAGTGTCGGTTTGTAATATTAAAATAACCGCTTTTTACTAAGTGTATTTGGATGTATACACGGTACATATACCAAAACAATATTTTTTACAATTTTTGTCTGTCTGTCTGTTTGTTCTGGCTAATCTCTGAAATGGCTGGACCAATTTTGACGGGACTTTCACTAGCAGACAGCTGATGTAACAAGGAGTAACTTAGGCTACTTTTATTTTAGAAAAAATAAATTGTTAGGCGATATTTACATAGTTTTTATCAAAAGTTTCATTAATTTTCGTTGTAACCCGTCTACCGACGACTACTTATTCACAATGGGTCAACTCTACAGTCTATAGCACCAACTGACACTCGAGCGTGGTAAAGTATACTTCAAGCCTTATCAATGGTGGCCAGCGGGTTGTTTCGTACTTGAAAGTAGGGTATATTTTCCCTTTTCTTCGTTGAACACCTTGCAAAGAAGGAGAATATCCTTTAAAATACCTAAAAAGCTTTTAGAGCACTGTTTCAGGGTTTTTTAGGTCTCGCTTCAACACATTCACATTATATTCGCAACACTACACTAAAACATATCTTTGTGTAGGTACTACTTACTTTATCTCAAGCAGAAGTGCAGATGGAAGCTTTACGGAAAATGTTTTTGCTGAGGGTTTTTTTGAGGCGCCTCGTTTAGTCTTAGACATAATCTCAGTAACTTTAAAATTGTCCGACGCGACGAATAGCTCCATACTCATTCATGAGAAGATATTGTAAATCTTAATTGTTGATTTTATTCATAAGTTTTTTCTCTGTTAGAAATAAATAAAACAACCAATTCAGAGTGCTTCTTTTTCCCAAAAAAAAATATCTAGAACTTACGCCATATTCTCTATGGCCTGCATGAGATCGAACTAGGTTTATGAATATAAAACATACCTAGCCTACTATACAACTTTAATTTTTCATTAGCGCCGCGCTCAATGGGACACAATGGGCTGCATTGTCTGCACATGCACGAACTGCATGCGCCATGCGCCATGCCGCACGCCGCCGCATGCCCCCGCACTCCGCACATTTTATTATTATTTTAAAAAACACGACGTTATTTAAATTAGTACAAAGAAAAATGAGATTCGGAAATAATAATGAAACTTTTGTATGTTAGAGGCGCTATGGCTAGCCTTCGACAGACATAACATTTTCGATTTCAGTTCGCTCTCACGTGACACGTACCTACCACGCTGGAAAATTCAAGGAAAAAACTTTTATAAGTCATGTAGTAGTATAACCTATGTCGTATCACTGAGTCAACATTGTAGTCTGACGAATAATTCCATAAGTTTTCAAACTAAGAACTACCCTCCGTAAACTTCAAGAACAGTTTTCAGAAATGTATCATTACAAACTTTAAAAGTAATTTCAGTACTTAGTTCCATAATCGTAGTCATGTTGTCGGCCATACCAGCATTACCAGCTGGTTATCACGTAGTTATAGGCGATGTAGAGCATGTATACGGTGACATAATTATAAGAAACAGTAACTCTCGTTTACAAATTACACCACCGTTAAACCACAACTATTATAATAAACTAAAAAACAGGAGCTACAAAAAACTTGCCGTCTCATTCTGTGAAATTAAATAATTAATCTTACCCGATATAATGTGAAAAGTCAGCACGCGATTCGTAATATCCCAATTTTTCAATTTCTTATATTTTTACAAAATGAATAGGTATGTTTAAAAATAATATAAAGATCCCTGTTAAGTAATACGAGTAGCATATTAAGTTACATCCGTTGCCAGAACCTGATATTTGCACAATGATTTGATCAAAACATGTCAACTTTAGCGTTAATAATGAGTTTACAATTAATTGTAAAGAAAAAAATCCCTAAAACCCTCATATCTAAGGATTACTTTCCCGTCGGAAAAAAGCCTCAATCATTGTTTAAGATCTATAGCTAATAGGTATCAATTTTGTAATGTTCTGTATGTATGGTCACAAGGACATCACCTTGTTAAGTTTATGTTGGGAAAATTATTATCTACCTTGCACCTTATGTTCCGAATATCGAACAATATAACTTTCTTGTACGCGCGCACATAATGGTAGGTACATCGTTTTACAAGCCGATAGCTGACGCGTGTAGGGAGGGAGGATCGGGTAATTGGTTAGATAAGCTCTACCCACGCAGTATTGTCCCTTAATTGCAGCTTATAATAAACCTTTAACTTATTGTTAAGGGAATGAATTGCCCCATTGTTTTACCAAGTCTTGTTAATAACGTTATGATTGTGGGTACCATATCGAATCTGCTAAACTTAATTGCCTAATTTATTCTTGTGATACATAAAAATTCATTATAATTATGCGAATACCTGTATTTTTTCTATTTCATCATAGTTAGGAAAGAAATATCGAACTTGTAAAAGCTTACCTAGCATGCCGGAGTAAGCCATTGTAAACCTTCCCCCCTAGCCGGCTGAACGCTACAGTAATCTATTTTGTTGGAAACACATTAGTTAATTACTAAGCTAACATTAATTACGCGAAACTAGAACGCGCAATGCGTGACGCGTGACGGACTCGCTGAAACTTCCAAATGTGTAGGTTTACCCGCTAGAACACGCCCATCGCGGCATCGCCTCTGTTACTAAGCATGGCGTAGGTACTGTACTTTACAACTGCCCTTACACTTGCTGGCTGGCATCAACCCATTAATGGCCTACTACTGAACACGAGACTCTCTTCTTGAGGAGGTCTAGAGCATACTTCACCACGCTGCTCGGTTGTTTTCATGCCGCCCGAGGGCCTCCAACAGGGCTTAACGACTATTTATTCACGGCAATTTAAAAGAAGCCAAAAGCAATTTAAAAGCCCCTGCACGTGGACAGCTATAGCTGAAGTAACAACAAATTTATCCACAGATTGCTTCAATTGTTCGGAACTAGCTAACAGACAAAGTTAACACGCATTGTATGGACTAATAAAACACTGGACTATGGACTATAACTATGTGAAAATTAATCGTCGTTACATTAGGAAACCTGCCTAAAAAGTTCTTGAATATGTTTATGTAGAGTATTGTAGAGTTTTTTAATGATATCCAATCCCAGGCGTCCCAGGCGGATTGAAGAGTGCCAGCAGAGGAATAATTGAGCATATTTGTGTGAAATCATAGAAAAGTACCAACATACTTATTATTTGGCCATGTAATGACTTAAAGACCCAAGTGCAACATGGGACACTGCAATAACAACAACATATCATATTACATAAGTTACAATATTGATCCAAATGAGTATGAGTCGTTTAAGGATTAGTTTACATTGCAGCTTTACACGTGGCTGCAGTAGCCTGTATAAGGAGACGATACATTTTGTTTGAGAGCTCGGTTGACTCGGTTGACTCGGTTCGCCAAACCGTGATTCATTGCACACAACCGCGCAAACCAGCAGTCACATGAATTATAATTTACGCGGAATTAATAAGCATAAGTGTATAAAAACGCACGATTTAAAGTTCGGAGTTTCAGACGAGTCACAACTCACAATGTGCACTCAACGATATGTTTTTTTATGTAGTTACCAAATTATATCCTTAACCATCTCAAAGAAAATTAAAACTATTTTACTTCGTGTTCTTATCTACATGACCCTATTGAACACACAAACTACATAATAAAGTCCTTAGTAGTGACTAGTAGTGAGTCAACGGTGGGCGTGTCATGACGTCACCCGGCGACGACCCCTGAAACTTGAGACAGGATGAGTAAAGGTCGGTGCATACGTAACGTGTTTTTACCCGGACGGGACGGGACGTGAAGTTTTGGAAACATCGCTTCATAGAAAATGTAAACGATAGCGCGCATCCGCCACAGAGGCACGGACGGGACGGGAACAGGGCACGCACATATATTTATGCCCCGTCTACGCCTACGTCCCGTTCCCGTCCCGTCAATGTTACGTATGTAGCGACCTTTAGTTCATGTTCAATATAAGTCCTCGTATGTATTGTTGAGCCTTCTCCCACTAAAATATTGGTCTCATCCGTCCCATGGGACATGTCCCCATCGTGGGACAACTAAGTACCTAAACTACTAGGATAGACCCTTATTGTAATTCATGCCAAATCCGCGCCCAGATTGGCTTCAACCCATTTATGGCCCACTACTAAATGTTGATGCTATATGCTCATGTGGAATAGAAGGCATGTTATTCATGAAGCACAGTTCCCTCTTTCTTCTCTTTTCCTTTCTGAGAGCTGGTATCTTTGCAAAATGAGAGGGTTTAAAGTTAAATTCCACCCCACTGGCGTTAAAAAGTAAGAGTTACAATAAAATTATTGTTTTTCTATAAATATCCATATTCTACTTCCAAATTCGACGTGACCATCCAAAACGTTGCAATTTTTGATAGAAATTAAATTCTAACTAGCTTTATCTTGCAATTATTACCTATAATTTAAACAACGGACAGTCAGAACTTGTCGAATGGTGATGTTTTGGACGGGGACGGTAAATATTCCAAAACTATTCCGTTCTATTTCAAATCCGGTCCAGGGGTGGCAGACCAAAAGTAAATTAATATTCCAAAACCATATTGACCTTTTATACAACGTGGAAAATAAAAGAGGATGTGTAACTTTCTCAGCGTTTGCGTTAAAAGTGATCTATTGATCAATGCAGAGGTAACGCGGGGTAAGATCGAATGAAAGGAAATGAAAATCTGTCCAGGCGCAAACATCATTTCTTGGTAAAATCTAGTTACCCTAAATCTATTTACTATCTAGCGGCCGTAAACCATTTGTCAGGCTCTGAGTCAGTGTTGCGGGTTTTTGTTCAGTTTTTTGCCCGCGGCGGGTGGAAATTAGTCGGGGTCAACGACCCGCCGTCATCACCGCTCCTTGCATTCGCGTAATAATGGCTTAATGGCCTTCGGATTGCCGCTTCTTGAATTATTATAATGGATCTAGGAATAAAACATGAATTAAAAATATTGTCGTCCGGCGTCTACCCCGTGGTCACTATTGAGTATTGACCGACGACCAATATAGTTGCAATAAAGTGTTACTGCATGCTACTCAGTAGGATACATCAGTTACTAACTTGCTATATGTATGTAGAACACCCTGTATAGGTACTCGTATATTAAAAAGTTTAAATTGCTACTAGTATCCCATTCCGTACCTCAGAAGGCACATAATGCCAACGGTCCTGACTTTTATCGTCAAATAGCAGTCGTTAAGCCATGTAAGGCAAAATTTTCCGACACTTATGCTGGCCACAGTACTAACCCCTTCACCATCTTCACCATCACCCCTCATCAACCCCTACACCATCTTCATCACAGAAGCAGCTCGGTGGAGTATGCTCTCGGTAATGAGGGAGACTAATGCCCTGTGGGCTAGTAATAGTTAGAAAAATTTAACCCATTATTATTACTGCATGTACATGGCGTTTATCTATTGACAAATATTATGAAAGATTCTAAGAATATCCTGGGGATTATTCACATGTGTAAAAACGGGTAAAACAGTTTACAAGACATTGATTTGTAATTGATTTATTGCACAAAAAGTTAACATCATTTTTTTCCACACAGTTTTTGCCTTTCCACCCCTATGATGTGGCCTGCGCACTTCCGGGGTATCGTATAAGTGCTAACTACACAAAGTTCCGGTTAATTCGCGAACTGTAACCCCACACCGACGCTGCCTACGAGAGTGCCATTGCCATCCTTCCGTTTTTTTAGGGTATTGTTTCACCAAGTCTATAAAAATATAGATCTCGCAAGCAACGCAGTGCATAAAAATAAGTTAATTACTTAATACAATTTTGGGTTGCGGTTGAAAACTTGTTTCGTCTTTAATATTTAAAAAAAAACTTTCTTTCACCACTCTCAGACTATACTTGAGTCAAACTCGTATCAGAATACTTGTCAACAAATCGTAAAAATTCCTTTATAGGGTTTTCACAAACTGATTTGTATTTCGCACACCAAATAACTATTAAAGAACGAAATAATCATTATAACGTTTGTGACAACTTCATTATTTTAATATTGACCTATAACAACAACACACTAAGAGAAAACGACGTAAAAACCAACATCTTAAAACAATTTTCGTCGTGAATAACTCACGCTCGCACATCCTTAATTTCGTGATGCGACTTCAAACCTTTGTAGAAATTTATTGTTTTGAGGCCGGCCTACCTATGACTATAAATAGAAATGACTACGAAAACCTCACAGCTATAATGGCGCTTACATGCTTTGCAACTTGGTCGTATTATATTTCGAAATACAGTGAAATCAACTTATCTGTGACTATAAGGAGGGCGCTGCCGGACGCATTGGACCAATCATAGTGCGCATAGTAGTAATTTATGAATGGGATGGCATTAGTTCCAATTTTCGCCACGTCACAAATAAGTTCTTGAGAGATGGCACTGTACAGATTATACAGATATTTCATTCCACTCAATATGCATGAGCATAAAATTATTTATAAGTTAAATTTCATTAAACAAAGCCGAATAACATTTTATATTTATGTTTATGTATTTTAAAACAGTCTATATCGATTTTATACGTAACTATTCCGTGTTATTTTAAACTTTTGCAAAATAAATATTATGTTTAAAAATAAAATAAAATTATAAAGAGTGGAACGGAACGCGACTTGCGAACTCCAGATTTAGTTCAAACGCACTTTATACGACCAAAAGTTTCATGCACCTGTTTGTTTGTGGTTGCTAGGCAACACAGTGCTTATGTAAATTCTGATTCGAATGTGAATATAGTGTAGTCACATACCTATAAATTTATGACTGATATCTAATAGAACGGCTATAGCAATATAGAACACGAGAGCTGCAGAGTCAACATCGAATATACTGCATGCGTATTGCTTTTCCAATAAAAAAGCATCGCCGACGGTGAGACAGCCTGTCAGCGTCAGGAAACGCAGGAAATAATGACATTCAATATAGGTGTCACTGCCATTAATGCCGGTACCGGTGCAAGGTAGGCCCTCGGCACTCGGCAGTCGGCGGCGGTGGGCGATTAGCGATTAGCTACGGAACCGCAAATTGCACGCTAAGCAGACTCTCGCGTGTTAGGACTCCCATTTGTAATAATTTTGTTTGTCGAGCTAGTTAATAAATCGTAGCATATATAAGAATGTAATTGTTTTACATCTAAGGACAACCTCCAAAGATATTTTACACGAAAAATTAAAGTAGTGCAAGTATGGCTTTATTTATTTATTTACCTGTTTATAAGACAAAGAGCTTGTTAAAATCTCTACATACCAATTGCCAAATGATGTGGAGAGGCTTTCTTAACTTTAAATTAAAATTTAAAACACCCCCGACTTTCGATTAAGTCACATTTCAAACAAAAAAAACTAGATTAAAATCGGTTCATCCTTTTGGGAGGTACGACGCCACCGACAGACATACAGACAGAAACACAGACACAATGACACACATATACACATACACAGACACGTCAAATATTTATCACCCCTCTTTTTCGTCGGGGGCTAAGGTGTTCGCATCAATCGTTTTATGCTGACGATATTCATGTGGTTTGAACTCAAGAAGCACTCGAGAGCTCAAATTTTAAACAATAATTATGGACAAAGAGATTTCATATTGAGGATAAGACGATTTGTTACATGGTACCTACAATATTAAAAATAACATTCAGCTGAAGACACTTTAATGGACATAATTGATCAAAATTACTGTTATTATTTCCGTAAACTACAATAATTATAACGAAAAGACAATTATATTTTACACAAAAAACGAAGATTACAGATAAAAATATCGTTACGTTAACATGACGTTAACAAACAAATTCGTAAAGCGCATCTAGACGCAAAGTTTCTCACATAAAAGAAGACCTGATTCATCCCCAATTAAAAAAAAACTACAATAAAAATAAAAAGTAGATGCAGTTTGTAAACAGCCATTCGAAATTCAATTATCGACATGAAAGGAACTATGAAAATTTAAATGGTTTTCGAATCTATCAAGCCGTATTATTAGAAAAGCTCCGTGATGGTCCGTGATGGCGGGCCAGATAAAAAATATGATGTTGGCACGGTGTGGCACGGTCATGGCGAGGGGGCAGGCGCCATCAATCAAATATTGTTATGGGGTAAATTAAGGTTCTATGCATGTCTACAGGAATTTCAAAATGTGCGTTTCATGTCAGTCGGTTGGCAATGTATTTACAAGACTAACAATATTTAATATAAGATATTTAATATAAGATAGGAGAGACAAAACGCGTATAATAATATAAATAAGTATATACATATATGCTTGAGATTGCAACAGTACTTAGATCTCGAAATTTCTTCAAAATTTTAGTAAACATTTATTGCCATTGCTTTCAGTAGACAATATTTACTAGTGACTCTACATATAATTAACATAATTATATCACATAACTTTTATCATTTATTTATTTTATTGACGACCCTGTAGCCTAATTGGTAGTGACAGCAGGCAGCGAAGCGTAGGGTTCCGGGTTCGATTCCCGGACGGGGCAGATATTTATGTGACAGATAAATATTTGTACTCGGGTGCAGGGTGTTATTGTGATGTGTTATATGTGTCGTCCATACCACCCGCGACACAGGTATTATAACCTACTGCGGGGGTGTGAGTGTGTAAGCGTTTATTTATTTATTTTATTTATCATTATACAGATGTTAAATTGGAAAATAAATTGCCGGGAACATTCCTTAACGGAGTTGATATATCCATTACGTAAAAAACAAGTCACAAATTACGGCTCCACTACCAAATTGAACTAATTACAGACATTTACAATTGAATTGGCGTAACAAACACTCCACGTAAGGCTCGGAGTGTGGGAGCTTGTCGTAAAACATCCATTATTCCGCCAGAAATCCGTCTGCTCCCACCATCACTTGTTATAAATGTTAACTAGAACCAATTTGGTTGTCTCGTTGTTTACTATAGCTGTCAGTAGTACTAGTAGTATATTCGTTCCCTGAATCCAAACGAATAGCCATTGCTTCTGGCGGGGCTTTCATAAAGGGTGATTCAGAAATGTTTCTTTGTTTCAGTTCAGTTGACTTACACGAACACTGACTCAACATAATTTAATGTTAAAGAATAAAAAATACGGTACCATTTAGCGAATTATTTTAGTAATGTAAACGGATAGTAATTTTTTATGTGCCCCGAACATAATAATGAAATTTAGTCATCAAGAAATCATATTATTTTAGTGTTGGACCGCAATCTACATAAAATTTTCCAAAGCACTTCAAGAGGAGTAAAATATGTAGATATATAATATAATATTTTACCACTGCGGCAGGAAAATGTATATGGCCAGCTGGATTATAAAAATTCTGGGACCAATCAAATTATGACCTAGTCTGTGAATGACATGTGTGTGTAACTGTCTAATATTCATAATGATAACTACTTAGTGTAGATGAGTGGATTAGTGTTGGGCAGGCGGATGATCGTTAGTGGTTTCGGTCCACTGCCTGGCATGCGGCAGGACGCCGGAGACCATGGAGATCAACGCTCGGCGAGACGCCAATCAACCCTCATTTAAAATTTCCAATCTGGAGATGCTTCTGTTTTGACTCAATTTATAACCAGCATCAAAAGATGGACCGGTACTATTAAGCAGGCGTGGAAAATCACTATTCACGCTTCCATACAACTTTCACAAGACGGAGAAGCCTGGAAGATCTTATTTGGAACAATATCTCATGATGAACCCGACCCTCAGTCATAAGGAAACAATGAAGAAGATCAAAAGTTGAATACGCTAAAACTCAATTCATTTTATTTCGATGTTTTGATCCTACAAAGGAAATACTCAGTTTATATTGTAGAAACAGCCGGGGAGAAATGGAGACCATTCGAACCTATGATTTGATTATGATTGTCCTCCATCTACGAAAAATATTAAATTCAAAAAGAAAAATAATAAATTATTTTTTAATGATTAATTAATTAATTATCCTACAAATTATTTCTATGGCATTAAAGCTTTATAAAAGTGTGGACTGCAGTCCCGAATTAAAAAAAGTATCAACGTAAGCGACACGTGTAGGAGGTAGGCACCGTTGGTTGACTGCAGTTGGCTATTGATGAAGTAAATATGGTTTAAACTGTACAGATTCAACCCAGCAGTCGTACATCCCGGTGAGGATATCCTCATCCTGCTCCGCATAATACTGTCAGTTCCTCCGAGATTACAGATCTAGAAAGGATACAACGTAAACATGGAAAATTATAACACAATGGATACTGATCGCTGTCTTATATTATTAACAATTCTGTCTGTCTCTGTGAAGGCTAAGGATTTTAACATAATGATTACTCGACTGTAGAGACAAAGAGTAAGAAACTAAAACTTAGTTCGTAAAACAGACTCTGTAACGTTGCGCGTTGTGGAAAAAAGATTTTTCAGTTCCCGGTAAAAAGGGTGCAAATGATGACCTGAAGACAAAAGGCTTAACTTTCCAAGTTTCTTTTTTATTAGATTTGCAAACGATATAACGATATAACATCGATAATAATAATGATATAACATTAATTCTTTATTTTAATATAGAAAAGCACAGCAATAATTTCTACCTCAAAAGTTTATTAAGCAGCCAGGATATTTAAAAATGTGTGTATAAATAACATAAAACCGTCATTTTAAATATACGACATATCCTGGATAACGATCAAATTACCTAGGATTATGGGGATCCGATGGCGTGTCTGCGGAATATCGAGTGCCATTAAACCTTCCCTCGTCCCTGTTCCCCTAGACATCAATAACAATATTCCTGCATTCCTATAGCAGTAATGCTGACTGGGAAACTACGTTAATATTTATATGAAAAAATATGAATACACAAATAAGTGTATGAGGAACCGTCTATGGCGCAAGTCAAGAGAGAGTCAGACACTTTATGGCCAGGAATTGTAAAGGCTGATAAATGGTCTGACAAAAAAACACAACTATCCTGAAATACATTTTGACTCACATTTTTATGAATTGAATTGAATAGTTTGTTCAAACTTTCATAATTTGGAAATATCTAATTACCTACATTAGTTACTTTGAAATTATAATTATTTCGCAAAAAATATTTCCCTTTACAAGAAAATATATCTAAGTATTAATACAAAAAGCTTGACAAACAAAGTTGGCGACAGGATCTAAAACAAAAGGATACAACAGCGTGCAGGAAGCGATCACTCAGTGATAGCGAAACAATACGCACTTAACCGGTAGTGTGTACTATGTGCAGTCGGGCCTGTCGAGCTGATCGGAGGAGGCATTACGGATGCTAAGCATTTATCATTTTCCACATGAATGAACGATCGTGAATGTCTCACTCCTGCCGCGATGCCGCGATGCCGCTGCCTCTCACAGTTTGCACAGAGTAATGACAAACAGGAAATTTTAAAAGAATCATATCTATTGTTATTCTACCTTCTTAATATTATTAACTTCTTATCTATGTTTATAGATATTTGGAGCTTTCAAGTATTATTCTAGTTAGAAATAACTTACTAAAGTAGTGCTTATGGGCGTAATATTTGTTGTCGAAAATATTTTACTATTTGTCACCCACCCCGAAATAGGGGACCCGATCATGGACGGTACTTTCGACTCAGTCTCAGATTTAATTGTTTCGGGTACCTACCATAAAACTACATCAAATAAAATTATATCAATGTTCACAGAATCTGTACAGTAACATTATCTTTATGCCTTCGATCTCATTAGGATGCGTCTTGTTAGTTTTTCTAATGTTTATTTATTAGTAGAATCGTTCTCACACTTCACGGCTATGTACTCAATGTGCGGAATACTGAGCGCATGGTAATTGGCTAATAACTTTATTTACGATGGCATCCGAAGCGTCTCTCTCACTGGCTCTACTTTCTATCTTTTTTATGTTGCTGTACCTTCAAACTTAATATAATGTACTTAGTTTCACAAAAGCCAAAAAATATTTTTTGCGTCGCGTATAAGAAGTAACGTCTTAGAAGTAGGTTGGGGTTTTAGTCATATATGTACCACACAATTCGAAGATATTAATCCGTTAATTTCAAATACAATTTTATTCTCACAACCTACTTTTTGCTGAGTAAGGGTTCCTAAACCAGGTTTAATTTGAAACTTGAATTGTATCCATTTTAAGAAATGGCTTAAATCGAGCGTCGTCGCTTAGAAAACCATTACCTACAATCGTAAGCGTTCGACCTGTCGTCCTAATTTTATAGAAATACCGGGAAAATTATGTTGCTTTTTCAATAAATTTCAGAAAATTTGATAGATGACTATTTTATAAATGGTCTACTTAAAACGTCATTAATAACTACAAATTGTCGCCATCATCGTCATCCATCTATTAACATAACAATAACATACATCCATTAACACAAACCGCAAACAATCGCTAATCGCAACCTATGTTCCAGAGGGAATGCATCTCAGTGCACATCGGGCAAGCGGGCGTCCAGATCGGGAACGCGTGCTGGGAGCTGTACTGCCTGGAGCACGGCATCCAGCCGGACGGGCAGATGCCCTCGGACAAGACCCTGGGCGGCGGCGACGACTCCTTCAACACCTTCTTCAGCGAGACGGGCGCCGGCAAGCACGTGCCGCGCGCGGTGTTCGTCGACCTCGAGCCCACTGTTGTTGGTGAGTAGCACAACCTGACATCATATTATGTATCTACCTTCTTTAAATATCTTTAAATGTCAAAGCTCAAGTTTTGGTATCATAATCGTCTGGAGCATCGCTGCTCCGATGTGAACCAATCAACACCAATCCGCACTGGAGCAGCTGGTCAAGTACGTTCTAGGTCTCCTTAATAGCAGAGACCCATTCGTAGTAGTGGGCCATTAATGAGTTAAAGCCAAAAATCGTCTAAAGCCATTCACCGTTAACGTTATTACTTTATGTTAGTTAAAGCTGGTATAAATGAAGAATTACCGTGAAAGAACGTTTTCTGCAGTAAACATGGTTTTATGCTGTTACGTAACATTTCTCATTAAACGCGCGATGAAAGTGCTGACTGCTAGAGGAAAAGATTCTTTGAGTCAAATATTAAGTTCTATTTTGGTAGCAAATTGCAGAGCATATGACCCGACCACTTCAAACACTTATAAAGTTTATTTAAGTCGGAGCGCCTTGCGCGAGCTTGGAATTTAAAATACACTGGTATTTTAAATAGACTCATTCTCCATTAAGTCAAAGGCGAATCTAAAATTTAATTATTTTATTTACTTTTTACTTACTACCTAAAATCTTACTCTTCCTGTGGAAACGGTCTCCAAAAGCTCTCCGAAACAATTGAAATTTTTCAGATGACGCATCATATCATCGCTGTGAGTCTTCATCTTGCTTAAGTCAGTCGCCAAACGACTCGTCGTGTTCCGGCTGTGGGCTTGAGAGCGTCTTTCTGTTTCGTCTCTCTTTCTTGGCCAGCAACGTATTTACGTATGATGCCTTTGGTGTTGCTGATGCCCATGGACGACAATGGCCACTTATCATCAGGTGGATTGTCATTTCGTTTGGCAGTTTCCATAAAAAAAGATGTCTGGCTTAAATGGGTGAATTTCCCAAGTGCATTTTTGAGACGGCGAGGTTGAAAATTAATGTGTGGAGGTACACTACAATTATGCATAATTTTATATAGGTAGTTTAAATAGTGATCTACACGATAGTAAAGTATTCAGAGGTATTTAATACATAGATTCTTAATAAAAAAATATCTAAGACCTAAAATCTAATTCCGGTGTACTGTCCGAACTCCATTTATTTACATATTTTATTAATTTAATTTTTTTTGGTAAATAAATTTAATTGAAAAGGAATGTTTTTTAGAAATACATTAGATAACACAACTAATATATATTTACGGAGCAATTTAAGATAGTACAACAGCTCTTAAAACATTTCTTAAAAATGTCCTACAAAAAAAAGCAATACCGGTGGCGCATTTTGTATACTTCATAACTTGTTACAACACGATTTGGAAGACACCTTACTGGCTCTCCCCACACCGTTCAGTTGTGCTCTTGCAAACTGCGTGTTAGGATAACCGACTGGCTGCATAATTTTCCTGTCAAACACGTAAGTACTCACTGCGGTGGCGCAGGAATACAAAATCATCCAATTCCGATGTCATGTATATTAGTAAAAGTACAAAGCAGATTATCAAGAAATTTTTTGGAGGCTTCCATTAAAGGTTTTCAGCCACAATTGTGAAATAAAAGTTAACCTGTGAATAACGGTGTTCTTTAAACTTCAAGTTTTGACTCTAATTCTAAGTCCGATGGCCTAATCTCGGTGGCTCCGGTGGCAAACTAAAGCGCATAGGGACGTGTATAGACTAGTGCCGATAATTTTTGAAACGAAAAAAAATAATCGTAGGATGAAACCCATTGCAAAAGGAAGAGAATATAACGAAAATTAAAGGAAAAATAATTTACGGGCGATCTGAGGTCGGGAAGTGGGGGAGGGGGGGTTCAAGGGTAAAAAATAGTTTATCTCAATTTACGGAAAAACTACAAGTCCTATAGAAAAAAGTTAAATAGCAATGTTGTAAGTAATAAAAAGATCTACAACTTTTTATTCACCCTTTTTATACATTACCTCAAAATTAATGTGAAAAATTCAAATAACCAAGTTTTTGGTTTTTATTTTTATCTTTTACAAAAAAAAATCACAAAATTTTGTGAAAATGAAATGACAACTATTTTCGCAAAAAAATTTCAGATTCTAGTTTTTATTTTTTTTTTGTCAATCATTGTGTACAATTTTGAGTTATTTATTAATATTTACACTTTAATTAATCGAAAAACGTAAGATTCCATGTTACTTTGTTAGACAAAAAAATTACAAATCCATAAAACATAAAGATTGCAAAAAACATGCGAAAATAGTTGTCGTTTCATTGCATTTTCGGAGAACATTTACCATAGTAGTTTATAGTTAGTAGTAGTAGTAGTTAGTAGTTTATAGTTTATTTTTATATTATTTTTTATATACCATTAGAAAGTAGAGATTACAACGAACAAAAATCTCACCGATTTTTAAAAAGAGTAGATATTTTGACGTGATTCGTCGTATATTTTGACGTGATACGTCGATGAAAAATTGGTTATTTGAATTTTTCACATAAATTTTGAGGTTATGTAAAAAAGTGTAAATACAAAAGTTGTAGATCTTTTTATTACCTACGACTTTGCCATTTAACTTTTTCCATAGGACTTGTAGTGTTGCTGGAAATTGAGATAAACCATTTTTTATCCTTAAAACCCCCCCTCCCCCCTCCCGACCTCAGATCACCCGTAAATTATTTTTCCTTTAATTTTTGTTATATCCTCTTCCTTTTGCAATGGGTTTCATCCTACTATAATTTTTTTTCACTTTTTACCGTTTTTGAAGCTATCGGCACTGGTTTAGGCCACAGAAACACAAGCGTGTCTAATCACCGCTTAAAGGAGTCCGTTCATCTAGACTCCTACTCTTCAAAATGTATATTTAAAGTATTAAAATATGATCTTGCCTTTATTATTTCTCATTGGTATAATCAATTTCGGTGGATCAGATTCTAATTCCAGTGGTCCTAATTTTGGTGGCATTTGATAATGTAATTTGAAAATATCTCCGGAACTAATAAAAATTTTTTCGATGTCTACTATGTGACTAATTATTACTACTATTAACAAATTATTTATGCCAAATAAAATGTGTTAGAAACAGCAGGTTTAAATTTAATCAATTTCGGTGGCTCGGATTTTAATTCCGGTGGTCCTTTAATAATTTCGGTGGCATTTGATAATTTCAAATGGAAATATCTCATGAACTAACAAAAATTTTTCGATCTCTAGTATATGATTAAGTAGTACTAATATTTACCTATTATTTAAGCCAAAAAAATTTATCAGAAACAGCAAATTTAAATTCGCCACTGTAATTAGGCAAAATTCGTGTTTGTTGAAATTGACCCAAATAAATAATCTTATTTTTCGACTCTCGTTTTCGTATTTCGATAGTGCTGCATAAAGTTCTCAAAGGTGTGTGAAGTCTACCAATCCGCACTTGGCCAGCGTAGTAAACTATGTCCTGTACCCCTCACATGATGAGAGGGGACTCCGAGCCCAGCAGTGGGATAATAATAATAAAAATAAGTTGCGGTATCATATGAAGATAGTAACACTGTATTTACAAATTTTCGTTTTAGCGGATTTTGAAACTAACCTACACAATTATGGGTTGTTACTTTGTTGCTTTGCTTTATATTTTAGTACCTATGGGCTGCGTAATTAAATATTGTATACTCGTAAGTATTATCCTCGTGCAGTGCTGCACTCTGCAGTCGCTCGCGGTTGCAGCTCGTTTGACTCAATACTTTAATCTATGGTTTGACTTAATGTCGTCACGCAAATACTGTAGGACAATACACGCATCAGACATGTGCGATACGCAATAATAAGTATATGAAGCGTGATTCACAGTTTATTTTATTATTCTACATTCCAATATCGTGGCTTTCGGCTATTTTGTGTTAAATAATGCAATTCAAAATAATCAATCGCTACTAAAGCGTATTTTAAAACCAGTCTGATTAGTCTGAGTTCTGAATGTCCAGATAGTACCTACCTATATTATGGGCACCCAATGCTAAGAGAATAATTATTAAGATATCTAGTGTCTAAGTTATTCTCCATGATGCTCTGAAGGTCTCTTGTATGGGCAATTTCTTGCAAATCTGGGCACCTAAGCAGAATCTTCAACCTCTGCCAACGCCTCTGCGTCTTTCCTATTCTATGTGCTCGTAAATCATCCAAAAATATATGTATGTCACCATTATTCACCCAACGTTCCGAGAAGAAACTTGAGCCCATCAGCAAGGTTTATGTTATGATAAGCGTGTATTTATACGAGAAACACCACTCGCGTTATTTTAGTGTTTTATTCGACCGGGGTATTGAACCTGGAGGCGTGCGCTCCGTCATTACCGACCAACAACGGGTCATTATGTCTAGCGCGAGCTAATGGTGCCGAATTATATCTATTACTTGATGGCATGCCTATATGCTGAACCTCACCAGTCTAGCACAGCCTTATCAGATCGTCTGCGTGCTATAAAAAAGTCAGTGAACTATGATGTTGGAATTTGAAGCATATTTATTTTGAAATCTAAAATAAAATTTATGAACCACATATTCCACTAAAGTTACCGTGATTTTACAACTATACCCAAGAAAAGTTCAAATTAAATGGCAGTCAAGAATTTTATGTTGTCGTAGTTAACTTAAAATAAATGACTACCTAGCTACGACCTACTATTTAGATAGATGTTTCATAAATATAGCCTGCCTGTTGCTCTTTATACAGGTCTGTCAAGCTGGCATGGGCAAATCGGCAAAAATCGATAAAAAGTACACGAGAATTTGTTGCTAATTAGTTGCTAATTAGTTGCTCAATTGCCGATTTTGTTGCTCTAACCGATCTCTGGAAATCGACAACCATGCCAGCTTTATATCAAGCTAGCAGCGAAAATCGATAAAAATCGGCAAAAATCGATATAAAGTACACGAGAATTTGTTGCTAATTAGTTGCTAATTAGTTGCTCAATTGCCGATTTTGTTGCTCTAACCGATCTCTGGAAATCGACAACCATGCCAGCTTTATATCAAGCTAGCAGCGAAAATCGATGAAAATCGGCAAAAATCGATATAAAGTACACGAGAATTTGTTGCTAATTAGTTGCTAATTACTTGCTCAATTGCCGATTTTGTTGCTCTAATCGATCTCTGGAAATCGACAACCATGCCAGCTTTATATCAAGCTAGCAGCGAAAATCGATAAAAATCGGCAAAAATCGATAAAAAGTACACGAGAATTTGTTGCTAATTAGTTGCTAATTAGTTGCTCAATTGTCGATTTTGTTGCTCTAACCGATCTCTGGAAATCGACAACCATGCCAGCTTTATATCAAGCTAGCAGCGAAAATCGATAAAAATCGACAAAAATCGATATAAAGTACACGAGAATTTGTTGCTAATTACTTGCTCAATTGCCGATTTTGTTGCTCTTACCGATCTCTGGAAATCGACAACCATGCCAGCTTTATATCAAGCTAGCAGCGAAAATCGATAAAAATCGGCAAAAATCGATAAAAAGTACACGAGAATTTGTTGCTAATTAGTTGCTAATTAGTTGCTCAATTGCCGATTTTGTTGCTCTAACCGATCTCTGGAAATCGACAACCATGCCAGCTTTATATCAAGCTAGCAGCGAAAATCGATAAAAATCGGCAAAAATCGATATAAAGTACACGAGAATTTGTTGCTAATTAGTTGCTAATTAGTTGCTCAATTGCCGATTTTGTTGCTCTAACCGATCTCTGGAAATCGACAACCATGCCAGCTTTATATCAAGCTAGCAGCGAAAATCGATAAAAATCGGCAAAAATCGATATAAAGTACACGAGAATTTGTTGCTAATTAGTTGCTAATTACTTGCTCAATTGCCGATTTTGTTGCTCTAACCGATCTCTGGAAATCGACAACCATGCCAGCTTTATATCAAGCTAGCAGCGAAAATCGATAAAAATCGACAAAAATCGATATAAAGTACACGAGAATTTGTTGCTAATTAGTTGCTAATTACTTGCTCAATTGCCGATTTTGTTGCTCTTACCGATCTCTGGAAATCGACAACCATGCCAGCTTTATATCAAGCTAGCAGCGAAAATCGATAAAAATCGGCAAAAATCGATATAAAGTACACGAGAATTTGTTGCTAATTAGTTGCTAATTACTTGCTCAATTGCCGATTTTGTTTCTCTTACCGATCTCTGGAAATCGACAACCATACCAGCTTTATATCAAGCTAGCAGCGAAAATCGATAAAAATCGGCAAAAATCGATAAAAAGTACACGAGAATTTGTTGCTAATTAGTTGCTAATTACTTGCTCAATTGCCGATTTTGTTGCTCAAACCGATCTCTGGAAATCGACAACCATGCCAGCTTTATATCAAGCTAGCATCGAAAATCGATAAAAATCGGCAAAAATTGATATAAAGTACACGAGAATTTGTTGCTAATTAGTTGCTAATTACTTGCTCAATTGCCGATTTTGTTGCTCTAACCGATCTCTGGAAATCGACAACCATGCCAGCTTTATATCAAGCTAGCAGCGAAAATCGATAAAAATCGGCAAAAATCTACATAAAGTACACGAGAATTTGTTGCTAATTAGTTGCTAAATTGCCGATTTTATTGCTCGAACCGATTCCTGGAAATCGACAAACACCGGATTTTTTTATATCTTATCAGTTTATGCTTGACCACAATCCCCCCTGATGGTAAGTGGCGATGTAAATGCATTAACTTAGTAGAAGCCTATTCACTCTTGCCTTGAAAGATTATTATTACTATCTTATTCGGATCTCAGTCGATCGAGTGTAACATCAGATCTTTGCCTACACGCATCCTAGGTAAGTTTGAACTATTCTAATTTGATAATTAACTAAGTAATACGTAGTAATATGAACTTCGAAACTTGACGAAAAACTTACTTAGACAGACCTAGACAAAAAAAGTAACTAGACTTTTGGGAATACAACGACACTCAGAATCAAGCAAGATTGAAAAAAGGATCTGCATGTGTCAATCCACAAATTTTAGTTTATGTCAAAGAAATTACCCAGCGATTGACACCCTCCGTTTAAATTTTAATCTAGATGTTTTGGGGCAATTCTTTGAAAATAAAGAAATTGAGCGGCAATTAGAAAATATCATACTTCTTTATTGTTATAGATTATGACAAGGGCTTTTTACAAACACCGAACCGTCTTTTACTTGGCGCAGTAGATGTTATACAAAAATAATTAGTCCAAATAGCGCAAATTGTGATGAAACAATCCAAAATCTAATTACCAGTAGTGTCCCTTTTCCCCGATTTCAACAAATGATGCTGTATAAAAAAAATATACAACTGAAGAACGAAGTTTTCTACAACGATTTCGATAATAGACTAGTATATGCATGCCTTACATTAAAATCATGATGCAAAGAACATATTTTCGTTATATAAAATCATTTTGAATTTTGTCCCTGCTTTGTTATATAATTACCATTCATTAGGATGGTCACTTCAATTTTGTTGCTTATTTTGTACTGTATAGCACGAGTGCTTTGTTTCAAAATATTTCTCAGTGCCGTTAAATTTTTTGAAGGTAAGTAGATATGTTTTTCTGCCATAATGTAAGTCTGAGGTTCTTGCATATACAACTATTTTACATAGATAAATAATAAAAATAATAACAGTCACTAAGTACAGAGAAATTCAAGAAAATGTGTGATTTTCTAATCATCGTTTATCTAATTACCGGACTTTACCATTCTTTTTTAATAAAACGGTAATGAGCTTGTTTGGATGGTAATTAGATAATGAGAAATTTCTAAAGGGAGTCCTTATTAGATAATCAATATGACCTTTAGTTTATGACAACACTATGTTACATGTTGTAAAGGTATATCTTCTGTATAATTTAAACAATTTTGTACGGATGTCCTTTATAGACTTTAAAACCATCCTACCGATATGCCCCAAAATGGTTACATTTGAAAGGCAATAATGCGAAGATGGTTTGAGACCACTAAAATAGATCAATTGAGAGCAGGAAAGAAGCATTGGCTGTAAGTTTGGATGTTGCAAAGGCCTTCGATAGGGTGTGGCATAAGGCATTACTCTGTGAGCTGCCTTCCTGCGGAGTACCCGAGAATTTGTGCAAATGGATTGCCAATTTTTTATCGGAGCGGAGCATCAAGGTCTTTGTTGACGGAGTATGCTCGGACACGAAGCCCATAAATGCTGGCGTCCCTCAAGGCTCTGTGCTCTCACCTACAATGTTCATCATGCATATCAATGATATGCTTGACATCAGGAATATCCATTGCTATGCTAATGATATTACGGGTAATGCTCGTTATTCAGGCCGAACAAATCTTTCTCGGATGCAGATTGAGGAGAAGAGGATGAAACTTGTATCTGAAGTCGAGACATCTCTGGAGCGGGTCTCGGGATGGGGCAGGCTAAATTTAGTCCAGTTTAACCCTGAGAAGACACAAGTTTGCACGTTAACCGCTAAGAAAACCCATGTATTATGGCACCTCAGTTTCAGAACACTCCTCTTAACATCTCCAAAAGCATTGAGATCCGTGGTGTCGACATTTCGAATGAAGTGCAATTTCGGGACCACTTGGTTAGTAAGGCCAAACTAGCTGCAAAGAAATTGGGAGTGCTCAATAGAGCTAAGCAGTACTTTACGCAGACGATAAACAAAATGAAAAAATTACATCTAACGTTATAATCAAGACACCATTAGCAGATAATGAGAAAGTAACACTTCTTTCAGCTGTAACTCCTGATAATAAACTACATTTGCAAACTGAAGTTAATATCGATGACAAGGTGTATAATATTAGTACTGTCAACATTTCATCACTGAATTCTTTTTGATCGTAATCACATAATGTAATATTATCAATTTTTTTACCGAAGACCTTTTTTTTGCTTTATATTTCTACGGTTTATATTTATTTTCATCACTGAATAATTTTTCATTATAATCACTTACGCCATTAATTGACACATGTTTCATCACTGGCCGCCGAAACGAAGTTTTTTCAAAATGGGATTTTTTCCAAAAATAATTGTAGGTATATCAACTACGTTCAATGCCCAAATGTAGTACTACTAATAGTATTAATTATGATTACATTATTGATTTTATTTGTAACTGCTATGTTACTATCCACTATTTTACTATAATTATTTACTTTTAACTATAATTATATCGATATCTCTAAAAAGAAGACTTAATCATTAAAATTGTTATTTCAAGTATTATAAAAATGATTATTTTATTATGAAAAAATGATTGAATGATTTTGGAAGTTACTTTATTTCTAATTGCCATTTTAAATTTTCTAATTACCAGTTATTTCTAATAATTACCATTCGTCTTAAATATCATTACCGTTTTCAAAAAATCTTCTTTTGTCTATAACTTTTACATTATTAGTTTTATCATTGTCCCTTTCACATATATAACAATGTAATATAATAAACTATATAAAAAATCTATAAAGAACAATTTTGGTAACAATCTTTGATGCGTTCTTTGAAACAAGCGAATATGCTTATTTTCAAATATTCACCCTTTGTCATTTGAATGTAGTTTGTAATTTGGTATACGTTGCCAATTTATCAAAAGACAATTATTATAGTAACTAAAAGTAAAGTAATCATACATAAAAAAAGTAATTTATGAAATAACGTTACAACAAAGTGATCCTATTCAAATATAACATATATATACATTGTCTAATAACATTGATAATGAATTTAATCGAATATTTAAGTTAAGTTACGTAGATATAGCTAAAAATAGTAAATTCAGTGATTGGTTACTATACTGTTGTTGAGTATTTAAATGACAAAGACGCATGGAAATGATCAGCTCTACAACCAGCTCCGTTCAAATTAGTAATTTTTTTTTTGTAATAATATACCGATGTATTTTTATTTTTAAAAGATGTGCTGAGGAATTTCTTTACCGCTTTTCTTCTCCTCCATGAGAAATCATCTTTGTGAAAAGCGTGTTGATTAAAAAAATGACGTGCATAAGTGTATCAGTGATACCTATAATTATGAATAAATGATTTTGAATTTGAATTTATGCTTAGTTTAGGGCATAATACGAAAAAGGTGTCAATCGTTGGGGGAGTGTTAATAATAGTAGACTTTCCCCTAAAACGTTTATTAATTATAAGGGTATTGCCAAAATCGCATAAATATTATATATAAAATATTATATGTTTATATAATAATGTTGCATTAACATACATATATTATATAAACATATAATATATAAACAAAACAAACAACATACAACAACTCCCAGACAAGGCTTCAATATGAGGACTCCATTGTAATCGTGAATCTATGGTAAGGCCAAGGAATTTTGTTGAATTTACAAGGTCAAGTACTTCCTTATTTATAACTATTTGAGTGGGTACCTGTTTTACATTTGGTAAAGTAAATTTCATACATTTCGTTTTACTAGCATTTAACATTAGGTTGTTACATGTAAACCATTGCAATACTTGGGAAACAGTATTATTTACATCGTCAAAACATTTTTTTCTCCTATCAACTTTAAAAAGTAATTTAATGAGGTATCATCTGCAAACAATACAGTTTCACACAAGTCCCTTGTGAAATATGGAAGATTATGCCAAAGAAGTATGACTTCTCACGCGCGTACAAAATTACACGCACCCTTTTTTGTTACTGGTATAACACAACGAAGCACCATTTAGTGTGTGGTGATGTCAAAATTCAAAATTCAAAATGTGAGTTGTTACGTACAAGTATAATATATTTTGATTTCTAAGTAAGTATATCACGCTTTTTCGTCAAGTTTCGAAGTTCATATTACTACGTATTACTTAGTTAATTATCAAATTAGAATAGTTCAAACTTACCTAGGATGCGTGTAGGCAAACATCTGATCTTACACTCGAACGGCTAAAATCGGAATAAAGTAGTAATAATAATCTTTCAAGGCAAGAGTGAATAGGCTTCTACTAAGTTAATGCATTTACATCGCCACTTACCATCAGGGGGGATTGTGGTCAAGCATTAACTGATAAGATATAAAAAAATCCAGTGTTTGTCGAAGTCGGCAATTTAGGAACTAATTAGCAACAAATTCTCGTGTACTTTATATCGATTTTTGCCGATTTTTATCGATTTTCGCTGCTAGCTTAATATAAAGCTGGCATGGTTGTCGATTTCCAGAGATCGGTTAGAGCAACAAAATCGGCAATTGAGCAAGTAATTAGCAACTAATTAGCAACAAATTCTCGTGTACTTTATATCGATTTTTGCCGATTTTTATCGATTTTCGCTGCTAGCTTGATATAAAGCCGGCATGGTTGTCGATTTCCAGAGATCGGTTAGAGCAACAAAATCGGCAATTGAGCAAGTAATTAGCAACTAATTAGCAACAAATTCTCGTGTACTATATATCGATTTTTTACCGATTTTTATCGATTTTCGCTGCTAGCTTGATATAAAGCTGGCATGGTTGTCGATTTCCAGAGATCGGTTAGAGCAACAAAATCGGCAATTGAGCAACTAATTAGCAACTAATTAGCAACAAATTCTCGTGTACTTTATATCGATTTATGCCGATTTTTATCGATTTTCGCTGCTAGCTTGATATAAAGCTGGCATGGTTGTCGATTTCCAGAGATCGGTTAGAGCAACAAAATCGGCAATTGAGCAACTAATTAGCAACTAATTAGCAACAAATTCTCGTGTACTTTATATCGATTTTTGCCGATTTTTATCGATTTTCGCTGCTAGCTTGATATAAAGCTGGCATGGTTGTCGATTTCCAGAGATCGGTTAGAGCAACAAAATCGGCAATTGAGCAAGTAATTAGCAACTAATTAGCAACAAATTCTCGTGTACTTTTTATCGATTTTTGCCGATTTTTATCGATTTTCGCTGCTAGCTTGATATAAAGCTGGCATGGTTGTCGATTTCCAGAGATCGGTTAGAGCAACAAAATCGGCAATTGAGCAAGTAATTAGCAACTAATTAGCAACAAATTCTCGTGTACTTTTTATCGATTTTTGCCGATTTTTATCGATTTTCGCTGCTAGCTTGATATAAAGCTGGCATGGTTGTCGATTTCCAGAGATCGGTAAGAGCAACAAAATCGGCAATTGAGCAAGTAATTAGCAACTAATTAGCAACAAATTCTCGTGTACTTTATATCGATTTTTGTCGATTTTTATCGATTTTCGCTGCTAGCTTGATATAAAGCTGGCATGGTTGTCGATTTCCAGAGATCGGTTAGAGCAACAAAATCGACAATTGAGCAACTAATTAGCAACTAATTAGCAACAAATTCTCGTGTACTTTTTATCGATTTTTGCCGATTTTTATCGATTTTCGCTGCTAGCTTGATATAAAGCTGGCATGGTTGTCGATTTCCAGAGATCGGTTAGAGCAACAAAATCGGCAATTGAGCAAGTAATTAGCAACTAATTAGCAACAAATTCTCGTGTACTTTATATCGATTTTTGCCGATTTTTATCGATTTTCGCTGCTAGCTTGATATAAAGCTGGCATGGTTGTCGATTTCCAGAGATCGGTTAGAGCAACAAAATCGGCAATTGAGCAACTAATTAGCAACTAATTAGCAACAAATTCTCGTGTACTTTATATCGATTTTTGCCGATTTGCCCATGCCAGCTTGACAGACCTTCTTTATACTTCCATTGAATGTTGAAATAATAATAATAAATACATAAATAACGCTTCACACTCATAGCCCCACACTAGGATTGCCTGTGTTGTGGGTGCCATGGACAACACACTAGACCAGGACATTCACACCCAGACCGAGAACACTAATACAAACTCATCATTCAAATTTCCGCCTCGCTGGGAATCGAACCCAGGACCCTTGGTGCGGTGATCTGGCATGGTAACCATTGCGCCACACGGGTCACATAATATCTTAAAAATGTCTACTATCATTGCAGTTATTCAAAACAGAGACTGATATCGAACCTACGAGTACCTATAACATGTGCCTATGTTATTACCCTATTGCCTTCACCGCTGGCTGACGTTGTAAAGTGATTGTATGTAGGGTCTCCAGGGAGCAATTTACATGTGAACATAGCTAACGAAATCCGAGCCGTTCTGGTTGACCAGCGCCAGCCAGTGAGCCAGCGAGCCAGTCAGCCACCGCCGGTCACACACCACCGGATGTGTTCGCGTATGCGTATTACTGCGTATCTTTCTTAACAGTCACGGCGAGGGCGCTCGGTCACTGTCCTTATTTCAGAACATCATACAAGAAAATTAAGATCTTTCATGACTTTCATCCAAATTATCTTTGCTCTCGTGTCATAAAAAATACTTGAAGCTGCCAATGAATGTTTCATGAAAGCTACAAATGGATTCAATTCAATTATGTCATTTGTTATGCAAAGTGCTTCTGTCTTCATTAAAGTCCACTCGACTTTCGTTAATAAACTCAACTCCTCTTTAAACCGCAGTCACAGCTGAATGCAATTTAAGCTCATTAGTGCACTTAGCGAATCCTTGGAGTCATATTTTTTTACTGTTTGCCTCTCCATTCCATTGACCGAATTTAAACTTCGTTGTTTGTGATGACTTGCACATGTGGTGACATTTAATTCGATTTATCAACTGGATGATTTATGTTTTACTTGACCGGCAGAGCATACTATATATATAAATCTTCCACAAATAGCAAGATGGGCGCCCAGGAGGGAGAAGGTTTTTGTCCAGAGAGGTCAAACTCTTCAAGTTTTCTTATTTAACCTTTCAGACATAAAATCCAGAACTAAACCGCGAAGAAAAGCGCTTGAAATTATAACACACATCATCACACATGTTCTAACGTAAACTAAAACTACCTCTCCCTCTCCCACAGACGAGGTCCGCACAGGCACGTATCGACAGCTGTTCCACCCCGAGCAGCTGATCACGGGCAAGGAGGACGCGGCCAACAACTACGCGCGCGGACACTACACCATCGGCAAGGAGATCGTCGATGTCGTGCTCGACAGGCTCAGGAAGCTCGCCGACCAGTGCACCGGCCTTCAGGTATGGCTCAGCTTGTAGGGAAAGACGACTTTGCCTGCATCAACTGGGAGCACTATTGCCACATTCACTGTTCCTGTGAAAGAAATCAGCAGTTTGTTCTGCAAGATGTGACCGCTTTCTATGAATTCAGTCATGTCAATTCTGGAAAGAACCGAGTCTCAGTGATTGCCTTAAATATGGGGTGAACATTAATAGCAGAATTATTAAAGTTCCAAAAGTGCCCCCAATCGTTTTAATAATTTAAGTGGGATGTGGTTGTAGGGCTTCCTGGTGTTCCACTCGTTCGGCGGCGGCACTGGCTCGGGGTTCACGTCGCTGCTCATGGAGCGGCTCTCCGTCGACTACGGGAAGAAGTCCAAGCTAGAGTTTTCCATCTATCCAGCACCACAGGTAATTCAGTAAACAGTAACATCTACACTGAACGACGTGGAGCATGATTTGTATTTGCAAAATCTAATAAATTCTAAAATGGATAATCATGCTGAATTTATCTTCATTCAAAATATGTAATCCATATATTTGTAGGTGTCAACAGCCGTGGTGGAGCCGTACAACTCGATCCTGACGACCCACACAACGCTGGAGCACTCGGACTGCGCCTTCATGGTGGACAACGAGGCCATCTACGACATCTGCCGGCGGAACCTCGACATCGAACGCCCCACATACACCAACCTCAACAGGCTCATTGGTCAGGTAATTGACGGGTGTATTGGTGTTTCTCAAGGAAACGCTAAAGAAGGTATTTTGATAAGGAAGACCTTAAGAAAATTTTCGAAACTACCTCATTCACCAATCTGCGCTGGAACAACGTGGTAGCGAAAGCTAGATGTCTTCTTAGGTTTTGGCAGCACCCTAATCCCCTGCAGTAGAACGTAAATGGTTTGAAGCTATAATAACATATGAAGTCAGATTCAACAAGGATTCCCAATCTCGTTAGCAAATCCTGGAAAAATGCCCAGAAAATGCTAAACCTAACCAACGTCCCCTAGATCGTGTCATCAATAACCGCGTCGCTGCGGTTCGACGGCGCGCTGAACGTGGACCTGACGGAGTTCCAGACCAACCTGGTGCCGTACCCGCGGATCCACTTCCCGCTGGCCACGTACGCGCCCGTCATCTCCGCGGAGAAGGCCTACCACGAGCAGCTCACCGTGGCTGAGATCACCAACGCGTGCTTCGAGCCCGCGAACCAGGTCGGCTAGACAATGTTATCGAGGATTATTTACATCATGATTATAATAGCTGTACGTAATCTGCGTAGTTCGAATTATAGTGTAGCATTTTGTGTGGAATCAACTCAATAGCTCGAAGGACCAAAATTTAAGACAGTTACAGACTCTTACATCTAATTAATGAAATCTCATTTTATTCATTCAGGTTTACTCGCTCCCTTTGAAAATTGCAAATTGAATTTACCGATAAAGGAACAAATTGGATTTTCCTATGCGGGGAAGGATTAATATTTGCATAACGCTAGGATACAGGCATGTTGGAGTTTTGCCAAGCCGCGCCGAATCAATGTGCCCATGTAAATCCACCTAGCTACAAACCAGATTCTACTTACAAAGTGAGTTATGGAATAGCAATGTAAAGTTCAGAATAACCACTTTACATATTATGGTAGTCGAGTATGTATATTTGGATATAGTCGCAACATAATAAAGTTACTGCACTGTTAAGCAGAAATATCTATGTATTCGTTTATCGAATCGGGGTTGAATTTTATTGGGAGTTTATAATGTACCAATTTATGGACTCAATTTTAATTTACGTATAAACAATAAAAGGATTGTAAGACAATGAATATTATTATTAATATTTATTTACATACATTACGTTGCAGATGGTGAAATGCGACCCGCGCCACGGGAAATACATGGCGTGCTGCATGTTGTACAGGTAACATACATATTATGGGGAACTACATTAGGTAAAGAGCACCCGCATCGTATGAAACTTATGACTATAAATAATAATGATTTGGATAATCCAGTGAAAAATCGTTGTTAGGTCTGGATAGTTCTGATTAAGGCCAATTGAGATTTTGGATAAGTCGGACTAAGCCCAATTGAGAAGGCAAGTAAGCAGCAATTTTCAAAAACTTCACGGAATAGGAGGAACAAAAGAATGCCGAAGGATGACTTTTGTGATCTCTACTTATGGTTTTTATGTACAAAATGTGTTAAAATAGATAATATCTTGCTATTTGTTCAGGGGTGACGTGGTGCCAAAGGACGTGAACGCTGCCATCGCCACCATCAAGACCAAGCGGACCATCCAGTTCGTCGACTGGTGCCCCACAGGGTTCAAGGTGCGTGGCTGCAGGCAACTTGACTGATTTACTATATTTTCATCAATGAACTACTTAGTTAAGTAAATAAAATTATGTCTAAAATTGACCCTCGTCTCTTATCGATCCTTAGATCCTTACACATAGCATCGCATAGCTCGGTTCAAATTGCAGAAGGTTGAGGGATTTCATAAGCGAAAATATAGATCAACTTTGGCAATTTTTGCACTCTTAGACAACGAACCGGCAGACGTAGCGTGGATCGTCCACCAGCCCGATGGACCAACGACCTTGAAAGGGCGGATGCTAATTGCTGGATGAGAGCATCTGAGGACCGTGGGGTGTGGCACGCCTTGAGAGAGGTCTTTTTGTAACAGTGGATAGATAAGGGCTGATATGATAATGATGATGAGGCCACATATCCGAAGCGGTAGTTTCTGGAATAGTTACTTCGGTACATACCTGAGTATAAGTTGTAACGTCAATGCGATGTGTATCCATGCAGGTGGGCATCAACTACCAGCCGCCGACGGTGGTGCCGGGCGGCGACCTGGCCAAGGTGCAGCGCGCCGTCTGCATGCTGTCCAACACCACCGCCATCGCCGAGGCCTGGGCCAGGTACACCGACATACCAACACCAACACACCATACAGTTACCTAACGCTTCATAGTTGCGGATAGAGAATTATCGCAATAGTTCTGGTGGCTTGGGCGTAAGTACTTAGCTTCCGGTCAAAGGAGGACAAAACTTTTTTTTTAATGGAAATAGCCGGCAAACGAGCTGACGATCCACCTGATGGTAAATGGCTATCGTCGCCCATGGACATCAGCAACACCAAAGGCATCACTGATGCGTTGCCAGCCAAGAAAGAGAGAAGAAATAGAAAGAAAGAAAGCCCCCTCAAGCTCTCAAGCCCCCAGCCGGAACACGACGAGTCGTTTGGCGACTGACTCATGCTCCAGGGTGGTAGCTATCCAGGCAAGCCCCATGGAGAAATAATAATAGTAATAATGGTATTAATTAACAATTGAAATCAATATTATGAATATAATCCCTCGAGGGGCCCTACCACCAGCGTGCCGGATTTAGTCGCCTCTTACGACACCCATCCGGAGTGGGATTGGGGTTAGTATTCTAAGCCGTCCCAATACGGCTAATTAATTTTCTCTGGGAGGAGAGCCATATTTCTCATAACGAATAATAAATACACGCTTTTATATAAGAGTTACAAAAGCCAGGAGGAAACTCAATAGTTATTTTAACCTCAGCATACCCAATTACCGCTATTGACTTCTCCCAACTAAGGTCCCCAGCCAAAAACTGGTTGCAACTTCCATATTATGACTTGTATATCTATTTAAAAAAGGGCCTTGTCCCCAGACTGGACCACAAGTTCGACCTGATGTACGCGAAGCGCGCGTTCGTGCACTGGTACGTGGGCGAGGGCATGGAGGAGGGCGAGTTCTCGGAGGCGCGCGAGGACCTGGCCGCGCTCGAGAAGGACTACGAGGAGGTCGGCGTGGACTCCACCGAGGGCGAGCTCGACGAGGAGAACGAGTACTGAGCTGCTGGCACCAGCTCCAGTCAACTGATCAGCTCGCTTTAAAGACAATCGCATGGGACCGTTGGAATTATTTGAACATTTCTAGTTCTGTTAAAAATTTCTTTAAAGTTAGTTTAAATCTACAGATAAAGGGCTTATAAAATGTGGCGAGAAAATGGAATTACTAATATTAATTTTTATTTCCTTCATTTATACTAGGTATAAACTTAGGTTTAATGGGTGAAAAGATCTGCCGCAACTATTATACTTACAGTTTTCTTGATTGTCTTTGAAATAGGTAACTCTGATCTGGATAGTATCTAAATCCCAATTACAAGGTAATGGATAAGAATATCTAATGGTTTTGAACGTGAAGTCGTTTGGGGTTGACGGCTAGTGTGGCCCCGGCTGGGTGATACGTTACTTTAACCAATTAATTCCAATTCATAATTAACGCTATTATAACTTTTAATATCTGTAAGTTAACGAGTAACTAGGTTAAGGAATTGTGAGCTTGACTGATTGTAAGATTGCTTGGTAGTTGGTACAGTAGTACAAACTTCGTAGAACCAACGTCCTTGGCCGAAACGTCAAGTAGTCTGGTCGATATGATTTTTAATATTTTTTTTTGCAATTGACGCATTTATTAATGATATAAAAAGTGATATTTTAACGTGACATGAATGTCGGCCGTAGCTGTAGTATTTCCATATATTTTCTTCGATTTAAGTTAATTTATTGAGTTTTTATTATAATAATCGTTGTGCTTCGTATCATTAATTCTGTATGGTCGTGGAATATGGTTTTAATGCACAATAAAAATTTTACACTTTAAATTTGTATATTATTCTCACCGCAAAGAAATAAAAGTAAGTTTTATAATATTCCCTTTTTATTTACAATTTTTATATGACTTAAAAAGATAAATATTTTTATTTACTGTAAAAATTCTATGAGCAGTTGTTAAACCATTTTGTTAATTACGAAGTAAATTAATTTCAAAATGGTCTATTACAAAATATTGAATACATGATATCTATCCCCGAATATATAAAAGGAATAAAAAGATATTTAACATGATATAAACACCCAGCGGCGTAGCTAGCCCTAAGGAGGCCCCATATCAATATTTGTTGTGGGGCCCCCTCAACGTCAGCTGTCATAATATAAAAGGAGTGCCAACTGTAGCGGTCGTAGGCTGCTGGCGAGCTTTTCTTTAGGCGTGTTAGTGGGGGCCCCTATCCTCTGGGGTCCCGTATAATTGATACAGCTGATACGGCGGTAGCTACGCCCCTGTAAACACTGTGGCGACGACGCGCACACGTCACACGGTGACGTCACGCCGCCCTGAATCACGCTATCGAAGTTTTCTACAATCGCTAGTATATATACAAATGCTCCGACAAGATCAGTCGGGGCTCGGCCGCCTCCCAGGCAACACACCTCGCCTGGCGGGAGATCTCCCTTTGCCAAAACACCATAACATGATGGTACATGTGGAATTGTGGATAAATTAGCCGATCGGTTAACGAACATCGCCAAAGAACTGGTTCGAAAGAGAACAACCGGCAAATTATGCCCGAACCATTTGGTAGAACGGATAATCTTTATAAAATAAACATAATGACTATATTATTATGTGTACAGCGGACTGGAATGCAACAAACCCGCAAATTATTATTATTCTTCGAGTTTCGTTCTCGATATTAGCATAGCAATACTTGTAGTAGCCACGTACCGCCCGCCATTTCGCACTGAATTTTAGAGGTAGATAAAAAATAAAACATGAAATTATCAATTTTTGTAGGGTAGATTTGTAAAACCTCACTTAGCTGGGGCGCTCTCCTCCTCGGTTCGTCATTCACGTTTCAGTGCTTCGCTGTTTCGCACGGGCGCAAAATTGAAGTTAAAAGTGAAATGCTTAAAATATAGTTTAATAGTCAGGAAGAAATCAATTACTTGTGTAAAAGAATAAAAAGTTTAGAACGAAAAATTTACCAAAGTAAAAGTGATCTGCAGTGTGTATTGTTGGATCCGTACAGGAAATCGTTGGATTGGATTGGATAGCGATTCATCAACGCTTGTAATCAGCAGGTAGGTGGATTCCAGTATTTAAAGAATACAGCAAGTAACTTAAAATCATAAATAACCCTACTTTAGTAGTCGGTTAAAAATTGCTTGCAAATGTAATTCGCAAGGAATTTACACGCAATTACGAAGCAGAAACAGAATATCTGTTATATATCAGTGAATATATGGTTTTTATATGGATACCTTCAAGGATTCCTCTTTTTTTCTCCATTACTAGCACGTGTTTTTTCGTATGAAAAATATATTACAATATTATTTAAATACCATATATAACTGGATTGTCCTTGGGAGGCTTCCAAATAAATACCTGCTAACCGGAATTACCTATGGGGTTCTTCCGTCGCTAGTAAATGTATTCCGTAAGGAAGTTATCAATTTATATTGCAACAATATAAATACAAACAATCGGATTATCCTTTGAAGGATTCCAAATAAAAAAGTACCTGTTAATAGCTAGTATATGTATTCCATAAGGGATTTATATTGCAGTAGTGTACAAATACAAAACCTAATCGGGTTTTCTTTTGAAGCCCTTCTTATTTAGAAGGAAAGAAAAATAAAAAAGTACCTTCTAACAATAATTACCTATAGGGTTCTTCCATCGCTAGTATGTACTAGTACTAGTATTCCGTAATGAATTTATATCGAAATAGTATATAAATACAAAACATAATCGGATTGTCCTTTGGGGACTCCTGTGGGTTCACTGCTCGCATTACATTCGAATTAGTGTTACGCAGACAACTGCAACAAGAAGTACTCGCAATTCGGATCTACTTGTGGGGTATTTCCTCTGCATTGTACATGTATTCCATGAAGAATTCTCACAGTGTTACGCAGACAACTGCAACAAGAAGTACTCGCAATTCGGATCTACTTGTGGGGTATTTCCTCTGCATTGTACATGTATTCCATGAAGAATCCTCACCGTGTTACTCAGACAACTGCAACAAGAAGTACTCGCAATTTGGATCAACTTGTGGGGTATTTCCTCTGCATTGTACATGTATTCCATGAAGAATCCTCACAGTGTCACGCAGACAACTGCAACAAGAAGTACTCGCAATTCGGATCTACTTGTGGGGTATTTCCTCTGCATTGTACATGTATTCTATGAAGAATCCTCACTGTGTTACGCAGACAACTGCAACAAGAAGTACTCGCATTTCGGATCAACTTGTGGGGTATTTTCTCTGCATTGTACATGTATTCCATGAAGAATCCTCACCGTGTTACGCAGATAACTTTAACAAGAAGTACTCGCAATTCGGATCTACTTGTGGGGTATTTCCTCTGCATTGTACATGTATTCCATGAAGAATCCTCACCGTGTGACGCAGACAACTGCAACAAGAAGTACTTGCGATTCGGATCTATTTGTGGGGTATTTCCACGACATTGCACATGTGTTCCAGAAAAAATCTTCACCGCATTATGCAGCTGATTAGCGTATATTCTATACGGAACTAATACTGTACGCTATTCGTTGAACAAAGTACTTGATAACCGGATCTACCTTTGGGGTAACTGTTTACTCAAACAAAAAAAAAATATACATATATATTTCTGAAGGAACTCACGTCACGCTGGAAAACATACGGTGAACTGAAACAAGTACTTATTTATTCGCATGAAACTGCGAAGGATTTCTATTCAACGAGCAATAGCTGTATATTATTTATTTACTTATTTATTTCACAATAAATGTAAACGTAACAGGTTCATTTAAACCCAACACCATTTACAATTTACACCAACCAAGGGGATTCTCTCGCCAACTGCAAATTGCATCTTAGTACTGCCAAAAACCTTCGTCGACGCGCTTATCGGGGTGACAATTGCACTACTTTCATCGATCTAGAACTTTGAAGTTCACCGGAGTGTTATCGCCGACGGCGAAGTAGTGTGAAGTTGTTATAACAATTATTATAATATCAACTTTTAAAAGTTTTTTGCTAACCGCACCACTGTTACGGTGGTACTGAATACCGACGGTGATACCTTAACAACAGTAGCTGTCTATTCTGTTGACAACGCGTTGGTGACGCCGTTTTTTTTTTCGTGGCTTGTGAATTAAATTCCTCTTTGATCATAAAGTCTGCGATTCAATAACCAGCTAAGCCTGTCATCAGGCCTTTAAGCAACAGTAACTTTTCAGTAATGTTTCCGACAACCGCAGTAAGGGGCGTAAAAATTGTTCGACCTGCTGGTCTAATGATGCATGTGACTCTCACACAAAGCCAGCCTAAAAACCGCCTAAAACTGTCAGCCGTAGACGTAAGTTCTAAATGGATATATAATAATAATAAAACTAAGAGATTTTATCTATTAAATCTATTGTTGATTCACGAAAGATTCTCTTATTGCTAAATTCGGGAACATACCATTCTTATGTCATCGTGGAGCAATTGACATAAATGTACCTAATTATAAGTACAATAACATCGCACATGAAATTATGAGTACTAATTCCGAATTTCAAATTATATTTGAATATCTGAGGACAACTTAATTCAAGTTTTTATAAACTCTTATAAATTGATGTGATCAGTTGTTCAGTTTCAGCCGAATTGAAGAGAATACTAAGCTACATCCTGTTTGTACACCGTAGGTACATACCGTTTGGCTTAGTACCTATAGCTAATATTTTCAACGGGTTTTTAACTTACTGAGGCGTACGGAACAGTTGTCTTTTTTCTACTTAATAATAATTAAACAAACTTGAGTGAATTATTTTCTGGTTGGCCTGCCGGTCAATGATAATGCAATTACAAATAGTAGGTATACTACTGTATACCCCCTGTATATGTACGATTAATTGTATTAACCATTGCTTAATGTATTAGTTAATTTATTTGTTGCTTCATTAAAAGTAAAAATTTTGATTATTGCGTATTTTTGAATATTTCCGTGCTAGCGGACGATTGATTCACTTTTGCATACTAGGCTAGAGATACAAACATTTTCTATACATGCAAAACATACATGTATACCGCAGATTGTATAATTATACAATGTTATGCTCCTTATGTGCATGCCTCAACAACGGGGTTCCGCCTCCAAAGTAACCAGACATTATCACTATGACAACATTATACTCAACAAATGAGCGGTAAACTTTGCCATCAAATGATGTTGTAAAATAAGACAAACAATAATGTATTTATTATTTATTTATTTCAACAAACAAGTACAAGTGCATGCTTTACACGTCTGTCAAACTGCGAAGCAGTTTGTCGCCAGTAGTTCTCGTGGATTACAATATACGAGTACGTACTCTCAACGTACTTATTTTTTACTTACTTGTTTTTAATGTTGCAGGTGTCAGTTCTAGGACGGAGGTACACTTAGGGTATTGTGGTTTGATTTTATTATATTCAAGTCTTACGACTGCGGTCCGCCTATATGTATATCTGTCATCCTATAAACTTAACAATGAGATTGTTTCTTAATGGCCTCCACCCATAATTTTTTTAACATTGAGTAATTTTATTTTGGGTATTATATACTTAACTAATCACACTATCGTTACCGGATTGAAGTCCGGATATTGTTTCACTTATAAAAGCATCCCAACTGCTTACGCATATTACTGCATATGTGATGGAAAACAGTAGTTTGCGTATCGTCAATTCGCCACGAAAACAATTTTATCCTTACAATACTTTGTAATAGAATTTCTCTTATTGTTTCACACAAGTTTTAATTCTACAGATCATAAGGTTACCGCAGTTCACCCAGGTCCTTGCTAATTGGTCAAATCAGTCTAGACAAATAAGGATTATATTTTATATATTTTTCTATAGAAAATATTTTCATTGCGGCCTTCTACTTAAATACTAATTAATTTAGAACATAATAATATCCAATTTTATTCAATTTAGTATTTTTTACAGCACATATATTTCATGTGATTTTCGGCCGAACTCTAAAAGAAGTCAATACATTGATTTCGTTTTTTATACAGGACTGGTGGATGCTCTGTGTGTTCCACTACACTTACAAAATCTCTGATAACAATTATAGATCAGTGTTTTTTGTGTTAACAATCTGTTCAAATTGTTGTATGGGAAAAATGGAAAATCTACTTTATCAATGGATGGATTTTAGTGGCCTCAAACCACTTTCGGATTATTGCCTTTCAAATGAAACCATTTTAAGGCATATCGGTTGGATGGTTTCACAGTCTATAGAAAACATCCGTACAAACGTTTTATGTTTTATATACATATATAGATAGATAATGTTTTAATTAAAACAGTGTTTTTATAGATAATTTTTATTCCTACTTACAGGTTTGGAATTACTTGTGGTTGGCGACATAGTTGCTGCTTTCGTTGCTACACTCGCTGTAGTAGTGTGACCAAAAGCTACAAAAAAATTGATCTTTCGGGAAAGAACAAATTTCAGTCAACACAATTTTATTATCATCAAATTACTTACTCTCTTAGTACTGGCAAGGGTTACATAGAAAGGATACCATATATATTATCGATAATATTGCCAAATCTATATTTAACTCATTTAAGTAATTTACTTACTATCCTTAAATATTTTAATGAATATTTTACATAAAAATTGCAGAATTCAGTGGATATTCCACTTTATTCGGTTAACATTACACTCGTCATGTTCATAGCAAATACAGTTAACTACTTATCAGTAGCATAATTACCGAGTGTGTTATATATACGCTATTACATAAGTATATACTGTTGTCACCAATATATTGTTCAATAGATTGAAATTAAAGAGTAAAATATTGCTATCATTATTACAATTAAAAATAATGATAAGCTAATAACATCATTAGTTTCACGACTACCTTCTCTAAACGTCTACAAGTATTGCTATGCTAATATCGAGAACGAAACTCGAAGAATAATTGATGATTAAACGAACTTACCTGTAAGTGAAGTTCAATCCCAATTATTCGAGAGCTTCGTTCGAAGATATTAGCATCCCTCCCTCCCTAGTGTAAATGTCATATACACTACACCCCTAGTCGTGAAACATGAAACAGCTCAGCAAATCTCTGAACTGAATGACGAACCGAGGAGGAGAGCGCCCCAGCTAAGTGAGGTTTTACAAATCTACCCTACAAAAATTGATAATTTCATGTTTTATTTTTTATCTACCTCTAAAATTCAGTGCGAAATGGCGGGCGGTACGTGGCTACTACAAGTATTGCTATGCTAATATCTTCGAACGAAGCTCTCGAATAATTGGGATTGAACTTCACTTACAGGTAAGTTCGTTTAATCATCAATTATTGTTGACAGCAGGCTAGCTCGCTATCATATCAACAAATATATTGTTGTCTAATGTCAAAAGTGACTTCAACGGAGTAAATCCTGACGTGGCAAGCATAATAATAGTAAATCATAAAATATACATACGTCTCTACGGGGCATACTCTATATAGGAACTGATATTGATAGTACTAACTGTAAGACGAATACAATTATTTTGCATATATACAGGATGAAGTCTCGGGGCCGATTTTGATGAAAAGTAAAATTGCATCATTACATTTTTGAAAAATCAATATTCCTGGCCAGGAATGGAACCCACTGATTTTGAAAAAAATAAAAAACAACCTGTATTAGACTCCTTTCAGCATTTTCCGCTATTCCTCATAGTTTCAGATTTAGCCATCCACGCACACTTGGAAAATTCACCCTGTATATGTATATAGTTAACCAAAAATATTTACGCTCCCTCAGCCTCTCAGTCCACCATAAGGTACATTATATCATACATAGCTTTGATTCCAAAGCCTATGGCGTATAACACTCGAAAGATTTTTAGAGAGGATTCCTTAAAAGTATCTTTTGTATTTGTAAAATTCAATACATCACTGAAAATTGTATCCAAATCGGTTACTACGTACTTTTAACTACCAGAAATTCAGTCTGACAAAAATTACGATTATGGGGTTAATTGCGTTAATTAATTCCATTATCAAGTTTTTTTAGTCTCCGTGTACATAAATCAGTTATATAACTTCAAATATGACGAATAGGAATTATTTTTTCTATACTGCTTAAAATAATAAGAATGTTGAGATCGTACCTACATAATTATGCAGAGTATAACAGTAACCTCATACATACGTCTTATAATTTATGTCTATGCCAGTCTATTTAAATTAAATTCTTAAAAAGTTCTTATCATCAAACACTGCACTTAATATACGATATTTTATATTACGTTTTCAATAAAAGTTTTATAAATAAATCTTAGAAAATACAACAAAAATAGTACAGAATGTGTAATAATAAAACAGAATGGTAATTGGTCTTATAGCACAGGATCTGTATTAAAAGCGTTGCTGCACCCATCTATCTGCTTACCGGATAAAAATTGTTTTATATCAAATATGTAAAGAAAAGTATCGCGCATGTGTTGCCTAAAACAATGTTCCAGGCTATCAATAACTACATCTACATACAGGGTGGATAAAACATATTTTTATCCATATCATGTTGTAGGAAAAGTATATATACATATATATGTAAGAAAAGTATATATACCATCCATGTTGTAGGAAAAGTACCCTGATAATAATTAATGATGGCAAATTTTACTGAAAGGAAACATTCCTTTATTTTCACGAATAAGTAAAACTGCATTAAACGATTTTTGATAAATCACCTGCTTGAGCCGGGAATCAAACCTGTGAAATGTGAATAAAACAACCTGTATTTTATGATATTAATCGAAAGGGTAATTGGATCAATTTCTTTTAAGGAAATAACGCCCCAACTCAGAGTCACTAACGGTTACTTAAATCGCTCCTTAGTAAATAATCATCATACAAATTCTGTGCTAAGGAGCGATTTAAGTAACCGTTAGTGACTGAGTTGGGGCGATAGTATCTTAAATTAAAGGAAGACCACGACAAATATTATGAGTTAGTTGAAAATTTATATTTATAGATTACTACCACCCTGTATGTAGATTAATGATAGCCTTGAACATATTGTTTTAGTCAAGCCAATCGCGATACTTTTCTTTACATAAGATATTTGACATAAAACAATTTTATCTGGTAAGCAGATGGGTGCAGAAACGCCTCTAATACGGATCTTACGACTATTATAGATACTTATTGCTTACAGTAGCTCAGTGATCGTAACCGATAGTTTAACTTTAAGTAACGTTCTTTCTGTCTCTTCTTGTTCGACAACGTATCGATGATGGCCTTTGTGTCCAGACGACGGTGGACACTACACTCACAGTTGCCACCAGGTGATCGCCAGCCCGGTTGTCCACTCGTTACATAAATAACTTTTAGGCCTCTACTGCCAAAACTTGACTAGCATCTCTGCGCTTCGCAAGGCAGGTCGTCACAGGTAAGTCTTGACAGTTGCAGGCCTGGGAACATTGAAGCTCCAGTTTTTAACAGTAACAATGATCTTGTTCCAAACTTTTTGTGATATGATAGAAATAAATAATATATTATTCAACTTATACAAACTTGCACCAAGACTACTTATTGCACCATTTACATACTAGTTTAAAAACATATCAAGTAAATGTTCATATTTAAGGGACTTCGACAAGTGCTAAATTAAGGGCACATAGAATGACCTGTGTCCATACTGTACATTGCCCCTATTTTATTTTAGTCGGCTTTTATGATCTTCATCATCGACATTTTTATGATCTTCATCATCGACATTTTTATGATCTTCATCATCGACATTTTTATGATCTTCATCATCGACATTTTTATGATCTTCATCATCGACATTTTTATGATCTTCATCATCGACATTTTTATGATCTTCATCATCGACATTTTTATGATCTTCATCATCGACATTTTTATGATCTTCATCATCGACATTTTTATGATCTTCATCATCGACATTTTTATGATCTTCATCATCGACATTTTTATGATCTTCATCATCGACATTTTTATGATCTTCATCATCGACATTTTTATGATCTTCATCATCGACATTTTTATGATCTTCATCATCGACATTTTTATGATCTTCATCATCGACATTTTTATGATCTTCATCATCGACATTTTTATGATCTTCATCATCGACATTTTTATGATCTTCATCATCGACATTTTTATGATCTTCATCATCGACATTTTTATGATCTTCATCATCGACATTTTTATGATCTTCATCATCGACATTTTTATGATCTTCATCATCGACATTTTTATGATCTTCATCATCGACATTTCTATGATCTTCATCATCGACATTTCTATGATCTTCATCATCGACATTTTTACCTTTTTCATTTTCTGGGCCACTGGACACATGCGAGCATTAGTTACAGACTAATGTAGTCGAAAATATTTATTTCTGTTTTTCTATTTTTTTTAATGTATTTTTTTGTTATCTATGTTCGTGTGTGTACCTAATTGGCACAGGAATAAACGTTTTTCTTTCTTTCTTTCTTTGGCAACCAACCGTCTAAAAAACTGCATATACGGCATATACCGATAAGTAACCAGTTAATACCTGCATTATAAATGAATAGATTTCATATTTTTATCAGCCCTATCATTGTTGATGTCGTTATGGTCACTAGTAGCTCCAACTTACGAGCGTAAACTTACGCGTTGGGCTTATACGCATATTTTTAGATAAAACCACCACCAATAGCAGACCTCGTAACAATAACCAACTTAGAAACCATTAGATCACTGATCAGTCTTTTAACCAGTACCGTCCGTACATAGTTCACTAGTAGTAATTGTACCATACTATATTCAAGTCCAAAACTAATTAGTAATTAATGACGTCATCACGTTCACCAGTCTTAATACTGCCATTGTTAACAAATAGCTGCGTACTAACTACGTGTGCAAGTCCAACAACATAATTATAAATACGAATGGAGTTGGAGAAGCGTCGGGTATTTACTAATATTCGTCCCGGTTACACCAGTAAAGTTGCACCGGTGGCACTTCACACCGGCGACACTAGTTGCACGGGTGCACTGGTTCACCGGCACTAGTGCGGCTTGTATTTGATTTCGTCGGCGGGAACGACGGCGTCCCGCGGGAACCAGCCGCGCGGCCCGCGCTCCTCCCCGCTGCCCACTAACTTCTCACCGAACAACCAGTGCCTGGAAATATAGTAAATGATGGCATATAAGATTATTATGAAAAAAGTACGCATTCACCCCAGGGGTAAGGTATGGAACGTTTTCGATTAGATCCAATAACGTCCCGGTAGAATGGGCCGCGGTAATACTTCTTCAAGTACATTTCTCCATGTGGGTAAAAGTATGTATAAAAGAGTAGGTAAGAATGCGTTTGCTGATTAACGCCCCAACTCAGAGTCATTGACGGTTACTTAAATCGCTCCTTAGTACAGAATTTGTATGGTGACACGTTACTAAGGAGCGATTAAAGTAACCGTTAGTAACTCTGAGTTGGGGCGTAAGTGCGTGTGTATGTACAGCATACGCGTGTGCGTTCGAGCATGCGTGTACGACGTACGCGTGCGCGTCCGTACATGCGGGTACGTGTATGCGTGCGTGAAAAGTTAGTGTTATAATGGTATCGTACTTCCTCTGCCTGGTGACCCGCACGCGGTCGCCGGGCGCGAGCGGCAGGCGCGGCTCGTCGGTGCAGGGCGCGGCGAGCGCGGCGCGCGGCCGGCTGCACAGCGGCACCCAGCGCCCGCCGTAGTGCCCGCGCGCCGCGTACAGCCGCGAGCGGGTGCGCTTGTCCGCCTTCTGGGCTAGTTGCTCACACTGGAAGGTCATACGAATCAACTGATTACTGAGTTTGGTTACATTGAGCGTCGTCGTCGATGTGCTTGTTAGGTAGTAGTGGCGTTTGTTACCACTTCCGTGCTTTATAGGAAAAGTTTAAGGAGGTAACGTGAAGGTTCTACTGGGACTCGTATGTGTGTATGTAAACTATAACATAGGGAATCCTAGTGCTAAGGCTCAGAACAGGTCAGTTGCGCAATTTAGGAAAGGCATTAATTTATTTAATCTTTTTTTTACGTTACATAATGTATAGGAACAAACGGCGGACAGCCTTTACTTTAACTAATAGCATTAACTAAAAGCATTTTCTCCCAGTCAACCTTTGGGCAGCTTATGTCCAGCAATGGAGTCGTAAATACTGATGACGATACGCGGTACATACAGTGAGGTCGTACGGATGGCAGCCGGGCGCGAGCGGCCAGGACAGCCCGTCCCCCGCGGCGGAGAGCGCGCGCCGCAAGCTGTCCCGCCAGGGCAGGCGGTACGGGAACACCAGCGGCGGCAGGCCCCGCTCCGCGCGCCGCGCCGCCGCCTTCTCCACGATCCACTCCTCGATCGTCGTCTTGTTCGCCAGGATGCCGCGCAGCTGGAACATCACATTGAGTCACAACTTACGCTCAAATTGATTACTTCATTTATTCTTTTGCGGCGTCCTAGACGTCCCGTTGTCCTAGGTGATCCGTTGTCCTAAGTATATCGGTTGCTCTAGAGTCTAAAGGATCTATTTTCTTAGATGACTCCTTGAATAAGGTGACCCCTTGTCTTAAGTGAATGCTTTTCTTAGATAAACCCTTATCTAGGTGAAACCTTTTCCTAGGTGACCCATTGTGCTAGGAGACCCCAAGTCCTAGGTGACCCCTTGTCCAAGCTGAACAACGAAATCGCAAGTCACGACGCTGCTATAACCCGTACCTGCATATAGAGCAGCGCGCCCACCGCCAACACGACGCCCACGGCCACGCCCACGGCCAGCAGCGCCAGCAGCAGCGTGGCCAGCGTCACCGCCACGCGCGGCTCCCGCCCGCTGCCGTGCCGCACGTACCACGCGCGGTTGATCGCGTGGTACAGGCAGATCGACAGCGCCTGTACATATTACATGTTACACGACATACTCAACAAACATTATTAACAACCCTTCCGCCTCTACTCAGAGTCACTAACGGTTACTTAAATCGCTGCTTAAAGTATTTGTATTGTGATTCTTTATTAAGGGACGATTAAAGTAAGTGTTAGTGACTCTGAGTTGGGCGTTACAGTGTTAACACTTGTCTTAACAGCCCCGCATACAAGCCCTAAAAATGAAAATGAACTCTTAGACAGTCACCGTCTACCACTTCTACGACCATGGTCATGGTATGGTACGTTATAGTGGGCAGCCACTTTTAGACTTAGTCTTAGTCAAAAAGAGCTTCTTTTCATTGGTTCAAATCAAATCAAATCAAATGTTTTTATTCAAAATTGGTTTGGTTTACAAACACTTTTTGAAAGTCATGCAAGTTATGTCAATGCTTCAGACAAAGCCCTACTGTGAGAGGGCCCGGGAGAAGAAGCAGCAAGAAACTTCCGGGTTTGTTTTTTTCCTGCTCACAGTTACAGATAGCACTTATCATCTACTACAATCTATATCCATAAAACTCATGTCCAAGCAGTCTTGTCTTTAAAATAATCATCTAATTTGTAATATCCTTTCGTCATAAGAATGCTTTTAATATGAGTTTTAAATTTAAGGTAAGGCATTTCTGTAAGTTTCGATGGAATTTTATTATAAATCTTTATACATGTACCCATGAACGAGCCACTAGTTTTACATAGTCTAAAATTTGGTACAATCAGTTTAGCCTTGTTCCTCGTATTAATATTGTGGATGTCACTCTTCTTAAGAAAACTATCGTAATATTTCTTAACATACAAAACATTATCCAATATATATTGTGACACCACAGTTAAAATATTAATTTCCTTAAAGAGATCCTTAAGCGAGTCCCTAGGCCTGAGGTTGTAAATGGCACGGACTGCTCTTTTCTGTAAAATAAATATAGACTCAATATCTGCAGCTGAGCCCCACAACAACAGACCATAGGACATAACACTATGAAAGTAGCTAAAATAAACTAACCGTGCTGTTTCTACGTCAGTTAAGAGCCTTACTTTCTTAATCACGTAAGCAGCTGAACTCAGTCTCCCAGACAAGGCTTCAATATGAGGACTCCATTGTAATCGTGAATCTATGGTAAGGCCAAGGAATTTTGTTGAATTTACAAGGTCAAGTACTTCCTTATTTATAACTATTTGAGTGGGTACCTGTTTTACATTTGGTAAAGTAAATTTCATACATTTCGTTTTACTAGCATTTAACATTAGGTTGTTACATGTAAACAATTGCAATACTTGGGAAACAGTATTATTTACATCGTCAAAACATTTTTTTCTCCTATCAACTTTAAAAAGTAATGAGGTATCATCTGCAAACAATACAGTTTCACACAAGTCCCTTGTGAAATAAGGAAGATCATTGATGTATATTAAAAATAACAGGGGTCCTAATATTGATCCTTGGGGCACTCCCATAGTAATGTGTGCTCCTGGGGACTCCTTGCCATTAATAACTACTTTTTGGATACGGTCGGATAGGTAAGATTTTATAAGGCCAACTGATTGTGTTGAGACACCATAATGCCTAAGTTTATTTATCAGTATATTGTGATCAACGCAATCGAACGCCTTCGAGAGATCACAAAAAATACCAATGGCATCCTGCTTACACTCCCACGCATCAAAAATTTGCTTAAGGAGTGCTATACCTGCATCAGTGGCATTTTTTCCTCTCGAAAAACCGAACTGATTAACATGAAACAACTTGTTTAAGTAGAAATGAGACAGCAGCTGGTTATAAATAACTTTTTCAAAGATTTTACTAAGGACTGGTAACATTGAGATGGGTCTGAAATTAGTGGGGTCGCTTTTATCTCCAGATTTAAATAGAGGGATTAATTTACCATGTTTCATTAGATTGGGGAAGCTACCTTCGTCAATACATTTATTGAAAATGTGACTTAGATGTGGCGCTATGGATTCAATTATTGGTTTTATTATCATAGTAGAGAGACCCCAGAGATCACCTGACTTCTTGATCTTTATAGACTTAAAAGTCTTTATAATTGTATTGGAATTAATGTATTTGAAGCTAAATGAAGTCAGGCATTTTTCAACACATGATTCCATTAAAGTCATAGCAAGCTGAGGGCTCGCATTTAAGTTTTTTGTTATTTCATGCGGTATTTTCGAGAAGAAATCCTCAAATGCGCAAGCAACTGCGCTATCGGTAGTAACATTTTTATCATTGACCTTTAAAGTATACTCATGATTCTTAAATTTTTCTTTACCTGTTTCTTTATTAATAATGTTCCAGGTAGTTTTGATTTTGTTATCAGAATTTTTAATCTTATTAGCAATATAAATAGATTTAGCTTTCGCACAGACTTGTTTAAAAGTTTTTGAATAAATTTTAACACGATTTAAAAATTCAGGGTCTGTGGAAGTCGACTTTTCTGCATAAAGTTCAAAAAGTTTAATTCTGCTTTTGTATATACCAGGAGTTGCCCAATCACTAAATTTAGTTTTAAGGTTCTCACATTTAATCTGTTTTTGCTTAAAAGTATTATTAAATTCACTATTAATTAATCCAGACACATTACTGTATGCTTGATCCGTTGTATCATCATCAGAAATTTGTAGGAATGGAATTTTTCTAGCAATATTGTTTGTAAAATCACTAACACGTCTTTGTGTGATTGGTCTACAAGATATAGTATATTGTGATAGGTCATGATGGTACTCAATGGTGGCTAATTGTCCGCTATGGTCTGAACAAATACAATTTAATATTGACTTATTGATAACATTACAATCACAAAAGATGTTATCTAAGCAAGTAGCCGATAATGGAGTAACCCTTGTTGGTTCAAAAAATACATGACCCAAATTAAATGATTTAAACAAATTAATGAACCTTATTGAGGTAGAATTTGAAACTAAAATATCAATATTGAAGTCTCCACAAACAACTACTTTTTTATTTTTTTTACACAAAATTTTCAGAGCATCTTCCATAGCGGATTCGAACAATGGGTAGTTGCCTGCAGGTGGTCTATATACACATACAATTATAACCCTTGCAAGCTCTATACATGAAAGTTCTATATTATGCTCAATAGAGAGGGATACTATGTCTTTACGTTCCTTATAATTCAAACTATTATGTATAATTATTAATGACCCTCCCCTAATCAATTTTTGCCTACAGAATGAACTGCCTATGCTGTAATTATCTATAGATGCAATTAATTCATGTTTTTTTAGCCAGTGCTCTGTAACACATATAATGTCAATATTCATCTCATTTAATAATAAATTTAATTCTAAGTCTTTGCCAGAAAAGCCTTGTATATTTTGGTGCACAATATTTAAATTATAGTGCTTTTCTTTTGTCAGTATATTGCTAGAGTAGTTCTCTGTTGTCTTACAGACTAATTAAAATTACTTGGAACGTATTCCAACGATGCATGCTGAATGTCATTAATTGACTGCTCAATAAAAGCAGAAGTACCAGCCAAATTCTTGGCTAAATTGTCAAAAAAATATGATAGCGAACATGCTATTTGTCTTTTATTAAACTTAGACAGATAGTAATTATCTTTAGTCATATAAATTCTAGAAATTAATTTATTAATGTCAATTATTTCTAAATATTTATTACTGTGTAAAGACATAGTGTACATTGCTAAATTTACATTATACCTAATGTTATTTTCTTCCTGTGGCAAACACTCACTGTAAGGTAAAGTAAACATTACAATACTTTTAACTTTTAGTGTGCATAGTTTATTATAATAATATATTAACATTTTTCTGTTTATTTTACCTCTATTTCCAACAAAGATAATTATGTTTGTAGTACTGTCAAATTTACTGTGTAGAATTTTTTCAAAAATATCATTCAACGATAACCCAGGAAAACAATGGTTAACACAGCTGAGCCCCGAATAAATGTTTATTAATTGGCCAAAATTCCTTCCAATTTCATCACTAAATATATCATTTTTAATACAATTATTTTGCACAAAGGAATTATTGTTGTGTGCTACTTCTAAGGTCTTACAATGTTTTGAGATTAATGGCTCACACACTGGTGCGTCCTCGTATGTCAATTGTTCTGTGGCACCTAGGCCGGATGCCATAGAATGTCTTTTGGAGATGGTCTCATTGTTTGCAGAGACATCAGACAAGCATTTTAAAGCCAGTATGTATTCCCTAATCTCTTTTTTAGATCCTTCATAATTTTGGGTCATAATTTTTAAGGATTCTTGTAAACTACACAATTTACAATTTAGTGAGCTAATGTTTTCTTCATAAATAATTCTATTTTCTTCAATAATGGATGAGAATGTATGTAATTTTTCGAGTAATTGCATCTTTTCTTTTATGCAATTGGTGTATTTAGCTTGCTTTTTATTATGGTTTATTAGTTTCTTAGTTTTATTTATGTACTTACTTATTAATTTTTATATATTTTTTCAACTTATTCCTGCTGCATGTGACTGTGCTCCCAGCAACTGTACGGTAAGGGGAGTCCTCTCTTGTCAAGTCAATTGTTGCAATGGGATTAACAGCACATGGAGCAGAAACCAGACTGGGTGCACTAACTACCAACTCCTCGAACAGACTTTGGTTCTGAGAGGCTGTTATCTGTGACTGATTGCTCTCTAATTGGCAGATAAGATTATTAGCCTCGTGAAGCTGTTTTTCCAATGCAGCAATTTGCTTGAGGGCCTGCTCATACTCATCACTGCATTGGTCGAACCGGTCAACTATTGACTGAAGTCTGTCACGTTCAGTGGAGGTTGTTAATAATTGTGTATGTAACTCTGACAATTGTTTCTTTAATGAATTATTTCTATCTAACACATCCAACAATTTCTTTTCATTGTCCTCCCTTTCGCAATGTAGTTGTTTAACTAGCTCCTTGGAAGCCTTCAATTCCTGCAAAACCAGTTGGAGTTGAGACTCCTCCTGGCGAGCTAAGGCCCTGCGAGTCATCATTTTACCGAATAATATGAATAGTTATCACCGAATAGAAATAAATTCAAGCCAAGAAGCTTTTTAACCAACTTCAGTAAGTCTGTCAGATGGACAACTTACTTAACTTTATACTCAGCCTTATGTAAGATAAAGCTGGTAAATACCTATATCAGACTACTATTTATGCTACAGAAATACTTCTTTATCACTAAGAAAAATGCAAAAAACTTACATGAAAGGAGTTACAACGATCACAATTCAAATTATTTACTGTCACTTTGTACCGGCTTTCTCACGGCCGGTTAAAATACGCAACTAAAGTTATTGATTTGCAAATGCATTCACTATTTACACTTAATATTAAATTTACTTAGTAATTTATTGAAAAGAGGCCCAAATATTAATAAATAACAAATTAAATAATTAAAATTTACGGGAGCTATCAAAATCAGCTGTTACCGTTAGTGTTGCCACACGAAGCATCTAAATATGTTGTTCCAGCCCCCAAGGGGGGTGCGGGAGAAATAGTATATTAGTTAATTTTATTTAATCATGCTTTCAGAAACCGGCGCGGCGGCGCAGCGATAGGCCTATTAAAAGTCATCTGTAATCCTTTATTTTTACAAGAACAGTTTTTTACAAAGACTGTCTGAATATACTGAGTTTTAAATGTATTTCCACTGTGTATTTCAATATAAGAACACACGGACACGTGTCATAGGGCATATGTGCTGTATAAGGACATGTCGTCACCTTGAATTACCCCCATCAAATTACAAGCCCATTGGCTACGGCCGACAGCACTAGAGATGGCATGAAGATAACATTCACAGCTGTATTGGCTCAGCATTTACCATTCGCCATGCTTTACTAATTTAATGGGATACAGAACGTTAGCGTAAGCTGGCCTCGTGCTATATTTGCTTGTTAACCATGACTTCAATTGTATCAACAGAAGAATTTGTGTTGATTCTGTAGGTCAGTTGGTAGTGACCACAGATTACAAATGTGACGATGTCTGCGAAGGAGTCCCGGCTTCGATTCCCAGCGAGGGCGGATTTTTATTTGACAATCGTTTGGTCTCGTGATTTTGCCTAGCCTAGTTGTTAGTACCATTACGCTCCAACTCAGAGTCACTAACGGTTACTTTATTCGCTTCTTAGTAAAGAATCTTCATACAAATTCTGTACTAAGGGGTGATTTAAGTAACCTTAGTGACTCTGAGTTGGGGCGATATGGATTATGAAGAAGATGCTTAGTTGGTTTACTTAAACTAATAATAACTTCAAGTTGGTTTTCTGCACTGCTGTTTTCATAAAATTGCCTAATTTAAACAGCCTCCAAATTTAAGTGTAAGTTCCTGTCAAACAGTATTTCACGATCGCAGGAGAACGGTTCGACGGTGCCGTTCACTTCTCCCACGACGGCTACTTACGATGCTGGCGTGCAGGCAGCCCAGCACGGCCGACACGAGGAACAGGGTGAAGTATCCGTGGTTGGCGTGGCCCACGCAGCTGTTGATCCAGGGGCAGTGGTGGTCCATCTTCTTCACACAGCGCCCGCCTTCGCACACATAAATATTTACATTATGCAGGCCATGGGAGCCAAAACAGTAAAAAAGTATTATTATAGTTTCTAATTTAAAATAAGGACGACACAAAAGACTTTAAATACAGATCATAATCTTCTGGTTGCTGGACACTATGCCGCTGGCATGATCGGTTTTTGCCGCGCGGATCGTGCGGCACACAAGGTTATATAGTTCATTCCCGACATTCACGCGATACTGTTGTGTAGTAATATACCTACATAATATGTTGCCTGGTAAATAATACGAGGTGTCAATTAATATCTAAAAAAAAGTAAAAAGAAGCCGCGGACGGCTGGGCGTCTTTGGTTAAGAACTCACGGAGCGATTTTCACCCGCGCCCGCTGCGGTGGCGGAAATTTTAAAAAGTTTCAAAACTCACGAGAGTCGAGACCGAAGTTAGGGATACGCAAAAAGTATCGATACTTCTAGGTATCGATACTTTTGTTTCGATACCAAGTACTTTTGGTATCGATACTTTTGTTTCGATACTTTCGAGGTATCGATACTTTCTAGAAGTATCGATACTTTCCTTCGTCCATTTCCAATAAATTATTAGCTTATGAAAAATAGCAATTATTAATCGATGAAAGCTAAAAGTTTTAGCCTAAAACATGATTCGATGAATTCCCAGTCATTGCCGAGCACTTATGTGTGTTACCATTTTATTTCCTTGAACTATTTTAAGAGCTTTTCTACAAGTAACCTTTACGGGTTGAATAATCTGTGTAGTGTTTTTGTCTTTTAAACTATTTCACTTATTCAGTTTTCTGATAATTGCAGCCCTTAAAAGTATTATTGCATTATTTGCACAGCATCTTTTAGTTCCTTAGTTATAGGAAAGTACTTTTCTGACAACGGTAAGCTTATGACTAACTCATGTAGTATAGAGGTAAGGAGAGCCATCTCTGTGCATGAAAATTGTCCGTAAAAACGCGTCCAATAACGGGTGGCGCTGCGGTATCCTAGGATAAATTTTATTGAACTCAGCAAACTTCACTCCCCAGCTCCGTATACAACAGCTATGTTCATGTCGTAATTATTCCGACGCCAGCGCTATTGTCGCAGGATGGTGGTTGGTAAGTATTGGAATCTCTATTATCAGTATACAACTGGGCACTATTTCAACTTTACACCCATATGAGATGGCTCTCCTTACCCTCTGTACTCCATGGACTAACTGTCTGAAAGTTTCTTAATATATATCTACTAGTGGATACTCGGCATGTTCCACTACGATACATTATTTTCTGATAAATATGACAGATCAGTGTTTTTGTGATAACGTTGATGCGCCATCGTTACAAACTATCTTCAAATTGTTGTATTGTAAAAGTAGAAAATCGACTTTATTAATGCAGACTTGAACCATCTTCGAATTATTGCCTTTCAAATGAAACCATTTTGAGGGATATCGGTTGAATGGATTCAGTGTCTTTATAGGACATCTGTACAAACATTTTTGTGTTATGTAGTATATAATATGTGTATATAGATTGGATATTAGTGACTATTTTGTGAGACACGTTCCTGTTTGATTTTTTGCAAAATTTTGCAACACACAACATTCCATTCAGGAATTTTTATAAATTTATTAAAAAGTACTCGATACCTGAAGGTATCGATACTTTTGTTTCGATACTTTTTTGGTATCGATACTTTTGATACGATACTGGTATCGAGTAAAGTATCGATACTTTTGAAATTTTGCGTAACCCTAACCGAAGTTTTGTGCGGTAGCGCAGCCGCCGCGGTTGCGACTATCGCCCGCAAACCTGGCGAGCGAATATCGCAATTCGCAAGACGGGCGGTATTTACGATCTGTACCACCCCTCCCCCCCCGGTGCCCACCGCGGTCGCCCGCCAACCGACCGCAGAGCGTGCGGGAGCAACCCGCCGAGGCTGCGGCTGACCGCGACCCGCGCGGTTCTACAAGTTGCCCGCCGGTGCAGCGGGCGCCGCGAGTAAACCGCGTCGTGAAATATGCCGCTCGATTTTACATACATATCTGCATTCTACAGGAGCTGCGGGCCCGCTACCGCGGCGTGCGCGGGTGAAAATCGCTCCGTGAGTTCTTAGCCTTTTTGTGCGGCTATAAAAGCCGCCGGGCACGTCGGCGGCAAGGCCGGCTTCACTGCCAGCGATATAGTGCGTAGCAGCCATTATGATGCTAAAACTAATTTCTGTTTACTGTTAAGAGTGACAAGATTGTTTACCAACTTTATAAATCTCGTTTCAAAAAATAGACTGGATAAATTTTTACAACAACAAGTTTTACATGATAGAACTGTTACAATTTATTATTTATTAATAGAAGCAAAATGGTCTTAAAGAGATTCCATGATTATTCATAGAGCAATTTATAAATGTCTCTTACGCTTTATAAAATAGTGAACCAGCACAATGTGATATGTGAATTAAGATCATGGCAACCATAAGGAGATTTGGGTAGCAGTATTTATGGGGGGCATGGCATGGGGGGATAGATAATTACATTTCCTGCAGTGATGGGATCTCGGTGCCTTGTAGCCATTACAAGTCAAGCAGAACTGTAGATATTGTGTGTCAGCCTCATTCTCCTGAAATATTACAGAAATTACGACATATTCTATATAAACTGTAATTTTAATTAAGTTTATAGTACCTATTAGCTATTTAAAATTTAGATTTTAAAGTTACATGAGACACTGCCTATTTTGATGACAGCTTGTTTTTTTGTTTCGAATGAAAAGTTGCTGTTGGCCCTACTGGTCTTTATAGCTTAACGCGGACTGTGGGGGCGGGTCCTGGACGGACCTGGCTGCTTAGCCTTTCTGCCACTGATATATTTTTTGGAACATCATAACACAACAGTAACCTGGATCTTAGGATCCATATATAAAATTGCCAATGAGCAGAGATCACCTATCATCATGTGACCCATTCACAAATTCAAACTTAAACTCAAATCATTTATTTCATGTATGTATTATTCAATACACTTGTAACATCAAATCTTTTCAATCTACCGCATATTATCTTAATATTACCATAGCAAACTCACAGGTTTCCAGCCAAAGGGCACAAAGCCAGGCCCTTCTAGCAGACTCTGTAGGAAGAAGTAGAGTGTGGATGATGCCAGGAACAGGAACAGAGCTGCATGCAAGGCACCTCCCACAGTCTCGTGCGGCGGCCACCACATTCCAATCAAGTGTATCATCGCCCATGTTATTAGTTTTATTATACCTGCAGAATACAATACAATTTTAGTATACTGTAGCCTAGTTAGTAGTGAGTCTCTGCCTATAAAAGGAGGGCTCCCAGGTTTGACTTCGTACTAACCATCTATATATAGCAGATAAATGAATTTAAAAGAAGAAGAAGAAGAATAGGAGAACTGGAAGGAGAACATCTATCATACTGCCGGGCATAGCAAGCTTGCCATGAAAAAGTATTCAATCAGTTTAAGATGGTGTTAAATAGAGATTAATTATTTATCCGGCCATTTTGTGTAGGAATTACATGGGGGCCATCCATAAATTACGTAACACGTTAGGGTGAGGGGGGGTAGGGGGTTAATGTAGTGTGACATTGTATAACAAGGGGTGGGAGGAGTCCTAAATTTTGTGACGTCACATTTCAAAATCGGATAATTGGTATGTACAGGTAAATATTAAAAAACAATTAATGAAAATAAAACTTATTTTGGAACTGTTGTTTTAATTTAAATATTTTCTAGGTGTAAAATTTCTTAATATGTCACACTGGGGGGGAGGTCCCACAAATATGACCAGCTATGACAAGGACAGGGGGAGGGATCAAAAAGTCATGAAATTAGTGTGACGTAACTTATGGATGGCCCCTAAGACTGCAAGATAAGCATTGTAAGAATTATGTTTGCTGATGGTTCCATTTTGATTTGAACCAAATTACTATAGTAGTTTTTTATTTAAAGCTGCAAAAATGTTAAAGATGGTATAGAAATTTTGATAACCACCTCATTATCTTTAATTGTTATCTAAGTTAAATTAATATTGTTACTTGACAAATAAAATACTATCTCAGATAAGTTAATGTAATTTACTTAATTTAATTTATTTTGATAATTTACTTGACAACTTATTTCACACAACCAATATGTTTATAAGTTTATTTAATTATAAGTTTGAAGTGTTTGTGTATCTGTATGTCTGTCTGTGGCATCAAAGCTCCCAAATGGATAAACCGATTTTGATGTAGTTTTTTGTTTGAAAGGTGACTTCATCATAAGTGTTGTTAGCTATGTTTAGTGTAAATAAAACTGCTGGGGTTGTTTTATATTTAATTTAAGATTATCATTTCAAGCCTTTACAAGGTATCAACTCAGATATTATATTTCTAAATTATTCTCCAAAAATGACAGTGCATCTTGGCAACTTTGTAATATATTATTGAAGATTCTTTGTTGTGTAGGGAAAGCAATAACACCTTAATACTCAACATGAGATTACCTTCATACCTTGTATAATTATTTTTTTTATTAAAATGTGAATATATTGCTAGTCATGTTATTCTCCTTTTTATCGCGGTGGTTATCTTAATTATCAATATAATTATGTTACTTACATAGGACGGCTAGGGGCCCCCAGTGGCACAGTCTTCGAACTGACGCAGACATTACGGCTGGCACTAAGTCTTCCTTACGCATTCATTCATTACATACAACTTAAAAGATTTTAATAACTCATTCTTATACTTCTTATAACTTCACGCTTTTTTACACACACATTTCACAATTTTCAGTAGCAATGTAGCATTCTCACAGAATACGTATGCTTCTATATTTATTCGTAATGATTATAAAATTATGAATAATACAACTAAAAAGTCCGCCAAATTGTTGTCGCTACAGGGAGGCGGCAGGCACAACCATAGTAATAGCTGTGGTGATAGCAACAAACCGGTAGATTGTAAAGAACTTGAGAAAGCATCAGGGCGAGCACCGGCCGCGCTTTTAACAACTGAAAACTGACTGAAACTCGCCTGAGTCGCCTGAAAAGGAAAACTGAAAATGAAGTTTACTCAGCTGAGTTGTCAAAAGTCAATTTGACAAGGATTACTTTCTGGGTACAGACTATATAATTATATTAACCACGTTACAATTCACGGCCATAAATTATGATTTTTGTATTAGACAACATTATTGTTTTACCTATTGTAAAAAGCTTTTTACTAATAATAATTATTTATAGCACTGACACACTTAAGCACGCCAATTTATTAAGTCTAACAACCCCCATTTTCAAAAGGTCCTTTTTAAAAAGGCTGAAGCGAATCGTCCTGTAACGCGCCGTCCTACGTGGGCGAATCAACGCGAACGCGAAGCGACGCGGCGCGAAGCGAAATTAACAAACAGTCGAGATGTATTGAAGTGTCCTACGTGACGAAAAGCACGTAGAGGGCGTTGCGGTGCAGCGCGATTTGATATTTTCGCGCGAACTTCAGCGGCGCGGCGTATGTCGGTGGCGGTGAATTAACAATTCGCGCGCACGTAGGACAGAGTCACCGCTTCGCCCCGCATCGCACTGGATTCGCATCGGATCGCTTCGCGAACGCGTTCGCGTTGAGTCGCCCACGTAGGACACGGTGTAAACAGGCGAATAAAATAACTGTAGTCGTCCGTAATCTATAATCGTTACGAGACTTTTACAAGGCGGGTGTTTCACCTATAAAATTAACGTCACGATAATAGGGCTCCGTCACAGATGTCGTGGAACCCCGCGAAGCGAACAAGGAAGTCCTAACTAACCTATCTATTTTTTGATTTCGGTCACGTGACTTTTTCAAGGAGCACCCTTTCCTAGGTACTCCGTCTTCAGTTATTTTATTCCTCCGATAGTCGGTCGAGTTATTTTATTTGTCAGATAGTCAGACGATTAAGTTATTTTATTCGTCCAATAGTATTTACGTACTTTGTTTGGGATAATTGGACGATTAATAATATAATAATCATCGGTTTTACGTATCAATATTCACTCCGTTTAAAAAATTGATGTCCGAGACTCCGAAATCTGATTTGACTATCTGAAATTAATTATATGTAATAACCAAATAAATAGAATACAAGTTGGCGTCTACTAATAACCGCAGAAAATCTATTATTAATACATAGTGAGTTACAAGAGTCAGCGATTATAACGCGCTGTCCTACGTGGGCGAATCAACGCAAACGCGATCACGAAGCGATCCGATGCGAATTCAGTGCCATGCGGAGCGAAGTGGCGACTCTGTCCCCGCTCATTTACATGCGCGTCTTGCGGACCGTCTCGTGGCGCGTCCTTAAGCCACGCCCCCTACGCGCGTGTGAACTTTGGCGCGCGCCTAAAAAGCCGCTCCCGAAGCGAGCGCTGCGAGCCATGAGACGCGCCGTGGTCTGGTCCGCGAGCGCCCTGTTCACACGCGCGCGTTTCGCGGATTGTCTCGTGGCTCGCGCGCGCGTGTAAATGGGGTATCCTACGTGCACGCGAATTGTCACTTCACCGCCACTGACATACGCCGCGCCGCTAAAGTTCGCGCAAAAATATCAAACCGCAACGCCCTCTACGTGCTTTTCGTCACGTAGGACACTTCAATACATCTCGACTGTTTGTTATTTTCGCTTCGCGCCGCGTCGCTTCGCATTCGCGTTGATTCACCCACGTATGACAGCGCATAATGTGTAAAAAAATTTTTCGTCGTATAATTTGATGCTGGTCTTGCTTCATTAAAATAACTCAATTCAAACAGTGAAATAATTGGTGTAAATTATAATTACGGGTATGGCAACACCGTTTACCACGTCACGCAGGCAGTTGTCACATCACATCGCGATATTTTTGTGGCTCTTTTGGGTGTGTGCTTTCTTCATGTGTGTTGTGCTACTTATGTGGATTATTCGGTGATATTCTTCTTTTTACCGGGTAAGTTTCGTTCCCTTACATTTATTACTAATACACACAACCACACTCAGAATTCTAACTTCAATGGTACATCGTCATGAACTACTTGGATCTGCGTAAAATTACCACCCACCGGTAACTGACGACACTTTATTTGTCCAAGCAGACATTAGATTTTTATGATAAAACTCAGGTAACGTCTCATAGCTCGATGATAATGCTAAGATTCCTACGTAGGCAATCGCCGCTCCAGTCATAATTTTCTAAGTAGTCTTAAATGTCACGCGGTAGGCGATGAAGCGATGGTTGTCAAACGACTCTCTACGATGGAAATTATAGCTATGCGATGTTCCTCACATCACACGTATGTTTTCTCGTTGCAGATAGTGACCCCGAACCGCCAAGATGCCGAAATCGGTGAGTTTATGTTTACATTCACGTTCTGCAAATTATTTAGTTTTAAGTTTCAAGTATGGTACTTATACAGCGTATTCTGCGCTGCGTGTTTTTACTGATTTCACCATTGCAATGTGCTCAAATAGTTTACTCAGTAGATGGGCAAACACTACTTAACTTACCTTGCTTGTGCAAGTTGGAAGTGTTATAAACATCAATGCATCAGCCAGTATGTTTGCACTCATTTGCTGGAACATCTATTTAAAAAGTTCAAATTTATTTATCATGATACCATTGTATTGTAACATCACAGAATTATAATTAAGGCTTATGGAAACAAGATATGGTGATGATACAGTATAGATTATTATCATTTCTCACTTGATAACATGATTGAAGTCCTTTTGGAGTAAAGTATTGTTTTAAACTACTATAACTTTATGTACTTCATAGATTAGTTTTAATGATTTTACTATATTACAAATGAACCAATTTAAAATGAAGTGTGAAGATTACTATAAGTGATGATATTGATTGAAATGAAGTATTGGGAACTGTTAAATAAAACTAAATTCAAAAGTTACAAATAAAACAAGTTATGTTAATGCTATCAGTGTGATAGTTGTGTGTGTGTGTTGTTATCAGTGAGTTCAAATGGCTATGTGTGAGTGTGGAAATTTACCTGTTGGATAAAGTTTTTATTTTGTACACTAATAGCTAATTTACTAATTGCAATTTTAATTGATTATTCTGAAACAAAAATTATCTCAGTACTCTTAACCCATGTTTTCAATAAATATATTTATTATGCTTACTTTCATAGGAATTTAGGTTCTAGAGATGAGATTCGTAAAATTACACACCAACTTCCTAATGTGTTTATCATAATAAAACTATATTCATTACCAAATTAAAAAACAAGTCTTGCATGTAGGAACTGATAGAAAGAATGACATAACATTGTTTTCACAACTATACAGTGGAGACTTGGAGAGATGGCACTTCAATGAACACCTGAGTTGGCTGGACGCCAGCAGTAGTATGGCAGTGACCTTCACACTCATCTGTTATGATGTTTCCATGTTACGTTATTCTTATTTTTATTCCAAATTACTTATGTATTACTTTTGGCTTTTTAAAATTGAAGGAATGAATTAATATTTAAGTATTGCATAAGCCAAAATTTTACTTTAATTCTGTAGATAGTATGAAAAAAAAGCATGCTTCATTTGTAGGAAGTTACGGCCTGTGTATTTACGACCGATGTATGTAGGATTTGACAAACTGTGTGGCGCGATGGTTACCATGCTGGATCGCAGCGCAGTGCCAAAGGTCCTGGGTTCAATTACCAACAAGGCAGAAATTTGAATAATGAGTTTCTGTTCTCGATCTGGGTGTGAGTGTTCTTGTCTCTGTGTGTTGTCCATGGCACCCACGACACAGGGAATCCTAGTGTGGGGATATGAGTGTGAAGTCTTATTATTATTATTTTATTTCATATTGTAAAGTTATAGTTGCTGTGTTATTCTTGCCTATTAACAACTTTCATATTTAAAGGAAAAAAATATAAGAGAGAGAGATGAATAAATTGTATATTACACTAAAACTCTTTATATATTTATTTTTCAGATTCTTGATTTTATTACTAATGCGCTTGACAAAAGCGCGAGTGATGCATTGGTTAGTCGCAGTTTGCTGATAAAATGTTTTTGTGTGATTGTGTTTTTGATGGCAATTTATTTTTGATTGCAATACTTATTTTTTTGCACATATTTTATTTTATCACATGCTAGTTTCATAGTTAAGTGTTCTTTTTAACAAGTGTTTTTGCCTCGTTTCCAGCATGTTGTTCTAGCATATTGTGTGGTTATCTTTCACGCTTAAGTTGACAAAAATATATTTTTTGAAGCTATACATACTACTCCTATGCCTGACGCCTAAACCCTGTTAATACTCAATTTATGTACCAATTATCTTGGAAACTGCTTTTAGTCATACATGTAAAATTACATGGAAATAGTGTATATTATTAAATGCTCTTTGCAGTCTGTTAGTGTTGTTTAAAAATTTAACTGTTCACTGTTTTGGAATTAAAATATTACCATTATGTGGTGTTATCAAATAATGTAGTGTTTTAAAAGTCCTTATCACATTTTATGTAGTATGTTAAAACACTGTGTTTGGGAATGTGTGCCTGTTAGTTAACTTGTTTTTCATAGCTGTGGAATGAATGTAAATAATATAGTAGGTACTTCAGTGGTGACTGATATATTGAAAATGCTTAGGCAATGAAGTAGATAGTATTTTAAGCTAACTACTGACTGGACCTCTTTGGCCCAAACTAGCTCCATTTAACCAGGTACATTAAAAAAACACCTTATTGAAGACTACCTAAATGAAAATACTTATTATTATTTTGCTTTACTAAAGAGTCTGAGAACAGGAGTTGGTCCACCCTCGGGCTAAAAACTTTGATGCCCTCCCCTTCTAGCATCCTTTTGTAGCAAATAACTTATGAATATGTTTCATGGATATTATCGTTTATTTCGTAGCAGCATAAGGTGATTTATGTTGCATTGTTTTTTTTTGCTATCTGTACGAATTTTGTGTCGAAGACTGTAAATGAATGGTGGATGGTGGTGTTTCAAGTCTCAAACAAGCTTTGACTTACATGCGATACATGCCCAAGGCCCAAGTTCTATTTTCCGCTTAACAATTTTGAAAACGCGTGTGCATGACGCCAGCGTGTTTATGTGTGTGCATGCGTTCAATTGTATGCGTGTTCTATCCTTACGAGTAAATTTATTTTCACACAATTATAAATACATAAATACAAGAGTTATAGAGTCAATCAATGCCGTGCACCGATGCCAATCACGTCTCTCCATAAACTGATGTAAAGTTGAGATTTATCTTTTGAAACCACCTATTTCTTCTCTCCATTCAAGGGTACTCGGACGCTGTTTCCAAGTGTTATTTGTTTATCATATTAGAAATCGTGGAAGGGTTTGTGGACTACCTAGGAGTCGACTTTAAAGCCGCCCTAAAATCTCCGTATTTGAAATAGCTTTAATGAGTAATAGTCGATGAATTTACAACTATGAAACTACATTGTACGTGGCTTGACACGCACAATGTGTTTTACTTTTTTATCCTACTTACAGTTACAGATAACAATTTTATCATTAGGTACTTGGTACTCTTATTAGGTCTATTTATAAAACTCAAATAACATTTCAATACAGAGTTTTATAAAACTCAAATCGCACTTTCAGTGGAAAAAAATCATAAGTCGTGTTACTTTGAATTTTAGTATTAATATGATTGGTAAGGGGGACAAAAGCTGCATATGCTCAATATTGTTCAAATTTGTATCATTAATCTTGACGGTTTTGTGCAAGAAATCGTAAATTACATTGTTTGACTATTTACTGATATTTTAACAGTTTTTTGCTCTCCTGTAAAATTGCAATTTTCATCTTATGCCTTTTTTCCATTGAGGGTACGATGAACGTAAATCTAAATGTGAAGTATAAAAATTTTTGTAGAGATATGGAGCTTGAATCATTTAAATCGATGATACCCAGAAGCTTCTGGTCTCTTACACCACGGATTAAAGACCACGGATTGAGGCATTATGTTGGTTTAGTTTTCCTAATCTTGTTACACTATTCGTGGTTAATTTCGTTAAGTCTTTATTGTCTATTGAAAGATTATCGATTTTACTTTCTGTTTGTACCCCAGCAAGTCAAGCCGGTATCATAATTTATAGCAATGAACTAAGACAGACAGAGAGTGACAGATTAGATATCCTACTTAGAGCTGGGACAATGCTCGGTCGCTCGGGTCCAAAGTGACTCATGAATCTGTTAACGGTTTAGCTCGGTGACACTTAGCTGTGTATGTAACGTATATGTGATTCGAGCTTAGATTCGAATGATTATAGAGTTCAATGCTTTGTAGCTGCATACCTACATAACGAACGTTTTCTGTACCGTAAATGTCGCCTCCGGTGTGGAGTGAGTCCTGAAATCCACTTCGAGGGTAGAGGTATCACTACGAAGTGGTATATATAGGGTTGTTAAGATTTATACAAACTAATAAGAGGGTCCTTTCGTCTCGATGCGGTGCTCTGTAGATGTTACTGCAGATTACTGTACATTATCCACATTTATCTGAACTCATATATTCCAACCTTGTACCTTTTTGAAAACCCGTGTGGCGCAATGGTTACCATGCCGGATCGCCGCACCAAGGGTTCTGGGTTCGATTCCCAGCGAGGCGGAAATTTGAATGATGAGTTTGAATTTCTGTTCTCGGTGTGTGTTTGAATGTCCTTGTCTTGTGTGTTGTCCATGGCACTCACGACACAGGGAATCCTAGTGTAGGGCTATGAGTGTGAAGCGTTATTATTCTTTATTTATTATTTTTACCTTTACAACAAATAATTGATACTAAAAGTTTCCTGTATCACACTTCATTTCAGATTTTATAAAGTTGAACAATCGTAGCGGTATCGAGTAGAGAAAGTTAAATCGTACGCTCTTATGTCATATCAACATGCCGCATTCATTCACCGCTCTCTTATCTCAACGTGCTTGTTTATAAAAGTTGCCATGAGTGTGCGGTTTTGTCAAACTGTTTGCGTTTTGTACCTGTTGCTAGCGTACCCATACTACTCCTCCCCGCGGGCTCGCTTCAGAGAAACTGAACACGTTCACGTTGGTGTTAGCACGTTTTGTTCTAGATCTAGCGTCGCGCTCGATTGATTCAAAATCTCGTTCTCGACAGATATTACCTTACCTATTGAAAGTCGCAGTAACTCATGTTTGTCTTAATCGTGTGAATAATACAAGTACGTGTTATTGGGGGGCGTACACGTGATCCATAAGCTATTTAACACTTACTTGATAGGTATGTTGTCTATGTTGACAATCAAAAACTTGCCGTAAGTCACACACAATGAAGTCGAAAATACAATAAAGGTACATGTTTACATTCATGCTCTATCACCGATAATTTAATTTGAAGTTAGCCAAGAATGCTTTACTATCTGAGAATAAAAAAGTATAACCTTACTTATTGTTAGTTACATCTGACTCCGATACCAACTTGTATTCTGAGCCAACAATTGAGCCCGAAAATTTTATTTGTCAGACCTTAGAATCTTAAATTGGTTTTAAATATGTCAAAAATGAAAATTTCATGCGGCACATTTTATAACAAGATAGCAAACGTACTTAAAACTTCTTGCTTCACAAGTGAATAAATCGGGTCAGCTGAATTTTTATCTACTAGGATATACTAAAGTAAAACAGTTTCAACTGCCGGTACACGGCAACAAGTAAATTCCACCTGTTGGGCAACCTGTCTTCGAATCCAACACATCAGTCTGACTTGCCTCCCCATTGCAAACACACACTGCCTGGCCTCGTTGACATGGAGTTGCATGACTCAACGTTGCGTGCGAAGACGCATCCTATATGTATACATAGTTCCATCTCCACATAATGTCCCATTGTAATTTGTAATGTGTTCGTTTTGCGACTGAATTTGTTGCTACCTGCACACGGGTTATCTTGGAGCAACTCAACACCAGTTTCCCGAATACGTCAAGTCCCAAACCAAGCCACCTTGCATTTTTATCATAAAAATAATCTCGAAAATAAAAAAGATATTCACTATTATGACAGCAATGAGATATTATTATACTTAATTTAAAAAAATCTCTTAATTATTAATTATAATTATGTACCTATGCGTTAAATTTTAAACCAATAAAAGCAAGGTGGCTGTAATAAATTGAAGGGGTAAGTGTAAAAAGTGTTTAAGTAACATAAACAATAATTCGAGATAAATGCGTTTGAAAGTCAAGACTCCATTTTCGTTATATTCTTAGTACCTATTCAACTTCAAATCTGTTTTTTTTATGATTCCAAAATATATAAGGTACCTTCGAATTCTCATAAATAAAGTATTAAAGGGTAAAATAAAGTATTTTTTTAATTAGTACTCTGTAATAAGCAAATATTGTCAGTTTTGCGATTAAAACTCAATAAAAATGCGCCACAGCCGTGCGTTTTTTACGAAACAAGGATTGCAATAACATTATATTATATTGAATTTTCCACTATAAAACCTATGCCATAACATTAAGAATCGAAAGACTAATTCAACGATACCAATAACACTATTTCAGTAATTTCATCAGTTGAACCCTTTTTACACTTACCCCTTCAATTATAATCCAATAAGTGCTCCACTTAATAGTTGACACGTTTGCAATTTTAAAACACACGTATAAACATTTGCCCTAACAGTTTTCTAAACCCTTCGTGTAAAAGAAGTATGTATGTGTGCGAAGAATCGAAATCATCGAAGTGATTTCTTATCGAAGTGGGATCGTTATCGAGGGCAGTATTCTCATTGATAGTACATTTTGTAACAGTATTGTGTAACGTGAAGACACATAGATGATTGCAGTACGCCGCCTGTCACAGAGGAAGGAAACGAGAAAGTGGGCCGCGCGTTATCTACTTACTGGACACTGCACCCATTGCGTTAATACTTATTAGATAGGTGTGGGAGTGTGCATACGCGTGGGGCCCTCTCTGTGCGTACAAGCACTATGCCGGACATTTACGCTGTGAACGGCAATGATAACGCTCGATGATTTCCACTTAACGATAGGTAAATCGAGGCAGACCTTGGCTGTAACTATCTTTACATTCACAAACCTGGGAGAATGCAGACTGTCCATCGTAGAAACGAAATCCGATCCAATGACAATTTTGATCCCAATGACATGATGATAATCTAAGTTCAATCCCATATTTTATTGTTTCTGGCCTCATCGTCATTACCCAAACATAAGGTTATTTAAAGATATCTTCACAGCATAATTAGCATAGTTTCCACAGCATAATTTCCATAAAAAAGTATAATAGTACGTGTTGTGTGATTTTGGAAGTGTCATAATCATAAGTCATAGTAGAATGTAAAAGTTATTTCCGATGAATCCGCTGAATTTTTGTGGCTGATTTGTAAACTCCAAATATCCGCCTTTATAAAAATATGTTTCCTAAGGGATAGTCCCGTTCTAGAGAGAATGTGTAATGGTCTGACCATCCTGATAGATGGAGGATAATCTCAGCGTCGTATGAAGTCATTCCCTCTGTACCACAGATGGAAACGAACGTCGCTTTCTACGACATGTAGTAGGTACATAGTACCACAGAGTACATGTATCGTTTCTTGTCAAACTTGTACTGTGTTATCTAGTATTTGCGCTATTTTATCATCTTATCGTTTATCGCTATTATGATAATTGTTTGACCATTGGAATTTAACATACATATATTATTACCAAATCGACGCTCAAGCTAACTCACTCACCGATAATTTGATTGGATATCCATTTAAAATCTATAATTCTGTACTAATATTATAAAGCTGAAGAGTTTGTATGGTTGAACGCACTAATCTCAGGAACTACTTTGATTAATTGAAGAATTATTTTTGTGTTTAACAGTCCATTTATCGAGGAGTGCTATAAGCTATTTAACATCATATATTTTAGTAGTTAGTTTTTCCACAAATTAACGTGGGTGAAATCGCGAGGCAGAGCTTGTATTTATAAAATTTAAATAGCTATTGCTACTTTATCGATTCTCGAAACTGAGAAAAATATCGCGTTTAAAATGGAGACTTCACTTTCGTTCATACGAAAATAGTTAATGCAAAGGTTAAGCTTAAGCGTTAAATCGTATCCAACATACGCGTTTAAGTCATCGATTGGATCATTGTTCAATTTAGAGACGAGTAAATAAAAAAAGTAGCGAACGAAACCGTAGGCGGTCGTCTGAGGTGAGCGCGTCAGCCTTCGGCCTCGGGGCGCAGGCGCATCCCCGCGGCGCGACCGTTCAGTTCAAACTACACCGCCGCGTCCGGCACACGCGGCTTCCGTGATCCGTGCTGCGTCCGTGCCGCACTACCCCACACCCCTGGAACACCCCGGACTACCCTCCCGGCCAGTGACTGTGACCGTGACATTTGTACCGCTGTGACACCCCAACAAACAACACCATGGTTGCCGGCGGCAAACAGGTATAGTTACATAACGTTCAAAGGACGAAGTCAAACCGGAATTACTCGTGCTAATTGGTTGCGTTGGATTGGATATTGTGCTTTTAAATCCACTTACTTCTGGGGAGTATAGCCCCAGAACGATCAACGGCTTCACTTTTCTGCAGTTGGAAGATTTTTGTCATAGGACCCTGAAAGTTACCATTGCCATCTTCATATGTAACAGTCGCCTGAACAATAAAATTATACAATTTTCGGCGCATATATTTTTGCCTTGAAATATACCTTCGTAACATTTTTTCTCGTCAACCGAATATATTATCCGTCCGTACAGCCACGATGTATGTATGACTCGATTCATAAGTCGCGGTGATGTCATCATGAGCGTAAACCTCAAGATTCAAGACGGGGTCGTTTATAGTTTTATTATTTATTTTGCTACCGCGAACGGTTTTAACCGTCTTTTTATCCGCCATCCCTGTCTTCGCCGGCGGATCAAGTGAGACGGGAATAGTTTCCTGTTTCGCCAAAGCGCCCTCGCTCTCGATTTCGTTGGAATAAAATTCCTGTTGTCGGCAAGCGGCGCATTCGCGATGGCGAATTAAAACATTGTGTTTCATTGTTGTTATCGCCAGAGCCTCGTTTATGGCTGTAATAACCATATTATTACATTCACGGTGTTTAAGAAAATCGTGATGTCGTGTTTTGTACGAACGATTTTCATGAACCATAGATCTTAAACATTAAATCTATTAGCAGCTGTGTCTGAAATTCTTTGCCATAAAATTTCATATTTTAAATTGAAGAAGAAAAGTTTATCTTTAATTTAGTTTTAACTTTTATTAGCCCTGCAGTTCCCCATCACAATTGAAATTGACAGTACAATATTACTCTACGTCGTCCCAGTCTTCAAGGCTTTTCCTTATCCGTCCAAAAGCCTGTTTGATGTTACAAAAACTTACTAATCATTCTTTGTTTTATACCTGCTTCACTACGTTCTTGTGTTCGATGTAATCGTGTGATCTTTGCAAACACAAGCTCAGCGTTTTTAAATCTACTTAGGTATCAATGACTTAAATAGTTTCACAGAAATACGTAAGACATTAACGTCAAAAGTTAATTAAATACGTATAATAATTGTCTTAAAACTTTGCTCATTGTTTAAAGTATTTCTAATGAAAATGTCACTGAATAATATTATCCCATTCATTCCCGTAATTATTTTTAATTCATTATGTACCGGTTAAATCCGTAAATTATATAAATAAAACCCTAATTAAAAATGCGGTAAGTATTTTCATATTCATTATATTATATTATTATGCGATAACTTAAAAGCAAAACTTTCCTTAACTTCCATTAAATAATTTTTATCTCGTTTACTTTTCACTTGTCATAAATTTAAATTCAGTTCCAGAGATTTTTCTTTCCGTATGATGGTCAATTGTTATTCCGTGTGCAATAAAGTGGCCATCGGTAGTTAATGTCGTGGTCAGCGGTGGCGCTGGTAGCCTGGTAGCTGGTAGCACGTCACTCGTTCATTTCATAACGTTATCGGTGCACTTGAAGTTAATTTGACGGTCGACATGCTGGCTGCCCATGTGGAGCTGTTTCACTCCGTTTCACTGGCTGCGATTTCTATACTCTCTACTGTTTCACACTCAACTGTCGACATTATACTCTTCTTAAGGGACAGTTGGACATCATTACATTATTTTTTAACCGCTCCATCGCCTTAAGCTTCAGATTCTCCTTCAACTTCGTTGTCTTATGATCGTTTTAACGTAAACGTACAACTTCTTTCCAACTCTATAAAATAACTTTCATCTAGTAATTTTGTTCTCCAAAAAAACTTAAAATATCAGATCTGGGTTCGAGTAAATATGCCAAAACAATCTTTCTTCAAGTCGCTACGACTTCTTTCGTAACGGTTATGTCATAAACAGATAATGATCGTGAACTTGGCGAAACACTTTATTATTTATCGTTTCCGTTTTTATCGTGGCTTAAGAGTTCAGCCTCAAACATTTTTTATATCAGTAGACTGCATGTGTCATTATTTTTTTATGTTTTTTTATGTATATAGCAATAAATCGATGGCATTTTCACTGCCGGTATTTTAAATTGCCTTTGAATTTTCTATACTAACCCTAAACCTGCCGGTCGAACCCTTAACTTTCTCGCAAGTATTCGGACGGCACACGACCTCCGACAATCAGATTGGGTCCTAATGCTTCTAATTGAATGTTAGTAAGTCCCCTTATCCATGATTGTTGACCACGTGACGTGTACACCTGCCGAAACGCACCTGTCCTTTGTTCGCCACCCGGCTTTCAACCCCTGCAGCCCCAATGCACACAAGCTGTTAGCCGAACATATCTTCCGTCCTTTTCTTATATACGTTTGGAGTTAAGTCAATCAGGATATTGCATATTCGAATTTGAATAAACCTGTTTCCTGTCAGTTTCAAAGTACTTACGGAAACTTAAAAAGTACATATGTATTTTGTTTCCAAGTATATAACGATTTTCCTTAATGGTAACGTTTTTCTATAAAGAGTTAAGAATGAAGACACCAGAATACTAATAAATGTACATTACATAAGCTCAGTTACTCTTCACAAGATTCATCAGTCAGAAATTTTAATTTGCTGGTTCCAGTAATAGTAACCACGTCAGAGATAACACAAGTAGTAAAGGTGGATTTTCAAATTATACACCTGCCTAGTAACTTACAGACAGACTATACGTTCTAGACAAGAATGCCTAAAAGAATAAAACTTTTACTAGCCAATATAAAACTCGACCCAAATACCGATGTCCTCAATAAACAGCCACGGACAAGATTAAGAGTGGAGGAGCTTGTAACCACACTAGTTCTAATCTAATTAACGGTCGAGTATGCTATCAGTTCCATCTTCTCTCTCACTGGTATAACATCACTACGCAGTCTGAACTAATGTTCAGTTTAAAATATAATTTTGTAAACAATTCCACGCAAGCATTTCTTAACTAACAGAGTAGTGGAGAATTGGAATAATCTGCCAGAACAAGTTGTAACAGCTCGAAATGTTAATGAGTTTAAGAACAAATATGACCAACACAGATCAAAGCAAAAGTGACAAATGGATATAAGCAAAACCAGTCGTAAGACTGCCTGCTTATAAATAAATAAATAAATAAATAAATTTCAAGACAAATTAGTCGAAGTAGCAAACTTCGACTGTGATTTAATATGTGAGAACGTTGATGTAATTACTGATTATTGATTATGTTGATTTTGAACATTGAATTAAATCGACATTAGCTCAATAATAAATATAATAACAAAAAAGTATATAGACGTTTATCCATATTTTGCATAGTAACAATTTATAACTTATAAGTTTGATGTAATACACATTACATACAATTACAACCAAGACAAAGATTATCTAGCCAACTGAAGAAGAACACTTTCGTAGGTTCAAAAATATTTCAAATATTTTTTTTTTCAGTTTCATTATCAGCTTAGAAATAAGTCCCACGAATAACAAGCAAGGTGACTTAATGAAGGAAACAATAATAAAAATACATTAAGAACATTTACTAGTTAATAGAGATAAAAATTAATTTGATAATTATTAAGTACGACATAAATATATTATATAATTATGCAGTATTTTTTCTGTGTTGATAATTACACCGTTAGCCTTGAACACTGTACATCTGAGAGTATAGTCACTTCCTGTCTAAGCAAAAAGTGCTTAGAAGTGGAACTGGCATTCGTTACGAGTTACGATTCGTATGCTTACAGCTGCGGTAAACTATTTCTACCGTAGGCTGTGGCATCAGTCCACTAGTGGCCCAATGCACCGGTCTCTCTTCTTGATCAAGTACGAGACGTACGTACATACAATACGTATTTCTCCACTTCCGACCATCCTAACAGTGTGCAAAAATGAGTAGCTAGCCAAAAGTCCTACTGGCGTTATCCCTAAACCAAAGATATAAAAAATATGGTTAAAGATGGAAAAGTTAAGATGTAAAATAGGTTAATATTTTAGGATATTTAATATCTTATCGTCATCGTTGTTCAGCTGTTTCACAGAAGAGTTTAATCCGAGTTTAACTGCAGATTGGTTACGGGCTTAAAATCAGTTAGCTATTCACACATCACAATAACAGCCCAGACATGGAAATGACGCGCATTTCACTGGTCACCGTGAAAAATTGTCTCATGGTCAGTAATTTGTCACTGGTGTCATCTAACGTGACAGAACGTATAGCCCTACAATTAACGTTCGAAGTCTTTCATTCCATTTATTACGAAACACATGAAAATTTTTGCCTTTTGCATTGCTTTTGCTTTACAAATATTTTTAATATTTTAAACTAACTAAATCAACCAAATTTCTACACCACCAGAGCACGTTTTAGTATTTTAGGACTTTATTTTATAATAATCCATAAACTTATTAATAGAGAAGTTGAAGAGATGTTAACTAATACACAAACACACATCTGTCGAAACTCAGTCGTTGAAATCAGTCTGTTGAAAGTCTGTCGAAAATCAGTTGAGATGTTAAAGTATACATGATCTTCATCGTAGTTATTTAACCAAATTGTCAATATGTTATTTTCTGCAATAAAATCAAATCTACTAAACACGCCAACGAAATCTATTTATATCATGCAAGGCACACATGGATGCCATTTGCCATACAGTTTTCTTGCTGAGAGCTTAATACATACGGTAACAAACTATTACATCATCCGATACTACACGCTACTATAACCTCTTTCACTCAATAATGACTTTAATTGCAAACTTGCTAAGATCCATTTTAGGTGTTGCTACGTTGATAGATTTACGTACTTTTATTTTTCATAAATAAGTGTTACTATGTCTTTCTACGTGATATAAGAGTGGAACCTCAATCTGTTGTTCCAAATCACTCATGTCTTTAAAGTACACTTCTGGATATAGATATTTTCTAATTAACGTCATTTCTAATTATCTTCAGCCTTCTGATCCCTTTCTTCTCGCGGTGCCTCCCAAGTGCTTCTGACATGCATTCATTTTACCAAGGTGCGGTTTCCTTAAAGAATTTTCTTTGAGGTAAAACATATCATAAACATAACAATAATACATATATTGATCGATTCGATAGTACATAATATTATATCGTGATTCGTGATTGTATTAGCTAAATACATGTTATAATATACGCAATGTAATATTTGTGAAGTACTTGTGGAAATTCGGTGAAAAAAGCAAAGACATGACTCGCTAAAATTAAATATGCTATACGTGTCGTGAGGCACAGCAATGATATCACCGTCATATCTTCAGTGTTTGAGTAGCCGAGATGCACTCTCAAACACGGTGCCGCATGCCGCTGTCGGTAATACACGAGTGTTAATATTGTAAATTACTTTCGGATTGTTCATACGTGCTCGGTTGCCATCGCTCGGTTTATGGAAGCGGGTTTTTATTATAAACATGAGGCAATTTATGTTATCGACAAAGTCGAGATTTTCGCTTGTGGTGCAAAGAATAGGTAACGTTTCGTTTAAATCTTTCCCTGTTATGTAGGAAATTGATTCTATTTTTATTACATCTGCAAACCGCGTCTGTATCATTAAGTGAATGATTATTTATTTATTTATTAAGGCGATTCGCGGTTGGGCCGTTCCAAGTAGGAAAATTTCCTATGCAATACATTATAATCAGCCTTGCCCGCATGTCTTGGCCTCTGGGGTTCCCTTGACACGCCGTGAATCGTGATGTATTGTGTTATCATTTAATGTAACTTGCGCGTTTACTGTGAGGATTTACCTGACAGCTTCAGTAATATTTGTAAAGCTTGTACATATTATTGAGTCTCAGAAGAATTATTCTTATTTTTATTTGTCGGACCCTTTTTCGATTTGTTCTTTATCGTTTTTTTAACTAAAGCTATAACTTGGTTTCCATTTCAAAACAGTATTATGATTAATCAAAGATAAAGATAATTTTCATTGCAATGGCCATTGGCAGTATAAACAGCTTTATCTAAAATAGTAACTGATTTGTGTGCATTTCTCATATTGCTTTACCGTGTAGTTGTATTAAAAAATATTGCTAGTATAATTAAATGTATTATAATTTGTAAATTTTATATTTAGCGAGACACTGCATTATTTCAACTATATTTACAGTTAACTTTGCATATAAGATATTCTAGTCGCCTAAGAATGCAACAAATCATAGATCATTAAAATCGGTACAGCCGTTCTTAGCCATTATAGTTTTTGTGTGCATATCTCCTCCCTCTCCCTCTCGCTGCTGCTCTCCTTCCCTCCCCATGTTACAACTATAACAATTAATTTTTGGTTCAAAAATGACGAAGTACTACCCCTTAGGGGGGATGAGTTTCGAGAAAACCGTGATACAGTTATTTTTTGTGTATATATTTTGTGTGTTTATAAGCTTATATACAAATTTTCACCCTTTTTACTTCAAAACTGACGAAGTTGCCATACTAACTTGCACCCCCTTAATTAACCTTTTAAGCGATGATTTTCCAAAAATCGTCTACTGTTAATTTTTTTTTCTAATCTTGAGCTAATTGATCAATTTTCACGTTTTTAACTTCAAAAATGACGAAGTGCGTGCTAAGTTCCATCCCGTAAATTAACCCTTTAAGGGATGATTTTCCGAAAAAAATTATTAAAATTAACTTTTGTTCATAAGTATAAACTGACATAAAATTTTTCATATTTATAACTCTAAAAACTAACGAAGTTGATTTGTATGTAAATGACTTCAAATCCCTATTTTTACCCCTTAGGGGATGAATTTCCAAAAATCCGATAGCCTATGTTACTCAGGGATAATGTATAGCATTCTAATGGTGAAAGAATTTTTAAAATCAGTTTAGTAATTTTTGAGATTATTCGTTACAAACATACAAAAATACAAAGCTTTTCTCTATATAATATTATTATAGAATACAATAGGAGGATAGAACGTGAATAACGTCCATGAATTGACGAACCATAATGTATCTCAGTTGAGTTGTTACGCCATACGATTTGTTAGATGAAGATTGTCTAATGGATATAATTTAAGAACGATTTGGCTGAATTCAGCTAAATTTGCGGGCGTCTGGCGAGCGTATTGAGCCGAGCAAACGACTGGTGCCTTGCATAAACATCCGCCGTTTACTTTGCCGATAAGGCACTAGATTGTCGCTAGGTCTGTGCATGGTCGCTTATCTCCGTCCAGCGTTCTATGTACTGATTCATCGCGTGCAAGATTACCGGCCGCTTCATCGACTGGATTCTTAGTATTGCCTTTCAATATGCTAATTAGTGGTTCGTTATACCTGCACTGATGCCTCTGCTTTGATATATTCCATTTCGATCTTGTATCGTTAATCTTAAGATAAGATGATTAGGCCAGCTGGCTTGTTACATTTACTTTTTAGTCCTGTCATTTGCTTTAGTTGACAACGCGCAGGCGATTTATCTGGTTTATGTCCTTACAGGCTTTTTCCATACTCCTGCTTGATGTTATAACTGTTTTTCGATAGCTGAATTATGTTTTCTGTCTTATTGCTGGGATCTAATTCAGATTCTCTTTCGTAACACGATTCAGAATCAAATACATTTACCTACCGATAAGTGCATGCGGGCTCAAATTATGCAGCTAATTATAGGGGTAATGAAGGCTCGTTGTTGACCTCGAAACGACATTCAGCGGATGATTGTAATGCTGAAGTGCATTGTTGTCAGCATCCACCAGATAACATCGTCTGACGAGATACTATTGTTAATAAATTTACGACTCGTTGATTCATCTTCAACATCATCAGTAGTGGTTATGGTTATCTGTTAGATATTGTTAAACAAGATGGAAGCATATTGTTTATTTTCATTACTACATTTTGTCCTTCAATATTAATTGCTCACGTTTGAAATTCTATACATTTATCCCATTTTGGAAAACCTTTTAAGTAGTAAGTTTATTTTAATTTTAATAGTACGTTTATCGACTATTACTCATAAACTACTTATGCTATCATACCCGTGATAGTTTTTCTAGTAAATAGTGAATAGGCTTTTATTAAGTTGGTGCGCTCACCATCCTGGACATCTCCACTTACCATCAGGTGGGACTGTGGTCAAGCATTAACTTATTGTAAGTAAAAAAAAAACACGATATAACCTATTTTTGAGAATTTGTTCACTTGTCCAACTAAGTTTAGCCAGCAGGCACTTGACCCAAAATTAGCAATTTAAAGCCAAATATTTCGCAAACGAACTCCTAATTCCAAAAATGGCCTTAGAAGACCCATAATATTTTTGGAAGACCTTTTTAACGATACCCCACATTATAGGGTACGCGACGAATAAAAAAATCATCCTCACGTTTCTTGATGGGAAGGTACCCTGAAAAAAAAATGTTTTTCAATATTTTATTCTACGATTCTGGAGTTTTAATTAATGGGTCTCGGTGCTTTGCTTAAGACAGACGAACGGACTTGAAAGTATAAGGGTTCCGATTTTACTTCGGAACCCTAAAAACCATATTTAAATGTATAATAATATCCTGAAAACATGTTAAGTTTTAATGTTTTATCGGAAATGAAAAAAAAGTGTAATTCATTCACAAGTAAATAAAAAGCGGTCAAGTGCGAGTCGGACTCGCCCATGAAGGGTTCCGTAGCAGCAAGTAACATAATATAAAAGTTCTTGTAGTTCGTTGTAACTTTGATCAATGTTTTTTGCGGTTTACGATTTATGACGTATTAAAAAAAAACTACTTACTAGATCTCATTCAAACCAATTTTCGTTGGAAGTTTGCTTGGTAATGTATATCATATATTTTTTTTAGTTTTATCATTCCCTTATTTTAGAAGTTACAGGGGGGGGGACACACATTTTACCACTTTGGAAGTGTCTCTCGCGCAAACTATTCAGTTTAGAAAAAAATGATATTAGAAACCTCAATGTCATTTTTAAAGACCTATTAATAGATACCCCACACGTATGGGTTTGATGAAAAAAACATTTTTGAGTTTCAGTTCTAAGTATGGGGAACCCCCAAAATTTATTGTGTTTTTTCTATTTTTGTGTGAAAATCTTAATGCGGTTCACAGAATACATCTACTTACCAAGTTTCAACAGTATAGCTCTTATAGTTTCGGAAAAAAATGGCTGTGACATACGGACGGACAGACAGACAGACAGACAGACAGACAGACAGACAGACAGACAGACATGACGAATCTATAAGGGTTCCGTTTTTTGCCATTCGGCTACGGAACCCTAAAAAAGAGGTCAAATATAGCTTTTGTTAAAAATGTATGAAATGTATGAATTAAATCAAATCAAATCAAATCGTCGTGTTCCGGCTGGGGGCTTGAGAGCCAGTTCTTTCTTTTTTTTTTCTTCTCTCTTTCTTGGCCGGCAACGCATTAATGATGCCTTTGGTGTTGCTGATGACCATGGGCGACGTTTGCCACTTAACATCAGGTCAGTCATCAGATCGTCAGCTCGTTTGCCGGCTATTTCCATAAAAAAAATCAAAATCAAATGTTTTTATCGAAATTGGTTTAGTTTACAAACACTTTTCGAAAGTGATGCAAGCTACGCCAATGCTTCAACAAGTCCCTGTTGTAAGAGGGCCCGGGAGAAGAAGCAGCAAGAAACTACTGAGATTCTTTTTTTCCTGCTTACAGTTACAGATAGCACTTATTACCTACTACAATCTACATTTATAAAACTCATGTCCAAGCAGTCTTGTCTTTAAAGTAATAATCTAATTTGTAATATCCTTTCGTCATGAATGCTTCTAATATGAGTTTTTAATTTAAAGTAAGGCATTTCCGTAAATGCCGATGCGATGAAGGAATTGTAGACATTGTACGTAAATTGTTGCGTTTAATAAGTTCGATGGCTCGTTCTACTTCAGCGACATGAATGGCTAACGAGATTGATACCAGATTAGCTCATTCATGTAAATTTACTTTGTAAACTTTAGTTCTTACATAATTAAAGCAGCTATATATACGCGTGTCTATTGTTAACTTCATTTGAGCATTCACACCAGTTCCATAGTACTATTGATATTGCTATCTTATCGTGGTATTCGGTAATTGCCTGAACGTAGTATTTCTAGTCATAACTATAATGTAATAATATATAATATCCACCGTAAAATCCTGATAAAGATTGAATTTACTACTTCTTCGGTTATGAATATGATGGCATGCAAGAATTTAATTACACAATCAAAGCATCTAAGCATCTAGAGTTTGAAATGAGCTTCTTAAATCCAGATATGATCCAGGTCTAAATAAGATTTTTTTAAAGATACAAAGACAGGTACGAAGGTCCGAATGTTTGTGTTAAAACCTATTACTACTAGCCTCGACGTAGTACGTAGTCAATTCGAACTTCCACTCCACAAAACTGATGAACAGTGTAAATAATGATGACACAATCACCCCCGGAAGATCACATCCGCTTGGCATCGGCTCAACGGAATCGTGTAAATTTAGCTCAAACAAATCAACATGCACTTCTCTTTCGGAACGTTTTGTTTTTGTCCTGTTTTCACTTTCTATTTATGGACTTTCGACTGGTTGTCTTTCATTTTATCCGTCCAGGATGCAATTTGATTGTATGAACGTACGTAACTTAGTGCTTTTGCTGGGAATCATTGAGACAGAAGTATTTTATTTTACTATTCAGTAAAAGTAAAATTGTCTGTAGGGTTTTCAAACCTTTTTTGAATAGTTAAACATATGGATTAAGGTGTACGTATTTCTTTAATTCCCTGATTGTATTATATAGTTACAGTACCCATTGTATGTTATGTATAGAAACAAGTTGGTTTCTTTCTTCGGTGTTTGGTGTTTTTTTGTGCTTACTTTGCAACAGTTGTCGACATTATACAAATAAATACATGACACAGATTTTTATTATTGTTATTTGTGTCATTGTAATTTGCAACACCATATTTGACGCGATACTTTGCACTGACACCAAAACAGATCACTTAGACCACCTTGAACAATAAATATACATCATACAAGTGACATAAATAAATTACAACCTCACATGTAAGTTTGTTCGTGAGTTACGTGACCCTTTTAAGGGTTCCATAACTTCCATAGTTAAAACGGACCAAACCTTTGTAGTTTCGTACTGTCCGTGCGTCCGTCCGTCTGTCCGCAGCATGGCTCAGTGACCCTTAGTGATAAAAAGCTGGATATACAAATACATATTGGATATACTATACAACTTGTAAGATGAACTTGCAGGGTTCTTTATTTCTACTCATTTATTTGCAATGGTGTATCGAGCCCAAAAAATAAATCAATGAAAATGCTACAACACAATAATTATTAAGTACTCTTGTAACCATACTGTACAAGGCAACGCAATGACAAAAAAGCCATTGCAATTGCATGGAATCAAAAGGATTTAAAACATTAATAAAAACCAAACAAGTGCGTGTCAGGCCACGCGCAATGTAGGGCTCCGGAGTAGTAAGTTTATCGACTATTACTCATCAACTACTTATGCTAACATAGCCGTGATAGGTTTCCCTTCTAAATTCATCTTTCTAGCACTAAGGGTCTCGGCGCTTTGCTTCAGACAGATGAACAGACGGACGGACGGACATGACGAAACTGTAAGGGTTCCGATTTTACTTCGGAACCCTAAAAACGAATCAAATATCCAAAGCCCCTGTAAATATTAAACATGTAAATAGCATTAACAATGTCAATAATTTTGAAGTTAAACCCAAATTAATACTATCAACAATTGCAGATGAACGTCCGCGTGACGACGATGGACGCAGAGCTGGAGTTCGCGATCCAGCAGACGACCACCGGCAAACAGCTGTTCGACCAGGTGGTCAAGACCATCGGCCTGCGAGAGGTCTGGTTCTTTGGCCTCCAGTACACCGACTCTAAAGGGGACCTCACCTGGATCAAACTCTACAAGAAGGTTAGTGGAAACTGCTTTCTCTTTGATGCTTTAAATCTTAGGGAATCTGTGTTTTTCTGTTTACTTTTCAGTGATTGTATTTTTTGTTGGGTACCTTAGGAACGAATACATTAATTTTAGTTTATATATTGATTTTATCTTTTTTAGAATTGTATGTATTAATATGTGTATTGAACGATTTAAATTTTTAACTTTAATTGAAAGTTTGGCCATGATACATTAGCAGCAATATTGCCACAGATGTCATGAATACTAATGAAAAATCTATTGCTGTGTCCATATTATTATACAAATTTCAATAATATTTTTGGGCTGATATTGTTTAACTATAATTTTATTTGTACCAAATTCAACTTAGAACTCACGGTAATTTTATCTTTGTAATGCTAATGTAACTAGATCTCGCAATAGATGTTTAATCTATTCTCTCCAGCGTGCCAGTCTCTCGTGGGCGTCTATAATTTCACCGTGTGAATAACAAGTTACTCTATCGACGTATGTTTTTATTCAATAATTATTCTCCTGTGTCATTTGTATTCAGAGTACTTATTTGTTGTCTTAGATCGTACATTTCTACCAGTTTATCTTTCGTCTGTATAATATCACGTGCAACGTAAAGGCGCGGCTGGCTGTTGTAAATGCACGGATGACGGAAAGCTGCGTAACCATTATTTTTAGCGGAACCCATCAAGTTCAAGTTCGTTTACGCGCCAATTTGTTCTGCCGACTAAGCATGCTCTGGTTTATGAATTTTACGTTGGAGCCGCTGCATGCGTTCCTTTCTGTTTCATTGCCAAATGTATTCGTAACTCACATTTTGATTTACGATTATTATTGTTGCATCGATAAATGTGTTGGCGAAAATCGATTGTTCTCGAGTGCTTCTTGTTACGTACAAGTTTATGTTAACGGCTGCACTTGCTCGCTTCATATATTTCACCATTAAAATATTCAACGACTGCAACACCCAATCTGCCATCTGCATAATTATGTTGTAGTCCAGTGGTGCATAGTGCACTCATGTATTCTTAACGCTTTATTTTAGTATTGGTTATTTAAAAAAATCATTTTTCCACATGTCGTAACTCAGTAAATTCACATTTAAATTTATTTTAAGTATTGCACAGGTATCTACTAAACGTCTATGCCAGTACAATAATTAAATAGCTATGACCTATTATTCCTAGCATGTTTATCGGTTCTGCTTCACGAGAACAACGAAAATAAAATTTAACCACATACCTGACCTCTCTAGCATACATTTTTAACAAAAATACATATTTCATACTACAGCAAGTCTATATTATGATTGTATTACCGAATTTTGATTGCAAATATAAATTTCGTAAATCTCATTACTACATAATTGTGATTCAAGTCGGCGCACGCTTCCGTCATGTTGTTTTCGCCCGTGCATTCCATGAAATTGTTTTCCTCGAGCTCTTATCCTTCCTCGTCGACATTGACCCGATAAAGCAATGTCAGCGTGTAGGAACCAACTTTCCGAATGTTAATATTATTGAATTCAAGTACTTCAGCGAGGCCAACTTTTGAATTTTAAAACCATCATTTGGTATACTATTTTGATGGATTTTTTTACCAGATTGCACATAGACAAGTTTGAACTCTTTACATTCCATTGAGAATAGACACGTTATCTTTATTTATATTGATATGGACTTCAATTCTGATGTGAACTGAAGTTTAAAAAGCATAGTTAGTGATGTAACTACTTTCTTTATATTCAAAAGCCTTTACGTTATCAATAACGTTTTCACGGTTTAACTTGGAGCTTTCAGTATTCCCATCACAGACACCAGCGCCGCGGCCCGCGGTGTGTGTTGGTGTCTGGTGAATGGGTAAACAGGTGTAGTGTTACCGAACCTGTTCTTGGCTATCCGTTACGGTATTTCTGTTTATGAAAACGACTCGATCGTCGCTGGTCATTTGCTTTGTGAATTGAAATCATGTCGCACTACGGGTGTTTTTAGTTTGTTCTAAAATTTTAAATGAATTTCGTTGGAATACAGACTTTGTAAGGTGTAGTTTAGGTTAAAGTAAGGTAATGGAGCTGAAACGTCAAAATATTATAGTTAACAAAAATTTTGTCTTAAAGGAATTTGCAAGTTAAATAAGAGCTTGTAAAACTTATTTAAATAAAATATTTTTTTTATAAAAAAAAATATATAAATAATTCGTAAACATTTAAGCAAAATATTTTTACCTATACATGGGACATCACGAGAATAAAACATACCGGCATACCATTCATTAATTTCCCTTTAAGTTCGCCCGACTCGGCCAAGGGAAAGTTTATCAAACAATGAAACGTTTGCATTTGGGCACGTGGAGGCGCTTTCACGCGAACGTGTTGTAAAACAGACGACAATGCATGCGATATTGGAAAACTAACAGCCACATGCAGTTCACCGCTTTGTCATGAATGATGATGATCTATTGCTCTGTTTGAACCTACGTTTAATGATAGCGCTGTAAGAACTACAGTAGGATGGCCAGGGTTTGGGGCCATACAAATCTTCCAAATGATTTATAGGAATTGATCGTCACTTGTTTTATCTATGGACGTAGAGGGAAAGTTTTTGCATCTTACATTATGTTTCACTCTTGTACATGCTTTTGATATAGAATTTTCTTTTACATACAATGTACTTGTACAGTAGAAACAAAAAAGAGAGGGAAAGAGTATTAAATTGCCATACCAATGTCATCGTAATACTAATGTTTCTGGGAGGTTAAGGACATTGCCTTACTATCAGGTTTGTCTTCTTGTTTGTCAGTTACTGCACACAATTTGTTTATAGTATCACAGTAATTGTGTTTGAGTGCCAATGACACGTCGCTCCAACACTTATCAATGAAGTGTTTAATGAGCCCGCCGCGCCGCTGATAACCTGTCGCGCCTGAATCCGGTTAGCGAGCTATTGATCTAATTGTATGGGTTTGTTCGGATACTGTTGAAAACATCATTTGGTTATAGAGGTCGCAGGGAAATATGATGTTAATTGAAAACTAACAACTAAGAATATTTCCCATGTGACATATCCAAGTAATGAGTTATGACTGGGCAAAACAATGGACGTTGAGAGTTGAGTCGCCACTGCAGCTAAAAAGCTTGTAATTGATAGAACTTCAAGAAGAACTCGTATTATATATACGTATATTATTGTATGTATATGTAAGTAGGTATAATAACTTTAAAATCAATGAAATATAAGTTTAAGGCGGGTTATGGTAGCTTCACTCCAAGTTACTGAGGTTAACAGAGGTTTTATCGTCTATTTTTATTTAAAGCAAAGCAAAAGCAACAACCCATAATTTTATTGTCCCACTGCTGTGCTCGGGGTCTCCTCTCACAATGTGATGGATACAGGCCATAGTCTACCACGCTGGTCAAGTGTGGATTGGTAGACTTCATACTCCTTTGAGAACTTTATAGAGAACTCTCAGGTGTGCAGGTTTCCTAACGATGTTTTCCTTCACCGAAGCAAGGGATAATTAAATTGTAATGCGCACATATATTAAAATTTGAAAATGAGACTTGCGTGCCAGGTTTTGAACTCGCTTGCTATAAAATATAAACAATGGAGCTAAATGTTTTCTTTTTCTTTCTAATCTATTCTATTCTTTCTAATGTAGTATATTCTACGGGCTAAGTTGACCGGTGTTAATTAATACTTCACGGTTTGGACCGCGTCTGCAAGAGGTGTTAATAACGAGTATGATGACCAAACCACGTCCTTCCCGTGACTCATCTCATTTCACTTAGACCAGACACGACATATCTATTCCGAGAAATTTAGCTTCATGATTCTTTTCAAATGATTCAAGGTAAATCTTAATTTAAATTGAATTAAAATCAGCATCGATAGCTGTTACGATTGTTGAGATTTAGAACAATGTTCATTTCACTAGAAGTGGATTTAACATAATTTAATATCTGAATAATATCGGTTGGAATGTTTTCCGCTTATTACAAATCCTTTCAATGCCGCTTTGATGGTGAGTCAGTTACAACACTAAAAGGAAAAATGTATATTTTTTGTAAATTTTATCAATATATCAATCCGTTTGTCTGTGTATTTGTCGCTGGCGGAATGATAATTTGTATTACTGGCTGTCCATTATATCATCGAAAGAAGAATAATCTTGACAGATTCATAACTTACAATACCTCTTCGTCTAGAATACTTCTTATTTTTAGATCAGCTAATGGATAATAATTTGATTCAGATTGTACACCCTAGTTTGATGTTAGTTTTGAAAGCAACAAGTGATTCATTACAAAGCTGTTCTCGGTGACTTAAATAATGATCCGGCGGTCTCGAAGACCGGTTCTACAATCATATCCAAAGTAAATTCTTATATATATATATATATTAGTATTGGCATGCAAGTGTCGTTGTCGATGCTGACGATCTTATGTGCGCATGACTCACGATCGGAAGTGACGTGTCGAAGTCGTCACACCGCGTCGTGAGTCGTGTCCGGAGCATTAGCGGATTTGTTACGATTGTCTATTTAACGAAGAAAATCTCAATGATTACGTTCTTTTTATTTCGGTTTCATTTTAACATTGCTGTAACTTAGCTTCAATCTGTACAGTTCACTTTAATGTATGTTACTGGCAATTTTTATCGTACGAACGTGTTTGTTATCTTTTTCGTCATTAGAAAGAATTACATATCAGCAATTGATTATCTCATGAAGATTTTAAAGTATATATCTTAAATTTCCAAAATATTTTCGGCGAATCTGCGGGCAGAGCTCTAGTTGTATAAGTCATTAAAACCGTCTTTAACATTCGCAGTATCATTTTTCCATTAACTTGGAATGGAAAGTGTCCTTCCTCGAATAGAATCGATTCTTTATCGTTCTTTTCCTTCACCTACTTGTAATGCTATTTGCATGTGTAGGTTATTTACTTATCTGCAGCTTTGATGAAACCTTAATTCTTGTTGTGGTGGTAACATGTGCTGTTTATATTACATGATGGTAGCTGAAGGTTAAATTGATATAGTTTTGTAATGTTAATTTCCTCCCTTTTGAATTTCTTCTATGAAATAGTCAGAGCTCAGACTTCTTTCATAGTGTAAATTGTTTTATCCATCAAAGGGATGCAACTAGGACACGGAATAATATGTTTTTCTAAAGCCCGAATTAATAAAACGATTATAAGATCTCTACGCTCTCAACATTCTTCGGTATTACATGTTGGAATATATCAAATCGTATTTAAAAGTGACATTTGTAAGATCTGAAATCGTGCTCTTGAGCCGAAATCGATTTATAAATACGGACTCAAAGTCCTCTTGAGCAACATTCATGCTTTGCTCGGTCTATCACTAACCAGCTAGGCAACGATACAGAGCCGTTCTAAAGTAGAATACGGTAAGGTATGGTAAAGACGGAACCACATGACGTGTACAGTACAGTGCATGATACACGACACCTCATAAGGGTTTCCGATTGTTATGTACGTACATCGTATGCAACTTACGGGCGCGCACGCACCCTGCACCGCACGGACCGCACCGCATTGGCTTGCACGCGCGGGACGGATACGGGACTGCTTTTATAACATAATTAATGTGCAGGCATTCTTACCCAGCACTGCGATAGTTTGTCGCTAATGGCACAGACATAACATACAGAACAGTGCACACTATCCAGATATATAATATCGTGATGGCGTCTTCGATAGTTAAACCCTCTAATTTAGTTAGTCTAAAAATCGTCTCTGACCACGGAACACAGACAATAGTTGTCTACGTTCCGTGGTCTCAGACTAAGTATTTATTTATTTTATTTTTATGCATCCTGTATATCAAAGGAAACAACAAACACATTTATTACTTGAGCTCTGTCCGAGGTATATTATTTTATTTGATTATATTCGCGCTAAGTTGCTACAGTACAAAACAGATTCACCAAAAATTTCAGATTATTAGTTCTTTGTAAAATAAAACCAACAAGTTCACCAAAAACAGGCTTCGTTTGGGGATTGAAAGTAATTCGGCTTAGTATGAACTTAACTTTTTAGATGCCTTTTTAAACAGTTCTGTAACGGTAAAATAAGGCAATTAAAGAAATTAGCTGTTCTTGTTGATGTCGTAATTTTCCTTAAGTGCTGGCTGTTCTACTTCTTAGCTAGTCAGTGCACTCATTTATAATTGACTTAACAACTTATTAGTAATTCGACATCCGTTATCCGTTTGCTCGAGTTCCTTTTATTCCTTTAATAGATTGATCTATTGAGTAAGATTGTCAAGCATGTATTATTGTGAGTAGCATTAAATAGTTACTTGGAAGTCTTCGTCAAACATTACCCGACTAAGTTGCATATTAAAAGTCCTGCAAGAGCCTCTAATTTTAGATTATTTTATAAATATATTATTTTGATTTGATTTGCTTTCTAAAAGTGAGAAAACAGCTTCTTTGAAGAAAAATGTTACGAGAAATTTTCTCAACTACGTCCCCAAACCTTATGCTCATATGACATGATCGTGTCGTAGGCGTCCCGTTACGGTGTAAACCATTGTCACATTGTGCCTCGCACTTACGTAATCGTCCCCTGAACACGGCCTCGCGACGTATGCGGTGTCGTGCCACTCAACGACAGTCCAATCGACGTGCTCTTCCCTTTGAATAAACTTTGTTATTGATGTCGTACCAAGCATCGCTTTGAGGAAATGGAATCCATATGGATGGGAACTTTGCGAACTTGACTACAGATTTCGAAGATATACCTTACCGCAGAGGGTTGAGTTCCTCGCATTACAATCTCTTCAGAAATCTCCTCGAAACTGCAAAGACACGAGGAGCTCCAACATGATTTCAAGCACACCACACAAGCAAGCTGTTAGGATCTATAAGTCTCTCATGATTGGAATCTTCTTGAAATTGTCACTATTTTATTGTGTTATACTGATTTTGAATACCTTCGAGAAGCTTCTTCTGACTCCATTGATTCGCACTGGAGAAGGGTGGTGGACACCCAAAAATTCCTCAATTACAAAAACCGCTAATTGCTTTAACGTGTTTAAGCAATTAATTTAGGTAATATTCAACACAAATACCACAGTATTGATTCGTTTGTTCTACGTATCTAGTTATGAGTAAACCGAGTGACGTGTTCGTGAATAATATCATATTAATGAGAATTGCCAATTAAGTTGCCTTATCAAATTCTCGACATACATGTAGTGGTTAGGTACGTAGATACGTAATTATTTTAATATTAATGTATTGGCTGTAATCTATTAACGTCTTTCTAGTTCTCTTTATCCATCAGTGTGGACACCTGAGCGAATTCTATCACGTTATTCTAGGTAATGCTAATTTGTTAACAAATGTCTTGTGTTGAATGATCGACTATAGTTACCTTCATCAGTTTTGGGAATAACAATCCATTTTTGGTAAATTAATATTTCCGAAACTCTGTTACATGCAATTGACTATGATTTATATTAGAGATAACGTAGCTAAAGTTATGAGTTTATAAGTAAGAACAGACACTACAAATAGAACGCGTTCGTGTCGAAATCGAAATTGTGAACCAGTTTAATTGGTTAACTTGGATGTTCAAGGTGTGACTGATATGACAAGTCTTCATGACGCACATGCTTAGTTAGTCATTTGTTGTTCGCCATTGTCATCTCTGGGTGCAGGTCAAGAGCCCCGAAGACGGTTTTTCAAGACGATGCTTATTCTCATCTGGTACGCATATCGTCCGCGTCGTTGACCACTTGATTGACAATTACGTCAGCTTCATTGAAACAGCACAGACGGGAGACGTCTGTTGTAAAGACACAGTGAAGACTAAACATTTAATTAAATTTTTAATTGTTCTTGGTTTCTCTCTTCCTATATTTTGAGACGTTTGGAGCTTAATCCTTAGAAGATTTTACGTGACAATTGACATTATCGTTAAAGATTGCGTTAAGATGGCCTAAAAGGCTGTTATGATAAAACTGAAACTGAATGCTTTACCCGACCAATTTTTACCCATCGAACCGAAAATGAAGACAATGCCACGCGTCTATAAGACCGAAGTAAGCACGTCGTCGGATGCGTTTGCCAAGAACTTTTTTGTTTGCAAAATATTTTATCCTTTAAAAAAAAGGTTATCGTTTTTCCGCGCATGGTCGGTGAGCCAGAAGTAATGCGGCCCCTTCGCTTACTTTTTCGCCAAAATTGCATTGGCGATGCCTTAGATGTTGCTTATGTCTATGAGCCACGATGACCGCTTACCAATAAATTTCTATTTAAAATGTATAGTGCCCAGTTTTCGGGCTTCAATTTTATTTTATTAGTATTCGTGTTTAGGCAAACCTAATTAAATCCTAAACCAAACTGTAGCTTTGCGGTTTATTTTTCCATCTTATTCCATGAGTCGTTTGAACTTTTTGTCGACCATTACCCGCGTTAAGTCTGGAAGAGGCCGCTAATATTTTGTAGTGATTATTTTTGTCTAGTTTTAATTCGCTGACATATATTATTACGTTTGTTCAAGTCTGTCCGCCTGTACCGATGAGATCACGGCCGAGCCGAGTGTACCGCCACCGGTCCACGTGCATTGTTATTTTGGGTTTGTATGCAAATCACCATTAACATACTCGTCTCAATCCCAAATGCCAAGATGTAATGAAACTGATTATTGTGACGGTTTATTTACTTGGGTAACATTTGAATATTTTGTTTGTCTAAATATGCATTTTTACGTCAATGGAGTGAAACTACATTTTAAAATTTCGTTAGTTTTGATAAGATATGATATTCGAATAAGTTGCAGTAATGTTTCACCTGTTGTCACTAGTAGTGGTGGTGTACCTACCTAGCTCATTACATGACAATGCTAAAGTAGCATCGACTCGGTGGGCATTGACAACATCTCGGGGCGCGCGAAATGCGCATCCTATGTTTATTCACATTTCACTTTCTAATTATACGTCTGCGTCTCCACGTACGTTGTGTAAACACTTCGTTATCATATTATGTTATTTTTGTTTGTCTAGATTACTGTTGTTTGCATGCAGACGACCATTAAGTATAAGTAATTGAAGCTTTTACTCCGTATGTGCGATTAAAGTTACTAAGTAGTTCCGCTCTCTCTGTAATAGTCTTTGGGGCGCCGATAGAGGCAGAAACGTATTCCTGGGAGAAATTGCGCATTTCCTCCCCTGCTGGCGGTAATGAACTGTCGTAATTAATTGCGTCGTTCCATCTCGTATCGTATTACTGTAATTGAATTAATAACGTCTTTTAATTGAATTCTGTATTTAATTTGATTTGAAAGTTGAACATTGATCGATGTGTAAAAGTTAAATGGCGTAATCGTACATAGAATTGATGCAACCACATACTATTCACTGATTGAATTCTATATTAGAAATCTCCCAAGTGCCTCCTATATTCGCTGTATTCGCGTTGGTTGTATGTAAGCTTAGCTTATAATAACGTGTACCTTGATTTCTTTTAACGTTCAATGATTCTTTTATAGATACCGTAAATATATAAAAGTATGAAATTGGAATAGTTTCCATTCAAATCAAAATCATGATGATATTCGCGGATTGAGACCGGCGCGGGCGTCGCGTTCCCTGGCCGGCACGCGATCTCAATCCGTCGAGCGAGGAATGTTGCTTTTTGTCGCCGTCGATATTATCCATTATCTTGGCACAACAAATAACAATATCACTATTCATTTACTGCCATCTGGCGGAGAATAGCCTATTTTCGAGAGCGTTTGCGAGGCGTTCGGAGTCCGACGTAGTAAGAGCCTCCAAATTTTCCTTGTCATTTTCGTAAACAATTAACAGTTGACATTGGAATGGAGGGTGGAATGCACAACAGGGTTTTTGGGTCGTTTAATTTGTGATATCAGCTTTGCATTCGCTTCGGGACCCAACTAAGTCGGTTGAATCAAGTTTCCTGGCAGGCTTAGATCAATACATTTATTGACTTTCCTCCAATGTCATTACATTGACGCATTGGGTACTTCTGCACTGGTTGAGAGTGTACCTCATCTACACGAAAGGTCCCGTATCAGGTGAATGACAACGGCGCCGGCAACTTATTGCGTCACGTAGCGGTCTTCGGAATGTTATCAGCAGAGATAGCAGCCGGTTCCAGTGGCAATTAAACGCTCTTGATAGTGCCATTGTCAATGGCCTTAGTACCTCTGCTTACTGCCTGACAATTAACTATGAAATGTTCTGACATGTTCCGCTGGGAACGTTGGAGAACCGCTCCATTTCTAGTGGTGGTGAGACACTGGAGTCGTTGTCAATAGTTAACTGTAACTGATGAATTAGACCCGTGTGGTATTTCCGAAAAGTAATTTTTGTGTGGAATTGGTCTTTTCATGCCTCATATTTGTCTAACAGAATAGAGTTAGTTCACAGAATACATAATAGTACTTATAGGTAGTCAGTGTCCTTCCGTGAAGGCTGCGTTAATGTAATAATTGTATCCATAGATTAATTGCATACTAGAAAAGTAGGTATGGCTTATGGCTGTTATATTAATTTCTATACACATTTTGTATTACTTGTGAATGCAACATCCTTGTGTTGGTTCAATGAGGTCATGATTATTCTTCAAACCTTACGGTAGATGTTATGGAACATTGACTTACTGACTGTACAATGTTTATTGAGTTGCGACACTTACGACCTTGCGACATATAGCGAGGATGCATTTATCCCCCAGAATAAACATTTATGACTACGCTCTCTTGTTTCCTCAAGTGTTTAGAGGACAAACAAAATGTTTAATTATAGTTTGGCAAATTTGTTGGTATACAATTACGTACAGTTATTATTCGCATCTAACATCCTTGGTAGTTTGGCTTCGGCAAATCGGCACATACGATGTGCGGGCAGCGATGCGCAACGCTGCGCCCGCGTGACCCCGTTCCCACGCCGCGCTCATCGTCGACACCAGGCCGCCAGGCCGCCAGGTGGCGGCTGTTGACTGGCGGCCTCTGGCGGCCGCGACCACAATGCACGCCCGCATCCGTCATCCGTGTTTAGGTACAGGTGCGAATACAGGTGTTCCAATTGCTGGAGGTTGGAACTTGGAAGCGTCCGTTTGAATAGATCAGTGATGCCTTGTACGGTCTAAGTCTGACATTAATTTGACTTAACGTTGAAGTAAACAAGTAAATAGTTCAAGTCAACTCTCATACCTTACAATTCCGCGTTAAGCATAGGGTTTTCCAATCAGCATTTACCCAACCTTAATTTTTTCCACTTATTAAGCTGAAAAGTATTTTTAATTTTAGAAACAAATATATTAAGACACTAAAATGATGTACCTACGTAAACATATTCTTGGAACAGGCAGAATGTGGATCCAAGGTTAACCTGTTTACGAGGCACCCACTTCACGAGCGTTGCGTCAACAATAATCCTTATCATTTTCGTGTAACAACAATAGAACGTTACGCTTCAAGTGTCGTTATGCGAAGCTGTTAAAAGTTTATTGAGCGTGATGACACTCGAGCTGTAAGTGCCCGTGAGTTCCAAATGCTATAACAAAGTCTGAAGTTAAAGTTATGCTGCGGCTACATTAGCGAGCTAAATTTCGTATTCGGATTGTCACAATAAAACTTCGCCGCCATCGATGATGTTCCTGATGAAGAATAGCGATTCTTTGTCCCCACCTATTGCGATATCCCGAATCCATGAAGAATGCCGCTAATGTAGCGACAGCATTATGCAGCACCAATGATTGTGCTCTCGTATTATCTTTTCATTCACTTGTACATCAGTGGGTCAATGCGTAAAATTGAGGCAGCCGCAGCAGATATGCGGTAACCGGCGCGCGGTGCGGGCGCACCCGCAGCCGGCGCGGGCGAGAGCGGCAGACGGAGGTGAAAGTGCCGTGACGAGCGCGGCGACCGGCGACCTTGCCTCCACGCATAGCAACACCTCCATGCCTCCATCGATCCTACGCAGTACGCAGCGCTCACGCGGCTGCTTCTTACTATCATACTCGAAGCTAGGAACGGTTATTTAGGGCATAGATTCTATGCTGACCTACGTCTTGCGTTAGATGCATCAAATTTTGATGCAGTTTCAGTTCCATCAGTCGAAATAGTAATTTTTGACTGAACATTGAAACTGATTGATTAATTACCGTGAATTCAGTTATGTAGGAATTACTCCTTCGTCAAACTGATGATCTAATTGCGAACGACACTTGAACAAATGACTTCTTATCGGATGACAAGTTGGCTGAAGCGTGCCCGTTTGCAACTACATATTAAAAACATTATGAGTTAATTTTATTGTTATTAACAAAGGGTCGGAGATGGTAGCGCGGCGTCGTCCGCCAACTGGGTTAAAGACGAACGAGATGGCGGGACAGTCGTCTCCGTCGCGCGCAGTTGCAATTGGCCACAATCCGGCGCGCGTCTGAACGTATCGATGGTGAGGAGAAATGTCTCAAATAGCTGCCGAGTTTCACTTCCAATTCGAACCGATCGAATCACATACGCATCGGAATTTACGCACTTCTCCTACTTTATTGGAGATCCTGCGTTGATATGCTCTCCCACGCTCGGGTTACTTGAGAACATGCTAGTTTCGTACGGCAGGCTTTAGACATCCTTGAACAGATGCAGGCAGTAGAGGAATGTTCGCACAAGAACAGCTGATTGTGCAGTGATCGCGGTCGCGGGGTCGTTGACCGTACTTTCGCCGCTCCCACGACTCGGTGCTGCCGCGTTGCTCAATCTCATCGCGCCGCTAAAACTTCGCCAATTAACGTTCCACCTCACTAGACATTTTGCCGTTTGCACTACGGGGGTGTAAATCTTAGCGCTCCCAACCTGCAATACAACATTCCCGACTGTCTAATTGAAATATTGACTATTTATTCGATCGGATCTGTCTATTGGTAATATTAATTACTCGTGGCTCATAATTACGTTTTCATATCAAGATGATTATCTAGTAGGTTTTAATTAGGAAGATCCTTGAAAAAATTTTTCATTACCTTATTATTACTTTTTCAATGCCGTCATAGAACAATTAGCATTGACTTCTTGAAAAAAATATGTAGATGAAGGATACTCACAAAATTATAATTTACTACAAGCCGGATACAATAATGGACAAGACGTCGAAGTTTGTGACGACGACGGTGAAGAAGCTGATGACGCCGGAGGAGGAGGACCCCGAAGAGGCGGCGTTCGATAGGGAGGACGATCTGGTAATGTTGTGGTAGGCGTAGGAGCTACTGTGTCACTAGAACACCTTGATCAAACTAGAAAGAGAGATGATAATATTGTGATAGGCGTAGGAGCTACGGTTCCGCTAGAGTACCTTAATCAAACTACAAGAAGAGATGGTAATGTTATGGTAGGAGCTATGGTCCCGCTAGAACACCTTGATCAAACTACAAGGAGAGATGGTAATATTATGGTAGGAGCTATGGTCCCGCTAGAACACCTTGATCAAACTAGAAGGAGAGATGGTAATGTTGTGGTAGGAGCTACGGTCCCGCTAGAATACCTTTATCAAACTGGGAGAGACGGTAATATTATGATAGGAGCTATGGTCCCGCTAGAACACCTTGATCAAACTAGAAGGAGAAATGGTAATGTTGTGGTAGGAGCTACGGTCCCGCTAGAATACCTTTATCAAACTGGGAGAGACGGTAATGTTGTGGTAGGAGCTATGGTCCGGCTAGAATACCTTGATCAAACAGGAGGGAGAGAAATGCATAAAGAACACACAATAATAAATATCATCATTATTGATTTGACGCTAGTAAATGTTTAAAATCTCATCAGTGTGGATTATTGTTGAAAATGTAATATGCTAGTTTGTAGTACATAGTATTTTGCTAATCGAATGTAATAATAAAATAAACTAGAAACACAAGACCGTCCGTATCCTCTGTATAATAGTCTTCAGCAAACATTAAGCATTTGGTTTTCTTTTTGAGTCAGGTACTCAGGAGATACCATGATGAGGTATTTGCCAGAAATAAGACATGATATTACTGCAATGAGTTCCCCGATTTTGCTATGTTGCCATGGTAACCGTTGATACAGCGAAGCGTGGCTGGGTTCAGATATAAATAGTAACCTCGTGCAATGTATCACTTTTTCAACAATGTAAATATAGCTTGCCAACGTAATTACTCTCTACTAACGACTGTTATTCATTTACACAAAAAATATATTGTATTTAGCTGTCGTTGGTTGTTCAGTTCTCATCGGTGATAATATTATTTTTATGTATAGTTAACTTGTAACCAGGTCGTTAATAACTTGCAGCTCGAACGATACAAGTCAGCAGCTCGTGCAAATTAAATTTAAATGCATAACTTATCAGCAACTCGCATAATATTAAAGAAAATAAAAAGAAGTAATGTTAGCTGTAATGTAAAAGTAAGGTTAAGTAGAACCATTAAAGATGAATAGAAAGATGGCGAAACTATGCATATTAATTCAAAACACTAGAATTGTGGAGTAAAATATGTTTGAGAATATAAAATATGTTTATTTCTTAAAATAGTTACTGCATCGGCCTCTAGAAACGTTTCCCTAATATGTGCCTTCATATCGTGACGTGATCGTATTATTTTAAATATGTATAATTTAAATTCATCTCTACAGCGCGATACCGTTATCTTATCGTTGGATCTGGCGAGCGCCGCTATGAGTACGTTTGTTACGATATCAAAACGATAAAATATATTCGATAGCAACGTTTGCAGTAAATATTAAATTAAGCTATTTGTTTATTAATCCACCTTACCCTATTCTGCGTATTTATGTATTGTTTCCTACACCGGTCCAGAAGGACAGTACATGACGGTCCTTCGAGCCGGACTTTGAGGGCCATAAAATATTGCTTTAGGATTATTTAATTGGACGCAAACTTTCTTGCCCATTCATTCAAAGGTCATAAGTGAATGACATGCAAAATATTATCGAAATTAGAGATAGATAATGCTATCCATTATTATCGAAATTTTGTTCCTATCGCATTATAATAAATATTTCTTGAGTATTTTGTATGTAGATAAATATAAAGATAACAATATAATCGGTAAGGTTTAGATCACTGGAGCAATATTGGCATTAGAATAACTCCACTCGGGCGTTGTCAGTAGAGTGTAATGAACCTAAATTGTTGCTGCACCAAGGTCTCTGCATACTTTAATGCGACAACTTTGTTTAGAGTTAGATATGCATTATTTATTATCCGGAATAGGCACTCTGTTTCAATTTTAATGCCATTGTTCTAGCATTAACTGCAGCCATTTAGTCTTGCTCTTGTTAGTTCACTATCAATATTTGAACAACCATATTTATGTATGACATTGTACTGGTTAGCTAAACTGAATCTTTTCTTCCTTTTCCAAAATTAAACCTATTATATAATATATAGCATAAAGCATATATAGCATATATGTAGCATAAAGCATAAAGATAAAATTCATTATACATGTAACAAGTACATTGTTTAGAATAATAGAAAATATAATAGTGTCAATGTTAAGTAGCCCTTCGACATATTCGATTACGGTCGAATTTCGACTGCAGAGAGGTTATTAGTTATTATTTACATATTTGTATAGCCACAGATGTGTATCGCATTAAGTTGATAATGAAACATCCCTTTGTTAATTACCCGAATACGGATTATGATAGAATTCTGAAAACATAATAATTATTGATTAATGACATAAATACTGAGTGTTGTATGGTGAAGCTGCAAGAGATACTTTCTGAAACTCCTACTAAGCCAGACAAAAAGAGAAACTGACTACTCATTACATATTTGAATTTAACATCAATTGCCAGTAATAACTTAAGATCCGAACTCTTCTCTCTACCATATGTATGCGTAGAGTTCTCAAGTACTTTGGTCACGTGGTACGGCGCGAGCCAGATAATTTGGAGAAGCTGATAGTAGTCGGCCACGTAGAAACAAAGAGAAGTAGAGGGAGACCACCGACCCGATGGACCGATACTATTAAACAGACGTGTAAAACCACCGTTCACGCGTCCATACAACTTTCCCAAGACAGAGAAGCATGGAACATTCTACTTGGAACTTATGATGACCACGACCCTCAGTCATGAGGAAACGATGAAGAAGAAGCCTCTAATACATGGATAATGGCATAATAATTATGGATCTGCAACTTGTGCTTAATAAATTATATTATGTATACATAAATACTGCTAGTGGCTGGATAGGAACAATTGGAAGCTAAGCCACATAAACTCTTAACCCCCAACCAATCAATATAAGAGGAAAATATTTTGTTTCGCTAAAACAGGGAACTTTGAATTTAACAGTTCATTACTGTAATTCATTCGGAGAAGGCTGCATCCAGCGAACCTTTAAAAGTCGATAATAAGTAAACTAAAAAAAGTAAAAGTAAGATAAAAATTAATTGTATGATTTGTATGCTAAAAGACACCTAGTATTTGATTAGTAATGTTTGTGTATCACAATAATGGTACTAATTGTTTTACTCTAATATCTTAATTTTTGTCCAGTAAAGCCATTTTTTAACAGACTTCAAAAAAGGAGGGATGCGACTATATTTTTTGGTTGTTACCTCAGAAAGGGTCTCACCGGGTTTCCATATGAAATCTGCACTGGCGTGTTTATCAACATTCGTGCCTTTATTATATTGCTTGTTATTAGAAATAACTTTTGACCAATTTTCAAACCCCTAGCTTTATTAGTTTTTTTAAAAAAGGGGTTGCAACCCCTAACTTCAAAGTTATTTTTATATGAAACTATAATAGATATTTGAAAAATTCCAACGGGATATGAAAGCTACTGATTAGAGCTACATTGCATATTATTTTCATAATTTTCCAACTAACTGTAAGGCAAGAAAAAAAAACTTTTTTGAAATTACCTTATTGTAAACTGATGCTACTTAAAACTTGTAATATAATTTAATTATGATGATAGGTGTGAAAAGTTTAGGAAATGGCGATACTTAAGAGAGTTCTATTAAAGTGTTATACATGTTCTAGATGTTATACAACAATATGCTTTTATTAAAATTATCTCATTGGTACCAAAATTGGATAAACTTCATTTTAGCCCATACCCCCGATTGATCTGAATTTCGGTACATCTATGTATTTCGACGCGCTGATAACGAATATCGTAAGCAAAATATCCGCATATTTAATTTTCAAGGTTACTGAAAAAAGTGATTTTTTGTTTTTCACGTTTATTTGGCAAAGTAAACGGTGAAGTTTATCCAATTTTGGTACCAATGAGATAATTTTAATAAAAGCATATTGTTGTATAACATCTAGAACATCTATAACACTTTAATAGAACTCTCTTAAGTATCGCCATTTCCTAAACTTTTCACACCTATCATCATAATTAAATTATATTACAAGTTTTAAGTAGCATCAGTTTACAATAAGGTACCTACCCACATATAATAATAATTATTTTTAAATATGATCCACCCATCGCAGATCTATGTAACTGGTATGAATTTATAGTTAAAGACATACTGATTATATGTGATTTTTTTCATCGGTGTATCTCGAAAATTATCCAAAAATAAACACCCCTAATTTCAAAAAAGTATTTTTTCTTGCCTTACAATTAGTTGGAAAATTATGAAAAAAAATATGCAATGTAGCTCTAATCAGTAGCTTTCATATCCCGTTGGAATTTTTCAAATATCTATTATAGTTTCATAGAAAAATAACTTTGAAGTTAGGGGTTGCAACCCCTTTTTTAAAAAAACTAATAAAGCCAGGGGTTTGAAAATTGATCAAAAGTTATTTCTAACAACAAGCAATTTAATAAAGGCACCAATGTTGATAAACACGCCAGTTCAGATTTCATATGGAAACCCGGTGAGACCCTTTCGACTGGGTGAACCGATTTTGATGATTCTTTTTTTAATCGAAAGCTGGTGCTTGTTATTGGTCCCACTTAAATTTGAGCGAGATCTGACGAGTGGTTTTTGAGTTATCCCTAATTTTGAAGTCAATTATTTTTTGTTAGGAATTATATTTGATACTTTTTAGATGCTAGATATGAATAGTGGCGATGTATTATAAATTAATTGTTGCCTTTTTAACGCTTTCCCTGGATCCTCGGGCACGCCACGAAGTCAGGGTCACTCCCTTTCTCCAGATGGGTAAGATACTTATTATGTGATAGTGTGCACTTATTTGTAAAAAATCGATTATACTAGAACAACAAATATTTTATTACGAATAAAATGTTTCTATTGTATGATACTTAGTACATTACTTTTTATTACTAAATTTAGTTTACTGAAAACCGTTCCTATCATCCTTATTTACCTAAGAGAATATGTCATCATCAGCCACCATCTAGGGTTAAGTAAGCCGGTCGTAAATTTCAATAAATATATTCGATGAGTCAGACACGTATGTTACACACATGTGTTTATCAGAACTATTATACTAATTAGATACACCAAGACGCATGACGTCATCTGCGACTCGCAAGTTAAAATCCTGCCACTTTTTGTAATTCATTATCAAAAATATGTGCCTATTTATTTAATGGTGACGTCATGTGGGAAACTTAATTCTCGATTTAAATTAGGTAGGTAGCTATTGCACGGTACGAAGATAATGGCAAAAGATTGTACGGGCCTCCATAAATATTAGCTTGTGGGCAGAGAACCTGTTCCGTCCGCAATCGGTAGTTAGTGCAATGTGCGTATGATGCGTCTATTGATGTATGAATGGCGGATACTAAGTAGCAATACAGTGTTGGTTAATTAAAATGTATTATATGCAGTAGAATCTATTGTACGTTAAGTTATGATAAGCTTATTTTAATTTAAAAACCTCTAGTGCTAGTACGACTTATAATAATGATAGGAGAAAGACTAAAAGTTCGTATGCTTACTTACTGAGTGTAACGCTCAGGTATATATCCATAAGGATCACTGTACGAGATGCAAGTGAAAGATATATCCAAAGTAAAAAAAAAAAGTTACAAAACGATATTCAGAGCTACCTTGGGGGTTTCTGATGATGTGACAATAGATAACAGACGTTCGTTCCTATTGCAGGTGATGCAGCAAGATGTGAAGAAGGAGAACCCGCTGCAGTTCAAGTTCCGCGCCAAGTTCTACCCGGAGGATGTGGCCGACGAGATCATCCAGGAGATCACGCTCAAGCTCTTCTACCTGCAGGTACTCAACGACAGCTCGTCACTCAACACTCGCCAGTAGTTGCTTTCGTGGTCTGTAGGCGCAAAACGACCACAGAGATGACGTTACATGACTATGAGAAAATACGCCTATTTCGTTTACATTTTTAGTTTTTCGGACTGGGGTAAAATCCTCAATGTCGCAGCTGATGTCATGTCATTAAGTTAGTATTAGTCTACTTTGCAACAATCTAACTAATATCCGACTAATACTAACTTAATTACAATGGATTTCTGCAAAGTAACGCCTGATACTATTAACTATGTGATGTCATGTCATTGGTCCCAATGGCATATCAAATCGGAACACAAAGTTATTCCATGAACTTGTCTTACACAAGAATTTGTAGGTCACACCTGCTTCAACTACAGCCAATGTGTTGATGTGACATTGTTAACAACTTGCGTCATTGACTCCATACTATGGATTATAAGAGATTTCATTCTTTACTCAAACCTGCCTCCTTCGCCCCAACTCAGAGTCAATAATGGTTACTTAAATCGCCCTTTACTACAGAATCACCGGGCGTGTGTGTTTTATCCTATTTGAATTGAGCTTAGGATATATTTGTTTTGGTTCAGATCTTCCAAGCCTTAATTGGAAAAAAATAGTTCTTGCTAGCTAGCTGTACGTCAGTGGCATGAATCATAGACATGGACTGGAAAAACACATTTGAACCATCTCATACGATAACTTAACGAACTATCGTTCGTTCTGTGTCGGCAGGTGAAGAACGCGATCCTATCGGACGAGATCTACTGCCCGCCGGAGACGTCCGTGCTGCTGGCGTCGTACGCGGTGCAGGCGCGCCACGGCGACCACAACCCTGCCGTGCACGGGCCCGGCTTCCTCGCCAACGACCGTCTGCTGCCGCAGCGCGTCACCGACCAGCACAAGGTGAGGTGACACATTGAAGTATAATGTCATAGAACAGACATCTCAAACAAAGTCTGTCCCGCCGGGAGGTTCTATTTTCAAAATTGAGCCCCTGTTCTCCTTTTAAAATGGAATGAATCCATTGAAAATTGAAGCCCACTGGCGCCAATTCGTTGGGATATACATCGTGTTCGCGATGTCGGTTATATACGCTGGTAATAATACTTCAATGGGGTGACACTTGGTGACGACACACTTGGTCGACTTGATGGGGCTTGCTTGTGGCAAATACTAAATAGACACACGCAGAAGGTTAACTCTATACACTTAAATACCGTTCATGAACACGAAAAACGCTGTTGTCTTTGTATATTGTGCTGGTAAGCTTGTCGTTGAATGGATAGTTTATAGTGCTTCTTGACTTTGACTATCATCGCTGGCATAGAATTAAGGCCTGAAATTTTGTTATGTTCTATCAAATTCTACATCAAGTTCAAAATAATGTATATTCTGGCACCAAGTTGTGGACGCAAATGAACTATTTGTTATGACTTGATTTTATAGATTATATTCAGCAGCCATACGATAAAAATAGTTCTAGTATCGACTTCCTTTGCATTGATATGTAACTTATCGAGCTATGGTTAAGATATCTAAAATCCCCACCTATCCACCAGATGTCTCGCGAGGAGTGGGAGCAGAGCATCACCAACTGGTGGCAGGAGCACCGCGGCATGCTGCGCGAGGACGCCATGATGGAGTACCTGAAGATCGCGCAGGACCTGGAGATGTACGGCGTCAACTACTTCGAGATCCGCAACAAGAAGAACACCGAGCTCTGGCTGGGCGTGGACGCGCTCGGCGTCAACATCTACGAGAAGGATGACAAGTGAGCGTTGTCTGTGTACTATAGGTATAACACTAATTCACACAAATTTCTATTGTGCAATAGACACGCAGTCATACAACAAACGTAACGACGAATGGGTATCATTTTATTTTAATGGTTAGTCATTTATTAGTAATATGTTGCCATGATAGTCTTGATTCTCTTGAATCTTGATTAGTTATTAATGAGACGGGGCCTCCGATCATTTTATTTTAATGGTTAGTCATTTATTAGTAATATGTTGCCATGATAGTCTTGATTCTCTTGAATCTTGATTAGTTATTAATGAGACGGGGCCTCCGATCATTTTATTTTAATGGTTAGTCATTTATTAGTAATATGTTGCCATGATAGTCTTGATTCTCTTGAATCTTGATTAGTTATTAATGAGACGGGGCCTCCGATCATTTTATTTTAATGGTTAGTCATTTATTAGTAATATGTTGCCATGATAGTCTTGATTCTCTTGAATCTTGATTAGTTATTAATGAGACGGGGCCTCCGATCATTTTATTTTAATGGTTAGTCATTTATTAGTAATATGTTGCCATGATAGTCTTGATTCTCTTGAATCTTGATTAGTTATTAATGAGACGGGGCCTCCGATCATTTTATTTTAATGGTTAGTCATTTATTAGTAATATGTTGCCATGATAGTCTTGATTCTCTTGAATCTTGATTAGTTATTAATGAGACGGGGCCTCCGGTAACAGCCCTAGAGAAGAGCCCCATGAGAGCGGGGCCCCCACACAAAGGGCAATGAACCTAACTGGCATACCTACAAGTCCGCCATTTTGAAAAAACCTCGATTCGGCGGCCAGTGATGAAACACGTGTCAATCGATAGACTAAATGATTATGATCAAAAAGTATTTAGTGATGAAATGTCGTAAGTGATATACTTTCTGAGATATTTGAGTTCAAAACCGAAGGAAAATAAAGTAAAAAAAACTTCATTTCAACGAACATTGATAAAACATATGTTAATCGATAGGCTTAATGATTACGATTAAAAAATATTCAGTGATGAATTGTCGTAAGTCATATACTTTCTGAGATAAAGAGTTCAAAACCGTAGAAAAATAACGCAAAAATACTTGGTTTCGGCGGACATTGATAAAACATGTGTCAATCGATAGGCTAAATGATTACAATTAAAAAGTATTCAGTGATGAAATGTTGTAAGTGATATACTTCCTGAGATATTTGAGTTCAAAACCGTACAAAAATAATGCAATAAAAATTATCATTTACTTCTTTTGAATTTATTGGGTCAATAATGAAAAATACGTATATGTATTTGTGCTGCATGGGTACTTGATTTATTAATAACGGGTAGGTTTGAATTAAAAAAAAGCAAAGCAAACTACTAGATTGTTTTATAAATAATTTATTTGCCACCAGCGGCTACAGCTTTGGCAACTCTAAATCAAAAGTTAAAATTCATTATTGGCTTCGTTTTCTATATCATCTCTGACAATTACTGAATCTAAAAATTCCGCTGGTGATAAAGGCAATGTTTCCTGGTGTCGAGCCCATGTCAAGAACCATATAACACACATTATATGGGAACAAGAGGACAAGGTTCTTTTTTCCACTAAGCATGAGCAGTACCGAGCGTACCATCCCGCGATTTTATCTCTACCCTTAAGTTGTTTATTTGACGAATTTGTTTTATTTTTATAATACATAACTTAACTGAGGTAAGGAAAAAAGTGACCGGTACACTTCAATTGCTGTATCGCCATAAACACTTCTTACCGTTTAAGATCAAAATTATGTTGATGCAGGCTCTGGTCATCCCTCACCTTGATTATGCTGATGTGTGTTGTACAGGTTTGTTAGAGGAACTTCTGAATAAATCGAAGCGCCTTCTTAATAACTTCAGAATTTTCTCAATATTTTATGCTATTTTGAATAATGTGTCTGTGTTAACAAGATGTTATATATACGTATTTATAAATATTTATGTACTTAATATATAATACAATATGTATAATAAAAAAAAATTAACTACAAATGTTTTATTTTTGTACGGGTTTGCACTCAAATATCTCAGAAAGCATATCACTTACGACATTTTATCACTGAATACTTTTTGATCGTAATCACTTACTCTATCGATTAACACCTGTTTTATCAATATCCGCCGAAAAAAAGTTTTTTACTTTATTTTTCTATGGTTTTGAACTCAAATATCTCAGAAAGTATACCACTTACGACATTATATCACTGAATACTTTTTGATCATAATCATTTACTCTATCGATTGACACATGTTTCTTCACTGGCCGCGGAATCGAGGTTTTTTCAAAATGGCGGACTTGTAGGTATGCCAGGCTCCATACAAAAATGTTGGAAGCCCTTTGTGACAGGTAAATTAAGGTTTGAAATGTGGATATTAAAATATAATACTTGTAAATTATATTTGTGATTGACAAATATGTGTCATGTGTAAATCATAAACACTGCAAAGTCTAAAGTCAAAATATTTTATTCATATAGGTATCACTGATACACTTATGCACGTCACCATTTTTTAATCTACTAGCTTTTCGGAAGGGTGCTTTGTCGTGGAGGAGAAGAAAAACCGTAAAGAAACTCCTCGGCACATCTTTTCCGCTCCCGCTCTTGCTGTTAAGCTGTTGTGAAGTTACTTGTTTCTATCAACCACAGATTGCTTTGTTACCTCAATAAGCGTGTGCTCACTATCGTTTCCTGCCAACAGACTGACCCCGAAGATCGGGTTCCCGTGGTCAGAGATCCGCAACATTTCGTTCAACGACCGCAAGTTCATCATCAAGCCGATCGACAAGAAGGCGCCGGACTTCGTGTTCTTCGCGCCGCGCGTGCGCGTCAACAAGCGCATCCTGGCGCTGTGCATGGGCAACCACGAGCTGTACATGCGCCGCCGCAAGCCCGACACCATCGACGTGCAGCAGATGAAGGCGCAGGCGAGAGAGGAGAAGCTCGCTAAACAGGCGCAGAGGTATATATTACCACTACTTCCTAGGCTAATCCCACTTCGTACTAATATTGTAGTTGTTAAAGTTTTGACGGTGTATGAATGTTAACAAACATGCAAGGGTAACAATCGTAAACAGGGTAGAACATGTTCTGGAATAACATACAGGATACTTATTATCCCACAAAACGCGAGAAAAACTCATGTTCAAACTCAAACATTCACATACAACATTAACATTAATGTTTAATGAATTAAATAAATTTAACAACAAATTAATACTTTAAAAACTAAGTACACTTATAAAGCAAAAAAAATTGTGACTAAACTCTGTTTTTTAATTCGGCAAACCGATTTGACAGGCTCTAATGTCAAAAGCTAAAATAATGTTGCCAGTTGTTTATGGCTAGAGCCGCTTCAGGATTCCGGTTCTTTGAATCGTAAGATATTTATTGTTTTTAACGGTTAACTTTATTGCAATGAAATTTAATCTTGAATTAATCAGTATGAATAAAAATGATTGTAGATTTATCGACATGCGTTTTTTTTTACATTTATTTAAAATTGCATCCCATTTTGTATTGATTAATACCAACCAAGGATATTATAATTTAATTGAATTGCAATCTTCGTAGAGATACCTACCTAAAGACGGATAAAAATAGACACGTTATAAAAATAGAAAATGAAATGTGCAATTTAGGCCATGTCATCGACAACATGGTCGAACATTTTATAATACAAGTTGGTAGCTATTCTTATAGTTACCAGTCTAAATAAAGTCTAAATAAATTATATTCTATAGAATTATCTGCCTTTTATTTTTAATTACCATTTTGTATTTATTTCAAACACAAATATCGGAAAACAATCATAGATCGTAAACATCTTTCCGATTACGGTACATCGCTATTTAAAAAGTAATAAAATCGTGCAACACAGGAAACGTCATTTTAGTTTGCGGAATTAAAAAACAGGGTATACTGTTAACCGTTCAACTCATACTGCATACGTAACGTGAACGGGTCATGGACGGGGCATTAATATACGTGCGTGCCCCGTTCCCGTCTGTGCCTCCGTGGCGTATGCGCTATCGGTTACATTTTCTATGAAACGATGTTTCCAAAACTTCACGTCCCGTCCCGTCCCCGTCCACGTTACGTATGCATTGAACTTTAGACTTGTAAGATTTGACCCACATAAACAGAACTTTAAAAAGAAACTCGATAATCTCCAACCATATACTTTAGACACCCAATTTGTGATCTTTAAAAAGTTCTGCTCCGGAGAAATACATGTCACAGAACAAGACAGGCACAATATAATAATATATCTCTCCCTCTAGTACATGTCAATATACATTTCACCGTTTATATTGCTCTTGCGCACTATTTATCATGTGTTACGTCTGGTGGTTACAGAGAGAAGCTGCAGCTGGAGATAGCTGCGCGCGAGCGAGCGGAGAAGAAGCAGCAGGAGTACGAAGACCGGCTGCGGCACATGCAGGAGGAGATGGAACGCTCGCAGGTATACCCCCTCCCCCTCTCCTGGTCTGTACGCGTAGTTACCGTGGCCTAATGCGTACTATACTATATAATGCATACTATACTACATATATGCGTCGTAGGGAATGCTTTAGTGGCCAAATTTTGACCGATGTTTGTAGTTCGATATTATTAAGAACTGAAGTTATATTACAAAACGATCCATGTACATAGTGTACTCTATTTGAAGTTTAGTACCGTTGACGATTTTGGTAAACATCGAACATCATATGACATTATTTACCAGTCTTTTACTGATATTATTCCTATAGATTTTGAAGTGTTCATACATCGTCATCGGTAAGCAAGTGCTGCATGTTGTTGTATCTGTTATTGTATGTGTATGTGTGCAGGCGAACCTGCTAGAAGCGCAGGACATGATCCGGCGGCTGGAGGAGCAGCTGCTGCAGCTGCAGGCGGCCAAGGAGGAGCTGGAGGCGCGGCAGAACGAGCTGCAGGCCATGATGCAGCGGCTCGAGGAGACCAAGAACATGGAGGCGGCCGAGCGCGCCAAGCTGGAGGCGGAGATCATGGCCAAGCAGGAGGAGGTGTCGCGGATCCAGCAGGAGGTGGAGCTGAAGGACGGGGAGACGCGCCGCCTGCAGGAGGAGGTGGAGCAGGCGCGCCGCAAGCAGGTACGAGTTGCGACACACTACTGTTTGACGTGTCCATGTCGGTCTCTCTGTGGCGTCGTAGCTCCTAAACGAATGGACCGATTGTGATGCGGTTTTTTTTCTTTGAAAGCTGACGTGTCGAGATGGTTCTTAGCTACAGTTAATGAACATTTAAGTATTTCAAGGTCATCAGATAACTGTCGGGGGTTTTTAAAATTTACAGTTATTGTAGACGAGTCCTATTTGGTAAAAAATCTTAATGTCTTTTTTCCTTATTTGTTATTTTAAGATAACGTTGACACAAAACGAACATAATTTAAAGTTTAATTAATAATAATTTGATGTCAAAGCTAATTTCGATTTACTATCGATTAGTTGTTTTTAACTAAAACATATTTGTATTATATTTTATTCTATCTGTCAAGTTAGTCCGTCGAATTATGGATTTGACTATAGTGCAAATCGGGGGTGTGACTGCAAACGTTTATTTATTTATATTACCTCCCATGTTACAGGACGAAGCAGCAGCACTGCTAGCAGCGGCGACCACCCCGCAGCACCACCACCTCGCCGAGCGCGCGGAGAGCGGTGACGGCGACGGCGAGGGCGAGGGCGAGGGCGCGGGCGAGGGCGAGGGCTCGGACGGCGCCAGCGACTCCGGCGGCGGCGAGCTGGCGCGCGGGCCCGACGACCTCGTCGACCCGCTCGCCGACCGACGCACGCTGGCCGAGCGCAGCGAGCGGCTACATAACCAGCTCAAGGTATACATCTCCATGATATTACAGTGGAACCTCGATTATCCGGCCCTCAGTTATAAGGATTCACGATTATCCTCATATACTAACCTCGATCGAATAAGTCACGTCAAATGACAATTACCTAATACTTTAAACCGAGCTGCAGTATTTTTGAAATGATCCTGTTTTTTCATATTTTTTTGATAAACATAGATTTTTGATAAAAAAAAATATGTATTTCTATTGTTTTTAATAATTAATTAACTAACTCTGTCGTGTGCAAAAACCGCTTTTCTTCGTACATTCGACTAACCGGATTTTCAGTTATCCGAATGCCTAATGACAACAATTTTATTAGTTCGGTTAATCGAGGCTCTATTGTACTTCTAGAATTAGTTACATACAAACAGAACAAGCTTCGTGGTGGGGCCTGGAGTACTGACCCCAATCTCATGTCTTTAAAACATGGTGTATTGGTGTCGTATGAGGCGAGCCTAACTTATGTTGGGCTGAGCTCATTTGGCATAGGTAAAGCAACTGTACACAAGTAGGAAACTAGTAGCAGTATCGCCTTCTCTCGTCACATAATTATTGACGACACGAGATCACAGTTACTTCATCCTATTAGATCACTGTGAAATTGTTAGTTTGAGCATCAAGCCGTTAACTTGATGTTTTCATAGTTAACTAGCTGACCCGGCGAACTTCGTATCGCCTAAGAAACTTATTTTTTTCTAAAATAAAAGTAGACTAAGTTACTCCTTGTTACATCAGCTGTCTGCCAGTGAAAGTCCCGTCAAAATCGGTCCAGCCACTTCAGAGATTAGCCACAACAAACAGACAGACAGACAAAAATTGTAAAAAATGTTGTTTTGTTATATGTACCGTGCATACATCTAAATGCACTTAGTAAAAAGCGGTTATTTTAATATTACAAACAGACACACCAATTTTATTTATTTGTATAGATAGTTGGTCAAAATGTACTTATCCCACATTATATTGCAGGCGTTGAAACAAGACCTGGCGCAGTCCCGCGACGAGACGAAGGAGACGGCCATGGACAAGATCCACCGCGAGAACGTGCGCCAGGGCCGCGACAAGTACAAGACGCTGCGCGAGATCCGCAAGGGGAACACCAAGCGCCGCGTCGACCAGTTCGAGAACATGTAGGCTGCGCGACTGCTCGGACCGCTTCGGACTACTTCGGACAACTTCGGACAACTTGAGCTTCTCCGTCGCCTCTGCTACGATCCAGCGTGCACGCGGAATACTAGTCTACCTTTCACACGCGACCATGTGCATCATGTTCATTCGTTTCGTGTTCAAGCTACTTTCAACTCGGTTTTTTTATATATTGAACCTTATAAAAAGGTTTTATTTTTATTACGCGTAATTGATTTTTTTAAAAGTAGGAATAAACTTTTCACAAGTGTTTTAAATAATAGCTTTCTTGTAACAATGTTATTTTTTGTTACGAGTGACCTTTTCAAACAGTCGTCTATAGTATTCTTAGTGCACGGTAGTAACTGATTTGTCGCGGATGTTTTTTTTTTTAAAGTAACATTAATTTTATTGTAAATACTTGTTAGAAACTATCACATAGCATTGGCGTCTCTGTTGCACGAGCCAGTAACAACCATATCTGCAGGTGGTAAACAATGTCTGTAATACAAAATAACTTATTTTACCTTTGTAAATTATTTAGTGTTCATACTATTTTTCTTAAAACATTATTGCATAAATTATTATCATTGATTTAAAATTATTATGAGACGAATCGTCCAGCATGCATTTATGTGAGACAGAGGCGACAGGATACAAAAACGAAGATTGCCGATGGTATCCGATGGTATCCGATGTGTTATCGTCGTGTAGCGCTAACGGACGGGGACGGGATGTGGGTGTGTGTGCGTTGCTCTAGTGAATGCGGTGGGCTGGTCGGTCGGCGATGTGGTCCGTCCTGATGGTGACAGGAATTATATGCTAGTTTGATATGTCTGTTATACAATGATGAGAACAGCTGGGTTTATTGCTATTTTTTAACGTTTTTGTCAGTCACAAAATGATTGTTACTTACCGGTAGTTTGCTCGCTGCAACGTTGAGCGCCACCGGCCTTCTGTCGCATTCATTAGAGCAGCGCAGTAGTCGGTGCAACACGGAGCGCGGAGTTTTCGCTCAAGTCGAAGGACCTTACAATTCTTAACTATATCTAAGTATATCCATTTTGAATCGTATAAGAAATCTGTACCGTTATATACATTTTTGAAACGTATTTTGAATATGGCTACTGAATGTCTATTTACATGTAACCGGTAACGATGTAATCTTGTGAAATTCTTTCATATAAAAGTGTAGGTTAATGCACAAAGCATGTTATTATCCGCTGCTCGTGACCGGCGCCGGTCGGGGTTGGCGGAGTGTGCACATTGCCTCATGGTTTCAGGTGTAGTACCTCGTGTACATTACGATAGCAAGTCTCGTCCGAACGATAACACTGAGAGCTTCGTCAACCCCCGAGCCGCCGTCGACGTGTCCTGGCGTGTCATGTCATGGATGACTGTCAGCTGGGGATGGTACAGTAATATACGACGGTAGTGTTATGTGTTATGGTAACGGTTGGAGTGTGGAGAGACGTCGCCGGGCGGAGGGGGCGGAGGGCGGAGGGTGCTTGCGTGGGGGAGCGAGTCCGTCGGGACTGCGAGTGTAAATATTGATTATTACTTAATAGTAATTTTATTTTAGAGTATAATGTGCTATAATAACCGAATATGTATACATCGTAGTGGAGGATGCACGCCGCGGCCGGCGCGGTCGATCGTCGGTCGTCGAGGCGCACATTATTGTTTTTATTATTATAATTATTTATAAGCTATTTTGGATTTTATTCGGTAACTATGTTATATTCGTGGGAGCGTCCTGTGAGTCATAATCTGAAGCCGTGTGCTCGTTTGATTGATTATTACGTTTTTAATTCGTGTTAGGGTCGCAGTGTGGTAGTGTGGTGGTGTGGCGGAGAGGAGTGTCAAACACCAGTATTTTTGGGCATGTTTAAATGGGGCCGCCGGCGACGCGGTCCTTATTTTTGTATCGATTCGTATTTAGATGTAGGAGAGATCGCGTGGCGGCCGGCCATCCTACGAGCTACTTTCGAACCCTCCTGAACAAAATTCTAAATAGCTACTAAAATATTTAATTGTATGCTTAAAGGATGTGTATAATGTTAATTTTTAAGTGAGTAAAAGGCATTCCATAAGTTACAATGCGGTGGCGTTTACTTTGTTTCTTGTGAGAAAATTGTGAAAAAGTGAAAAATAGTTGCAATAATTAGTACGTGTTTGTGTAAACATAAGTGCCATCCGTCGCATGTCCCAAGCCCACAGAGTATTGAACGTTGTATCTTGTCATTAATTTCTAAAATTATACAATACCATGTTGCCTTTCAATCTAGGATGAAATTTTTTTCCAATAAAATGTTTAAGTAACGAGTTGAGTTTCATTTGTGACAGGATCCTAAGTATACTCTTCAATTAATTTAACATTTATAACGCATTGCGCAATAATGAATCACATGAAATAATCAATAGAAACAAAATTATAGTAGACGAGTAACCGCCCTCGCTTTGCTTCGGTTTTGTTATTTTTTTACACCTTGGGTTACATTATTTGAGTTTTATTAAGGATCCCTAATTTTGTTGAAAATATAAGATAGCCTATGTTACTCAGGGATAGTGTAGCTTCCCAACAGTGAAAGAATTTTTCAAATCGGTTCAGTAGTTTCGGAGCCTATTCAATGCAAACAAAAAATCAAATCTTTCCTCTTTATACAGCGTGTTTCAGATTAATATGTTAATCAAGAAAGTAATGTGTTCAAAATCGGCAGCTGAATCGATTCCACGTATTTTTAATGTAGGTAATTTTTTTTCCCTAAAAGAAATTAAAATTAAGTAAATGATGTCACCCAATTCTTTAAACAGTCGAAACAAACAAAAATGAAACTTAAGTCAATGCAATAGGGTCCCTTCAAGCATTATTATACTGTGCCACAGCCACAAACCCACACTACCAAATGTACGAGGTGTACGACGTAAACGACACACTACAAACGCAACAGATCAAAAAAATATTATAAAGACAGTTCGAACTCTTCCTTACGTTCTCTCTCTTCCGCATATTTAAAAACAGTCGGGAGAAAGCGAGACGTAACGAATATGTCACTCACGGCCAGCCGCGCCGCTGCGTCGGCGACTTTTATGATCTAGGATAATAAAAATTAAATCGCACCTTAGGAATAAAAAGATGTAACTCAAAAATAACAACTTTTGGGAATCAGCTGTTGAAGTTTTGGACTTTTTCCGAATTGTGTTTGATTCAAGATTGAAAAATAATTACTATGCTTTCCATTATTTTAACTGTTAATATTGTATGTTCAAGGTAGTGATTTCAAAAATAGTTGAAAATAGTGTCCTAATATCTATTATACTTTAAAAAAATTGATGCAAAAAAAGTTCGTACTTAAATACTTAAACTCCAGTTACTAAAACACACTTTTAAAAGAAAACTGATGTATTGGGAGATAATTTTTATTTTGTAGTACATTTTTTTAAACAAAAAAGAATTAATTCCTATCATTATTAAATTCGTTTTCTGTGAAATCGAAGTATCACAGCAATCATGCTTTTTATTTTTAAATAATGTAATGTTTGGACCTTACCTTTTACTACAAAACAGAATAATCTTGTGTTACACCTAACTTCAGCACTTCTACCTTTCATCTCTGTTGGTGCATCGCTAAATCATGCCACTTAATTAGTTAGACTTGGCCGTTCCTCTTGATTGAAAAGGGAATAGCGATCGCGTATCTCGCTAATTTTTATCGTAACGCGTCTGTCAAATTATACATAATCTTTACTCGTTTTAAACACGTTTTATTACAAAATTTCCAAATTCACAAATTTTGAGTTACATCTTTTTTCTTATTAAGCGTGCGAAATGGTAACGCGTGGTGTTCGCACACTTCCATACGTGCTTAGGCGCTTACTCTATTTTGCATATTCGAAAACAATAATTGGAGAGTGCGAGACATAAACGAAGGTGTTTCCCCGGCCTTGTCGCTCAATTCCCACACACCGGTCGGCTTTTATGATCTAAGTAAACAAACTTTGAAATTAAATTTAAATCAGTCAGTTCAGTTTATACGTTACGCCGCACCGCCGCGTACCTACCTATTAGTGTTTTTAGTTATCGACTTATCGTAACTGTTCGTACAATGGCTTTTCGGTATACTAACGTTGATTATACTGAAATGGTGAGAACTTTGGCACAGTGTGGTGACAATGTGGCATTAGCGTGCAGAACTTATAATGCTAGGTTTGGTACCAGTGTAGACCGTAGGAATATGCTAGCCGCTCAACGGCTCCGAGACCACGGAACATTTCGACCGAACACTGCGATCGACAGAGGAAACAATGTGCGCATACCTACTCGTCTTCAAAGCGAAATACTGGAATATTTCGATGCGAATCCCCATACCAGTACTCGTGAAGCCACATTTTAACGTCAGTCATATGTACCTACGTGTGGCGAACGCTTCATGGTGACGGCAGGCACCCATTCCACTTGAGACGCTGTCAAGAATTGATTCCACATGATTATGAATCACGGTTGGAGTTCAGCCGGTGGTGACTCAACAATTGGCAGCGAAACATTAATTTGGACGGATGAAAGTGTAGGTACTTTTCACGAGTGGGAATGTTCAATCAACATAATACGCATTTGTGGAGACACGAAAATCCTCACGCATGTAGAGTGGATTCTTTCCAGCACCGGTTCTCCGTTAACGTCTGGGCGGGCTTTATCAGTGAGGAGAGAAGAAACCAATTATCAGACTTGTAAGTAATACCTACATTAACTAAATTTAATTGGTTGTTTAATGTTTGTAAATATTTTTATGATTCACAGCTTTTAAACACGCCGTCTTTGTTTACTTTGTTCTATTATACCTCTAAACGATAAATAATTCAATACTATTATAACTTTAATGCCAAAACGATTAACGCTGTATTTAATCAAAATGAATCAAAGTCGACAGTTCAAAACCTGTAAAGTGTGATGGAAAGAGGGAATCATAATTTGTCTCATGAAACATAATTTATCTCAGTACGATTACCTAATAATTTAGACAATTCGTTTTCGTCCATCAGCTGTTTCTGGCTTATGGAATCCACACTGTGACGTTGGTCTCTTTCTCATGTGTGCGTGAGTCTGTATGCATGCGTAGAATGTTATGAACCTTATTTTCCCTCTACGAGAAAGTAACTAATTTATTAAATAAACAATTACTAAGGTAATAAAAAATATTTCAGTGTATGTATTATGATTAAAACAAAATAAAATAAATTCTAATTGGGGTGTTTAAGGGTGTACGTCATTTATGCATTTAATGTAGTGAAAGGTTATTACTGACATTGTTAAATAATTTTGTTCTTTAATTTGAGGTTTATTAATCAATGAGTTCAAAATTGTTCACAGTCTACAGTACAAAGCCTGAAAAATGTGATGGAAAGATAGAATCATAATTCGTTCACTATTTAACCTTCGTACCATTACCTACTACATATTTTATGTAATGATCGCTCGATCGCTAATCAGCTGTTTTCGTCGGACCGTCGGGGTATACCGCACACACGCGCACACCGACCTTGTATACGTAGCGCTCGTTCGCTCTCATGTGTGCGTGCGCCGCTGGGTAGAATGTTCACACTTTTCGTTCGAAATGAGTATAACTCATTTCTTAAATAAAAAATTATTAAGCTATAAAACACAATTATAAATACGTGGAATCGATTCAGTTGACGATTTTGAACAATTTACTTTTTCAAAGTGAGTAAATTATATTACATGTTGTATATTAGTATAGATTATGTTCATTTTTTTTACACTGATCCCAGAATTCACATTCATTGCAACAGTACTTCTCGTTTGAACTCTTGCAATGCATTTGAAGCCGTGAATGCAGGCTTATGTTTCTCAAATGAGCCAAATATTTTACTGTTTGGACTCCTGAGAGGAGCAAGCTAGAGAATAATGAGACACAAAAGGTTGATAGTAGAATTTTTATTTACAGCATTTATACAAAATATCTGATTGCTTGAACTAATAAGCCAATGAAAAAATACTAACAAAAAATAGATCAATAATAACAATAATAGGTGATATTAAAATATAACGGAAGTGGGTGGCTCGGAAAATGATAAGACATTGGGAGGGGGTTTAAATAATATTCCGAAAGCCCCCCCCCCCCCCCCTTTACTTATTTCCTGTTGAACAAAATATATACGATAGAGTAGTATTAGTGTGTACAGTGAACTTACTCGTATATCTGAACGTGAAGTGAACGCATATCACTTAACTAAGGCCGTGGGCCAATTCTCAGGAATCACTTGTTAAAAGTACGAAATAATGGTACTCACTTATGAGTGATTCTTACATACGGTAATTTATGTTACCGGGAATATTGTAAACAATTTGAAATAAATACATCATAAAGACATATACAAAATCCATAAAGAAACATCCTATGGGCAGTATTTATTGCCAGACGTTAAAAACTGATGCCTACAGCCAACCATGAATCAGGTAATCACCACCAATGTTTCACACGTTGCGTTCCGCTCAGCTCGGAGGCTGTGTAAAGAGTAACGCCTTTCTACTCTATAGTTGCCATCTTCAACTTCCGTCCGAATACACCCAAGCTTGCTCCGGCTTGACATCCCAATTTATGATCTCCAACAAATATTTGTAGTAAAGTATATAGGTGTAGTTTATCTTGCTTGCTCTCCCCCGCTCTTGCTCTAACTGCGTCGCAGTCTATATCTTCAATTATTTAATATTAATTTTGTATGAATACTTTAGATGAAGGAATTTTCACGGAAGACATTTTTTAATATATCTAATATTAAGAAGTACCGCTACAATGGCCTTGTTAAATTTAGATTTTTTCATCTGTCGGTTTGATACCTACTTAGCGGCTATTTTTATTTGATTCATGGCAGACATCTATTTTGAATTTGTTTCATTTCTTTGCATTTCAATATTGTAGAAATAATTAAAAACATATAACTTATCACTGATTGATACACATCCATATTCTATTTTTGAGTACAATTATCCACCCTTCAATTCATCCAATAAATATCCATAAAGTACTGAATTTCGGTGGTCCTAAATCTCGTTGATTAGTTCAGACCCTACAATCGATTGAACATGGTCAAGGACTTCCGAATCCATATTTTATCCATTGTTTAAGTTTCATCTTCTGCCTCGGAATCTGCAATACGTGGTTAACAACCAGCTGCAGAATATATAACATTCAAAACTTCGAGTTACGTGCCCCGGCCCGCCGGCCTATAAGGTCCGGTTTCATGAGTTCGGTTCATTCACAACTGAATCATCAATACCCAACTGACAAACCGACTCGTACTTCTTCATCGAGAACCTTCGAATTCGCATCTATCAATAGTTGCCGAGTCAGAGTGGACATCAGTCGGTGGGCGGCACCTTCTTGTGGCAGGCCCACTGGCGGCGCTGGTGCGCGCGCCGGTGCCGCTGCAGCGAGCTCTTGTCGCTGAACGTGCGCGCGCACTCCTCGCACGGGTACTCCCGCCCCACGTGCACGCTCATGTGCCGGCTCAGACCTGCACACGATATAACCATAACAAATCTATACATTACTAAATAGTATACGTAGTTAATCGATAAGGCGATCGATATGAATCTGGTAACTACCTAGGGTCTACCTGGCCCTGCTTGATCTTGTAGAAATTTATTACGATATTCTTTTAATTTGAATTATGACGAATTACTGTTACATCTATTAACTGTCAAAACTGGTGACTGACCGGAGGGGTAGAGGAAGACCTTGGGGCAGCGTGTGCAGCGGTGCAGCACGAGCGCGCGCGCGGCGGGTGGCGCGTGCGAGCGCGCGTGCGCTGCCAGCGCGCCGCGCTGCGTGTAGCTCTTGGGGCAGCGCGCGCACTGGAACGGCAGCTTTTCTGGGGGGCGGGGTAGTGACGTACGGTTATTATTCCGTCTTCATGTTGCCTCAACAGAACACACCCACGGAAAATAATTGTACCAGCGTGCACCAGCTGATGCCGGCGGAGTGTCTCCTGCTGCGCGAACCGGCGGCCGCACGCGCGGCACACGAAGGGCCGCTCGCCGGAGTGCACGCGCTCGTGCCGCGCCAGCGCGCCGCGCGACCGGAACCGCAGCCCGCACGCGCCGCAGCAGCCGCCGCCGCCACCGCCGCTACACACACAATACAAATATTCTTTATTTGACGACCCGTGTGGCGCAATGGTTACTGTGCCGGATCTCCGCGCCAAGGGCCCTGGATTCGATTCCCAGCGAGGCGGAAATTTGAATGATGAGTTTGAATTTCTATTCTCGGTCTGGGCGTGAGTGTTCGTCTCTGTGTGTTGTCCAGGCACCCACGACACAGGGAATCCTAGTGTGGCGCTATGAGTGTGACGCGTTTATTTATTTAATGTTAGTTATTACCAAACATTGGTGGTCCTTTGAGCAGGATTAGACAATTTATGACTCTATATTTTATGTTACTGCCAAATCTGCGGCCTAGCGCGATGTTTTACGCCATAACGTTACGCAGATGTGACGTGATGCAATAAACATAATGCAATAAACTCAAGTGCGGTTTTTTTCGACTCTTCAAAGATTTTAATGCGTTAAAATTCACATGGACTAAACCCTGGGATCGGAGAATTTAGGAATTGATTTTAGAGAGAACCAGCGCCGTGTGCGGAGTTAGTTGAGAGTGAACTGATAGAAGGTTAATAATTAGAGCGTTGTGCAAAGAATAAAAGACGGCTGCTGTTATTTATCTAGTGTTACTTACTCGCTTTTCAAATTAGACTCGAATATCTTAGGATGCGATGATTTGTTGCATTCATTCTGTGATATAAAAGAAAATTTACATTAGTTATATATTCAAGGTGGGTTATTTGGCTATTTGGGGTTGGTTAAATGTCTAGTGGCAAACATTTTTAGAGTGTATCCTTGCTTTAGAGGGCATGTAAGGTGGTACCGATTGTTATCGTAAGCCGTTAAGCCATGTCAGGCGGCATGCAAACTCCCGAAACTTGGGTTGTCTACTAAACCCTCCACCAATTCGCATTGGAGCAGCGTGGTGGAGTATGGCGCGGGTACCCTTACCCGGAGTTCTGATTCTGATCGTTTAATCTTTCTACCTACTTCATGAGGTTATGACTATTGTTATACTGGTACCAAAAGAAAACGGGAGATGCCTCCGACAAGAATAATAAATCATAATCCAAATTAACAATAATCCAAATGTCCATGATCAGTTATCATCTAATGATCTGTGTGCCTGCTCAAAACCACACTACTTGTTTCAAGAACCTAATTATTTATAACAACAGAAATTAAAAGTATCTTACAATGGGATCCTCTTCCACCAGCTCCATAATAATTTCACTCCCACAAGGAGTCTCCATTGTGAAGGTTTTGATATTTTGGTCCAATATTTCTAGTGCTGTATCCCTTCTTGCTAACACTTCCTTTTCTATTAGATTTGATACAATATAGTCTGGTAAACATTGTGTAGTTTCAGAGATGTGAGATGCGTCTTTTGTTGCCCTTTGCTGTGTCTGCAACAGACAAGTACCTGGTAGATACTCAACTTCACCATATCCCTTAACCTTGTCCTTAAGTATTATCATTCTTTGAATGAATAGAGCTTGCCTGCATCAGCATTCCTATCCACTAATGACGGGGGGACAAAAGACTTTTTATTACTTAAAGTGTCAGAGAATGGTTATTACGACATTTATGTTTAAAATAAACTACAGTTTACACAATTTTAATAATTATCTTGTTTGTAATATTAATAAGTCATGACACAAGTTTTTTGATTTTAATATGGCATTTCTGTTTATTATGATAGTTATATTAGAAAATGACACATCTGCCCTCAAACAAGCCACAGTTTTATTCCGTCTCTCTTCTTTCATTTCCTTAATGACTTTTGGTATTCATGTTGTCTTTATGCTACTTCCTTAATAGTAGTTGGTGTATTGGGATGTTAGTCATTTATACAGGGTAGTAGTTCAACCAAAGGGGATAGGTAGCTTAAGAGTTGACCTATCAGATGTCAAAGAATTACCTGAATAAAACCATAAAAAAAGAGTAAACAAGCCAATTTTTAACCAACTTCAAAATAGGAGGAGGTATTAAATTAGTGTTTTTTTTTATATTTGTTACCTCAGAACTTTCGAATGGGTGAAACAATTTTGATGATTCTTTTTTAATCGAAAGCTGGTGCTTACCATGTGGTCACACTTAAAATTGAGTGAGATCTGACAAGTAGTTTTTGAGTTATCTTTAACTTTGAAGTTGGTTATTTTTTGTTAAGAATTATCCACAAAGTATAAAAGGTCAAAATCTCAAAAATGATAACTCTAATTGAACCACCAATTGGAAGAAGGGAATAAATCCAAAAAACAAGAATGGAGATAATCAAAAAAAACTTTATAACTTTTTACTTGTAACTTATAGACTCATGTGATATTAATGAATAATGAAGAAAATACAAATTCTGATTTACTTGTTATTAGACCTGGCTGAAATATATAATATTCATTTATATATGTTTCTGTAAATGTGTTGGATTTATTCCCTTCTTCCGATTTATCATATATTATATACAAAATAATTTGAAATAATAGACAAAATAATGACAAAAACTATTTATTTATTAAAAAAATGTAAAGACACTCTATTATTCGTCTATTTCCTCACTTTCGGATCTCGTCGTTAGCCAGGTAAGAATAATATTGTAAAAATCTTTGAATTCATCAGGTATATATTGTATTATTTTTTTTATATCGTTCATTTTTTTTTCATTTATGGGTATTTTAGTAGCATATGCATGAGATTCTGGTAGCGCTACGTCTAAAGAATGTAAAAATGTAGAAAAGTGATTTTTCAAAAAGTGGCGTTTATTCCCTTCTTCCAATTGGTGGTTCAATTATGGTATTTGATATCTAGTAGGTCAATTTTCAAGTTATCTTCTCTCTTTGGTTGATATACCACTTATACTTACAAAAGACCCTATATAACAGTCAAAGCAAGAAACTAATTTACCTTTACAACATCAAGAATCTCATTTATTTCACCTGACTGATTGGCTTCCACTTTCAGTTCAGATAACTGAGAAGCAGGAGTGTTGCGGCAATCTTCTTTCACTCTTCTTACTTCAGGTGTGCTATTTATTCCTGTGCTTCTTGCCACGCCATTCTCATGCAATATCACCTTTCCTTCATGAATATTCTCTTCTTTCAATTGTGATGTATTTCTTGGCAGCTCAATTACTAATTTACTCTGCTCTAAGCTCTGTGATGGATAACTTTTTACATTTTCATTTGACTTGTCACTTTTTCCAGTGAATGGTAGGCTGGCAGTTTTTCCCTCATTAGACAAATCATTGTCTTTCTTTCTATCAGTATGTTTGATGTGAAAGAGGCAAGCCTTCAGCTTCCCATAGGTTGCAGTACAACTCTTTTTGAATGTGTAGAATTTCTCTAACTCGCTGTTGCATAGCTGACATATACATTTTGGGAAAACATCATCTCTTGACACCTGTTGCATAGGAATTTTATTCTTATTAGATAAAGCTTTACTTTCAGGCTTTTAATTAGATTATGACAAAATATAAAATACTCCCTAGGTTTGAATCATTCACAAAGTTAAGTAAATTTAAATTAGGTAAATTTTAACCTACCCTTCATTTGAATTATTATAACTTATTATAATATAAATAGTACACATAAGTACCTCTAACCCAAGGCACGTGCCAATCCTCATGTGGAGACCTGAGAATATATCGTCGACGTCAGGATCGAATATTGAAATCATTTCCTCCGTCTTCCCCAAGCACAACCTGCACAGAGACTGCACATCTTCTATCTCCTGCACCTGCAGTTTCTTGCGAATGTATGTCCGCATTTTGTAAGGCTAAATCTAAATCACTAATAAGTATTATATTTCATAGGAACACCCTTAGATATTGCACCCCAACTTAATTTTCACATGCAACGCCATAGTGATTTCATTTGTTATTTATATTTATAAACAAACCATTTAAATTAAATACAGAAAATGTGCATTCATGAATAAATATTTTTCAGCAAACCTGAAGAAAAGCAAACGGACTATGAAATGACGGACAAATGACATTGACATTAATTTGACAACGACAATCAACGTCAGACATCAGTTTTGATGAGTCCATAGATTAAAATTATTTCGGAATGGTGTTTTGTCATCGATGTTTGTTATGGAGAAATGGCGAAAGAAACTCCTCAGCACCTCTTTTAAATTCCTAACTAGATAACCTACGCGGAACTGGACTACATGCGATACCTATTTCTGCCCTTTAACTGCAAAAGCTAACTGTCAAGCTGTACCTGCACATGCCGCTTCAATATTTCAAAAATAAAGTAAAACTAAAAAAGTTATAAGTAAATTTAGTTATAACTGTTATATTTATATCAGTTTAAAATATTGCTGGAAAGATTATATCCACTTCGCGAGCTCCCCATTAACATTTGAAATTTTAATAATGCACCGCTAAATACATACTATCTTTAACTACGTTAGTTAAAGCTCGTAAGAAATTAGTGCAATTATTTTACAGAAATTTCCAATTAAAGGGTACCTGTGACAGATATAATTACAGCTCCAATTACCCTGATTAACCCACGTTTTAATAAGCAAGTAGTGGTATAGAATATTGGGGTGGAATTTATTCATTTAGATTATTAAATGAACAGGGGCGTACTCTGTAATCTCTTATAGATATAAAATCATGATCAAAAGATCAAACACACTTACAAATGATCACCATTTAAATGAAATTGAGGGCTATTCGAGCTTTGTGAGTAAGATTGTAGCTTGTCAGAAGGTCAATCAGTAAATCTTATGAAAAACAAGTGGAGGTATATGTATCTACTGAATGGTTGCATAAACGTAAATATATTGCAGCTGTCCAGTTAGTTAGTAACGTCGTTATTGGACTTTGATTGAATCCCGGGCAGAGCAGTTGTGCATATTAGTTTTTTGGTTGTAGTTGTTCGTGTCATCACCAACATCCACAGCTAGCATCCCATATATGTATGGACAATATTTCCGTGACGTATATTTTTTATTGTAATGTAACGTTCATAGTTCGGCCCTGAGATGTGGTCATTTTAAGGTTGAGATTTGTCCACGTCGAGGAAACCTACAAATACGTAGATACCCTCAGGTGGCGTCGAATTGATCGCGATGAATTCCCGATCTGTACTCGTCCTGCCTGCGAATAAAAGTCAGGAGCTGTTTCACAAAATTAATAATTTTACATGTTTCGCCGGTCTCTTGAACTTATGGAGCGACGACTTACGCGTACCGAGAATAACCAACAAACCATATTATAAATTATTTTTCAAGTTTATCACATGCTGCATTTTTGTGTTGATGATGGTAGAGATCGCCGCCTTCTACAAACGAGATAAATTAAATTTAAAACAGTTGTGTGACTGGATTGTTTTGGCACTGTCACACCCTATACTGTACGGATTTTTTCTGAGCGTTCATTATTTCAAAAGGATATTAAAAGAAATGCTGCTCAGTTTGACGGTGCAACTGAAGAACGTTTACAACGACCCGAAAGTGGAGCGGAGTATGATAAGACAAGCAACTTTTTACGTAACGGCATACCTCCTGCTTTGTGGCCTGACCTTGGCTTTATACGGGATTGATAGCTTAATACAAGTTATAAGATTAGGTAAATAAGTTTAATATTATATAATTTTTTTTATGGAAATAAGCCGGCAAACGAGCTGACGATCCACCTGATGGTAAGTGGCTATCGTCGCCCATGGATATCAGCAACACCAAAGGCATCGCTGATACGTTGCCGGCCAAGAGAGAAGAAAAAGAAAGAAAGAACTGGTTCTCAAGCCCCCAGCCGGAACACGACGAGTCGTTACTCATGCTCAAGGGTAACGTGGTAGCTAACCAGGCGAACCCCATATTTTTTTTGGTACACAAAAATATGGTGGTCCTTCGAGCCGGATGATCTTTCCTAAAGAATAGTTAGTTCTAAGTGATCAAAAATAAACCAAAACAGATTCTTTGCCATCCACAAGTTGTGTGGTTACTTCTCCTGAGACCAAATGTATCGTATATGCACACAAAATGAAAATGTAAATCTTATAATACCTACCTTGTTCCTAGGAAAAACTTTCACAACAGTCGTCACCGTATGGCCAGATGTTGAAGAAAAAAGTTGTTTGGCAACGTTCGTGAGGATCGCTTACTACGTAGCTTGGTGGTTCCTCATCTCCCGGTCTTCAACTGCGTACATAATGGCAATAGCCATTACCATATGCCTGAGCCATCAGTTTAAGAATTTACAAACTTACTTCTACGGACTGAACGATATATTTGAAGAGGAGGACCTAACTCAAGTCCAAAAAGAGGAAAAATATGAAAAGGCTCTTAAAGTTGGTATAAAACTACACTCGGATACTTTATGGTAAGACTACCTAAAGTTTGTTAGTGATCATTTTACTCTGATTTTTTACCCGACTGCTAAGAAGGGTTATGTTTTTGCGCGTATCTTATATGTATGTATGTGCGTGTAGTATTCTTTACTACCTCGTATCTTCCAAACCGCGCGCTGAACGGATTTATATAATTAAAAACCTAATAGATTCGTCTTAATAACCCAAGTGTGTTTAGGTAAGTTAAATTTAAAAAAAAACATATGTCGGCTGTGAGATGCCATTGTTAGAAGTATCAAAAAATAAAAATAAATCAAATATGTAATGCAATATGGTTATCAAATGATTCCCATGATATGATAGCTTTTTTGAAAGCAGGCGAGTTTTTTTAATTTTTAAATTTTATACTAGTTATCATTCGCAGTAACCCTAATATACTATTTCATTGTAATTTTTACGCTTAAGTGTGTTTTACATAAGGTAGTTTGAAATTTAGTGAAGTCGATAAAAGAGCGCTGTTCGCTAGAGGGGCGATGTTGAGTGGCTCGTCTAGATCGTTGTACATATTGTATATTATAACGTTGTGTTTGTAGGTGCTGCCGACAGTGTCAGATGGTTTTCAACTTGGTGTACAGCGGACAAGTAATAATCAACCTCATGGGCCTGGCAATCCTCATGTTACAGATGGTGGTAAGTTATAAATAACACATCATGCATCGTGCAAGACTGAAATTACTTTTACCAAGTACAAATAACAATAGTTAGGCGGAAATTCAATCACTACATCAAAATATGAACGGTCTGAAAACAGCGACTGATCAAGAGATCTGACCGCCCTAGGCTAATTATGAGGACGCGCCCCCGCCAAAAAACTAGTGAGTAGAGTAGTAGTGTGAAAATTTTAAGATGGTTCATAAAAGTTTTCAGATCGATCTGCAAGCGAAACTAACGTTGTCCTTTAATCTGCATGACATTCAACCTTAGGGTGGCAAACCATTTTTAAGCTGATCGTACATAAAGGCAAAGTACCTCATTAAAAAAGACGGAAACACTAACGCGCTGTCCTACGTGGGCGAATCAACGCGAATGCGAAGCGACACGGCGCGAAGCAAAAATAACAAACACTCGAGATGTATTGAAGTGTCCTACGTGACCAAAAGCACGTAGGGGGCGTTGCGGTGCGGCGCGATTTGAAGCGAACGCGATCAGTTGGTTTGATATTTTAGCGCGAACTTCAGCGGCGCGGCGTATGTCGGTGGCGGTGAAGTGACAATTCGCGCGCACGTAGGACAGAGTCGCTGCTTCGCTCCGCATCGCACTGAATTCGTATCGGATCGCTTCGCGATCGCGTTCGCGTTGAGTCGCCCACGTAGAACACGGTGTAAGGAAAGGACAATAAATATCAATCACAATATTCGCGAGTGCATGATTCATATGACGGACGAACGACGATTTCAAAAGAGATAAGACAAATGAATGAAGCGAGGCAAAATATACCTACTAACTATAATATTAACCACACCGGGGTGTCCCCGCACATCGTTGATGTGTTTCATTGCGCGCGGCAAGCTGCGCTGAGTGCCTAGTGCGAGTTTTGTTTAATTCGCCTCACGCGCTGTCCTACGCGCTGTCCTACGTGGGCGAATCAACGCCAACGCGAAGCGACGCGGCGCGATGCGAAAATAACAAACAGTCGAAATGTATTGAAGTGTCCTACGTGACCAAAAGCACAAAGAAGGCGTTGCGGTGTGGTGCGGTTTGAAGCGAACGCGATCAGTTGGTTTGATATTTTCGCGCGAAATTCAGCGGCGCGGCGTATGTCAGTGGCGGTGAAGTGACAATTCGCGCGCACGTAGGACAGAGTCGTCGCTTCGCTCCGCATCGCACTGAATTCGTATTGGATCGCTTCGCGATCGCGTTCGCGTTGATTCGGCCACATAGGACACGGTGTTACGTGGGCGAATCAACGCGAACGCGAAGCGACGCGGTGCGAAGCGAAAATAACAAACAGTCGAGATGTATTGAAGTGTCCTACGTGACCAAAAGAACATAGAGGGCGTTGCGGTGCGGCGCGGCTTGAAGCGAACGCGATCAGTTGGTTTGATATTTTCGCGCGAACTTCAGCGGCGCGGCGTATGTCAGTGGCGACTGGCGGTGAAGTGACAATTCGCGTGCACGTTGGACAGAGGCGCCGCTTCGCTCCGCGTCGAACTAAATTCGCATCGGATCGCTTCGCGATCGCATTCGCGTTGAATCGCCCACGTAGGACACAGTGTCACAGAAACGCGCGTATAAGTGAAGATTATTAGAACGAAGTTCCTTATCGCGCGTTGCGAAAGGGGGCTTTTTGCCGTCGTTTATTAATTAAAGTGAGTACTAGGCGACCAGAAGTGTTCGAGGGTGCGACATCAGTGATACTGTACAATCATAGTATGTGGCTGTCTTATTTACTCTTCGGTATTTTGCATAGGCACAACAAGGATATCTATATTACGATCATGCACATTAAGTTATTATTGCTATTTCTCTTGTCATGCCAATTAATATGCGGACAAGACACTTGTCAGGATTGTTTGGCAATAAAGAATATTAGGAGTTGATTTATCGTTTTGCAGTACAAAGTGTATGAAAAATGTTTTTAGCGTTTTCTGACATTTCTAGTGCTCATACCTTAAATGGTCCCATAGAGTATTTTGATTCCCATACGAAGTAGGATCAATACGCATAATTTTTTTATTTTTTATTTTAGCACTTTTTTCGCTAACCGTACATTTTCTCAAAAATCTGTGAATGCAGTTCAGAATATCTTAAAAACTTATGGATAGTCTCGTAGGAACGTTTTCCTGTAACTATAATTGGTTAAGGTACCTGCCCTTACTGACCCGTCTCAAAAATCCACCCTGTATATAGAAAAGACATCTCAAACAAAATGTGTGTTCCACCGCCGGCTTGCCCTCTGTTCTCTTTTCAAACTAGAAGCCTCGTTTGCACACTTACCATAGAGTAACTTTGTATATGACACTTGCCGAACCAAGACGGCAAGCCTAACACCGTATCCCCACGTAGGACACCACAACGCCCTCTACGTGACCAAAAGGTCACGTAGGACACTTCAATACATCTCGACTGTTTGTTGATTCGCCCACGTAGGACAGCGCGTAAGAAAGCTTATTTAGTCCATTAACACGCTAGTGGCTTGCCAAGTTCAAACGTTCCTTATGATTTTTTCATTAAAAAATGGTGGGAACATTGCACAATAATTTAATTAAATTCGTTTTAGTTGATTTAAGTTAATATTTTGTTTTCTTACCGATGATAAGTGCAATGCACACCCCCGAACCCGATGTTCGCGGTGTCTATTCTATACGCTTCTAATAATAGTTCAATGGTCCAAACGTGTTAAGTGATAAACCCCGCCCACCTCCTTAACAGAAAATAGAAAAAAATCTAAATTACTTGTCTACTTGATTTCTAAATTTTAACTACTAAATTGTCCGTTTACAACTTTACACGTATTAATTTACTTAAAATTTAGTTAACTACTTAGTACATATAAACCGAACATTATTGCGAGGCGGATTAATCAAAACGCGCACTAGGCACTGAGTGCCTGGCAAGTGGCACTCCGTTGCCAGCTCACCCACTCGCTCGACCACCGATCGATTCGAGTAACAAGTCAGTGTTTGTTTTATGCGCGCTTTTTAAAATTTGAAAATTTATTGTTAAAATCAGGAACTCGTCTCTAGGGACTAGACTGTCTCGGTCTAGTTGAAATGTGTAGGGTAGATGCAGTGATGCTAGATTAGTGCATGCGAAGACACGATTTTAGCGCCCCCCCCCCCCCCCCCGATCCTCGCGCCCTAGGCTGCAGCCTAATTAGCCTAAGGGTTAATCAGGCCCTGTCTGAAAATAGAACCCAGGATTCCCTGGAATCTTCGCTCGGCAGGTTAGTCGTTAGGGTATTAAAGTAAGGTATGTACGTATGTCCTTCAGAATCGTGGTAATATTTTAAGAGCATCTAACGTCAGAAAAGAGAATTATAAAGTACCAAGGATGGTTTTGACACTGATGATATCCTATTTTTGTAATACCTGCACCAGAACACTGAGCGAACGATCGTGAACGCGGCGGCGATAGTGACGACGGCCTCGGCGCTGCTGGTCACCACCGGCGTCTTCATGTGGAACGCGGGGGACGTCGCCGTCGAAGCAAGTTTCGCCCCTCACTATCTTCATGTTATTTACTCATATCTACACTACATACATACACATCATTAATAGCTTTGAAAGTAGCTGTCGAAGCTTTAAATCCATCTATAAATCGTCATCAGAAATGTTGAAACCCGTAGAGGCGTAGACGAACGAGGGTGACCGACACAGCGCAGGGAATTAGCCGGTTGAAGTGGCAATGGGATAGCCACATGATTCGAAAGACCGATAACTAACAATAATAATAATGTAATAAACGCTAACACACTCATACCCCCGCAGTAGGTTTATTACCCGTGTCGCGGGTGGCATGGACAACACATATACCACATCACAATCACACCCATGACCGAGTACAAATATTTATCTGTCACATAAATATCTGCCCCGGCCGGGAATCGAACCCGGGACCCCTCGCTTCGCAGGCAGGGTCGTCCCAACTGTTGAAGAAGACCACGTCTTCTCAAACCGAGCACATATCCGCTGACGCTGATCAGGTGGATTAACGATAAGAATAATGCACATCATTTTTTGGAACTAACCATCGAAACTAAAAGATTGCTTTGACTAAAGCGGTAAACTAGTATCGCTCATTATTTGACAAGAGTCAATGGTTAATGTCTGAGGGCTATGTATGCAGGCATCGAACCTGTCGACGGCGATGTACAGCTCGGGCTGGCAGCGCTGCGGGCGCGGCGCAGGCGCGCGCGTGCGGCCGCTGCTGCTCGTCGCCATGACGCAGGCGCAGGTATCGCACGCACACACACACACATACACACAGATAACACACGTATATGGAGACAACATATGTATACCTCCATACACAGTGCGACACATGCTCGTATTTTGTGTCAGTGAAAGATGTCTGTGCATGGGCGTAGCCACGGTTGGACACTTGCCCCACCCTGGCTCTGACCTGTAAGGTACCTAATCAAAAACTTAATTATCTAGGTACTAACTACAATACTTAATATCTGTAAGAAAGTTTACACTCGACAGTCGTCAGTCGACACAAAAAAGGGATCAAATAAAAAAGCGCGCGTTTGTAGTTCGCTAGTTACATATTATTTTAGACTGCTGCCCCACCCTGAGCCCATGTCTTTGTGTCGTTGCTGGAGCGCGCCGTGTATAGAGTTATCCTTTTATGTTTAAGTCTATTATATTTGGTGAAATGCTTCGGCTTCACGTGAAATTACCACTGACATCAGTATCTCAGAATTCATTCTAAATGAATTAACACGCTTACAAAAATTTCTTTTCAACAGTCTGTTTATGCTACTTGATAATCTTGATATTTCAGAAACCCGTCATCATCCGCGGGTACGGCATCATAGAATTGTCGTATCAATCTTACTTGACGGTAAATATATTCATTTACAACTTAATATCCAATAGTTACACTTTGGCAAAGGGAGATCTCCCGCCAGGCGAGGTGTGTTGCCTGGGAGGCGGCCGAGCCCCAACTGATCTTGTCGGAGCATTTGTATATATGCTAGCGATCTTTGAAAACTTCGATAGCGTGATTCAGGGCGGCGTGACGTCACCGTGTGACGTGTGCGCGTCGTCGCCACAACACAATTTGTCTCAACTGAAACACCACTTACCACCGAATCGTAGAATTGCTATCAACATTTTACCTTTACTCTATTAAATGTACCTACTTATTATTTTTCTGTTTTCAGATTGTAAAATCTTCATATTCTGTATTTTCAATTATTTACTAAGCTTATGCAGTTGAAGAATTGTCAGATTATAATTTTAGACTAATATCATCGCTCTCACTAAACATTTAAAAGCAACGGGTACTCACGATTCGTATTTTATAATACCGATATTTCGACTCAGTTACATGGATCATGATCACGGCGAGACTGGTCGGTATTATAAAGTACGAATCTTGACCGCCCGTAGCAATTAAAATGGCAGATAATAGTTCCATCAATATGGCGAGACAACTTCCCGAAAGATCCCGAATGACGAATGACACTAGAGGCGCTATGGCACTAAAGAGCTTCGCATGGCACTGAAGAACTTTGAACACACTCGATTACATTTGTACCTAATTCAAAAATAAATTGCCATAGACAACAGACCATGTTGTATTATGAATTATTAGCGGATATTATCTAGCTTTCAAAGAGAGCCCAGAGACCTTTGTCAAATAAACCCTCTTAGGGGTTGGCTTGATAATAATAACACATTACCTAATACTAGATGTCAGCGTTATGGACACTGAAATAATATAAAGAATAGCAAGTAGTATAAAATTTAATAATAATAATTTGGCAGTAAAAATAAGTACGTGCAATGGAGCACTTCCCAACATCTATAACTTTAAAATCTAAGTAAAAATATAATAAATGCTTATATTTACTGGACTGTCGCTTTTAATGGCATTTTAACATCTGATGTTAAATTAGACACAGCCAATAGTAATTTGAAATTAATTAAAGTATAAAAATTCCAATATTGTATATATAAACGTATATACTTATCCATATAATAAAAATATACAAGGATTTTATTCTAAAAAATAATGTGTGATCTATGACTCTTATAATATAACAGTAATAAAAAATATCATTCAATCTTAACTAGAACCAGTGAGAGCTGCGTTTATTTATTTATTTATAGTAAAAACCACATAATATAATATAAAACCTTGATTTCTTTATCGATTTTATAATTATTATACGTAATATTACATAAATTGTACCGAACCCTGTATTACATATTCTTATATGCACAATACAAGTTATAAAAGTTTCATAAGAAAACCTACTTCAAGAAAAAGGTATTGCTTGTAACATTAACGACAAACAGAAGTAACCACTTGGTTTTAGTCAATGATAGCGATTAAAAACTGTATTGCTAAATTATAGCAAGTTTTCCAGATGCTTTTACGCTCGCACGCAAATTGCGTACACGTGCGAACAACGCGAACGTATAAGTACGTACTACACGGACTATGGCGTCACTTTACATAACAATATAATTATTATAATATCCACTGTATTGTCTAAGTATATATAAATGCATTTTTTCGAGTACATGTATATCTTTACACCATTCCTTACACCACTCGTCATCTAAAGCTTGGAGTCGAAGAATGTGAGCTCCCTGTCTTCCGGCAGTTTCTTGAAGAACTCCTCGACGTAATCATCGGTAACGTCGGCGAGGGTCTTCGGGTTCCACTGTGGATTGTTGTCCTTGTCCACGAGGAGGGCTCGCACACCTTGGGGTGATACATGACATAAAAGTTAACATAAAATAATTTTCTACAAGCTAAAAGAAAATGCCGCACAAATTTCCTAAAACAAAATTAAATAGATCAAAGAACAGGGCTTTAGCTTCAGAATAATATTAAAATTTAGGTATAGTCACGTAACATTTTAGATCTCTTCAGTTTTGAGATGATTTTTAGTAACAAACCGAAAGCCGAGCAGACGAGCCACTTGATGATAAGTAGCCAACGTCATTTATGGATACCAGTAACACCATAGACATCACCAATGAGTCATCCAAACTCAACCAAAAAAGAAGGAAACGGCCTTGCAATGGGCTATAGATAAATTAACTCTCTCTGGCTTCAGTCCCTTGAATTTCATATTTAAAAATTGTATGCCAAGCTTCACCAAGAGGTGTTGCACTACCTTCAGGGAAGTCATGGCTCTCAGTGCAGCGGCACGCCACGCGGTACTCCATGCGCAGACACTGCGGCAGGTCCAGCTGCGCCCCGCGCTGCAGCGCGCGCAGCGTGATCTTCAGGGAGCCCGGACACATCCGCCTCAGGGTCTGGAAGTAAATCATTCGTCATCAGCTAAAGTTTATGCGGTTTATCTGGTCAATTAGAAAGATCACACGCACTTACCTAAAGGCCACATCCACGTGATTTGTTAGATACTATTTTCAATTTGGTCGTCAGAATGTTACGACAGGATTTATTATACATGTCATGAGCCTTCTTACAGATTTGCCTCTCATAATATCTATGACAAACTCTAATTCAAATTGGGTTCGAAGGACCAACAAATTCATGCAATGAGAAATGTCACTAGGTCTGTTAAATCACTTTATAATCTTGTAGCCCTAATGTCTAGGAATACACCTGTTTTTGTTTCATTTAAATCCGACGAGCAGTTTTGAAATTATGATCCTTTAGTTTTAACCTCATTCAATTTCGGGCGGGCGCGCTGTGTACCTACGCGTGACGTCATTTTACAACGCACCGCTCTGAACGTACTGCATCCATTTTTTTCTGTATTTTTTTTTGTTTTTTTTTTTTTAATAGAGTACCATAAGGTCAAGATAAAAAAGTTGATATATCTATACATATAATAAAATTGAAGAGTTAAACTGTGATTTTGAAAATGATTTTTTCAAGTTGCAAATCGTTATTTGCACGATACCAACACCGAAAAATGAGTTTTTAAAAAAATTTCCTGTCTGTCTGTTTGTTTGTCTCCGCAAATCTCTGAAACCACTGAACAAATTTTAACACGATTTTAACTAAGATATTGAAAAGTCTTCAACTTAGCATTTTAGCTATTTTTTATGGTTCCACAACAAAGGGTTCCTTAGGGATATTTTGTATGGAAAAATAAAAAAATGTCAGCTGATTTGTTTTAAATAATAAAAAACGTTTTCTCCGTACAAAAAGAGTAATACACGCATATGTTAGTTTTTACTTATATGACATGGAAAGACCATAAAATGCCTTTAAAGGTTATTTTTTTCATTAATTCAAATCCCTATTACTGAGTGGATATCTGTTTTCTTATTTTGTTTTCAAAAGCATGTTTTTTGCGTATTTATGTGCTCCAATATAATTTCAGCATTTTATTAATTTCACCTTGGAAGTGGTGGAAAAACGCAAATTAATTATGTATGAGTAACCGATCTATTACTGTCTTGGCTACTAGATGGCGCTGTATTTGTTGATTCACGCCAACAACTTTAATACATACAAACCTCTTTTTTACCTACAAATAAATAAAATTGAAGAGTCCGTCTGTGATTCCGAAATAAGTGCATTTTTCATGTTGTATCGTTACTTGCACGATATCAAAACCGAAAAATGAGTTTTTGTACATTTTACAAATGAAACGAATTCAACAGGACTTTACTACGATATCGAGTCTTCAACTTAAATTATGGGATATTTTAGGGTTCCATAAAAAAGCGAGAAAATAAAATATGAGTCGATTTGTTTTAAACTTACAAAAACCTTTTCTTCATCCAAATTAAGGCATAGGTACATACATTTCTTAGTTTTTTTTGCAAGATGGATCAAAAACGTAGCACTGAAGTACCTACCTATTTTTACAATTTTACAATAATTCAAACTCATACCTTTATCTGACTAATCTACATAATATACACAAATATTCACACAAAATCAGGTATCTATGCATATCTTAGTTTTTTTCTAATTTGCAAGATGGAGCCAAAATGGGGCATGAAGTAATTTTTTTACAATAATTCAAATACCTATAACTGACTAAAAATTTAGCATTTTTTATATTTCACTCTGGAAGGCGTTGAAAATCGTAATTTAGTTGTATCATAGATATAAGTTGTACGAACAACTGACATTGAACAAATTGAATTTAACAATTGATAATAAAATACATACAAACCACATACAAAGCATATTGTGACGTGTTAAATCAAGCTTAGGATTGTTATTTAAAATAACTAAGTGTTTCGTAATTTTTTTATGGAAATAGCCGAGCTGACGATCCACCTGATGGTATATGGCTATCGTTGCCCATGGACATCAGCAACACCAAAAGCATCACTGATTCGTTGCCGGCCAAGAAAGAGGGAAGAAAAAGAAAGAAAGAACTGGTTCTCAAGCCCTCAGCCCGAACATGAGGAGTCGTTTGGCGGCTGACTCATGCTCAAGGGTGGTAGTTATCCAGGCGAACCCCATGGAGAAATAATAATAATAATAATGTTATTAATTAACAATTATAATGCATATCCTCAGGAACATCGCGTTCAGAGTGCAGAGTGCTGAATTTTCTTATTTTCTGTGAAGCAATATTTCCCCTTTGCCGAATTATTAATTTGGCAAAACTACAATGTAATAAATTCAGAAATGTGTTGCTCCTTTATTACCATTCTCACATAACTCATCGAATTAACCTTAACTCTCTCGCACCGCTGAACCAATCTTGATGTGTTTGGGTATACACATAGATTGTACCTTGGAGACTACTACTTCTTTTTTAAAGTCTGGGTTACCTATATAATGTGAAATACTAATGGATTAGCCAAACGGCACAAAACTTAACAAAACTTAGAACACACAAAATTTTGAAAATAATATGATGAATATGATGAAATAATAAAAATAAGTAAAAGCAACCGGCCAAGTGCGAGCTAGGGTTGTTGAACCTAACTTAACTATTTAGTGGAACCTAACATAGATGTGTAACAAAAAGATAAACGGAACTGAGAAACACAGAATATTGATCTTTTCACAGCTCCTAGGGATTGCAGACCTGAGTGTTGGATATTAATTTTAATTTGTTACCTTCTCACGTTCCTGAGGAAAAAGGTCTTGACAGACAGACAGACAGACAGACGGGCATTGGAGTGAGTGATTTTGGGAGCCGTGTTTTTTTATGCAGAGAAAGTGAGTGCTTGACCAGAAAACCACCTGATGATAAGCGGAAATGAAGTTGTGGATGGTAAAGCCAAAATATAGTATTCACTCTTGACTTGAAGTCACCCACATTATAATCTGACGGGAACACCAACGCAGGCAATTCCAGTCCTTTGCGGTACGCAAAATAAAAGACGAAGCAAAGCGCGACGTCCACACGAAAGGAAACCTAAAAATACCGAAACGTTATGATACGTTTATTGACTTTTCATCGTAATGCGGTTCTAATGATAAATCATGCTGCTTTAAGAGTATGTTCTGTAACTTGACTAAAGTGCCTACTATTTTTTCCGAAGCGAAGCGAGGGCAATTGCTAGTTTTATAATAAAATTAGTTATAACAGACGTTCATACTTAATAAATACACAAACCTCTAAAGTCTTAATAGACCAGTCATTCTGAACTTTTTCAAGCCTCTCAATGATCTCTTCAATAGTTGAGGCGGCAAAGCAGTAGTTGATGTGTTTGATGTTGTCTGCCAGCGAGAACTGTTCCGGCGGTTCGTGGAACTTGTTCAGTAGCGCCTGGACCTCCCCCTCGCTGGTGCAGCGAGACAACAGCTTCTCTAGTTCATACAGACGTTTGCTCGGCACGAAGTGGGTACCAATGCCAGCTTTTACTACATCTTTGCCTTTTAGCCTATCCCCTGTAAAAAAGATTGCAAACATTAACTTATTATACTACTGCGGATAGAGCCAACGCGCACGCAAAACGTATGTAGCACTTGAATTAATCCAAGATAACTAATACCAATGCGACACCTAATTAGTATAGTAGTAGCTCAGGTAGCTAGTGAGTGAGAGAGAGAGAGAGAGAGACAGAGAGATAGAGAGAGAGATAGAGAGAGTGTGAGAGAGTGAGAGTGAGAGAGAGAGAGAGAGAGATATGGCGCATTTTGCTTATAATGTATCGACGGCCAATCCTTATTTCTGAAATCATTGGTTACAAATGATATTACAAATGGAAATTGCAAATATGTGGTAAGAGTTATTATTTAAGCAGAATGTCAGTAAAACTTGTGGAATAAATAAAATTATGATTTACAAAAAGTTAGTTCATGAAAACAGCAATCATTTATATGCCACATGCCTGAAGTTCTTATGTTGCTACATTATTATGCTAAAACTACTTATTATGTAATTATTTAATTTTTTCAATGTATATTTTTGTATAATAATATTGTCAAGTTATTTAATTATGCTTACATCATTAAAATTTTTGACTTCTGCGAACTGTAGTATTGTTTTACGTAATATGTTTTTATAAAGATGAAGATAAGAGGGTTGTATTTACATTCGCGAATGTTTTAAGTAAAAATGTCAGTCAATATAGAAATCTCAATAGGATAAATTTCTGAATTTCTTTTCGTAATGTTTAAATAAATCAATATCACATTTGTAAATGTGTGATATTATGTTAACATCTGCTACATTTGAGATGACTTAACATTTATATAAGCAAACAGCAGATACTGTTATCTATAGAAGGTCACTAGAATAAGAGTCCTGTTTCAGTAAACCTTATCTTAGTTTATCAATCAAAAAATCAAGTTATAACTCGCCCGAAATATCTGTGGACCTCGCTGGAATTCGATGCCGCTCCCGCTTCCTCGGACCTCACCCTGTTTTCGCCTATCCAGTACCGTTGCCAAAACAAGCGCCGACGCACGTGTATTATTCTTGCTTCGTAATCGCATTATTGTTTATTGTTTCTTGTTGTTTATTTTTTCTTGTTGTTTATTATTATTTAGTGTTGAAAGATGGGTAGGATAATACATAGTGCAGAGTGGAATTTAGTGCTCAAAGTAATCCAATTCTTTGAAAATGAAAAAAACACGGCTCTTTCACTACGAAACCCTATAAAGTACAGATTGATCTAAAAGTTGTATAAAAGTGCAAAAAAAGTAGATACACACAAATCAAAATAATATTTTTAATCTTTACATCTCGATTTTCTTTGCTATCTCTCCAGTTTGCATGACGTCATTGAGCCAGGTCCACAGATATTTCGGTCGAGTTATACATGAGCAAAATTTACAATTATGTTATTTTATCATTGTCACAATCCATGATTGTCTCACTGCTGGGCCCGGGTCTCCTCTGACAATGTGCCCTCACATTGTAACATAGTTTATAGTATAGTAATAATAAACTCCTAATATGCACTCAATTTTTGAAAAATAGAGAGGCATGCCAGGAGCTTGGGCCCGTGTTTGAGAAACCAGCATTCAAACCGCTAGGCTATTACTGCTATTTTATCATTGATTATTATAATATTGTCCATTTAAAGTGTTTTGCAAGAGATAAGGATATTTGTTATCATCCTTTATTTCTATATTGAAAGAAACATTTTACCAAAAATATAACTGACATCACAAAATAGCGTTAAAAAAGGAGCATTAAAATTAACACTGCACATATAAAAATTGCCATTATATTACATATTTGAGGATTTTCATTACATCTGTATTTTGATAAATATGAGACCAATCTCGAATTGTATCCTTTCATACAAAAAAGACTGCCAAATGGGTTGATGAATAAACATGAAAAAAAGACTTTTATTTTTTTTAAGTTGGTTAAAAATCTTTAACAACACAATATTATAAACTTATTCTTTAATAAAGTGTTGTTGTAATCAATCATTTACGTATTGTAAATGTAGGATATTATTTTATGGCAAAAACATTTATACATTTTTAATACTTTTCAAATATTACCTCACCTGTTAAGCCCAAGTACAATCCAAGGTTAACTTGTAGGCGTGGAAGGAAGTAAGAGCCACCAACATCCGGGAACAGTCCAATTTTAGTTTCTGGCATAGCAATCATGGTCTTCTCGGTGGCCACTCGGTACCTCCCATGAACCGACAAGCCCAACCCTCCGCCCATGGTGATGCCATTGATAAATGAAATATATGGGATCTTATATTTCCCTATTAAGTAGTTCACATTATACTCTGTGTGGAAAAACCTAGGACCTTCCAGCCTGTCACTAGCTACTTTTATATCTCCGCCAGCGCAAAATGCCTTCTCTCCTGCTCCCTTTACAATTACCAAAGTCTTGGTTCGTTCCCATTCCCTTAGCTGCGGCAGTAACTTTTCCACCATGGATGTATTTAAGGAGTTCAGAACTTTTGGTCGGTTTAATGTAATGACACCAGCATTGTTGAGTGTTTCGAAAATTACATCGGGCTCCTGGCTACACATGTTTCGTTTGGCTGCCGACAATGTATGCCTCGTGAGTGTAACACCTAACTTAAACATCTGAAAGAAACAATTTATTGGATACGGAATCTAATTAATTATTACAATATTATTATTTCATTGCCAGGGCTGCCAATACAACTAGGTATACGCATATTTGTTTTGGATTAAGCATGGGGTAGGATGTTATACACAATTTTAGTATGCAAATAAAATTGTGGAGCCGAGGTAAATTTTAAATGTAAGCCACTGGGTATTTAGGTTCTCTATCATGCAAAGTTTGTAGCATTAAGGACTAGCAGCCCTATAAACAACAAATATGAAAGTAATTTATTGTAATTAATTGATTAAATTATTATGTGTTTTTTAATGAGAAACCTGTTTGGTATGATACGATATTTCTTTCATGGTTAAACAGTACCGATATAACCTAACATGTGGATTAAATCGATGTTTCATCCACAATCTATAATTAACTAAGTTAATATTCACCTAATAAGAATTATTATATATTTACTTACTTTCATGAAACTTGAACCAGTTGGTCGCAATTAATTATTATTCCCGAAGTTAGAACAATCCAGAGTTCATTATGAACAGTGAATCCCAATGAAATTGTGCAGCTTTTTAGTTGATTTATATAAAAGGGAAATCAACAGTATTATGGATACAAAATCAAATTATCGAAAAATCTAAAAAGTTCGAAACCATTTATACTCAAAGATAAAGTTTGAAACATTACCAAAGTTTACTTTGATGTTTAAAAAAAATGTAGTAAAAAAATAAAAGTCAAAAAGTCAAAGGTCGATCAGACTATAGACAAATTTTATTATTCGATTTAATTATATGGCAACATCCACACATGATCTGCAAATTGCGTGTCATGACGTGACGTGATGAGTTATGAGATACAATATGAAAATTAAAACGTAGTGATTAAGTACTCTGTGATGAAAATGAGTTGTTAGGCATGTGATGTGGATTGTGGAGTGGACGAGCAAGTCTACCAATGACACAGAACACTTAAATGACCAATGAGCATTGCAATATGCAATTTAGGCAATCCGCTACCTGAGGTGGGAGTGAAAAAGGCTTGAATTGTGTTGTGCTCTGAGCGTTTGTACTTGTCAGTCTACCGATTAATTATACATTTACTAACGTGAAATCTTTTAAATTTAATCTACAACCGTTTGAACATGGTGATAGATGACGATAGATGATAGATGAGAAGAAACAGTGAAAGTAATTCCTCAGCACATCTTTAAAAACAATACCTACACTAATTACAAACTTATTCCATATAGCTAACTTGAGTTGAACCAGAGGTTAAAGTATATTTCCAAGCGTCTTTGTTATTCAATTCACCTTCACAATGACCTTTGCAGTTTTGACATGTTTAACAAACAATTATACGGAAAATCAAATAATAATTTTGATACTTTCTTATTAAAACGAGCAACACGGATTGCTTCACCTTAGAAAAGCCGTATAAGGAGTCGAGAATGTAACCGAATAGAATAATTTTCTGGACTCATGAACAACATGGTAAAAACGGGCCGTTGCCCGTGTACCCACTGGCTTTACCCACTGGTGGGTTTTACCAATGAAACTTTTTATAAAATGTAAGGATGAGAAAATTGATGTAAATATATTTTTGATGAGCAAACAAGACAATCCATGAATTATTGGACATAGTATTTTATTAGAAAAAATTAACTATGACCAAATTTAAATACAATGCACGGTAATTTTTCGATTGAATATAATTTCAATTTCAATTGAATAAACTAATAATTAAAGTGTATAAGGCAGCTAATTATTATTCATAATTCAGTAAATGAATTTGATCTTAGACCTCAAACATTAAATAACTTCCTAATCAAATAAATCGACTCGTTAACTGCTATTTGCTAAAAAGCCAACTACTGTTTTATATTAATTAGTTACAATCCTTTCTTTGCTACGTTCAGTAAATATGTAATCACACTATAAATATGTGCTAGGTCCTATCCTGTTGGATTAATAAACTTAATCAAACCTGGACACATTTATTTATTAGTATTACAGATTTCAATCCTATACTACGCATTCCTACGCCAAGGAGAAGGATATAGCAGAAGGCTCTTAGTTGATGGCAGGGCTTCATTTCGCTTTGTAAGGGTCATATTATAGTATCAACTTTGTTATTCAATATTTTCACTGTTACCAATATCTTTCGCGCGTGCAAATTGCAATATGACGCGACACGTTGCTTTGAATGTTGTACTTTGCTCTATGGTGTTAGGTGCTTTATCTGTCAATGTTATTTGGTCTCGTCAACTAGCGTCAATTTCTTTAATCAATGGCGTCAAGTCAACAAATTTTTGACTTTTGATTGACATTTGTTTGAGATTTGAATTTTGACATTTGACAATTCTGCCTGAAACATAACCTCATTAATTCTTATGAAAATAAATCTTTTCATCTTTTGATTCTTTTGCTCGATTAAATTTTAATTTGAATTTTTTTAATGTGGGTAGATACTACTTACGCAAGGAGGTACTACTTAAATAACAAAAGACAGAAGCGTAACTGCTTATTTTTTTTAGGTTAAATAAGTAATGTAATAAATAGTTAATGAAGTCGTGAAGTCTGAGTAATAGACCAAAAGATACAATCTCATGAGACGAGGTTCACAATGGGTGTAATGAGAAAGGCATTAAACTGGTACGGCCGTTTATCTCCAAAGCGCGGCGCTTCCGCACCACCCTTCGAGCACGTCGTTCAAATCGGAGATCCCACTCTGCGCGTCGTTTGTCAGCCTGTCCCGATTGAAAAAATAAAAAGTGATGCTATTCAAGACGTTCTAACAAAGTTGCAGTACGTTCTCTACAAGTACGGCAGTGTTGGCATGTCGGCGCCACAGATTGGCGTCAACTTGAGGATATTCGCGATGCGCCACACTGCGAAGCAAATAGCGTCGGTTCCACCAGAGTATGCTAAATTAAGGGGCATGAGTGTAGTTCCATACACTGTGAGTAAGTAATTGATATTATTTACGTTATATTTTCTATTATGTAGCACCAGTATAGACAGTAGGTAGTATAGGATTGCAAAGTTACACATACTTAATGTGAAAAATATTCCAGGTTTATATCAATCCGGTTTTGAAAGTAGTTGATTACCAAAAAGTCATACAGACGGAGGGCTGTGAAAGTGTGAGATCATTTGCTGCTGATGTAGCCAGATTCAAATCCGTTGAAGTATCAGGTACATTGTGTTGGCTATTTAAGTTCTCTTTGAAATTCTTTTACAGTTTTGTTTCGCGTTTTAAACAACATTTTTTGACAATTTAAGGTTTAAACGGTGAAGGGGAGCCTCAGACTAAGACATACCAGGGCTGGCCAGCTAGAATAGTGCAACATGAAATGGACCACCTGGATGGCAAACTGTACACGGACATTATGGATAGAAAAAGCTTACACTGTACCTGCTGGGATGAAGTGAACTTATCCAAGGGAAAAGTAGCCATTCCATTTTCCCCTGAATAGTTTGTGTAGCAATATTGAAAACAATTCTTATTATTAGTTAGTACGAATATAATTGAGATTCCAAAACTGTGTTTCGTTAATCTCATTATACTTTAAAATAATTATCATTAAACCAGAAATTGTTGTGGTCATAATAATAATGCTATCAATTTTCAGTTCACCTTTTTCACTTGGTACCTGGTTTACCTTTGCAGCATTTTTTAATTTTTTTTAAAGTACCCCTAAGGCCACTACTGTTGGTGCCCTTTTCTTCAATATTTGGCAGCTAAAAGAGTTGGGGGCCCCTACAAATATTGATAGTTGAAATAGGGCCTGCTTAGGACAAGCTATGGCATTTTTTATACTTAGATTCAGGTAAAAATATATATCTCGTCCTTTTTTAATTACAGACTATTAATAGGAATATTAAGATATATGTATTTCGAATATTTAAAAGATGAAAAAATTAAAGAATATTTCAATAAGCAAAGTATTTATTTAAATAACTGTTACAATATGGGTAAAATAAGTACCTGCTAAAATGCTGCTTATGTCTGTCTCTGCTCTAATCTGTCTTTTAATTAATAAATATTGTTTACAGAATAATTCTATGAGAGCTCAACATAACCTTATTTAATATAATTTTTCATAAAATTGTAGAACCTAATGGGCTACAATCCCCTATTAACAGTTGTTTTAGACAATACATTTAATAAATTCCGTTATACAAAGTATTTACATAACAGAAAAACTACTGTTTCTGATATATTTTTAATTATTTCTACTCAATTTGTTTAAATTCTTGTTACTTGCCCCTATCTAATCTAAACGAAGCAGAAATTACGAATAACAAATACTCATTTCATTTAATAATCAAGCCTGCTTTATATTCATTGACTTGAAAATCAGTTAGCATTTTATTAATTAACAATTTTAAACAGTTATAACATACAGTCCAAAAAATATATTTTAATACAATATCAGAAGTTGTTATATGAAAAACTCTTATCTGTTATACGCTCTACATATACAAGACAATGATACACACAGATTATGTATTAACTAAATCAGGTTATGAAACTTATGTTTTCTGAGAAATGAAAATGTAGTTTCCATTATATAAATTAATGAAGAATTGAAAATGTAATATTATGCAATATTTTGTGCACAATAGTTATTTCTCTTACTATATATAATGATAGTTCTATAATTAGGAATGCATAATTTTGAGTAGTTTAATAAAGTTTATATAAATAGTTAAATTGAGTATAATATGCATCATGCATTGTAGTCTAAGATCCAAATTAGATGCGTTTCTTCACCCGTCTGCTTACTGGATAAAAAATATTTTTTATCAAATATCATTATGGTGTTTTTTTTTCACATTTACAGATTCGATTCCTGGCTCAAGCAGGTAATTTATCAAAAATCTTTGAATGCAGTTTTACTTATTTGTGAAAATAAAGGAATATTTCGTTTTAGTATTTGGATTGGAACAGGGGAAGTTAGCTGTAACAGATAGTTTATTTTAATTTAAGAAATATTTCGGCAAAAAAATGGCTTCAACGTCACATTCAGTAGAAGTTGAAATTTCGAAACTACAAGACAGGGACGCGGAAATACAAAGTTGATTAAAATCTCTTAAATCATAATAAATAAAGTAGGAGAATAAACTAGCAAAATAATAAATCTTGGATAGGTTTCAGATTTACGGTACTTTTTCTCCAACCACATTTTTTTCTACCCTGTATATAGATTAATGATAGCCTTCAACATATTTTTTTCTAAAAATATATTGAATAATTCGCAATGCTTTTCTTTACATAATGACATTCAATAAAAAATCTTTTTATCCGATAAGCAGATGGGTGAAGAAAATCCTCTAATTTGAATCTTGTACTATTATTCCCTTGTTTACATTTCCCAGTTGCCACTTTGATGAAGGGCATATATGGGCATATACCTGGTGTACAGTGTGTTTTTACCGCAGCGGGTTGCTGGCGAGGCTAGCGACGCTGCCGAGCGAGGCGGGCCCGCTGGCCAGCCCGAGCCGGTCGCTCTCCTCGTCCGCTTGGTTGTTGCGCAGCTCCTGCAGCGTGTACACGAACTTGCTCCACTCGTCGTGGCGCGGCTGCCACACGTGCTGCGGGGTTATAGGTGTATAATACACTGATTGATTTATGTAATTAGTCGAGAAACGAACTGACGATCAACCTGATGGTGAGTTGCCACCGTCGCCCATGGCCATCAGTATTACCAAAGGCATCACCGATACGTTACCGATCAAGAGAGACAGGAAAATAACTGGCTCCAAGCTTAATGATATTTTTTTTATGGAAAGAGACAAGAAATAAAAACACCTAGTTGTAATAGCAACAGTGGGGTGGGCGTACCTCATTAAGCTCGTACACGCAGATGCGTCCGGCGTCGTCTCCGGCCGTGAGGTGCGCGCCGGCCGGCGTCCACGACACGCGGTTGAACGCCGCGCCGCCCTCCGCCATCACTGATGCTACCGGCACCTGTGCACAACGCACATTGCATTTTAAAACTATAAAAAAAAACCGTACAGTTTCCTAAAACATCTAGCAAACATCACAATCACTTCAGTTTACAAAAAAAACCGGTCAAGTGCGTGTCGTACTTGATCGACTATCTACTACTCGTTAACTTGCAATCCTTTAGTAATCACGACAGTTTCCATTGTAAATATGTACATCATAATAATAACCTAATTTTATGATTTTTTTACAAGTTCCACCATTTAGCTGGCAGGGGGGGGGGGGACACTTGATTGTAACCAAAATCAGCACTTTAAAGCCAAATATTTCGCAAACGGGCCTCTGATAATACTTTTGAAAGACCTTTTCAACTATACCCCGAACTATGTGGTTGACGAAAATACGATAAAATAGCCAGTAGCAGTAATGTTTTTGTTATTGTCTACCTGTAATGCCCGATGGTCGAGGTAGTGTTGTGCACGTACCTCAGTGTCCCGGTTAAGGTTCCACAAGTCGAGTCGTCCCGCGGCGTCGGCGGCGGCGAAGAGCGCGGGGTGCGCGGGCGACCAGCGCACGTCCGCCACGTAGTCCCCGCTGTCCTCGAACGAGTACAACGCCTTGTTCTCCTGTACGCACACACCATAACAGGTTGTTAGTACACTTAAGTACAGTACTTGTGTGTGTTTAGTGTATATTGGTTTGTTAGCAAAGTATGTTTTAGTAAAATAATTTCTGTATGCTTTAGTATTTGGCGACGTCCGATGACATTTCAAATGTTTGATTATTTTGTGCAATGAACAACTACTTAAACTAAACTCCTTCGAATTCGTGTTAACGCACAATAAATAACATATTTTATGGACAAAAGTAGGTTCGTACTGGCATAGGAACATAAGCAATAATGCTAATGTACGGGTCCAATGTCACAGCACAACGCTTCGAGAATAACACAAAAGATTTCTCCCACAGTTCGCATGTATATGTATGTAGAAGGAAGCGTCTATGCGTTGTGTGTATTCATTGAATGATGTAACTAGCAACACACCTTCAAGCTCCACAGCTTGACGCTCCAGTCCATGGAGGCGGTGAGGTAGAGGTGCGCGAGGTCCACCGCGCCGGGCGCCGCGTGGCACGCCACGCTCGTCACCGGGCCCGCGTGCGCCTCCACGCACTCCGACACGCCCGCGCGCTGCCCGTGCCGACACCCTGGCGTGACACACGCAAATACAGTGTTACACTTACATGTCAATATACATAATATAGTACAGCCCTCATAGCCTGGCGGCTTGCGTCGGTCGACATCGACATAGTTAAGTCGGTCGGTAGTTGGATGGGTGACCGTTAGTGGCAAACATTTCTTGATTGTTTCCGTGTTTCAGAGGACACGTTAAACGATCCTGGTCGGTTCCAGTTGTTATCGTAAGATATAAGTCGCTAAGCTAAGGTTCTCGGGCGACATGTATACTTCCGAAACTTGGGTTGGCCAGTAACCCCTCCACCAACCCGCACTGGAGCAGTTCTATTACCATAGTAGTAGCGGAGTATGCTCTAGTCTATTGCTCAGTAATGGTCCATTAATGCAAAATTTGCTAATGGTAAGTAAATCCATCAACAAACCAGTATAAACATTCCCGTCTTCACTCCCCAGCACGAAGTTATTCACATCGCCGAGCGGGAAGCCCATTGCAGTGACAGCCACGGCCTTGCTCTGGCGGTGCTGCAGGTCCAGGGTCTCCTGCGGCTGCGACAGCATGTCCAGCGACCAGGAGCACATGCGGCCGTCGGTGGATACTGAGATCAGGTTGTGCGCGTTCTGACTGCCCACCACTGACAGGCAGTACACTGGATGCTGGAGTAAGGATACGTTTTTAACTTCAAAAAAGAAGGAGGTTCGCAATTCGATTGATAATAAACATCTGTACTCCATAATTTATCTCTATGTAGATTTTTCTTTTATTTGAAAGGCAAGCGCTCGCGAGTGTAAAATGAAATGCAGTATTAGCGTACAATATTTAAAGGGTGCTAACGGGACCCTATTCACAAGGTGTCCGGTGTCCCTTCGTCCAATCTGTCCATTACAGAGCTTTATCTCTTAAACCGTAATAAACAGACACTTAACTTTTTACAGATCATGTAGGTATTGCTGCCATTGCAACAAATATTAAAAATTAAATAAAGTTGAATATTAAAGGTTGTGCCGAATCCTTTTAATCTCAGTATGACAACAGTAAAAATACACAAAAGAGCACATTCAGATACAAGGCATAAGCCAAGTGTTAAGCACAATGCATATGGAATGGAGTTTTTCCCGTACGGGACTGGACGTGAAATTTTGGAGACATCGTTTCATAGAAAATGTATGATAGTGAATACGCAGCGAAATCTCGTACGGAACGTGGCCCGTACGGGAAAAAGCCCGTTACGTATGTATTGGGCTTTACATGTTTATGTTTACCGTGTGCGCGAGCGAGGAGAGCGGGGTGCGCTGGATGGGCGTGCGCTTCTGCACGCGGTTGTCCCACAGCACGATCTGGCCGGAGTACGTGCCGCCCAGGATCAGGTTCGGGTGGAACCTGCCACACACACACACACACACATACATTGTACGCACGGTAGGAGTAGTCTTCTCGTGGTCTATCGCAAATGACCCACAGCAAGTCAATGTATAAGGTCCGAATATGACTCCGTTAGTGGAATATTCTAGACTTAGAGCTTAAATTTTCGAACAACAGTTGATAAGTGTGTGTAGTCTTTTAACTTTTTTCTTGGTCATCATAATAATTTTCCATACAGGGGTTAGTTAATAACAAAATATATAAAATAATAAACGAGCTAAGAAAGAACTTTTTGTGAGTCAATTCTCAAGGTCATAAATATCTTTCTCTTTTGCCAATCAATGTACCAAAAAATACTACGTCAACATTCCTTACTTAACCCCTCCCCCACCCCACTTACCTAGCAAACGTAGCGCTCATAACCGGCGACTGGCAATGAAAGATATCCTCGGGCGTGGACTTCTTGAACTTGGTGTTCCAGACGAGACACACGCCATCCGGGTCGTGGGGCGCGTCGTCGCTGTTGTGGTACGACGCGAGCATCAGCTCGGGGTGCGCCGCCGACCAGTCCAGGCAGGTGACGCAGCGCCCGCGCGACCAGCGCTCGTCGTAGAACGTGCGGACTAGCGAGAGACGCGCGTCCGTTTTGTCGTCCCTGATACGATCAATGGATACATTTGTAGGTATAGGTAGTGTCTAGGCACTAGCCAGTCTGTGGCTTGCTGCAAGCGAATGCAGACGTGCGCGTCTATGACCATGTTACCAATACAAGTTACCATGGTTACAAAGCAACTACTTTTTAGTGGCTATGGATTACATTTTCGAATATTTTTAAGGCTTTTGTTTAGCTATAAAATTAGCTGTTTTATTCACCTTATTCTATTCTACTTGTCTTAAACTTAAAGTAACATGGTTATGGTATACCTTTGCTTCCGACGATAAAACGTTACAACAAAACGTTGCATTTTTGTTTGTCGATAGAGAAGTTTTACTTCAAAAACCACTGTGTCTGCGTCAATCTACGCAAGTATCGTGTGATATGTCAAAAGTTTCAGGTGGTGTTCTAGGAGAGCGACAAACGCGGAATTCGAGACGTTACGGAAACATCAAACTCAGTGTCTCATCAAAATCAAGATCAGTGTTGCATTTCTAACAAGTCACTCAGCGTATCGCTTTCGCCGCTGTGTCACACGTGTGAATAGTGTGTGTGCGTGTGTGTGTGAGTGCGTGTGTGAATAGTGCGTGTGTGTGTGTGTGAGAGAGAGTGAGTGCGCGCGTGTGTGTGTGAGTGTATGTGTGAGTGTGTGTGTGTGTGTGAGTGCGTGTGTAGTGTGTGAGTGCGTGTGTAGTGTGTGAGTGCGTGTGTAGTGTATGTGTGTACTCACTGCGCGTTCTCGCTGTCCCCGCCGCCGGTGTAGTCGGTGTAGATGTCGACGGCCTCGGCCAGCGCGCGCTCGATGACGCGGCCGGCGCGCGACATGAACTTCTGGAACTCCGCCGACAGCAGGATCGTCTGCTTCTCGTCCGTGCTCAGCTCGCGGACTGTTGACGAACACACGGTTAGTGATTCTTTTACTGATCACTTGCCATTTCAATTCATTTCAACCGTCAATCACTTTGCAGCAGGTTCACTTTGTCGATTTGTACTAACTTGACTGGCATGGCAAATCGAGTGTGAAACCGTCGGTGTTACTGACATCCACGTACCATTCCGTAGCCAGAGTTATTTTCCGGCTCTTTACGGGCAAGACTATAAGCCTTTTACCAAGCTCAGCAACTATACGTCATCTGGTACCCAGTTCACCTTTCAAACCCATTCCACTCTTAACCTTATGTGTCTCCGTTATTGCCTTTGTTAGCAACGCATAGATGATGCCTTTGGTTACTAATGTCCACTGGCAACATTCACCAATTACCATAAGCTATAATAGTAGTCGCAGTATCTCGCTGCACTCGTTGACATAAAGTGCGAGCAGGGCGAAGAATATTGCGCGCTCACTCGCACTTAGGCCTAACGAGTTCAGCAAGATACTGCGACTACTAGATATAATTATGTAGCTTGTTTGCTAAATAATGTGACAAGTATAAATCAACCAGATAAGTGGCCGCTTTATTCTTAAAATATCGCTAATTCGTATAATATACTTCGTTCATATAAATACCGTGTGACAGCACCGCTTGATTTACAAAGCTATGTCGCCTATGGCATTGTCATGTCACTGTACTAACCCTTCTTCTGCTTCTCCTCCTCCTTCTTCTCGACGGGCTCGGCGGTGACGGCGGGCTGCACCTCCTTGACGGTGGGCAGCCCGTGCGGCAGGATGCCGGGCGGCAGCTTGCCGTGGAACGCCGCTTCCTCCTCGTCGCCTTGCCGCGCGCCGTCCCCGTCGAATGTAAGCACTGGACGGTGAATAAGAATGGCCCTTGCCGCGCGGGGGGACGCTTGCCGTACGGCTGACTTATTTTGTTGTTTTTTTTGGGGGTTTCTTACCGTTTCGTTTTTATTTAAATTAGTTTAGTTCCACGTATTAGATGGTGGATACTCTTAATATTTGTATAGTTAATGAATTAAATGACTCCATCGATTCGTGTGTAAGTAAACAATATTTTTTGTTAATTATGGGTATGTATGCAGGGGATAGTATTTTTTCTGCAACGGCTAATTTAGCAGTATCGTGTTTTTTCTGAACACTTTAGCGCGTGATGTACTGACTTTGATAGGAATAAGCGGATAATATACCTATGTTTAAGTAATACACATATCTATTAATAGAATACTGTAGATAAAATTACAAATAATGTTTTTTATACACTTAGTGAGTCATTATATACTGTACGTCCAAATCTTTGTTGTCTATAAGTCAGCCGTACGTTTCAGTATAAATTCATGAAGTTATTTATCCATTATTGTACGTGTGATTTTCGTGCAATTAATCAATTGGAAATGAACTGTTATTGAAGCGTGCTTGCGTGCATTTTATCTTTTTAATTTAATTACTTGTAATAAAATTTATTTAAAAAATTGTAGGTAGCTTTATCAAATTAAATGCAATCATCACTTAAAGATAACTTCATGAAATTATAGAATGATCTAAATATGTATGTGGTTTTTTTGTAAATGGTTATAGTTCTACACCATCTAGCTACTAGCGGTCTAAATGTATAGAGATGTTACACAACTTTGTGTCATGTATGAAGCCCAATTATATATAAACAGTTTAGTAATCTATTTAATTTTATCAGAAACGTTTGTGTTTCGGAAGTCACATTAAACAATCGAGCTATCATTAATGTTAATCCATAATTCCCGCATTTTGGGTTGAAGCTTTTTTTAATTAATAAAAAATGTCTTAATTATTTTTAACAAATAATGAGCGTTATTGCTTGCCTGTTCCAAGCGAAATACTATACGAAATTGTATTTGCGTTCCTTAAGCTGATGTCATAAAAAATTAAAAACGAAGCACATACTTGCGCATAACAAATTATACGTTTAAAACAGTTTTGGTGGAACATGGTATCTACAGAATGTTAAAAAGGAGAGCATATATTTTTTATTGCTTCCTCCTGTGGTATGAATGAATATTATGTATTCTGCAGTTTTCAAAATATTTTCTTATTCACTTTTCTCTTCTACTAAACTTTATGTATTATTTTATTTATGTATATGCATTATTATTATTAATGTTCCTATTAATGCTGCTTAATAATAATGATGGTAAGTGATGATGAAGTCCAGGATGTTAAGCACACTAACTTATTATGATTTAATGTAAATTAAATGTAGCTTGGCTTTAAAGGGTCACTATTATACAAAGTACTATTCTACTAAACTGCTTATATATTATTGGACATTAGTCTGGGGTGAATAGAGTTATATCATATCGCTGGATGTATGTTTGTTATTACGTCCAGTCACTAACAATTATCTTCAATAAAGTATATGAATGCATTGGTCCTTAAAGAGTTAGCTTTAGCACGATTTAGCGGTAAGCAACGTCAACTTCTCACACATCCTGACGACACACGTTTAGTTGGCTGACAGCTGATGGCTCGCTCAAATACCATGCTCCGTCTCTAGTACCTACTGTGTAGTGTACTCGAGATGTTTCAATGTTGAAGTGATTAAATATAGCTATAACGCTTCACTGCTTTGTTCTTAACATCTAATCGACAGAGAAGTTGATGTTATATCAATAATTAGCGATTGATTAAAATTTTGTAGCACGCTGTAGCTATATTTAACCAGTCAGTTTCAAATTAAGAATTTAGCCAATTTGACACCTAATTCCGATTAGCAAATTAAAAATGTATTTGTTTTCAATTTCGAATTCCATATTTGTTTAGACAAGAAACTGACCGCGAACTAAATATAAATAAAAAAATATCTAGCTCGAGCTTAGCTTATTCCGTTACCAGTACGAAAACGTTCTTTTCTTAAAAAAAACAAGATACAACACTAAAAAAATAATCAAAAGCATTAATACCGTGACAGAAAGCTTTAAATAAAATAGGCAAAAAAACTTCCCGAGCTCTCCACTAGAGAGATACAAGTCATGTTTTATAAAAACTCAATATAATATATATCATTATAATAATATACCTATAATTAAATATATGATGACGCACGTCATGCATACATATAAACTCTGTCACATGCAAGTATACGTACATCCCTACTTTGTAAACTATACTCTGTTGACAAGCTAATCTGAGCGCTCAGTATAACTAAATTGTAACACAAAAATGTTCAACTTGCCACCACTATGTAAACATATACAGGTTGATTCGTTTACATAATTAAACATTTCTGCACACACAGCCAATGCAATATATATTTATAAGCAAAACACACCTGTACATGTTTACTACAATTTTCTAAATGTGTGCTAAATTAAATGTAGTTGTTAGCGACTATACTGATAAATAGCGTTATGTATATGAAGGAAGGTAAGTTACGGAACAAAACATGCTCAGTGACAGTGGCACAGGCTCTACGAAGGGCAACTTTAGTTGAATGAGTTGTTCTTATGGTTCGGAATTGAAACCTACCTGTGAACTCGTCCTCCCACTCTAAACCCGGGTTTAGATTGTACTCATCTTGAAAAAAGGGAGGAAAAACAAAAACAATGTCAGTATCTTTCGATCATTATCATATATAAAAATCAATCTATACATATATTAGCGCAACAAGAGTGCTTGTAATTTACAGTATGGTTTGAGACTCCACTCAATATAACTACAAAACCGACAATTTTGCCACAAGCCGTATACAATAATTTTTATAATGATTTAACCCGTGATAAAATGGCCCTAGTTCCGCAAGAAGAACATTACGTCAACGACATTTAGCCTACTAAAATAATTAGCTAGCATCATAGCTAAATAATTCCCCGGCAAAATTAGTTAGAGCATCACTCATGCGTTACTTGCAGAACTAGGTCCACTGCGTTCTGTTCGTTGTCAGTCCTTTAGTTGTATAAAATGGGTCCGAATGTTAGGATTGTGCAGTGTATTAGTCGAATCGGAAAGGTCAGTCAGCGTGAGATGATATGGCGATCCCCATACCACCACCATAATCGATATACACATACTACTAAAACTATATTCAGTATATTCCTTCGTTAAAACAATATTTGCGGCCCAAAGGTTCGCATACCACGTGGAGAACTCTGGAAGGCCACAGTTTATCTAATTCAATAATCGGTAATGGAATGTATAACCACATCAAACGACGATGCGTTAGTCCCGAGAATCATTCGGCCCTAGCTGTCGAAGGCAACCAGATTCCTTGATAAGTTTACTTTCTAGTCAACGAATGCACTAATTCTTTCGATTATCGAGTAATCTGGCTCGACCGCACCTAGAACGTTAGTAGGAAATAACTAGAAGCGTGATAGGAAGAATATCACTATGTACAAGTTATGATGACCTTACATCTACTGTTTGTACAACCGACACCGAGTTAAATGCTGAAGGGCGAAGATCGGTTAGGGGAAACGACAGAAAGCTCCGTGAGGAATAATGACTTACCGTAGTAATCGGTTGCGTGTGCTAAAAAGGGACAAAAAAATGAAAACAAACTGTCAGTAAAAATATACATTGTAAAATGTTTTTGTCTTCAAATGTATATAATTATAAAGCAACCCCTGGATGCTACATTTAATTTATTATATTAGGTATAATATATTCTAAATTATTTTAAAATTATCATTTAACTTCCATTTTTCATATTGTAGAACTTTCTCTCTTAATTCTAACTATTACCTACATGTAACACAATGTTAAGTCATCAATGAAATGATATTCACAATGATATATTTTGTGTTAATAATGTTATGTCAACATGCCAATTTTCACACGTATACAAAAATGGAACATGCTTTGTGTTTAAATCCCCGAATGTATTATTATTAACGTTAATTGTTCATGCAATATGTTTTCGTTATAAAGTCATGACCAATATAACAGTATGACCAAAATTACAAAACTGGTCAGTGGTCATGGGCTTGAATCTTTACGAACGCTGTCTTTTTGTTTATGACAGAAATAAAAAAATAAACAAGTTAAAGACAACATCTATATATTTTCCACAAAAATAGATAAAAAAAAATTAATTAAAAAACAAAATGTGAACATGCTGTATAAAAGGTAAAGAAACTATGTTTGTGGAAAGTGTGCTTTAAGTGAATGTTAATAACGTAGAGATTACCTTTGCGAGGCCGCCACCAGTCCTCCATGTATCCTGCAAGCGGTGATGTATTGGAAGAGCAGCCTTTTTTAGGGTAGCACAAACACAAACATTGCACCAAAGACTCATACAGTATTTACTTTTACGTTTATTATTTAGAGCGAGACAGAACATGGACAGGACGCATGAGGGAGACGGCACACGTTGCAAGCGAAGACAAACAAAATCTTGCGTGAAAAGTTTACAGCGTCGGTTCTTTTCTACTATATTCAAAACAAAATTTAAAATTTTCTGATACTAATGCGGAAACTTTGCGTTACTAGTAGAAACACATATTCATTAAAGCCATAGAATCTAACGGCAAACATAAAGGACATGTGAAAAGTAAATACTGCTTCAACAACTACAGATGTCATTGGTTACTGCAGAGGAATGGCGTCATTTGCAAATACTATGTCTATTGCGATGGATTATCTATTAAAAAGCTATATTTCAATAATGAGTAACTACCCATTAAGCTAATTAATGAATTATTTACAATTAAGCTTGTATTCCTACAAAAATGAACACCATTTTCATATAATTTAATAATGATAAGAATTGCTAAATACTGTCTTACTAAAAACATCCTTACAGTGTATTAAAAAATTGTAACAATTTATGTATTAAAAACAATCGAATTTTAAAGGCACTTCAATATTTGCAAATGACCCTGTTAAAACCATCACCCAGACATCACATTTAATTATTAATTTATTAATTAACTTCCATTTAATATTCAAATTCTCAAATCAAAATTAGAAATGTTAACTTAAAATGCTACATGAAATTATAACCGAAATGATAAAAGCCTTTGGAAAAAAAATATTCTTTTTTTTGAGAATTTGTATAATTGCCTTTTAGAGTTAGTTTTGTTTAAAATTCTAACTCAAAAGGGCAAACACACAATAACTATATAAATATAAATCACACACTATGTGAGGTAACACAATTACATTTTATAAAAAATATAATAAATATATGATCCCTTATAATATAATGAGGAATTTTGAAATAAAATTATATTACCTCCATAAAAAATATTAAATTTTTCATTCAGTATAATACAGTAAAATTTATTAGGATTGTTACAACTTCATTTTAATACGTTAAAAAAAACCTAAGGATTCTTTAAAAATAAAGAACAAGTTATGAGTGCCTAATTTAATAAAATTTTAATTTTCAATCAAATTGAAAGGGATATTCTCTATTCATCTCTAAATTCTTTTTAGTCTAAAGGACAAAACCTTGCGTATTAAAAACTCAACAGAAAGTTATTTTCAGAACAATTCAAAGCACACTCCAGGCACTCACTCATCAAATTCATTCGGCTATCATCAAACTAGCTGTTAGATCATTGAAGCTGGCGAACTTACCATCTCGCAGCTCGGTAACGCCGGACGTGGTGGTTTGTGTCTGCTTGGCGTACGTCACATTCTCCTTCGGTGGGATGTCTGTAGACTGAACCGACACCACTTGCAGTTGAGGTGGCTTCTTGCTCGCTCTGGGAACATCATTGCAGAACGATGTACGGAAATGTACCACAAGTAATTTTAAAGATTTCACTGATTCACTCAATGATTGATATTGAAATAGCTCTACCTATCCTTAAACTCAAGCTAACCTCTCCTGCTCGCGTTTTGGCGAAACGGTGCTTCTTGAAGCCCCTAATGGAATTTGCTTAGTCATATGCTTCCCAAATTAATTGTGATGGCACTCATGCATTGTAGTAGGGTTTTTGCCATTGGTATTGGTATTGGTATTGGTGATGGGCTCCAATTTCCGCACTTAGCCTCTAAGTCGGGCCATTGTGCGTGGAGTTGTTGCCATTCTAGATTCTGATTTTCTTTCTAAAATTGTCACTGAAATGTTTATGTGTGTTCATGAGGGCCAGGAACAACGCCGTTTTTTAATGTAGCGAATGGTAGGGTCTATGGTCAATGTCAGTTATTTTCAAAACCTACCCATGCGGCGGCAAGCTGGACTTGTCGGTGTGCGGCAGGCTGGCGTCCGGGGAGGCCGTCTGCGGTGGTGTGAGTGATGTCATGGAGGACAGTGAGGACAGCACGTCTTTCACTGGCGCCACGCCCAGCGACGACAGCATCTCGTCCAGGTCGCGTCGGCTGTCCAGGCTCGACGCCGCTGATGCGCGTTGCTGAAGAATAACATTTTGTTGTAAACAGTTCTAGACAGGGTTGGAAAAATCATGATTCTTAAAAAAAATCGAAAAAAGCACGATTAAAAAAAAAATCCTAATTAATCATGATTTTTTCGATTTTTGCATTTTATTTAATTTAACTATATTTTTGTATATTGCTTTTTTTGAATATTGTTTTTTTAAATATTGTTTTAATATTTTGTTTTAATTTTTTTTTAATTTCATGTTTATATTATGTTTTTATGTACCTTGTGTTACATGTACCTAAAATTGCTACTTAAATTGCAAGAAATAACAGGTTTTTTTATTTTTATTTTATTTTATTTATATTATGTTTTTATTCGTCGCATACCCCATAGTGTGGGGTATCATTGAAAAGGTCTTTCAAAATTATATGTTTTCTAAAACCATATTTGAAATTATAGGTCCATTTGTGAAATATTTGGCTAAAAATATGTAATATGATGAATTTATAAGGAAAAATATCACGGCTATGTTAGCATAAGTAGTTAATGAGTATTAGTCTATAAATGTACTACTTCGGATTTTATGTTAATTTCTGTGAAAGAAAATGAAATTAAACATTAATGCTTAAATCATTGAGTTTTATTGAAAACATCATTCGATTTAAATCATGATTTAAATCAAAATGATTTAATCATGCCAACCCTAGTTCTAGATGCTAGACGTTTGTTTGTTTGGTAGAGTATCCTTAACAGCATCACACGAGTAGTTTTTCAAGAACAGGAAAAGAAATGTTTAACATATTATTATAAAATAAAAGAAACAATTCCAATGTGATAACAAAAACTTAAATAATTATTTTTGTTCAATGCACAAAGCTTACCAATGCTTCCTCAGCATCTTTTTGTTCCTTCTCCCTGCGTCGGCGATCCTTTTCTTCTCTAAGAGCTTGGAGCTTTGCTTTCTTCCGCTCCAGCTCCGCCTTACGATCTGACATGCTTGACATTTTTACTTCTGTAAAATATCAACACGATGTCATGGTATAATATATAAATTCTAAATGAGGTAAAATATTTACTGTTCTATTGATCAGACTCTATTATTAAATGAATTTGTTTTTTAAAAGTAAAATTAGTTTTCATGTTTATGCCAATGAAAGATATCTTGGCATCTTGTTCTTTATAGATAAAAATTTAAAATATTTATTTAGCCACTTATTTGCCTAACCCAAATGTAGTTACTTACCAGTTAATATGATATCTATCGATAATACATATTTGGGTTAATACTGGAATATTTTTAATGGCTTAAGATTGATCATTATTTAACAATTGTTACATGTGATCATAATATCATCAATGAACCACAAAATTGTTTTGTATTCAATTAATAATGTCTGAATCAATCAACTTAAATCTATTTTATTTATATGATTCAAATTGCTTCAACGAAACGAATGTGAAAACCACAAACCCTTTAAGAAAATAATTATGTATTTATGCATTGTTTTCATTAGTTGCATACTAATGAAAAATGCATAAATATACGGAGCCTGGACTAGCAAAAGCGATCACGGAGTTGAGATCATACGTATGTAAAATGACTCATTAAAATAAGACACTTACGTTTTTATAATGCACCGGTTAAATAGTAGAACACATTTCAGCTGAATAAACAGGTGTAATGCCAACAAAATGTGGCAATTTAATAGATTTTTATTAAGGAATGGATGAAGTAACGGGAATATGCTGCACTGCGTTATAAATGGTCAAAGTGAAAACAGTTTCACTGCAGTCGGCATCGGCACCCAATCTTATAAATAATTTCGTACAACGAAGATGAAGCCTAATTCACGGATTTATTTATATTTTCAATAATCAGTTTAATAAAACTGTAATTCCAAGGTAATTCCGAAATAATTAAAATTAAAGAATTCCATTCCAACAAATTCACTACCCAATAACCATAGACAACACAATACACATGTCACATTATCACAGAGCTTTCAAACACTACATAAATATATCACAGACTATTGAGAAAAACTTCGTGATAAGTTTTAAATGCCGAGCTCACTAGAGATGTAAGACCGACATTAATCATAACTGTGTTTACGCAAAATTACGGTAAATAAATATAAATAAATATATTTGGATGTGAGGAGGATGCACTGATCTGCGCCTATTAACATACAAAACGAATAATACAAAAATACCAATAAACATTGAACTACTATTACTAGCGTATAGAACACCGCGAACATCGGGTTCGGGGGTGTGTATTGCAGCTTTGCAGCCGGCATTTCATTCTGTCACTCGGCTGTCACTCGGCTGCGCTCATGGCGGCCGCATGCCAAAATTGTTTATGAAAATACTGAAAAAATGCCGTCGTGCATAATAAGAACGTGTCACAATTGCATGACAAAAACAAAAAAGATAATAGTATCACAATAGTATCATCGGTAAGAAAACAAAATATTAACTTAAATCAACTAAAACGAATTAAATTAAATTATTGTGCAATGTTCCCGCCATTTTGGAATGAAAAAATCATAAGGAGCGTTTGAACTTGGCAAGCCACTAGCGTGTTAATGAAATATATAAACTTGCTTGGTTCGGCAAGTGTCCTAAACAAAGTTACTCTATGGAAGTGTGTAAACGCGCCTTCTAGTTTAAAAAGAGAACGGAGGGCAAGCCGGCGGTGGAACATACATTTTGCTTGAGATATCTTCTCTATGTGTATCTCAATGCCAATTTACGTTACAATTTCATAAACCTTGTTTCTTCACTTATAAAATGGAGAAAAAATAAACAAACTCCAATATTAACAATGATAATTATTCATAAAACTTTAGTTATTTCCTCTTCATTTTTTTTTTACCAGTAGTAGCCTACTTATTAATACTATACTATAAAAAGAAAAATTATTCAACTATTACAATTTTGTATTAAATATGAAGATATTGTTAGTTCTATTTTGGTATCTCTAAGTTTGACCTTCGGCACAAAAATATTTTTTGCCCGAGACAGAATGTTGCTTGTGCGCGTACCCTCGTTTGGAGGTAGTATATATGCTCTAGCTTTTCAATTTAAAATTTGACAGCAGTTGTCATTTCAAAAATTGATTGGGTGTTGTCCGGCCTCTTTCTTTAGTTTATGACTGTCTGTGACAACGCTGAATGTAATGATCAAACAATTTAAAGCATTTTTTTTCGGAATACCGCTTTGAATTGAAAATACTATATAAGTTAAAACAAATATGAGATTATGATGACTTATTTTACTAACATTTTCATTGTGTTGCTTTGCTATAGCATTACGAAATCAAAAGCAGGTGAGTGCAACAATTTTAGTAACTCATGTAAACAACTAATTTCCATTTGTACGTTAGTAACTAATAGTTGTAATACAAAAATTCAAAAAGTAATAACTATGCACGACGCACGTGTAAATTAATCACACCAAGAAGATGTAATATGACTCGTTATTTCAGATTCACCGAGGTATTATTACGATTACGAATGCAACGAACCTCTGGTGGAGACTGCTAAGCTAACTGCAACTTCCAGTTTGAGAGAAAGAGGACCAGATAATGCTAAATTACACGGTAAGTGCCCAAAACCAGGCATTTCGCAATAATTAAGTATTATTTAAATTGTCCCCTATCCAGAAATACTAATGTATCAATTACTGTAGCATTTTCTAGTTGTACTGGATGCAAGGCATCTTTAAAAATTTGTTGCGCTTGTATTGTGGTTGTATTTTTATTTTATTAAGAAATATAATTTTATTTGCAGTGTTTAAGTTTTTAGTTTGGTATTTATAAATTTGAAATACCTATTAGTCATAATTAATGCAGGTAAATTAAAGAGTTGCTGTTGTTCTTTTCAAGAAAAAAAAATACAGTCAAATTGAATACCTTTTTTTGAAGTCTGTTAATAATTCAAGAAAAATAATTGTTCTCTCAACCATACAGTAATCTGTATAGCCATTCTTTGATACAGTAAATTGATTGTATGGATGATATGTGTCATGATATTTTTGTTGAATTGTACAACCTGTGTTTAAAAAGTTGAACTGGCACCTTTTTTATTAGTGTGTTTTTTCTAGTTTGCATGTATTCAGTATGTGTGAATTGTGTGATTATTTGTGAGTCTGTGTCACTTGCTAGGATTTTTGTAATGTAAAACACTTGAACAGTAAAATCCCTGAAACAGGATTAATTGATCTGCAGGTCCACACTTAATATAATTGGACCTAATTGGACCTCATGATAGAGCCAGGGCTATTATAACGAAGAGCTCAAAATAAAAAACATGACAGCTAAAGTAAACATTAGATGGGCTTTCAATGCTCGCAGATGGACTCCGACCGAAGCTCAGATCTTGGCCATGTCCTCCTACATACAGTCGGAGGAGAAGGAAAGAATAACAAGATTTGTCTTTAAGAGTGATGCCAAGTCTTCACTTATTGGACGACTCATGATGAGAAAATTTATCCACATGTGCACATCTATCCCGTATAATGAAATAAAACTAGGGAGGGATGAATATGGCAAGCCATACCTACTGGGTGCAGGGGATATGCCAGTGAACTTTAATGTTTCACATCAAGGAGACTATGTGGTTTTAGCGGGCCACAGTCATAAAAAAATTGGCATTGACGTTATGACCATTGAACCCCCCGTAAATAAGAATGTCTCAGAGTTCTTTCGTCTAATGAGGAGGCAGTTTTCTACACATGAATGGAGTAAAATTTGCAGTTATGAAACTGAATCTCAGCAGCTTGCATGTTTCTATCGCATGTGGTGTCTCAAGGAATCTTACGTAAAGAATATTGGATTTGGTATAAGAGTCCCATTGGAGTCTATTAGTTTTGCTATTAAATCACCCTTAACTGTAGGGGAGTTGGTGACAGACACCAAGTTGTATGAGAAAAGTGTTTTGAAACAAGACTGGGTGTTTGAGGAGACCCATTTAGATGACATGCATGTTGTAGCTGTGTCCATGCAAGGAAAAGATGATGATTACAAGCCAGAACCATACCAGTTCCTTCAGATTGAAGACTTGATGACAGAAGCTCAACCTTTGCATGAAGCTGATGGTGTCTTTGCTAAAGATTTTATAAATAAAGCTATCAAGCCTTTTGAATTTCTATAAAATAATTTAATTGTGGTGCAGTTATTGAGAAGATTGAAATGTTTAAATGTAGTTTAAAAAGGTTTTGGTTCCTAAGAACTAGGATATTTTTAAGGGTAGAGTAATACACACACTGTAGAGTTATAACATATTTTTTTATTTGTTAGATAATGATAAAGAACTAATTTATATTTTTTTTCTATTAATTATTGTCATGTTAGACGTTTGGTTGTGGTTTCATTAATTTTTTATGTGTATAAGTATCATGGAATTAACCAAGGTTTTAAGAACAAACTAGAATATTTGTTAGAATTTTATGGAAAGTTGTGCTCCTTGAGAGCTTCTTGACAAAACACAGGCCTTAGTTACAATTTTTTTTTGGATGATTTACCAATCATTATTGTAATTGTGTTGAGTGCCATTCAGTTTCTTCTTCTCAATGGTAAGAACATTATAATGAAGCGGTGGTAATGTTTTTTTATAGTTATATAGTTGAATAAGTATAGTAAAATATGTGGTTATTTTTTCGCAGTTCATTTATATAGATCACCTTGTTAGCTCAGCTCATTTTCAATATACCTTGTGTATTAAATCTTTAACTATTATTTGATTCAAATACACTGTGTATTTGGCTATTAACACAAGCCTAGTGCAAGTATAGAATAGGTATTTAAAAATATAAGTTTGACTAGCTGACCCGGCGAAATCGTATCGCCTAACAAACTATTTTTTTCTAACATAAAAGTAGTCTGAGTTACTCCTTGTTACATCAGCTATCTGCCAGTGAAAGTCCCGTCAAAATCGGTCCAGCCATTTCAGAGATTTGCCGGAACAAACATACAGACAGACAAATTTAAAAAATGTTCTTTTGGTATATGTACCTTGTATACATCCAAATGCACTTAGTAAAAAAGGGGTTATTTTAATATTACAAACAGACCCTGCAATTTTATTTATTTCTATAGATTAACTTAGACGTTAAATTGATAAGCCTAAATTTTATATTTTACTAGCTGACCTGGCGAACTTCGTATCGCCTAACAAACTATTTTTTTTCTAAAATAAAAGTAGCCTAAGTTACTCATTGTTACATCAGCTATCTGCCAGTGAAAGTCCCGTCAAAATCGGTCCAGCCATTTCAAAGATTAGCCGGAACAAACAGACAGACAAAAATTGTAAAAAATGTTGTTTTGGTATATGTACCGTGTATACATCCAAATGTACTAAGTAAAAAGCGGTTATTTTAATATTACAAACAGACACTCCAATTTTATTTATTTGTATAGTAGTCCGGTCAATTTAGACCAAAAAATGATAGTGAAGGTGCATAAATTCCCAACAAGCTGAAAATCAGTAAGATTGTTCAAAACGTAATTATAAATAAAAATTTTAAGTTCCCCATCATTCCCGTGTATGGAAAAAAAAAAGATTCAAGGTCAAAGGTCAAAAAAATTCGTTTTTGGCGATTTTCAGCAAAACTGTAAGTTTTATCATAAAGTACACGAGACAAAAATTGTAGATCATAAAATTATCTATAAAAATGTATTAATACTTTTTTCCTACGAGCCACCGTTTCTGAGATATAAGGATTCAAAAAGTTGTAAGTTTTTATCGTCTTAATATGCACACGTTTACCCTGCTACCTCATGGTAGTGTACTTAGCGCGTTTTTGAATCGTTATATCTCAGAAATGGTGGCTCGTAGGAAAAAAAGTACTGATATATTTTTATAGATAATTTTATGATCTACAATTTTTGTCTGTGGTACTTTATGATAAAACTTACCGTTCTGCTGAAAATCGCGAAAAACTCATTTTTTGACCTTTGACCTTGAACATTTTTTTTTCCATACACGGGAATGATGGGGAACTTAAAAATTTTATTTATAATTATGTTTTGAACAATCTTACTGATTTTCAGCTTGTTGGGAATTTATGCACCTTCGAATGTCTAAATTGACCGGACTAATAGATATAGATGTATAGATGTATAGATTCTATAGATTAAAATCTGTCTAAAACTAACAAACTACAATAAAAACCAAGGATTACTCAATTGTTTTATTAATCTATATCCACTAACAATTAAAACTCAACAATTAACAAGCCGTGAGTTCTGTGTAAAAAAAACAATATATTTCAATCAAAAAAGGTCTGAACGCGTGGACGGCGTCAGAGAATGATTTCGACCAGCAGTTGGTCATTGACCTCGGGGTCGTGAAGAATATCACTCGCGTGGCCACCCAGGGCCGGGCTCACTCGCAGGAGTTCGTCCAAGAGTACCACATCAGCTATGGCTCGAATGGCCTTGACTATGTACGATATAAAGCTGCAGGAGGCGAAGTTAAGGTAATGATCAAGAAAATATGGATCAAATTACTTATATAACAATGGAAATATTAACGGGACAGGGAATTTTATTTAACTCAGAACGGTAATGTTTGCATGAATTTTTTTACACTATGCTTCTTTAGCACTTTAACGTAGTTCGTATCATTTTTAGTTTGGTGACGGTGATTTAATTGTATAATAGTACAGTCACCTGCAGAGAAAAGTAACCCATCTGTTTATAACAGTTTTAAACTTCAGGTGACTGTACCTAGTAGATAGATCTTTCTAGTTTTAACACATTAAGGGCTTGTTTCACAATCTTCAAGTAAGTCCTAAGTAAGCTATTCGTTGGTTAAGTTGACATTTCGTGTATGTAAAATGACACCTTAACGTCACTTTAACCTGTGAATAGCTTATTCAGGACTCTACTTGAAGATGGTGAAACAAGCCCTAAGCTTTATAAATGTAACATATTTATTAATGTAACAACCCCAGCCTAATATTCATCTGTCTCATAAATATAGTCGCGGAGGAAGGGAGAAAAGTTTGCCTTATATTACAAAGATAAACTATGTTGTATGTATTAAGAAAGGTTCTTAACATACATACAAAAATAGTTAAATATCCTGGTTTATTAATTTACTTTTAATAGCAGTACTAGGTAGCTAAGTTATAGTCCGTTCCTCTGCGACGAACCAAGCGACTAACAACACAAAGCTAACTAACAATGGTTGGGAAGGCACCTCGGCGTGGACGGCGCGCGAGAGCTCCTACTACCAGCACTTGACAGTCAACCTGCAGAAGTGCAAGGACGTGCGAGCGATCGCCACGAGGGGGCGCTTCGCCACTGACGAATACGTCTCCGAGTATATGGTGCAGTACTCTGATGATGGCGAGAGCTGGCGGGCCGTGACCACGGCTGATGGGTACACGCAGGTAACGGTGGATTGATTGGTGATGGATAACCGGTGTCCTTGCGTCATTTCAAGGTCGCTTGTAAGGTGATAGCGAGGATTTAAGATACGGGATGTACTGAGTACTGTTTAATTTATTTCAATTATGATGGAACCAGTGAAATACCATTTATGAATAATATTAAATTACCCGAATAATTATTCATTATTCTACAACTCAATACAAAGCTCTCCATCAAATGACATTTTCCGGACATCACATTATTTTGAAAAAAAGGTCGGAATCTTTCAGAGACGATGTTGATATAAGCATCAAGCTTACACATCACCGTATTTGATTTAATGTCGTGTAAATATAGGAGTTATTAAACCTGTAAATAAATTATTTTAGTAGGTACAAGGTATGAAGTATGACGGGTGTTTGCTTAAAAGACAATTGGGTATTAATTTCGCACGCATTTGTACTTAATTCTACTTTAACATTCTATACTCAATAATATGGTAAAAAGTTTATTAACCCGTGATATATATGTTATGTATTCATAATGTGTTATGCAATTCATATTGGTGCTAACTTAATGTACTGCACATGCTAGTCGCTGATATGGTGATCTGGTGGCTGGAACCTTTTTTAAAAATAATAAATGCCCAAATAGCCGGCAGACTTTAGTCCAGCAGTGGACCTACGAAGGCTGATGAATGAATAGCCGGCAGACTAGCTCACGATCCAGCTAATGGTTAATGGCTATCGTCGCCTATGGACATTACAACAAGTCGCACACGGTGTATATTTGTAGATGTTCGAGGGCAACCACGACGGCAACACGGTGGTGCGCAACGAATTCGAGGTGCCGATCATCGCGCAGTACATCCGGATCAACCCCATGCGCTGGCGAGACAAGATCTCCATGCGGGTCGAGCTGTATGGCTGCGACTATGGTAGGCGATGGTGTTATGAAGCTATTATAAATATAATACATGTGCTTACACGTGTATACGAACACCGAATGTAAACTCCATTTTTACGACGAGATTATTTAGTAAACAAATCTTATTGTTAGTCTTTTTATCGTTATTGGTAATTTAAAAATATAGCAGACACAAAATTAAAATAACTGTAGCCTAGTTAGCCTAGTTGGTACCGGTAGTTGGAAGCGAGGGGTCCCGGGTTCGATTCCCGGCCGGGGCAGATATCTATGTGACAGATAAATATTTGTACCTACTCGGGTCATGGGTGTTGTTGTGATATATGTGTTGTCCATGCCGAATCGCCATTTCAAGGGCAGGACCTATCTGCCAGAATATTATTCTATCAATACATAATGTTCAATATGTTACCAAGCAATTGTCGACTAGATGCGTCCTATCTTCCGTTTTAAGAGGAGAGCTAGTCCTCCCTTTTCGCAATAACTCTCTTCTCGGTTAAGCCTTTCCAGACTCGCCTTTCTGTCCGGTAAATAAAGGTCGCTTAGGTCTACAGCAACTGTCCAACACATCTTACTTTTAGACTAGTCTAAGGTGAGGTGTTGGTTGAAATGAAACCAATGCTTGAGTAACAATCCTTTAATATCATCATCCCATCCTGTTATAAGATTAAATGATTATTGGGTGCAAAGATCGAGCAATACAAAAGTTCCACAACATTATAACTGTATACATGTGGTAAAGCGTCGTGTCCTCCCCAGTGGCGGACAAGCTGTACTTCAACGGCAGCTCCCTAGTGAAGGTGGACCTGCTCCGGGACCCGGTGGCGGCGTCTCGCGAGGTGATCCGCTTCCGGTTCAAGACGAGCGCGGCGTCGGGCGCGCTGGTGTACTCGCGCGGGACGCAGGGGGACTACATCGCGTTGCAGCTGCGGGATAATCGGCTGGTGCTCAATGTGGATCTTGGTAAATGTTTAGGCACTGCCCACAACAGTAACGTACAGAAACGTGATTTCATATGTATTTAATATTCTATGAGAGATTCGTTTTTCGTGCAATGTTTTAAGTAATAACAGTTAGGCCCATTCATACCACAGTTGCTTGAAAATGATTATTTGATGTGGATTATATTATGTAAATGTTAAGTATTAGTATTCATTAGAAGAAGAATTCAAAGAAGAAGAAGAAGAAATAAGAATTATAGCAGTAGTATTCATTAATTCTTTATTGAATTAGCTTAATTCGGTAATTTTTTATATTGTTATACATGTACTTTTTTTATATACTTCAGTCGCATTCAATTAATAGGGCAAGAATACTACAATGCGTATCGCAAGAACGGTAACACATCTCATGCAATGCGTCGCAATCAACGAATATCCCATTCCTAAACAATGATATTATAATTTAAAAAAGATGTAGATATGTATGTCAATAGCGCGCCGACGATGAAGAGCGTAAGAATAAGAACAGGCAATTGTCCGTTCTGCTGTAGTTGCTCTATATATACGAAGACGATTGCACGCGTTTGTTGTTGTCAAAAGTGCTTACAATTTGCCATACAGCATTAAAATTAATGCATTTTATTTATTTTCACTATTTCTCTGACAAAATAAATATGTTGCCATGACAACGCGAGCCGAAGGCGATATTTCTTTATAACTGAAGCGCTAGTAACAAACACTGTATTTTTTACTAGTATGGTTTTAATAATGCCATCCCTTTTACATCATTGACCAATGTAGTGAAACAAAAGATAAACGTGTGTGTGTTGTAGCCCTTTTCGGAATAGATTTTTTGCTTGATTTGTAGGGGCATACCGTATCTATATTTTTTTAAATATTATTGTTGCTAAAGTGTTATATAATTAGCTTGTAGTCGTATAATACGGCATTGGCATGATACACATTCCAGCGCAATATTTTTATGTTTAGGTTCTGGCACTGCGACATCTTTGTCCGTCGGCAGCCTGCTGGACGACAACATCTGGCATGATGTCGTCATATCGAGGAACCGACGTGACGTCATCTTCTCCGTGGATCGAGTCGTCGTACAAGGAAGAATAAAGGGAGAATTCTCTAAACTGAATTTGAATAGAGCTGTAAGTATATTAATGCTATTCTTGGTAATGCTTGCAATGATAGCCAAATTATATTAAAAGAGATTTATTTTTGTAATTTACTAGGTTTTAGATTTAAAGGAAACACCTCTTTATTATGATGTTTGAGGAGTGAGATAATTCAATAATAAAAGTAAAAAAATGTGTGCCTTTATTACCTACTAAGTTTTAAATGGTCCTTCGAGTAGGATATTCTCTGATGAATTTAATTATTTGAAATAAATAAACTGTGTTTAATTTAATTCTTATCGTATTTAGCTGTACATCGGCGGCGTCCCCAACTTCCAAGAAGGTCTGGTAGTGAACCAGAACTTCACGGGCTGCATAGAGAACATGTACCTCAACTCCACCAACGTCATCCAGGACCTGAAGCAAGGCTACGACACCGGAGAGGCCTTTAAGTATCAGAAAGTTAACACGCTTTTTGATTGTCCTGTGAGTCAAACATTTTTAATAGTACTTTTTGTAGCTTAGGCATTATTAATAAAATTTGTAATAATTTTTAGAGCCTTATTTGAAAATTGTATTATCTTGATAATAAGTACCTGTGTCCTGTTCAAGATCATGGTCTATCTGTGTAATAAATTTCATGAAAATCTGTTCAGTAGTTTTTTTGTGAAAGTGTAACAAACATCCTCACAAACTTTCATATTTGTTAATGTAGAATCCTATTATTATAATATTATAATTGCATAATTGTGTTGTTGTTAAATTATAACAATACTGTAGTAGTCGCAGTATCTCGCATCATTCGTTGAATATTTCGCGCTCACTCGCACTTAGACCTGAGACCTTAGTGCGAGTGAGCGCGCAAAATTCAACGAATACAACGAGATACTGCGACTGCTATAACGATATTTTACTGGATTTTCTGACTATCATCAGCAACGCAGTCTCTCAGCGGTTGGTAAATAATAATAATCCCCCCAGGAGCCGCCGGTAGTCCCGGTGACGTTCCTGAAGGAGGGCTCGTACGCCAAGCTGCGCGGCTACTCCGGCGGGGTCACGCTCAACGTGTCGCTGGAGTTTCGCACGTACGAGAACCATGGACTACTCATCTACCACAAGTTCAAGAGCGATGGATACGTTAAGGTAAGTTTGTGTGATTGTCGTGATTTTGTGTCTGATACGAACATACGAACAAATGAAGTGAGTTCGTAAACTCACTTCAGGGGCGCACTCATGTTTAAAGCGTCTATTATTTAAGCAAACGAAGTGCCTCGCCGATGTATTGATTAAAGTAACCAGAGTACGAAATTAGTCGCTAACTCGTTACACTACTTGCTTAACTTTGGAGATAAGTGTTGAGACGCAAACGTGACTTCTTCCTTGGAATCATGCAAAAAACCGTGAATAATTCAAGTTGCTTGAGATCATGCAAGAAGATTTTTGAAGTGGAGCTTGCATAACGAGCTTGCATGACCTATCATGCAAATATAAATGCATGTCATGCAGTATGATCGTCTACGGACTGCGTAAAAATTTTCTTCTCTAACGTCACAATAACTATACCCTTCCCCCGCAGGTGTACCTAGAAGAAGGCAAGGTGAAAGTAGAACTGTTCACGGAGGGCTCCCCGAAGGTGCGGCTGGACAACTACGCGGAGGTGTTCAACGACGGGCGCTGGCACGCGCTGATGCTGACCATGGCCGCCGACACTCTCACCCTGGCCGTGGACTACCGCCCCGTTAAGACCACCAAGAAACTCCGGTTCTTTACTGGAAGCACTTATTATATTGCCGGTGAGTCGATGGTTGAATGGTTAAGTACTTTTTAGGAGAATAATAAGTAAGTTCTAATAAGATATTGTTACTAATGGTTTTCTCTTCCACTGACTTCAAAGCGACGCACGGGTGCAAAGCGAAAAGAGTTATCTGCAATATAGCTGCTTTGTAGATGACTCTTTTCACTTTGCACCCGTCGATTAAGTGAAGGTAAGATTAGATTTATAATCCACAATATTGTTACAAAAAAAAATTATTATAATTAAAAATGTTGAATTCTTATTAACGCGTAATACTCAACAGGATTATTAAACGAGTACAGTCCATCCTATAGTCGTGTTTGAGGTTTGTCATAGATGGTGGCACTGCAAGCCTGTATGCTATGTTTATCACTTAAAAAATATATGGTCTTTCTTTATATTTCTTCTATCTTCCTTGGCCGACAACGCATCAGTGATGCCTTTGATGTCGCTGATGTCCAAGGGCGATAACCACTTATCATCAGGTGGATCGTTAGCTCGTTTGTCGTCGAAAATAACACTATTCTTTTGCGGGCTCAACGCTACATTGTTCAATGTTCCGGGCGTCTTTATGATCGCTGACTCTTGTTAGAAGATGGCACCTGAACACCTTAGAATTGCGGCTCCTTATATCCTGCCATACGGATTACGTTAATGTTGTTGGCAGGCGGCAAGGCCCCGCCGCGCGGCTTCATCGGCTGCATGCGCAAGATCGCGGTGGACGGCAACTACCGCCTGCCGTCCGACTGGAAGCCGGAGGAGTACTGCTGCCCCAACGAGGTGGTGTTCGAGGCTTGCCAGATGATCGACAGGTATACACTACATTACATTACCCAGTACTCAGTATTGCTGGTTTACAAGAAGTTTACATTTCTATGTTGACTCAATCCTATTCACTCACGAATGAGACTTTTATTTCTATTCCACTTTACACTAATTCGCCACAAAAAGTTCATTCTTTACATCGAAGAATCGATCAGACGTGAGCAAGTTCTGCAGTTCCAATTTAGTCTAACGCCCCAACTCAGAGTCACTAACGGTTCCTTTAATCGCTCACTAAAACTGTTTTTTTTAATCAAATATCGTGTGTAAAGTATCGCGAATGGGTTGCCTAAAAAATATGTTCAAGGCTATCGTTAGTCTATAGTGCAGAAACGACGATAACTCGGACCTTGTACTATTTATCAATTACGAAAATCTCGATCTTCAACTGACGGAACAAATTTTCTTGATTATGGCTAAGAACATGTCGATGAACTTACCTTTCAAAGAATAACAACAAAATTATGCCGTACATTCGTCTTAATGCGTTAAGAATTACATTACGGAGGTGTGGCTAAAATTTAACGCGCTGAACAGGGCGTGGCCTAGTTTATGCCATTCCACGTTAAGAATAATTTCAGTGGCGGTTTCTTGAACTGGACACATCAAAGTGGGCTACATCTGAGGCCTAACGCGCTAAGTAAGTAAACAAGCAAGTAGCAGGGGTATCAGGGGCACAATACAATGTGGAACCTCTCCGCAGATGCAACCCGAACCCGTGCGAGCACGGCGGCGCGTGCAGCCAGAGCGCGGACGAGTTCAGCTGCGACTGCCGCGCCACCGGCTACGCGGGCGCCGTCTGCCACTCCTGTGAGTTTACTCAGCACCCCAGTCCCCGGTTCGATTCCCGGCCGGGGCAGATATTTATGTGACAGATAAATACATATTTGTACTCGGGTCATTGGTGTTATTGTGATGTGTTTGTTATGTTGTCGTCCGTGCCACCCGCGACACAGGTATAAACCTACTGCAGGGGTATTTGTGTGTCTGTGTCTAAGCGTTTATATTATACTGAAAACTTTAACTTGTTTATGATTGCTTTAATAATTAAAAATAAACGATCGACAATAAAATATTGGCTAGTGATAATACATCAAGTAAAAATATCAGTTCGCACATTTAGAACACATAACACGTATACATACATATTGCATAAACGGAGAGACAACATGTATCTATTCTGTGTTAATCTTCCAACAATACAATCATCAAAGTAGTATTGTATCATCAAGTATGTTACGTCTCCAGCGACCCACCCGCTGTCGTGCCAGGCGTACAAGAACGCGATGGGCGTGTCGCGCGCCGCCGACATCCAGATCGACGTGGACGGCTCGGGCCCGCTGCCCGCCTTCCCCGTCACCTGCGAGTTCTACTGTGAGTACGTTGTGCAGTGTGCACACTAGCTGATATATAACTGAACGGTGAGATTTGTCTTGTGGGAGGTAGGTACTTCAAAGGTCTTACTTGACGTAAAGTAATTAATATTTACTATTATTCAAGTCAAGGATTTATTCACTGATACTGAGGTTTACATGTGCGTGTGCGTACGCATTTACATGTGCGTGTGTGTCGTTGGACTTATTAATTAAACCGACGTTAACTTCTACGGCCCTATTAATAAACATAGACTAAAGCAAGAGTAATTTTAAAACTTGTCGTAAATAAGATTTAATTTAATTCAGTATTAATAAACATAGAGTAACGAAGAAGTAAGCTACTCCGAGTCTAATCTCAGAATCAAAGTTAGTCCATGTCGCTACATAGTTTAGCGACCGATTAGGCGTGGACTAGGCGTGCATTGACGACATTGACGTTGACTTGACGCATAACAAGAGTACTTCGTTGTTCTAACTAAATGTCATTCACATTGATATTTTCTTTGACCTTTTCTTCTTCATCCCCGTTAACTGAGCGAGCACGTTTTTGGTTCATGTAAATCAATTTTTAAATTTAACAAGTAACCATAGCATGAAACAAACTGCGAGGAGCGAAGTTAGGCGCTTGAAATTGAAAGCTGATCACGTCGTTTGAAGTTGTCAATCCCAAAATATGTGTTGTCACTGTCATTTTAATGCATGAAGTCATTCACTGACTCACTCTTTTTACTTTTAAATTTTAAAGGTTGCCATATTTTACTCCTTGAAACCGGACTAAGAAATATATTGTTAGTCCGAGGTTACTCCATGTTTATTAATATCATTGCAATTACGAAGTTATTACTTAGTTAATCGAGAATTAACTAGTCCAAGTATAGCTTCAGATGATACTTGGAATAAGCGATTTTTATTAATAAGGGTGCTAAGGTTTAACGCCACAACTCAGAGTCACTAATGGTTACATTAATCACTCCTTAGTAAAGAATCACTATACAAATTCTGCACTAAGGAGCGATTTAAGTAACCATAAGTAACTCGTGAGTTGGCGCATAAGTGTGCGTGAAAGTCAGCGTGTGCATGTTTTTGTATTCTTTTTTACTATCAATGTTAAATGCTACCTATATATCTATATAGTAAGATATGTATTAACGTGGATATTACGAGAAACATTTTTGACGACCTATGTGGCGCGATGGTTACTGGTCCTGGGTTCGATTCCTAGCGATGAGTTTGAATTTCTGTTCTCGATCTGGGCGTAAGTGTTCTTGTCTCTGTTTGTGTCCATGGCACCCACGACACAGGGATTCCTAGTATGGGACTATGTGTGAAGTCTTATTCATTTATTTTTGATTCTGTAATATTAAACATTACGAAAAGTTTGTGTATCAAGCCCTGCACACCTCTTTTGCTGTGCGTACAGCGGACGGGTGCATCCTAATGTGTATTAATTGAGTCTGTTTGCGTGCACAGCGGACGGTCGCATCCTCACCGCGGTGTCGCACACGGCGCTCGCGCGCTCGCAGGTGGACGGGTTCCAGGAGCCGGGCTCCTTCCGCCAGGACATCACGTACGCCGCGTCGCGCGCGCAGCTGGAGGCGCTGCTCAACCGCTCGCACTCGTGCAGCCAGCGCTTAGAGTACATGTGCCGGCACTCGCGACTGCTCAACTCGCCAAGTAACACGTCGTTTTTATCTGTGTAGTATAGTGTTATAATTTTTGCAAAATCAAAGGGTTCGATTCCTGTCTAGTAATAATGATTTCTGAAAAATCTAATGATGCAGTTTTAGTTTTCAAATTGGTCCTGAAACTCTTGAGCACTTTTCCCTATTCCTAATAGTTTCATTTGGCCACCCACGCCTACTTGAATAATTCGCCTTGTATACACCAAGGCTTTGCATTGGCTTCAATCAATTGATGGCCCACTACTGGGAACGGGTCTCTCCTTTTGAGGAGGCCTTGAGCATACTCCACCACGCTGCTCCAGTGCGGATTGGTGGAGGGGTTAGTGGTCAACCAGAGTGTCGGAAGTTTTCAAACCGCCCGAGGGCCTCTGACGTGGCTTAACGACTGTTATCCTATGATAACAACCGGGAACGACGGCTTTACGTGCCCTCCGAAGCACGGACGCTCAAGAAATTTTTGCCACTAGCGGTCACCTAACTAGCTACCGACCGCGCCCACTGTTGCTTAACTTTGTCGATCACATAGGATCGACGCAAGCAGCCGGGCTATGAGCGTTTCATTATCTGCTTTGCATTATCTGTCAGTAATCAACAGTTATATTATGATATATGTATGTGTGTGTGTGTGTATGTGTGCAGGCGACGAGTCGACATTCCACCCGTTCGCGTGGTGGGTGTCGCGCACCGGGCAGCGCATGGACTACTGGGCGGGCGCGCCGCCCGGCAGCCGCATGTGCGAGTGCGGCGTGCTCGGCAACTGTGTCGACCCCACCAAGTGGTGCAACTGTGATGCGGAGTACTCGCCGCTGCGGCTCGATGGTACGTCACTAGCTACACACTCACACTACGTGCTAGTACTACACACTACGCTAGTACTGCACACTAGCGTGTTGGTAGTTAGACGGGGGATATTTCGACCTCACCAAGTTGGTACAACTGTGATGCGGAGTACTCGGTGTTGCGGCTTGGTTTGTAGTGGTAGTTAGATGGGGAAGGTTATTTTTTTTTAAATGGACAATTGCTGTTGACCCTTGCGGCCTTTACAGCTTCACACGGGGACAAAGGCTAATGTTGTTCACAACACAATTGGGCCAAAAATTTGTTTTTCACGTAAAATAAACGCCAAAATAGATTTCTTGCGCGATCTTAAATTATTTAGACTTTTTTTGTCTCATAACATTATCAAGTAAATTCGTAACATTTTGTTTAAAACCGATCACTAAGATCTGCGTGCAGAGTGAAATATGGAATGATACATGGTAGTTATTTTGTTCTTACAAAAAAGAAGTTAATTACGTTATTTGATTAAAAAGTTACATAAACTTGATATACAACAATAAATACTTTATTGCTCTATTCAGAATTCCAAACGGATGGCGGAGAGATTACCGAGAAGGATTTCCTGCCAGTCAAACAGCTGAGGTTCGGCGACACGGGCAGCCATCTTGACGAGAAGAAAGGACTCTTCTCGCTCGGACCATTGCTGTGCGAGGGAGATGGTAAATATTCATTTACTTATTATAGTTTTATTATTTACGAGGTGACCCGGCGAACTTCGTACCGCGTAAAAACTCCCTCCTCTTCCTCTCCATTTCCCTCTCCCTGTGTTATACATTATAAACCTTCCTCGTGAATCACTCTTTCTATTGATGAAACGGTTTTCATCATTAAAATCCGTTGCCTAGCTTGAAAGATCTAAGTGTATAGACTTCATTCAATTCTATGTAAAGATAATCCCATGAAATAACAAAAAAAAGGCTTACTTCTTGTATGTATGATAATATGTTTGTCCGTGTCCCAGACCTGTTCGGCAACGCGGTGACGTTCCGCATCTCGGACGCGGTGATCCAGCTGCCGCCGTTCGACCTGGGCCACAGCGGCGACATCTACTTCGAGTTCCGCACCACCAAGGAGAACGCCGTCCTGTTGCACGCCAAGGTAACTGCGTACTCTAATACTTTCATTTGGTGTTGTGTTTGTAAGGTCCTTCGAGCCGGATCAATATATTGGGTATTTTAATAAAACTCAAATGGAGTGTACCACATTTATATTTTAGTGAAAATAAGTTTTATAAATGCTGTTATGTATTATCTTAAATTTTTTATGTAATGAGGATAGCAAACGAGATTGTATTGCCTCCATCACCTGCCGTCCATGGACATCTGTCTTACAATCTCGAATGAGACTGTAAGAGGGATTAATCGGTTAGTAGGTCCTTATTATTCGTTATTGCGAGGACTGTGGTAGTCAGGACGGCTAGGTGGCTAGGTCGACTAAGATAATATGTAATGTATGGTGGTGTGTTGTGACAGGGTCCCCAGGACTACATCAAGCTGTCACTGATAGGCGGCGACCAGCTGCAGCTGCAGCTGGCGGTGGGCGACACGCCGCTCGGCGTCTCCGTGGAGACCAGCAGCCGCCTGGCCGACGACCGCTGGCACTCCGTCTCCGTCGAGAGGAACAGGTAGTTACCAACAGCTAACCATATACACAGTCGTTTCACTCCGTTACGTAAACGGTTGCGCATCATTATATGTTTATGAAGGTGACTGGATCTCTGTCTCTGTCTGTCTCATTTGGTCGACAGTAAATTTGTCTTTCCGTTCCGCAAACGGTTCCTCATTGTGATATATTGCGAAGAAGACTTGCACTTTCTCTCCGACGAGAGGAACGTGTCGTTTATTTACTAACGATACGAAACGGTTCTACATCGTGCACCAGTTAGTAACGTCTTTCTAAAGTGCAGAGATCTTTTATGGGGTTTGGTGTAAAATTCTATAGTAAAATCCCAAAGTTAATACGTGATTTGCCAGTGGAATTGTTTAAGAAACATGTAAAATCTAAACTTTTAGGCAAAGGTTACTACACTGTAGATGAGTACATAAATGACAAAGACGCATGGAAATGACCAGCTCTGCAACCAGTTCCGTACAAGCTAGTGATCGATACTTTTTTGTAACGAATATACCAATGTATTTTTATTTTTAAAAAATATGCTGAGAAGTTTCTTTACGGCTTTTCTTCTCCTCCATGACAAAGCACCTTTGCGAAAAGCTGGTTGATTAAAAAAATGATGTGCATAAGTGTATCAATGATACCTACATGAATAAATGATTTTGAATTTGAATTTGAATTTGAAATACATTTGTGAAGACCACTGGGACTGCGACTCTGTCAAGGGTAACAAGTCTGTTGGTCAGTAATGACTAATGATGTTGCGAAGACAAGTACTCTGTCTCCGTCTAGAGCAACTAGTCGGTTGTTCATTGCAATAATACGAAACCATTGCCCATCATGTAGGTGGCGCGATAACTGGTGATTTGTGTTCTAAAATGACATTACTTTTAACCATGTAATTTTTTCTAGTTGTTGTTGATGAGTACAATACTTTGGAGTTTTTTAAATTAAATGACTTGAGTTGAGACTTTACATTGGTTTAATTACAGATTACAATTTGGCTTTACATATGTGCGTTATAGAAATGCGTAGGCGCGTTACATAGGACGGTCAATCGGCGAATGTAGCGGTCGGTGGTCCGTGGCCGTTCTCTGTTAGTGGGAGCGTGAGTACGTCGCAGGTGATTGGCCAGCCGTGGTACACGTTGTGCCTTTATTGGTGGACCGGCGTGACCATATTAGGTATCGTTCTCCAGCGAGGGGCAATCTTTCGCTCTGGCCATATATGGTAATGACGAAGTGCATGAGTCATTGCGGCGCGCGGCGCCAACATCTTCCCGGCCCTTGAAAGCTCTGAAGCTTTTAAGAATTTTCGCTAGGCAGTAGACATAGGCGATTAAGTGCTCGTCGTAGGGTTCCATGCGCTGTAGAGACGTCGGCCACTCTAGGAACTCCGTCTGCACCCGGAAACAATTTGGTAACTCTCCCCAGTCGCCAGTATAGAGGGGGAGCTTCATCTTTGATGAGAACGAGATCGCCCAGCTGTAGGTCCTTGCTCTTAACCCGCCATTTGACACGTTGTTGTAGTTCTGCGATGTATTCTTGAGACCACCGCTTCCAGAAGTGTTGACGAATTTGTTCCAAGCGTTGATATCTGTTGAGGCGCGGAGAGTCGGCGTCTTCGAAGCTTGGAGACGGCAACGATGTCAGCGGCCTGCCAATAATAAAGTGACCCGGTGTGAGGGCTTGGAAATCGTTTGGAGATGGGCTGAGAGGACAGAGAGGTCGGCTATTTAGGATAGCTTCGATCTGTGCAAACAGTGAAGCCAGCTCCTCGAATGTTAAGTGGGACTGCCCTAATATTCGACGGATGTGAAATTTGGCTGATTTGACACCGGCCTCAGCTAAACCATTGAAGTGAGGAGCGTATGCGGGTGAGAATCTAAACTCTATACCTCTCTGAGCCGCAAAGTCACAAATAGAATCGGCATGTTTATTAAATAAATCTTTTATATATTTGGCTGCAGCCACAAAATTTCGGCCATTGTCACAATAGATAAGTTTAGGTATTCCTCTACGGGCAATAAATCGTTTTAAAGTTAAAATAAATGCGTCCTTGCTTAGCTCGCTAACTGGCTCTAAATGAATGCATCGATATTTAAGGCAAACAAATATACACAAGTAACACTTAGTTATTTTACACCCCCGACCCTTGCGATCAGTGATTAAAAATGGACCGGCGAAGTCAGTGGCAACAGTACTAAATGGAAACCTTGGTTCTACTCGTTCCGAGGGCAAGTTACTCATGATGGTAACCATACCCTGGCCCCTGAATCGTCGACAAGTAAAACAATTATGTGATACGTTCCGAGCTAAATTTCGGCCTCCTATGGGCCAGTACTGGTCACGAATGCATGCTAGTAACTGTTGGGGGCCTACGTGTAAAAGGGTTTTATGCTCATGTTCAAATAATAGTTTTGTAAAATAGTGTTTACCATTTAATAAAATAGGATGTCTTTTATCGTAAGAATAGTTTGAGCCATCAATCCTACCACCGACGCGTAATAAACCCTGTTCATCAATAAAAGGATTTAGTGGAATTAAATTTGATCTAGACGGTAATGATTTTTTATTTATAAGTAAATCGATTTCTGTAGGGAAGGATTGTCGTTGGGCGAGTTTAATAAGAAAATTTAAGGAATTTTTGAGCTCATTGACGTTTGGTGTGCCTGTAAATTTATTTAGAGGGTTTCGGGAATTATGTATAAATCTAAGAACTCTAGCTAGTACTCTTTGTAGTTTAGATAATTTGGAAAAATTCTTAAAATCTATAAATTGTGTGGGTTCTACCACTAAGGTTGAGAATGCTTTCATTTCAGGGAGGTCTTTAATCTCCTGACATGAAGTCGGCCATGTACACTCGGGCTGTGTTAAGAAAGTAGGTCCGGACCACCAAAGATTAGCGTCACTGACGTGTTGAGGATCTAAACCACGAGAACATAGATCAGCAGGGTTCTCTTTAGTTGGTACATATCGCCAGTCTATAGGGTCAGAGAGCTCACTAATGGCGGCCACTCGATTAGCAACGAATGTTTTTGCTTTGCCTCCAGACTTGAGCCAACCTAAAACCACTTTAGAGTCTGTCCAATACACATGACGGGTGACTTGAAAGCGAAGAGCTTTAGTGACAGCGGAGCTTAGTTGGGCGGCTAACAGTGCACCACACAGCTCGAGCCTTGGGATGGACGTGGGTTTAATAGGCGAAACGCGGGTTTTAGCGCACAATAAAGTAGTTTGTATATTTTCCTGTGCGTCAATGGACCTTAAATAAATGCAAGCGCCGTATGCTTGCTGCGAGGCATCGCAAAAACAATGCATTTCTACATTAATAGGATTGTCTAATAAAACTTGTCTTGATATTTTTAAAGAAGATAGTGTATGCAAATGTTGTGAAAATTTTAACCAACTGTTTTGAACATTTTTTGGTACTGGTTGGTCCCAGTCTAATTTCAATGACCACAATGTTTGTAACATTATTTTAAGTTTAATAGTGCATAAAGAAAGCAGACCTAATGGGTCAAAAATTTTAAAGGTAGATGAAAGGATAGATCTTTTAGTTAGAGTCATATTAGGTGTGTACTCTATTTGAAACTCTAGGTTATCTGTAACAGGAGACCATCCTATGCCTAAGGTGCTAGAAGCGTTGCTAAAAATGAGATTTCCTTCGTCTGGCGTTGAACTGTGAGGCAACATGTTTGGGAGATTTGACCTGTATTTCCTAAGGTGGAAACACCCTTTCGAAAGCTCATCTGACACTTGACGTTGAATGTATCGCAATTCCTCTTCAGTGTTAGCCCCAGTTAACAAGTCGTCACAATAGAAATCATTTTGAATGATAGTTTTAATAGTGGGGTCGTTACATTCCTCGCCCAGTTGCCAAATGCACCTGGCAGTAAGGAAGCTAGCGCTGGAAAAGCCGTAGGTAACGGTGTTCAATCTTAACGCGTGAAGGGGTTCATCTTCGTTATCACGCCACAGAATGAGCTGGAGGTTTCGGTCTGGTTCTCTAACGAGAACTTGGCGAAACTTTTTTTCAATGTCTCCTGAAACGATATACTTGTATTGGCGAAAACGTAGGAGAGTATTAAAAAGTGAATCTTGTATTACGGGACCTACCATCTGTAAATCATTGACGGAAAAACCTGATGTAGTGCGAGCCGAGGCGTCGAATACAACGCGGAGTTTAGTCGACTCGCTTTTAGCCTTTATTACAGGATGGTGGGGGAGAAAGTAAGCGTCAGCTGGCTTTGGATTAGGTGATAGGCTGAGATGACCCAGATCGGCGTATTCTTTTATAAAATTGGAATAAAGACTCTTTAGTTCAGGTTGTTTTCTGAAACGAGCTTCTAGGCTTAGGAATCTCTTCTTGGCTAGCGAGTAGGAATCGCCTAGGCATTCCTTCTCGCCACGAAGAGGAAGACCTACACAAAAGCGACCATTTTCTAGTCGGTAAGTATTAGATAAATAGTGTTGTTCACATAGTTTTTCTTCTTTGGTATACAATTGAGATAGTTGGGGAATATTTTCTAGTTCCCAAAATTTCTGAAGTTCATCATTAATTGTAGGTAAATTAGGCTCATTAAATAAAAAATTGCAATGTATTGCTTTGTGATAATTATGTAGTTTTGTTTTATTGGATAATATAGGCAGTGGACCTGCGACGAGCCATCCTAATTTAGAGCTTCGAAGAATAGGGCTATTCTCACCTAGTGAGTGCTGAGTGGAACCTATCAGATCCCAAAATAGATCAGCACCGATAAGCATATCGATAGAGGATGGTTCATAAAAGCTGGGGTCCGCTAATTTAAATTGAGATAAATTATATTGGCTGATATCCAGTGTACATTTAGGCAATTTTGAAGTAATTGTTGGTACAACTAGGCAAAACATTTGAGTATTGAAAGTACTATCGTTAAGTGATTGTAGGTGTATAGCACAACGCTTAGGAGTACTAGTGAGAGAGGTATCTGATAGGCCTACAACACATACATTTGAGGTTTGTAAAGGAAGATTTAAATATGATTGAACTCTTTCGGTAATAAAGGACGACTGACTGCCGCTATCTAGTAAAGCTCTGACCGTTAGACTTTGTTCAGAATTGGGGTTTTTTAATTGAACTTTAGCGGTACACAGGAGGACGTCAGAGTTAGTTAAAGTAGTTAAGTTATGAGTTGGAGTTAAGTTGGTACTAGGTACGTTAGAATCATCCACAGTATGTAACAAAGTGTTATGTTTTCGTCTACATGAACGACAAGAGCCCGGAAGCCTACAAGCCTGGACCTTATGACCCATTCTCAAACAATTCTCACATAGGTTTAATTTAGATACTAAAGCTATCCTATCTTCAGGCGTACTGGATTTGAATGAAGGGCATTCATAAATACGATGAGAACCCTTGCAAACTAGGCATTCGGAAAACGTCTTAAAGGAAGAAGTAGTAGGTTTAGTAGTGATAGCAAAAGACTTACTTTGAGGTTTGGGGGGAGATGAATGATGTAGACTTTTAGCCCTGTCGTGTCTTTGTCTGTTTACAGTCTCAAGTACATCAGCGCGATTCTTAAGAAAATCGAAAAAATTATCTAACGTAGGAATTTCGGGTAATGTATTACGGTATTCCTCCCATTTAAAACAAGTACCGTTGTCTAACTTCGCCGTGACCATGTAAATAATAACAACATCCCATTTCTCAGTGGGTAACCCTAAGGTATGAAGAGCTCGTAAATTTTTAGTTAGATGGTCTACAATAAACCGAAGTGATTTATCGGATTCACGTACAGATTCAATATTAAATAAAGCCTTTAAATGGTTATTAATTAATTGGCGTTTATTGTCATAACGCTGACAAAGTAGTTGCCAAGCCTCGGAGTAGTTAAGATCAGTGACTTCTAAATTACAAATAACACGCGCGGCCTCACCTTCTAAATAAGACTGTAAATAGTGAAACTTATGAATATTTTTTATTTTGTCATTGTTGTGAATTAAGGATGTATATGTTTCTTTAAACTCCAGCCACTTAAAATATGTGCCATCAAAATTATTTATTTTAATAACCGGCAATCGAAAACCGAGAACATCATGTTGACAATGGCTAGAAGCATCACAAGAATTGTTCATATTCTCTTTAGAAGGCGAGTTCGATTGTATAAAATATTGAGCAGTGGAAATACACGTATCAAATTCATGTTCAATTACGTCGCGAATATTTAATTCTTCAGCTTGATTATAATCATTTAAAGTTTCTATTTGGCTTTGCAACTCATCGAATTCCACAAATAACGCTTGTAATCTCGATAACTTTAACTCAAGTTTGTTTAAATCAACAGCAGAAATTTTATCTAATGAAGTTACAGTTTCTAAATAATTTTTAAATTTAGTTAAGCGTCCCTTAATTGAACTACGCTTAATATTAAGCACCTTTAGATTGTCTTCTTGTTTTAAACCTTCTACAGACATAGCGGTAAATTATCGAGATAAACTAAGCGCAGCGAACTAAATAATGAATAATATTGGCATACGATACGCTCCTCGCTTCGTAGTCAGTGCAGCTGGCGGCTCGGTGTGACGTCAGGAACCGGTTTGCTATCGCGATGAGGCGGGCCGATGCACGGAGCGAACGGCCGAACGGCAGCGATTGTAGCAACGCTGGAATTGATAATTATTGTCTGCGTAAGCGGCGCGTAAATAAATTCGTTAAGATTATGGCTTTTTTGCGTAGCAAGCTTAGTGCTTTGAAGAATAGCTTGAAGTTTAGAAGAGAAGGGGCAATGCTAATTGAATAGTTTAATAATTAATATTGATAAAATAGGAAAACATAGGCAAATTGAATCACTCGAAAAAGTAGATTTTGGAAGGATAGGGCAAATTGAACTTAATGTATTACTTTAGCAAATAGATTTTGGAACTATAGGGCAGATTAGAAGTTTTGAGTAGCCAACATTACACTGATTATTACACAGATCAAAGAGGAACACTAGGATGGATATTGGAATGGGCTCACTCGGGTAGGCAGACAGGCGATCTTAGATGCTCAGGCTAGGTGATGCTGGCTGCGGTGTAGGCGTGAGACCGTTGTAGGCGCGTCACCCCGACGCTTTGGAGAATTTCTTCTTGTAGCACGAAGCACGATGTAGGCGCGCAGCTGATTGCAGGAACTTTTGATCCGCAAACTAGTCGCTGCGCGTGACGTACGACGTAGATTTTTCCTCTTCAACTCGTTGATCTACTTCAAATCTTCAGAATCCGCGTTAAATTGCAGGTCCTGTCACGGTCGCCACTTTTGTTGTTGATGAGTACAATACTTTGGAGTTTTTTAAATTAAATGACTTGAGTTGAGACTTTACATTGGTTTAATTACAGATTACAATTTGGCTTTACATATGTGCGTTATAGAAATGCGTAGGCGCGTTACATAGGACGGTCAATCGGCGAATGTAGCGGTCGGTGGTCCGTGGCCGTTCTCTGTTAGTGGGAGCGTGAGTACGTCGCAGGTGATTGGCCAGCCGTGGTACACGTTGTGCCTTTATTGGTGGACCGGCGTGACCATATTAGGTATCGTTCTCCAGCGAGGGGCAATCTTTCGCTCTGGCCATATATGGTAATGACGAAGTGCATGAGTCATTGCGGCGCGCGGCGCCAACACTAGTCAACTTTTAGCAAAAAACGTGTGTGTGTATTTATGTATGGACATAAGAAGTTATACTTCTCTGACGTAACAGGACAAAAATAGCTAAAGATTTCATCCCGTATGCCACAACTCTGTTTGTTAAAGGAATCATTTAGCAACTATCTTCATCATGTTGCTTTTTGGCTGTCGGGGTGCGCTCGCGTCGTAAAAATTTTACTCGCATTTTTTTTCTAAACGCGCCAAAAGAAGTATAACTTCAAAAACTTTATCGTGTAACAGGAAAGAAGCCCGCGTGGTGGTAGACGGAGCCCTAAAGAACGAGATCCGCACAGCCAAGGACCCCGTTCGAGCCCTGCACCTCACTTCAGGCCTGGTGCTGGGCGCGTCACTGGACAGGAAGGACGGCTTCGTGGGCTGCATGCGCGCGCTGCTGCTGAATGGAGTGTCGGTTGACCTCAGGTCTTATGCTAAACGAGGTAACTTGGAGTTATTTAGTTAGCTTTGGGAAAGAGTAGTAGGTAATAATTATATAAATTGAAATAAAAACAAATTGTCAAACTGAGTCACGATCTATTGGCAGTGCGTTACTACATTTTGTATGCAAAATACGGATGTTTGTACTTTATATATCAGGTATTATCTTACCTGAAGGTGTCACTTGGTATAATAAATTATTTTCTGATTTAAACTATAATATTTAGATGTTGTCATATCTATGACAAAGTTTTGAATCTGTCATACATTATTAGTTATTATACGGAGAACAGTTTCGTAAAGGTAAATAAATATTTTGAATCAGGACTTTAGTATTAATCTACAGTCGCCAATATGTCCGGCTCGAAGGACCAAGTTGACCAAGACAAATCTGTTCCCAGGTCTGTACGGCGTGTCGGAGGGCTGCGTGGGCAAGTGTCAGTCGTCGCCGTGCCTCAACAACGGCACGTGCCTCGAGGGGTACGACTCCTACTCCTGCGACTGTCGTTGGACCGCCTTCAAGGGGCCCATATGTGCTGACGGTCAGTATTGTCTTAGTAGTTCTTGTCCTATTTTAATTTTGATGACGACATACATACAGTTACATCAAATGGGACAATTTTTCATTAATAATTCGTCCGCAAAAGTATTTTAGAACCTGTAACTTCATTTTTTTATTGAAATAATAGCGTTCGTGTATTTGTATGTAGTCTCCAAATAATTATGATGTAATGTTTATCAGCACCACTTCCAAAGTAAATTTTATGAAATCCATAAACCACTCATTCATTCCGTTGTATTAAGTATATTTACTTAAAGTATGTGACACTTATCGTACTTCCCTCTATTAAGAAGACTCGAATAAGTCGAATTAGTAAAAATAACTTATATCTGGTGTGGTTACAGAAATCGGCGTGAACCTCCGTCCCAACTCAATGGTGAAGTACGACTTCCTGGGCTCGTGGCGTTCTACCATCAACGAGAAGATCCGCGTGGGGTTCACCACCACCAACCCCAAGGGGTTCCTGCTCGGCTTTTACTCGAATATCTCCGGGGAGTACCTCACTCTCATGGTCTCTAACTCTGGTACGTATACCGATGTGATATAGTTTATTTATTTATTTAAGGTCCACCAACATATTAGTTGAACATTTAGGAAAATATACTAATCGGCCTGTATCTCTTAATTTTTTTCTGCGCCAATAGAATAAGCAATCCGATCTAACATTACAGGTAGTCTTCGCGTGGTGTTCGACTTCGGCTTCGAGCGGCAGGAGATAATATTCCAGGGGAAGCACTTCGGCCTGGGCCAGTACCACGACGTCAAGCTGTCCAGGAAGAACAGTGGCGCCACCATGGTGCTTCAGGTGGGTTGTTCGTGTTTGTAACGCGCTGTACTACGTGACCGATTTAGACGCGAACGCGAAGCGACGCGGCGTGACGCGAAAACAACAAACGTACTTAACGCATACGTACGTAACGCATACGTACGTAACGCATACGTACGTAACGCAGGACACTTCAATATATTTCGGCTGCTTGTTGTATTCGCGTCGCGTTCGCATCTTTGTCGGTCACGTAGGACGCAGCGTAAGCAACTGGGAAACAGAAAAGCCACTTGGTAAATAGTAATTGTTGTACTTTGACAACAGTAAAATCAAAATCATCACTGATGCGTAGAAAAATAAGCAGTCTGCATTACCTGACTGAAACACGTAAAAAAACATTTTACTGTTGATTATAGAGGGATGGGTATTCAGATAACTTTACTAACATATCAGTATCGTTGAGATTAAACTAGCGACCGTTCGTCAAAACCTCGTCGTGTCGTTACTATGCTTAGACATGCGTTTCAGCCTTATGGTCATACAATTAAGGTGTATTTGTTTTTGTCGCATAAAAATACCTAGGCATGCCGTGCCGCCAGTCGCCGCAAGCCCTTACACTCCAAAACCTGACAAAAGAATAGTTGTGTTAGAAGTTGTGACTAAATTAAACACAAGTTTGGTAAACTATTTTATTTTTGCGTAACACGGAAACCTGTTCCTCGTTGTATATTAATCTGTACACTTTATAAATAAATAAATAACGCTTCACACTCATAGCCCCACACTAGGATTCCCTGTGTCGTGGGTGCCATGGACAACACACTAGACAAGGACATTCACACCCAGACCGAGAACAGAAATTCAAACTCATCATTCAAATTTCTGCCTCGCTGGGAATCGAACTCAGGACTCTTGGTGCGGCGATCCGGCATGGTAACCATTGCGCCACACGGATCGTCAAGTCACTTGCAGATGTATTATTAGTACTATGTCGCAGGTTACTATTGTAACGTCCTTGTAAATGTTACATTAAACCGACAGGTGGACAACTACGAGACACAAGAGTACAACTTCAACATCAAGGAGTCGGCGGACGCGCAGTTCAACAACATCCAGTACCTGTACCTGGGCCGCAACGAGTCCATGGCGGAGGGGTTCACGGGCTGCGTGAGCCGCGTCGAGTTCGACGACATATACCCGCTGAAGCTGCTGTTCCAGCAGGACCCGCCGCCTAATGTTAGGAGTTTAGGAGGTTTGTACAGAAAAATGCAGCTCTTTAATGTTAATCTATACATCTATACAAATAAATAAAGAGTGAATAGACTTTTATTAAGTTAGTGCGCTCACCATCCTGGACCACATCATCCATCTCCACTTACCATCAGGTGGGATTGTGGTCAAGCATTAGCTTATTCTAAGTAAAAAAAAATAATAAAAAAAAAATTGGAGTGTCTGTTTGTAATATTAAAATAACCGATTTTTACTTAGTGCATTTGGATGTATACACATAAATGTATACATGAGTGTACTATCCACATTATTTATGTTAAACAATCGTTATCAAGGTAACAAAAGCTAAATCACGTACGGAAATGTCATGGACATAATCTATGACCATAGGCCATTATAACATTACCCTAAAAGTACAGTTCGGCCGCTGTATCTTGGCGCGTCTGAACTTCGCGCAGAAGGCTGCGCAGTAACATAATTCGCCAATACTCGATACGCGGTGTATTATTCTTCGAGTTTCGTTCTCGATATTAGCATAGCAATACTTGTAGTAGCCACGTACCGCCCGCCATTTCGCACTGAATTTTAGAGGTAGATAAAAAATAAAACATGAAATTATCAATTTTTGTAGGGTAGATTTGTAAAACCTCACTTAGCTGGGGCGCTCTCCTCCTCGGTTCGTCATTCACGTTTCAGTGCTTCGCTGTTTCGCACGGGCGCAAAATTGAAGTTAAAAGTGAAATGCTTAAAATATAGTTTAATAGTCAGGAAGAAATCAATTACTTGTGTAAAAGAATAAAAAGTTTAGAACGAAAAATTTACCTAAGTAAAAGTGATCTGCAGTGTGTATCGTTGGATCCGTACAGGAAATTCATCAACGCTTGTAATCAGCAGGTAGGTGGATTCCAGTATTTAAAGAATACAGCAAGTAACTTAAAATCATAAATAACCCTACTTTAGTAGTCTGTTAAAAATTGCTTGCAAATGTAATTCGCAAGGAATTTACACGCAATTACGAAGCAGAAACAGAATATCTGTTATATATCAGTGAATATATGGTTTTATATGGATACCTTCAAGGATTCCTCTTTTTTTCTCCATTACTAGCACGTGTTTTTTCGTATGAAAAATATATTACAATATTATTTAAATACCATATATAACTGGATTGTCCTTGGGAGGCTTCCAAATAAATACCTGCTAACCGGAATTACCTGTGGGGTTCTTCCGTCGCTAGTAAATGTATTCCGTAAGGAAGTTATCAATTTATATTGCAACATTATATAAATACAAACAATCGGGTTATCCTTTGAAGGATTCTAAATAAAAAAGTACCTGTTAATAGCTAGTATATGTATTCCATAAGGGATTTATATTGCAGTAGTGTACAAATACAAAACCTAATCGGGTTTTCTTTTGAAGCCCTTCTTATTTAGAAGGAAAGAAAAATAAAAAAGTACCTTCTAACAATAATTACCTATAGGGTTCTTCCATCGCTAGTATGTACTAGTACTAGTATTCCGTAATGAATTTATATCGAAATAGTATATAAATACAAAACATAATCGGATTGTCCTTTGGGGACTCCTGTGGGTTCACTGCTCGCATTACATTCGAATTAGTGTTACGCAGACAACTGCAACAAGAAGTACTCGCAATTCGGATCTACTTGTGGGGTATTTCCTCTGCATTGTACATGTATACCATGAAGAATTCTCACAGTGTTACGCAGACAACTGCAACAAGAAGTACTCGCAATTCGGATCTACTTGTGGGGTATTTCCTCTGCTTTGTACATGTATTCCATGAAGAATCCTCACCGTGTTACGCAGACAACTGCAACAAGAAGTACTCGCAATTTGGATCAACTTGTGGGGTATTTCCTCTGCATTGTACATGTATTCCATGAAGAATCCTCACAGTGTCACGCAGACAACTGCAACAAGAAGTACTCGCAACTCGGATCTACTTGTGGGGTATTTCCTCTGCATTGTACATGTATTCCATGAAGAATCCGCACTGTGTTACGCAGACAACTGCAACAAGAAGTACTCGCATTTCGGATCAACTTGTGGGGTATTTTCTCTACATTGTACATGTATTCCATGAAGAATCCTCACCGTGTTACGCAGATAACTTTAACAAGAAGTACTCGCAATTCGGATCTACTTGTGGGGTATTTCCTCTGCACTGTACATGTATTCCATGAAGAGTCCTCACCGTGTGACGCAGACAACTGCAACAAGAAGTACTCGCAATTCGGATCTATTTGTGGGGTATTTCCACGACATTGCACATGTGTTCCAGAAAAAATCTTCACCGCATTATGCAGCTGATTAGCGTATATTCCATACGGAACTAATACTGTACGCTATTCGTTGAACAAAGTACTTGATAACTGGATCTACCTTTGGGGTAACTGTTTACTCAAACAAAAAAAAAATATACTTACATATATATTTCTGAAGGAACTCACGTCACGCTGGAAAACATACGGTGAACTGAAACAAGTACTTATTTATTCGCATGAAACTGCGAAGGATTTCTGTTCAACGAGCAATAGCTGTATATTATTTATTTACTTATTAAATACTTATTTACTTATTTATTTCACAATAAATGTAAACGTAACAGGTTCATTTAAACCCAACACCATTTACAATTTACACGAACCAAGGGGATTCTCTCGCCAACTGCAAATTGCATCTTAGTACTGCCAAAAACCTTCGTCGACGCGCTTATCGGGGTGACAATTGCACTACTTTCATCGATCTAGAACTTTGAAGTTCACCGGAGTGTTATCGCCGACGGCGAAGTAGTGTGAAGTTGTTATAACAATTATTATAATATCAACTTTTAAAAGTTTTTTGCTAACCGCACCACTGTTACGGTGGTACTGAATACCGACGGTGATACCTTAACAACAGTAGCTGTCTATTCTGTTGACAACGCGTTGGTGACGCCGTTTTTTTCGTGGCTTGTGAATTAAATTCCTCTTTGATCATAAAGTCTGCGATTCAATAACCAGCTAAGCTAAGTCATCAGGCCCTTAAGCAACAGTAACTTTTCAGTAATGTTTCCGACAACCGCAGTAAGGGGCGTAAAAATTGTTCGACCTGCTGGTCTAATGATGCATGTGACTCTCACACAAAGCCAGCCTAAAAACCGCCTAAAACTGTCAGCCGTAGACGTAAGTTCTAAATGGATATATAATAATAATAATAAAACTAAGAGATTTTATCTATCAAATCTATTGTTGATTCACGAAAGATTCTCTTATTGATAAATTCGGGAACATACCATTCTTATGTCATCGTGGAGCAATTGACATAAATGTACCTAATTATAAGTACAATAACATCGCACATGCTTCAATAAAAAAGACAATAACGATTCAGACATTGAAATATAATGTAGTATGGATTTAATTAGACTGAAAGTAAACTAATAAATGTATGTGTACAAATTGATACCTATATGGGCATATGAAATTATGAGTACTAATTCCGAATTTCAAATTATATTTGAATATCTGAGGACAACTTAATTCAAGTTTTTATAAACTCTTATAAATTGATGTGATCAGTTGTTCAGTTTCAGCCGAATTGAAGAGAATACTAAGCTACATCCTGTTTGTACATACCGTTTATACACCGTAGGTACATACCGTTTGGCTTAGTACCTACAGCTAATATTTTCAACGGGTTTTTAACTTACTGAGGCGTACGGAACAGTTGTCTTTTTTCTACTTAATAATAATAAACAAACTTGAGTGAATTATTTTCTGGTTGGCCTGCCGGTCAATGATAATGCAATTACAAATAGTAGGTATACTACTGTATACCCCCTGTATATGTACGATTAATTGTATTAACCATTGCTTAATGTATTAGTTAATTTATTTGTTGCTTCATTAAAAGTAAAAATTTTGATTATTGCGTATTTTTGAATATTTCCGTGCTAGCGGACGATTGATTCATTTTTGCATACTAGGCTAGAGATACAAACATTTTCTATACATGCAAAACATACATGTATACCGTAGATTGTATAATTATACAATGTTATGCTCCTTATGTGCATGCCTCAACAACGGGGTTCCGCCTCCAAAGTAACCAGACATTATCACTATGACAACATTATACTCAACAAATGAGCGGTAAACTTTGCCATCAAATGATGTTGTAAAATAAGACAAAAAATAATGTATTTATTATTTATTTATTTCAACAAACAAGTACAATTGCATGCTTTACACGTCTGTCAAACTGCGAAGCAGTTTGTCGCCAGTAGTTCTCGTGGATTACAATATACGAGTACGTACTCTCAACGTACTTATTTTTTACTTACTTGTTTTTAATGTTGCAGGTGTCAGTTCTAGGATGGAGGTACACTTAGGGTATTGTGGTTTGATTTTATTATATTCAAGTCTTACGACTGCGGTCCGCCTATATGTATATCGGTCATCCTATAAACTTAACAATGAGATTGTTTCTTAATGGCCTCCACCCATATTTTTTTAACATTGAGTAATTTTATTTTTGGGTATTATATACTTAACTAATCACACTATCGTTACCGGATTGAAGTCCGGATATTGTTTCACTTATAAAAACATCCCAACTGCTTACGCATATTACTGCATATGTGATGGAAAACAGCAGTTTGCGTATCGTCAATTCGCCACGAAAACAATTTTATCCTTACAATACTTTGTAATCGAATTTCCCTTATTGTTTCACACAAGTTTTAATTCTACAGATCATAAGGTTACCGCAGTTCACCCAGGTCCTTGCTAATTGGTCAAATCAGTCTAGACAAATAAGGATTATATTTTATATATTTTTCTATAGAAAATATTTTCATTGCGGCCTTCTACTTAAATACTAATTAATTTAGAACATAATAATATCCAATTTTATTCAATTTAGTATTTTTTACAGCACATATATTTCATGTGATTTTCGGCCGAACTCTAAAAGAAGTCAATACATTGATTTCGTTTTTTATAAGGACTGGTGGATGCTCTGTGTGTTCCACTACACTTACAAAATCTCTGATAACAATTATACATCAGTGTTTTTTGTGTTAACAATCTGTTCAAATTGTTGTATGGGAAAAATGGAAAATCTACTTTATCAATGGATGGATTTTAGTGGCCTCAAACCACTTTCGGATTATTGCCTTTCAAATGAAACCATTTTAAGGCATATCGGTTGGATGGTTTCACAGTCTATAGAAAACATCCGTACAAACGTTTTATGTTTTATATACATATATAGATAGATAATGTTTTAATTAAAACAGTGTTTTTATAGATAATTTTTATTCCTACTTACAGGTTTGGAATTACTTATGGTTGGCGACATAGTTGCTGCTTTCGTTGCTACACTCGCTGTAGTAGTGTGACCAAAAGCTACAAAAAAAATGGATCTTTCGGGAAAGAACAAATTTCAGTCAACACAATTTTATTATCATCAAATTACTTACTCTCTTAGTACTGGCAAGGGTTACATAGAAAGGATACCATATATATTATCGATAATATTGCCAAATCTATATTTACCTCATTTAAGTAATTTACTTATTATCCTTAAATATTTTAATGAATATTTTACATAAAAATTGCAGAATTCAGTGGATATTCCACTTTATTCGGTTAACATTACACTCGTCATGTTCATAGCAAATACAGTTAACTACTTATCAGTAGCATAATTACCGAGTGTGTTATATATACGGTATTACATAAGTATATACTGTTGTCACCAATATATTGTTCAATAGATTGAAATTAAAGAGTAAAATATTGCTATCATTATTACAATTAAAAATAATGATAAGCTAATAACATCATTAGTTTCACGACTACCTTCTCTAAACGTCTACAAGTATTGCTATGCTAATATCGAGAACGAAACTCGAAGAATAATTGATGATTAAACGAACTTACCTGTAAGTGAAGTTCAATCCCAATTATTCGAGAGCTTCGTTCGAAGATATTAGCATCCCTCCCTCCCTAGTGTACATGTCATATACACTACACCCCTAGTCGTGAAACATGAAACAGCTCAGCAAATCTCTGAACTGAATGACGAACCGAGGAGGAGAGCGCCCCAGCTAAGTGAGGTTTTACAAATCTACCCTACAAAAATTGATAATTTCATGTTTTATTTTTTATCTACCTCTAAAATTCAGTGCGAAATGGCGGGCGGTACGTGGCTACTACAAGTATTGCTATGCTAATATCTTCGAACGAAGCTCTCGAATAATTGGGATTGAACTTCACTTACAGGTAAGTTCGTTTAATCATCAATTATGTCTCAGTCATACGTTAGCATGTTCGTGTTGCCATCTCTGTCTTACATGCGCTAAAGTTCGCAAAGCCTATGTTCAGACGCGCCAAGATACAGCGGCCGTCCTGTACTATCCCTTGGAACGAATCGGATTTTATATAGTAAAACAAACAAATTGAACACAATATGAAATTCAATGAAAGTTCGTCTGTCAAATCTCTCTTCTGTGGGATCTAGTGACATCATAAACATGTGCCGTACGTGAACTCAGCGACGTTACAAACCCATCATATTTCCCCAGGCATCCTCCACGAGGACTTCTGCGGCGTGGAGCCGGTGACGCACCCGCCGGAGCCGCTGGAGACGCGGCCGCCGCCCGACGTGGACCTGCAGGCCGAGATCGACTTCCACCGCACCGACGAGGCTATCCTCGGCAGTGAGTACACACACGCACGCACGCACGCACGCACGCACATTTTTGTTTTAGGGTAACCTGAGGATTTTTTTATTTGTCGCGCAAACTATAGTGGGGTATCGTAGAAAAGGTCTTTCAAAAATATTATGGGTTTTCTAAGACTATTTTTGGAATTAGGGGTCCGTTTGCGAAATATTTGGCTTTTAAATGCTAATTTTGGTTATTAGAGTCAAGTGTCCCCCCTGCTGGTTAAACGGTTGGATTTGGACGATTGAAAATTCTCAAAAATAGGTTATGTAATAATAATAATATATCCGGGTGAATAATAATGTTAATAGCATTTAGAATATTAATTTTTAGCGTCCTTGTCACAGCTGCTCACATTTGTGAGATCTCCCCCCCTTGTGTGACGTCACATATGAAATTTTACACCTAGAAATTATTAAATTAACAGCAGTTCCGAATTTCATTAATTGTTTTTAAATATTTACCTTTACATTATTCGATTTTGAAATGTGACGTCACGAAATTTAGGACCCCTTGTCACACTATGTCACACTACATCAACCCCCACCCCATGATGTAACTTCTGGATGGCCGCTAAATTTAAAATGATATGTTAGCTAACACATGTCGGTTGTCAACAGCGGTGCTGGCGTTCATCTTCCTGCTGCTGATCGTGGTGGCCATCGTGCTCGTGCGCGCCCTCTCGCGGCACAAGGGAGAGTATCTCACACAGGTAAGGAAACAGTCCATTTTACACTTTTATACACATAGTAAACTATAATCTTCAAAAATTATGCATTAGGCAGTCTAACAATAAGTGTTCATGTGGAGTTTGATGGTAGGTTTTTACCCGCCTACTGGCTACTATTGTTCGCGTTAACCGTAAATTGTTTTTAACATGTTTAGTTCGCATTGCCCTAATAGTCAGTTGAAAAGGAATCTACCTTTTATCTCCCTCTATATCTATGGTGTTACTTTAACGGCCGGTCTCAATAATGTACTAACAGATGGAAGACTGTGGATAGGGCTACTATTAGTATGTTATCTGTCATATTTGTCAATTTTTGCGTCTGAAAAATTGACAAGTATGACAGATAACATACTAATGGTAGCCCTATCCACAGTCTTCCATCTGTTAGTACATTATTGAGACCGGCCGTAAGTCGATGGGCACTTTGCGGGCTATTAAGAAATGAAATTGGATGAATGAGCTATCAAAGTCATAGTATATTACCGTATCAAATGGTTGATGTCGTTATGTTGTTGTTGTTGTTGTTGTTGTTGTTGTTGACACGGCGCCCTCTCGTCTCGCAGGAGGAGCGCGGCGCGGACGGCGCGCCCGACCCGGACTCGGCCGCGCTGGCCGCCGCCACCGGCCCCCGCGTCACCAAGCGAAGGGAGTTCTTTATATAGTGCCGGCACACACACACACACACATTGACACATATATTGACATATACACAGACACTCATTAAATACACACTACACATTTTAGCCATACACACACAAAGCATACTTTGATACACAATATTGACACATAACACTGAAACAGAAACACAAATGATGTGAAATGTTTTACAAGTATATATGTATAATGACGCGAAGAGAGTTATACAGACATGTAAATGTAAAGATACAGATACATACATCCGGCAACATATATCCGGGCTACCGGGAAATACAATTTTTATGGTCTTGTAACAAAATAATCCATCCATCCATATCAATTCTTGAAACTCAAGGGTTATAAACCTTATACCGGTGTAGTCTCCATTCTCCCACTTCAGGCAGCTAAAGTCACGGTATGTCAACAACTATGGTTGTCTATAGTATGGTATGTCGCAGACATACAACTTGTCATTATTATATCGCATGTAGTATAGTTAGATGAAGCAAGAGTAATCCTTATTATGTATCATAATATCATATATTTTTATATGACAACGGTGTGCGATAGTACAAATAAGTACTGTTATATCTTCTGTGGTACAAGCTGAAGATTTTGCTTGGATTAGGTATAGATCGGTTAGTTAAAGATGGCACGAATTACAGTTGTATCGTGTCTGTGAGTAAATGCTTGGGGTGACGCGCATTGCATACGCATATGGCACGTAAAATAGATATGTCTCATAGATGAGATCAAGCTTATAAACGTGAGATGAAATGTTACTGAAGTGTTTTTACTTCTAACGAAATACTTGTAAGGAGTTCTTCTTGATGAAACCATTATGTAAACGTGCCAAGTTTAGTTAACCGATCTACAATGTATACTCTCGCTTTCAATTTGATTTCGAGTCATTCATTTTGGAGTTCTCATTATCAGGTCTAGTGCAGTACGTCCGACGTATCTTAGCGCGTCTGAAGTTCGCGCAGAAGGCTGCGCAGTAACATAATTCGACAATGCTCGGGACGCGGCGTATTATGTCTCAGTCACACGTTAGCATGTTCGTGTCGCTATCTCTGTCTTACATGCGCTAAAGTTCGCAGAGCCTATGTTCAGACGCGCCAAGATACGTCGGCCGTACTATATAAAACGTGAAGCGTGGCTTGTTTACAACCGAGAGCTTTTACACAAGCAATAAACAAATTAATAATAATAATTCACACAATGATTGCCTTACAAATGTAGTTATACTTGGTACTATAGTATAATATTGTAGTGTAGATAATGTACTTCTAATGGCGTGTCTAAACGGGCGATATTTTAAACGCGAAGTGTTAACTGGCTGAATCTGAATCTTATTTTCAAGAAATTATAGTAATAGTGTGTAGTAATAGCATAAATTTCATATCATGACATGTGTTCCTTTTTGGTACACTTGATATATTTTCACAGTTTGTCAAAGTAAATTTATTTGAATACAAAGGAGTCATCAAAACAACATTATTTTCATTGAACACTGCTCTAACTTCTTCTCCCGTAAGTGCCATTTGGCTACAACGTCGTTAAATCTCACTTATTTCATCCTTCTCGACATTTTATGAATTAAAGCCATGATTTTAGTAGGGTTATCATATCACCAATTCACAAGTGAGCATTTCACTCATCACCATTACAAAACTACCACACACAAACATATTAATCCGTAGTATTAACACAAATGTTCGTACAACACATATATTGTTCACATTATATCGTGTGAGACTACTTAAGATCTGAGCAAGTGATCATTTTATATGTACACATATTTTGTTAGTTTATGAAATGGCTTCGAGACACTATTGTCTATAATTTTTATGTGTTTTGATACTACGATAGTATATTTTGTGTTATAATAACATGTAACGAGACAGACTAATTTACAGTTATAACACATTATGATATTTGTATGTTTATACTGCAATGTATATGAGATGAAATCGATAAGTATATATGTATGTACAATGAGTAATCAGGACTGAAATCATCGTGAGTACCTAATCAGGTAAAACACTCTCAAATGTATTATGAGTTGAATACCTAACTTGCATATTTAACGATTTCATCCATCAATGTATAATTAGTTTGTATGATTAATGATTAGCTTATGGCCATATCTTGTACTACTTTCGTTATACGGAATATATTTTACACTTGGAACTGAATCTCTCTTGTATTGTGTGTAGACTGGCTTTAGGTTTTATATTGTGACTAATTTAGGACATGCATTCTATTGGTTACGTTTTATTTTTTATGTTTTTCCGTCCAAAAGAAATCTAATTTACTTAATATTTTACTTTGCTTGTAATTTATTTTTTACGATGTATATTTCAAATCAGGATTGACTTTTTATGGAGTGTTTATAATTTATTTTACAGGGTGTACTTTTTTAATGTCACTGAGATTTTTTGGAGTATAGCATAAAACCTAAACTCATCAATGAGTTCGGTTGGAAATAAATGTAAACATAGAAGGATGTAAATGAATCAAAATTTCTACTACTCTGTGACTTTTCATCTTTACACTCTGTACTCTGTATATCCGAAGCGTAGATGGTATAAAATTTATTTTTTGTGCGCCAGACGAATCTGAACCTTATAAGGTAGGTGTGAAGTGTGTTTATAAGATATTCGAATATCATGTCCATTTAGGATTAGGTCGTGTATTAAAGACGTAATGTAAGATTTATACAGAACGCGGTTACGTTGTGAGAGTTGTATTTTTTGAGGGGAATGATTCATTTTGAGTCTATTATTAACTTATTTATACTATCAATATCCTAAATATCAAATATTCATCACCATATCTTTTGATGCATTTAACTAAACTTTTATTACCAGTGGTGCTTGTTAATATAGTTACTATATTCATGAATGTGTTTACAAAATTGACTCTTACGCCTTAGAAAATAGAACTCAACGACAGTGTTCAAGCGCTTCCACGTTGTATGAAAGATGCGTTTGTTTCTCGTGTGCGAGGTAGCGGGCGACCGACTTGTAATGGGCTCCCCTGTGTGGGACTGAAATAGCTGTAATAACATTTTTTTTACATAATTAAACAGTATATTATTATAATGAATCATTAAAGTGACCGTGATATTTATTTTTACTCATTATTAAAAATGTTTGACTTTATCGAATGATCCATTTAAAATATTTTATATAAAAAAATATCTAACTTTATAACTATAAACAATAATGAGCAATACATACTTGATTTATGCAACTTATGACGGCGTTATCAATTAGTAAATACACTGATGTATTAACATAGGTATGGGTCATTTACGCCAAGGGTACGTTTAAAGTTGAAAGGTACAAAAGGTTGGTATTGAGTCGTAGAATATTATTTACGTCCCTATTCGATTCTATTGAGTTAGTCCTTTGGCGTGGACGGTCCGCGGCAATGGTCCCCACAGGCACCGGAGTCTTGCGAGGAGCGTGCCTTGCGGTTCACGTAGCGATGTACAGTTTATTTTACTACTCGAGATCACCAATAAATTTTTCAAACTGCACATCAACTTGGTTTTTATTTCACCTGAAAAGTACTTAGTATAAGATTTAAAGGAGAGATGAACTGTTTACAATATTTAGAACTTTATTTTTCAATGACGTGATAATCTTGAATGAGATTATAAGAAAAAAAAAACCTTTTATATTTCTGTATTTCAAGGTTTTCTCAACTGTATCCTGTGTCTCGAATTGCTGTCACCTATAGAGGATTTTAGTTAATATAACCCCCGAGACAAAGTACAACTGTGTTTGTAATTGATTCAAGCAAGTGTCGACGATTGTTAACCGACTTCAAAAAACGCGGAGGTATTCAATTCGATTGTTTTTTTTATGTTTGTTACCTCAGAACTTTCGACTAGGTGACCCGACTTTGATGATTCTTTTTTTTAATCGATAGCTGGTGCTTTTCGTGTGGTCCCACTTAAATTTCGTTTGAGCTAGATCAGACGAGTACTTTTTAGTTATTTTGAAGTCGGTTATTTTTTTCTTGGTAAAATTCTGGTAATGTTAATATCAAACTTCTACACAGAACATAGGCAAAAGATCTCTAAGCATATTTTGTGAACAGCTGACAATGGGGGCATGTAGTCACCATCGCCCATGGACATCAGCGCCACCAAAAGCATCAAAAAAGCGTTGCCGGCCAATTGAACCGGCAAATTGAGAGAAGACCTTCCTGTCTAGTCACCAGTCAGATTATGACGATTCCTTTGGCGGCTGACTTAAGGGGGAACGTAGTGATTAAGTACTCATTGGAAGGGGGTAGCTATTATAACTATATAGTCGGGCTACACGGCAAAAAATAGTCTGCTCCTACAGACCCCTCTTACCCACTGGGCACACTGGGCACGTGCCCAGGGCCCCATGATCGATAGGGGCCCCCTAGTTGCTGCCAGATCACTAAACGATAACCGATATTTATTACCGATTTTTTTTAATTCGAATAAATCGAACCTTAAATTACTGACTACAATACCAATTTGGTTATTAGTTTTTGCATAAATCTAGAGGCTTATCTACTTTCTTTGTTTATTCTAACAAAATAGTGTTCTGACAAAGTCATTGGGGCCCCATTATCATAATATTCCCAGGGCCTCCATTAGGTTAAAGACGGCCTTGGGCTCCTATGTCATCCTGGTTAATCCGTATGAAATATGTGTTAGTATTATGAGCCGCCCCAACACGAACAATGTATTTTTTTGTACTAAGCTGTAATGACTGAAACATGAAAAATATGGTACAGTTTGTTTGTAGCTCTCTGTAATCTTATCAATTAGGAAGAACCTACTAGAGCTGCTTTCTTTCACACACTTCTCGATTATTTCTCTAGTACTTCGAGACCTTTGTTATATCTACTTTACCCGATACCTGGCTCTGAAACTCATACCATAACTTTCGTAGTACTATTATCTATTCTTTGTAATAGCAAAATGTCCACGTGAGTCGGTGATCCAACTATATCCCTATGCAAGTTTAGATAAACACACTGAGATACTCATAAAAAAACTTCAATTGTATGGATTTTCAGAGAACACATGTAGTTGGTTTCGCGCGTTCCTAACAAATAGACAGCAAATGGTGGTGACAAGCTGGGCAATAAACGATTCTCCTCGCTCGAGCTCGCGTCCCTTCAACGAGGCATTCCTCAGGGTTCCCTGTTAAGTCCCATACTTTTTGCAATTTTCACTGCTGACCTGCCTGCACACATTAAATTTTGTAAATACCATCTGTACGCGGACGATACTCAATTATATTATTCCTTATCAAAGGAAAGATAAAGATACGCATGAAGCTATTGATAAAATAAATAATGATCTCAATAATATATTCATTTGGTCGGAGCAAAATGTGTTAGTAACTTAATCCCTCAAAATCTCAATATTTTATCTTAGGAACAAAACAGCAAATTAAAAATGTCGAGGAATGTAATAATAAAATAATGATTAATAATGTTGTACTAAACCGCTATTCACTAGCGCACGTAATCTCGGTCTTATTTTGGACGGGAAACAAAAGTTTGTGGAACATATAAACAATAAAATAAAGACCGCTTTCTACAAAATAAAAACCCTATACAAAATCAGACCTTACATTAAGGAGGAATTAAAAGTGCTACGAGTATTATGTGATTCTCTGGTTCTATCACAATTTAATTATTGCAGTACTGTTTTTGGTCCTAGACTCAATACGTACACAGAGAGAGCAATACAAAGAGTCCAAAATGCCTGTGTGCGTTTTTGTTTTTGTGAAGAAAACTGCAGTTGACATTATGAAGTGACAGTTTATTTTCTTCTTAGAACTAGCTTACATATTACATAGCACCAGCACTAGCATTAACCATATAGATTTTGTTACAATATAACAGTTTTAATGTACCTAAGAAGGAATGTATTACTCCATACTTAACCCGTAAGGGCATACTTAACATGGAAGCTAGGAGAAAGCTTCACTATGCATGTACAGTGCATAGAGTCATTTGGAACAAAAAGCCAGAATATTTGTTCGAAAAGTTAATGTGGATAAAGGACATCTCAAATCGCAGCCAGCGTTCTAATAGAAGCAGCTGCCTAGTAACCTGGACATAATTCAAAGCGATATCGAGAGTGTTTCAAATTTTCTGCAGCGAGAATTTGGAATGATCTACCCCCTCCGTTAAGAAATAAAATGAGTACACAGAGCTTCAAAGCTAAGTACAAAGCAGCTTTATTGAGGAGACAGCTCGCAGCAGATAATTTGAAACACGCTCACTGGAAGTCCTTAGTCCTGCAGGAGTTCTTTTCTAAACGATAATCCCACTATACCTGACGCACACCTACGCACCCTCGCACACATGTACACACACACACACGCACACACACACACACACACACACACCAACACGCTCACACATACACATAATTATATGCAAGAACCAACATAATAAAATAAATTATTTGTAATGCTTAAACGTTATATTGATGATAATGTTGTAATATTGATATTTATAATCATTTAACCAAAATGTAGACCCACGGTGGATGGAATCTTTTATTCTTTGTAACTTTTATTTTTTCTACGGCTGGGAAACGGGGAGCATTCATACCTCCCACATAACACCGCGGGGATCGGGTGGTGGCTGAAAAACAGCGCTACGCGGGACCTAGGTCTCGGGTTAGCAGAAGCTGAGCCACTTCCCTTGCCCACACAACAGCTGTTTAGTATTAAGTTTTATTATTTCATTTTTGTATTTTTTTCTTTTTATGTTTTGTACCCCCCATGTAATTATTTTTTATGATTGTGTGGCAATAAACGGTTTATTATTATTATTATTATTAAACTGAACCAAGGTATGATCACCGCATGTGTTGTGTATCGGCGTTAATTAGCGTGTCGTAGACGTTAACCCATTAACGTGGTATCTGGGGCCACTCCGCACTCCGCTCAAGGACGCAACCTGGCCCAATGCCCCAGTGCTCGAAGGTGGCGCCGAGTGGGCGCGCGTGCTCGATGGCCCGCCGCGAACCACTTCTCTCTCGATACACTAGGGACGCTCCGTTCTTATCGATGTTTGAGCCGGGATACTTCTCAGATGTGGGACTTTACATTATCCGTTAGGTAGGTACTAATATATTTTTTAGGGAAAAGGCCTTGCCATGTTTATTCTTTTTATTTTTGTCTTAGTGCCTTTGGAAGGCTTTGTGGCATCCTTATTTGTCGTTAACTCCGAATACGCTTTTCTCTAACGATAACGGATTGCACAACTTTCGCTTCACCCCCTAATAAAATCCAATAGGTACCTAAGTTTATAGCTACCCGAGTGTATGATTTCTTGTTTTGAAGTGATGTAGTGTATTATCTCAATCTAAGTATGCATAACTGCATCACATATTAATTTATCATTCAGCTTTTTACATTTTAGACGACCCTTTAATAGTTCATATACCAGTAACCCTGCTTTTCGATTGTAGGATCCCGAGTTCCATAGAACAGAGAGATCCGAGCTGAAGACCAGGATAGGTTATCATTTATGTCTAATAATATTATGTATAAATAGATATGTATTTTACAAGAGAAATATAAATTAAATAGGTATAATTTGATCAAGACGGTAAAACATAGGTATGAACTACTTACGAACCTACTACGTACGATAAGTCAGTTGAAAGCTCATTTTAAGTCTTGTACATGTTAATAATTGTCTTTTCCTTTAACTATGGGACTGCATTACATATCAAATACGATAACTAAAGGTAAAATTGCCCCGTTCTAAATATATTTAAGTCTATGGTTCTAAAACATCGACATAATACATCCCTAGAGCCCAGTTCCCACGTAAAAGTGCCAATATCGACGTCAGCGCTTTGCAAACGGGTTAAGTGTTACAGGTGCTTAGCCGATTCACTTTAAACGGCTTTCAATCGCCCGTTTTGCCACTGCAGAGCTTCTAACAAAAGAACTCGTTCGGAGCATAAGGTCGGGTGGCGTTCGACACGGTTTCAGCGGTTTGTGCCCACTGACCTAAAATGTTTGTGTAACTAGAGCTTGTTAAGGCCGCAACATTCGATTTGCTACTTAACGAGTTAATGGCGTACGATTTATGTACGCTACGAATACAATGTGCCAGTTGTGTGACTGGTTGATTTCTGAACAAGAACGATGTGTTCCTTATCTTCTCTCTTAGGTATATCTTCTCTTCCGTTCGTAAGTCCTACAGAAACAGACTAGTATTTCTGCAGACAACTTAACTAAAGACCTTGTGTTCTTATACACAATTTTGTCAGTCGTAAAATTGTCAGTAAAAAAAAAGACGGACGTAATCCCAAGAACAAATTCAGTGAAGCACCCATAGTAATACCAACTCTGTATTCGTACAAGTACACACACTCACACGTTGACAACATTGCGAATCAAAAATTACAAAATTACGCACACATGTAAGCGAGCTTTCATTGCTATGCTTCACTCTCGATTAGACAAGGTTACGTCCGTTCTTTTTTTACGTCCGTGTCAGTACCTAATAAAATGTAATAGCTACTTATTCCTATAAGGATTTGTAATATTATACGTAAATAAAAATATAACAAAATAGGTAAAACATGGACGCGATATTATTGGCGCTCCCTCATAACTTTACAAAAAAGCTTCCCGTGGAAATATTTCAAAAAGCAATCCATGAATGAAACAATCATTTATATTTCACCCTCTACGTGTCGCCGTAAAGGCTGTATAAACAAGGGCCCTCGGCCTCGAGAGGGCAGTGGTTGCGGCGGTAAAAACTGATTTTACGTTTACGACACCTGCCGAGGCCGGCTACACCTGCTCCACCGCTCTCCAGAGGGCGCTTATCCCTTTACTGCTCTCTTCTCTCTTCAAATGTTGTCTGTTGTACATTTTGCTCCCTGTTAAATAAATATTTCTAAACATTTTCATTGCTTTGGGAAGGGACAGATAGTTAAGCGACGTTATTTTTAAACTGAGTTTTTTATATGGTTCATATAACTGCTGAGTTGGGTTCCATGGACACTACCTAAGCCGGGATATATAGGCATAACTACCTTCCGTCTTGAATCCAAAATTTGGATTCCAAACCAACCTCCGTGCTCGAGTTGCATCCTGCTAGTAATAAGGGTCTCCCGTTTCGTTTTTGGCGACAGTGACCATTTGTCATCAAGTTGTTGGGCAGTCAAGGATGGATTGAGCCATTTGTTGGGTACCTACTTAATCTTGAGCTATTTATTTATTATTTTTGGGACTAGGGGACTTGCCAACAATAACTTCATTTTCCTGGATTCAAACATAATGCTGAAGGGTCCATTCAATCAGCGTTGTTACAAACATAGTGTAAATACAAACTACCTATGTACTTACTATCATTTAAATCATACTGACAGCATTGCTTCACTGCAATTGTGTTTGTCAAGTCACAAATACATGGTTATTACAAGAATTTAGAAGCATAATTTCACCTTTAATTTGCAGTCTATTCATATCCCCGCATTCAAGTTGAAATCATAAGGTGTGCCGTCAAACCCGCTCCCCTGTAATCATTGCCCTGTCCCGGCTCGGTGGCACCGGCTGATCACAGGGGCGCCCGAGCGACAGGGGCAGTAATACAGCAATACACCTATCTCACGTAATTATCATTCATTTGATATTCGCAATCCCATTGTATGAGTTTGTTGAAAGGTGGTGTAATGGTAACGTATAGTTAGCTGTTAGATTATGTTTACAGAATGCTGTGCTATGGTCAATTATTATGAAATTTTTGCAACTGGAGAAGTTGAAGAGTAAGTTGTTCTCCTTACATCAATTACATTAACGCGTACCTAAGAGTTATCTTTGATATAAAGCCGTCAATGATATCTTACGTATAATATGAAGATAATAAGTGACTATGAATGTATGTTTGTTACTCTTACACGCAAAAACTAATGAACTGATTTTTATGAAATTTAGTGCACAGGTCTGGAATAACATAGGGCTCTTATAATACCGAAAACCGCGAGCAAAGCCGCGGCCCGAGCGTTAGCAAATTATAAAATTACGATTTGATAAATAAATAAATAAATAATAAATAAATAACGCTTCACACTCATAGCCCCACACTAGGATTCCCTGTGTCGTGGGTGCCATGGACAAAACACTAGACAAGGACATTCACACCCAGACCGAGGACAGAAATTCAAACTCATCATTCAAAACTTCTGCCTCGCTGGGAATCGAACCCAGGACCCTTGACGTGGCGATCCGGCATAGTAAACCATTGCGTTGCGCCACACGGGTCGTCAATAAATGATACAATGCAATAAATGATACAATACAATAAATAAGTACTGAAGTTCAAAATAACTTCACAATAGCTAAAACACAGCGGACCCCTGCAGCCCTGGCAGCAATATGCCTAAGCTGGGAAGCTGGGAGCGCAGGATATAATCGGCTCAGACAGGTGCGGTGCCGAAACGTCGTTCTCGTAACGAATTTTAATTCGCAACTAATTTGGCGCGCTTAAGAGTTAAAGCGGATTGCGAAGTTGATAATTACGTCAAGTTGCTGTCCGGGCTCCGGGACGCTGTATCGCAAAAATTGAGGGCTCATCGTTATTTATTTATCTTTGTGTCTTCAGTCTCTTAAGTAGTCATACTAGTTGGAAAATTTCTAGTGGAATTAGGAAAGACTGTTGACGTTTAAGTATTATGTGCTAATGACTCTTACGTAGTGACTATAACTGGCCAGCGAAAGGTTGATTCCCGGAAGGCTGTAATGTAACCAGTTACTGCTTTGGGCTTTTGGGTGTTGCTTTCCTGTAATTTTGCATAGCGAAACTTTATGTTTTGGTTAACCAGCTTCTGGCCAGGATCAAATCTGGATCAAATCGGAAATTGGTGGGAAATGCATATTACCGTAGGGTAATGTGTAGAGATTACCCTACGGTACGGTACGCTACGGTACGTTATTATTTTTTGCCGTATTGGGGCGGCTTAGAATACTAACCCCAATCCCACGCTGGATGGGTGTCGTAAAAGGCGACTAAATCCGGCTCGCTGGTGGTAGGGCCCCTCGAGGGTTTATATCGGTAATAATGATTTTAATTGTTAATGAATACTATTATGTATTACTATTCAATATTATTTCTCCATGGGGTTCGCCTGGATAGCTACCACCCTTTAGCATGAGTCAGCCGCCAAACGACTCGTAGTGTTCCGGCTGGGGGCTTGAGAGCCAGTTCTTTCTTTCTTTTTCTTCTCTCTTTCTTGGCCGGCAACGGATTAGTGATGCCATTGGTGTTGTTGATGTCCATGGGCGACGATGGCCACTTACGATCAGGTGAATCGTCAGCTCGTTTACCGGCTATTTCCATAAAAAAAATTGTGCTCCTAAGTCCACCAAAATTTTCAAAATTCAAAAATTCCTAAAAAAAGACTTATACTCAGATTGTAGAAGTAAAAAGTAGATAGAACTTTCGCAAAAAATGCAACGAATGACGCTGAGGACCTATAGTACCTACACCCGCAATTGCTTCGTTTTTCGTTTTGATTTGAGGGAACACCTTTCACACCAATTAGAATAAGATATCGACGTCTAAGTTTGCAGTGGTATAAACATGGATAAAACTAAACGCTCGGAGTATATTGATTCTCATCGTGATCAGCGGTACCGGTGTGGGGCTGTCGGCGGTATACGTCTGGCCGAGCACCTCCGCTAAGACGCGCGTCGCTTGCCGCGACACGAACCACCTCGACAGACACCCTGGGTCTAGAGATGGTGTTTCGATATCGATATAGCTGGAGACATTAATGAGAGGCTGGAGGCTGGGATCGACGTCAAATGTATCAGTCTGAATCGCGCTATTGAAATTTTCTACGGCTAGGATGCCTCTCTCTTTGAGGGCTATGCGTTTCCATTTCCAGCTTTAGGGATAGCTTGCTTTGGGGTTTTATTTCTTTGTAAGTACATAGTGATTAATATAGCGCTCATACTTTCGTCAGTCAAAGGATCTTAGTACGGAAAGAGGTAGGAATTTAGCTGTATGTGAGTATGAGCGTTTATGTCGTAGTAGAAGTTAAGTAGCTTATGATGTGTTAAACGCGGTTTACAACATAACTTGAGCAAGCGCAAGTAAATCTAATTGGACGATGGTCATAGATGTTGAGATTATGTTAATTTGTGTACGATATGAACAACTCCTAAAAATGTGATGAAACACAAGATTGTTCAAATAAATTTGTTTCCTATATAATAAGGAAGTGATTCATCAACAAACAGAGTGTACTACCTACATCGTGTTGTTAGTTTGGACGCCAGAATAATTAGACCTCCAAATGCCGCATAATAAAATACAAACAAAAACAATTTCATACACAATCTTCTTCTTACATGCAATAAATTCAATAGCAGACTCAACATCCCATGACTAGAATTCAAGTAAAACGTATCTACTGTAACACCTTACGTTATGAGGGAACTGAACATTTTATTAAATCTATTGGACTTTGTTTATTACTAGCTGATCAGCGAACTTCGTATCGTCAACAATCAGTGAATGTACTTTGTTGTTACTTTTAACTTTTATAGTTTTGGTAGATTTAACAAATCAGAGACCATTAAATTCCCTCTCCCTCTCCCTCCCGCTCCCCCTCCCCTTATCCTTCCCTCCCCTTATCCTTCCCTCCCCCTCCCCTGTTTAATTATAAGATTATATACAAAGTTTCACCCTTTTTTACTTCAAAACTGACGAAGTTGCATACTAAGTTCCATCCCCTAAATTTGGGATGATTTTCCAAAAAAATGTGTTAATATTAATTTTTGTTAAGAACTATAAGTTTACATAAAAAATTGGTTTGTATGAAAGTGACTTCCAACCCCTGTTTTAACCCCTTAGGGGATAAATTTCCGAAAATCCGATAGCCAAAAGTCTTCCTCGATAAATGAACTATCTAACACAAAAAGAATATTTCAATTCGAACCAGTAGTTCCTGAGATTAGCGCGTTCAACCAAACAACTCGTTAGCTTTATTTATAATATGTATTAGTATAGATTATTATTTTCATGACTTATAATATAATAAATACATAATAAATACACATACACACTTCCGCACATACTTCCGCACTATTACACAACACATTTATACACACACGCCACTTTTATTTTGCTTTGTTAAAATATTTAAGTGATTCATTGTATTTTGTCTTGGTGGATGAGCGGGGCACCCAGTAACACAGGTTTACACCTAGTACAGCCTTGCAACTAGCATATAATGTACGTAATATATATATATATATGAATCAATAAAAATATTTTTAATTTTTTTAATTTTTCATAATCAGTCTCTATAACAACGTTCTACGTATATAATGTAATGTTTCGTGGCTAACGCTCCCATCGATAGTTCAATCCACAAATCCCGCCATCCCTACAGCTGACACCTTAGCGAATATATTACTCCGTGCCTCCGAATCTAATCACGATCTGACGGATTAATATCTGCTATCCGCCGTGTGTACCGGCCCTAACCGACGGCCATTGCTTGCAATTACATTAATACCTTCTCCCGCTTCCCCCGACCCTATTACAAGGGGTTGAGATACATTTTAGCATGTTTTTGTTGTTACGTAAGTTGGTAGTTCAAAATATTGAGTGGGTGCCCGTCGCTCGGGGCAATTCGGAAGATTTATTATAATACCTGAGTCTTGTTTAAACTGTTGTTTAATGTAGGGAGTTGTCGGATTACTGCGAGCTGCGCGCCGGGTAATGATGGAGTGATAGATGGCTGCCGGATAATCTAATTAATGAACATCGCCCTGGGATATTGATTTTGGAAGCTACTTTGTTGATAGCTAATGTTAATTATGTATGCGCAGAGTTCGCAGTACATAGTAAGGTGTAATAGGTATTATCTAATATCTATTCATATATGTATTAGAAATAATTAATTAATTATACTGATAACGAGAACCAACTATGTTTGTAGGTAAATGTGGAATCGTATTAAAATATTCACAAAAATGTTTCAAGAACGTCATAATAAATCATATTGAATGATTGGGCGCCATTATTGTCAGGAGCATGAGCGGCTCTATCCATCCATCCTTCATCGAACCTGAACAAATCGCTTCTGCACGTGAAGCACAGAGGCTTGCTCTACAAAAGACCATGACAGACTAGACTGCACCATGCTTTACAAAACCACGTGTAAGAAAACAAGTTCGTCCTCTGGAGTTTCCTGCATTCTGCACCACACAGTTTGATCCCTACGTAGTCTAGGTAGACTCATGCGAAGCGGTAGGAATTTTTACCTGCCTAGCTAAGTCACTTTCTACCTTCTTAAATTCATCTATAATCGACCACATTAAGCGGAACCTTCGCATATTTTTTACTATGAACGCGCTGGCGTTTGGTATTTTTAATGTCCATACGGGTAGGATGACCATCTTCAGGTGGCTCGTCTGCTAAGTTCCATAACAATATCACTACAAAAATTAAATAAAAGAAACAATCCTTACCACCTCCGGGATGCCTGTAAAGTTTCCCACTGAAGGCTTGTCTAATACGCAGTAGCGGCAATCCGTCTCTCGTAACAGTGTTTCCAAACTTATGTTCATAAAAAACATTTCGCGCAGCCAACAAAAGGTGGAAATTTTTATCCGAAACGAGCACCTGCTTCGCTCGAGAACTCCGAAGTTTCACCAAACTTCCCGCGAACTTCGAGCGAAGTTTGGTGAAACTTGGCGCCGGATGTTGTTATCGGCCGGAAGCGCTTTAGGCGACTTCCTGTTTTGACGGACGTGAAAAAACGATACCTCGTGCAGTTTTTGAAAGTGGGCGTTTAAAACATATTTAGGAACGGTTTAGTTTAATTGAGTTGCTTCTTTTGTGAAAGATAAGTTGTATTGCATGAAAAGAACTTTTTAATGAAAATTTCCGGATATTATGATATACTTACAACAACTTTAAGTAAACGCAAAGCTCATGTTCCATGAAACGAAGAGATCAATAAAGTTAGTCACTGTCAGATGTTTTCACTATTTACAAACTGGATTGTTATTTTAAAAATAAGACTGACTTCGACAACTGATCTCTGTAGCTAGGAGCAGGAAAATTTGGGAGTTTCTTGCCACTTCTTCCTCGGTGATTACAATAAGGATTGTTGTTTTGTTGTTGTTGATTGCTGAAGCAATTGTTGATTGCGTATTCTGACTTTTAGGCAGAAGTAGTGAAAATCAACTTGGAATGAAAAATGCACAATAAAGGTTATTGTTAACGAGATATCTATAATACAGACTATATTGACGTAATTGTCGTCTGTGAACACATGAGTTCAACAAGTTCATTACACCGGGGAAGCGCGGCAGCACCTCGCCGGCGACGGTAAAAAATAGCTCCCTTCACTCCCGCCCGCCGTCAAACTTTTAAGTAGGTAATTCTCACACTTTTTACATTCTTCAATTTATAGACGCCATTCGCGGAATGGAAACCAAATGAGGCATATTGTGCGAGAGACGGACAGCTTTATATTAAATGGAATTGCAAGGACAGTGATGTAGTTTAAGGAATGGCTTCACTATGATTCATCACATTTATAGGTAGTAATAGACTCAAAAAGGTAGTAAAAGCCATATTCTTCACATACCAAAATATTCCACTGGTGAACTTATCTATTTACTCGGATAGAGTTAGTTAAAACCACTATGGTTAAGATTTACGGGCAAGAAGATGATTATGCCCCAGCTTAATTTCATCATTTTTTCAACAGAATAAGAAATCATTATATTCTACTAACTTTTAAAAAGTTAGAAGACTAGAAACACTGCAAAAAACAAAAATCTTAGAAGCGGGTAAACCGGCGCACGGCAACTAGTATACGACTCATAAAGTTGTTTTCCGACAAATTACGGGCTAAGAATTCACCGGAGGAAAATTACAGAGACTCAAGTGCAGTCGGCGAATTGGAATTCAAACAATACGTTCGCAAAAAACAGCCGCTCCTTACGATTTCAAGGAGCCATTCACACCTTGGGCGAAGCACCTCGCAAACCTGTCACATCCACGACTGACTTTCCACCTCCTCGCCAGCCAGGGTTTGCGTTCCTATAACTCTTGTTACCAAGCAGCAAGGTCCATTTTCCTCCGTATCTATGGTAAATGAGAGTTGGTTATTGTATTTATTTAATTTTCGCTCCCAAGGAAATGTTAGTGACATTAAGTAAATGAGGAAATTAAGGAAACATTTCAGAAACCCACCTGCTTCACAGATATGGGATATTATATTTTACGATTATTATAATAAAATTATACTTACAACTTTTGGGATGTTTTGTTTATAAGTACTTAAAAGTAGACTTTGGTAATAAATTATATTATTTGTCAACAGCATCCATCAAAATTTCCATAGAATTGTATAAGCTATCGTCTGAACTATAGTGTATAATTGAGATATTATAAAATATGGCATAAAATATATTCAAATTGTTTATATTTAAATTTCCCTTTTAAAAAAAGTTTTTATCATCGCAGCGATTATATGTGTGACAAACAAAATAATTAAATAATGAAAAGACTCGTAAATTCACTGCGCTACAAAATGGTAAAATATTGTTTCGTAAGCACTGAACAAGCTATCAACCTGCAATAAAAGGCCTGTTTTGAACAAGTCAGCAGTCGGGTTGGAGAGCCGGTCTGCGGCCGGTAGGTCGGAGCGTAGCTTATAGGTTTATTACATTTTCTTACATTGCTGTATAAATATAAAAGGCTAACGTTATTTTCAGGTTTAAACGGTGTTTGTGAGACCTGCACTTGCCTATCTCTACCAGTTATTTGTTTGCCAAATTGTTTAATTTTCAACAGTAAACTGCTATTCTTTAGATTCATGCCGAATGAACCTCTGTTGAACCAAGTTCCATTGTTGAGATGTTAATCTGTATAACCTCGTCTCATAAAAGATTCAACAATATCCTCAGCCTGTTATTAACGAGTGCTGACACCTCGCCGCGCCGGTGTTGAGGAAAACACTTTAAAAACTTCCACCGCAGTTATTAATAGGTTTCTGCTACGAAGGCAGCTAGTGAGGGAAACTTCTCCTGTCGCTAAGCTAAATTTTTATGAAAAGTATGTGTTGTATATATTAAAAAAACATGCATGCAGTAACACTTTGACAACTGAAATACTGTTGAATTTCAACCGCAGAGCTCTCTTAGGTAGTCCTTAAAAACGTGAAATCTGACATACTATACCATCAGAGCGGAGCTGATCTTACTAACCTTGACAGTAATATGCAGCCCACGCTCATGATAATTTAATAAAGTATGTACCTATCCGGTAGAAATTGTGTGTTATCTTAAGTATCGATATCGATAGCAAAACAGACACATCCCACACCGAGGAACACCTAGCGATGTAAAAATTAAGAAAGAGAGATTTTTAAAAGTCAGAGGCGACGGCCGAGTTAGTGACGCCACATTAATTCCCTGTCGATTACTTCGCGTTTCAGAAGTTCGCGATAAAAAACATACCTGAAACTTGTTACTAATGATCGTGGAATGACGGGCTTGTTTGAACTGCACTATGAACATAGGAGGCGCTTGAACCCTGGTTTGTTATTATTTTAAGTTAAGTAATGTGACCCTATCACGAAAAAATAGGTGACCGCGATTAATTTTCACGAACACATCCATATTTCGGACGTCATTTTCCGTCAGTTCCAAAAATTCAGTCGAAAGGTATAAGTATATGACGACCCGTGTGGCGCAACGGTTACCATGCCGGATCGCCGCACCGAGGGTCCTGGGTTCGATTCCCAGCGAGGCGGTAATTTGAGTGATGAGTTTGAATTTCTGTTCTCGGTCTGGGTGTATTGTCCTTGTCTATGTTGTGTGTTGTCCATGGCACCCACGACACAGGGAATCCTAGTGTGGGGCTGAGTGTGAAGCGTTATTATTTAAGAAAAAAAAATGAGTCATTTACCAGTGTAAGGACTTTTGTGTGGCAAAGCCTTAGATACTGAGGTGTACTGATCTCTTCATCAATCTACACTGAAGGATCATAGCTGAATACGTTCTTAGCCTACGAAGATGAAGCGAAAACGTCTCACAATCAAAATAATATGTCCCTGTAACAGGTGATAATCCAAGCTTGTAAAAGAAGGTGCATAGTTGGCACAAGCGAGTTGAGTTTTAAAACATTTAATCCTCGCGCAGTCCACGTCGGCTCCTGACTCCTGAGGCCGGAAGGTCGGGAGGTCGGGAGGTCGGGAGGTCCACAAATCAACGTCGGCGTCGTTTACCGCCGGCTGAGTTTTCAATTTGTGCCGTCTCACCGTAAGTGCGGCGTGTGCTCAGTGTGTCATTGCCGGCGATCTAGGAAAAACTAGATGTGTCAAAAAAGAAAAACTTTACTATTGACTTTTTATATTAATAGATGGTTAACGAGCTGAGGAGCCACGTGATGGTAGTGGCCTGTGGAGGCGAGGTAACTTTGTCCGCGGAGGACAAACGACCGAACCTTAAAATGTCCTCCTAAAATAAATCAGGAACATAGCAGGAAATATATGAATATCAAAGGGAATACCGTATGACGTCGATGCCCGTCGATGTTCGTAGACGTCTTAGTTACATATGTGTGAGTGTGGTTAATCGTACGCGGTCCTTTTAATACGCGTTTGCTTTAGTCGATACAGTTATAACTTGTGTGACGGGATTGACTGGGACAAATGAACACGGAATTGGAATTACGTAGCCCTAGTTGGTCAGCGTGCGTAGGCTAGGCGGCCATGCATATTTGTTACGCCAGAGATGTCACCATAGATAATTAATAACCCTTCTTTGGCAGTCGGGTAAAAAGAATGACAGCGTTGTGCCTTTGCCACATCCAGTGAACACAGTTCCGTGCGATGCAGCGAGTTGTACTGTGTACTTTGTAGTGTACACTAATGATAATTTATCTGGTCGCATCGTCTAGTGCGCTGGAACGCACTCCTCGTCCGGAGCTCAGGGTGCACGATAAAGTATCGTGTACCTGGGGAAGTGGGGAAATGCACTACAACACTTTTGGTAATTGTTTCAGCAAGTGGAGTTTGGCTGATGAATTTTTAAAAGCTCAGCAAGTCGACTCTTATTGGGACTTGTTTCTTGAGCGAAAGAACTGAAGTGGACATGCATGTGATTGGTAGATCATTAAGTTAGTATTAGTCTACTTTGCAAATTTTAAATTTGCATTGTTAAATTATTGTTTTTGGAACTTAGTCGTTGAGGGATTTTAATTGTTATGGCGTAGTATATATGTATATAAAACAATTTTATTGTTTTGTTTAACTTATTTTAGGTACGTAATGCTTGACTATAACAACATTTAATTATATTTCTCCTATAGGACTCTTTCAACTATGCAATAAATAGTTTTAAATAATTAATTGATTGAGAGAAACGTGCCTTCATTGTATGTTTTCAAAAAGCAATAAAACGTTTACGCTGTGCTAAATGTGTAATCAGATACAATATAAATATTCCTTTTTAATAAAGCACCCTCTCATTTTCCATTTACGGACGTAAAAATCCGGTAAAGAGCGAGCGCCAATAACTTAATAACAGCGAGGTGAATAGCAGTTTGATAATGTCGTAAAAGATCGGCGGCCATCTTGAGATCGCGTAAACCTCTCAAGAGCTCCTCAATAATCCGGACGATAAAGAAAAATTCCAACCCCCTTTATGAAGAGGTAAGTCCTCGACAAATTGTGTCCGACGAGAGACGTGGAGTAGTCGTTTGTATATCTTATTAATTGTAAATACAACAAAGTTTCGGAATAAAATAACAGTGTGTGATTTCACTATTGGTTGGTCAATGTTCATTGTTTATTAATTAATTAGTCACTATTATTTTTAATTGCATGACATTATTTTTGTGCTATTGGAGTTTACTAGTTCTAGCTTCTTAAGAATCGATTTTCATATATTAAAAGCCCAGCGGGTATGAAAATTTATGGGGAGTAAAATGAAACTTTCTCCGTTACGTTACGTTATGCGTTATGTTCGTGCGCAACTTACCTTGTTTTATAATCGTTCGTAAGGAGTAAACTCCAGTCGTGCTATGGAGCTGACACACACAGTTATTTTTTCATTCAATCAGTTACATTACTGTTATTTTTAAAAATTTTGGAAACAGTGTATACAACATTATACCTGTAGCGCTAGAAATTTTACAACGTAATTTCATAAATTAATGGGTGGAGTGTATTAGTCGGAAACCAAACAAGATTTCCACAACCTGTACATTTTCCACACTATTCCACAATACGTAGGTACATTTTGTGGTACTTTGTGGTACTTTACGGAAAAACTATTCCATCTTTGGGTTTGGGCTTTAATATAGTAATTAAAATTCATGACAAGTTAATTTTTTATCTGTCAATAAAATGTGATTCTATAAACATTTAAAAATATGAAAGGTACAACATTACACCAGTTGATAAAACGAGTGCTTTCTGCGAACGTGCTTTTTGTTGGTTATATGAAATAGTTTTTTTTTACATTTTGTTTGTATGTTTATTTGAATGTCGTCTGCGTGGTTTTCCCTGTGCCCCGAGCGGGCGCGTGTAACAGACGAGCGTGCAGGTAAGAACGCATAAGTGGATTGCCTTTCTGCTTTACATGCAAATATTTTGTGCAAACGTCCCGTCTCCTACGTATTTCTATCTTTATGCGCCCCATTTGAGATTCTCAAACAGCTCCATATTCGAACACTATTCCTGGTTTGCTTTTGTGATTTGCTCAATATTTGGACGTGGGACATGTGTAGTATGGATAATACGAGTATTATGTAAAACTATAACTAGATATTTACATGATATTTTTAATATTGAGTTATAAAAATATTATTACTATTATATACTTTAATTTATTTTGTAAAAATGTTCAAAGATTCATCGACCGTTTGGATCAAATACTTAATACTAATTTTGAAACCCTTTTATTTGAATCCCTTATTTATCAGTAAAAAAATAATTACCAGTGAAAAATGGGTGGTGGTGACAGTGTGGCAACTTGGCGATTGCGCGAACAAAATAAAAAGTATTTTTAAATCTAATCCTAGCAATTCTCAACGCAATGACCATCAATCGTATTGAGCGTACCGGAGACGCATCAAGAGTCCTCCCGATAATCCGCATATGAAAACGCTGATCACCCCATTCAGTGGCTCCCGATCTATCACCGCATGATCCGCAGAGTATGCAGGAGTACCTACCCGCCGGCGGCGGCGGTGGAGATCGCATCATCCGTCAAGATTATGCGCCATTATAGCTCTTATTGAATACCTTTCCACGGATTCTAGGGCGATGTTGTTATGTAGGTTTCATTAGTTTCATTTCGTGTTTTTAAAAATAACATAGCCGATAAGCGAAACAAGTTGAATTAGGCCAGACATTTATTTATCAGTACCTCCAAAGGCATCGTCCCTTGCCGGTTAAGATGGAAGCAAAATCCAATATATTTGTTTACATGATAGTTTTGTTTTTGCTATTAATTGATTGCTTTCGAATCTTTCATTAATTTTTTAACAGTACCGTAGAATTTTGGGTCCATCTCCGTTTCTCTATAACGTATTCTCTAAAACGTAAATTATAAATAAACTTTAATTTATCCAACACGTAAACAAAATACCTTGAACACGTTTCTTTCGTCATTACACATTCAGTTTTTCTCTTATTTCAGCAACATACTTTTCCCACAGAGACACAACCCAGACGCGTGGCAACGTTCACCAAAACAAAGTGATTAACGGACAAACATCCCTCGCATCAAATGTAAGTCACCTGGCCTTCCGCCTTCCTCGGAGCCACTCGCGTTCGCCGCACAATGCCTTAAACGCTCTCTCTAATAAGATTAGTTAAAGCCGTCCGTCTGCCTGAGATCCGCTTCAGACGTTAGCCGCAAGGCAAGGAATAGCAGCGGGATTTATTTAAAGGAAAATATAAGTAGGTTTGTGCGTCAATTTCGTTATGTGACGTGACGGTACCGTCAGCCGAAATACGACGAAAATGGAAAATTGCCGATGGTATTTTATGAAGAACAGGCATTCGTAAACTAAAAGCTATGTAATAGGAATTGCGCGCTATTAATATACACTTACTTATATATCAATTTTTTTGGTTTGATAGTCCATGCATGTCTATTTATTCTAACTTCGAATTAAAAAAAAATTGGCATTATAAAACATGAGTAAAATGGGATATAATTTTGTGCACCTAATTAAAATGCCTTACTTTATATTAAAGGAAAATATGATAGGATATCTGTTTTGTAAACCAGGTACGAAAGCAATTTCTTCGATTTGTTGACCGGGTGGAGTGTTGGTCGGTAATGTGTTTAAATACCGCGTGGAGCTTATGTCTCGCGGGTGCCCATTAAGGTGCTCTCACGCGGACGGTTCGAGCCTCTCGACGCGAGATTAGCCGCGAAGTAATGATGAGACTTTATTAGCGCGCTTTAGTTCCACTCGCCCCACTCGCTCCAGACCAGGGCTAGCGTGCTGTTCGCCAATGGGTTCGACGTGAGAGTAATCTAGAATCATCATCTTGATACCCAGCTTGGTCTCCAGCGAATATTTTTGATAACTCCTTTCGTCTCAAAATTGAAGAATATAATTATATTTTGGGAAGGTTATAATATTATTCTCTGTAACATTATCAAAAAACTTTGAAGTCCAAGTTATATAGGTAGTTACTTTACTCAATGTCAAAAGGGCGAAAATATAGGAGACCGATACCTAGGACGGAGAATAATCCCTTTATTGCTGTGGTTATTTAAATTATAATTGATTGGTAGATACATAGTTCGGAATGGATAAGTTAAATGTGATAATTCTCTATTATAGAGAATTATTTTTTTATAATAAAATGTATAATTGTATTCATTCCTCTTGTCGGGCTCATTGGACAATCGGCAGCGGTGATCAGACGGCGTGGCTGCCACCTTAAGACGACATTAAACCGAGTTGGACAATTAAGTGTACCTTCTATTGGCGGGTGGCACCACTGCCACCTGATATGTTGATCTGGTCGACTAATGAGTTTGAGACAAGATTACGTCACGGATCAAAACTATTTCGGTTACTTGAATCGGTATCATCCAGTTTAAGTATGGTTTTGACATGGGTGTTGCAAGCGTGTAGTACTGGAAGTCCAGTCAACACCAAACTTCACTTAGAAATTAACTTAAAAACTAATTTTGTAATGCAGTGTAACTTAGCATTAGTACACATTATTTTCTTGGGGTGTTTATTCTCAAGAAACATAACCAATGATTTCAAAAGGAAGGATAGATAGGTCCATCGCAACATTATACACAAATGTTTTTTATTCAAGTAAAAGGTAGCGCAAACTTCCTCTCTTTTACCTGAGACAGCATCGCCGCGTTCTATACGTACCGAGAATTGGTACAATTTGAACAATGTAAGTGCCATGTTTTGAATGCGCGTTGACCATGTCCTCACACAGTAATAGGATATAATACGTCAATTGATTAATTTTATTTATTTATTTATTTCATTAATTAGAACTGTCAACACCAATTACACTAATTAATACACGAACAAAAAAAAAATTTGCTGACAAAACAAAAACAAAAAATAATAAAAAAACAATGTCAAATCAAAATAAATATAACTTGAAACTTAATACAATAAAATAACAATTCAATTAAATCTACAATTTATTTTCAATTCAAAGAATTCTTCAAAAATTCAATTAATTCATGCATACATCACTCATTCGTTCACAATACCTACTGCAGACATTCTGTCAAAATCATCTTCCATTCATCCGCAAAATTAAAATTAAAATAGTATCCCTTTAATGACCCATGATCTTTGATCCGTCGCATAAATATTTGCCATAGCCGGTAATCGAACTTAGCCAACTTTGGAGATCTTACAATATGCAGTGCTATTGCTATTACTCACTGTCAAGTGAGAATCGTCTATAATAATGTAAAGATTAAAATAAATGTAAAAAAACTCGCTGTTAAAATTTCTGAATCGGCATTTAAGATTATATGAATTTTGATTTATTCTCCGTTGACCTTTAGTTATTTAAAGATTTATAATGGTATCTGTTACTAACAGACAGACGGATGAGATGCACGGTGGTAATAAAGATAATTAACTCCTTATTCGGTAACTGGTGTTATTTAATCGCATTTGCATAATGACATCGGAAGATTTATAGCGCGATTTCATGCAGCTAAACTCTGATAGAAATGTTTATCTTCATTATCATATATCTATACAGGAATCGAACCCGGAACCATTCGCTTCGTCAGTAGGTTCACTTATTACAAACTGGGCTACACGACACACAGGGTCATAATTAAATTAAGAAAGTGTTTTTATTAAGATATTCGATATAATCAATTTAGTAATTGTTCCATTTTGCTTTGTATTTTTCGCCCTTACTATCTTTAGTTCGAAAGGTATTTTAAAGATGGCACGCCTTGTCCGCTCGCCGTCTAGACCGAGTTAATTTCCTAAATACCTGTGGACAATGGACAATGGAGCCGAGTAGGAAAATATCACGTTTTTACACAACAATAGACTCACCGTGGAGCGTCAGCGGATTGAGTTATTCTTCGAAATAGGAAATAGCACACCTCTTTGAGGATACATTACGAGTCCTACTTTCGTATTTCATTACTAAATTTTTGCGACGAAATATTAAAGAAAATCTTTTAAAAGCATTTTACTAAACATAATTATCTCACCGATATTTATTTCATTCAGTTATTTTTGTATTCAGACTAGACTGTTGTCTTTACATTATTTTCGTAATTATATTAAATTACATAAAAATATCAAAAGACTACATTCTTGTACTTTGAGAACAATAAGGAACAGATGTGCTGGTTCTTTACAGCAGCAACACTGAAAAATTAGAAATGCAAGCAGTTTGCAAACCACGGCAGTTACGATATAAGTAAACGTATTGACAATATATTACGTTCAAAGTTACTATTATTTCCTATTCATAAATTAAATTAATATTCTATTACAAGTAACACGCGCGCATATTCGGTTGAAATCTGTTTTAGAATAATTGTTATGAATGTGAATGTAGTTTGGCGACTTCCTGACAATATGCGCCCCGTTGATTTGTTGAGTGCACCGACATAGATTAACTAGTCAATTAAAGAAGGGAAATTACATATTATGTGAATACTATTGCTGTTATATGGCAACAAACAGATGGACGCGCAACCTGATATGTAGTAAGTGATCAGCGTGATCGCCCATGGACACCAGTTATGCCAAACGCATCACCGCTCAACAAAGAAATAATACTAACACTCAATGTAGAGACCAGAGCAATAAAAGTAATATCATGTTATAAAAACTTTATCTTCTTATGAAAATACTCCAATATTAAAATATCTAGAGAAGGATTTCATCTGAAATGTAAAAAAAAACTGAAGAACCTTTTACATTGTAAGTAATATTAAAAAAATATCCGTTCATTGAATAAGCTTTTACGTAAGTGAAAAAATGAGTAATTTTGATTTCTAATAAAAATATACTAGAACTCGATTACAATGTTTTAGTATACCACAGAAGAAATAATAGTACTTATAATAAGTAGTTATACTTCATTTTAAGCAAGTTTAGTGTGATATATAGTTGTTTGGTACACTTATAAATTAAAGGGAACTTCGTCTAGAGAAGATAATTTTATTATTTTGGTAAAACTTCACATTAATTTACTTAGTAGGCATTAAACGACATTGTGGGCGTGATATAGTCTGTGGCAGTCCGTCGGGCAGTAAATCAGTGAAACAGGTCGTGTCGTGTGTCACATGCATGCTCTATGAATTAGTGCTTCCGTTGACCGGTGTACTGTTTATCACCTTTTCGCTTTATTTATTCCGTATTCCGAGATTCGTGTCCGACTGCTTCGCTTGCATTATGCTAGTGAATTCATCGGTTTTTAAATCAGTACTGTTTGCTCTTGTTGTAATCATGGATTGTTTTATGGTAGATACTTTTTACAAGTGATTAGGGTTTTAGGTTTTTCTTTTTGACGTGATAACGTCTAATAAAATGATGAACGCCGGGCGCACGCACGAAAAAATTTAGCGTTCTGCGAGCGAGAGAGCGGCAAAAGCGAAAGAGAGGCACGATCGGCTACGATCGGCGTATCGTAGCCGATGCCGTAGGTGAGCCGTAGGCGATCGTAGTTGAGTGGAGCTGAGCGGGGCGGGGCGAAGCGGAGCTTTGTCATGACGTTGTCACGTTAAACTATCGTCCGTAAACCGACTTTACAGACAACCATTTTTTTGTTTTGACATAATACTTGTATGTATGTACGTTATGTTATATAGTTAAATGGAACTAACTTTTACAATTATGATATTTTTTCACTATTTCCTAGTACATGAAATCGTTTTCAAATAAGACATTAACACGTTCGGTGCGGTAGCGGGTTGATTATATCCGATGCTCAACTTTCCTCCGGTGCGGGGTAAAAATTACTGTTCCAACCGCTGGTGCGGGACAGATATCTTTGGTCTCCCTATGGTTATGAATGAGATGGTTAGTGTTTTGGAATTGCCTTGTTAAATAGATAATGTAAATACAAAAAAAATGCATCGGGTTCTTACGACCCGATGCCGACTGAACGTAAAAAAATTACATCTAGTGCGTTTATCGGTTCTTAACGACCCGATGCCCGATGACCCTATAGCCACACTAGATTACATACTAGTTGAGCTAGTGAGGTCTGTATGGTTAGATGAGTTTTTATGCAAATAAGAAGAATATTGTACAGTTATATTATACAGTTATATTGTACAGTGTATGTAACACTGTCTGTGTATGTAACATGAAGCTATCCAGAAAAATGTTGTTTAAGTCATGTAACGGTGAAAAACCTAAGAAAAATTAAGTAAGCGAAGGTTCCCCAAAACAAATAATAATCGGTAAGTGGAATATATCAATGTATATACTAGCCCGTCAACTGGTCACACATTACAAATCCTACAAACTGCATTATTTTATCGCTATCGATGTCTCTTTATCATGCTCAACACTAAAAATGTATCGACAATTTTACTAACCAGTGCGGATAACGGGTCGTAAAGATCCGCCAGACAATCCCTTTATTTACAAAGAAACCATTCAGTGCATCTACCTACGATTTCAGCCTTTGATTGAGTGTTTATTGGTCAATATATTGATACAAAAAAAATACACTATAATCATTATACCTATAAAGATAAATCCTCTTAAACAGATGGAAGTCAAACGGATCTTTTCGACCCAGCAACGCACCAGGAACAATTCGTGCTTCGGATATAATAGACCCCATACCGCACCAACTGAAAGTCATCAAATTTGTCTGACGCAGTGAAGGTGTTAACTTTGTTTCGTGGTGGCTATAGTTAATATAAAATAAAATATCCTCATTGTTCTTTGTTGTACGTGTCTAGTTGAATGGATAGCTAGTGGTAAATTTATCGATCACTTCTATGCTGTCGAGGGTATAATAAGTGGTTGCCAACCACTGGTTGGAACTATTTATCGTGAGACAGGAGCACAGGACAGGAGTCATCAGTTCATCACACCATCTAAGAGGCTTCCAGGATAAGAAATTCTACTGCATTATACCCGTACTCTCATAGTATTGAGGTATCCAGGTATCCTTTGCTACGAGGAAAGATCAAGAGTCAATGGTTTAAGATAATAATATGTAGGCTATAGAAAGCACTACTAAGAATAAAAATCACTTTTCCATTTATTTATCAATTGCAAAGAAGATAATGTTTTCCACTGCAGCACTGCTGCACTGGCTGGAACGCAATAAATAATTTGCAAAATTGATATTTTCAATGAACCGTTAAAAATTACTATACGGCTGTCCCAGTATTATAAAACGGACAGAAAGGCACAAACCGCAAATATAAACAGGTAGCTAAGTAATATGAGCCAGTCGACATTTGGCTGGATTCCAGGCCTAGCTGCAGCTGCTGATGGAATTTATACCCTACCACCTCAATCATAAGGTCACTGATATTAAGCCAGAAAGCTGCTATAGTTACCGTCATAGGTATTCGTACTTAGCACATTATTATGAGATAATCGCAGAATTTAGATAGAGAACTTTATTACGTTTCAAATAAAGTGTAAATTTGCCTGCGACGATCCGCTTATGGCTATGAGGAGATAGGTTTACAATATTATAGGAGTTGTTTATTCGTGCACTATTGTTAGGAAACATTTGTAATGCATATGTATTTTATAGAGACCAAACTGCCGATAGCTCCGGCTACGGGAATATGGATTTCAGTTATATTATAATGCCAAATTAATGCATTATTGCATTGAATATTTCATGGGTTATGTTAGGATTGAATTTTTGGTTATAGTGCCATGAATCAAATTGCTTTAGGAATTTTTGTATTTAAGTAGGTCACACTAATCAGTAATTAGCAGTAATTAGCAAGTCACTTAGCTGAATAAAGTTTACTATAACAAGGTGATGATATCTGTAGCTTATGTAATTTAAAAAAATATTATTGTAGAAGACCTTGTAGCTCAGTCCGTAGTCGAAAATGAAGGGTTTGAATTCGATTAAAAGCCGGGGTACATATATTAGTCACAGATAACGTTTTTTCGGATCTTGGTTATTTTAGGTTTCGTTTTCTTCTGGCTTCAGGATCCTGGGTTTCTTCCAGGTGAACAAACTCCTTAATGAAGAAAATAATTAATATGTTATGCACATCTTAGACCAGTGTAAATACACTTAGTAAAACTGCAGTCGTTACAAAATAACGATAAAAATATAAAAACGAAAAACACTTGTAGAATAATGGATTGCAAAGAGTCTCAGCTAGAAGTAGATTCGAGTGGTCAAGGAGCGGACCGGAAGTGGTCGGGGACAGGTGGGGGAGTAATGGCGGGCGCTTCCGGTGGCGGCCTTTACACAGCGAGAGCCGTCCGAACGATGGGGGATAGGTGTCGAGCACCCTGGGATTCCTGAATAGTAGCACCCTGTGTATCACTAGCTACCACAGCTTGGATAGAAATGGTTTGTTCAGCTTGCATTAGGGGAATTGCTTTCAAAAGGACTTGATTTCGACAATGTTATGTTAGTTAGACAGCCCTGTAACCTAGTTGGTACTCTATCTGCGAGGGGTACCAGGTTTGATTGTGGAAATAATTTAATGACTGTTTAGGAGTTTAGCAGGATAAGTTACTCAGCTTATCCTGCTTGTCACAAGTTCATCGTTATCGAAAGAGAGCATAGTTAGTCTTTTTGTCGGCCTTCCTACGAGTAGTAAAAGAAATCTGATAATCGAGGTGGCCAGTATTCTCTATAAGTCATAAGTCACGTCACCATGTAAACCTTCGGTTTCTGCGGCGAAAAAAAAAAGCGTAGAAATAATTACATTTATCTGCAGTCGCTGCGGGTCGGCGGCGGAAACAGACGCCATTTGGCAGCCGCGCAGCCGCGACCTGTGCCGTGGTCTTCAGGTGTGGTACCTTCAGAATAGATGGTAGGTACTTTTTAATCTCTTAACGAGGTTTTAAGTGTAGCATTTTTATTTTTATATAAATGACCATCCATCTAACAGTAAGTATTTTGTCGCCCATGGACTTCATGAAAGGCATCACTGATGCGATTCAGGCAAAAAGGAAGCGGTTAATTTACATTAGTACAGTGTGGTGTATGTTCATGTACATGCTCATTGTTGGAAATAATAACAATGCTAATAATAATAAACTCATGAGGATTCCATACCCAAGCTTTATCGAAGAACTGGACAGTGATGGTGAAATTTTACTTTGAGAGATTACAAAACCCTAAAAAACGAGTAATTTAAAAGTACTTATTATTTATTGCTGCAAAATAATACTTCATCTAAAAATAAACTTTTTCAAAGAAAATAAAATGTGATATCTCAATTTTAATTATTGGGAGATATCCATTAAGTATCAAAAGCTTCCGAAAACCCATCCCACCTTCTCTAACTAAATGTCTTAAATGTATTTCCTGATCTATTAACGTTCCAACACGGTTCACCAATTTAAACGTGAAATAAGAAGTCGCCAACAATATAAATTGTAGAGTGCAAAACTTATCTAAATTGCCAACACGTGTAATGTACGCAAGGGCAATAAATAAACGCACAGCGCAGTCTAGACTGTATCTTAATCTAGACTACCTGACTCACTCGGTGACCAGTGCGCCCTTGGATTGTCTTAGCTATGTAACGTGGATCTATGAGTTCATTGAGGCGCCTGTCCCAGTATTTGCACCGAATATTAGATTTCATTATAATTATGAAAATAATTAAATAAACCTTAATTTTCATTTATATGCTGTAGTTACTGATTTGCAAACTAAATACTTACCTTTATATAGACCTGTCTTGTGGCAATTCGATTATAAATTAAAAAAGAGGATACAAATTACCACAAAACTAACGACCAAGGTTTGGACTATAAAGTTCCTCTTAGAAATCTTGTAAGCAATTTATAAAATCATTAATTATTTTAAAGTGAAACTTTTATTCTATCGCCCAAAATTTATCGTCCATCTAGCGCATGTCACATTACAGCCCGTTATCCAATATGGCGGTGGGCCAATTAGGCGCTCATAGCTCGCATGAGCTGATCGTGTTTATATTTTCAATTATTCGTGCAAGTAATTTTTTTTTCTAACAATAAATATATTATTTTGTAATGGATAAATAGATCATACATAAAGACGACCCTGTATAGCCCCCAATTGGTAGCCCTGTCGAGCTCATGCCTGGTTTCCATTCCCGGCACTCGTGACACACTAAATCCTAGCATGAATAATTAGTAATCTAATCTGTAATTTGTTTATTATCTACTCATAATAAATAAAAATAATTCTTTAAAAAAATATCTGCTTAGATGCCATATCTGTTGCAAGTATCTCCACGTGTTCATATGGGGGATAATAGCCGGGCGGGTCGTGATTGTTCACCTCCGATTCACCTCGCACACGCCCGCACTCGTAACCTTTCAAATGCTTCCGATATAAATCAGTGTGATTGTTCAACTCTCAGCGTTGTTTCAAGAGAAAGTTTTAAGCGAAATTCTTCCAATTTAAACCTTAACTCTTTCTGGAGGTGAGCGTGCAATTGTTTGGAACATTCTTTCTGTAAACTTTGTGTTACTCGTATGTTGAAAAATGGTTGAAAAGTATTATTGTTTAGTTTAAATCTAATAGCGGCTTAATGAGGTGCGATTATATTATCCTGATTTTGAGGTTGAATAGTTTGCAATGAACTATGATGTCCACGGTATAATAGTAAAGAATGATGGAAAATGGGTTAGAAATGGGTTCGTCGTTGAAACGGGGGGTCGGAAGTACTCATAGCGCCCGTAGAAGAGGCTGTTACTATGTAATGATAACTTTTATACATTTCCACAACTGTTAATAAATTTAAACATGTCCAAAAAAAGTAGTCAAACAATTAGACTGGCCACACCTGCGCAATTTTCACTTAGTAGGTATATAACATAATTTGTAAATCTATTTTCTTTGTTATAAACTTTAGTGATTAACGGCCCACTACTGACACGGGTCTCTATTCTTGAGGAGGCCTAGAGCATACTTCACCACGCTGCTCTAGTGCGGATTGGTGGATGGGTTAGTGGCCAACCCAATTGTCGGAAGTTTTCATGCCGCCCAACGGCCTCCGACATGGTTTAACGACTGTTATCTTACGATAACAACCGGGACCGACGGCTTTACGTGCCCTCCGAAGCACTGAAGCACTCGAGAAATTTTTGCCACTAGCGGTCACTCATCCAACTACCGACCGCGCCCGCTATTGCTTAACTTTATCGATCGCTTAGGATCGACTTAAGCCGCCGGGCTATGAGCGCTGCAGTTTAGTTTTAGTCAAGTGATATTTAATGCGCATAAGTTTTAATAATGAATTATTCACCATTTTAACGGTGAAAATCAATCGGTGATTGGGAAGTCTAAAACACTCTTTCAAAGTCTTACAAATTACGTTTTTTCTAAGCACTTCGAAAGTTAGTTCGACAACAAACGTACCGTGAGAGCCCAGGGATCGCCTCACTTAAAACTCTCAACTTAAAGAAACTTTGAGAACTTTTTCTTTTACATTTTGTCGTCAATCTTCTAACCTGTAATTATTTTTTTATCATTAGATTTTTCGTGTGCCAGCTTTTCCGCGACACGAAGCCGATTATTTGTCACAAAGATGTTTTTTATTGAAAGACATTAATAACGGAGAAATTAAGTTCGTGAAAATGTATTGTGATCACCGTCCTTAATCCTCAAGTTTTCTTTTAATATGGTCGAAATGGTATAAGAGAAGTAGAAGCATGGAAGCAGACAAGCAAAGTTCACACTCTTTTGTGAACATATTGGAGGTTTTCAGAGCAAGTGTTACTTTTATTTTTAACCAACTTCAAAAGAGGAGGAGGTATTCAATTCGACTGTTTTTTATGTTTGTTACCTCAGAACTTTCGACTGGGCGAACCCATTTTGATGATTCTTTTTTTAATCAAAAGCTGGTGCTTGTCATGTGATCCACTTAAATTTGAGCTAGATTTGACGAGTATTTTTTGAGTTATTTTGAAGTCGGTTATTTTTTGCTTGGTGAAATTCATAGTTTTAACACGATTCTTATATTTTCATCCAGCAGAATATCTATAGCTGATTTAATATTCTACATTTTGAACAGTTGAAACTCGTCATATTTTTGTTTATATGACAGATTCTACTATATAAAATTGAGGTATAGCTGACGATAAGTGAATCGTATTTAGCTTTTTACATGATTGTGCAGCAAGGGCCTAACCTGTACCGTGACAACAGAATATGCATTGTGTTGATATTGCGTTCATAAAAATAAACCGGCAACTATATTTGTAAAATATATGACATGAACCGTTAGATGGCCGCCGAACCCGTAAATAAGTGTAAATATAAGTGCGACAGTTTTAATAACGTGTGCTCGGGGGCTCGGATTGCGTTATTTACGACGCAGGTAGTTTGGCCGGCCGCCAACGATAGCACAAGATTTTAAAGCTCCTCGCATTTTAGGCCCTCATAAATTTAAAAAACATAATTCAGTGCAAAAACTGGGAACATTTTTCGTGTACATTTCGCTTCATTTCCAGATTCGGCGATATTTTTACCGATGTAAATGTAGTTGTTGCTAATGTATCGTTCGTTTCAAGGGAACTATACGAATACAACTACATACAATGAAATGTTTTGGCGTTATATCGCGATAACAGTCAATTTATCGTTTTAATATTTGGGCTAGATGTACAGTGACCTTGACTGTACTATGTACAAATCTTATTCATTACATAATTATTCTTTTCATCTGTCTTTATGGCACTTGAAACTTAAAGAGTTTTCAACAACTTTGCTTTTAAACAAAATAATAACGTAAGTGAAAGTTTGTCCAAGCAACAACGCAAGCAACTAGTTACAAAATTTTTCGCGTAACAACTGCAATCGTTATTTTCAAGAGCGCTTTCTAAATTCATAAACAAAAAAAAAACACTTTAGTTTAGGTAATTACAATCCACGAATTACGTAACATGCGCACGATGCTCTACGCGGCCGTTTTTCTTGTACATGACCTCAATATTTGAAAATAATTTATTATAAAGTTTCCCTAGTGGCCTTCAGTGGCTTGGTGGTTGCGGCGCGACGCGGGAAATGGCCCATCACGTTGTTATTTTAACGGTGAAATGAACCGCGCTCTACCTGTTTACAACGCCGCGCGCCACCTGAATGAAGGGCTGGACGCGTTATTCAGAGATGAAACATCGGCATAAATTATGAACAAATAAAAATGGATGTTGCTAAGCGCAAAACTCGAGAATGGCTCGACCAATTCGGCTAATTTTTTTGTATGTTCCTTAAGGCACACGAAAAGTTTTAATAATAATAAAAAAGTTACATTTATTTAATTTTTACTAATAACTTTTGACAGAACGATGTCTGTCCGGGCAGCTAGTAATATAATAAAGGCGTAAAAGTAGGCTTTGCTCACCTAAAAAAATATTTCAATAAAAATAATGGTCCCCAATTAACCATAACGTTAGCTGTTTATATGAATGTAATTTTTTTTTCGTAACAATAAAGTATCAGTCACCTATTACATTGACTTTTGTTTGAGCAAAGTCAAAGTTTAAGTACGGTTTATATATCTCACCCTAAGACTCAAAAAAAGGCTATTTACACAACACAATAGGGGAGAAATCATGTTAAAGTTTTCAATAATATAATTTATTTAGTGCATGATTCAGTGTTACATAATGCAATCGCCATCAGACAACAGGCCAACAAGGGCCAATAAAGACACGGAGGGCGCGTTCCGCCAGTCATCTTGTTTTTGTAAACAACCCTACGCCGTAGAGGTTACCGCGCGCTACGAGCTACGGCGTAGTGCCGTGGAATTGTCCCATTACCTTACAATACAATAGAACGTTATGTTCGGTTTACACGTATTAAGTAGTTAAGTAGTTAACTAAATTTTAACTAAATTAATACGTGTAAACGGATAATTTAGTAGTTTAGTAATTTTGTAGTTAAGTAATCAAGTAGATAAGTAATTTAGAAATTTTTCTATTTTCTGTTAAGTAGGTGGGCGGGGCTTATCACTTAACACGTTTGGACAGGCACTTTTAAGTTAAAATTTAGTTAAAATTTACTAAAATGCTTAAGTAATTAAGTAATTTAGTAAAATGCTTAAGTAGTTAAGTAGAATTAGTAGTAGTAGTTGTATGAACTAAAGAGCTTTACTAAATTATTACGTGTGGACGGACACTAAAAATTATTAACTTAAAATTTACTTAAAATTTAGTTATCTACTTAACTACTTAATACATGTAAACCGGACTTTAATGTATTTTACGATACAATAAAACATTGTTGTAATAAATACTCGTTGTCACTACAGCATGTTTATGAATATTTTCACTGCTTTCAGGTCCATTTTTACATTATTATTATACTATACTATTTAACGAGGGAAAATATTAAATGATCGTGTGATATAAATTTAAGTTTTATTCTGTGACTATATTATTATTATCTTCATTATTATTCTGTAAATTCCTAAAAAAATACTTTGTTAGCGGCATGCAATCATTAAGGTATTAATTAGTCGGTACGAGATTTTCTTATAGCTTACATTGTTATTTTAAATGTTTGGTATTTAAATTATAGATAATAAAACGCTTACACACTCATACCCCTGCAGTAGGTTATTTACCAGTGTCGCAGGTGGTATGGACGACACATATAACACATCACAATAACACTCATGACCCGAGTACAAATATTTATCTGTCACATAAATATCTGCCTCGGCCGGGAATCGAACCCGGGACCCTTTGCTTCGCGGGCAGAGTCGATACCAACTAAGCTACAGGGTCGTCAAATCTATCTTTTATTTCTTAATAGCCGCACTTAATTATTACCTTATTTGTTGATTGCAATCAAATCTCACCAAATTTCAATAGTTTATGAGTCAACAATGGAAAATTTTGCTGATGCATAAGGTGTAAAATAAATAGTCTTTATGATTTATGCATGAACAGGTCACATGAGGTTGTGCAGTGGACAGACAGACAAATATGTGGCAGTTACCGTGTCGCTCGCCCGCTCCCACCGCTCCCATCGGTGGCATTAGGACTGCGCTAGTTGGGACTTCGCAAAAACACTCTACGTTTCATTTATCAAATATGGAGATTATATTTATTGTGTGTGGTTAAGTTTAATGACCCTTTGTTGGGTGTCTGTGATCTAATTTCCATTTCATTATTTTAAATGATCACGGGCAGTTCACTAAGAAGCAGCGATAATTTTTCTACACAAAGTATATTGGACTGGGGTTTTGAAGGTCATTCTGTCTTTCAGGTATAATGCTGTTTTTCGTTCCTGACTTCCATTACACCCACGGATGGTTCCATTCCCATAAATTTGACCTGTATAGTACCTCTATGGTTTTAGTAGTGGAATAAACGTGAGATTTAAGTTATCGTTAATCGAGGCGTTTGTTGTAATAAAGGGTACAACTATATGAAATCCATTTTAACGAACGTGTTATAGGTATACAGTAATTATAATTTAATCGTAGTTTGACGGATCTGATATTTTTTTCAGTTTCGCTGAGCTTTCGATGCCGCTGGGGGCGCCGGGCGATGTACTAACTTTATAACGCGAGCTCTCTGACAGTATATTTTTCAGTCGTTAATTATTTCCAGTTAACAAGGTGTTGTCTCTGGACTAATTTATTGCTCTGTAGCGGTGCGCCGAGTTAGGGCTGTGATCCATCATACTATGTTATTATAAATGGAAGCTTTCTGTTACCACTGGAACAATCATCACAAGAAAATGTAATTGCTATATTATATGGATTTTAATTGTGAGAACTTACAGATATACTGGTTTGAGGACGTTTCTTTTACTCAATTGTGAAAATTAAAAAAATAGACACATCATAGAGAAAATAACGTAGGGTTATATAACATACAACAACGTGATATGTAATAACAATATAACATTTTCAGTTTTGTGGTCATTACAACTCATAATGCATATTGTCGTGCTTTTGTAGTTTTTCGCTCTTCTCTCTTCCTGTAGTATTCAGCCCAATGCTAGAAATTTACACGAAGTTGTATATTTTTATTAGTTAGTATCTTTAAGATATCACAGCTTGAGGTGTACTACACACCGCTGCCATGTTTCACGCGAAAAGTCGTTAGTCAGGCTTCTCGTACCTCGCAAAAGAATTAACTGTTGTAGTCTGACGCTTATTACACGGATTTTATGGACGCTGTACTTCATAATTTGATAATTAATATTATTTTTTAAATCATTGATGGTTGCAGTTGAGATATGGAAAGAAATCAAGTGCTGTTGTAGCTTTGAAGTTCTTTAATTTAAAAGTTATGTTGTATTTATTATTCATTTTTCATAAGTGAGTGCTTAACTAGGAGGAATCTGTTTTAATTTATTAATAAGTGACAATAATATTATGTAATTTAGGGAAATAAAGTGATAAAGATACTAACTAGTCCTCGTTATGGAATGAGATAGTCAAAGCAATCAGTGTTGGTTGTATGGGTGCAGATAACACATATAATTTACCATTCGTTTAAGTCTTAGGAAGCAGTAAAATATAATTTGAAATTCCCCAAAATTATTCGTGGAAGGGATGGTCTTCACAACAAGATACTTGCATATCCAGCAAACTGGGCCGTTGCTCGTCTATTTTTTATTTCTTTTATAGTTACACTATGTAGTATGTAACACTAGCCCTAAATGTTGGTTTCCAATAAGTATATTACGTATAGAAGTTACACTTACGGCGCTGACTCTCAAGACGATAAGGGAACCCGCAAACAATGGTGTTTTTTCACATAAATTTCTAAGTTTTACGAGTTGCTCCTTGTCCCCTCCATCATCTGTGACGTCGAGCCGCTTATGGCCTGTTTATGGGGTCCAGGTGGGGAGATACGCAGCTCCCGTCGATTTATAGAAGGGCCTGTTTGAGATATGTTTATTATTTTGGCCGATGTCATCGAAATTGGAGGACTTCTTTTTTACTAGTTTTCCCTCAGGTCCACTCGTATAAATCGAATGTGAAAAATGTAGGCTAAAATATTGAAGATTTTCTTGTAGCTTTTACTTTTGTTTTGTAGGGCATAACTTCACTTCACAGACAACAGGTTTTATTTCTTTAACTCTTTGGTCATTCTAGTCAAGTCACTTGTTTGAACTTCACGAGGACACCTCTACACTAAACATTAGTACTTACCTTACCTAGCTATCGGTATGCCATGGGACAGTCACGATCGATAGCTAGACCATGACACAATGACATAAGACAAGTGTAATTGTTTTCATAGTTACACATTGTTCGGTATATACAATATAGTTTTTATTGTAATAACTACATACGTATATAAGACAGTCATGCCTATTTGCATTCTTTACCAGACAGCTTTCGTGAATGTACGGTAGGTGTATACGCAAAATTTATTAATAAAATTAATGTGCTATTAAATATTGTACAGTTATTTATCGCCGTAACAAATGTTTTCTTTCATAATATAATTAACAATTTATATTATAACAATTAACTATGAGCAAAAAATTAAATACTTAACTTAATAAATTAAATAATTAATATAATGACGACCCTGTAGCCTAGTTGGTAGCGACCCTGCCTGCGAAGCGAGAGGTCCCGGGTTCGATTCCCGGCCGGGGCAGATATTTATGTGACAGATAAATATTTGTACTCGGGTCATGGATGTTATTGTGATGTGTTATTTGTGTCGTCCATACTACCCGCGACACAGGTAACAACATTCTGCGGGGGTATGAGTGTGTAAGCGTTTATTATTTTATTTTATTAATACATACACAGGCTATATGTATAACAGGGTGTGTTAGTTACATAGAAAGTTTATCCGATGTCGGCGTCGGGACAGTTTTTGTGGCGTCTACCTAGTGCCGCGTGCCGCGTGCCGGTTACTACATTACGGTTCAACTTGTAACTGCCGGAGGTACTACCAGCTTGTTAGGGACCTGCTCTAGGTATTACGTTAATGAAATGAAATGAAATGAATTTTATTTGAAGTAGGTTTGTTACAAACACTTTTCGAAAGTCACTTAACGCCATCGCTTCAACAAATCCCTACCGTGAGTGGTCCCGGGAGAAGAAGCGGCAAGAAACTCCCGCGATAATTTTTTTCCTACTCACAGTTACAGACAGCACTTAATTCTACTTATTGCAATATTTAATATAAAAAAAACTCATGTCCAAGCAGTCTTGTCATTTAAATACTCATCAACTTTGTAATATGCTTTCTTCATGAGAATACCTTTTACATGAGTTTTTAATTTACAGTATGGCATTTCTGTTAATTCTAACGGGATTTTATTATAGAATTTTACACATCTACCTATTAAAAGAAAATACACGGTGTTATTAAAGCCACCGGGTGTAGAATATGACATTGATAATGTTAGTAAAGAATTTTTGTAATTTTTGGATGTGAGTCTCATTGGAGCTCAAAATATCTTTCGAGTCTTTGGATGCATTTCTATTCAGACCACTCTTTCCCACGGGGCACTCTGGACAAGTGCCCAAGGCCCCGTGATCGATAGTGGCCCCCTAATTCCTGCCAGATCATTAAACGATAACCGATGTTTATTACCGTAAAACTTTTTTTATTTAATTATTACTCTCGCCCAAAAATTAGGCTTTCCGCTTTCAGCATGCTTAGATAAATCAACTAAAATAAATTTAGAAGCTTGCTTATCTACTTTTTTTGTTTATTCTAACATAAAAATAGTGTTCTGTCAAAGTCATAGGGGCCCCATTATCCTAATAGGCCCAGGGCCTGCAATAAGTTAAAGACGGCCTTGTTTCTACTGGAGTCTTATCTCTTCAGAGAAAAGCATTAGTAGTTGGTGGTACTAAGTCTGTACTTGCTCATTGCTCGCAACATGATTTAGAGCGGTTTCGTTTGGAACTACATCTGTCATGCCAGTGATTTAATCAGAAGCGAATGATAATGTAAGTCAGGGTTGGGGCACTGTTCCCCGCGCTCATTACTCATTGGATCGAACGGCGGAATGTTCGGAGTCACGTTTCCATTGTGAGCATGTGAAGAAGCACAATCGTACACAGTAGAGCTGTTAGATCTCGTGTGGTGGCAAGGGTAACGAGGGTACAGAGGGGTCAGGACATACAAACGAAGTGTGATTAGTTTCTTTTTATTTCACTAGCCGACAACCGAGTTGACGACTAAAATGCCAGTAAAGAAAAGTTTAGTATCATAGTATTATTCTATAACCTATTTTTAAGAATTTTTTCACTTGTCCAACTCCAACAAGGCGGGGGGGGGGGGGGCACACTTGACTCTAACCAAAATTAGCACTATAAAGTCAAATATTTCGCAAACGGACCCCTAATTCCAAAAATGGTCTTAAAAGACTCCTCATATTTTTAAAAAATCTTTTCAACGATAACCCCACACTACAGGGTACGCGACGAATAAAAAATTCATCCTCACGTTACCTGTTGGGGAGGTATCCTGAAAAAAATGTTTTTCAATATTTTAGTCTTACGATTCTGGAGTTTTGCTAACTATGTATATCCATGCCAAATTACATTAGGTTCGGACAGACGGACGGACGGAAAGACGGATGGACAGACGGACGGACATGAAAAAACTATAAGGGTTCCGATTTTTCTTCGGAACTCTAAAAAGGGCTAATATTTATCCAGCTTATTAACGTCTGTTTAAGAAAGGGTATGCAGTTCATTTAAAATGAAAAATTCGGTAAAACTTAGTCCTGTTGTTATGCGTCTAAAATCCAATAGGTTTAATATTGTAATGAATTAAATTATAAACTTGAATTACTGTGTACTGTATAGTCTGTGGCAGATCAGAGGGCGCGTTAGACGCGTCGCGCGTGACGCCTCAAAGACCAAGTTCCTTTTGTGACACCGCCTTTTATAACGATGCTTGCCACTTTGTTATATTGCAAGAGGAATGCGTACTCAGATAATATGGGAAATGCTATCAGTCTCCGACACATCGTTAAACAAAACAGAAAATAGGCAAATTAAATTCGCTCTTATAAGGTTTTCTTCGCTGTTATAAGAAAATCATTGTCTCACCTACGTATTGTTGGCATTGATTGGGATCTCTTAATTCCATTTTTCTATGGTAATTAATTTTATTCTTAGAGTTTGCAATAATTTATAAATGTACTTCGTTTTGTGGTGAAAAAACAATGATGATATCCAACACTATGTATTTTAAATGTCACACATAAAAATCTAACATGGCCAGTAAATAGTTTCTGATTATTTACTCTTCCTTCGATTTAAGTTACTCTTCGACCAAGTCACAAGTCAATCTGGGCTTGGACTAAACACTTGACAAGTTAAAAGTACATTCCTACCTGCCTAGAAAATACAAACATGTACCTACTAAGTACTATGTTCCCGTATGATGTTCAACAATAAACTTTTTTTTTTTTACATTAGATAAGTTAGTGCTTGACAACAATCCCACCTGATGGTAAGTGGCGATGGAGTCCAAGATGGTGAACGCACTAACTTAATAAATGCCTATTCACTCTTCTCTTGAAGACACCTACATTGTTACACCTACTTATTTAAGTTTCAGTCAAGTTAAAGTCAATTTGCCAAGAGTCATTAATATTGTAGTGTATATGGTATGAATCATTTAAAGGTCCCAGTCACCAGCGTTGCAAGGATCGTGCCCGCCGCGAGGTCATGGGATCGAACCCGGTACCTCTGGACCGACAAATGGCAATTTTATTGACACAATTAATAAATGATTAATCTGTGGCTTCAGTAAAATAAACAAGTAAATTCTAAGAGTTACTTAATATTTTTATGACTGGCTGATGTAAAATTGTAAACGAAGGTCATGTAAATCTAAAGGTAAAGGTTGTTGAGTTAATTACAAAATAATTTCATGACTTACTTATATATACATTTAGAATGTAATAATAATCTCAACTAGCAGATTTGCAGAAGCAGTGATGATAGCTAGTAGTTTGAGTTCTAATTCTGGATGCACCACAGATTCTTGGAAATCAAATATCGCTTGATTCGGTGAATGATATCTTTGATCGTGAAGAAAGAAAGTGTGTAACGGAGTGCGACGTCAGACCGGCATTAGATGGTTAAATAGTAAAATTGTGGTTCACGTTATCTATACAAATAAATAAAATTGGAGTGTCTGTTTGTAATTTTAAAATAACCGCTTTTTACTAAGTGCATTTAGATGTATACACGGTACATATACCAAAACAATTTTTTTACAGTTTTTGTCTGTCTGTCTGTCTGTTTGCCTCGGCTAATCTCTGAAATGGCTGGACCGATTTTGACGGAACTTTCACTGGCAGATAGCTGATGTAACAAGGAGTAACTTAGGCTATATTTATTTTAGAAAAAAATTGTTAGGCGATAGGAAGTTCGCCGGGTCAGCTAGTTCTCAATAAAATTAAGAATGTCACTTATTCGTCGCCTGGCCCCAGTAGAGCGCTTCAATAAATGGTCAGTTCTAACATGAGACCACATCATATCCACCAAGCAGTAAGCATCTCTGTGAAACTGGTAGTTATTTACTAAAGTAATATTTACGTGAGCCAAACGCACTCCGGTCGTATCCTAGTTATGATAAAAATGGCATTTACACATTACGAGATGACACAGCAATCACAGCTCGAGAGTTATTACCAAATAAAAAGACGAACAAACAAACAATATTAATCTCCACCTACATAGCTTACAAATCACTCAAAACTCGACTCTTTGCCATGAACATAAGTCGCATTACGAGGTGGAAGGATTACACAATCGACTTTGAATATCGGTCATAACTTAATCACCTCATTATTTCGTTAAGCCCAGCGCAATGTGGATCTTCGGATGTGCAAGCACCCAAACTCAAACCGGTACAATTAGTCATGTTTAGATAAACCGATTACTTTCTTAAGACGTTTATCTGCCTTTTATAATTTAAGCTAGCAGTGCAGCAGTGCTTCGAATAATTGAAACTTAATTATGGTAAAAGTCTCTTTGATTTCAGGAGGATGTTCATAGCCAGTTACAACCAAGTATGTAGGTACAACGTCCATAATAATATTGATGTCTATAATTTTGGTAAATGTCAGTTATCTTTGTGAATCATAAGTATCTAAGTATTGCAGGCCATATTAATTATTTGTAATATCATGAGAAACGTGTGGAGTTTTAAGTAATTAGTAAGAACGTCTATAAGTGGGTGATTGTTTATGCAGTAAAATAATTTTATTAAAATGGTAGACGTCTATAAGCCGTGTGTATGTATACTCATACATACATTATGTGCAGTACATACTTTACATACACACACATTCAAAGTCTATAATTAAAGTAATGTGATTACAACAAGAATTTACGTAACAATGCTTGATGAAATCGTATAAAAAATATGAAGACATAGATCTATCTAGGCGGTAAATAAATGTTTCGAATACTTACAATCGATTTATTAGTTCCCACAACATTCCATTGCGGTGTTCAGAATGCAATGATATTCAATCGGTACTGATGGCGATTAATCTGATTCGTGACTGAGATGTGCAGGTTTTGCGTCATGTCATGACACGGGACGGAGAACAATTACCGATTACGTATCATTTGAAACTTATATTGCAAACGTTATAGAGCACTAGTAACCACTAGCCGTGCTCATGCGTGTGGCTATATCATATACAAAAGAGTGCGTGTAGTTTGTGTATCAGTTTTAATTATCTTTCAAAACTATTTTTGTACTAAATAAAAATAAACAAGTACAAACTAGATGGCCTTGTTCAGGAACCTGAATCACGCTGTTGAGACTGTGAGATTTGTATAACTAATAACATAAAATTTTAAAAGAGGTAAAGATAATAAGAAGCTAGGGCCATCTATCCGGTGCTTTCATACCCCCTCCATGGTAGCGCAAACGTTTAATGCAACCTTTTTGCAAGTCGCATAAGAAATATAACTTCAAAAATATTTTTTTAAATCCGTCTGGCAGTGTCTTTCTCTTCGCCTGATGGTACATAAGTGGTTATCGTCGCCCATGGACATCAGCAACATCAGAGGCATCACTGATGTTTTACCGGTCAAGAAAAAGAGAACAAAGAGAAAGATGTAACTGACTGTCGCGCCCCCAGCGGCCAGCCGGAACATGAAGAGTCGTTTGGTGGCTGACTCAAGCAAAAGGTTTATTATTTACGAGTAACTGCCCTCGCTTTGCTTCGGTTTTCTTATTTTTTTACACCTTGGGTTACATTATTGGAGTTTTATTAAGGATCCCTAATTTTTTTGAAAATATAATATATCCTATGTCACCCTGGGATAGTGTAGCTTTCCAACAGAAGAATAATTTTTCAAATCGGTTCAGTAGTTTCGGAGCCTATTCAATGCAAACAAACAATCAAATCTTTCCTCTTTATAATATTAGTATAGATAATAGGTTAAGGAATTGTAATATTAGTCAATTTGAAGCAGTAACACGCCAATGCGATCAAGAAGCTATGTTACATCACGTGACATTTCGTTATCAGATTGTATTATGTGTCCGTATACTCTGCGACTGACTTGATAAAAGTGCATAAAATTCTTCAAGATTGAGCAAGAAGGATTCTTAAGAAATTATTATTTTAAAGACAAGATTGCTTGTAATGAGAGATGAATTTGATAAAAGGCCTTAAGTATGAGTGCTGTCTGTAATCGTGAGTACCTACACATTAAATTTTTAATAGCCAAAAAACGAGCAGGCATACTAGTAATTGAGCAGCATCAATGGACATCTGTCACAACATAGACCGAATCACTGATTCCAGTCAAAAAGCAACCGAGCGAGGAAAACACGTAAAACATTCTTAATTTTACTGTCTAGACAAATATGTTTTGTAAGAAAGATATGGGAATATCCATATTACTATATGCTTATCACTAACAATATAATGATTTACATGAGTTAAGTTACATTTAGAGTAAAGAGGCAGATGGGTTAGCTTCTGGTATCGATCGTTAATAGTTATCTAAAGGTTAAAAGATGATCATTAGTAATCGCCACGTGCCTCCGCCAAGCGCTATGGAACCGGACGCAAGCCCGATGCGGTTGCATTACACCACGACTTACCAACGACACGATTTATCTTGTATTATTTTATAGTGCATTAACTTTCAGCTAGGAAAAACTCTTAAACGCTCATTTCAAATACTTCAAATCAATGTTTTACACTTTACTCTCCCACGTGTAATATATATGTAATTTATTTATTTTATTTTAACAAAATAAGACGTCAACAAATTTCACGACCAAATCAATTATTCGCTATAAATTCTTTTAGTACTTCTTGGTGTTTCGAGTTGGTACACAAAAAGTGGTTCGGTATGTACTGTGGGTTTTGGCAACTGGTAAATGCGCGAATGGTACACCACCATGTCCATGATTCTAGGCTTTTTGGATATAAATAACTTATTTACATGTGAACAAAATAATGTACTTATACGTTAATACGTAAGTGAATAAAACACACAGTGAGTACAACTGCTGGTATTTATTTGGAGTTTGGTAACGCATGTTTGTTTTTGTACGCCAAAACGCCCAATAACAGGCATTTACATATAACAACAAAAATGACATTAAACAACAACAACTTTCTTTAAGGCTTAATAATAAATTCATATACCGTTTCCACCTGAAACTCCAATCATTTGTATAAACCGCGTGTCGTATCGTGTCGTGCCGTACGCTACCTTGGACACGCTGCCATCACGCGGCCGGTGAATGGTCGCGCCGCAACCTCCCGCCAGTTATAGTTTTTTTTATTATCTATATTCTCTAATTATGCAAAGCGCGCGACATTCGCGCCGTGTCAAGGTGAGCAACTCGCCGTGATTTACTATAATGTCACGGCGAATATGATGAAGATTTTTATTACACGCGCTAAGTAGTTAGGCAAACTTTCTTTGTGATTGAGCTTTCAGTTATTTAAACTTCAATTTGAATTTTTTTTCGAGGTTAGTTAGGATTTAATTGACATGATGAAGAATGAATTCCTATGCCTAGAGAGTTGGATATTTTGTACATTATGTTAATATTTTATGTAGATTAAAAACATAATTAGAATCAAAGATATTTTACTATGCAACATCACTGATTAGAATGAAGAAAAGGGTTTTTTGCTAAGCAAGAAATAATGCAAAAGCGAATGAACACATTGTTTTGTTCGTAGTAGGTGCCGAAAGTTCTGAAAGTTTAAAAAATAAATAATAGTTAAAAAAAAATAAAAAACACGCTTTTATACAAAATCCAACTAAAAAAATAGATAATAAATTTTAATTAAGAATCTTGTAATTGTAAAAAAAGCGTAGGGTGCTTTTTATTAAGATATTATCCCTTCTACTCATTGACACCATGCACCCCACGCTTTTATTACAATTACACGATTCTTAATTCAAATTTATTTTCTATTTTTCGTTGGATTTTCTATAAAAGCGTGTTTTTAATGTTTTTTGAACTATTATTTATTTTTCATTTTTTAGTTTAGTTTCTTTCTTTTTTTCTTTAAATATTGAATTGTCATCGGTCCTCGATAAGCCTACGAAGTTCGAAAGAAATTTGACCGTTTGTAGTGGGTCAAAATCAAGTCCAAAAGAGTCGGTTCAAGTTACAAATATACAGGTGAAGCTAATAAAAAGCGTGTAATAGAAGAAATGAAATTTTCCCATACTCTCCACCCGATAATTTTCACAAGAAATAGAAATTTCACACCGAAGAGGAGTTCTTTAGCCTTTAAGACATAAACATTCCTATATCTGACGATGGTTACGTGGTTACCGGTTACTACACGGGTCACAGTGTCTGTTGACAAGTTCTGGAAGATGAATACAGGGCAGCTGATTCACGAATCTGATTCAATCATCGTTGCACAAAGCAGATTATCTAATAGCCTTTCAAACTTATAGTTATCGTCGACAATCAATTCACGTGCAATTAAATGAAATCATCCCAATTTAAAATGATACAATCTAATGCGTCACGATGACGTCATTGTGGTGGCTGGCAACATAAGATGGTTTATGGCCGTGCCCGCCAGGTGTCACGGCTATTGTTTGACTTTTAAGGGTACTGATGAATTTTGACAGAATATGGCATAGGCATTTTCTATAATTTAACTTGACCTATGTGAAGAGGCGTGTTTCCGGCATCTTTCGAAGACGAAGACCTTTATATTTCGTATGGACCGTGAATTGAGTTTTAAGGTGCCTATTGATATTTATTTTTTATTAGACAATTGGCTCTTAGGAGCAATTTTATTGTTGGTAGAATCGCAATATTATTTTAAGCGTTCCTCACAAGAACTTAATATGAGTGTCTCATTAGTATTTGTGTTTTAAATTAAAATACAATAAAACATTTATAAAATTGCTTTAAAAATGAAGAATAATAAAAAATATTTTATTTTATAAACTTCCTTAGCATAGCCGTTTTATTTCTCAAAATTTCATACGTTTGGTTCATTGCCTTCAATTTAATCGTTCTATTGCGATCGAATTATGTCGTTACCGGCTCGTAAGCATTTGTTGTAATTTTGTCACTTTAAATCATGTTTAAATCATCTTCGGTATTGGTTGCTCGGCATCGCGTGTCACAAATGTCGATCTTCTTCGAAACCTGTTCTTCGGTGATTTAAATCTTTGATTGTACAAGTTGAGAAATATTTTAAAGGTTTTAATGGTGTGCAGTATCACTGTTTTATATTTTTTGTGCGCAATTAATACATTATTCAACTAAACACGTTTTGATGACTGAATAGTCAGCGATGGCGTTAATTTTGAGGCGAAAAATAATTTTTTATAATTGGCTTCAAGTATTGGGTAAAGCTATAGCAGCTTTAGTTTTATGCTTTACATATATACTAGGTATGTTTTTGCTGTAGATTCTATGTAAAAACCTAAGTAGATTAATAATTTAAAGTATAGTAAATACCATAGATATAAAATTAATATAGTTCTGGCCAGGTGAAGGTGTACTATACTCAAAACTTGGGCAACTCGCATAACACATGTTGTAATCGTTTTTCGGCTTTATTTGATGGTAACACCTGTTGAGAAATTTTCAATCTAGGTATTTATCTATTCAAAGCTTTCATTACAACAACTGTAAAAAATATTATGTACAAATTTTTGGATTTGTATAATACTATTCGATAATAAATCGAAACTACGATAGATCAAAGCTACTATTACATTCATCAAACATACAATAAATAAAATTATTATTTTCCTATTGGGTTATGTTATTGCTGTGGAGCAAGACTCTGGTTCTCTGAAAAAGAATTTAAGCAAGATTTTTGCAACAACAAATTACCAATTTAAAAATAACACTTAAGGTTTCAATGGATGATTTAAAATTGACAGCTATCTTAAAAATCAGAAGTTAAGTACTTCAACTCTACATAAAATGTTTAAAAATGACGCATCGTCGTAATTTATTGCTTTACGATTTAATAAATTCCTTCTGTATCATATTATACAATCAGATATTCTCCTTGAACATAATGATGGACCTGTTTGCTCATTGTTTCAATACGATGTTTCTACCTTTAACAAGGTTTTGGAAGGTGATTGGATTAGATTTGTTGCTAATTAAGGTAAATCAACCGATCGAGGCAACATTATCCTTTCTTATGGACTCACTTGTTATTTTTTTAAATAGACCTCCTGCCATTCATAATACGAATCACTGGATATATCAAGTGTCAACTGACTCTATCTTAATATAATTATATAAATTACGTGTCACGTTGTTTGTCCGCGATGGACTCCTAAACTACTTAACCGATTTTAATCAAATTTGCACACCGTGTGCAGTTTGATCCAACTTGAAAGATAGGATAGCTTACATCTCCCTTAACTCGTTAGGATCCGCGTGATCGCGGTACCTTTGAGTTCGAACGTGCTGGAACGTTCCCGGTAACCGACGGGTTAAGGCACACGGAAGGTTTTAATAAAAAAAACTTGACAGAACGAAGTCTGTCCGGGCAGCTAGTAGTATTCTAAAACTTCTTATGAATTTCACAGTTCATTTAAAAATGGTAGAAACTGCGTACAGAAATTCCAGGAAGACAAGTTAGTGTAGCAGAGGTTCACAAAAATAAGATGAACCGCCAACTATGGAGTAGCTGGTTCAGCTTTCACAGCAGTCGATCTAACATCCCCGGAATTCTAACATGTTCGACAAATGTCGCCGCCAACCTGCTGAAGGGATTCCAGTGGGTGAAAAGCCAGTAAAATTTGCCGGTTATGCTTCTTCGTGCAAACTTCATGTTTGAGATAAAAAAAAGAAATTAGCCATGTTGATTTGGTTAAGGAGTTTCAATACAATTCTGGAATCTAAGAGTGTCGAAGTGAAATGATCCCTGTGTTTAGGAAATGTCTCGATAACCCTAGCAGCAGGTGTTTTGCGACATTCTGTTGAAACAGCGTGGCATTTGGGATGCGCAGTCAAGAGCAAATGCTAAGCTTTCACGACGAGTTATGTGGGGAAGGCGGGTTCCATATAGATATTCATAGGTGGGTGACCTTTGGCTCGATTGAGCGTAAGAGGCTTTGCGGAGAAGAGTAACTTGTTATTATGCGTTTTGATGGAAACTGTGCGCGCCTTCGTTCGAGTAATAAACTAAGCTAATAAACTAATAAACTAGAAGAAAACCAGGTGGTTATTAGAATCTACGCTACTATAATGATGAATGTACGCTATGCTATAATAATAGGTATGGGCATAAGAGTTAATTGTTGATTATTGTGTGTAATGTAGTTCCACAGAGGAACAAATCGCTGTCGACAAACGCCTAGTAACAATAAGGTCAATAGCATATTTAAGGTGGCTGACCAAGCTGTTATGTAACTCGACCTGTGATTTGAACAAAGTTTTTCAGCGATAGCATTAGTTTTTTAGTCGTCTGTCGGCTCAGATCAGGCAAATGATAAGGTTGCATAATTTGAAATAATGGTATCTAATGAACAGAAATGTCATGACTTAATCTATCCTGTGATCAATTAGAAAGAACCTAAGATGCGTTTACTAAATTTAATGTATACTTATACTTACTTTATAATATTGCTAAAGATTATAATTTAATGAAATATTAGCATAGCTAATTAGCATTAGCGTAACAAATTAGCACAGCTTGGCTTAAACCAGTTATTGAGTCACGACAGGGCACCGATCTCTTTCTTAGCTGCCGAGGGCTAAAGCATACCCAATTTGCAGGAAGTTGCTAGGTCACCTGACACCTTCGACATAGCTTCACTACTACTATCCAAAGATACCAATCTAACTACTTTCTTGATCATTTAGAATTAGTGCTCCAACTAAACGAACTTAACTAATATAAAGAGTACAGGATCGCAAGAAACCTAATATACCTGTGTAACTCCTGTTTATTTTATAGGGAACAGGGATTTTCTTAGGATATTAGGTATTATTTACTTTGATTTGATGTGAAAGACCACTGCTACCAATATAATCTTCAATCACGTATGTTCTGTTATTAGTGATTGAAGAATATATAATATATTTTATGATGGTTCTGTTACAGTTGGCCATTCTAGTGTGAAGGAGCTTTTAAGTGTAAGTCAAACTCAAAACCATTTATACTACAAGTATCACTGATACACTAACAGGTACCTATTAAAATTGAAATGTATTTTTTTATTACTGTACTACATTAATCTTATGTATACTAATGTTCAAATTCAAATGCAATTGAAATAAAATACATAGAAATGAAATGAATAACCTAAATTAATTAAATTAAAACATCCTTCTAATTTAAATTACCACACTTTATTTTTATTTGCAAGCACTAAGTACCTATTATTACTATTTATACACAAGTTTCGTTTGCAAAAGTTATTGGTCAATAGCTTATCGTACATTGTATTGTCCATTAAATGTCAATATTATAATCATGTACTTGTGTGATTATTTTGAATACATTTTTTGTTCGACTTGGATTTGCTAGTTTTCTTCACATGCTTTTATTCATGTGGTTCACATATGGAGCAAACAGTAATTTGTCGATGACCATATAACTTGACCATTTAGTACATTACTATATTACCTGGATTGTATATGTCTAATTTATTAACATGACCTGGAAAAAGTGGACAAAGAAGCCAGATTTTTGTAATGATGATCGCCAAAAAACAGTTTAACATTGTTAATTCAAAAATGTTTTGCATGATCGATCTAATAATTCAAAGTCAAATAATAGGATAGCCTTGAGGCTTCTTGCTTATTCATCACAAGCGACACGTGTGAAGGAAGCGTCAACTGATTTATGGATAAATAAATCGATTCATTCATTAATATATTTACATATTTTTATTCCAAGTAAATAAATTGGTTATGATGTCATTGGTCTATTTGGATATACTGCATGAGCATAATCTATATATATTATAAAACAGTAACTCGATAATGTCTGTATATTGAAGATATTTAAGAAAATTTGATATCAGGGGACTCAATAGGAGCAACAGATTGCAAATCTGTCATTTTTAAAAATCTTGTCTGTCTGTATGTTTGACACCGCATCACGCCAAAACTACTGGATAAAATTGAATGCGGTTTTCACAGTTGTATTGCTGGTGGTCTAACTTAAAATCTGGTGTACGTTTTATTGTGATACGTCGCTTAAAAGCCGAGATATCAATAAATAGGACTTTTTAATACGCCACATAACAGCAAGAAATTGTGAAAGTACCCGATAAAGGGATAGAAAAGACTGTTTAGTATCGGAAATATTCGTTATTTCTTAAAAAAATCAGTGTGTACATATTTTTTTTTAATTTATGATTTTGCAGTGAATTAGTTCTGCTAATCAACAACAGATGTCAGTTTAGGTAACTAAGTAGGTCTGAGAACAAGACATAAAGCATTATACCGTGAATAAATCTTTTATTGAAATAAATGTGTACCTATAAATATTTAAAATATAAAAAAAAAAATAAAAAAAATAAACGCTTACACACTCATACCCCCCGCAGTAGGTTTTAATCTGTGTCGCAGGTGGCATGGACGACACGTAACACATCACAGTAACACCCATGACCCGAGTACAAATATTTATCTGTCACATAAATATCTGCCCCAGCCGGGAATCAAACTCGGGACCCCTTGCTTCGCAGGCAGGGTCGCCACCAACTAGGCTATAGGGTCGTCAAACATTGGGGTTTTAAGTAAACATAAATATCTGCCCCAGCCGGGAATCGAACCCGGGACCCCTTGCTTCGCAGGCAGGGTCGCTACCAACTAGGCTACAGGGTCGTCAAACATTGGGGTTTTAAGTAAATACATATAAATATCTGCCCCAGCCGGGAATCGAAACCGGGACCCCTTGCTTCGCAGGCAGGGTCGCTATCAACTAGGCTACAGGGTCGTCAAACATTGGAGTTTTAATTAAATTTGCTTATTAGACATAACTAAGTTAGATTTTGCTATCGGATTAATATAGATTCACTGTATGATGGTGTGGATCAGAGTTAACGATAATATCTAATATGACACAATTTAGTAAATTTACCATATAATGTTTTTTTTGTATATAAATAAAAAATTTATATTCCGACAAAATATTATTTGTATAATTTAGATTTCCTTACTGTAATGTAGAAATAGGCACATAGGAGATAATAATAAAAATACAAATCCCTTACATATTTAATAATCAAAATGAGTAAGAAATTAAAATATTTGCGAATAGCCACGTAAGAGCAGACGAGTCACCTGATTGTAAATGGTTACCGTTTTCCATAAAAGAATGAGTGCGTCGTCCGTGATCAGACTTAAAGGTATCATCCATGCGTTGTCATCCAAGAAAGAAAATAAAAGAAAGAAAAAATAATAAATTATCAAGATGATTGAATTTCCATTCTATAAAGTTTAGAAACAGTTGTTTATAATGTATCAAAGCTTTTAATGAAGATATATCGAGCTATATAAATAATAGTAAAAACACATAAGTAATAGTACAAACTTTGAAATAGTTAAAAACAATAAGTTTCTTTTGAAATGTTTTCCAGGAATAATATATATTTCTGGCATTTGGACCAGGTTCTTGGGCGAAAAGCTCGGCCTTACGTAGTTGGAAGTTACACTTAAAAGCCCCAGAGTTATTCAGAAATAAATTCAGGAGAATAGAGTCTTCCGGTTGAGAGGCGGGCCCTGCTATTGCGTAGGGGATCCTTTCATTACCATAAATCTAGCTGGTGTCGCGGTTGCGAAACCCCCCAGATGATCGGGGGCCTCTTCTGACTTCTGAATTCCCACAGAAGTGTTTAAATCTCAGGCATTTAAGTGTAAAGGGGCAAGACGTCCCTGAGCAACTCCCGTCGCCCGTGGTCGGTGCGATCAAACATTGATCGAAAAACCTAATAATATGGTACATCTCAGGTAACTGCTAAACCACCCGAAATACGTGATCTGGTGAACAGAATGGGGACCGTCTTACAGACATTATTAGTTGGTCAGATAAAAACAAATAAAAACATAATCTTACCACACATAAAGTCAAAAAGAAGGAAGAAGTAGTGCCAAAAAACACTTAAGTAATTCAAACGGAAGAAAAATTCGATTAGGTTAGATTTGGCTGTTTATACTTACGTGGAAAATATTGTCGATATTTATGAATAAATAGGAGCAGTCCAGTATTCCAGTATGTATTCCAGTATGTATAACTCATTTTCGCCAAAATGGAGCTTTAGTATTATTGCCTATCCAGTGACGATACTGACATTATAAAACCAGTACATCGTGGACCGATTCAGGGTGTAGTCGTGTATATTAGAGATATTACTCTCAGAATGTTACTCTAGAATGGGTGGGAATAACTTAACGTTTTTAAGAATATTTGTTGTTGGTAACGTTGACATTGCCAGTACAACGTTGACCAATTCAGGATCGAATGGTGTACGTGTATATAAAATCTCAGTAATATTTCTTAAATTAAGATATTTTTTTAGGTAGAAATTTGGCTCCCAGTTATTTCATATCCCGCATTAAAAAATAGGTTGCATGTTCGTCGGGATCGGGTCGTTCGAGTTCGAGGCTCGGGGATGGATCTACTCCTTTAGGAAAAGGGGTATAATAATTTAGTATGGAAATTCTGTTTACAGGTTATAATTATTATTTTGACTGCTTTTATGTATGTGCTACCTACTACATAGAATTTTTGTATATTTTTTAGGGTATTTTTCTTCCAAAAAAAAAAACATATCCCTTATAGGATCATTTCGTTGTCTGTCTGTCTGTCTGTCAACCTTATTATCTTAGTAGCGTGGAGGCATAATTCCAAACAAATTTAAATAAGTTTAAGTTTTTGGTTAATTGATTGAATAATAGTATTTGGTGAATTGATCGCTATGTCCATGTATGGAAACGACAGTTTTCCAGCGGCAAAGTTAAGTTTGTTACTGAATGATTTCATTACTCTTATGTTCGGTGCCGTCGACTTTGTCTTCACCTGAGTTAATTCACCCAGGTGTCTTAAGTTTACTTTCAGTAGACTTTATTCACCTATGCAGCCAGGTGATTCGGTTCTGTAAGTTTGGACAGAACCCTCGGTGCGCAACTCTAACTCGCATTTGGACGGGATCTTTTTTGATTACTAATTCTCCTCAAGTCCACGCAGACGAAGTCGCGGGTAGAAGCTAGTATGATATAAAAGGTATAGTAATAAGGAGACGGAAAATGTTTTTAGATTTTTAGATTTTTGTCTAACTCTAAGCTAACGGTACACCTTGATTGTGATTTGTGGTGCATATTTTGTAACAGAATATTATTATTATCCGCTATTGTCGCTAGGTATTTTCTTGGACAGTCTAAACTAAGCTTTATAATACATCTAAAGTGTTAACTATCAATGATCATTCAACAAACACCTAATGGAATAATTTAATTAAGTTTTATAGCAATGAGCGGAGGTCAGAATTGGGTCGGGCGGTCAGGCTATTGGGCTGCTCTGCGAGAGGTCGGTGGTTTCCAAGGTGTATTCCAAGTGTTTCTTTTTTAATAATCTTTAATGTATACTCGTATATGTCTCATGTTATATTCTATGCTTACCAATTACAGTTATCACACATTTTTATGTGGTTACAAACATTTTTTTTTATTTCTATTACCGATAAACGATTGAAATAGGTATTGGCTCGGCAACACTTACGAAAATATTTCTTAAATTTTGAGCTAAAACGTTGAAGGGGTCAAAAGCTAAAGTTGTTAGAATCGACATTTGGTACTCACGTGCGGTCTAACCGTCTTGCGGTCTCTACGATACCTAATGGTAAACGACGCGTGTAACAGTATTGCAGACGTATTGATTTCAAAGCGGTGAATTTAACCAAATTAAGATTCTATTCCTACAAAACACGGTCCACGTAGCATGTATTTCTAACATGGGCAGCTACGTAATTGAAAGATTAATTTTAAAGATAGCTATAATATATGACGACGTTGCCTAAACTGTCGACGGACACTACATAGTATGCCGTGCGTATTAATGGCATGTAAGTAACCTTATTATGATATATAATTAAGCCTGTCAGTATGATGATATGATCGTCCCGGGTAGATGTATAATACCAATGAAAATACATAAGCTGTGAAGTGAAGAACAGGTTTTTAGTTATTTTCGTGGTTAAGAGAAGAGAAGGTTTGTTAGTAACGGGTCTGGAGATTGCGGTTGAATATTATACATAATTTACAACCTGTTTTGATTGTTGAGGGCGAAGTTTTTACACATATATTACCACGATCACGGACCTGAAAAAGACGGACGTAACCTCGTCTAATCGAGACTGAAGCATAGCAATGGCCGACCGCTTACCATGTGTGCGTAATTTTTGATTCGCGATTGAAGCAGTGAAGTGTCAATGTGTGGGTGTGTGTACTTGTTCGAATAGAGAGTTGGTGTTACTATGGGTGCTTCACTGAATTTATTCTTGGGATTACGTCCGTCTTTTTTTTAGGTCCGTGACCACGATCCAAAGAATAACACAACTAAACACTTTCTTCTGATTTATGTATCTCTTTGGAGTGTGATGTTTGATATATGTACCCTTTTATCAGTTATTTTTATTTTTATGTTGTTATGTTTATTTTTATCTCTGTTTAAAAAATGAGTGAATAGGTTGCAGCATGAATGAAGGTTTTACGTAAAACATGAATTACTTAGAACTCATTTATATTATTCTGTTCATTCATTATTCCATCAGTTTTTGTATGTCTGTTTCTGAAAATAGCTCTCTTCTTCTTCATTTGCCATCTCCACCAAATAACTCATTACTAGCAGTGATATGAACAAAAAAATAAACAATTAAAACAAATTAATAATTGAATGACATTAATTCCATAGCATATAAAGACATGACAATTTTCCTGTTCAAATTTTCTAGGTCAATACCTAATTTGTTTAAAGGAATCATAAACAAAGTATAAATATTTTTAATGAAGGTTAAGTAAGATCATCTTTATTTAAATCAATCAATATGCAAATATCTAAGACACCTTTGTATACCACATTTTTGGGTGATGATTGAACCGATTTAATTAACTTTAAAATTGCGTAATTTTGGTTGTTTTTGTACCAAAATGTGATGGTAAGTGGCTGCCGATGGGCTACTGGTCAACGGGCTACTGGATACTGGCCGAGAAAATACGACTAACTATGGTTTATTATAATTAGTTTATTAAAGTTAAAGTATTGAAAGTTTTGTATCGTTTTAATTGAAGTTTGTAGAGTATGGCAGTATGAGTATTTTTAGTGAAATTTATTATTATTCTTACTGTGAACTGTTTATAAATACATAGGGGGGGTGGTGGGGGGGGGGGGGGGTTGGGGACAATTGAATTTTTTTACGGTTGAAATAGTTTGTAGTTGAAATAGTTTTACTTAATTTTCTTGTTTCTTAGAAGCCAAGGAGACGCCAAAGGAAAACTTCGAGAACGTACAAGAAGCTTATGAAGATGTAAAATTTAAATCAATAACCAATATCTGATCAATTTGGTGACAATATGTCCATGAGGGCAGGGGGATAGTGGCAACGGACCTGTCGTCAGCGGACGGTTTGCCTCCAGAAGACGAGACGCTAGAATTCTGCCTGCAGAAGATCCAGCCGATGAAGTGGACATGAAAGCTCTGATTTGGAAATACTTCTGGAGTTTATTTCGAAATTTCGGGTATCTATGACCTAGGATGAACTCAGCCCATTGAAGCTTATATGGAACTCTCTTCTTGAGGAGGCCTAGAGCTGCACTACGCTACTCCAGTGCGGATTTGTGGAGACCTACCTAAAGTCCTGGATAGATGGTCCTATTTTATCTGTGGTATAAAGTATCGTTTAAGACTTTATTATTAATAAGAAATATATTTTTGATGTTCAATTATGAGTTGTAAAATGTTATTAGATGATTAATAAAACATGTTTATTGTACTAGTGGATACCCGGCGTGTTACGATGCAAAAAAAAATCGAAATCTTTTTAAATTTGATTTTACTCATAAAATACATTAAAGTGATCTCAAGTAACAATGCCCATTAGTAGATAGATAAATGGTCTTTAATTTAATATATTTCCGTCATCGCTCTCTTAACCAATCCCGATGTTATGAACGAAAACCTCTAAAATGTTTCAACCGTACCCAGTCTCCTAGTCTGAGATTTTTAAAAGCTAAAGTCGATAAATTTGCCGCTGTTCAAACGAAAACAAATTGCAGTTTAAATAATAATGCTTTTAGCAACCAGATTGGCGTTTGACAATAGATTTGACAGTTACTTACTTAATTTTTAGTTGATCTTTCAGAAACTGGCGCTTATTACCGTAGATCTCCGAATCCAGTAACGCGGATCAAAACGGGATCAGTTCACCTGCCGCGCATCAATTAACACGTCACCGTGAGATGTAATTTTGTGCAAATCACTGTTCAAGTGGTCACTCGTCGTTACTAAACCACCGCTTAGTTTGCTCAGCTGTTGCAAGCCTTGTAACACATCGCAACTTAAAGCTATATTCTCATGGAGCTATGAAACACTCGATGTAATATTGTTTACTTTTACAAGCTTCAAAAATTTTTGCAATTCAGAAATTTTGCAATTTCATGTTAATACGTTTTATTTCTCTGCGTTTACACAAATGTGTCCAAGCGAGATATTTTTTTCTATTGTAATATCATAACATTTGGGTAATATAAATTGTTATCGGTAAATGTTGTTCATTGGTTGGTCCCCACCTTCATTTTTAACGTAGACGATCTTTACCATGTAATTGTGAAACAGTATGTATTCTTTCTACTGATTAATACTTTTCGAAAAAAGTATGCGGTGTAAAAATTATATCGATGATTTTAATACCCAAACGTTCTGGACGTGGTAGCACAAGAAAACCAGTAACTGTTTTATTATTGTCGCTTCGCTTTAGTTGGACTGCAGTATTAGTTCAAGCAGAGGTCACAAGACGGCGTGATATTTGTATATGTTAATTTGTGAGCATACCTAAAGTTTTATGATATTTAGAATTAAGTTCTTACTGATTACGCGTACAGAATTATCTGCGTAAATCCATATTAGTTGTAAACACATTAAGGTCAAGTCGATATGCTTAATTATAATGTAAAAGCCTTCAACACCTGCTATTATTTTATGTATTACATGTACACATCGTAAACTACACCGGTACAATTTTTATATTGATATTTATAGCATACAGTGGAAGAATATGGTATCCAGGAATAATTTTCATCTATCTCGAATCCAAATGATCCCTGTTATAGAAACGAAAAATTACGTTTAGCCTCTGTAGGTCACTAGGCTCTACTAATAAACAATAGCCAAAATCTATTCAAATAAAACCTCGACTGATCTATGCGCGTGAATTTTAACGATGATTATTCATTTATTTTATTTTTACAAGTAAGGTGGTGGAATTACCCCACATGGTGGGTGGTTGGCTACTAGTGCTACTACCCTTTCTTTTGGCAGCATCAATCATGGAAGGTTTTTATAGATCGGACCTCCTTTGGTTGACAGCTTGTCAGTGCCGGTAGTATAATCGACGTCAATGGGCCAATGAAAAACATGAATGACACATAGAATGACACACATGCCTGTAGTCAGGAATCAAACCCGGACATTACATTCGGTACGTATAAAAAAACAATTTCTAATTCGTAACCATTGAGCTGCGTGGGGGACATTGTAATATTTGAAGATGTGTAATGTGTATTGTCCGCGTCAATAATAATGCATATTTATGGCGAATAAAAATGTCATTCAGAATAAATTTATTTGTTTGGAAGGACAGGTTAGGTGTTGCGCCACCTGGCCCTGGGCGAGCATTGGATTTTACAAAGAAGTCTCTCGACAGGCTTTATGCAGAACTGAGTCACGTTGATTCTTACAAAAATGATTCAGTGACGAGTGTGGAAATCGTGTCGCCTGATCACAATGTGTGTAATTGAGTGGGTGTTGGTCGAATGACGAGTGTGTTGCGTTGCTGTTGCACGATCCCATCCCTGTAACCTCTTAAGTCTGTACTCAGTAGTCATGAGTCTTCTGCATTTTATGGTAAGTGAATTAGTAACACCAGAAGTATCACCGACGATAAAAGAAGCTAACGGTGAAGTCCCTTGTCTTGACGCGACGTGTTAAAGACTGCTTATTAATTAATGGTGAAACGTTTCAACAGCACTTACACTTTCGAGATTACGTTAAATAGTCAGTGCTACTTGATATTGTTACATATACCGTAAGCCTTGTTGGAAGTCTGAGATGTAGGTAAATCTGCAGTTTTGTATATGACGCTCCTGACGTCATGAGGAAAATGCTCAATAGGCCATATTGCGATGTGGTCTGGGTTGGAGTCAATATGTGTATGACTAGATGTCAACCGATGCGTTGCACAATACCTCTGATGACATCACCGACAAAACCATTGTCCAAAAGCGGTTTTTCAATATCATTAAGAAGAACTATAAATTAATCCACAAGTTGTGTTGCAACCGTGAAGGTTGGCACTGAGGCGGAGCGCCATCTTTTTTGTTCAAATGTAAAAATGTGTAGATATTCTATCCTAAGCTTAATATAATAAATTACGTGACACGTTATTTGTCCGCGATGGACTCCTAAATTACTTAACCGATTTTAGTCAAATTTGCATGCCGTGTGCAGTTTGATCCAACTTGAAAGATAGGATAACTTACAATATTCCTTAGGGCACACGGAAGGTTTTAATAAAAAAAATTTTTGACAGAATGAAGTCTGTCCGGGCAGCTAGTAAAATGTAATAATTATTTTTTGACAAAAAATAAAACCAACGAAAAAAAAACTGAAAAGCGAAAAATAAAATAAACCATTTAGTATTATAAATTAAGATCCTAAATTAACTGTAAATAAATCATTTTGAGACCGAGCCAAACAAACAAACAAAATTAATTACATAAAGTTCATTTTATAAGGGCAGCGGCTACGATGCACACAGCTGCAGCAGAGCGGCGCACATCTTTTCACCGTTTGTTTTTTCATTGGTTTGGCACCGCCTCAAAATTATTTATTTACAGTTAATTTAGGATCTTAATTTATAATACTAAATAGTTTATTTTATTTTTCGCTTTTCAGTTTTTTTTTCGTTGGTTTTATTTTTTGTCAAAAAATAATTATTTTTTAATTTTTAGTAGCTATGAAAATTAATAATAAGTTATTGGTGATAGATTCAGTTACCAGGTAAAAATGTAATAGGTGAAATATAAATCATCCCCTATTTTCGTACCTTTAAGGGTAAATTTTTTATCCAAATTTAAACAAGAGTAATATTAAGGTATATAATATTCAATAAAAAAGAATCATTGAAATCGGATCATCCAGTACAAAGTTATTGGGGTAACAAGTAAAACTTCCGTGGGTGAATAGTCAATCATCTCCTATTTTCGTACCTTTAGGGTGGGAATAAAATTTTCAAAAAAATATGGGACCAACTTCAAGATATACCCCATCCATTAAAAAAAGAATCATCAAAATCGGACCACCCTGTGCCAATTGCTGCGTGATCATACATAAAAAATAAAAAATAAATATACGTGTCGAATTGAGAACCTCCTCCTTTTTTTTTCGTCGGTTAAAAATTTGTTACTTTTCACGCAAAAACTACCGAACGGATTTTCATATTCAGCACGCAGGTAGACCATGATTTGGGATAGAAAATAGGGTACTAAAAATGGGTCCTGAAAAATGCAGCTAAAGCGCAGAGCGCTTTAGCTGCGTAAGTCTGGACATGGTCTGTCTGTGTGCCAAGTATCCTCCTCCTCATCTTAATCCGTAAAACGGCTAACCGTTTAGGGGCCATCCATAAATTACATCACACTAATTTCATGACTTTTTGACCCCTCCCCCCCTCCTTGTCACAGCTGGTCACATTTGTGAGACCCCCCCCCATAGTGGGACGTTACATATGAAATTTTACACTTATAAATTAATAAATTAAAACAGCAGTTCCGAAATAAGTTTTATTTCCACTAATTGTTTTTTTAATATTTACCTATACATATGAATTATTCGATTTTGAAATGTGACGTCACGAAATTTAGGACTCCCTTCCACCCATTGTCACACAATGTCACACTACATCCCCCCCAATTTCTCCTAACGTGTGACGTAATTTATGGATGGCTCCTTACCTACAGGCTCGTGTATAGCTTGCCTTAATCACAGAGGTGAGTTTAGGTCTACCGATTTAGTATACTTAATTCACCTGCCAGTAGATTTAAATCACCTGGGTGCATGGTGAATAAAGTACACTAAAAGTAGATTTAGGACACGTGGGTCAATTAACTCAGGTGAATAAAGTCGACGGCACCGCTCTAAGCAGGTGACGGTCCCAAACATCGAACCATTTTCACAAACTTTCTCATTTATAAATTTTGTAATATTAGTAGGTTACATATTACCTACTTTTATGTCGTCGACCTGTGTGGTGCAGTGGTTACCATGCCGGATTGCTGCGCCAAGGGTCCTGGGTTCGATTTCCAGCGAGGCGGAAATTGTGTGGTGTTCTTGTCTCTGTGTGTTGTCCATGGCGCCCACGACACAGGGAATCCTAGTGTGGGGCTATGAGTGTGAAGCGTTGTTTATAATTAATTAATTTAATTAATTAATTTATACTTTATGTAACTAGCCGACAAGCAATTGCCGATCCACCTGGACCACCAGGTGGCTACCGTCGTCTATGGATATCACCAACATTTAAGGCATCACCGATGTGTTGTCGATCGAAGAAGAAGAGGGAGAAAGAAATCAGCAACGGAAAGGTGTCGGTACTGCCTTACTATTAAAGGGGGGGAGGTCTCACAAATGTGACTAGCTGTGACAAGGAGGGGGGGAGAGGTCAAAAAGTCATGAAATTAGTGTGACATAATTTATGGATGGCCCCTAATCCATGTCTTCAGGTGGAATGAAAATTTTTGACAGTTGGCTTGGCTCTAATCCGCTCTGGAGCAGCGCGGTGGAGTAGGTATGTATGCTCTAGGCATCCATAAAGAGGAGATACTAGTGCTCAGTAGTGGGTTAATTATTATTTAATGACTTGAAACCTAATAAATGAAAAGTAAAAAAACAGTTTAATAATATGTGATAATTATATCAATTACCATTCATCTTAGGGAAAGTCCGGATAAAAAGTTCGATATTTTTAAAAAATTCCGAACATTTGAGTATCTAACAGAAAAAATGTTTACAACTTCGTCCCTTGTCCTGGTTTAGGGTAGTGCAGGATGGTCTTTCAGCGCCCTTTGGTCGAAGCTTTTAAAAGTGACGTTTCTATAAAAAGAGCTCGACAGACAAAAAAAGCAGGACAGATGGGTAAAAGTCCGTAGACATCCGGATAGTTGGGACAAACACTATCTACACCAGATACTCTTTTGCACTTTGACATAGAATTTGTTAGGAAACATGATGAAAAATTCAAGTTAGAGATTATAATGTATTAAATATCTATCATGACTGATTAGGAATTAATAGTATGGACAACACTAATAAGACATAACACCCCTGACCCGAGTGCAAATATTTATCTGTCACATATCTGTTCATGTCAACTTTCTGCTCCGGTCGGGAATTGAATCCGGGACCCCTCGTTTGACTCGTTTCGCAGGCAGAGTCAGTATACTATGGACCAGGAAGGCTATTCTGTTTTGTAACTTGACAGCGGAATCCGCGATGAGTTTCAAAATTGAAGTTCGAGTCCGAAATCTTGATATGTGATTCTCTAATCATCTGGTACGCACTTGCGAAGTGAAGGGAGTCTCGAACTCTAACTTCAATTTAGAAACCCATCGTGGATTCCGCTGTCAAGTTACAAAACAAAAGTGAACTTGCATCATATTGACATGTCATTATCTAATCATCTAGTACGCACTTGCGAAGTGAAGTGATCCTAGAACTCGAACGTCAATTTTGAAACTCCGCTGTCAAGTTACAAAACAGAATAGCCGTCCAGGTTACGGGGTCGTCAAAATTAAAATCTGAACGCAACATTCATATTATCATTGCTTTTACCATGCTGTGGTTCTTGAGTTATGCTTTTATACCCTTAGCTAAAACACATATCATATTATGATAAGTTATTATATCCAAGGTTATTAATAATATATTTAAGTTCTGAATCCAAATTAAGTTTGTGTTTATTAGACAGTTAATGTAGTTGTTTCGCTAAAACGGTTTGAAATATTTAGCGGTATTGCCGTATTGGCGTGATATTAGAATCGAATAACCTTGCTAATATAATAAATATTTAACATAAATAGCAGTTCTGCAAAAAATATTGATTTGTGTTCGGAAATGTCAATATACCAAATTTTTAGGGTTCCGTACCCAAAGGTTAAAATCGGGACCCTATTACTAAGACTCCACTGTCCGTATGTTTGTCTGTTTTTTTTATGGAAATGATGCTAAGTGGCTATCGTCGCCCATGGACAAAACCATGGCAGGACGAAAGGCATCACTGTTGCGTTGCCGGCCAAGAAAGAGAGAAGAAAAAGAAAGAAAGAAAGATTTGGCGCTCAAGCACCCACTCGGAACACGACGAGTCGTTTGGTGGCTGACTCAAGATCAAGGGCTAAGCTATCCAGGCGAACCCCATGGAGAAATAATAATAGTAATAATGGTATTAACTGAAAATTAAAACCAACATTACCAATATGAATGAGAAGCGCTCATAGCCCGGCGGCTTGCGTCAATTCTATGCGATCGACAAAGTTAAGCAACAGCGGGCGCGGTCGGTAGTTGGATGGGTGACCGCTAGTGGCAAACATTTCTTGAGCATTTCCGTGCATCGGAGGGCACGTAAAGCCGTCGGTCCTGGTTGTTATCGTAAAATAACTGTTGTTAAGCCATGTCGGAGGCCCTCGGGCGGCTTGAAAACTTCCGACATTCGGGTTGGCCACTAACCCCTCCACCAATTACTAATATAGTCAATTACTAATATAATTCCTTGAGGGGCCCTACCACCAGCGGGTCGGATTTAGTCGCCTCTTACGACACCCATCCGGCGTGGGATTGGAGTCAGTATTCTAAGCGGTGTTTGTCTGTCACCAGGCTGTATCACATGAACCGTGATAGCTATAGACAGTTGAAATTTTCACAGATGATATATTTCTGTTTCCGCAACAACAAATACTAAGAACTGAAAACAGAATAAAATAAATGGGTGAATATCAGAAACATGAATTTTTTCAATTTTGGAGGTGAAATTTTTTCTTCAGTTTTCGTGAAAAATGAGGACCTGGTAAGAAAAGAAAGTGTAACAATTAGACTTTCTTTTCTTATACCAGGTTCTCATTAAAAAAAAATTCACCACCAAAATTGAAAAAAGAAATGCACGTTTCTGATATTCACCCGAATATTTTAGTGGGGCTCCCATACAACAACCGTGATTTGTTTGTCGTTTTTGGTATGGAACCCTACGCGAGTCCGACTTACACTTGGCCGGTTTTTTCTTTAAATTAAATATAGATACATTAAAGTAATAGTTTAAACATGCTTTATTAATATTTTAAAATATCTAAAAAGCCGACAAACATGCAGACGATCTACTTGATGTTAAGCGGTTAACATTCCCCATGGAAGTCAGTAACAATTAGGTATCACTGATTTTAAAATAAACTTACTAGTAAACACAAAAATATTAACGTCGAAATCATCCCAGTGGTACCACGGGGTACAACCGGAGTGAAATCTATCCTGTGTGATTCTGCAGACGGTCTGGTTGTGTACCAAGTTTTTTTTCTTTTCCGTTATAATTATACCGCATTATTAAACATTATAATGTCTTCACAATCTTTGACATTTACATACCTAATATTTAATATAAAAGGAGTAGGATAGATAATAATATTTTAACAATTTAATCAAATAAGGTCCAAACTTTAGTTTTTTCTCAATCACAAATTCCAAACATTGATTGAAATAGTAGATAATAAATAAACACAAACTTTAAATTTAATAAGAAATTTGACTGAATAGTAATTATCCATCAAATTACAATCATCATGGGTAATAAAATGATGCCGTCACGATCATTAAATCGTCGGAAAAGAAGAGATATAAGATAGATATGATATGATAGACGATATGAGAAGAACGTTATGATGGATCGGGTATGAGGACATAATAAATATCGCTTTAAATCGGTATTCGTAATTAACGTGTCAAAACTTCATAAGTGAAGTTTCATTTAAATAAATAAATAATAAATAAACGCTAACACACTCATACCCCCGCAGTAGGTTATTACCTGTGTCGCGGGTGGCATGGACTACACATAACACATCACAATAACACCCATGACCCGAGTACAAATATTTATCGGTCACATAAATATCTGCCCCGGCCGGGAATCGAACCCGGGACCCCTCGCTTCGCAGGGAGCGTCGCTACCAACTAGGCTATAGGGTCGTTAAACATTTACATGGAATATGTAAGGTTTGATAAGATACCGGCTTGGTTCCCAGTTCCCACTGACCTCTAGGTATAGTATCTATTTTATACGCAAAATCTTGTTGAAGTCATTTAAAAGATATTAAGGTTATTGTCAAATGGCTGAGCGGTAAGGGGTATTGTAAGGGGTATTTATCGGGCCCTGCAAACAATAATTATGTCCAGATATCGGTTTGACATCAAGTTTTGTTTCTTTATTTATTTGTTTGTAACGTGTGGTTTATGTATGAGCAGCATACAACATGATAGACTTCGTATAATTTAAAAATAGACCTCCTTTAAATAAACACTATTTTTACAATACCTAAGAGGATATATTTAGAAAATATTTTATATTAAATAAATAGCAATATATTATATCCAAACAAGATATACATATAAAATGGTAGACATTTGAAGTATCTTGTTTTAAATAACTTGTTTTTTACATTAATAGTAGATAGTATTAGTATTACCAATGTTATAGGTATAATCGACTATGAAAAAGTCTGTTAGAAGAAATCTCATAAGGTTTTTTTAAATGTAATTCAATATTTCCCGTTTTTCCAACACATAATTTAACAATGAATATTTGTAAAATTTTTCTGTGGGCTTCTATCTATTAGGTAATCCCACTACAAGGTACGGGTCTCTCCTTATAAGGCCTCAGGAGGCCTACAGCATACTCCAACAGGCTGCTCCAGTTCGGATTAGTGGAGGGGTTAGTCGTCAACACGAGTGTCGGAAGAAAGGCTCCGACAAGGCTTAACGATCGCCATCTAACGCTAATAACCGGGACCGACGGCTTTACATCCCATCCGAAACACGAAAGCGCTCAAGAACTTCTGCCACTAGGTCACTCATTCAATGGGGATTTTTTTATTGCACGAGAACCCTAATATTAAGTTATTCAAACGACTTCATACCACTAAAAGTTTATCACGTTAATATTCGTGTTTAATATTATTAAGAGGTATCTTGTCCTTGTATTGATATATTTGGTATTGTTATTCTATTTTTATTAATGTTATCCTCCGAGTCGCAGTCACTTGTTGATTCGCTACGGTTTACGTTAACAAGATTTACTCTCAAAGGCGCAGATGGTTTAAGTATGATTAATATGTTTATTTAATACTGAAATCACAATTAAACTCATACACACTCATACCCTAGGATTCCCTGGGTCGCACTTGGTATGCACAACATAAATGAGACATCACAAACTTCCATGTAGCAAGTACAAATATTTATCTGTCAAATAAATAGGTAAGTCCCGAGGGGTAAATACAATTCTAAATATTTTAAAAATACTTTTGAAAACAAGCTTTTAAAATTTTGTGTTTGAGTTACTGGCCGCAGGAGATTTCTTTATCTCGCAAGATTTGGCTCGTAGATGTACGCCTATGTGTAAGTATAATTATGAGTATATTACATGCTAACAAAGTAACATACAAAAGATGTTAAATGAAAGTTCTAATAAAAAGATTGATTAAAAGGCAACAACACTGGCCAGTGCGTGGCATTCTGTGTGTGTAAATTTTGTGCCGAAGTTCATGTTTAAAAAGACAAAGAGTTCTCATAAATTTGTGAAAATTCTTAGTTCATGAAGAATCATGGTTGTTATTCATGGAACGGTTGGGAATCGAACCTCAAACCTACGCATACTTAGCAGGCAAAGGATATCAGAAACCCATCTATGACTTCAGCTTGAGTTAAACTGAATTGTGGGTTATAATTAAAATAATATGACAATTTCAATTGAAGAAAAAATTAGAAAAAAAATAATTTTTAGTGAATTATTTTTTTCTTACCACATTTTGAATATTATTTTAAAGAAATGAATATAAATTATATCGTATGTAAGAATTATTAAGTAATATACCTATATCTCCTGACAGTAAATTCCTTAGCAAGAGTAAATACCAACACAGCTCACATTTCGTGAACTTTGGTTCGCACGTATTGCGGTTACTAATGTAAGCGCTTCCCAGGTCATTAAAAAGCCGGTTGGAATTAATAAACAGTCAACACTTCAACCGGACATATCAAAACCTTTGCCAAGAAGAAGATCGGCTGAAGATCTAAGTTCAAATGTCACAATGCGTCCTTGCTTCGATCGGCCCCAAGTATAAATACTCTGCTCATCCACAGAGGGGCATCAGTCGCTGGATTGCCTTCGTATCACAGACACCAAAACCAATACCAACCTTTCAAAAATGAAATCGGTACGTTGTGAAACGTCTCCACCATCCGGATATATCGCGCATCACTCGAATACTCCGCATTTGAACTTTGGCGACCTTTTCTGATTGATTCATGGATACGTTTGCCTCGGGCGAAACTGTCACTTGTTTCAAATCAGCCGAATAATGTTCCAGTAAAACAGTTTTGGCAAAACACAGGATGCACATGGCTAATGGCTATGGTTCATTAACATTGTTTGGTGAAATGTTGTGTAGTTGTGTTAACAGCTGTCTGTCCACAGTTCATCGTCCTCGCCGTGCTGGTAGCCGCTGCGCTCGCCGCCCCCGTCAACCCCGACGCTGACGCGCAGATCCTGAGGCAGGAGAGCGACAACATCGGAGTTGATGGATACAGTTACGCGTATGTTATTTTTTTATAGCTTCTACACCGGGGTATCCATATACTTATAGTCTGGGGACAAGTGTTTTGATCTCATACGAGAGTAACATTCCACCCTTGTTTAAAGCAATTCAATATTCAATTCAATATCATAATTGAGCATAATTTTCCCAAAATTTAATAATGATTTCGTTGTGTTTTATTTGAATGAAAGAACCAATTTATTTTTCGCTTGGGTAATTCTTTCTAGTAAAACTAATGGTGATTTGTTTTCACTTATTTTGGTCATAAAATTCATGAGACCGGTAACGCGACAGTAATTCCCTAATATTGCCAATCACTGCAGTCGGGTGTTCGTTCACCACTGAGATGGTACTTTAATATTCAATTCACACCACGCGCCGGGCAACAACGATGTCATTATATATTCGGTGATGTATAACGCCGACAGTGAAAAACAACTTAATAAGAGCACTGTCGTTACCAATGTTCATTAAAGTTTCAATACAAATCAAATAATATGTCTTATTGTATTCATATAAAAATATTGGGATGTTATTATGTGTTATATCAAAGGATAGAGAAATCTGCATTTCAAATCCAGATAAAAGAACGCACAACGTGAAATCACTGAAGAAGATAATTCTACAAATGAAACATAACATCCAGTAGATGAAATAAATAGTTTTTGTTACAAATCAGAAAAACAAAATAAACTTAGATCGTTTGTTAATATTAATATAACAGCAAATTGAAATGAGTCGTTTGTCAACAGTGTTGAAACCAGCAATGGAATCAAGCAAGAAGAGCAAGCTCAGCTGAAGAACGCTGGAAGCGAGAACGAGGCCATCGAGGTCCGCGGCCAGTACTCCTACCCCGGCCCCGACGGCGTCATCTACACCGTCACCTACATCTCCAACGAGGGCGGCTTCCAACCCCAGGGTGCCCACTTACCCAAGAACGCGTAAATCAGCCTAAATTAACCCTCCATCTAGTCCAAAATACTCAATCCCTAACCCTACCTTCTTCCTTTGTTAAGAATTGTCCAAGCGATTCTGTGATACGCTCCCGATGTACATTGTTAATAAAACATTACGTTAATTTAACTTATTCTTTCATTTTCATTAGTTGTGAATCTTCACAAAACGTCCACTGAGCGCTTTTTATACATGAGAGGAAACCCAATAACTACTCTTACAATATATATGAACTATGTAGGTAAATAATTAACAATGTAGGTAAACAGTTTTAGCTCGTAGGTAATAGTATTTTTCCTCGAGTAACTGACTACATTTAATAAATTAGTGGACAGCAGAATATACATTACAATAATGAAATAACATTTAGTGCGTACTGAAGGAAACATTCTAGGTCAGATAACAATAATATGTTACAAAACATACAATCATTATATAAAGGTCAAAGTTACCATACATACAAGCTTGGATATACACCTACACTTAAATATATACGCAAATTTATGTATGCAGATGAGCTTATTAAAAGTGTATGATGTACCAAGAAAGAATTTCAGGAAAATAATATGACTGCGTAACATAATGTAAAATAGTAATGTGAATTCATTGGAAAATTTGAATGTTAAAAAGCTTGTCATTGTGTGTAAGATAAACGAATAGCTAGAAACTCAGCGTTGAGATTTGGCCCAGATTAAAAAATAAGTTACGTTTAAACCTCTTCGGCACGAGGCAATTCTCGTAGAAGTGGCACTTTATTTGAAAATCCATTCATCCAAATAACAGACAGAAGAACAAGAATAGGTACAGTTTAAATAGAAAAAATATATAACTAATAACTAATAATAAACTTTATTTGCATTTAAAAAAACATGATTACAATAAACGTAATGATAACGATGATCCTGCGATAGTTAGAAACTGTGTTGCAGTGATCAACGCCCTCCAGTAACACTGAGTTCCACAATATTTCACAGATTTTAATATATACAAAATAGTAAAAAACTGATAGATAATAATGGGTGAATTTATTGAAAATTCCATTAAATCCTGGTAATAAAATAGTTTTCATCGTTTACATAGTTTGTTTGGTTCTGATAGGACAAGCAAATAAAACACATATTATACGGCAGGTGAGTATGTTAATATGTGACCTTCTTAGATGGTACCAGTCTACCACTCACTCGGCCCTCGGGTCGACCAGCAAGCTCATTACAATTTTAATGTATTTATCCTTGGAATCCCAAATTTTGTCATTTGTCTATCAAGTAAGGTGGGGCCTAATTATAAATTTACATTTACGATGTTTCAATATTTTTATTATTACGGAATCACAACATTGTACCTTAATGTTTATTAATAACGAGTAACCGCCCTCGCTTTGCTTCGGTTTTCTTATTTTTTTTACACTTTGGGTTACATTATTTGAGTTTTATTAAGGAATCCTATCCTTAATCCTATCCCTAATTTTTTTCAAAATATAATATAGCCTATGTTACTCGGGGATAGTGTAGCTTCCCAACAGTGAAAGAATTTTTCAAATCAGTTCAGTAGTTTCGGAGCCTATTCAATGCGAGCAAAAAATCAAATCTTTCCTCTTTATATATTAGTATAGATATAACCAAAAAATATTGTGTTTTTAGATTCCGTTTAACTAATAATTAAAAAGTAAATGAGATTATTGAGAATTACTTAGGTCTAGTTTACCTTATACAGGAAGGTGGTATAAGCTTAAGTACAGTTCCCTTCAGGTCTGCTATAGCTAGCTGTGGTCCCGAGCCCAGCCATCTCCCTACTGGAGAGAGGGGGCCTGACGCCTTACGCTCGGATCGTCCGTTGTCCAGCAAAATACATGAGTATGTTGGAGGTTGCTTGATTCAAGGATGGATGGAGCTCCTACTAGTTTCTAATAGTTCTTTATATGTTACGCATAGCAGGCGAGCTTGTAAAGCCATCGGTGGCAGGGATGGTGGCACAAGAAGTAGACAAATAGAAGGAAGACGATCTTGTAGCCCAGTCAGTGAGTCAGCTTACCTATCAAGTGGCTTAGTTACTGGCCGGGGTACACATTCCACAGAATACTTACAAACTGCACGACAGACATAAAAAGGACAAAATGCCAAAATGGTCTCTCAAAGCCTCCATTAATCATGAAATATCCAATGTACAATAACCCCGTTGCAATTTTAATTAGTAGTATATAAGGTGTAGATTTAAGGTCGATGCATACGTAACGTGGACGGGACGGGGACGGGACGGGACGTGAAGTTTTGGAAACATCGTTTCTTAGAAAATGTAAACAATAGCGCATATGTCACGGAGACAGGGACGGGACGGGAACGGGGCACGCACGTGCATGTTATGTTTATGCCCCGTCTACATCCCGTCCCCGTCCCGTCCACGTTACGTATGCATGCAGCGACCTTTAACTAAGGTGTCTAACGTGTATGCGTGCTACGTATGAAACGGAATTATAATGCGGGAGTGTGAGTGTATGAGCGTCTGCGATTTTAAAAAAGTTCGGTTGCATTATTAAATGTTTGCTACCTCAAAACTCCGATAATTATCAGCCGATTTGGAAAATTATTTTTTGTATCTATTCTTATGGATTGTCCACATATTTATCAAAAGTCTTTTCTGATAAGGGATCCATGAGGAATTGATGGAACTCCTCAATTATTAGATAGATATACTTATAAATAAGGCAATTTTGATACTAAGTTTATCGAAGACTGTTTCTATGAAATCGCTATTTTTGGCGAAATTTATGTTAAGGTTTCACATTGGAAGAACAATGATATGTGAGAGAGCCAGAGAGCACTGGACGGCGATGGCGCGGCGGCGCGGCGGCGCGACGCTTAACCTTTTCAACTAACTTCGCGACCTTCACCTTGTTGAGTAACCGTCTGTAATCCGGCATTTACCACCACCTTACGACTACATTAAGTCATCGACACACTAAAATGTCTCTACTATATTTCTTTTCAATAAAATATAGCTTAGCGTAGTTTAAATTTTATAACAATTTTTATTTCTCCTCTCTTTTTTCTTGGCCAGCAACATATAGGATGCCACTGGTGCACCGATGGTGAACCTTTAACATCAGCTGCGTTGTCTGCTATTTTCTAATGAAGTTAGTAATGAATAAATAAATAATCCATAGCTCTCGATGCACCGGATTTTCGGATTCCCGGATCGATTACTGACGGATAAGGTAATGTAAGTCTACATAATGTGATAATCACAATAAGACAATACAAAAATATGACTCGACAGAACATAAATGTTATAAATAATGTCCTCGACTAAAAGTCGTGCCTGGGAGCCTTAGCACAGCAGGCAGGGTCAATACTGGGCTTCTTTCTTTTCACTTTATCCGTATTATTTTCGGCCAGGAATGTTTTAACCACCTAGATTGTTGTGCGGATATTCATGGGCGACATTTAAAGCGGTTTTTATTTTTAAGTCCGTTACCACTCGCTTATCATTGTTTTTACGAGCATTCAACCGCAGTTTAGAAAGTTCAGATGTGACCGTAGCTCGCTCCTGTTAAAGTATCGCTTACAGTATCGCAACCGCCTTAACACAAAGTATTTATGTACCGACATGCTTTCAACCTGTACCGACCTACCGACATATATCTATTGTACTGAGCATCTGAGGTGCAATTGTACCATTCATGTCACAAAAATGTTCAAACCACACGTATGTCGTATATGTAATGAGTAATAAGGCTAGTAACGCAATAAATCCCCTAGCAATTTTTTGAATGAATGAATACTTTATTTGCAAAAATGTGGTTATACAGAGGTCTTAATATTAGATTTTTTGCAGCTCACAATTTACCATGTTGATGGTGTGCAAATTAGTATTTATTATTTTTTCCAAATTTGGTGTGTTTGTCCGTGCATTTATATGAATTATTTTCCTGTTATATCAGAAATAGCTTAACCGGTTATAGTGCGATTTGTTTTATTTCAATCGGTGCACAAATGAAACATTTTTTCGAGTTTGGGTACTTAGGCATGTACCATTGTAAAACGTGAATAAATTAATAGTTAATATTTTCTCTTATATGTTTTTTTTTTTTTTTTTTATAGCTTACGGGCCACCTGATGGTAAGTGGTTACCGTCGCCTATGGACATGAGCAACACCAGAAGAATCGCCAATGCAACGCCGGCCCTGAAGGAGAACTCTTTTTACACCTTTTTTGAAGAATCCCATGTCATAGCGCTCAGGGAATACCTCAGAAGGAAGTTCATTCCACAGCTTGCACGTACGTGGCAAAAAAGTTCGTGAGAATCGGACTGTAGAGGTTCTCCACAAGTCCAATCGGTGTGGATGGAACTTCAATCTTCGGCGAGTGGTGCAATGATGAAAAGGAGACGTAGGCATCATGTCAAACAATTCCTCGGAGCACTCACCGTTGTAAAGTCGGTAGAACACGCAGAGAGAACCGATGTCTCTTCTGAAACTCAAGTGTTCTAACCTGTGAGTGACTCGTGGGTCGTTGACAACTCGGACCGCGCGCTTCTGTATGGCGTCAAATGGGCTAAGCTGGTATTGCGGCGCCCCAGCCCAGAGGTGGGAGCAGTACTCCATGTGGGGCCTGACTTGAGCTTTATAAAGCATTAGCAGGTGCCTCGCAGTGAAGTACTGCTTAGCCCGATTCAGGACACCAAGCTTCTTGGAGGCCAGCTTAGCCTTGGCCTCTAAATGACGCCGATACTGCACATCACTCGAGATGTCAACTCCCAGAATCCCAACACTTGTCCTGTATGTCTTACTATTTAATAACGCCCGACCAACAAAATAGAGGGGTGTTATAAGTTTCACGTGTCTATGTATCTGCATGTCTGTCTGTGGTATCGTAGCTCCCAAACGGATGCACCGATTTTGATATTCTTTTTGTACGGAAGGAGATTTAATCGAGTGTTCTTAGCTATGTTTAGTGTAAATCAAACTGTTGGGGGTAAATTTTAATTTAAGATTGTAGGTCATCTACATATTGACACAGGGCCTACGCCTTGTGTAAGAGAAAAAGAGAGAGTATTTATTTGATAACATTGGTACAGAGTGGACGTATGGACGTATGACGTATTGGACGTATTCATGTCAAAGCAATAAATCAAGCCAGTGACATTTGATATGCATTAAAATAGCCTAATGCATTTACATAACACTGGCCAGGCGTACAGCTCGCCCACTAGTAACGCTAGCTCTGTAGTTTGCGTCATAGATACGGGTTATAGTTAGTTTTGAACACACAAAATACAATAGAAGAATAAGTTCTGAATATGAACAATCGGTGTTCGGCCACTCTCCTGACTTGATCAACTGTGATGTGTGGAGGAGTTTCTTTCGCCATTTCTTCTCCTTTTTGTCAAAGCACCTTTCCGAAATGGTGGTAGATTAAAAAAATACGTGCGTATATGTATCAGTTATATCTACATGATATAGTTAATAGTATCAGGCGTTACTTTGCGGAAATCCATTGTTATTAAGTTAGTATTAGTCTAGTAATATCTACATGAATAAATTATTTTGACTTTGACTTTGACTCAGGCCTGTTGGAAGATTCCTTGCCACAGCAGGTACCTACCACTGTAGTTTCCTGCTTCCTTCTATTCTATTTTTATGTGTTTAAGCAATGATATTTAAATATAGATACGTTATGCCCCTACAAATCAACCAAAAAATCTCTTCCGAAAGGAGTTACAACGCACACATGTTTATCTTTTGTTTTACTACACCGATCACGTTAGTATAATACACGAAGGCATTTTAACGCTGTATGTCAAAATGTCAAGCACTTGTCTTGTATTGACAGAGCGACTACGAGCAGAACTTTTCTTACGCTCTTCATCGTCGGCGCGCTAGTGACATATCAGTCTATGGACATATCTACCTTCTACCTCTTTTTTACAAAATATCATTGTGTTTAAGCTGTACAATGATGAGTTAATTAAGAAAGCGAAAAGCATGCAGCAGCACGCGTCGAAAGTAACATATTTAAATTTTAAATACTTTATTTCTATACGCATATTTTTGGTCAAGGACTTCAAATGTCAAGGTTTTTAAGGTTGTAAGTTATGCAGAAAATTAACATATGAAGCTGACCATATTGCCGAACTTTTTTATGTTAAATTATAATCGTTTTAATAGTTAAAATACGAATTTTAAGGTAATAATAAAAAAGAACGTTCTCTAAAACTGTCTAAATTAATATAACTTGAGCCACATTAATTTTACGTGAGTCTGGCATGCGGCATGCGGCATGCGGCAATCCGGCCTATCCACAATAATTGAGCATCACAAGCTTGCCCCAGGCCCCAGGTCCATCCATCGTCTCCGTGCCACAGACCACTAATGCCAAGGTTGACCACGTAATAAACGCGCTCCGATCGTATATTACCAAACTCGTTATATAATTATACAGTTGCACGTTTACAAGAGCGTCTTCAATCGATAATCGTTCGCTATTGTCTTTTTTTAAGTTACAAATAATAAGTTGTTTCGTGGAAAGATATCGCTAATAGTGGCACTATTAAATATAATAATGTTAATTAATAAAACGAGTTCTACGAAAAAGCTCATGAATAGTTTTTTTTATTTGTATTATTTAGTGGACTAAGCGTGAGAAACTACTGATGACATTCTTTTAGACATTCAAGTGAAGTTGGATACTGACTACATAAACTAGTGATGAATTTATAATCGAACAGATAATTTTACATCACAAGTTAAAAATAGTTAAACTTAGGACTAAACACGTATTTAAAGTTAACATAATAATGTTGTAGTTCATGAAAATTATATTTAACGTGGTCAAGTAATTCGAAAAGTCCAGCTGTGAGAAAGAAGTCACTTGTAATATTATATTCATATCTTGTTATCCAAAATACATATGTACTTCCGTACTGACGTATCCGATTAATGTATGTTGCCAGTGATGACATAATCTGAGATGTGGTGCTTTGCAATTGATCTCATATTCAAGTTCAAAGTCACAAAGCGTGCTACGAAGTCAGCAATGCTCAGACTACGTGACTGAATTTCAAATGTTGAAATAGATACGTATAGCATAGCCGACTCTAGCGTGTGAAGTCAGTAGACTCCTAAAAATCGATAGATGGACTTAAGTGATATTATTAGTACCTACTTAATTAGCATTTACATACGTACTTAATTAATAACTGAGACATTAGGGATGTCCCAAAAATAGTATAGATAATATGTAGATAAAAATTCAAGTGACCTATAGCCCGGTATTTTTGCATCTCATAAATTTTAAGTATCTATCTACAGTTGATAAAAAAGTTGAATGGAAATACTGTTTATTATTATTTACTTTAGTGGCTCCATTTATCGCAGAGTAAAATTTTCTGTTGTATTATGGAAACTTTTTTATCTACCTAGTGGTGGAAGTGCAACTCTTCATAAACAATAGTGAAATAAAGTTTTTATACAGAACAGCTACCGAGCAGGTTGACGCTTCTTTATAGACACATACTGGCACGCAACCTACAGAAATAGTTAGATTTATAAATAATTAATTGGTACTAGTTTCTTTAGAGTTTTCTTCATCCACCGATAAACTAGTCATAAAATCTTTTTATGTATGTAAATTGCCAAAACTGCACAGACGAGCCATGGTCGCCGGGAACCATGGACCGCAGCAACACCAAGAGCATGGAGAGATGACTTCACGGCCTTAGATAACATAACTGTGACCATCTTCTATCTTTTCACATGCTAGACAATACCGTACAAATGAGAATGTTCTACATTCATTAAAAAAAATCAAACTAAATAACCACTCTTGTGTGAGTTTTTGTTTCACATAAATCGTTATCCATGATAGCAAAAAGTCATTAAAAAAGATTAATTTAAAATAATACGTTTTGAGAACCTCTTAGAACCTTGAACTATCGTTTTAATCTAGTTTCAGCATCACATACCTGTGGTTATTGTATTTGCATATGAATATGTATATGTGAACTGTTAAGAACATAAAGATGTTTTATTCAATATTTTATGACTTTTATAAAGTTCATTCTGGACGATGCAGATACCTGTTGCTTTTAAGATAAACCAAATAAGTAATAAGTGAGGTTGTTATGGACACACTAAGCCATAAGTAAAAACAAAATCAGTTAAAGAAATATCTGCTCCTGACCGCCTGGTGGCTTGGCCGTAGACAATTTTCAGCTAAGATAAATAAATGCCTTATTGTCTCACATACCTTACTTCGTGTTAGTTTCATCAATGATGAGATGATCATGACTATTTGATCATGATTTAGGGCTTACTGCCGCCAACACTCAGATATTTTCAGGCTGTTGTTAAAATCATAAGTCGTAGTCTACGTGCCTTTGATTACAACTTGTGATTCTGCTTCGGCACACGAGCCTCCTGACGGTAAGTGGCCACCGTCCTTAATGAGCATCAGTGACCCTGAAGTCACCATCCTTACGTTACCGACGTTACTGCATTATTATTAACCACAAAGTACATAAACACTATGTTGATGACAACTTTAGACTGAATCACTCAAAGGCAGTTGTTAAATTTCATCATGAAATCGCTCAGATTATAGAACAATCAAATTGCTACACCTGACTAAATTCGAATGTCTTAATTTCAGCGCCCTCTTAGCATATCTACCTTTTTTATACATAAAATCAATGGCGGCTGGTGGATCTTAGAAGTGGCGGTGCACTTTACCAGCGTAGATATTTTTGTAAATTAAATCGATACGTCGATTAACGTTCAATCACCTGTTTATTAAAATCTGGTATTGATTGAATAAATTAAAATAATAATAATTAAAAAGTCGTGTCGCCAACTGCAAGATTTCGTCCACTCTCGGTAATCTTCGGTTCCCTCGTGCGGCGCACAAGAGCGATCTTATTTCGCCGTAATTTTCTTTTGAATTAGCTCTGTCTCACGCGCCAGGCGTTTTCGCTCGCATCTCATAGAACGTTATTTGGATCATTCGCCGTGCGCTTTGGTTTAGCGCACCGAGAATATTTTTACAGCGATTTTCGTTGTAAAAAATATTTTAACAAATAGCTTTAAATTGTTTCGTAATAATTTTGTTTATATTGAATAGATCGTTAATCAGATATTATTAAACATGTTTTGTTTTTTTCTAAGCCTATTAAAATCTGGTAGTTCGGCACATGAGCGCACTTAAAGTTTAGTTAAAGCACAGAAGAAATAATAGTACTTGCTTGGTTAAAGTTAAAATTTAGTTAAAGTTGTTTTTAAATATTGTTTTTGAAAATACATTTTTAAATTTTTTTGAACTTTTTTATTTTATTTGATTTTTTAAATTTCTTTTTTGAATATTGTTTTTTGATTTTTTTTTAATTATTTTTTTTTTGAAATTGTTCAATTGTTTTTGATGCCAAAGAAGTATAACTTCTCACGCGCGTACATAAGTAGCTACTCGTTTATGTTTTTTGAATTTTTTTTTGTTCCATACCTCAAAAGGAAAAATCAGCCAAGTGCGTATCAGACATTGATAATTTTCCTATTAAATTCATCATAGGCTACTTACGTGATTTTTGTCACATGTCCAACACCTACCATTTACTGGCACTTTAAAAATGAAAGTTTCGCAAACGGACCCCTGAATCAAAAAATAATCCATCCATAATAATTTTGAAACACCATAGCAGACGAGGAAAAAAAAGTTAGACTAGTTAGCCTAATAAATCGAGTAATAAATCGGCTACGTGCGAGTCAGGCCACGCGCAATGTGTGGTTCCGTAGTTGTAAGTTTATCGTCTATTACTTATTAACCACTTGTGCTAACATTGCCGTAATAGTTTTCCTTGTAAATTCATCATAAACGGTACTGCCGTCAAACATCCTATATTTTTTTCTTTTTTGTTTAGACGAATTTTGCAATGTTGTTATTTAATGATTTATTGTTTAAACAACTTTAAATCGTTATATATCCTAAACTGTTACTTAAAATGAAAAATGTTGAAAAGAACCTAAAAATCATTTTTGCATACCTATTCAATGATACCCCACTCGATAAGTTTTGAGAAAAAATTTTTTTGAAGAATCAGTATTGCACTAAATCTTGACCATTTTTTTAAATTTTGATATACCCAGTGTCACTCTCACAATTAAGACAAATCTAACGGCACCTCGAAATGAAGAAGCTGAAATCGATCAAGCCGTTTAGGCTACAGAGCGTGCAAAAGAAATATATGTACATTGTAGTGTTATAAAAGGAGAGAGACTAAAAGGTAGTTAAATAAAGAAAAGATTTGGAAGTGAAGAGGATGTATAATACATTCCTGGTGGTTACACAGATATGTAATAAAAAGAAAGAATTAATTTAGAAACAAATATTCACTGCACTGAAGCACTGTTGAAGGGGGCCTTCCACTAGGCCCTGAGCCGAAGGTTTGAAGTTCCCCTGGCGTATAGCGCGTGGAGGCTTAGTGACCGCAAGCAACGGCCCGCGGAGCCTCCGGCGTCCACATCAGAGGAAGAAGGAAGTGAGGTGCGGCCGTGCAAGAGGATGCACAGGCTGGCACACTCAGGAAGTGCGCTATGGTCGTGCGTAACATATAAAGTATAAAGTATATAGGTATATAAGAAATAAACAAAGATAAAAAATGATGAAAGGAATGAAGTAAGATGAAGAAACGGATGAGTAAAAGAAGGTATTCAAAGATTGAAATAGTAAATACTACAACATAAATACATACACTCGAAAAACATGACCCTCCTTGTAGCACAGTTGGGTAAAAACAACATAACAAACAAATATAAACAAATACAAACTAGTATAAATAAAAAAATAAAAAAACCCGCTTGCTGTCAAAAAACCTATCATGATATACTTTTTTGAAATCCTTATCGTGAGTTTTTTTATTTGACACACATTATATTGCATTATTCCATTTATTTTTATTTTTTGATACTTCAAACAATGGCATCTTACAGCCACTATTTTTTTTTTTAATTTCACTTATAACTGAGAACACTTGCGTTATCAAGACGAATCTAACGATATCTTAATTATATAAATCCGTTCAGCAGTTTGGAAGATACGAGGTAATATTACATACATACATACATACATACAAACAAACAAACATACATACATACATACATACATACATACATACATACAGTGTAAAATTTCATAATATGTGACGTCACAATAGGGGGGGAGGTCTCACAAATGTGACCAGCTGTGACAAGGACGGTGGAAAGGGGTCAAAAAGTCATGAAATTAGTGTGGCGTTTATTAATTACTACCTGACCCGGCGAACTTCATATCACCTAACAATCTATGAATGTAGTGATACTTTTAGAGTTTTGTTTGGTTTAACAAATCAGAGATCTACAGCCTTACAGCCGTTCTTAGCCGTTATAGTTTGTGTGTGCGTATCTCCTCTCCGTCTCCATCCCCCTCCCCCTCCCCCATCTCTCTCCCCCTCCTCCCTCTCCCCTCCCCCTCCCCCTTCCTCTCCTCCTATCCTCCTCCTCCCTGCCCTCCCTCTCCCCCTTGCGTCCTAAGTTAGTTATAATATACAGGTGAATTTTTCAAGTGTGCGTGGATGGCCTAATTTGAAACTATAAGGTAAAGCGAAAAATGGTCAAAGGATTCTCGGGGCCGATTTTGATGATAACTAAAACTCCATCATTAGATTTTTGAAAAATTAATATTTCTGACCAGGTATCAAACCCGTTGATTTTGAAAAAAAGCACCTGGTACTTAATTGGAAATAATTGAAAATATTTGAATAAATATTTGAAGAAATAATTGAAATGCCACCTGTCAGTATTGGATTCAATGCAGCGGCGTGCTAAGAGGCTTATTGGTGACCGTAAATTGGTTGAGACCAATCTTCAGAGCCTCGAGCACAGGCGCAGAGTTGCCAGCCTCTCGGTGTTCTACAGGATACATTTTGGAGAGTGTGCGCAGGAATTACATAATTTAATTCCGTCATCCCCTTTCTATCATCGAACGTCCCGACGCACGGCGGGTATCCATCCCTTCGTCGTGAACATCCCCTCTGTACGGACGGCGCGCTTCGCCTCGTCATTTATTATACGTACCACTGTACGATTGGAATAAATTGCCCGCGTCGATGTTTCCGCTCGATTATAATGTAAGTGTCTTCAAGGCAAGAGTGAATAGGCTTTTACTAAGTTAATGCGTTTTACCACCCATGACTACATCACCACTTACCATCAGGTGGGATAGTAGTCAAGCATTAACTTATAAGATCTAAAAAAATAATAATTCAATAATTCTTCTAAAAAATAACCAACTTCAAAATAGGTATAACTTAAAAACTCAGATGTCGCTCAAATTTAAATGGGACCACACTACAAGCACCAGCATTTGAACATAAAACGATACATCGATGTCGGTACACGCAGTAAAACGTTATGTGGTAACACACAAAAAAAATTCAGTCGAATTGAGAACCTCCTCCTAATTTGAAGTCGGTTAATAACGCCTCAGATGTGTTCAAATCCAACCCAATCCCAACATACTTTCTCTCCAAACAGCCGGGAGAGCTAGGTTATAACAAACAAAGTTTAAATTATTTCTTGTTGTTTGCTTTTTTTCTCCATTAAATGTCAGCTCAGTTGTGCCATACTAGGCAATGATCTAATTTTAAATCCAGATTTGCAACAGGCTCTTCAGAACCTGATGTATTGAAGTTCATAGAGAGGTACATCGAAGCATTCAAATAATATGCAAAGCAGATGGACCAAGTTTCGCTATATAAATGTCTGAAATCCATATTCGAATCACACTTGTCGGTACCTCCTCGATCCTCTCACACCACCAGCCCCAAACACCTATCATCAAAATGAAATTCGTAAGTATTCCAAAATCATTATTTTTCCAAAATCTACTTAAATACCAAACTTTAAATTCTTTTTCTATGGAAAGACCATACTTTCCAATTATTCCAAGAATTTTAGGAGGAAAAGTTCAATTGGTGATATCCTATCTAAAGAAAAACTAACAAAGTCTAGTCAATACGGCCAGTCTGGAGCATATAAGTCTATCAAAATAATTGTTCTTTAGAGCACATAGCAGTTATACAGACCTCGACACTGATCACTGCGGCATTTCGAAACGTTAACGCTTTTTGTTTAACATTCACTCTCCGCGTAGATGTTGTAAAACTTTCCTAATCGGTCACCTTATGATTGCTTTGTTTGTCTCCTGTCGATAATTAATACACATTAATATTTATGTAGATTCTTTCAACACTAGCTATGCAGAAAGGTATGGGAGGTTTTTCTAGTATGTTTTTATGCGCTACACGCAATGATGTTGTATGTGCTACACGCAATGTTTTCGCTTCGTCTACAGTTTCAAAGTCAAAGTCAAAATTATTAAATTATAAAACAATAACGACATAATTATTAAAAATATTTCAATAGGTTCTTATACAGATTACATTAGCAATTCAGAAATTTGAGTGAGGAGCAAATTGATGTAGAAAGCAGGCTATCAGCGCCGATCTACCAGTGTTGAGCGCAGGTCTGCGCTGGCAGTTGGAACAAGTTTCTTTATTTTGAGCTAAACCAGTACCGATAAGCGTTGACGTAAGCACTGGAAGATGGCACTGGTCTGCTTTGGATGCGCCTTAAAACTGGAACACTTTTCTGGATCATTTGCATAGGATTATTAATAATTATTTATTGCCTATTTTCTAGTTCCTCGTTCTCGCTCTCGCCGTCGCCGTGGCCGTCGCTGTCCCAGTCGACCCCAAGAACGCTGAAACCTTATCCTACAAATATGACAACATCGGAGTCGGACCCTTCATCTACGGGTTAGCATAGAAATTGTTTCTCTAATGTGTAGCATGTCAGAAACCCGACGGAATAACTGAAAGTAAAGAGTAGCTTTTTGATACAAAATGATGCTTAAAATGTCAAAGATTTAACGATTTGTACATCAATCACTGGCAAGGTGCCAACTAATGGAGACCATACACGACCTGTCAAGTCTGCAGTTTGACTTGTGAAATTTGCAGTTTGACTTGACGCGCCATCCAGTGTGCATGAGACAAATATATGGCAGATAGCTATACCGTGGCCATAAACGATCGAGTATACTGGGTGCCCCGTCAAGTCTGCTTGACGCTTCATTAAGTACGCTTGATCGTGTATGGCCTCCCTACGTTTTCATTGTATCACTAAGCAAATTGTACTCCTACGTTAAGCAAATTTATTGACTCTATCGTCCGAAGACCAAAGCTGCATGTATCCGAACAACCTCATATTATGGGCGTCATTTTAATCATTCGTTATTATATCAGGTTCGAGACCAGCGACGGCAAGAGAGTCGAAGAATCTGGAGTCCTGACGAACGAAGGCACTGACAACGAAGCTATGGAGGTTCGCGGATCGTTCAGCTATCCCGGCCCCGACGGTGTCACCTACACTGTCGAATACACCGCCGGCGTGGGAGGCTTCCAGGCCCGGGGCGCCCACCTCCCCGTCCCCGTCCAAGCTTAGGAACATCCAGCACAACAGATCTAGTCTGAACCGATCAAACGCATAGTGCTTATTGTTGACTGATGTCTCCCGTTGGACTCAAACTCGTTGATAGCAGATAGTGTAGTGAATATATGTTTTTTTAATTCCAAAACATTTTGTTATTGAATTCCCTTGTTCTCAAATGTCCTAGATTATAATTATGTATGCCCTTGGACTCAAATGGTTAATGCCTTTAGTATAAGTTGCCCTTTGGGAATATTATTTTGAACTATTTTAAATTAAAATATGTTAATAGACTAAAATATACTACTTTCATCAGTTGCCACTTGGTGGCGCTACTGAACGTATGATGTCGACGTTATAGCAAAGATCACGGAAACCAGGACAGATGTCCTTCGAAATTCGTCCTGAACAGTCGCATGCAAGCCTGAGGCAAAAGTTATGTCACTATTTATTTATTTTAAATTAGCGTAATTATTTGTGGAAAGTGTAATTGAAACATCCTTGAGAAGTCGTCGTTTTATTGGGCTGAACCCAACATTTCAGAATCAGGACGAAAATATAGGAAGGAAAATCTCTTTCTACGCACCAAAGAGAGAAAAACGTGTGTACTTCTTTATGGTTGATGACACGTGGCGGTACGTAAAAAAGAACTATGTTTATTAAAAGTCTGAGTAGAAATCCGTAATTTGGCATGGATATATGTACATATGTATATAATTAAAGTAGGGACAAAATGATGGAACCAAATCTTTAAAAAATGTTTTTTGTTGCACCGCCCCTACAGGTAACGTATATAAATATTTTTTATTTTTCGGAGATATTAATTTTCTTCCTGGTCTATTCCATAGTGTGGGATATCATTAGAAAGGGCTTTCAAAATTGTTAATGTGCATCTGGATTGAGGGTCCACTTTTTTTCTTGGCGTAGCATATTGAAATTTATAGGGGATTTAGTTAAAATTAGTTATAAATTTCTTTAACGTGAATTAAAGATGTTATAGGCTTTGTGTTTAGGTTTTGGGCCCTCAGTTCAGATACCTACAGAAAGTGGCATAGTATAAATCTCAGAAAGTCTCCTCAAAAAGTCTCAGAAAGTGACCTTTTAGTCAATAATTTTTATTTTAGAATTTCTTAACTAAACTGACTTCCGATTAATACTGTTATTATTATTTCTCCACGGGGATTGCCTGGATAGCTATCACCCTTGAGCATGAGTCAGCTGCCAAACGACTCGCCGTATTTCGGCTGGGGGCTTGAGAGCCAGTTCTTTCTTTCTTTTTTATCTTCTCTCTTTCTTGGCCGGCAACGCATCAGTGATGCCTTTGGTCTTGCTGATGTCCATGGGCGATGATAGCCACTTACCATCAGGTGGATCGTCAGGTCGTTTGCCGGCTACTTCCATAAAAAAATTACATTTATGTAACGCATTACAGATCAATTGGACACTTGAAAGTGAATCAATTACCTTACAGGACTTTATTAGATAGTGGAAAGGTGAAACTAAATGAAAGCTTGTTGTAAACAATAAATAATAGTTAAAAAAAATAATAAAAAAAAACGCTTTTATAGAAAATCTAACTAAAATGGATTAAGAATCGTGTAATTGTAAAAAAGCGTGGGGTGCTTTTTATTACACCATGCACCCTACGCTTTTATTACAATTACAGGATTCTTAATTCAAATTTATTTTCTATTTTTTTAGTTGGATTTTCTATGAAAGCGTGTTTTTTAGTTTGTTAACTATTATTTATTTTTCATTTTTTAGTTTGATTTTTTGAAAAAAAGAATTAGGTTTTTTTTTCTTTGTTTTTTTCTTTAAATATTGAACTGTCATCGGTCCTCGATAAGTCTATAAAGTCTGAAAGAAATCTGACCGTTTGAAGTGGGTCACAATCAAGTCCAAAGGAGTCGGTTACAATATACAAACAAACATACAAGTGTAGCTAATAAAGCGTGTAATTGATGTAAGACCTGTAGTAGATCTATTCTGTGGTAAGAATTTTTTTTCACGATATAATTTTTTTACCAGAAGTTTACCACCTACTACCACCACAAAATGATTGAGGATGCCTTGTGGCATTAAGTCTGCCCTTTGCAGGGAGCTGAAGCAAAATCGGAACCTTTATACTTTGTCCGTCCATCTGTCCGTCCGTCTGTCCGTTTGTCCGTCCATCTGTCCGAAGCAAAGTGCTGCCGCGCCGAGACTTTTAGTGCTAGAAAGCCGTTATTTGGCATGGATATACACATTTATTAAAACTCCAGAATCGTAGAATAAAATATTGAAAAACATTTTTTTTTCATTGTACCTCCCCTACAGATAACCAAAAGATGAATTTTTTATTGGTCGCGTACCCTATAGTGTGGGGTATCGTTGAAAAGGTCTTCCAAAAATATAATGGCTCTTCTAAGACCATTTCTGGAATTCGGGGTCCTTCTGCGAAATATTGGCTTTAAAGTGCTAATTTTTGTTAGAGTTAAGTGCCCCCCCCCTGCTGGCTAAACGGTTTGAGTTGGACAGATGAAAAAATTCTCAAAGATAGGTTATATGATGAATGTACAAGGAAAACTATTACGGCTATTTTAGCGTAAGTAGTTAACGAGTAATAGTCGATAAACTTACTACTTCGGAACCCTACATTGCGCGTGGCCTGACACGCACTTGCCCGGTATTTTATTATAAATAAAATACCCATTTATAGGGGCCATTTTTTTATTATGTTAAACGACTCTGCCGAAAGACTTCGATTTCTCTGGACTTAAAGGTTCCATAGATGTGAAAAATCTATTAATTCAAAGGTAATAATATCATCTATTCATTACAAAAAAGATTGGATGAAGTTTCAAGTTACAAAAGTCATTAAAAAAATATGATACTCAATGTACTCAAAATTTTCGTTTTTTTTTATTTTACACTTTTTACTTAGGATTCATTGACTTCTTGACATATTAGGATTATAAGACGGTAAAATTGGCAATGTTGTCGTTTCATTAAGAGACTTAATGAATTTGCGAGAATGCATTTTACTCTAATACGGGTACTCAAGATATTTAATTTGTACTCCGATATTTCAACCCAGTTGCATGTTCAATCATCCGTGACCACGATCCTTGCAACGGGGTCGAAATATCGGAGTACAAAATAAATATCGTGAATATTATCGTATTATAGTAAATTCGATTCACGAAGAGTTAAGTTTAAGATCATCTATTAGTATATTATTAGTATGAGAATGGTTGTTTAAACAAGTTTAAATCGTTACCTATCCTAAACAGTTACTTAAAATAAAAAATGATGAAAGAAACCTAAAAATCCTTTTTGAATACCTTTATTTTGATACCCCACTCGATAGGTTTTGAAAAAAAAGTTTTTTTGAAGACATAATATGGCACCAAAAATCGGCCATTTTTTTCAATTTTGATATACCCAGTGTCATTCTCACAATTAAGACGAATCTAAAATCACCTCTCAAGCTGAAATAGATCAAGCCGTTTAGGCTACAGGGGGTGCCTAAGAAATATAAAAGAAATATACATACATACACTCGAAAAAGTTAACCCATCTTCTGGCGTAGTCGGGTTCAAAATTCTCAAGAATAGACCATGTGATGGATTTACAAGGAAAACTATCACGGCTTTGTTAGCATAAGTAGTTAATGAGTAATAGTCGATAAACTTACTACTTCGAAAACCTACATTGCGCGTGGCCTGACACGCAGTTGACCGGTTTAAGACCTAGATTTTAGTTCATAAAATAAACTTTAAATAAATATTTAGGTGATACGAGACAGGACGATATTAGACAACGTGATCATGTAAGATAAGATGATTTGCAACGAGATGATTATGACATGAGACTACGTGAGAAGAGATTAGACTTATATTATTTATTTATTGAACGCCAACATAATATGCATTAACTCAAACACATTAAAGTTATTAAAAGATAGTAATTTCTTAATTCTATTATAATTATAGGCGTAGACAACATGTATTTTTATATGGAAATAGCCGGTAAACGAGCTGACGATCCACCTGATGGTAAGTGGCTATCGTCGCCCATGGACATCAGCAACACCAAAGGCATCACTGATTTGTTGCCAGCCAAGAAAGAAAGAAGAAAACGAAAGAAAGAAATAAACGATTATCATGTTAAACACGTTTGAATTATAAAATTATAACTTCATATTTTCATCAACTGAACACTAGACAAGAAGATATGAAACTACATAGACAAGATGAAAGGGGACAAGACATCAATTGCCAAGACTGAGGAGCTAGAGTTTTGAGGGAATTGATACATGTTTCAGTGGTGAGCTTAAGTGACGACTAATTTCCAGGTTCACCAATTTCCTCGGTAAATAGTCCGATCAATTTAGACCAAAAAAAAGCGGCCAAGTGCGAGTCGGACTCGCCCATGAAGGGTTCCGTAGCAGCAAGTAACGTAATATAAAAGTTCTTGTAGTTCGTTGTAACTTTGATCAATGTTTTTTGTGGTTTACGATTTATGACGTATTAAAAAAAAAACTACTTACTAGATCTCGTTCAAACCAATTTTCGTTGGAAGTTTGCATGGTACATAATATTTTTTTTAGTTTTATCATTCTCTTATTATAGAAGTTACAGGGGGGGGGGGGGACACATTTTACCACTTTGGAAGTGTCTCTCGCGCAAACTATTCAGTTTAGAGAAAAATTATATTAAAAACCTCAATATCATTTTTGAAGACCTATCCATAGATACCCCACACGTATGGGTTTGATGAAAAAAACATTTTTGAGTTTCAGTTCTAAGTATGGGGAACCCCAAAAATTTATTGTTTTCTTTCTATTTTTGTGTGAAAATCTTAATGCGGTTCACAGAATACATCTACTTACCAAGTTTCAACAGTATAGCTCTTATAGTTTCGGAAAAAAGTGGCTGTGACATACGGACGGACAGACAGACAGACAGACAGACAGACAGACAGACAGACAGACAGACATGACGAATCTATAAGGGTTCCATTTTTTGCCATTCGGCTACGGAACCCTAAAAATGATAGTGAAGGTGCATAAATTCCCAACAAGCTGAAAATCAGTAAGAATATTCAAAACATAATTATAAATACAAATTTTAAGTTCCCCATCATTCCCGTGTATGGGAAAAAAATATTCAAGGTCAAAGGTCAAAAAAATGAGTTTTTGCGATTTTGAGCAAAACGGTAAGTTTTATCATAAAGTGCCCCGGACAAAAATTGTAGATCATAAAATTATCTATAAAAATGTATCAATACTTTTTTTATTAAGTTAGTTTTAGTCTACTTTGCAACAATCCGCGGATAACATGTATGATGGTATATACTTTAAGCACGCATGTCTTAAAGTATATACATGTTATCCGCGGATTGTTGCAAAGTAGACTAACTAACTTAATAACAATGGATTTCCGCAAAGTAACGCCTGATACTATTAACAATACTTTTTTCCTACGAGCCACCGTTTCTGAGATATAAGGATTCAAAAAGTTGTAAGTTTTTATCGTCATGCACACGTTTATCCTGCTACCTCATGGTAGTGTACTTAGCGCGTTTTTGAATCGTTATTTCTCAGAAACGGTGGCTCGTAGGAAAAAAATATTGATACATTTTTATAGATAATTTTATGATCTACAATTTTTGTCTGGGGTACTTTATGATAAAACTTACCGTTTTGCTGAAACTCGTGAAAAACTCATTTTTTTGACCTTTGACCTTGAATATTTTTTTCCCATACACAGGAATGATGTGGAACTTAAATTTTTTATTTATAATTATGTTTTGAACAATCTTACTGATTTTCAGCTTGTTGGGAATTTATGCACCTTCGAATGTCTAAATTGACCGTAAGGTAAAAGAAGCCGAATTTCTGAAATTTAAAACAAAGGTCAAAATCTAGAAAATGGTGACACTTTTACTAAAGTAATTTTTTGACCTGGTAGGTCAATTTTAAAGTTCCGAGTATCTACCCCCTAAGTTTATTCACTATTTACGGGACACCATACATTAAATTTTTCTCGCGACTTGTAAACACCAAATAATTTCTAAAATCACGCTTCAAATGTGTCCCGATCCCAACATACATTCTTTCCAAACAGCCGAGGCTATAATAGCTAGGATATAATAAAAAGTTTCAATATTTTCTTTTTTTTTTCTCCGTTAAAAGTCAGCTCAGTTGTGCCATAACAGGTAATGATCTAATTTTAATTCCAGATTATTGGAATAGGCTCATCAGAATCCGATATATTAAAGTTCATAGGTATAACGAGACATTCAAATAATATGCAAAGCAGATGGACGTTTCGCTATATAAATGTGCGAAATCTATATTCGAATCACACTTGTCGGAACCTCCTCGATCCTCTCACATCACCAGCCCCAAACACCCATTATCAAAATGAAATTCGTAAGTATTCCAAAATTTACTTAAAATAATAATGCTTAATATTTTAAAATAAATATCAATAGATCAGTTTTAATGAAATTTAAACTTCGATACGTCGTAAAATTGCTAGGTATTTTTTATCATTAACCTCATATCATTTAATAGGTCCGAGTCTGACTACAGAAAAAATTATAGTATTTATAATGACTGCGCCATGGTTTTGAATCGAATTGAAAAATAGAAATCCATGAAGATGTTATTTAGAATGATAAATAATTAGTTTAGCTTTTTACTGCTTATAAGTGGATATTTTAGGAAACAATCAAAGTAGGTACATATTCACTAATTACGTTATTGGTCTATAATATTTTATTTTCAAAGGTAACTTGATTCAATTATGGGTTCATAAGTTAATATTAATTTAGAAATAATAAATTAGCAACGCCCAGGCAATTATGACCAATGATAATCATAAAGTTTATCAAAATGATTGTTTTCTAAAGCACAATCTACACAATACAGATGACAGGGCCCGACACAATGTTTCAAAACGTGAACGCTTATCGTTTAACATTCACTGTGCGTGTAGAGATGTCGTTAATCTTTTTGCAGTATATTTTATGCACTATACGCAATTCTTTCGCGTTGTCTACAGTTTCAATAAGTGCTTATATTTTTTTTTATGGAAATAGCCGGCAAACGACGATAGCTGACGATCCAACTGATGGTAAGTGGCTATCGTCGCCCATGGACATCAGCAACACTAAAGGCATCACTGATGCGATGCCGACCAAGAATGAGAGAAGAAAAAGAAAGAAAGAAAGAACTGGCTCTCAAGCTCATGCTCAAGGGTGGTAGCTATCCAGACGAGCCCCATGGAGAAATGGATTAGATAGACATTAACAAATCATACATTTGAGTTAGGGGCAAATTGACGTGAAAGCAGGCTAGCAGCGCCGATCTATGTTGTTCTTTTTGTGGTTGTATGTTATAATTAATTTAGTTATATTTTCAATAAGTGTCGGGATTTGGTTAAATTTTTATTAGTTTTTTTTCTACAACTTTAATATTATCTTGACTTGTAGTGCGCTTTGGTTAAACTGCAAGCATAACAAGTATTTTGTTGAATAAATAAAAAAATAAAAAAATCTATCAGTGTTTAGCGCAGGTCTGCGCTGGCAGCTGGAACAAGTTTCTTTATTTTGTGCTAAACCAGTACCGATAAGCGTTGACGTAAGCACTGGAAGATGGCACTGGTCTGCTTTGGATGCGCCTTAAAACTGGAACACTTTTCTGGATCATTTGCACAGGATTATTAATAATTATTTATTGCCTATTTTCTAGTTCCTCGTTCTCGCTCTCGCCGTCGCCGTGGCCGTCGCTGTCCCAGTCGACCCCAAGAATGCTGAAACCATATCCTACACAAATGACAACATCGGAGTCGGACCCTACACCTACGGGTTAGTATAGAAATTATTTCTGTAAGTGGAGCATGTCAGTAACCAGACAGAATAACTGAAAGTAAAGAGTATGTCAAAGATATAACGATTTGTACATCAGTCACTGACAAGGTGCCAACTGACGTTTTCTTTGTACTCCTACATTAAGCTAATTTATTGACTCTATCGTCCGAAGGCCAAAGCCGCGTGTATCACAACAACAGTCATCTTATGGACGTCATTTTAATCATTCGTTATTATACCAGGTTCAAGACCGACGACGGCAAGACTGCCGAAGAATCTGGAGTCCTGACGAACGAAGGCACTGAGAACGAAGCTATGGAGGTTCGCGGATCGTTCAGCTACCCCGGCCCCGACGGTGTCACCTACAATGTCGAATACACCGCCGGCGTGGGAGGCTTCCAGCCCCGGGGTGCCCACCTCCCCGTCCCCGTCCAAGCTTAGGAACCTCCAGCACAACAGATCTAGTCTGAACCGATCAAACGCATAGTGCTTATTGTTGACTGATGTCTCCCGTTGGACTCAAACTCGTTGATAGCAGATAGTGTAGTGAATATATGTTTTTTTGATTCCAAAACATTTTATTTCTTTCATACCCTTGTACTCAAGTGTCCCAGCTATACTCGTATATGCAATAGTTACACGAATTACGATTACTTGTCTTGTAACTCATTATTGTGATTCAAAACAAATGTAGACGTAACAGAAAGGAAAAATAAAAAGAAGCGTAAATAACTCGGGCGGCAGGAGCACAAACTCTGAAGATAAGACAAAACCCATTCAGGTAAAGGCTTTTAGGGTTCCGCAACAATCCATTAGTGCACCTCCGAGGTACTCGCTAGATCAAAGTTAATCAAAGACCACAAAGGACCGAAAAAGAGTCCATTGTGGTAAATAGTCCTGGAAGAAATGCGAACGGTTTGTGCTCTACTTTAAAAGAAAATGTATAGTAAAAAAATAATATGTGTGCAATTCACACGTGGCAGAAGTGCAACCTTCAAAAATATAGGTATTAGTTTAATAACGTATATCAGTTTTAATATAAATATCTTTCAAATACTATTTTGTACTAAATAAAAATAAAACAGTGGTAAGTAACGCCATCTCTTAACACAACATGAAGAGTAAAATGAGCAGCTAGCGCCATCTATCCAGCAATAAAACGAATCTTCTATATTGTTCCTCTCGCTATCTATGAATACAACTTAGCACTTTTTCAAGTAACACAAAAACAAAACCTTCAATATCACCAATATCCCGGATATCTCGGAAACGGTGCGTCCCAGAAAATTTTTGGCACGATTTCTAATCCCCCCGAAGGCCCCATTACAGTCCCTATTACATAAACTTTGCTGGACCCACCTCTAACCCCCACCCAAATTTTCAATTTTTTTTTTGGAAAAACCGAAAATACCGTATACCTCGAAAACATAGAGAAATTTTAACAACATTTCCAACCCCCCCTCCAACGCTCAGACATACATTCATAAACCTTACTGGACCCACCCCTAACCCCCGATCCGTGGCAGAAAATTACGTGGAAACCGAACTGTGGACGAACGCCAGGTATTTAGGTGGTGTTGATAGAACCATAATGCTTTCTATCTCATTTTCTCCCACGTTAAATCTTATGAATTTATGTGTCTGTCTCTTTTTACTGTCCCTTTTTCGTTTCATCGAATTTCAAAGGACAACGATGCTAAACGAGTTTTCACTTCAATAATAATCATTTTTAGCGGTCCCTAGACGATCTCATGCATTATTGACTCGACCTGACTTATGGCGAGATAACTTTGTAAGTAATAAAAACGTAACTCCATGCGGAGCAAACTTTCATTTGAGCTAGATAAGCGTCGTGCGCGAGTGAGATTACATCAGCGACTTCAAAGACTCTCTCATCCCGCGCCGAGGTGTTAATGTATGTCTTATTATTGCAGCTATAGAATACGATAGAAGCTTATAAGACATCCTGTCTGTACTGCCTCTTGCCTGGATCCTGCCTGGACTGTACTGGGGCGGTTTAGAATTTATTTATTTATCTTTTTGTCTTTTCTTGAATCATACCTGGCAACTAACAATCTTTCTTTGTGTCGGGCGCCAAATGACATCATGTTTCGGTTGGGGGTTTAAGGGCCAGTTCTTTTTTTGTTTCTTCTTCTCTCTCCTTCCTTGGGCGGAAATGCATCAGCTATGTCATTGGTATAGCTCATGTCCATAGGTGACGATGGCCAGTTACCATCACGTGGATATGGGCCACCTGATTGCTTGTTGCCTACTTAAATAAAAAATTGAAGAAGATAGGATAGCTCTAGACTTGTCATTAATCAGACATCCCACCTGATTGATAAAGTTGCATACTCCCGTAATTTTATGTGATTATTTTAGTGATACGTGATTTTAAATGTAATGTCAATGTAAATGAAAATGTAACTGCATATGTAAAATTTTATTAAATGTGTTAATTTTTTTTAAGTACTAAAGATATAATATGGTTTCAGAATGAGTATTAGCAGTACGTAGTGAGTAGTGACAGAGAGATAAAGATTTGGTGTTTTCACATGGTGCTCGGTTAAAAAAGGCACCTAACGCGGGAAGGGTGGCGCCGTGGCGCGCCATATGCGCGTGATAGTGCGCGTTAATAATACAGGTGCGTTTGATCTATCGCCGGCGCGTGCGGTGGGACGGGGTATGAGCTGCCAGCGATTTTTACAGTCTGCTTTCAGGATCAGTTATTACGTTATTATATTATAAATTATTCTGCTTGTCTGTTAGGTGCTCTAGGCTTTTTCAAATGTGATGGATGAGAAAATTTTGAAAAATTAAGGAATATTATAACAAACTTTTGTATGTACATTTCATTGCACTGGGATTAGTTAAACTGAATCCTATTACTTAAATTATTGGGACGGCTGTCCCGAGCCCGAAAAATCAAAAAGCCCTTGTAACGTGAATGAAGTGTGGTAGTATGGTTAACGTTATTATAGGTATTTATGTATATCGAATGATGTATGTATTTTATTTTAAAATTAAGGACTGACTTAAGAAAGTTAAGAAAATTAAATTAAAATTTGGTCACATATATCACGAATTGAATATACTCTGGTATATCTTTATTAGTCCGAATTGCAATTGTACAGCGGCAGTCTTTAGCGACAACTGTCTTTTTTGAGTGAAAGTGCAAGTGTATAAATTTTATATTAATTTCCTGATAAATCAAGTCCACCGGAGGAATTACTTGAAGCATATTTTGTTTCAGGTTAATTGCTCTCATAAATTAAAGCCCAATGCATATGTAACGGGTTTTTTCCCCGTACGGAACGGGGACGGGACGGGGCATTCCCCGTCGCCGACGGGATTTTCAGAGGTCGATGCATACGTAACGTGTTTTTCCCGTACGGAACGGGGACGGGACGGGTCATCCCCCGTTGCCGACGGGATTTTCAACTCAGACCTAACGTGCTAATGTTGTGAATAAAGAAAGATGAATTTTTCTTTTGAAGAATTAGCTTTAATTGCTATTGTATTAGACGACGAAGAAGCTACGGCCGTCAAGAGAAAAAGGAGATTTTCTATACATCCTAGATGGCATAATCTTAATTTTACTAACAAAAAATAACCGACTTCAAAATTACTCAAAAACTACTTGACAGATCTCGTTCAAATTTATGTGGAACCACATGACAAGCAGCAGCTTTTGATTAAAAAAAGAATCATCAAAATCGATTCACCCAGTCGAAAGTTCTGAGGTAACAAACATAAAAAATACAGTCGAATTAAGAACCTCCTCCTTTTTTTGAAGTCTGTTAAAAAAATAACGCACCTAAAGACTAAATACTAAGTACTTCAAAAATATATAGTTCTTCAAAATGTTTTATAATTTTTCTGGTGGTAAAATATTATAATATTGAAATAACATGTTTTATTTTAATTTCTTCAAAATTATTTTTATGTAATGAAAACTGATGTATTTATAATGATTATTTTTTGTACAAGGTGATTAGCTTAAATAGTAGGTAATAATATAGGTATAATAATACACGCGCATCACTACTTTCTCCCCGTCGGGGACGGGGTTTCGCTTCCGCTGCGTATGCACTATCGCATACATTTTCTATGAAACGATGTTTGCCCCGTCCCGTCCCCGTTCCGTACGGGGAAAAAACCCGTTACATATGCATTGGGCTTAAGATATATCGTCAATGTTCAGGAGCAACAATTTAGCTCAATGAGAAGTCAAAGTACCAACTAGTGGTAACATACTAAGGACGTCTTATTAGTTTAAAACTGCAAACAAATAAAAAATTCAATAAAGACATTTAAATTCACATCAGCAACGGTCTGGAATTCAGCTTTTAACGTTTTACATTTTTTTTACAATTCTGAATCTACAATTTTAAATAGCGATGACACATGTGGCTCATCGTTTACGTTGACCTTTAAAATAAGCAATTCCGCCCTCCTCTTATGCCACGCTCCACAGACTGGACGTGTTAAGAAAGAACAGGCGAAATATTTGTTAAAACAAGTCGTTTTCGCGCGTTATATTGGTACCGGCGCCGGTGTTGCCAACGTGATTTATGAATTTCAATAACTTTTTTTCATATAGGCAATGGATAGTACAATTTTTGCCAATGTATAATGATGAAGAAACGATAGCGATGCCAAAATATCCAAATCAAATAAATATTGAGTTTACATCATTTTATTTCGAATATTTTGATTCTTTTTTTATTTATCAATACTAGAAAAGTGGTATGGAAAATTGAGCAACGAACTACCACAGTTTTTCGGATGTTTCGATAATCTTGTAGTCTTAAAAAAAACAGTATCTGCGAAAACTTTAACTTTGCTTATTTCTTAACATGGGAGAGTCTGCGTGACCTGTATAGACTACTGTTTAGAGTGAAAGCTTTGAGGGAAAATAGTATAGTAACTTAACTAACCTAAACGGGGTTTTTCATGAGATCAGATAATTTTTTACAGTGAAGGCAGATGATAAACTTACCTTAGGTTCTGAGCTAGTCAGACCACCTATTTATAAATATGAAAAGTTTTTGTTAAAATAGAAAATGTGCATATGAATTAAAAACTGAGCAAACTATGTCATTGTATTTATCGATCTATGATGTATCTAGATCGAATATATAAAATTCTCGTGTCACGGTGTTAGAAGTTGAACTCCTCCGAAACAGCTCGACCGATTTTCGTGAATCTTAGCGCGCATATCGGCTAGGGTGGAGAATCGGACAACATCTATTTTTCATCCCCCTAAATGTTAAGGGTGGTCCACCCCAAAATTTTTGGCAGAACAATGTTTGCCGAATCAGCTAGTATTTTTATATAATACTTCAGCTAACAAGCAGACTCTATCCATACTCTATAACCTGTGAGAGTGTGAAGTGTGACTGTCATAAAATTAAGCAATACCTTATCTCTTCACCTCATTCTATCGATGTAATAAAACAAACTTCACCAACATCATCCCCGCGTTATCTCGCGCTTTACGATACTTGCCAACTTTTTGCTGAGCGGCTCAAACTTTCAATTTTCCTGTCATTAAACGCTTCTTAACGCCGTGTGGCGGAAAAAAAAGAAAAGAAAGAGATGCAGGAACAATCAAAAATACGTTTCGTTTGATCGAGGGGAGTTCTGTTGCCGTTTGACGAATGCTCAGAATATTTTTTGGCGCGAATCAGCATGGTGTATGCCGCAAGGAATGTATAATCTCTTCTTGTTTCGTAATGTGACTTCGATGTGAAATCTACACCCTTTGCGCCCAAGTCTACCGTAGGTTCTCCAGGAAATATTCGACCATTGGTAAAAAAAAGCTTGCAATAAAGATATTAAACAATTCCATCAATAATAAGGTCAAAATGTAATAAAAACAGAACAAACCAAACCTGAAAATAAACCGGTTCAGAACTATGTTGAGCAAATTGAATAAGAAAATTTTATTTCTACCTTTTCGGAGAAAAAACGAAAAAATAGAGAGAGGGCCCTTTTATTATACCTCTATTAGGATAGGAATGGGCATCGAATTGGCTAATAACCGTTCTATCAGGTGAAAGGAATTCACTTTCGTTCACTTCCCGGCGGCTTGAGGGATGGGAACGGCGCGCTAGGAATTGTACCGATCATTACCAATATCATTTATTGGCAAGAGATGAAATAATACTTGGAAACAGCTTAAATTCATATAATATTAATGTAAATATGTTCTCATGCTAAATACAATATCAGCCCGTTCATCAGCTGATTTTGATAAATAAAAATAATTGCAGCACCAAACAAATTACCGTTTGAGTAAATGTGTACATACAACTTATTACGAGTTCAGCTGCAGATGGTATATATAACGTTTATGTACCAACTGTAATAATTACGCGCGTATTTTTTGAATCGTCAGGAAATATTTTTTTGTGCAGGAAATACTTTTAAATGGTGTTTTTTCATTACATTTTAGTGAATGGCTGCCAGCGCCTCATAAAGTATATATAAACTACAATCTTGATATTAATACGAGCTGTAAATTAAGTAACTATAGTTCTGTACTTCTCTCAGAGATGGCGCTATAGGTAGGTGTCGATTAAAATGATTACGATGTGACGAGCTGATTGGTTTTATCTCTTCTCAAAAATGCCCGACGCGCCTAAAGAAGTTTTCTTTTCTCAAATATTTGGTACCACGCCGTTTTCGGTACCATCGTATCCCAACCCTACTGTTATCGTTCCATTCCAAACTTTGTCCACCTTGATAGCAGTTTTAGAGCTTCTCCACTTTGCCGCGGCAGTTGCGACCATTAGCACGCTTCTCACAGTTTTGTTAGGAATTTGTATTCTATCGCAGGCCATTGATGAGCTCCCGGCATAATTAAATACGTTGTAACGGCACTGTCAACAAACGTGTCGTAACATTATTTTAAATGTACTAAGCAATAATAAAAGTTAATGTTTCAGTATTATTAACCATAATCGCTTTGCTGGAAGGACAAGTTTTTACGCAGTGAGGACACTTGGAGACAGGATGACGGACTGGCTGTAAGCGAAGTGCCAACCAAAATACTATTGACGAATCTGAACGTTGCTTTGTCCTATATAAGGACGCGCTTAGGATAAATTTTGACCGCGCTCAACTCATAGTTGTTGGGCTATGAGGAGGACTGAGTTAATACTTAGACGACTCCAGCCCAGGGTAGGGTATCCTGTCTGATGAGCACAGGATTATGAGTACTATACCTGGAGAAACTCACATGACAGATTACATCTTTTCGATAGTGTTTGTGTGTGAACATGTGTTGTGTCCAAAAACATTTTACTGTTCGATTTTAAACGTACAACCCTAGCAGCTAGGGGTGTGTCGCAATACTCGCAGTGCCCGTAGCACCTGCAATCCTCTATTTGCATGCAAATGTTGTGTTACACGCTTGTTTGCAGCTCGCGCTGTGTCGCCCGTCTGTAGCTCTAGCGTCTGTACTGTATAGATAGGTGTTATAACTTTAACACGGTCGGTATTCGGTATGATCATCTTATGCCATTTTAGAAAAACAATGCTTTATAATTTATTGCGAACGAGCCGTATTTTTAACCGACTTCAAAAAAGGAAGGTATTCAATTCGACTGTATTTTTTTATGTTTGTTACCTCAGAACTTTCGACTGGGTGAACCGATTTTGATGATTCTTTTTTTAATGGAAAGTTGGTGCTTATCATGTAGTGTCACTTAATTTGAGCGAGATATTCTAGTAATTTTTTTGAGTTATCCCTAATTTTGAAGTCGGTTATTTCTGATTTCTAGAGATTTCTCATTTCTCTATACGGCCATCAAAAATAAGAGTTTTTGTGTGTGTTTCGGAGATAGTCGAGGCGAAATTATATGCCTAGAGCAGAAATCTAGAATTCCTCATTTTGTATTATTAGGGTTTTAATGAACTCCATGCATCCTTGCTTCCTGCTGAACAACAGACGACGCTAAGGTCAACTGGTTGGACGTTGCTGGGGCCTGAAGATTAATCATGATGGTTTTCATGAAGATTACAAGTATGTTGGGGTGTTAAAGCAACCACCTTGTTAATTGACAAGTTCCTACACCAGAAACCTATATTCTCACCCAAATTCAATATGTGATAAGATAAAGGTATTGCCCATAAAACCATCAGTATCGGTGACAGAATACAAACATAGCTGAACTAAACAGTAACTGTGAAAGCAAAGAATAAATTCACTATTTAGTGTAACGTATATTTTTTCCCCGTTGCGCGTTCAGGTGAACGTAAATCACTTGTCTAGACGAGTTTTACGGCTACGCTGATGTACGCAATGTACATAACATAATATAACCACTTTATTGTATTGGATTTTTCCTCTGCGGCCGCGATCTGCTTCTTGCGATCGTTTATTGTCTATCAGATCTCCGGTTCAATCACGTTGTTAATGTGATTGAAAATTTTATTTCCGTGTTCTGCGGAGTGCACAGTTTACTCCAAATTGGTGGTTCTCTCATATTACTTTATTTATTTAGAGACAAATCAGAAATGTAGATACCTATGGATCTATCGTTAATGTATTCTTGGTCTTTCTGGAATGCAAATGTAAACCTATGCTTGGATGGTGCTTGTAAGTAACTGGCAAGGTCGCCCGTGGCGTGAAAGATGCTGTAAGATGAAATTGATTGTTACAAAATACGTTAATTCTCATTCTCATTGTGATGGAGAAACGAGTGAGAGAATTTTATTTATTTATATTCAAATCCCGCCCGAGGCAACGTAGCACAAAATCATAGATAGTAAACCTTTTCTTACCATTCACAGATTCCGGCCACACGGCTCGCATAAACAAGCGGACGTCAGGAGGTGTGTTATAAAAAATAAAGTGCGATTTATTAAAGGGCAGTCGCACTCGCCATGCGGGTCACGTTCGAGCGTCAGATTTGAGCGCCCACGAAGGTATGTCTCTCCTTTGATATAAACTTTCCTGTACCCTCTTTCTATATTGAAATCGGAGGGAAACTATTGGAGATGCCGGACGTGCTCCCATTTGTAGTGGCCGTGGCGATCTGTGGCCAGGTGCTGCTTGGAGCATTTTATTGCGTCTTCGACCAAATGACGGTTACAAATATTGATGGGATTTTTAAATAAAAAAAAGTGTCTACTTGTTTCATGTACGTTAATAAAGTAATTTGATTACGAGTTTCGCATTTATTTAACGAGTCTTATTTCATTGACGTAGTCACGAATCACGATATGGAGAAAATTCATTCGAATAATTCTTAATTATTAAAAGTAATTAACTACATTTTTATATTTATATTAATGTAAATCGTATCTTAATATAACACTTAACGAAACCAATGCAATGTTGACCAGCTATATATATAATAGTATGTATATCAAACATAGGTACTACCCAGTATAAGCATACCTGTATTATACCAAAAAATATAGATATAAAATATACCTTCTTGAGTGTTACGTCGTACAAACATCTTATATACTTAACTAGAGATAATTGCTAAATCGAAAAAAATTGTTTAAGGAGCGCTTTAAAAGAAGTTCTACATATTGGCAATAAATTTTATTACTCACCGAAACCCAAAAGCGTAAAAAGAAATTGATTCCGACGATCTAATTCTACACTATCTGTCAACAACATTATCTTAGCCTTATACGGACGGGTCGAATGATCCCGATACCTGATGCGCCGTCACGTCCCGTTTTGAATGGCAAATCACGAAGGTAGACCTTCGGGGCCTCTGAGACCCCGTATGAAAATAAAATGATTGCGAAGGGTTCGGGCCACTGTATTAAAATATTCCCAAAGGTTGGGGATATCTGCGTGCACCTGATGTTTGCGTGAAATAGTTTGTCGGCTTTTATTCCGATTTTGGTGATAGATGACGCTGTTAGGGTTTTATGGCTTCCGAGTTTATTGTGCTGGACTCAATATGAATAGCTTTTTGAGAGAGATCCACTTTCTTATGAATTGACTATAGACTTTGATAACCTTTATAATGTGTATCGAGTTTTAATGAAGAACCTATTAAGATTATAATTTACATCCTTGGAAAACCCGCGCAGACATCAGCAGTGTTCTCAAAAGTATGAAAAGTCTGCCATAAATAAGTGGCCAGGGTGGTGGACTATGGCCTTTATTCCTCACTATGAGATCCAAGCCAAACTGTGGGTAAAAGTTACGGTTTGAACACATTTTTCACTTTCAAATTTAAATTAAATTAAAAATTCAGCTCCATTATAATAAAGGTGAGGAGGGCCCCCGGCAGCACGTAAAGGGTTGTCGTAATGAATCGAAGTCGGCATTGTTTAGCATGAATTAAGACTATCTGCGCTAGATTAATGAACATATCCACCTAGATTTACACAAACAGATAAGGGGTGTTTTAAAAGTGTATTAATATGACCAACTTTTTTGTGGAGAAAGTATTAAACTCGTTTATTTGTGTGAATTACATTTGTGTTAATATTATAAGATGGTTAATTTGTCGATATTAAGATTTTAATTATTTTGTGAACCTATAATTGAGCTTTGATGTAATTAAATTATTATAATTATGAAATCAGACACCAAATAAATAATGTTTGTTTAACGATTGAATTGAGGATGGCAATTATTATTTTAAATAATTGATATATATATTATAACAGGTACTAATTTATTTTTGTTTTTTGAAATAGTGAGATGGACCCATTTTAATTTGAATGAATTTATTTCAAATGAATTTATTGTAAATAATATTCCAGCTAGTTTTTTTTTAGAGTCTCCTTTAAATCAGTCTGTAATTAACATAAGCACACGAATAGACCCCTAGTACATAATATCAATGATCGCGCAGCACTGCGTTCGTGTACAGTTTTCCATAGAGAGAAACACGTAACAAACACGTAAAATAAAGCATCCTGTATTTTACCTTGAACAAGGTACGCTCCCGGGGGTAGTTGAATAAATTACGCCGAATAATTCCTGAATTAACATTTTTAATCTGCGCCGAGATGTTACGCGAATAAATTAGAGCTCCCCGTAGTCGAGATCGTAGACAAATGATAAACGTGTCTTTATCTGAGGTAGGGTTATATCAGCGTCGGTGATGAAAGGGCCATTCGAGATTTTAAAGGATTAAGACGTTAGCAGAGAAGCTGTACCATCATTTGTCAGGCTGCCTAGCTTATTGTACTCTTATTGTCTGGGTGTTTACCTGATAACAATATTGTCTATAGATACAAATAAATAAAATTGGATTGTACTTGCAACTCGCCAATAATTAGGACACATTAACTAAAAAACACAGGTTTATCCACAAACCACATACCCTACTGTGGTCTGTGGGTTTATCATAGTTAATGTTTTAACGCTCTTTTTAACCGACTTCAAAAAAAGGAGGAGGTTCTCAATTCGACTGTTTTTTTTAATGTTTGTTACCTTATTTTGATGATATATTTTGATGATTGTTTTTTTAATTGAAAGCTGGTGGCTGTTATGTGGTCCCACATAAATTTTATTGAGATCTGACAATGGCATCCATGAGAAAACCACATAAGTCGTAAATTTGTGTTAAGATGTGCGCGACAAATTGACGAATAACTCAATATCACGCCAACCGATTTCGATGATTCTTTTTTTAATCGAAAGCAGGTGCTTGTCATGTGGTCCCACATAAATTTGAACGAGATCTGAAAAGTAGTTTTTGAGACTTTGAAGTCGGTTATTTTTTGTTAGTAAAAGGAGGTGGCCAACATGTGCCCCGGAAATGGTTAAAATACGTTTATTTGTACAATGTTTTAGTCCTCTGAAAAGACATGTATTCCATTTATTTTAACATAACTAGAATTTTAATTTTCTTCTGAACTCCGCAGCGAGTAGTTACAATAAATTAACAATAATAATAAGTTGTATTGTATACACTTAATTTTATACTACCTCCATTGCTATCACTGGAGGTTGACAATTGACTGACAGAAATGCCAATGTCTGCTATATTGCCATTTGCCAAATGCCAAAAGAAGATTATTGAGTTCGATTTCTGCAAAATAATAATTGTGTTTGATTATTTGCCATGAGGTGCATTAATTGCGCGGTTGATATTGAGCGCATGGCACGTCACTCAATATCTTCGCTAGCAAGAAACCTTCCATCCATATTGGTAGAATGGATCACTGCAGTACAGGTATGGCATTTTCACGTGATGACATTAGTCTGGTATTTGGGGTGGGCACGTCACCAAGATCACATAGAAACCCAGACATAGAAGCATCATTCTTAAATTCTATATTAATTACTGCTGATCTTGAATAGAGAACAAGTAGATGGGTACACTAGACATGGGTAACTCAACCAAAACGCGTGAGCCACAGATCAGGTCTTGAGTCATGAAGTTGAGCTGGAGCTGTGAACCGGTTCGTGGGTCAGCTCAAGGACAAGACATTTCAAATTTCAACCTTATTACTATTATCATTAGGGTATATTATCTTAGTCGACGCGTACAGTTCAGGTCCAGGTGCGGCTCGCAGCTCGCGAGATCTGATTCACTTGAGCTGAATTGAGCTGCGACATTCAAATTTTAACCTTATTACTAATATCATTAATGTATATTATCTTAGTCGACGCGTACAGTTCAGGTCCAGGTGCGGCTCGCAGCTCGCGAGATCTGATTCACTTGAGCTGAATTGAGCTGCGACATTCAAATTTTAACCTTATTACTAATATCATTAATGTATATTATCTTAGTCGACGCGTACAGTTCAGGTCCAGGTACGGCTCGCAGCTCCCGCGATCTGATTCACTCTTGAGCTGCGACATTCAAATTTCAACCTTATTACTATTATCATTAGGGTATATTATCTTAGTCGACGCGTACAGATCAGGTCCAGGTACGGCTCACAGCTCGCACGATCTGATTCACTCTTGAGCTGCGACATTCAAATTTCAACCTTATTACTATTATTATTAGGGTATATTATCTTAGTTGATGCGTACAGTTCAGGTCGAGGTACGGCTCGCAGCTCGCGCGCGATCTGTTTCACTCTTGAGCTGAACTGAGACCTGGTCGATTGGTTTTTGAGATGCAGGTCAACAGGTCAAGTTCGTGGGACCTGAATCTTTGAACCGGTTCAGATCTGAGTTACCCACCTCTAGGGTACACCAGATAATCAGCAAATGCCAATTATTTACCCTGTTTGATACTATTGTTTTAATTCCTCAATTTTTACATATGTGTACTAAATGTACCTATATAATTAAACACTTAATAATATCAATGTGCAGTTTTATTTATATTGCGTTTGCTTGTGCATATTTCCAGGTAGGTTAGGTGACAAGCTGTTAATACGTATATTTTATTTAGTACTGCTGGTACTTGTTTTTGTATGAATATAGTCATAATTAAAGTAAAATAAATAAATGAATTATCCAAAAGATAAATAGTATTTATTAAATATTTAAAACACTTTTCCACGATTACTTATGTTTTTCAGAAATTCAACCTACAAGAGCTAAACGTGCTCGTAAAAGGAGAATCCCGAGTTCTACAGATTTTTATTGATAAAATTATTAAAGTAGATAGTGTAAGCTTTAATGTAAGGTAAAAATAAAATGTGTACATTATACTTCACAAGTGGGGCAAACGCCCATACAGATGTTGGCCACCTCCTTTAGATTATATTCATTATGTATTGTGATCTTACGGTTACACTTTCATTTCAAATCATTAAATAAGTAATATTACTTTCCTTGTTAATTTATAATTTAACAATTTCAATCTCTTTACATAAATCGCGAGAGCAAATTGTAAGTAAATACGTTAAATAAGCGCTACATTGTCGTATGTCATTAGGTCATTTGTCCCGCGAATACGACTCGTACCTAAATCATCAGTCAACGCATGTATTCACAATTAATTCTCTAAATAAATTACCGCTAATAGACACCGACCGTAGTGGCGGGTAGTTGTAAAACGGCGGGAAAACACAAAATGGCGGACGCAACCGCGACGCCCGCGGCCATTACCGTACGTCACGCGGTCATTTGTCCCGTGCATCACTCACCTGCCGCGTGACGTATCGTCTGCTTTATTGCGAATTCCGTTATTCTCTACCAGTATAATAGTCCGGCGAGCGGCGAGCGTACACTACATGCTGTATGTGGGAAGTATTCAGCAAGAATTTTACTGTACACGTTGCCTGTACGGATATGTCATGTAGAATACCATACGATCACATAATACTTATTTACTTACCAATGTTTTTAGGGTTCCGTAGTCAAAACGGAATCCTCGTCGTGTCCTACTGTCCGTCTGTCCGATCGCCCGTTGGTCTGTTCTGTAATTACATCAGTGAGAAGTTGGATTTACAAACACTTTTCGAAAGTCAAACTACGCTATCGCTTTACCAAGTCCTTCGTGAATTGTCCCAGAAGAAGCGGCAAGAGACGCATGTATGTACGCTTCTTGTCTGTTTTGTCGTAGATACTTATGCCATCGGGAAGGTACCAACTGACCATCTGTTGGCCCATCTGTTTGTTTGCCGGCTTTGTCCACGTGTAGCTGTTATATCCAGTGCATCGTTTAGACAGGGGTTGAAACCGATCATACCTATTTTCATTCAGGATGAATACCGTTATTGTAACTGAATACTTTCTATACAATGACAACACCACACATCACGGCGCCCACAGCTAGCCTGTACCCGCACGGATCAGCCGCTAGGTGGCGTAAGCGGCGGGTGCAGTCTACATCAGTTTACCATTAACGTTCGCACGTAGCTGAGAGCCAACTCTGATAACGATCTGATTTGTACATACGACGTCTCTACGTTATACGGTGTTTAGATACCTAAATACAACTACAGTTTTATCTTTATCTAAGAATTAGGTTTACATTTTTCAAATAAATATTTGAAATATATCTATTTGAAATATTATCTGAGTTTGCATCCTTAAATCTCTATTCCACGTATGGGAAACATATGGGACTACTGGAAGAGTTTTCTTATTAGAAATAAGTAGTGCCCTTGTACAAACCATTTCATTTTTTTTTTTGCATTTCATAAGTTGTTGTGCTTATCCAATAAATGTTTTTGTTTGTACAAAATAAATAAATAAATATAATTCGTGTCTGTTGCTGTGGGGCTCAGCTGCAGATATTGAGTTAATATTTATATTACAGAAAAGAAGCTATGAGCCATTTACAACCTCAGGCCTAGAGACCTCTTTAAGGAAATCAATATTTTAACTGTAGCGTCACAATATTGGATAATGTTTTGTATGTTAAGAAATATTACGACATTTTTCCTAAAAAGAGTGACATCCACAATATTAATACGAGGAACAAGGCTAAACTGATTGTACCTTTTAGACTCTGTAAAACTGGTGGCTCGTTCATGTGTAGGTAGTGAGGTACATGTGTAAAAATTTATAATAAAATTCCATTAAAATTCACGGAAACTTTAAATTTAAAACTCATATTAAAAGCATTCTTATGACGAAAGGGTATTACAAATTAGATGATTACTTTAATGACAAGACTGCTTGGACATAAATTTTATAAATATAGATTGTAAGTAGTTAATAAGTGCTATCTGTAACTGTGAGCAAGAAAAAAACACCCCGGTAGTTTCTTGCTGCTTCGTCTCTCTTTCTTGCTCATAAATCCCTCCCACGGCACGGCCTTGCTGAAGCATTGGCGTAGCTTGCATGAATTTCAATAAGTGTTTGTAAAGCAAACCAATTTTGAATAAAATATTTGAATTTTGAATTTTGAAGTCTTTTTTACTTTAAAACAGAGCCTACAATATTTTTATGATTAAACTTTTCATGGAATGTTATAAATAAAGGTAAAAAAATGTTGGTGTACAGAATAAATGGTTATTCAAATCGTAATAAAATTGCATGTCGTGCAAATAAAATTTCCTCGATGACGTAAGTTTCAAATCAAGTAACTCATTTCAGGCATACACAGCTTGCACACACACACACACACACACACACACACACACACACACACACACACACACACACACACAGACGCACAGCTTAAAAAATACGCTCGTTTTCCTCACCCTACGATTTCATGATAAAATTGTGTAGTACACAAACGTCATTATTTATTTATTTTATTATATTGTTTGCTTGCCATACTACTTACATCATTCATTTGGACAAAAAATGAAGCGATATCCAATACCAAAATAAATCACTGAATTATAGTAAAAAGCAATGAGGTGAAGAAAACTTTTCTCAATATCTCTTTATTATATCAACAGTCCCTTCGAGTTTTCCCCGCGGTCCCAGCCAGTCGGATCAAGGTGCGGCGACACCGGTGCGATATAGCCGAACGATCAGTCGTTACGGCGACCGGTCGGCCGCGCGGCCGGTCGTAAACCGCTCGCTCGGAACGCGCAGATACCGCGCGCTGCGGGATTATTGCCGCGCGTCGGCTGCGGTACACCGGGTACACCGGTCGCGGTTATAGAAGGTGCAACGAAAAGAGAAGAAAAGAAGAATATAATCACATAATTTTATATATAAAATTCTCGTGTCACGGTGTTAGAAGTTGAACTCCTCCGAAACGGCTCGACCGATTTTCGTGAATCTTTGCGTGCATATCGGCTAGGGTTGAGAATCGGACAACATCTATTTTTCATCCCCCTACCCCTAAAAAAGTTTTGGCAGAACAACGTTTGCCCGGTCAGCTAGTTTTACTATAATACGGGTACTCACGATATTTATTTTGTACATAGATATTTTGAGCCAGCGGCATGGATCGTGGTCACGGCTGAATTGTTGTTCGTTCGTATTCATATTGTAGTAAAATGTGTTCAGTCTACGATCATCAATAGAATATTTCGGGGTTTTACTGTGTGCGCTTCACTATCTAAAAATTTAGTGCCAAGTACGATCTAGTGCGATTGTAGTCAAGCATTAAGATATGCTATTTATTTATAAAACAAAGCGGTATTTAAACTTCTATAGCGTGATTCAGGTTAGGTGCTTTGTCTGCATATAATTATAATAAAATTTATGTATGACTGAAAAAACTTGTAAGTTTTAAGAAAGTTTGTACACTCAGTTTTCAGGCCCAACCGGCCGCGCACGTTTCTATTATATTTTACAAGTTTTATATCCCACGGCGAAATAAATAGTTTTCTTCCTCACACAACACTAAAAGAGATGGAAAAATATTATCTCCTTGTGTGTCCCCAATTTCTTTCGCTACCTTATTTTATGGGGATTATACGATCAGCCTCCACCTTGTCAACGTTCTTACACATACTCAGGTTGGACATTGCAAAAGCCACTTAGTTATCAGTACTGTTAGATGCCACCTTATGCTGATCGTCTTAGGGTCGAAGGTCGCTTGGCTAGAGTGCAACAAAGGCTTGTACGTAGGGTAGAGTGGGGAAAATTGACTTACCCTAGATAAGGATAGTAATGGCCAGTGTTTTTCTTCTGAAATTACGTTTAGACGTTAACTGTATGCTTGTTTACCTTTATTTTTTGGTACAGAAAGCTTGTTTAGTTCGATCGCTAAATAGGCTTCATTTAAAGCCCAACAAAAATAAATCAATCGAGAGATCGTCACAGTAAAGGATGAAGCTTAATTGTGAATATTGATGGTAACTGTAACGTATGATAATATTACAGATATCGTACCTAGTCCAAGTTGCAAGAATTTAGTAAGAGTAGCCAGATAGCCGTATTGGGGCGGCTTAGAATACTAACCCCAATCCCCCAGGTGTCTAAATCCGACCCGTGTGTAAAAGGCGACTAAATCCGGCCCGCTGTGAGTAGGGCCACTCGAGGGATTATAGTGGTAATATTTGTTTTAATTATTAATTAATACCATTATTACTATTATTATTTCACCATGGGGTTTGCCTGGATAGCTACCACCCTTGAGCACGAGTCAGCCGCCAAACGACTCGTCGTGTTCCGGCTGGGGGCCTGAGAGCCAGTTCTTTCTTTCTTTCTTTTTTTTCTCTCTTTCTTGGCCGGCAACGCATCAGTGATGCCTTTGCTGTTGTTGATGTCCATGGGTAACGATAGCCACTTACCATCAGGTGGATCGTCAGCTCGTTTGCCAGCTATTTCCATAAAAAAATAAAAAGAGTAATTACTAATTGAGAATCAAGGGGTCTTGGATAAATATTTCATGTATGGTGCTGTATCATAGGACGCAATAAGCTGTCAGTCATTGAAGTCAATGTGAAGCTAAAGAACCTGGTCTAGATGTCCCTGAACCGCAGGTTCGATTCCCAGCCCGGACAGATATTAATATGACAGTGTTGGTTTAAGCGACGTCCTGCTACAGAGGGAATCTTGGGGTGAGATCCATAAAGCATACTAAGGCTTTGCTCAGATTTAAAATTATTCAAAGAAAAATAATGATGGTCCTAAATCAACCTTAACTTTGCAACATTTCCGTATTAACAAATATCAGAATAGAAATAATGGTCCTAATAAGAAATGTCATAATAAAATTGTATCAAGGACTTTCTATTAGTCCTAAATTAACTTTAACATCAGCCGTTTTATATGACTTAATTTTTTGTATTAAATATGTATCAGTCATCATACATAGGTACATTTGACTGTTGTCTAAACAAAGTCCAAATAAGTTTTCTGAGCTTAAATCTCACCCTAATGTTCATGTAATGGTTTACACGTATTAAGTACTTAAGTAGTTACCTAAATTTTAACTAAATTAATACATGTAAACGGACAATTTAGTAGTTAAAATTTAGTAATCAAGTAGACATGTAATTAAGAAATTTTTCTATTTTCTCTTAAGTAGGTGGGCGGAGCTTATCACTTAACACGTTTGGACACACTTGCACTGTTTACTTAAAATTTAGTTAAAATTTAGTAAAGTGCTTAAGTAATTAAGTAGAATTGTATGAACTAAAGAGCTTTACTAAATTATTACGTGTGGACGCGCACTAAAAATTATTCACTTAAAATTTAGTCGTCTACTTAACTACTTAATATGTCTAAACCGGACTTTAGCGCAAGGGTATGAGTGTTTAAGTGTTTGCTTACAATCATAGAATAATCAAAAGGTGGTGCGTTCTACCTAGCTACAATGTTGACCGATTACTATTCCATTGGCAGCCGGACTGTACCATTCAATGGACCTTCCATATTTTATACGACGTCACGCCTCATTGAACTTCCCACTGCAGTCACCACGGTCGTTAAAGCTAAATCAGGGACAGACATGAAGGTTACAGACAAAACATTGCTTTAAATAATAATAATATATTACATCGAGATTTTTTTAAATCTTGAGTTTAAAATTTTGTACTGCACCGAGTAGTTTAAAAAACAATAAGAATATTATGTGATATTGTTTTGTGCAGATTTTAATGAGCGTAAAAATAAACAGTAAAAAAGTATTTCTGAGTCTCAGTGTGACTGGAGCGATATATATTCATACTCCATTCATCCCTGTATAATGTTTTGCTGTGTTTTGAAATTACTTAATTCAGCTCTTTCAACATTCATTTTACATTCAACAATAAATAATATAATAATTTGCATTTAACCAAATTACTTATTTAACGTTACTTTTTATCCTGCAAATGTAATCGACATCGTATTTCTAGTGACTATAAATATTTTTACCCGTATCCTTACCTTTCGGCGACCAGCGACTAATTTATTACTATCGAGTTCACGCTTCACCGGGTCCTCCAGGCCGCCGGACCACCGGGCCCGCCCCGAACCCGCCACGGACTCGGCACGTAGCCGTCAGGTATGATTTACCCGGTCAGCGCCTTCGACACTAAACTGAACTTGATTCATTGTACTCGATACTCTACATACGTAGCTGGTACTAAGAAATGTTATTAAATGCTTTCATTTCGCTAACCCTGTCGATCAAACCTTGCAAGCATAATAAGCCTGCTTCCTCTTATCGAAAGGAGTTTAAATTTTACTTCAATTCTGATGTTAATGCCTTTTTATGATGGGGATGATATTACAAATAGGTTTTACATAAGTACTATTATTTCTTCTGTGGTTTTACACCAAACGAGGCAATTCCACAGTTTTTTTTGCTTTATAGGTACATTGACACTAGCTTTAAACTTTTAGCTTGTTTTTAATTTTTACACAAAGTTAAAGGGTTAATGAAATGTGCAACGTGTTGATGTAATCGACATTTCTAAATTTTATTGAGTCGCATACACATGATTACTTCTATAAGTTAAGACTTCGCCACACCACAATCTTAACAAAGTAAGTTAATCTTTTCAATCAGTAAGTAAATAACTCCAAAAGTCACAACTTCCGGGCTACATTATTTGCTTAATTTTATTTTATTATGTAAATGTGCTCTTTTATTTTCTGAACTTCTATCACAGAGATATAATCTTTGTGAAAATCGTAACGTAAATACAGACAATACGTGTTTTACTAATGAAAGACGGAATATGCAAGATCAACACAACATCAACACAAAGAGCGACTAAAACATCTTTAAAATGTTCCCTCTGCCTACGATAAGGTTATAGACAAGTAAATCTTCTCCTTATGGTCTAAAGACAAATTTATAATCATTGAATTCTCGGTTGACTAGGTCCGTCGGCGGCCAGGTATGATTTAGGTTCCGCCGCAGACAGGGGCACTAAATTAAAACCTAACTCACTGTAAACTGTTTCCGAGGAAACTTTCTTTATTAGGATTCAGTGGAATGGAAATTTACTTAAAAATTCAGATTATACGTAGTTTAGCTGGTGCCTAACACAATTGACTATCTATTTATGAGTAATGTTTCCTGTCTCCCGTAATCAAAGTCAACCAGCCGAGTTTAAGGTTTTAGAGTACAGTTGGTTAACTTATTTTTTGGATTTTTGTTTCAGTGGTCGGTCTTAACCGCCTATTGTCTCTCCCCAGTGGTTTTAAACAATATTTTTGTGTAAGTTTCGGTCTATGTGCTTGTTAAGTTTTTATCAAAGCAGTCTCGAATTTTTATCAAATCTAGGAACCAATTGATTATATTGACCTAGAGTCCTAGACTAGACCAAAGTTTTTCATATACCTTAATGACAGGTTGAACCAAAATTGTTTCCTTATTGAGTCTTACCCTGGCACGAACCCCTTTACAATAACGTAGGAGGAACATTTAATTTGGCGCACGAAAATAGAATAGATAGGGGCTATTAGCGAAGTTGGTTCAATAGCCGCAGCCAATAAAAGTTTTTCGATTAGCACCTGCCGCAGCCAGCGCCGCGAGCGCTGCCACTAGCCGCTGCGTTCTTTACCGGAACTTTTAGAGGGTTAACATCGGCACACAATATAGTGGTTGGACGTGGTTCGGTTGGTTTGGGGAACTGGGGGTGAATTAGAACAACAATGTCGTTTCAATGTTAGAATTAGTTTATTTGTTCCAGTAAAGGATTTGGTAGATATTTATAAGAAAAATCCGTCGTACATATATTTAGTCTGAAAGTTTTCCTAAAAGTTTTTACCTTACCGAATACATGTAACTTACCTTTGCTATTGTTTCCGATAGCCGATAGGTAGGCTTGTTTTTTGCATACCTATTTCAATTTCAATAGTTTATTTATTTATTTAGTTATGTATTTTAAATCACACTACATCTAACATCACAGGTGTCCCCAATTCGATAGAGTAGTAAAAAAATATACTATACAAATTATAACATAAAAGAAAACCACGATGCACATTACATTACAGATGTCAGTTTTATAATATTAAATGATGTCAAATTATTGATGATTAAATTAATGTCAAACTTTGTCAGGAAAATCTTCATGTCAAATTAATAAAATAAAATAAATAATTAATAAAAAGAATAAAATAATTTAATAATTCAATCACCAGAATATGTCATCATTTAATAACGTGATTTAAGGATAAATGTCAATCCGAGTACAATTTGAAGAAAATTATAGTGAACTCGTCCAGTTTACAAGTGAAAAGGTCTACATGGCATGCCACGGCGTTGAGTTATGTTTTAAAGTCTTTGCTTGGAGTAAAGCAGCTATTACAGCTTTATTAACTAGCGAAGTTTTCGACCGTGAAATACATTTACTCCCTCACCTGAGTAGATAACAAGGATAAACAACAAGTCAGGTATATTAATGTGCCATTACGATAAACAGTAAATGATAGTTTTTCAGGTTGTTCTCAATGTAAATGCACCCGAGGTAGTCCTACCAGGTGCATTAATATGCAGCGGCGTGACCTGCATTACGGGTGTACGTCTGGACTGCTAAGGAGGGTCTAATTTGTTCGTGAGGAGGTAACGAGTACGACATTTTATTACCCATGTACCAGTAACTTACCCTCTTCGTTGTTTTCATGATGTCAACTAAAATCCATTGTTGTGCTAAGTTTATTAAGTATTTACTAAGTCACATGAAAGTGCGTTTTACCCATGATTATATTGCTAATTTGGTAAGTTAAAGCTCTTTTTCTGATTTTAGCTATTAATAAGCCTTACCAAGGCATAGAAGCACGAAACTTTGTATACCTTATCCTTACACAAAGTTAGATATCATCAGGGTATGTTTAGTTTGAACCTAAGTCGGTTGTCCAATAATAAATCCAACACACCTAGCCACTATCATTAACTAACAGACGCTTAACCCGCGTCGAGTCAATAGTTCAATATTTACGAGTCGGGGGTCGAACCCGCCCCTAGTGTTGTGTAACTGTCGATTATTAAAACTAAATATAATATAATATAACTTATTGCAACGATTGATTATTCAAACATTATAATATTAGTATACTTAATGAATGCGTTGATTAGTTTAATAATTCCTATAATTAAGTAGACTCCTTAATTATTACGTACGAGCTCGACAACTTTTTGTCGAGGTCACAAGTAGAAATGTATATTAGCATAGACGAATTGTGTCTAGTTTTACTTCGTTGTGTTTTTTAAATTTAGTATTTCCAAGCCACTTATGTCTCAGGGAAGTTTATGCATATGACCAGTTTATGCATCAATGAACCATTATAATATATTCTGTCATTAGGGAATTCCTTGAAAATTTTTAAAAACCATAATATTTGGGCACGTTATTGTAGAAATTCCAGTTAACATGTAATTAATTGTTTAATCTTGGTCTAATCAGTTTCAGTTCAATTCAATCAAGTAATAAAGTATAAGCATGCATCTTTTATTATACGTAATTGAATGTACGCATAACGAAATATACATTTCATACGTGATGCTGCAAATACATTGTATATTTACCCAACGCGAATGACCCATAGCCCCTAGGGTTTGTCACAATCGATAGATCAGCTGCGATCAATTGTCCAATAGGTGACCGCTAGTGAACATTCTTGTTAGTTACTTACCTGTCGCTAGGTCATATCGAAGATATTTTTTATAAGGCCATGTTCACAGAGAGACCAATAATATAGAATATATTTTATATGAGCACCTCCTAATCTTGTTTTAAGACCATGGCTAACAGCAAAGTATGTTCTAATGGGTTTTGTGTTCACATTATTTACTAAAAATATCTTCTTTGTATTTGTCTAATATTGATAAAGCAACTAATAAGTAATAAATAATATTTCCACACAGTGACCTTAATTCAAATAAGGATTCTGATTTAAATTTAATGATTATTTAATTCAAAGCCATTAATAAATATGAATGTAAACAAGTCCCCATAAATTCGACATTCACAAGCATTTAGGGTCGCATCACTAGTGACCTCTGGCCGAAGATTTATGCTTTTAGACAAGTGCCGTCGGTCAGGTGCGTTGATTTACGGCAACATCTGATCGCGTGGGGTCGTTTGGGCCCGATACAGCGTATTACTGGGGCATTTTTACCGACATGTTATGTAGCGATTTGGATCATATTTCTTTGTTATTGAGTTATTGGGAAATTAGTACTTATACGGGCATTTGGTAAGTGGATGAATGTACATTGTATTTGTTTTTATGTACAACTGTTAAAACTACATGATTGATTTAACAAATACCTATACTAAGTGGTTCCGGAAAAAGAAACAGCAAGAAACTTCTAATAAAAAACAGCAAAAAACTTCTAAGGACGTCTTTTATTAGGTACTTACAGTTACAGATAGAACTTGAAACTGCACATTCTAATCTTGTCTTGTCTTTACAGTTGTAAATTTATAATAATCCTTTATCATTGGAGTGTCTGTGTCTGTGACAAAGTTTTAAATAAAAATGTAATTTTTGTAAATTGTGATCAATGAAAAGTAATTTAATAACAGAAATAATAATAAAAAGAAATAATATTAAGCGTGTTATTTATATTTATGATTAGGTATTAATTAATTTAATTAATTTTATTTTAAATAAATTTGACATTATTCAATATTATTTTAATTTGACATTGAAATAAAATTGTTATGATTTAATTAACTTTCATTAACTAACATATTCGTATGTCAATAAAATTGACGAGGTGTACACACTAGTTACTAACTAATAGTTAAAAAAGATCTTGTTAAACCTACGCTTATACGAATAAATAAATTTGATTTAATTTGATTTGATATCAAAATTATTTTAAAAGTACTGGTTTTTTTTTTACACAAGTTAATGCTTGTACCCACCTGATGGTAAGTGGAGATGTGGTCCAAGGTGGTGAGCGCATTAACTTAGTAAAAGCCTATTCACTCTTCTCTCGAAGACATCCACGTCATAGGCAGGCGGGAACGTCGACTCAGGCCAGTTATTCCTGTCCTTCGCGGTGCGTATAACGAATGACGAAGCAAACCGCGTCGTCCGTACCGGCGGGATGTTCACGACAAAAGGATGGATACCCGCCGTGCGCCGCCGCGCCGTGTCGTTCGATGAAGAAACGGAGATGGGGGAATTAGCTCAAACAATTCCTGTGCACACTCTCCAAAATCTGCCCTGTAGAAAACCGAGATGGTGATTTTTATAAAATGCTACAAAGCTTCAGTACATATTACTCAAGTGTAAATATTACCTGTCCCCTGTCGTTACACAAACCCCTCGAGATACAAAGGGCTTCTTAAAAATATTACGTCATTTCATCTTTATTCAAATTCAAGTCCTCGCTTACAACGTTTACGTCGAGTCGATTATCTTTGCGCTCGTTCCCCTTTTCTATCCGGTTACGTCGTAATTTTTATTTTCCACAATTCATCACGTCTTGCCGTCCCGCCGTCACGCCGCGCCCGTCACGCCGTGACGTCACGTCGCGTGACAGGTGACGCTTGTCGCGCAAATTAATAAATTGCGTTTTCCCGGTTGCTACACATTGCAGCTTGCGCGGCTTTCAAGTTAAAGGTTTAAAGGTGGTTATTACATTTTAAACTGTGCATTTGTGGAAAAGTTTTGAACTAATATTATCTCACGTGGGACATCCACATTTGTTAGTGCAATACATAATTTACATCCCAAGCGTACGGAAATAACGTAACGTAAAGCAACTTTAGATATATCTTGTTAGCGTGCTTTCTATTATTACAGTGTAAGGTACCCTTGGGACTATTATTTTGTACTATTGTGAACATAAGTATGGCATTGACTACAATATACTACTATCATCAGTCGCCACTTGGTGGCGCTAGTGAGCACATTGACGACATTGATATCGACGCCAGAGCATAGAACTCAGTAATCGGGACATTCGCCATTCGACAGTCGACCTAGACGGTCGCATGCAAATCCGAGGAAAATGCTATTCCTCTGCTGAAGTCTGTGATTTTAGTGATAACTTATTTTGTGATAAATGTAATGGAAGGAGTAATTAAAATAATTGTGAAATATCATCGTTTTATTGGGCTGAGCCTACAGTTCAGAAAAAGGGATGGACAGATAGAAGAATCTCTCGCCACGCCCCAAAGAGATAAAAACGTGAGTATTTTATTATTTTTTCCTGATGACACGTGCTGAATTTAGGAAAATGGAGAACTATGCGATCAAGTTTGAAGGTTAAATGTCTAGCCACGCCACAAAGAGGTGAGGTGAAATAAAAATGTGAGTAATTTTTTTTCTCTTTCTTCTGATGACGTGTCGAAATTGGAAAAATGAAGAAATATAATGGTTTTTTTTCTAATTTGCGCTTGCTCTTCAATATTTTTGTCTGTCCGATAACGGATGCGAGTTGAAAGTCAGATTTTATTGTGTGCAGTTGATCATAATATATGTAAATAGAAAAACAACAAACACCATGAAAAGTGTACTAAACAGATGCTTCATGTATGTGGCAGCAATTGCATAGTAAGTTATTATTGAGCAGTCAAGGCTTAAGGACGTTGGACGCGCTTCACATGTTCAGGTGGAACGTTGGTTAAAAATTAATCGTTCCGTATCCAAGTGATCCGTTAATATTATAACTAGTAATTGTTGATTTTGTATTCTGTATATGAATGTCTTTTGAATCTACGATGTATTTTCATTATAATGAAGGCCTGATCTCCTCACCCGCCTACCCACGTAAATAATCATGGATACGCAAGAAGACACCGATGTGCCTTTTATTTAATAAAGAAGGGAGGAAAACCAATAAAACTTCCAGGTTATTAAGTAACTTTTATTAGCTAGACTAGAACTGATAATACAAAAGCCTACCTTTTATTATTAGAATCAATGTATCAAATTGAAACATAAACGAACTGTGAAACAAGCATCCAAAATATTGACCCGCTGGCCCCGCTATGATGTGGCGTCTTTTATAGAGTAGGTACATATTAAGTTTCCTTCACTCCACGGCCAACAACGCGCTTGAGCTCCCTCCATGTCCCGCGAAAATACCATTGAATAGGTACTGTAATGCAATGTAAGAATATTGGAAGCCAAAGATTATGTGAAACACCAGAAGATATTTCTTACAGGATATCTAATACTTGAATATTAGGTAAGTACCAATGAATATTTAAAATGTTTTGTGCGATTGCATATAATATTACAACATTACGTTCCTTTTAATTTGATCCTGTGTCTATATTCATTCACTTTTCAATATGTAAAACTTTACAGCTAAAGAGGTCACCCGATACAATAGTATGTGTGTGGTAGTTTTAACTTGATGATACTTTGATGAGGTGGACGTGATGGTGGACGTGCCGTCATTGAGAGCCTCTTCGACTTTGAGATCGTTTTGCCTTATTTTGGTGTGCTAACTTTGAACTATTGGTGGGTTAACTTTATGTATATATTTTCACACATTTTCGATTTTCGACTTTTCTTATACCTACCTGCAAAGTTTTTTAGCTTAGTTGAATACGCTTGCTTATCCGCTTGTTTTTCATAAAACAATAGTCTCATAAAACAATCTGAAGATGAACATGCGGGCAGTTACACAAAAATCTTTTGCAGTTATCAAAGAACCTTTCCGTATTGCTGATGGATAAAAAAAAAGACGTGCATTAAGGGTATCAGTGATAAATACATGAACTTACTCCGTAATAGATTTTTGATATTATGCACATTATACGAGATCGATTTTATCTCATATACAATAATTATATCTTATACAAAAATATAAAGAAATTTCGTGTCACGGTGTTTGTGGTGTGTGTTTGTGTTGTGTGGTGTCCTCCGAAACGGCTCGAACGATTTTTTTTATGACTAATAAGATCTGTCGAATATACGTTTATGATAATAGGTCGTGAGTATATTTTTACACACTATTAGTGTGCCCGTATGAAATTTTAGTGAGTTCAAACTTAATTCGAGTTCTATACTTACAAGTGAAGGAACGAAAGGTAAAAACAATAAAAGAATAACACTTTTATAGCGTTAGTGTAAAACTACTAAAGAGAAAAAAAAACTGTTGTTGAGCCAACTTTGAGAGTGGCAGTTCTCATATCATATTTATTTGGAGCGAAGGATCATAATTTAGTGTTTTAAAACTAAAGATCTGTTATTCTGTTACTTTTTGACGGTTAGAAGTTCCGTCATCTGGATCCATTCAACAACGTAATATTAAAACTTGTTAATATACAGCAGGGGCGGTTTTTCAATATAGGCACATAGGCACTGCCTACCCTGGTCTCGAGGCCCAGGACCCAGTCGGAAATTCTTTACGCTTACAACATTACATTAGAATTAGGTAGTAAAAGTATAGAATCCTCTTAAAATATCTAATATGTGAATATCATTACGTAATAACAACACACTATTATATACTCGTACATTACACAAATCGTATGCACTAATAAAATTCATTTATAATTGATCATACACACAGCGCCGCCATGCTGCGGTGCGGTGAAGGCAGGAACTAAACGTGGCCATAGAGCCACGGATTGGGGATTTGGTAATAATAAGAATTATCTCTCGACGCAACGGAATTTCATTCAGTCTAACTGTTAGTGGGGGCAACTCAAGTCCCACTAACGTGCAAAGTGCGTAGCCAGTAGAAATTACAGACAATATGTTTTACTGGTAGTAGAATAAAGTTTAGATAAAAACGTAAGTTTGCTTTATTCATATATTGACACGAGAATACTGAAAAATTTTCAAACACACTGACAGGTAAAAAAACAATAGCCAAGTAGAAAAATAAACTTATAAAGAACAAAAAGATCTATATCAAAACTAAAGACTCTTTTCATTCTAACACTCCTCCTTAAGTTCATTTCTCTACTTTCATCCATCACACACTTACACAACACCCATATTCAGCGCACACCACTTAAACTTTCCTTTCAATAAAGGTTTCGTTAAAGCATCTGCAACCATATGAGCTGTCTCTATATACTCCAGTGCAATATGCCCATGCTCGACGGTCTCCCTTATGAAATGGTGTCGCACATCTATGTGCTTTGTACGTTGATGATGTACAGGGTTCTGCGCAATGGCCACAGCAGACTGGCTATCACTGAACATTTTCACAATCGCCTCAGCTTGACCAGTGACCTCGGAGTACAATCGTTTTAAGAAAATTCCCTCCCTAGCAGCTTCCGACATTGCTACGTATTCAGCTTCCGCTGTGGAGAGAGCAACTGTCCTCTGATTTCTGCTTTCCCACGAGATTGCAGCACCCATATGTAGAAAAACCATACCTGAGTATGATCTCCTATCATAACAACTGGCATGACTCGCATCTACATAACCCTGCACTTTGCTCATGCCTGTCCGCTTGTACTGTAGCCCTAGGCATTTAGTGCCCTTTAAATATCTTAGCACTCGTTTAGCTGCTATCCAGTGTTCCTCAGCATAGCAGGTGTTAAATTGGCTAAGATAATTTACTGAGTGTGCAATATCTGGCCTTGTGCAAACAGATAAGTACATCAGTGAACCAATTAAATTTTGATATGGAATCGTCGAATCAGGTTTGTATTCCGGTCCAGGTTTCTCTAGCTTTTGACCAGGAACTGATGGTGTTGAAGCAACTTTGCAGTCTGCCATCCCAAAAACCTTCAAAATTTTGTTGACATACTTCTCTTGGTCAACTTTGACTCCAATATTGTTTTGCGTTATGTGCATTCCCAGAATATTCTCTGCCTTCCCAAGATCTTTCATTTCAAATTTTGTCATGAGGTCTCTTTTTACTTTGCGCAGCTCTTCCGCGTCATTCCAAAATATTAGCATATCATCCACGTATACTGCTAAAATGATGATCTTCTTACCCTGGGATCTTGTGTATATGCACGGTTCATTTTTACACCTTTTAAATTTTAGCTGCAACAACTCACTGTTCAGCTTGTTGTTCCATGCTCTAGGGGCTTGCTTTAATCCGTAAAGCGACCGTTTAAGTAGACACACATAGTCTTCTTTTCCCTTTTCATGAAAACCTTCTGGTTGTTTCATATAGACATTTTCCGTTAAATCTCCGTTCAGGAACGCAGTTTTTACGTCCATTTGGTCTATATTTAAGTCTTTTTGTACTGCTATTCCCAGGAGAATTCTTAATGAGCAGTGTCTCACCACCGGAGAGAATGTCTCGTCGTAATCGATGCCACATCTCTGGCTAAAACCTCTGGCAACAAGTCGAGCTTTGTATCTTCGTCTATTTCCCGGCTCTTCTTTGATTCTAAATAACCATTTTGAATCTACGACGTTGCTTGCTTGTTCAGGTTTTACCAAAATCCATGTTTTATTCTTCTTTAAAGCATCAATCTCCTCCTGAATTGCTGCCCTCCACTCTTTACTATCAGATCTTGATAGTGCTTCATGAACCGTAGTAGGGTCCAATTCTGATTCTGCAGCATGATACAGCACGTAATCTGGGTACTCTTTAGTTTTTCTAGCTCTGAGTGGATACCTCCGTTCCACCTCTTGAGGTTGATCATTGACAGTTGTGTCAGATTCACAGTCTAGAAACTCTATGTCTTCTTGAAGTTGATTATCAACAGTTGATTCAGTTTCAGGGACTGGAGGAGTAGACGTCTCTTCATGAGTATTTGATTGTTCCACGTCTTGTGGCTGATCATCCACAGTCACATCAGGTTCGACATCTTGGGGAAAACAAACTTCTTCATGATTGTAAGTTTGTTCCACCTCTGGAATTAATACTCCATGTTCTGTTAGTTTTACCAACCCTTTATCTTTCTCTGTTTCTTGTTGAGTTTCAATAAATACAACATCCCTAGCCTTATAAAGCCGATGTGTTTTTGTATCCACTAGTCGATAGCCTTTGGAGTCCTCGCAATATCCGACTAGAGTTAACTCCATGATTTTTGTATCTAGCTTCTTCCTCTTTTGATTCGGAATGTGCATATATGCCTTGCACCCAAAAACTCTTAAAAAACTGAGATCAACCTTTTTTCCAGACCACGCTTCTTCTGGAGTTTTTCCCTTAACGGCAATGGTCGGCGATCTATTTTTCAAGAATACCGATGTATGGACTGCTTCCGCCCAATAAGCCTTCGACAAATTTCCTTCCTCGAGCATGCTTCTCGCCTTCTCGATGATAGTCCTATTTGCTCTCTCGGCTACTCCATTTTGCTGCGGTGTATAGTCTATCGTAACTTGATGTTGGATTCCATTTTTCTTCATAAAATCATCCATCTGTTTATTGACGAACTCGGTACCGTTATCAGTGCGCAGGATCTTAATTTTCTTGCCGCATTGATTCTCGGTAAACGCCTTAAAATTTGTAAATTTTTCAAAAACTTCACTCTTTTGTTTCAAAAAATATACAAATGTTTTGCGTGTAAAATCGTCAATAAATGTTAAAAAGTATTTATACCCGCTAATGGAAGGTATATGCATAGGTCCGCATAAATCTGAATGTACTAAACCCAATACTTCCTTAGCTCTCGTCGCAACACCTTTGCGAAACGGTTGTTTGGTTTGTTTTCCCATAATGCAAGATATGCACTCCAGTTTCGAAAAAGTATTAGGAAAACTCACCCCTATGGCCATCTTATCTCTAAGAAGTTTGAGATTGTGTATACCAAGATGTCCCATCCTCCGATGCCACAGCCTCTGCTGATCGCAATCCGTTGTTACCAGTGCAGAACCCTGTGAACAGCACTTAATTTTATAAACGCCTCGTTCTTCCACACCTTTCACAACAGCCTTACCACGAACCTCACACTCATTCTTCTTGAAGATGTCGCACCCTTTTTCTGTAAATACAATTACGTGACCCTTTCTCGCAATTGCATTCACACTTAACAAATTAGAAGCTAACTTAGGTACATAAGTAACATTATTGATTGTTAGCCCTGCTGACTCACATACTACCGTACCTACACCTTCACCATATACTTCATTACCATCTGCACAGATCACTCTCAAAGACTTAGGAGTATCCTTCAAGCTACTTCTAAACCAAGCCTTGTGATTTGTCATGTGCGTCGACGCGCCAGAATCGATGATCCAGTCTCCTGCTTGCGGTGTCGACGTACCAAACGCGTAGGCTTGTAAAGCTTCTTTCTTCCCTTTAGGATTATCTGGACACTCATTTGCCTTATGTGGTCCATCACAAATAAAGCATTTAATCTTTTGTTTGACCTTCTTGGGTTTACTCTTGCCCTTTTGCTTATTTGACAATAATGCTGATGTCGGTTGGCTTGTACTCGAGCTTGCCGAATAGTTATCTTCCATTTGAAAGAGCTTTGTCTTGACATAATCAGTAGTAAGTACCGCGTTACTGTTTTCTATGGCCAATCTCATAGGTTGGAACTCTACCGTAAGTCCTTGGAGAAGTAAAGCAGCCAATAGTTCATCATCAACCTCTTTTCCTAGGTCTTGCAGTTCCTGAGATACCATCATCACAGATGTCACATATTCCCTCACAGTTGGGAATTGTTCCAGTTTCATGCTTACTAGTTTTGAAAGTAAACGGCAACGGTTATTCAGACCTTTATCTTCGAACGCATCTCTTAATGCTTCCCAAACGCTTTTCGCTGTTTTACATTTGCGTACATGCACTAAGCAATGAGGTTTAACCATTAAACAAATCTTTGCTCTAGCTTTCTGATCTTTTCTCGTACCTTGCGTGTCGGTTGTTTCAGGCGTAACACTTGTATACTCCCACAAGTCGTCATGTACCAGATGCATCTCCATAAGAAACTTCCATGTAGTATAGTTACTGCTACCTTCTAGTTTCTCCATAGATAAGGTACTGCTGCCTGAACTACCTTCCAAATTCTGTGCCATTGAGTTCTGCTCTCTTTGAGAACTCCCGTTTCCAGATAACATTTTTCCGTAGGTTCTGGGCTCATAACCTGTTAGTGGGGGCAACTCAAGTCCCACTAACGTGCAAAGTGCGTAGCCAGTAGAAATTACAGACAATATGTTTTACTGGTAGTAGAATAAAGTTTAGATAAAAACGTAAGTTTGCTTTATTCATATATTGACACGAGAATACTGAAAAATTTTCAAACACACTGACAGGTAAAAAAACAATAGCCAAGTAGAAAAATAAACTTATAAAGAACAAAAAGATCTATATCAAAACTAAAGACTCTTTTCATTCTAACACTAACAGGCTGGCTAATCTGGCTATACAGGCATTGCCTAGGGTGGCCAGTTAAATAAAAAAGTTAAAATATTCTTCCAAACTTCTTGAATAAAAGTTTTACTATTTATTATATGAAAACAATTTTAAATTAAGTAATATTGTATGGATTTTCTTTAACTGAATTAAATTACTCGATTTACATACTCATTTCAATAATGCGCTCTGGCAATATTAGCAGCCGACGATGTACTCTACTCTTCGCAGTTTGCTCGCTGACTCGCTCACACCTTGCAAAATTTACGTACGTTGGAGGCCGAAGGAGTTCGGAACACGAAAGTTCACGAAACACGCCATGTTTGTTTTGTTTACTACTGTGTTTACTTTGTGAAGTCTCATCTCAATAAAATTCGTGTTTTAAATAAATTAAATAGATTAGTGAGTAATTGTGAGCAATATTGTGATTACGGATTCTTGTGAAGTTTGTAAGGACTCTGTGTGTTTAGTGAATTTACATGATACATTTTCAAAAGCGTCTTTTGAATGAATGAAAATTATTAGTAAAGCTCCGATGAAATTCTTTCATCTGAGGAGTGAAGGTGTGTACCAAAATTAGACTTAATTAGACTGAAGGCCACTTTGGATATCCTTTAATTGACTTGTCTTCTATCAATCAATTACTGGATATTTTGACGTGGTCAGACGAAAACAACTCGCGGCGCGGGCGGCGATCAAGACGGCCAATGCAAGTCAAAGCAACACAGGTGAAATTATAAATATATATTTTAGTTCCATGGGCTAACTAACCCAACAAATGTTATACAACAATTACAATATTACGGATTTATAATAGTATTACTATAGCATCAGATTCATGTGACGCATTTATTTATTTATTTTATTTAATAGGTTCACCAACAGTTTTTCACATGGTAAAATACACTAAACTTAAGTAAATAGTCTAATGTCTTATGCTACATGAAAAACCAATAACAGGCAAACACAGCATACGTAATTAATTTAGGTAGGTATTGTGAAGGTAACTTAGGTTACTTAAGATTTCTAGTAATAAAGTTAATAGGTATAAAATCATTCACATTTTCATTTATTCACATACAGATCACACTCTCGAGTAGGTACTCAACCCGTTAGGTGTTCTACGCGAGGTCCAGTCTTGTTCACCGATAAGTCCGTCAGATAAGCTGCGGCGGGTGGTGTTAGGTAACTCACTGATGATGACAACAGCTTCCGCGATTGGGCGCGACGCTTGAGACCGTTGGTATTCTTTTGATTTTTTTAATTTTTTTGATTTTTTTTGTGCCTACCCTCAAGCCAAGACCTGTGCCCGCCACTGATATACAGTCACGATAACCAAGCGCTTGTGCCACATTTCAGATCGATTGGACACTGGGGAGTGAGTAAAGTTAGCTTACAGGAGACACCGCATAGTTGAAACGTAATAAAAGCTTGTTATAAAAATAACGGGTTGTTGAGGTAAGACATGTAGTACTATTATCTATTCTGAGGTAAGACATTTGTTTTTTTTTTATTGTTAGCAAGCAGGTGACTCGTTTAGATCTCATGTTCTATTTACCAAATTACAGTAAGCCAAGAGGATTATTTGAGACAAGTTTCTTGTGATATCTGTTTGATTTAAGTAACTATTGTTATTGTCCGTTATCGTAAAAGCACATTAGTGTAAAGGAAGGTAGGTACATTGCAGAATAAGATGCAATGAATGCATACTTAGATGACTACTCGATAAATTTGGTTATCATAATGGCTTCCGTGCGTTGCACACCAAATACGAGCTTAGATGGCTACTCCGAAATATTTTGGTGATTCCCGTTTGACGTTACAAGTATTTTTCTTATAGCGTTTACTTAGTGTGATGGTTATCATGCTCACTCTACAGCGGTAGAATACGTATAATTGAAATTAACCGACTACCTACTCAACGAATCCAAACAACTGGAAGGCGATAGTGACTGAACTAGGCTGAGAATAACTAGAGCATGTACATTTTATGATTACAGATTTCTTTGTGACAAGAGATTACCGGACTGTGGTCGGGATTCTACGGTAATTGATTATCATTTATGCAGCCTAATCACATCCCGACGTGCGTGCATTACTCTTACAAAGAGGTACAAGGTAATGTCTTTACATTAGTGATATTTTATAATGAGTACATACCGTGGACGGACTGAGACCAGCAATTCAAACTTATTTAAATGTACGCCTCACTGGAATCAAACTCAGGACCTCGGACACAGAACCGAAAGGAAAAAATGCGGCTTAAAAAAAAAAAAAACAAATGAGACATGACATCAAGTTAAATCTTTCTGTTCTATCGAACCGCCTCCAATTAAATTTGTGAATGTGTGTGGTTGGTTCTAGGTTGAAGAGTAGGATAGTATTGACCCGATGGCATAGAGCGGTTCACTGAGGCATCGGGCAAACTGTTTAGAGACACAGAAATTTTATTGAGGTCTAGATGATGGATGTCTGCGGGGATTATACATTTGGGGGTCTGAGGTGTCTGATGTAAGACACCAAACTATTATACTGATTACTGTAAATAATGTGATATCTATAATATATGTGTGATGTGTGATCGACAAGTGTCTCTGCTATGAAACTTTGAGGTATCAAAACGGCTTCAAAGCCAAAGTGAATAGGATGGAAATACGCAATATCCGTTAATATTATATTAACGAATTATATAGGTTTATTTGATGATCATATTAGGCATGATGACAGTAAGTAAAAATCACTGAAATTATGTATTTATTTAATGAAAATAATGGATTATAAAACACGCATTTAACGTTTTATTATGAGCGAGAATAACAATATATTTGATAATTAAAAGCCAATCAGTCTCAATCTGCGCGAACTACGTCACTCTTCTTTAAACAAACGAATATGACCAATATTGATAATGACATCATGTATATTATTTTCCTGAGGCGTGACATCACAAGCGACGCCATGACACTTTGAAGCGTTTTTTTTATAAATTGAAATGTATTTATTTTAAACTAAACCTTATTTTTTTACGGAAATATGATATACGTTGCAATAATAATATACAATATTTCCCAACAATTTAGAACAGTATTTCAAAATCTGTCATCATGCCCATTATTTAATAATGCCTTGAACTCGAAGAAGGAATTCGTCATAAGAATATACCTATATCCATGTCTAGGTACTCCATAATATGGTATTATATCATAATGTCACATTGATATCCTTTTCCTTGTTAAGCAATTATAAAACCTGGTCGACTAATATTACTTGACTACTTAACGGGCTATTACTACCCCGGTGGACGGGTAGGTATAGTACAGATTTGCTTACAGAACTTTAGGGCTATTTTTCCCTATAATGAAGCGATTATTTATTCAAAGGAGTGATGAATATTGATGTGAACCATTTTATTGGATTGATATGATGTTTATTGGGCTAATTGGGATTAGTCTTTTGAACAATTTTATTTATTTATTGATATTACTATACAAACAAGAATACACTGCATTGTACCAGAAACTTTTTATCTGAAGAATAGATTTATTTTATTACATAAGCGCCCACTTATTCTCAATCTCCAGAGTATGGAGAATAAATATGTACCTAATTTTATATAGGAATATACAATTAATTTTAGTAGCTTTATTTCGGCGATAAAAGACGTTGCTGGAGACTGGATTGACAGTATATTAACGCTTTTATTTATAACGAGTTACCGCCTTGGCTTTGCTTCGGTTTTCTTATTTTTTTACACCTTAGGTTACATTATTGGAATTTTACTAAGGATCCCTATTTTTTTTGAAAATATAATACAGCCTATGTCACCCGAGGATAGTGTACCTTCCCGACAGTGAAAGAATTTTTCAAATCGGTTCAGTAGCTTCGAAGCCTATTCAATGCAAACAAACAATCAAATCTTTTCTCTTTATAATATTAGTATAGATAACGCTTTTTAATGATAAACATAACCTTGATTTCTAAATAATAACGTGATGATACCTATTTTATCATGGGAGTCCTTATGACTTCTGTCTATTTGCTTTGATGTATGAATAAACTTAACTTATACAGTATTTATAAGTTTCAGATCGAATAAATACATCAGCGCGAGGAGGTACACAGACAACCCTGATGAAAACCATGATTCTGACGTTTGATAACAACTCTTGGATGAAGCATCTTACGATCGACCGACACCAGAAAGCTCCGGTAAAGAACATGCAAGAAGCTAATTGAATCGAGTCGAATCGAATCGAGTACAGTCGAATCGAGTCAAATCGTATCGAGTCGAATCGAATCGAGTCGATTTGAATCGAGTCGAATCTAATCGAATTGAAATGAAGCCAACTGAAATGAAGCTCATTGAAATGCATAAATTGAATTGCATTATTTGAAATGCATAGTTATGCTACGCAGAGCTAGAGCAATGGTCGTGAGATGAAGCTAATCGAAATGAAGTTAACTGAAATGCATCAATTGAATTACATTCAATGAAATGGATAGAAATGCCACCACCGGAGAGCTAGAGCAACGGTCGTGAGAGAACTGATACACGTTTCGGCGGTGAGCTTGAGCGACGATCGATGCGTATGCGATATCACCACGGTGATGGTATGGTTCACTGAATTCTTTGGACGGTGAGCAAGAGCGACGTCTGAAGTGCTGCCAAAATGACAGTCCGAGCGATGAGCCTGAGCAACGGTCGGGTTTAGTGAACCAAGTGGAGCTTGGTCGTGACGGACGGTGTGGTGAGCTGGAGCGACACTCCCCATCGCGGCCAAGTATGAATTGAGATTGATCTCACTAGAGAAGACAACCCAAGTAAGGAGCATGACCGACGCATGAAGACGTCCCACGCGGCAAGGTAGCTGGCGATGTGAACACGTACCACAACCGTAAAGTTTTGATAGTTGGTAACTCTAACAATAATAATTATAGATTTATTCAGTCATTTTATAAATGTTATGAAGGGTTTTTCTGGGTCGAGTAGCCACTCTGTTTGGAGAATGTAAGAATAATACACAACTTTCATTTAAAACGTTTAATTGTAAGTGTTTAATTTCCGGGATATTGTTAGTTTATAATCATAGTACAATGATATTATAATATTAGTAGGACTTAAAAGTATTCCGATCAACTTTTTGCTTGTTTGAAAGAAAATTGAAATATTATGTTATTTCCAATTATTCAGATAATATTGACCCTAATAGCAGATCTTAGTAGAATATGGAAAGTTTACATGGTAGAATTATCATTTAAAATTTTACGTCACAGTATGAACTATCTAATAAATCTGAATATAGATCATTACGATGATAATCATTGAGATGAAAGTATATCTAAATTACCTACCGGATCTGAACACGAAAATGAATATTGAAATAATAACAATAATATTTGAATATAAATTACCGTTCTTACAAAATAAAGGATTATTTTTTTATAGATGTATAAAATGTTGTGTCCATTATCCATCCATACAGTATTGTAGTATTGTGTTAGTATCAATTTGATCATATTATATTTCATTTTTTTTTTAAAGATCAAATATTTATTCGAGAAAAATGATAGTAATTGTTCTTATTTCACTATTCGTTTTGATTAATAACACAGTTGTGAACAATGTGTGAAAATTCATTTTCATATAGATACAGCTATAGCAGCAACATTAGCAACTTCATTTATAATGATTTCTTGGATTGCTTAAAATTTTGATGGATAGTACGTTTAAATGACGATTGTATAGTATTGAATTCAAAATATAATGCGCGCTATGTATCACGTACGAGGACGTACGAAAAGTCAGATGGCCGAGCTGTTAGCGTGCTTTCTATTATTACAGTGTAAGGTACCCTTGGGACTATTATTTTGTACTATTGTGAACATAAGTATGGCATTGACTACAATATACTACTATCATCAGTCGCCACTTGGTGGCGCTAGTGAGCACATTGACGACATTGATATCGACGCCAGAGCATAGAACTAGGGATGTTCGATCCAGGTGCCTTGTATCGATACTCTGGATCGATACGGATCGTATGGAGGTGTATCGATCCAGGTATCGATCCAAGTGATTTGATACGATACTCTGGATCGATCCAGTATCGAATGATTTTTTTTAATAGAAATAGCCGGCAAATGAGCTGACGATCCACCTAATAGTAAGTGGTTATCGTCGCTCATGGATATCAACAACAAGAAAGACAGAAGAAAAAAAAAGTAAATTTTTAAATAGGAATGTTTGATACGGGTATTTTATATAACGATACTCCGAATCGTCATGAATATCCCAGTATAATTAATAGTCCAAATATCAATTCATATAATTTTTAATCATACCTGTAAATGGGTATCGCGGCCAATGGATGTCGGCGACCAAAGCGTTGTCGGCCAAAAAAGAGAAAAAAAGAAAGAAATATGTTAATAAATAAAAGATGATATTTTATGTATATATACCGTATAATTTAATATGATGTTTTATATCGATCCAGAATCGAATAAAATATTTTAAATATGGTTATACACACATGTATAAACTATCGACAAGCTTAATTCAGTGGGTTTCTAAATACAGATAGATCATTAAGGAAATATTAAGATCAATAGTTTTAGATTAAATTTTATATTAGATTTAATTTTATTCCAAATATTGTATAAATAAATATTGAAAAAGTTACTTAAGGTTTTTTAAAACAATGTGGTAGAAACATCATGACGTATATAATAATATCTCACTTTATAACACTATATTTGATTTAGAACTCTTGTGTATTTAAACTCATTATAAATCAAATAAATTAATATATCATGCAAAGCTTATAAATTACATTTGCCAATCCTTAAATTTTAATGAACGCTGGAATAGTAAATTGGATAAGCGCTTAGGATCAAATCAATTACTTTCACTTAAAATGCTATTGGCTAACGAGACAATCCATTCGCAGAGCACTGAAGTTCCTACCACTGATAAATACCGTAGAGCTATGTCGCAGAGTTTCCCCAAAAAACTTTTCTAGCTAACCAGTACTTTAATTAATGGATCAGACTTTCTATCCACCAAAGATTCAGACAAATATTGCTTAAAAATGTGTGGAAGCCTTCTTGTTCGTGTAATATGATGCGCCAACCACTGATCTAAAGAAATCTACCTCAGTTCCATAATAATTCTGATCCGATCCGATCCGATCCGATCCACCCTGCATGTGTATCGATCCACCAGTGGATCGAATGCCATTGTATCGATACAAATATCGAGCGGATCGTATGCCATTGTATCGATCCACACAAGTATCGATCCGGATCGAACATCCCTACATAGAACTCAGTAATCGGGACATTCGCCATTCGACAGTCGACCTGGACGGTCGCATGCAAATCCGAGGAAAATGCTATTCCTCTGCTGAAGTCTGTGATTTTAGTGATAACTTATTTTGTGATAAATGTAATGGAAGGAGTAATTAAAATAATTGTGAAATATCATCGTTTTATTGGGCTGAGCCTACAATCTGTATCGACTTCGATAAGAGATTGACTGGCTGCATTTGGCTATTTCTATATCAATAAATATAATATTAATATCCAAATAATATTCTAAATGTAGACGTCACATACTCACCTACTGTAGGCAGGGTCAATATCTACGTGTCAAAAGATTAATTTTATCACTTAGTAAACTGACTCAAATAATCTAGCCATACAACTTACACAAGTTTACATCTCTATACAAGTAGCTTATTAGTATTACTTCCGAAATAGAAGAAAGAGTCTCACAACAAAGGCCCCGTAGAGAAACGTTGACAATATTATGCAGGTGTTAGCAATTGGCTCACGTTTTCGGCGGCGATAATTAGATGAACCTCATCAGAGCGCCCTCCTTGTGTCTCGTGGACTAATACGGTTATTGCGAACACTCTTTGCAGCTTCTGCATGAATACACCTATACGTATTCTGCCCAGCTCCTTGCACAATCATCTAATTAGGTTGAGTGCTTCTTAAACATATTTATAAGCACCTGCTGCTAAATTGTATGTCGTTTTTGTATTTTAGAATGGTTAGCACGTACTTATAAATGGAACTCACCTTTAACCAATCTTTGTCGAATTTGTGAATGTGGAATGGAAATTGTTTTGTTAATTACACCTAGAATAATTATGCTTTAAAAAACAATTCGGGCGTCATTTAATTAGTTAATGCTTGCAAAAGGATATAAAATAGACTCCGTCGTATGGTTTGGGCGAGAATTCCAGTTCGGTTATCCGATTTAGAGTTTGTTCTAAATTACCTTCTCCTCAAGAGGGAAGGCCTAGGCTCAGTAGTGGGCCATTAATTGGTGGAAGTCAAAGTCAAAATTACTTTTACCCATTCATGCCACTCGCCATAAATATTTCTAAACATAACTTCAACAACACGTTCTATCTCCAAACTATGTCCCGTGCCTGCCGTGGTTCCCGTGCAACAAAACAAAAACGAAAAACAATTAGGCAACGCTAACAAAACCGCTGTCACGTCGCACACAGACAGCGTGTCGCCGTGTCACGTCACGTGCGACAGGTAACGTGGCAATTTTTAACATGGCAACATTTAAATTAAATTCCGAACCGCCCGCGCTCCACCACGCTTAATTTGGGCAATTTCAGATAAAACGCTTATCTTACTGACGTCACTTGGGTGGGGCTACCGCTTTCGAATGCAGTTAACGTATCTTGCGTTGTGTTGTTCTTTTTTATTGCCCGCATGCATAAACGGTATAACGTAAACAGTAAAAACTCTTCCTTCTTTTAACTTCTTTCTTTTACCAATACCAGGTAGGCTAATGAAGGATAGCTAGCCGCAGTTGTAAATGGTTCGTCTATTTGCGCAACAGCATCAACTACTATTTCACCTTTTAAAATATTATCTAGACACGTGGCAGCATATCCAGCCAGGTTTAAAGCAAAATAACTGGTGACGCAGCGATATGTGTAATATTATACGAACCATTTCGAGCTACTTTTGAGCCCATCACAACTAATGAAAACTAGCTAAATCAAATGTAGAGCTTTAATTACGTGCTGTTGTGACAAAAAATTTAGGATTTTCTACAGAGAACTTGGTTGGCACCCATTTAGATCTCAAATCTTTTTTTTTGAACTTGGCTCTCATTTCTCATTTATGTTTTTGATGAGATTATTATTACAGTAATAGTTGTATTCATAAATTATTATGTTTTCTGTGGTTGTATCTGTATCCATATATTATTTTACAAACTAATCCTATAGAGACAAATGACTAAAGAAAATAATTTAAAAATAACCTCCTTAATGTTGTAATCTAGTAATGAGGCACCAATATATCAAGGTTGTTTATCGGCCGTTTGTTTGTTGTGAACTTTTCGGAGGGACAGCACTATTGTGATGTATTTATTTGTGTAAATACTGCTTTATTCACGAGGTGATGTTTACTGCTTCGTCAACAATGAGTTGAGACGGGATTTAGGGTACTGTATGATTTTGTATCTGTACTGTAACATAGCTGTATTTTTACACAGTTGCATAAAGGTAATGGCTTTAACCCATTAATGACCCACAGATGAGCACGGTATTCATGCCTCCCGAAAGCTTGCGACATAGCTTAACGACTGTTACCTTACGATAAGAACTAAAGGCGTTGCTTTACGGGCCCATCGAAGCACGGAAGCGCGTAAGGAATTTTTGCCACTAGTGGACTCATCCAACTACCTTGTTGCTTAACTCGTTTGATCACTAAAGATCGTCACAAGCCGCTGAGCTAAGAGCGCTTTGACAAAAGGTAAGCAGACAAAAAATTATGGCTTTAAAATCTTTTTGAATATTTTTTCACCTTAGAGAACGATGGTTTTATTAGGTTAACATGAGATTTGTGTAAAGACTGATAAAAATTGTTTCAGGAAGTACTAAGGGAGGGGTTTCTTGAACTTTAAAGGAATAAGGATCTTCTTTGCTGAAAACCTACCTGTCACAATACATACAAATTGCAGATTATAATTTATACTTTGTGCACGGACGTAAAAAAAAGACGGACGTAATCATAGGAACAAATTCAGTGAAGCACCCATAGTAATACCAACTCTGTATTCGTACAAGTACCTACACACACCCACACATTGACACCATCCTGATATGACATTGACACCATAGCGAATCAAAAATTACAAAATTACGCACACATGGTAAGCGAGTTGTCAGCTGTCAGCTTCACTCTCGATTAGACAAGGTTACGTCCGTTCTTTTTTTACGTCCGTGACTTTGTGTTAAAAATGCGCATGTAATAAGACGTCAGTGAGTGTATCTGCATCGTACGGATACGGATATGGTGCAGCCGTGCAGGTTACGTTGGCACCGTTCCCGCGGCTGATAGGTGCTACGGGCGCGCCCTCTCGCGACAAATAAACAAGTTTCGCCAGGAAATGTATTTTGTCTTGCAGTTTTCTTGTTCTTCCTACAACAGAAATAGTTTACGGTTAAAGTTTACACTGAGAAGCAATGCACAAAGATACATTTTATGTAATTTAAATGTTGTTTAAATACCGGGCCTGCATAAAAGAAAATGAAACATTAAATACTGTCATTTTAAAGACCTTTTGACAATATCAGATAACGGACCATTTAAACTGCAGAGCGAGAGAACAGAACTCCTGAGTAGTTGATCGTAAAATTTAATTATTTTACATTAAGCAATTGAAAACAAAGGAAAAATTGTTTTTTTTTTTTACAAAATAAGTTAGTGCTTGACCACAAAACCAACTGATGGTAAGCGGAAATGAAGTCGTGGATGGTAAAGCGCACTAACTTAGTATAAGCCTATCCACTCTTGACTTGAAGACATCCACATTATAATCAGAGGAATCATTATAATCTTTTGGAGGGTATTAGTTGAAACGGAATGGATTGGTTACGACACTTGGATTGGCCACTAACTTCTCAGTCAGTTTCCACTAGAGAAACTTGATGGAGCATCTTCAGGCCTCAAGAACACTGTCTAACTACCTTATAGCACCTTCTAGAACAACTTACCAACCTTGCTTTTGAAGGTCGCCCAATCTAGCTTAATCGTGACGATATTCAGGTATGGCGATGGAATATCTGTATACCATATTCCTGCGTGTTTTTTACTTGTAACAATTACAATACTAATAGATCAGTGTAGTACGAGGTTTAAACGTTTCCGACTTGACCTATGAGTGACCCTTTGGTGACAACCGCGGTGTAGCAGTGTTAGCGGCGGAGATCGTTTATGTTGAAACTCTGTAGCAAATTTAGTACAATCCTGTCCTTAGCAAATCTTTGAACTTTCCTTGGAAAATGTCAACGTCGTTTATTAATTAAAGCGAGTTACTAGGCGACCAGAAGTGTTCGAGGGTGCGATATCGGTGATACTGTGCAATCATAGTGTGTGGCTGTCTTATTACTCTTCGGTATTTAGCATAGGCATAACAGGGACGTCCATATCACGATCATGCACATTAAGGTATTATTGCCATTTCTCCCGTCATGACAAGTGTCTTGTCAGAGCGACAGTGATAGTGATACACACACACACACACACACACACACACACACACACACACATACACACACACACACACACACACACACACGCGCACACACGCACACACACACACACACACACACACACACACACAGACACAGAGTTACGTCAAATTCAAAACGTCTATCTTTTCGGTGATTAAAATCTAAACAACTCAAGTCTAAACTCTAAACACCGCTCCTACAGTATTTTTTGTTTAGTCACAGAATATCTTCTTCGTAGTCTCGCACTGAACGTCGCTAAATGCGACTTCGCACGTAGGTGTCACTTTATCTCTGGCTCCCCGCCGACACGATAACAGTAACTAAACTGCGATGTTTACTAACACCAAATAACTATTTCTACTGTATAGAACTAAAGGTAGCTATTAATTTTGTCCTATTACGTTTTCTGCTTTGAGGTGTAAAGAAATGGCGATAACCACCACAGAGTCCAAATCAAATTTGTTTTATGGTGCGCTCTGGAGAACAACTTGTTAACCGGCTTAAAAGAAAGGAGGAGGTGCTCAATTCGATTTTTTTATGCGTGTTACCTCATAAGTTTTAACTGGGTGTACCGATTTTGATGTTTCCTTTTTTGAGCGAGATCTGACGAGTAGTTTTTGAGTTATCCCTAATTTTGAAGTCGTAACCCTTACAGTTTCGTTATATCCGTCCGCCCATCCATTCTAATTGACCAACGGTATTGCTGCATGCGGCTTGGTTAAATTTGCCTGACTAGTTACTACAAGGCAACTTTAGCGCACATTTTCAGTTTTGGATATTGAGCGGGTTTGCATATTGAGTAATTCAGAAGATTCCCCAGAATATATTTAATCGGTAAAAAACGTACCGTAAACGTTGTACAATCGGCAAAGTCCCCAACAACTTGCTTAACTTGATGGATATCTGTTACGCCATAAGAGGCCCAAGCCCACCAGTGGGCTAGTAATGCCATAAAAATGCGCACTAACTACGATAATAATAATAGATACAAGCTAGTATAGCGTCCCAAACCGCACATCGCTACCGGCGTATTAACCTTGATGATCTAATTTGGCTGGCTCGGGCCATTTGGCAGGCCGCGCCGGCCACCGCCATACAACAGGTACTGTGCGAATAATAGCGAATGCTTCAGGAGTGCTTTAATAATATAGAATGGCTTTTGCAGTTGCCAAATTATATTCTGGCTGGAGTACTATTGTGTAATAGAAAGCGTAGCGCTTTGTTATACTACAATGAATATGTTTGAAGAATTGACTTAGTTGGGGGAAATTTTTTCCAGCAGTTATCTTTTAAATTTTGTATATGATAAGAATTGCGGTGGGGTTATGTTGGGTTAGGTCAGAAGTTGAATGAGTTACGGTTGCAGAAAAACATTGATTCAAAGAGTGATTCCATTTTTTGGAAGAAAAATAAAATTGGTTTGAGGGTCTTACATTGGGAATTCTAAGTTAGAATTTAGCTTATAATTTCTAATTCTGAAATTATCCGCTGAATTATCAATCAATCCATACCTGAGTAACAAATCCAAATGGAAAATCTAAACGGGAAGAATTGCTATGCCGGCGCCATGCTGACCATCTCAGCCATGACCAAAGTCCGTCTACTGAACATGGGGAAATAATAGAAAAGCGAGTGCAGTAGGGTGCGGGGTGCGGGGTGCAGGAGGGGGGAGGGGAGGGCAGTGACAGGTCACTTTGGCGTCGTTCCTAGCAGATAGGTGCGTTCCGACGAGTGTGGGTGTTGGCCTGCCGCCGGAGCCGTTCTAGTGAAGTTGGGTGCGTTTATATACATGCCGACTGCAGCGGCGAAAGTATTTGTTAAACCGCTTACCCTCTTTTTGTGGGTTAAATCTTGCAAGCCGAATTAGATCTACTTCCTTTTATAAGGAGTTGAAATTTTACGTATGCAAGTAATTACTAAAGCAAGTTCTGATGAAAATGCAGTTTTGTAATAAGTATGTCCCAAACACAGCTTTGGCCAGGGATCTCCTTTACGGTTAACAAAGTCACAATTATTTTACTTTTGTACCTACATTGATACTATAAAAATGTGTATTATTTTTTAAACTATTATTATTATTTATTTTTCAACGTTTATTTTCAAGTTTGTTGTTTTACCTTCAAACGTGAGGACCGCCAGCAGAAAGGGGATTATCATACTTGCCAGTTTTCATCAACCAGTCGACACGTAATCGGTTGAGCTTAAACGATTAAAATATTTTAATAGAAAACAGTTAACAATGAAACGCTTACAGAAACGCTTAAAAAGAAAATTAATATTAAACTTTATTTCATGTAACGTAGAATTATTATTTGTTCAAATAAAATATTCCTACGTGTATGTAATCGCACCCAGAGAACCGTTGAAATTATTTACTATTGAAATAGTACTGTGTCTTTTCTTTCAGCTTCCTTTATGCGCCGTCTTTGTGAGGCTGCGAGGCTGCGAGGGAGGCTTTGGAATTGTCGAGTAAAATATGTTTAGTGCTTTCTGCTGTGTCGAGTTTTACCACTAGCTTAAGGCTTAGATTTTTTCATTCTATTATTATGAATTGTATTCCTTAACAATTCACCGTGACCGTTCAAGTAAGGAAGGAATTGATTGATAACTGCTTAGTTTAACAGAGCAGAACAATGTTATTTGAATGTGAAAATAAAACTCTTTTGAAAATAAATAAAATCAGATGTTTACGTTTAACAATAAGCTTTATAATCTAAATTTTACTAACAAAAAATAACCGACTTCAAAATTACTCAAAAACTACTTGTCAGATCTCAATAAAATTTAAGTGGGACCACATGACAAGCACCAGTTTTCGATTAAAAAAGAATCATCAAAATCGGTTCACCCAGTCGAAAGTTCTGAGGTAACAAACATAAAAAAATAAACAAAATACAGTCGAATTGAGAACCTCCTCTTTTCTTTGAAGTCGGTTAAAAAGACAGTAACTCTTTTTGAAAGTTTCGAAGATCATGACAATTTTTTCATGTTAATTTAAGTTAAAGTTTTCTTAATAACCTGATTGTGAGTTTAAAATGTATAAATTTTGTAGGGAAGAGCGGCACATCTTGGCACAGGTAAATTTTCTACTTAAAAGGATGTCCCAACAACGGAACAACGTATTTGTTAAACTCATTTTTTTCAATAAATCATTTTTCATTTTCATTTGACATGTAGGTACATGAAGCCGGGACAAACGTCTTACAAAATGTAACTTTTTTTTCTTACCTCGTCTACACTTGTTTTGACTAAGTAATATAAACGGACCTAAAAAAAGACGGACGTAATCCCAAGAACAAATTCAGTGAAGCACCCATAGTAACACCAACTCTCTATTCGTACAAGTACACATACCCACACATTGACACTTCACTGCTTCAATCGCGAATCAAAAATTACGCACACATGGTAAGCGAGCGGCCATTGCTATGCTTCACACTCAATTAGATAAGGTTACGTCCGTCTTTTTTCAGGTCCGTGGTAATATCTTATTTATTTTGTTACAAATAATGTAAAAGTTATTATAACGTTCACCTTAAAATAACTGTCTGTATAAAATCATTCAGTGTCACATCGCAAAAATTGCTTTGCTTTCTCAAAACGAAGGTGTCACAGAAACAAATCTCTCGTGTCCGATGCAAATGAGTCCATATAGCCCGTGACGTTGTCCATCAATCTAAAATCAACTGTATCTCAAGGTAACAAAGCTTACTTGCTTTTGAGACGAATGGTTTGAAGGATCCTCTATCTTACACGCTTCGAATTTATTTGTATTTTTTAGATTAAATCTTAATACGCTGTGATAAGGTTTGTTTTCCTGCGTTTGAAAATAACGTTAGCAACACACGGTCTCACGTGGGACTCCAAAAGTGATGACCCTAATGTGGTGGCGTGTGAGTTATAGGGTTGTCACTGTTGCTACGGTCAGTTCCTTCCTACTTATGTTTGGGTGGCCCTCTTTACAAATTGATTTTTTTTGTATTCAAGATTATGTGGTATTCCATTAATTACAACTTTTTTAGGGTTACTAAGTCAAAATGGAACCCTTATAGTTTCGTTATATCTATCTGTCTTTCCGTATGTCCTCAGCATAGATCAGATAGATACCCTTAGTGCTAGAAAACTGTAATTTGGCATGATTTATTAAAACTAAAAAGTGATAGAATAACAATTAAAAAAATGTTTCAGTTACCTACGTAACGACAGATAAAGTGGGGATGAACCCTAAAAACATTTTCCAATATCGATATCGATGTTACGTCACACCAGCCCTAATACAATAAAGTCAAAGGTTTTCAGTATTCACCGAGCTATAAGTCACAGGCTTGGGCCATCGTCACTCACAAGCTTCACCTTGTTTTTCTTAAATCTGTCCAGACTCAATATTTCAATCTAGAAAGCGTTTTTGGTACTTATTATCTTTCAAGGATATAAATAAAAAAAAGTCTCAGTATTATTATATTTAATTTTAATTTTTAATTTTAACTTATTGTTATCAACACGGCCTCAATCTCTATATAACTGTTTCTGTAGCCAAATAGAAAGTCCTGTTTCAGGTTATAGGGATGCTTCCTAACGATGTTAAACATTCTATTTACTTTAGTGTATACATATCCTGATAGTCTTATGTACTGATGTGTAGCAAACAATGAAATGCCATCAAAAACAAAACTTGTAAAAAAAACCAAGTCTCGCAACTCAGTTCTTCTACCGTAAAAAGTTGTGAGATCCATGTAATACCAAGTCGGTTAATTTATTCAGTTCCTACTTAAGGGTCCTTCTGTCTTAAGTTATTACGTAATTAGCTAACCTAACAAGTAACAACATCTTATAGTGACCATATTATCAATATTAAAAATCTTTTATGTTTTAAATAAATAGATCGACTTGACCATCGCATGAAAACACAATGTATCTTACAAGTAATACTACACAACCTAATATATAACCTACATATTATATTAATTTGATTGTTTATTGCGATTGCCAAGTCAATCTATTTATTTAAAACATAAAAGATTTTTAATATTGATAATATGGTCACTATAAGATGTTGTTACTTGTTAGGTTAGCTAATTACGTAATAACTTAAGACAGTGCCCCCAGATAGAAGATCCAGTAGTCGAGTTGGCCGTAACGCAGTTGGTTAAGTGGATGCTATTAATATCCAACAAACGAAGAGCCACACTGAAGTAAATGATCACATTGGTCACCGTCAAGGTATCTTATGCGCTTATAAGCTATCACTAAAGGGTTGTTGGCCAGAAAAAAGCGTGAATCCTTGTTACTTCCCGCATATATGTAGTTAAATGTTTGTCCTCATTATAAACAAAATCACTTTTAAAATTCTCAAACGAAACCAAACTCTAGTTGGTGGAACAAAATAAAAATAGAAAACTAAACCCCATACAGATTAGGTATATGTTTAAATGTTTAATTTTCATGGTAACAAACAGTCTCTGTTAATTCTATTTTCTCCTTTTTATTTTATTTTGTTTGTATTTCTATAAATTAAGTGCAGTCGTAAAACAAATATAAAACGCTTCATAAAATTTTAACATACGTCATTTTTTCCAGTGACCTATTTTTCAACGAAAGCTATAACAATCATTATTATGTTTCTCAAAGCCGGAAGAGATTCCAAGTCTTGGATTAGATAATACCCGGGAAGTGGTTACACACATTGATCCTGTTTGTCTTTTGAAGGTCATAAAATAGGAACGAGCGCGAAACAAAATGTTTACGATCGCGTGGAACATTGATAGCGATATGAAATAATGCATTGTAAGGATTCCTCATTCCTCATTCCTTGTCCATGTCGTTTTGTTGTCCTGCCCTTCAGCGGTCGTGCATTATTTCCGGGTTTATATCTTCATTATCATATCGTAAAATAGAGCTATACAATTGTTTTGGTCTACTGCGTCACAAGAATATGCTTTTCGCTACTTCTTGAATGTTTTGAGTGCGTGTAAATCACTATTATTATTTCTCCATGGGGTTCGCGTGGATAGCTACCACCCTTAAGCATGAGTCAGCCGCCAAACGACTCGTCGTGTTCCGGCTGGGGGCTTGAGATCCAGTTCTTTCTTTTTTTTCTTCTCTCTTTCTTGGTCGGCAACGCATCAGTAATGCCTTTGGTGTTGCTAATTTCCATGGGCGACTATAGCCAATTACCATCAGATGGATCGTCAGGTCGTTTGCCGGCTATTTCCATAAAAAAGATCGCGTAGCGTTGGTTGGCGTGATCATTTTTGTCGTTAATGATGTTTTCCGGGAAGACAGCTCTCCTTAGTCGTACTGAATAAATAAATTAAATTGGTTAAAGTAATTATTTCTAGCTGTTAAAGAGTTTACAGTTCTGTTTTACATGTAAAATCAATTGTATGTCATAATCAATTGTATAGATGTTAAATCATTTAAATATAATGTAAATTTTAATAAACATTTTAATAAATTTATATAGATTTGCACACCATCAACATGGTACATTGTGAGCTGCAAAAATCTAAAATTAAGACCTATATGTAACCACAATTTTTGCAAATAAAATATTCATTCATTCATTCACTGTAGATGTTTTTGAATTTTTGTAGCATTTCTGTTGTCGGAATACTTACTCATTTATTTCACTTTTCATCTATGAAATGTTTGTCTTATTTTTCTCCTACATGACAAAGTTTTCCTTAATTGTGGTAGTATAATATAAAAGATGACATGAGCTATAAGATAAAATATGATTTTGAATTTCAAAATTTTGGAGTGTTGGAAAGTCATCGTGTCGTTTATTTTTATATTTATGTTCTTATCCATCCAGTTATTAATATAAAAATATAGCTATTGAGTCATAATATCATTCTCATAGAGATGTATGGAGAACGCTACGATTGTAGAGTTGTGCAACTAATCACTACAAACGGACCCACAAACCCACAAAGGTCCTTTCATCTGGTTGTTTTGCAAACATTCCCAGCTTACCTTCAATTTCCTTCAACCGGTCCCTAGAGGGCGCTTCAAGGAGCGCTAGCCCAGATTGAGCCACGTTTATCGTGTGGCTGCACTCGTTAACCTGCGGAATTAGCCGCCGCTTGATTAGCTTTGTTTACTGCTCGTGGACTTGGTACCAGTAGTTTTGTAACCTAGTAACTAGTGAAGAAGCAAGGTTAGCTTAATAATATAAGAATAGGTTTATCGAAGATGCATTTCGACGCTTGAAAGGCAAAAATTACCAAGCGACATGTTGACAACTTTACACTAGAGCATTTTAAAGTTAAAATTTTAGAAAATAAATCGTTAAAAATCGCCTATTAGTCATAGCTACTTAATTCCAATGAATTTTACATGCAGTTTAAATGCTAAATAAAGTGATTTTTACGATTTTTTTTCTAAAATAAAAACTTTAAAACGCTCTAGTGTAAAGTTGTCAATATGTCCCTTGGTAATTTTTGCCTTTCAAGCATCGATTTTTATCTCTATTCCAATGTTAACAGACTGTAAAAAGAAATATCTTTCTCTTATTATCTTCATTCTGAGCTTTATCAAGCTTACATTTACATTGCTGATTACTTTATCAAGCCAACAGCTTATTTTACCAAGCTCACTGCACAGCTTAATTTCACAAAAATAAATAATAATAAACGCTTACACGCTCATACCTCCGCAGTAGGTTTTTACCTGTGTCGCGGGTGGCATGTACCACACATAGGTATAACACATCACAATAACACCCACGACCCGAGTACAAATATTTATCTGTCACATAAACATGTGCCCCGGCCGGGAACCGAACCCGGGACCCGGGACCCGGGACTCAACTAGGCGACGGGGTCGTCGATCGTCGAAATGTACCATGTTTAATGAGTCGGTACTTGTCTTATACAATCATCATATTTAACATCATCATGCTGTCCGTTACATGCGATTAAGATTCCAGAAACATTTTTAAATCTTTGTACATTCGAACAGGAAAATTTGAGATGAAAGCATTTCAAGTTACCACCGAAGTATTTGAGTTGAAAGTTCTTAAATGATATTTGCCATCGCTCGGACAACTCCTGCAGTGCAAACAGCGCTGAATGCGTACTTCAGTTAAGATATCTTGTTACCTAAATTTTTATCGCAGAAAAGGATTGTTTAAATATTTAGCAAAATGTTTAGCATCATATCACTTTTACTTTGTTTAGTAATAGTAATTTTACGTTTAGACGGATCTGTTCTACTGGCTAATTAAGTTTCAAATTAGAACATGTAGTTGCACCTTAGTTTTAGTTTACTTATTGAGGTACTTTTAAGGTAGCTTCATATTTTATCTTATTTAATAGTCATAAATATACCAGGAGCATATACAATAATCTGCGTAAAATATGTATAATTATTTAGGTACGCATTACAGGAAATGAGTATCGGACCATACAGGTACCCCGCAATATTTTCCGGCAACACATCGGTGATTACTTTGGTGTTATTGATATCCAAGATATTGTAAATTAGGAGCAATATGGCTTCCATTGGCATTTGTGTCTCAGGAACTTGACAGAATAAATCTCGGTTTTCATCACATCTGCAACTAGACATTATAATGTATATTTACATTACAGGGTTCTTTCATAACGAAAATATTAAGTAAGTATATTTAATAACGTTTAATCTACCGTTAGATTTTACACTAATATCGTATCTTCAGCTTAACATTGTCTTCACGTGAAGGTTATTGTTCAAAAATGATTCCATTCCATGCAACCTTGATCATGTAGAAAGCATGCAGCATATGCGGGAGTGCTCGGTAAGCCAGTATGAAATATGATGTTTTCCGGCGGTACCTCCTCGTGCGGTCTAGACGCATTTTCATCTTGCGAGAGCTATGGTGTTATTTCGATGAAAGGTAGCCGACTGATGGCTAAGGTAACATGCTCAAGAAGATCGTGAATAACTGTTTTAGACTTTAAGACGATAGTTATAGGTGTCATTTTGGTGGACTTTAAATTGTGAATAGTCTTTCTCGTTTGAAGCATGGAGATGTGAAATACGAAGGATGTAAGATTTTTTGTCAATTAAAAATATCGAATAGCCTTAATGTGCTAATTTGTATGTTCAATGTCGACGAAGAAGTAAAGACTACACATAAACAATTGCGTATGTGAAATTAATTATCACTTGCTTCGGTGAAGGAAAATGTCACGAGGAAACCTGCACACCTGAGAGTGCTTCATAATGTACCAATCCGCACTTGGCCAGTGTGGTAGACTCATATCATGATAGTAGACCCCGAGCCCAGCAGTGGGAAAAATATGGCTTGTTGCTTTGCTTGAATATAAACAATATTAAAAAGAAATTAAATACCTATAAATAGAAAAACAGTAAGATGACAATTTGAACTTGTTACATAGGAACATACGAACTATTCACAGTTTCAAAAGTAGGTACGACACATCCTTATCTACTTAATTAGTACCCACTCTATATGTAAGTAGCGAGAACATAATATTTTACGACTTAGTTTGATAATATAAGCCTGAAACATGTTATACCCCGTAATCCATTTTCCATTACTCAGTTACATTATGCAACGTATTGGGGAGTGTAAAAGGCATCATTTTTCAGAGGCACAGGGTTACGAGGCGAGTGGAGGCTGTAAACATGTCACCTGTTACGTGTGACGGGACGAGACGGGGCGAGACGGGACGAGACGAGGCGAGATGGGCCCGGACAGGAATGTACTAACAAAGTGTTTTGTGTTGGATGCGGTAATATCACAATAGATGAATTGTTCACTCTTCTTATAAGCTGTAGTATATAACTAAAGGTATAACTGAGGCATTGCCGGTCAAGAATGAGAGAAGAAAGAACTGGCTCTCAAGCCTCTAATCGGAACACGACGAGTCGTTTGGCGGTTGATTAAAACAAGAGGGTGGCTAGTAAGGTTTCATGAAAAGATAATAATACCAGCCATAATTACTTAATAAATAAATATTAATTACTTAATATTAACCTAAACGTTCAGCTTCTATCGAAAGTAAGACGAAGTAAGTTACGGCGGGGTTGCGCGATTACAAATATTTTTTGTCTAGTTATTTATTACAGAACATACATTATTTAATAAAGAAAAAAAAAAAAGATTTTTGAAGTATACTGCTTTAGGCGCGTTATGAAAAAAATGAAAAAAAAAAATGATGAGAGTGATATTTTAAGATTTGTGACACAAAAGGTGACGAAAACCTCACGCACGTACATAAGTACACGTTTATCTTTGTTTTTATCTGTTACATTCTGTATATTCTGTATGTATAAAATAATTGAATTATAATGTACTTTTAACCGAACGCCACCTCCACAAGTGAATGTGTGTCGTAGCTCCGCGGGGCGTGTATGAAAAATTACAAGCCGTTCAAATACCGACACATCCGCGGTCTATTGAAGGGAATATTGATGGCGGTTGTTACACCATGTGAAACATGCCCTATAATCGTTGAGGACAATCATTTTTAAACGATGGACACTTTCATCAATTACAGTAGTTAAAGCACTGCGTAGATTACACTTATTATAATTAACGTGCTTATTTAGTTCATTAAAGCGCCTTTTCTCGAATATTCTTACATTACGATTTTTAATTCAGTCACAATTTTATGTATAAAAATTCACTTACACCATCATGAATAGTTACAATTTCTGATACGCCCTTAAAAAAATATGTGTACCGCACAAGCGGCAGAAGTACTCGCGGCAGAGGTTAATACCTCTGAGTTAGAATCACATCATCTTACGATTTGAACTGCTTATCTACACTTTAGATGACAGCAAGAAAAATAAAAAGTCCTATGTATTGAAAGGATCACCTTCAAATAAAAGTAACGAGAATAGAAGTGGCGTGAAGAAAATGCCCCGAAATGGACCCGTGCGGTACGTGAGAATGGAGCCAAGTAATCGGTTTAGTGGCACCTCGGCGCGCCACTAAATCATTTCTGAGCTTTATACCTGACGGCCGATTTATAACGATTGGCTCTTCGAGGTGCGTAGCTGGGAGCTGGGAGCTGGGAGCTGCCTGATATATTTTTATTGCAGTAGTTTTGTTATGTTAGTTTGATAATGTGATTTATTTATTTGTCGATCGTAAGTGATTGACAAAGTTAGGTCTGGCGTGGTTGATATGGGTGAGCACTTTCTTTCATTTTTCATACATGTTAACTAGTAGAATCAGATTTTTGTCGATTAGAGTTATAATGGGAAGTATGACCATCAATACAAACTATTCTTGTTGGTCATATCAATATGACATGCTAGTATGACCACCAAGAAACGGCCGAATATTGAGTTGAAATGAAACATACTCAAATGTTCTTTAGATTATTATTGAAAAATCTTTACGTTGCGGCTGTGACTCTCATTAGAACCAGACCCAACTAGAATCTCCCTTTGAAACCTTAAAACAAAATGATAATATTGACACAAATTGTAACCTGCTTGAATATTTGATAGGTTACATAGTATCAGTCAGTTAATGAACTGCAATATCATTAATACATTCGCTTAGTTATAGGTAGGTACGTATAGAAATTTATTTTTGTGCTACATCGATATGACGAAGCGACCGAGTTTTACTTTACCCATAAGTGTGTTTAAGCATCTAGCTTGTTTCTCGTTGGCGGTAAATGTTTTACCCTCCGATGCCAGGAAAATATCTCACAGATTTTTATTATTTAATTCACTTAAATGTACTCTACTTCCTTTGTTTTAAAAGATTTCTTCTTCTAACTATGAAACATTAGATATATCCATAAACAAACGGACTTTTGAATGTTATCTGTAAACCAGCGGAGGGGAGCGAGGGGAACGAGGGGAACGGGTGAAGCAATTTATTGCGGAGGCTTTGTCAAGTGATTGATCCCTGTGCACTGAATGACGATGAGCTACTACGATTTAACTCTTTTTAAATATGGAATAAGGACACTTGTTTTTGGGTTCCGTACCCAAAGGGTAAAAACGGGACACTATTACTAAGACTCCGCTGTCCTTCTGTCTGTGTGTCTGTCTGTTACGAGGCTGTATCTCATGAACCGTGATAGTTAGACAGTTGAAATTTTCACAGATGATGTATTTCTGTTGCCGCTATAACAACAAATACTAAAAACAGAATAAAATAAATATTTATGCGGGGCTCCCATACAACAAACGTATTTTTTTGCCAGTTTTGGCCGTTGTTGAGGCCGGGACAGGTGAAACTAAAAAAAGGTTATAGTGTCTAATGTTGTATAGATATAAGTCCGACTCGCACTTGACCGGTTTTTTTAGTTAATAGCGAACAAAAGACCAGACGATCCTCCTGATAGTAAGTGATATTCGTCTCTTCTATCTTCAATTAGCCTTAAATTAACACACAAATCAAACATCATCAAAGATCTTCTGTCCTTGCCTTGTCGTTAGGTTAAGACTTGAGGTTCAATGAAGCTCCTACCAACCTGAAACTAATCACGGTTATTATAATATTGGTAGGTCTGTGTATAGTGTGACTAGCATTTCCTATTTAAATTCAATTTGAGTAAGAATCTTTCATGTATACATGTTACTCCGTTTGTATGTTTACTCCGGCCGGAAATCTAACCCCAGATCTCTTATTCTCAAGGTCAACCGAGAAATAGAATTTTTAAAAGCATTACAAATTATATTTGAGTAATAAATGTATTTTAATATTTTTAAGTAAAAATAAAATTCTAAAATCATTAAAACATTCGAATTTAAAGTTACATGAATTCAAATTTGTCAATAGCAAATAAGTTAGCGATTTCGATTTAAAAGCGGCGTTAGCCGAGTTCAAAACAGACAAATAAACGGTCGGAGCGCGCTGAAAAGCGCAGAGAGGTGAAAACGAGTGTGAAATGGGCTCAATGGTGAATTTATTGCAGCCTTTATGTGGAGTGATTGATCCCTTGCTGACTGGCGATGGAGTTCGCGGCTGCGGTGCGGTTTCACGTCACCGTTTTATCACTCATTACCGGATATTATCATCAGCCAATGGAAATAAATCAATATTTGACTGCTTTCATTTATAGTAGAAAATAATGCAGCTAGTATTCAAACTTATCTTCAAAATTATATTGTTACACAGCCCTTTATTACGTACGTTTAGTGACCTATTAAATATACATAAAATAATATAATAAGCCGTTATTCATAATCTAATCAAAATGCTCTAATTTTAGCAGTTTCCCAATGTTACCATATTAGTATAGATTTTAAATCTTAATAGTTTATTAACTTTAATAGTTCACCCATTCCTCAACCTTATAGTTCTCCGATCTTACAGTTCTCCAACCGTAAAAGTTCTTCAACTGGAACGGTTGTCCCGCTCCCTCCTGTCCCTCCTGTCCCTACCGTGGCGATGAGCGCTATCAGTGACAGCAGCAGGTCGTTTATCTCCTTGTTTAGTCCTTAATTGAATGCTCCTCTTCAAGCTGCATTATTGTGACCATCAATATCCGCTGAGCCGATTCGCACGTTTGTTTTCTTTTCACCGACGCCGGCCGTTTCATCAGCGTGTCCCAACCTCGATTTTTCACTGTCCTTTTTGTTAATTGTCTTGTCTTTGCTTAGTTTACGATACATTTCTGTGTTTTCGGAATAAAGTCGTGATTGTCTCATTTAATTGGCATTGTTTTGATGCAAAGTTTTAGTAAGAGGTTTAATTAACATCTTCGCAGTTGGTATTTGACGCATTTAGCGAGAATCTTGTGTCTCGTTTCTAGAATACAAAAGTTGAATGGAATAAAAGTACCTGAAACAATGAAGTATTTGTTGATGATAAGTACGTATATTGTAATGAATTTAGGAAATTTGTCCCGTTACAAAGAGAGCCATATTTAAATCCCAAAGCCATCAATTTAATGGCTTGAAAGGCGCAAACTTCATCGGCATTCAACGCACGGGAATCAATCATCCCACGCATAACTGCAGCTTTTGACTGCCAATTTCGACGATTTGTCGTTTCACAAACTCGACAAATACGTTATTGCTTCCAATTTGAATGTACGTTCTAAACATGAAAACGGACCAAACGCAGGGTTAGTTTTCAATTGAAAGTTTAGGAACCCGAATGGAGCAAAACTGTTAAATATTAGGTACGAGTATCTACCTAAATATAAAAGCCTACTAATATTATAAACATGAAAGTTTGTATGCATGTTTGTTATTTTTAGACACACAAACTACTGTACAGATTTTCATCAATATACTCAAAGTGTTTTTACTTTGATTGTACTTCCTATGTCTTTCCCAGCTGTCAAATAAATCTGGCTAACGGGAAAAAAATTCTCGTTGGCCAGACTAGTCTTGAATATGATATGGAATAAGATATAGGATTACTTATTATCCCGGAAAACACAGGCAGAGCGCTAGTGTTTAAATAATAAAGACTTTGACTTTTGACTGATTGCAGTGTTGAGATTCATAGTTTCATTTGCTTGTAAAATAATTTAAATTATTTCCAAAATAGGAATATTGCTAAGCTCAGTAGAACGCGAGTCGAGAGCGATTACTGAGAAATGGGTTGGATATTCATTCACCTGTCCAACACTTTCTGCTACTCATTTATTCATATCTACACAGAGATGTTACAGCACCTACAGAACTACAACATAATGATTTTCTAAAAATTTGTAGTGCAGATCATTTTATGTAGTTATAATTATATTTATTCGCTGTCATTGTTGCTTAAGACAGAACTAGTTTGTTTATTAAGAAAACTGTAGCCCGGATATACTTTCATCAGTTTAGGGAATAAATGAAATATCCAAGCATTCGATTGATTCATTGATAGAAGCAGCTCCAGGAAAAAGGTTTTCTAGATAAAAAAGTAGGAGTATAATCACCGTTGACTGTATCTATAGTCAACAGATACAGGATATTTCAAGAACTACTTGACCTTTGAGTATTTAATTTGAGCTAGTTTATGAAAACCTAAGCAAACAACGGGTTACGGTTAGAAATAGGGGATCCAAGTTTGTGTTCGTTGAGTTGGTTGAAAACCTTTAATAATCCAAAAATGCCACTTACCGTTAGGTGGATCGTCAGCTCGTTTGCCGGCTATTTCCATTAAACAAGGGTTTATTAGTAAGTATACCTAGTTTATGGTATTATCATCTCTTTACAGATCCACAGTACAGGCGCTAACAAAAGCATCTATCCCGATAACTCCGCCGGGGCGATTGAAAAACGAAAAGGAAGTGTCTAAAGGTTTTTAAAAAGAGAAATGGTTGCGAATAGCTTTTAAAGGTGGCCCGAGACAAATGGTGGTGTCGACGGGCCGCGATCTCCGGTGAGCGATCGTTCTACCTACCGTCATTTCACTACGGCGTGCCTCCTAGCCTTATTTACAGCGCATTAAGGTTCAGCATTCATTGCACCGCGGGTCTTACTGAAATTATACAGCTGGACGGGTAATTTTTTCAGATCGACTCTGACGGGATATTTTCAGTAATGGAGAATCTGTTTTGCTGATATTTTAGTTTAAATGTAACTGAAACTGGGTTCGAAGCATAATTCAGTTAAAATGTGAAAAATATTGCAGTGTTCTGCGACATCTGGTCTGCGTATTGTCTTGACAGCTTACCATCCAGGATACTTCTTTAATAATAATAATGTTCTGGATACACTATAAAATTGCTGGTTTATAAAGTAGGGTCATAAAGTTGTCTGTGGTAGACGGCCTTCTTGTTTGAGTGTGTTGCCAGATTAAATAACACATCATTTTTGAAACGAAATTAAGCAAACACAACGTAGATTACTTAATAAAACAATGTGAGTTCAAAACCATAACAATGCCCATAGTACCTATAAATTCAACCCACTCACCTTACTCCATAGACCATGATTTATAACGCGAACTATTCTAAACACCGGCGGTTAGTTAGCGAATTAGTTTACGATCACAAACTTGTTAACTTTGCAAGGCGTTTAAAGATTATCTCTAGCTCTACAACTATTCAAAACTGTTCAATAGTTTGTATTAACTATACAGTTAATTGCATACTCAAGTGGGGTTGAGTTGTGCTGGTTGGTTAGCTGATAATATTAGTGTGGAATAATTTAATCTAGAAAACTTCAACAAATGTGTGTTAAACTTTCAATGTCGTGCATAATGGATATAACTTGTTTTCACGGCATAATATTCAAATCGGGGGTATTTATAAATCTAATAATGTCAAACTAGAGCTTTATATATTAAAGTGTTTTGTTCTATAAAAGGCTACGCTAGTATTGTGTAAGTCTCATATTATTCACTATTCAGGTTTGCACGCATCACTTGAAGACATCGCCATTTTTACTATCAAGTGGAATTGCACGCGAGGCATTAGCTAAATAACGCAGTTAAAAATATGAAATAACATGGACTTAATTAAAACTTACCTTCTCTGCTTGTAGACTAACAAGTTTTCCTCAGAGGTAAAATACTCTAGAAGTAAAATATGAGGAGCCTAGAAGTCTGGGCACGCACCTGAGTTACTACTTCACTTTGCTAATGGCACCGGGCTAGGCACGAACGGAATTCAAATTCATTTGGATGCGACAATATTTAATTTTGTATTTTCTTTTTTCTAGAACTATCAGGATTATCTTTTGTTTACTTTCGTTTCAGGCCAAAAAACTCAGGCTTGTCTACATTCTTGACAATTAGTGTGCCTAAAATAAAGAATCAATTTGACTGTCGTAAAATTAAGTAAAGTGTAAATTTCAAAGGAAAGAAGTTCTACAGCTTAAATTAGGGAACAAATTAAATAAACTATCTAAATAATTCAAATAATTTTCGTGTCGTAATTTTCCTAAATGGATCTACTATTTTACTATTAGCTAAATATTGTGAGTACCTCGTCAGAAATCTGAAGTCCAAGGATGAAATTGTAGCTATACCACAAGCGATACAAGAGTGGTAGAGAATGCATGAACAAGCAATTTTATGTTACAAAATATTGACTTCATTAGACTGAAGGTGTCGTCAATCTCAAATTAATAATATGACGACATCATTCAACATTACATTTGTAGAAGGTACTAGGAGTTTTGTATCAATTGAGTAGCTATATGAGTATGTATATAAAGTTCCTTTTGACTCTGATGATGTAAGATAATTATTTAAAACTCAGCATCATAATGTAGATTAACGTCATACGTCAGCGGTTTAAAGTAAACAGAAGTTCTATTATCACCACTACTGTTTTAGAAAGTTTTCGAGTAAACTATCTCTTGCACATACCACTTCGCTTTCACCTGCCCTTGCTAACTTCGCAGTGATTTATAGTGGAGCTCGCTGCTGAACTTTGAGGCAGTTCACTGGGGCGGGATAGATTACTGTTATCATGCACTATGCGTTACTATTAGGTACTTTACCGTGCCGTGCATTTTGACGATATTTTTATGATTGTGATAGAAACAAAAAATCGAAAGGTGTGCTGGGACACAAAGTAGAAGTGAAACTTCAACGGACAAGTGGAAATTCCAAAAAAAAAATCAATAAAACTTAGTTTAAAAAATATTTTAATAAAATCATTCCAAAAAATATTGAAATAAAAAATTGGAAATATTATACAAATACTAGCTGCCCGGACAGACTTCGTTCTGTCAAAGTTTTTTTTTTAACAATTATTTATTAAAACCTTCAGTGTGCCTTAAGTGAGATAGATGTACTTGTAAGCTTTCTTTCGAGTTGGATCAAACTGCACACGGTGTGCAAATTTGATTAAAATCGGTTAAGTAATTTAGGAGTCCATCGCGAACAAACAACGTGACACGTAATTTATGTATAATATTAAGATTATGTATTTTTTCTCCCTCCACCGCTGCGCCTCTCACTACGCGGTATATCGTCTACCCGCTCCACGTGGCCGTAACGCTTTTTCATGACCGAAAAATCCTAATACCCCGTGTTTATAGATGTTTCACTTCAAAAACAATTTTCAAAAATGTATTGAAATAATAATATACATGATTAAATTATTTTGAATTGACTATTGACTTAATTAATTATGAATTTGTTGTAAAATCGAGATGCAGACGTTGCAGACTTCTTTAAATCTTTTTATTTGATATACCCAATTAGGGTAATTTATTTTATTGCATTTTTTTTGCTCCTACTATTTTAACTAGCGCGCTCTGCGGTTTTCGCCGGTGCAGCATTTACCACATAGTGTTGTAACACATCGTTTTGAGTTGCGACAATTTGCGGCGAAAAATCACAGTGCCTGGACTTACTCACCGTACAACGCTGAAAGTCATACCCGAGCACAATCTGTACACGTCCTTTCGGTAAACTCATTAAAGGTTCGCATTTTTTCCACTTTTTTACTCCGTCTGAAAGTGTTTGGGTTTTGTTAATTAAAAACCTGTCCGCCGGCGCGCGGCGTGACAAGAACGATCTGGTTTTCGTGTTCGCAAATTACAAAGCATCAAGTAAATTAAGAAATTCTCCTATATCAAACGAGGCCGCGAATTTGCCACATTGGGTTTAATTTTAATGTGGAGCTTGTATTTCTTCATCTTCTTTCTTAGGATCGTGTGAATTCCTATTTAAATTTTAATGATCCTAAAAACAGATTTGGTTCAACATTGTTATATTAGTAATAGAGCTAGAACGCTAAAATCATTTGTTTTTGCTTTTTTAAAATGTAATGGCATCGAATAAAATTTTTGTTATTTAACATACCTACTAGGTACAAGTTTGATATACGAGTATAACAAAAACTAAACGACTAAATACTTAATAACTTTATGCAGACAGTAATATTTCTCTCATCCGTAGAACCTATCAAACACGTATGAGAAAACTAATAACAATATTTCTGTCATCCGTAGCACCTCCCGCGAACTAACGTGTATGGCAAAACTAATCTAATCATGTCAATCGGACCATGAAATGATATCTGGAAAGTTCACGCCATCCAAAGGGTTAGTCGTAAATTCGAGGCAGGTGCGCGATTCAACTCCTATCAGATGGAGTTATTGAATCCCTAATACCCTTTTATTACTTTCCCGCAATAAAAGCCCGGGATAGGTAATTGTTCTCAATCGGAAACTCGGGTAATGGGGTATTAATTCCTCTCTGGGTTTTTATCTCGCTTTCTATATAATTATTTGGTACATAACCGGTAGCGACAAGTACAGTCAGTGTCAGGAATCAGTCTTGTTAATAGAGTTCCTCGGACAATTTATAATGAGGAAAATGACAATATCTCTATGGTATCTCTAATTATAGACCTATGGCAACGTAGCACGATTATAACATCTTGTTAGCGGTTTAGTAAGGAAATAAATGAAAGTACCTAATTATTTTGACTCCTTACCTACAAAATGATCGAAACTTAAGGTTATTTGTGATGTTTAAATTCTTTAATGTTCATCAACTTGTCATCAACACAGTGAATCAGGCAGGTCGTTAAAATTGTATGGATGGATGGGTATAAATGTCACTACAATTAAAAGTTAACATAACTTGCAATCTTAATCAAAAGTAGCAATAGAAGAATAAGACCCCGATGTGGATAACCTGTAACTAAACCCATGATAATTGAGCTCTGCTTTTGAGACGATGGACTAAATCTAAAATCTATTAGTAGACGATTTCAGCGATATACGAGTACGATCACTTTTTCCTCAAGATATTTTATCTTCATCTTACGCAAGGAACAAAGTTCCAATCGGGAAAAGGTAATGGAAACAAAAAAGTTTGAAAGTTGCAATTGACTTGGACTCGAGTGGCCGAAGGTGGCTCCAGTGCGCTGAGCGACCGTCGGGAGAACTTTTTGGATTAAGATACTGATCTCGGACTGTATGTTAGTGCGTTGTTCTATTAGCATTGTAAAGTTTTGTGCTCCTTAACTTCTTCAATTTGTATTCGCTTATATAAACTTTGGGGTTCATACGATCAGGGGTTACTTTGCGGAAATCGATTGTGATTAAGTTAGTAGTAACCTACTTTTCGTGTAATGTTATATTATAGATTTACTTTTGCTACGCACGTCTAAAGGTATACCATCATACCTTGTGTTCGCGGATTATTGCAAGGTTAGACCAATAGTAATTTATTCAACCTTTATTATTTGTTTTTATCCTATGTTTGCAAAGTATGATTAGTGTGTTTCCATGTAATCCACAATATATTTTTCGTTGCGAGAATGTGTGTTATCTTTATTTAAAAAATTAACAACAAGTATAGTAGAATTGGTAGTGCAACATTAAAACCCGTAGAGCAAAGCACGAATCAGATTACTTTTGCAAATACATGCGCGTATTTTCTAATTCATTAAATGATTCAGAATTTGTACAAAAAACTAAAAATAACGCATTTCCATAAAATATCGGACTGACTTGACCGCAGAAAACTTGGAGGTAACTTTATTGATCAAGGAAGGTAATGAAAACTAAAAAGTTGGTTCTATCTGGAAAGTTCGTGTCCACTCGGGTGCAGTGGAAGGTGTCCGTCTGAACTATTGCACTTGGAACAACTTTTGACTTACGATGCCAATCTGGACGGGTTCAGTCTCATGTTATCAGAACGGGATAACTCGTTCAATTTTTCATTTTTAACCGACTTCAAAAAAAGGAGGAGGTTCTCAATTCGACTGTATTTTTTTTTATGTTTGTTACCTCAGAACTTTGGACTGGGTGAACCGATTTTGATGATTGTTTTTTTAATCGAAAGCTGGTGGCTGTCATGTGGTCCCACATAAATTTTATTGAGATCTGACAATGGCATCCATGACAAAACCACATAAGTCGTAAATTTGTGTTAAGATGTGCGCGACAAATTGACAAATAACTCAATATCACGCCAACCGATTTCGATGATTCTTTTTTTAATCGAAAGCAGGTGCTTGTCATGTGGTCCCACATAAATTTGAACGAGATCTGAAAAGTAGTTTTTGAGACTTTGAAGTCGGTTATTTTTTGTTAGTAAAATTTAGATTATCATTGGTAATGTCAATCAGCTTGTAGAAAATTAACTAAATGTTTTTGTTCTTAATAAAGTCCTCTGCTATAAATTACGTACGTGTATAAAAATATTACGTAATATCAATGTCTGCCTTTAAAAAACATTTATTATTATTAACAACATTATTATAGAGTCAATCTTTCGTCGTTTCGTCCCTTCACTAACAAATATTGTGGTGAATGTGGCTTCTTCCATCTTTGTGTCCAACCAAACCTTCGAGCTCGTGGTACATAATAGTACTTATTATAAGTACTATTATTTCTTCTGTGGTGGTACCCTAAAAGATGCAGTACCGTTTTGTCTCTAGAGGTCACACATCTCTGTACCAGCATTTTTAGTGTCGACAGTTCGTAGGTATGGTGTATCCAAAATATAAGCTGTGTAATGTTGTGCACGAATACATCCACGGGATAGAACGCGCTTCGGACCGCGCGTGAGGTGAATTTACCATCAGTTTTTCTTATCTATGTCCCGCCCGATTGATTGACCGCTGAAACATATGTTTTTCATGTAAAAACAGGCAGTACGGTACTTGAACCTTGAATAATTCGAATTTAAACTAAACTATCGAGAATAAGTAACTAAATAGATATCTATATTTCCGAACCGCTGAACAATGATGAAAAGCATAAAGAATCTAGCATATTTCTCAGTTCTGCAATCTTGCTTTTCTCGAGGTTATCTGTACGTACAGTGCGATGTTCAAAGGAGAAATTTAATTAAAATCCAGTCCATTCAAGTTATTACACCCGTGGCTCGATTAAAACTTGCAGAATGCTCGCGGCGAAAACTTACCTCCACTTATTACTGATAACGGACTGTTCTTTAACTTAGGGTTCACTGGTTATATCCGAGCGAATCCCTTGCTAGACTAGATAGACTTTAATTTCGTGGAATAACTTAAGCTTGTGTAAGAATAAATTGGAAAAGCAGATAGGCATTGTGCTATGTGGGCCATAAGCAAGGTAGGTTGAGACTGACTTACCTGACTTTAAAAAAATATATATTCTGTATATGATGTAAAATCGGCAAAAAAGGTTAGCATGGCAACATATATACATAGATAAAATACAATATACAACAAGTTAATAGTTGAAAAACTAAATTAATGGTTTTATAGTGCCATTGGAACTAAAGAATAAAAATGTGATCGTGCTGTTAATCATTAAGGAGTTCCTTCGTCTGGAGCCAACCCTAATGTTCGGTTTACATGTAGGTATTAAGTAATTATGTAGATAACTAAATTTTAACTAAAAAGTTACTAAATTGTCTATTTACACGTAATTTAGTTAAAATTAAGTTATCTACTTAACTACTGAATACGTGTAAACCGTACTCAAAAGTAATCAAAAAAATAAATGTGAGATGAGAGCCAATTAAAAAAAAAGAATTGAGATCTAAATGGGTGCCAAGTTCTGTGTAGAAAAGGCTAAAATTTTAGTCACAAGAACATGTAATTCAAGCTCTACATTTGAATGATTCTAGATTATCAGGTTATGTTTATCATAAAAATGTATTATCATCGGAACCATAGCGTTATGCAAAATTTCAACTTCGTATGATGAAGTACATAGAAGAAGTACATGGAAGTACATAGTTCTATTCACTTGCAAGATTTGACCCAAACAAACAGGACAAGCTAAATAAAACCGTTTAATCTATACTAATACTAGCTGCCCGGACAGACTTCGTTCTGTCAAAAGTTTTTTTTTTTTTTGAGATGTAAGCTCAAGATATCTTTCAAGTTGGATCAAATTGCACACGGTTTGCAATTTTGATTAAAATCGGTTCAGCAGTTTAGGAGTCCATCGCGGACAAACAACGTGACACGTTATTTAAGATTATAAACAGGAAAAATTTGATTGTTTGGTTGCATTGAATATGCTCCGAAACTACTAAATCGATTTGAAAATTTTTTCACTGTTGGGAAGATACATTATCCGCGGGTGACATAGGCTATTTATATTTTCAAATTATTAGGGATCCTTAATAAAACTCCAATAATGTAACCCAAGTTGTAAAAAAAGAAGAAAACCGAAGCAAAGCGAGGGCGGTTATTCGTGTTTAATATTCTAGAAAATCTAGAATGTTTGTGTTATTAAGGTTTAATCATACCTATATTTGCCTGTAGGTGTAGGTTTTTGTATGTTGTCCTACCAACCTAATTCGTTTGCCAGTTGTACTTACATTATTTCAATTTTTATTTTGATTCCGATTCCAATTAGATACTTGACAATTTAAATTGAGCGATTTCAGTGTTTTCTTTATGGCAAAAAGCCTTCGATACACCTTACCACCACGCAGTCCATTTGCTTTGACTTTTGTCATAAAAATAAATTGTATACTCTAGCTTTCACGTCACATGATCAATCAAACCATTTACAACAAACGCACCATTATTATGTTGTCGAAACAACAAAAACCACGCGTATGTAATAGTGCGTAACAGTGATTCCACCTGCGAGCGGCGTGGCGGCGGGCGCGCGCCAATCGAAAACAAATCGTTCTGCCCACTCTGGTTAGGCTGTGGCTGCACTGAGCGGTTAGAATGTACATACGTAACGTTTTAGTTTCTTTTGCCGATCCTTAATGATAGCTTTCTGAAACAATAACAAAAGCAAAAAATTACGTTCATTTTATTAGAAATACCTAAATAATTAAAAGATTTTGTATTTAAATTTAAATACATTATTAGTTTCGATTAAGTGATTTCGAGTACGTGATATGTTTTTTTTACAAATTAAAGCCTTTTTGTTGAAATTTTTTTACTCAAAATATGAGGTTTATAAATTAAATATTTAATACCGACAAAATAAGAATTTTGTGAGTCGATTTAAGAGAAAAAAAGCACCTGTGCTAGTTTACTTTGGGGTAGGTCGATTTAAAGAAAAAATACCGCTCAGTGTGTAATGGCCTTTTGTCGTATTATAGAAAATCCCGTCACGTCGAGCCGGGCGGAAGGTAGAAGCGGCCAATAAAAATGTATAGGGGGATTTGTAAGAGATGTATACTCCATATTGTAGCCTCCGGCAGCGGCGCATCGACAATTAGTGAATTATTACGGGCAGCGAATTGCAATGAGGCTGTGAAACATGGGATGTGTTCGTTAAGTTAAACTGCTGTAGATATGAGTATGTTTAATATTGGTTAATAAATATTATAATCTTCTCAATCCTGCACTGAAATAGTTTAGTGGATAATCTAAATTTTACTAACAAAAAATAATCGACTTCAAAGTTACTCTAAAACTACTTGTCAGATCTCGTTCAAATTTATGTGGGATTACGTGACAAGCACTTGCTTTCGATTAAAAAAGGAATCATCGAAATCGGTTGGCGTGATATTGAGTTATTCGTCCATTTGTCGCGCTTACTTAATACAAATTTAAGACTTATATGGTTTTATCATGGATGCCATTGTCAGATCTCAATAAAATTTATATGGGACCACATGACAGCCACCAGCTTTCGATTAAAAAAAGAATCATCAAAATCGGTTCGCCCAGTCCAAAGTTCTACAAAAACAATAAGATTTTATGGAACAACTACCGATCAGTATCAGCATTTTCTCGCAGATAACCAAAGAGTTATTAAAGAAGTTTAATGTGAAGGAAAATAGCTAGGGACATAACTAGTCAAATTCCCAGACATTAAGTATATTTATACGATTAAATTATAGTAAAACTGTACAATAAAGATATTTGAGAATAGCTATTTTTGGCTATTAATTCGCAATGGATGTAAACGTTTTATTCGTGCGATTGCTCTCGCTAATCTCAGAAATAGCTTGACTAATTTGGATGCTGATGTCGTTTTCACTTATGGATGGATAGGATGTTAGTAGATGTGTTTCGCTGTATTATAGTAAACTTGGGTTAACATTTAAAATTATTGTAATAGGCTCACAAGAAAAATTCAAAAAAATCATTTTATCGAGTAAAACAAAATAATCAAATAATTTTCATTATTCAAACACTGACATTAAATTTATATTCATTATTCAAACACTTTCTATTTATACGTGTATTGTGTGACTGTTGGTAGGGACGTCAGATTAACGTTTTTGGTTCATTACAAGGGATGAGCTCGGCGCCAGGTGAAACCGTGTCCAATTTAAGGGATTGTGCAGTAAGTCCTCCAGCTTACAGGAAACAAGTCTGAACTTGGCCGTGTCGAGTATTTAGGGGCTGAGGAACGAGGGTCCGTATTAATCTTGCGTTATGACTCTTTAGTAGGTCCGGTCCATTATTACTATGCAAAGCATCGAAGACTATATTTTCAGGTAATGTTATGGGTGATTGAGGGTGTAAATATGGTAGCATTGCGTAGAATGGATAATTTATAATTTTTACATCGGTTTAATCATAATAAAAACGAAAATTCTGCGTGTAAATTAAATTGCAAAAATTTTAATTTTGTGATAAGAAGAGAAATCTTGGTCATAAAATATTGCTGACTGATTGACCCTGTAGCCTAGTTGGTAGCGATCTTGCCTGAGAAGCGAGGGGTCCCGGGCTCGATTTCCGGCCGGGACAGATGTTTAGGTGACAGATAAATATTTGTACTCGGGTGCAGGGTGTTATTGTGATGTTATTGCCACCCGCGACACAGGTAACAATAACCTACTGCGAGGGTATGAGTATGTTAACGTTAATTTATTTATTGCTTCGGGCCGTACAACTATTCTATTCCATATCTTATTCAATACTCAATACTCAATAATTTTACTGCAATCATAGTGGATACATAGGTTTTTAGGGTTCCGTAGCCGAATGGCAAAAAACGGAACCCTTATGGATTCGTCATGTCTGTCTGTCTGTCTGTCTGTCTGTCTGTCTGTCTGTCTGTCCGTCCGTATGTCACAGCCACTTTTTTCCCAAACTATAAGAGCTATATCTACTGTTGAAACTTGGTGAGTAGATGTATTCTGTGAACCGCATTAAGATTTTCACACAAAAATAGAAAAACGTATGGGATACGTGTGGGGTATCTATAGATAGGTCTTCAAAAATTATATTTAGGTTTCTAATATCATTTTTTTCTAAACTGAATAGTTTGCGCGAGAGACACTTCCAAAGTGGTAAAATGTGTGTCCCCCCCCCTGTAACTTCTAAAATAAGAGAATGATAAAACTAAAAAAAATATATGATGTACATTACCATGCAAACTTCCAAAGAAAATTGATTTGAACGAGATCTAGTAAGTAGTTTTTTTTTAATACGTCATAAATCGTAAACCGCAAAAAACATTGATCAAAGTTACAACGAACTACAAGAACTTTTATAATTTGTTACTTGCTGCTACGGAACCCTTCATGGGCGAGTCCGACTCGCACTTGGCCGCTTTTTAGTAATTGCATAATGTTTTAGAGGCACTTATGAACCCTATTAGGGTATTGCAATATAGTGGGAGCAGACCGATCTGTTTTATATTTCTATTGTTGTCATTTTTGTAAATAATCTTTGAGGTTATAATAAGACTTATTTATAAGGTATTTTATTAATTGGGTTGAAAATTTTAGGTCCTTTTAAAGTACTCTTATTTCATCTGGCAAGTTGTTAAAAAAATTTATACACATAGCATATGGCCCGGAGCTGTATAACTTTAACTTTGTGGTGGGAATTACTAGAGTGTTTTTTGACGTCTCGGGTATCTTGTATGTGTCTCTGCGATAACGAAGTCATAGTAAAATTGTAAAGTCAGGTCTTGTAGAGTTAGTAGCTAGACTAGCCTAGCAACAATAAAATCCGATATTTGAATAATAAAAGCGTTATTAATTAGTAAGCCGTGGCAACGTATTTTACATACAATGCTTCTGACTCAAACCCTTTGCTTTTGCTCAAAAATACACAAGCATAGACACGTATAAATTTTATAACATAATAATTTATATTCAAGCATTTTAAAGATCCACGGATATAACCTTCAGTGTTTCACAACAAGTAGATTTCAGATACAGAACAACTGTAAACTGCATTGTACATTGTACCTCCGGAACAGTTATCAAACTGCTATGAATTATTCATAGCGGCGCGACGGGCTGCTAGCGGCCGGCACGAGAGCGGAGCGGTACGCGGGCGGTACGCAGGCGGTACGCAGGCGGTACGCGGTATCCGCGAAACAACGGAACACATTCAGAACATTAAAATATTTCGCGAATCTTGATACAGTGCCTTTTGAAAGAATTTTGAATGATTAAAATGTTTTTGTATTAAACGCTTCTTAGATATTAATATTTAACGCGAAATTGTGAAGGATGGTTTTCAAAGGATTTTTTTGATTATAGCCGCTTATGTCGCGTTGCGTGTATAAATGAAGGTCAGGGATAACCTATACGTTCAACGACGAAACTTTTTGAAGTGAAACTTCTATATAGACGGCAATGAACTAATATAATATTCGTTCACTGATAGATGGGGTATTAGGATTTTTCTGTCACGAAAAAGCTTGACGGCCGCGTGGAGGGGGTAGACGATATATCGCGTAGTGAGAGGCGACAACGGCGGAGGGAGAGAAAAAATATATATTTGGATTTTATTTTTATTTTTCTGTGATTTTTTTTTAATTTTTTTCTTGAAATAATTTTTTATTCAAATATTTTTGAAACAAAATGTTATTGAACTATTTTTTTGGAAATTCCACTTGTCCATTAAAGTTTCCCTTCTATATGTGTCCCAGCACACATTTCGATTTTTTTTAGTGACGATGTTAGTTACTCACGCAAATACTAATGAGCGGATTTTCATGAAATTCAGATCGTGATCTAGAATAACACATGGGGTATATAGTATCCCGGAAAACGCGACCACAGCCGTGGGCAGCGTGCTAGTAAGTTTTCCATATTTTTCGGGCTTTTATCAGGATTGCAACCGGAATTTAGAAATTCCTCTATTATGTACATACATGGCAGAGATAGCATACGAAACCAATAACTAACTTTTTTGATTTTCTTTTAATTTCACAGAATTTTTAATTAGATTTTAGAGAATAACGCTTCACACACATAACCCCACACTAGGATTCCCTGTGTCGTGGGTGCCATGGACAACACACTAGACAAGGACATTCACACCCAGACCGAGACCAGAAATTCAAACTCATCATTCAAATTTCCGCCTCGCTGGGAATCGAACCCAGGACCCTTGGTGCGGCGATCCGTCATGGTAACCATTGCGCCACACGGATCGTCGAAATATCTCAAGACTTTTGTCTTTATCAGAACTTTTCAGTGTTTCATCTCGCCATTCTTTTTTATCATGAACTCATACTTTACACTTCAGGAATATATTTCATTATTCACTTATAAATCTCACGGTGCATTGGAAACCCTTATAAAGATTTATGAAAGATGGTATCATTCCGTTCGCAATCAACCGATTGTATAAAATAGCAATGGCTCAGCGGTGCCGTTCATAGGTGAATCAATCAATGTCTCGGTATCAAATCCCCGATCCCTCATTCATGGATCCCTTAATACCCTCACCTTTTGGGCTGCCGATACCCATAATGTAAAAGGATTTTCTAGTACAGTTAATACTCACATGAGCATTATCTGGTTAGGAACAATAAAGTGTGTATTATAATTAGTTCATCAGTGACAGAGGTAGGTAGAGGATTCTGTTGTGACAATCATGGACACAGTCGATCATTTTTATATTTCACTAGCTGACCCGGCGAACTTCGTATTGCCTAACAAACATTTTTTTTCTAAAATAAAAGTAGCGTTACTCCTTTTACATCAGCTATCTGCCAGTGAAAGTCCCGTCAAAATCGGTCCAGCCATTTCAGAGATTAGCCGGAACAAACAGATAGACAGACAGACAAAAATTGTAAAAAATGTTGTTTTGGTATATGTACCGTGTATACATCCAAATGCACTTAGTAAAAAGCGGTTATTTTAATATTACCAACAGACACTTCAATTTTATTTATTTGTATACATAATCTATATTCAGTTATATAATAATACTCTGAATTTTACCAAGAAAAAAATAACCGACTTCAAAATAACTCAAAAACTACTCGTCAGATCTAGCTCTAAGTGGGATCACATGACAAGCATCAGCTTTCGATTAAAAAAAGAATCATCAAAATCGCTTCACCCAGTCGAAAGTTCTGAGGTAACAAACAAAAAAAAACAGTCGCATTGAATACCTCCTCCTTTTTTGAAGTCGGTTAAAATGGGTGGGATGGTTAAAAATACTAAATTTCATGACAATTCGTTCCGTAGTATTTGCGTGAAAGAGTACCAAACATCCATTGGATACATCCTCACAATCACTCACAATAAACTTTCACATTTATAATATTAGCGAGATACATCAAAATGTACTCCAAACCATAAATTACTTCGCAGGCAAAATTAAGTATTAATTTATACATGATCAAGATCAAACAGCCGCAGAGGTGTATTCTAATTGAATTGATCCGATCCTCGCTCGAACTGAAGAGTTTGCTCCTTCCAGAGCTCTCTAGCCAATATAAATGTAAATGTACTTGAGGTACGTACTGCCCACCGCTAGCCAAAGATTACTTAAGGACAGAGACGTTTTCCATTAATGTTAACTCTTGGCCATTTCTCTTGGGATGCTTCAACGTTGTTAGGAGTGGCGAGAAGTCTTTATGGTCTTTTATACGGTTCTAGGTAAGAGGTGCTGTCAGCTGATGATGCCGATGATCGTTGATGCTTTCCCTAATTCAAAGTCAAAGTCAAAATCATTTATTTATGTAGGCATCACTGAATATGTACTTATGCACAAGTCAGATATGGACATTCATTTGAGTCGGTGCACGGACCTGAAAAAAAGACGGACGTAATCTCGTTTAATCGAGAGTGAAGCATAGCAATGGCCACCCACTTACCATGTGTGCGTAATTTTTGATTCGCGATTGAAGCAGTATGGTGTCAATGTGTGGGTGTGTGTACTAGAGTTGGTATTACTATGGGTGCTTCACTGAATTTGTTGTTGGGATTACGTCCGTCTTTTTTTAGGTCCGTGAGTCGGTGTCATATAAATGAAGGGGAAACAGATGATTTTTATATAGAAATTTCGTAAAGTCGCATGAAGACGTTGCAAGCTTTCACACAAGAGGTCGCTAATACAATGTCGCAAGAAGAGGATAGTTGCTGACCGGAATTTACTTTAATCTTGCAGTTAGATTTTATAAAAAAACAATGTTATAATTATGATAATCTACTTTTTAATTTGTAACATTATTTTAACATTTTTTTATATATGTATCTTATAAGTTAATGCTTGACTACTATCCCACCTGATGGTAAGTGGTGATGATAAATAATAATGATAATAATGATAATAAATCTAACATAACATCTTGACACACTTCAGAATTTCATCAAAATCAACAAGTACATCGTCAAGGGGTATAAAATTGTTGTATGTACAATTAATTGTACATCACATGTAAAAATTACTAAATGTTTTAAAACTTGGGACATCAAATTTTTTCACAAAGTATTTTCCAAAAAAATTAATGCAAGTATAATATTTTATCTGTATCCACGAACTCGGCGTATACGTACCATAGACATAATACTACTAGACTAGGCAAGGTATCTGAGCATATGTACGTGAAACCGTCATGCTGCGAAGAAAGGCAGGAGGTAAACCTATCCTTGTCTTACCAAGGTATCTGAGCATATGTAATTGAAACCGTCACGCTGCGAAGAAAGGCAGGAGGTAAACCTATCCTTGTCTTACTTACGAGTTACGCGAGTCTCCTTGGTCTCTTTCTCTTTCTAATAGCGTGACGCAAAGAAGGCCCGCTTGTCTAGTCTAGTAGTATTATGTCTATGATACGTACAGTATAGGACATTGATTCCCAATCGGCGGTCCACGGGGGCTAAAATGTAGTCCAACAATATTCATTTCGTATCGTATGCGACATATGAGAAAAAATAAGGCAACTAAGTTGTTTTAGCATTATAAATAAAAAATAGTTTTCCATTACTACAATATCTTTACTGTTACTGTTAATAAATGTTACTTTTGATTTTCAAAATTGATTAATTATGTTAAAAGTTTCTCAAGTCTTAACACAGTAAAGTTTAACCTTGTGATCCCAGCCAATCACAATGAAATATAGGTGGTCCCAGGTCTAAAAGGTTGGGAACCACTGACATATGCCATTCCATCCTCTCATGCATAAGGCAAGTGGCCGCAGTCCACAGACGCGCCATACGTTTTACTATTTCACCACCTGAACCGCTAAAGCAATAAATATTTCATTGCGTATGAAATTTATCTTTCATTGTATTCAAATAATATTGTACTTAATATTGAATTATCTATCACATTAATTAACTTTATTTGAGGACAAAAGTATGTAATATGTGGTATATGTAATGTGCAGTGGAATGTCCGCCGGATGTTGTCTCCACCAATCCGCACTGAAGCAGCGTGGTAGAGTATGCTCTAGGCAATACCTCTCCTCAAGCGGAGAGACCCATGCTCAGTAGGGGGCTGTTATTTGGTTGGAGCCAATCAGTCTGCTTGATGTTAAATGGCTAGTTGGCTTTGTAACTCTAGGATTCTGTTATGTTTAGAATTTGAGTGCAGTCGCATTGAATTGATACCAAGATCTCATTAATCCAGATGTATTGCTGAAGACCATGTTAAATTCCTTATTTATATAATAGGTGTTAACGACGTCAGTTTTGCTACAAGTAAAACATAGTTTGCAGTATTTAATAAATAATTTAGTAAAGTTTACGAATGTGTAGGTATCATATGGGCGACAGTGACCATCCATTATCACGTCTTCTTTGTCTTCAGCTATTAGCATAAAAATAATGTTGCTTAAATGTGGATGTGGCTACACGTTAAATTAATTTTGTTTCACCTCACTCCCACACATTTTTAATTCAAACGCAAAACAAGGTCCCGCACCTCGCCACCTGACCCCCAACTTTTGTTATAATGAATACTTTATTCTACAGCAGAACTTAGGGAGTTTCCATGATTTTTATATTGCAAAGTTTCCCCGCATTACCTATGCATTGTCTCTTGGCAGTATCCGTATTAAATTTTACAAGGGCCGGAGTTCGCTTGAAATCTTTTAGATGTCCAATTTATTGAGTTCTCCAACTTGTTCGTCTGATGATACGATGTAAAAAGAAAGTTCGTTCTCCGTGAGGTCTAATTAATTTAATTATTGCACGTACTTTCTTTGTTATACTGCATATTATATCATATCTTTATCATTTTATATGTATAACAACTGTCTTCCCTTTAATTAGTGAATGAAAACATTGCTAGGAAATACAAAACTAGCTTGGTACCTAATTGCAACCTGCGTCAACCGTAACATGCTCACGGAACATCACAATTGTCAGGAATGATGCAAGATTAATTTTAAGTACTTTGTTTATTTTTGCAAACGAAACAGAACACATTTTTTTGAAAGTTCCCTATTTTATCTTCGACGGTACTCATCTATTCTATACAAATAAATAAAATTGGAGTGTCTGTTTGTAACATTAAAATAACCGCTTTTTACTAAGTACATTTGGATGTATACACGGTAGATATATACATAAAAAAAACAATTTTTATAATTTTTGTCTGTCTGTCTGTCTGTCTGTCAGTCAGTTTTTTCCGGCTAAACTCTGAAATAGCTGGACCGATTTTGACGCGACTTTCACTGGCAGATAGCTGATGTAACAAGGAGTAACTTAGGCTATTTTTATTTTAGAAAAAAAAAATAGTTAGGGGATACAAAGTTCGCCGGATCAGCTAGTAATAATTATGCCTTGACATCTGATAAAGAGAGGAACGTCCAATCCAGCAATGGGTATCAATTGTAATAACTTCGACATAACTGTGCCGTATCCCACGACCTCCTTTGGCCTACTTGCACTATTTTGCCTACGGTGACTTCAGCTTTAGATGAACTGTGCTCATTTGAAATGAATCTTTTAATATCGGCCAAGCGCTCAAATATTGGCAGCACACGTAACAAAAGGTCGAACGCTTTATTGAAATCCAGAGTTCTACCATGGTTCTACCTAATAACGAAATGTATCGCGTTGTATGGAGGCGGCTTCGTCGATTTAATGAATTCAATAATAATGTGGGTAATGGGTATGTATGTGTGATAAATGGTAATTAAACCATCACCAATTGTTAAGACAATACTGAACATTATTTTTCATGTCCTGTAAAAATATATCGTAACAGAATTATTACTTTTACGGTAGAGATTATAAGTATTTATGTATTATTTTAACGTCATTCGAATATTATTTAATGTGCAAACTAATGAATGACAGAAAATAGAGATATGAACAAAATATAAATTATACAACAGGCGGTCTTATCGCTATCGTATCGCTATCGTAGGATCTCTGTCATATAACCTTTACATATTGACATATTCGTATTTCAAAGTCACAACAACAACATTTCACCTTACTATTCTATTTCTATTATTGCTATTTTCAGATGTCTACACAAGTACAATCGGTGATAACGGAAATCCTATCCATCAATTATACTCGTAATATATCTTCTTCTGAGGATGAGGATGGTCATTGTATTTATAGCATGAATGGTTTTATAGATAAGTCACAGCATACCACGCATTGAAACTACAACTGCATTATGCTACGGATGTACATATAAAATATGGATACAAATCCGTTGCCATACTTTTTCAGCAATCGACTTGTTAGAAAAAAATATCAGGAGCGCCAGGAAATGAAACAAAGGTAGCTACAGACTCGTGTGACGCCAGCTCCAGCCACTTTGTGTGGAATACAAAAAGACGAATAATTATTCCCTTGGAACAACTACCTTTTACGTAAAGGACAATTTACATTGCGACACATAATAAGAAATATATTATCCACTGATGAAATAACGACAAATGTACCTATTGCATTAACATTCTAATTAGTAGAGAAGTTAATATTGACTTTCCGACACTGATTTTCTGTGCGATCTGATTTACGCCCAAACTCAGAGTCACTACTGTTACTTAAATCGCTCCTTGGTACAGAATTTGTATGGTGATTAATTACTAAGGAGCGATTAAAGTAACCGTTAGTGACTCTGAGTTGAGGCGTTAGTGTCTTATAGGCTATCTAAACAAAATAGCATAACTATAATAATATTATCTATCCGCATCCGGCTTCAAAGAACCGTTTCTATAATCTTTCCACCGCTGACTGATTCGGGAGCACTCCGAGCACTAAATCCTTTCATCAAAATTAATTCAATGATAATTAATGTAGCTCTCAAAATAATCATTAAGATCAACAATAGGCGTGGCAGCTTGGCACACGCGATGTCATTTGGCATCGAAGTAACGCTCGATCAATCATTATAACTAATGATACGTGCAACTGTCATTATAATGTGTCGGGTGTTTCTTTGCATGTTTCTGTAAGGTGTGTATTGTGCAGGAAATGTTTGTGATATTTTTATCCTACTTTTTCTCGGCGACTGTGGGGATTACAGATGGGATTTTAAGAATCAAACGGCGTATCTGTTTTTTGCTACAATACGTCGATAAAGTATGTGTTATAAAAAATTCTAGAACGGAAGTCAAGTGGAAACCACTAGATGAATTCCGATTCCTCTTCTATCGCATTAATAGATTTCATGTGATAAAACTACAAAGAATTAAAATTCATTGTTTAAATCCACGCAAACGAAGAAGGAATCAAAAGCACTGAACTATAAATCACATATTACCATGGATTTATTTTTATTTAAACATTTTACTGTTTGGGCGAGTATTCGAATATTGTGTAAACTGGGCGGTAATAAAACACAAAGCGAGCTAAACACAAATGCAATGGTCACAGTAATTTCCGGGCGAGCAGTGCTCAAATATTATACACTTAGTACCTGAAACATTTCGTTCCGTAGAATTATTAGGACGGGAAACGTCCACTAAATAGTCTACTAAATGCAGTCCGTTAACGTGTTAGGCTAACTTTTAGCACATTACTTTTAGGATTGGCCCCCCAAATATAGCGTCATAACCGTGAGACTTTTAAAATACCTGTAGTTTTTAAGTTTGCTGCATTTTCATACTGAAATCCAATTCACAATCTTGAAAACAAGTTACTAGAAATGATATTACGTGGATTCTAGAACCGGGACCATTTCAACTTATTTACAATTATATTAATAGTACCGTTAGAGTAGAAATTCGTAAAACAATAATTTCAAGGGCCAGTAAAGCAGGTTGTTCTAAGGCCCTTTCTTCGTTACAATTTTTCCTTGTCACAAAGAGACGGATTCGGGTAGATTTAATTTTGTGAGAGAATTATATTAAGTGGTTTTTAAGGTGTCTGTCTGTCAGTGGGAGCTTCGCGATTAGCTTGAAAGGGGCGATGGATGTGTGTAGGTAATAATGGTAAGTATATTATCATTGCGGAACGTAGAAGCGAGTGTATAGGTAGATTGAATTATATTAAGCGTTCTGCCTTTAAGGTCTAAATGTTTGAATAAAGGAAATCTTTTAAATTTGGTCCCAGTTGAGTATGAATTTTCATTTAAATTACTATTATTCCCCAAATATATACTTAATTTACTTGTGTTCAAGCGACATTTCAATGCTTTACTGCTCGTAAAGGAACCTGTAGACGAATAATGGCAAGTTTATTTTGTAACTATTACAAAGTCTGTAGAAACAAAAAAATGTTTCGTAAACTTACCTACGGACAAAATATATTATTAAAGATTTTGAATTTGACAATCTTTCTACTAAGTTGATGCACATTCTATTAATTTAAACAACAAAACAAAACACTATAAAAGGGTCAATATTCTCAGGGCGATTTAATTTGATTCGATAAGTAAAACATAATCGGTTCGACTTTCAAGTGAACCAAATACGTCCCTGGCGAGGTCCTAAAATGGTTAATAGTGATGCCGGATTACCCGGGGAGTAATACCGGCCGGGCAAGAGACGGATATAAATGTGGGAAAGTATTGGCTGCTAGGTGAACCGTCTACCGGATTTGGGGTTGTCGGTAAGTGGTCCTATTTTGAATCGCTTAAAGCCTTAAATCGTAAGTGGGGATGATCGGGATGTGATTAAGTATTAGATCTGTACTATTATTGCTGTTAAACGAAGGTACTTAAAATTTAATTCCCAATCTAATATTACTGATAGTTTAACCACAATGTTTTCGTCATAATCATAGGTGAAGTTACTTGTTGTCGATAAACATACTTGGAGATAGCAATCTAAATATGTAATAACAACATATTAGCAGTAAAAACATTTCATATATTTTGGTAGTAGCTAGCAAAGCAGAAAAAAACCCTAACTAAGTAGCGTACGAGTATTTACCTTCGAGTAGGGTTCGAACGATACTTTCGATACTGAGTAGGTATCGATACTTTTGTTCGCGTTACTTGATACTGAGTACTCGATACTCTCACCTGGTACTCACTCGCAAGTACTCATATGAAACGTCGGTATCGAGTACTTTTATAATACTGAGTACTTTTCAGTGTTGTCAATGCAAGTTTTTAGACAGTCGTGTACATTACCGTTTGCCGTGTCCAGTGCTGCCAATATATTATAGTACCTACCGGTTCAGCGCTCGGACGAAAAAAAAGGTCATTGGGTTTGTATTTCTCAAGAAAGTGATATGAAATTGAGTGCCGATGACCTTTTTTTTTAGCTCGTAATGTGATCCTCATGAGTACTCGATACCGAGTAATATCGATAGGTACTTTAGGGCCGATACTTTTTGGGTATCGATACCTTACCCTCGATACCGCACGAGTACTCGGTATCGATACCAGAGGTCGATACTTCGAACCCTACCTTCGAGATTAAACTTGGTGGGTACCCATTGTATCCAGCGACCAAAGATGGGTTGGCTGAGTTGCCCTCATCATCCAGTAAATCGGTAACGGTTGCTGAATGTTCAATCTTATATCAAATTGTTATTGGTCAATGCATAAAAAATAATGGAATCTTCTAAAAAATAATGTCAAATTCGGGTTGTTCAACGGGTGGTCGGTTGTGTCAACTCCGTGATGGTGGAAGCTGTGCACAGTGGTCAGTAAACAAATTATTTTATCGTTAACAAACCTGGCTACAGCCACACAAATAAAGGACCACGAACGCCGAAACTTCGCAATTACCGCGTCGCGTTCTTATATTTATTTACCTCTCTTAGTAATTCATTCGGGGACTTTGCAAAATTAAGGAATTTTCTGTTTGAGCGGTTTAAAATTCTCCAGCAGCGCCGCCGCAAACAAGACGTCGGCAAATAGAATTAATTGACTATTCAAGAGCGTACCTGTCGTAACGAGAACGGTCTATTTAGTCTTCGGCTTATATTGTATAGACAGACGGCGCTGTGAGGTGTTTATTAAGAGAACGACATTTTTATAATATTAGTAATTGTTTCCACTTTTTCCAGAACTATACTTTGCTCTTAAATTTTAAAAGGCGTTTGAGGAAAAATAGCTTGAGACGACGGGACGACTCCGTCGTTGCCTTGTTGTTAGTGACCTGTGAAGAGAAATGTCCCGGGTTGACTTCCCAGCAGGGGGAAATATTTAGAATAGAATAGAATAGAATAGAATAACTTTATTTCATAAGTCAACTGCAATTACAAACAAAAGAAATAAGTAAACTTAAAAACTATGATAATATAGAATTGCAGTCAAACTGTATGAAAAGGGACCGCACTCAGCAATGGCCGCAGAAAAACTACGACCGCTGGTTTTCAGGGCGATCCCGAATTCGCGTGGTTTTGCTTGTGGCGTCCCATTTCATACGATCAAACATACAAACCCGGAAATGCTTAACCTAACACATAACGTGAATTAAACCTTATTCTACTTATCTTAACCTGTTACAATTTAACACATTAGAAAGAAATTTAAGTTTAATTTCAGGTAGTGTGTGTGAGTGACATCTTTTTATTTCTCAAAGGTTCAAGACGTTGTTTATTATCCAGTAAAACGCAGGAAAAACCGCGGGTAGAGCACTAGTACATACTATATTTATTCCTACACTATATAAGCAGCACTGCCAGTCTTATGATGTTAACATGCCACGATATACGTACAAGACTACCAGTACACTCTCGTGTACTGAGATTATCATTCCTTAACTACCGCTGCCCACTGTAGCATCTGTAGACATGTGTCAATAGCGGTTGTCTCGCGTATTTATCACCGGTTGGACAGTACGTGATCCCGTGATCCCGTGATCCCGGCTTACCTGCGGGATAACATGTCACGGCGGGAAGTTTGAGAGATTTATGCTTCAAGATATTGTTGCTGTCACTCTGTCTGAACTCTGAATGTACTCCCGCCCTGGGAAGACATTAAGGCAAGTTTATTTGTGGAGAAAAAATAGACTTTATTATTATTATAATCTCTAATATATTAAATTCTCGTGTCACGGTGTTAGAAGTTGAACTACTCCGAAACGGCTAGACTGATTTTCGTGAATCTTAGCATGCATATCGGCTAGGGTGGAGAATCGGACAACATCTATTTTTCATCCCCCTAAATTTTAAGGGTAGTCCACCCCTAAATTTTTTATTTTATTATTTTAATCTTTTGACAGAACGAAGTTTGTCCGGGCAGCTAGTCAAAATATAAAAGTAATTTGCCTATTTAAAATGGTGCTATATATGCTAAAGTCTTGTCAAGTTTTCAACATACTCGTAGTACTTAGTATATCTATGCCTATTTGTGACTGTTGCTATCGCTCTCGATTGTTGACTACTGCAGTTCCGTCTATAAGAGACGATTCAACAGCATCTTTTGGATGACATAATTATCTTTTCATGACTATGAAGACCAAGATTGGAGCGACAGTTTCTGCCTCAGTGACGACAGGAGAGTGTAGAGTGAGCTGGTATAGAAGTTATTTTCTGTTGGCTATAGATATAAAGAAACAATTTGCGTATTATATTCACTGACACGACCAAGGGCGTCTCTAAAAAAGCCCTTATTAATAATCACTTTTCAGGTAAGTTCGTAAAACTTGAAGGCAAAGATTAAACATGAAAGAGAAACCCGCAAGTGTCGTCCGCTCAAATATGCGGAGGTAATGATGTTAGCAAACTTCGGCGACTTTACAAATTGAAATTATTTTTTCATTAAAACCGCCAACTCCGAAGTTTTCAGGTAAAGTTTTATAAGCACCCAATTCCGTGAGCAGCTCAGCTAAATGATTCTTCTCAAGTTCTCAATTTTGGACAGGCGCCCACCTCACTGCAGTTGTTCGATAATATATTTTAAAAATGTGTTTATAAATGAAGTAAAATAGAGAAAATTAAACAAGTAGTTAATTTAAGATCCAAGTCCGTTTTTTGCTACAAAAAATGTATTTCGTAAATATACGCTTTGATAAGCAAAAACTAATTAATCACTCTCTTTTCGCTGTACCCGGGATTCCTCGCATTAGTGTAAGCCATGTTTGTAATTAAGTGTAGTTTTGAAAAAAGGAGCGCTTTAGAATGTATCCAGAAAGTATTCACATTATATTTTTCAGTAAATTTTAGGATCAAGACGTACTTCACCCAAGCGCTCATAAGCCTATAATAGCGAATTTAAATTATTTGGTTACATTGCATACTAATACATATTTAGATCTCCCTCCACCAATCCGCACTGGAGCAGCCTGGTGGAGTATGCTCTAGGCCTCCTCAAGAGGAGAGACCCGTGCTCAGTAGTGGGCCATTAATGGGTTGAAGCCACCACATATTTAGATCTCAGGTTATACAACTTGTGTTCTATAATCTGAGATTAATAAAAACATAATTTTAAAAAGGACTATAAAGAAACTCATCGATAAAGAAAAACAGTACATTGACATTTAGAAACCGAAGTTCTTGATCAAAAGCAATTTTTCTCCGCTAAAGAGAAACTTAAGAGGTACAGGTGCTAGCTCTACTGATAGAACTCAGCGAAAACTTACTGGCAACTTGTGACAGTTGCCCGAGGCTGACAGATTGTACACAAAGTTCACGAGTATAACAAAGGTGTAAGCTTCAGGGAAAACTTGCTTTATGTATATCTTCTATCGCCTGCGTCATGTAAAGATGATCGGAAGAGCTACGCAGCTTAGTCAAGATAGCGGCTGACTGATACTGTGTAATAAAATTATTAGCTATATAGCGATATTGATAACAAATAAAAAAAAATATCCGACTTCAAAATAACTAAAAAACTACTTGTCAGATCTCGCTCAAAGGAGAACCCCATCTTCCATAGAGACACCGGCCTAGATTAGACAAGAATGAAAATTGGTGGTCAATTAGATCATTGTAAAAGCTATAATTTCTCCAAATTTCACGGCAGTTAGCAATGGCCAAGTAATGAAATCCTATAATTTCCACCTTAATTATAGGTTATGATTATGTCACACTCATGTCATATTATGCGTGTTAATAGGCACTTACTATCACAAACCAAATACCTACTCTAATATTGACAGCATTAGGAATAATCATGATCATAAGACGCAAAAATTAAAGTTAAAGTTACATATAAACGTACAAAACATAGTTGAAAGATTCAAGATGAATGACAATGGTGTTATTTATAAATAATCAAACTGACAGTGACCAAAATGACATTAGATAAGGATTACACCAGAAATCTTTGTTGACAATCGATTCAAATGTCTCGAAATCGATGTCAAAATACTCGAAATGTCTATTAATTAGCGTAACGATTTAATGGTAATTATAAATTATTACATAGTTTAGCTATACAGTGAATAAGAAAACATGTATAAAAGGAATTAATATTGTACCCACAAGTAATAATAATTAGTAAAATATATTATTAAGTTCCCTAAAGTATCGATTTAATCGATTATAAAATCGTTTGTAATGAGGTAAATACTATAAAAACTTCTTTGTATTATTTTGTTCATTTGGCCGATGCAGATGAGGCTAAGATTTAAATATGTTTATTTAGTAAATAAAACGAATTTTTTGGTATATAATTTACTCTTGTCTAGTCTTATGCCTTGCATAGATTACATATAATTCGTGGCCGAAAATCGGGTATCTCCTTTAAGTGGGACCACATGACAAACACCAGCTTTCGATTAAAAAAAGAATCATCAAAATCGGTTCACGCAGTCGAAAGTTCTGAGGTAAAAAAAATATAGTCGAACTGAATAAATACCTTCTCCTTTTATGAAGCCGGTTAAAAATTGGATTACGGCCTGTGGACCACCTATATAGTATTGTGGTTACGGCAATACAAAATACATCAATAACATCTTCTGCTCAAAAGACGTTTCAATGAAGAAGGAAGTAAACTGAATTTATTACTGGCTCCTTCCCTCTGCAATCGCGGGGAATTTATTCATTATCTTCTTATACTATTTGACATTTAAAAACAAACTTATGCAGAGTGTCAACCTGTGGTGCCAACAATATTTTTAACACGCTTCTAAAAGAAACATTTAGTCCAGTTTACGGTAATAATGAATTCAAAAGTATCTAATAAACATACATAGACAAGTTGCCGTCATAGAAAGTTTGCTTATGCTGGCGTTATATAACAGAATTCAGCTCACAACTTCTCCGTACTATCCCATTATTCCGGATCCCCTTACGGCAAGTCTCAAACCGTGTTCAATCCGGTTTGAACCGCTCTCAACCGGAATAATCCGCTCCACCTGATCCGGTACGACCCGACTTGCGGTACTACAGGGTACGGTATGCGATAAAGCTTTTACGGATTTAGGTCCTGTTTAAAAGTTTAGGCAATGAATGGTTGACGTTACGGAAATTAAGTAAATATTATGATATACCGCACACGGACGTAAATAAATTAATAAAAAAATGACAGAATATCTACTACATTTTAGCAAAATTTTTTATATTACACTGGCTGGAAAATTTATTCGCCGTTATGTTGTGTAGATATAATTATGATTACGAATTAGACTTAGAATATTTAAACAAAATTAAACCAAATCAAGTGCGAGTCAGGCCACGTGCAATATTTTGATGTCCATTTTGACTATAAAACCTTAAAAACTTCATAACTACCTGCACATTATATAATATGAGGGTTATTTTATAATTAAATGCAATCTAATCATTATTCATACAGAATTTTATTATAGACTGTGTACACTTACCGACGATTTTCAAACTGTATTCGATCCGGTTCAAACCGCCCTCGGCCGGAATAATCCGCCCACCTGATCCTGGGCCGACTTGTGGTGTCCTGGCATAGTTTACGATAAAGCTTTTAAACACTTATTTAGTTTTCAATACGTTTCTAGCCTGTTTTGATAATTATGAAGCAAAAATGTCTCAACAGCGAACGTAAAGTAGCTAAGCTTTGATTCGTTTTTGTTTAATTTGTTAACTAAAAAGAGTTTAATATTTTCTTACAAAAATGTTCGCTTGCAGGACATCGCCTGCTTCATTTCTTCCACGATAAAGTACCTATTTAATTTTTGTGACGTGTCCCATCGACCCGTTCGATATAGCCAAGAGCATTTGTAATCTAGTTTACAAAATCAGTTGACATAAAATAAGTCAGTTTTTATGGTCATTTTAAAACTCTTCAAACTTCATGAAAAAAATAATCTACATCGATTTTCAGTACAGATGCAACGAACTCTAGGTGTAGGGAACTATAGGTGATACTGATATCAATGGGCTACGATGACCACTTACCATGAGGTGAATCGTCTACGTAATGTGGGCCATAAATGACAATATTTAAGATATAAATTGCAATAATAATAATCTAAATTTTACTAACAAAAAATAACCGACTTCAAAGTTACTCTAAAACTACTTGTCAGATCTCGTTCAAATTTATGTGAGATTACGTGAAAAGCACCTGCTTTCGATTAAAAAAAGAATCATCGAAATCGGTTGGCGTAATATTGAGTTATTCGTCCATTTGTCGCGCTTACTTAATACAAATTTAAGACTTATATGGTTTTATCATGAATGCCATTGTCAGATCTCAATAAAATTTATATGGGACCATATGACAGCCACCAGCTTTCGATTAAAAAAAGAATCATCAAAATCGGTTCGCCCAGTCCAAAGTTTTAAGGTAACGAACATAAAAAAATACAGTCGAATTGAGAACCTCCTCCTTTTTTTGAAGCCGGTTAAAAATTGTCATTTTCACCCCCACTTATTGCAATCAAATGACGCGTGAAAACACCTGAATTCAGCCCGATGAATCAATTGTTTGATTATTGTACCTTTCCAGCCCTACGGAGGGTGGAAAAATGGAAGGGGTGAATACCTGAGTAATTCATGCAAACGAATGCAAGCCAATTAATTAAGAGCAGTCGGACTGCGATCGCAAATCTGCTGCTGTCAGAAGGCTGCGGCGGTAAGACGAGATTACAAGTTATGTTTTGAAGATATGATTTATAATCCCGAATTGTAAGATTTATACAAAATGAAATTTATTTTATAAAAACAGGCATAATTGTCGGCTTAACGACTGCTATCCTGCCTTAGAAGCCCTATGTGCCCTATAAGGGACGGAAACACATTAGGATTTCAAAAATAAAAAATAATTTGACTTGACTTTTTCAAAACTTGTTTAAGTTGCGAGTATTGAGTCATGTTAGTTAGAATGCATGTAGATATGTGAGCTAATACAATCCCAAAAACTTGCTTAGTTAGATATCTGTACAAAAATCTTTATTCATGGTTTTACTTTTATGCAGATTACAGTTCACTTTAATTTTCAGTAAAATTACAAGTCCGTTGAAAGCGCCTTTTACTAATTAATATGGTACAATCTCGCTGCAATGAGATTCTGCAAGATTAAGGTGTTCCATTATGAAATTTTTCAGCCAACTTAAACTGATGGTAGGACATTTTGTTCGTCACAAAGTTTCAGCTTTCAGCTCGAAATCTCTCTAATTAAGGCTTCGGAGGAAGACAATTGTTTCCCCACAATGGCGCGGTTTTCTTGATAGCGCACAGACAGACTTATTAATGCTTTTAGTTAAATATATACTCTTAAAGATCCTTGTCCAATATCAAGTGCTTATCTGTAATATTAATTAAGCTTTACGAGAATTTATTGCAATAGAAATAAGAAGTAATGGTATTTTATGAGATTTATAAATAATCCAATGAGTCAATCAGATCAGTTCGGATAGCAGTGTCACTAAAAAAGTTTAAGAATGCAAATCTTAAAAATTGTAATTTATTTGTTAGTATTTGACGACGATAGTCATCCTGGCGGGTTCCCTGGAAGAACTTGGTACAATGCTCGGGGACTTGAACAGCGCCTCACAACGGGTGGGTCTTAAGATGAACATGGACAAGACGAAAATCATGTCGAATGTCCATGTCACACCCGTACCGGTTGTTGTTGACGGCGCTGCTCTTGAAGTTGTAGACGAATACAATTACCTGGGACAAGTGATCCAGATGGGTAAGTCCAACTTCGAGAAAGAAGTCACTCGTAGAATCCAACTCGGATGGGCTGCGTTCGGGAAACTGCGTCATATCTTGTCGTCCAAAACCCTCCCTCAGTGCCTGAAGTCGAAGGTGTTCGAGCAGTGTGTGTTGCCAGTGATGACATATGGATCCGAGACGTGGTGCTTTACTATTGGCCTGATCCACAAGCTCAGAGTTGCGCAGCGAGCTATGGAGAGGGCTATGCTCGGTATTTCTCTACGTGATCGCATCAGAAATGAGGAGATCCGTAGACGAACAAGGGTAACCGACATAGCTCAAAGAATTAGCCGGCTGAAGTGGCAATGGGCTGGCCACATAGTGCGAAGGACCGATAACCGTTGGGGAAGAAAGGTCCTCGAATGGCGCCCACGTCTCGGAAAAAGGAGCATAGGACGCCCCCCGACCAGGTGGACTGACGATCTGAAGAAGACAGCGGGCATCCGCTGGATTCAGAAGGCTCAGGACCGGTCAGAGTGGCGCAAGTTAGGGGACGCCTATGTCCAGCAGTGGACCTCTAAGGGCTGATGGATGGATGGATTTGACGACCGTGTAGCCTAGTTGGTAGCGACCCTGCCTGCGAAGCGAGGGGTCTCGGGTTCGATTCCCGGCCGGGGCATATATTTATGTGACAGATAAATATTTGTACTCGGGTCATGGGTGTTATTGTGATGTGAATGTGTCGTCCATGACACCCGCGACATAGGTAATAATCTACTGGGGGTATGAGTGTTTTAGCGTTTTTATTTTTATTTTTATTTTTATGGAATATTTGAAACAGGAAACAGAAGTTGTTTTTACAGGTAAGTGCAGCTTTTATGAGGAATATAATGAATGTTGAAGTACTCGTAGGTAATTTTTTTAACCAGCTTAAAAATATTGCACGAAATTTTGTGGATTTTTTACCATTTTGTGGAGGCTTGTGGAAAGTTGACTTGAAAATTCTGGAATATCTGTTACTCCAGCTAATACAAGTTGTTTACAATAGGATTGTGGTTTCATTTCAAGCAGATAATGGATATTTATGACTATGATTTTTCAAGTAATTTTAGGTAGGTACCTGCATGCAGATTAGTTCGTTATTTTCTAACTACTGCTAAATTATTAGCTGGATATACCGTCTGTTGCCTACCTATGGTATTGTGTATTCAGGTACATAGACCATTAGAGCTAGGAATGAGGTGAAATTGTGTGTTTAGAGACACTGGACGGTTCATTCACTAGAGCATTTGTCACATTCCCCTGGCAGTAGTGGTGGCCGATGTGTCGACAACACAATGTCGATATTACTTATGGTTAACCGTAAATAATTATATTCTTAAAAAATCATCCTTTATAACACCAGTCCGAAACAAATGATAGTTGTCTTTTTGTATTTTATGTGAGCTATGAGAGATTAACTTAGGTTTCACACACAACATTTTTTTCTACAAAAGTCTCCTAACAGTTATTTTAATAATATTACAAAGTATTGTAATCATAAATTGGACTTTGCGTTATTATATTTGTGTTCGTATGAGTACATATTTACAAACATTATTTGATTTTCACTAATAATTAAAATTATATTGAAATTAGATAGTAGAAAGTAGAAATAATAAAGGGACAATAAAAACATTTAAAGGCGGAAACAGAATACATTGTTTTACAAAGGTGTTATGATTATTTTATCGACTAATAATATATTTTACACGGTCGCAACCCCGCACTGAGTTATTCAGTTGCCGTCTGCCGAACGTCGATGAATTATTGGGCTATTTACCTTACATCACTAGCGGAGCATGCGACTAATAATATGTTTTGTATTTAGAATAAATATTTTTGTATCAATAATGCATTCAATAGTATATTGATTCATTGCATTCCATAATAAATAAAATAAACGTACACACACACACACCTTTGCACTAATAATATGTTGGACATACATTAATGATATATTACTAACGAAACTCACGAAACAAATATTAATCTGCGATAAATTGTACGGGCCGGAATTGAACCTGGAACTCTTCGTTTGCAGGAAGGGTAACTAAATGATCTACGGCTTTACGTGCACTCCGAGGCACGTAAATCGGTCGATAACTTGGGATGGACACAAGCCGCCGAACTATGACTACAACTTATACATTATTTAAAACATGTACTCAAAATAAAAGTCTGAAAGACAGTTTTCATAAACTTATTTTTATTAGAAATCTATACAAATAAATAAAATTGGAGTGTCTGTTTGTAATATAAAAATAACAGCCTTTTACTAAGTGCATTTGGATGTATAGACGGTACATATACCAAAACAACAATGTTCACAATTTTTGTGTGTCTGTCTGTCTGTTTGTTCCGAGTAATCTCTGAAATGGCTGGACCGAATTTGACGGACTTTCACTGGCAGATAGCTAATGTAACAAGGAGTAACTAAAGCTAATTTTATTTTAGAAAAAAAAAAAAAATTTGTTAGGCGAAACGAAGTTGGCCGAGTCAGCTAGTATTTAAAAGAAAAAGCAAGGCGTCTCAACGTAAGCAATTCCGTCGTAACCCTTCCATCAGATAAAAAGGTAACGTTGGGAGATGTTATCACGGCTACCTCGCGCATCCGTCTCCGTCACTAGGTTGTTTGGCAGAACAATAGCGCACAATCTTTAATCGTATCTCATACAATCGGATATGTACTGTATGAAATATCAACAATATCAAAATATTTGTTTTTAGCTTGATCATTTTGAAGGGTCTCTTTTTAAATTTGGTGCATTTTCTGTCTCTCTCCGTCTATTTTTGTATGTAGGTAGATTTAATAATAAAATTATTAACCTGATGGTAATTTGTCATCGTCGTCCATGGATATAAGTGGTACCAAATAAATTTGCGACGTGATGCCCACCGATACACTTGTAAAGGTATTTTATTCTACCACTTTTTCGGAAATGTCGATGAGAAGAAAAAACGAAAGAAAGTCATCATTGCAGGTCATCTTTTAAATTAAAAAAGAAATATAATACAATAATTTTTTAACTCAAGTGGGACTGAAAGACATTTTTAAGGTGATTTTGTCATGTACAAAATGAATTGTACAAAAAATCTTCTATGCCCTAGCAGTGAAAGCTTTTTTGGTTTCAAGGGTGGCTGAACAGTGAACATCTAGAAGTTTTAGCAGTTGAAATTGCAGATACAACACTAACGCCCCAACTCAGAGTCACTGACGATTACTTAAATCGCTCCTTAGTAAAGAATCACCATTCAAATTCTGTACTAAGGAGCGATTTAAGTAATCGTCAGTGACTCTGAGTTGGGGCGTAAAGGAAAGTTATAAAAACGGTTTCCAATAGAATAATACAATGGATATCTAAATATACATGTAACGTCGAACAGACGAAGCAGAGATTGATGCAAGGCGATATGGCCGCGCCAGATAACGTATCTTGGATGGCACCCTTAAGATACGACACTTAGGGGTAACTATTTTGTTTATCTTCCTTTTGCAAAACCTGAAATAAAGATAATTTTGTATTAGTTTACTTTTGACTTGTTATCATTTTTTAATGTCGTATTATGTCTCTTCACTGAGTTCTTTATAAAGCCATTTAATAAATACAATAGAATCTTCTCAATGATTGAAGTTCTAGTGTTATAAGTATTATAATTTATTCATTAGAGAAATATTCGGGAATATTTTCTTTAACAACGGCAAAGTATTAGCGACTTCTCTGGTGTTGCGCATGTCATAGGTGACGGTTACCTACTACCACCCATGAGCCATGTCCATTTTCGTCAGCCCTTGATGCTATAAAATATATTTCATTCGTAATGCGTACACTATAGATCAATAATTAGTACCCATATCAATTTCAGTATTTTGCACTACTTCCCCAAACATTTATTATGCCAAATCTCTCATTCTTTTTTTCTTAAAATCTGGTACTTAAAGTTTTCTGATAGGAGTAGAAGACCAAAATTATTATAATGTTTTATATCTATCAAAACACGATAGGGCACGTATTACCGCAACCCGATTGTCGTCCCCACACTACGGCGAGTGCCCCTCGGAAATATTTCAACGTATTAACCAGGATACAATCTAAGCAGCAAGTTGTCTCGGCTCACGTAAGCCATTACCTACAAACTAAACGATCACCGGACCTCATTACTGGCGTCTTACCCCCCTGAGGGTAGGGAGGTAGGGAGGGGGGTGAGGCTAAGTGACTCCAAACGGAAATAAAGGTGCACGCGACTGGAGGTAATGTTAATTGAATTTCTGCAGACGCGTGCCTAGTGATGTGGGGGGAGAGTGATAGGTTATCGATAGGGGAATATTAGGTGACGGGAACTTCTTGAGGGGTGAGGTGGTTTTAAAGACACGAGTATTAGTTTGAGTAGCAGTAGTTTAATATACTTAGGAAAATATATTTGTGCTTAGTGCATGTTGGTTTGTATACTTAAAACTCTCAAGTAAGAGAATAAATTACTATGCATTGAACCTTATCTCTTTATTATGTTGAACTATCTAATCCGGCGAACTTCGTATAGCCTAACAAACTATTTTTTTTTCTAAAATAAAAGTAGCCTTAGTTTCTCCTTGTTACATCAGCTATCTGCCAGTGAAAGTCCCGTCAAAATCGGTCCAGTCATTTCAGAGATTAGCCGGAACAAACAGACAGACAGACAGACAGACAAAAATTGTAAAAATGTTGTCTTGGTACCGTGTATACGAGTACATCCAAATGCACTTATTAAAAGGCGGTTATTTTATTATTACAAACAGACACTCCAATTTTATTTATTTGTATAGATTACTTTTTTAACGAAAAAGATACCCTTGTGAAGGACACGTAAGGATTGTCAAATGAATAAAAATTCAATACAGCAAATAGATTTTGCAACATCGCTGCAATATTTCTTATATGTGATGCCTTAAAATAGCACTAGTTGAATTTAAGTATTGATAATGATATTTAATGATAGTATCTAAATAGATAAATTTAATAACCATCCATTTCTCATCCCTAGTGCTGGCCGACAAGTGATAGGTACGTTCCAGTACGCGCGGCCGCCGCGCACCACGCAAGATTAAACGTCACGAACCGTCAGATATTTCCTCCAGAAGTAGAGGGAGAAGACAAACATCTGCACTCTCTCTCGCCTCTAATACAACGCAATAAGGTCTAAAATATCCACGGCAACCGCAAATCGATCATTGTAAAGCGACAGTCACCTGCAAGCAACAACTTTTAAATATGACAACGGCGGAAATTATTTTTTATGGCTAATTTATTTGCCTTGTTTGCTGTGAATAGCTTAGGGTGTGAATGATTGGTGAATAATTTTTGGGTACCGAAATATGGAGTAAGAAATAATTCGAATGTGTTTTACTTACATTTATACTACATCTACCTTAGGTTTAGCTCCTCGCTCGAAGATCTCATTAAATATATTAATGTTTTAATTGCTGTGACCGCCAAGAAAGTCAATACATAGTTACTGGCAGGTTTGGCTTTCGATTAATTTAACTGTATGTTACTTTTGATATTTTGTAGATCCAATGTGTTTAATATTTTTGTATGTGGAAATAGTAATCAGCCATTTTTAACTTAATATAAAATGTCCCCAACAGCCCAAATACATAAATACGAGTCATAAATAGGACTATTTACTTAAGTCATACTAGAAACCAACAGTCCAACTGCTAACACTATTCAAAATACTATTCAAAGATTAAATTCACTAATTCAAACACTGATAATCTTGATAAGTACCGCTGATTGGTTTATCGAAACATCCTATCGCACAGTGTTTTATGAGACCCGATTTTGTGACATCCCCTTTTTAATGCAGATTCCTATAGTTTAAATGAATTCAAATGCGAGAGTAAAACTCCCGCGTGTCTATTAATCATAGTTACTGAGAAATAAATTTTTGAAAATTGTTATTTTTTTACCGGATAAATACTTAAAAAAATCAAAACTCCTAAAATTTAAAAACAATAATTAAATCAATAATGATGGTAGATGAAACCATCGACGGCGCACATTTTAGTGCAATAAGAAAATACCTAAGTTCAACCGTTACGAAATTATTTGATTTTTTTCATTTTATGTTTTTATTTTTTTTACTCGATAATCCGCCGTATTATGACGCGATATTTCACCAAGCGGTTGCTTAAGGTGTCTTTCATATGCCCTAATTATATCACGACCTAATTCCATGGATTATTGGAATTATCGCAGAAATACGAATATCCGGATTTTTCCGACGTTAGGGTTGTCACAAGTTCACAACCGGCACTAAATATTCCGTTCTATGTGCATTTAAGATTATCAACGCTCTTTTAGTTTATTTTTAACTGGATGAAGTAGGAAATTATTCATTATGACGTTAGGGTTGTCAGTATAATATTTTATTTTGATGTTAACCTGTTAACTTTTTCGTGGGTATTTGAAATCGCAATTAATTAAAGTAATGATAACTTTTGATAATACAAAAACATTGTTCATACGTAATCCAAAACAATTTTATTAGTAGGTATACTTAACAAAAGTTATATTTTTAATTGACTCAGAGAATTACTCGATCTAAAATAAACATAGGCAGAAAAGGCTTATTTAGCATCATTCACCCATAAAATAAAATGTGAACACACAAACTATAAGGATAACAGAGATAAAATGAAAAATACACATTTAATTGTAATGATTGCATACTTTTATAGATAAAATTGTATCATTTTAATTAAATTACCAATATTTTTATAGGGTTAAGGAAGTAAGTTGTGTGCTGCCACTGTCTCTCTTCTACTCGGACGCACCGGCTGATCGAGAGGAAGAGAGATACATGCGGCACGAACCGAGCGCTTCGGCCGATCGATTTTAAATTTATAATTTGAAATGTGTTTATTTTATACTAAACCTTATTTTTTTGCGGAAATATGATATACGTTGTAATTATAATATATTTCCCAACAATATAGTATTTCAAAATTTGTCGTCATGCCTATTAGAGGATCAATCGGAATTTCTCGTTGTCGAAGATATATAATTTTAGGGTTCCGTAACCAAATGACAAAAAACGGGACCCTTATGGATTCGTCATCTCTGTCTGTCTGTCTGTTCGTCCATATGTCACAGCCACTTTTTTTACGAAACTATAAGAACTATACTTTTGAAACTTGGTAAGTAGATGTATTCTGTGAACCGCATTAAGATTTTCACACAAATATAGAAAAAAAAACAATAAATTTTGGGGGTTCCCCATACTTAGAACTGAAACTCAAAATTTTTTTTTCATCAAACCCATACGTGTGGGCCGTAGGGTGATCTATGGATAGGTCTTCAAAAATGATATTGAGGTTTCTAATATCATTTTTTTTCTAAACTGAATAGTTTGCGATGTACATTACCATGCAAACTTCCACCGAAAATTGGTTTGAACGAGATCTAGTAAGTAGTTTTTTTAATACATCATTAATCGTAAACCGCAATTTACCTTTCATTATGATACTGGCTGCTACGGAACCCTTCATGGGCGAGTCCGACTCGCACTTGACCGCTTTGTTATATTTAAATAACTAATTGATATCCAGTTTGTATCCGGATATTGGAAGTGACAACCCTGACAAAAAACGAAAAGTGCTTATTATTCCAATAATCCATGGAATTAGGTCGTGATATAATTAGGGCACATGAAAGACACCTTAAGCAAGCGCTTGGTGAAATATCGCGTCCTAATACGGCGGATTATCGAGCAAAAAAAATAAAAACATAAAATGAAAAAAATTCAAATAATTTCGTAACGGTTGAACTTAGGTATTTTCTTCTTGCACTAAAATGTGTACCGTTGATGGTTTTATCTACCATCATTATCGATTTAATTATTGTTTTTTTATTTTAGGAGTTTTGATTTTTTTAAGTATTTATCCGGCAAAAAAATAACAATTTTCAAAAATTAATTTCTCAGTAACTATGATTAATAGACACGCGGGAGTTTTACTCTCGCATTTGAATTCATTCAAACTATAGGAATCTGCATTAAAAAGGGGATGTCACAAAATCGGGTCTCATAAAACACTGTGTATCGGTAATAATTCAAAATATTTTCGTCAACTTATAGCCCAGCGGCTTGTGACAAAGTTAAGCAATAGCGGGCGCGGCAATGAACTAATATACGCATGGAAGCATCTTTGATGCCTCAAAATAGCGCAACGAAAATTCAACCGCGGTGGGCGGGGCTTATAAACTCACCCAAAACGCGAATCAGTCAGTTCGGTGTCACTCGTTCGGACGGTCGTTGACTTTAAAAGTGTCATAAACAAGATTTATATAAAAATTTGGTTTCAAAATGCCTTCATGTGTTGTGAAATGGTGCAGAAATCATACAGATCACCTTTCCAAGGGTTCCGAGGATCGTGGAATCACATTTCACGTGTAAGTATACCGAAATCTAAAACTACAAAAATCTATTAACTTTCTTAATGATGTGATTATGCATAATGTAGTAAGTATATTATACTAACTATTTATTAAAGAAATGAAATTCGCTTTATTTTTGATTTAGATTCCCACAAGGCCCGAGACGTAAAAATCTGTGGAGACATAAAAAGCTGTTCAATTAGAGAGAGAGGAAAATGACTGGATACCTAGCAAACGTTCAACAATATTTTCGATTCATTTTAAAGAAGGAAAATATTTGTCGAAGAAAGGATTCCAGATGATTTCTAAAAGCGCTGTACCAATTTGTACTGTGAGTATCCATTTAGTTTTTTTCGATTTAGTTACTGTAGTAGGTAATAACTCAGTATAATATATATATTTATTACATTTTCAGATGGTGCATTTGGTGCAGTTAAATATCATCTATCAGTAAAAACTATTTTGCAATTCAAAAATCGTAAAAAAAATTAAGGTAGTGAATTTTTAATGCGAAAAACAAACCGAATTGAACAGATTTAGGTGATATTTGCAACGAACGAGAATAAAATAGGACTAAAGACTTTATTATTTCATTATCCTATTGATACTTTACAATGTAAAATGAAATTTAAATGATTAAAAAAACTATGTATAATTCTGATATTGATATCTGAATTCCGATATTAGGATCAAATATCGAAAATCAATATTGGAATGGAAAACCTTCCGATATTACAAGTTCTAGTGTGTACTGTGCATTGTTTTAACAGTGTTTTCGACAATCATAATTTTAATTGATTAATTTGTAGAATCACTGCAGTACAATAGTGAGTACTCAATATATTGTTTTGAGTTTTCACTTCTGTCGGCAGTCCTTATAATTGCCTATGTTTTTACTATTGTAAATATATTGTTTTAAGTTGTCAATATATTGGGTGAACTTCCTTTTAGCTCATATCTCCGATTGATCTGAATTTTGATATAACTATGTAATTCGACGAGCTGATAACGAATATTATAGGCAAAATACCCGCATATTTCAATGTCAAGTTAACCTTGAAAAAATATTATTTTTAATTTATTACGTTTATTTGGCAAAATATTAATTTTACGAAAAAATGTTTCCTACAAAAGTTGTAGCCCATTAAAAGATTGATATTTTATGTTCGATACATTTTTCTTGTGGAGCCAGTGATTTGGGAGAAAAATGCGAAATTAGTTCCGCATAATTATGAGTAGTTTGCCTATGATATTCGTTATCAGCGCGTCGAAATACATAGGTATACCAAAATTCAGATCAATCGGGGGTAGGTATGGGCTAAATAAAACGAAGTTTATCCATATATTGAGTTTTCACTTCAATCGGCAGTCCTTATAACTGCCTATTTTTTACTATTGTAAAACAAATAACGTTTACAAATAATTCATTTTGTAATGAGAGAAAAAAATTGGCATTATTATTATTTTATATTATATAAAGACCATTTTTATTATTGTTTTATTATGACTGGTTCCCTCATACAATTCACATCCACGGAACAGACGACCTGACTGACAATGCGACAACGCATTAGACAGTACACTGAGTGACACTGACGCGCGAACCAATTGGCGTGATCAGTTCATGCCAAGAACCAATCCCGTTTGGCGATTTCGCATGGTTTGACAACTACTTGCAATAGACCAATTGATGAGTTTGTATACCGTAGTGAGTGGTTTATGTATGTATACTTCGTATTTGTGTGAGTTTTGGTGCTAATATTTAACGTTAGAATGTACTGAGAGGCTTATTCCATAGTATATTCGTTCACTGGGGCGCGGTCGATAGTTGGATGGGTGACCGCTAGTGGCAAAAATTTCTTGAGAGCTTCCGTGCTTCGGAGGGCACGTAAAGCAGTCGATCCCGGTTGTTATCGTAAGATAACAGTCGTTAAGCCATGTCGGAGGCCCTCGGGCCGCATGAAAACTTCCGACAGTTGGGTTGGCCACTAACCCCTCCACCAATCCGCACTGGAGCAGCGTGGTGGAGTATGCTCTAGGCCTCCTCACGAGGAGAGACCCGTGCCCAATAGTGGACCATTAATGGGTTGAAGCCATTTGCGTCAAAAATGCAGCAAATATGTTTAAATTTCCAACAATGGAGCGGCAAGCACCAGTAAAGCCTTACAAATAAATCCAATCCGGTCTAAACACATGAAAACATGGAAATAGTCAACTCATTGAAGCCAACATTGTAGTCGAACAGAACATTTTAACCGTCTGCAGATTTATGTTAAGTGCTCCGAGATTACCTGCTACGCCATTAAGGGCTCCGCACACCTTCTGAGTGCCCGGGAAATGGCGGAACAGCGGAGCAATTGAAAGAAATAGCGCCAAAAATTGCTCGCCTCGTGTTACGGCTTTTGAACAGTTCAGTTGTTACTTTCGAGCGAATGAACTCAGAAGACGCTTCAAGTTTATTGTATCGCTAAAAAAGACAGTCGATGGTTGTGAATAAAAGTTGGAACTGGGGTTTGAAAGAACATCTAATGAGGGAGCGGGATTAATCTAAAGATAACCTGGTGCTTAGCTTCACCTCAACTGATAGCTGTTATCACCATTTTGTTGACTATCTGAACCATTATACTCAGTAGGTTTCATTACTTACCTTCGCAAACGAAAGTTAATTTATAGCTTTTGAAAATACAAGAGTCATGATATTTTGCTTAACCAGCATACAATATTTTTTTACAATATTGTCTGTCTTACACCCCAACTCAGAGTCATTAACGGTTACTTAAATCGCTTCTTAGTACAGAATTTGTAAGGTGCTTCTGTACTAAGGAGCGATTAAAGTAACCGTTAGTGATTCTGAGTTGAGGCGTTACACTTTTAAAAATAACGGAATTAAGTTTGACTCAGAGTGAAGAGTTAAAGATTACTCATGATTAATCCCACCCATTCGTACTGAAGCAGCATCGTGGAGTATGCTCCTACGATATAAATAATAAATGACGCTTCACACTCATAGCCCCACACTAGGATTCCCTGTGTCGTGGGTACCATGGACAACACACAAGACAAGGATATTCACACTCAGACCGAGAACAGAAATTCAAACTCATCATTCAAATTTCCGCCTCGCTGGGAATCGAACCCAGGACCCTCGGAGCGCCACACGGATCGTCAAAAGGATACGTCAACAGGAGAGACCCGTGCTTAGTATTGGGCTATTGTTGAGTTGAAGCATTTATATGTGGATCGTATTTGTATGTGTATCATTAAGCTTACCTTCCCAAATTACTTCTCGCGCATTTCTGTTTAGAGCAATGGTAAGCAGGTTAGTATTTATAACCTTTAAACTACCAACTACTAGGTTGATACACCTACATTATTGACACTCCAAATGTTCATTAAACAACGTAACTGTAATCTAGAAAACAAACCCCTAAATGGAAAGGTACTGTTTCTCCGGCAGAGCAAATAATATCCCCTCAGCTCCGGCCCAAATCGCAAGCACCTGCGCGCGGTGTTTGCGCGCGGTAAAAGGTGGTGTCCGGTTGCGAGGATCATCTTACCGATAAACTTGGCTACTGGTAATGGTGTCAACACATTTGGAGGATGGATGATTTTAATTCCTGATCTCCGTCTGGCTGTGTGTGTTCTTGTCTTGTTTGTTGTCCATGGCACCCCCAAACCCACGATGGCTATGAATGTGTGGCGTTTATTTATCTGTTTATAATTTGTTTTTTTATGATACACTGAACTGTAACGCAGAGATGATTATCTACTTCTAGTAGTTACTCGTGAGAACAATAACACACACACACATACCACAGAGAGGGGACACACACACGAACTGTGTATTTTTTTGGCTTTTACTGCTGGTTTATGAGAGTGTCGGTGGTTCTGATGCAAGATGTAAACGTTGGTGAAGCGAAAGCGACGGTTTAATGTGTCCGAGCCTTAAATCAGAACATCAGCGACAAATACACGGGAATCAATTACACGTTCATGCTTTTTGCTTTATAGTAGTCTGTTTGCACATCTAACACATCTTATTGTTCCTCGCATATCGATGTGGCATTGTTGAGCTATTGTTACTTTTAAACTATAATAATTTTCTTACTTTATTAATTTTTCTCATTAGTACCATCATACATCCCACTTCTGAATTAAATTATTCATGCAAAGTAAAAAGTAAAAAATATAGACGATCAACATGTATGGTAATATGGGTATAACTCCTTAGGAGGTTTTTTTTGCCATTTCAGTTTATTTGGAAGAGCAAGAAATTGGTACATGGGTTCCGCTTCTACTATCCAAAAACTCCATTGGTCACTTAACACCAGGCAGCAATGCTGATGCAACATTATTATCCATCCATATCCTTCGCTTCGAAGCAAAAAACCTTGTAACAGGCCGTTTGATAGGACAAAATGTAATTTGTAGCTATTTGCTTGCGTCCGGGCGTCCCCGTGAGACAAGACGCAATGATTCCGCGATCAGTCGATCCATCAGCGCTGACGTTGATTGAGACGCTCGGCGCTGGCTTGCACCGATTCCGTGTAATCTAATCTTGCGACAAGATAATTAATTCAGATAGATGATTTGAGACAATCTACCATACGTACGTAAAGAATTTCACACCTAAATAACTAGGGCTAAAAAACCCGTAAAAGGCTCAGGAACGGTTAGACTCGCGCAAGTTAGGGGAGGCCTAAGTCCAGCAGTGTCTAAGGGCTGATGGATGGAGTTTTTGTGTGAAAGAGTAACAAAGATCCATAAATCTTCACAAAATTTCACATTCATAATATTAGTAGGAAGTAGGATGCTCGTGTAGCCCATTAAAGAACTTCTACTGACTACACAGCACTGCCTCTCCTTATACTTGAGGAGCCCAGAGCATTTCACTACGTTCCAGTGCTGCAGTGTGGATTGGTGAAATATTATATATACATATGACTGTTAAATAGAATAATAAAACAATTGATTGTAATGGGGCAGGTCAGTCAGCCCCGAAGTGAAACCTCACAATTCACTGAGATTTTAAGACTGAATTACTGCTTCTCATTAAAATTCAGATTATCTAGGCCTGCTTAGCTAATAAAAGGCTTAATTAGGGTCACGACAAACATTCTCCAACATTCAACTCTTTTTTAGGGTTCCGTAGCCGAATGGCAAAAAACGGAACCCTTATGGATTCGTCATGTCTGTCTGTCTGTCTGTCTGTCTGTCTGTCTGTTTGTCCGTCCGTATGTCACAGCCACTTTTTTCCGAAATTATAAGAGCTATACTGTTGAAACTTGGTAAGTAGATGTATTCTGTGAACCGCATTAAGATTTTCACACAACAATAGGAAGAAAACAATAAATTTTGGGGGTTCCCCATACTTAGAACTGAAACTTAAAAATGTTTTTTTCATCGAACCCATACGTGTGGGGTATCAATGGATAGGTCTTCAAAAATGATATTGAGGTTTCTAATATAATTTTTTTCTAAACTGAATAGTTTGCGCGAGAGACACTTCCAAAGTGGTAAAATGTGTGTCCCCCCCCCTGTAACTTCTAAAATAAGAGAATGATAAAACTAAAAAAAATATATGGTGTACATTACCATGCAAACTTCCAACGAAAATTGGTTTGAACGAGATCTAGTATGTGGTTTTTTTTTAATACGTCATAAATCGTAAACCACAAAAAACATTGATCAAAGTTACAACGAACTACAAGAACTTTTATATTATGTTACTTGCTGCTACGGAACCCTTCATGGGCGAGTCCGACTCGCACTTGGCCGCTTTTTTCCGCTCTCAAAACATTCTCGTCCCTTTGGTGTTTCAGTAGTATGGGTCACATTGCACACTTTTATCAACTCTACTAAATCTATCCAATGCTTCTTGGTATCAGTTCAGGTATATAAATGTATCTATAGAAGTTGATATAGGTAACGAAGTCTAAGCGTGTGTTATAGTGCGGAACTTTGCAAGAATTGTGTGGACATACCTTGGTAATAGCTGTGGTAATAGTATGATTTGTTTGAAATAAACTGAGTATTTTACAAAACATTCTGATATCTTATAAATTGTTTTGATTATTATTGATGAAGTTATACGCAATAATCCTTCAATTAAAATATAGTACCCAATGTACTTGGTAAAAAATGTAATTTAATTTTATTATAAGCTATGCAAAAGAGTCTCAACAATCACAGAGCTAACTGTTGTTTTGGTTATATCGATGGTGATATACATTTTCAAAGCCTTCGAATACAAGTATAGAGTAGCCAGTCCAGTTGGAGTGTCCCCCATTTCTATTTTAACAAGTTTCCTATCGTTTTTCCATCTTCGGACGTTACGGCGATCGAGGGTAGCCTTGCTTCACGCGATAGTTTTCCTGGGTATTTTCATGGAAGGCATATCCATATAACAGTAACATCGGGTCCAGCAGTAATTGGTGCTATCAAGAGCGCGGCCGTAAAGAGGTGAGCGAGGTGGCGATCGACCAGCCGGAGCCGGGTCCGACCCTCCCCGTGGTAAATGCGCCAGAAGATTCTTAAACACAATCTTGTAAAAATCCTTTTATATTGGAGCAAATCTTTCGATACTTTTAAAGTTGACTGTTTAGTAAGTATTTTTTGCAGCGTGTTTTGTTTAAACCAATTATGAATATGTACCACAAGCAGAAAATTCCAAAAATAATAAATGTGATGCGAAATCAAGTACTAAAAATACTAAAATTCAGTACACATTTTCTTACGCTTAACGCGTTAAGATACACGTAAATTACGCTTTATGGTACGAGTATTATCTACAAGTAAAGTGACAAGTAAACTGACCTCAAATTAATATGCTCACTAATTACTAACGATAATTCAACTACTTACGCAAGTCATGAGTACAAAAATTTCAGAAGATGATTTCAAATTAATATGTACCAAGGTGCTGTATTGACACATTCAATTCTGTCATAAGTCTAACCGAATTTATCCACAAGACTCTAACCAACCAATGAACACAGGAGAAAGCATCTTTAAAAGGTCACATTTGGAAGCCAGCGCACGAAGTCCATGGGCCGAGATAAGTCCCTGCGGCTAATATATCGGCCCGTACCTTCGCTAAAAGGTTGTCGTTAGTGACCGCGATCGCCGGCTCAATTGACTGTCAATGAATGGATGTACCTTTGTACCTCGCGGCGGAATGAGGGTCCACTACGTATAAATTGTGCCATTTGTTTGCGCTCGCTAAGCCGGTTCGGGAACAGTTCTGTTGATGTATTTAGGTGGGTGTCTTGTGGTTATTTACATTGTTGGGTGGCGAATAACATTTTTTTTTGTTTTTCTTGGAAACTATTTTGGCAATCTTGATAATAATTATAGATACAAATTTGACAAGTTAACTTTTTGTTCATTCATAAAAAAGTCATGAATAGGTTACCTCCATTACTTATATTATCTCATTGCCTCCAATAGCTCCGACTGATGAATATTATTATTTTGTCTCAGATAAGTACTTGGATTCGAATTTTACCATTGGAAGTGAGTATGAAGGATAACTTCGGGTATAAAACAAACCTGTACCTATTCACAGGTTTCAATAGCCCACCAGTGAATCGACTAAGGTTTAAATTCATTAAATATTGGAGAGCACCCGTCCCCGAACGTTCAGAGTACAAAGTAATACAGACGTTACAAGTTGAAAGACAGAATCAAATCGTAACATTGAATGGAAATTTTTAAATACAGCTCGTAAATCGAGTCACGCTTGCCAATTTATAAGTGCACAACGAGGTATTGAAGATAGCTGCCGTCCCCAAAGCACTGTAGCGGTGAGCTCAGTTAATAATATTTTCACCTTGTTTCGTTTTCCAATTTTCCGCAAGTCAGTCTCCGGGGCACCGCGGCGTGCGGAAACAACGGACCGCGAGCTTATTTTTACGATCTATTGAGTTGTAAATAAAAATAAGAAGTTAAAAGAGACAACTGCAGATTATTTTTAACCAGGAAAGTAAGAGTTACAATGACTCACTATAATCATCATCAATCATTATCACTATAATTCTAGATTCCTTTCGCATTAATATTTTTATTATTATTAAATTTTCTATGGATATTTATTACTCTTGCACGCAAAAAAATACTGAACGGATTTTCATGTTTAGCACACAGGTAGACAATGATCTAGAATAAGCCATAGAGTACTTATTATTGGAAGGAGAAGGAGAGAAGACTTTTTTACAGACATTATTCTTTATAACTAACCACAGAGTTACAATAATACTTTTATTGCAAACTGCAGATTCGATACAATACAACATCTTTATTCATGTAGTATATTAGTGGGTGATATAATATGTTCGAAGCCCTAGTCAGTAAGTGATAAGCACGACAAGGATAATTATAAAATTATTTTGTCCTACTCATTACATACATCCAGAAAATTTCATGGTTGATAGCTGGTTGAAACGTCATCAATGAATTCATGGTGCGGTGGTGGAATTATGATGCCTCCTATAAAACAGCTGTTTGGGGAACTCACAATAAAAGTAATAAAACACTGAGAACTACTTAACGAAATAGCCTAAGCTTTAAGTTAATCGTTAGGAACAACCAACTAAGGATTAAGTTCCCTATTTACTGAAAAAGAATAAAATAAATAATGAGTAAAATTTCAAGATATTGTATATTTTTCGCAGAATAATAAGAGTATTTTTGGTCTGAACAGCCAGCAGGGCAGAAATAATTTCATATCTCGTGTCCACCATTGTCCATTTTACGGCGCTGTCGTCTGACCCCACTTGTGGCAATCTAATTTAGGTCCTCTCCTTATGGTTGGACCAAATGTTTGGCCAATGATTTGAACACGGTGTACCAGTTATATTGCCTTGTTATCTTGGCTAAAATTAATAAAAGACATGATCAATTAAATACATTACTGTATATCTGAGAATATGAAACTTACGGTTTAAATAACTTTGTAGGAGTTAGTCTAGTAGTTTGTAGTTAAAATGTGGTAATAATACCCCAATAAATTGGTAATACAATTACTACAGTACTTTAATATTAAATGAATCACCCAATTAAAACCTGAAATAACGATGTTTAACGATTTCCACCTTGTATAATTTTATATGCAATAAATAATTCAATATTATGTATTAAAATTTAGTGTAGCAGATACCAATTCTTTTAACTACATCAGTCTTCAAAACAATCAAAAAGAATACATCCAAACATTGGCCCAAACACTGGCCCCGAGTACCAACATGTTACGCCAAGGAGACGCGAAGGGCCCGCGCAGGTAACCGGCGGCAAATCTAATTTCGCAAATTGAATCACACTGTCCACTAACTCCCGGATATATTTCTCTCCAAGTGCTCTCCGAGTCTCCGCGACATGTTATTGTATGAGATGATGTGATGGATGTCGGAATCCCGCTGAGAGATAGCGATAGCGATGGGACTTACGTGTATTCAGTTTTTAGTTAATTGAACGCAGGGCAGCGGGTCAATAGCATTGTTGTGATGATGGATTGTTCTTATGAGGAATTAATTATGAAATGAGATGTGTTTTTATATTGTAAAAAAGTATTATGATGAGTAGTCACAAAACGAGCAGACAAGTCACCAGTTTAGAAGTGATATATTCCACCTTCATTGACTTACTGCAGCCTTAACGAAATGGTCAAACCTGCTCGTAGATTAGCTCTCGATCAAGGCAATCGTGATGAAATTGGATAGTACAGAACCCAATGCTATCTAACAGGCAGCTATGAGGAGTTCATTCGTTGTTTCTTCTTTTTTATGATAAAGTACCTTTCCAAAACGGTGGTAAAATAAAAATAATACGTGTATAAGTGAATTCATAAACTAAATAATTAAATGACTGAAATTTTCCTCTGTTATTCAGCAGAATGTTGTTTTTATGGAAATAGCCGGCAAACGAGCTGACAATCCACCTGATGGTAAGTGGCTATCGTCGCCCATGAACATTAGCAAAGGCATCACTGATTTGTTGCCAGCCAAGAAAGAGAGAAGAAAAAGAAAGAAAGAACTGGCTCTCAAGCCCCCAGCCGGAACACGACGAGTCGATTGACGGCTGACTCATGCTCAAGGGTGGTAGCTATCCAGGCGAACCCCATGGAGAAATAATAATAGGAATAGTGGTGTTAATTAGCAATTAAAATCAATATTACCAATATAATCCCTCCGAGAGGCCCTACCACCTGCGCCAGATTTAATCGCCTCTTACGACACCCATCCGGCGTGGAATTGGGGTTAGTATTGTAAGCCGCCCCAATACATCTAATATGTATGAGAATCTCTATAATAAAAATACAAGATCTTCTAATCTTGAGGTCAAACAAACTCAGTCTCATGAAAGCACTCACTCCATTCATTCGGCATTAAAAATTTCAAATCAAGTCAATTCAAGAACAAGACAGGAGAATTGGTTGTCATTAAAAATACATTAATTTAGTTTATAAAGTACATTTACAATTCCGTTTTTCCGAAGTGTGGGGCGCGCGGGCGGCGTGGGGCGGCGGGGGGCGGCGGTTACAGCAGTTAGAAGTAAGGACCACGTGAGTTAGCTACAATTTATATGTAAATCAGACGCGGGGTCTGACTAGACCGGGGGCTTGCGTACTTAATAGAATAGATAGATAGTCGCCAAATTACTGTACAGTAATTGGGACTAAACGATATTTTTGTAGATAATTTTCAAAAGTTTTCGAAATTTAGCATACACGATTTATCAGTATTTTTAGGTTCCTCGTTTTGCAATTTGCTCACAATGAAGTTAAAATGATCACAACATAGTTGTGATGAAGATATAGTATCTTCATTAAGTACTCTTCGCTATTTACATTTAGTTTTAAGCTTACATTCGTCACAGTGAATTAAAAGTTCATATTTTTTTATTTCCTTTCTCCTTTTGTAGCTCAGAATATAACTTAATATAAACTTTTACAGTTGTCTGTTTGCGTTAGCTAAACTTGACTAATTGAATTAAAGAAGGGAGTGAAGGCTTTTACTGAACAGTTCACTATTTCCCTTACCGGACTGCACTTTCATTTAGTATCAGGTAAATTTATTTAAGAGAAATCCATCATCCAAAAGAATATCCATTCAACAAAATAATAATTTAGTGATCTTCATTTATTTATTTAACAATATCACGGTGCATTCTTAACCAGTTAACCATTGGATAAAAGAGAAATGCGCGAAAGGCGAATACAAAGCTTCATCCTTACATTGCAAGCTCCTAGAGTACGAATGCGGATCGTGTCAGTCTCCCGAGACGAATCTAATTGCATTTCGCTGAGGTGAGCGCAGTTCACTTACTTTTTACTGGCATCTGCACGACGAACGGATAATTCCCCCTGACGACTCATCTGCCCACTAACAGCTGATCGTCGAATAATTCGAATAAGAATAACTTACGTTACTTGTGTATTGATTGCTTTATTATCGAATAATTGGTTCTATCACTAGTGTTGCACGGATAGGTATACTTTTACAGATTATTTACGTGAAGATATATTTGCACGAAGTACCTACCATTAAATAAAATTATTATGTTTGGACATAGTTGTACAAGATAAATATTTTAATAATATATATTTTGAAAATAATTATGCACACAGACCGTCTATCACCAAAATTATATAAGTGCTTACCTAAGGATCGATTCCTAAATATAAATAAAAAACGTCAAACAATTAGTAGCCTGAAAAACGCACCAACGAACTAGGTTGTATAACTTCGTGTCATATTTACAAAGATCCAATACTCAATGCGTGTAGGCGGTGTATGTACCTATGTATGTACTGAAGCAAGTTTAGTCCATGACAATGTCATAGCCCACATCCACATCGCAGTTCGCACTAATACCAGGTGGCATGTGTCACTCCAAACTATCCGCCGCCATGTAATCCGGATCCCTGTAATCCGCGAGATCCGCGAGATCCGCCGAAGTGGTACACTTTTTGTGTACACTAGTGACATACTTTTTGTGTACACAACTGGTGATTAAAACGTTGTTTTGCTGTGTACTTCCAAAATTTGTAGTGCTGTTGTTTTTGTTTAAATTCGCTTCCAGCTTATAATGTAGGTACATTGTGCGATTCAGAATTTATCAACTGTCACGATATGCATACATAATTATAGGTAAGTAATCGATTCAAATAGCAATATGTTTTATGTGACAAATGACCCAACTCAGAGTCACTAACGGCTTTTTATTATTATTAGATTTTATGGAACAATTACCGATCAGTATCAGCGTTTTTTCGCAGATAACCAAAGAGTTATTAAAGAAGTTTAATGTAAAGGAAAAGAGCAAACGTCCCAACTGAGAGTCGCTCCTTAATAAAAAATCACCATTCAAGTACCCGTTAGTGACTCTGAGTTGGGGCCAAAGTAGGTTTTAAGAGACTATAGTTACTTAAACTAATTCAAGTTAAGCGAAGAAAGAAATTCCTTAGTCGTAATGAGAATCATGTTATTGTGTTTATCAAAAAATATAAAAAATAAAATCACAGCCCTATTGTAATAGTGTTTATTATAACTTAAATTTAAGTCACAGCATTATGTTGTTCTATCATTTTCCGACACTTAAAATAAGTGGTGAGAAATGCGCACAATGAGCCTTTGCGTTATTTTCTCCTAAAATTCATTAAATGATGCAACAAAAGTCAACACTATAGTGTACTACTTTGTTTATTATCTTTAGAGTATCTGTACTTCGTTGAAATAAAAAAAATGGAAAAGAAAATTATTTTGAAACAGAACAGTGCATTTAAAAACCCCTTCCAAAAACAAACACAATACCTCGCCCTATATTCTCTAAACTGTAAACTAAACAAACACAGCGCCATCTGTCTATAAATACATAATAAAATAAATCACGTCGCCGGTCCTCATTGGACAAATTAAACATTATTCTTTTCAATTGGAATTCCTTCCCGGGGCTCTTATTGGAATTTTTGCGTATCCCGGTACGTGCCAATAAATACTGCTAAACGCTCAAACGAGACCTCGCCATTTAACTGTGTATGTCAATCGGCACGCACACACACATACACACAATCACATGCAAATCAAACGGAACACGGAATCCAACGTGTATTCTGTTTACTGTTGCTTCTGTACTAGGATTCACTAGGTTTGGTCGTTTAAGAATTTTCATGTGTTTCTTTTTAGGGTTCCGAAGTAAAATCGGAATCCTTATGTTTGGTCATGTCTGTCCGTCCGTCCGTTCATCCGTCCGTCTGTCCGAAGCAAAGGGTCGAGACCCTTAGTGCTAGAAAGCTGTAATTTGGCATGGATATTTATTTATTAAAACTCCAAAATCGTAGAATAAAATGCTGATAAATATTTTTTTTCAGGGTACCTCCCTAACAAGAAACGTGAGGATGCAATTTTTTTCTTTGCGTACCCCATACTGTGGGGTATCGTTGAAAAGGTCATTCAAAATCATTCACGGCTATGTTAGCATAAGCAGTTAATAGTAATGTCGTAATAAGTAGTGATGTAAATAAGTAATAGTCGATAAATTTACTACTTCGGAACCCTACATTGCGCGTGGCCTGAAACGCACTTGCCAGTTTTTTTTAAGAATAATACCTAACTAACAGTATAGATCGTGTTCTTTCAAAATAAACGTGGGGGCACGTTAAATTATTGTTATAACATCTAAGTGGAAATATTTGGGATAAGTACTTTTTTCTTCCATAGTCCATAAATATAAATAAATAAATTCTAATTCAGTGTTGTATTTAATAAATAGAAATAAATATTTAGACGATCTCTACCTTAAAGAAAAGTCATTTAAACATTTTATTTAAATAATTACTTTTTCATAGTTTCTTATTTTATAGACATTGAATTTATTAACAGTAAAGATTTATTGTTCATAAGAGTAATTATGTCAAAAGACCATTTCGTTTGACTTGTATAGCTATTTTTATCAATACATTTTCGTTGTTTTTGTTAACAAGTTGGTTTTTAGAATTTAGTAATTAACTATATTATTATATGTATGTTTCGCTGTGGGAAGGCTTTACTCATGGAACTTGTATCCGAATCAATTTGGATATATAAAAATACAATACAGTTTTCACAGATATAGAAGCCTTACTTCAATCCAAAAACTTAAAGTTCAACGATCAAGACTCACAATCCGCAACAATCGCTAGATCCCAGAATTGTCCCTTTAACACGCTCGGAGGCGAATAACAAAATAAAATACAATACAAAAAGCGTAAAAAGGCGTATTGATTTGAAGGCATTTTTATTAGGAGGTGTTACCTCACGGCGCGCGGCTAGTCTTGCATTTATTGCTTTTTCCGTGTTCGATACAATGTGCTCGTATCGCTACACCGATTTCAAACGCAGTACGTGGTACCTCCACAGCTCCAGTATTAGGAGTTAGAGGTTCATACCGTCCTGCTGTTTCGTTTTATGTTTCAATTTGTTTTATTGTAAGTGAAGAATGTTTAGTGATGTGAATAAAGGAAGGATTGAATCTGTTTCAAGGTAGCCGACAATTGAGCAGATGGATATACTCGTAGTGATGATTTCGTGCTAGTTCTTTTAAGTTGGTTATTTTTTTTTACTAAAGGGCAATGTCCATTTTCGGCTATTCGTGGACAGGATGCTCAAAAATAAATAATTACACGAAAAAATATATTTTGTTTTTTAACTTATACACGCGAATTATTTTTGTATCAATTTACTTTTTTAAAATAATATATTTAATATAACATTCTACTGATAAACACTTCCTGTTGTCACATACACAGAGTACTCACGTCAGTAGAATTGCAACATTATTCCGATAACGATAATAAAACGATATATCGATGTTATTTCGAAGTTTTAATTCTCACGACAAAAAGTTAAGTTTGGTAAGATACACGTGTAAAAAGCAATAAACTATAAATAAGGTATTATTTTTACTAGAATAACATATTATTTTATGTACGTTGCTTTTATAATAATTCACGATAGTGAACAATATATCGATGTTTTGCAAACACGCTCGAATCGATGCATTGTTTGCATCCTCAACTGTCAATCGTTGGATATAGTAATCTCAACTGTCAGTCGTTATTCGTTGGATCATAGTGCATAGCAATCTACGTTCAACTTTCAAGTCACATACGCTTTGCTTTTCGCATCGTGTTTCGTCTGTGTTTTTCATCATTAATATTATTATTACTAATAATATTATCATTAATATTATTATTACCTTTGGCTTACGAAAATGGATTTAGACTCTGCTTCCCACGTTGACCTTGGCATTATTGTATGTATAACTACGGTTGACCCTTGGTTTGTATGGTTGTTCATGTAATGATTGTTTTTTTGGTTTCTGAGCTGGGCAATGTACAGAGATGATATAAATGCACCAGCCCCGTTCTTGGACAATACATTAATAACATACGAGTCAGATTAATAAAAAAAATGTCAAGGAAATTGGGCGTTTTCTTTAAAATACCTACAAAATATTTATTCAAATAACCACTATAATAAACATCTGGTTACAAAACAATTATTATTTTCGTTTTTAAATTGAGCAAAGGTATTAAGCCTATATAATATTTATGTTGAAATATTGTGTTCACTGATAGCCAAATGTCCATACAAAGTGGACATTGTCCTTTATCGACATTAAAAACTTAATTAGTAATTTTAAATTTGATTGTTAATCATTATGCACCCGAACGCCTCCAACTTAACTTGCTAACGGAAATGCCTCCGAAAAGTAGGAAGAAATGTTTTCGATCAGGACGGCTATTCTGTTTTGTAACTTGACAGCGGAGTCTCAAAATTGACGTTCGAGTTCTAGGATCACTTCACTTCGCAAGTGCGTACTAGATGATTAGATCAGCGTTTCTTAACCTATTTAGCTGGCGACCCAAAATATAAATATATTTGAAGCCCGCGACCCTAATGTTTTATTTATCTTCCAGCGTTATAGACCTATATTTTTTACGAAATTTGGTGAAAACTTATCTTTGTATGTTACAATGTATGTTACCTTATTTTGACTTAATATCGAAAAAGCACCCTAATTTTCAAACGAAAAATCTCACGTCAAAATATCTTCTTTTTAAAAAAGTCGGTGCACTTTTTGTTCCGTTGAAATCTCTACTGAAAATCTATCTGAAAATTAGGGTGCTTTTTCGATATTAAGTCAATACTTATAAGGTGAAAAAAGAAATATTTTAAATCAAAAAAATTACAGTATATTTGTAACATACAAAGATTAGAGTTCACCAAATTTCGTGAAAAAAAAAATGTAAAAGATAAAAATAAAAAACCAAAAACTTGCTTATTTGAATTTTTCACATACATTTTGAGGTTATGTAAAGAAGTGTAAATACAAAAGTTGTAGATCTTTTTATTACCTACTACTTAGCCATTTAACTTTTTTCCATAGGACTTATAGTTTGGCCGGAAATCGAGATAAACCGTTTTTTACCCGTAAATCCCCCCTCCCTCTACTTCCCTACCACAGATCGCTCGTTAATTATTTTTCCTTTAATTTTTGTTATATTTTCTTCTTTTTGCAATGGGTTTCATCCTACTATATTTTTTTTCACTTTTTACCGTTTTTAAAGCTATCGGCACTGGTCTATTAATACAATAATAACTTCCTACTTTTCTCACTACTTTCTGTAGTAACTACGCGTGATAATCTTGAAATCGGGAGAAAAAAGAGCATGCTTTTATCAAACAAACGTGCTAGAAACTGAGTTGTTTGCTGAGTTGTCTCCGCGCGAGTCGCGCGTTTGCTGGTGTTCCCTTCCGATCCGCAGCCTACCACGTGCTACCATTCCGCAATAGTCAATAGCACCAGAGTAATAGTACAGTGGGTTCCGAGTAAAGATACCGGCAATTACGGCGCTGAATAATTGATACTAATCTATTTTATGCCATCTAAGTTAGTAATTTTGATTGTCTATCTATTAAAGAGTGCTAATATGGCGACCCATCCCAGTATCGCCCGCGACCCAATTTTGGGTCGCGACCCGGGGTTAAGAAACGCTGGATTAGATAATGACATGTCAATATGATGCAAGTTTACTTTTGTTTTGTAACTTGACAGCGGAATCCACGATGGGTTTCTAAATTGAAGTTAGAGTTCGAGACTCCCTTCACTTCGCAAGTGCGTACCAGATGATTAGAGAATCACATATCAAGATCTCGGACGCGAACTTCAATTTTGAAACTCATCGCGGATTCCGCTGTCAAGTTACAAAACAGAATAGCCTTCCAGCAGTCATCCGTCACACTACCCACTGTTCAACTGCCAATAAGAGCTCGATGCGAGCTATAAACTTCATAATTATTATATTTCTACTCAACAGCAACTTCGATGTATGTAAATATAATTAAATGAAGTCAAACCTCGTATTAAAATTGTACAGTCGGCAGAACAGGCGCAACTCGCAACGTAAAAGAACCTCGCAACATTGTAAGGGCGTGTTTACACTAAACAAGCGCAAAAGGTACGGATTTGAAGATGTAAATCAAACTGGATGTTTTATTAAACACTCCGGTTGTGCTGGATATTCAAATTAAGTGGCGGTGTCGATGATGTGCTGCTGTGGAGAGAAACTTTTTTATTCGTGTTATTGTCTTCCAAATACATAAATGTGTATTTGGAAGTATTTGCAAGAGCATGAAATGAGTTTATGTTGTCTTTATGGAAGCAAAATGTTCCTAATAATAAATGTTAGGAAAATACATATAATATTTGAAAAAATATAAGAAAATATAATATATTTGTACTGGTTAATTTATGTTGTTAGGTGAAGTCAATGAATGATTAAGTCAAAATTAAAGTAATAATTTAATATGAACATGAAATCGTAATTTTTTTGATAAAGCAAAAAAAATAAAATAAAAAAAACTATTTTAAACCAACTTTGAACAAATATTTACTGCATTTTATTTCAGAAGTAGCATCATGGTCGGATACATAATTAAACAAAAAGTTACCAATCATTTCCCAGCATCGAATAGAAACTAATTCGTACGATTGAAAGCCTTCTCCGTTCTTGATGAACTTTAAAGATTCTCAACTCGGAGTTCCCGCTCGTAATATTTACCCGTTACTTTCTGTAAATATTCTCGGAACATTGCGAATATAAGTCGTACAAGAAAATTAAGCTTGTTTAATGATGTACCTCTGGTACCAACCTCCCCCCCTCGGGAGTGGGACAATTCGAAACTCGATTCACTTATGACGCCTGGGTATATGTACGTACGACATTTATAAGTGTGATTGAATAATTAAAATTACAATTAAAACAAATGTATTTTCGCAGTAAGATTTGTTGGTTAAATTGATTTGATCATTTTGTTATAAGAATACGGTGTGTCGAAAGAAATAAATGGAATAAAACAATCTATGCCATCTGTTGAAATTGAAATCTAATATAATACATTATTCGATAAAAATTAAAAGTGAAATTTTCAATTTCAATTCACTTTCTGAATTGAAAGTCTTCATCTGGCAAATTATTCTATGTAAAATAAGTATGTTTATTTCATTACAATTTTCTCAAAATTTTGTTTTTCATTTCTGCAAAAATCGAGCATTATGCTCTGGAAATTATGCATTGGAAATTAGTTAATTAGTATTTGAAATTAGTAAAATAAACAGATACATAACGATAATTAAACTTATTAATTACCCAGAGTCATTAATAAAGAAGTACCAGGCGAGTAGAACTCAACTGGAGTAAACTTGGTATCTTACTTCCTAAACGTACCTACTGTAAGATGGTAATGAAGTGCACCTTTGTATATCTTTCCTTGTTTAGCATAAAAGGTTTGCATACGCACGTCCCTTTCTCCAACGCTGTCACGGGCACAACGCCGATCCAGACGGTGACAAGAAATTAATTAGGGGAAGCTGAGGAAAATAATGGTCCGCCGTGATTTTTAAATGAAATTTATTTTCTACACTTCATTTATTTCTCGGCGACATGACACTTGGGAAATTATTAGACTCGGGAGCGGTTTCTGTTTCGTAGGTAAGGTTTCAACTTGTTTACCTCCTGTATGGTAATCTTGATATTTAATATTTACACTTTTTTTAATATTTTGTTTCCTGTGCTATGTGTATAAGTTTGACAAGGCAAGGTTAGACAAGGAAAATAAATTAAAATTACAGTGCCATATGTGGGCTAAATCTTTCATACTAATGACTAATGATATAAACCTCTCTGGTTTATCGTTGGATTACATCCTGATGTTCCAAGGACGACTTTCATAATATAGCAGAAGTTACATATACATAGGATAGGTTAACTAGCTTCAGAAGGTAAAAGGATCTATAACATATAAAAAATTTAGAAGTATACGTATTACAAATTGTGTTCAGACAACGACACGCAAAATAAATAATCTCTTTCTTGATATATTATAATTAATCATCATTTTAGAATATCCTAATTTTAACCTTTCAATTTGAAAACTCATGAATCGAATGTGCAGTTCAACCATTTCAAACCCTTCTACCATTTTAAATATTTCAGTCGTCTTTCTAACAAACAGAAGAGTGAAGACGAAGAACATCTCCTGCCTGCCAATCGCTTTTTCAATGCCGAGAGCCACCAGCTAAAGTTGATTTAGAACGTGGTTTAAGCGACGACTATCAGGCATCAGGGTAGACTTGTGAATGCTGTCATCACCATCTGTAGCCCCGACACTTGCCACTTGTTGTTATGTCCTTCAACCCCTGTTTCTATATCCTGTCTCTTTATTGTGGTTAAGGATATTCTGCGCTTTTGAAAGCCACATAACACTTTTTAAAGATCGCATAGCACACTACGAGTATATCACCTCCACACTAACGTGAGTAGTACCAAAATCGATTTAGAAGCTATCATTCATCTTCTACTGAGACACGTTAAACATGTTTAAAGGACTATGAAATGGCCCGAAAATTCTGTCCGTTGACCGTCAAACTGTTGACAAGCTACCATTTTTCTACACTCGATTACCACTTTTATTTATCTTCATGTAGACCTTATTACGTAGTTATAGGATTGAATTTTGTTTGTTTGATGATTTTTTATTTTTTGTGTTTTCTGGTGAAGTGAAGCTGAAAGCTTGATGTTAGTTGTCATGAGCGCAATTAATTTTGTTCTAATCTCAGTTCTAATATTGATTATTTCTCCTTGGCTTGATGATATAAACATTTTTTGAAACGATTCAAAGTGCCCTACACCTGTGTAACCCTGTTAACAACAAGATGAAAATAAATATGTTATTTATGTTATTTGGAATGTTATTATCTGAAATAGCTGATATGTAGGTACCTATCAACATTTTAACGCTTGGGAAATCGTAGCGTTCATAGCATTTTACACTACTTTAACTTCATAAACTTATGCATTTTAGTAATTAGCTCCCATAGTTTGGATTCTCTATATCGTAGAAAGCTACGTAAAAAAATTAATGAAAAAATGGTTGGTTTACGGATGGTAGTTTAACGTGACAACGCGCGTCATGACAAAGCTCCACTCCGCTCCGCCCCGCTCCGCTCCACTCAATTACGATCGCCTACGGCTCGCCTACGGCATCGGCTACGATACGCCGATCGTAGCCGATCGTGCCTCTCTCTCGCTTTTGCCGCTCTCTCGCTCGCAGAACGCTACATTTTTTCATGCGTGCGCCCGGCGTTCATCGTTTTAATAGACGTTATCACGTCAAAAAGAGTAAAGCTAAGATTCGAAATTTGGCTGGAATATGTTGAATACAATAATAAACAGTTATATACCTCTTTATTAGTAGAAAATTAGAAATTAAATGCTTAGCTGTGTATAAATTCCCGTGAATAATTGATGCACCTATAATGTAACAATCAGAAATCACGCAATAAAACGGTATTATACAAAATCAGTATTAATACGCTCACGATAGTAAAATGTTCACGAGCGATGTCTATCAGTCGGTGGAGTGCCTCATTAATATTGACACGCTAGTAATTGTCCGCAGTCCGAACCATGGATATATGTATTACTCTAACTGGATACGTAACTTCGTAGTGGTACCTGATGATCGATGACGTCATAACGAAATGACCATTTTTGTATTGTGACCATGTTATCTTTAGTCCCAGGATATATCATTTGATTGTGATTTTTATAATGGTACTAGCTGTTGCCCGCAGCTTCGCATGCGGAAATTATGCTTATCATATTTGTACCCCTTGCAGAAAAAAAATTAAAAACAGGTTAATTTATATGGAAGTACTTATATTTAGGAATTTATATACTGAAATGTACGATATAATCACAAATCATTCCTCCGGGAACGAATTTCAAAAAATAAACAACATTAGTTAACTTTCATGAAAAAATTTGAGAAACTCGAAAACATGTATTTCATCAATTAAATGAGGAATTTTTGTTGCAAATTTAAAGCAAATCGTTGATATTTCAAAATATTCCACACTAAGTTTCATCTTGTTTCCGGTGAAAACTTTTAATTTTATCGGGACGAAAAGTTTTTTAAAACGTGATCCAAAGTATGAGGAACAACATAACTAATTTCCGTCCAAATCAGTTCAAGGGTTTTCATGTAATGCCCGAACATACAAACAGACAAACAGAGAATAATTTTAGAAACAAAATTTTTGGTGTTCTAACACGTTATTGATGTGCCCCTAACAGACATTTTGAAAAATATTATATGTACAGAAAAACTGGCTCTTGAGTTTCATTAGAAAAAAAAAACAAAAAGGTCCCGTTATTTCCATCCATCCAAGAGTTACATATCTTGTCTCGAAGTAACACCACCAGATCCTAAATGGATCAATGATGAACTGGTTTTAAGATGTCAACATGAACAGTACAAATATTTTTAAAAACGGTTCTGTTGTTTCCATCTGGACACTCCTTCTCCCTCTCCCGCTCCCACTCCCTCTCCCACTCAAACTCTCTCTCTCTCTCCCACTCCCTATCCCGCTCCCTGTCCCTTTCCTTCGCCCGTTCACGGTCCCTCTCTCGCTTCCTGTCCCTGTCCCTCTCCCACTTCCAGTTCCTCTCTCGCACTCGGTCCCTCTCCCGCTTTCTGTCCCGCTCCCTCTCCCGCTTCCTGCCCCTGTCCCTCTCATTCCTCTCCCGCTCTTTGTCCCTCCCCTCTCCTTCTCCCGCTCCCGGGTCCTCTCCCGTTTCCTGTCCCTCTCCCTCTCCCGCTCCCCGGCCCTCTCCCGCTCCCTGTTCCTCTCCCGTTCCCGGTCCCTCTCTCGCTTCCTGTCCCTCTCTCCTCCCCCTACCGTCCGTAAAGTCCTCTGTACAATTTTTTTGTTTCTCACTATAAGCTTACATATTCATTTTCATATTTCTGAGTTCGAAAATGACAAAGTTCTGGAAAAACTTGCAACCTCTTTATTTACCTCTTAGGGGATGAAATTCCAAAAAACCTGTTACAGTTAATTTTTGATTTATTTTCACATTTCTGAGTTCGATATTGACGAAGTTTCGTACAAATTTACATCCCCTTTTACCCCTTAGTGGATGAATTTCCAAAAAAAAACTGTTACAATTAATTTTTGTTTCTAATTATAAGTTAACATATAAATTTTCACATTACTGAATTTAAAATGACATAGTTTCTTAAATAGATATTTACAACCCCTTAGTATTACTATTTATGGGGATGAATTTCGAGAAAACTGTGATACAGTTAGTTTTTGTGTTTCACTGTAAGCTTATAAACAAATTTTCATCCTTTTTACTTCAAAACTGACGAAGTTGCCATACTAACTTCCACAACCTTATTCAACCCTTAAGGGGTTGATTTTCCCAAAGAACACATAACCTTTAAATTTTGCTTCTAATTTTGAACTAATATATAAATTTTCATGTTTTTAACTTCAAAAATGACGAAGTTGCGTACTAAGTTCTATCCAAGAAATTAACCCTTTAAGGGATGATTTTCCAAAAAAATGTGTTGAAGTTAACTTTTGTTTATTACTATAAACATACATAAAAAATTTCATATTTATAACTCTAAAACTGACGAAGCTGATTTATATGTAAAAGACTTCTAACCCCTATTTTTAGGGGATGAATTTCGAGAAAACAGTGAAACAGTTATTTTTTGTGTCAAACTATAAGCTTATATACAAATTTTCACCCTTCTTACTTCAAAACTGATGAAGTTCCGATACAAACTTGAACAACCTTATTCAACCCTTTAGGGGTTAATTTTCCAAAAAACACATAACCATGAAATTTTGTTTCTAATTTTGAACTAATATATAAATTTTCATGTTTTTAACTTCAAAAATGACGAAGTTACCTACTAAGTTCCATCCAAGAAATTAACCCTTTAAGGGATGATTTTCCAAAAAAATGTGTTGAAGTAAACTTTTGTTTAATAAACATACATAAAAAAATTCATACTTATAACTCTAAAACAGACGAAGCTGATTTATATGTAAAAGACTTCCAACCCCTATTTTTAGGGGATGAATTTCGAGAAAGCCGTAATACAGTTATTTTTTGTGCCCAACTATAAACTTATATACAAATTTTCACCCTTCTTACTTTAAAACTGACGAAGTTGCCATACTACTTGCGCAACCTTATTCAACCCTTTAGGGGTTGATTTTCCAAAAAAACACATAACCCTTAAATTTTGTTTCTAATTTTGAACTAATATATAAATTTTCATGTTTTTAACTTCAAAAATGACAAAGTTGCGTACTAAGTTAAATTGAAGAAATTAACCCCTTAAGGGATGATTTTCCAAAAAAACGTGTCGAAGTTAACTTTTGTTTATTACTATAAACATACATAAAAAAATTCATACTTATAACTCTAAAACTGACGAAGCTGATTTATATGTAAAAGACTTCCAACCCCTATTTTTAGGGGATGAATTTCGAGAACACAGAGAAAACAGTGATTTAGTTATTTTTTGTGTCTAACTATAAGCTTATATATAAATTTTCACCCTTCTAACTTCAAAACTGACGAAGTTCCCATACAAACTTGAACAACCTTATTCGACCCTTTAGGGGTTGATTTTCCAAAAAAACACATGACCCTTAAATTTTGTTTCTAATTTTGAACTAATATATAAATTTTCATGTTTTTAACTTCAAAAATGACGAAGTTGCGTACTAAGTTAAATTTAAGAAATTAACCCTTTAAGGGATGATTTTCCAAAAAAATGTGTTAAATTTAACTTTTGTTTATTACTATAAACTAACATAAAAAATTTCATATTTATAACTCTAAAACTGACGAAGTTGGTTTGTATGAAAGTGACTTTTAACCCTTATTTGTACCCCTTAGGGGATGAATTTCCAAAAATCCGTTCTTAGTGGACGTCTCCTTAGCAGGAACTATCTACCTACCAAATTTCATCTTAATCGGTTCGGCAGTTTCTGAGATTTTTTGTTTAATCAGCGGTGTGTCGCTTTTCAATTTTATATATATAGATAAAAACATTTAACATTATTTTATTAATATATATTATTATAATATAGGTGTACCGTAATTGTGTACCTTAATTTTCAATTTACTCTTAATGCAATTATTTAAATTCGGTAATTTTGAAGACATTTTAATAAAATGTATTATTTCAATATTATAATTTTTACCTATAGAAAACATTTTGAAGAATCATATCAAAATAGGACATATTTTTTCTAAGTGTGGACACCCTTCAATTAAGAAGGATATCCTCAATCCGGTCTGTAATTGGTCGAAAGATCACTCCGATATGACGTCATCGAACTTCAGGTACCGCTACGAAGCTTATGATCCAGATACAGTAATATATCCATGGTCCGAACCCACAAAATGTGTGTTAGTTTTCAGTAAAAATCTTGCAAAACAAACTTTATCCAATAAGCAATAAGGGTCAATGATTGATACTTCTTTTTAAAAACACCGGCCAAGTAGGCATAGGAATCACATGGGATCCGTAATTATAATTTTTGTTCATCATATTCAAAATTACTAGTTGTTTTTTATATTATCAGTATTATAAATAAAAAAATTGTTCATACTGTATTAAAAATCTTATTTCAAATTATAAACAACTTGCAAGACTTGTATGTATATTATATTATAATAATATGTGTAATATTCGTGGCAACTTCAATATTGTTGAACTTGTTTTACACTAAATGAAAATGTAAATTAAAATACAAAAAATTCAAATCCACACACGCTCTTACCGTATAACAAAATTTTACTTTTTGTATTTGCGCCGTAATGATCAGATAGTAAACTGAAACCGATTAGTTGGCTGATAACATTATGACCGAACATAAGGGTTCATAACACGAACACCGTTTTAGTCGGACAAAATGTGTGTCGTGCAACGTCCAGTTTATCGAAAACACTAAGATATAATATTTGAAGAAAATCCCATTTTTTAAAGAGCGTAAAAAATATATTTGCTGAACTAAAACTATTTTGACTTTTACAGGATGTTTTCAGACCGTACCTACCAAATTCAGATTATCAAAGATGAGCTAGCTAAACAACGGGAATTGCCGCGATTTACAAAATCTACAAAAAATACATTTTTTACGAAAGTAAACGAAAAGGCAAAAGGCTATCTGATTCTTTTTTTGGAAACTTCGTCAATTCATGGCTTGAACCATTTTGTTGCATCTAGAAGACATATTTGTGAAGTGTATGTCATTGTTTTTGTTCTTTGGTTTTATTTCATGAAATCCAAATGCATACATCGTTAGCAAGTCTGAAATAGACGATTTCTAGTAGTCTTAGGGTCTAGGGTTAACCCACATGCATTAAATCTCTTATATTTTTGAAGCCTGCTGTGGCTGGTCATAGTAATCGTATCTGTGTTTGGGGCGGTCTCCCTCTCTTGGACCACTTGGATGCGGTACCAGTCTTCGCCCACTGTCGTCTCCATGGACCGGGACATGTTTGCATGGAACACCACTTTTCCTTGCGTCACCATCTGTCCCGAGGATAAAGTCGATCAAGACAAACTGGATTTATATATTACGTAAGTTTGATATTGACATGAAGTATATTGTTGTGAATTGCAAATTAAATTTAGATGTGTGTATTTTAATATAATAAATGACTTAAAAAACTGTTTTGGTAGAAATTCCGACGCAGAAGACAAAGAGGAACTTGAAAAATTTATCAAAGTTTTAACAAACGCCAATTACAAAAATCTGGATCCAAATATGCCTGATTACGAGGGAATATCTCCTGAAAACTATATGGATATAATTCTAAACGTGTCTGTTATATTCAAACCTACGTTGACTATCGGAGCAGCAGGCGTAAACCTTGAAGTAGTGCCGACGATTACTGAAATGGGATTGTGCTTTGCTATAAATTCACAAATCGCTGTGTATAATTCTCCAGAGTAAGTATAATTATTATCGATTTTTCAAAAAACTAAAAAAAAAATTAAATATGTGTAAACTTCTGTGTTATTTTGATTTCTTTCAAGGGTTCGATTCCCAGCGAGGCGGAAATTGTAATAATGAGTTTGAATTTCTGTTCTCGGTCTGGGTGTGCGTGTTCTTGTCTGTTTGTTGTCCATGGCAACCAGGACACAGGGAATCCTAGTGTGGGGCTGTGAGTGTGAAGCGTTATTATTATTATTATGATTATTTCGGTAAGGTTACTGCAAAAACTCTTTGTTTACAGATACAGAAAGGCAAACAGATGGGACATTATAGATTCCAGCAACAATTCTTTCTTCATCCATCCGTTAGATGGTGAAGTATTCGCCACAGCCGTGAATTTGTCCACCCCATACAGTGTAAGTAGGTACGATAGAAATATTAAATTCTCAATAATTTTCAGTCGCGAATTTAATTATAATGATAATGTTTCAGGCGTACATACATGGACCATTAGAAGTGCCAGATATCGCTACGAAATATGAACAATCAACGATTAATTTTTATATGAAATTATACGTGACCGCAATTTCTGTTTACACCGGACCTGACGCAGCCAAGTGAGTTTTGAGTTTTGAGCTTTTGCTTTCGAAATGAAGCAGAAGAAGAAAGAAAGAAAAGGCTTTCAAGCCACCAGCTGGAACACGTCGTCGTAAGGCGGCTGAATCAGGGGTTGTAGTTTGCCAGGCAGGCTTCAAAAGGATAATAATAAATAAATAAATATATCAATATTTTAACAAAAATACTGATAAATCCTTGTGTGAAGCCTTACCACCAAGCGGACTGGCTTCTAGGCCACACCAATACAGCTATACCGTCTGTTTGTTTGTCTGCTAACAAACAGACGTTAAACGAGATTAAAGTCATCCAAGATTTATCCTAATCATCAAAGTTAAATGATAATAATTATAATAATAATACGGGGCCCCCAGCGTAAAGAGACCCCTACTAATACACCCAAAAAGAAGGTCGCCAGCGACGCTACGACCGCTATAGTTGTCACTCCTTTTATATTTGACATTTGACAGCTAACGTTGAGAGGGCCCTACAACAAATATTGATATGGGGCCTCCTTAGGGCTAGCTACGCCACTGGTTAGTAGGAATGTTGATTGTTCATGTTGTAGATTGAGTGTGAGCCAGCGGCGCTGCCGGTTCCTCCGCGAGAACAACTTGAAGCACAACACTATCTACACGTACAACATGTGTCGCATGGAGTGCCGGATTCGACTCTGTTTGAAGTTTTGCCAGTGCATACCGCACTTTTACAGGAGGATCGGTGCGTACTTCCTACTTCTAATATACAAAAATTTCGTGTCGTGGTGTTTGTGGTCACATTCCTCTGAAACGGCTGGACTGATTTTTATAAAAAAATCTGTATATTTCATAGATATGAGAATGTCGTAAAGTATATTTCATACCGCTAGGAGATCAGGGTGTCCCTAACCAGAAAGTTTTTGGCAGAACAACGTTTGCCGAGCCAGCTCGTAATATTATTCATGTTTGTTACTCTCTCACGTAAGAACTACTGAACGGATTTTCTTGAAATTTAGCACACAGACCATGACCTGAAAAAGACATGGGGTACTTATTATCCGGGAAACGCGAGCAAAGCCGCGGGTAGACCACTAGTACACAATTTTAAAACATTAACGTATGTATAATGTAAACATGTAATTTATACATACAATATAATTTATGTATACATACGTGCAATTTGGTACTATATGTGAGTGAATCGGTCAAGAAAATTGTCCATTCAGCTCCTGATGAATCTGACGTAGTATGAGCTAAGTAAGAGAAGTAAGAAGTTTTATGTATAATGCGCTATTACAGTATTTCAATTTTTAGTCTATATCGTGCATAAATAGAATAAAAAAGTTGTTTTTCTAAATTGAAATAACTCCTAATTTTCCACAACAACAGTTTTTGTCATTGAAGATGATATTGCTATTTTAACTTTGCAGGCGACGAGACAATTTGTGACGTAAAGGGTCTGCGATGTTTAGCGAGTAGAAAAGGTGATGTGTTTTTTCATAATATATTAAATCTAATTTTTTGAGGTAGAACCACCTCAGATGAATTGCTTTACTACGATAGTAAAAGATTCATTTGTTTAATTAAAATATTATTGTAAAATAAATACTTAGAATAACAACGACCTTTGCAGATGAATTGTATAAACTAACTAATAAAGATGGTAGAAGAATCGATTGTGGCTGCCTCTCAAACTGTGATGATGTCAACTTTATAATACAGTCCAATGTAAGTTTCTTACTTAATTGTAACGAGTTTGACTAATTGTAGTAAAACTTTTGAAACAATTACTGTACTTTGTAGACGGATTTTCTGCTTAATGTTTGTTCCTGAATTCCCGTCTGGAGTAAAGATTAATGATATAGATAACTAGCTGACTCGGCAAACACTGTTCTGTCAAAAAAATCTGGATAGAGACATCATATCTCCCAAATATCCACCTAAAAATCCACAAAAATCGGTCGAGCCTTTTCGAAGGAGTGCGACCACAAAAGAAAGAAAGAAAAAAACATTATTTAATTCCGTCATAAGCATAGTAACAACGTTAAAATTCTATGGTATGGTGACACGAGATTTTTATATTTAAAATATTTCAAAAAACTAACTCATACTCACTAGAATTCACAAACATCCGCCCCGAGGTCAAACATTTGCTTGTCACCCAAATATCTACCCCGGTCGGGAACCCACCCTGAGACCCCTCGCTTGGCAGGATCATTAGCAACTAGGCATTATCTAATATTTGTTAAATGTTAATACGCTTTAACTTTTAGTTTCATCGAAATATCTTTTAACTAAAAATTCCAGGTAATACAACCATGGTTTCTGGGCACCAACTTGCAGTGGGGACTGGTGACCTACCCCAGGTTGAGATATCATCGTGACATTATCTTCGGCTTCACTGATGTGCTTGGTAATATTAGAACCCTAATTATATCATACAGAAGTATATTGATGGTAGGATATATACGTAGATAATAGTGTCCGCTCACAGTAAGCGTATGACATTTATAGTAATGAATAAGTAGGTAAGTGATAGGTCTGATCAGTTTTTGGAGATTTTCTTTAATTCGGGATACGTTTTAGCCCGACCATAGGATACAGGAGGTCCTTAAAGCCGCGGGCAGACTAGTGTTTAATTAATGAATAGGCTTTTATTAAGTTAGTGCGCTCACCATCCTCGATCACATCTCCACTTACCATCAGGTGGGATTGTGATCCATCTTTAACTTATTTTAAGTAAAAAAAAATCAATCTTCTAACGTCATTGCCTGGCCTCTGATTCCAGTTGCGGTGGGAGGCATGGCTGGGCTGTTCCTGGGCTGCAGCGTGCTCAGCTTCATGGAGATCGTCTACTTCCTCACACTACGCTTAGTTTGCTACACGCGAGCTACTACTGAAAAATAAACTTCATATTTAGAAGTTGCGTTAAGTTACTTTATTTATAAGGCATGCGAATCATCTAGGATTCTAGGGTTAATAACCCTAATAATAAGGCCTAATAAGGCTGCTTACAAACATGGACGTGTGTAACTTACTTTAAATATTTAAAATAATGGTATTTAAATTAATGATGACTTCGCTGAAAGATTTTAAAAGAAAGTATAGTTTAAACACATAAGTGTCACCACCTGAAGTTAGTTGCTTCAGAGTAGAATTAGCTGTTGGTCAGTAGCACTTAACATGCAAAAAATTACACTGATTACACCTCACGACTAGTAATATTAACGCCCCAACTCAGAGTCACTAACGGTTACTTTAATCGCTCCTTAATAAAGAATCACCATAAAAATTCTGTACTAAGGAGCGATTTAAGTAACCGTTAGTGACTTTGAGTTGGGGCCTAAATCATATAATTAATTCTTAACAGCAAAGTACCAACCATAAACCTAATCAAGTCGTTAAAATAACGAACAATATCTATAATTTAATCGGCTATATATCCGAGGTGTAATTGAAACATAATGTAGTGACACTTCCGGGGTACTACCGACCCATTTCAGGTAAATTTAATTTAGGGTTAAGTTAATTGTAGCCGACGTACATCGGGTGGTATTAACACGCCGTAAATTCAACCCGTAAGCACCTTGCTAATAATTAAGATAGTTGGGTCCCTTTTGGCTGTTTGCTCAATTTAGCAATTCACCAACAATTGGGTCATAGCGACCGGTCACCTTTGTTCGATAAGCGTTATATCATGTGTTAACCGTTATTAGGGTAAGAATAAATTATTAAGTTAATTAATAAATTGAATTAAAAATAAACTCAATGTTTCTTTAATAATTTTAACACATACGGAACTTAATTAAACAGTCATTCGTAATCACTGGAGCAGCGTGGTTGAGTATGCTTTAGGCGTCTTCAAGAGAGATCCAATATTCATTAGTAGGTATGTCATTAATAGGTTGAAATAAAACCGAGACGACTTGTATTTTTCGACGGAAATAAGGCTTTTATTTGGCTTATTGTCTTCAGAAACCTTCCGTGGGAAATTTCTGTTTCATAAGTAATAAACAGTATACAAACTCAGCCGGCAGTGAATGGGGGAGGAAGGGTACTATATATACATACAATACATACTTGTATTGTATGTATGTATATGTATGTATATGTATGTATATTGTATGTATGTATAATATGTAATAGTGGCCAGTAACTGATGATAGTGATAATTTAGAATCAGATGACCCGATCGCTCCTTGCCGACTTTCTTATTAAACGACAATGGAAAGAAAAAAAACGCTGATAATTTCGCAGAATAGTCACAGTAAATTTTACAATTTAAGTTTACAACCCCATACTACCTTATCGAGGCTGACCGTTGGGAGACGTACTCGAGTGGGAATTTCGTACGTTCTCATAAAAGGCTTAGCCGGGATCAGCAGTCGCGGGTTGAGATTATTGTTTGAAGTTAGCGAGGTGTAATTTAATTCTAAGACGCCCTACCTCGTAACATTTGATAGGGATGTGAACTACTGCGACAAAATCGAATATCGATAATTTACAATTTACATAATCATCGAGTTACGTACAAACGTGGAATTGTCTGTATTTGTAGCAATATCCTATTATGCCGTAGCTTTATCGTATGTTTCATATTACCGTCCATTTAACAGATTTTATTGTAGTTTTTTCTATCTGCAAACATTTGTTTCTGGACGTAAATAAAAACCGAATAAGTTATACCACTGCGAAAACTACTCACAGGGAATTACTAACTGACGACTACTTTCTGTGTGTTCAAACGGAACCCAATTATTTTCATCGATATCGATAAATGAGTCAAGTCCTTACCAAGGTGGCGTTTATTAACTGTATATGTTAAGATTTTAATTGCGGGAATCAAATGGCTTCCCAGAAATGTGTATGAATAACTTGGGGCTGTCTTTGTTTTATCTCTCACCGCCCGTCCTAATGAGATGTAGTTAACTGACTGTGATGAAAACACGAAGGGGCTTAAGAGATTATTATTCTAATGTACTAGCTTTATCGGAATATTGTATTATTTTCAATTATATACCTTAAATACAAAGATTTGCTTTTTTTTACATTTCGGCTTTAAGGAGTTTTATTTTTTTTTTAACTGTGTCTACGTTTTCCGAAATTATAAACACCCTGTATATCATTCCAGGTCATGGTCTATCTGTGTGCTAAATTTCATGAAAATCTGACCAGTAGTTTTTGCGTGAAAGAATGATAAACAGTCATACAAACTTTCACTTAAATATCAGTAGGATTCCCAACAGTTCTGTGTTGGTCCTCTTACAGATGTACAGACGGTGTTCACTTCTTGGTGCTCGTTGGATGCTTGGTCTTACAGTATTTCCGACCATCTTCTAGCTTGGTGGTAAACTTTTCCACCTATTTATTTATTCACCATTCTAATGGAATTGAAATAATTCTATTAGAATGGTTTCGCTAATTACACTAATGGATACAATTTACAAATTACAAATCAAATCAAATGTTTTTATTCAAAATTGGTTTGGTTTACAAACACTTTTCGAAAGTCATGCAAGCTACGCCATACGCTACAAATAGAAATTATACAAAAAGGGAACAACAGTCAACAATAATATTAATAAGTAATCACAATAAAAAAATAATTAATCATCTCAAATAAAAGGTCAATGTAAAGCTTCACCTATAAATTGCATTCCATCAAATACTTTATAATTTATAAAATAAAATTCAATATACAGGAAAAAATTGTTAACTCAGTAACGTATACATACATCACGCGTTGTATATTTGACGACCCTATGGACTAGTTAGTAGCGACCCTGCACGCGAAGCGAGGGGTCCCGGGTTCGATTCCCGGCCGGGGCAGATATTTATGTGACCGATAAATATTTGTACTCGGGTCATGAGTATTATTGTGATTTGTTATATGTGTCGTCCATGCCACCCGCGACACAGGTAAAATAACCTACTGCGGGGATGTGAGTGTGCAAGACATATCCTTACCATCATTTTCGCTATCTACAAGTATAACTGTTGTACTATTGAGCTCGGCTCTTCCCTTACTATGACTATGAGGGAAACAGGTTAATTATTGGGCAAGTGCAGATTGGCAGACTTCACACACCTTTGAGAAATATCGATAACTTTTAGGTATGCACTGAAAGCAAATTATTTTAGCTTGTGGAAATGTTAAATAAAAGAATTTAAAGCATTTACATATAAAGATAACCGTCGTAGCGCGTTGGCCAGAGTCATTACAAAAATTATGACGTTTTGATCACGGACGTAAAAAAAGAACGGACGTAACCTTGACTAATCGAGAGTGAAGCTGACAGCTGACAGCTCGCTTACCATGTGTGCGTAATTTTGTAATTTTTGATTCGCGATGGTGTATTGACATTTGACACCATATCATATCAAGATGGTGTCAATGTGTGGGTGTGTGTACTTGTACGAATACAGAGTTGGTATTACTATGGGTGCTTCACTCAATTTGTTCTTAGGATTACGTCCGTCTTTTTTTACGTCCGTGGTTTTGATATATTTTTTTCTAAAAGTATAAAAAGTCAAGAAAATTATGCAATTTGTATAATGATACACTGCAATAAATATTAAGCTTCTCTCGTAAAATTATATCGACATAGAAGTAAACTTAGAGCCAACGTAACGGTCACCTTAACTATCACATAAAACCATTATAAAAAGAGAAATAGCCATAAAAACTTCATGACATCATTGATATAGAGATTGGAGGTATGTGCCTGTGTTGGCTCTCACTTATTTGATATAGGTACCTATTATAATATGGCATCACACCAATCAACCCAATGAATCGTTCACGGGGTAGCTTTTATTTAAATAATTCAATTAATGTAATCAAATTAGATCTAGTTACTCATTTAACAATATTTTTGTTAGGAATAGGTAATATAAATTACTAATGTTATTTTTTAATTCCGTGAAACTTACAATGAGTAAGTTAATTATACGTACACACACGTATAGCAAAGTAAACAACAATAAATATCAAAGTAAATATAAAAAAATACTTTACGTTTAAAGTGTTCAAATGAAATGGACGAAACGAGAACAGCCCTTCTACCTTGAAGCACCCTATTTACCCCAACTCACCTTCAAGATTGCCAGATAAAAAAACATGATTTATGTTCAGTTTTCCGATAAATAGTTGTCTTAAGGGTCTGTAGGGCGCAGTGGGCTCATTTTTCGAAGGTGTATATAGCTTTTTCCTGATAAAGAAATGACGAATGAACTAGATGGGGTGTTTTATGGGGGTGCAAGTGGTAGATTTATGGTACGATTTATTTTTTCCTGCGGTTGAGATTACAAAAATAATCATAGGTTAAATAGACAATATAAGAATAGAACATTTATACTACATATATAATATCCTATTATTATAAGTCGGTTCATTCTAAAAATATATTTAGAAAAAAATAAAAAAGATGAAATTTATCCGTACAAACCTTTGCTTGAAACCGTCAGCGAAAACGATTAAAGTTAAACTTGACTTTATTCAAGTAAGAAGGGTTTATCAAATCTGTGTAACATTTCTGTACGTACGAGACTCGTTAAAAAGTTATTCGACGGAAGCGATCCTTAGGCGCAGGCACAATGGAGGTGTGTGCCTATAGGGTGATCAGAAATATATCGATAAAAAAATATAAATAAAATGAATAGGGTAATGAACATTCATTCGTTCGTAGACATGAAACATTACCAATGTTCTTGTATGGAAAGTATTAATTTATGATAATACATTTATAGGTAAGTATTTTTATAGAGGAATATTGTTGCCATACCTTCTCATTTCCTTATTCACTTTTTGTGTTTCTAAAAACTAGACAACAATGAGCAGATTTAATGTCAGATTTTATTTTCCATCACTAAAATTGTCTGTTGTGTAAAAATATTTTGCCGCACTTTGATAGTCACTAGTGTGCATTGAGTCTTTACATCATAATAGCATATCTTGTACGAACTACAATTTTTTATAAGTATTTTTTTCCACTGCCCCCTCAAAACCTTTTATGTAATTCTTTAATGCCTACTTCATTACTGTGCTCTTTGTTTGTTGTTTCATCCAATATAAATGAAAACATCATTCTGTATCTACGACTCAGCCACAAGTAAGCTAAGCATGTTTTGTCTCTAGTTAAAGCTTTGTTCGCCCTCCACCTTCCTGCCACTTGACATCAAACGACTTCGACCGTCATTGTAAAGTTCTAGCCAACATTATCTTTGATACTGTACGACGTGAAGGTGACTTAGAACAATTACAATTACATAAGTGATTTAATGAGCATTGTTCCTAATAATGTATTTTTTGTTAGCTTACAAACTATGGTAACGTACGGTCCCAATGGTATTCACACGACTCCGCTATCTATCCGTCCGTCTATCACATCTCTGTACGGGACCTTTCGTGTATCCAACTCGCACTGGGCCGGCTTACATAACTTATTTCATCCTATTCCTACTAAATATTCCTACTAAAAGTTCCTACTTATGTAATACATATTATAAATGCGAAAATTTTGGAAGATGTTTGGTTTGGATGCTCGGGTAAGCATCACGCGCTAATCGTTGTACGCTTAAATTACGGATTAAGATTAAGCTTAAACCGACAGACCATGTCTATACTTAAACAATATAGATTTTATCCCATTTACACGTTCCCGTGAGAAAATTTGGACGTTTATATGTCATGGGTGAAATCTAGTATCTAATATTAAGAATAAAAATCCGAGTGCAGTTCAATCAACGATATTTATTTGGCTCGAGTGTTAGCGGTGACTGTTTAAATGCGGCAACAGCACCTACCGTACAGGCACGTGGGGTTGTCCGAGGTACTGCATTGCAGCGAGCACGGGAAGTCGCAGTCACTATTCTGCATACAGTATATCAAACCTGGAAATTTTCATTAAAATCAATCATTCATTCATTTTCAATCCCACGCCAGATGGGTGTCGTATGAGGCGACTAAATCCGGCCCGCTAGTAGTAGGGCCACTCGAGGGATTATATTGGTAATATTGATTTTAATTGTTGGTATTAACAACTATTACTATTATTATTTCTCCATGGAGTTCGCCTGGATAGCTACGACCCTTGAGCATGAGTCAGCCGTCAAACGACTCGTCGTGTTCCGGCTGAGGGTTTGAGAGCCAGTTCTTTCTTTCTTTTTCTTTTCTCTTTCTTGGCCTGCAATGCATAAGTGATGCCTTTGGTGTTGCTGATGACCATGGGCGACGATACCCACTTACAATCAGGTGGATCGTCAGCTCGTTTGCCGGCTATTTCTATAAAAAAATCATTCATTGTATAGATATCACTGATACACTTCTCGTCAATGTCTTTAACCTGGGGCAACCTAAGTCCAAAGTCCGAAGCGGTCACTGCAACTTTACAATGGCCAAGCCACTAACCCTTCCACCAATCCGCACTGCAGCAGTGTAGTGAAGTATGCTCCAGAGGAGAGAACGTTGGTAGTGGGCTATCAATGGGTTGAAACCAAGGTTAATTCTTACCCGATTTTGATTGAACGTCCGCAGGAACTGCCGAAGCAGTCATGATGACAAGGAGGAAGCAAAGCAGTCCAAAAATTTTCATGTTTACCTATTATGTTAAACTAAACGTCTAATGCGGTTAGAGTTGCTGCTATTTATATTAAATTTTATGGGAAACTCTAAAAAAAAATAATGAATTACATACGTAATGATCACGGTGGAACAAATGGATTACAACTTAATGCGAGGAACAATTTACATAATCATTAAAGAAACATTTATTTACGCTAAATAATGTTAATTATTTCTATCGCACCTTTCTATAATGTGGTTAGTAAATCTAAGATTCGTTTCTATATAGGATTGTTTAGACTAACTTAGATGTTGGTTTAAATAGTATACCAAATTTTTTAAGCGAGTTGACGACCAAAGTTGAAAAATAAAAATTCAGATAAAGTTCAAGTCATTTATTTGACGTACAATGTATCATTCATCTATACCCTGCACCAACACCTGTTATATAGACACGTCGGGTTGTCGTAGAAGCTGCACAGCTGGTTGCAGCCCAAGATGCAGTCCGTGTGATTCCTGCAAGCTATTCCCGGGGGCCCTGGAATCAAGAATGTTCTTGTATAATCGACTTGATATGCCATTCAAATGTAATTTTGTGAAGATATTTTGGTATTATACATCAATACAAGTTTACAGAAAATACGAGTATAATACTTTGTCTTCTTCTTCTTCATCGTATTGCTCTCGTGAGAGATGATGATCTTCATGAGTCCAAAGTACTACACTTTTGGCAGATGTGATTTTCCTCATGAACATTCACTCTCCCCCATCGTGCTTACCAATTAATATTGTATATTTTTTGTAATGTTCCACTTTTTTTTTTACACGAATGCTTGATGTTTGACCACATTAACTTTCGCAATAAATAAATAAATCAAGGAGGTAAAGGAAATAACATTAAATAAAAGTTTACATTCATCAACGGGAATTCCAATATGCGTTAATTGATTTAGATTGCAGTTAGCATTGCATGAACTTTAGGGTGAGTTTCATATGTACGAACTTCAAATGAACCCTTATACTTGAACAAATATCATTCATTCATTCATTTATTCATTAATTCATTTAATAATGATTACCTCCAGCTTTATCTTCAATTAGCGCTTCGATTTCAACAGGTTCTTCAGTAATCTCTTCAGGAGCAGCCTTCACTGTCGTAGCAAGAATAAGAACAAGAAAGCAAAATAATCCAAAAAACTTCATTTTGATTTCTTTAACACCTTCCGTCTAACGTATAAGCTGTAATCATAGTGGTATTTATACAAACAATATCCAGAAGCATAGTGAATTAACAATGACTTTCAAATTATCAGGATAATACAATAACAAACACATAATGACCGGGCGAAACAAACGGATTGTAGCTCTACGGTGAGTATAAAACATGTTATCCAACTGTGTTGTGCAATAGATATTATATGTGTTAGCGTATATTTGTATGTTTGTTATTCTGTCGCATTCTATTTACAAGTTCATATTTAAATTGCTCTGTTCGTTCGTTCGTTAGCATGTAACATGTAGGTATGGGACAAATCTTGAAAGCTGAATTAGAATTACTTTAATAATTATTACCTAAGTTATTTTTTGTTACCTTACTCACCTCGGATACACTTATCAGATACGATAGTTGTCCTGTTTCTGTATTATAATTATAAGATGTATAAGCTACCTTACAAGAGGTTGGGGCTTGGTGTCTTGTAACACAGGTATTTAAATACCTAGCTCAAGCATCAGCTCCCACAAACATCAATACTGTAAAAATCTTACCTATCTGTATTAACCCATTGTATTTTGCTGTTTGTGGTGAGAAATAAATAAAGTTTTATTATTATTATTATCACTTTAAAACTAATTTTTCCTGCGGTTGAGATTACAAAAACAATCATAGGTCAAAGAACAGTAAAATAATAAATATTTATACCACAAAGATGCTGTTTAGGCAGGAAGGCTTTACTATCCTATAATATACCTACTTAATTCGGTTCGTTCTAAAATTATTGTAAGTGAAAAATAGATAGAGTATAAACTCCATACAAACCTTGAAATCGTCAACGTAAACGATTAAACTTGACTTTATTCAAGTCAAAAGTGTTTATCAAATCTGTGTAACATTTATGTACGTACGAGACTCGTTAAAAAGTTATTCGGCGGAAGCGATCCTTAGGCGCAGGCACAATTGAGGTGTGCGCCTATAGGGTGATCAGAAATACACAAATAAAATAGATTAAGATGTGTTTTGTGCAAATAAAAAAAAAATAAGTCGCCGACTAGCCGACTAGAAAACATGTCGAATAGTTGGTTTTCCGGACTAGTCGGTGTGTGGTGGTCGACCCTTCTCCTATAATAGTTATAGCCTATCCTAAGCAACTGCAATTTTTTACTCGATAATGATCCAATATAAATGAAAACATCATCCTGTATCTACGACTAAGCCACAAGTAAGCTAAGCATGTTTTGTCTCTAGTTAAATCTTTGTTCGCCCTCCACCTTCCTGCCACTTGACATCAAACGACTTCGAGAACCGACCGCCATTGTAAAGTTCTAGCCAACAGTATCTTTGATACTGTACGACGTGAAGGTGACTTAGAACAGTTACAATTACATAAGTGATTTAATGGTCATGGTTCCTAATAATGTATTTTTTTTATTTACAAAGCATGGTAACGTACGATCCCAACGGTATTCATACGACTCCGCTATCTATCCATCCGTCTGTCACATCTCTGTACGGGACCAACTCGCACTGGGCCGGCTTACATAACTTATTTCATCCTATTCCTACTACAAATTCCTACTTATACATATTATGCGAAAGTTGCGGAAGATATTTTGTTAACGTTGTAACGGATTAAGACGAAACTTGTTACAAATGCAGATAGGTCCAGACTAAAAAAATAAATTGTATCCCATTTACACGTTTCAGTGAGGAGATTTGGACGTTTAAAAATAAAAATCTGTGTGCAGTTCAATCAACAGTATTTATTTGGCTCGAATACCATTGTCAGTGGTGACATGTTAAATGCGGCACCAGCACCTACCGTACAGGCACGTGGGGTTGTCCGAGGTGCTGCATTGCAGCGAGCACGGGAAGTCGCAGTCGCTATTCTGCGTACAATGCATGGACAACAACCCTGGAAATATTCAGTCAAAATCAATCATTCATTATATAGGTATCACTGATACACTTATGCACGTAAATATCTTTAATTTACCAGCTTTTCGAAAAGGTGCTTTGACAAGGAAGAGAAGAAATGGCCAAAGAAACTCCTCCGCTATGGAATCGTTTACTATGACTTGTTTTGGCTTATTACAGAAATATCGACTCAAAGTGGTTCACTCACCACTAACGAAATAAACTTGTCTAAAGGGGGTCTTTGTGGAAAAACACTGAGAAAAGAAATTGGTAAATATCCCTGCCAATTCTTCTACATTAAAAAAGATAAATTTCTCATCAGGTGGGAACTTGTAGATGAAGATTTTTGGAATGAACCTTATAAAGTAATCATTTCTGAGGGAATACTTCTGGGACTATTGAATCAATTAAAATCACAATTCTTTTAATTGTTCTTCTGTCTCAATAGTAAAATCGCAATTTTAGTTGGTAACACCAAGTTAGTCCGTACAGCACTAACCAAGATAACCCATCAGTGGGCGTGTTTGCTATTTCGATGGGTGACCGCTAGTGGCAAAATCTTTTTGAGCACTTCCGTGCTTCGGAAGGTCCGTAAAGCTGTCGGTCCTGGTCGTTAAGCCATAGGGGGGCCTTGGGCGGCATGAAAACTTCAGACACTTGGGTTGGCCACTAATCTCTCCACCTATCCGCACTGGAGCAGCGTGGTGGAGCATGCTCAAGAGGAGAGGCCGTCGGTAGTGGGCTGTCAATGGGTTGAAAAAAATTCTTACCTGATTTAGATTGAACGTCCTCAGGAGCTGCCGAAGCAGTTATGATGACGAGGACGAAGCAGAACAGTCCAAAGAGTTTCATGTTTACTTATGTTAAACTAAACGTCTAATGCGGTACGAGTTATTATGTTGCTATTTATACTAGAATTTTGTGGGCAACCATAAAAGTTAATAGTAAATTACTCATGTAATGATCACGGTGGAACAAATGGATTACAACCAATCTACATAATCATTAAAATTTAAAACATTTTAATTATTAACGCTAATTATTATTTTAATTATTTTATCGCACCTTTCTTACTTGGCTGGTAAAACTAAGTTAAATTTTTCTATGAAAGATTATTTACTAACCTTTATTTAGACTTTGGTATAAAAATGAAAAAAGACAAAGTTTTTAGCCATTTATTTGACGTACAATGTAGCATTCATCTATACCCTGCACCAACACCTGTTATACAGACACGTCGGGTTGTCGTAGAAGCTGCACAGCTGGTTTCAGCCCAAGATGCAGTCCGTGTGAAACCTGCAAGCTATTCCCGGGGGCCCTGGAATCATTGCAAACATTAATGCATTATGATGCGGTTGTGATACGGTTTGTTTACTGTATGTGCTGGTGGCGCCATCTACACCGAACTTTGCGTGAGGTTCCATAAATTATTTAATTATATAAAATTAAGGTCACTGTTTAATGTAGACGACAGAAATTTGTTTTCTACATAATAACAAGGACTGAACTGTAATCTAAGTCTGATGGGATATCTTGACAGAAATTCAATGTTTAGAATTTCAATCGGCAGTTTTCCAGTAGAACCAAAGATTCTATTAACCCCCAAAATCAACGTTATAAAGGTTAAATTATAAACAAATCCAAGACCACCAACTAGCAAGAACTATCTATACTAATATATAAAGAGGAAAGATTTGATTGTTTGTTTGCATAGAATAGGCTCCGAAACTACTGAACCGATTTGAAAAATTCTTTCACTGTTGGGAAGCTACACTGTCCCCGGGTAACATAGGCTATATTATATTTTCAAAAAAATTTGGGATCCTTAATAAAACTCCAATAATATAACCCAAGGTGTAAAAAAATAAGAAAACCGAAGCAAATCGAGGGCAGTTACTCGTGTCAAATAAATGGATTCATACAACAATAAGCCCACGGGTATTAGATATTACGTTTACTTTCAGCAATTTAATGCATGATTAATATGGTTAGCGCTATTTATTTATGCTCGTTAACAATTCATAGATATAATTGTTCGTTACCTTAAATATGTATAAATACGAGAACATTTTACACCATGGTTTAATAAGTATTTCGCTTTGTTTAATATTTAACGAGGATAAGAACTTCACTATTTACGAGAATATGAAGTTCACTATTATTTTATTTATTTTCTCTCTGTTTTTATTGTACGTGGCACCAGGAGCTAAAGGTAAATTTATAGGTGTTTTGAATATTACGATAATATAATTTTAAGACGTAAAAATCCGCGCTATGTTATTTGTAACATAATGATATAATTTTTAAAGATTATTCTTAAAATATATCCGAGTCAAACTTACCTATGGCTTTTCAGATCTCTATCAGAGAATACTTATTGTTAAATATTTAATTCTTGTGTAATGCTTGATTATAAATAAATTAGTCGAAAAAGTTCTATTATTACTTTCCAGTTGATTCAAAGGGCCCACAGAGGTTTTTGGATAGTACCAATTTAGAGATGAATGGTACCAATTTGGGTTTATCTACAGAAGTGGGCTTTGAAAAACTTCAAAAATTGATAGACAAATTATAATGACCACAAAGGTTTTGTGAATTTAAAAGCTGCGATCTTTTAGCCACCTGTGTTCTAACGTGTGATAACTCTTTTTGATTACATGATGACATGGCCGTAATTTTAAAGGCGTAACTGCTAGCGCTCATGATTGGAATACCTATTAACAATATTAAGTGTGTATAACTTTAGATAAGACCTTACAAACAAAACACTGATTTACATTATCGGTTTTGTTTATAATGCTCGTCTAGGACATGGAGGATAGAGGTATAAGAGAACTGTCTCTCTTGTGAAAGTGTCCGTCAAACTGCGTTAGATTTGGGTAATTTTGGACTACGTAAGTCGTTGAAGTTTCGTATACTGGACTGTCACTGTCTAACTCGGCGTCCTTCAATCCGTCAACAACTGCTACATTCATACACAACCCATTGCCTACTAGCGCCATTGTGGAGGGTTTTTGAACTTTTATTTACTGCTTTTCAAACTTTTTCATTTTTTTTTTGAGACAGTTTTCCTTTACCTCTATTCTCCATGATCGTCTAGGACAAGGGTCAGGTCATGTAGGTCAATCTGTTTTCCAGGGTCGCACGCTTGTGCCAACAGCCGCCAATGCCTGAACACGTGCGAGTTGCTGTGTCCGGACAGTGTCGGAGCAATGTGCTATCAAGGAGAGTGCTACTGCCAACCAAACTCAGCTATTATGAGTAAATCAGCGGATTAAGCAGAATATAGTTGCCAAAGCACATAAAAATATATGAAAATAATCAATATCTTTTATTTCAGATTTAAACCCATATTTATTTTAATGTATTTAAAATATAATTTGTATCTAACCGGTTTATAAGAATAAACGCTTATCTAATACCCATCTGCTAAAGATATCAATAGAGGATTCCCTTTCAAAATTAAGATATTGACAATTTCTGTTTATTTATCTTTTCAATTTTATTTTTTCCTTTAAGTTATAATAATTATACATAAAATAAAAAAGTAAAGTAAAAAATTCGAAGACAAATCTCCAGATCGAGACCAATGTTTAAACCACCAGCGTATCATTTGGTCTTGTGGTAATTAAATTAGTCCTGAACATTTATTATCCATGACTGACGGCCATGTTGTAATCAAAAAACATAATTTTAATTAGTAGTAATTAGGATACGTATAAATAACAGTGCAATTTTCACTACGGCCATCGAGTTTGCCTGTTGTAAACATACAACTCAAGATGAAGTTTGCTTCCATCTTTTTTATGTTCTCCCTGATTCTGATGTACACTACATCGAAGGCTTACGGTAATTATTTTATTTTTGTACTAATTTTAGATTTTATATTTCTATTTTATTCACTTGATTTATCTTAATTTTATATTTTTGCCCATGGTTATACTTACATAATCACTCCACGATCACCTCGATGCAAGTTCAATTCAGGTTACCTAGTACAGCCTTATCTAAAGCAAATAAATAAAACCGGCCAAGTGCGTGTCGGGCCATGGCGGAATGTAGAGTTCCGTAGTTGTAGACTAGGTGTAGACTGCTGCCGGGTTTATTTTTACATGTCCAACGCTTTTCGTTTACCTAGCAGGAGGGTAGGATATTACGTGAATGGTCCCGTGAATCCAAAAATAGTCTGTCCTTGAGTGTCCTCTATACTCCATGAGACCTATAATATTTTTGAAAGACGTTTTCAATAACAAAAATATTATTATATAATACAAGAAAAATAATATTCCAACTTAACCAGTAGGTGAGGTACCCTGAAACTACAAATTTAAAGATTTTATTTTATTTTAGTTTTAATGTCAAATTGCAGAATTCTAAATTAGGGTCTTTGACAGTCACGGACTTTCGGACGGATATGACGAAACTATAAGGGTTCCGTTTGACTACGGACCCCAAAAAATGGTTTGCTAAGATCTCTATATCGCCAAAACTGGTAACCGTCATGCAAGAATATAATATAGTATTTACTTTTATGACAATAAACAACATTAATTATCAAGTGGTATATTTTTGAAAGGGTAGTTCTGTTTTTTTACATCGTGGTTTAATTTTTAGGAGCGCATGCATGCAGGAACAGTATTGAATGCATCGGTCCCTGTGAACTGTACTGTCCTGTTTCCGTGAGTGCTCTGTGCCACCAAGGAGAATGCTACTGCGAACCGCCAGGATGGAATACACACAATGCATAAAGTCTGCATAGTTATTAATATTGCATGAAAAATGCCTCCATATAACTATGTGTACTAATATGTACCAATAAACGCGTGAGAAATTAATGTCTGCGTCTGATTTCAAAACAATCTTTTTGCGATATCCCGGTAACTACTAGCGCACGTTACCTCAGCTTCCGTTTTGTAGACTCCTTATTACAGTATCTATGCAACATCGAACTGGTTCAACCTTTTGACCGTGCGATAAAATATACTATGATGTCTATGCAATTATGCATCATATGGAATTGGCGTCTTCTTAAAGAAACAAATAAATAAACGCTTATACCTCATACCCCTGCAGTAGGTTTTTACCTGTGTTACGGGTGGCATGGACGACACATACAACACATCACAATAACATTCATGACTCGAGTACAAATATTTATCTGTCACATAAATAACTGCCCTGGCCGGGAATTGAACCCGGGACCCCTTGCTTCGCAGGCAGGTTCGCTATCAACTAGGCTACAGGGGCGGTCGTGATGATTAAGATTACAAGTTACAACACCAATATGAAATCAGAATTTTCTCAATTATTTATAAGATGATCACGCCAAGAGATAGGCCATGCACAGGGAGCTTGCTATTAAGACTAGGGCCTACGAGATGTCAAGGGAAACGGCAAACACCTCCGCATTTTTCTCAAAGGCCTATGCAAGAAGATAACTCGACCGACTTCGGCAAAACTCGTACTGTTATACCTATGCCATGAGGTGCATAAGGATTATGGATGGAGCATGGCGAGTATGGAAGGAGTATAAGGGGGTCCAAGCCGGGGGTTCAAGTAGAATGCACCAAGAATGTAATGTATTCAGGGGAATAAAACATAAACATAAAGAACTGTTTAAACCGGGATGGCTTTCTGGCCACGAAGAAAGCGTGGGTATCGCTAAATACTTGCACTTTGACACTACAAGTGGAACACGAAAAAAGCATTCCACGGTTGATCCTAGGAGAGTAGGTACCGCCAGCCATGCCGGTAAAAGCCGTACAATAAAAAAATACATAGCCATGATAAATAAAACTAACCATTGTAAAGATAGCAAAAGTTACCGTCAAGTTACCGCAAAACTTTTCATTTGATTGGCTGCATGCTCAATGAGCTGCGTCCGAACGATTCATGTGAGCGTTTCCGCAGAGCAGCCGCTGCGGATCAAATCAACCGTTTATTTGTTCAGACGCCCCAGTGCGGTGCGGAGTGCGGTGTGGAGTGCGGAGTGCGGGGTCGGGACGTTCACGGTTGTTCTGCGGATATTAGTGGCTGCGTGTGATTGAATCAGAATAGCACCATGAAAAAAACTGCGGTTTTATTAAAAAATAGAACAGATCAATCGTTCGCTTTTCAAAGGGGTCGTCGGGGAGGTATTGCTTTTTGAGTTGTGCCTTCTTTGGTTAAATTTTAACACGATTTAGATTTGGTATGTAGCAGTATATGCACTTGTATCTATATAACTCTACATTCTTTGAACTTAAGTTTAATCCACGTACAGGTGGGTGTTAGTAGTAGAATTAATTACTGCCACCTAACAAAAACAACTCGAATCGACGGTTTTACGTATCCTCAGAGGCACGACAGCGCTACAGATATTTCTCCAATAGTGGTCGTCCATTCAGCTACCGACCGCACTTGACGTTTGTTAATTTGAAATTGGGACACAGGCCACACTATTAGCGCCCTCTCTTCATTTTTTTTTCGTTTTTATGCCTTGAGCAGGCAAGCGAGCAGATGGGTCACCTAATGGTAAGTGATCACCGCCGCCCGTGGACATTAGCAACACCAGGGGCGTCAGCAATACGTTGCCGGCCGAAAAGGAAATGATAGACCTGCTTTTTGAAGTGTGGTCCTTTAAGAAGTGGGTCGTAGTTTAGAGGGAACACCGATGCAGGACGTTCGTTCCACGGTTAACACGTGCAACATAGGAAATTACGTGAGAACCGAACTGTGGACAAACGCTAAGTATTCAGGTGGTGTTGATGGAACCTGTTACACCATGATGTGCGGTGACTAAAATCAACGACAGGTATTAAACCAAACAGTTCTTCAGAACATTCTATCCCATTTATTCCCAGTCGTACATACGGTAGAATACGCAAAGAGAGCTTACAACTCTCCTCAAATTAGGCGATTCTACACAAGACAATTGACTCGCCGTTGAGTTCAGTTGAACGGGTCCCCTTGGCCAGCTGAGGCTCCAGCCCAAAGGTGGGTGCAGTACTTCATGTGTGGTTAAATTTGCGTTTTGTAGACTAAACCTTTGCTTAGGCGTAGTGTACTGCTTAGCTCTTTTGAGAATTCAAAATTTCCAAATTCACCTACAAGGAAACAGCAAGAGAGACGTTAGTTGTACCGAGATGGCAGAAGTCTGTAGTGAGTAGCGTGAGTCGTACGAACCTGTCGTGTGTGCGTCGTGTCGTGTAGTTGACGTTACGTAATCAGATCGGCTGCGGCTGATCAGTATCAATGAGCCGCACGACCGCTAAAGCCTTGTTGACAAACCGACATATTTGCTGTGTTGCACGCGGTAATTAGTTGCAAATGAACACACACAGTATAATGGTATGCAGTATGATAAGACTGAACCTTATAATAAGTGGGAATGATAAATATTTATAATCACAACTTAGCGTTTGCCAGACATTGCTGGACTCCTTTGTCACAATATGAGAGGTAACTGTAGAATGGTAGACTATAGAGTCTACCACGCTTGCCAAGTGAAAATATTATGGGGTCCTTCGTAGCTGAAAATGTTACATTATATAGTGCACGCTGCCTCAAATTTGGCAAACGCATCAAAACTGTTAGTAGAGTAGACTGGGCTATGTGCAGTTTTATTCTGATTCGGTTCTACCTCGGTTCTTTCTTTGTCATTGTATATTTCGGTTACAAAGACAGGTCAGTTAGCTGGTTGACAGCATTCACCTTGACTGAAAAGGGATTAGTGAATGCCAATATTTACTATTATAAGGCCACATCATTAATTATCTTATACAGCCTTTAAGAATACTGGTTCCAAATAATGGTTTTGTTTGCCATAAAGTGCAAGGATATTATGTAGTTTACCTAAAGTATATGAAGTATATGACCTTAAGTATATGCAACAAAGTTTACCTCGTGCTTGAGAACTAGCAATACATTTTAATTGAATTTTAACAGTAATTTTTCATTTATAATTATAATAAATAAAAAAAGAACATGATTATAAAACATCTGCCTACCGCACCGATACGCTCAGTCTGTGACACGTTCAGATTGTCTGATCGCTTCGCAAACAGATTGGTGGTGCTCATGTATGTTGTATCTCAATGGGGCGGCATTAACGTGCGGCGATTAATTCGATTCTCATTTACACGCCGAATTAAATACAGATTTAAGCGTGGGACACAACGCGATGTACCTGATGGCTTTGCGCTGCCATTGGCATCGTTAATTTAAATTAAATTGCGAACTGATACGTGCTAACAGAATCGATGTTGCATTAATTATATCTCGAGACATGCTATCCAATGTAGGTACCTACATTGTACCGCCAGATTTTTGTTAGCGCTGTTTAAAGGTGAAGATTCTCGGGAAACAGACCGGGCAAACAAAAATGTATTCGATAGAATGCTGTTATAAGTTATTGAACCAATTAAATTAACCCTGTAGTCAAGTCTAACTTACTGTACGCTGAATAAATAAATCCGTATTGGAATATCAGCTGAAATAGATATTTTTCGATAAGAAAGATATTTTGGGAACAGTTAAACCAAAGGAATCGCAATAAGTTGTTATAAGAAAATAGAAGAAAGAATTACACAAACAATATGTGTCTCTTGTAATGAATAGTTCCTTTTTACTCAGCCTATTCTAGAACCAGTTTGCTTCAAGACATTACCTGTCATACGATCGTCTCGAATCGTAAAAAGCTTTTAACTAAATGCAATTTGCCAATTTGCGTACCATATGATTATAAGCTTTCGAGCTTAAAACAGCCGTCTTGTTATCTTGTCAGCGTCGCGATGGCACATGGCACGACGCGACGCGGCGACGGGGTGACAATTACTTGTTGAGAAATGAATGAAATGGTTGCGTAGGTGTGGCCGTAATACCCACGAGTTACGAGCGCGCGTCTCCTCTCTGAGTTCTCTGACTCAACCTGGCATGTTTACACACAACGCTGCAACGGTTAGGTTGTGGGTACATGCGATTTGTAAATGTAATATTTGTAATCCAAGACTGCACTGGATGTCGCTTATAATTATCCGCGAGTTTGTAAAAAGGAACACATTTATCTAGTGGAAAGGATGAGGTTAAAACTTCACTGGCTACTCGTTTAAGAGCTAAGACCAGTATGTGACGTTGCCTGTAAGAGGTTGTGCACGTAGTTATAAGATCCTTGAAACTTGCTTATTTCCATGTAATCGTGTAACAATTGTTGGCAAACCTAATAAATAAATAACTGAATAATCACTACAGAGATCCGAGTATAGAGTACACTCAGATTCACTTCATTAGTAGTAGTAGTAATTGGGAATGGTGGAAGTATGTTACATTACTTAATTTGGAGCTTACATCAAGCATGGATGTTTAGTGTTTGTTTACACGTATTAAGTAGTTAACTAAGAAGTGACTAAATTGTCTATTAATTTACTTAAAATTTACTAACCTACTTAACTACTTAATACTTGTAAACCGGACTTTAAACATGCTAAGTTAGAGTCTTCCAACATTTTTTACTCGTGGTTTAGCTGTCTCCTGTAAGACTAAGGGCTTGTTTCACAATCTTCAAGTAAGTCCGAAGTAAGCTATTCGTTGGGTAAGTTGACAGTTCGTGTATGTAAAATGACACTTTAACGTCACTTTAACCGGCGAATAGCTTATTTAGGACTCTACTTGAAGATTGTGAAACAAGCCCTAACAGTACAATACCGTAAACTGTAAGCTACATCAGTACCCAACGTATGTGCAAACGTCTTTAGACGGCGTACTAGTGTGTTTTGTTCCGACAAAATTATACTAACGAGACCCTAATTGGTGTTTATCGCGTGCGCTGAAACGCGTGTGAATATTAACATTTGTCACTACACCTTGTCGCGAAATTAGCCGCCGACATCGCTTCCTTGCAAACAAACTGAAATATTTTAATGACAGTAAAAACGCAACACTTGCATATTTTGTTGTAAATCATGTTGCTTTGAATGAAAATTTCAATTTCATTTTGTTTTGCAATGCGAGACTTTGCGCTTAAAAATAATTCAGGAGCCGTCTTCGTTTTTTGTCAGCAGTCACACTGAGCCTTTGTTGTGCCATGTCTGCTTGCTTGTCGGTCAATATTAACAATAATTCTTGAAAAAAATAACTGACTTCAAAATTAGGGATAACTCAAAAACTGCTTGTCAGATCTCGCTCAAATTTAAGTGAGACTACATGTCAAACACCAGCTTTTGATTAAACAAAGAATCATTAAAATCGGTTCACCCAGTCAAAAGTTCTGAGGTAACAAACATAAAAAAGTACAGTCGAATTGAATACCTTCGCCTTTTTTGAAGTTGGATAAAAGTGTGCGTGTAAGTAACACGCGGTTGTTCACACGTGCGAAGTGTACCAAGCTTTACTTTAATTTACACGAGCACTATTTAAGTATAGTAGGTATACATAATATGTACCTAATATTATATAACTTTATCTATAATTATATTTTCAGGCATACACATATGCAAGCATTTATCTATTAATATTATAAATGTGAAAGTTTGTATGAGTGTTTGTTATTATTTCACGCGAAAACTACTGAACGGATTTTCATAAAATCTAAAACACAGATAGACCATCTGGAATAGGATATAGGGTACTGATTATCCAGGAAAACGCGGGCACAGCGCTAGTTAAATGTATAATTGTATATGTATAAATATATCAGTGGCTAGAGGTCTGTCTAGGCAAGTTAGTGACGCCGCGCCCACTGTGAGAGCCATGTAATGTGTTGCGGAGACGCCGCGCCGCGCCGCGCCGGTAAAAAACACCAAGTGACGTTAAGCCGCCATCGCGCCAGCGAGCTGAGGTGAACACGTGAAACCACTTAGAGCTATAAACGATGTGACCTCACTATGACTGACTTATGGTTAGTGAGGTTCCCTATGACTATGTTTATGTCATGAAAGAGCTACGGCTCTACAATTGTATTAAAGTTATATAGCTTACATATTTAGTAGAAAGTATTAAGAGCAGTTCTGTTATAGCCTAGCGGTTAGAACGTTGGTCTCCCGAACGCATTGGCCCGAGTTCAAATCCTGGCATGCACCTCTAATTTTCAAATATTATGTGCGTATTAGAAGTTAATTATCACTTGCTTCAGTGAAGGAAAACATCGTGAGGAAACCTGCACACCTGAGAGTGCTTCATAATGTTCTCAAAGGTGTGTGAAGTCTACCAATCCGCACTTGGGTGGCGTGGTGGCCTGTACCCCTCACATTGTAAGAGGAGACTCCGAGCCCAGCAGTGGGAAAATTATGTGTTGTTGTTTTGCTTAGCTTTTATTAAGAGTGTCAAAAATTATCACGAATATATTTAAAAATAGTGGTAACTTACTAACGAATCTGTAGTTCTTGCTTTTTAAGTCTCATCTGTACAGAGTGAATTTCTCAAGTGAGCGTGGAAGCCAAATACGAAATTATGAGGAATAGCAGAAAAGTACTCAAAGGAGTTTCGGGGTCGATTTTGATGATAACTAAAACTGCTAGAGCGGGCCATATCCAAATATACCTCAACATTTTAATCTCAAATCCCGCAACGAGAAAGCAATACATTGTAAAAACTATAAGTAGGACATTAGACGCGTGCGCGAAGGTGAAGTGAACATGTGAAACCACTCAGTGGGCCATTAGCTGCGTGTGAACCGCCCCGTGCGGTCTGCCCTTACGGTATCCAGCCACGACCAGCCACGATCGGACAGTCACAGTGCAGTCACCTCCACGTATCACTTTAAGATAAATAGTACTCCCCGGTATGGATGTTATAAAGTTTAAAGGTTACTTAACTAAGTAACCAACTGGCTGCAGTGGTAACAGTTAACACACTGTAAAGCAATAAAAATCTATGTTATAAAAAATTGAAGTGAACTTTAATTTGTACTTGACTTATTAGGAAGAAATTTACAAAGAGATCTAGTGGTAAAAGACATTACCTAGGTTTAATAGTTAGTTTAAAAATACCCCGATAAAGCAACCTCCATACATATTAGAGAGGGTTTGCAGTTTTCAGTTAGAAATTATAACATATATTTATAATTCAACGTTTTTGGGACTTCTATGTGGCGTAATCTATGTGGAAATTATATGACTTAAAAAATTCGAATTAGAATTCAATTATTATAGCAATTGTTAAACTTCGCCGGAGTATTTTATCCAAAGACACCCAGGGAGAGTTAAAGAGAGAGAAGTAAAAGTACTTGAACTGAAAAAACTAGTAACTGAAAAAAAGACAGACGTAACCTCGTCTAATCGAGAGTGAAGCATAGCAATGGCCGCCCGCTTACCATGTGTACGTAATTTTTGATTCGCGATTGACGGAGTATGCTGTCAATGTGTGGGTGTGTGTACTTGCACGAATAGAGAGTTGATATTACTATGGGTGCTTCACTGAGTTTTTTGTTGGGAATACGTCCGTCTTTTTTTAGGTCCGTGGTTTTAACATGATATTTTACATAATATTTTATTTTTTAATCATCTCACTGCCCAGTTACAGCCAATTTTAAAACGGCCTATTTCTATACATCTCCCAATTAAATGCGCCACTGGTGTGAATAAATATCAAAGGTTTGTTATGACGGCGTTTACGACTTTCTAAAGCACCGAGCTATAAATCAAACACTACTCAAAATATTTGAACAATAAATACTCAATAACATTAAAAATAAATAATTATAAAACAGAAGGCTTAAGTAAAAATTAACTAGAGTAAAAATGAATATATTTAATTTTTATTTGGTATTATTCTGAAAACAATTAGAATACTCTACAGATTTTAATAATGGTAAGTGCGCAATACGGTAAACGCTAAAACTCTAACACACTCACATCCCCACAGTAGGTTATTACCTGTGTCGCGGGTGGCATGGGCAACACATATGTATAACATATCTCAATCACACCCATGTACAAATATTTATCTGTCACATAAATATCTGCCCCGGCCGGGAATCGAACCTGGGACCTCTCGCTTCGCAGGCAGGGTCGCTACCAACTAGGCTACAGGGTCGTCAAGGTTTTAAAACTTTTAATTTAAAATGGTCTTTTGGTCGAACTATCGGGATTATAAAATACGAATCTTGAGTACCCGTTGTATTTAAAATGTTAAATGGTCTTTTTGGTTAATTAACTATAACAAAATTACAAAGGTTCTTAAAGTTCGTCTGGAAGATATCCCCACTCATGACACCAACAATTTTCTCACTGATCAAATCAATTCTTAGAATAATAGCGAAAGAACATTTTTGATTTACATAATTACGAGTAACCGCCCTCGTTTTGCTTCGGTTTTTTATTTTTTTTATACTTTATTGGAGTTTTATTAAGGATCCCTATTTTTTTTGAAAATATAATATAGCATATGTTACTCGGGTGTTAGTGTAGCTTCCCAACAGTGAAAGAATTTTTGAAATCGGTTCAGTAGTTTCGGAGCCTATTCAATGCAAACAAAAAATCAAATCTTTCCTCTTTATATGTATACGAGTAACCGCCCTCGCTTTGCTTCGGTTTTCTTATTTTTTACACCTTGGGTTACATTATTGGAGATTTATTAAGGATCCCTAATTTTTTTTTAATATAATATAGCCTATGTTACTCGGGGATAGTGTAGCTTCCCAACAGTGAAAGAATTTTTCAAATCGGTTCAGTAGTTCCGGAGCCTATTCAATGCAAACAAAAAATCAAATCTTTCCTCTTTATATATTAGTATAGATTAGTATAGATGATGTAAAAGATTAAAGTAGCCATTTTATCATGTATAACGTGAGGAATTACAATCTACGTATTCAAAAAGATGAAAGTATTTGGGCCGTGGAAGATGACTGTGTTGATCTATTCTCATCGCGGTGAATACAGTTGTCTAATGGGGCGCAACTTGGTGGAACAGTTTGCATTAATTAACCTGGATATGCAATATAATGGTCGGTTTCAAGTCTTAGCGAGTTGATTCAAACTTCATTCAAAATCTTATTAACACTTATCAATGAAAAGTTGTAGATTTTAACATATTTAGTTGGTTGATTCTTAGTTGCTTCAATATTTTTCAGTTTTGATGTAATGATGATTTGATTAAGACTTTAAAACAATTTTATTCATTCAAAATAAACTTCTTATTAATACTTTAATTTAGTTTTAATTGATTTTTAGTTGCTTCAATATTTTTTAGTTTTGATTTAATGACGATATAATTTTGATTAAGACTTTAGAACATTTTGAGTCATTCAACTAATCTACGCAGATGTAAACTTTCAAATACCTACTTAAAATGGTAAAAATCACTCGAGTACATTAAACAACCATATACTTTTATCTTTATCTTTTATCTGTCCAACAATATACTCGTACTTTTAGCGGCTAATCATGTTAGAATGTGTTTGGCAGATCGTTACCAAAGTCCGTATGCTGGTATTGGAACAAAGAAGGCATCCTAAAACTAGTTTTCCTATGAAAATGAATAGAAATGGAGAATAACTTTTGACCATCGGCCATAAATTAGCATAGCAAATGACGTCGGCTCGGCCATACATCACACTGCAAGGGACTGCACGGTATATACTACCATTATTTATATTCATATTTTATGGCGATAACGATTTACGACTCCTTCTAAGATTGTTTACGAGAAATTTACGGGATTTTAAAATGCAAATATTGGCTTTCCGGCATTTCTGTACACTGCACTTCTTTTTTTCTTCGTATATTTTGAAAATGATCATCATTTTTCTTATTTGATTTTGGGTAATTTCTACAATTATGGTCCGAACCATATTAAGTTTCTAAGACTTCTAAGTTTTATGTGGTCTAAGAGTAATGTTAATTCATGAAAATACACTTTTGTCAACTGAATGTTTATTCTAGCATCTAGCCTAAAAATTAGGCCTGATTAAAATACTGAACAGAATTTTCTGTTAAATTAGGTTGTGTTAAATTAGGCATTTAATGAACTTTGTCACTATATTAGTTTTATTGCAAAGAAAATTCCACGTAAAACAATTTAATTCAACAAATTAGCTCGTGAAATATATTGTGATGAAGTCGTTAGAAAAACTTAATGGGCTATAAAACGTGATAGATGTGGATAACGAAAATATATTACTATCCAGGTATTCGGAGAAAAGTGGCTCATCAAATAAACTACTCTAGATTTCTTTTTTTATTTAGGTCGAAACGTATTCAATCGAACTTTTTAAGAAATAATTAAGAAAATTGCATATTGCGAGGCGATACATCTCAATTGACTCCCGAGCTTTATTAGCAGAAGAGTTATAAAGTGTACATAATTTGCATATCAATTTTCATACTTCAGTACCAACAAAACCAAAAAGTTTACATTTTTATAGCAGTACGTACAGTGTAAATACCCAATACCAAGCCCGTTCAGATAAGTGTAGAAGCACCCTTACCTCCGCCATTTGAAACACATGCGCGCAATAACGCGTGATAATATAAAGGGAAGGTGTTATTAATTGTTATTATTGTGATTCGCTTGCATTCCTGTTTTCTTTACCGACCAATTTTGTATTTCAGCTTGTAAGTAAATTATTACTGCTCTGAATTGGTTGTAATTTTGTCATTCATACTGTAATGTATTAATACATGTAATTCGATTCCAAATGCCATCTAAAGGAACAAAGATAAAACAAGTGTTCTCAGAAAGGACATTATCATAAAAGTATCTACAAAAAGATGAACTTTAAAATATATTGTGGATTATTTCCTTAATTTATAATTCTATTACTTTTCTTCCTTCCTGACTACTTTTATTATATTTCAAATTTCATTATTGTAGCACAAGTCCTGAAGTGCAATTCACACTTTTCGGATGCAAAACTTTGGTTATTACGTTCCACAAAATTGTTGACAATTCTAAATTCACTTCAAAAAATTGCTGCACGACATCTAGAATTTGAACCCAGAAACAGGAAACTAAGGTTCAATTCACTATGATATGCATTGTATTCATTCTCTCATATGAATAGGACATAAGCGGCTGCTGTAGACAACAAGATCAAAGACAATCGAGCGGTAGTCAAAATCAATTATAAGACGGACTAAATAGCTCCAACTCATATCGTACGCGTTCGCCGTACCGGGTAAAAACAGAATTTGAACATGACAAACTCGCTCCATCCAGACACCTGCTTCGCGAATCAGCATGTAATCAACATGTTCATGCCGCTGACGCGCTAAGCCGGAATCTGTGTGAACTGACATCACTATTAGTAACTATTAGCGCTAAGCCGCTCAGAGGCAGTAATGAAGACTAATCGACTATTAATTCAACAGGTTAGCGCGTCTGCGCTTAATCTGTGTCGATATTTCAGACCAATGGATGTCTTGTCGTCGCTTCGGGGGTAATAACGTATTCCAAGTTTAAAGTCATTCTTATAGCAAGGTTGTTACAGCAGTTTTTTCATTATTTTGAATAGGTACCATAGTTTTAGGGTAGGTATAGACAGTGCCGGTTTTAGCACTACTAGCGCCCTGGGCGAGATTTCTACGGTGCCCCTATCTGTCATTGAAACCCATACAAAAATAATAAATATGTAAAACCATGCCAAGTTACAGCTGTAACTGTAACTGTAACTGTAAATTTACAAATTTATTATTTTCCACTCTGGAAAGCTTTTCCAGCACTATGGAGCTCGACGCTATGCTGCGGACGGATGGACGAACGGACAGACATGACGAAACTATAAGGGTTTCGTTATTCAAACCTGGTGCCCTGGGCGGTCGCCCAACCGCGCTCTACCCTAACGCCGCTACTGGGTATAGAGATGTATGAAGACAGATTATTATGGTGAGATATACGAGTAGAGATAGAGAATAATGTTGTGAGCCTCGTCAATTGCAAATGGGACGTAATAGGTTCCATTCATCCTTGAGTATAAGCCAATATCATCTACTGAACAATGGACAAAGCTATTGCCTCATGTTGGTGTCTGTTTGTTGGTTCGTGATGTAAGAATTTTTAACTTCTTGTCCACCCTCCTAAAGTTTACCGTGAAATGATTTCACGTTTTCGGTAATAGTATCGCCACCAAAATAATCGAGTCTTCTTGACCCCCCTCGTCTGTTTGGGTGCAGATCTGCGCACCCTCCGTAGAATGTTTTGGCACAAATATGTTCCAATACTACCTTCATATTATCTAATATATAAAATTCTCGTGTCACGGTGTTATAAGTTGAATTCCTCCGAAACGGTTCGACCGATTTTCGTGAATCTTAGCGTGCATATCGGCCAGGGTGGAGAATCGGACAACATCTATTTTTCATCCCCCTAAATGTTAAGGGTGGTCCACCCCTAAATTTTTGGCAGAACAACGTTTGCCACGTTAGCTAGTATATGTATAAAATGGATTAATCCAACACCTGATTTTTTTATGGAAAAAAGTAAATGAGGTTAGTTTTGCCTAAACAGACGAGGGGTAATTAAAAGGCTCCTCAGCTCGTTTGTCGGCACGAGAAATACGCGAAAAGAAACACGAGTACAGTATCCAAATCCCCTCGTAATTTCTATTAAACATCTTTGCTTACTCTGTCACAAAGCAATTTAAATTAAACGATATCAATTCCATTAACTCCACTTCTAACGCACGTTCGAGCCACACAGCCATAGCTGTACAAAGCCCTTCAGGAAAATTACTAACATATCTCAGCAGAAATAATAAACCGCAGCTTGTCACCTCAAGATAAAAGGGATTAACTCACTCATGAAACAGGTTGACTCTACTAGGGAGAAGCGGAGCGTGAAAGTCAACCTTAAAACCCCCAGTTAGAGTCCTTTACGGCGTTCTCAAACGCAATAAGTGTCTCAAGAAAATTAACAGTGTATTATTGTAAGTACGTAGGTGTAACGACGTATAATTTTGTTTTGTGACAACCCTTGCTAGGGTTGGGAGGGGTGTTTGTATCGATGTTTTTGCTACATACAAGAAATATTTGTACATAGTTTGAGGTCAGATCGATTGATTGTTGATAGATATGATTGATTTTAAAATATTGGGCGTTATTAAACATTTTTAAATTAAAATCATGATTCAATAACTAGTTTTAATATCATCAGTTAGACAAATTACAATCAAGTGCCAATTTTGGTAAGCAAAGTTCAATTGGTTTTGGTTGTTTTATAATGACAGTTTATGATACTTATAGTACCTATCGATAAATTGAATGAACCATAACATCACATCACTGTTTCTTAGATGAGCTGTGAATTTTAAGTGGCTGCCATCCAAAGTCGGCTTGTTGTGTAACTGGCTGCACACAGGTGGAGTTGAGACAATTTACTCAATGATAACATTAACGTTTTTCATTGAGATAGGCTCAACTTGCCACATCATTGTTGCTCCCCTCACTTTTAAGATGCCTACATGTCTTGTTTCTGTTGGTAAGGAAATCCATTCTACTAGGATTTTTTAAAACATACATTATATTATGTGTTTCAGCTTACAGATTTAGTCCAGTAACACTTCTATTTTACTTTAATAATGTAATTTTAAGGTAAATTTTGCTATTTATGTAGGTCTATATAAACATGTTTGTCTGTCCGAAAAGGATACATTTTGTTAAATTAATAAATTTTTTATTTACGTTTTCATTAAAATGGTGTTCAACAATGAAAATAATTTGTCTTAACATCCCCATATTCCCCATTCTTACTAACTAGCTAACAAACTGCTTTTTACTTTTTGATGGCAACACTACCGCGAAATTATGCAAGTTCTAATCTCACGCGTATTTTGGGACACACGATACATAATGAGTACCTAAATAAATTCACTTGCACCGGTCTCTATGCAATACTAAGGAAATTTAACAAGCTAAAAGCCTAGCAAAGCTTAACTCACGTTTTTTGTACGTATTCTTGATTTTTATCTTCTTGTTCGGAATGATTACCTACATTAATTAGTGTAATTGATTTTCACCGTTATTGTAGTTGGTTTTTCCATCCATGTGTATTAATTTACCAATGTTTCAGGATAAGTAGTGGGCAAAGTTAAAAACTAGTAGCCTTATCCATACACGTTTATAAAACCTATCTTTATTATTGCACTGCTATAAATTATTATTATTATTTGGAATTTCGGGCCTGGGTCAAACGTCCCAGGGGCCACTGCGACCAGATTTGATCTATTGTAGCCGTACCCGTTACTGAGTTAGATCTGGTCCCCAAGTCCTATTGCTCGGACGAACAATAGGATGTTCCTGGGTTCCAGCTCCCTTACTTGACTGGGTGGGATTATGTGGCCTCCTAAAATGCGACTTCTGAAGTGATTTATGGCAGAGCAATCACAAAGTATGTGGATGGATGTTTCCTCTGCCTCGCTGCAGAATCTACAAGTTGCAGTATTGCTCAAACCTATCAACGTAAGGTGTTTATTGAGCCTGCAGTGTCCGGTGAGCAGTCTGATGAGTACCCGTAAGTCGGGTCGCTTCAGGTTGAGCACTTTCTTTGAGTATGTCTGCGAGTAACCCGCTATTAGCGTTTTGGCCTGTTTCGCGCCGGGTTCCCTACGCCACATCTCAGCTCCCCTTTTCAAGGCTATGGCTCTGAGTGCGGCACGAGAAACTGCTTTTGAGATGCCCACCATAGGTTCAGGACCCATGGTGGGCGCCTCGGCCCCCCTTCTTGCCAGTTCATCGGCCTTCTCGTTCCCGCGTATACCTTTATGCCCAGGTACCCATCCTAGGGTAACCTTGTTGTTGAAGCCTAATTGGTTGATGGCTTGTATTCCTTCTAGTACAAGCTTTGAATTGACTTGCTCAGACTGTAGAGCCAATAAGGCTGCCTGACTGTCCGAGAGTATCATAATACGTTTATTTACATATTTCTTTTCAAGGTTTTCGTGTACGCATCTTATTATGGCGTATAGTTCTGCTGGAACACGGTTGCGTATGAGCCTAAGTTTTGGTGAATCAAAACTTTTGGTTTTTCTCCATAGGCCCCTGCTCCTGCTTTTCCTCCCTTGCGAGAGCCGTCTGTGTACCAGGTCACATCGCTTCCTCCCAAGGATTTAGGTACCGCTGCGTTCCATTCTTCTCGTAACGGTATGACTACGTTGAACAGTTTGTTAAAACTGAGCTGAGTATGAATAGCGTCGCTCGGCATCGCCATTACTGGGCATGCTACTAGGTCTTCATATAGATTCCTCATAGCACGGGATTTCCAGCCCTGTTTTCCTCCTTCGACAGCGCGGAGCCTATAAGTATAGCCGCCCTCGCCTCTATTTGTACATGGATATGGAGCGGTTCAATGTTGAGGACTGCCTCCATGGCTACTATTGGTGTAGACTTTAAGGCTCCTGTCGTCATTCGACATGCTAGTCCTTGAATGCTGTTAAGTTGTCTGATACATGTTGCCTGGGTGGTTTTTCTCTGCCACGTTATGCAGCCGTAGGTAATAATGGGTCTCGCTATCGCGGTGTATACCCATTTCATCTGTTTTGGTTTTAGTCCCCATGTGGAGCTTGCGAGACGGCAACATGTTCCTAAAGCGATTTTGGCCTTTCTTGTCACCTGTAAAAGTTGCTGATTCCAAGTGAGTCTCTGGTCTAACGTTATTCCGAGATACTTGACTTCTGTGGAGAACTGTAAGTTGGTTCCAAAGAGGGATGGGTTCCATAGTCCTCCAAGGCTGCGTCTTTTGGTGAATGGTACTAGGACCGTCTTGTTGGCGTTAACATTTAGTCCAGTATTTTCACACCAGCGTTCCACTTTGTGAAGAGCTGTTTGCATGAGGCTTGACAAGGTGTCTGGGCAGGTGCCGCAAATGGTGATAACCAGGTCATCTGCATAGCCTTGTGTGTCCAGAGAGGCATCGTTTAGTTCCTGAATAAGGGAGTCCACAACAATTGTCCACTGAAGAGGTGATAACACTCCTCCTTGTGGAACCCTCTTGTAATTTTAATATCAAGGGTGGTGTCAAATAATGTTGTGCGGGCTATTCTGTTCCTTAGCATTGACCCTACCCAGTTCACGGTGGTGTCATCAATGCCACGGTTTTTCATACCTTCCAGTATTACGTGAGTTGGGGTGTTGTCAAAGGCCCCTTCTATGTCTAAGAAGCAGCATAAAGCTATCTCTTTATCTTCGAGGGATTTTTCGATTTGATCAGTCAGCTCAATCAGTGCTGATTCTGTCGATTTCCCTTTCTGGTAAGCATGTTGTTTTGGATGTAGAGGTTTGACCTTTAAGATGGTGTCTCTAATATGATGGTCGATTACTTTTTCCATGGTTTTCAGTAGGAATGAAGTAAGACTAATTGGTCTGTATGATTTGGGTGATGATCTGTCCCTGTCACCAGATTTAGGGATGAAGGTTACCCTTACCTTTTTCCAGCTGTCTGGCAGATATCCCCAGGCAAAACTCGCCCTCATTATTTTTATTAGTGCTGCCAGAATTTCATCTAGTCCTTCCTGAAGTAGAGCCGGGAAGATCTTGTCTTCTCCTGGTGACTTGTATCGTTTCAAGCTGTTCACCGCCCACTTTATTCGATCGGGTCTAAACACGGAAGCTGCCATCCTCCACTTCTCCAAAGTAGGTTTCGGTGGCGATGGGGGAAGTGCGATGATGTTATCTTTTCCTAGCACTACTGATCCCGGAAAGTGGGTGCTGACCAGTAGACTCAACGTCTCTTCCGCATTGCTGGTGTAGTTCCCGTCGGGACGCTTTAGTAACCCAATTTGAGTGGCTACTGCTATAAAACATAATATTATTATTTTTCATAAAAAATGAAAGAAAACAAAACTCTTTATAAGCCTTCTATAACTTAGCTTGTTTTTATGAACAAGGCGCTACCATTATAATATTGTGACTTTTTGACAGTTGCTAAGCTGACGACTATGTTGAATAAATAGATTATTGAGAACGATGGTAGGACAAGCTGTGAGCAGGCATTACCATCACCCCAATGCTACGGCATCTTAATCCAACACGTGTACATAAACATTTTACACGAAACGTGCAATAAAGGCTAAAAATACACGTACGCAATTTAGTAATAAAATTTAAAACGTACCCAATATCCGTGTATTGGTTAGAGCGATATGAGTGTTAAATGTTTTAGAAATAGACGGTATAAAAATACCTTCGCAGGTAATGGTGATCGCAGCCGGATTGCGGCGCGCGCGCACCGACACGAAACACATGGCCTCATGTTTACGGGAATACTACGCTTACCTCGTCTAGGTACTTGATGGATTTTACAAAACACCCACAGGTAAAAAAATACCAAATGGGAAAGAATACAAAGAAAAATTTACACACTATGTCATTAACAATTATGATTGAAGAGTAATTTATTTCAAATTAAATTAGTTACTAACGATAGTTTTTTTACTGCATGCTAGAATAAGTTCTCATGTAAGTGACTGTTTATCTTTATGAAACACATTCTTTAAAAACATTTATAAGAGTTTTTCTTGAGAGAATCCTGCAGGGTTGACGATTAAAAAAGTTGGTTAAAATTTAACTTTGAACTTAGATCTTAGTATATAGTTTACTTAAGTACAGTAGAATTGCTTCATTCTAAATCATTCTTTTTTATGGAAATAGCCGGCAAACGAACTGACGATCCACCTGATGGTAAGTGGCCACGTCGCCCATGGACATCAGCAACATCTTAAAGCATCACTGATGCGTTGCCGGCCAAGAAAGAGAGAAGAAATAGAAACAAAAACTGGCTTTGAAGCCCCCAGCCGGAACACCACGAGTCGTTTGGCGGCTGGGTCAAGGGTGGTAGCTATCCAGGTGAACCCCATGGAGAAATAATAATAATAATAATGGCATTAATTGATAATCAAAATCAATATAACTAATATAATAACTTGAGGGGCCCTACCACAAGCGGGCCGGATTTAATCGCCTCTTACGACACCCATCCGACGTGGTGAATACGGCTTTATTTACATCCAAAGAATTTCTGTTTTAGGTAGAATTGATTTTGATGATGAGTACTACATCATTATCACAATCCGTATCTGTTTCATTGATCATCTAAGGCTTTACGTCGCGTGTCGTTTTTTATTCACCAGACTTTTTATCTGCGTGTACAATTCATCACAACTTTATCCTGCAACTAGAGAAGATTTTTTGATGATATAAGAAGATAAAAGAAGAATTCCGTTAGAAAATAACCAATTGAAAGTCAGACATTCATTTAAAAGCATCAAACTCTGTCGGGCGGAGTACACGTGTCGATCACGAGTAAACGCATCAAACATTTCAGTAAAACCAACAGGTAATTCACTGACGGAGGCGGACGTAATACTCCGCTGTTATGTTTATTTTCCTTCTAAATCTATTTATTTTGCCTCCCGCCAGAATGGGGCCATTGATTAGTTTTTATTTCACTATCCCAATGTTTTTTATTTATTCTCTGTAAGCATTACACCTGTTCGCGAGGTGCTTGAATACATTTGGTTTTGGAATGTTTTCTCCAATCATTTTGTTGCGGAGATGTTTGTTGTAGTTTTCTTTTCAGTTATTTTGTGTTTAAAAATTGTGATTTTTATTAAAACAATTACACTGTTGCTGAACTAATTTTAAAGAAGGGTGTCATAACAATTTTACGTGTAAATCTTTGATTTCACGCCAATATCTTGTTCTCTCCTTTAGTACCTCTATCGCTATTGTAACAGTAGTAAAATCTTTAAGTGTTTCAGTTACAAAGTTGTTGTCCTAATTATAAAACGGGATGAACTTTTCTTTTTAATTTTTTTCGTAGGCAGTTTAATTGATTAGGATGATGATTTATCAGCATGGCGCAGCCGCTACTGTTTATCGATTATAAAATAAATAATATAGGAAATTAATGATTCGTCACTATGTGTTTATTTTCAACATTGAACTTTACGATGATATTGTACTATGCATTGCATTTGCTACGTTACATTACGATATTTCGATTGTTAGTTCTCATAAGTATCTTATAACTATTTTGCAATTAATGAATATATAACTAGGTAATTAATAACAATACCATGAACAGGCGCCAACATTTTGCTGAATGGAAGTAGTTCGATAATCTAATTTAAAGTCACCTTTGCAAAACAATTCAGTCACGATAAATTGCTACGCCGACGACGCCGGTGCACGCGGCGTGCCGGCGTTCCGCGACGTTCAGGAGGAACGTCAGGCGTGCCGCGCGTACCGTGTGCGGTCCGTGCGCGTTCCGTGCGCGTTCCGTGCGCGTTCCATGCGCGTTCCGTGCGCGCCCGGCGCACCGCAGCAGCAGCAACAGCGAGGTGCGAATGATCGCTGTCCAATTAGATTTCTGGTGGACAAATAGATTGGACAACATGACGGTTTTTTTGGTCGTTGTATTAGGAAGTGATGCAGGTGCAAGTAGGACGCTGGATGCCGCTGCCGTGTCGGACTAACGCGTACCTAATGAATGTTAATGTATCTATAATGACTTTCTCTACTATATGATCGCACCTCTACTGGATAATGTTATGTATAGATTTCATTACTGTTTCATAGTTTTCATGCGAGTACTATGGAGATGTTTAAGACGAGATTATATCCGTCCGAGTGCTAGGTTAATTATTACAGGATTGTAGTGCTACATCCAGATAGCATCAAGAGAGCCACCTGAGACCTATGGGTAAGCAGTCACCGACATCTGGACATCCATAAAAACATACGTGCGACACATTTCTTGCTAAGAAGAAATTAATGAGTTATCTTAAAAAAACACGTAACTAGCCATGTAACATGACTAACGCCCCAACTCAGATTCACTAACGGTTACTTTAATCACTCCTTAGTAAAGTATCACCATACAAATTCTGTACTGAGGAACGATTTAAGTAACCGTTAATGACTCTGAGTTGGGGCGTAAGTCTGTATTAAACTTGGTACAATGATATTATAATGTAAAAATAAGTAGATATGTCACTAGTGGGCCGACGATGAAGAGCGTAAGAACAGGCAATTGTCCGTTCTGGTCGTAGTCACTCTGTCAATACAAGACGATACGCACGCTTTTGTTGTTGTCAGAAGTGCTTGACATTTGATATATAGCGTTAAAATGACTTCGTGGATTATACCAATGTGATTGGTGTAGTGAAACAAAAGATAAACGTGTGTATGTTGTAGCTTTTTGCAGAATAGATTTTTTGGTTGATTTGTAAGGGCACAACGTATCTATATTTTTTTAAATATCATTGACTTGGTAGCAAAGAGCACACACACAGCATCGTTTGACACCCTAGCGACACCTACCCTAGCCGTTTTAAGCAGACTTGCACCTCAATCAGGAAAGATTGGCTTTGACTTAAGGCGGTATTATCCCAAAAAATGGTATTTTTGAAGGTGTTTTGTTCATAAATGGTACATAATACAATTCTAAAAAAAATATATGTTATTTTACAGTCTTTGTTCTTTCGTTTCGTCATACTTGATACACGATAGCAATTATTTCATTGGATAGAAATAAATCACAAAGTGGGGTCTAATCTGGCATAAAAATGGCGTTTTATTCGCGTTTTAATCGCTTCCAGATAATAAAAAATATACCACAGTATAGGTCCTATAGATACCAATATTTCTGGCGGATAATAATATCAAATTTTGAAAAACATCCCTTTCAATTCCTATTTTTTCCCTTTCCACTAGCTACGAAACGCCCGACGCGTCGATTTACTCAATTTTACTCTCGCGCCAGTCGCCTTCGAGGTAGGACCTGTGCTAATCCGCATCGCAGCCGCACCTCGTCGAATTTCCGACACTAATTTTAATTTCGAATTTGGCGCGCGCGCGTCTTCTTATATTACGTAATATGTACTGTCCAAAGTATCCACACTGCTGTAATTTGAAATAATAAAAATTGTTCGTTTTTATACTTTAGTTACTGTTTATAGTATTTGGGTATTGGTATAAGTCAAGTGCTAATTACACAATTATTCTTGTCGTATTAGGGCGGCTTAGAACACTATCCCAAGCCGGATGGGTGTCGTAAAAGGCGACTAAATCCGGCCCGCTGGTGGTAGGGCCCCTCGAGGGATTATATTGGTAATATTGATTTTAAATGTTAATTAATACCATTATTACTATTATTATTTCTCCATGGGGTTCGCATGGACAGCTACCACCCTTGAGCATGTGTCAGTCGCCAAACGACTCGTCGTGACGGCTGGGAGCTTGAGAGACAGTTTTCTTTTTTGAAGTTATACCTTATTTAGGCGCGTTATGAAATAAATGGAAAATTGTTTTGAAAAAATGATTATTGAAGTGAAAACTTCTTGAAGTCAAAAGTCAAAAGTCAAAAAAGTCAAAAGTCAAAAAAGTCAAAAAAGTCAAAAATGTCAAAAAAGTCAAAAAAGTCAAAAAGTCAAAAAAGTCAAAAAAGTCAAAAAGTCAAGTCTAAAGTCAAAAAAGTCAATAAAGTCAAAGAAGTCAAAAGTCAAAAGTTACAAGTCAAAAAAGTCAAAAAAGTCAAAAAAGTCAAACAAGTCAAAAAAGTCAAAAAAGTCAAAAAAGTCAAAAAAGTCAAAAAGTCAAAAGTCAAAAAAGCCAAAAGTCAAAAAAGTCAAAAAAGTCAAAAAGTCAAAAAAGTCAAAACAGTCAAAAAAGTCAAAAGTCAAAAGTCAAAAATGTCAAAAAAGTCTAAAAAGTCAAGAAAGTCAAAAAAGTCAAAGAAGTCAAAAGTTACAAGTCAAAAAAGTCAAAAAAGTAAAAAAAGTCAAAAGTCAAAAGTCAAAAGTCAAAAGTCAAAAGTCAAAAAAGTAAAAAAAGTCAAAAAGTCAAAAAGTAAAAAAAGTCAAAAGTCAAAAGTCAAAAAAGTCAAAGTCAAAAAAGTCAATAAAGTCAAAAAGTCCAAAAAGTCAAAAGTCAAGTCAAAAAAGTCAAAAGACAAAAAAGTCAAAAAAGTCAAAAGTCAAAAAGGCAAAAAAGTCTAAAGTCTAAAGTCAAAAGTCAAATGTCAAAATTTGTGGAGTGGAGTGGAGTGGAGTGGAGTGGAGTGGAGTGGAGTGGAGTGGAGTGGAGTGGAGTGGAGTGGAATAGTAAAACCTACAATTATCATCTTCCCGAAATTTTACATTCGTCTCATTATCTTGAAAACAAAATTTTTGAAGGTTTCACTTCTAACACGTGTGAATTGCACACATTTTAATTTTTTTGTTTTTATTATTTTTTACATATCTTTAGGTTTTTTATTTTAAATTATTCTTATACTTTTTATCATTCTCAACATACTTGTAAAATATCTTATCCAAAGGGTTTGAACATTTTTGTACGGAACCTGGCATACCTACAAGTCCGCCATTCTGAAAAAAAAAACTCGTTTCGATTTTGAAGTTGGTTATTTTTTGTTAGTATTTAGATGATATTAGTCAATTTTGTATGTAAGTACCTACTTATTTGTGGGTGAACCGATTTTGATGATTCTTTTTTTGATAGAAAGCTGGTGCGTATCATGTGGTTCCACATAAATTTGAGGGAGATCTGACAAGTAGTTTTAGAGTTATTTTGAAGTTGGTTATTTTTTGTTAGTATTTAGATGATATTAGTCAATTTTGTATGTAAGTCTAAGTACCTACTTATTTGTTATCCACTCACCTCTAGTCTCCACTGGACAGTTTCGTTTCATAAAATTTCAAGTCAGTCTCCACTCACCTCTAGTCTCCACTGGACAGTTTCGTTTCATAAAATTTCAAATCAGTTTCCACTCAACTCTAGTCTCCACTGGACAGTTTCGTTTCATAAAATTTCAAGTCAGTCTCCACTCACCTCTAGGCTCTAGTCTCCACTGGACAGTGTCGTTTCATAAAATTTCAAGTCAGTCTCCACTTACCTCTAGTCTCCACTGGATAAGCTAAAATTATCATTACTCTTATTTTATTACACCTAAAATTCCAATGAATAAATCAAAATAAAGTATACTTACACCCCAACTCAGAGCAGTTACTAATAATAATAATAATAAAACCCTTCCACACTCATACCCCCGCAGTAGGTTACAAGTATTTACCTGTGTCGCGGGTGGCATGGACTACACATATAACAATCACAATAACAGCCATGACACGAGTACAAATATTTATCTGTTACATAAATATTTGCCCCGGCCGGAAATCGAACCCGAAACCCCTCGCTTCGCAGTTCGCAGGCAGGTCCACTACCAACTAGGCTACAGGGTCTACAGCTACGCACGGGGACATTAACCTCACGGCCGCGCGCGGCCGGCTCACGGCGCGGCGGTCGAGTTTACACTCAGGGGAGCGGGGTACAGGGAAGTGAACAAAATGCCTACAACGGTCGAATAATCTCGCCTTAATTATGGGTAAATACACTTCAAAACTTCTGCATAAAATTTAGACATTATTCAACAATTATTGTTTTAGATTTGATTTCCACGCTAAACTACTTAAGACAAACGATTCCATTACATTCAAAACTAAAATACCTACTAATGGCAAAAGGTAAAAATAAAAAAACACAGTTCACCGCGTTGCGGCCGGCGACGTGTGCTCAAACATAATTATTTTAAAATAATGTCGGCAGCTGCAACCTATTGTAATACGAGCTCGACTAAGGATTGAACGAGGTTTGGCGGAAAGTTGCACGCGCTGTTTATAGATACCTGAGTGTGCTGTCTTTTAGATGAAGAGGTACTGTCGTTTGTAAAATAAATAAATTTGTATCTTTTTGAAGTGAAAACTTCTTGAGGCACGTTGGTCATTTTTGACATGGGATAAAACCAATCAGCTCACGACACCGTAATCACTTTACTCGACATTTACCTGTAGCGCCATCTCTGAGAGAAGTACAGAACTATAGTTACTTAATTTACTTAATTTTATCAAGATTGTAGTTTACATATACTTTACGCAGCGTTGGCAGCCATTCACTAAATATGTAATGAATAAAAAAAAACAATTCATTTAAAAGTATTTCCTGCATAATAAAACATTTCCTAACGATTAAAAAAACACACGTAATTGATCAAGTTTTCACTTCTGTCGGCACTCCCGCAGTGAATTTTTACGTTTTTTTTACACATTCATCACCACGTTTACCTTTGTGAAGAAATCTTTCTCTGAGAAATTTTTGACCCCAAAACTAGAACGAGGCTGAATACACTTGTTTTGGGGAAGGTATGCTCGTATTTAAGACTTCTATATAACTACTAGCTGACCGGGCAAACGTTGTGCCAAAAAATTTTAGGGGTAGGGGGATGAAAAATAGATGTTGTCCGATTCTCCACCCTAGCCGATATGCACGCAAAGATTCACGAAAATCGGTCGAGCCGTTTCGGAGGAGTTCAACTTTAAAAAAAGCGTGACACAAGAATTTTATATCTATACTAATATTATAAAGAGGAAAGATTTGATTTTTTGTTTGCATTGAATAGGCTCCGAAACTACTGAACAGATTTCAAAAATTCTTTCACTGTTGGGAAGCTACACTATCCCCGAGTAACATAGGCTATAGTATATTTTCAAAAAATTAGGGATCGTTAATAAAACTCCAATAATGTAACCCAAGGTGTAAAAAATAAGAAAACCGAAGCAAAGCGAGGGCGGTTACTCGTATTAGATAAATTAACTAAGTTGAAAAAAACACATGAAAACATCATTACAAAGTCCATCCATCCATCCATCCATCAGCCCTTAGAGGTCCACTGCTGGACATAGGCCTCCCCTAACTTGCGCCACTCTGACCGGTCCTGAGCCTTCTGAATCCAGCGGATGCCCGCTGTCTTCTTCAGGTCGTCAGTCCACCTGGTCGGGGGGCGTCCTATGCTCCTTTTTCCGAGACGTGGGCGCCATTCGAGGACCTTTCTTCCCCAACGGTTATCGGTCCTTCGAACTATGTGGCCAGCCCATTGCCACTTCAGCCGGCTAATTCTTTGAGCTATGTCGGTTACCCTTGTTCGTCTACGGATCTCCTCATTTCTGATGCGATCACGTAGAGAAATACCGAGCATAGCCCTCTCCATAGCTCGCTGCGCAACTCTGAGCTTGTGGATCAGGCCAATAGTAAAGCACCACGTCTCGGATCCGTATGTCATCACTGGCAACACACACTGCTCGAACACCTTCGACTTCAGGCACTGAGGTAGTGTTTTGGACGACAAGATATGACGCAGTTTCCCGAACGCAGCCCATCCGAGTTGGATTCTACGAGTGACTTCTTTCTCGAAGTTGGACTTACCCATCTGGATCACTTGTCCCAGGTAATTGTATTCGTCTACAACTTCAAGAGCAGCGCCGTCAACCACAACCGGTACGGGTGTGACATGGACATTTGACATGATTTTCGTCTTGTCCATGTTCATCTTAAGACCCACCTGTTTTGAGGCGCTGTTCAAGTCCCCGAACATTGTACCAAGTTCTTCCAGGGAACCCGCCATTACAAAGTATCAAAGCTAAAAACATTATTTACTCACGCGAGTCTCCCCGTTGATGTACCTTTATAAAGAGCAGCCCGACGCGGCGACGCTAAAGGAACTTACAAAATTATAATTGCGTGTCTTTATAAGGAACCTGCTTCAGTGTTGCTGAGAAAACAAAAGCGATTTTTACAATTTTTGCAGAAGTTGTTAGTCTTGGGGAAACTGGAATTTTCAATTAATCTAATTGAACATTTATTATATTTACTTTTCTTTCTGATTTTATATCATGTTGAGTATAATGCTTGAGTACAATCCTACCAGATTTTCTATTATTTATTCGTTTCTTTATTATTTATATATTTCATTCATTTCTTTACATGAGTAGACTAGCTGACTCGGCAAAAGTTGTTCACCAAATTTTTTGGATAGGGACAACCTAATCACCTGGCGGTATGAATCGACGACCTATTTTCATATCTACCAAATATACTCAAAAAAAAAACTTAAAAATCGGTCGAGGCGTTTCGGAAGAGTGCGACTTATTAGATTTTCATAACGAAGTGGAACTTATTTTAATCCTTATATTTGGGTAGATACTGTCGTTACACATGTTTTGTTATTTTCTCTTCTCGTTCTAAAGACAAGAATTTATAACTAGCCACAAGAACTACAACATCACAATAATTATACTTTGTAAAAATAAAATGTAAGCCAACAAGAGCTGTGCCCTCATAAAGTACCAAAACAATAGTTCATCGCCTGCGGTGGCACACGCTCCGAGTCTCTGATGTAATTACACTGTACGCGCTTATCTCCAAAAGACTTTTCCTTTTACCGCACCTAACTTTAAGTTTATCAGGTGAAACTTTCCCGGGAGCAAATTGAAAATTTTACGATGCCAACCTCTGGCGCGAATTAATTGTGTTATCAAATATTAATGCGGTATCTTGGCTCGTTTAATTGCCGTGTTGGAGTTTCGAGAATTTCTCAGTTACGTCGTTTCTGCGGCCGAGCCACGACTCGTTAAATATCGAATTAATGATCTGTTTTATGATCGACTAGCTTCTACCCGCGACTTCGTCTGCGTGGACTTCAGAATTGGATCCTTAGAGGAATGAGAGTGATCAATTAAAGAAATGATAAAAAAATTCTATGCTAGCCATTTTTAATTACACCACTTATCTTGAGGGAACGATCTATCCCCGATATAAAATTTTAAACTTAACTCAACCAGTTTTAAACTTAACCACCATGGACCACGATCCATGCAACTGGGTGGAAATATCGGAATACAAAATAAGTATCGTTAGTACTCGTATTATAGTAAAATCTATCCCCGATATAAAAAGTACCCTATCCTTTAATGCGCGATATTAAATATCTGGGAGCCAAATTGAAACCAAATTCGTTTAGCAGTTTAAGCGTTAGTAAATAAGAAACATTCACTTAATTTCATTTTAAAAATGGTTTAAAAAACAACAGCAAATATCTTTGAAATCAATTTCGTTATTTCCGTTCGTTCAGGTGTTACATAATTAAGTATTTGGTCTTCAAGATACACCATCAGGCCCTAAGTTTGGTCAATAATATGCTAGTTTTGCAATGTCAAAGTACCACCTACTAATATTTTAAAAAAGTGTTTCCGTTATTGCCACGCGATCAGGAATTACATATTATTTTATCTCCAAGATCACTATCTGGCCCTAAGTCAATGATGTACTGGTTTTGCAATGTGAATGTTACCAACAACAACACTCACCCATATAATAACTGCTGTTATTATGTATATTTAGCACGCGCTTCATGGTATATCTAGAATACAATGATGTTCTTAGCGACCGGCAGTACGGGTTCCGCTGAAACCGGTCGACGGGAGATCTTTTAGCGTATGCCACTCACATCTGGGGCGAGGCCCTCGAGAAAAATAGGGAAGAGCTAGCCATTTTCCTTGACATCTCGAAGGCCTTCGATTGGGTCTGGCATACCAAATTTGTGAGATTCAACGTCACAAAAACTCAAGCGTATCAATTCACCGGCAAAAGAAGCCCTTTAATCTTAGCTCTTACTCTTATAATACGGGTGTCTTCAAGTGAAGAGAGAATAGGCTTTTAGTAAATTAGTGCGCTTTACCACCCATACTTCATTCCCGCTTACCATCAGGTGGCTTTTCAGTCAAGCATTAGCTTATTTCACATAAAAGATCCATTTTTTTACATAAGTGCTTGACAACAATCCCACCTCATGATAAGCGGCGATGGAGTCCAAGATGGTGAATGCACTAACTTAATAAATACCTATTTACTCTTCTCTTGAAGACACCTACATTGTAGTTGGACGGGAACACCCACGCAGGTAAGCTATTCAAGTCCTTCGCGGCACGCAGTATGAAAGAAGACGTGTATCGCACCGTTCGCAGCGGTGGGATATTCACGACATATGGATGGATGCTTGCCGTATGACGGGTTGTTCGACGGAGGAACGGGGATAGGGGAATTAGTTCGTGCAATTCCTGAGCACACTCTCCAAAATGCATCCTGTAGAATGCCGAGAGGCAGGCTACTCTGCGCCTGTGTGCGAGGCTTTGCAGGTTGGTTACCACCAAGTCTGGGTCATTAATGAGCCTCATTGCACGCCTCTCCATCGAATCTAAGGCTGAAAAGTGACATTTTGCGGCACTGGCCCAAATGTGACAGCAGTACTTCACCATGGGCGAACTTGAGTTTTAGACAGTGTTAAAATATGCCTCGGTGTGAAGTACTGCCGCACCTTTGCAAGGACCCCGAGTTTTCTTGCAGCCACTTTAGCTTTGGATTCGATGAACCTTTCATAGTTGAGGTTCGAGGAAATTTCGACTTCCAATAATTGTAGGCGGTCGGTGCATTCCTGGGATACATTCCGGAAATTTTGAGCCAAGGTGAACAGGCTCCGTTTTGCGGCGAACATACACGTCTGCGTTTTAGTGGCATGGCATAATTATTTTGTGTACCCAAGATACACCATCAGGCTCAAGTTGCTCAATGATGTATATAGGCTTTGCAATTTCAACGTTACTAACAAAAATATTTTTAAATGTTGTTCAATTATTCCTATCTGTTCGAGATTTACACATTTAGCCTCCAAGATAAGTACACCAGCAGGCCTTAAGTTGGTCATTAATGTACTGGTTTCGCAATGACAACGTTACTAAAAACTAATATTTTATTATTTATTCCTGTTATGTAATTTGCACCCGTTCAGGAGTTACCTATTTGTTCTCCAAGACACGTCATGAGACCCTTAGTTGGTCAATGAAGAGCTGATTTTACAATGTCAACGATAACGAAAACAAAATATCTTTATACACCGTTCTACTTTTTTCTACCATTGAGGAGTTACACTCTTTATCTCCAGATACCATCATCAACTCCTCACTGAATTTCAATAGGATTTACTTGACAAAATATCCAATGTTATACAAAAAAGCATAATCCAAATTGCTTCTTAAACAAAGAATCTACTAGTATTAACTAAAATCATGGATGTATTACTCTATCTGGATCATAGACTTTGTAGAGGTACCTGAAGATCAATGACGTCATATCGGAATGACCATTCGACCAATCACAGGCTGGATTGAGGTTGTCCTTCATAATTGTAGGGTGTATACACAGAAAAATTATGTCCTATTTTGATATGGTTCTTCAAAATGTTTTCTATATGTAATTCTTCTGGTGGTAAAAATTATAATATTGAAATAATATACATTTTATAACAATTTCTTCAAAATTACCTAATTTAAATAATTGCATTAAGAGTAAATTGAAAATTAAGGTACACAATTACAGTACATCTATATTATAATTTCATCTTAGATGTTTTTAAACCATTAGAAAAAATCACAATCGAAAGATATATCCTGGAACTATAGATTACATGGACACAATACAAAAATGGTCATTCTTCTATGCCTTCATCGATCTTCAGGTACAACTAAAAAGTTATGTATCCAGTTAGAGTAATATATCCATGACTAAAATCAGTGATTCAAAAAATGACTGGCCTAGACGCATGCACAGCTATAGAAAAATAAAGCAATTTTGACGTTAGGCTAAAACCGCACTAGGATTTTAAAGACGTACGCGCTCATCCGACATTTTAATAATGACTTTGTAGAAATTAGAAAGACATTTACGAATGTTAATAACCAAAGTTGATGATCTTTTGCAATCAATTAAACCTGATACGATATCTTATAATACTTCGATAGCACTTCTTATTGAAAGGTAGGAAAAAACTTGATAAGCTACATTGAAGTATTATTATTGGCGTATAAAACCGATACAGCGAATACGATGTTTGGCCCAATGAATTTGGCTGCAATGGGCTTCAATTTTCAATGGATTCGTTCGATTTAAAAACAGAATCTACCGACGAAACACAAATTTTGTTCGCGCTGTCTGTTCTGGTACTTTAGTACATTATACTTCAAAGATAAGCTACCAGTAATTTTCTTTATCGTAAAATTATTATTTTTGTGACTCATTTTGTGCTCATTGGGTGCATGAAGCGCTTTACAAACGCTAGTATGTAAGCAGCCTTAGTTTTCCGCAAAAATTGCTTTGTTGTCATTTGTTGTTATATTTAATTTTATACAAGATCGATGGCTACTAAAACCTCGCATTGTATGATAAAAATTATCATAATGTGCATCACTGCACAATTGGTATAATGTTAGATATTAAAAACAATTAACCATATTACGACCTAATCACTCAATCAGCTGATTGAAGTTCGGCCATGTTTTATTTCGATCATCTGTCATGTCAGTGTGACGCAAAACGACAAACTGTTTTTCTATGACTAAATTGTACCTCTTATCCCTCAGGAACAGGTATATTTTCCGGGATAAAAAGTAGCCTATCTGGTAAGTTAGGTTGAAAGCTATCCGTGTGCCAAATTTTAGCCATATCCGTTCAGCCGTTTTTGCGTGATTGAGTCACAAACATCCAAACATCCAAACATCCAAACATCCAAACCTTAGATGAAGGAATGAAAGGCAGATAACGTCGTTCGAATATGACGTAAGCCTACCAAGAATAATACAAAATAAAAAACTAATACAATCTCGTGTCACTACTAAAGAAAGCGTCAAATTGCATGAACATCGCAATTGTCAAAATGTATTAAATAATTTTATCAGTTATAATGCCGTCTTGGATTTTTAAACAATTTAAAAGTAGTTCGCAAAATCAAAGAAAAGAAGATGTAATATCTTTTCACAGGTATCTGTTCATTATTTTATTATTTATTTATAATAATATTTTTGTGGTTTGCTCGGAACACAAAACCTCGACAATTATTCATTTGTATAGCAGCTTTATGTGAAAATCGGTTACCCTAAATTTGGGGAAATATGCGTGAGCTATTTGAACACTGGTCGATTTATAAATGTATGTCGAAATAAATATATTTAAAAAGTAAATATTTGTATTTATTTAAACCTTAAAAATCAAGAAATACAGCCAATGCGTAAACACCTATCGCTGGGATATTATAACCGGGTTAATTGAAAATGTCACGTTTGCCCACGATAAAATGCATGATTGAAAGAAAATATTATATTATATTTTAGTTTCTGTTTTTAGTTTAGCCTACTCACTAAAATGATTTCAATTATAATTTTGCAGATTGCCGACAGCTGCTATTACAAGAGAAAAAAAATGCACTTTGCCTCGTCTTTTATTATGCGTACCACAAAGGACTGGAATTAATTGTCCGCGCCCGGCAGATTATAATGTGGGTGTCTTCAAGTCAAGAGTGAATAGGCTTCTACTAAGTTAGTGTGATTTACCATCCACGACTTCATTACCGCTTACCATCTCAGGTGGTTCTGTGGTCAAACACTAACTTATTCTGCATAAAAAAGTCCATAGGTTAATTAAGACAATTAAATATATTTAAGTATTATTTTATATTAAAAGAACATTTACATATATTTTGATAAGTGTACTTTTTGATAACTAGTGATGAAATTAAAATCAATTATGATTATCACATTAATTTATTACAACGTAAATTTTTGTCTGGTTTTCTATGCATTTGTTCCTCCTATCTCAGGAACGGCTTAATAAAAGATTCGGTTTTCACTGACGTATTGTAATGAGTTTGGGTTAACATTTAGTGTTTGTTTTATTTGAATCGGTTTACAAATAAAAAAATCACGACAATTTAAAGAATACCATCCCTACTTTTATCGACTGTGGGCTTACCGAAGCGAAGCAAGGGCGTTCACTAGACTAGTAATAAATAATTTGCCAATTTAATTGTGCATAATGTGTTAAGTTGGAAATATGTCAAACAACATTTACAAAATTGTGGGAGTTTGTGACTTTTCATTTGGCATCCTCACACACACAAAGAATTACGTGTCCATACGGTGCCACTGCTAGTTGACATTAAGGTTGTCACGCACACATAGCAAAAAAGTGACTTCACGTCATTCGTTACATTTCTTTGCGAATGTTCCATCTGCCTTTTATTTCCTTCATCTGAGATCCAAACATCCAAACTTTCACATTTATAATATTAGTAGGATTGTGTGCGAGATCGGATCGGCTTTACGTTCGGTTTGCTAATTCCGTGTCTACATTTCAAGGTGAGTGAATTACGTTGTTGATTGCAATGCTAAAATAACAAACTAGAGAAATCCAGTATTACTTGTATGTACAATTTAATTTCAATGCGAGAGCATGAACGTAACATGGGGATGGAAAGCGAATTACTTCTCTGATTTCAGGGTAACTAGCAAATGAGCAATAATCGTCGACAGTTATATAATTTATCGCAATAATTATGTAGTTTCATTTTTAAAGGCAATTAAATTCTATGCAATTAAATTAACAACATGCCTAACAGAAAGATATCATAATATCATATAATATATAATACTATATTTCGATGCGAAATATTCGCCAATAAAGTAATCTTTCGAAGATTTCTGCATTTCATCATAACTTATCCTGAAGAGGAGATCTTCTCCTGATTAATATAATTTTTGCAGGAGAAAAACCTCAAATTTATCAGGTATTTAACAAAATATTTGATTAATCTTAATGAAATAAACTTACTGTTGGTAGAACAAGTCCATATATTCATAAAATATCCATATTATCCATAGCTATATTCGTCAGACCATAAAAACAGATAAAAAAAGCAGAACGCGGCACGCTCGCACAAATAAAAATAACATAAATTCGCCAATCGGACCTGCAAAATGATCCCGGAGTGTAGCAGCGTGTCCACTTCGAAAGAAGTTAGCGGAGCGAGCGAGAGGTTCCCGGGTTCCCGGTGAAAGTACGGGAATAAATACACCAGAGGTATTTAGGAGCAATGCGACGCTTTTCGACGGGACAATATATGGAGTTGATAGTACCATATTATTAATTTATGAAAAAATACATGTAAGTTTATCAAAATGTCGTATTAGAATGTTCAATTATGGTTCAAATATAAATATTAGACTTGGATATTTTAAACATTATGACACACGATACTGTTACAATAATGTAGTGGTGTTTTAGTGTTGAACTCCCGATTTAATTACATTATCGCTATTACTGTAAAATATATTATATTCAGAAATATTAAATGACGATAGCCAGAAAAGTTTTTAAATGAGACTACGTCTTTGAGGACAATTTAATTGGACTTTAGAAACCAAGAGTAGGTACATTTTCTTATGTATCAGTTGGAACTGACATTATTACTTGAATCCTACTCGCTGATCGATGGATAGAAATAATCATTAGTAATCTAGTAGAATGCTTTTTTACGTTTTTCTGTCTGCGATTACAAACGTAGATCACAACTCTATATAGTTACAAGGTACAGTCGGGTACAAAACGCCACGTGCCGCACCGCGGCGCCAGGTGCGCCAACCGCGTCTCTAAATTTAACGTCTTTATTTGTATTTCTGACTGTACACGCTTTCCACAAACCCACCCTAATTGGAAGGTGGCCATTTTAAAATAACGATACTTATTTCTGGAGAGAACTTTTGTTATTGTTATTGTTATTGCTCAAGATCGTGTTCGCAGGACGTGTGGCCGGTCGGGAGTGACTCACCTGGATTTTGAAGTGAACGGTACTAACTCTAACGCGAATGTTGTTCACGCCAATTCAGAGAAACATTGTTTCGAACAATTAATAAGTATTGCTTCGTATGGGTTCTTCGAAATAATATCAATCATAGTTTTATAGTCACAGCTGACGAGCTACCAGATGGGGAATTGTAACCGCTCATATACATTTGGATCTCCAGAGAAGTATAGCGACAGAGGTTCTTGGGTAACAGAAGGAGAAATTAATAGGCATTAATAGGCAAGATTTTAAGAGGAACGAAGATAGCCAGCCGTTATCCAGCATTGTTCTAAAAGGTAAATTTAAAACTTCCAAATCGGAGGGAGCGGTTACATTAAGCAATGGGTACTGTGCTGTGGAAGAAGAAACGTATCAATAGCTTTATAAATTCTTAAGTTCTCTAAGTGCAGCACGTTTTTGCCTATGACTTTAAACTTTATACACACACATACACACAGCTATAGACACTATTTTAACAGTACGGGTACTAATAAGTAATCTATCTACTGTTAAGAGTGGTACCCATTATAGTCGTGAGTAACTTTTATAAATACTACACATATTTCTCTAAATTAAATGTAATTATTACGTGTAAGGTTAAACCTTACACAGAACGTATTTTCGTTGAAGATTACTTATAGAACATACCAGACCAGGGTATTGTTAATTCTTATTGTAACTCATGAGTTGCTGAGATATTTTACTCCTTGCTTCCTCAGACCTTCTAGAAACATTTTCTTTGCTTGAAGTCCGTTGTTTACAACCTTCGTGCTACCGTACCGAAGACCTTTCGCAATAAGTACAGGTGATGAAACGAATGAAACAAATTCATTTAACACTCTGTCCCTGTCAGATCGATATGATATGAGCGCGATTCAAATTCAGAGAAACGCCTCGTGAACTGTTTACGACACGGACATATGAACGTCATTAACGAACACTCCTCATGCGGCTTCCCACCGGCATTTAGCAGCACTGGCGTATTTTCAGCTAGCACTTGCCAAAACCGATACTCATTAAATGTAAGGTGAGGTCTGAAGTATTTTATTCAAGCTTGATGTGTGCGGGTGTGGGCGAGGAAGAACCATCAATGAAGTATCTATTTTTGGCTGTGGGCAGAAATGAATTTTCTTTCAGCATATCAAATGTATTCGAGAGCAGGTAGGGCTTATATCATGGTAGGTAAATGCTGTCAAAGTGTGATTCCAAAGCTATTGGTAATGGGTTTCTTTGTCAATAGCCAAAACATTCCCACAACACAGGGAATCCTAGTGTGAGCTAGTCGCACTGAAACTGTTATGATGATGGTTGCTGAATAAATCATTTTTTTAATTTTTTCATTAGTTTTACCTGACATCGCATACACGGTTCATCTGATGGTAAGTCGGCGCTGCACATAAACGTCACTCGATTAACACATTACCGATGCAATATATGTAGGTCCAGAAGGGTGCTAAGAATATTAATAAAACAAATTAATGTTTGACTACAATCCCACTTGACGGTAAGTGGGAATGTAATCCATGTCCATGCACACTAACTTAGTGAAAGTCTATTCACGATTTTCTTAAAGACGTCCATGTTATAGGCGGGTGGGAAGGCGATAGCAGAATACTATTAGGAAGTCTATTAAAATAATTTGTAACATCAGGATTTAATTGAAAATACAAATAAATCTACTTTAGAATACGCCCAATGTTTTTTTGAATCACATGTTTCGCAAAAGAAGAACATTGTGCAGAATCTGCATCATAATAATTCCTTAAGGTTCGTAAAGTACCAATTCAGACCAATAGCTGTTTTAGTTAAGACACAACTGGAGCAACGGAGCAATGGAGCAGAGTTATGGATTGTGATGACGATATATTAAATGGTATAATTCAAATTAACTCGTTATAAGTTTCGCGCCGCGGCTCGTGCGCAAAGATTCCTCATCCGAACGTGATGTCGGAACCATGGGCCATAATTTGCAATACTTATTAGTTTACATTTATTACCATGTTTATTATTGAAACCACTATTAAATATCTGAACAAGCAATATACGTTGGGACGAGCGACTCCTAAAATAGTCCCATAGGTGGACGGCGGGCAATAAACCGACAAATGCGAGTATTAACTGACAATAATTAACTGCTAGAACATAATTAATTGCAGTTATAAATTTTGTACGTAAATCAATTAGGTTTTATGACACGTGTCGCTTGTGTATTCGGAGCTGGCATGAAGCAGGAGAGTAGGGCATCGCCATTCATGTCTGGGAGACGCTGCGATCCTAGTCACCTGATCTTGTGTCTGGATCTGGTGTCTGGGGTGATTGTTTAACTCAGAGCCTTGGTTGCCATGAATTAACTACTTATTACTTTAGATGTTACAGAACGGTGCGAGAAAGACTTAGGTACACACATGGATTTGTAACTTAGTCCTCGGGTAAATCTCTTCTTATGTGTTAATATGAACAGTAAAAACTTCTAGATATGGATGTCAAAACTTTTTTGACTGTTCATGGTCTGGAAGCATAATTAATATGGTGCACAATGCACATTCCATGGTCCAAGTATTTCAGAAATACTTAATTTATTAATTTAAAAAAGCTATGGAAAAATCCGTATACGAAGGCCTCATTTTTCGATACTGAATATTTTTTTTTGAAAATTCTTGTTGTTGAAGTGTGCAATCCTATGGTGCAACCTTATTCCGTAAAAACTACGAAACAATTAGAAATAAAAGTAAATTACTTTTATTTATTATAGGCGAATATCAATCAATACGAAAAATGTGGTAAAAAAATATGGTAAAATTTTTTTGCTTAGAGAGGAAGCAACAAAAAAAAACAACTATGTATTTGGAAGCGAAGCGTAGCGCAGTTCTGGATTAGCTCCTTTTGTTACTAAATTAAAAGATGCTATATAAGTAATACTCGGTGTAGTAGTTGTTGTACTTACGTGCTCACGTAATATTTGGATATAGTGATATGGTTGACTTGCATTAGCTCGTTACGACACCAGTAGGTAGGGAAACACGTCTGCTCTCGTCTACGGCTGTCTCGTGACTGACCCAGTGTTGCCCCACTACCCGTGCTCCCGAGATAACTACTGCTATAACTATAATAGCAGTACAAACACTACATCCCTTCCTTATTAAAATCTTTATTTAATCTGGAGCCCGATCCACAGTCGACTCTGCAGTTGATCGCAACTCAAGCCTTCAAAGGCCACTCCACGTCTACACCATTCAATATTTCAGCTACTTAGACAAACTCATTTGTAACACGCACTATATGTATGAAGCAGGCTACGGTTTGTAAACTGTAGCCTTCTGGGTGCCTTCACTAGCCTCAACAAACTCAAACTGTCATATGCATGTTTCGTATAGAATTACTTATGTAGATTATACCTTCACTGCAAATTATTTTAAACATTGAAACAACACCTGAGACCTCTTCCAGCATTTTTTCGTCTTACACCTTTCCCATTCTCACCCATTCTCCTTCTATCGTTATTAAATAATAATTATTTGCATCACCTCTTAGCTTTTCATACTTCCCTCTTTCTTCTCTCTTTGATCAAGATCGCCAAATTATTAGGTTTCATACCAACATACAAACGAACCTCGTCATTTCTGTCCTTAAATAGACAACTTACTGGTAAAACAAACACAGGAAATATGAGAAAGTCGATGAAAATTTATATTATTACTAAAAGTGGTTTACTGTCAACAACAAATTACGTACAGCTTACAACCTGCTTTCGTTTTTAAAGACTAAAGTCTTACTTGCGAGACTATCCTCTTATATTCGTAATATAAACTAGGTCCCACCGACGACCATAACACGCCAAACATGGCTAGACTCGCAACAGGAATTTCCTTTATTTAGGCGTCCTTTCTGAATGGGCCTAACGGACCCAACGGTGTCAGATATGAGTCAGACACTGCAGATACCAATCATTCACACACCAGTCATTTATTGAAATACCTCGTCTATTCATTATCTTTATTCTGCATCTCGACTCCATCACGCCAAATAACTAATATATTCACAAAATCACTACATTTTGTATGGTTTTCAAAGTTATGAGGGCCCATACTGCCGTCTAGTCAAGTAATGTATGTATGATTCTAAATTTCATGAGGTCACTACTTCCATCAAGTCAATGTATCAATCTCAATTTCATGGGGGCTCATAATGCCGACAACTCAGTAACGTATGATTTTCAATTTCATGAGGGCTCATATTGCCGACAGCTCAGTAATGTATGATTTTCAATTTCATGAGGGCTCATATTGCTGACAGCTCAGTAATGTATGATTTTCAATTTCATGAGGGCTCATATTGCCGACAGCTCAGTAATGTATGATTTTCAATTTCATAAGGGCTCATATTGCCGACAGCTCAGTAATGTATGATTTTCAATTTCATGAGGGCTCATATTGCCGACAGCTCAGTAATGTATGATTTTCAATTTCATGAGGGCTCATATTGCCGACAGCTCAGTAATGTATGATTTTCAATTTCATAAGGGCTCATATTGCCGACAGCTCAGTAATGTATGATTTTCAATTTCATGAGGGCTCATATTGCCGACAGCTCAGTAATGTATGATTTTCAATTTCATGAGGGCTCATACTGCCGACAACTCACTTCAACTCGGTAACGTATGATTTTCAATTTCATGAGGGTTCATACTGCCGACAACTCACTTCAACTCAGTAACGTATGATTTTCAATTTCATGAGGGCTCATACTGCCGACAACTCACTTCAACTCAGTAACGTATGATTTTCAATTTCATGAGGGCTCATACTGCCGACAACTCACTTCAACTCAGTAACGTATGATTTTCAATTTCATGAGGGCTCATACTGCCGACAACTCACTTCAACTCAGTAACGTATGATTTTCAATTTCATGAGGGCTCATACTGCCGACAACTCACTTCAACTCAGTAACGTATGATTTTCAATTTCATGAGGGCTCATACTGCCGACAACTCACTTCAACTCAGTAACGTATGATTTTCAATTTCATGAGGGCTCATACTGCCGACAACTCACTTCAACTCAGTAACGTATGATTTTCAATTTCATGAGGGCTCATACTGCCGACAACTGAGTTACGTATGTTTATGTTAAGCAAAACTAAACTTCATTATAATTACCTTTGGTTGATTTTACTCTGATTTCTCTGACTCTTCGAGTTAGAGTGCCTTTTAAATTTTACTTTCATTGTAACTTTAGCTTGAATACTATTTTTTCCTTTAACTCTGAGTTTAACTAAAACCACAAAAGAAATAATAGTATTTTTAAATAAGTACAGAAGGTGCACTAAGAAAAATTCCGAAAAATCATTTAAATAAATAGTGTCTCTGGCTCCAACGCAATAAAGTGTAATTCAGATCGCACAGCGCTAATCAAAACGCGTAATGAGTTGCCTTCCTTTCTAACACTGTCGCTTATCCTCTCTGGCAATGTCAGGGTTGCCTTTTTTTGAAAGAATAAAATTAATCTGAAAGTTTAGTGACATGTGTGATGACCTGAAGGAAACTAACATTTACAAAAGTTAATTCATTTTGTATTTTTTTTCTGAAAGTTTATTTTTATGTGTTACACATGTATTATTATATATGTGTAAACGATAATTAAATATATATCAGTTCGGACTTGATTATTTAACATCTTACTGAAGAACACGCATCAACATATAGACAAACACCAAAATTTTTACTATGTGTGATAGATTACGAACGTGTGACTGCTATTATGAATTTTCTGAATTAGTAGGACATGTCCAACGTGGCATGTACCTACTTGTAACGTTATGGTAAAATGCGGAGTGCGCCAGGCCTGATATAACTTCAACTCGGACTATAGCTTAAACATTCACTAAACTTTATCTTTACCTTTACCCTTTTTACTTGAACTCAACATTACCTTGACCTCACTTTTTTTATGAACTTTTCTAGGTATTGTGACGGGTCATCTTATTGAAATGAAATTCCAAGTGGTTTACAACATTTAGCTGTAAATCGATACAAAACTACAATCGGTTTGCCTGCAAAACTATTTAAAGAGGACTTCTCGATTTATAACTAAATACATCCAGCTTAATAAATTTTTTTTTTTTTGGACGTCAGGAGAGTTTCTCCTTCACGATTTTTGTGGAATTCTGTCAAAACCAAGCCTCGGCTTCTCCAGAGGTATGAATTTACTATGGTATATCAAATCGTGCGTCTTCAAAAGGGCGCTTTCCTCAGGCTACAATAATAAATAGCAAAATTTTAAACATTGCTGCACCCATTCGAACAAAATACAATTATTGTTCTCAATTTAAAAATAAAAACTTACTCCTTTTGCGCACGAATACTTCAATAACCAATATATAATATGATTTCCGTGACACAACTTAGTTTAATCACAGTAACAACACAAGAACGCGTCTAGCTCGCAAGCGCTTTTGACCCTCACTGCCTCAATAGATTCTATAAAATTCAACACAAAAACTAAATTAGAAAAATAAAATTGTCTCATCGTGAAGATTTGAACTCCGGTATCGCGGCTTGTATAATGGTTCCTAATAGGAACGATGATAGGAACTTCCTATCATCTCCCAATACGCAATGATACTCAAAAATATAGATACGTTATGCCCTTACAAACCAACCAAGAACTCCGTTCTGAAAAGAGCCACAACACACACACGCCCATCCTTTGCTTCACTACACTAATCACATTGGTACAATACACGAGGGCATTCTAACGCTGTATGTCAAATGTCAAGCACTTCTGACTACAACAAAAGCGTCATGTGTTAACAGAGCGACCACGACCATAACCGTCAATTACCCGCTCCTGCGCTCCTCGTCGTCGGCGCGCCAGTGATACATCCACCATAGAACCCTAACGTTGTTGCTATTCTTATGACGGAATAAATGTTTCTTTCTTTCTTACGCTACCGCCCATCAAACCAACTTTATTTATGATTACTCACTTTATGTTATTATATTTTCAGCCGTGTAGTACAGCCGTGATGGTCAGATACCAAAAGGAAAGACTGCTAAAGAATCACAAAGAACTTACAAGCTGAAATAGGGACCCGGCGCCGCAACGTTAAATTACGTTAACCGTATTACAACAGCTTGTGATAGTTTATGTATATTATTTTCAAAAGAAATACAAGTGCATGGCTGCATGTATACCTAGGCGGCTAGGCATGTATGTATGTTTGATACTGCCAATGCAATACTTTCATAACAGAACATAATTTTTCATCAAACAAGTTCAGTTCCGTTTTTTATCAGAATTCATATCAAAACGACTGCAATTATTTCATTTTATCATACCTACACATGTACTTTGTAACTAAAGCAAAACTACGTTTGAATGAAACCCAGGACCTGCGTAGAATATAACTAATAGTCATAACAACAGCTAATTTTATTGACAATCACCCTTACTGTTATAGTTTTATGGCAGCGAAGAAGCAAACTCACTCTCAACAATTAAACTTAACTTGCATGTGCTGCCATCTATAATGGTAGTAAAATCTATACTTTATAAAGTCGAAGAGTCCACCCGGCCGAACTCGCCAATCCCAGGAACCACCGGTTCGAACCGAAAAACTCCGTCCGACAATCCATTCACCGAGGAAGGCCACAGGCCATACAGCATCGTACCTCCAGCAGCCAGTCCCTTCCACAAACCAACGCGGGCGAAACGGCGTGGCACAGCTAGTCCTAAATAAATTTCACTAATTTAGGGAACCTTTCTTCTTTTATTCTTGAATATTTTAAGGTCCCTACTCCTTTATTTATGTTCATAATTTGTATAATGTTATCTCCTTTTTAGTACTAAGTGTTGTTGTGCAACACAGACACGCAAGAATGGATGCCGGACACAATTCGCACATTTAAAACAAAAATGGTGCTTTACAAAAATAGTAGTTTTTCAGTATAGCCATTCAAAGTTTTCAACTTAACATTGCGATCAATGTCTATAAAGAAAACTGAAATATATCGTTGCAATTAGCCTCTCTCGTCGGTTCGCCCAACCTACTTTTAGTTAGGCACTAAAACATGCTAGTAAATAAGTAGTTATTCAAAAAATATATTACCACACGCAATACGCCATTTATGTAGCAATCCCTCCAACAGATTGATACTGTGTATTATATTTAAAACGACACAGCTAAACACTAAATATCACTTCTTATTTTAAAACAAAACCTGTCTCGCTATCACTTTCAGCTAAATAAGTGACACTATATCCAAATTGTCATTTATGTTATTATTACTTCAGTAGCGTGAATCACGCTTATAACACAAAATGCCACTTTTTTTCTCACGCACAGTTGTTTTTACAATGAATTGTGCAGGTAGCGGTAATGGCGGCAATTTTTATACCTAATTAGAGAGAGAACTTCGATAATTATGATGATTTTGCTCAATACGTTATTTAAAGTTACAGCACACATAAACAAATTCTCGAGATAACTATTCGGCACTAATATTAACATTCGTCTGTTGATTATTTCTTGCATCGACGTGTTATTTTCCTTCCAACTCTTCCTTTATCAACACAAAATAAAAATATTTACTGCACTGACCTTTTGACCTCGTCGCCATTATGTAGTAGTTGTTGTACTTACGTGCTCACGTAATATTTGGATATAGTGATATGGTTGACTTGCATTAGCTCGTTACGACACCAGTAGGTAGGGAAACACGTCTGCTCTCGTCTACGGCTGTCTCGTGACTGACCCAGTGTTGCCCCACTACCCGTGCTCCCGAGATAACTACTGCTATAACTATAATAGCAGTACAAACACTACACTCGGCAACCCTATTTAAGTGTTTTAATAGCCTAAGTTATGTCTATTTAATGTATGTTTTACAGGTCTGTTTATTATCGGCATAAACTTATATAATTCGAGCAGTAATTAATTGCGGTATTGCTGAACTGCCCTTTGAAGAAATCTTTGGAAAACGCGTTTGAAAACGTAAATACATAATTACCTACGTAAATTTATGTGACCATAAACAATAAGTTTATAAAATCAGTGTGAATTATCTCAGTAGGTAACTAACACTCATGTAGTTTTACGTAACAATTGATGTTTGTCCCGAGAAACATTGCATATTGGTATCAAAGATGTGTTAAAAATCATGGCAAAACTAAAGAATATGCGGCTCTAACTATTTTGAGCTTAACCTAGCCATCAATATTTATAAATCTTTATTATTATTAATGCGAATTGTATAAAAGCGGGCTTAATGTTAAAAATAATAAAACAGTTGATAGAAATATTAAATAAATAATTAGTACCCGGATGACCGTGCTTTGCTCGGTATTTTTTTGGTAAATCGTGTTTTTTTGGAAATTATTGGCTTCAACGTCATCTGCTGAAGTAGCTTTAGTGCAGTTGCGCCAGTGTCAGGTGAGATATCAAGAAGAGTCTATTGTAGCAGTTTTCATTGCCTGAAAACACGAATAAAACGATATTTTCTAAAAATGAATCCTAGCTAGATCGGTTTATCGCCTCCGAAACCCCGCATAGTAAATTTCATGAAAATCGTTGGAGCTGTTTTCGAGACTTACAATATACATATATGTATACAAGAATTGCTCGTTTAAAGGTATTAGATAGATATAATAATATCAAACCAATGAACGACATTATCAGGCTAGGTACTTCTTGTTGGAGTTAGGAGGTTGAAGTTTCATGGCACCTACCTAAACATTAACAGCTCTTTAAAGTTATTTGTGGGTAAGTTTGTTCAGTTATTGTTCTTGGTTATATCTGGTTGATTAATTACTATATAACCGGACAAATGCTTCGGTTCCTTAACGGTTGGCAACCTGTTTATTGTATTGTAAAATCTGATACTCTCAAGCAATTGTTTAGATGACTTTTCAGGACTCACATCCTTTATCAGCTACACTTTACATTATGATTAACGCTACACGCTGCACACTCATCGACAGACGCTAGAATTCCCTGTATCGAGGGTACCATGGACAACACATAAAGATAGAAATTTAAACTCATCATTCAAATGTATGCCTCGCTGGGAATCGAACCCAGGACCCGGTAAACGAAGGTCTAGGATGTTAACTATTATGTCACACGGGTCGTCAACGGTGGTCCGGCATGGTAATCATCATTTAAATATATCTAAGAATCTTACTCCGGCCGAGAATCGAATCCCGAATCCTTCGCTCAGCAGGGTCGCGTGTGCAAAACACAGATTTCGCTGAAAATCAAATATTTTTATTCTGTTTTATAATAGCGTAGTACGAAGCTGTCCTATAGGTGTGCGATGGGCATGATAATAATAAGTAATCTAATGGTCCGATGGGTGCAGATAGCCGGTTTTATTGAGGCTGCTGGCGCCGCGCCAGCCCGCACCCGGCAGGTACTCGATGGCTTTCATAATACTACGACGTGGACAGGGGATATTTCAGGTGCTACTGTGTGCTGTTGGCTTTATGTGGCTATTACATGGCGTACTAAATACTACATGGCGTGTTTATGTGTAGTAGGCCTAAAAAATAAGGAAGTTGATAGTATAGGGTCATGTCATCATTGGATAGGTGTTACGGAAAAATTGTAATTAAGTTGTGGGTACTACCTTGCACAATTACCGCGAATTACATTAACCTTGTCAAAAAGCATTCATACCCTGATAAGCCCTCGCCTGATAGCTAATGCTGATGGGCTCGTAATTATGTAATATATCGGTGCGTAACAATATACAATCTACTTTATTTACATATGCATGTTTTCTCTGTACCTCTAGAACAGAGGTACTACGCATATTTATTAAAGACAGATTATTATCTACGAGTAACCGCCCTCGCTTTGCTTCGGTTTTATTATTTTTTACACCTTGGGTTACTTTATTGGAGTTTTATTAAGGATCCCTATTTTTTTCGAAAATATAATATAGCCTATGTTACTCGGGGATAGTGTAGCTTTTCAACAGTGAAAGAATTTTTGAAATCGGTTCAGTAGTTTCGGAGCCTATTCAATGCAAACAAAAAATCAAATCTTTCCTCTTTATATATTAGTATAGAAAACACTACTACTACTAGGGAAACTGTTTAAAAACACTATTATTTATATATATATTTTAATTATATAATTCTGAATTTTTTCCTACCTATTTATAAGTCAAACTTTTAGATTGTCCTATTATAAATGTCTCTAAATTAACGAAGCGCTTATAGGAAGATGGGTTACTGTCCCACTATTGATTTGGTCACCCTAAGTAATTAAAATTTGCATGTGTATAGGGCACAATTGTGTGCTCAATATACGACAGGGGACTGATCTAGACAACTTTGGACAACTTCGTAAGCAGCGCGCGTTTTTGGGAAAATAATTCAACAGATAATATAACTTCGTACTGTCGTTGAGTATAGTCTGCAAGGTATTAAAACGTATAGTAATAGTTACAACTGTTACAACGTATACTTTTATGAATATATATAATTTTGTATTTATGTGGTAAGGACAAGCTTGCGATGCCACCGTGCCCTACTGCCCATGGACATCTGTGAAATACCTCACATCGTGTTAATAAGAGTATCAGTTAGTTATTACTTGTTAGTACGAGGATAATGGGCGTAGTCGGTCCCGATGTTATTGTAAGATAACAGTCATTAAGCCATGTCAGAGGCCTTCGGGCATGAAAACTTCCGATACTTGGGTTGGCCTCTTCCTGGAGCAACGCGGTGAAGTATATAGTAACAATGTTTCGTCAAAACATCAACAAAGCAGGGCTCATCTGGTCGGAGCCGTGGGTCCGTCACACATGCCTCCTCTCACCTCCTCCAGCTAGTGCGGATCCAATCAACATAAATTCGCCGGCAGAGCGACAGATGTCGTGTAATCGTTGTGTGACGTTTTTTGCTACCCACCCCTAATGCTACAGCGTGATCGAATCTGTTTAAAACGGGGTATAATTGTGTGGAGACTGGTTCATTGCGACTAAAGAACTAAAATAGAATATCTTTAATTTAAACATTAATTAAATGACTTGTAGATTCATCTACTATTTAGCCTTTGGAGGGCCACTTGTAGTGTGTAGCTGAGACTCCTTAATATGTAAGTTAGGTTAATACATATTAAAGAGAGTTCTAATAAATACATCATCGGAACAACACGTGTTATTCTTTTCTTTATAAACATTACTACACACTGATGGACCCTTCTATAAATGCGCTACTCTGAGCGGTTCTGAGTCTCCTTAATCCAGCGGATATCCACTGTCTTCCTCAGTACAGTCCACCAGGGGCACCAGGTCAGTCCACCAGGTCTTGGTCTGACTTTAGATATTATACATTAATTGTATAGACAATCTTGAAAGATATTTTTATTTTTGATTGGACATTAAATTAATACATACCCATATTAAGTAGTTCTTGTAAATATCTTTCTGTACCTATGAGCAAGAGAAAATCTTAAGAGTTACTTGCATCTGTACAATCATAAAAAGTTTTTTGAAGTGAAGAAAGTTTTTGTGACCATCTTCAAATAAAACATTAGATACTACGAATGATAATACGAAAGCCCAGTCCATACTAGGGTAACTTTCGCCCTCTACTACAAATGCAGGGGCGCAGTGTACTCAGGTGTTGAATCGACTGCCGAGGTACGCGTCCCTCGTAAACTGTGCTCGACCGATTGCAGTGCGCACTTTTGGCTACGTTGGCATTAGACACGCGTACCTATCGCATGGTATCCTCGTAGCGTTCATAACGAGTATAGAAGGATATCACAGTGAAAGAGGCCTGGTCGTCACGATTATCGTCGTGTATATTGGGATAGTTCTTTCTTTCTTTTTCTTCTCTCTTTCTTGGCCGGCAACGCATCAGTGATGCCTTTATTGTTGCTGATGTCCATGGGTGACGATAGCCACTTACCATCAGGTGGATCGTTAGCTCGTTTGCCGGCTATTTCCATAAAAAAAATAGTACCAGTGTGTCCAAGGTCGTCCAATGCACCAGAAACGCGAAAAAAACCGAAAAAAATGAAGGAAAAATGAAAGAGAAATGAAACTCCCCAACCATGAAGGTTCTTACCTACAATACATCATCAGCAACCACGTCCATTCTAACAGAGTGCACGATAACAAGAGACTAGTGTGACGGTGTTGATTTAATAATAAAATTTGTTTTTGGTAAATGATTCCACAGTGCCATTGTTAAACCATTTAATTTTTATTATTTTGTATACCTCATTTTATCCTTTAAAAACAGTAAATTTAAACAAAATTAAATACAGATTTATTAGTGATGATAAAAATTTCCACCCTATCTAATAGAACGGGTTTTAGTATGATTGAGGGCGCACTGACCGGGGGGGCGCTCAAACTCTTTGATGTGGTCGCGGTGACCGTGAAAATTTGACGGCGATTTGTTGGAACCTATTAACGGATCGTAATTGTGCCCAAATTGAGGTCTTTGTGGAAACATTAATGTCATTAGATACACCATACGTGGGTTTTGGCTTTATGATTTCTGTAATGAGTTTTGCAGACTTTGATACGTTGTCAGGTACTGCAACAAATGTTTACCAGTTTACAATGGAAAGAGAACTTGTTTCGCCGTTTTTGCTTTAAAATATTTAGAAACGCTTGAGTTAAAGATGTATGCCCAAGTATTCATTCTTCATAGGCATGTGGATAATGATATAATAAATCGTAATACCCGTTTAAATTTAAATAGGTAACTGATTTAATGATGATGTGTAGGTACTTCACAAGGGGATCCATCCATCGATAATACGTATAATGTAGACAATATCGAACACATTACACCATATAGGATCCGTTTTAATATTGCAATGTACTGTAAAACAGTAATTATATGTAGAACTTTTATATTAAACAGGGCTCCTTTGGGGTACAATAAACCTCTAGATGAAAGATTGTGGACACCTATTAGTTTATTTATTTTCCTTTTCTCTTCTTACTTGGCCGGCAATGTATTAAAATCACGATGCTCACCTGCCAAATATGTATGTACTTAAAAAATATTGTTTTTCCAACCAACCAAACAACATACCAGGAGCTCATAAAATCACCATTGTACATATTCTAAATCGGCCCATTCCCAGTACGCATACCATGGCATTGTCCTCTCCGAAGCCTATTAATCGTGCTTGCAGTGATATGTATCGCTAATTAGAGGCCGGAATGCGTTTACAAGTCGCGATTAGTCTTCGCGGCATGCTGCCTTGTTTTGGTCTTGTAATTATTGCAGTTTCACCAGTTCTTCGGGAGTAGGGTTGGCAGTGAAGTACTGATGGGTTAATTTGGTTGTTGAGTTAAATTATTTATTAATTTATTTCGTTATACCCCTCATATAAAGATCGCTAACCCGCATTAACGATGCAAACACGCAGGTATTTTAATAACAGCTTTTCCTTCTTACCAGGGATTCATGTAATTTCATCGATATAAAAGAAAACGTACAAGATCATGCTAATGATAAAATTATAAGTCTTAGTTTCGATGTACCTTAGATATTAGGTGGTGTAATTCAGTGAGTTTATCATATTGGTTTCTGTAAGGTAAACGCTCATTATGATTTAAACACACGTTTATTATTGCAAAAAACGTGATTTGTGACACAATACAAACTTATGCAGAGTTTACTTAAGAAATCTGCTGCGTGGTTTCTTTTGCCTCCTCAGTAATAAAATGATTAACCATTTTTTTGACGTTTACAGCTCATTTAAACCTTATGTTCCAACAATAGTCGTTCCAAAGTTATCTTTAAATTATTTGTATTAAACGATTATTTACTCTTTATTGACTACAATATTTAATTACGGTACAATTGGCGAGCTTAATGCTTAATGCATACTCTACCTGCTAACCAAGTACAAGCAAGCCAAACAGAGACAACACGAAGGGCGGTATAAATACAGCATTTATATTAACACAACAATTAGACAGATAGATAGATAAATAAACTATTGTTTGTACACCATAAAAAAAGACATTAAACTAAGAAAAAATGTACAAAGCAACAGGCGGCCTTATCGCTTCGTAGCGATTTCTTCCAGGCAACCCATCAAAAGAAAAGAACATACATGTAATAATTAGGAGGGTATCGGCGTACAAAGTCAACGAACACAACAAAAGAGAAAAACAAAAAATAAAAAATATTAATAAAAAATAAAAATTATTAGGTAACTAGCGCTCTGTCCGCGGGTTTTCCGGGATAATTAGTACCCCAGTCCTATTCCAGGTCACGGTCCACTGTGTGTGTGTTAAATTTCATGAAAATCGTCACAAACTTTCGCATTTATAATATTAGTAGGATATTACTAGGATTTTCTGAGTGTAGAGTCAGTCTCTTAGTACCGTGTCACATCCCCAGCACCAGCACAGCACACGTCACGGGAACACATTCCACTGGCGCTAATTAGGCGCCGTTTGAACTTGATTAATGCGATACTAATTACCGGTACTGACTACAGCTAACCACCCGCTAAGGATGTATGCGTGAGTATGCGTAAGCATACATGTAGGATGTATGTGTTACTAATAGGTATTATTCTACGTTTAATAAGGAAAGAATAAACAGTTTGATAAGAGTTTCTTCTCTTTTCGATAAAATACTTTCTTTCTATCAAAAAATTACTGAAATTTTCAACAATGACGTTGACTTTCGGCTCGATCATTACGTAACCCAGTCACGCTGCGCTGTGGCTCAAAATTAGCGTACTTATTATAAATACTATTATTTAATCTGTGGTTAACATTGACTTGTATCCAGTCAATCCAAAAGCTCTTAAATTCCCATTCTCCAGGGAACTTACGGAGCAAAAAGATTATCAAAAGATTTTTGAATTTAACATACTATCATAAATAAAACTTTCAAGTTTATTTTTGTGTTCCCGACAAGAAAAACTATTGTGGGAGTTCCTTTATATTTTGTAGATTTTTATGGAACGGCGGCAAAATCAATCAATAATTTAAAATACAAAAACCATCAACCATACATAAATTGATATTAAATCACTATTTATTTATTCATCATTCAAATAAAAATTCATGAATCGATCAAGTTAAAATTTGATGTGTATTTCGCCAGCAATTTACTTAATGAGTACGTGATCGAAAACAACTTTCTAATTTCTTCCCAAGCTCATTACCGTAGCTCGGGAGGTAGTCCAGCGACCGTGACGTCTAGACGCAGCTAAATGAGGTTTTTACTTCACGATTACACCAATAATAACATTAAAATGGTAATGGAACGACCACTCACAAACTCTTGGGGTATTAGACAATTACACGCGGATGCAAAATTCTTCTGCGGTCGCCAAACCTCTCTTATACCTTCCCAATGAATTTTAAGCCTTATGACACTTGTAAATAGAAGCGTTGGTTAGGATAATACACTACTAGTACCCACAAGTTGGTGGTAATATAAATGGTGCAGTTGTATCGTTGTAAAAACGATACGTTTGCCGAAAACCGTTTTTGTTCGCGATAAAATCTCAATACACGACACCCTGTACGGGAATGATTTATGTATTATTTATTGGTAGGGGGTCGCAGTTATCGACTCCATCGATGCAATGAGAATAGGATCCGTATCAACCATGACGCATCTTTAACTGACTAAAGTTGTGTCACAGGGCAGCTTGGATTCCCTTATTAAATTCTAACTTACCTCACTTACCTTTTTATGATGCTTATATTTATAATAATTATATCTATTGCCAACTAAATAAGCCTACATCTATAATCTTGTCTTGCAGTACTTCGCAGTTTTATTTTAACAGACTTATCACGCATTATTCTTAGAATCGTCCAAATCAAAGAAAATGTTCAAATTAACTACCTTTAGATTGTGAGGAACACGGGTACACGGTATTCCTTCAGTTTGTAAGCGCTGTATAAATTGACATTACATTGATGGATCACCTGAAGACTCGACCTCTCACAATTAAAAGATGCGGTTAACTTCAACCTTACGATAACGTGATAAAGTCTATTCCCCGATGTCGATGCTAAGATGTGCGTTGTGTTAGGAGATTAGTTAGGAAAAGGTACCAATTTTAAAAATGCACATTTTAGTATTCTTTTGCGTTCAACATAGAGTCTATTTTTGCTTAAGTATTGTGTTAGAAGTATAGACTCATTTGGTGATAAGCTCATCAATCAATTTGGACTTTGATGGAGGTGGCATAATCTAGTTTGTCGACTGTCTGTCGGTGAGCTTTGAATACTTACTAATTCGTGATCAGGTGGCTGGAAAAAGTTTTTACACGAAGTTATGTCCATCCCTGTTTCAGTTGATCCTCTGTTGATATTTTCTGAGACTATTCAATTATATGTACACTAACGCATCAACTCAGAGTCACTAACGGTTACTTTAATCGCTCCTTAGTAGAGAATCACCATACAAAATCTGTACTGAGGAGCGATTTAAGTAACCGTTAATAACTCTGAGTTGGGGCGTAAGTCTTTAAAATTTTTGATTTAGCATAGTTACTATAATCATATGTTTCTGAATTGCATTAATGTATCAGTGATATTTTGTGATTAAAATATGATTTTGAATTTTTTTCACAGATGAATCTATCCATATATTCTCTCCCATATCATCTTTTCCTTCTAAAATCTGTTTTTGTAAGGAATTTTTAAGTGTTTCAGTTGCTGTACCAGTAAACCAATGAACTACTTTTACCCCTACTTTCTTCTTAACAGGAAACGCCTTAGTGTTGGTCACCAACACATCATCCAGCAGCTAGCTTATCAGACTAAATCGTAAAATAATATTTCAATTCGATTACAATAACTTTATCCATCCCACTCTTCCATCAAGCGTCAAAGCCAAAAAATAACGGCAGAAGCGAAACCGTTTTCAAATCGCAAAGCTAACTACCGGCCACTTGGAACACATGACCGAGCAGGCGTCCAAAAAGTTTCGAGTGCTCAAACAATTTTCAATTTCCAAACAAAAAACTAGTTCAATCAAACGGCTGTACCAAACTGTACATCTGTCGGTCAGTCCTCCCGGGCTGTGCCGGGGGCAATCATATCGAGTGCCATTGTTGGAGATAAAAAGGTAAGATCCTCGAGCAATAAACAGTGGATGTGGTATGCTGATGAGAGGCACATAATATTATTTTAACGTCGATTGTTACCATTCATAGAAGACATACGATAATACGATTTTTTTTTAAATAATACATATGAATTTACTATCATTGTGCGTTCAGAGATAGGTAGAGAAAAATATCAATTATGAGTGACACAAAATTTTTAATTTGTTGATATGCGACATTTTGATATTATTACGTTACAGTAAAATAGGAAAAATATTTTTGGCTTATAAATATTTCGCATTTCATTTTATTATAAGTTATTTTTATATTGCTTAAATAACTTTGTGTTCAACGAAGTACAATATTAACTCTAAAATCAGTTACCATATCAAATGGTTCCCTACTTGTTATTATTCTCATTCCCGGGTATGAGTGGGACTCGGTGCATTTCCCCCAATTTTTCATCACAAGAGTCTCTCTTGGAGCATTGAGGTGTTCTCTGAAGATCGATAGCGGTTATAACAATGTATTATACCTCGTTAAACGAAAAGATAATATCCATATGGCCGTTTTTGTACTTATTTTGTTTTATAACTCTAATTCTCTCAGAGCACGTCAGTTCTCATAAATAAAAAGGAATTGTTGACCGAGAAAATTACATTGGAAGATACAAATTGAAACCCAAATTTAGCTTCAAGTTATCAATCGCAAATACGTTTAAATGTTGGATAATATAGTAGCATTAAAATAACTTACAAGCACTCTTTGATGCCTATCTGACGGAAACAATTATCATGGGAAGCTGAACTAAAGAATACTAAGTAGTACTAGGTAAATAGTACACACATCTCAGTGCCAGTCAGGGACCGAACGAGGTTTACTCAGAAGCGAAATACTCATCTTAGTAACTTTAAGTTATTTAAAATTAAGTGCCAAATACGTGTTTTTGTAAATAATTTAAACTTTTTTAGGACTCATTATATTTCAGATCTGATGTCATGTTATTGTAAATCTCATTATTGTATCTGTAAATTAAGCAAACAAGAGTTGTCTAAAAACCGGGAAAGTGAGTGTCAGGCCACGCGCAATGTAGGGTTCCGAAGTAGTAGGTACGTTAATCGACTGTTACTTATTAAGTACCCTAGCCGTGAGAGTTTTTCTTGTAAATTCACCGTATTACCTATTTTTGTGAATTTTTTCACTAGTTATCTCCAACAGTTTAGCTGGAAGAGGGACACTTCACTCTAAGCAAAATTGGCACTTTAAAGCCGAATATTTCGCAAACGGGCCCCTGAATTTAAAAACGGTTTCCGCAAACCCATAATATTTTTTAAAAACCTTGTCAACGATACCCAACACTGTGGGGTACGCGACGAAAAAAAATTAATTCCCATGTTATCTGTACGGGAGGTACTCTGAAAAAAAAAATGTTTTTCAATATTTTATTCTATGATTTTGGAGTTTTAATAAGTATATCCATGCCAAATAACAGCTTTCTAGCACTAAGGGTCTCGGCGCGTTGCTTCGGACAGACGGACAGACGGACAGACGGACGGACGGACATGACGAAGGGTTCCGATTTTTTTTCGGAACCCTAAAAATTGACGGCTTGCATTGACTTTCATGTAAAATATTATACCAGTACATCAGATTTTGGAAAAATTTACGAAGAGATTTTCGTGTAGCCAATTTTATTATTCCAAGAAGGTCGATTTGATTTGTCCACAGCTTGACCAAGAAAAATCCTTGGGCAATACATATGAAATTGAGGACCTTTGTGTGAAAGTAATAAAATCCCCATTAACAATCACGCGATTGCCGTTACAAAAGTAATAAAATTAAATAAGGCCCGATTGCCCTTTAATCAGATTTAGGTAGCTGTTTTTAATTTCCATTCGGTTAGATGTCGGCTGTGGAATTTTAAAATTACGAAAATCAACGACCTTTGTCCGTTTGTCCAACTTTTTCGCATCTGACCGCGCGGAAAATTCACATCGACATCGAAACCGACCGCGGGTGATGAGATTACAAGTGAATCGATGAAATAATACTTTTCTATTGCAGAACGTGTTATGTCTAGGTTACCTACTGGTGTTTAAGAATGTGTGCGGAGTAGCACGTACGTTTTGTCTTGGTATGATGTAGTTTTCTCTCAGTTTTTGTCGAATGAAAATAAACTGCTTCAAAAAATTAGGAAGAAATCCAAAATATGTGACAAGTTCAAATATAAATTTTGTAGAATTAGATTTGTTTACGTTAATAAAATAATAATACACGTTATTGAGGTTGTGATGAATATAACCTAAATAAACATATACCTAACCTAATTAAACTGTTTCCATTTCAAAAGATAACATTTTCATAAATACTTATACCACCAGCGATCCAAAAGTAAATTTCCCAAGTTAATTTTCAGTTAGGAGAGAGTGCATTAATTCCCCAGCATCGGTACTTCAGTGGACCTTATCTCGAACTCCCACTGCGTCCAAGTGCATTTAAATTTAAATCTAGAGCCACCTTGGCGGTAACTTTTCAAGTAATTTACGAGTGAATATTAAGCATCACCTACCAGGGGAGCTGAACACGCTAGGGGTGGAGTTTTGTGTGTTTTACTAATTGCCAAAAGATGGTAATCAGGTAACGGAGAAGGCTATCTATCTTACTCGAACGCAGCAAACTATTCATCTTTCATCTCGCTTCTCGTCGACCGTCCTGAAGATATAACTCAAATGCTGAAGCAAAAACCATGACAAGGAATTAATTAGAGCTCTAGGTAAATAATGAAGATTGTCGCTCGCCCTAATGAGTTTTCGTAAGTCGCAGTTTGGTGAAATAATTATAAAGGCAGGTAATTAAGAAGTTGTGGATAGGTATGCTAATGGAAGGGGGATTAATGAGCGGAAAAATTTATAAGTTATTTTCGACAAGCAATAACAGTGTTCGGGTACTGAGCGTGAAATGTAATTTTCTAGATCAGTAAGGCTATTCTGTTTTATAACTCGACAGCGGAATCCGCGATTAGTTTCAAAATTGAAGTTCGAGTCCGAGATCTTGATATGTGATTCTCTAATCATCTGGTACGCACTTGCGAAGTGAAGGGAGTCTCGAACTCTAACTTCAATTTAGAAACCCATCGTGGATTCCGCTGTCAAGTTACAAAACAAAAGTGAACTTGCATCACATTGACATGCGAAGTGAAGTGATCCTAGAACTCGAACGTCAATTTTCAAACTCCGCTGTCAAGTTACAAAACAGAATAGCCTTCCAGTACCTATTCTTGTCATTGAAGTTTTGTTTTACTTGTTTTATTACTATAGCAACTCAACCTGGCTTCGCTCGAGCAGAACATACCAACATTTTTTCCGCCGTAATGGAGTATCAGCCTGTTGCATCACTTGCATCGAGCAAACCGTTGTTTATAACATGTTACTGATGTTCATGTTGTTCATTACAGACCGATTTCTAAAAAAAAATTCTGTATTTGACCCATAGTATGGATCCTACATATACCATACATTAAATTAATGACTACTATCTTTAGGAGAGATCTAAGGAAGAGATCTTTAAAATCGTTGGATCTCTTTATATCCATTTTTTTATAATAAGAAGACTGCAAGATAAATTCCACACGGGTACAAAATTTGCAGCTTTATAGAGCCTGAATACGTTGATACTATTCACTACCTTATAAAAAGCTCAATAATTCCTATTCAATTTCACTAAATAACCTTTCTTAATAACGAGAGAATCCTTTGAGCAGCAGATATTACGCGACAAGCCACCCTTGGTTAAAAAACACACGCCGTACAAATGTTTGGCTAACGGTGTGATTGAGGGCGCATAAACAAAACGACAGTCACGGACAGCAGCAACTGTCAGAAGGTGTGCTGACGGCTGCGTTTTTTTGCTTAAAAGAGAATGTTGAAATGAAATGAATGTACCAACGAAATAGAAGTCTAACTCCAATGACGCTCGTTGTAAATGTTGTGTTTGATATCAATACTAGCTCTCTGCCCTATACGTTATTCCAGTTTATGTTCATACGCAAAAACTATTAAACGGATTTTCATTAAATTCAGCACACAGGTATATTATGATCAGTAATAGAAGATAGGGTACTTATTTTCCCGAAAACACGCACAAAGTCGCAAGCATAGCGCTACTTATCCATAAAAATAACGACTGCAAAACAGGGCATGCTTCAGCGGGATGTGAAATAAATATAACTTATATTTGAGACCTTAACATAAGCTATTTTTGAAAATTCAGACTTCATTTGGCCCTTAATAGTCTGAACAATATCTCGGTATTGCGTCTGCTTTATTATGCGACAAGCCACCCTTGTTTATAAAAAGTAAGACTCGAGTAGAAATGTTTGAATAAGTGTGTGATTGCGGGTAGAGAGCAAAACAAGTCAAAAAGGTCACCCTCTATGTGACTGGTGGCGGCATCAACAAGGAATAATTGTAAACAAGTCTTGAATTAAAATATATAAATGCATTTCTTCGTGGTGTGTCAATATAAGTATACTAATGTATCTGATTAGCGCTAGGTAGCCGAACAAACAAATTAAAAATGCCATTTAGGCAGAGGATCCAGGGTTCGACACAGCTTATTATTTTTGTATCCCTAATTTTGGAAGATAATGTACATTATAGATTTTAACCCTTTAACGGCCTACTATTGAGGACGGGTCTCTCCTCTTGTGGAATCCTCGACCACATACCACGCTGCTCCAGTACGGATTAATTCAAGAGTTAGCGACTGATATGTTTCGATAAAAACCGGGACCCATGGCTTTACGTGCTTTCAGAAGTACGGAAAATGTAAAAAAATATTTGCCTCTAGCGGTCACCCATTCATGTAGCGACTCTCCCGCTGTAGTTGAACTTGGCCGATCACGACACAAACCGCTGGGATATGAACGCTTCATATTTATAGTATGTATTTACTATAATTAAAATCAAAAAAAGAAACTCACTCAGAATACCTTTTATCGTTCTTAATGGCGTGTGAAATCTATCTGTTTGCACTTAAAGCAAAAAAGCAAAGCAGCAACCCATAATTGTCCCACTGCTGGGCTCGGGGTCTCCTCTCACAACGTGAGGGGTACAGACCATAGTCTACCACGCTGGCCAAGTGCGGATTGGTAGACTTCACACACCTTTGAGAACTTTATGGAGAACTCTCCGGTGTGCAGGTTTCCTCACGATGTTTTCATTCACCGAAGCAAGTGATAATTAACTTCTAATACGCACATAATATTTGAAAATTAGAGGTGCGTGCCAGGATTTGAACTCGGGCCCCTCTGTTCGAGAGACCAACGTTCTAACCGCTAGGCTATCACTGCTGTACACGCGAGGACACGACCCGAGCAGTAACATGTACATTTTTAATAATATTAATAAAATAATTATATTATTTTTTAGACTCAGAAAACAAACATAGGAAACTGATAACTTCAAATCGTCATGGCCTATAACTAGGTTGAGAATATCGTAATATTTGCTATCGTCAATCTAAAGATAACATATACTTATATTACAAGTTTCGTGTGCCATAAAGAAGTCGGACGGTATATTCCTCACGGAGCCCCCTTGAGCAACAAGGAGGGTGCTATGACGCGTGGCGATAGTTTGTCTACGTTGACCGTTTCCTGCCACGGAACAGGAGTGCACTGGAGTAGATGCCTTGTGTTATACTTAAAGCAACGGTCTTGATGAAATCTTTGTTTGTTATATACAAATTGCATTAAAATGTTTTGAAATGAGTTTTGAAATTATACTTGATTAGTATGCATATAGAGAGGCCTGCATTAACAATGTCACAGGAATACTCTGAAATCTGGGATACGAGCAAAAACTTTCGGTTATCCTTAATTATTACATAATATTCGCTCACAATAAATTATTTTAGACTTCAAATTAAGCTAACAATGTAACTTAAAAACAAATCCTACCAATATTTCTTCAGTCATAAAAATACAATTTTTATATAACTGTGAATGATTCCGTAAAGTTGTGGGTTTATTTGACCAAAGTTGTGCCGGTGCGCGGTGGCGCCCCCGCGCGGGCTCCGACAACATTATTATGTAAGGACATGACCGGGCCTTTATGATCACCTCGCTTCACGGTGGATGCGCCACCGTAACTTAGGGTTGAAGTTTCCAATAAGCTTTTCCTTTTTTTAATTGAAATTTCGTTTAAAAGAAGAAAATTAAGTAATTTATTATTTTTTTTAGAATTTCAACATAGTCGCATCCGTTGAAGTTTCTTTAATGGAAATAGTGGTCAAACGAGCTGCCGACGCACCTGATGGTAAGTGGCTATCGTTGCCCATGGACATAAGCAACACCAGAGCCGTTGCCGGCCAAAAAAGAGAAAAGAAAAAGAAAGAAAGAACTGGCTCTCAAACCTACAGCTGGAACACGACGAGTCGTTCGACGAGTGATTCATGCAAGATGGTGGTACCTAGCTATGCAGGCGGACTCCTTAGAGAGATAATAATAATGAAGTTCAAATAAAATCATTATTACCAATATAATCCCTCCGAGGGGCCCTACCACCAGCCAACCGGATTTAGTCGCCTCTTATCTTATCCTCTCGGCGTAGGATTGGAGTAAGTATTCTAAGCCGCACTAATACGGTTAAAAAGTGAAATATGTGTGAAGAATGTATGTACTTAATGTACCTACCTGTTATGTAATAATCTAACTTAAAATGAAACCATGAAAAACAACCCAATAAAATTATAGTAGAGATGGTCATAGCTGTTGTTGTAGTGATGGTGATAAATCTACTTAAAATTGTTTTGAAAATATAAGTTACATTTTAAAAGTGCCTACTTTACGTTTTATTTATGAAGCGACAACCCTAAGTGTCCGGAAGTTAGTGCGCAGATTCTTTATATTTATATTCACCTTGTCGTGCGTCCGCAGATTTATTCACTTCTTTAGAGCGCGCGCACTGACCGTCCCGCCGCGCCGCCGCGCCGCGCTGTGCCCCCACCTTGTAGGCTGCAACGCACTTGCTTGCGATGCCGGCGCGTTTTTACAAATAACTAGATACATTCAGCTTGATATTATGTATTTTAATGAACGATGAAACGTGATGTTATTAATAAACAGGGCAAAATTTATATTTATGGCAGGTCATTTTTGTATCTTTATTCGGGACATCCTTCTTCAAGTTGGCTCAAAATAGGTCATACATTTACAAGTTTTGTGTGCAAATTATTTTAAATAAGGCAATAAAGTTTACACTCCTACACTTTACGTTAGGCTAGAGATACATAAGGGTAGCTTTTATAATACAGCTAAATCTTTTACAAAATTATTACCACCTTGCCGTCATCAGTGAGAATTCCGATAGAACAGTACAGAACGCAGCGTGTGAAACGTACAGTGCGAGACACCATACCCCTGTCCGCTATGATATGTGTTGCGGAAAATTTTGTTTTTCAGCCGCCGGTAGTGACAAATGTAGTTTATTCACGGATGCCGTAACGGACGGTGATTTAGCAGCCCACGTTACCAAGTTTGTTTATCAAGTGACCGTACCTACGGTTAAGATATTTTTTGTAGGGAAAGGTACCGAAGAAATAATCGCTGCGTATTTTGAGAGTATTATGTACCTTATATTCTTGAGATTCATCTTTTTAGAAATCCTATGCCTATAGTTAATAAAGGAGTAGTTGTTAGGTAGGTTCGCCAGCCCGCCCTAGAACAGCGTGGTGGAGTACCTATGCTTTAGCTCCCTGTAACAGTAGAGGTCACTAGATCAAAAGCCGTTAACAATAATTGCCCATTGTGAAAAACGGTAGTCCTTCGTAATGTTCTTAAGGTGTGTAAAATCAAACCGCACTTGGCCAGCCACATAGACTAGCTCATGCTCCGCAACTCCTCAGTGTGAGAAGACACGCGACCCGAGGATGTTAAGTAATGACCACGTATGGCATAAACCTTCCAGATCCTATTTACAGAAATGCCTTACCTTAAATTTCACACTCATATTAAAAGTACTCATATGACGAAAGGATATTACAAATTAGATGATTATTTCAAAGACAAGACTGCTTCGATTTAAGTTTTATGAATATAGATTGTAGTAGATGATAAGTGCTATCTGTAACTGTGAGCAGGAAAAAAACAACCCCGGTAGTTTCTTGCTGCTTCTTCTTCCGGGCCCTCTCACAGTAGGGCCTTGTTAAAGCATTGGCGTAGCTTGCATGACTTTCAAAAAGTGTTTGTAAACCAAACCAATTTTGAATAAAAACATTTGATTTGATTTGATTTATTTATTCCAGCGGAGCAATATCAACAAACACAAATCAAGCGCTCGCGACGGCTCCTATCATCGGATGTTATTTATAGCGAAAGGTGATCGGCTAGGTAATTCAAATAAAACCCACGGACCATTAACCGCACGTCTCGGCGACGAGTGTTGGCTGCTGGCTGCTGGCTGCTGGCTGGCGAGCCCTATTTATATTCAACTGGCCATGGCTTTCGCATACGGTCCATACGATCCATTTCCCCATTATCTTGTAGTATTCACTATTTAGATCCTGGTTTACCTTTTTCTATTCATGCTTGTCTTCATCTTTGTTTCCTTCCTTTCATCATCTTATCTTCGGTTATTTCTTATATTTCTATATACTTTCTGTTTCTTTACCATTTTATTGTAAAAAATACCTAAACATGAGATAGGTAAAGCTAAAAAAAGGTAAATCAGTTTAGCCAAAAAAAGTTATACTTAAAGTAAAAAGTTAAACAGAAAATAGAGAAGCTAATTTGTTATTCAAAAGATAAAGGGAGGAATTAATAAGTTGAGAAAATAAGCTAAGTTTGAAGTCAAATCCAGGATCTAAGTAGCGAATACTACAATCTATTGACTAGTGTTCTGTCCGTGGTTTTACCTGCGTTTTCCGAGAAATTAAGTACCTTATATTATTCCACATCATGATTTACCTGTGTGCTTGATTTCATGAAAATCCATTCAATAGGTTTTACGTAAAAGAGTTACAAAAATCTGTACAAACTTTCACACTTATAATACAGATATTAGTAGGAAGGATTCATATAAAATGCTATGACAGTAACCATATTATTATGTATAATTTCGTCGCCCTACTTTTCTGTGTTGCGGGTTGGTTGCGGGTGTTAAAGATACACAGATTAGAAAAAACCATTGCTCACGAAATAATGAATGTGTATATCTGCAATGTAGGTAAAAACCTCTCCCACTAGGAAATCAAACCCAGGACCCTTTCGTTCGCCAGACTTGATCACTATCAACCGGACTTCAAAGTAGTAAGAACTGGTAATGTGGTTTGAAGCCTGCGATCTGTATAATTTACCTAATGTATATGCTGCAATAATAACAAATAGTTTTTACTTGTTTCAATTATGTAATAATGTACAGACTATCTATCAACCCTCTCGCAGACAATGTAGGTGCATTGTATATTACAGATAAAAACTATTTTTATGTCCTAAATATAAACCGGTCTGATTCAAACATTAAAATACGGTATAATAATAGTATTTGTAAGCCGGCACGCGTTCATTAAAGTACTCATTCACCTCGCAATCCCTCGCGCAAACGTCATAAGTAATAAAAAATAAAATCGAAAAAATTAAATAATAAGAATGACCGTTACGCCGCTGGCGCCCTCTGTTAATTCAAAAGCAGTTATTTGCTGAGCCGAATAAAATAAATAGCACCAAGGTATAGGTGGGTTGAAATTAAAAGTTGAAGTGGAACAATAGTTTGGGGGTAAGTCGGGGTAGCATCCCCTGTGGCCGCGGGCGTGAAGGGTGCACGTGGGGGCGATTGAGAGCACCATTCAATTTTTGAATTGTTAATCATATGCGCACAAAATCTTGTTCAGATGCGTTAAACGGAGGTACGGGATATTACTTAATTTATATTTTTTTCATTTTTTAAATCGTGGATCATTCTGCGCTCGGAAAAGTGTAGGTATTGGCTCTTGCACCTTAACATTTTAAAATACCTAATAAGATAAGATAAGATATCTAATAAAAATTGTCTACGTAGAAAATTGTACATCATACAGATTGTGTCAGACGGAAATATTGCCACTTACCCGTTCCTATTGGCGAGGGAAATTTTGTACTTATATCATTTTGATAATAAAATTATGGATCACGGAATAAATACAGCGTATATTTCTGTAGTGAAATCTTAATTTTGAGTGTGACGAATGACGAAATCCTACTTTATTTATTTGATACATTGTCACGTAAACAGCTATAAAAATTATAATGTTTATAAGTATAGATTTATAGAATACGAGTAACCGACCTCGCTTTGCTTCGGTTTTCTTATTTTTTTTCCACCTTGGGTTACATTATTTAAGTTTTACTAAGGATCCCTAATTTTTGATAAGATAATATAGCTTATGTCACCTGGGGATAGTGTGGCTTCTCAACAGTAAAATAATTTTTCAAATCGGTTCAGTAGTTTCGGAGCCTATTCAGTGCAAACAATCAAATCTTTCCTCTTTATAATATTATTAATAAATATAATATGAGATTTAAAAAAGTAAAAAATGCCCAGGACACGAAGGAAATTACCTCAAACCTAAATTTATAACGTGCCAACTATTGAATATCCATAAAAGTACAATAAACTAACGTTATTTCAAACCGTTCATCAGATCATCTCGCACGGCCAGGTGCCCACGGCGCGTGACACACAATCGGGTTAACGCCGGAGTCGCCAGGTATGCGTACCGGATTACGATAGGGGGCCTAATCGACCCCAGCCAGGGAGAAGCATAGCGATACGAGGTTGCATGCGAGGGCATTTGTGTTGGCTATTTAATAAACTATTAATACGTATATCTATTGATTTGTTCTACTGCTATTAAAACAGCAATGGCTTGCGAATCAATCATAGGCTCCTGTTGTCACCCATTTGACATTATTCATTTAATTTAACCAACTAAGGATCATATTATTATCATCACAAGACAAGACATAAATGATCTCAAGGAAATGACACTATACTAATATGATATTCATAGAGAAAACAATATTTGAAAAGAAATTGATGTGAAGATAATACAAATTTGAGATTCTGTTCAATTTCATTGCAGACTGCGGAGTCACATAAGTTAGGTATAGTTGTGTACATTTCTTCTTGTTTTATCATTTTTTAAAACATTCAAGTGAATGGTTTGAAATTGTAGGCTCGAACGTCTTTGATTATTTTATTTCCAAACTTACATCAGATTTTTTTAATTAGTAGCTAATGAAAATCAGCTTGATGAGGTTGATATGAAAGATGCTTTATCAAGTTGTGGGCATCATTTGACGAAAAACATGATCCACGTTTCTTTCACACATCGTTCACACATACGATTTTACTTATTTCTATATTCTAGGTACTTTGTTCACTAATATTTTTATAACAATATATTTTTTTAACAATAGTTAATATAAATATTAACTTAGAAAGATAAAAATTTGTAAAGTTAACTCTGTTAAAGTATCACATCTGATATAAGATAATTAATTAAATGTTACTAAGAAATCGCAATTGCAAAATAATTTATACTTAGATACGAACCGTAAAACTTCCGCTACTCGCCGCTTGGCACGCCACCGTCGCCGCCCACGCCGGCTTTAGCTGAATGAACGTATTGGCTCAATTCCATCAAGGTATGTTTTTAATTCATGATCCAACTATACATTGGTTTTATGATCGTCTCCAAGAAGCGCTTTATGATTAAAATTTATTCCTCCTTTACAACTACGTTGTAGGCACTAAAACGATTTTATAATTTTACGAGTCTATTCGACAAACTAGTTCACCTGCGAACGACTGGGCTCGGCTCGGCTCGGTCACTCTGTTGACTAATGTTGAAGGTATTTCTTGTTGTTGATCATTAATTGTTAAATAACAACTCAATTTCATATTATTATGGGCACCTAGTTGTTAGTCAAACGTTTAGTTGACCAGAGTTCAAATTCTGCAAGACTATTTTTGGATAAGAACTATAATTATAATAAGATAAGACACCACGCAACTTGCTTTCTAAAGCAATAAGGCACTCAAAAGTTTTATCACAAACGCTCACCCATCAAATTTAACGACAGAGTTATACCGAATCAGCAGTAGGTAGGATACATAATATTTATTTAACCTTTATTGATCACAGTAAGAATATTACGGTACAAATGGCGAGCTTAATGCTCAATGCATTCTCTACCACCTAACTATTGGACAAAAAAGAAATGCTCGAAAGGCGGTTAATAAAGTAAATTATATACATACGTACAAATATACGTTTACATTTAAATACATTTATACATTTACAAAATATACCTACATAAATATTATAAATTTAAATTAATGATGTCTAAGATGAAAACTTCTATGATGTCAATGACGAACTAGAAAAAGAGTCCATAGGTCCTTTTTGAATGATGCTTTACTAGCAGGTCTTCTGATTCCATCGGGGAGCGCGTTCCCCTGTACAGTAGCTAATTATATGCAAGAACTAATGTACCTAAGTGTACCTATTTATTATTATTTCATTACACCAATCATCGCGCAATGAAATAATTAAATCCAACTCATGTCCCACCTTCTCAAAGTTTTTACATTAATACGCATTAACGATTAGGTAGATACTTTTGACAGCAGATATTAATAATTAAGGTACAACTCAATTAAAGCCAAACATGGCCGACTCACACTCATCCTTCGATCTCGGAAATAAGATTTACAGTCGCTTGTCGCATCGTTCTTACAGTATACTGCAAAATGTTTTACAAAGTACACCGTTCACAAAAAGTACAGACAAATAGCAGCATCTCTCAAGGCTATCGTGGCTCTTATTTCAACGTCTTAAAGCTGATTTTCCCGTGCACGTAAAGTCAAAAGGCGCGTTTAGTAAAGCAAGCGTACTTTCCTATGAACACAGTCGGTGCCAGTTGACACAAATAATCAATTAATACACCCAGTCGCGGTAATTAGTCGCGAGTCGCACCTCGCTGCTTATGATTAAGATGAATCTTCGGGATGGCGTTGTACAACATCCTGCCAACGTTGCGGTCCTCTCTAAACTATGACAGACAATGTATTATAACTTCGATTATCCTTTATACTCATTTTATTTCCACTTTTATTTATATAAAAAAAACTCGTTATTCAAAGGACAAAACTCGCTAACCTCAGGGTATTTATACATTAATGTATTTCGGTGTGTGTGCGCTCATCCGAATGATATAAAATATACATACGTAGCAAGTTTACCTATGTGTATAATCGTATTGTTATCTTCCGAATGACGTCGTCTGAGGGAATGAAGTGAAAATCTTACAAAGGGAACTTGTTTACCTCTAATTAATATCCGTAGGTGAGAACAGCGATGCAATGGAGATACTAGAAATGCAATTTTATACTTACCTATCTAATAAAATTAATGCGTAGTGCGAATAAAAGTGTACAAGACGTGCTCTCCAAAAAACGTTATACCATACGAATAAAATCAAAACTTCATTTTCAACACATTCATTTCGCATATTTAGACATGCGATGACCACTTTACTTAAGATGCTAAATATATTATGTATTAGCGTATTACGCATTTCCTGACAATATTTTTCTCCTCATCAAGTGATAATTGACTTATTTTTGTATATTGTGATAATTAACTTACTTTATTATTATAAATTTAAATTGCTTCAGTTATAAAATATATCGACTTTCTTTAAGTTGGCCATAAGATCCATTACTGAAATAAACAATTTCACATTGGCTAACTACTCGTACTATAGGTATTACTTGATATTATATTTTTGGCTATAAAATATTATAATATTATTTCATTCTTTATAATTAAGCCAGGCTACTCCACACCGCCCTTAACCCGCAAGATGTAGAGAATGACATCAACCCATTAGCGGCGGAGCAGTCAGCGCCCTTGGATATACCGGACTGTCTGTACACTGACGGATGTAAAGTTACTCGCAACGTGTTTAGCAAGCGAATCTTAACATTGAGAGGTTATTTATATTACTCTTAGTAAATATAATTGAAAGAATATTGATTTTATTAATTCATCTTCATGTTCTGATCCACTTCTGTGGTATATACTTGTACATCCTAAATACCATGATTAGAATTGGTCTGATGACCTGAACTTCTATTGGGAACATTTTAGAGAATTTGGACATGCCGGTTTCTTAAAACTACATTTGTTATCCCTACTCATCCTTATTTTCTATCGGGATTAGGTAGATTTTAGTTCAAACGCATTAAACTTTAACCACTACTGCTAACTAAAGTACTTGAATTAAAAGGAGAGTTTCATTTAAATGTATTAGTGAACGTATTCTTTTTTTTAAAGAGAAGTAAATAAATATTTTAATACAATGTTAAAAATAAGATTAGTATCATAACAAACGTTGTTACCGGATAACCAGTATAATTTTATTAAAGTGTCATCAAAGATAAATAAAGGCTCTTTACCCAGGTTGCGTTAATCAACCCCAAGTAATGAGGGTGTCTTGAAGGGCGGAATCAATTAATGAATATTTTACTCCAACGGGATCTTAATAAACGATTCGTGTCCGGATTTTTGGGGATCGTCCGGGATTTCCGGCGTGATTTATCGGTTCCTGTAAAGAGTGGAGTGATTGATTTAAAATTATTTGATGGAGATCCATTTGAGGTGTTTTGTTTGTTGTTTATATAATTATATTGTTTACTACTTGCTTACTAATATTATTGTTTAGTTTTTGTGTGAAGGATTTACAAACATGCATACAAACATTGACATTTCTAATATGGTAGGATGACTATACTATAATATATGTATTATAGTATACTTAGTAACCCGCTATGGACTCGCATTGTGTAACTTTCCTCACGTTCACAAATACCAATTAAATCTACCCGAAACGTACAATTTCTAGCATTTTATTATTTCTTTACATATTCCATACTACCTCTACCTCATAAATATCAATATCTCTTTGCAATAACCGTTTAAAAATTTGTAGCCATTAGATAGGTTTCGGAAGAAAGATCAGGTAGCGTGATTATTCATTTCTATGATATGACTGGAAATATGTAATTCTGAGAGTGGAAATAACACAATATCATTTAGTGTTGATTTAACATAGCAGCTTTGTTTTACATACTATTCAATCCCAGTGATGTGGACTGGATAATTACTGGAATAGTATGATAATGAATGCTCCTTCTCCGTAATGAGGAGTAATATGTTCACACCACCATGGGGCGCTAGAACTCAGCAATAAACAATCAAATTTAATTAATGTCGAAATTAAATATAAATTATAACTGTTTAAAAATATTCTTGAAGCGTTCGCTTTCAACGTGTTTTCATAAAATTGTTCATTAACACTGTTATAAACTTCTTTTATTCTCTAAATCAAGAAATGAGTTGAACAGATGGCAACGCAGTAACACAGCTGCCAAACTTTGTTATGTTTTAAATTGAGCCTTATTATATTTGAGTTATGGTGCATAGATCGTTTGAAGAAAGTGCGTATAAAATGGCAGAGGCTGCTTTGAAAAATAAATTAGGATGTCAAAGAGAAGTCACCTGACAATTCTATATTTTACGAGGTTCTTTTAAACGCAAAATCCATGTTATATGACCAGGTATAAAATATTAGTCGCCGTCTCTCACAGATCACTCGGAATGAAAGACTTTAAAGTTTTATTATCGTTTCATGTTCTATTAATATTGGGTTGAAAGAGAAATGCGAATGTAATGTTTTTATGTCAGGATATTCGTTTTGTTGTTATGTTACATGAAGGTGTTTAAAATTTTAAATAATTTGGAAGGAGTTTAAAGAGTCCATAATTATAAAGACATTTATTTATTTATTTTCATTTATTTACACGCTCTTTGACTTTTAGAAATAAAATTAAAATATAACACAATTAACGATTTAGTCTGTGTACTTGAAAAAATTAAAAGGAAAACAATTTTATTAATATTAAGTACAAATTAATATCTACTGTAACTTGCAATGCAAATGGTAAACGAAGTTTAACTATCAGTATAATAGACCTGTCTACAAAATCAAGGAAAGAGGCCTGTGAGAGAAAATTTCATTGAATCTCCTAGCGATATCTGGAAGCCCGGGATATCTCTTTAACAAGAGAAGTAATACACTATTTTACAAAAGAGCAATCGCGTGGCCAATCGCTGTGCAGCTAAATAAAAGTGGATTTTCCCAAAGAGTGTAGTTCGAATGATAAATATTTTAAAGTATTTCTTTAAGTGAGAAGTTTAAGCTGTTTTAATGAACAATCTGCGGGGCGCGGTTTGACGGTAATCTTTACAAATGGCGCTCATTCCCTGTTAAGAGGGTTTCGCAACAACCGTGCATTTTGCACTCTTAGCTTAATGCAAGCATGTGAAGAGCAGTAGAAGTATTTTTATGCTAACAATTATTACTGACGACTTTACTAAGGTAAATCTCGCACCTTACAGATCAGGATATATCCTACTCTACAATCAGCAATGATTATTATATAATAATATAACGGTGATTAGTATGAGTATTAGACATTACGGTACTTTTTATAAAATATTTTTTACTTGTTTTGGAAATATCGCTCACTATTCACGTATACGCACCCATCGTACACGTAAACAATGCGCTGATGTTAGGATGATGATGATGATTTCTTTTTTATGACCCTTTCTTAGTATTTCCCGTGATCAACGTCGAAAAACTTACCGTATTGTTTGTAATTTCTTTCTAAACATTTCGGATCGTGTACAAGCTACTTTATCGGGTCGGTTGAGCCCGCGGTGTGCTTTGATAACTAGTGAGATTGTGATGTTGGAATGGATCCTTTTTACCTAATGTATTGTAAACCAACATAAAGCAATGCTGGTGTTGTCGTGTCATGTTCAAGCTTGTTGGGTACTCGCTAATGAAATTATCCATCTCAGAGAAAATGTGAAGCAAATGTCAGCCAACAAATAAGCTACTACATCTCATCAGCATAAACCATCACCATCTGCTTTAGGTATAAAATAATATGTACTTTACTAATAAATGTTTTTATTTATAATAGGTATTTAAATTTATTCCTTTTATTCATTGGCATGTATTGACAGACAACGTTATAAAGCCGTAATCTAAAACATTAATAAAGTAAGTGCCCAAGGGGTCTCCCTTGGCGCACTCCGCGTCGATACCGCTTCCCGCTGCGCGCTGCCTCCCGTGGTCAGCTCTCTAATGTCCATTATGGTCACTATGCATCGACCAGACCACTGGCGAGGCTTTTGTTATATCGACCAATTCAAATAATCAAAGATTTTCATTGGGATTTTATTTTGCATATTTTTTAAATAGTTGTTGACATCTAAAGCTCTACAAAACTGTTCTTCCTGTTATCCCTTTCATTACCTTTCGAAAATGCAAAAGGTTTAGAAATTATGAAATGAAGTATATTGTATTCCACGATGTTGGTTTTATTGGCTCCTAAAAGCTATGTTGCTACAAATATTTTTTAACAAGTAGTATATTATAGTCTTTGCAGAGGATTGATCAATACAATTACGATTATTTATTTGATTACGAAATAAGAATTTGATTTAAGATGGCAGTAAAAATTTCCAAACTCATTAAATGTTGTTTCACAAAATCCATTTTATAGGTGCTAAATAAAGTTTTTATTTTCAATTTTCAATCCTGTCAACCGAATGTTCTAGAAACTGTGCGCCGTAATCAGGTTTATTAACTGAGAGTGTGACCTACTTTCAGGTACTGGCTAACTGGCGCGTAAAGTTTCTACTACATAAATATCAGATGCTGTAAAAATAGATGTGCTTATATTCCTGTTAAATCCTTTGTATTATTACTTATTAGACAAAAATGAACCATACTAAATTACATTTCTCCTAGAGGTTAATACAAATATCCAAAAATGTATAATAACATCTAGTATAAACTTGGAAAATTCAGGAGAAATCAGATGGACAGCAAAAACCAATCGACATAATAATATTACCCTCATTTTGTTCTATAATTTGAGATATTACTAAAGCAACTCTCTGAAGGAGATTTTCTTTGTCAAATATTTCACTCGCGCTGTATTCATTGCACAATTTGAACGCATGCAGCATATTATAGCAGATATTCGATTTGGAATGAAATCTTACAATATCTTTAACCTATTTACGTACTCGAATAAAAAATAGTAAATGAATGCACTGACAGCATGAGTCGATCACCTATTTTGAACCGTGATCCAACCCAATCGCTGGACGTGTGAATTATTTGTTTTCATTTTTTCACAGAGCTGTTGATTTTGGACGCAATGACGACATACAGAACGAGTCGTGTCTAAGAATAAGGATTCCGTATGGATGTAGTATCTAGACCAGTAATAGTTACTGGGTCCAAGTTTGGCCTCTCACTGCAATTATCAGAGTTCGAATGTTACAAAACATGGTTCTACTTGTGAAACCCTTCAGTAGCGTCAAATATGGATATTTTATTTGAAGAGCAGCACAGATATTGCGAAACAAGAGGCATCGTTATTTAGATGACGTTTAAGACCTCAGCAAATGTCATCCTATTTGGAGTTGATCAAATATGGGGGCATATTTCGTTAATAACTATTCAACGATGACTTCTAACCCATTAATATACTTCTTAACAAACAAAATCACAAAAACATAAACTGCGATTGTGTCAAATATTGCTGTCTGCAACAGCATAGTCCAGAAGACTGAGGAACTCCAAATCCGCTATAAATCCTATATGAAAGATGGCGTTTTAAGTGTTTTACGCAAGGCGATGACGATGTTGTTTTGTCTAGTGTGGCGCCGCAGGAGTAGCGCAGCGACGAGTGAAGTGGGAGCCTTTGAAGTGATGATCACCGGCACCGTAATACAAACAGTTTGGACTAGCGCTTTATGGGCGAATTAATTACATCGGCTGCACATTACGTTGGCCAATGGGGTGATGATTGTATCGTGGAAGAGAGTAGTTTTTTTGGTGTCCAGACTCCAGACTATTTTGGAGGTTGAGTCTTTGTTTGAGGAAAATATAAGTATTAAGTCCATCCATCCATCCACCATGTCTCGGTAAAAGGAGCATTGGTCTCCCCCCGACCAGGTGGAGTGATGACCTAAAGAAGACAGCGAGAAGCCGCTGGATTCAGAGGGTCCATGACCGGTCGGAGTGGCGCCAATTAGGCGAGGCCTATGTCCAGTAGTGGACATTAAAAGGCTGTTAGATAGATAGATATAGTTATGCAAAAAGGTCTGGTTATAGCGAGGGAATAGTGTATGGACGGTTTGATGGTTATCGTCACTCATGGATTTTTGCTACACCAAGTTGATGATTGAATTACTTCTCAGGTAACTTTTAGACCAACCTCAAAGTCGGCACTCTTGCTGCCTGAAACCACGAAATCTTTTACAATTTTTAGCCAGGATTTAAGGCTGGGGGCACATAGAGGTGCTTAAAGTTTTATGTCACGATTGAAGTAATCGTATGTACTTGCATAATCGCTCAATTCCGATTGAAAGAAGCTGCCGAGTTATGAGCAGTGAGTAGGGGCAATCCCCTTATTCGTCGCTGTTAAATGGAGCAGTTATCCCAGTAGTAACACATGGAATGTAAATATTCCCTGGTGTTTCTTCCGTGTTACCGCAATACGAAGTCGGTGGATCCGCACCTCAGGTCACCGCCTTGCGAAGGTAAACAGCTGTCACGTCGCTCACACGTCCGAGTTTTTAGTACACCGGATATACATCGCTGAGCGTGATGTAATGTGCGCTTAACTATTATTAACATGGAATATCTTCGCTTCTAATCAGAGTGATCCATTAGATTTTTTTGTATGGAAATTACTGGCAAACAAGCTGACGGTCTACCTGATGGTATGTTACTGTCGTCGCCTATAAGCATCAACGACACCAAAGGCATCACCGATCAGCACATAAAGAGAAATAATATAAAAAAGGTCAGATATTGCAATAAGGCTCTAGTTTTCAAAGAAAAGTTTTGGCCTAGGATGAAATTCCAAGTATACCTAATTAATGATTGCACGGGTGAATATCAGAAGCGTGCATTTTTTTCAGTTTTTGGTGGTGATATTTTTTCTTCAGTTTTCGTGAAAAGTGAGAACCTGGAATAAGAAACGAAAGTCCAATTGTTATACTTTCTTTTCTTATACCAGGTTCTCATTTTTCACGAAAACTGAAGAAAAAATATCACCACCAAAAACTAAAAAAAAAGCACGTTTCTGATATTCACCCACACATACAAACACACATACGCTCCTTAGAATCTCCATACAAATTCTGTACTAAGGAGCGATTTAAGTAACCGTTAGTGACTCTGAGTTGGGGCGATAGTACGCATGACTATGTGGGCGTGTTATTGCAATACTTTTAAACATAGTAGTGGTATATTTTACAGGCTAAATAGTTGGATTACGAATGGCCCGGACGAGCTCATAAATGCCAAGACATGTAATCCCGTGTCGTTATTTATTAATGAAGGAGCGGTGAAGTTGAAGACGGACTCTTGACGCAAGGGTTCTGTAGTCCTGTAGATTATTGTGGAAGTAGATTTTAAGTGATTTTGTACATTTTAATTCAAGACATTACGTAGCGAAGTTATTTCAGGAGCTTTGTTAGGTGACCGAGGCATATGAGCATCCCGTGAGATTGTTATTGCGACGATAGGTAAGGAACCGCTGGAATAATATTTAATCGCATTTTACCGCCCCAACTCAGAATCACTAACGGTTACTTTAATCGGTCCTTAGTAAAGAATCACCATACAAATTCTGTACTAAGGAGCGATTTAACTAACCTTTAGTGACTGAGTTGGGGCGTAAGAATATTGAAATCTTAAATACAGTAATGCTGTTACTTGTGTGCTTTCCATCGTCTAAGTAAATAAAAGTTAATAATTGTTACCTTACTGACGACTAAGATGCATATGTATGTAATAAGATGTGTATGAGCGTTACATAAAACTCCCACAGACCTAGTAAGACGGTCAACATCGAAGAGCGGAACCATAAAAGCGATAAACGGCACGTTAACCCGTAAATCACCGCGACTACACCTGGCCCTCCGCCCGCCGCCCGCCCGTAAACCTAGTTCCCGGACATTTGGACAAAGACTCTTGTCGTTTAATTGCATTTGTTAATCACCTTCCTGGAAACTCGTGCTTTTCACTGTACTTTGTGTTTACCAGGTTATTTTAGCTTTTTAACACTACGAATTGACATGCCAATGTTTAATTTAATAAGTACTAAGTACATATTAATTTTATTTCGATACGCAATATCTGGCACTGTTTCCTAACGCCCGAACTCAGAGTCACTAATAGTTGCTTTAATCGCTCCTTAGTAAAGAATCACCATACAAATTCTATACTTAGGAGCGATTTAAGTAACCATTAGTGACTTCTGAGTTGGGGCGTAAGTTAGTTAATTTTAGTTTATATAATAGTTAATTTTATTTATATAGTTTAGTACTTGTCAAGTGACAGATTGTTGGAGTAAAGAGACTATAATTAAGGTATCTTAGTTCACAGGAGTAACTCAGTGCATCTTAACTTCAATTGGACTATTTGCGATAGCAGATCCATCAATTACTGCAGCCACTTAACACAAGATGAACTGCGTGCCCGTTCTACGTCACATTCAAAAAGTTATAGAGTTGACTGCTTTACGTGCCGACCAGAGTTTTTGGAAGTCTTAATGCTTGAATTTCTTCAATTTGCTTGTATTCTACCAATCAATAACTAGTGAAAATGTAGAAATAATTCATTGAGCCATCTTATTGGGTTTTGGCATTAAACATAAAGCCTTTCTGCATGGGTGAGTGTAGCGGTCACCCATCCACCTCCCGAGTGTTGGACGTTATTTAACGTCATCGATCACGGACCCAGCGCTAGGAACACTTTACGCTTGCAAACCGCTATTTAGTTTTTATTTCCGTGCGCGTATATTTAGAGGCGGAATGCGGTAAGCGACGCACGATCTGGATTTATGCGGGGTACCTGACTTCTATTTGCGGCACAATGGGCTCACTGTGCACCTAATTTGTATGAGACTTGGATGGTCGGCTGCCAGCGACGGTGGCTACGAATTGGCGGGTGTGATCCATTATTATTTGTCAATGTGGCTTGCAAGTGGAGCTGTGAAATGAAAAGTATTGATAGGGCAGGGGTTTGTAATTTCAGCAATCGTCAAGTAGTCTTAGTTTGAATTTAGTGTGTAGTACACCTTGAAATTTGAGATGTATTATGTTAAAGACTATGTTATTATATTTGCTTTGATGAATAATTAGATATGAAAAGTTTTAGTACCGAGTTTTTATTCCTAGTAATGTCCTCTTAAATTATATATAGTATATGATGTGTTGACGCTTAATTGTTAGAAAATTCAGTAGAAACTATGATCGTAATCACAATGAGTTAGATGCATAAAGTATGAGCCGTACGTTGAGAATTCGAAAACAATGAAATTTGTTTTAAATCGAAACAGAAAGAAAGTTTTACGTATGTAAATATGTTATCAGGATTACAGCAACGTATTAAATTTATGTGAATTACAAACAGTGGATTTAGCAAAGCTCTTTAAAAATTTAAAAATTCACAAATGTTGTTCAATACGTCATGTATTTTGTTTATCCTCAATAATGTTCTGTAATTGTATAAAGTGGATTACCTTAACTTATTGGAACGAATAGGAAGGCGGAAAAAATTGGGACGTAAAGTTTTAACGACACTTTTTTGCCGTCGTTTATTAATTAAAGCGAGTTACTACGCAACCAGAAGTCTTCGAGGGTGCGACAGTACAATCATAGTATGTGGCTGTCTTATTTACTCTTCGGTATTTAGCATAGGCACAACAGGGATATCTATATTACGATCATGCACATTAAGTTATTATTGCTATTGCTCTTGTCATGCCAATTAATATGCGGAAGAGCGACAGGGTTAGAATAAATCTATCACTGTCCACATGTCCTGAACCACATGACAAGCACCGATTTAAAAGCTATCGATTAAAAAAGACTCATCAAAATTGGTTAACCCAGTCAAAAGTTCTGAAGTAACAAACATAAAAACAAAAAACATAAAAAATACAGTTGAATTCCGTTAAAAATACAAGTTCTTTGTACCAAATAGGGATTCCTGCTTCGTGGAAAATATTCACATACCTGCATCAAATGAAACATCACCAAATAAGTCCGAAAGATATACCTATGGCTAAAAACAGCATCACACATTATAAGTTAGTAAACAACGAACATACAAAAATAGGGATCTTGTAATATTCTTTAAGGCAATATAAAATGTTCATGTTCATGTCATTCAGCTGATTCAGCTCGACTGTAAAATAGTGTGAATTTATAATGGTCGCGACACACTGTTACCTGTCACAAGTCGCGTCGTCACAATGTGTGATTAATGTGACTGTGACATTCGGAGCGCCTGCACGGACTAGGTAGGCCAGTATTGTAGATATGGCTGGACATTGGAGGATTTAAAAATAAAGTTTGAACTTAGAACAAGGATTCATTGCATACCATTTCAAGCATTTTGGACTGACTTGTTGCTACTTTGCTGCTATGGTAAGCGGTGAGTGGGGTAAACCAGGTGTTTAGCCATTAGGTATATTGTATTAAACTAATAAGTCGTACCTACTAGGTGTCATCAGTATTCTGTAAAAATATTCTCGAAATTATATCGCATCACAAATAATATTTCTTAAAAAATAAGCTAGGATTAAGATGGAAATTCATATCAAAGGTATGGCATTAAACTTTAGACTCAAGGCACGGGCCTACAAAAAGACGGACGTAATCCCAAGAACAAATTCAGTGAAGCACCCATAGTAATACCAACTCTCTATTTGTACAAGTACACACACTCACACATTGACACTTCACTGCTTCAATCGCGAATCAAAAATTACGCACACATGGTAAGCGGGCGGCCAATGCGGCCATTGCTATGCTTCACTCTCGATTAGATCTCGATTAGGTTACGTCCGTCTTTTTTTCAGGTCCGTGACTCAAGGTTAATATAATTTGTAAAAAAAGACACGAAATAAAACAAAGCTTGAACAACAAACCGCTAATCGATCACCGGTGAAATAGTTATCCAATCACATCCGGTCGGCGTCTGTACAGAACTCATGTCGAAAATAGAATGACACGTATAACGTGTAGCTCAGGATGGACGGACGCTTTTGTACGTCTCTACGAATTAAATCAAACGTGTGTGCGACGTGCAACGAAGGAATTCAATGGTGATCATTATTTTTATGGTATTAAAGAACATTAAAAACAAACTTGTTTTTTAATTACGTATACAACTACTTATTATAATTAAATATAGGTAGAAAGTTTAAATAAATAAATGAGGTGCAAAGTGCAGCGCATATCGTGAATCTTTATGTGGTCAAAGGTACACGATAAAAAAGAAGTTAAAGGAGATCCGCCAAAGTGGTACCGGCTTGTACATTAATGAATTTAGTGTAATTTAATAGTCATCTTATGTGCTTAACCATGATATAAAATATAAAGTAGTAGGTAGTTGCAAAGTATTATTTTATTGCTTGTTATTATTTACTATATTTACAATTCCCCTTATTACTTTCCGTGAAATGGAACGTTCAAAGATGCATTAGTGATGTGATCGTAACTATAAGTAAAAAAACAATCGATTCTCTTCAAATGCATAAATATAATAAGATAAATTCACTTTACTAGACTTAGTGCAATTACCAAAACATAATTAAAATATAATGCAGAATGAAAAAAATTGGTAGAAAAATATACGAAGCGTAATAAATTCCCTTTTTTAGTATAATAATGGTGCAAGCGATGGATCGATACGTCGTAATGAGAGTCGATAGTATTTGAAAGCCGCTGCTACGTCCCTTTTTGTGTTATTGTCAACAGTGTCAGTCTAACGTTGACTAATGTCACTCTCTGTCACAATTTCAGTTGTCAGTCAGTTGGACATTTTTTATAACCGATAGGCATGACACCAAAGTAATATAAATGAAACAGCCACAGTCTTGGACAATAAATAATTATAATTTTAAAGTAAAAAACGATGTATAAAATAAATCAACTGATTAAAATCGGTCGATAGGCCAATATTAATTATTATTAATTCAAAAATAATAATATTATGCGTGTATCGTCATTATTTATTATAAGAATTGGGACTATTGAGTAATATTTAAACCAACATATCACTTAAACCCTGCTAGCTGTCGAGGTCAAATAAACTTCAATTTGCATTAAAAACCCTGATGAATGAAATGGTAAAAGTTTTAACATTGTACATTGTTGTACATCTCGGTACCAATTCCCATACTAAAGTGGCGGGTCTCCTTTTAGGCGTAAGTAAAAATTCAATAAAAATAAGTAACAAGTCTTATTAATAATAATTACGAGTATTATAAAAATATAACAATATAAAAAATTTAAAGTTACACACAGATGATCTCACATTAATTTGGTAAGGTATAAATAGTTAGCAAGCGGCAGTTAGCTGACAAGCCTAATTGAATGTTTTGATAGTATCGTATTAAACTGAGTCGTTTTGTATTTTTCTAAATGAAAGATAAAATCTAATAAATCGTTTAAGTTTTACAATATTTACATTCGAATACGAATGAGATACGACATGTTTACTGAAATATCAAAAGTAAGTGGATGTTTCATGATATTTTGAAACTTTTTTAAACGGATATGGTTCACTAATAATTTTATAATTAATATGATAGAAAGCTGCCGCACTACCCACGCGAGCTAGAATTAACTCTAGATATTCATTCTACGACTGAACACGATATTTAATATTTCGTTTGGTTCCGGGAGTTACCAAAGTCCATCATACTGTGTTATTAATCTTCTTGTAAATAATAATAATAGTTATTTAAAATATTAATTAAATATTGTATTATCAATTTTTATAAGATTTATGTAGACCCGCGTCTACTGTAAACATTATACTATAATGTTATAAAAACACAACCTTAATATAAATTTACAAATATGTAGATATATGTTTATTTAAATGTTCAATGAAATTTGCAATTCAGTTAATTTAATATTCATGGCAAATAAATAGTAAATACATAATACTTATGGGAATGTAGAGTTACAGTTTCTATTAGAGTTCCGAACGAAATATCGAAAAACGGAACCTTTATAGGATCACTCAGGCGTCTGGGCAGCCGCCCCTCACAGCCACTTTTCTCCGAAACTAAAATAAAAATATTCAAGAAAGAACGAAAATTGACCATTCCCCCCCCTTATCTGCGTAACTAATGAGGCAAGAATTTTGAGAAAAATATAGAAAATAGTATATAGAATATATTACAGGAAAACTATAAGAAGTGTATTGTCTTAAAAAAAGGCAAAAATAAATGAAATAGAAAAGTAACTGTAAATACATAAGCAACGTACGGAACCCTCTCAAAGCGAGTTTAACTCGCACTTGTCAAGTTTACTGCAATATTTGAAATACAAACTATGAAGCGGGAATGATGGAACTTTTCCAATGTTTATATTGGAAAAACTCACATTAATATGTAATAAAAAAACATTTCCACGTGCATTCTTGACATGTTTATACTATCAACAGAGTTATCGGCCGGAGCGGGTGTCATCAACCTCGGTTATTGCTTATCGTAGATAACTCCGCAAGCCACAAACCTTTCAATCATCACACGAGGCGTAGGCGAGATGGTGATCCCTGATCTTTTGGCAACCTCTCAACTGATATCACAGAGATTTCACACGTCACGACTCACGACATATCGCCGGGAACATAAAACGTGTATGAGTTAAACAGCATCAAGCATTTTTTCATTAATTGCTAATACTTAATTTAAGTATTACGTTGTTATATTGTTGAAAATTTATTTTAAAGTTTCTGAGGTATAAATAGTTACAAGAAGTTATTATCTTATATTGTGAACTTATTAAATATTTCACTAAATAAAATAAACAGACATGTTTAACATTACATTGCATATCATTTAATTATATTGTTATTGTACATAGTTGCAGTTGTACACGCATCTTATAAACATTTGTAATAATAATCGTGGCGTCGTGTAGTGAAGAGTAAATAAATGCGTTTTTAAGTATTTCTATAGGTTATTGTAAGTTTTTCTTGTAAATTTAGGACGCAGATTATATTCGGGAGTTTCTGTATGTTTTCAGTATAGTAAGATCCATTTTCCTAAACTCGTTCTTATGGGAGATACTTACGGTAATTGTTATGAGTGATTTGTACTTGAGTTTTTCTGTTTATCGGACGTTCTTGTAAAAGCAAGCTTCGCGGCAAATACATTTGTTTATTTTGGAAAGTTTTACAAGTGTTTATAGACACGTTTTGGTTTATGCGTTAGTTTGATTGTATTAGTTCTTTAAAGTAATTATTATAGGAAACTACTTAAAATTTATAGAGTTTTGCAACAAAACATTAATATCACAACTTTGTTTTGTATTTTCACATGTTTATTTATTTAACCATCCTAAATAATACTTCTCCACCGATCCGCACTGGAGCAGCGTGGTGGAGTATACTCTAAGCCTCCTCAAGAGGAGAGGCCCGTGCCCAATAGTGGGCCATTAATGGGTTGAAGCCAAATAATGGCCACATTAAAAATATCACTGTGGATGGTGAGCTTCAGTCTGAAAAGTAAAAGCTTTGTAGCAGAAAGTGAAGAGCTGTTTAGGAAACGAAAACAATAAAAAAATAAATAACTGGATCTATGCTTAGAACCCATATTAATTTTAAAGTGGTTGTTATTTTGATTTATTTTAAGTAAAAGTAAGAAACAAAGATGACTGTTTGATGTCTATGTCGGCAGCAGATCTCCACCTGTCGTGAGAAACTTTCCATTGTCACTAATGCCGTCTGAATGGCAACAAGTAAAACACTTTGCTTCGATTGTGAGTAAGATACTTATACTCGTAATAGTCCTTAAAATACCACTGTAGGGAGCTGTTGAAGCAACGCAGCAATAACGGTGTAATATCAGTATCGAAAATTGCTTTAAAAACCAAAATCACTACATAATATCATTTATCAGTTTCGTTTTTCATTTTCATTTTTCATCATTCATTACGTATGTACGTAACTAAGTTTATAAAATCTTGTTTGTTATATTTATTAAGCTCCATTTGTTAATCTAGATATTAGTAAGGAATTGTAACTGTTGTATTTTCACAATAAATAAATAAATTTGTTTTCAACTGTGATTGTAATTAACGATAATACCTTCTTCTGTATATCGTTTCTGATATTTAATTCATTAATAATATTTCATCCATTTCTAATATTTCATCCATTTCTAGTAATATTTAATGTTTGGTGTACAATAAGTAATTATTGTATTGTGTTCTATGATTGTGAGAGCGGTGCGGGCGTTGCGCCGGCGCATGTTATTCCGGCCGGGCGGCGCGGCGCGGCGCGTGCGCTAATCGCACGTTTCCCGCGACAGGTGTTGATGACACGGAAATAGAACTGACGCTGCATTGTTCTTGTACCGGCGTTTATATAGCTTTCTACATCTGAGCAGCGGCACGTAAAATGACTTTAACGTTATAATAAATTGTAGTCATATTTTTTATGATAATGTTGATTTATGATAGCAGCAAATTTAATCATCGCTTTTTTATAATTGTTAGAAATCCGTTCAGTTCGGGTGAAAATTTTAATCATTAAAATGAACTCTAGTGTAATACAGGCTACAGTGATCATACGCTTCCAGTGAGGACTTAGATGGAACGCTTAATTTATAAATTACGCTTAGTATTATATTGTGAATATATATTATAATTTCGAATTATTTATTTATTTAAACTTTTAAACTTTACAGCAATGGAAGAGGTCAACCTTCGGAAAGTAAGAGTAACATCAGTCAGTCCAATCTGTCAGTAGGTATAAGTACCTCGTGCCGGTTGCCATGGCAACACGGGTTGGTGCCGCGATGCCGTGTCCGAGGGTGCTTATGCAATTGTATCAATATCGCGGCGGTCGTGGCCTGTGGTATATATATACTATGTATGTATGTGGTGCATATATACTGCATAAGTGCATCCTGTGGGTGATGTGTGTCGCCGCTTCCAATTAAACTTTATTGGTCAACTACTATAGAATTTATTACAAGTACAGGACTCTTTTAGTTACGGTTACTTGCATTGTGGTTTAAATTATCATGTCGATCAAAGTATGAATAGATAAGATTAGCATTTACTTACTCAGGTATGTCTTTCAAAATAGAGTGAGGTTTGATTATTATTTTACGTATTACATTATTATTATTGGATGCCTTCCAGTTTATTGTGTTACATAATTTGATTCTGAAGTTATGTGTCACTTTAATTGTGATAATAACACCCTTTTGTACGCAGTCGGGTCTTTTTGGAACGAACAAACAATATTTTTAAACATTATTAAATTAAAACGTAATTAATTTAAATATCCGAATGTGTAGTTTTATTATTCCCTTTAAAGTAACCATCCTTTGATGCTTATTTTCTACACAAAACAGTTTCGACTCACGTTTACCAGGCGTCCAGTGGTACCTAGTTCCGTACGGAACAGACCTGAAGTTTTATAGCCCAAGCTACAAGCTGTGTAGCTAACATAGCACGGGCGGCGGGCGGCGGCGCGAGGGCGGCGAGGTGAGCTACATAGCATAGCATCGTGCGTGAATTACCGCGGCAATTACCTACATCGTTTATGAGAGGCCTGGACGCACGTGTGTTCGCATATTGATTCCGAATTATAAGCAAATATCGGCGCACTTGGCGCGCGCCCAGCGCCTGCCTATAATGGCAGTCGCCACACGGTGGCGAAGGTAGGACTTTTCACGCTTAGAATTATGTTATAAACATTTTAAAAGGGATAAATTTTCAACGGTCTAAAAACGGGTCTATCCCACTAGTCTTTTTAAGTTGTCCCGTGAGACTAGTGACAAACAAGAATTCAATGTTCTCTGTACAATTTTCAGTAGTCTATATAAAACAGTTAGATATTTCTACAGTTTATTTTATTATGGCCTCGGCAACACGAGTTAAACTAACGAACCTGCTGCTATATTAATAGTTTTTACCTGCCAAACGAGGAGTCAAGAATCCTTGGTTCCGTTCGCGCGGGGGTGATACATTTGTAACAAATAAAATATTAGAATTTGTTTTCTGATTATGAATGATATGAGTGTACACAAAGTACTTCAAAGAAATTACAATCAAGTCATCACATTTATCATTGGTTACTTAAAATAGACTTTGAATAAACTTTAATAAATCAAAATCAATCTGAGAAAATTATAAACTTAAATTACAAGACCATCTCGTCTCATCTCTTGAAATCGGTTATTAATTAACGGTCTTACATTATCCTATTCAAACTCGTTTCATGGCCACCGCAGCCAACGTAACACAGCGGCGCTACAGACTATAATTCACAGGTAATGTTGTTTATGATTGTACTCGTAGTATATTATCGCTCACAACCGCCACTCGCTGCTGAGTACCGACAAAACCGACTGATCTTACAAACAATAACGTATATTCGCTTTACACGCGCTATTCGAAACTTTACACTGTAATCGATTGGGAATTGTAAACTAAACGATTATTAGATTTTATATGAAAAGTTTATTGCTTTACTGCTCTTTTAAAATGTTATAAATCTTACCTTGTTGTGAATACCTCCAACTTCCAACATAATATTATGTTTGAAAACGAAACTAATTTGTAGAATAAAGTTGCTACTCTACAAAAATTAGGGTTTGTGGTGCTCCAAAGTCCAAACCATAAGATACTTGACATCTTCCATGCTTTTCTATACTAATATATAAAGAGCAAAGATTTGATTTTTTGTATGCATTGAATAGGTTCTGAAACTACTGAACCGATTTGAAAAATTCTTTTACTGTTGGGAAGCTACACTATCCCCGAGTAACATAGGCTATATTATATTTTCAAAAAAATTAGGAATCCTTAATAAAACTCAAATGATGTAACCCAAGGTGTAAAAAAATAAGAAAACCGAAGCAAAGCGTGGGCGATTACTCGTATAAAATAAAATCCGGGCAAGTGCGCGGCAGGCCACGCGCAGTGTAGGGTTCCGAAGTAGTAAGTTTATCGACTATTACTCATTAACTTCTTATGCTAACATAGCCGTGATAGTTTTTCGTGTAAATTCATCATATAAACTATTTTTGAGAACTTTTTCACTTGTCCAACTCCAACTGCTTAGTCTTTCTTTGCACTTTAAAGCCGAATATTTCGCAAACAGACTTCTAATTCCAAAAATGGTCTAAGAAGACCCATAATGTTTATAAGACTTTCTCAACGATTCCCCACACAATAGGGTAAGCGACGAATAAAAAATCATCCTCAAATACCTGTAGGGGAGGTACTCTGAAAAAAATTTCAATATTTTATTCTATGATTCTGGAGTTTTAATAAATATGTATATCCACGCCTTGTTACAGGTTTCTAACACAAAGGGTCTCGGTGATTTGCTTCGTACAGACAAACAGACGGACATACGGACGGACATACGGACGGACATACGGACGGACATACGGACGGACATACGGACGGACATACGGACGGACAGACGGACGGACGGACATGACGAAACTATAAGGGTTCCGATTTTATTTCGGAACCCTAATAAAAATCCGATGACTGTTAGGTATATTCAATAGCGATCTTAATGCAATGTAAGGTAGATGTGGGCGACCTAAATCTTTTGACACTTGTGTTGATCAACAATCAAGACACTTGGATTGGATGGAGCGCAATGCAGGCGCTTTCAATTGAGTACAGTCACATAATATAATGGTCTCCGTTTGAAGTTAAAATGTAATATTGTAGTTATTTGTAAATACCTAGATAATAATAGAAGCGATGTCCAGGCACAGCCTGAGCGAGATTCTCAGAAATTTTAATAATGTTAAACAGCAGCCTGTCCTTATGTCCGTTGTAGCGACAGTCGCGAATCAGGTAACTTGATAAACATCCATTTACGTATACAACATACTCTTCGACATAATTATCTTCCAGACATTTCCCCACCAAACTCCCAATAATTTGTTGAGTACTTACAAGTTAACTTGTATACACACTTTATTAGTATTGCCAAGTAAACAAAGCTGATCAATTTAGTAAAACTCTGATTATTTAATAAAATTGTGCCCATCAATGGGCATTGCAGCATTATATTTCAGTACATTGAAAATCTCATACCTTAGTCGTGAAAAGAAAGAGTTCTAGTTACCAAAATTTCTAATTATTTCAAGAGTTACAAACATTCTCACTAACTTCACTTTTAAGTATTCACTAGAATCTACAATTAAGTTCTACATGTGCATTCGTTAAGACAGAATACCTAAGTATAAATATTTTAATTTTTTCTACAGGCCTAATTATACCAAAAAAATGTTACGCTAATCATTGCATTAATATATTGAATGGTTGATATACTTTAATACCTAGATCATATAAGTTTGGAAATGTTAGAAATATTCAGAAATTATCTAATAAACTGCAACATACCCTCACGTTATTATTGAAAAATACTCGATATGCTGCAGCTACTCCGACTCCTGTGTTCCTTTTTCCGTGGGTATTCGAGAAAACGATTTAATTAAACAATACTCTATTTGCGTTATATGTAGAAATAAAGCAATAAATATGTTTACATATGTTACAAGTATTTACCCGCTGGAGTTATTCCACGTTTAGTAGAATGTATATTTTTGTGTACTACTATATAGTTATTATTTTATTTAGGACCTTATTTTACTAAACTCTTTGTTGTTCATCCATAAAATAAAAAAACAACAGAGTAATATCAGCCAATAATAGTGATAACCTTCTTAAAGTGAACTTAAGAACGTGATGGCCTTAAGATGGTGAAATAAGTTTTAGCCGCATTGAGATGACTTAGAATACTGACCAAAGCCAAGCCCCAAGCCGGTATTCTAGGGCGAGCTGGTAAGGCTCACATAAATATCATGTTATGAATATTATGATTAAGTCATTAATATTATCTATTACTGGTATTATTAACTTTCTGTAAAACCTACCTGGCCAGCTACCACCTTCTGATTTAACAACTCTGTTTGTCGGCAAGTCATTCGTGATGCTATTGGTGTTTTTGATGAGCCTGGGTGACAATGACGGTGACCACCTATCACTTATCATCAGGTGAGTCATCAGCTCGTTTGCCGCTAGTAACATAAAAAATGTATTATGTAAGGAGCACAAGAAATGTAAGGAAGGAAATATAAGTAAACCTTGTCAAGTGGATTTCGCTATCACTTCGATCCATATAAGTACATAAATAATGGGGTTGAGTCAGTGTTTGTTTCCGTGACGGCTAATCCAGAAGAATGTACGTACAATCGGTACAACTTGATCAGTAGTGTAGGAAATAACATAATCAGTTGGGGTAAACAACGCTTCGTTAAGGTCGCTCTACACCAGAGCGGTCTGTTAAAACAACTTCTTTTGCAGGTATTTAAGTTAATAGGGTCCATTATGTCAGAAGAGGTAAAAAATCCTCAAGATACACAAAGCTGTTTTGTAGTTTCATTACATGATGCCTGTAATAAAACAATGTCTGCAGATTCATTCAGATTTTTCTTATAAAAAATGACAATAGCTACTAATAAAGATAATGAAAGGTATGGTTTTCTTATCACGATTTTTATACGAAAAATATACATGCCATTTCCCATTATAATTGTTTTTTTTTTTTTTTTTTTTAATAAACAACTGCTACTGTATAACAAGTAATATCCATATATTTAACCGTTTATGGTTTTGATTAAGCTGGCCATACACGATCAAGTTTACTTGTCAAGTTTACAGTTTGACTTGATGCTGCATCCAGTTTGCATGAGATAGCTGTATAGCCAGATAGCCATACACCGTCAAGTTTACTGGATGCCGCATCAAGTCAAACTGCAAATTTGACAAGTATACTTGGTCATGTATGACCAGCATTATGGATAACCAACGTGACGTCAACTGGCTTTGACTTCACGTTTACCCTGCTTAAAAGGATTTATTCCTAAACAATTATCCAAGTAGTGTAATCTGTCCACAGCCTTATCTTCATCGCCGGTAACGCACACGTATCCAATCTGGTTTTACGGACGACGAGACAAACAAAATAACGTCATAGAGGTGTATTCCGTATGTTTATTGGAAGGCGAGGTACACTCGAGGTACTTTGTGCTTGTACGACAAATATAATAATTAATTGATAGAGGGAACTGTAACAATATGCGTCGATTTCGTGCTTGGCGTTTTTGTTCTTGTTTGATTTAAGGATAAATTTTTAATTTGTGAAAACTTAAAGCCATCTGACTGGAGGTGACCACAGTCTCTTTTAGACATCAGTAGGTAAAAATAAAACACGCTTAGTGGTTTTTAAAGTGGAACTAAAATTTAAATGAAAATGTATAATATAGCTAAGGTGCAATGGTACTTCCACAATATGACAACAGCTTAACCTTATACAAAGCTCAGGTAAAGCTAAATAAAGCTAAACTGGCCTGGTAAAGCTAAATGCCACCTGTCAGCATTGGATTCAATGGAGAGGCGTGCTAAAAGGCTCATTTATGAACCTAAGCCGATTGAGACCAATCTTCAAAGCGTTGAGCACAGACGCAGAGTTACCAGCCTCTCGGTATTCTATAGGATGCATTTTGGAGTGTGTACAGGAATAACATGACTTAATTCCCATTTCCCCTTTCCACCATCGAACATCCAGACCCTCGGCGGATATACATCTCGTCGTTGTCAACATCCCTCGGTACGAACGACACGCTTTGCTTCGTCTTTCGTTATGCGTACCGCGAAGGAGTGGAATAGATTGCCCGCGTGGGTGTTCCTGTTTGATTATGATGAGGGTGTCTTCAAGATAATAGGCTTTTACTTAGTGCGCTTTACCATCCATGATCTCATTTCCGCTTACCATCAGGTGGTTTTGTGGTCAAGCATTAACTTCTTCTGTATTAAAAATTATATAATTAAAAAACTTACGCCCCAACGCAGAGTCAATAAGGCAGAGTCAATAAGAATTTGTATGGTGATTCTTTACTAAGGAGCGATTAAAGTAACCGTTAGTGACTCTGAGTTGGGGTGTTAGAGAGTTATATTTCTGCAGCGGCATTTCCTGTCTTAAAGTCTTGACACTTGACCTCTATTCTCCATGGTCTTGAGTTATTCATACAAAAGAGCAGACTGAGCAGGCAACACAAACGATAGAGAGGGCAGACGATTTACCTGTCATAAAAATGTTCTGTTTATATTGAGTTTGGAATTGCATTGTCGTTCAAACTAAGTGAATCAAACAATAAATAAATTCAATCTACCTCCCAAAAGAATTATCTGAATGGCTTGTAGAGCCATACAAATAGTCGAATAAATAGCGCATAAACAAATAAGTCATTCAATTGAAATCTTTTGTCAACAATCTCAATCGTTTTGAGTATTTAATCGTAAAGGATTCAAGCAATGGTCAGTACTGTTTATTTAAAATCTAACAAGCGTCATGGGTGGTCGACTTTATCGGCAATTAACGAGCAATGTTCGTCGTGGCCGAGGGGGCGCCATCGTTGCACCGCCGCGCCGCCGGCGCATGAGTGCAGCCATTGATTCCGCCATAAAGCCAGAATTCCCTCAATGCTTCTCTTGTTATATTCCTGTTTTAGAGTTGTCTTCGTGTGCTGAGAGCATTTTATGATGGCTTCATTCGGAACATTCATTGTTCATGAGTTTAGCTTTCCGGTGAATTCCGGGATAGTTAGTTCTTATACTCTTGAATTTATTGTAAAATGTATTAAAATAAAATATAAAAGTATTTTTCTGGTAAGCAGGCAACTGGCTAGTGCAAGGACATTTTGCAGCCTACCTCAGGTTGACACAGTCATTGTACGCCATGCTCAACCCTACAGCTTCTGTGATTGCTTAAAGGAAAGCAGCAACACTTACTCGTAAGTGAGTGACCACTACAATACCCTATATACATAGATCGTTAAGATTAAAGTTCAGTTTTTAAGTTTATTTTCATGAATAATAAAGGAATAAATTTTATAATTTTGCCTAACCAAGAAACATGTAGTGCTATACCTACTAAGAGTTCAATATTCCCATATGTTTTTTGAGCTTTCGAATTTCGTTGTGTCAACAAAACATGACACTATTTAGAGGTTCTCGACACACAACATACGAAAGCTACGTTTAGAAACAAAGGAATTTAAATTTACTTCAAAAATTCTGTACAAAATAGATTTATAAAACTAAAACTGTAGAATCTATTTAATATACTCTATTTATTCGTAAGTCGCGAAGACAATTTACACAATTTAAGCCTACTTACCGTAAACATTACATCGTTACACTAAATAAATCCTTAAAAATAACCATTACACTTGAATTACGCAATTAATTCTTAAGAAATATTGCAATCCAACGTCACTCGTAAAAGTTAACAATAGTAGATAATTCATTCGGTAAGTGGAAACTATGTAGCGTTTTATAGCCCAGTTGACGCGTATCAATGTCGCAGTAATTTCAATTTTAATTTTATCTGTGACATGCAGCGTAAATTATGTGTTTGCACAACACTGCGCAGGTGTACGTGGAATGTAGGTGATTTTATGAAAACCGTTTTAAATCTGGCCCTCCCGTCACGCATACCGTCTTCTACAATTCATTCGTGTAATAAAAAGTGAATGTTACTTACAATTTGTTTTTTTCTCTTAATATATGAGATAAATTACGAAATGGAAATTGTTAGATTTTCGCTATCAGGTTTTTAAATTGCACTGTTACCGTTTTTTTTAATTAACTTTCTTCTACCGTAAAACGTTTTGGCTTCAAAAGTTCTGTAAGTTTTTTTCTGTATAATTGTTTATTAAAATAATGATCTTATTTTGCTCTAGGTTAGGTTTCTGTACGACGTTTCTCAAAGTGAAAGGTAATCTCTAGCTCGATCACATCTCCCAATTTCGTCGCCAATTAAAGTGGCTTGGCTACCTATTCGTCAAAGGCGTAGCTCCAGAATTCTCAACGTACTATTTTCTGTTCTGAATAGTTAACTAGTAGAAATTAAGTCCGCTCATTGTATTTCAATGTATGAATTCAATAAAGTTTAAATAAAATAAATCTGTGATGTTTGAAGACTGATTAGTTAATCGAATTTTCATTTTTTTTTTCGTATTTTGACAGTCGGCGACGTTAATAACATGGACAGTCGCTCGCATTTATTTCTTAAAGTTGGCAAACACTACAATTAAATAACAAAATTGTTATTGCAACGAACTTCTCAATTAACTATTATCACAGAAGAAATAATAGTACTTATAATAAGTACTATTATTACAAATTGTGCCTAAATTCATATTGTTTATTATATTATATTTATTTATATTTTTCCTATTACAATGAAGCACTTTAACCACAGTTTAATAATTTGAAAAAGATTTATATAAGCCGCATATACCTATTATGATGCAAAATTTTAACATATATCCAAATAACTCACAATAAATTTACATCAGAACTAACTACGAACGTAGCCTGTTGTGAGTAAGAGCCTGTCCAGATGAGGCGTTTTACGCGCGAGCGGACTCGCGCGTAGTCATTCGCGCGTAACCGAGATACTAGAGCTACATACATCCCGTCCAGATGCTCTCGCGCGTTTCCTCACTCGCGCGTAAAACGCGTGCAACACGCCGGACTCTCGACTCGCGCGTAAATCGCGCGAGCGACGTGCGAGTCGAGATACTCGGGCGCCATTGCTCCGTCCAGTACTAGTGTACTACGCGCGTATCCGCAGCGGCGAGTGGTCGAATTTCGTTCAAAATGGAGCGTGATAATTTTGATACTGAACTTTTTATCGACGAGGTTGAAAAAAGAATAGGCATATCGGATATGGAATCTCCAGATTATTCTTAGGAACTGGGAAGACTTCTTGTATAATAATCCAAAGATGTTATTGACATCCGAAAGTAGTCAAAAAACTTTTCACTGTGTTCTCCGAGCTTTGAGTATAATGCTATAAACATGCTATGCGTCATTCTGTCATGTAGAATTGGATGCCACGTTAAATTATCGATTTTGTCTTTGTTTACGACGTTTCCATCGACGGTATGCAAGCCACAATACAACTGCTTTGTCTACCTCCATGTTTATAACTAGTCCCTTCCAAAAAACTGGCGCGTAGGTACGCGCGTAAAACGCGACATCTGGACGCAACACAAAACAGTAGCGCGCGAGTCCACTCGCGCGTAAAACGCCTCATCTGGACAGGCTGTAATCTGTTAAAACGTATTCGTAGTAGGCATTATTATTTATTATAAAAAGGCATAAAGACGATTATTCACGTAACCTTTCAGCTGGAATACCTGGAACCTGAGTCACGGAGCGCAGTGTGATTCACGAGCGGGAGCCACGTTGATACTGAGTTATTCCTTTGTGCTGTCTCTGTGGGAGACTGGGAGTATCTTGTGCAGGTACAGCTGTAGGGTAGCCACGTTTCCTTTATTATTTGGGACCTAACTTTTGTTAATTAATTATTAATAATTAATTAAATTAATTAAGTAAGTCTAACGCCCTAACTCAGAGTCACTAACGGTTACTTTAATCCCTCCTTAGTAAAGAATCACCATACAAATTCTGTACTAAGGAGCGATTTAAGTATCTGTAATACTGAACGCACATTTGTCCGTACCGTCCGCGCCGGACGCACCGCATTTGTATGAAATCATATGAGAGCCCGATGCGGATGACATATGCGTCCGCATCTGTGATTCGCATGATTTCATGCAAATGCGATGCGTCCGGCGCGGACGGTGCGGACAAATGTGCGTTCAGCATTAGTGACTCTGAGTTGGGGCGTTAGTCTTATTCCAGATCATGGTCTACCTGTGTGCTAAATTTCATGAAAATCTGTTCAGGAGATTTTGAGTGACAGAGTTGTAGTTTATAATATTTGCTTCATATTTATAATATAAGTAGGATAGATCCCATACCAAGGATTTTTAAATTTTTGAGGGTTTCTCAGTCTCAAATACAGTTGAATTTAATTTCTATGCAGTATTTGTTGTTTGTTTTAGTTCATTTCGTTGAAAATAAATAAATGTATCTGAAATTTAATAATCTATCTACCTAAACATGAACCGAGTTGGTAGGTTAATAAATCGTAAGGAAAAACTTTGAGTACTAAAATGTCAGTGCGAAAAATAGAAGCTAAATATTTGAATTCTGAAAAATCGTTTATGTTTTTAAACGAAAATGAAGTTGGCAGTATGTTAGATAAACGTTGTCCCGACTGTATCCACAGACGTGGTCGCAGTAGTCAGGGCTGACATAGGTGTCGCTGAATCATGTGATATTTCGAACGCGTCTCTTTGTCGTTTTATATGGGTCAATTTGGTCTTAGCCGATTTCTTTGTGTTATAGTGACAGATTTAGGAGGCGCCCGGAGAATTCTCTTCAAACCTGCCTCTTTACGGATCTGTTTTGGTTCGCTGAGTGTATTCCATTTTCGTTACGTGAAGGTAAATAACTTGGGTTTAGTGCATTTGGATGAAGTTATGTTTGTTTTGTTGCTTATGTTAGCTTTTGTAGTGCTGGACGCTTCTTTTGTGGGCTGTACTTTATGAATTAATCAGTTTTGTGTTAGTGAAATATATTTTCTGATTATTTATACTACTATTGAAACCAAGATAAATATAACATTGCCTTTGGTTCGTTTAAAGATAAAAGTTATTTGACTGAGGATCTGAACATTCTATGATTTTAATGAATGTTTCATATATTTCCTATTCCACTAGTTAGTTCCCCACTGAATTTAATTTAAGATTTATGCTCTTGCACTCTTTTGATCAGTATCTGACAACTTTATACTATACTATGAAATATACGCTTTCGCTACGTGGAAACCAGAAGCTGAATGAGCTTAATTTACTCTTCCATCCGGAAAATGTCAGCGCGTCGCTCGTCTCACTGGCAGCGATTAGCGATCACCAACGCGGCGCGGCGTGACGATATACTCGCAGTTTCTAAGATAAAGAATAGACTAGAGTTGTCATTGGGCGTATACTCATAAAAGATAGAAATAAAATCTCACGACCAATTTGAAATGCATGAGAAAATACCCGCCAGCCTACTCTACTAATTTAAAAGGAAAACTATGAACTCAGTTCATCCGTTCATCCGTGACCTCGATCCATGCAACTGGGTCGAAATATCGGTGTACAAAATAAACATCGTGAGTACCCTTATTATAGCATAATGTGTTCAGTCCACGATGAGTTAAGTTTAATATCACAGCTATGTTGGCTTAAATAGTTAATTTAATAAGTAATAGTAGATAAACTAACAACTTCGGAATCTTACATTGCGCGTAGGCCACGCATGGCCGGTTTTATAAGATAAGCTCTCACCATCACCACCAAGAAAATATCACTAAGACGCTAAAACTTTCAGCCTTTCTCATCAACTGCTATTACTGACAAGTCATTAATTTAATCCCCTCGTTTACAAATCACAAACCTCAAAGCACCTTAAAAACGCAGAAACATCGAGCCGAAACCTCGGTTTCGCATAGAAGATCGGGAACACCTCGCACATCAAAGCCGAACTGGCGGGGCGTGGCTAATCACATCCCGGCGTTTCCACTGTCCGGGTATATTTAGTGCACAGGTAACAAGAATGCCCCTTTGAAATGTAACACTTCCGCTCGTAACGCCGCAGTGGCAAAGATTCTATGTCGTCTTGATATTTCATGCCTACGACAGCAATGTCACTGTGAGAACTTTGTCTCCTTGGAATTGTAGAACTTTTGCGTCATTAGTTTTGGTGCAATTTAGTTGAAATAGATATATGTAGTTAATTTAACAAAAAATATATCTATATAAATAAATTATATCAATTTTGATATAAATACTTTGAGTAATTCCATTATTGTTTTTAATGAATTTACAAGAAAATAATTTTAGTTGTATTGATTATAATGTATGTTGTGATTTATGTGGTTAGAGTTTTGTAAACCTGTAAGCGCGGCGTCACGTCGCCTAGCCGTAGTCGAGTAGACATACCCGAGCTGCGGATTCGCTTTTTACATTACGTTGACGCCTAGTAGTCCAGTGCCAATAATTTTTGAAACGAAAAAAAATTATAGTAGAATGAAACCTATTGCAAAAGGAAGAGAATATAACGAAGATTATAGGAAAAATAAATTACGAGCGATCTGAGGTCGGGAAGGGGGGGAGAGGGGGGGTTTAATGGAAAAAAATGGTTTATCTCGATTTCCGGAAAAACTACAAGTCCTATTGAAAAAAGTTGAATGGCAAAGTTGTAGGTAATAAAAAGATCTACAACTTTTGTATTTACACTTTTTTACATAACCTCAAAATTTATGTGAAAAATTCAAAAAACCACGTTTTTGGTTTTTTATTTTTATCTTTTACAAAAAAAAATTTGTTTCACAATATTTGGTGAAAACTTACCTTTGTATGTCCTTGACATACTGTAATTTTTTTGATTCAAAAATATATTTTTTTTCACCTTATTTTGACCTTCTATCGAAAAAGCACCCTTATTTTCAGTCGAAAAATCTCACGTCAAAAAATCTGATTTTTTTTTAAACTTTTTAGTCCTTTTGTTCGTTGGAATCTCTACTTTCTAATGGTATATAAAAAACTATACACTACCATGGTAAATGTTCTCAGAAAATGCAATGTAACGACAACTATTTTCGCATATTTTTTGCAATCTCATATGCAATCAATGGAATCCGAATTTTTTTTGCGAAAATAGTTGTCGTTTCATTGCATTTTCTAAGAACATTTACCATAGTAGTGTATAGTTTTTATATACCATTAGAAAGTAGAGATTCCAACGAACAAAGAGACCACCGAATTTTTAAAAAAATCAGATTTTTTGACGTGAGATTTTTCGACTGAAAATAAGGGTGCTTTTTCGATAGAAGGTCAAAATAAGGTGAAAAAAAATATATTTTTGAATCAAAAAAATTACAGTATGTCAAGGACATACAAAGGTAAGTTTTCGCCAAATTTCGTGAAACAATTTTTTTTTTGTAAAAGATAAAAATAAAAAACCAAAAACGTGGTTTTTTGAATTTTTCACATAAATTTTGAGGTTATGTAAAAAAGTGTAAATACAAAAGTTGTAGATCTTTTTATTACCTACAACTTTGCCATTCAACTTTTTTCAATAATACTTGTAGTTTTTCCGGAAATCGAGATAAACCATTTTTTTCCATTAAACCCCCCGTCTCCCCCCCTTCCCGTCCTCAGATCGCCCGTAATTTATTTTTCCTATAATCTTCGTTATATTCTCTTCCTTTTGCAATAGGTTTTTATTCTACTATAATTTTCTTCCACTTTTTACCGTTTTTAGAGCTATCGGCACTGGACTATAGTTGATGGCGAGACGAAAGGCGATACGATGACGATCCCTTTCCGAGTTGATATGTGTGCTATGGCCTTCATCCATAAAACTATTAGTAATTGATACATGTACACTACTAATACATATAGTCGATATCAATCAGTGAAATATTACGGTCATAAATTCTGCTAAAACTGTTTGACTAGTTAACGTGCTGCCAGTTCCATTATATTTATCACTTTGTTCCTGATACGGAACAATAAAAGATACACAACAAAAAGGTCACTTCTGTCGCTACTCTTCTCTAAGTTGCGTCCGAAAATAGTTTGACGCGTTGTTCGTCGATATTTCAAATATTTTATACCGGTCGTTCGACGTGGACTCCACGTGCGCTAACGTCGGCGACACGTGACGTTTACGACACGACACGCGCGAATAAAGTTGGTAAATCATTACTTTTCCCGGATGTAACTAATTAATTTTAGTTAATTTGGCACGAGTCAGTGTAACTACATTACGTGGAATAAAAACTGTCTGTAGTACAGACAGATGTGGGTAGTACAGACTCTGTACTATCCACATAAAATCTTGAATGTTATACAATTTTCTGAAAGATTTACTTTTGGAGAGTTAAAATTGCAGAGTATTTTGCCTATTGTTATAGGTTTACAGATTTTATTGCTACAAATAGCATTTGTACTGTTGTTACTAGATTTTATATTTTACTTAGATTTTACTAAAATTATTCTCATGATTAATATTATGCAAAAAATTATTTTAATGACAGAATTAACGTTCATTGTGTAGTTTTAGTAAGACAAAAGATTTATCGAGTTTGTTTTAAGTAAATGTTACGTATTATTTGCGGATATTAATTACTAATGTCTATGTATACAATGTCACAAGAATTTATTGATTAAAAATAAATATCTACCTGTAGTGAATAATATTGTATTGTTTACTACACAGAAATCCAGTATTGAGTAAATATATCTAACTTGTCAGAAATCATTCAATTTGACGCATAGAACTGAAAACCTACTCCGTCGGAATAATATCGAGTTTCAAAACTGTAGGATTCTTAACCATTTACAATGAAACATACAATTGCAGCGTTGTTAGGATTTTGCAATAGATTATTATGCCAAAGCAGCAATGGTTTTAAAAGTGTACTAAAAGTTCATGGAATAGTCAATGTATTCATCTCGTCAGGTGGATATTTCCTAGTAGCCCACATTTTCTCAGTTATTGCAAACAGTTATAAAATTGGGAGGATATGTCTGTCGTTTCCTTGTCCATAATACATTTTTAGAGTCTGTTTGATGATACATTAACTGATATTTCAGGGGTACATGCTTAGAGTAATAATATGTATACTTTAAGGGTACATGTTATTGAAGTTATACTTCTCTTGGGGCGTTTGGAAAAAAATATGAGAGTAAAATTTTTACGTTGCGACAGCCAAAAAGCAACATGATGAAGGTGACACGGTACTAGGCGTACAACATTAGTTGGAGTTCTTTTGGATTGCTAGCGCACGCCGGGACGTGCGCGACGCGCGTGGGTACGAGCAAGAGGCACGTGGTTAGATTTCTGCGCGCGCCAGGTCGTGGGTGCGAGTGAGAGGTACTTATTTATTTATTTATTTATTTAAACTTTATTATAACTAATACAGTTGGTATGAAAGGCGACCTTAATGCTAAGAGCATTCTCTACCAGCCAACCTTTGGCTTATAATTAATTTTTCCATACATTTTAACTTTTGCACCCAGTCGTGAAAAGTAAGTTGGTATATTTAAAAAACCTTCAGGATATTCACATACATAGAAAAAAACTGGACTAAAAATGAACCTAGCCATTTGAAAGTCGCATTAAAACATAATTTATTTACAAAAACAACTTGAGAATCCTGTTTATTTTTAAAAGGTTACCTTTTAAATCCGCTACACATTAACATACCGCAGGATAAACCGGGACAAGTTATTCCCTCCCTCCTCCCGCGGGAACGACAACAAAAATAATGAGAGCTTCAACGTCTTAAATCTCACCGCATCTAGTTTTAATGGCATTTAAATTAGGTTTTTATTTATCCGCCGATGTCGCGATGGCTGCGCAACCTGAGAGGTGCGGCTTGAATTCGTTGACTTAAGAAGTTCTGCGTACAGTTCGATGGAGTTTCGTGCCAATGTCTTTTTACGACAAAACACAAACAAACAGACGAAGACGGGCCGTTCGCTAGGTGTGCATCTAGACTGAAGGCCCACTTTTTTTTCTTGGCGTAGCAAATTGAAATTTATAGGGAATTAGATGCTAAGTGGTAACCGTCACCACTAACCTTGCTAATTCGTAAACCAAACACACAACGTCACCGCTGTGTGTCTACACAAGCAAGGACAAACACACACAAGGACGAGAAAGCAATCAATTTGTTCTTCAACTATTGGAAGTGCGTTAATTTTCTGCTAAAACCAAAATGATAGCATTGATTTATTATTATTGAGTTTAAATTGATATCGTTTTGAGACATGACTTAGATCTATTTTGACCGAAATTTAAGGCTTACTATCTGTGACTTTCCTCAAAAACACACCAAATACGTATTGCCTAGTAAATTGGTTATTGGCGATGCAGTTCTAAATGGTAAGAAAACTGAAAGCCCATCACTGTTTTCTTGAAGACACCAACATCATAAGAACGAGAACGCCGAACATATATTATAATCACCGAGTAATGTAGCAAGAAAATTATAGCACTGAAGTTTTGATTACCTCAGCGGGAGGGTGGTTACTTGAACGTGAAAAATAAATCGTGTACCTCAAGCAGCTAATGCATAGCCAATTGGGTGTGAGGTTTTACAGTTCGCGGTTAGGTGGTTACATTGTGAATTCACTGTGGAACTGCAATGAAATTTTTGTATTTTTAAAGGAAGAAACGGACGGTATTTTGATTTAAACCAAAGGTATTACCTATTACTGGTAAAACGGTTGCTGATGACCCACCTATTTAGCACCAAAGCTAATCTACCTTAGTATTAGTTCAATACAATGAACACAGCACAAACAACGACAACCAGAAAAAATATCTCTCATATAGCTCACAGGAATAGAACCTGGACACTTTTGCTCTTCAGGCAGGGTCATCAACTGAGCGTAAACCAATTTGTTCTACAACAGGGTTATTAATCTATACTAATATATAAAGAGGAAAGATTTGATTTTTTGTTTGCATTGAATAGGCTCCGAAACTACTGAACCGATTTCAAAAATTCTTTCACTGTTGGGAAGCTACACTGTGCCCGAGTAACATAGGCTATATTTTCAAAAAAAATAGGGATCCTTAACAAAACTCCAATAATGTAACCCAAGGTGTAAAAAAATAAGAAAACCGAAGCAAAGCGAGGGCAGTTACTCGTTAATAATATTTAAACTGTGATAGGGTTGGTGGTTCTGAGTTGTTGTCACACGAACTAGGTACGAAATATTAACAGGTACTTAGTTTTGATTGTTTAGCGTCCCTGTGGATGCAGCGAGTTAGTGCAATCTTCGGACAGTAGCCGGAAGACAGAGTGTAAACTTCGTTTATGGTCTCTCACCACGTAATAATGACTGCACAGAGGAAAATGATTAAATAAAGCAATGAATTTTGCGCACTCAGTATTTTATCTTGTTACTTATTAACCGTGAGCTATTATAGAGGACAGGAGGCGCTTTGAGACGCCTTAATGCAAGTGGTTACAATTAATAATTGTTTTCTTTTATGCAATTATATTTGGATGCATCATATGCATGGTGTTGTTTAGTATTGCAACCGGTTCCACTCAGGTTAGGATATATTATTTTTCTGTAATTAATGTTTTGTATCGTAAATTAAATCTGTGGTGTCAAGGAAAAACGAGATGAGTCACAAAATTGAATTTTTCACTACGGGCAAAATAAGAAAACAACTCATACGTTTTATTACAAAATTGTAATTTTCTTAATGTTAAATTTTATTAGTGGCACTTTTAGTATTTATTTAAACAATAGTTAGTGATAAGAGGTTTTTACTTGAAAAAATAATAAAAAATAATCTTTTATATTAAAAATAATTGACATGTCCCATTTTGCCTTAACGAGAAAAAATAACAAAAAATGAGATTTAATTACATATCTCGTTAATACATAGCAATTGTTGCAAATTTAAACATGAAAAAGCATGTAAAACACTGTCAAAATGAATCATTTTAGAGATCGTTCAATTCTTCTAAGTCAGGATCCACTTCATGGCTGCTTGAATTGGTGTCTAAATTCTTATAAAATTCATGGCAATCACTATCGATCAAATGAAGAATACTAAGATCTTTTTTCTTTTCCTGGCTTATAGGCAATGGTTTTTCGTAACATTTCTGGGGATTTAACGATTTCGCCACCCATCACGTCTCGTTTCTTGCGGGGGCGAAAAGCGGCCCATTGAGAGCCGCTTTGCTAAGTTAAATGTAAGAGGAGGAATGGATGGTAAGGTAGATGAAGTATGTCAGATGATGGATGAACGATGCATAGATATTCTGTGCATGAACAAAACCAAGAGGAAAGGATGTGGACACCACGGTTCATGGTACCTAAACGGTATACTGGTCGGGAGTCCCCCAAACCAGCTGAGGCTGTCAGGGAGTTGGTGTGATTCTTTCCTCTCGAATAGTTGAATGTGTGATGGAGCATGAATGTCTAAGCTCAAGACTCCTCTGGATTAGGTTTAAAGTCGGACTCACTCGCTTGTTTATCCTTGGGGTCTATGCACCGACGGATCTGTGCGGAGGTGGGTCATTACAAGCCCAAAAAGAGAGAGAGGAATTTTGGGTCTTGAATAAATGCGGAGAAAATGAACGGATCGTGATGTTAGGGGACTTTAATGGGTGGGTTGGAGTAAAGCGTGATGGGTATGAAGGAGTTCTGGGTACGTTTGGGGACGAGAGAGTGAATGACAATGGGAGAAGCCTGCTTGAAGTATGCTTGGAATGGAATCTTTGCGTGGCCAGCACAATGTTTGACCCCAAAAAGATCCATTTGTATACAAGAGATGAGGGCGAGTCTAGAAGTATGATTGATTTTGTAATAGTGGATGAAAGACTGAGGAAGAAAGTGCTAGACACTCGGGCAATACCGCGGTGTAGGCCTCGACACAGACCACTTCCTGGTCATGAATGCGTGGCCTCTTTAAACGGTGGCGACACCGAGGGGCCGAGCCTACGAGTGTTTTGGACAGAGTAAAATGGAAAATCTACAAGAAAAGAAAAGAAAGACGAGTATGTAGAGAAACTGAAAGAAAGTTTTAAAGGCATAGAAGAGATACGTGTGATTGAAGATTTGTTGGAGACATTTAAGAAAGGGGTCTTGAATGTTGCTATTGAGGTATGCGGGGTAGCTAAAAGAAGGAAAGGAAGAAGGAACTATAATGTGTGGATGGATAAAGATGTACAAAGGGCTGTGCAAGAAAAGAAGAAAGCGTGGTTAGCAACAAAAGCTAACCAAAAAGTTCAAAAGGCAACGGATAAATGGATAAAAGGATGAACGGGGCATACGCTGAATAGTTTAATATAGAAAAAGGTGTTAGACAGGGATGTGTAGCGTCACCGTGTCTGTTTAATCTGTTCATGAACAATTGCTTGACAGATTTAAAAGATAATGAAAATGGGTTGAGAATGAATGAGTTACTCGTCAAATGTTTTCTCTCTATGCTGATGACCAAGTATTACTTGCGTCTTCAGCCAAGGAGTTGCAGAAGATGGTAACTGCTATGAGTGGAGGTTTTGTTAGAAAGGGAATGAAGATGAATGTAAAGGAGACGAAAGTGAAGGTGTTTACAAGAGATGAGGCAGTGACAGACTGCAATATCGTGATTGAAGATGAACAAATTGAAAAGGTGAATGAGTTTGTGTATCTGGGTTCAAAGTTTATAAGAGATGGAAAGTGTGAGAGTGATATTGAAAGAAGAGTTAATGCAGGAAACATGGTGACTGGAGCTTTGCACTCCTTTATGAACAGTCGGAAGGTGTCTAACAAGGCGGCGTTAATTCTTTTCACATTAATGTGAAGCAACACTTATAATGCAATAAAACTAATTTTAAACACAATTTCTCTAAAGAGCAACACACGACGAGTCCACGCACACGTCACAGTTGATGCAAAATATCGTCGCGTATTGTAGGTACGAGTCGAGTGTAGACTCATCTCACTATGCATAACTGAATTTTTGTCGGTAAAAGGCACTATTCTGAGATAACTCGATTGAACTCTCTTTACTTATTTAAACATTTTGATATTATGACTAGTCCCTTTATGTACGTAGGGGTGTGAGACTAAAATATACAATTTATTGACTTATTTCCTTATTGCCGTAACACATGTTAATGTTTTGAACTAATAAGTTTAAAAATCTATTTTTTCAAATTCTTTGACTCATCTCCTTTTTCCTTGACACCACAGAAATGGTTTTTTTGAAAATATGTTCTGAGGAGTTTATTTACGGTTTTTCTTCTCCTCTATGTCAAATCACCTTTCCAAAAAGCTGGTAGATTAAAAAAAATACAGTGCATAAGTGTATGTGATATCTACATGAATACTTTCTTTCTTTTTCTTCTCTCTTTCTTGGCCGGCAACGCATCAGTGGATTAGCACCATCAGGTGGATTCTCAGCTCGTTTGCCGGCTATATCTATAAAAAAATAAGGAATTTTAAATTTTGAATATATTTATTTTGTTTAATTTTGTGGATTTACTAATTATATCAAGGCCAAAAGAAAAAAAAATCTTAATAATGCAAAATAATTTAACAATTGATGAGATTGAATAAAATTTTAAAAATATTAATTTTACATACCTACACCGTGCGACATTCTATTATTACTCGTTCTCTAGCAGTAAAATGTTTACTACCCGTAGTGCACTAACCTTGTTAGTAACAGCAGTACAGTTTGATGGCGGGGATTGAGTTATTGTGATCGCTGCATGTCCATCCACCCGCACGTTACTAGTGGCGCTTAGTTCTGGCACAAGTTCTGGCGACTTTTTTTTTTACACTACTAAGTTAATGCTTAACCACAATCCCACCTGATGTTAAGTGGAGATGTGGTCTAAGGTGGTGAGATTATTTCGTCTAACGGTTAACCATAAGGAGGTCTCATCTGCCTTGGCCTTGTGTAGAGGTAATATTTTTTTATGGAAATAGCCGGCAAACGAGCTGAAGATCCACTTGATGGTAAGTGGCTATCGTCGCCCATGTACATCAGCAATATCAAAGGCAATCACTGATGCGTTGCCGGCTAAGAAAGGGTGAAGAAAAAGAAAGAAAGAAAAAACTGGCTCTCAAGCCTCCTGCCGGAACACGACGAGTCGTTTGACGGTTGGTTCATGCTCAAGGGTGGTAGCTATCCAGGCGAACCCCATGGAGAAATAATAATAGTAATAGTGGTATTATTAGTTAGGTAAAGTCAATATCACCAATAGAATCCCTCCGAGAGGCCCTACCACCAGCGGGCCAGAATTAGTCGCCTCTTACGATACTCATCCGGCGTGGGATTGGGGTTAGTATTCTAAGCCGCCCCAATATGGCTAAAAAGAGCTTTTATGGTTTAAAATTATAGGATTTACTGCTATAATTATATTTTTATCATTTGCAGTGTTGGGAAGGTTAGAGGAGTATTCCCCGCTATCTTAATGACCGGCAGTGGTGGCCTTCACATCGGTGTCGCCTTTTGTCTTATGGCCGTGTCAGAGTAGGGATGACCATTTACCATCAGTTGATCCATCTGTTCTTGTACATCATCCATCCCATCCATCCATTAGCCCTTGTAGGTCGACTGTTGGACATAGACCTCTCCTAACGCGGATGCCCGCTGTCTTCTTCAGGTCGTCAGTCCACTTGGTCGGGGAGCGTCCTATGCTCCTTTTTCCGAGACGTGGGCGCCATTCGAGGACCTTTCTTCCCCAACGGTTATCGGTCCTTCGCACTTTCCTGTCCTGTACATATATCCACAAAAATTATATTAGTTACTACTGCCGTTAGCCTTATATTTAATGCCTACTTCAGTGGCCTCGTCTCTCTTGTGGGATAGACAAACATTACTTAGTTATTAGCGAACCTAAGTTACTAATTAAGTAGGATTTCAGTAGGACTGACATATACGAATAAACTTAAAGAAAAAAAACTTGAGAGGTGTCAAGGGACACCCGGATGGAACGAAGTTCCTTGCAGTAAGTACTAGGATAGCAAAAACATGCAAGCGAGTGTGCCAGATTAGGATTATATTCAAATCTGGGGTATTAAAATTTAATACCCCAGATTTGTTTTGGCACACTTGCTGCATGTTTTTGCTATCCTAGTACTTACTGCAAGAAACGAAAATATCTGGCTTGCTTTCTACAAAAGAGAAAGAGAGAGAGAGACAGAGAAACATGCGCACGCCGCACGACATGTAACGACGCCGCACGAGTTGTAACGACTAACGACGGCAAAAAGTGTCGTTACAACTTTTCGTTACCAAATTTTCCGCCTAGCCGCCTTTCGCAACGCGCGATAAGGAACTTCGCTCCAAAACAAAAATAAACTTTTTAAATGTACTTGAAAATATTGGTTCATTATTGAATGTGACCTGAAATAATCTACCAATAACAAAATCAATTAAACATCCAACCCACTAGCAAAGGAAACAGATGTCGCTATAACCGCACCCGTTCACAACCAAACGGACATAACCTACTTATCAGACGTCAAATTTGTTTGTCACAATATCCGGCGGCATCAGATGGCAGATATATAAACACACCTACGCCACCTTTGATCTGGACACGACAAGTAAACACATTTAACCGGCTTGAGTGCCTCGTAAATCTCAATCTATGCGCTTTTGGCTAGAGCGGTAAAAAATGCACCGAGTGACGTCACGGACTCGCCTTCCTACACTATGGTATATTCCATAGACCTAGACATATGTGACGCAATCATTAATGACGTAAGGTTTAGAGTAGTGTTAAAGGTAGTATGTGAAATGAACATTATAATTCAGTGTTAAATTTTTTTATCTAACAATAAGTAGTCAGCATTTGCTGACTAATAATCATTAATTAAAACATTCTTACCATGAGGTGAAATCCCTATACATTCCCGGCTTAACCATAATCAACACTGACGCAACACATAAAAAATGCACATAACAACAACTCTTTGTAAAGTACAACTTCTTATCCATTTAATCAGAAAATCCCAAAAGGCACCCTCCGAATCGATTCAAGAACAATGACGTCATATATCCTAAAACCCGATAATCAGTCCGGAGGTGTGTGTCCGTCAGGAGCGGAAATACGCCGCCCTGGGCGTCCACTTCCGGAGGATAAGTGGGCTCTCTGACCCAATTTCCGGTTTACACATTTCATAGATCCCAGCCTTGATAATTTGGTGGCGGCTCCGAGAGGCTGTTCTGTGTATTTGATACTTTTGATTTGTAAGTTTATAAATAGAACAATAGGGATGTTTCAGACTTCAGCGAAGACGGGAAAAATTCATCAAATCAAATTTAATACAATATCAATATCAAACACTCTTAATATTATCTAGACAAGTCTCTTTTCTGTAACGGCTCATGCCGAACGCTGCCTTCAAAATGTATGGGAATGACATTAAGTGCGGAAAAATGAGTACGTGACTTCTGTCAGTGTTATGTCATTCCCATACATTTTGAAGCTAGGTATTGACGGGAGCGTTTAAAGAAAAGAGTCTTGTCTCTAGGATCGGTTCTGTTGGTAATTAGGCGCTATAGATATGCAGATAATTGCGTGGGCTTAACCGTAAAAGTTGTTGAATCAAGTACTGGAAATACAACAGCAAACCGTTCCCTTTCAGTAAGATGCTTTGTAGATGTAGATAATTGTTTTGCTTGAAAATATGTGGAGAAATTGCATAACCAATATAGCTAGAAAACTAAATGCGGCAGACGCCTAGGGCCGAAGAACACAGGCATCAAAAAAATGCTACAGATAGACTTAGAACTATGGTCATTGAACGGTTAACAGTTACCAGTTAGCAATGGGCTGGCTATATAGTTTGAAGGACCGATAATTATTGGGGAAGAAAGGTCCTCGAATGGAGACCACGCCTCGGTAAACGCGAGCACAGGACGCCCCCCGACCAGGTGGACCGACGACCTAAAGAAGACATCGGGTATCGGCTGGATTCAGAAGGCTCTGGACCGGTTTGAGTGGCGTATATTAGGGGAGCTATGTCCAGCAGTGGACCTCTAAAGGATGGATGATGGTTAACAGTTACCAAATAAAGCCCCGACCACAGAATCTCTCGTCATTTAGATCGTTTCCCTCACAACGCTGGAATTCAGCAGCGTCGTTTCGTACGGTCGCCGGTCGTGTGGTCGTGCCAGACTTCAGGTGTAGTCGTCGATAGCCATTAGCATATTTCAGCTAAACGCGAAACCATTAGAAGCGTCATAACAAAACTTTAATGACGCTTACGTACACCGCACGTGTAGCGCCCGGCGGCGAACGCTTTGATCTCCGCTACAAAGAATAGAAAACTCGCAGACATGCAATTAGAAACGTATGATGAATGACTTCGAATTAAAAATAAAAACTAAAATGAGGAAGGTGTGGAGGGAGTTGCAAAGACTGATATTAGTTTGTGAGTTATAGGAGTATGGTCCATTACGTATCTTTACATTTTATTTCAAAAGTCAAAATTAAATTATACTGGTTTTTAGTTTTTAATTGTATTAATAAATAATAATATACTTTATTATTTATATTTAGATATTGATAAATCGATATGGCGCAAATAAACATTGACACACGTGTGTGACCCTATAATTTTTAGCTAACGAAATAATTTGTAAGATAACAGAGACAGAAAATTGTAGAGTGCTGTCTCGCTTTTAAAGAACTAGATTTTATTCAATTGCAGTTTCTGTTCGATCAATGTTCCATTTAAAAACGTTAAGTAGACATCTTAATCTAAAGTTTAATTGCTTCCAACTCGTAAATCCCGGTTTAACCTATCATATTGATTTAGAGAGTTCAACAATAGACTGTTAGTAATTCTCGGAATATTTTAAACACTCAATAAATAAATACTATTTTGGATAGGAGACTAAAAGCAAATACCCAGAATACTTTCGTCGCGTGTAGGCACATTATAAATTTCCGCGGTGTCATGGCTGTTTATATTTTGGATTATCTAATCTATGGCGATGTTGTACAGTCGCGCGACATTTAGCCAAACATCAGCCTTGAAATTGGAAGTGCCAATTATCTTAAAAGTACTGTTTCGTTTTATATTTTCCTGAACATTTTTTTTATTTTCATTTTCATTATTTTCATCTTGGAAATAAATTATCTTCAACTTACTTTGAAGTCACTTAATTATAATCATTCAATTGATTTATCGAACTCATAAAAAAATGCAGTTTCAACTTTTGTTCAACAACGTTTCAACGGCTGACTCAATAATAATAGTAAAAATGGTATAAAATTAATATTACCAATATAAGACGCCTGTCTAGGTACTTTTTATTCGGCTTGCAAGTTTTGACCCATGCTACATACTTCTAAAATAATTCAACCTAAACAAAAGACAATAATACAACATCTCTCACATAAATATTTTGTGCCGTTCAAATCTCACCCAGTTTTCTTAACAGTTAGGTCTACACTACGCTACGATAGGACTACAGAGTCATTATTAAATTGATTGGTAGTTAAAGTTAATCCGGCGCCTAACAATGACAAACAAGTCAATTACAAGCGAAGCAGATTGTGCCCTGCCGGTAATACCTGACTCCGCCGCAGTAACTCACCAGCTACGCGGTAATTAACGAAGTGCTTTCATTAGCTGTACACAATACGATACTATGCAACTGATGGTGAATTGATTTAATTGTTGAATTGGGCATTTTAATTTGGTCTTTTTTATCTCGAACGTTGTTAGATATTTGTAACACGTTTAATTAGTTCTAGTTTTTGGAACGAAGTTCCTTAACGCGCGTTGCGAAAGGGTGCTAGGTGGAAAATTCTGTAACGAAAAGTTCTAACGACACTTTTTGCCGTCGTTAGTCGTTACAACTCGTGCGGCGTCGTTACATGTCGTGCGGCGTGCGCATGTTTCTCTGTCTGTCTCTCTCTCTCTCACTTATAGAAAGCAAGCCAGACATTTTAGTTTCTTGCAGTAAGTACTAGGATAGCAAAAACATGCAAGCGAGTGTGCCAAAACAAATCTGGTGTATTAAATTTCTCATCGGCTTTTCCTAGTAGCTTGCCACTAGGTGAACAAAGCCTCGCTTGCATGTTTTTGCTACCCTAGTACTTACTGCAAGGAACTTCGTTCCATCCGGGTGTCCCTTGACACCTCTCAAGTTTTTTTTTCTTTCAGCAATAAAAAAGGCTTACTTAAAACGTCAGCTTAATTACGATGAAGATGACTAATATTATAACCTATTTTAGATAGACCATCGTTACGAAAATAAAGACCATGTAAGACAATGATATTTAAAAAATATAGATACGTTATACCCTCACAAATCAACCAAAAAATCTGTTCCGAAAAGAGCTACAACACACACACACGTTTATCTTTTGTTTCACTACACCAATCACATTGGTATAATACACAAAGGCATTTTTATGCTGTATGTCAAATATCAAGCATTTGTTCAACAACAAAAGCGTGCGTATCGTCTTGTATTGAGAGAGCGACAACAAGCAGAACGGTCAATTGCCTGTTCTTACGCTCTTCATCGTCGGCGCGTTAGTGACATATCTACCTCTTTTTACATTATAATATCATTGACCATGGAATGATTACGTAGTGGGTAATAGTGTACAAGCACACAAAAAGTTACTTGTTTGACGCTATCGTCAAACAAGTAACATAAATTTAAACATAATGTACAATACTCGGCTCAGATTAAGTTAATAAAGTCAAGACTTCAAACAGTAGAAGGAATACAGAGAAGGAATTCCAAAATACAATACAATATTTAAAAAAAAAACAATAAAAAACAAATTTAATTTAGTCAAGTTATACAACCCTCATAATATGAACGGGATGCGGTAAAGGGCTGTTATAATGAGTATTGGGGCCACTAATTGCGATGACGGCGCCTGAGATCTGGCCGTCCGTCATCGGCTTCAACTTGATTGGAATTAATACGGGGACATCTTTACTTGACTATTATTAATTTATCTACGAAACCTTTCCGTTATAAAGACCTTATAATGAGGTGTACCTAGTACTTTCTTCAATATTTCTTGGCTGGCAGATGTATTTTTCTTCTAAATTTTAAATAGTGTCATTTTTTATTTTGGTTTGCTTGAGCCTGTTTTATTTCTTCTTCGCCGGCAATGTATACCTGACTCATTTTTATGCACGTATGTCGAATATTTTTTAATCTGAGTTTGAGGTAAATAAAACAGAAGTTTCCATTCGTGATTCAAACTGCACCTACGAAGAACTTTTTAATTTTTCTTACAAATAGTAGCAACCATTCATGGAGCTTATAAAAAATCCGGTTCAATGGGCGTAATTAAAACTTGGACAAAGAGAGAATAGGTGCGCGGAAACAATGGGCAACCGCGGGCGCTCGTCGCCTCAATCCGTCTCGAGTGTCAGCCGTCAGTGTCGCGGGTGTCGCGGGTGTCGCGCTGACAGGTGTCAGGTGTCTGCGGGGATTGCGCGACACCTGCTGAGGAATATTAAAATGGCGCTTTGTTTGAACTCTTTGATGTCACTCGGTTTGCAGCCATTGTTTCCAGGTCCCGAATGAGGGATAGTATTGTGCGCTCTACCCTCTATGTGCTTATGGCTTAGGTGATTGCTGACTTAGATTAAACTGCCTTTGAAGCATTGCATCAAATTTAAATTTATGATTATTTTTTATGATATACGAGGATATACGATAGGTCATGTCGATGACTGTTAGCAAGTCTTAAACTTAATAAATAGTTAAGGTAATAATAAGTTGAATACTGGGTATTTAAGTTATCATTGATACTGCGATCAAGATATCAGTCACAGTTGTTTACTGATATAAACGACAATATTATATTAGAGAAGTATGCCGCTACACCAATATAAATTAGAAACACCAACAGAAGTATGGTATTCAGTGTTCACACCTCGGCAGTCGGCACATTAAAATAAAAATGTCTACAGTGATGTAAATGTAGTATGTCCGTCTGCGTTGTTAATTATAATGAATTTATGTTTCCTGCGTCGCCAATTTTTCTGTGTAGGTGTTTTGAAGATGCTTTGTAATTAGAGTTCCGGGACTACTTGCGTAATTATCGGCATCAGAAGGAAGTTTTAAAAATTAACTAAAACTTATATCACATCAGAAATATGTCTGTCTTTAGTAATAGAATAAAATATTTGTTTATTTTGAGTGATGGATATGGGTCATAGATATATAATAATATGGGGATACTTATGATGGAAGGTGACTTGAAGATACTTAATGCTTTTTATCTGAACTTATAAAGGTAGAATATGAATGTATGTGAACTAATATAAGTAATTAGAAATGCATCATGTTCAATTCATTATTGATGAGGACTACTTGAAGGCTTATCCTTTCGTTTGTCTTCTGTAGTCATAAAATGTTAAATTACTTGTCAAATATTGTAGCTGAAATTGAACTTTCGTTTTCTATTGATATATTCCTTATATTAAAGTATTTCTTACATTCATTTTCTCTGATTTGATTCCCTACAACGTTGGATCCTCATTTGGATCATAAATCCAAATGGTGCATTTAAACTTTTATTAAGATGGTAAGTGGTAACTAATGCACAAGTACCTACCTAATAAAATTTAGTAGGTACTTATATACATAACACACAGTCACACTAGGATACCCTGTGTCGTGAACAACACTCAAAGACAAGAACACACTCAGAATGAGAATAGAAATTCAAGCTCATGATTCATTCCGCTTCGTTCAGAATCGAACCCAGGATCCTTGGTACATTCCGGCATAGTAACAATTACGCCATACGGGACGTCAAATGTGTGAACGACAACTCTCGAGACAGTGTATTGACGCAAGAGTGGCAAGAGTGTACACTGTGCACCGGTGAATGAGGTATATGCGTCTTGCGGTGTGTCGGTGTGTCGGTGTGTCGGTGTGTCGGTGTGTCGGTGTGTCGGTGTGTCGGTGTGTCGGTGTGTCGGTGTGTCGGTGTGTCGGTGGCGCGGACGGCGCAGACTGCGGTGCCAAGCATTTTTGGCACTCGGCCGGTTTTTTCCCAACGTAAAGCAATGTCTCAGGTAATTCGTCCATAACACTGTTTGAGCGGCCGTTATTTATTGCCACATTTTTTATTAATAAAACGCGGGGAATGCTGTTATTGCGATTGGAAGAGTTATGGCTTGCAATGCGCTTGCATGTGTGTTGAAATAAATATTTTGTTCTTTTTATTTTTGTTAGAATTAATTTTTGTAAAAAGATCGCACTGGCTCCTTTGCTGGAGATCATGCCTTCGAGGACGATGGTCTTGAGTTCGGTTTTACAACAACGACGTTGAACATACGTACATTTAAATAGTTGTACTAAACTTACTAATGTGTTAAATTTCATAAAAATCCATTCAGTAGTTTTGGCCTGAAACAACATACCTAACATGAACGTTAATACACTCACACCCCCGCAGTAGATTATTACTGGTGTATAATAACACCCATGACCCGAGTACAAATTTTTATCAGTAACATAAACTGCCCCGGCCGGGAATTGAACACGGGACCCCTCGCTTCGCAGGCAGAGTCGCTACCAACTAGGTCGTCTAAAATTGTAACAAACATGCATACAATTTTCACATTTATAATATTAGTAGAATAAAATTATACAAATTATAATACCTAAATTATTTTTTAAGACCACACCTTCTTTAAATAACCCTACCTAGAAAAGAATAAATGCACCAGCATTCAATTTCAAAACGTGTACCTGTGTATTGTGTAAGGCTGTAAGCCCCATTGGCTGGCCCTATTGCTCAAGACACCTGTCTCACCTTACGGCGCGGCCAATGGACGCTCGCACCTGCTATCGATTGTGGGCGGGCTCACCTGCGCGCACCTGGGTGGGTACTGACGCAGGACGCTGACGTCAGGTACATACAACAGTAATTCAACACTACACGTTGCGTAGGCAGTTTAATTATGCCTATTTAAACTGAAACATCCTTTAAATTTTTATAGAGATCTTTTAGATCTCTCATAAATAGTCTCTTAGTATTTTTTCACATTGAGTGAAAAAAAATTGCCTTGATTGTAAACAGTCACTCACAAGTGAGCAGACACCACCTAAAGTTAGGTCACCGTAGCTCATACTGACCAATAGGTAGGTACATACCACCAAATTTCTACGATGTGTTGCTAAAATAGAAAAGGAGAAAGAAAACTTTAGCACGATGTTGTTCGTTACGAGGACTAGCTGAAAAGCCTGCGTAAAGATTTGATGAACTCTACAAGACCACACACCTACTTGGAATGTAAGAAAAAAAAATCCTCCAAAATATTCGAGCTGATATTCGAATTTTGCCGTTTTTTTTTGTCAGATAGCTTCCTTTTTAAACCCTTTGGCAACCATCCTGCAGGCAGGATCCGGATCTTTGAAGGATTATGATAGTAGGTACAGTTGGTTAAGAAACGATCGGTAAAATAATAATGAGGCAACTGCCTTTTTTAACGATGAGAGCACCTAAAGACCTACACAAAAAATTGACGTAAGTGCGAAATGAAGAAATAAAACAGTCAAAGAACATTAAATGGGTGTATAAACATGTCGTACAAAAAATGATCGGTCGCGCCAACATCGCACTTCCTTCAGCGTGGACTAATGTAATCTGCCGCTTCTTCATTGACGATACGACAACGATATCTTATGTACTGTGTGCTCACCTATGGTGCTCACGTAAGCTGTCTTGTGTGTAAATGGTGAGGAGCATATGTATAGGTGCTGCCACACCAGTTAAATTAGTTGTGGTGTTAAATAAAGTTTTAAAGCATTTTATAACTACAGTATGACAGCATCACTTGAATTAAAGTTAAAGTAAAAATCATTTATTCATATAAGTATCACGGAAACATTAATGTACATATTTTTTTGGTAAGGGTAACCGACGCGGAACTGGATGCGGCACTAATTTCCAGATGTCCTTGTCATTGACGACCCGTGTGGCGTACCGCGTAATGCCATGCCAGATCGCTATTCCTGGGGTCCTGGATTCCATTCTTAGCGAGGCGGAAAATTGAATGATGAGTTTAAATTTCTGTCCTAGATCTGGGTGTGTGTGTTGTCCATGGCACCCACGACTCAGGGAATCCTTGTGGGGCTATGAGTGTGTGACGTTATTTATTTATTGTTTACATGTCGTTGTCGTGTCGTCCGATGAAGAACGTTTCTTCAGTCATCTCTTCTGGCACTGGCACTAGCCTGGGCTGGCAGTGACGGCGCGGGCGCGGGCACGGACGTCCGGCGGGTAACGAGCTGCTGACGGCTCACCTGGCGGCCGTGACGCGCCATGCGCCAGCGCTCGCCACGCCGCCCCACTCATTACCGCTGAGTGATGGCTCGCGGCTCGCCGATGACAATCTATCGATAGATTACCTGCTTGTTGCTTCGTTCGTTTCGTTTTAGATATTTTTATTTTAATGTAATAATTATGCTATATTTTACCTTACAATTTTACTTTTATTTGCAAGTGCTTTGTATATCTGATGTATTGTGAAGCCTGTCTATGTAGCCACCAATCATCCTCTTGTCTCAATCAGCTACCTAATGACGTGTGGTATCGTATTCCGGCATCTAGAGACTTCATGCCGATACTTTCTTTCTTTTTTCTCCATTCTTGACCAAACCATTTACTTTACTTTCTTATTACTGGGCATAATTTTTTTTTTGAATAATATTTTTTTTATTGCAAGTTTTCACTAGAATCAATTGACGAACTTGCTGTCAAACCAATGATATTGATGATATTAAATCCTCAAACGTACCTTCATATCATAACTATTAGATTATAATAATTATGGCATAATTAATTTATACATAAGCAGTGATAGCCTAGCGGTTAGAACGTTGGTCTCTCCAACGGAGGGGCCCGAGTTCAAATCCTGGCACGCACCTCTGATTTCCAAATATTATGTGCGTATTAGAAGTTAATTATCATTTGCTTCGGTGAAGGAAAACATTGTGAGGAAACCTGCACACCAGAGAGTTCTCAATGAAGTTCTCCAAAGGTGTGTGAAGTCTACCAATCCGCACTTGGCCAGCGTGGTAGATAGATAGCGTGGTAGTAGTCTGTACTCCTCACATTGTGAGAGGAGACCCCGAGCCCAGCAGTGGGACAATTATGGGTTGTTGCATTTGCAACTTATACATATTATAGAAAATTTACATTTATAACGTGACATATTTAAATTACGTAATAACATGTTAAATAATAATAATATATCTTGTAAGAATAGCTGTAACATTGCCCACAACATTTGGACAAATGTATCTGTCACATGACGAGATTTGGCCACATCCGGCGCGCCGTAGCGAGTCGCTCGCCTCACCTGGACGCCCGCGCGACCGCCCTGGTCATTAACAGCGAGAGATTACATCATTCTATCGATAGATATTATCGACTTATCGATATACATATATATTTAGGTTATTGCTATTATGACAAGGAGTCTTTGAAATACACTGTCGCTGCCCATTTGCTTAAGGGAGAGGAAAATTATTGTGGAATTAATTTTGATATTGTTTTTGAAACATGTGCAGAGGAATTACTTGCGCCGGTTATCTATTCTTCGTTTTATAGGAAATTTTTCCCAAACATTGGTTTTTTTTTTTTTTACTTAGAATAAGCTAATGCTTGACCACAATCCCACCTGATGGTAAGTGGAGATGTGGTCCAGGATGGTGAGCGCACTAACTTAATAAAAGCCTATTCACTCTTTTCTTGAAGACATCCACGTCATAGGTGGGCGGGAACACAGACGCAGGCAAGCTGTTCCAATCCTTCGCAGTGTGCATAATGAATGACGACGAAAACCTCGTCGTCCTTACCGGCGGAATGTTCACGACGAAAGGATGGATACCCGCCGTGCGTCGTCGTACGATGGAGGAACGGGGAAGGGGGAATTAACTCGAATAATTCCTGCGCACACTCTCCAAAATGTGCCCTATAGAAAACCGAGACGCTGGCTACTCTGCGCCTGTGCACGAGACTTTGCAGATTGGCCTCAACCAGATCTGGATCTTCAATGAGCCTCTTCGCACGCCTCTCCATTGAATCCAAGGCAGAAAGGTGACATTTGGCTGCACCTGCCCAAATGTGTGAGCAGTACTCCACACACGGCCGAACCTGAGCTTTGTACAAGGTTAAGAGTTGCCTCGGTGTGAAGTACCGCCGCACCTTCGCAAGGACGCCAAGTTTCCTTACACCAGTTTTAACTTTGGATTCGATAAACTGCACAAAGTTGAGCTTGGAGGATATCTCAACTCCTAACAACTGAAGACAGTTGGTATATTCCAAGGACACATTCTGAAAAGTAGGAGCCAAGGTGAACGGGCTCTTTTTGGCGGTGAATAGACACGTCTGTGTTTTATTGGCGTTGAATTTCACAAGATTGGCTTCGCCCCACTCGGACACAGCCCGAAGTGTGAGATTCACACGCGCCACCATCGCCTCTCTTTCAGACTGAATTTCGTGCCTACTGGCCCTGGAACTCGGTAGGTATCTCTCTACCACTGTGCTATCATCTGCATACCCATAGATACCGGGCTTGAGCAGGTCATTAATGTGTAGCAAGAATAGAGTGGCGGAGAGAACGGATCCCTGAGGAACTCCGGCATTTGTAGCCATCGTTTCTGATGAACTGCCATTGACTACAACCCGGAAACACCGGTCGCTCAGGAAGTCCTCTACCCAGTTGATAAGGCCAGAGGATATGCCGTAAGCTGGAAGCTTGCTTAAGAGGCTAGCATGCCAGACCTTATTGAAGGCCTTTGAGACATCAAGGGAGACAGCAAGCGCCTCCCCATTTTTCTCTAGGGCCTCGCCCCATATGTGTGTGGCATACGCTAGAAGATCCCCTGTTGACCGGTTTCGGCGAAACCCGTACTGCCGGTCACTAAGCAGATCATTTTGCTCTAGGTATGCCATGAGGCGCCTATTCAATGTTCAATTCAAATTTCAATAGGCAAAATACGCAATTTAATGTTTTGTAGTAGGTATACTTAGAGTTTGAGTTTGAATTTTTAATGGAATGTTTTTTAACACTACTAACGCTGTTCATAAATTATAAATTCTATTTACGAGTAAATTTTATCTTCATACATATTACATAATACGAGTTGTAAATTAAGTAAACATAGTCCTGTACTTCTCTCAGAGATGGCACTACAGGTAGGTGTCGATTAAAATGAATACGGTGTGACGAGCTGATTGGTCTATTCTCTTTAAAAATCCTTCTCCATCTTGGGTCCAAGCGAGCTTCTCCAACACTCGGTGCACTTTGCTGAACAATAAACAAGACGTTCTTCGGTTGGTATCTTGTCATTGATGCATTTGGTCCATGATCATTGATCAATTCTCATTTTGCTCGTTTATTTGATGGCATAAAACCTTTTTTTGCCATCGAATAATGTGCTGGTATCGATACCTTTATTGATACCTTTATCGATACCAGCACATTCACTGCCCGTCCCCATTGCCTGTACGGCGCCAACGTTGCCAAAACAAACCGCGCGTCACAAGAGACAGTTGAACACCTTGACGAGCTGCATCTCAACGCAACGATTTTAGACTTGGCACCCGCGGCCGACTCGCTGCTGGCTACTGGCTCCTACTAGCTTTATTGTTGAGACATATGCCAATTGATTGATGGGAGTATTGAGTGTAGACACTTGAACATATTTTGCGCTTAAGATGCCGTGTCTGTGTAAATGGACAATCAATACATTGATAATACAATTTGGACATTAGGTACATTGTTTAGTATTATTTTTATGACGTAGATGGAAAAAGTAGACAGGACATTGTAATGGTAGCTGGTTACTGGGAATACGATGGATTTACCGCTTCACTAAATTCTCCAACTTTGCAACCTAAATTGCGACCTAAATTGAAAATATTTCATGATCGGTGTACGCAGGGTAGTAGTTAGCCAGACAGTTGTCTGTCAACTGTTCAATCCTTCTTCTTCTAAAGGTTCTTTATCTAAAGAACCTGAAAACTGGATGGAACAGTTCTCTCCTATTCGTCATGAATCTTTAACAACAAAATGATCCAAGCGTATACACGTCTCCACTACAGTATATTGAGAATACTTAGTTAGATAATACTTACTTACTATAATTTACTTTTTAACAAAAAATGAAACCAACGAAAAAACTGAAGAGCGAAAAATAAAATAAACCATTTAGTATTATAAATTAAGATCCTAAATTAACAGTAGTTCTAATAAATTTTGAGACGGCGACCCCATCTATTAAAAAAAGAATCATCAAAATCGGACCACACTCTGCCGATTGCTGCGTGATCATAATTTAAAAAAAAAATACGTGTCGAATTGAGAACTACTTCATTTTTTTCGTCTACTGCAGATTAGACTAAGGTTCTGTTAGTTAAGGGCACTAGCATTCCATATGATTTGGCACCTCCATTTAGTTACTGAGGGTTTTTCAACCGAATCTTTCTACACTAAACCTTTCAAGAGGTTGATTTGATGCAAAAAATTACCACCAGTTATCGCTCCATCAAGTTTATCTACAAAAGGCTTTTACCGAAAGGCTTTAGTTTTAGCTTTAGTAAACGGCTTAGGCCGTTTACCAAAACTTCAATTATAAATTTGAATAATTTTTTTATCACATATGCGATCTGATTTCCAGCGAGCCCAACCTAGTAGCATCGAATAGCAATTTACCGGCGCTGGGGCGGAGAAAAATATATTGCCCGCGGGACCGTGTGTTGCTTCTGTTAAGGGCGTTCTCTTCTATGTGGCAAGGTGGGACAAATTACTAATTGGAATAGGAAACTTTTTTTAATTGTTGACTTTGGAGAGATGTCACTATCAGGCTTGATTGCAGCTTGATTTTGGCAGTAATGGTTCTGCAGCTCACAAATGAGTTCCTCCTTAGGACAATTCAAAGATTAATATTATGTATAACCTGAATCTTTGAAATCTTCTTTTCTTTCAATTCTTTCTAGATTTTCAAGATAATTTTAATTTTTTTAGGCACTTTTCTCTACCTTACCTTGAGTGTATATGCCGTGCTTTACTGCTATCTGATATTCAAGAGCTTATTATAATTTAACAAGTCTTCACATTTTTCCGATAAACTATATTTATTTTATAAATTAATCTTCGCCTTAACACCGTAAGCGCGTCACGGGCGGTACACAGCGCGGCAGCGTGCCGTCATTACCCGGTATCCGTGTCGCGATCATAATTTGATATCCGCCACCATTACCGACCGGGTTAGATAACTGCCGATCTGTATCGCTCTGGTTGTATCGAAGCTTCGATTAACTTTTTATATACAAGTGCAAACAGGGCCTGCGGCGTTTGAGTCTTAATATCGGTTATCGATGGAGAAGTCGATCGCTCAGTGGCAGTGGCAAGAATCAGTCATAGATGTTGTGTTGAATGTCCTTTCTTCTCCTTTCTTACTTTGCATAATGTGTTGTTGATGTCCACGTGTGAAGCTGACCATAAGTAGTACCTAATAACATTTTTATCAAACGGATAAATAGGGACGAAACCGAAATGGCTCAACCAACAATTTTTTGCCAAAAGGAAGGATTAGCTCTTCTTCATCTCCTCTTCAATAAGTAAAGGTTGCGAGCATAGTAAGGGCTCCCATTGTGAGGCTCAGTCGTCAAATTAGGATGTCGTTTGGTGTAGGACATCGGTTCGAACCGGCCGGGAGGCCGCATACGTGGAAATGTGTAGGTATATGTATGTGCGGTGTGTTTGTGACATATTTCTGGAGGTCTTTTCCCGAGGAACGTTTGCGAACGTAATCTCGTCATCGTGTCGTCTAGCTCGCCTCTTTTGTTCAGAATTCTTTCAGGACCTATTTTATATTTGAGTCTTAATACCACGTGAAGTGAATTAAGCTATTTCTGTTTGATTATCACCAATATAGCCCCTTAATCTTGTTTGTTCACCTCAGCGCGTGGCGCGGTCACATTCCTCGTAACGCAGACTTGGAAGGCGTTCCAGACATTAAATTTTGTGGCATTTTGAACAGAGATTCTTTCGCATAAAAATTCTTGCACCTGAATTTATAGCTGAGTAATATATTGCATACGATTAGGTATTCATTACAAAATATTCTTGAAAGTGAAATTATTCGGTGAAGTGGTGAATAATGAAAAAGAACGCCTGTTTTTTTTTAATAATAATAAAATACTTTATTTAGTGTAAATTTGTGCAACATCTAGTTCCGCGTAGGTTAGAACATATAAGTTAAGTAACTTTTCTTATTTTAAAAGATGTGCTGAGCAGTTTCTTTACGGCTTTTCTTCTCCTCAGTGACAAAAAAAATATTTCCGAAAAGCTGGTAGATTAAAAACTACCGTGCATACGTGTATTAGTGATACCTATATGAATAAAGATTTTTGATTTGATTTGAAGTAATAATTGTATATTTTACAGCTACCTTACGTTTTTATACCTGTCTACGAACACAATGGTGAATGGTAAACACTAAACACACTAAAATACATCGCGACGTTATCACTTGTAACTTGAAACTTCTTTTTTTACAGGTCATAATTATATTATAGGTACAAAGTGTAATGCTCGATTTCGTACTTATTTTTAATTTTAACTAACTACACGACACTTTATTCTGTGTAAAATCCTCTTTTGTACTTATATTTGAAATTTTATATAAGTAGTGTGACCTTAATGTTGATTTTAGAATAGGTACATTGTCGTTATGATGAGTATTGTGTACACATTTATTTATTTATTAATAAGATTAATCGCTACTAGGTGTAACAATTTTAATTGGGACACATTCACACTAACGAAACCTGTGTCATGTGAAACATATCGCTAACAACTATTATAATTGTCTCTCTGACAACAAATTATACTGTCTCAAACAGTAAACCTTATTGTGTCGCTGGCCAAATTTTAGCGGGACACATTAAAGTCCATAGAAGACATTATCTCGGTGTCTGATAGCATGTACAGCAGTATGTGATTCTTTATGAACTTACACGAAATATAATGCTGTTTTAAAATAACATTCTAAAATTAAAGAAACACTATATTTATTCTCTAATTACTAAGCTAAGTATTATTTTACTATGGCTCACAACAAAACAGTGCTCATTAAAATATCTTAAACAAAACATCTAAAAGAAAATAACTAGTTTCTAATGAGATCTAGACCAGACTATTGCGGCATCGTGCGCCATATATCTGTCACGTCGCAGCGTTGTCTTGTAAAACATTTTTTTAAATCCCAGACAAAACACAGCGGTTGGCAGCCATTGGTCTATTCGATTACACGTGCTACATAAATAACAATTCCATCGATTCTCGTAGCCGCAAAATTACATTAAATGCAAATATATTTTTAAGAAAACATTACTCTCTTTTGAAGGCGATGCAACTTTTTATTTTAGTTTTTGTAACTTACTATTCTTCTGTCTTTAGTCTTAGTTTAAGACTTTAAGTATGAGTGCGCAATACGCAAGTCACCTAAACATCCTTTATCACTCTTTTATTTTAATGTCTCCGCGTCATAAAGCCGTTAGAATGCTTTGAACTTTTTAATGGCATTAGAACATTCGTTCACTTTACTTCATTAAGTGCATTTAGTAATTTCATCGGAAACAAGACACCTTGAGATAATAGCCCCATTACTTCAACACTACACCGCGATACAATAATTTTGTTTTTAGTTTTCGCTTCCTGGAACATAGTTGGAAATATAAATCATCCTTTTCCTAAATTCAGTGAGTACGTGTAGGCACGCAATATATTTAACTACTACACGCACTATATTATTACTATAATTATTATTGAACATTAAAAAAAACGCTGATTAGCCGCTGTCACAGTGCAATTTTAAGTTTTATGTCAAATTCATGTCTGGAAGCCTACTTACAATGTTTCTATTTCACTCTCCTTCTGTGCGAATTAATGGAGGGGTCAGCGAACAGGTCAAATTAGGTATATGTTTACATGTTACCCAAACGCCTCTAGCATGGCTGGACGTCTGCTATAACAACCGGGACTGACTATTCAACGTGCCCCCTGAAGCACCCACCGACCACGGTAGGAGAAGCAATCTGCCTAGACCCACGGGACAAGTGAGACTCAGTTGTGCTAAACAGTGCCAGTTGTAACCTCACGGAACAACTCAATGGGACTAGTGGGATAGAGCCGTTGATTTTGATAAATACGATCGAGACTGACTGTCGGAATGGATGATGAGAATTTGAGCACAAACAGATATTAATTTATTATTTAAAACGAACACATTTTTAAATATTTATATCATGTTATTTCACAAAACTTGGTCAACGGTTATTTAACTGACCATTAGAACAACTTACATTTTTAATATCAACCTATTTGAATAATGATTATAGGTACCTATATTTCGATAAGTGTAAAAATATAAATCAATTATTATTATAATTCATCTAATACTAATTAAAATATTATGTATTTCCAAAAATAAAAAATTGTTACTATGTATGGTTCTTGTGCAGTACCCCTGGTGGGACTCGAACCCACAATCCCCGGCTTAGGAGGCCGATGCCTTATCCATTAGGCCACAGGGGCTGTTATGAGACGTGCAAAAATATAGAAATGTTACAATTGATATTGAATTTCGTAAAAGGAGCGTTTAACAAAGCGAAACTTGAGTGTCATAAGAAATCTGCAAACAATTTAATGAAACAAACGTTCAATTTTTTTTATATTGCAATTTGATTATTGGAATATTAAGAACATGCAATTAAGGATGACAAAAAAAATATGAAAAAAAGGTTTTAGCGTTCTGCCATTTGCATGGTAAAGTTTCACCAACACACACAAAAATAAAAATGTGGTTTGACAGCTGATAGTTCAGGATTAAAAAAATTGTAAGGTCAAAACTACTGTTTAATCGTCGAACAACATTTAAAAAATAATGAAAATATGAAATATTATTATGTATAATAATTCACTTATGAAATATAATTCACCTAAATAATGAAAGATATGGAAGCACTGTGTCGATCAGTGGATCTCCAAGGGCTGATGGACGGATGAAATGAAACTTTAGTGGCCACAGTTCACATGTTTCGAAAAAATGTGATAGACATTGATTGGACCATACTTTTCTAACATTGTGTTGGTCGAGCAGTGACCATTGTGGACGCCATATGAAATCACATTTTTTTCACCAAGTAATAGAACAACCATTAAAACACGACACTAGTGCTATATAATTATTTGTTTATTTATTAATCGATTATACGTATAGTTATTGATTTACACATAATTCGCACCCTTAAAATGAAAGTGACCTAACTCAAAATTCCTGTAATTTCTGTTTTTGCTATAAACTTACCTTAAAATGCGTACCCCAAAACCCTGTGATGAAAAAGAGCTCGAATTATGAGTAAGATAAGAACAACCTAATAATCGGTCACTTTCATTGATCGCTCTATTCATCGATATATATTTTTTTGAAAACTTTCTTGCTCATTTCCCACAAATTCCAATTTTTGAGTTAGGTCACTCTCATTCTAAGGGTGCGATATGTAAGTGCTAGTATAATATTTATGTTTTCGTATTTATAATCTTCAGTCTGATTTTTATGTATTTATTGTTCTAGTATTTTATTAAATAAACGTATGCTGGAAGAAACGTATGCTCCGTGGCATAATCTAACGGGTCCTGCGGAAGATCATCGCTGGCTGTCTCCGGACTCCAGCACAATGCTGAGCAGGCTCCGATTTGTAAAGGGTCCACTTATAAGTATTAGATATAAGTACTTTATAAGTAGTGTATAGGTTTATAAGTGTATCTTTTGCAAATAAATATATTTTCTCTCTTTCTTTCTCTTTCACTTTCAGTTAATACAAATGTATTCTTTGGAAACCACAACATTGGATTCCATTGCAATACTTCAACAACAAGGCCAGGTATAAATACACTTATGGTACACATGTGGCACCTCAGTATAAATAAGCAGATGTTTTTAAACTGGACATCTTTTTTAAGTTGATTTATTCTATGTTCAGTTGGGCCCTCCTGCAGAGAATTAATTGTTGATCAAATTCTTAGCACGTGGCTGTTTATTGTTATCTTACGAGACTCATAAAGATATTTTTGGACTGTCTGTTATATTAACACAGAGTGCAAAATTTGTGTAATGAAATTAAGAGTCTGTAAAAATAAATAATTAGCTATTTGCTTGGGAATACTTTACGACTATCTTGTTTCAGAAAGTTTCCTATTTACCCATATAAAATCAAACTAAGATTATATAAATATATATATTAATTTACATACTATTATTTTGGGACACGGTCCGACAATAAATGTTTCAGTGTTATAATATGAAAACGGGAAAAATATGGGAAGTTGTAAGTAGGTAATAATATAACACACCTAACATTATAAAAAAACCGGGCAAGTGCGTGTCATGCCACGCGCAATGTAGGGTTTCGAAGTAGTAAGTTTATCGACTACGAGTAACCACCCTCGCTTTGCTTCGGTTTTCTTATTTTTTTACACCTTGGGTTACATTATTGGAGTTTTATTAAGGATCCCTTATTTTTTTTTAATATAATATAGGCTATGTTACTCGGAGATAGTGTAGCTTTCCAACAGTAAAAGATTTTTTGAAATCGGTTCAGTAGTTTCGGAGCCTATTCAATGCAAACAAAAAATCAAATCTTTTCTCTTTATCTATTAGTATAGATTACTCATTAACTATTTATGCTAACATAGATGTTATACTTTTCCTTGTAAATTCATCATAATCCATTTTTAAGAATCTTTTCACTTGACCAACTCCAATCGTGTAGCCAGCAGGGGAGAGGGGGGGGGGAACTTGACTAAGCAAAATTACAAAATTTTGCAAACGGAACTTTAATACCAAAAATGGTCTTAGAAGACCTATAATATTTTTGGAAGACCTTTTCAACGATACCCCACACTAAAGGGTACGCGACGAATAAAAAAATCATCCTCACGTTACCTGTAGGAGAGATACCCTGAAAGACAGATGAACAGACGAACAGACGGACATGACGAAACTATAACGGTTCCGATTTTTCAGCCTCATATCTTATCCTAAGTTCATTACGGCTAAGGGACATTTTCTTCATAAATAGTGTTTTTCCCTGGCATTGGACCAAATCATAAAAGTCATTGAGTCGTCACGAGCAGTTATTGTAAAACGTTGAAGTTATGGTGAGGTGAGCTGTATTTTGGGCGGCGCGGCGGCGTCGCCCTCGCCGTCATTATACCTTTAAAACACGATATTTATGACAAACTTTTGCATCACTACTGCCCATCCTCATTTTACTTTCTACTAAATAGTTTTCACTAGCAGCGCTCGCCAAATATTAAAGTAATAAGCCATATTTTGATACCTTAGATTGTTTTATAAAAATAGTATATATTAGTATAGTAGTATAGTAGTATATAGTATAAATTATATTGCTTTTACAGTCTATCTTACGAATACGTAATTCATGCATTCGAAAGGAATCAACTGTTTTCGGTGAAGAAAACTACCACGAGTGTAAAAACCTGATAATAATAAATAATATATCCTACTGTTATATCAGTGCTGCTATTGTTTGCTGAATATCATCCATACCTTTTAATCTGAGTATAATTCCGTCAAAGAACGTCGCGACCACATCGTATCACTATCGTTTAGAGCTCAAAGTCGTGTCGTTCCCGCCTCCTATTGTATAAAATTTACTTTATTTACGTATACGCAACGGAAGTATTTAGTACCATCGTTACCTGCGCCAACGGATACATTAAATTAGGCACATATATATAAATAGACAGGTGGTCGGTGGTATTAACCGCTTTATGGTTGGCGATGTTCATGAATTATGCTGAAGTAGGAGTTAAATTTAGTTTTGATGTGCTGTATGAAGAATGAAAAAAAATTCTTTATAAATAGATGCCTGGGCAGTTACCACAGTTTTATTCAACTAAGGATTCGATAGAAGCATTTATTAATAGCTAAAAAGTAACTTCGGTAAAGAGTAGTCAATTGCATCTTTTTACTGTCCCTTTTTCGTTTCATCGACTTTCAAATGACAACGATGCTAAAGAAGTTTTCACTTCAAAAAGTATTCAGCAGAACTTTGTGTCTTAACAATTAATATTACTCAAGTATCGTAGATGGAAATCGACTGGTCATCTGACTACTTACAAAAATATTAGACATAAAACCAACAATGCCGACTAAAACTACCAGTTTACATTCTATTACTCTTTCATGGTTCTTTTATTTAAAAATATTTACTCAATATATTGTCAGAACAAATAAATTCAACATCGATACGTAAATACATTTGTAAATAACGTTGAAGAGAAAAGGGCTGTATTGTAACAATATAAAGTTGAAAACTGATTATTTTTACTGAATAGGTACTTTGTTTTTGTATGTATAGTGGGAACACATTAAAAATTAAATTTTAATTCATCGGGATAAGGATCACTTTAAGTCTTAGCAAACAGTATCAATTAGCATAGTTGAATTTGGCAATGGAAGTCGATTAGAGATTTTGTAAAGGTAATATAATGCTAATGTTACTAAAAGAATATTTTTATGTTAGTAAGTACCTAATCACAGATACGTTTAACTAATTTAAATGTTTAACGGTACGATTTAAAAGTTTTATCGTGGATTGGCTCTGAATGACCATTCGACACACTGAATGTTGACAGTAATAGGTGATCTGAGTGCTTTATTCTATTTGTGCTGCAACGCTTTTAGCCAGGCTTAATAGTTACTGATTGATCGAGTTAAAAAGCATCTTAGAGCGGTCTGTAGTGGGAACGGTAACGTATTAGTTTTCTTGGGCACTAAAGTTTAACCACGGAACTGAAAAAAATACGAACCTAACCTCGTCTATTCGAGAGTGAAGCATAGAAATGGCCGACCGCTTACCATGTGTACGTAACTTTTGATTCACGATGGTGTCGATGTGAAAGCAGTATGGTGTCATTGTGTGGGTGTGTGTATTTGTACGAATAGAGAGTTGGTATTACTTTGGGTGCTTCACTGAATTTGTTGTTGGGATTACGTCCGTCTTTTTCTTAGGTCCGTGAGTTTAACACAGTATCACACTTATACAAAGCTTGCTAAATGGTAGGAGTTGTTATGGCGCCCAATAGCCGTCAAAGACGCCCAACAAACATTTAATATTATGGCTGGCATTAGCCAAATACCTAACTACCTAATACTTTTCCAAGGGTCTCGCTTCACGTGCTCAGACAAACTATAAAAACTACCAAATCATGATAGCATAAAAATATGTTGCGAAGTAATCAACATACATATAAATCACATTACAGTAATCCCATACTCAGGGAGCTTTTTTAAATTGGTACTTACGTGCTACAAGCACTCTCGAAATAACCAACTGATCCCACGTGAAACGATAACTGGCGTTTTGTAAGCAAAAATCTGGGTCACAAATCCGCATTGAAACTGTTTTAGCAAGTTATGATCCGGGAAATGAACCTGGACCATCTAACACGTTCGCTGTGTAAACATTTTAAGTCCTCCGATATTTTGATATTTAACCGCCGTTTCGGAAATATTCTGATGTGAATGTGAAAAAAGTAGTCAATGCGCACTGGATGATAGCAATAAAAATATACCTGCGCATCAGCCCACGGATTGATGAAGTGCCCCCTCTTCACACACACAGATTCCAGGTACACACACAGGATAATTAGAAACTATAACAGAACTTCAGGTTCTGCACCACACTACTGGTTACATTGTGACCAAAAATAGCGAATGTAAAAATATGAAGCGCCGTGAGTCGAATGGTTCCAACCAATTTGTCACATTGACAAACAACTTCCCCGTTGTCAGCGGACAGGCGGCGGCGCAGGTTGTGCACCGTACGTTTGGTGCGTTACATGATGGGTTCATTGACAAACTACAACGATAGAATGATGGTAAGCTTCATGAGCCCAAGCAACGAAACGGGGTAGAACTGTGTCAGCGATCCAAAGGCCTCCGACTTAGTTTATCGACTTTTCTGTCGATAACAACAGGGGAATCAACATAGTTAATGCTTAACACTACTTAATGCCAAATCGTCATTAATTAAACAAAAACAAACATTAATCAAAAATCTTAAAAATAATCTTAAAAATCGTAGTTACAAGATGTATGTATTACTTTGAATTATGTCTATAATCAGTTCATATGATTTTCATTCATCTCTTTAACCTTTTGGCAAAGTCAGAACTAAGGTGTTCAAGCTTCACAATCAGTCATTTCTCTGGAATGGCTGATTTCCATATTAGTACGGTTCTCTCGTCACCCTTGACCTGATCGTCTTGTATTTTCAAACGGTTATTTTACTGTTAAATTGGTAAGACTATCTAATTGTCCTCACGATTCTGAGTCGCCCGCTGTACCCACACCGCATGACATACTGACCGTTCACCAACTGATTTACAGTCGCGCGCCTGTTACCATATATTTCAATACGAACTTTTTTTAATTACACAGAATGTACTTTGCAATCAGCGGTAGTCTAAAATATACCTGTTGCTACTTGGAGGTTTGGTGAACATTATCTGCTAACTGCTATCTGTCTCTCGTCATCACCATAAGTTATAAGGTCCTAGGAAGCTATTATTGCTATTTTCAGAGTAGTTCTTATTGAGTGCGGTTGAGTATTTATTACATTAGATTAGATTATATTTTTGACATCCAGTGTCGGTAAAATAATCGAGATTTTGGCGAAAAAAATAATCGTCTATAAGTAGATAAATGGTCTTCCAAAAATGTCCACTGAAATCAGCTCTGACCATCGTCACTGATTGAATACTTGTAATATCTTAAGAGTTCCCTCAATTTGTTATAGATCCCATTGTCGAAACATTTTGATAAAATAAAATGAAAAATATAATAGAGCCAACACATCGGTTTACAAATGACGGAGTTTTGGGGCGTAATTAAAAATCGGTGACTCTTTTGGTGTTTCTAATGTCTATGGGCAAATAAGCAGCAAAATTACTTACCTTCAAGTAGCTCGTCTGATCCATTATCAGGAGATAAATTTTAGAACATAAATAGGAATTTATAAAGATACCTGTATAAAGAAGAAACTTCTTTCTTTATAACTCTTTTGCAAATTTGTTCAATCCCAACAATATTACATTTCGCAAATTCATCAACTCAAATGTTAAATACCACCTGTGAGCGACGAGTAGCCCAAAAGAAACTAAACCAAATATATCTTGTCCCAAAAAGACATATGCGAAAGCATAAAGAGCGTCGAAGCAAGTTCCCGGTACTCGTCAGGGTATTAATAGTCCGGACGTTTAATCAAGGTGCCAAGGGGAGGGGAAACGCAATTAAGGTACAGGTTGACAGTTGACAAATCGATGGTCCAGTTTGACGTACATATTGTACCCGGGATGGTTTCTCTTTTCTGTAAATTCAGTAGAAATATAAATTCACTTGACAAGTTACTTGCAGTTCTAAAAGCGAATTCTGATATTTCATCAAATTCTAACAAATTAAGAATGAATTTCAAACACGTTTTCCGAGAAACAGACTGATATTGCTTTAAATAAAAGTACTTTGTCGTGATTCCGATACAGTTGTCGAATTTGCACGTTGCGTTGTACAAATCATAAGGGACGCATTCAAATATGAGACTTATTGGTTCACCTTCAATTGGATAAGAGTGTCTGCTAATTTACCGAAAAATTTGGCGTTAAGCCCATCCGGCTTTGAAACAAAGGTTGATAAATAATGCTTTTAACTTTCAGGATGTAATTGGCATATAACCATGATTTATCACTTTTAAAAACAACGAGTACTTCACGTGTTCACCCAGTCTCACCACGATCCATGTAACTGGGTCAAAATAACGGAATTATCGTGAGTACCCGTTGCAGTTAAAACGTTCAGCGTCCGCGATGTGATAAGTTTAAAGTCAGTGGTCTATCACGTTGATCAATTGCAGGTTGACAGACTTGACTTACACAAAATGAACTCCTAAGTGTGTATGTTTCGTGTAAATGTTACGCTAGAATGTTAATATTATGCCAGCCCAAGCTTTAAAAAACTAGTTCGTGTGCTGGACATTAACTCTGATCTTAGATATAACAGCTTAAACTCCTGAAATCTCATCAGTTATCCTCGGTGGAAGCCTGCCTTATCCGTGTCTCAGATTTAGCGAAACGATTCCTGCACCGCGTGATGCATTACCAGGTAATATTTCACCGCACGTATTAATATCTAGCGACGCAATGATAATTAGCGTACTTCTAGAAACAGCTCAAACGGCCACTTTGTATCGGAAATGAATGGCGAGGTGACCGGCGTAAAGTTTGTTGTCATTAATTTATCGACTCGTAAAATATAATTTTATGAGCTTGGAGAATACCAATCTGTTGTTTATTGGTTTGTAAAGTCTCATAATTATTTTTACAAAAAATCACAGTTGCTTTAATTTCAGCTGAACTTTGAAGCGATTGTAATTTTGATGACAACGCATCTGTGATAGACAAACATTGGATCGCCGGCGCTCCTAGGTTTTGCCTGGTCAAGGCTAGTTTAGGCCAAATATAGGTACACGGAGATATAGGCTTATTACAATAAAAACATTAGATTATCAGTATTCAGATGTTACCCAAGTCTATACCCTCCACATCGGCCCACATACCTCCACTCACTTCCACGGTGGCCCCTGAAACTATTCGCTTGTTGCCGTGATAAATGTGGTCATTTGTTAGCCATGACTAGTGTGTAGGGAAAATAAATATTTTGTTTCAACCACGCCGGGACGCTGGCCGCCATTGTGACATGCCTGTCACTTCGAGGTTACCACTTTGTATTCTCTGACAAACTGAATGTGTATCAAATGCCAAGGTGTAATTTTTCTATGAACGATTTGACTTTAACTAGTATTTGGTTACTAAAAAATTCAGATCATTACCATTGAGTAAAATTACATAAAAACATATCAGAATTGGACGAGATTTAATATACAAGCGTACCGAGTACTATGATGCTATATTTTTTCACAACCATTACCCAAGTCAACACTATCAGCCGTACCCGGTGTTGCTTAACTTTATCACTCACTATCAACGAATCTATCAGACGATTTCTGAATCTGTAATGTATCTCAAATGTGCTATAATTAATCTCACCTTTGGAAGACGAATAACATATTGTTATAGCCTGTACGGCACGTTCCGACGCTTACAAATGGTGAGTGCCCAGTTCTGCGGGCATTAATGGTCCACAACCCGAACAATCGCGTGTTCTACACTAGATTTATTTCACAGTATAGTCAATTAACCTGTGCTTCGATAAATCAGTCAGTGGTCTATTCTCGCGTCGCAACTTTGTCGCACGGCTGTCGCACGGAAAGTTGACAAAATGCCTGATTTATCGAGCACTCGCTTTACCACGCGTGATGAATACGTACAGATTTTGCGGATTAATTAGTTGTGAAGTTATGAATTTCTTAACGCCGTTATATGTAATGATAATTATGAAATTAATACCTAATTAAGCCTCCATTCAGTTTTAAATGTTTTTAAAGGTGCATTATGAACATGAAAATGGAGTCTTCCTAATTAGGAGGTTTCTGATCTGGCATTACTATCATCTTTAGCCACAGTCCTTAGGTCATTTGAAAAAGTACGGCTTCGGTTCCAATTTTTAATAGTACTTTTGAGTCCTAGAAAATGTATTGGAACCGAAGCCCTACTTTTTCAAAATAAATGACCCCCCGGACCACTGAAAAAGAGGGGGTTGCAACCCTCGATTTCTTCCCCTTGTGCACGATTTTTTGTACGGCGTTGCGGAATAATGGATTAGAAGCTGTATTGCAACGGTATGAAACTGATGCCGTACAGAATCAAATGACCAAATTTACCCTCGAAATTGTCACCAAATCAAAACCGACTTTGTGGACCACCTTTTTTGTACGGCACTGCGCGCTTTCTTATTATTTTTCATGGCCCTATCGATGGTTAAAAATGCCGTACAGAATCAAATGACCAAAATTTACTCCCCCTACTTGCACTTTTGAATTCTCACCAGCACTCAGTTGGACAGCTTACAAGTGACGGCATAGTGCTGAATCTTATTATTTTATGCTCTTATATCGTCCTATATACGTCACCTGGTGGTTCATATGACCCATGATTTTTGTGCATGGGCCAGTAGTCTAATTATTTTCAATTATATTCTAAGCAGAAGTCATGTCGAACTGAAAAACAAGGATTTATATTAAGATATTTAGACCCTATTCCTACTTTGAATTAGTTTTAATATAACAAGGCTTAACTCCCTTACCCCAAATCCGAGTCACTAACGATTACTTAAATCGCTCCTTAGTACAGAATTTGTATGGTGGTTCTTTACTGAGGAGCGATTAAAGTAACCGTTAGTGACTCTGAGTTGGGTCGTTAACAACAAATAGTGTAATATTATGTATTTTATCTCCTATCGCTCATAACATCGTGGTCAGAGGGTGTACCGACACTACCAACGTACGGAGCGTAATGCATGGCGTAAAGTATAAATAGCAATAGCTTGCACAGGAAAGATTAATTCCCGTCATTTCGAGTGGCCAGGTAATGTGTTTAATGGAGGTGTAGGCGACGATTGGTCGTGTTGAGGTAAATTAGCGGTAACAGTCGCTCATGGCGAAATATGGGACGGCCACCTCGTATCTCTTTCTTGACAGCTAAATTATTTTGATTAACTTGCTATAAGTAATGAAAATCAGTTCAGTGAAATACTGTAATGGAGCCATTCATCTCATAATTTTGGAAGATAAGAGACCATCAGGAAATATTCAGAACGAAAACAAAATAAACAACCTGACACAGTAAAATCGACTCCAAAATAGCAGAAAAACTGAAGTTCTACTCTGCATTAACTGGGCTTAGACAAGTGAAATCGTACCAGTATTTAACAAATAATTGTTACTTTTTTATCCAGATATGTACGGAAGATCATTTTGACGATGAAAATAAAATCTCTGTACCCAAACTTAATAAGAAAGTGTACTCAGAAAATTGGTTCCTTCCTGTAAGTACTAATCCACTATTGTCTAATCAAACGTTTTATTACCCTTGTTCATGATAAACAAATGTTTGTTTACTTATTTTATAATAAAATACGATTGTTTATGAATCGCCGACATACAAATAAACCACAAATACTAATATTTAATATCGTACTCCAGCGGTATTACCTGGCCAATGAAAATAGCGAGCACTCTAGTACTTTTTCTTCTGTACACGAGCTCATTTTAAGCGTCTGGATAATTTATAGTGGTCGTAAACCTATGTCCGCTTTTAAGTCTGTATGAAATAATACGGTTCTGACGTACGCGGGATAGTACGGGCTCATCACTCAGTGGTATAAGATCAAAGGGCCGTCTCTCCACTCTCGCTCAATTGTTTATTTTGATGACTTTGTAGCGATGAACGAGGTAGATTCTAATGGAGTTGGAGACGCAGCTAAGGACGAGCGATGACGATGAATGACGGATGGGTAATGGAGTACCGAGTGGCGTCAACGATTATTGTTTTAATGTTCAAATGATGGATGAAAAACTAGCAACTTGACTGGTTGCCTTATCGTAGTAGAGATTGTAGTGATATTTTAACGATGAGTATGGAATGCTCAAGTTTATGTATAACCGACATTTCAAAGCCATCTGAAGGGATCAATACCATCATGGATATTACAAGCTACACCGATGCTTAATACGGGCCTAGATGGAAGCAGGCGATTCGCTTATCAGACTCTTCAATAAGTAACTACACCCGAAACACGTAAAATAAACTTAAGGTCAATTCTAGAAGGTAGACTCTATGAGTAAATGTAAGACATTCTACGAAAATGTGAGTAGTTACTGACAAGGATACAGTGGATGCCAAGCTACCACGAAAATGACTCTGCTTAAGGAATACACTATCATAATAATTCAACTATAACAGCAATTGCTTACTTGTAGATGCAGAATTTAATCACAAAGATAGTTATTATTATAACTCGTGCGTGCCTATTTCCTGCGTCTACCTCTTGGATATAATCATTGATAAATCTTTTAAAACATTCACTCCAAGGTTCTCACTTGCTACCTAATTATGTGTACGTGCCTACAACAATATCCCTTAGAGTTAAAACTGTCCATTTCCAAAAGAGACCACCGAGACATGCAACTGTAGATTCTAAATCTTCTTTGATAATATCACGTAGTCACAGTAATACAGCAAGCAGATATATATTTTGAGTTTCATTGCCTCCAAGGTGCTAAACGTCAATTAATGCACCGTGTGTCGCCTTTGATCGTCATCGGGCGCATCAAAGCAAAGCCCTGGAACTGACTCATCCAGATCAAAACTTATTACGTCTCCGAATAATCTCGCTAAGCTCATACACGCTCCGTAGAATATATGTACATTCACCTCCACGTGAATGTGTTAAAACAGTCACCTGTCGCTCTAAACAAGGTTTAATGGTTTGACAGATGAGGTTCGGACCGAGTTCGCTTCAGTCGCTTCTTGGAAGTATCCACCTGGTGACAGGGGCTTCAAACTTTCGGGATTTATCCTGTCGATGCTAAGCAGCTTGTTTGACCATGTCCGAAGAGTGAAGAAAAAGAAAACCGATAAGTTTATTTTTGGTATATGGAAGTTTGTAGACGTAAAATCGTTATATTACAGGCAGCAGTGTACCGAGCAGTGGCGAAACCTCAAGAATTAGATCTTGCAATTAGAGGTATCAAAGACGTAAGTAAAACAGTTGTACTAGCATATAAAATCGTATATACGATTAAAATTTTACTCCGTGAGGTAATTTTTAATGACTATAAAATTTTGTATAAGACATTAAAATAATAATAATGATTTCCGATCGTTTCTTGTTTCAATTTTGATATGACAAACACTGCATTTAGTGCTATTTTCGTGGACAAATTTTGTTATTAGGTAAACGCATAAATTTCTCGCCTGTCGCTTATTCATCCCATATGAGACAGTATCTTAATGCCACGTATAGATCTACAAGCAGACTTTATCACGGTTGTCAGTAAGTCAGTAAGTAAGTAACCCTTCTGATATTCATTCTATGTACTGAACATACGAGTACATACGAGTAATGGTGTCTAAGGAGTCCATTCTCTAGCCCAAGTCAATGTACAAGTAGTCAAGGACAAGAGTATGGCATCAAGCTGCTTCTATTGGAGAGTCTGCGTTTGTTACACCTCAGTTAATCCCGACGGTACTTGATGTGCATGGTGGCAGATCTCTTTAGTTGTTTCGTTTTGTGTTTGCAGGATCGGAGAGCCAGTATTAAACCTAATTATGGGACACTCTTTCTTCTTCGCCAGCAACAGTAAACGGCCCGAGAGTAGCGGTGACCATAAACCACCAAACAACTCTTCTCCTCTTTTGCTAGCTAACATAAAGGTGAATTAAATTACATCAATCTCCGACCTCGTTTTTACAGGTCTCGGTATGAGTACTTTCTACATCGTAACCCTTCAATTTATACTGACACACCACCATCATTGGTAAGAGACATATTATTATGACCAATCTCTCACCTCTTTTTTACAGGTCTCGGTATGAGTATTTTCCACCACGCATCTTTGGTAAGAGACATATGACCTGCAGCGGAAGAATGGCTCGCGCTAGTCGCAGTCCGATAGTACCGGATTTATAAACGAGAAATGCGCAGTCAAATACATAGTTGTGACATCAATGTTTGAGAGAAATAGGTTTACGACGTGAACATGTCGGATATTTAATGGCTAATACAAAATGCAAATGTATGTCATACTATTTCATTCGTAAATATTTATTGCGTATTTGTTTTTGCATTTCCTATGGCACGGGAATCGGTCATCACGATCAATGAATTTTTCAGTTTGAATTCAGGATTTTCATTACATAAGGATTTACCATGCAATATTAATTCATTCACTCCAGGGACAGCTCTAGTATGTTTTTCATATGTAGTGTAGTGGAAGGGTCCTACTGATTTTTTTCTAGTACCTAAGGAAAATATTTAATAAGTAAACATGCTATTTACCAACCACGCCTTTACTTTCTACACCTTTCAAATGTACTATAATGAAATAGTGTTTTTCTATTCCCCCTTATTATTATGACGTTTCACACAATGAGCCGGAATGCCACAGATCTATCAAGTGATCCGAAATGAAATCTGGAAAGCCGGACTTGCACCCAGCTTTGTGTAGGTGTGACGGAGATTGTCAGAACAACAATGGCGGGAGCGAACAATGCGCGGTGGTCGAAACAAGCGGACTCTTTGTTGGGGAATATCAACATCGCACTGATTATATTATTAGCGCAGACGAGACAAATATAATCAACAATACCAGGAGGTATGTAAGGTGTCGCGTTTTCATTTTATACAACAGAGATAATCTACCAGGTATTCTTAACAATTGAAATCTTAGGTATATTTTTTATCAGTTACTCATTTAAATCACTTTTCTGATAGTGTCAAATAAATAAATAAAATTGATTAGTCAAAGAAGACAAAAAGTCAATAGTAAGCAGATTTTTACTAAGTTACTCTTAATGCGCTCTACCTAGGGCTGCCAGATGGGCGGGATTCGTCTGGATTGTCCCGACATTTCATATGATGTCCAGAGTCCCGAGAAAATACAAAATGTCCCGACAATTCACTCGATTCAACAGAACGCGTTTGCCGCACGCTATCTAGCTATTTTTTTTCGTCGTCAACTCGTTTGCCGGCTATTTCCAAAAAAAAATGTATGTCCCGACAAATCCCGACTTTTTGAAGTTTTCTCCAGATATTTCAGTCTTGTCGTCTGGCAACCCCAACTCTACCCTCCGATAACGCAGTCTCGGACTGCTCCGGTACTTCTGAGATTTTAGTCAAGCACTGACTTACAAGAATAAAAATAAATAAACATCTGTATTTAAAAAATGTGTTTTTATGACGATAAATAAAATTTTGTAAACACACGATTAACAACCACACAAATATCGGTATTTCTCCTATGCAAGAATATGCCTACGACGTTTTCCGAATCTTAATAACTTACATCACCGCATCAAAGACGTTATTGGTCGAGATAATACAATTAAACATAAAATAAGCAAATAAAAGTCAACGTCTTCAAGTTATATATTCTTTGACCCGTTCGGTCAGAATGAAAGGTGCCTCGGCGCGAATGAAACATACCTTCCCCGGACAATGGCGGTTTAATATGGCGATTTACCCTAAACACCATTGTGCATACCTTTGTTATTTTAATACAAAATCGCCGTTAACACAACTGAATAGAGTATCATTCGTGCGATTAGATTAAATAATTAATTATTTCTGATTAATTGTGACATGATGGCTGTAATGAGTTTGTATTTCCTGAATCACATAAACAATAGAAAGGTGATAGACCCTTCGTAGTTGTCTAAATCTATCTATGTAGCATTATTACAATAAAATTTATGACAAAAGATATCGATAGTAGGAAGGGGCGTAGCTTAATTAAATGATATAAGTAATATTTATTTCAATAATCCTCGCCACGTCATCAGTCATCAGTGGCCGATCTAGGAATCAGCTGACGAAATTAAATGAACCTTATTTAAATTTTGTCACTGATGAATGTACCTGATTGGGGGTGCTTGAGAAACCTATCCCAGGACCCACTAATGCCTGCGCCTGCTATGTTCTTTCTGTTTCTAACTATCTAACAGCGTTTTAAAATCCAGACTGGACATGGCCTACGCTTATACTCTAACCGGTCCTGGGCTCTCGTGAATCCAACGGTTTCTCCGTATGTTAAGTAGAGAAGACAACGAACAGTGGGTCACGTGATGGTAAGGATCACCACTACCCATGGTCATTGGTCATGTTAGTACAGGGCTTCAATATATTATTATTGCGAGGAATAAAAACGCAAAATAATACCGATGGATAATGTTTGTGTTTAAACGGTGATGTTTTAGTTACGCAGAAATCTCTTGATTTATTGACAAGGTAGGTTTATGATTTTTAGAGATCCGTACAACGTAGGAGTGGAATATTGTATTAGAAGAAAAAAAAATTCTTACTCATTTTAAAACACCTGCAATAATCCGTCAATTCATTTGTTGCTATCAATTATTAAGTTCCACATTTGACGATCGAATAGATGAAACGTGTCGAATGGATGAAAAATACCTTATCATTATCATATATTATGCGGAACTTTCCTTGAGAGATATGGTATTTTATTCAAGTCACGACTCATAATAATATTGTCCCACTGCTGGGCTCGGGATTCCTCTCACAATGTGAGTGTTTTATTATTTCTCCCCAAATAAGTGTTTTTATGTAAAATGCCGACAAGCGATCAAATGAGCGACTTGAATTTATTATGTATTTACGGAACCCATACGTACAATTTCCACTTGATTTAACCAGACGCACCTACAATTTTATATTACGGGCATAATTCGACATTCTCACAATAAACAGACGTGCGGGTTCGCGCTCTATTTATTAGTATAATATATTTTTATTCGACGCGCGATAAACGTATGAATGTGTTTAGTTTACATGGAAACAGCAACCTTCATATATTTTAATTGATCATAATATCTTTTTGGTTCTTTATAAATTGGTTTTTCGAAGTGGTTATCGAAGTCTACACCCATGAGCCTCATGGTAAAAACCGTCGCCCATGCATATCAATAACACCAACGGCATCACTGATGCGTTGCCGATGGAATAACCGGGAATCGGCGTTATTTACGATACTGCGACCAAAACAAACAAAAAATTAATAAAAAAGGTATGTCTTCTCCGACACATGACTAGAGTTTAACGCCATGGTGATGATGATGATGATGATGATGCTAAATAATTGACAAAAAAATGGGAAAAAAACATTGATGAAAAATTTACATAAAAAATCGATATAGCAAAAATTGACATGAGAAAATTGGCATTAAAAAATTGGCATAAAAAATCACAAAAAAAATTGATAAAATCTTGACAAAATTAACAAAAAAAATTACTTACATAAATAATTTTGACGTAAAAAAAATTGATGATGATGATGATTGATGATGATGATAATGATGATGATGATATTTCACATCATTAGAATAGAATGTACCAAGATTTTTACTATCATTAAATGGCGTTGTTACTGATCAACTATCCAACGCCATCTAGATTCTGTGTTGCGAATTAAAAACATAACGCATAAGTTAACATAACGTTACGCAAAAATTTGATTTTACTCTCCATAAAATTTCATACCACGACGGGCATAAATATGAAATCGATACTTAGTCAAATTCCAACTACCAACAAATAAACTGACATTAGATTTCATTTCATTAATTGACAATTTTAATTATTCAACTCACATAAAATACGCTACGCGGGGAAGAGCCTGTCTTGATCAAATAATTAGTAACTATCCTGGGGCTAAAGCAGAAATTCTGAACTTAAGCTTATCGGATCACAATACTGGGCAACTTCTTACTCTACCTCTTGAGAACAAGATCCCTATCGGTAGAGCAAAATTCATCAAACGCAGAGACTATAGCAATGAAAATATCTTAAAATTTTGTAACTCCATTGCACAGCTGACATGGTCAGAAGTCTATGAAGAGACTGATACAAATAAAGCCTTTAGTAATTTTCATGAACTATTCATACTATTCTTTAATTTATGTTTTCCTATTATCAGTATAAGATTAAAGAATAAAAGTAATAAAACTTATTGGGTTAGCAAGGGCATAAAAGTCTCAGCAAAAATTAAGCGAAAATTAAGACACCAATACTATAAAACTAGAAATACTAAAATTAAAAATAAGTATGTTAATTATAATAAAATATTACGAAAATGTACAATAACGGCCCAAAAACTAACCAATCAAAAATATCTTGCAAATGCACAAAATAAATGTTTGGCTTCCTGGCGGCTAATCAAAAATGACATGTGTACTGTAAAAAACGATAAATTGATACATAAAATTAAACATAATAATTCATTAATTACAACGCCTATTGACATCGCAAATAATTTTAATGACTATTTCATAAATTTGACATTAAATAATTCCACAAAAAATGATATTTACAAGCATAAAATTGACTTCAATAATAATTCATTATTTTTATACCCTACAAATGACAATGAAATTTTTAAAATTATTATGAATCTGAGGAATACACCCTCAGTAGGTTATGACAATATTCCAACAAACATAATAAAGAGTTCTTCAAAAATAATATCGGCACCATTATGTTACATCACGAATTTATCATTCCTTACGGGTACATTTCGATCAAAATTAAAAATAGCCGTGATTAAACCTTTAAACAAAAAAGACGATAAGCATTTAATGAACAATTATCGTCCAATAGCACTTGTTCCAATATTTTCTAAAATATTAGAAAAAGCGATGCACACGCGTATTATAAACTTTCTCGAAAAGCATAATGTGCTAACCCCTTATCAGAATGGTTTCCGGAAAAATAAATCGACAACGCTTGCAGCTTTCAATTTAGTAAATTGCATACTTGACAATACTGATAAAAAAATAAAAACAACAGGTATATTCTATGATATGAGTAAAGCATTTGATTTTGTTCCTCATAAGTTATTATTGTGGAAATGTGAAAAATATGGCATTCGTGGAGAACCTTTACGATGGCTTGAAAGCTACCTATCCGATCGTAGACAATATGTAGAGATTAAAACAATTAATGAAAACCAAGAAGAAGAGGCAGTAAAATCTCAATTAAAATATAACAGGGTAGGTGTCCCCCAAGGGAGTATTTTAGGCCCACTTCTCTTCATAATTTACATTAACGATCTCCCAAATATAACTAAGTATCAATGTTCATTATTTGCAGATGACATAGCAGTAATTATAACAGAAAAACCGACAGTCAATTATAATGCGGAAATTAACAATAGTATTGACAATATCATAGGATGGCTCACAGATAATAACCTTCAAATAAACATAATGAAAACAAAATTTATACAATTTGGAAATAAAGGATGGAATAAACTTAATTTGAATGTACAACACCAAAATACAAACATCACAGAAACAAACTCAATTGTGTTCTTAGGCCTAACCATAGACAGCAAGTGTACATGGAAAGACCATATTAATAAATTGTGTTCAAAAATTAAAAAAATTGTATACCCACTATGGCGAATACCAAGAATTTGCAACAAAATAAGTGCTCTACAAGCTTATCATGCGTATATTGCGTCTAATCTTCGGTATGGAATATTAATATGGGGAAATTCAGTTTCAATAAATAAAGCATTCATAGCACAAAAACGATGTATTCGAGCAATATGTAATTTAAAGACAGAGGTGAGCTGCAAACCGCTTTTTAAAGACCTTAAATTACTCACTCTGCCTAGCATGTACATATACGAAGTATCAGTATTTGTAAAACGGTACCCAAATTTGTTTGTTAAAAAGAAAGATGTAATCGAATTTAAAAGTAGACACCAGAACAAATTATGGCTACCACCTAGTAAAACAGTGTTGAGGTCTAAGGGTGCTTATCATATGTGTGTAAAAATATTTAATAATCTTCCAGATAATCTTAAACAATTACCGTTACATAAGTTTAAGAAACAATTACATGAGTGGCTAGTTGACAAATGTTTTTATAATACCAAATCTTTTATGAAGGAAAAATATAAATAATATTTAATAACAATAATAATGTACATTGAATTAATTATATAGTATATAGTCTAAATACCTATTGCCTCAATAAAATTTGACATGCACAACTGAGAAAAAAAGAAAAAAAAACAATGTAATATAATGTTATATAATTTAATAACAATAATGATATATATATATATATAATTGTAATAATAATAGTAATATGATAGTGACATTGATATTAAATCATTTAAATATAATGTAAATACATTTTAATAAATTTATATAGATTTGCACACCATCAACATGGTACATTGTGAGCTGCAAAAATCTAAAATTAAGACCTATATGTAACCACAATTTTTGCAAATAAAATATTCATTCATTCATTCATTCATTCATTCATTCATTCATTCATTCAAAACTTCGCAAACAGATTTCGGTAGAGGGGCTCTTTCTGAGATTAATCGTGTTCCTTAACCTCGCATTGTTGTATTGATTAGTTTTCTAGATTTAATGAATTCAAAGAAAATTTTAGACGAATATAAAGCCGAAAATTCAAAAACAACAGACCACTTTTCGTCCCGCCTGTACCGGTGTGAAGAGAAAGTGCGGGAGGGGCGGCGGGAGCAGGGGGCATAAATTGCTGTTGATTGCTGCCAATTGCCGCAATAGAGCGCGCGCGCAGCGAGGTGCGGCTACCAGGCCCTGGCGTGGTAACGTTGTTTGACACAATACAACAAAATAACACTATTGCACATTGAACCATACAAGGTCCATCATCATGTATCATATCTCTTTATAGTTTAACTAACAACACAATGATTGCGACTTCTTGTAGACAATTTTGCCAGGGCAAAATTTTCAAGCAAGGAATTCTTTTACCGTTAAGCCTGACTTTTGGTTTTTGTTTAATAGTATAGGAAGAAAATTCTTAGTAAATAAATATATAGGTATCTTATAAATCACAAGTAAAGCACTGAATAAGCACTGAATAAATGCAGTGCTTATCTGAATGCTTTTCTATGTTTCATAATGTAGAGTTGATTCTAATAGAACAACAGGTTAATCTGATCTTGGGGGTAAACACAGTAAAGCATTTACTACCTGTACCTGACTGTTGATTGTCACAATGGTGTATACCAGTCGTCATTCGCTACAGATACAACAGGTGAAGCCATTCAGGCTGCAAAAGAGAAGATTTCTTTCTCATTCATTTTCGACCTGCAAGTAGGTAGATAGTGTAGAAAACAATTTTCGAACGACGTTTCATGAAAATTACTCAAGGCAGCAAGGTAGGCAGGTACCACCTTACCACTATACTCGTTTATAGTCAGGAATGACCTCGGAGCTACAGAAAGCAGCAAGCACCAAACAAAGCCGTATTGGGGCGGCTTAGTATTCTAACCCCAATACTTCACCGGATGTGTGACCCTCGAGGGATTATGTAAGTAATATTGATTTTAATTGTTAATTAATATCTACCATTTTTACTATTATTATTTCTCCATGGGATTCGCCTGGATAGCTACCACTCTTGAGCATAAGTTAGCTACCAAACGACTCGTCGTATTCCGGCTGAGGACTTGAGAACTAGTTCTTTTTTTCTTTCTTTTTCTTCTCTCTTTCTTGGCCGGCAATGCATCATTGATGCCTTTGGTGTTGCTGATGTCCATGGGCGACGATAGCCACTTACCATCAGGTGGATCGTCAGCTCGTTTGCCGGCTATTTCCATAAAAAAATCTAAACCCGATATTTACCTGTTACGAACTTTTCATGCCGAAAAACTTATGAATGTGATGAAAAAGTTGCATAATCCACTTCTTGTTCTACATAAATGAATGGCCGAGTAAATACAAAGTAATATTCCTCGATAACCCACATACACCTTTATCACCCACACGTCCACACGAGAGTTCATAGACCTGTCGACGGATGCGTCCAATTGACAGTGCAATAAAGGTGCGTTTAACTCGCGACCCGCCTTGAACTTGCAAGGGCGATGACTTGCTGATCTGCGTCTACGAGCACGGGATTATGACCCTTATGGAACGGGCGGATTAATTGATGGGCGAGACAGGTGATTGGGGTTTATTACTAGTTAAATAAACCAGTTATTATTGGTGTTTACTCGACGTTGAAATCATGGGGGCTTTCTTTGCTGCACTCCTAATATAAAGTGCTGATGGATTTTGTCTTCTGGCAATCGTAAATGGCGGAAAAGAGCAATGATAGATATTTTATGTAGAATGGATTCCTTTGAGGTAGTTAAATGTCAGAAATGATTTTACGACTCGCTGGAAAGTGCTAAAGAAAACGCAGCTTAGGTACCTATTAAGCCTAAAAGCGCACCTATGAGAAAATCAACTCCGGTTTGTTAGCCTACATTAAAATGAGGTTCTCATTGCCTTTTTTAAAATATAAAACCTAAGATAATAGGTAAAACACCAGATACTTTTCAAAAAAAGACAGATTCCTTGACTTGGCTTTTTCTAAATTTGTATTAATTTTGGTAAACAAATTATTTTAATCGGTATTTTCCACTTACTGAAGTTTGTTATGTATGTTAATTATCAATTATATAGAAAGTGAGCTCATCAAATGCTATGCAGCCTGCTTAGTCTAAAGTGGATAAAGTTATACAGTTACGAACTCGTCAGTACCAATCAACAAGGCAGCCAAGGCAGGTCTACCACCTTTTATTGTCGCTTTCATCCCGGTGTCCGGTTGCTATCCGCGACGCAATTGCCTTTTATATTCTAAACAGTCTAAGTACCATCCAGGCCATTCAAATATTGTATCCTTTACCATTAACACAAAGTCCTTTTTGCCCTTCACATTACTGGTGGTAGTAAAAAACTGATATACTGGAAACTATCACTGGAAACGCAGCATTAAGTTGCCTACATTAAGGTGTAGATTAAATGGTAAATATCTGATATTAGTAATGTCCAGCAATTACGGAATGCTAGTATCAATTTAGATAAGGTATTCTTTATGGGAACGTTAAAGCGCAGTCATGATGGTACGGGGACGTTCTCGGACTGGTCAATTAAGACCAGTGTCACTTTAAGTCCTGAATTAATTTCTCTTTTTATATTATTTTATTGCTAAAGGGCAGTGAAATGTTTATTTCTTTTATCTGGGGGCACGGCAGTGCCCCCGCCAAGTCGAGCAAAAAAGCGGCACGGCCGTACCATCCTTTTCTCGAAGCAATTCAGGCCATTTTGGACCCCCTATAACTCCGTTGTGGATAAAGCTAGAAGCCTGAATTTTTAGTAACCAAGCAGGCATTGTATAAACACGGTATATTTCAAATTTCATTCAATTTGAACCAGTAGTTTAAGAATTATAACTAGTCAAAGTTTCTTAATTTCGTCACTCACTGACTGACTGACCGATCATCAAAACTCTAAGGCACTTCTAGCAGACATAGAAGCTTCAAATTTGGAACGCAATTAGTGTTTAGTGTATAGATCAAGGAAAAACTAAAATATTTTGCAATTTCGGTCCAGTTTTCTAGATACATCAACTGCATAAATACTTTGTAATCCCATATAAATATATAGGATTACAAAGTTACATTTGCAGTTAATGAATCACTGTACCTGTATAACAAAGTAACATTTGCAGTGAATGAATCAGTTATAATTATGTTCAAAGGTAATTTGTAAAAGGAAAAAAAGTAGAACTATCTACAAAAAGAAATGAGATGCCATCAAAAACAAAACTTGTAAAAAAAACCAAGTCTCGCAACTCAGTTCTTCTACCGTAAAAAGTTGTGAGATCCATGTAATACCAAGTCGGTTAATTTATTCAGTTCCTACTTAAGGGTCCTTCTGTCTTAAGTTATTACGTAATTAGCTAACCTAACAAGTAACAACATCTTATAGTGACCATATTATCAATATTGAAAATCTTTTATGTTTTAAATAAATAGATTGACTTGGCAATCGCACTAAACAATCAAATTTAATATAATATGTAAGTATTACTTGTCAGATACATTGTGTTTTCATGCGATGGTCAAGTCGATCTATTTATTTTAGTACCCTGCGCTGTAAGTGCTGGGTATAGTTTGTACAGAATTATTTTTATACGAAAAGTAAATTTTTACCCACGGTTTTTGAGTGCTTTGACATGTATTTGAAAATAACTCGTAGTTAACTCATTTGGGTTCGGAAAAATCAATTATTATAATTTTTAACTAAATCAGGACGCCAGGAACTAGGTAATGAAATGGTCAAAAGACTGTAGGAGTTGTAAAGATCCGAAGATTATTATTTTTTAAAATTTAGAAGTGAATTGCTAGTACAGTTTAGCTCTAATAGAAGTTTTCTAAAAGATTAAGCATAAATTAAGCCCATTTTTTGTAACTTATACGTGATATAAATGTAAAGTAAGCTTTGTAACTTAGCATCGCTTTACAGAGCTTCCATCGAACATGGTATCATTTTATATTTCAAAAAACTTTATGCGCTTAATCTGCAAACACATATTTTGAACTTACAGCGGTAATTATTCACATTTTTGCTTCTCATATATTTAATTTGAAATTCAGATATAAGTCGGGATTCGTATCCTGCACAATTTTTTAATTCTTTGAAGTTTTGTGGGAATTAGAAAATATAGTGATCTTAATTTTGGAAGTTCTTTCATGTCATAATTGGAAAATAGATGCTCATGCCGAACAGAAGACTGTTTTGGCACTATGTCAATGTGGAGGCGCTCAAACGAGCTGACGATCCACCTGATGATAAGTGGCTCTCGTCGCCCATGGACATCAGCAACACCAAAGGCATCACTGATGCGTTGCCGGTCAATAGAGAGAGAAGAAAAAGAAAGAAAGAAAGACAGAACTGGATCTCAAGCCCCCAGCCGGTATACAACGAGTCTATCGTACTATCTTTTTACTATCATACGGGTAGGTACTCACGATATATATTTTGTACGCCGATATTTCGACCCAGTTCCAATCCAGGCTCGTCGTCACGGCTAAACTGCAGTGGCAATGTACTTAGTCCACGATGAGGTAAAGTAAGGTAATTCATGTACTTACTAAATCTTGCGAGGCAGCTGTGCATGTAAATGCCTTTCCTCGAATTAACGCCTGAAATAAAAGTGGGCATATCACAAGATCTGCGAAGCGATGTGACCGGAAATTAAGACACGAGCTCCCCTAGTCCCCTCGACCCCCTGCGACCCCCTGGCCCCCTGCAGCACCCTGCTTCCGCTGGACGTCACCTTGCGCCGTGGGCGGCAGATGAACATTATCATATTTCAGATGATATCTGTTTGTTTGTAAATGTTTAGGTCAGCTCAGAGGAAACGGTAAACAGCTAAATGGACAACTATTGATTTGTAACGTTTGATGCTGTGGGACTTTCATTAAGCTTATTTTATATTTAAATTTGGTGGCGATTCATTACACATGACACGGGTCTCCCGTAAAGTTTAAGTTATATCGTGAACCAAGCTCATCCAGTAGTAATTTCTGAAGGAAATAGTGATCAATTCTGATGTCGCTGTCGGAATATTTGAATGCTAGCCAAAAGAATTTAACCAACGTACAATATGTTCAACGTGGAAACTGTCACATACATATTATACTTCCTGTTCACAGGTTGGTGCTGGTGTTTACAATAGCAACTCACGACTTACTACATACTGGAACATAGTAATACTTTGGTATGGAAAAATGTATTTGTTGTCTTGAGAGATAATTTACCTTATTGTAGATCTTACAAGCAGCCAAGCATCTGTCAAAACAATTTGGGGCATAAACATGTCTTTGGGTATAAATACCCAGTAATAGATTTAAAACAAGTAACACTCTCGCTTTATTCAAAAAATAATAAGAAGATAAGTATATCTGCTTCAAGACTGAAGCTTACTGTAAAACGTTATTCCGTTGAACATTATCTACACACGTATCTAACAAGACAAGCATAATAATTCCCGGAGTGACCGCCCGGGCGCCCGTGCCCTCGAAGCCATCTCGCCGAGATCACCTTATTCGCCACCCTGGGGGGGCGATATTGGAATATTTTTCATACAAACACATCGGTACGTGGACACTCATACCCGATACAATATTGCTACGGGCGCAGTTAGTTTACATGCCGATATGAAATTATGTATATTTTGTTGAGGAAGTAAACAACGAAGTTTTCGCCGTATTGGGGCGGCTTAGAATACTAACCCCAATCCCACGCCGGATGGGTGTCGTAAAAGGCGACTAAATCCGGCCCGCTGGTGGTAGGACCCCTCGAGGGATTATATTAGTAATATTGATTTTAATTATTAATTAACTAGCTTCTACCCGCGACTTCGTCCGCGAGAATTTAAAATTAGATCCAGATCCTACTAAAATTTAGATGTTAGATTTAGATGTTTGGATGTTTGTGAATTAAACTTACAGTATCCTGCTTTTCATCCCAAAGAATGATGTCGACAACATGCTTATTATTTCGTGTTCTAGCAAGTTGCTAAAGATTCGAAAAAATCATAGGGCATGTCGTGAGGAAGAAGTTCAGCGGCAGGCTACCTTAAGAGCTGCTTAAACAGGCACATCATCGACACCAGCACCATATTCATTATTTGGCGTACCAGCGAGCTGCTTAAGGGTCATAAAAATCAAAGGAAACGTCGTGAGGAATAATTTAAGCAAGCTTGAGAGCTGCTACGCCAGAACAGGCAGGTAAACGACGTTAGCAACATGCTCATGAAACAGAATGACGGAGATGGGCTGTTGCTAGAGTATGAAGCGAGTCACAACACGCGAATCTCAGTAGCCAAAAGCTTATAAAAAGGGATAAAATTAACAAAGCGTGTAAATTTTGTGATGCGAGGAAACTGGAGGAAAACTATAAAGTTATTCCGCAATAAGAACAAACAGCAGAACCATTAACAGAATTACGTTTACACAAACGTAACACAAACGAACCATATCATTATTTAAATAACATCGGCATATTTAATGGATGCTTCCATATAATATGACATCTTTATTAAGGGCATTGAAACGAAACGAAACGAAGAGACTCAGTGTTTTATGTACTCCATAGAGTGGCAAGAGGGAGGTTGCCCCATGCATATCTTTTAGTAGCTAAAAATTATATAGCGTCTTAGCCATATCGATTATATCGCTAAAAAATTACACGATTCCGTAGTCAAAAATAAGATTTATTTGTCTGTGGACCTTATTTACGAAGATGAAGTTGCAGTTTGTTATATCGTTAAACTATGATTTAAAATTAAAAGTATGCTAAATTAAGTATTTTCCTTGCAATCATCGCGGGTCATCGCGAAACATGATCATTATCATACTTAAAGTATGAATGGTATAAAAATATATATGTATATTTATGTACTAAATAGATCCTATAATAAACCAAGACTACATCGCTACTTACCATCAGGTGGAATTGTAGTCAAGCATTAACTTACAATTTAAAAAAATAAAATGTGTGCTATTCACACATAACGTGGTAGAAGTGAAACCTTCAAAAATTTTGTTTTCAAGATAATGAGACGAATAAAATTTCGGGAAGATGATAATTGTAGGTTTTACTACTTCACTCCACTCCAGTCTCCACTCCACTCCAGTCTCCACTCTCCACTCCACTCCAGTCTCCACTCCACTCCAGTCTCCACTCAACTCCAGTCTCCACTCAATTCCAGTCTCCACTCAACTCCAGTCTCCACTCAACTCCAGTCTCCACTCAACTCCAGTCTCCACTCAACTCCAGTCTCCACTCCACTCCAGTCTCCACTCCACTCCAGTCTCCACTCCACTCCAGTCTCCACTCCACTCCAGTCTCCATTCCACTCCAGTCTCCACTCCACTCCAGTCTCCACTTCACTCCAGTCTCCATTCAACTCCAGTCTCCACTCAACTCGTCTCCACTAAACTCCAGTCTCCACTGAACAGTTTCGTTTCATCGAATTTCAAATCACCCCCGTATTAAAGAAGTTTTCACTTCAAAAAATCTATTTGTCTATGCGTCTGGTTTTACAGTGTTAACATTCATCATCATCCTGCCCATTTCCCAATTAAAATTGGGGTTGGTGCAATATGTTTTCCTCTTCCACACTTCCCTATCAGCCGTCATCTTTACACTATCTCTCTTATCTTTCATATCATCTGTAACACAATCCATCCATCTTTTATTTGGTCGTCCTCGTCCCCTTCGTCTATCCATCACATTCATATCCATCACTCTTCTCGTCCACATGCGTTTCCTCTCGCCTCATCTCGTGCCCATACCGTGATATTCGGTTCCCTTTTAACTTTTTTGTAATTTTTGCCACTTTCAAACTTTCTTCTAATCTCAGATGGAATTAATCTGAGCTTCTAATATACTCATTCCTTACTTTGTCCATTCTCGTCACTCCACACATCCACCTCAACATTCTCATCTCTATGATATGCAATCGTCTCTCATCCATCTTCTTTGTAGCCCAACATTCTGATCCATACATTACGACAAGTCTTATGACGGATTTGTAGATTTTACCCTTAAATTTACGAACAACAAATATATTCCTTTCTTTTTCTTCTCTCTTTCTTGGCCGGCAACGGATCAGTGATGCCTTTGGTGTTGCTGATGTCCATGGGCGACGATAGCCACGTACCATCAGGTGGATCGTCAGTTCGTTTGCCGGCTATTTCCATAAAAAAATATTTGAAAATTGTTTAGTTATTTGAATTGTTCCGTTGAGGGGTCATATTTCGTCTCTGACACACATCTTGCGATGTCAACGATAACAACAGCGAACATATTTAAACACGATTCAGTTATTCCCTACGACTGAGAAGCTCACTCTTAACAACCAGAATCCATAGTCTCACTATATTGACCAAGTTGAGTAAATTCCCAGTACAATAAAAAAATCATGAAAATCGCTTCTTAAACAACGAATCTATTCCTACCTAAACCCATTGTATACTAACGGTCTTGTTCATTAAAAACTTATTTAAGGTTTGTAGTGTTCGGCTAAAGCACTGGTTATATGCATGCACAGCAATAAAAAAATAAAGAAATATTGACAAGGCCGAATTGACATAAGGCCGACACCACACTAGGATTTTATAAGCGTACGCGTTCATCCGACACACGTGATTAATGATTTGCTAAATAAGTTAAAAAAATCTATATTTATTTCTATAAGGTAAATGAAAAAATATAGGCAGATATTTACGAATGTTAAAAACCAAATTTGATGATTTTTTGACGTGACAACGTCTATAAATTGGTTGACTCAGATGTCATTCACGAAAACTGTGTAACGACCAAGTAAGATTTGCCGGAACGTTACCATGCACGCGCAGCATTAAAGAGAGAGGCTCGCTCGACCGGCGCGCGTCTTGCGTCTCTCTTCTACGCGAGCGTTTCTGGCGTCGGAGTTGAATAGACTAATTAGTGAACTTATGTTCCAAAAACTTATACTACGAACAGACGTTGTCACGTTAAATCTCCGTCCGTATACAGACTTTACAGACAGCCATTTTGATATTTTTGCTATTAATTAAACCTGATAAGATATAATATAATATTTCAATTGCAATTTATATTTAGAGCTAGGAAAAACCTTGATAAGCTACGAATACTTATTCAACGTAAAATTATTATTTTTTTATAATTCATCGATCAAGCGTCTAGCGCTAGGAACGCTCGACAAACGCTGATGTGTAAGCAGCCTTAAAAAAAAAATGCTGTGTTTGTTTTACTTGATTTTACACGAGATCGATGGTTACTAAAGCTTCCATTGCATGATAAAAATGATCACAATGTGCCTCACCGCAAATTTTTATATGTTTGTAAATAAACATATTAAAACAATGAACCAATTATAATTTAATCACTCAATCAGCTGTTTTGAGTTTTCTAATGTCACTGTGATGACAAACGTCAAAACTGTTTTCCTATTACCATTTAGTTTACTTCTTCTCCCTCGGGAATAGATCAATATCTCGGGATAAAAAGTATCCTATATATTATTCTAGGTATTAAACTATCTGTGTGCCAAATTTCATCTATATCCGATCAGCAGTTTTTGCGTGATTGCAACACAAACATCCAAACATCCAAACATCCAAACATCCAAACTTTCGCATTTATAATATTAGTAGGAAGTAGGATAGTAGGATACCATTATTACTATTATTATTTCTCCATGGGATTCGCCTGGATAGCTACCACCCTCGAGCATGAGTCAGCCGCCAAACGATTCGTCGTGTTCCGGCTGGGGGCTTGAGAGCCAGTTCTTTCTTTCTTTTTCTTCTCTCTTTCTTCGCCGGCAACGCATCGGTGATGCCTTTGGTGTTGCTGATGTCCATGGGCGACGATAGCCACTTACCATCAGGTGGATCGTCAGCTCGTTTGCCGGCTATTTCCAAAAAAAAACATTCTTAAAAACATTTAGGGCTTGTTTCACAATCTTCAAGTAAGTCCGAAGTAAACTATTCGTTGGTTAAGTTGACATTTCGTGTATGTAAAATGACACTTTAACGTCACTTTAACCAGCGAATAGCTTATTCAAGACTCTACTTGAAGATGGTGAAACAAGCCCTTAAGTAATACCTTAAAAACATTTAAGCATACCTTTAGTTCCGTCCACAATTATAATATGTTTGATCGCAATTTTTTTTGGTCAGACTTTGCTTGTAACTAACATAGTTAAATTACCTTGACACTACGACTAACGCGCTATACAATGTACATATACCTTTAGAACTACATGATAAGATTCGCAAATTAGTGCAAATTATACTATAACATTATTAGTTTATAATAATAACATATTATTATTCCCCTATCCATGCCATTTTCAATGTTAAATAGTTTTTTATTACCTTTTTTTTACTTATCTTTAAAATGCAAATTTTGAATATTGCACATGTAAACCCAATGCATAGTAGGTGGTCGCGTGAGCGTCCGCCAGCGGTCAAACTTTATATATTTTATATGTTTCGGCACACCGCGACCGCCTGCTCTGCCCGCATTTATTATTCCAACTTGTCCCGAGTGCGGCCCTGGATACTTTAAAAATAAAGCACTTGAACGTCATATAAAAAGTGAGGAGGTCGCAAACGGCAAAATATAAATTACGGTATGATGAAAACCTTGTTAGTGCGTCCTCTCATGATTACTTACATATTATACCGAAGTATGCTACAATATTTTAAAACATGTAGTTTTTCTCTCGTGTAATTCGCATATAATCTCATATAATCGAATCGCTGAATGGAGCCAAGCTTACGGACTTAGAGTTAACCCAACCAAAACCCAACTCATTAGATATTATTGGCGGGTCTCGGTTAGCAGCTAGAATAGATTGGGCACAACTACCAAATGTACTTTTTGATGGGGTCCATATTCCATTCTCCAAGGTTGCTAAGAACTTAAGGACTCTAATCTTTCGTGGGGTCCTCAAATCAACGACGTTAGCCGGAAATTATTTGCTGCACTACGTAGTCTACGTAGATTACTTAACTTCCTCCCGACATCCTCTAAATTTACCTCGCTACATCTCTACTTTGCCCGATTATTGACTATGCTGATATATGTTACTTTAATATTACAGAGGAGCAACTTAACAAGCTTGGGCGATACCAAAACGTTAATATTTAGGCTTCGTAAGTATGACCATATCTCATAATTTCGTGCTAAATTCATGTGGCTCCCGATCCGTCACCACAGGTTCTATGGGTGACCACTGTCATTTTCAACTTATATCATCAACTGCCACCATACTGCCACTAAAGCCTCCATTGCATCATCAGTAATTGACACTTAAACTGTTTTGAATGTCATTGTTTGTAACCATAAGGAGATAAAAGAAGTTTAGTGATGAAAATTTGCCGTTAGTGAAAACGCGAAGCAGGAGCAACAAATCATTTAGTACTGTATACGTAACGCTCAAAGAAGCGCGCTCAAGAACTTTCATTAAAATAATTTGCTTACTACGCTTTATAGCACCTGTAAAACTTCTTCAAGCGTAACTGATACACAAGGTTGTTTTCAGCGTGTTCACAGCTAAAGGCTTGATGATAAAACGTACCTACATAATATATCCTGTATAGGAAATAGAGATAGTTTGAAGACGTCGGCGATGGCCGGCGGGCAGCGGGAGTTCGGTTTACGAGGGGCCCTAATCTGCGAACACCTTGCTTTAATAAAGACGTCACGTGAAACTGCTCGTAAAACTAAGACGACGGATGAACGTCACACCTACTGACGATTTTATCTGGGTGCTTGTCCTATTCGTATCAAATATGTAGTTAATCTTTAATACAAACCAAAAAATAAGTGATAACCTACGACTGAGTTCAGTTTGGTAGTTTTGTCACAACGATCTAAAAAAATTCAGAAACATAATTTAAATAAATTTTATTTCGGACAAGGAAGATCCAGTGTTGTTTGCTTTACATTTTTTAAACGTAAATTTCATTCTGAATTATAATTAGTAACAAATATGTGGATTAAAATAATATTGACTGAATTAATTACATTTCATGCATTGTTATGTAAAATTTATTTATAAGATAATAATAAGTATTTACTATTTGAAGCAGCCTATTTTGTCATGGGAACAATGCACAAGTTTTATGTCGGAATAAAGTTTTATGTAAAATGAGAAAATATTTCCCTAGACTAATTTATTAGCACACATATATACGACATGGAGGCGTCCACAAATAATAAATAAATACCAGTGTTATGATTTACGTTCTAACAGCATTATTTCCATGGGCGGGGTTATCTTAGCAATAAGTTTAAGTATCTCTGATAAATATCTGCGCTAATAAACGCTAAGAACGATAAATCTTTTAGCGTGACCACAGCTCGGGGAGAACAGTTCGCTAACTTTCAGCTCTCTGGCTTGCGGTCGCGCGGTGAAACAGTTTTGAAATACTTTTTATACAGTTCTAAAGCTTTTCGTTCAACTTTTTACAGTTCTACTATTTTTACGCACCAGGCGTGAAAGTTTCCCGGGCGTGAACAGTCGAAATAAACTAAGATTTTAAAATAAAACAATCTGAGTAGACCATAATGATACTATACGTATTATAGTTATTAATATGATGTCAAAGTTTTTAAGAACCTACAGGACAAGTTTGGTACTATAAGGTACTGATATACCTAAGCTAAGTTTGTAACCCATAACCACGAATTTCTAAGTTCAAGACCGAGGCAAAACATAAACTACGAACTTGGTTTTCTTCTTAATTTTCGCGTAAACAATGTTATTATTAATTTTATTATATTTTTTCAAATGTCTGTGACCTCAAACTCCGTTATTTAGCAAACGATTTGAAAAACTTTTTTTTTTATTTCAACATCAAACATACTTCCATGTTAGTCCCATATTTCTCAAAGATCAGTCCTGATGATGGAATCTATCTATAATGAATATGGTTAAGTCCTCAAATATTATAGCTATATTATTATGGCGTTTTTGATATAATATGTTTAGCGATAACTTTGGCTGTGTTTCGAAAAAAAAATGTTGATAAATAAATAAGTAACCGTCTTCAGCATTTTTTTCGAAACAGGACCAAAGTAATCGCATCGCTTATTTATTTTTGTAAATTTCCGATTGTACTGGGTCTCGCTACACTGTGGTAAAGTTTGAGGCGTGTAAAAATATGGGCAAGCCTAGAGGCAAATAGATTTACATGCGTGAAATATACCGCCTGAACGCGTATGGTGGAAGAGTAGCGGTTAATACTCGATAGTGCATATACAAGTATATTCCTCAGCTATAACTTAATACTGTGGAATATATCGCCTTCTGGTCTGATCCCTATTTTGTCATCTTTTTAGCACATGTAAGCAGGGTACGATTAAAAAAAGGAATCGTATAATAATCAAGATTTGCTATGACTATAATACTCTTCATCATTGTTATTGTTTCATTTTTCAGGAGGCTTTAGGTATCGGATAGAAAAAAACGTCAGTTTATGAAAGTTAAAGATTGATTTTCTTACTCATTTACTCCTGGACTCTATTGCCCCAACTCAGGGTCATTAATGCTTACTTAAATCGCTGCTTAGTAGAGAATTTGTATAGTGATTCTCTAAGGAGCGATCAAAGTAACGATTAGTGACTCTGAGTTGGGGCGTATGCTACTTTCAGGTGTTTCCTTATAATACAGTATCTAACAACATAGATTTCTAACTGCCCGATCAGGTTTTACTGATATTATATTATAGAAACTTTTTATCAAGACTTGGCCCATTTTTTTCTTGCTTATGTTGGGTGTCCGTTTTCACAGCACACGAAACCAAATAGCCGGACACGAAGTGCAAGTTAACGGATGCTTGATGCGTGATGAGCGTGCGATGACGGCCTAATGCCCCGCGCTGACTGCTCAATGTGGACAGACCTTGTGTTTGACGTGAACATAGATCAGGTTGAACAACTTACAACAATATCGTTACTTTCATGATGATTATCGTTTTTTTAATTAAACAAATTTAATGGTGATGTTGTTTTCAGTATCACGCATAAAGAAAAGGAAAATTGTGTATTATCTACAGAGCTACAAGACCTGCAAGCTACGTACCAATTATAAAAGTTATACGCACTTCTTCACTACAGTGAACTACTTCTGCACTTAAGTGAAAAATTCTGTTTTATTTTGTTCAAAGATAGTTTCAGAAAACATTATACACAGCTTTAAAACAGTTATATGTATTTATTCTAAATAGATAAAGGTATACACCTCATTGACGCAACAATATCGTTGAAGAAAGCTAACCAAACTTCTCTGTAGCAAAGCTAATCTTCTCCACTCCACGTACAAACGGACAGGTTGGATAAAAACTGTTTACTTTCGTCAAAGTGCGGTTATGAGTGATCCCTGTTGATCCATCGGGGCTGGCCGCGCGCCAGAACTAGTGTTTACACCCAACGGGAGTTACCGCGATGCGGTCCCGATAAATTTACACAGGAGAAAGTTTTTTTTTGTCAATAGTTTCCAAAGCAAAATATTGAAAATATAAATTTTCATCACATACCTATAAATCACCGAACAGCCTTAATGGCCAATGGGTTTTACCTAAGTTGTTTTCTGACAATAGCCCAAAAACGAGCAAATAGGTAATTTTGATGATAATATTAGGTATATCAGTCACCAATATGTGGGTTCACTTCTCTAATGTCGGTAACGAAACAAGATATAAATATCACCTTAGTTCCTGTGGTCATTAAATTTAGCCATATTATAGAGCCTGTGGTCGTCATCGCCTCGTGTTTTAGTAAGCACATTTCATCTTGCTTAGATTAATGTTTAGACAATATTTTATCCTAGAAGCCCAGATCCATCGAAGCCTAGATCGGAGCATTAATATCTGAGTATTTTGAAAGCCATCAATCAACATTGGCCTGCGCACACGCACCCACAATTAACTTCAATTCTTATTCCGTAACACAAACACATCGTCATTTCCTGATGGCGCGGGCGGTTACACGCTAGCGAGATTGTCATCGCACCGTGTTATTAGGGCGCTCCCACATATCTCACGTCAACACTCGTTGTTCGGCGGCTGCTAGACTCATTAGCGGTATCGTCACCACACGCCTCACGCCCCACGCCCCACGCCTCACTTACTTCTCGGTTATCGGGCTTAGGATGCTCTGTGGTCACTACAAGCAAAGTAATCTGCTTCAAATGTGACGTGTGGTCTTGTAGAGCTCGTGTATGATTTGCAATTGTTTTAAAGTTGATGCATTTTGAACCGACTTCAAAAAAAGAAAGAGGTTCTCAATTCGACTGTATTTTTTTATGTTTGTTACCTCAGAACTTTGGACTGGGTCAACCGATTTGGATGATTCTTTTTTAATCGAAAGCAGGTGCTTGTTATATGATCCCACATAAATTTGAGCGAGATCTGACAAGTAGTTTTTGAGTAATTTTGAAGTCGGTTATTTTTTGTTACTAAAATTTTAATCATGTAAAGAAGAAAGTAATAGAAGAACATTACAATTTAAAAGAATAGAGTTAGTGGTTGCTAAGGCAGTAGTAGGAGTAGCTCTTTTGGTAAGGCTAAGGCTAAGGACTAGTAGGATTGCAGCTTTCTTGGAGATTGTTCGTTTATGAGTTCAATAGAGATTACAAATGGCTGATTGCATTAGCTGCAACCCATTGGTGGCTCACTACTGAGAACGGGTCTCTCCACAACTCCTCCGGTATGTTTGTTAAAGGAATTAGTTATCAGCTAACTTCATCATGGCGCATTTTGGCTGTCGGTATGCGCGCGCATCGTAACACAGAAACTTGAGAGACAGTTATCAGTTAACTTCATAATGTCGCTTTTTGGGGGTCGGTGTTAGCGCGCATCATAATGTTACTCTCATATTTTTTCCAAACGCGCCAAAAGACGTATAACTTCAAAAATTATGAAACAATTAATATAAAGCAAACACCACTGTTAGCCCCTGTTTACTACAATACATCAGTGAAAACCGCATTCAAATCGGTTGAGCTGTTTTTGAGCGGGATTAGCTTCCGAACGTAAGTTCCGTTTGTACGTACAAACATACTAGATAGATTCTAAAAATCTTTGTAATGGAAAAAATCCACTAATAATTTTATATACCTATCTATGATAAAAATATGTAATAATAATAATTATAATAATTCATAATTTTTTATTGCAAAACACATGTCATTACATTACATTACAATAGACACATGCACCTCGTTAGGCATAGCAACTTGAGACAAGGGAGAGGCTGCATTAATCTTGCTTATTTAATATAGACTAGTTTTCCATGAATTAAATTCTATTAATAGATTGAATTTATTACGGTATTTTAATTTAATTATTAATAATGTCAAATTTCATTTAATTTAATTTAGCATACATTATATAATTTTTTCAATTACTTTAATAATTCTCATGTACTTTAAGATGATTCTATGTTTCCATGATCTTAAATATAAGTTTATCTCTTTATTTTTATCTCAGCCGTGTAGTTTGAAATCATCGTGGAAATATTTCAAAGCTCAAGTATAAACAACATAATTTGAGTTTGAAATAATCTAGTTTGAACACTTTGATCGCGACAAATAATACGCGGTTGTGTGAATGTTGAGTTCTAAGACAAAAAGACATTCGTTACGACTCCGTTTGTCAAACTTTATGAAAATGTGCACATAAATTATTTTTCAATGATTTGTGACACAAGATTCAATGCTATACGACTTTATCAAAAATGTCTGTTGTATATTAAGTATTATTATTCAGTTCATTATTTTGGAAACTAATAGTAATATTAAGTTACCACCAGTTAAATTTTACTACATTAATTTAACAAGGGCTGGTTGTTTAGGTAATATTTCGTGGTGCTCAATGAAAAATCTTTTCAAGTTATCAGACTATCAGTTTGATACCTACTAATTTATCCCCAAAAAGTTTTTGAACTTTAATCCTACAGCAACTGTATATACGTATATCTAGTGTAACTTCCTACATACTATATAATTATAATAATAGAAAAAAAATGGTTGTCTGTAAAGTCGGTTTACGGACGGTACTTTAACGTGACAACGTCATGACAAGCTCCGCTTCGCTCCGCCCCGCCCCGCTCCGCTCCACTCAACTACGGTCACCTACGGCAACGGCTACGATACGCCGATCGTAGCCGATCGTGCCTCTCTCTCGCTTTTGCCGCTGTACGGGGAGGAATCGGAGATAGTTAAACAACAGCGTCTGGATACATACTGTCTTTATTAAGTATAATGTCTGAATATATAATGTTATAAAATGTAGGTTACACGTGTAAATGGTATGATTAATACATGCACTTATTACTAGTTACTACCCTTACATCTTCCCCTCGATAGAAAAGAAAAAATTACATTATTATGTTATTTTTTTTTTGATATTTTTTTTTTCACAAACACATTATTTCAATATTTACGATACGTCTATTTTTTTTTTTAGTACAATATAATTTAGTTCTATTCATATGAATTACATCTAATTTTCCGTTTTTTATGATTTCTATATTTGGTGGTGCAACTTTAACTACCTTATAAGGACCTAAGTATAATGGTTCAAATTTATTTGTAGTTTCATTCTTTACTAACACTAAATCATTTACGTTATATTTTACAGGATTTATATACTTGTCATAGTTTGATTTTCTTATAGTTTTTGTCTTAAGTAAATTGTCTCTAGCCTCTTTTTGTGAAACTTGCAATCGATATTTTAACTCATAGGGATAACTTTCATAATTGTAAATCGGTTCTATTACTTTACACAAGTTACTAGGTAAAATACACTTCTTTCCAAACACTAACTCGAAAGGTGTAAACTGTGTTTCTGAGTGTACTGAAGTATTATATGCAAAGCACCAATATGGTAGCCATTGGCTCCATGTTTCAGGGTGGTTATCTGTATGAATCCTAAGAAAAGAATTTAAGTTTTTGTGAGATACCTCTAATGCACCTATACTTTGATGGTGATAAGCAGTTGAATTTAATTGATTAATTTTTAATAATTTACACACTTCCTGGAAGTAGATGATAAAAATTCCTTACCTCTATCTGTTGCTATCTCCTTAGGTACACCATATCTAAGGATAAAATTATTAACAAAAATTTTTCGCCACTTCTTTTGTTTTCTTGGAAATTAAAGGGTAAGCTTCAACATATTTACTTAACTCGCATTGCAAAGTAAGTATATAAGAGTAATTTTCGTTATCCGTTTCTAACGGTCCTACCAGATCTAAAAATATTTTTTCGAACGCCGAATTTGCGGTTGTAGTTATAACCATGGGTTCTTTAGTCGGTCTAGAATATTTTTGTCGCTGACATTTATCGCATCGTTTCACAAATTCTCTAATGTCCTTATCTAACCCAGTCCAATAATAATATTTTTTAATATTATTTGACATCCTTCTCACACCAGCATGGCCACTACTAGGTAAGAGATGGAAGTCATTTAAAATTACTCGCTTATCGTCTTTATCGTCTATTCTTTCTACATCTTTTAACACACATATTCGCGGTCCGGACCTGTCCTTAGTTTTCCTTATCTCTTCTAATAATTTTCCTATAAAATCTTCATTTTCTTTATTTTTAATTATACATATTTCTTCTATATTTACCATTGTGCACAATGTATCTAATTCTCTCACAAATTCAGCTCGTGATATTCGCGATTGAGAATGTAGATATTTAATGTAAATTGTCTTTTTACTTGCGACATAACACAATACTTCACTTTCAAAACTTATAAGCTTAAGTTTTTTCATTTTCCTATAATTTTTTACGTCGATAAACATTAGTAATACAGAATCTTTCGGTTTAATATTAGTTCCTACGATTTTTGGTTGATCAGGCCAATCATCTGCAGGTACAATATCCACCGATTTATTACTTGTAGTATCGCTTAACCTTTTTGCCTGTGCACGCGTCATAACATTTACTACACTTTCGTGCATCTCTTTCAATTCGTTCAGAGAAATTCGAGACAACGCATCAGCTGCTGCATTGTTCGAACCTTTTATATATTCAACGTCAAAGCTATATTCCTCTAAGGCTAATCTAAATTTCATTAATCGACTAGACGGATCTTTCATATTAAAAAGATAAATCAAAGGTCTGTGGTCTGTTTGAATTTTAAAATATTTGCCATATAAATAGGGACGAAAATATTTTACTGCCCATACTATCGCCAAAAGTTCCTTTTCTATAACAGGATAATTTTTCTCAGCCTTATTAAGAGATCTACTAGCATAAGCAATGGGTCGGCCGTCTTTATTTGATAAAACTGCGCCGATAGCATAATTTGATGCATCTGATTGTAAAATAAAATGATTTTGTTCGGAAAAATCTGGGTATTGTAACACCGGCGGTGATGTGATTTTTTGTTTAAGTGTTTCAAATGAATCTTGACATTGTTGATCCCAAACAAAAGGTACATTTTTCTTAGTAAGATAATTTAACGGATGAGCAATTTCCGCAAAATTTCTAATAAATTTCCTGTAGTAGCTTACGAATGCAACAAACCTTTTTAATTCGTCGCTATTATTTGGTTGTGGATAATTTTTCACTGTGTTTATTTTGTTTGGATCAGGTAAAATACCGTTATTAGATATCACGTGTCCTAAGTATAATATTTCCTTCTTCAAAAAATCACATTTTTCCGGGTTGAGTTTTAAATTTACTTTTCTTAACCTTTCAAACACGTCCTGTAAATTTTTATTATGAATATCCAGCCGGGACCCGTATATAATCAAATCGTCCAAATAAATAAGGCATTTCTCATAATTTAGACCTGATAATGCAATGTTCATCATGCGAGAGAATGAACTAGGGCTTGTTTTTAATCCCATAGGCATTCTCGTCATCTGGTACTGTCCTGAACAAAATGCAGTAAATTTTCTACTATTTTCGTCTAATTTCACATTGTAATACCCTTGATATAAATCTAAATGGCTGAAGTAAATACTACCTGATAATGATTCTAGAATTTCAGTCATGTCCGGTAAGGGGAATTTATCATTTTCAATACAATTATTCAATTTTCGGTAATCTACTACCAATCGCCATTTCTTTTTACCTATAGAATCTACTTTTTTTGGTACTAATAATACAGGGCTTGACCATTCGCTTTTACTTGGTTCTATTATACCTTCTTTTATCATTTTATCTATCTGATGCTGAACTTCCGATTTTTGAGAATGTGGCAATCTATAGGGTTTCGAAAAAATTGGAGTCGTGCCCGGTTTCAAAGATATAGAGTGTGTATAAACATCGGTAGTACTTAATTTATCTCCCGGTAAATAAAAAATATCGGCATATTTGGCACATAAATTTTCTATAGATTTTTGTTCCTCCTCATTCATGTGGGAAAAATTCATTACAGAAAATAGTTGTTTTACCCGATCGGCATTATTTTTATTTTTACCGAAAGAGCAAATATTGTACTCGTCGAGCTTATGGATTTGTATACTAAAGGTTGGTAATGATAAATCTTTTTCCGTTGTGTTCATAATTTTTATAGGTATAACACCGTCAATGGGCTTTACTATAGTATTTGCTAGAAAAACTCCATCTTGAATTTGGTCTGAGCATATTAAACACTCTTCCTGAAAATCAGTTTGAATAAAATGAATTGACTCGCATCGCGCTGGTATTTCCAATAAAACATTACATTTATTTGAAATTGGTAAAGTCACTGACGTATTAAAATCATCTCGCAAAATCATAGTACTTTCCTCAAAATTTAATATTGACCTATATCTTCTCAAAAAGTCACGTCCTATTATACCGTTCGACAAAATCGGCAATGATTTAAAAACATAAAACTTATGATTCATAATGAAATCATTGACCTGTAATTGTAGGTACGCGTATCCAATTGCTTGGACTTTGCCACCTAATCCATTTATAGTTGTGCTCTCTCTATGGATCGGAATATTTTGCTCTAACACTAATTTTTCTTTAATAGCGCACAAAGAAGCACCGGAATCTATCAAAAATGAAAATAATTTTCCGTTTAGTAAAAATGATGTAAAAAAATCACTATCGCATGACATAATAGTCGGTTCCCGTTTAGTCACGAAAAAATGTTTGGTTTGTATCATTTGATTTCGTTAAAGAACTTTGTTCAACATTTTGAGACACTTGTTGAGATTCATTTATAAAATGAACATTAGGATGATGCTGTACCCTTTGATTTCGCCAATAACCTCTATAGTTATTACCTCTAAAGCCTCTGTACTGCCCTCTAAAATGTTGACCTCGCACCGAATTACCTGGTGAACTCATCTGCTGGTTCCTCCCATGCTGTTGCTGACCTCCATGAAAACCTCGTCCTTGGGGCTTAGGTGAAAAATAACGAGTACTGTATTGTCCTCGAGCGCCTCTGAAATTGGTCCGCCTTCCTCTATAATATGAATTGAAATTATTATATTTGGACATACCCAAAATCTCGCCTGAATTTGATGAGCTGGTCACGTCTTCGTCCTGCGCTGCCTGGACCGCGTCCTTCAGGGAGCTAAAATTCCTGGCTGCTATTATTGTGCTCAGCCTACGATTTCTCAAGCCGTCCGCGAATTTTTTAATTGCAATTTTTTCATTTAATGGTTTCAAAATTTCGTATTTTTTGGAATTACCCTCGGCTTGGGATATCGTAAGGTCCACGAAAAGTTCTGTTAACTGCCTACCAAAATCAGATATAGACAAATTGTTTTGCTTTATTTGTTCTAATTTAGTAGAAATCGCAGTTGAAGCCTTTCTCGGTAAGAGTTCATTTTTCATATCCTTAATTAAATCTTTTACATTTGAATAGCTTGTATTTAACCTCAATTTAGCCGCTTGGGACAATCTACTCTTTAAGACGAAATTAATTAAATTCTGTTTACACTGTTCACTCTGCAGTAAGGAGTCATAGTATTCTATATTGTCAATCAATTGCTTTGTATTGGCCTCTGTATCAGTCATACAGGGCAATAAATTTAGAGCAGTTCTTAATTCAAAAGTCGACATGGTTATACTTGATTCACTTGTCGACGTCTCACTTTGACACAAATCTACAATTTCTTGGTAAACGGCAAAAATATGTTTACAACAATTTAATAACTCAGTATCATTTCCTTTATATTCACTTAACCAATTGTTAAACTTGTCGTAAACTTTACTAGCTGCTTCTAATTTATTTATCAAAATATTTCCTTGCCTTCTCTTTGGACCTATCTTAATTAAATAAGTACGTATCTCTTTTAATTCGTTATATAAAGATTGTAAAACAATTGCCATAATCTACCACCATAATGTAGTTTAAATAATTATAATATGTACTTATACTGAGTACATGTAGTTGATTAATATTTAAATAGTAATTATAGCACTAAGAGTAAATAATCTTAATTAGTATTTAAAGTCCATATTAACTTGCTTGCGTCGTTGCTTGCCGTATGTTTAAGAGAACGAGAAAAAATTATTTATTATTGGGGAATCGCGCACATTTTTTTTTTTTCACTTTTCACACAACACTAATACACTTTTCACACAACACTAGGGGGGTTCTTATTGGAATGTCGGTACGCACAACAGGGACCACTAGCCGATTCTGAAGTCGCCTAGTCGGGGCCCGCCGAAAAATGGAGTTCCTCAATGCCGTCGCTCTGTCGATATGTTGCGAAATCCAGTTAGAATGGCAATTTTTGTAAAACTTGTAGGATAGGTATAGTATGCCCATTAAGATAATCAATCGGATGCACGTTAGGATGACATTGGTCCTGGTTATATGATACTCCAAATCCACCGTTGATGCGTCGTTAGACCCTCATGCAGCATTCTGTGCAATAATCACTTCTCCTTTAGATTTGCTGCTGCCCATGATGAAACAGTATAAACTTTTACACTTGTTATAACTGAGAAAAACTTGCAATAATCGTCCGACTTGGTAACGAAATTATTTATGACTAATCTATCCATTGTTCACTTCGATAAATCTCACTAAATGTTAAAAAGTTCCACTCCGTAATTAGTAGTAGGCGCGTCGAATTACCGCGCTCGCGAAACCGAGGCGCCCTGGCAGGGTCGCCATGTACGGGGAGGAATCGGAGATAGTTAAACAACAGCGTCTGGATACATACTGTCTTTATTAAGTATAATGTCTGAATATATAATGTTATAAAATGTAGGTTACACGTGTAAATGGTATGATTAATACATGCACTTATTACTAGTTACTACCCTTTCTCGCTCTCTCGCTATATTTTTTCGTGCGTGCGCCCGGCGTTCATCGTTTTAATATACGTTATCACGTCAAAAAATTTCTTATACACTTCAATAAGTTCATTGTTAATCTTATTATTTATCTACACAATTAATTTATGAACACCTCCAAAAAACAATAAAATAATATTACGTTAATCTGAATTGAATTCGTGTTTCGAAACAAGTTAATAAAATCGGTCAACAATACCAAAGAAATCGGACTATATTTCAGAGACAGTCGCGGCGCTCGTCGCGCTGGCGCGCTGGCGTGCGACAACAGGTGTCGCGCGCCGTGTCGCCGTGTCGCGGGTAAAAGCGGCATTTGTCAGTGTCGCGGAGGTGCGCCACGCCCCTGCCACACTGCGAGCGAGCAATCTACGTGTAATTAAATGTTTAAAAAAAATCAAAATTTATGATTTTTTATTTATGTAGGTATCACTGATACACTTATGCACGTATTTTTTAACCTACAACCATTTCGGAAAAATGATTCATCATGGAGGAGAAGAAATGGCGAAAGGAACTCCTCAGCACATCTTTTACAAAGAAATATATCGACGCTTGAAAGGCAAAAATTACCAAGCCACATGTTGATAACTTTACACTACAGCATTTTAGTTTTTAATTTTAGAAAAAAAATAAGAATTTTAAATGCAGTTTAAATGCTTACTAAAGCAATTTTTTACGATTTTTTTTCTAAAATTAACAACTAAAATGCTCTAGTGTAAAGTTGTCAACATGTCGCTTGGTAATTTTTGCCTTTCAAGCGTCGATATTTATTACAAAAATATTCGTTAATCTTAGCGGAACTGGTTGTAGAGCTGGTCCAATCGTGCAGGCTTAGACCTACTTCTTCTCATCGTAAGGAGTTTAAATTTTACATATCGGAACATCAGAAGTAAAGCATAGTTCTGAATACAATGCAATTTTTGTGGTTGTTTGGCTCAGATTTGACTCCAGTCAAGGAAACTCCTCAACGATTAAAAGAACATAGATCGCAGATCTACCAATCATTTAGATGCCTCAGTACAGGCACAATATTTGTCAAAGAAAAACAGAGTATAAATCTTAAGTAGTTAAAATTGTAGTATTTTCATGATGAGGCTTCATCTTTCATTAAGTCAAGTCTACCTCTAGGTTACGGGGACTTTTCTGTTTAAGGTCAATGGGCTTTGTATTAATCAGCTCAATTTTATATCAATCTTTTCAGTTTACTGGCTTTTATAATGGCTCGAATACTAAGACGAACTTCATAAAATATTGTCACTCTGGTACTATTTTTCTTGAGAATTGGAAGAACCAATAAGCATCCAGTAGTTGTGAGGCCGCTAGCTCGCAGTGTAACCAACCCTTTCCTTACGTCCAATGTATAAGTCATCGAGCTTTTTTCACACTTTTTAAATCCCGACGATAAATAAAAGGTAGCGACTGTGTATTTCATTTTTCTTTAGCGTTCCCTTGTGTATGGATTACGCGCATTGAATACGTTGACACCGTATTATTTTTGTTTCGTGTAGTCTAAATAAAACGCCAGGTATTTCGTCCGACGCCATCAACTATTGAAACTGTTAAAGTGTTTACGATAATTATCACAACTTATAAATGTTTTTTCGCAGTTGTAATTGAGTTTGAAAGTAGTGTAAATAAGAGACATGATTATCAAAGGTTGGCCTTTTTTTAGTTTTAGTAGTAAATATTGTCAGGTGCTCACTTTGAGTTGAGGTACTTTTATATTTTCATGCCAGAACTAAGTTCTAAGTTTAGAACTAAGTTCAAAACTAACTAACTAACAAAGACGTCAAAGAGTACAGAACTTGTTTAGACCATCTCAATATTTTTTTACGGTTGGTTCTTAAATTTAATTAATACTGATGTACTTGTACACTATATTATATATAAAATTCTCGTGTCACGGTGTTAGAAGTTGAACTTGACCGATTTTCTGTGACTCTTTGCGTGCATATCGGCTAGGGTTTAGAATCGGACAACATCTATTTTTCATCCCCCTACCCCTAAAAAATTTTTGGCAGAACAACGTTTGCCCGGTCAGCTAGTCTAATATAATATTTGTACCTTATAATGATTTCAGAAGCATCAACACATTCCAACCGCACACTCAGGCTAAGTATATCAGCAGAGGTGTGAGTGAGGCATTACAATAATTATATTTAAATGTGCAGTAATTACAAGCAATTTAAAATAATCCATTGTCATGTACACATTCTTCTACGTCCATGTTTCAGCAGGCACACATACAAACAGACAGCCAGAAAAGACGATTGCAATGAAACAATAGCGAGATACATCAACGTAACGCCTGGCATCAATAAATGATTCCACGGGACACTATTAATGCAACAGTTAAAGGCCAATACAGGTTCTGGATTAATGGTTCGAATATTTTGGCACCATTCTGGTTCATTCATCTCGTGGACGAAATAAATCTACTCTTTATCGATATGGTTTGTTTTGAGTAGTTGGAGGTAGAAATTGATGGTCGGGTGAAGACAATAAGATGACGATTTTAATGCTGTTATACAACCGATTCTTTGGCACAACAATCAAGGTATGTAATTTTGTATCATTTATATTTCTATCACTACTATGCTATTTATAACTGCTATCTATAACTTACTGCGAAAAAACTTTCTGGCTTTTTAAATTTATATTTAAAGTTTATGAAAGCAGCTGCTTTCATATATATATATATATATAGGTATACAGCTGTATAACTATCCAGGCATTTGGGAATATTATCATAATTAAAGTTTTGCTCATCATTATTACACTATTTACTTTTCTTACAGTTTTTAACGGACTTATTCCGACTTTACTCTTGCGGACTTATTCCGACTTGAATTAAGCGATAATAAGGGAGTTATTAGTCTGCTACTACCATGTCGACAATTACGACCTACAAAACGTAGCTGTTGAAGGTTTATCGTCTTCAAATATAAATTCGACTTGAGCTTACCTTAGCACAAACGATTATGTACCCATATAGATTTCACCCTTAAACCAGTAAATTTAGTGTTAAGTCCGAACAACTCCTGAACGATACAATACAAACAAAATTGTAGCGTCATACATTTAAGAAACATGCACTTTAATGCCAAACATGCATTTTACTACAAGTTCGTTAAACTCTTCAACCGACTTCAAAAAAGGATTCAGTATTCAATTCGACTGTATTTTTTATGTTTGTTACCTCAGAACTTTCGACTGGGTGAACCGATTTTCATGATTCTTTTTTTAATCGAAAGCTAGTGCTTGTCATGTGGTCTCATTTAAATTTGAGTGAGATCCGACGAGTAGTTTCTGAGTAATTTTGAAGACGGTTATTTTTTTTTTGTAAAGAATTATTTCTTTACAGTATCGACGATACATCTAATATTAAATTATCGTTACCGATAGCACTCAGGATTCTAAAAATAAAGCGAAGATTCCCAATCAAAGGTGACGTGGGAAGGGTGGAGCGCCACGTGGGGACCGCCTGCGAAATCCAAATAAGAGAAGTACGATGTTACACTGTTTTTTAATAAGAGAACGCAATAAACTCGAGGTGAACGCACGTGGGCGGTGGATACACGCTGCCGATTGATATGACTTAATGTGAGAAGCAACATGGGTTCATACTTTATGAGAGGACCACTTAAACTTATCTCAGTTAGGAGTTATAAGTAGAGATGCATTTATAAAATACATTATCCTACTAATTTTATAAAAGTGAAAGTTTGTATCGATATTTTTGCTCTTTTACGCAAAAACGACTAAACGAATTTTCATGAAATTAAGCACATGGATAGACCATGATTTGGAGCAAGATAAAGGGTAGTTATTTTCCCAGAAAACGTGGGCTAAGCTGTAGGCAGAGCACTAATGATTTAAAACCCTTTAATTTTTTTAAGCATTCACTGCTCTATGTCTACCGCAAGGTTAATTAGTAATGTATGAAATTCGGACAATTCGTAGCGTTGTAAACTTTTATTGCAAACATTCCGACTTTACACAGGAATTTGATTGCAAATTGTCGCCTTCATTATGTTCATTATGCTATAATTATAGAATGACTTGAACCCAACAGTGATAAATATAGTTTTTAACCGACTTCAAAAAAAGGAGGAGGTTCTCAATTCGACTGTATTTTTTTTTATGTTTGTTACCTCAGAACTTTGGACTAGGCGAACCGATTTTGATGATTGTTTTTTTAATCGAAAGCTGGTAGCTGTCATGTGGTCCCACATCAATTTTATTGAGATCTGACAATGGCATCCATGAGAAAACCACATAAGTCGTAAATTTGTGTTAAGATGTGCGCGACAAATTGACGAATAACTCAATATCACGCCAACCGATTTCGATGATTCTTTTTTTAATCGAAAGCAGGTGCTTGTCATGTGGTCCTACATAAATTTTAACGAGATCTGAAAAGTAGTTTTTGAGACTTTGAAGTCGGTTATTTTTTGTTAGTAAAATTTAGATTATTGTAGTCTTGGTAAAAACTTTCGACTGCAATCGATTTCTTTATGAACAACAAAACGTGTTCATAAATTTAAGTGAACTCAAAAACAATGCGACTGGAAAATGTAATTGAATTACCAATAAACGAAATTCACACATTAAAACTTCCAGCGTTCAAGATTCAAACACGTCGCAAACGTTGAAAGCAATACATACGTAAATAGAATCGACACCGTGGGAGACACATGTAAGGCACATAAAAGCTGATTCGATCGTCACCTTAACTCTCGGTGATAAGGTCGCGAATCGTACGTGAAGATAAATTAAAGTGGCGTGTTCCTTCGTTGAGGTGGTTTTGTTTTTAAATTGTAATGGAATGATACTGCGGAGTGACAGACGTGTGAACAGAACGGTGGTGCTTTCACAGGAGTGGACGGAGCTTTTAATTCGGTGATTAGGGGGCTCTGAAATAGCTCTCATGAGGGGGCTAGGATTTTAATCCGGTTTAAATGTTCCTTTTTAGATCAGTCGTAACTGTCAAGCATATCTTTTATCTTATTAGCGTTGGTGATGCATGAATTAAGATCGTTGTAAGCGATGGGTCTTACCAAGTTAAGTATAATAATAATGGGCTGTGTCTCTATTGTTCTATTTAAAAAGTACGAATGTCAGAAAACTTAGTGTAATGCAATGTCTACCTGTGATACCACGTGTACACTTTATGTGATATCTATTCTATAACCACCTATAAAATTATGTTTTATTAAGTTTCGACCGAAGGACTGCTAAAACACAACCGCTACGTACGGAGTTGCAGAATCGATTAAGAAAAGCAAGGTATTTTCGCAAGGTTTCTTTAAGAGCCACTTAGCAAACAGCGCTGTCGTTCTCCGGCGATCATTTGCAATCAAATTCCTGCGCAAAATCTGAATGTTTGCAATAAAAGTTTACAACGCACCGAATCGTCCGAATTTCATTAGGTTGGTACTCGTCGCGCAAACGTTTGTCGCCTGTCGGAGCTCCTTGACCGGGGAGTTATTCTAAATATGTTCGCTTTGAAAATATAAGACTATATATAGAAGAATTATTTTAAAAACGGTTTGGCCAAGGCCGTGAGTAATTGAGTCATGCATGTCTGGGCGTGCAATTGCTGTGGAGCAATAGGAATGCGCACCAGCTGGAGAGTTGTCGACGGTTAGCTAATTACATAATATTCCTTACTAATATGATAATTACTGAAACGTAGTGGTTTGAATGCAAAACTTGCTATTGAAAGATCTTGATTTTGTTTTTGTTTATGAAGGTGTGTGGGGTTTAAAAAATTATCATAGGAATTAAAGAATCGTGAACGTAACAGCGCTGATTCAATAATGATGACATACAACATTTGAATCGAGAGAATGGGCAGATATTATTTCCTGAGTTTAGAAAATACAATATTTATTTTCAATATTAAATGTGCGGAATAACGATGAGTAAATTACGAAAATTAAGGCATCCCTTCGATAGATTAACCCAAATAAAAATCACTTAAACTGAGTATTTCTAAAACCATCTCCTACTCCTCTGACCGTGCGTTACCCTAAACGTATGCAAATTTTATTAAAAAAAATGTAAGTGGCCAGCCACATGTCGCCAGCGATGGAGGCCGCTTCTTTTATTATTTTTATGGCGGGTCCACTTCAGCCTACCTTCCGCCCTGAATAACGTTTGTTTAGCGTTTGGTTCGAATATGCCAACAACATGTAAGTGCAATGTCTATTGGTTTGAAATTCGCTTTGCGTGGTCTATGGTAGGTAATCCTATATTATTCCATGTATAAAATTACCTTCAAATGAGAGAAATCTTCAACGCACTTAAAGTATATGAACTTAGGATTTAATCTTTAAAAGAGATTTATACCTCGTAGTAGATTTCCAGTGATACAGATATTTTCATCTTCGCATGCAATCTATACTAATATATAAAGAGGAAAGATTTGATTTTTTGTTTTCATTGAATAGGCTCCGAAACTACTGAACCGATTTCAAAAATTCTTTCACTGTTGGGAAGCTACACTATTCCCGAGTAACATAAGCTAATATTATATTTTCAAAAAAATTAGGGATCCTTAATAAAACTCCAATAAGTTGTAAAAAAATAAAAAAATCGAAGCAAAGCGAGGGCGGTTACTCGTCGTATATAATCTGATAATATACAAGCAAAAGCAACTCGACGCTAAAAATTTCCTCTTGATTTCAAACTATCCTACATAGAATTAGAATTTAAACAAATTGTAATTAATTTCTGGATCTTTTCATTTCTTTTATAAAACGTACAAATTTTCGCTGTAGACTAGATACTATTTTAAATTAATTCCCTAAAATTCATAAGCGACACGCATCCACTAATTTCGGCCAAGTCGCCTATTTCCTAGCGTAATCGTTTCTGTTTAACTAATAAATACTGTTTGGATTCGCAGATGATATTTAGATTTGAACTCATTTTTCGAAGAGCATCTCAAGGCAACGGATGTGGATCATAAATGTTTGTGAAAATACCAGATTTTGATAAATAGAAGTACGGATTTGAATTAGATGAAACTTGAAGAAGATAATGAACAAATTCAGCCCTGACCTTTTATATAGAAATTTGCGGAAATACGACTTCGTAAATACTTGGAGACTATTTAAAATTGGTTGGAATAAAACGACAAGATAATCAAATACTTCCGTCTACGTAAACACATTCCACGAAATGGTATTCGGATCAGAACTGTGTTCGTAAGTGTTTGTTCGTGGGGAATGTGGACATTTTACTGCATCCACGAATGAGATCGGGGAGATGGTAATTTTAGATTCTACATTTCCAAGGAGAGCTTGATCCTCAGCTGGGTTAAGGTCACGAGCCATCCCATTCAAGGGAAGATTAAAATGTGCAAATAAAATTGAAGGAATATTATCAAATGTTACGAACGTTAAGTTCAATTTTCAGCCAATATATTATTAGTAGTGACTGTCGCGATGTCCTGTTGGACCAGCTATGTAGGTACATATGTACAACTAATTGTGTCATTTTAAAAATCCTTCCCATTGGTACAATTAGCATTTTTTGTGTGGTTTTTTATGATACGTTTAGATTTTTTTTTATAGTTTTTATCTAAGAGGTAGAAATATTCACTTTCGCACCTTAACCTTCGCCTCTAAGTACTTACGATCAGTTGATACTGTGGTCAAGTATGGCTTCAACCTATAATGGCCCACTACTGGGCACAGATCTCTCCTCTTGAGGAGGCCTAGAGCATACTCCATCACGCTGCTCCAGTGCGGATTGGTGGAGGAGTTAGTGGCCAACCCGAGTGTCGGAAGTTTTTAAACCGCCCGAGGGTCTCCGACATGGCTTAACAACTGTTATCCTCTGATAACAACCGGGACCGACGGCTTTACGTGCCCTCCGATGCACAGAAACGCTCAAGAAATTTTAGCCACTAGCGGTCACCCATCCAACTACCGTCCGCGTCCGCTGTTGTTTAACTTTTTCGATCACATAGGATTGACACAAGCCGCCGCGCTATGAGCTCTGTGGTCAAGTATATTGCATAATAAGTAAAAGACTAATATTAAATTTAACAGTTTGCTCTGAAATGGTTTCCAAATCTGTGTATGGAGAAGGATTGTGGGAGTGTGACCACTCTCGTGTGATACCAAATAACAATAAGTTAAATATTAGGTACATTATTTTTCCACTGAAAATAATATCATAATACTACCACATCCAATAATTAGAGCAAAATAATGTCTCTCATCAATCGAGTATACAGTAATTTTTTCATCGCTTCAAACTAATTTCTCTTCGCCCTCTTAAAACATGGCTCAGTGCTCATCTATCTCTAATTTATTTTAGCGTTACCTTGCCAAAACGTACGGAATTACGCAGCGCCACTCAACATTCACTGGTATTTTAATATTAGTAAATACATAAGTGTATGACAATTGACAGTTTATTATAACCTCTGCGTTGGGTTTAGTTTCACTTGCTTTAAAAGATATATTTTGAAGATAAACAAATTATTTTTTTATTTGGCCAAAAGTGGGTTTGTTTTTACGAATTCTTCAAAACTGTAACCGATTACAGAAATACGTAATAACATTTCACATGATGCTAGAAGCAGGGTAGCACTTAGCCACGCTATGGCATGTGCACGGTTGAACCCTTCCTATTTCAAGTTATTTTGTTACACGTTAAGGTTATTTATTCTACAAATAACAAAACCTTTGCTACAGGTTGAGAACCACTGTCATGAATGTCATGATAGATGTAACGTTCATAGAGCTGTGTTCACTTCGTTGTAGGAATCTTTATACGTATTTTTTTGTGTCGTGTATAAATTATAACGCCGCTCGCTGGGTATCCGGCGCTTAGTCAATAGCGATGGGTATCGTTACTAAAACTTGTTTTTCATATCCATTATTTTTAATATATGCAGAAAAAAATACCTATGACGTCATTGTTAGACCATAGGTAGTCATTCTGGCTCTCTTACCGATTTGTAATCAGGCTGTTCATGTTACCTCCCTTACCTATAGGTATCTATAGATACTATCGATTTAGCCCACTGGTGGGCTAGTTATGACTTACCCCACCTGAAATACTGTAAGATAAACTCTAAAAGTAAAATAAAGAAGCCTTTTTGTTCATGACAAGGGCTGACTGGATGACTTTTTTGACTGATAGTATTGCCTTTAGAATTAGAATATTAGATAATTTTCCTTTAGAATAAAACTTCATCACATAACCTAACCTGACTAGGTCATTAATATCAGTAGATAGTGACTATATTCGAACCCTGAATTTCCGCGAGTCAAACCACTGCGTTACTTTTCCACGGCTATTTCAGTAGCCGTAGATTTTCCATTAAGTGTAATTATTAATGTGTCTATGAACTTGATTTATTATTCATACCTAAGCGGCAGGCGCACTTCACAATGTTGTGGTAAATTTAATAAGGCGAAAGCTAAAATTAAGCGTATGGAAAGAGCGTTTGAAATATTTTGTAAGGATTAGTGTATCTTGAGTTGATTGAAATAATACAATTGCAATGAAACACACTCCGAATGAATTGAATGAAGTTTTTCTGAATAAAGATTTTTTATTCAGCTTTAGCGAAATATCATAATATTTTTGATAAATAAATTAAAACAAAAATTTTCACACTGAAATTCCTTAATAACTAAGAACATAAGGAGAGATTCAATTTTACCCTCTAACTTACTACGTTTCAACAAACAATAGAATGTCTCAAATTAAAATAAACATAATATAAGTTTTAGAAAAGATTTAAACTAAAAAGTTTCGAGAATCTATTGCTTCATAATATTAGTTTATTTATTTCCATTTTCATTTCCGCGTATTCTTTTCCGTGGGTTTCACCTCCACCTTTATGTTTACAAAATGCATATTTGTCACGCGGCCAAAAAGAAGGCGATCGTCGACACGAGCAATTAACGTGCCCCGTTTTCATGACAATATAATTAATTAACTGGCTACCTGTTAGAAAACATTACGCACATATACGATCCAATTAATAGAAGACCCTGTAACTCCGTATGTAGTGCCCCTAATTGTCCAGGCTCGAATCCTAACCAGATATTGTAACATTACATATTCTAGTAGTGACTGTGTAGAACGGTAGATCACGGGTTCGATTTGCAAGCAGCAGGGCTATTCAGTTTTGTAACTTGACAGCGGATTCCGCGATGAGTGTCAAAATTGAAGTTCGAGTCCGAGATCTTGATATGTGATTCTCGAATCATTTGGTACGCACTTGCGAAGTGAAGGGAGTCTCGAACTCAAACGTCAAACGACTAAAGATGGCCTCGCCTCGGTATGAATAAACGAATGACAATTGGACACGAGCTTCGACGGTGACGTAATTCGATGATCGAGAATAATAAATATGTCATCCTCTAACCAATTGTCAAACGAAAAGTTAGTCAAGAGCTATCGCGTTCTCGAGTAAACTAAAGATTTTTGAAATAAAAATAAATTATTTTTGTTATATTTTAGTTATTAGGTACTAATAAATACCATGGCTCGTTTATTTGTGTTCAATTATTTATTTAATTTTACCGATTCGTTTATTCATACCGAGGCGAGGCCATCTTTAGTCGTTTGACGTTTGAGTTCGAGACTCCCTTCACTTCGCAAGTGCGTACCAAATGATTCGAGAATCACATATCAAGATCTCGGACTCGAACTTCAATTTTGACACTCATCGCGGAATCCGCTGTCAAGTTACAAAACTGAATAGCCCTGCAGGACAGACGTATGTGACACATTAGTGATTGGAGCAACATGATCAAATATGCTGCCCATTTTTAGATGTGAAGAGACACCAATGCCACAGTGTAGACCTACTTATTGCAATGATAGCTCAAAACATCTCCTTAGTTGTGAAAACCCATGCTTTGCGGCATACTCACATATGTACCAAACTATTCGTATTAACACAACTCTTAATAAAGCATATAAGCAACTCGCAGTAACATTCGTCTAATGTTACATGTTACACCCTAACATCAGCACTCGCGACATCGCTACGGAAGTGCAACAACCTCTGAACTGGTAAAAAATGGCGATTGCGAAGCGAACGGCTCCGAAGCACAAAGCGGCATTGAGGCGCGTCCGGCGCGGCGGCGCGAGCGGGCGCCCGGATGCGGCTACGGTTACCGGGTATCAGCGAGGTATTGAATGACATCTGAAACCAACCATTAGCGGCCAGACTCCAGGCCGTCCAGTGCAGGTCACGGCGTTTGTATTGAGGAATTGGGAGTCCTGGCGTTTCCAGGGCGACTCGGTTGACTTTAGAGCACTATTTGCTATCTAGCAGGATAACGCCACTTACCATTTGGCGGGTGTGTACTTTTATACCTGTCTCAACTAATGAGAAGCAAAACAAAAAGGAACGTTTTTACCCCAGCTTACAAATCTCACTCTCAGCTAACATGAGTGATGCATATACAATATAATATATACATGCACCCAGTTAATATGCTGGGTGTATCGACATAATACAAAAATTAGATAATACATACTTAGTCTAAGATACGAAAACAAAATTTTGTCAAAAATGTCTGCCTCCATGAACGAGTCCAGAATTGGCAGGATCACTTCTAAGTGATGGTGGAAGATCCACTTTTGAAAAGGTTTAATACTATACCTTAATTATGTAGAATCCTAGTGGGAGAACTACGTTTCCTGCTAAACATGTTGTTCTTTTTATGGACATAAATGTATTGAATTGATATTCTTCGACCCAGTACGAGAGCAGAGAATGTAACCCTTCTTATATTATAATAAGTAGCTATTAAAGATATCTTAATACGGTTTAATAGAGAAGTCAACGCCCAACGGCTAGCCGAAAGTCGAAAGGTTATAGTCTCCCAATGCATTAGTTTTATTTTATGGAAATTGCCGGCTGACGAGCTGACGCACCACCCGATGGTAAGTGGCTATCTTCGCCCATGGACATCAGTAACACCAAAGACATCACTGATTAGTTAAAGCCTTAAAGTTTCATGTAATGGGCTACCAATAGGTCACTGATAAAGTTTTCGCGTATACCAGAGTAGGTCAAAAATATTTGACAAAATAAACACCTATAACCATATTTTAAACATAAACTAATGGCCGACAATGCATGGACCAGTTTTCTTATTATAATTTTTATACCTACACAATATTAATGGCTCAAGGCACACCTACGTAGTATTATTAGCGATGGGTAATGAACCAGTGATTATAGGTGAATGCTGATAAGTAGGACGCGTCGATACCGGCCGGTCGGACGTATTCCGCGAAACGTGCCGCAGCCGCAAGCCGCAGCCGCACACGCGAGCCGCAGCCGTCAGCCGCAGCCCTTGCAGACGTGAGCTCAATTCATGACTGACAGATGTTGATCATAATAATAATATGTTTGTAATGGATAAACTCAAAAACTGCCGGACCGTTTCCTTCACCATTAAGATACTCTATTGTTTTTGAGTAACATGGGCCATATTTTATTAAAAAAAAATTGGGATCTATATGAAAACCAAAGCAAAGCAAGAGCGGTTATTGTACCTAATATTTATTTGATACTCCAATAATTATAACCCAATTAACGAAATACCAGTCGCTATTTGTTGATATGTTACAAAAACCTGTGAAATTAATTTTAAAATTCCATGACGTATATGAATTATTTAATGAGTTTATGGTACAGTCACCTGCAGAGAAAAGTAACACATCTGTTTATAAAACACGGTAACAGGTGGGTTATTTTTCTCTGCAGGTGACTGTACAATGTATCTTTCATAAATTATATCTACGTAGCGCGCGGCGCGCGGCGCGCGGCAGCCCGCGTACGGCGCAACTGTAATTACAGAAGAGCGGTGTGCGGTTTGTAATGCTTGCTAATCCTAATGTCGTAGATTAATGAATCGTAATAGCAACACGTGTTCATTTGTCCCGGATTAAATGGCGGCGGCATTAGAAACGTCCATATTGAAACTGTTAAATGGATGTGCTAAGTAAAAATGTTAATGTTAAGATTGCAATTTACATACTTAAAAAAATTTGGCAACATAAAAGTTTTTTACTTTCTGTGTAGGTACCTATATTACGAAAAAATGTATGTTTCGAAATAAAAATAAAACAAGCAAAACTATTTGTGAAGAATAATACAAAAAAAATACGCTCATTTTACCTCACGTCCTCACTCCGGTCCACCATATAGTATATCTACTTGCCGCTAGATGGCGTTGCATGTAGTGTACATTCATTTTGGTCTTCGAAATTTTTATAAGTGAAGCGAATGTACACCGAACTATTTAGTTTTAATGTATAGTGTAGTGATATTTGCTGTAGAAATAAGTCTGAAATGAATTTTAATAAATAGTGTCATGTATATTTTGAGTCATTTTACAATTGTTCACAAAATCAGATGAAGTTTATAAATTGAAGACGAGGGCGGTAGTGTACCGCTGAGGAGTGCAGGTCGCAGAGCAAGGTATGAGGAATTGGGTATTGCTTATATGACGTTAATTATTTTTGATGATGTACCTACCTAACTACATATTTAGTGGATTATAAAATAATAATAAACTGTAGAGTCCATTACTATTAAACTAGTTTTACGGTATGAATAAACAGTTAAAACAACTCTACGTTATCTAAATTGAAAAACTCACATTAAAAACATGTTGCAAAATAACATAATTTTAGAACCGGCGCAAATAATTAGAAAAAATAATATACCTAATCCAGAAAAATGTAAATAACAGGAGCTGATTCAAATGTTATAAAAGACTTTTTGATGGAAAAACAATGAAGCCACTTACCGGTATGCACCACTCACCACTGCCTGCACGGCAAGGATATTAGAATACGAAGCGAATACGAAGCGAAGGGTCCCGGGTTCGATTCCCGGCCGGGACAGATATTTATGTGACAGATAAATATTGGTACTCGGGTCATAGATGTTCATGGTCATAGATGATGTAGACACAGGTATAACAATAACCTACTGCGGGGGTTTAAATGTGTTAGCGTTTATTTATTTATTTATAATTTTCAAGGCAGGTAGAGTTGGATTGGAGGACGAATGAAATCCCATTCATATGCCCCAAGCCCCAAGGTAAGTAAGTATAGTCAACACTAAACCGTTTTGCCATAAATCGTTAATAGTTTCTACTTATTTTAACATGGTAGTTGAGGACAATAAAGGATGTTGAATCAGTTAGTTATTTTAAAAATATCGAATTATTTTGTAATAACAAACATAAATTATTTCTTAGGTGAGTAAGCCCGAACGTAGGTACGAGCTACCTACAGTGTTGTTTTTTATCCTTTTTCCTCGTACGTTGCCAAGAGCTCTTATTAATTAGTCGTCTACCTACAGAATTCTTCTAGGAACCACACATGGACGAGGTTTGCTTTTTATTCAGTTTTTTACACAACACCGACCCGATTAAAACCGATACCTCACTTACACGATTCTCATCTTTATGTCTTCTACATAAGGTTGTAGTGACGGCTCTACATTTTGTGAACATGCATTCATTTCGTCGAATCCTGAGCTTGGTTTTGAATAAATTTGAACTTTAACACCAAACGTTAAGATTCAAATGAGTGGGCGAGTTTAATTGGACACGTAATGTCTTTATATGGACCGCATGTTACCTGCGTAGGTGTCGGACATGTGCATTTCTGAATGGATTTTGTTACTACCATAATAATAATGGCCGCGTTTTGATCTTTTTTTACTTAACTGCTATTTAGTAGGTGCTGAAGGACCTTTCTTTTTTATATTTGTGTATTATTAAATGTGCCTTTATTTAAATGTATATCGGCAGGTAGAGATATCCGAACGATCCTTATGTAATATGTTGGCATTTAGCTCTCGGTGTTTAAGAGGTCTCGTTTGAGTGGCGGAGTATAAGGTTCTGGCTGTTAATTTGGTTTAAGTCAGATTACAATACATTGATATATATTTAATCACTGGCAGCTCTATTAACAAGGTACTCACAATTATTATTAGAAACCATATTTACAGCTGAGTTCGTCCCGAAATGGGTTTAAGCTTAACGAGTTAATGGCGTAAATAACAATATTTATCGTACAACTAATCACATCGTGATAATTTCTGACTTGGCGGATTGACGTAGGTACTTAATGATCACACAATGTTATTTATAGACGATGGTTCATAGCCATGCCAAGGAGGTAAACCTGTAGTCAGGTTACTACCTACTAGGTACATATGTTCATGGTTACGTAATTTACCGTTGCGTGCTTGCGACCCAATGTTTCAATATTCATGTATTGTTACAGATAGAACTTAATTGAGTGAAAAAATTTACACTATACGTACCTGATTATAATTTATACATTTTTTATATCGTTTTGGTAATGTTATTTCAGTAGTTCTTTAAAGTTAAATCATATCATATTATGAATTCAGTCATTACAATATGTACAATACAATACAATACAAATACTTTTTATTTGTACACCAAATACAATGATAACAAAGTCATTATAAAATAAAGTAAGGTATACAAAGGGTGACCTTATCGCTCAGATAGCGATCTCTTCCAGGCGACCTTTGGGTAGAGGAAAAAAGTTAGAATACATAAAAAGAGGGTAGTGGTGTACGTAGAGAAAGTAAAAAGTTTACACGAATTGTAAAGATTAGTGATGAAATAAGAAATAAACGGAGGAAAAATTTATTAATTAAGGCATATTTAAGTAAAGAAAGAAAGAAACATTTATACCATCATAAGGATAGCAACAACTTTAAAATTATATGGTAAGATTATAATAAAGATTATTTGATTGCGTTTGGAGTTGCAGCTAGCAACATGATGGAAAAGGGTAAGGTAACGCACTCAGAATATGGCGCAGTATGTGGTAAGAAGTAGAGTAGTATCTTTAACTTGTTTTTTAAAACTCGAGTGTTCTTTACCTTCTGATTTAGAAACCATCATTATGCTGAAACGAGAGTAGTCTACGAGGAAATAGTTCTTCCTCGTGGTCCTACTAGTAGGAAAATTAGTAGGACCACAAGGAAACTAGTACTAAATGGTATTGTATTTTAATAAATAAATAAAAAATTGATCGAAAGTGTATTTTATTATTTATATCAAACGTAATATACCTTACCTACATATATGGTGTTCATTAAAATAATATGACCACCACAGACATATGACCACCGATACAAACTATTCTTGTTGGTCACATCAGTATGACATGATAGTATGACCACCAAAAAACGGCTGTACTTACTCCACCTAGTAAGTCTGAGTCGCTCTATCACATTATGTTAAAACGAGAGTAGTAAGTCTGAACCGCCGCACGCTGCAGGCCATATTAAACAAGGTGCTTCCAGCTGATTGGCGGAAGCCGCACTCGGCCGGGGTCGCTCCACTCCACTCCACAGAAGATTTCAACTTTAATGATGTTTTAAACGTCTCCTACATTGTAGCACGACTATAAATTACACAAGTAAGTGGTCTTCTTGTTTACAACTTCATTTAAAGTAGGCAATTACCTGTTACTTAGTTGCACTTATTATCTATCTACTCTTATAATTAAAAAACAAATTGACTTCTTATGACTGATTACTAATTCAGGAAGGTCATACCATAGTTTTATTGACAGCCTTTAGGCCCCTATAGGGTTATCAGGCCAGGCTTAGTAGATATCAGGATGCGTGGACTTTCATCGACAATTTCAAAAATCCTTACACTGTTGAAAATGTGGGTAGATTACAATTCTTTCTTTTTCTTTTCTCTTTCTAGCACTTACCATCAGACGGATCGTCAGCTCATTTCCTATTTTCATATAAAACATCCAAGTAAATCCGATGCTTCGTATTGCAAAACCTTCACCGTTTTCGCTTTATCAGCCCTGGAGTACCTACTCATTAAGTATATCTGATCAGATTTAGGTACTCCTATGCATAATCCCTGAGCGTTAACTACCCACTATTTACTTATCAGTCCGTGTAACATATAATCAAGACTCAGAACAGAACAATAGCGGTGGGGATACTGGGGATCAACACCAACACCTCGCTCGCCCACTCGCATATGCAGCGATGACGTCACGCGACAACCTGTCGCCCGCGCGTGTAATTAAACCCGTCCGAGGGCGTTAGTGACGTCCACTATCCTTCAGTTGTCGATGTATCAAAAACTAAGATTAAATAATGTGTCAAAGACATATCGACATGTAAGTATTAGATGTGTACGTAAAGATATCCATTTGGTTGAACTCTTAATCAAACTTAACCTTAAAAATAGCTATTCCTGCCGACCTGTAAAACGTATCTATCGTTTAATCCGTGTTCAACAACGGTGTACAGGCATTGCCTGTTAATAAAACACGATTAGATAGTCTTCCGAACGTTGCTTGATTTTGAGAGGTTGGAATCCTGCACAAATTTTCAAAAGTTATACTTATGCGTATACCTGGATACGGATAAATAAAACGGAATTTAGTTATCACTTGCGTCGGTGAAGGGGTGTAAAGTTTGTTCGTGCTTAGCCAGCGTATTGGACTGACTATCGCATTACATTTTTCGTAATGTGAGAGAAAAATCGAGCCAATTACTGGCGCAGCTATGTGTTACGATGATAAAATAAATAAATAAACGCTTACACACTCATACCCCCGCAGTAGGTTGTTACCTGTGTCGCGGGTGGTATGGACGACACATATAACACATCACTTAGATGTAATCATTCTTTAGTAAAATCGAAATCTAATCTTTAATTTAAAATCTTAAATATGAATGTCTAAACGTAGGATATCTGAGACTATACTAGGATCGGCTGCAAAACGACTAGAGTATAGAAGCAGAATAAATTATTTCTTAAGCCGTTATCGACACGTAATCATTCCGCACCTAGCGCCGACCCCCACGATACCTCGTTTTATTAAGGCGCGTTTTTTGTGCGGCACACGTGCTCGCCATACTAGCGCACCTCCCGACGCCGCCCGGCCCGGTACCGCCGGCCATGCTTATTGCTCACCCACACTACTTCCACGTCGCATTCCGATATCGTTAATCAGTTTCTTCCTGTCGATTAAAAACAAAATTAATGTAGGTACGTAGGGTCAGGTGGTAAACAGTGGCTCAGTAGTACACAGTGCACCACCACTCATATCCCGAAAACGCGTCGTTGCCAAACCGTACTGCAAACGCGAAACAATTTGCCTTCAACCACCTCCCGCACTCACCAATCGACAGCGGGCTCCCGCCCGTAACGGTCGTATAATACATGGTTTTGTCCTTGGAGCCAAAAAAAGTAAGTACACGTGTTTTCATTTATTTTCTTTATAGAATCGTTGTATATTTAGTTACATTATATTGCACTATTTCCATGTGTAAATTAACTATTCCTTAATAACTTAGATATATAAATATCCTTTGAATTTGGTATGTTTAATAGTTATGTAACCATATAGGTTAAAAAGTGGTGTCTGCACACAGTGGATCAAAATCGTAGGGTACACAGTGAACCATCGTTCACTGTGTACCAATGACTTTATTAATTATGTTCGATACAATTTATGCATAAACTTTTCACCTGTGATTGTAATAAACAAGAAAGGCGTTAATAGAAGATACAATACTAATTATAATAATAATTTTGTTTTAGAATGGGTCGAACTACAACAGAAACCGTAAAATTGGCGGACATGATGCAAAAGATATGAAAAAAGCTGTAGATCTTGTAAAGAACGGAATGAGTATACACAAAGCAGCACAAGATTGTAATTTAAAATATTTAATGTGAGAAGATATGTGAAAAAAAAACACGAGACTCAAGATAATGTTGGATTACATTACAAGGGGTCATATAATTTTTGTTTTTTTATTTGGTGGTAACTGTTATAAGAAGCTTTAATTCTTTTGAAATTTGATTAATAGGGTGGTAATACTCTTAAACACTTGTACTCTTGTCACAATTGTAATGTAGAATATAAAGAGCCAAGCTTTAACTAATATAGTCAGTGTTCCTAATTTGATTTATAAGTTAAATTTGTACACACTAGTTTGTTTTGTACTGTTTTTATGTGGTTGTTGCTGACGAATAGAAATATTAAATTATTAAATACTACATTTCGTGTTCATTGTCGTGATTAAATTTTTGTTTGTTGCACCTACCACAATTTTTCATCATCACCAGGGTTGACTGGTAGAAAAGGCATTAAGTCCGCCCGTTGTAATTCAATGTATGAATTCAATAAAGTTTAAATAAATAAATATATAAAAGTGCTTATATTTACATGAGTAAATATAGAAACGATAAAGACATCACTACAAAAGGAAAGGGGATTTAAGGACCTATAATATCATTTTTATTACCTACGAGCTAGTTAGTTATTATTATGACTTAAGATAATTAGCAGATAAGTCACATTTCCCCGCAGTTTCAATAACATTTTAATAAAAGTCCACAACCCGTGCCCCATCCCCGCCACAACTCACAACTCACAGTCCAGCGACATCGCGCCAGATACCACACATAGGTAATTCACCGCAAAACTTCCGAAGCCATAAACGAATCGGCAAGTTTTCCAATCTCGTCTCTCCCTCGTATTATTTTCTAACTATTTTATTGCAGGCTGCAATCTTCTGCGGCGAGCAAATAAAACTTACGACATTGTTACTTGCAGATTTAGAAGGTGTAAAAATGTTCGGAATATTGAATTGTGAGCATGTATTTTCAGTCTTCAAGTTAAGATTATGTTTATAATCATGAACCCACTCACATCGATTGCCGTCGACCTGATAAAGGTAGAATTTGAAAAAAATATATCATACCTTCCTAATAATGTTTGAGGCTGAATTGTTTCCGTAATTTAAATGAGGCCGACGAAATCTGTTTTTTTATTTAGGAACCTACATCCAATCATAATTATTTTGCTGTGAGCTATAATACAATATTGAAGCGTTAATATTATTATTATGTTTGTAAAAAAAGCAAATATTGGAAAGTTATATTCACAAACTTTCTCACATCAGTATCGTTACTTTCATGAATTTACTGAAATGAATTCAAAACCTGAAACAGCCACATTTTCCGATTCCGTTAATGTCAGGAACAACATCGCAATTACATGAATAATCCAGGAGTAAATGCATCATAAATTATGCAATGTCCGCCCCAGCTGACCTGGTTTAGCTTTACTATGCTAAGAGGCTGTGATGGTCGGGTAACGTGCCGTGACGTCATCAAAGCTGCCCCACTCCGCCAACAGCCCGTGACGTCCCCGCGGACCTTCCGATGGGCTGAAGGACCCACCGTTAATGTAGCCGGAGAATTTCTCAACGTACCTAGTTACTACGTGGTTTTAATCAATGCTGTTTTATATTTTCTAAAGGCGTGGAAATAAAGTCTGATGAGTTTTCATGGGAGCTTAAATGAAGACATCACAAATACCTACGAACCGGTAACAAAAACCCGCAAAATGCAAAATCTATACCTACTCATACCTAAATTCCTGCCCCAACCGGGAATCGAACGTCTCGATTCGTAGGCAAATTCATAGTGAATTAGAAATAGTGGCAACTGGGCTACGAGGTCGTTGAATCTGATGTCATAAATATTGATGAATAAAACATGAAACCTGATGAAAGGTTTCACCTGAAACACAAAACATTCACCATTCAGTCATGTTTGGGCCGCGTCACGTCCTCGTATAAACAGCGGGCACAGGTTTTTTGCCCGAAACCAGTTTTTCCAGCGTGAATTCATTTCAAGTTGGAAAAACTCCGAACACCTCTTTTTTCCCCACGAACTGAATATGAAATCCGGACGCAAAGTTACACTAGAACGCGCCGTGCTCGCCTCCACTTTGTAATCAGAGGCACTTTTTTGTAAACTGTGCGAAACAGTTTTAAAGGTTTCAAATATACTTAATTTTGGTTGTGGTCGTGACAAAACTTTTTGTGGTAGGTATATGATAGTTAAACTGTCTATATACGGATGACAATAAGGATTACATTAAAAAACATTTTGGAGGAAAATGAGAATAGTTGTTTAGGCAAAAGAAAAAAACGTAGGTACACCACAAAAGCCATATACCTACCTTCTCTGTAATGTTGAGAGTAAAATGAGTTTGTTTAAAATAATCATAGTGGCAGTGGCGATTAAGGATAGGATTCTCACTCATCCAGCAAATACATACCTACTTACGTAATCAAAATAATTAACTGCATACGTTGTATTATTGCTAGGTAGGTGCCTATTAAAGACGCCTTCCTTTCAAATTATATAACAGCACTAAGATTCCTAGTGCGGCAGGTGGCACGGTCACACAATAACACATGACAGACGTCCAACACCATAGAACAAATATTTGTCCGTTACGTATGTCTGTTCAAGTGGGTGGCGGCGACGGCGACGGCGGCGTGACAATTCTCTAAAGTCACAGACCAAACTCACAGCCGATTACACATTAATTACAGTTGAACTCGTGATTAATTTTGGGTTTCGGTGGTAGGTACGTGCATTAATTTTTAAATAGAGTAGGTTCATAGGTACGTCAAGGAAAAACTGTGCTTTGATTTATTTTATTTATGGCATTCAGGAATGACCTTAGTCTGGCACCAAGTAGATTTAGTCGCTAATAGGATTATTAAGTAGTGTCCCTACTTTAAATTCACATGTTGCTTGTGTAAATAAATATTAGTAATATACACAACAATTTAAATTAGTTATATCTTTTTTTCTCTCGAATCTATTTCTAGTCATACTCGTATTAACGTTTCTAGAAAAACTCTTCTGCTCAAGATTTGTATGTGAGTTTAAGAATTATAATATTAACTTACTAAAACAATATTTAAAGGAAAATATTAAGGTCCATGTCCACTACAACCTTGCATACTAACCGAGCTAATGAAACTACGAAGTTTGCCTGTAAACGGGTAATACTTGGGAGAAAGAAATAGACGAGCCACGTTGAGAGACTAGTTGTCTTCGTCGCACATGGTAAAGGCATCAACGATGCTGCTAGCCGAAAAGGAATCCTGTTACTACATTATTTCTGGCGCTCCGAAATACGGCTACGAAGTAAAAACATTCCACGGATGGTCGTAGAAAGACCCTCCTCCTCTTCTTCTCTACCACCATACAAGAATAGGTACCTTCGGGAATCGGGACTTAACTGGATGGTACAGAAGCCAGCGACCAACTACAGGAGGAAGGATTATTCAGCAGGATGCACCGCCAAATTATTATGTTTGCTTGTGTCGGCTTCTTTACTGAGTTTTAGATAGAGACTAGTGGGCAAAGGTCTTTATACGACACTGTCCCGACGCGGGGCTGACGCGGAGCCGGCGCTGTGGCACGGCGGCGCGGCGGCGCGGCGGCGCGGCGCAATCTGCGCGGGCAAAACCGGAAAATTAGACTCAACACGGATACGTAATAAGATGTCCTCTGCATTCTACGCTGCAACAAACGTTACAACTTTGTTTTAAATTATTTCACTGTCTGTTCACTGGAGAAGATCTTGCAGAATGGAGTTGTCAGTTGCACATAATGAAAGTGAATCCTGCTGGAAATTAGATGAGATTATGACGCCAGCTCCCTTATGAAGGTCTTTGGGGTCAGTACGGGAGAGTTTAGATAAATGAATTATGTTATACATTTAAGCCCTAGGTACACTAGAATTCCCTGAGCCGTGGGTGCCGTGGGTGCCGTGGACCATTAAATTGTTTTAGAAGCTGGTACAAAGGTTTTCAGGAAAAGAAATCCATCATTACGCATAACTAAGTACCAACTGCTGAGATTACAGTGTGGTACAGACGTGGTACAACTATGAGCGGGGAGGTTATCTTGTGTTGATGTACCTAAAGGATGTATGGAGCCCATTACATCCCTTATGGAGAACTTTCAAGCTAATACAATTGTTTACGATGGAAATTTCTTTATCGAAATAACTCATAGTAAACATAAATTGCGTCCTAAAATACTTAATAAACTGATAAGAAAATTTGCTACAGTGTTCATGACAGAAGGAAAACACGGTTAGATGTATACTGAAATATTGAGAAATTTGTCGACGCTAGGCTATCTAACAAAATATTTTGGTCGTAAGGCGTCGGGCGTCGATACGGCGGTGGGTACATTTGCATAAAACAATCGTCGCAAGTGTGACGGTAAACAACGACACATTAGCACACGTACGGTAAAGAAATATGGCGGACGAGCGCTCGCAGGATTTGTGAGCTGTCGCGGGTTTATTTACCGGTTTCGGTTACAGCACAGCAGTGGGAATATTGGGGGTAAACACGACTATTTCTCAACGGGAACTTCTGCGATACTTTCGGAGTTAGCAGTAACAAACTGCCAGATGGCCCGCAGTGGGCAATGGCGTCAGCGCTGGAGATCTGCTCTTGCAGAAGATTTTTGATACACCTATACATCTATGGAGACCGAAATGTATTGCTAGTAAAATCTACCTAATGGCCTTATGGTAAAACTTATGCCTGCTTACCTATTGTTTCCTCCCTAATGTATAATTTAGGTTATTTAGGTCTCTATTATGAACTTACTAAGTCATGTATTCTCCAAAATGAGTCGAAGTAGAAGTTAATTTGACGCTGAACGTTTAATGTGACATATTAAAGCGAGGTTAAACCTAGGGCGTCTGAGAGCAATATTCAGCACCTTGGTAGCTACACCTAAGGTCGTAGGAGAGGGGGTTAGGCGCGGGAGGGGGTGGGTTTGAAGACAAATTGTGTGGGCGCGAGGGGGGAAAAATGGCGGCCGTACTTACCTTATGTTTTGTAAATGACGAGGTCCTCCGAATAGCGGAAAATCACTATGGTAAGATGCCAGCGAACCTTTTTACTCGTCGGTGGAAGAATGATACATAGGTAGATTAGGTAGGTATAACGACGAGAAGGCACAATTGTAGAACTTAATAACCCCTTTTGAAAAAATCAGGTAATAACATAAATAGTTCAAAAAATATACCTCAGTCCGGGACTAGACTAAATAGGATTTCTACGTCTCTTTCCCTATAAAATTGATTAGAAAATATTTATGTACCTAAATAAAAAAATTAAGGTGCCACGAAGAAGTTTTAAATCCCAACAAAGAATTCCATTAATAACTATTAAACCACGGTTACTACAAAAAATGCAGGACACATAAGAGTTACCGCCGCGGCAGTTACAATAAAACATAATGTTCAACCTGTTTTATTACTATCTCAAGCGAGCGCACCCACAATCGTACATAACATAGCAGGGTACATAACGCGGCTCCGTTGACCTACTTACGCCGCGCCAATACCTGCCACCGCGAGCCCACCTGCCAGGTGTGTAATGACGCCAACGACGACCATTGGAAGGTTCCCAGCCAACCACGACTCAGGTGTATTCTCAGGTGCTCACAGGTGATTTTCCAGCCGCGCACCGCTAGGCCACGCCCTGTTTATCGACCTGCGCAGGTGTGGTGCGCGGTGATTGGTCGCCGAAGGTGAGGCCAGGTAACGACAGGTGAGGGAACACTCCCTCCTCAGTGCGACACCGGTGGCTCGCTGGGCAGGTGGGCAGGTGCACCGGTAGTGTTGTGTGTCTCGTCCGGGGTCAGGTGAAGTGCGCATGTGTTGGTGCCATTGATGTTCTCGAGGTGTGCTAAATTTAGACCGAGGTGCCGCGCCCTTTCGCGGAGGTCAGCAGGATCGGTGCGGACGACGTAAAAGGTTTGTTACTTTGACTTTAATGCTATGGGCAATCACGACAAATTCGCCTTGGCGGGTGTTTACTATTTGTTACTTAAGTTATCAGGTGTAGGTAAACAAGCCCGTATAGAAACTCCCTCTACATTTTGTAGCTAGTGATGATTGCTGTTAGGTAATTATAATAATTATTATACTCGATGATAATAAGCTTTTCCTGCTCGTAGCTCTATCCAATTATTGTCTGAAGTTAGGGGGTCAATACAAAGTTCAGTTTTAAATATCCAAAATGTTCCATTAAAATTTGATAACAGAATCAAGAAAATCAAATACCTAGGTCCTAGGTACCTACCTACCTACCTCACGTAAAGATCTAAAATATCAGTATGTTTTCGATTTGCGAAAAAATTCGATAGGCTACTTTAAGCAATAACCGTTATGTAGTAAGTAATAACCATAACGTAGGTACATCCTAAGTCTTACAATTAAGTGGCAATGATACAAGGACTCTTGTGAATGTGCTTTAAATTTATACTCAGGTAGATACCTACCTAACAAGACTTCTTTACCTGATATATTATTATCATACGTAATTTTGACGTGAACCTTGTGAAATTACTTATTCAATCATTTCTGTAAGAGCAATGTTTCGTACCTAAGAAGGTAGGTTTTTACTATCTCTGACTATTCACTCGTAACTGGGTACTGAAATCTACTTGGAAGGAAGTCTATGACATACAACGTCGTGACTTTCTTAATTTTTAAGATAACGGAAATCTTTTTAGGTTTTCCATTGAGTCACTTACCTTTCTTTCCTTTAAGATAAAGGTGTGTGCAGGATTCAAACCCAAATCAACCGAGTGTGAAGCTGTATTTCAAGCTACTAAGCTATCACTATTTCCAGATAATATCTCCTAAAATACCCGCTGCAATATTCCTGCGCTGAATTTCACAGAAAATGTTATACCTTTGTGAGAGCGCTGTGTAGGTAGAGGTGCCCGTAATAAGAGAACCCCCTCCCCCCGCCGCGGGGATCTGGGAGGGGGAGGGGGAAGGGGGAGGCTTTGAGCGCGCTCATTACTAGCGCTTTAGATAGTCTAGGCACCTCTTAGTGCTCCTGTAATTAGCTACTACGATGAGAACTATGTTTGTTTCGAGGTAGCTACGTGTTTATAAGATGGCGTATCCCGGCTTTGCTTTAAGAAATTATCTTTTGTGCGATTTTAATTAAACAATGTGCGTATTATCTAGGTACTTATGGAAACAAATAGGTACGAGACATATTTTACTTATGATATTTTAGAAACAAATAACATGCAGCATCCATAATATAGGTACTACTAGTTGTAAGGTTAAAACACGTCCAACAAACATAATCTAAAACACTCTTTACTAAGAAATCTTTCAAACCAAAGCAACTACATCATAATTGGTTCATCCGTTCAGTGCTACGACATCACGTAGACAGACTAACAGTTACATCCTTACAGACACACACGTCAAACTTATAACACCCCTCGTTATTGCGTCGGGAATTAAAAACATGAAAAATTTAGAGCTCCAAGGATTCGATTTACGATTTACTTATTTCGTTATTGGAAAAATTAATTAGTTTGTAATATTTTCTTATATAAGTTTTCTATAGCCGCACCTTTCATTTAGATTTACATCCACAGGTAACATTAATTGTTTGAAACCAAATTAATATCGTCGTTGATACGACCGACAGAAATAATGCAATGAAAATCTATTTCTGGGAAACTGCAGTTACAAGGCTACGTTATTTTCTACACAACTAGCATTCCAGTTAAATGTCTGTAAAGACATTCCTGGAAGAATATTGGGTGTAGCTCAGGAGTTAATGCGACAATACTTACAAACGTTTTGTTGCATGTCAACAATAACCATTGGTTAAAGGAATGCAGAAAGTATGTATAATTGCAAATAGGTACGTAACTGAGCTACAAGTGCTGCAACTTAACACCAAGTAGCTTGATCAAATACGGGTAGAGCAACTATGTGGAATATCTTCGAGACCTCCTTACCTTGGGATACACATGCCCTGTAGTGAACCATTGATGGGTTGAAGCAAGCGTGATGACGATGGATGGTTAAACAGATAAGAGTTTGCTACTTCCATAACCGATAACAAGGGGCCATCCATAAATTACATCATAAATTAGGGGAGAGGGGGGGGGGTCGATGTAGTGTGACATTGTGTGACAAGGGGTGGGAGGGGGTCCTAAATTTCGTGACGTCACATTTCAAAATCGAATAATTGGTATGTATAGATAAATATTAAAAATCATTTAGGTAATGGAAATAAAACTTATTTCGGAACTGCTGTCTTAATTTAATAATTTCTAGGTCTATACCTAATTTTATAATATGTGACGTCACACTAGGGGGGCTCACAAATGTGACCAGCTGTGACAAGGAGGGGGGGTAGGGGTCAAAAAGTCATGAAATTATTGTGACGTAATTTATGGATGCCCCCCAATGAACAGAAGTTTGATATGTAAGAAATGATTTATTCTGATTCATATTACATGTCTAATCTATGATACAAAAATATACGTAAAGAATAAATCTGATATAAAATTGTAGATCCAGTGGTGTCGTAAAGCTGCTACTACTCCGCAACTTAATAACAAACAGTTCACGTCGTAACGAAACTCTTTCTTGCATCCGACGTCATTTACTGTCACCGCTCCATAAAACCACAGGATAAGGGCGATGTCGCTGTGACAGGAGGAGCGGGGAGAAATCTTAAAATTATTACATCAAACCCAGGATTCCAGTAGAAGTTTAGTAATTTTAGTATTAATTTTCATTTTATGGTTACTAACCTCTGCGTAGTTAAGGTGCATCTGAGGTATAAAGTCCATCTAGAACCCAAGGCAACCTACTCTGCTTGTAGTGTATCTTATTGAACAACAAACTAAGTTATGATGCCACGTCTTATACCACCCAGTAGCCTAGTTGGTAGCGACCTTGCCTGCAAAGCGAGGGGTCCCGGGTTCAATTCCCGGCCGGGGCAGATATTTCTGTGAAAGATAAATATTTGTAATCTGGTCATGGGTGTCATTGTGATGTGTTATATGTGATGTCCATGCCACCCGCGACATAGGGTACTGTACGGTACATAACCTACTGTATGAGTGTACGGTATGAGTGTGTTAGGCTTCAGTCTCAGTAGTAGTGCATGTTGGTAAAGGTCTATGCCGCCAAGGTGCTCACTCTCGCTTCTAAAATCAGTCATGAAAAATGCCCGTCGTTGCGGCGTGTCAGAAATAATGCGGGCCAACTGCTTTTTTGTGGTCAGTAACGCAAGATGCCTTTGGTCTTATTTATGTCCATGGGAGACGATGACCGCATTTGTTGGCTACTTATGTACATGTAGCTACATTCAATGAATTGAATTCATCATTAAATTATTTGTTTTGGTACAAGAATAGCAAGCCGTCGAGTTCCATATAGCACCAATATTTTCCGCGCCGCTTATGGATTTACCATACCATAATGTCCCACGACTCGTTTTACAGCTTCAGTAGGTATGAGTATTATCAAATTTGTTATACTTAATAGTACAGGCATTCTAGTTTTACTTTTTATGCCAATGCACGGCTGCTTTTAAATAGATTAAATACAGGTACAATAACAGGCGTTGCTATTGCAAAGATTTTTAAACTTATAATTATCACCTACATGTATGTACCTATTAACAAAAAATGGCGTCTAAATGCAGTTACAAAGAAAGCTTAATGTTCTCTGCTCAGTATTATCGATGTTATATAGAAACTGGAGATGTGGTGGGTCACATCAAGTGTCTATAATCGCGGCGTGTCACCGTTGAACGAGTCACCGTCCCCCTGTCCGTCTGTTTGTCCGGCGTGTTTACCGTTTAGCAAACCTCTCGAACCTGCGGGACAAACAGTGGACAAGAGTCAGTGCGGTGTGTGCCACTGGTGATAGCGAAGATATTTTTACAAGCTTTTTTTAATGCTACTTCCTCTTATCCGTAGGTGATGATAATGCATTTTTATCTTAATACGAGGAACAAGGCTTAACAGCTGATTGTACCAAATAGACTATGTATAATTGGTGGCTTGTTCATGGCGATCATACATCCCTAACAAAGAGGTTGATTTGATTTAACGCATTAATAATGTTATGTTCAACGAACCACGAGTATTATTATTAAATTTATAATAAATCAATATTATAATCAATACTATAGGGACACAACTGTCCGCCCCGAGTTCCCAGTATAGACTGTCTTGTACCGAGTTTATTAGGTACTCGATCATTACATAACCATCGAGTAATCAAATAATACAATAATGAAATAGATGATCGTCATCAAGCGAGGCGTCATCTAGCGACACCAGCGCACAACTATACATAACAAATAGTGTGACACTTGTGTTAGTGTACTTACAATACCTTGCCTTGATTGTAACGGCTTACAGCAACCCGCGCTGGAGTAGCGTGGTGGTATACTATATGCCGCCTCAGTTATTACGAGAGGCCTGTGCCCTATAGTTGATCATTAATGGATTGAAGCTGGTTAGGAACATCAAATTACAGTAAAGGCTATTAAAGCGATTCGCTCGACACTTGGACCAATTGTAACCTATGAACGTGACCAAACAGCGGCGTAATGACTGTTCCTGCATGGTTTCTACGCACCTCACTTCGGTCGTCAAGGTGATGTGATCAGCTTTTCTTAGTACATTTACTATAACTTAAATGAAGATGTGTTTTTGGAAATCGAAATAGAAAAATAAACAACAGTTAATTAGTGTTATTCCAGCTACAATTAAACGCAAAACTTGGACATCTACCCATTCAATGTCTTTTGTCTGAAAATAAAACGTCCTGTAGCCTTCAATATTATTATTTACGCCACGTTCCAAAAAATAAGACAAAGGTGCACTTCTTGTAAGTCAAACGTGAGACAGTTGACAGCTTAAATATTTTTTCAATCCAAAGGTTGAGTAGAGAGAATACAGTTGAAAGTAATGAACGGAGTATAAAATCCCGACCGTAGTGCCGCGATGCCGTGACATTCGATGCAGAGTATGCACACGAAACCCTCCCGCTAGCGGTCACCCCGTGTTTGTTCAGCTAAAATGTTTGCGAGAGCGCCACTCGCGTTGACCCATAAAACTACCAGTTTAAAGTATCGCCTATACAGCCACCGAGGTTCAAGTATATTGTGTTTTGTTCGGCATTATCAGCTTCTATCGGTACCTTTGTTCTTTGACTCCAAATTGTATTAAGAATTTACAATTTTGTAAATCAATTTATTCCTGCTTCTTACTTTCAGATTTCAGTTATAACATGGAATGTAGCGAACCACCACTCTATCCCTTAGTTATACCTACTTAAACTCAATCACTGTGTGACCATATTTGACCAAATGCTCTTTATGAAGGAAATAAGGAAAAACGGGGTCACTAATTAACATTTTTCTTTGTTAGATAAAGATTCGTTATGTTTCATTAAACACCGGAACTTAAGGATCGCTTACTAAATGTGGACAAAAACACGAAACATCAACACTGTAGATATTGCTCATTACCACACTAGTAATGGTAACAACGAGTTAAGGGTATGGCCCCGCTCACAGCGCTGGATCTTAGTAGATAGTTAGTAACTAGGTATGTAGTATAAATTTAAAAATAAAAAAACCCGCTTGCTATCAAAGCTATCATATTATAACTTTTTGAAATCCTTATAGTGAGAGCTTTTTAATTTGATAACCATATTGCGTTATTCGATTTATTTTTATTTTTCATACTTCAAACAATAGCATCTCACAGCCACCATATTTGCTTTTTTTAATTTCACTTACCTAAATATTTAATTACACTTGGGTTATCAAGTTATCAAGACGAATCTAATGATATCTTAATTATATAAATCCGTTCAGCGGTTTGGAAGATACGAGGTACTAAAGAATATTACACACATACCTTCATACAAACATACATACAAGATACGTGCGAAAAACATAACCTTTCCTTGGCAGTCGGGTAAAAAACAAGCAATGATATATAAACAGTTTATTTCCTATTTTGCTGACTTGTTTGAAATTATTCATTCTTATGTTTTTCAATACTACCAAGTTTAATCCTACGCATATTATTATGGTAACACTTTTATTCTAGTTCTAATTTCTCTATTTCCGCTGTCCGTTATATACAAGCAACGCTTTGTACAACTGTCTACATAAATATATTTTGGTTGTACCTATACCTGGTGTCAATACAGTTTCGTGTATTTTGCAAAATTAGCAATAAGAGAATAACTTGTTGCCAAGTTCGCTGTCATTGGCAACCCACAAAGATGTTAATGCGAGACACATTAGCGCGCACTTCGCTTAGAAAAATAGTGCGATCATAGCTTTATTATACGCCGCAATCAGTGATAATTGTACTCTCGGATGGTACTTGGATCTCGGGACATTTTCCCACAGGAAAAGGGGAAAATCAAACTTTCTTGACAAAAAGTGTTATAAGTAGCCTTACGCAGAACAGAGAAGCAATAACCCTACCTTGGCAGTCGGGTAAAACGCTTCATCAATTTTTGAGTCCAAGCCAATATGCAACGTTTTTTATGGAAATAGCCGGCAAGAGAGCTGACGATCCACTTGACGGTAAGTGGCTATCGTCACCGATGAACATTAGCAACACCAAAGGCATCAATGATGCGATGAAAGAAAGAACTGGCTCTCAAGCCCGTCGTCGTCTCAAGCGAGTCGTTTGGCGGCTGACTTATGCTCAAGGGTGGTAGCTATCCAGGCGAACCCCATAGAGAAATAATAATAGTAATTAAACAATTAAAATAAAATTAAAATTACAATTAAAATTACAATTAAAATTACAATTAAAATTAAACAATTAAAATCAATACTACTGGAATATAATCCCTCGAGGAGCTCTACCACCAACGGGCCGGATTTAGTCGCCTCTTACGACACCCATCCGGCGTGAGATTGGGGTTAGTATTCTAAGCCGCCCCAATACGGCTAAACTGTTCTACTGTGACCAATCCCAAGTGCTCTGAATCCCAAATGAACGGTATGAAAGGCATTTAGACATTATTAAATCATTGCCTCCTAATTGTACTCAAAGGAATGATAAATGATGAAAATATATCTTATACCTTACCCCTATATTCCTTAACTTCATAATCTCCAGCACGAACCTGTACGTACCGTACGCCACGCCAGCTCGCCATAAAGGCATAAAACAGGGCAGTAATCGCCCCGAGCCACAGCGAGTAGTTCTCATGCCACAAAAAAGTTATTACGTGGAGGATCGGACGAGCGTTACGGCCATTCACAAAAACGGTCCGACATATTGAGAGGTCGGAATGTAATAAAGCCTAGGTAATAGCGAACGCCCGTTTTTTATGCCCATTACTCGGTACCTCCGGGCAGAGCTAGCCCGGCGGAATAAGGACGTAAGATAAGTAGCATGGATATTAGTTCCAATCAACATGTAGGTAAGAATAAAATTATAGATAGGCAATGTAAAAGAAAAATCGAAAATACCAGGAGACCAATATACAATATTGCTTATTAGTAAAAAAATATAGTGACTGTCTACAGCACGAAAGAAATAATTACACAGATCTGCAGTAAAAACTGTCGAAGAAGTCCAAATTGTTTCTTGCAGTGGCCATTGCATATCCTTCTTATATCATCTTGACCAATATTTGAGGCCATCATCCATGTTAATTTTCTATTTTGTAATAAATTGGACTTCCTTCTTCAACAAGAACTCAAATAATTTGTTTGATCAACAAAGCAGACACAACAAACGAATGAACAAGTCACTTCTTGATTCCCTTCAAAATTAATGAGTATTTTACGAGTGAGAAAGTCGAATGAAATCGTTCCGAAAACACCACTTACGATATCAAAAGACGATCTTAAAAGACATAACTAATTACGCTCGACGGTCCAAACATTTCGGTTACAAGGTTAACAACGAAATTTACTATCAGCTGTTTCCGTCATATTATTTTCTAAGACATGAGATCGCAGCGTCGTAATAAATAAATTATCGTGTCCGGTGCTTTGAAGCCAATAGGAACAAATGAAATTAAATTTTTCAGTTGCGATATTATATATTTGGTCACCTCGTGCTTAATTTGTTGGCTCCTTTGCTGATTACCCATTAGCTGGGAGAAAGTTACCAGCTGCGTTTCAATTAATTTTTCTTCACATTTTTATCATTGCCTATTCCTCTTATAATTTCTATTCTTATTTACGTTACCTAAAATTGAGTCTAATGCCTTACTAGTTTGGATAATATCTCATCGTTATTTTTATATATTTTACATTATATGTAACTACTAGCTGCCCGGACAGACTTAGTTCTGTCAAAAAATTAATTTTTATTAAAACCTTCCATCTATCCTATCTTTCAAGTTGGATCAGACTCCACACGGTGTGTAAAGATTAAAATCGGTTTAGTAATTTAGGAGTCCATCGCGGACAAACAACGTGACACGTAATTTATAATATTTTGTAAATTATTATTGTTGAAGCTTTATTCGGGCAACAGATTAAATAATATCGGCCCATAATTTTATATTAATTTTGTGAACACATATGTTGCAGACATTTAATTTATTTGTCTATTTTTGTAGACACCAGATAAGTAAAATTAAAAGAGGTAGACAAGAGCAATCTGGTGTATACCATCATAGATTTTAACCGTGGATTGTTGCAAAGTAGACTAATACTAACTTAATAACAATGGATTTCCGCAAAGTAACGCCTGATACTATTAACTATACCTATGTGCTTGTAAACTATGCCTACTGAAACGTATCGACGCTTTTTGTTTGAACGTTCCCAGCACGGTCATGTGGTATGGAACAGTGGGAAGATTCCTTTATAGAATTCGTTTTCAAAGTCAATTTAAATATAATTGTGTCTCAGCTCGAATGCAAACATAGAATTCGAGAGGCGTGTTTAACTTATTTGTTCTCCAACATAGAAAGACAACGTAAAAGAGCATTTTATTATTAAACCACTTAAATAACAATTTTAAACAGCAACTACTATGATGAAATTTTAATACTTAATCCTATGAAGATTGCAGCGGCATAATGATTTGAATACAGCATTGGGCTGTGGTCAGGAAGATTATTTTAATATTCTCAAACAAAAAGTGTTAGTAAATCTTTTGATCATAGGACACGTCGGACCTACGTCACGCACTGAAAGGGTATATTGAATATTCGGGCTCAATTAACAGGGCACCCTGTATGGTTAATAAAGAGCCGCGCTTAGGGCTTTCATTACACCCTGTATAATGGCGCGTACAAATATTTTTAATCCTCGTGCCCATACATCTTCTGTAGTTCATTTTGCTGGCCGGTGCTTTTAATATAACCTCTCTGGTATTCAATATCAAACTTTAATTTACCAACCTCACGATCGCTTTTACGCTGCGGAGATCGTGTTTAAAAATGACAACCGCAGTCAGAGCTAAAAGGAACTTTAAGATTATAGAAGTATGAGTATAAGTAGAATGTAGTCGCAAAATATATCATTCGTAGGAGGATGATGAAGCGTCTTTTTTTGAATGCATATTGCTTTTGCGTACGTATCCAGTGTTTATGGGCAGGTACGGTTAGGGTTTTGCTGTTTAAACACTAATTCGGACTCAATAAGTTTGTGTTTGAACATTATTTGCTCATTTTTTCTTCATTTTCATTGGTTGGAGTCGTACTGATGGGGATGCCGGTATTTTGTGACTCGTGTTTAATAGATTCTCGCTTTGAAAACGTTTGATGTTTTCCTACATTTTGTTGATGAACGTTTTATTCTGTACAAGAACTGAAGGTCAGCCCCTGCATTTGAGAATCGAGATGTAGGTAGGTATCTTATTATCAAGCAGGTAGTATTACTGGCTTCGGTAGTTCCTACACTTTTTGTACCTATGTATAGGGTTGCCATACGTCCCGTATATACGGGACTGTCACCGTATTTGACCATCCCGTCCCATATTACTACATGTCCCGTATTTGTCCCGTATTTCCATAAATTACCGAAATAGAGTTGAGTGACACGGGCACTCGCCTTCGGCGGTGGCAATACTATTCAATAACTTAGATTTTTTCATTCAATTTATTTTATACTTTTGATACGGTTGAGATCACTATGTATAATGCATGCTATGTACGGTGTAGTTGAAAAGCCACGTGTCGAGTTTTGGGTATTGGAAGAGAAAACGTCCCTACTCCCGTACTGGTTCCTAGAAATGGAAACTCTACCTATGTACGCAATAAAACTCTATTCCTTCCTCAATTATTGTTTTATATTGTTTTTTATTGAAATATAGGACACAATATTGCCGTGTATAAAGTGTGTTTTTAAAAATTGACTACATATTTTTATGTCGGTATTTTATCTAGCTTCATGCAATATGGAAAACTGACAGCTGACATGATACCTAACAAATAAAACAATAGAGTCGCACTTAATATAAAAATGGTTGTCTGTAAAGTCGGTTTACGGACGGTAGTTTAACGTGACAACGTCATGACAAAGCTCCGCTCCGCTCCGCCCCACTCCGCTCCACTCAACTACGGCTATACTAAGGCATCAGCTACGATACGCCGATCGTGCCTCTCTGTCGCTTTTGCCGCTCTCTCGCTCGCGGAACGCTACATTTTTTCGTGCGTGCGCCCGTCGTTCATCGTTTTAATAGACGTCATCACGTCAAAAATAACATAATGCAAGCATTGATAATATTATATACCTGAAAGGCAGTTACAATGGGTAAAGGTTATCTCAAACAATAACCTTAAATACAAAATCTTCTGTACAGGTCTATAGCAAATTTTAATCTCGTTTCCGAGCTATTCAATTCAAAATCACTCGAACGCACTTCAAAGTTCAAACTCACGTTCATTTGTCACAGTTTTCTTAAATTTGTACCCTGGAACGACGTAAGAGCAATAGTTGTACAACCAAAAATCATACTTAATACAACGGTTAAAAGTACAGAATCGATTTTAACAAAATATTCAACTTAAGTTTTATTTGTGGTAGGGTAGGAAGCGCATCGCACGCTCGGGCCACGTGGCGAGCGATAGTCGCAATTAGTTCCATTCATCGCTTGTCTTTCGGAACGGAAGGACGCGCGTGTCGTGTGCTCTTACCGCTCCAATGAAAATGAATTGGTTGGATTAATCGTTTCAATCACCACTGTTTCATTCTGTGAATATTTTGCTACCGGACCAGGGGAGGTAATAAAAATAAAGAAACTTCGGAATTAACTTTATTTCATTTTATCAGAAAATATTTATCGTGAAGTTAAAGCTTTGTATCCCTTTTTACGACAATTACGCGGACATAGGATTATGAGAAACGGCTAAAGTTTACATAGGACGGTGTGCATAAAAGTAAAATATTTAAATATATGTTTTATGCATTAGAAACACATAAAATCTATATATCTACATATCTATGGGTCCGGATTACCGCGGGTCCACATATGTATACGGTATTAAAAATATGAAGTTTATTGCAATTAAACATTTTCCTTAATTGACCGTATGTCATTACTTCCCAGAATTTTATCCTTTTCAGTGATACTATCGAATGTTGTAATAATACAAAATCAACGGGTTCGATTCCTGGCTAGGAATATTGATTTTTCAAAAATGTAATGATGCAGTTTTAGTTTTAATCAGAATCGACCCCGAGACTCCTTTGAGCATTTTTCGATATTCCTCATAGTTTCAGATTTGGACATCCATGCACACTTAAAAAAATCACCATATATAAAACACAAAAAATATTTGGACGGCACGGACGTAAAAAAAGAACGGACGTAACCTTGTCTAATCGAGAGTGAAGCATAGCAATGACAGCTCGCTTACCATGTGTGCGTAATTTTGTAATTTTTTATTCGCGATGGTTTCAATGTCATAGCAGTATGGTGTCAATGTGTGGGTGTGTGTACTTGTACGAATACAGAGTTGGTATTACTATGGGTGCTTCACTGAATTTGTTCTTGGGATTACGTCCGTCTTTTTTTTACGTCCGTGTTGGACGGATGTCCTTTATAGATTCTGAAACCATCCAACTCTTCAATATTAGTGGTTTGAGACCACTAAAATAATGCATTTAGGCTTATTCAGTCCATTGAAAAAGTCAATTTCCACTTATCCCTTACAACAATTTGAAGATAATATGTAAAGATGGCGCATCATCGTCAACGTCAACACAAGAACACTGATCTGTCATTCTCATCAGAATTTTTAAAACGTAGTGGAATACGCCGGATGCATTTGACACACGAATGCATTTTAAAGACACAAATGCCAATTTTGACCGCAGGGCGGGTCTCTAGTATAAAACTGTAGCCGTAGATAATTAAAATAAAATAAAACTAGAAATTCATAAAACTTTATAAAGATGTGTATTTATTTTGGGAGCAACACAATCTATAAAAGTAAGCAAAGTGAGCGCGGGTTCTATCTACTATGATCTTGTAGAAAGTATTCTGCGAAGTCATTATGAGGTATCTATTACAAACAACTTTCTGAAGCACGCATTTAGGCAATGTAGACCTCAATTCGAGTATCCTGTCAATCACATTTGATTTATGCCTGTATTGTATTTCTGACATACATTCATCACCCGTAATCACAGCGCACCTAACAAAACACACGTTTGAAGTGGCCGGCCGCCAACCACATCCATCATTGCTGTGAATGCCATTCTGACCATTATGCTGAGTGTTACAATGACTATAATGGGATTCGCTATCAGATATTGGCAGGCACATACGGTAGCACGATTCATGGACAGCTAAACAATATCGAACTTACGAACCTTTTGGGAGAGAGCCGGACGGTTCATAATAATATGAATTCTTATTAATGTTCTTGTTGTTAGAGTTTATGTTTCGGTGACCATCGGAGAAGGTATTGTTTAATGAACTCATCCATGTTTTGGAGAGGTATACGGAACGGTCAGTCCCAGTTATGAATTAGCAAATGGTAAAGCTTCGTCCAATTTTTGGTTGGCTTTAAAACTATCGACATTTCTCTTCAAATCGTTTAGCTAACTAAGCGATACTTCATGTAGATACATCGTGGTGGAATTCGGTCCGGATATACTTTGCCACTGAGTTCAGGCCAACTTTTGTCCAGTTTATTTGTGAAGATTGTTGGCGATATACATACATGTATATAAAATAAACAAGAATTAAGTGTTCTCCCCCACGCCCTATACCACAATACCACACGATACCGACAACGCACAACGTCGTTATCAAGGCCACACTTATAATCCGCCTAGAAAGTCTGCCATTAGCGAATGTTACAAACAGATCTATAGAAAGGTAATGATGCGAGGTAGTATACAAATGCGGGTAAGTTATTACTCCGCGTGCTATTAGGGTGAGCAGAGCTTCAATAAATATTCATCGTCGTCCTAATGCCTATGGAACTGGGGTGATCTGTGGAACTGCTATTCTATGAAGTAAGTATAAACTTTGTTTTCTAGTATATTTTCCAAGGTAGTTGTAAAGGTTTAAACTGTAGCTTCCCAAATAAGAGTCTTGAGTTCGTACTGACGCATAATTGTACCTATATGTCATCTTTTTCGAAATTATGTGCATATTGACGTGTGGCGCAATTGTTACCATGCTAGACCGCCCTTTAACCGTTCGTCCGTTGGGTTCGATTCGGGCGATTCTTTGAAAATAAAGAAATTGAGCGGTAGTTAGAAAATATCATACTTCTTTATTGTTATAGATTATGACAAGGTGCTTTTTACAAACACCGAACCGTCTTTTACTTGGCGCAGTAGATGTTAAACAAAAATAATTAGTCCAAATAGCGCAAATTGTGATGAAACAATCCAAAATCTAATTACCATTAGTGTCCCTTTTCCCCGATTTCAACAAATGATGCTGTATAAAAAAAATATACAACTGAAGAACGAAGTTTTCTTCAACGATTTCGATAATAGACTAGTATATGCATGCCTTACAATAAAATCATGATGCAAAGAACATATTTTCGTTATATAAAATCATTTTGAATTTTGTCCCTGCATTGTTATATAATTACCATTCATTAGGATGGTCACTTCAATTTTGTTGCTTATTTTGTACTGTACAGCGCTCCTTTAGGTATAAACATTCGACCACCAATCGTGGCTCCCTCTTCGAACAAACGGAAGTGTCAAAACATGCTTCAGCACGACGTAATATAAAATTATTCCAATGCACGAGTGCTTTGTTTCAAAATATTTCTCAGTGCCGTTAAATTTTTTGAAGGTAAGTAGATATGTTTTTCTGCCATAATGTAAGTCTTAGGTTCTTGCATAGACAACTATTTTACATAGATAAATAATAAAAATAATAACGGTCACTAAATACAGAGAAATTCAAGAAAATGTGTGATTTTCTAATCACCGTTTATCTAATTACCGGACTTTACCATTCTTTTTTAATAAAACGGTAATGAGCTTGTTTGGATGGTAATTAGATGAATGAGAAATTTCTAAAGGGAGTCCTTATTAGATAATCAATATGACCTTTAGTTTATGACAACACTATGTTACATGTTGTAAAGGTATATCTTCTGTATAATTTAAACAATTTTGTACGGATGTCCTTTATAGACTTTAAAACCATTCTACCGATGTGCCCCAAAATGGTTACATTTGAAAGGCAATAATGCGAAGATGGTTTGAGACCACTAAAATAGATCAATTGAGAGCAGGATAGAAGCATTGACTTTAAGTTTGGATGTTGCAAAGGCCTTCGATAGGGTGTGGCATAAGGCATTACTCTCTAAGCTGCCTTCCTACGGAGTACCCGAGAATTTGTGCAAATGGATTGCTAATTTTTTATCCGAGCGGAGCATCAAGGTCGTTGTTGACGAAGTATGCTCGGACACGAAGCCCATAAATGCTGGCGTCCCTCAAGGCTCTGTGCTCTCACCTACACTGTTCATCATGCATATCAATGATATGCTTGACATCAGGAATATCCATTGCTATGCTGATGATATTACGGGTGATGCTCGTTATACAGGCCGAACAAATCTTTCTCGGATGCAGAATGAGGAGAAGAGGATGAAACTTGTATCTGAAGTCGAGACATCTCTGGAGCGGGTCTCGGAATGGGGCAGGCTAAATTTAGTCCAGTTTAACCCTGAGAAGACAAAAGTTTGCGCGTTAACCGCTAAGAAAACCCATGTCGTCATGGCACTTCAGTTTCAGAACACTCCTCTTAACATCTCCAAAAGCATTGAGATCCGTGGTGTCGACATTTCGAATGAAGTGCAATTTCGGGACCACTTGGTTAGTAAGGCCAAACTGCAAAGAAATTAGGAGTGCTCAATAGAGCTAAACAGTACTATACGCAGACGATAAACAAAATGAAAAAATTACATCTAACGTTATAATCAAGACACCATTTGCAGATAATGAGAAAGTAACACTTCTTTCAGCTGTAACTCCTGATAATAAACTACATTTGCAAACTGATGTTAATATCGATGACAAGGTGTATAATATTATTACTGTCAACATTTCATCACTGAATTCTTTTTGATCGTAATCACATAATGTAATCTTATCAATTTTTTTTACCGAAGACCTTTTTTTTTGCTTTATATTTCAACGGTTTATATTTATTTTCATCACTGAATAATTTTTCATTATAATCACTTACTCCGTTAATTGACACATGTTTCATCACTGGCCGCCGAAACGAAGTTTTTTCAAAATGGGATTTTTTTCCAAAAATAATTGTAGGTATATCAACTACGTTCAATGCCCAAATGTAGTACTACTAATAGTATTAATTATGATTACATTATTGATTTTATTTGTAACTGCTATGTTACTATCCACTATTTTATTATAATTATTTACTTTTAACTATAATTATATCGATATCTCTAAAAAGAAGACTAAATCATTAAATTGTTATTTCAAGTATTATAAAAATGATTATTTTATTATGAAAAAATGATTGAATGATTTTGGAAGTTACTTCATTTCTAATTGCCATTTTAAATTTTCTAATTACCAGTTATTTCTAATAATTACCATTTGTCTTAAATATCATTACCGTTTTCAAAAAATCTTCTTTTGTCTATAACTTTTACAATATTAGTTTTATCATTGTCCCTTTCACATATATAAAAATGTAATATAATAAACTATATAAAAAATCTATAAAGAACAATTTTGGTAACAATCTTTGATGCGTTCTTTGAAACAAGCGAATATGCTTATTTTCAAATATTCACCCATTCCCAGCGAGGCAGAGAGCTGAATGATGATTTATTTCCTGAAGTGGTTTTGACGCCCCATGGGTGTTATTCTTTCTTCTCTTTTGTTGAAACTTTTTTGGCCGGCAATGCACTAGTAACGCCTTTGCTGTCGCTGATCACATGGCTTCAATAGCCACTTACGATCAAATGGATCGTCAAAAAATACTGATAATGATCGTAAAATTCTACATAACGCTAACCCCAAGACTGTAATTCAAAGTTACGAGAGGTGACGCAGGAAACCCGCCCGGTTTTATTAATGTTCTCCACGTACAGGAGCCATAACCAAAAGTGACGATTCAGTGGCCGCTAAGTGAATTCGTATGTCGACGCCACCTCCAATTTAGTGACGGGAACCAATCATCATTACCGAGGGTCACTCGCGATCAAAATGGACCAAGCGATCGCGGTGGACGCACCTTTATTAAAAAAGGACAACAACACAAACACTCGGTTCAGAAAAGGACGCAGAATGAAACGAGGCAGTGATCGTAAACATTTCGCCAAATGAAAGATTATGTTTATCGAATTAAGGTGTTCTCTTGCTGCGAAATAAAACTTGGTCTTTATGCCGGGGGATAACTTCTGATGAGGGTTATATGAAGGTTATATTTATCTGATTCTAGTACCTACGAAATGTTTGTGGCACGTAACAATTTAGTAGTAGAAAAATTTACTGTATCTTATAAATTACGTCAAGTTTAATTTAGTGTGTGGATTTCACCTAATTAGTTATATTATAATTTACTTCCGGATACTTAATTTTTGTGTTATTTCATATGGCTTGCTTAATATAGTGGCAATCACTAGTGATTGATTCTATAATGATAGCCAACTGCGAATGCCACGCGTCAGACGCCTTGTACAGGCTCTATCTATGCTGGATCAATCTGCCCTCAATAGCGCAATCTCATAGTGCAAGTTACTGAAAAACAGGCGAGGTTATGGGGTCTGACTTCTTTTGGATGTCGCGTCGTTAAGTTATTGTACCACCTAGTTAAATCACCATGGCACTCGTACATGGCGATAATAGTCTTATTCTACCTGCCTAGCTGTTGCCACTTTCTAGAAACATTGATGACAATATTTACTTGTTGCAAAATATTCTGGGTTATTTAGCAGATTCCTGCCTTTGATATCGCTTCATCTTGTGTCAGTCATTTAACATGACTTGTTTTTCCAGGAATTCATATAATTCATGAAGAAATTTCCAAAAGATAGACTTTTAAAGTTTTCATTGAACATAATATTAATTTGATTATATACTATTTTTAAGTAAAAGAACGCTCAAATAATCAAATACAGATATTTAAAGGTACTTTAACTGCACCATTTTCTGACTCGGTGAAAATATAAAATAAGATATAATTTTATTTTTTTTAGAGAATTTCCAATTTGATTTATTTATTTACACAGAAACAAATTTAGACAAAAGCTTAAAATTTAAAATAAACTCAAAGTAGAAGTAAATTCGATTGTATTTTAAACACAGCATCTCAATTATGTCTGGAGATTTCATTTTACAAATTTAATTCGTTCTTCACGACCAAAGTGACCTTTTACCACGTGAGACTGTCGAGACCGAACTAAAAGACATTTCACCCACACTCGGCCCAAGGGAGATTGGACTGTGATAGAATTTATATAAAGTTTACAATAGACTGAGGCCGTCTTGCCGTCTTATTCCAGGATGATTTACGTGAGAAGACAATGCAATCTATTCTCGAGATCGCTGTTACTTGTGAACGGAACCCTATCACTTGGAAATAGAGTGGAGAATGCATTGTGTGAAGCAATACGAACTGAAGAATCCTTCGCATTTTACTGAAAAATGTGTAAGAAGTAAGGCAGGGAAAGCCACGGGATCCGTTATAAAGACATATTATTCTTTTGAGGCGGAGTGCGAGATATACAATCTGTCACATATATATATGTAACATAAGAAAGTACATGGCTCAAAATCGGCAGCTGAATCGATTCCACGTATTTTTAATGTAGGTATTTTTTTTTCCCTAAAAGAAATTAAAATTAAGTAAATGATGTCACCCAATTCTTTAAACAGTCGAAACAAACAAAAATGAAACTTAAGTCAATGCAATAGGGTCCTTTCAAGCATTATTATACTGAGCCACAGCCACAAACGCACACTGCCAAACGTACGTAGTTGTACGACGTAAAAGAAATTCACTACAAACGCAATAGATCAAAAAAATATTATAAAGAAAGTTCGCACACTTCCATACGTTTTCTCTCTTCCGCATATTTAAAAACAGTCGGGAGGAAGCGAGACGTAACGACGGTGTCATTCCCAGCCGGCGGCTTTTGTGATCTACGATTTAGTAAATTAAAAAGTCAGTCACACCGCACGCGCCGGCCGTATAAGTGATTGGATAAATTAGGTTTCCTAGGTCAGCTGATTTGACCCAACTAGACTTTTTTCTGTGGGGACGTGTTTATTTCAAACATTCCATTAGATTTGACGTAGTGAAAAGTGACACTAGTATTAAATAAACATAAACGACAATTACCAAAACGTGCATTAATGTGTATCAAACAAGGTGGTGGACATTTTGAAAATGTCATTAAAATACGACGAGGATGAGGATGAGGGAAGAAACCAATTATTATCAGACCTGTAAGTTACCTACACTAACTAAATTTAATTGGTTGTTTAATATTTGTAAATATTTTTATAATTCACAGCTTTTAAACATGCAGTCTTTTTTATTTTGTTGTATTATTACACATACATTACAAACTTATGCATTTTACTAAATTTTAATTAAAAAATGCCTGCGCAAACGTGTTAAGTGATAAGCCCGGCCCATAGAAAAATTTCATAATCACTTGTTTACTTGCGTACAAAATTTTAAGTACTAAATTGTCCGTTTACACCTATTAGTTTACTTAAAATTTAGTTATCTACATATCTACTTCTAAACAATCAATATTTCAATAAATAGGTATCTTATCATTTTAATGCCAAAACGATTAACATTGTATTAATTAAAATGATTCAAAGTCGACAGTCCAAAACCTGTAAAAAGTGATTGAAACAGGGCTCAGCTACTATTTTAGGCATATGTAGGTAATAATGTTTATGTTCAATAAAATCTTTGAATCGTTACCTAATTGGATGAGTTCAGTAAGTGATACGAGTATAACACACCTACCAATTAAATGAAATGAGTAGTCAGGTAACAAACATGTTGTGTTTAACAATATCTAATGTACAATGTCTAATTCGTTTTCGTCTATCAGCTGTTATAGCCGCGCGCGCGCCGGCCCCCGCGGCCCGCGTTGTGGCCTGTGACGTGGGTCTCACTCTCGTGTGTGCGTGAGTCTGTATGCTTGCTTAGAATATTATGAACATTCTTATCCCTCTACGAGAACAACTAATTCCTTGAATAAACAATTATTAAGCTAATAAAAAATATTTCAGTGTATGTATTATGATTAAAACTGAATAGGTATTCTAATTGGGGTGTTTAGGGGTGTACGTCATTTATGCATTTAATGTAGTGAAAGTGAGACTGTAGTAGGTATTAAATAAACTTAAACTTATTACTGACATTGATTAATTTTTTTGTTCTTTAATGTGAGGTTTAATCAATGAGTTCAAAATTATTCACAGTCTACAGTACAAAGCCTGAAAAATGTAATGGAAAGAGAGAATCATAATTTGTTTAGTATTTAATCTTCTTACCATTACTTACTACATACATATTTTATGTAATGATCGCTCGATCGCTAATATCAGCTGTTTTTGTCGGGACGTCGGGGTGTACCGCACACACGCGCGCACCGACCTTGTATACGTAGCGCTCGTTCGCTCTCATGTGTGCGTGCGCCGCTGGGTAGAATGTTCACACTTTTCGTTCGAAATGAGTATAACTAATTTCTTAAATAAAAAATTATTAAGCTATAAAACACAATTAAAAATACGTGGAATCAATTCAGTTGCCGATTTTGAGCAAGATACTTTCTCAAAGTGAGTAAATTATGTTATACGTTGTATTATGGCTCGCGTAGCGCGCCCGCACCGCGAGTGAAGTAGTAATCCGTAGAAGGTACTATTCTATCGTCATTGTTCGTTTTTGTAATGAAAAATATGTTTTTCTTCTCTTTCCGACTTTGTATCGCCGTGACTCGAGATTGGTTGTTCGAGAAAGAAATGCTCTAGTTCACTATAAAGGCTAGAGCATTCAATCAATACAATGCAGATCGTATAATATAATTGAGAAGATAAATTCAAAATGAGTTGTTTAACGGTGTTCATAAAACAAAATGCTACAATTCCATTTTTAATTATTTGACCATTTTTTTTAATTTCGTTGTATTTTGACTAATTTAATTTAATTTTATATCTACTGATACTTTTAAATATTAATAAGATTTACGTTACATGTTAATTTAATTGATCATAATAATATGTAGAATCAACTAGAACCTTATTCAGTTTTGTAAGCAAATTATTGGCAGAGTAAACAAACATTTCTTAATGTTACCATCCTTATGTAGATAGGTACCTTATTTCACAAATAAAATATTTGATTGATTGACTGAAAAGTTTATCAGTGCGATACCCTTCTTATGCATTATGACAGTTAAACTGATAACTCTCGACATGTATTTGACAGTTACACCGAAAGACATCCATGAATTATTAATTGGTACGATTTGATTACCGCCACGGACCTGAAAAAAAGACGGACGTAACCTCGTCTAATCGAGAGTGAAGCATAGCAATGGCCGCCCGCTTACCATGTGTGCGTAATTTTTGATTCACGATTGAAGCAGTGGAGTGTCAATGTGTGGGTGTGTGTACTTGTACGAATAGAGAGTTGGTATTACTATGGATGCTTCACTGAATTTGTTGTTGGGGTTACGTCCGTCTTTTTTTAGGTCCGTGATTACAGCCTTATTCCATTTATATTATGAAGTGAAAACCTTCTTTTAATCAATTTGCTTCTTTTAACTAATCATTTAGTTCAGCTCCTTTTAATAAATAATAAAATAGACGGCCGTAGGCACTACGTCATCCCAGTGCTTACAGAATGGCTTCGAACGATGAAATATTCAAACTCCACCCATTTCCCGGGCAACAGAGGAAAAGCATCGCCAGTTCCTGAAAGTGTCGAAAGCATTTTGGCGTACAGTCCGAACAAATTCAAAACAGGCATAAATCAGTGAGTACAAATAAAAAACTAAGGTAAGCGCTCCTGTTGTGGGCCGGCCCGTCGACGGGATCCGGCCCGCGTCCGGCTAGCGTCCGGCCGGCGGAAGCGGGTCTATTGGCGTAAAAAAGCTGCGAGTCAACTGGCCAGTGTGTCGGTTTATTTACAACCGTCGCATCGATAACTTCTTATTTGTAACTCACAGCGCGGCGGCAGTGGATCGCACTAGCTTCCATAATATTTTAACGTTCGTAATAAAAATGTGTAATATTGGGAGAAATATAAAACTAAAAATATATCTTAATTTTTGCTATTCTTAAATTACAGAATATTCACAGAATCACATCAATAACCTGGCCTTGATCAAAAATTCAAAATAAAAACAAATGGTTCGCATGTTCTAAACAATGCATTAAATGTAAATCAGTTCTGCTTATAATATTCTGTAATATCTCATTACCTCAAGTACACAATATAAACGCAGCCTCAAGAGATACGCTGCTCGAGTCCCCTCTCGGCCCTCATCGGTAAACCGTCCTACAGCACGCGGCGCCGTTCGCCGTGCACGTGTGGTGTAAATTAAAATCTTTTCTTTCCTCCGCAGTGCTATTAATTGCCGCATATCGGTATGACCACCCTAGGGCCGCGCTTGAGCCACCACGGCACCGGGCGACCGAGGGACCGCCGCGTCCGTGAGAAAGTCGCCATTTATTCTCGTCATGAAATATTATTTGATGCGTCTTTTTTATTGTTGAGTATAGTTAACAGTCTACCTCAGTGGTTTAATCAGTTTTCTAAATTCTGATTTAATTTAAAATCCTGCTTATGAAAATGTATTGTCATTTGCTTCAAAAATGAAAAGCTTCGTGGTGACACTTTACATTTTTAACATTTCCATAATTGTTTACTCTAATTTAAGTAGTGAATTAACTAGAGCCACTGCACACCTTCCATCCTGTACTGACCTGAGGAGGTGGAAGAGCTCTCAGAAAAAAAGAAAAACATGTTTTTTCATTTCGATTTCTTTAATAAATAGATGTCATATCTGTAGTGGGTATAGCTAGACGTCTTAGACTATTAGGTACGTAGTTAAGTCTAAAATAATAATAAAATTAAGTTTCCATTTAGATACACGGTTATCATAAATGGTCAGAGTACGTTATGGATCTGAATGAAAGTCGAACAATAGATACGGCAGGGAGGGTGGACACACGTAATCGACTTTCAAGCGCGCACAGTCGACGAATTATACACGCTTTTATTAATATTACCGACTCTCAACGACGCACCCATCTAAATGAAAGTCACTTTGTGATTTTGAATTTAAAGAGTCAGAAGAAAAAAATAGGTTTATTACACGAAATACAGTTCATCAAGTCATTATGAATATTGTATTGTTTTACCGTCATCAATGACTGATCAAAGTTAAGTTAAGGCTGAGAACCTATATTATTTATAAGTAAAATAGAAAAAAAATAAGCAGCAGGAAATATTGTTTAGAATATTTAATGGATTGATTGATTGATGATTGAAGTCATTATAAACTTCGAATTCGTACGATCGCGATGGTAGACCGCATTAATAAATTGTGAAATGCGGAACCAACAAATTTAAACGTTTAGTGATTTATTTCTAAAACAATAGTAATATCAAGTATTTCAAGAAGGTAATAAATGAAATAAGTTCAATACACCTTCGTTTTCTTTCTGTGCTTAACGATTGTACTATAAGACGAAACAACTTGTACAGTTATCAGAAACTAATCGAGCAACAATACCAGTTCTATCCAGGACATCTGACACATCAGTTCGTGGGGCGGACGGACGGACGGACAGAAGTACAGTATCTGCCGATGGGATCTTTTCATTAAGTCTATCCACTGCATCGCGACACACGTGGACTGGGCGCAGTTATTGTCCGCCATTGTGGCGATATTGCGAAGGGAAGACCGAACGGTAAATTACAGTTGAAGAGGACTCGTATTACTGGCTAAATTAAACATCTGCCGTTGGAAATGTGCATAGGGTTAGTGATAGACACGGAGACCTGCCTCCTGTCTACTTACATTAGTAATTTGTGTCTTCTAGCCACGAGCCGGCTGATGGTAATGGTTATTGTTGCTTAGGACATCAGTAGCACCTTAGGCATCACCGTTGCGTTGCCGGCAAGAAAGAAAAGATAATAAACAAAGAAACATACGTCATCAGCGTAACTCTTAGGTAACAATTGTGCAAAGTAAAGTTTGACACTATTAAGTATTCTTTTATTGACATAATTATTATCTTGTACCAAGGATGACGGTCTTACACATACAAAAAAATTAATAATAATAAAAAAAGACCTACAACGCACTTATTACCTACTTATCTACTTTTGAAAACTCTGATAGAGTCGAATGATATTTGGCGAGTAGCAAAATGTCGAAAAAAATATAATAGAAGAGAGAATAAGGTCACAATCAAAACGTTATGCAGTTACAAAAGCGAACGCGGGCCCAGTGGCGGCAGTGGCGGCAGTGGCCCACCTCCAGAGATCGATTGTAAGGCAGGGGTTACACCGTTGTTCGTGCGTGTGAACTCGCGGCACATACCATTTCGAGGGGCATTAGCTAATGCATTGTTGCCGAGTGACGGGGGACACGGTCCGACTTAATTCGCCATCCGCCATTTCGAAGATTAAAAACTGTTATTTTTTGCGATCGCTCCGAAAGGGGAATTAGAGGTGCATTAATTGAATCGTGTAAGCGTGCTTTGGTTTCGAATTAAGGATTAGTATGGAGTAATGTGTCTAACGTGTTTGTTTTAGAACCACATTGGTTTTTTAGAATAGCTGGATTTATATAACAAACGATTTCAAAACCGATAAAGATTGAAAAATAAAAAAATAAAAAAAAATAACAAAATAACTTACAGTAATTCCCGTTTGTATACAGTACAGTACTACCACATCTTGTAAATAATCTACAAAATCTTCAAAATTGCTCACAGTACTTATGATAAATAATAAACTCGTCGTCAACATCATCTTAAGTGTTAAAACTTCTATAAATTATTTATAAAACATCTATTCGCCATTTATAAATTTAGTCTAAATGTTTTCATTATTAAATGTTCATTAATCCCGTAAATATTCAACTTGCATGTAATATTTCCATCATAAAAGAAAATAAAAATAAAAACTTGCGGTCCTGAAGAGATTTTGATTAGCACTGGTTTTAAATACGTATAGACGAACTTCGCTCTCGTGCTGGGAATACCAAATCGGATTATGTTTTTTCGAAGAATTTCCGTGTTTATGAACAAACTTTAAATATTTTGTTACTTTATTTAAATATTTTGTTGTCTATGCATGATATAAAAAGTCAGAACCGTTAACCGTCACCCCCTACCTTTACACGTAATTAACATAAAAATAATTTATGACATGAAATATCGACGTCGCGACTAACAATAAGTGCAATTTTCCATGCAATAAATATTGTAATAATAATATTTAACGGAGGGAGAGTGACAATGGCTGAGATTGGACGCGTGCGTACCCACTGCAGTTTGTGTGCACCTTGCTTTAGTCCCCCGATTGTAGCGGTGATAGCGCGGACGTCGCGGGGATGTAGGTACCTATACTTTTTTATATTCAAACGCTTTGATTCTATTACAGTAACAATTATTATTATTACCTTACGAATGACATTCTGAATTCGGATGATTTTAAATGATTTGGGAAATCGAATGAAATATAAAGAATCATTTTATGTACCTGAATTTATTTTATTATTTTTGATATGTAAAAAAAAATATTATTATTTTATGTTCTCAATTAAGCTTACAATTATGTCAAAGGAAAATTTTGTATTTATCTGTATATAATTATTTCATTTTATTCCGCCGTGCTCTACCTTGGTTGTGTGTATACTTACTGTATAATTTAAAAAAAACTATAAAAAAGTCACACAATTATGGCAATAAATAAACAAATGCTAAATACATAGCAATGAGATCCAATCCTCTAGTCTTGGGAACCTAAGAAATACCCAACTGAGACTATTACAACCAATTGTGTCCTAGATCCAAGACACTACTCAATGCAGACCAGAGTAATCTTTCGTAAGCTAGGTAGGTACCTAAATACATTATATTATCTCCGAATCAATGTTTTCATTTTGACATACATCCAACCAGAGATTGACCAAGTTTTAGCCATAATGGAAACACGTACAGGCTTCAGAAGTGGCAAATCGACCTTGATGTAGATGAACCAGTTCATGATTATTGAGGTAGACATGCAGCAATCTACAACGACTGCAACCCTTTCCTAAGTTAACTGAAATCAGAATGTGTGCGCCTCGCCGTGGCCGCGCGGGGTGCAGTGCAACAATAGGGGGTAATGTGACATGTGCTCTGTGCCTCGTGTACGGTCAATGTAAGAATCAACCATTGATTTTGACGAACCGTGTGGCGCAATGGTTAGCATGCCGGATCGCCGCACCAAGGTTCCTGGGTTCGATTCTCAGCGAGGCGGAAATTTGAATGATGAGTTTGAGAATTTCTGTTCTTGGTCTAGGTGTGAATGTCCTTGTCTAGTATGTTGTCCATGGCACCCACGACACAGGGAATCCTAGTGTGGGGCTATGAGTGTGAAGCGTTATTTATTTATTTATTTATTTTGGCAAACACAATAATGTGTGCTTCCTTTCCTTCCTTCATAATATTTAATCAAATGCATGTGAGACATTGAAGACAGTTATCAATACATAGTGAATAATCTGTGCTACATGTAAATAACTTCTACGAACCACAAATCAAAACAGATACTTGCCGGTAGACAACCCCTACAAGAAGCATCCTACAAAATATACCCTTCGTATATTAAATTAACATAAACACGAACGAGCGCATCGCGGATCAAATCGGGAAGACAAATCTATCACTTGGAAATCGTTAATTCTATATTTCTGAGCCCTTTCACTCAAGGGAGGTATGAATGGAGGTATGAATGCCGCGCTAAATGCGTTACGGGATCCAGCGAAGGAGCCGCCGGAATAAATTGATTTCAGTCAACGGTAATGTCCCATAAGTAAAACAAAAATAATAATTGCAAAACAAAACTCAAACTGATATTTATTACCTGAAAATTGTGTAATTATACATTTAAAAGAAAAGAAAGCGATTGAACGAACTGTAATAAATAATAATATGGTAAATAAGTCTCGTATTTGGTAATTAGTAGACCTGGAGAATTAGTCATTTAAAGACACCAAATTTATTTACGCCCCAATTCAGAGTCACTAACAGTTACTTAAATTGCTCTTAGTAAGGAATTTGTACGGTGATTCTTTACTAAGGCGCGATTTAAGTAACCGTTAGTGACTCTGAGTTGGGGCGTTAGTTTAAAAAAAATAGTATACTATCTGCCTACCCTATTGTTTTAATTAAGATAATTTTGTACTACCTTAAAGAGTTCTAACTTTGTTCTTCACAACAAGGTGATACAGGATGTAGTCATATAGCACAAACGTCCCTATTTTTAACTGACTTCAAAAAAAGGAGGTTCTCAATTCGACTGTATTTTTTTTATGTTTGTTACCTCAGAACTTTCGACTGGGTGAACCGATTTTGATGATTGTTTTTTTAAACAAAAGCTGGTACTTGTCATGTGGTCCCACTTAAATTTTATTGAGATCTGACAATGGCATCCATGACAAAATCATAATTATAAGTCTTAAATTTGCATTAAGTATGTGCGCGACAAATGGACGAATAACTCAATATCACGCCAACCGATTTCGATGATTCTTTTTTTAATCGAAATCAGGTGCTTGTCATGTAGTCTCACATAAATTTGAACGAGATCTGACAAGTAGTTTTTGAGTAATTTTGAAGTCGGTTATTTATTGTTAGTAAAATTTAGATTATGTAGTTATTGTTTGAAGTATTATTTGGAGAGGTCTGCGATAGCTGGATCATTACTGGGACAAGTAGTGGCGCGAGTGCCGCGAGCCGCTCCACGCGTATTTACCTACGTCTAAACTACTCATTTGAATATTCCAAGGGATGGTCGTTTTCACAATTTTAGCGTCGATGTTATAATAATTATGTCTATTATATTTTGAAGTACCAACATAAAATAAAATGAGAAGTGAGGCGCTGAATGGAATGTGAGTTTAATAAATTAATTAAATAAACGCTTCACGAAAGCAAAAGATAACGGGAAATGCTAATCTTTGTTTTAAGATGAAATGAAATAAACCTCAGTAGTTTTTTTTTACTGCTTCTTCTCCCGGGACCACTCATGGTAAGTATTTATTGAAGCAATGGCGTAAATTAACTGATTGATTCAAAAAGACAAACCGAATTCGAATAAAAATATAATATTAATATATAATAGAGTCACAATTTGACTGAAAATATAAGAACAATACGTATCAGTAAACAAAAATCATAGTAAAGCATTGTTAAAGTGAAACTTAATAATATCTAGTTATCAAGAAGTAATGCACGATAATGGCCCTCAACAAGAACTCCAGTATTTAGCAGTCGTTTTATCGATAGGCCAAGCGCACCACTAGCGGCAAAGCAGTGTGTATGGCAGCAGTGGTCGAGTTTGCATAAAATCCTCATTTGTCAAGCACTAATGCACGGCGTCCGCGGCAGATCCGCCCCTGCGCGTTATGACGGAGGCGGAGTGACGTCACCGAGTACCGAGCTGCCCTGCCGAATGCGAAGGTACTTTCAATCTGCACGGTAAATCGTCAGGATTTAATTATTATTATTCTGTTTATTTCTATTCAAGAACAGTGAATTTTTACGTAGGTACCTGTGGTAGGTACTATGTAGGTATATGACTGTCAAAGTTGTTTACTATTTGCCAGTGCAGTCGACAAATGCCTTGATTGTATTCTTTCCTATCCCTAGCCTAGTGTGGAATGGTGAATATTGACATGTGGTGATGGCGATGACCAACACAGAGCTACCAATCAATAGTACCATTAGTACTTAATAATAGTACCTATGTCTGTGGTTTTGCTACTCAACAGCAAATGAACTGTAGGTATGCCCCTTCACTACTTTGATACCGATAAAAAGAACGTGTATGCCAGATACATCGTGGATGATCTCATCTATCTCAATCACCGACCCTTGCAGTGCAAGAGACATCTGATCGAACTTTATTGATAAAATAAAAGTGTATATAAACTTTATGATGTATAAACGGGACGTTTCTAAACTTTATGAACCACACTAGGGGACGAAATCTTATAATGACATTTAGTAATTTACCTAACACTTCGATATTTTCAATATCCATTTCAAGTTTAACATAGTAAGTAAAGTTCGGTTGAGAGAAAATACATCTATGTATAGCATAATCATCAAAGGGTCGTTTAGTAGGTCATCAAGGAGGTGTAACGTTATGATCGCCATTAATTTAAGTAAAATTGAAGATACCTATATTTTAATGTGCGTTTATTGAAGTGTTTACAGAGAGGAGAGCCGAGGGACCTTCGAAGTAAAAACAGCTTTGTAATTGACGTGATATTATAAAGTTTTAGTTTTATTTGAACATGAGGGCAAAAAATATACCTAGTTCAATCTCTCTTTCCTTACTTTTATTTTACCGATTTGTGTACAAGCAGTCAGTTTAGTGATATGAACGTTGGTTTTCTTGCACAGGGAGTTTGGGTTTGAATCCTGCGTACTATTTTTCTATATTGTGTTTGTGCGTAATTAATATATCAGAAAACAATTATCACTTGGTTTGATGAAGGAAAAAATCGTGACGTAAACTGCACCTGAGTTTCCCGTGTTTTTAAAGACGTAAAGTCTGCCAATTTGCACTAGTCAGTGCGTCAGTGCGTCAGTGCGTCAGTGCTGCTTTATTATCAATTCAAGTTAAAATTTACGGCTGAAGACAATTTTTTTATTGAATTTTTAATCACGCTTTCAAAGTTTTCGCTCACACACGCTTCCGAACATAATAATACTCGTATTTTCTGTTAAATGAACGTACGTTAGTTCTGATAAAAGAACAAACATACCTAATCCCTTTGATAGTTTAAGTCTAAATAGTTTTGTAACAAGAATAATAATACGATTTTCATTAGTTTTTAAATATTTTCTAATCACGGCCACGTCTTAATGCCGTTGGTATACCGTTATATATTTTCAAGCCACATTGTCAACTGGAAAGAAAGCCTTATAAACATTTATAATTTATTGTGCGCACGATCCCACCTCCTTTTCATAGGTCCTATAATAACACACCTTTAAATCATTTCCGCAGCACTAAAGCGGCGGTATTCATGATTCTTTATTATGTTACAAAACAACCACTCAGCTCTTTTTACGAGTCTGTTTGTTCGTATGTTGAAATTTAATATGGCCGCAGAGGGCGTTTAGTGGCCAATCAAAGTTTTATTAATCGCGTCTGTGATAGCTCCGACGGGAGACGACAGGGTTTATAAATAGCTATATGAAAATGTAACGCGAAGTTATTTTAATACTCTATTTATAATTTATTATATATTCAAAGTTGTGTAAGTCTACGCTAAGGAAGAATGGGGTTGACCACAGTTACACACAAAACAAAACGTACCTAGCTTCTATTAAAATAAAATTAACTCTAGTCATAAATTACTAACAGACATGAAAGAGTTTCACGCTCCACCTATACCTATGTAAGTTCAACTGAATGCTTATACCTATACTAAGAAGCCGGTTAAAGCAGGTAAAACCAAGCAAGATCAAATAAAATCTGAAATTCATACAATAAAGACAGAAAAAGACAGTGTCAGATAGTTTTAGTAAACACAAAGATACCTACATAACATTTAAACAAACACAAGTACAACCAAATAGATTAAATCCAAATCCTTTTACTGCTGACTATACATTTAACCAGAGACAAAACAGAGGTAATTGAATTGTGTTTCAATTCTATAAAATGGATGCATGTAACGTCCAGCTTCGTATTAATCAGTGTAGGGTAACAAGATTCCGAACACATAATCGGATAGTCTCAGCGGGACGCGGACACTTTATTAGATTGTCGCCCTAACCTGCCAGCACGGCGGGAATGAAAAAATAATGAGATATATGGAAGAAATGTTTTAATACCGCCATCGAAAAAAAAATTACTGTCGTGCAGTTTATCTATGGAAGTTAATATTAGATTATGGTCGAGATTTCTTTCTCATCTAATTATGTCCTCATGGAGCAATGGTAACCTAACGGTGTTGTACACTTTGCCTAGCGAGGTAAATAAAGTCATTTTCAATATCCTTACCCATTTTGAGGGTTTTGAGACGAGCTTTGGGGAATTTATGAAATGTTGTGATAATGACTAGATGACTTATGTATTATTGTTATGGTTACACTTTTAGGTATATAGAACAAATATTGATCATTGCGTTTATTGCCTCCATTTGAGGGGGTTTGAGGGGGAGTTTTTAAAATGAATTACCTAAGTCTGTACGTGATTTATATTGTATACTAGCTTATACCCGCGACTTCGTCTGCGTGGACTTGAGAATTAGTAATTAAAAAGATCCCGGGATATCACAATGTTTTGGCACCGAGGGTTGTGTACAAATTTACAGAACCGAACATAAGAGCAATATTAAATGATTTAGTATCGAACTTAGCTTTTCCGCTGTAAAACTGTCGTTCCCATACATGTACATAGCGATCAATTAACCAAATACAAAAAAGTTTAAGTTTTTTTGGAATGATATCTCCATATCATGATATAGAGATGATATGGAGATATCATTCCAAAAAAACTTAAACTTTTTTGTATTTACGTGGAGACGTATTCCTGAGAAAATAAGGTCGACAGACAGACATACAGATAACGAAGTGATTCTATAAGGGTTATGTTTTTTCTATTGAAGAACAAATCCCTAAAAAAACACAAAAATTCTATGTAGTAGGACATACATAAAAGCAGCCCAAACAATAATTATTATAACCTGTAAACCCAACTTCCAAACTAAATTATACCCTTGACCTGAAGAAGCAGATCCATCTCCGACCCTCGAATGACCTGATCCCGACAAACATGCACCCTGTTCTTGATTCGGGATATAAATTATCTGTGAGCCAAATTTCATCTAAATCCATTTAGCCGTTTTAGCGAGGTTAAAAAAATATATTTTAATATACGCTTAAGAAATATTAGTGGGATTTTATATACGTACACCATCAGATCCTGAGTCAATGTTGTACTGGTTTTGCTATGTCAACGTTACCAACAACAAATATTTTGAAAACTGTTACTCCCACCCATTCTGGAATTATTATACATATTCTGTCTCTAAGGTACACCACATGACCCCGAATTGGTCAATAATGGACTGGTTTCATAATGTCGACTTCATCAACAGCAAATATCTTTAAAAACGGTTACGTTATTTCCGTCCGTTCAGGATTTACATAATAATTGTTCTTCAAGATACACCATCAGACCCAATTACATGATCATCTTGATTATTAATTTTACCTTTTTTATACCCTGGACCGAATAATTAAAAAAATGTCTTCCGCATTTTCACACATTCTGGGATTAAAACTCCAACATTATGAAAAATTTCAGTCTTCTTATCCATTGAATAGTATTTGGCGCCAAATTTGAAGGGGCGCCACATTTGGAGTGAGGAGCAAAAAAAAGGAAAAATCGATTTTTATATTCTTATGTGGGCGCTACAATATTCTTTCCCAGGGCGTCAGTGGCTCTAACGCCAGCACTGGTAGAGCACCTAAAATCAATGACCAAAAATAATAAAAAATATTAAGAACATTAAATTTTTCATTCCACGAAGGTTAGAGACAACGTTATTTATTTTATCTAGTAGAACTAACAATTAAGATATACTGAGATACTATATAAAGACAACTGAAAAATAAAACAGTTTTACTTCGACGCCACCAGGAATAGGAGTTGGATATTATAAATGACAGTTTAATTCAGACTACTGGAATACTGCACTCCTCCTATTTATTATTTATTTATCCTCGTATTTACTCATAGAACATATACCAGATTTTAAGTTAGACCACCAGTAATACAACTGTGAAAACCGCATTCAATTTCATCCAGTGGTTTTGGCGTGATGCGGTGTCAAACATACAGACAGACAAGATTTTTAAAAATGACAGATTTGCAATCTATTGCTCCTACTGAGTCCACTGATATCAAATTTTCTTAAATATCTTCAATGTACAGACATTATCGAGTTACAGTTTTATAATTTACAAGATTTTTAAAAATGACAGATTTGCAATCTATTGCTCCTATTGAGACCCCTGATATCAAATTTTCTTAAATATCTTCAATGTACAGACATTATCGAGTTACTGTTTTATCCTACTATCCTACTAATATTATAAATCTGAAAGTTTGGATGTTTGGATGTTTGGATGTTTGGATGTTTGTGACTCAATCACGCAAAAACGGCTGAACGGATATGGATAAAATTTGGCACACGGATAGCTTTAAACCTAACTTACCAGATAGGCTACTTTTAATCCCGGAAAATAAACCTGTTCCTGAGGGATAAACGGTACAATTTATAGCCATAGAACGTTTTTCGTCATATTGACATGACAGATGTTCGAAATAAAACATGGCCGAACTTCAAACAGCTGATTGAGTGATTAAGTTGTAATATGGTTAATTGTTTTTAAAGTTTTTTAATAACTAACAATATACCAATTGTGCGGTGATGCACATTGTGATATTTTTTATCATACAATGCGAGGTTTAGTAGCCATCGGTCTTGTATAAAATCAAATATAACACGAAAGCAATTTTTTGCGGACAATTTAGGCTACTTACATACTAGCGTTTGTAAAGCGCTTTTTGCATCCAATGAGCAATCAATGAGTTACAAAAAATAATAATTTTACAATGAAGAAAATTACTGATAGCTTATCATTTAAGTACAATGTACTAAAGTACCAGAACAGACAGCGCGAACAAAATTTGTGTAGCGTCGGGAGGTTCTGTTTTTAAATCGAACAAATCCATTGAAAATTTAAGCCCACTGCAGCCAATTCATTGGGCCAAACATCGTGTTCGCGGTGTCGGTTCTGTACCCCAGTTAATAATACTTCAATTTAGCTTATCAAGTTTTTTCCTACCTCTCAATAAGAAGTGCTATCGAAGTATTATAAGATATCGTATCAGGTTTAATTGATTGCAAAAGATCATCAAATTTGGTTATTAACATTCGTAAATGTCTTTCTATGTTTTATATTTACTTTGTAGTAAGAAATATTAATTTTCCTTAACAGATTGAGCAAATCATTATTAAAATGTCATATGAGCACGTACGTCTTTAAAATCCTAGTGCGGTGTTAGCCTAATGTCAAAATTGCTTTATTTTTCTATAGATGTGCATGCGTTTAGGCCAGTAATTTTTTGAATCATAGATTTTAGTCATGGATATATTACTCTAACTGGATACATACATAACTTCATATCAAAATTGGACATATTTTGTCTAAGTGTATACACCCTACAATATTATTATGAAGGACAACCTCAATCCGGCTTGTGATTGGTCGAATGGTCATTCCGATATGACGTCATTGAATTTTTGGTACTTCTGCAAAGTCTATCATCCAGTAATAATAATATATTAATGATTAATATATCCATGAGTAATATATCCATGATTTTAGTTAATAAATTACGAGCGTATATCAAGCGATTTTGATTATGCTTTTTTGTATAACATTGGGTATTTTGTCAAGTAAATCCTACTGAAATTCAGTGAGGATCTGATGATGGTTTCTAGAGATAAAGAGTGTAACTCCTTAATGGTAGGGAAAAATAGAACCGTGTTTAAAGATATTTTGTTTTTGTTATTGTTGACATTGTAAAATCTGCTCTTCATTGACCAACTAAGGGTCTCATGACGTGTCTTGGAGAACAAATAGGTAACTCCTGAACGGGTGCAAATTACTTAACAGGAATAAAAATTATTTGTTTTTAGTAAGGTTGAAATTTGTAAAACTTAAGGCCTGCTGGTGTACCTGTCTTGGAGGCTAAAAAATCTATACTTATCTATATATATTATAAAACAGTAACTCGATAATGTCTGTACATTGAAGATATTTAAGAAAATTTGATATCAGGGGTCTCAATAGGAGCAATAGATTGCAAATCTGTCATTTTTAAAAATCTTGTAAATTATAAAACTGTAACTCGATAATGTCTGTACATTGAAGATATTTAAGAAAATTTGATATCAGTGGACTCAGTAGGAGCAATAGATTGCAAATCTGTCATTTTTAAAAATCTTGTCTGTCTGTATGTTTGACACCGCATCACGCCAAAACCACTGGATGAAATTGAATGCGGTTTTCACAGTTGTATTACTGGTGGTCTAACTTAAAATCTGGTATATGTTCTATGAGTAAATACGAGGATAAATAAATAATAAATAGGAGGAGTGCAGTATTCCAGTAGTCTGAATTAAACTGTCATTTATAATATCCAACTCCTATTCCTGGTGGCGTCGAAGTAAAACTGTTTTATTTTTCAGTTGTCTTTATATAGTATCTCAGTATATCTTAATTGTTAGTTCTACTAGATAAAATAAATAACGTTGTCTCTAACCTTCGTGGAATGAAAAATTTAATGTTCTTAATATTTTTTATTATTTTTGGTCATTGATTTTAGGTGCTCTACCAGTGCTGGCGTTAGAGCCACTGACGCCCTGGGGAAGAATATTGTAGCGCCCACATAAGAATATAAAAATCGATTTTTCCTTTTTTTTTGCTCCTCACTCCAAATGTGGCGCCCCTTCAAATTTGGCGCCAAATACTATTCAATGGATAAGAAGACTGAAATTTTTCATAATGTTGGAGTTTTAATCCCAGAATGTGTGAAAATGCGGAAGACATTTTTTTAATTATTCGGTCCAGGGTATAAAAAAGGTAAAATTAATAATCAAGATGATCATGTAATTGGGTCTGATGGTGTATCTTGAAGAACAATTATTATGTAAATCCTGAACGGACGGAAATAACGTAACCGTTTTTAAAGATATTTGCTGTTGATGAAGTCGACATTATGAAACCAGTCCATTATTGACCAATTCGGGGTCATGTGGTGTACCTTAGAGACAGAATATGTATAATAATTCCAGAATGGGTGGGAGTAACAGTTTTCAAAATATTTGTTGTTGGTAACGTTGACATAGCAAAACCAGTACAACATTGACTCAGGATCTGATAGTGTACGTATATAAAATCCCACTAATATTTCTTAAGCGTATATTAAAATATATTTTTTTAACCTCGCTAAAACGGCTAAATGGATTTAGATGAAATTTGGCTCACAGATAATTTATATCCCGAATCAAGAACAGGGTGCATGTTTGTCGGGATCAGGTCATTCGAGGGTCGGAGATGGATCTGCTTCTTCAGGTCAAGGGTATAATTTAGTTTGGAAGTTGGGTTTACAGGTTATAATAATTATTGTTTGGGCTGCTTTTATGTATGTCCTACTATATAGAATTTTTGTGTTTTTTTAGGGATTTGTTCTTCAATAGAAAAAACATAACCCTTATAGAATCACTTCGTTATCTGTATGTCTGTCTGTCGACCTTATTTTCTCAGGAATACGTCTCCACGTAAATACAAAAAAGTTTAAGTTTTTTTGGAATGATATCTCCATATCATCTCTATATCATGATATGGAGATATCATTCCAAAAAAACTTAAACTTTTTTGTATTTGGTTAATTGATCGCTATGTACATGTATGGGAACGACAGTTTTACAGCGGAAAAGCTAAGTTCGATACTAAATCATTTAATATTGCTCTTATGTTCGGTTCTGTAAATTTGTACACAACCCTCGGTGCCAAAACATTGTGATATCCCGGGATCTTTTTAATTACTAATTCTCAAGTCCACGCAGACGAAGTCGCGGGTATAAGCTAGTAATATATATAGATAAGTATAGATTTTTTAGCCTCCAAGACAGGTACACCAGCAGGCCTTAAGTTTTACAAATTTCAACCTTACTGAAAACAAATAATTTTTATTTCTGTTAAGTAATTTGCACCCGTTCAGGAGTTACCTATTTGTTCTCCAAGACACGTCATGAGACCCTTAGTTGGTCAATGAAGAGCAGATTTTACAATGTCAACAATAACAAAAACAAAATATCTTTTAAACACGGTTCTATTTTTCCCTACCATTAAGGAGTTACACTCTTTATCTCTAGAAACCATCATCAGATCCTCACTGAATTTCAGTAGGATTTACTTGACAAAATACCCAATGTTATACAAAAAAGCATAATCAAAATCGCTTGATATACGCTCGTAATTTATTAACTAAAATCATGGATATATTACTCATGGATATATTAATCATTAATATATTATTATTACTGGATGATAGACTTTGCAGAGGTACTAAAAATTCAATGACGTCATATCGGAATGACCATTTGACCAATCACAAGCCGGATTGAGGTTGTCCTTCATAATAATATTGTAGGGTGTACACACTTAGACAAAATATGTCCAATTTTGATATGAAGTTATGTATGTATCCAGTTAGAGTAATATATCCATGACTAAAATCTATGATTCAAAAAATTACTGGCCTAAACGCATGCACATCTATAGAAAAATAAAGCAATTTTGACATTAGGCTAACACCGCACTAGGATTTTAAAGACGTACGTGCTTATATGACATTTTAATAATGATTTGCTCAATCTGTTAAGGAAAATTAATATTTCTTACTACAAAGTAAATATAAAACATAGAAAGACATTTACGAATGTTAATAACCAAATTTGATGATCTTTTGCAATCAATTAAACCTGATACGATATCTTATAATACTTCGATAGCACTTCTTATTGAGAGGTAGGAAAAAACTTGATAAGCTAAATTGAAGTATTATTAACTGGGGTACAGAACCGACACCGCGAACACGATGTTTGGCCCAATGAATTGGCTGCAGTGGGCTTAAATTTTCAATGGATTTGTTCGATTTAAAAACAGAACCTCCCGACGCTACACAAATTTTGTTCGCGCTGTCTGTTCTGGTACTTTAGTACATTGTACTTAAATGATAAGCTATCAGTAATTTTCTTCATTGTAAAATTATTATTTTTTGTAACTCATTGATTGCTCATTGGATGCAAAAAGCGCTTTACAAACGCTAGTATGTAAGTAGCCTAAATTGTCCGCAAAAAATTGCTTTCGTGTTATATTTGATTTTATACAAGACCGATGGCTACTAAACCTCGCATTGTATGATAAAAAATATCACAATGTGCATCACCGCACAATTGGTATATTGTTAGTTATTAAAAAACTTTAAAAACAATTAACCATATTACAACTTAATCACTCAATCAGCTGTTTGAAGTTCGGCCATGTTTTATTTCGAACATCTGTCATGTCAATATGACGAAAAACGTTCTATGGCTATAAATTGTACCGTTTATCCCTCAGGAACAGGTTTATTTTCCGGGATTAAAAGTAGCCTATCTGGTAAGTTAGGTTTAAAGCTATCCGTGTGCCAAATTTTATCCATATCCGTTCAGCCGTTTTTGCGTGATTGAGTCACAAACATCCAAACATCCAAACATCCAAACTTTCAGATTTATAATATTAGTAGGATTAAATTTATTATTAATTATTAAAATGCAGAATTAAAATTGTAATACTGCAACCAGTACTGCTTAGATTAGAATTTATTCAGTAAATATTGTGCAAATTCTGGAAAATTATAGTGTTTACAAAATAATTATGGTTTTGACTTTGAGTTCCTTTTGCCATTTCTTCTCCTAAATTAAAAGGCAACAAAACGATGGTACAATAGAATAAATGGTCTTGAATTCGAATGCGAAGATCTGTGAAAAGAAGTTTGACTTAAAAAAGAACGCGATGAAGTCCGCTTCATAATGGGAAAATGAAAAACGAAATGGTTAGCCGATTAAACCAATCGAGCGTGAAAATCGTACAAAAACTGACTCGAAAGCCATTATCAGTCGTCAAACACGAGCCGTTTGACGCGTGCTTTGAGTAGGGTGACAACCGCGCCGGCCGAGCGCGGGCCGCGGCCGTTACACAATAGTGCCAACAAAAGCGCGAGCTCACCTTGCCACCCGGCTCACCCGCAACTCACTCAGATCACCAAGTCATCCCCGTGAGCCTTATTACAAAAAGTTAAGAACGAAAGTTCAATGAGCCACGCGCCTTCATGAGCTGCAACAACTATAAATTATTCCCCAAATGATTTTTAGTCCGTGCGACATATTCCTGTGATTTATAACGCTGGCAAACAATGTGAACCGGTTACGGTTATGAAACCGTGAGCACTGAGGGTGTTACTATGAAAAGCTTTTTGTTTCCACGGCACGCCTAGTAATTATTGCTGTTACATATGGCTTCGCTGTTTCGTTTGGAGAATGTCTTGTTTTGTCATGATAGTTTTGACTGTCACATTATGAATATTTATTCCTTACTGGTCTCTAAATTATAATTTCACTGTATTTTTTACTTTACATATAAGCTAATAAAATGTCAACTTACATATATTACTCCTAAGTATCCGTTTTATGCCACGTGTAAATGTAGCCAGGTTTAATTTCCCGTGGTAAGAATATAATTTTATTATTGTATGGATAAGTATGGTAAGGGCGTGGAGGTATCTTATTAATTAAAATCAGTAGGTATGGTTAGAATATTTAGTTAATTCATGGTTAGAGGGTATGGAATCGAGGTTCGTGCGTTTAAATCAATATTATTTATCTGTGCAGCATTTACATTCATACGTATTAAAATAACAAAAAAATTAAGGAGCTCTTTCGTTTAACGTGATGCACATGACAAGAATTTTTATTTGCTTAATTACTCCGATAAATTTAAAATTAAAATTTATCCTTAAATCAGAAGTATGATTATTTACGTATACTCCCCTTGCTAAACTAAGTATGAGTAAGTAAATAAGAAAAGTAATGCGACAGATGTACAAGAAGGCCATCATCATAACTTAAAATAAAATTATGTAAAATTGCGTTTTTTTTTACTGCATTTCAAATGTTGATTAAGTAATTTGAAAAAAGTTTAACTTGATATGACACACTCCGGAACAAAATGTACACTCTCAATAATCTCATATAACGTACCCAAAGAGAATTTTTAACGTAGCAGCGTCTATGATATGAGAATAAATTAAAACTCTGCACTTGACCGAAATTTTACATACGAATTCATGTAATAATTTTGGTGGCTTATTTAACCTCTCTTGTTAGTTAGTTCAGAATGACTTTTCAAGGCTTATCCAGAATACGTTGAGCTGTTTTTACGTATTAAATGCAATATGTGGATGAATCGGTAGGTAGGTACCTACCTGTACTAATAATGCGAATGTAAAAATTATGTTAGGCTAAGTGTCGGTCAGAAAGTCACCCTGTCTGAAGGCCTTCGATATGGCTTGGCTGGCTATAACACATTAATGGCCCACTACTGAGCACGCCGCGAGCCTCTCTCCTCAAGCAGGCCTAAAGCATACTCCACTACGCTGTTATGAGTATTTTAATATGATACTTCAGACATTTTCCCTAAAGAAACGATTGACTTATATACTTAAAAAAATACATACCGTTTGGTCAAGTAATAGGTACATAATGCAAGCACGTTTTCTTTGAATGAGAAAAAATGACATTACATCTAAAGTCGGTTCTCATCATTACTTTCGCGATATTGACTCGATGCCAATAAAAACACGACGGACCTCCTGTCAGGGTGTTTGTTTAGCTCCCCTTACCCTTTGCCAAGGTATTATAATTAAGCTCATTTGTTATGTGACGTGCGCGGTGCGCAGGCGCGATAAGCCGCTCCGTATAGGTGCGTCATTAAAGCTGGTTTTTTGATGCGCACGCGACTCGGCCCGCATTATCTTTTTATCGTCGCACCCCATGTAGTTGGATTAGTTTTTTCGACCAGGGGATTGCAACTGGGATGCTGTGACAAACATGAAATTATTATCGATGTCTTGTTTTGCTATGAAAGAAATATGTTTAAATATAAACGTAATTTATTTACATTTCAAATAATTATAGGTATTATCTTTCAATTTTAATGTTGATTCCTTCAAATGTGTGTTTTCTTTTATGTATGAAATTTACTTTAAAATTACTTCATTCAGCGCTGATCAAACTGTGGCTACTACATATACACTATTATAAAAGTATCAGTCACGAGAGATGGAGGATAACTGACGTGCCTTATGCTTTGTTGACATATAGATACATACCTACTTGTTTACTTGAAATACTGGTATGAAGGCTATTTTTATGTAAATGTAATATATTTAATATGACGCCAAAATCTTCTTAGAACAACTGCATGAGTTCATAAATGAAAACGTTTTGCAAATATTTAAAATATTTAGTAACAAAAAAAAATTACCTAAACCAAAGGTGCTAAACATCTGCCTAGGTGCACACAATAGCGCACACGCGTGTCGCCCGTGTGTCACCGAACAAATATTGCATTACCCCCCTCTCCCCGCGCCCGCTGCCCCGCGCCACGTGCCACAAGTCATTGTGTCCTCCCTACTCCGTCCGCGTGGTCGCCCTACACGCACCGTTCGCTAATCCCACGGAAATTGCACTGTAAGTGCTGTGGACATTTTTTTTCTTTTGTTGGCTTATTATTTGTTATCTTATGATGATAAGCTGCATTATATCGCTTACATCAGGTACATTGAGGAATTTGTAGGACATATTTTCTAGTTTACTGTAACAGTAGGTGACTCACAAAAACTCAGTATCTATTATAGTCGGTATTTCTGTGATTACCTATAAAACTTGAGCTGATACTTCAAGTTTGCCAGGGAAGTTTACTATTTTTAAGTCATTCGAGAAAATGGGCCAATATTCTAGTCTTCTATCCTTCGAACAGTCTTAAAAGACTTTCTAAAACTTCAAAACGTTGACCTCTGTTGGAATCTTGAGTACCTACTTTTTATTTGAAAATCATACCAAAAGGAATTTGCAAAATGAATAAAAAGCTTGTGAAAATTTATTAAATTATTATGTATGCTCGCACTGTTTTCACTTTATTTTTACAATACAATACAATATTCTTTATTGTGCACACTAGAAGTACATAACATATTACAATGCAAGTATGTAGTAGTAACACAATAGGCGGTCTTATCGCTGTAATAGCGATTTCTACCATTTTTACGAGCTAATATTAAAAACAAAAGGTAAAGTAACATATGTAGGAAGGCACATAAATAAAAATATAAATTAAAATATATACAAATAAATACAATAAATACTATATTATATATATATATATATATATCGTATAATTATAATAGTAATACGTAATATTGAACTACATAAAAATAAAAGTCAAGTAAAATGCAATGTTACTAAGGGCTTGTTTCACCATCTTCAAGTAGAGTCCTGAATAAGCTATTCGCCGTTTAAAGTGACGTTAAAGTGTCATTTTACATACACGAAATGTCAACTTAACCAACGAATAGCTTACTTCGGACTTACTTGAAGATTGTGAAACAAGCCCTAAGTATTTTATGTCATCAAAGCAATCCTCGAGAGATAGTTAAAGGGTTAGGTAGTATTCCTTAACTTTATTCTTAAAGGAGAGGAGGGACTCAGAACGTCGGATAGGTAAGGGAAGAGCATTCCACAGATGTACGGAATATACAGAAAAAGATTTTTGAAGAAGGAAGTTGAGCTAAGAGGAGTGCTAAGGAAAAGATTATCGGAGGAACGAAGATGAAGGTCATGTGTTTCATACCTAAATTTAAACCGCTGTTTTAAGTACGGCGGAGATGTAGGATTGAATAGTATGCAGTAGAGAGTAGAAAGTAGTAGAAGATGAGCATTCCGGCGAAGGCGCATAGGGAGCCACTTGAGCATAGAGCGAAATTCTAAGACATGGTCATATTTACGTAATCCAAATACAAACCTTATACATATATTTTGTAAGCGCTCAAGTTTATTTAATTGCTCCTCTGTCAGGTCAAGATAGCAAGTATCGGGTAGTCAAGGATGGGCCAAAGAAGCGACTGAACAAGTTGTATTTTTGTGGATATGGGAAGAAATTATTGTAGTCTGCGAAGTGAATCGAGTGCTGCGAATATTTCTCTACTAACGTCATTTATTTGAGGAGTCCATGAAAGATATCGATCCATGACAACACCCAAGTTTCTCACAGTGTTGCTGTAAGGAATGATGATTCCGTCAAAAACAATCGGTGGTAATAGAGACAAATCAATTCGAGCACTTAACCTTTGACTACCTATTACAATAACCTGCGTTTTCAAAGAATTAACAGTAAGTCCATAGGCTTTGCTCCAGTTTAAAATAGATGTAAGGCTATCGTTAATACTCGCAATAGCAGTAGGCAGATCATGTAAGTGCGACTGTGTATAAACTTAAAGGTCATCTGCATATAAGTGGTAGGGCGAAGAAATAAAGGAAATAATTTTTAGTTAAGTTCAGTCACAAGTGTCACAACAATATCTTTATTGCTTACAAGTCCTAAATTGCCTATTAAATAAAAGCAGTGACAGTAGGTAGGCCTACCTACTGCACGTGATAGGTACAGTAATAGGTACAATGTTATAAACTTAGTACAGTTTTTAACATTGTGTTCTTTTTGTCCTTTCTCAAGACCAGCATTTATTGCTTTTAATAATTCTTGACAAAAAATAACCCACTTCAAAATTAGGGATAACTGAAAAACTACCTGTCAGATTTCACTTAAATTTAAGTGGGACCACATGACAAGCACCAGCTTTCGATTTAAAAAAGAATCATCATAATCGGTTCACCCAGTCGAAAGTTCTGAGGTAATAAACTTAAAAAAATACAGTCGAATTGAATAATTACCTCCTCCTTTTTTGAAGTCGGTTAAAAATAGAAAAACATCGTAGTATGACATTACCCCATTTTATTACGATCTGGCACTTATACCTATCCAAAAACGACTTCATATTCTTACAAAATATTCATGACTTCCATAAAAGTACGTTGCACAGTGGGTGTGACAAACCAGCCCTTATAATAATTACAAGTATCAATTAACCATTATTCGTCAATTAAAAGAACAGTTGCCAAAAGTGCGGGAGCGTTAAAAATTCCACCAGTTAGTGTAAAAGTTTCAATTAAGTACCGGGCGGTATCTCGCCGATCGCCGCCATGCGCCCTGCCCGCCAGCCCGCCATGCCGCCATGCGGGTTCACGGAAATTATTAATTTGGCCCATTAAAATTACCTTCGAGCAATTGAGACGGACGGACAAAGTTCCCCTCGGTGTACCTTTTTACGATAAATGAAAGGCGAGGGTCCTGACACTGAAAGATGGACTTCAATAGACCCCTTGGTCAGCTTATGGTGTTTCTCCAAACATAAGGATACTGGCTGCAAGTGAATGGGGAAATTTAGTGACTGGACATTTTTGGGTCATTATTTTTGTATGGGTTGCTTGGGAGATACCGTTCGACAATATTGTAATATTATATTTTTTTATAAGAGCATAGTCTGAAATATTGCACATTAATTACGCCGAAATTTTTATTATCAATCGTAATAATATGGATTTAGTAATGTACTGTTTGTGTTTAATACCTAGATATTTTTTTACGAATTAAGTCTAAATAAAAAGTCTTGGGTATCAAAAATTCAAAATGCATACATGCTATAGATAGAAAATATTACTACTGTCCTACTGTCTTGCATTTTTTGCTTCAATAAAACGGTGCAAGAAAACCAATGTAGAGTTAGTTAAGGATTCTAAGAACACGTTTTGTACTATCAAAGTACGTATATCAAAGCTTATCACGTATCAATAACTTGCAATTTGTTTTTTCTTAATATCTTTGGTTCAACCAGGTCAGTTAAGCTCATATTAAACCAAGCATAAAAACAGAACAAAGGGTTAAAACTGAAAGTTCGTTTAACCCTCAACCGGGCGTAACTTAAAACGTGGGTAGAACTAAATAAAAGCGCTTTGTAAAGGTGTCGCCCGCACCAGACCGCCCGCATGCACTCCAACTATCACTACATTTGTAACATTAGGTAAAAGATTTATCCTCCTTTGTGGTTGTAAAGTGGGTTAACCTTCATTGTGAGTGGTTAATGGACGTTTCAACATACCGTGCGCACCCTAGTTTGGTATATGAGACACTTTTATCACTGATACGTGTATAATTAGTATATTCACCGTCTACGTGATGAGGATGTAACGAGGTGTAATAATACCTCGTTCAATATCCCTTGGCTGGCAGTTGCATTTTTCTTCTAAATTTTTAAATCTTGACAGTTCGGGTTTGTTTACAAAAATGCAACTGTCAGCTGGGCTTCCCATGGAGGAGCTGAGAAGGATAGCGTGATATCATTATGTTATTTCATAATTTATTCCTTTTAACTTGCTAATTATAAAATCAATTCTTACTAATATAATTAATACTGTGTTGCTGAGACTGTGCTATACCTGTGTTGATCTCACATAATTATAAATAGCCGTTATTTATTGCGACTATCATTTACTTATGACCCTGCCCGGCCCTGAGAATTATTGTTATATTACATTTGTGGAGGATCTGCACCCTCGCACTGGCGCCCAATAAGGTTTAAGGTAATACCTGTCTCGTAACTCCTTCACAGAACAGTGGATGTGAACAGTCTGTAACATTCTAAAGCAGATCATAAAATACATGTATGTGACCTCGAGGACAGAGAAGGTGCTGTATATGACTACATAAAAATTTTTGGAAGACAAGAAGAGATTAAATTGAAGGTTACCACACAATTAATTCATTTTTTATACTTATAATTATAATTTATTGTAATTTTTATTGTTATGACACAAAAATGGCATTTTGTTGTTGTTGCTTAGTGACGATTAATTATTGATTGTCAATGAATTATTGATATAATTTAAAGGTTGAAAGAACTTACCTGTAAGTGAATTTCAACCGGGATTATACGAGATGTTGCATCCGAAGAGATTTAAATAACCATGTAGTTGTCCTTCGAGACACTGCGTCGTCACACATTTGGAGTATATGAAAATAAAACAATAATAAGAGTCAAATATTTAGTCTGTGTTGTTGCCATCACATCACTATTGTATATACCCAGCCCTAAAACGTCATTCAGTTTAGAGTTTCGTCCTAGTTGGTCATTCTGCAACCATACATGGGGTGGCAAACTGTAGTGCTTTTGAGCGCTAGCACGTGTACCACCGGGTGGGCGGGAGTTTAAATCTCTTCGGATGCAACATCTCGTATAATCCCGGTTGAAATTCACTTACAGGTAAGTTCTTTCAACCTTTAAATTATACTTCGATGTTGCATCCTCAAGATTTAAATAACCATGTAGATGTTTAGAGGATGTTGCAGAATGTAGTGTATAAAACCGCACAAATAAAGTGAAATTTTTATCAAGTGTTAAATAACCTCTTTCGTCCAAAATTTATAGGATTTATATTTTAGGCATTAGGTACATACTATTACTTAATACCAAACACAATTTCAGCAAAAGGATTTATACTCCCCGATATTGACAATAGGTTGGTTATAGGATTTTTCGGCGAGGAGACGAGGAGTTTCTTGTCCGACAAGTGGCATTTCAGAAGTTCAATCCAGCTTGCTGCAGGAGCGTGGCAGGTACTGTGTGCCGTGAGTACGGTCACGTTCACGCCGCTATCGCGCAATATTTGTCTGATCCATCGGTTCCATCGAATCTATTCGGCTTGTGCTCTGCGAAGTATTGTGGAAAGGCTTTTTAGCAGAAAGTACATAAATTTTTGCCTGTGTCGACAGAATTTCGGAACCAAGCTGTCTTTTCTATCTATGAAGATAGTCTTTGTCGAACAACTAGAAATAGTCTACGTGCTATTGAATTTTAAAAATTTTACAATTTTTTATTGGAGTGAGATAACCAATTAATAACAAATAATGTTTGCACACGTTGCCCAGTAGACAACGTGATGAAAGTTAAAACTTTTTGAATTTCATTGATAAATTCTCATTAGAATAACGTTGAGCCAAATAGGATAAAGTAAGATTTGGGTTAAAAGATATTTTGTTAACCTTGTTTTAATCTTAAAGACAAGTTTGAAAAATCTTGTAATACAATAATAAAATTATCGTTACCAATGTCTAATTAACAACAGATATAGGGCTGACTGGTGGGAATTTGTAAAGTAGCTTATTACTTTCTGTAACATATCGTTTAAGAATAAGAAAATAATCCAAACTGACAAGGTAAAATAAGACGATTTTATGTTTATATTGATCAACTGTTGTAGGTATCTTTATTTACGCAAATAATGAATTTGAATTGCTTTGCATAAAAGCATATAATATGTAATATGAAACAGTGCAGTTCTGGATGTCTTTTAATGACAAACAGAATTTAAACCAAATCTTTTAATAAGTATATTACGTTATACTGGCTAAGCGTATTTTTGATAAGAAATTGAGGATTTTGATATGGAATACACCTACTGGTTTATCATTTGGGGTATCCCTTGAGAAGGTTTGTCGGATAAAAGTGCAGACGCTAAGTTCTGTTACATTTTCTATTTAGAGGGATAAGAAAAAACGATGCGATGCAAATAAATCGACATCTCACTAACCAATCTGGTCTAGTAATAGTCTAATAATTTTATTGAGATGAGGAAATCTGATATCATTCAATATATTTCTGAGATGGCAGTGGTGGCATCGATACCGAGCTAAACATTTTTATTCTTGCAAGTTTTACCACAAGATTGCATCTCTAAAAAGGCTGCGAGCCACTGTAAATAATTTAATGTGATTGTTTTTTCACTGACCCCTAATCACTCCATTGCAAGGTGTATCCACTCTGTAAGGGGGAAGCCAGTATATTATACCATCTGTTCAAATCAAAAAGTATCTGACTACCATACTTCATCTTGATAAGGCTAAAGACATATATTCGAGTATGTCTCGCGTTCTGTTTGGTGTATTAACAATCCTTAGCAAGAACGGAGCATGCAGCAGTAGATAAGTGAACCTAAAATTTCCCTTAAAATTTTCGGATTTTTATAGATTTTTTAGAGTTCCGTTCCTCAACAGGAAAAAAGCGGAACCTGCTTGTCTGTCTGTCTATCAATGCCGTTTTTCCCAGGGACGAGTGGATAAAATTAATATAATAATTATTATCGATATCCAATGTAATTAATGTCCATTATATAAATATAATTAATATAAAATACTGAGGTCTGCAATCCCTTCAAAATCAAGCTTCTATTCTACGTCAGCACAACCAAAAAACTACAGCGCGGCGTTAATGCGATATACATAATTTTTTTTCTTTTTAATTATGGCACTTGCAAGGGAAGCAAAACCTGTAGCGTTCTTCCCGTTGATCTCAAACCATGAAATTTGGTAGAAGCAAAGCAAGACTATTTTATAGCATAAGTAACGGAGAAAATGCGTAAATCGAACACAGTAACATGTGAAGGCGACAGCTTTTCAACTGCAACGTTATGTTTGTTACTCAGTTCAGAATACATCAGTAATGTTCGGTTCTATAATCATCAGGCTCAGTCTGAAATAAAGTATCGTTATTATTATTATTATTATACATTTGTACATAGCCCTCGGCGCGCGAGTCCGACTCGCATTAGGCTGGATTTTAATAAATCTTAGTTTTACCAAATATACATTTTGTATTATTGCACCCCACTAATACTACAAACGTGAAAGTCTGTATGGATGTTTATTACTCTTTCACGCTAAAACTCCTAAATGGATTTTCATGAAACCTAGCACACAGCCAGACCATGATCTGGGCCAGATATGTCCACTTATTGTCCCGGCAAACACGGGCAAAGTCGCGGCCAAAGCGCTAGTATGTCATAACATAATTATCCCCAACACAAAAAATATATTGTCAAGGTATACTAATACTGTAGTACATACAGTTGTTACTTAAATTATGACAATTATGTTTTTAAAAGTTTGTAAAAATATAATATGGAGTAGAGCTGAGGTTGGGATTTCTTGGTGATCTGTGAGTAAGTATTAAGAAAGGCTTCTTTAAATGTTCGCATTTATATCAGCCATCTGGCGACGGTGTATGGGTAACTATGCACACTATTTATTCGGTTTAGATACAAAATGAATCTAAAGAGAGGCACTGAGCTCTTGGATGCTAAGAGTATCAGAGAAATAAATGAACAGGTATGACAAAACACTCATATAGAAAAATAATGTCAATGTAATGTTATTGAAATTATTTGTTTCAGATTTGAACATGGTGGGTTTATTGTTTCCATTGTTCGAGTAAGAAAAATGACTTAAGAGGATCTGTTATCCTCATACATAGGATAGTTCAGTGGGTTTGCTCACCGATTATTACAATGAAATTGTGTACGGCTGGAATTTGGTACCTCCAACTGCGTCTCTGGTCTGCTTGGCGGTCGCGAGGGGTCGCGACAGGCAGCGGCGGCGCTTGAGCCCGCAGCTGCGTCGTGTAGTTATTCCTCAAGGAATATATTAATATAAGGGGTAAAGAGTGCTCCACTTATTACCTGATTTTTGTAAATAAATTTCGATGCGCCATCAGCGCCCTCAAGTTGCATAGATGGCGGTAAGACATCAGCATGATGTCAGTTCCAACGAATTGTCCCCCCTGGTGTTCCTCCTCGGTGCAGCAATTGGCTGTCCGTCGTAGTAGCAAAATGTTACTCCTATGGCTTTTAGATATCTTTTTGATATTATTGTTGTTTAGTCTATCTGACTAGTCGTTTATCTCTATATCTTTAGTACATTTTACTTTTAATCTTCCTTATTTAGCCAACCCTGGAGGATTTTTCCCAATGTTCAGAGATTTAATCAGCTTCTCTAATTCTGCTCCGTGGTTACTGTTCCAGTTTCTTAGCTAGTATTTTGAGGAGTACTGGTTCATCTGCCTCAAATATATTATAATGGCCGCCTTTCCCGCAGGACATATCGGTGTTTCCGAATGGAAATACGATGCTGCAAAACTAGGTAATTATGTGATTTACTTTCGGATGACATCTCGTGTCACCACATTAAGAAAGTAACATATGTATTATTTATGTTTCTGGATAATATAACGCAAGGCCTGGTAAGCCTGTCTGTGGTTTACTTTCGGGTGCCATCTCGTGTCACCACATTAAGAAAGTAAGATATTCTTGTTTCTGGATAGTATAGTGCAAGGCCTGTTAAGTATGTGATTTACTTTCAGGATGCCATCTCGTGACACCACATTAAGAAAGTAAGATATTCTTGTTTCTGGATAGTATAGTGCAAGGCCTGTTAAGTATGTGATTTACTTTCAGGATGCCATCTCGTGACACCACATTAAGAAAGTAAGATATTTTTGTTCCTGGATAATATCGCGTATTACCACTTTATGAAACAAGGTAACTGAACTGGCAAGTCAACAGGTTACAGGCTACTACGACAAGGTTGGTGGACAAAATAATAGTAAGTACTTTTCGAATGACATGACATCACGTGTCATCAGTCATCACTCAGGAAATTTTTTTTTTTCTTTTGTATCAAATAATATGAAATAATAAAAGATTCCGTGTTTGGAATCAGATTTAACATTTTAGGATACCAAGATTTATTGAATTACTAACATTTCAAGTAATCAAAACGTACAATAATTCGTCAGTTAATAGACAACCAAACTTGAATTCCATTGCGAAGATTGCATAACTTCATTTATTTCTGATTCAGTTTCACTTATTCTTTTCTCATGTTTTCCGCCTATTAGATATGAGCCAAAATAATCCAAAGCACGAGTTTTTAATGTTATTATAATATTATTTAAATTATTTATAAGTAATGACACTAACGACGATGCAGCACACGAAAAACGAATGACGTTTTAGGGCTGGGTATATACAATAGTGATGTGATGGCAACAACACAGACTAAATATTTGACTCTTATTATTGTTTTATTTTCATATACTCCAAATGTGTGACGACGCAGTGTCTCGAAGGACAACTACATGGTTATTTAAATCTTGAGGATGCAACATCGAAGTATAATATTAAATTTTATATTTATTGTTACGAACGTTCACAGTAACAATTATTATCCTGTTGAACAGAACTTATATATTATCTGCAATAATCTAGAATAAAATAATTATAATGAATCCTAATTTCCTTAATAAATCGGAGTTAATATACGAGATCCTTGCACGCGGCGAAGAACCGCGTGAGTCTGTTCCTCTTTTAAAGGAGCAGTTAATAAAACTAATTAATAATGGTATCACTACATCTTCTTCTCCTTATCCTGTAGAACAAGATTTAAAGGAGATACGTAATATTTTAATCGCTTTAAAAGGAAAATTATCATTATATGAGTTAAAGCCATCTATTTTAAATAAAAGTAAATTAGAAACCTACTTCCAACATCTACTTGGAAGATGCGATCTTTTAGAAATTGAAACTTATCATGACGAATCTATTATTACTCTTCATCAAAGAGCAATGGACGATTTTTTGGCTTTAAATAAACAGTTCAATTTTATAATAAATTCACCTGCATCTTCTTCAACGACTCAACAGTCAGTTAATGAGGACGTTAGCTTAGACAAACTAGTACAAGCATTATCATGTTTAAATGATAAGGCTTTAAGTGAAATAAAAAAGTTCAAATATAAAGGTGATGGTTGTCCCCGAGAGTTTATAAAAAGAGTTGAAGAATTTGCAATAAATCATAAAGTTTCAAATGAAAAATTGTTCCTTTCGTTGTATGACATGCTACAAGATACACCTTTATCTTGGTTCCGTAATAAAGTCAAGTATTTACAATGCTGGGAAAATTTCAAAGATGAATTTTATTTTGCATTTGACATTCATGATCATGACTATAAAATTATGAAATTGATTGATAATTGTAAACAAAATGATACTGATTCTGTGATAACATTTTTCACAAAGATGGAAACACTATTTGAGAAACTGAGAGTACCTTTGTCAGATGATAATAAATTAGAATACCTTAAAAGAAATTTATCATCATCTTTACGGGGTAGGCTTTTACCCGAAAATATAATTTCTGTCGATTCCTTATTTAAAGCTGGCAAGTTCTACGAATCATTAAATACTCCTGAGATTCCTACGACCTCTCAAGCTATTTATTCGGTTTCTCAACCTTTATTCTGCCCGAGATGTAGAGTTAATACGCATAATCTACATTCTTGTAAACGGACAGATGTGGTTTGTTTTCGTTGTGGTTTTAAAGGATATAAAGCTACAGAATGTATTAATTGTAAAAAATCTTTAGAAACTTCGCCTAAAAAAAACTAGTAGGGAAGGATTGTAGAGCTGACTGGGAAAGCTGGCTTAGACAGCTTAATATTTTCATGCGTTCTTACAACATGTCTACAATCCTTTTTAACGATGAACGTAATTTAGAACGGCCATTTATACACATTAAAGTAAATAATGTAACTCTTGCTGGCCTGTTGGATAGTGGTAGTCCTATCACAATTATTGGTAATAACGCACATTTGCAACTCGTTCATCACAATTTTATCGTTAACACTCAATTTAAATTAAGTGGTTCCGTTGCTAATGGACAACACATTTCATCTATTGGTACAATTAATTTACCCATTAATTTTAAAAATAAATCTCACACTATAACAGCTCATGTAATACCTGATATTAAGCAATCTTTAATTCTTGGTATTGATTTTTGGAAAGCATTTATGATAACCAATGAGGTTCTCGATGCCATTCAACTTACCAAATATCCTAACGAACCTATATTTTTAATAGACTGTGAGGATAATCAAGTTACGCACTATGACAATTTAAATAATAGTGAAAGGTTGTCAGCAGATAAAATTATTGAAGAATTTAAAAACATATCAACTGACGTTTGTCCTTTAGGTAGAACTAATTTGGTCGAACATATGATTGACACTGACAATCATCTGCCTATTCGTCAACGTTGTTACAGGCTTTCACCTGAAAAACAAAGAGCTCTTTCAGCTGAAGTCGATAACATGTTAGAGTTAGATGTAATTGAACCCTGTGAAAGTCCTTGGCTTAACCCTGTAATCATTACTCCTAAAAAAGACGGTGAATGGCGTTTCTGCGTAGATAGTAGAAAATTAAATTCTATTACTCGAAAAGACGCGTATAAACTTCCTTTTATTAACGATATCTTAGATAACCTTAGGGACGCTAAGTACCTTAGTTCTATTGATATAGCTAAAGCCTTTTGGGAGATACCATTACGTAAGGAAGATAGATTGAAAACAGCATTCCATGTGCCTGGTCGTGGTATGTTTTGTTTTAAAGTTATGCCTTTTGGTTTAACTAATGCTCCTGCGACTCAACAACGATTTATAGATACACTTTTCTCAACTATTGATGATAATAAAGTATTTTGTTATCTGGATGATATTGTTATTGCTACTAACACTTTTGAGGATCATATAAATACATTAAATACTGTACTACAAAAATTACGTAGTGCAAATATTACTGTTAATTTTAAAAAGTGTGTTTTCTTTCGTAAGGAATTAAAATATCTTGGATTTATTGTTGATGAATATGGTCTGCGTACAGACCCCGGAAAAGTCAAAGCTATTTTAGGTATTCCTCCTCCTAAAACAGCTCGTGATGTTAAAAAGTTTTTAGGTACTGCGAGCTGGTACCGTCGTTTTATACCGGATTTTAGTGATATGGTAGCACCCTTAAATAAACTGACTTCAACTGGTAAAAAGGGTTCTAAACCACCTACTTTTGTTTGGTCTGATGAAGCGGATAAAGCTTTTCACAATCTTAAAACTTGTTTAACTTCTGCTCCTTTACTGGCTAGACCGGACTTTACTAAACCTTTTTCTGTTCACTGTGACGCTTCCAGTTATGGACTAGGAGCAATGCTTGCTCAAGAGTTCGATGGAGTTGAAAAACCTATCGCATACATGAGTAAATCATTAAACGGCGCCCAACGTAATTATAGTATTACTGAGAGAGAGTTATTAAGTGTGATAACAGCGTTAGAACACTGGCGTTGTTATTTGGATAATGGTACTAAGTTTACTATTTATACAGATCATTCTGCTTTACAATGGTTCCTTAATTTAAACAATCCTACAGGACGTTTGGCTCGTTGGAGTATTCGCTTATCTGCGTTTAACTTTGAGTTGAAACATAAAAAAGGGAAGGATCATTTGGTACCAGATACTCTTTCACGTTTTCCGTGTATTAATCTTATACAATATGACCCAGCACATACGAATGACACATGGTATAATGATGTTCGTTCTAAATGCCTAAATACTCCTGCTTCTTGTCCGGATTATTCTATACAGAATAATAAACTATTTCGATACGTTCGGAGTAACAATTTTATTAGTTCAGAATTTGATTGGAAGGAGGTTATTCCTTCTCAATATGTCTCAGATGTTATTAAAGAAAATCACTGTACGCCTACAAGTGGTCATTTTGGTACTTATAAAACATATATGAGAATTAAATTAAGATATTTTTGGAAAGGAATGTATCGCGATGTTGCTAAATTTGTCTCAAAGTGTGAAACGTGCTTGGAACACAAACATCAGACTCAGAGAACCATAGGTTTAATGGGTGAACCAAAGGTTTGTTCCAGACCTTTCCAAGCTATATCAATTGATTTAATAGGACCTTTACCAATGACGCGAAAATTAAATAAATTTATTTTTGTTGTTACTTGCTGTTTTAGTAAATATTGTTTATTATTCCCAATCAAACGTGCTACGACTGCTATTATACAACATATTTTAGAAAATCTTGTTTTTATGACGTACGGTATACCGGAAACCATATTTTTGGATAATGGTCCACAATTCATTAGTTGTGATTTACAGGAAATGTTCCGTAAATACAATATACCTAAAGTGCTCTACTCACCACTACATTGCCCTCAGGTGAATACAGTAGAGCGTTACAATAAAACAATTATCACTGTTGTAGCTTCTTTTGTTGATCGGGATCATCGCACGTGGGATCTTAATTTAAATAAGATTCAATTTGCGATGAATACTGCGGTTAATGAAGTTACCAAATATACACCTGCATTTTTAGTATTCGGACGGGAACTCGTGCCTTGTGGGTCCGTCTATGGTGATTCCGATTTATCCGAGGAAATAATATTCGCTCCTCGTGATCAGTTTGCAGATAATATTGGTCAACTTTCGACATTATTTAACGATGTACAGGCTCGTCTTTGGCATGCACATCGGTCGAATGCTGTCCATTATAATACCAAACGTCGACATCTAACATTTGATGAGGGTGATACTGTTTGGAAACGAAATTACCAAATTTCTGATTCAGGTAAATATTTTTCGGCAAAATTAGCTCCAAAATTTATAAAGTGTAAAGTATTAAAGAAAATTTCACCTCTCGTCTACGAACTGGTAGATTGTGAAGGACATCATTTAGGCCGGTGGCATGTTAAAGATCTGAAGCCCAGGTGTCACGTATAGTTTTAATCTTTTAATTCAACTTTATTTTTATCTCTTGTTATTTTCTTTTTATGTTGTCTCTTGCTTTTAATACCTATTATATGTTTGCTCTTCTCTTATTTGTTTGCTTATCTCTTGTTTGTTTTGCTTAGTATTTAATTATAATGTGTTATTATTAATTTTTTCGTTTTCTCCTTTAATTATTATTTTATGTTATTTTTTTTTTATTTTATTTGTTGTACTTCTTGTTTTAGTTCCTATTTTTATTGTAAAAAAAAAAAACCTAAAGATTTTTTTTTGAGGGGAGCCCGGGGTATTGTAACGAGGTGTAATAATACCTCGTTCAATATCCCTTGGCTGGCAGTTGCATTTTTCTTCTAAATTTTTAAATCTTGACAGTTCGGGTTTGTTTACAAAAATGCAACTGTCAGCTGGGCTTCCCATGGAGGAGCTGAGAAGGATAGCGTGATATCATTATGTTATTTCATAATTTATTCCTTTTAACTTGCTAATTATAAAATCAATTCTTACTAATATAATTAATACTGTGTTGCTGAGACTGTGCTATACCTGTGTTGATCTCACATAATTATAAATAGCCGTTATTTATTGCGACTATCATTTACTTATGACCCTGCCCGGCCCTGAGAATTATTGTTATATTACATTTGTGGAGGATCTGCACCCTCGCAAGGATATAAGGATATTGTCCATATAATATAGTGGCGTATTTATTGTGAATTATAGTGACTGTAAATATGATGGTGATACTATTATTACCCTATGATATGTTAAAACAGAAGATATTGCTGTACTGAATTATTATATTTTCGGCGTGTAACATAAATAAATCGCGTTATGTTGACATTGATATGTAACAAAGTTCTGTACATAATTTTTTTCAGTTCTCATTTCAAAACCACTATCTTAATTTTACACTATGGATACATCAGCAGGTAGAGATTTGAAATGTTAATGAAAATAATAACATTTATTTCAACTGCTCATTGCTTACTTTGTTGTAGAAGTATTGACTTGTTGGGTTTTAAACAACTGCTACAAATAGGGTAACAGTAAAGGAAGGTAGAACGATGATATCAATGAAGGATCTAAATTAAAGGCAGTTGTACCAATCGCGGCACCTCCCGTACCTGTCTATCGGCTCAACTAGCTCTCAATTACCGATGTGGGTCGCTCGCACAGAGGAGTCGTGGAGACGCGATCCGGGTTTGACGGGAGCAGAGTTTTAAAAGCCATTTACAACTGAAGACTGATGTGGCGTAAGGATTAGATGCCTAATAACAGTGAGGAACAAAATGTTAGAATATTTTAATGCGTAATAATCCTCCCTATACATACAACATCATTGGTAATAATACATAGGTAACCGTTACACATTGATATTGTGAAAAGTAAGCATTTGACGTAGCGCACGCCACAATACAATGGAGCTTATTTTTCCAACTATACAAACTAATTTAAAGGTATCGTTAAAAATTGTGTACCGTCAAATGACACTAAGAAGAACCTGACATTATACTTAAGCCATATTTTGTTATATTTATCACCACCCTATCAAAATATACAAAAAACAATCGGTAATTCCAATGAAGTCTCCTTAGAATCCTTGTTCCCACGTGATCTCCATCAGCTAAATTGCGTGAGTCATGCGCCACCTGGCGGCGATCACCTCCACTGGCGTTCAATTGAGACACATCTGTCCGCTGCCGTGTGCCTAAATTGATATCAAATGGTTGCTTGGCATAGTTTAAGTATACTGGTAACTGAAGCATCTTATCTTTAGATACTTGTAAGTTCTACTTACTTGTCTTTCCAAACATTAGTTTAGTATTGAAAATAGCTAGCAAGTATGGCAAGATATTAGAGTGAAGATGTTTGAATATAAATATGCTTTTAAACTACTTTTTTATATAACTTGTCGACAAACGAGTTGGGGACCTGGTGGTAAGTGGCCAACATCTTCCATAGACATCAGTAACTTCAAAGGCATCACCATATATTGCTGCTGTTGTCGAAGAAGAGAAATAAAAGAACTGGCTCCTAATCCTCTAGCTAGAGTCTAGCCGGAGCAGGAAGAGTCTTTTGGCTTTTAGTTACGTAGCTAGCCAGGCAGGCTTCACGGAAAGAAAAATTCCAATAATAACAGTAGTGATTTGATAATAATGTAACGTGATTCCTTGTTAATAAGCGGGCGGGCATCTTTCGTCTCTTACAACAACCTAGGATGTTGGTGCTGGGGTCAGTATTCTAACTCACCCTATTACGGCCTGAACTTTATTACAACCTCTTCAATACGGCTCTATAAATGCCCGAGAAGTTGGTGGACAACTACAGCAACTACGTGTCATGTTGGTTTGACGACCCGCTTGGTATAATGGTTACCATGCCGAACGCCTAAGGGTTCTAGGTTCGATTCCGAGCGAGGCGGAAAGATGATGAGTTCTTTATGTTATTGGTCTGGGTGTGTGCGTTCTTGTGTCATCTTTGTGTGTTGTCCATGGCACCCAGGAGCACGACACAGGGATTCCTGTGGGTTTTTAGGTGTGTAGGTTGCCAATTTAGTGTGGGAATGTAGATCTGATAATAACTCCTAATTTGTAGGTATTAAATGAAATTCGTCGGAGAGTTCATGTATTTATTGTACACGTTATTGCGCACGACTGCTCGTGAACTTAGTCTTTTACATTTTATAATACTTAATTCTAGGTTAGGGTTGTCCCTACAGGTTTATAGCGTGTGTAGGGTTATATAGCAATTTAAAAACTGTTACAACAGTTAGTTAAAACGTGGAGCACAGGTTAACAGGCGCTCGGTGCCGCCGCCGCCGCCCGCATGCACTTTCATTACAGGCACAATTGACTCCAATGAGCAGCAGCCGCCGCCGCGCCGCTCTCGGGACCGGGTCACCGGACAACGTTACGCTATTAGATACCTCCAGTGTCACTATATTATGTTTCAAAGTGATTACTGCAATGTTTATTACTGTGTAGGTCAATTATTACAAAATTTTAGAGGTGCTTAAGGCAAATCCACGCACTGAACGATAAATAAATTAAGCACAAGTAAGTTGTAACGCTTGAAGGTTTTAGCATTATGTAAAACGCTACACTAAAGCCAAAGCAGGTTTACTGCTGAAGTTTATGTATATGTAGCAGAAGGGGTATTATATGGTGTTGGTTATTTCATAATATTCCTTTTACTTTGCTTCATACACGGACCTAAAAAAAAGACGGACATAATCCCAAGAACAAATTCAGTGAAGCACCCATAGGAATACCAACTCTGTATTCGTACAAGTACACACACCCACACATTGACACCATACGGCTACGACATTGACACCATCGCCAATCAAAAATTACAAAATTACGCACACATGGTAAGCGAGCTGTCAGCTGTCAGCTTCACTCTCGATTAGACATGGTTACGTCTGTTCTTTTTTATGTCTGTGGCTTCATAATATTATATTTCCAGTTCTCTTAACGTGCACATCAATATTTCAAAGTACTTCAACACTACATGATCAATAATCCTACGTTCATTACTGACAATACCTTCCTCCCAATATTTAGTTTTTCTTCATGACATTTCTTACATGCCAACTTCTGCATCGGACAAGCGTGTAGAATAAAGGAGTCCGTCCCTGGACCTTCATTGGAGATTAATGGCCTCGCCGACATATACAATTTTCATAGACGGTTTTTTTACATGTGAGAATTAAATGCTAGGCTTCCCACCGTTGCCGGGTTGGTAAGTGCCGATGAAGTCCAAGGTGGTACGCGCACTAACTTAGTAAAAGCCTATTCACGGTGGGAACGCTGACGCAGGCAAGCTATTCCAATCCTTCACCGTGTAATGAACGACAATATAAACCGCTTTTCGTATTTACCGTTATTCTGACACAAACGAGCGTCACAAAACCGCCTCCTAGGGATCATATTTCAGCAAAAACGTATGTCTAAATCGATCGACGCTTACCTCGCGAAACAAAGGTGAAACTTCGATTACCCGTGAGACAAAGGCCAACCCGCATGCTGCTGAGACAATGTGTCGGTAACACAATCCCAGCGCTCACACAATAAACTCGCACTCTCCAGGACTCTCCAGGTGTAGTGACAACCCTGACGCTGCTAAAGCGGATTCAATCTGACCCTACAAGTTAATAAATTACTTTTAGGAATTAAGCCAACAAAACATTTTTAGACCAAACAAATAATATCACTTTCAAATGTCTATTTTATGTAAATTAACACTTTTGTCACAAACGTGTCGTAAAACTGCGTCGTAATAATTTATGTACCTTGTTTCGAATTTGTAATCCATACGAATTTAATAATAATTCGTAGTCCTTAATAGATTGTTAAAATTGTAGCAGCTTCTTTTATTGTTTGTTCATTAGACCCTCATGTCCTATACTTTTACGTAAAAAAGTGGCCAAGTGCGAGTTGGACTCGCCCATGAAGGGTTCCATAGCAGCAAGTAACATAATATAAAAGTTCTTGTAGTTCGTTGTAACTTTGATCGAGGTAAATTGCGGTTTACGATTTATGACGTATTAAAAAAAAACCACTTACTAGATCTCGTTCGAACCAATTTTAAGTGGAAGTTTACATGGTATAGTACATCATATATTTTTTTTAGTTTTATCATTGTCTTATTTTAGAAGTTACGGGGGGGGACACACATTTTACCACTTTGGAAGTGTCTCTCGCGCAAACTATTCAGTTTAGAAAAAAATGATATTAGAAACCTCAATATCATTTTTGAAGACCTATCCATAGATATCCCACACGTATGGGTTTGATGAAAAAAAAATTTTTGAGTTTCAGTTCTATGTATGGGGAACCCCAAAATTTATCATGTATTTTTCAATTTTTATGTGAAAATCTTAACGCGGTTTACGGTATACATCTACTGACCAAGTTTCAACAGTATAATTCTTATAGTTTCGGAGAAAAGTGCCTGTGACATACGGACGGACAGACAGACAGACAGACAGACATGACGAATTTATAAGGGTTCCGTTTTTTGCCATTTGGTTACGGAACCCTAAAAAGTAAAATAAATAAGTAAAAAGTAAATAACTGTTTCACAATAATAACCAGCCAAAGCCTCTCAATATACGCTCAGTATAAAACAATGTGCTCGTAACAAGACAAGCAATATTCGTACCTCCAACAGAGCAACAGAAAGCAATCAAAACCTAATCCGACGATGGCCCTCCATTTACCTACGATCTCAAACTCAAACATCGCAAATTTATTAATCGCGGGCCTCGCAGACCGGCAAACAGGGCCGGGTTAAGTAATTAACGTCATGTCGAACCGATGTTTTAATAACTTGCCATCCTCAAAATTGTTTGCACGCATCGTGTATAGGTAATTTTGGGTTATTCGGCAAACGTGGTCTTCTGGTTAAAGGGATTTGGGGTAAGTACGGTAAATAGGTCGTAAGCGGTGTTTGGGGTTAAACAATTAAACGTTTATGATTTTTGTTACCCCACAGCAACGATGGAAGCTCTACGATACCAGTCCTTGTTGCAAGTTCTTTTTTATGTACCGAACAAGCCGAGAAACGAGCAAACGAGCTTTCTCGTGAAACCTGAGTTCACTTCGCCCGTGGACAGCAACACCTGAGATATCCGCGATGAGAAGAAAGAAAGAAAGTGCATTTGCCGCTTATTTATTCCAATGTAATTATGCGTATAATAGATTTGAAAGGTGTAGAGTAGGTAAAATTTAAAATTTACTATCATGTACATAAAATTCATATTAATAACATTATAGGCTCTGCAAAATTGAAGGTCACCCAAATTTTCTGAAAGGTGGTACCATTACTCAGACCCTTCAGGGGTGATCAAGTCACCGGAGAGCAACAGTTACTTATGGATCGGGTTGACTGACGGATAAGATATAAAGAAAGAATGGAATTTAAACGTCTAGAATTTCGAAATTGCGTTAATCGTGAATATATTCATAATGAAATATTTGTTAAACTTCTTGATAAATGATGAAGTAGTTTTGCACCTATAATAAAAATTACCTGACGATTTCATCAGTTTACAAAATTTTCAATAATTATGCATTCTACCAGAATCAGACTGAACAACAATCGATTCAACCATATTGCTTACCCGAAGGTAAGTTATAACGTTTCTCTATTTGAATGTGTTTGATGAGACTGACACTCAAATTCATGATAAATAACACGTTCTGTTAGTGAAATTATAACCTTAACTCCCGTCAGGTAAGGTTTACGTTCATTAGTTTATTTGGTGCTGTTACGTCCGCTTGGAATAGATGGTGCATATAACAGGGTTCATAACAATTTGAATCTATTGTTTGAAGTGCAAACATCGTTGTGATCTTGGCCCCTCAGGTGAAACTAATAACGTTCAGCCTTCCACGACGTGTGGAATATTAGTCAATGGCTTCATGTACCTTCGTCTGTCTGTAATAAATAAATAAGTTACTCGCCTGCTTGCTCATAAGTAATTACATATAAAGACAAAATGAAAATAGAAACATAACAATATTAGGTTCTCACTGATGGCGTCCAATATAAACCTCTAAAACTCTTTATATATATTTTAAATCCGTTAAAAAGTTGGTACCTGCTTCATAAAGAAGACGGCTATAGCCTATGATAAATAAAGAATATTGTTATCACTTGTAAGAATCGTTTGTATCAACATGTGTACGGAGAAGCGAAGAGCCTTGAGACAAACACGACGCGCAAATAGGTGATACAAATTTAGTGGCGGGCAATAAGGACCAGCGTACCTATGAGAATATAGACCATGGTGACAGGCGGGGAGGGGAAAGGTAGCGGTAGCTATTTATCATGGCGAAAAAAAAAACGGTCTCAGAATTGTTCTTATTTAGCTCGGTCATTGTTTTAATGTGAATCATATACGAGTAATAGGTGGTTTTAGCGTACAAAACACGTGAACAACGTATTTCTATAGCAATAAACTTATTACAAATCTATTTCTACAAAATGATACATGCACATCAATTATTATTAGCATTGATACAAATAAGGAGTTTAAATATAGAGATTATATAGAGTATTTAACAATATTTTTTTGTGAGTTTAAAAAACTACTTGTCAAAATATTTTCGAGCCGCGGACGCTTATCACCATGCGCTCTAGTGGCGACGTGTTCACGTATAATGCGCGCAATAACAGTAACATTATGCGCGCGTGAGGGAGCGATGAATAATTCCCGTGACGATGTTAGCTAATGCTACATATGTATTTGTTTGACTACACTGATCAGTAGATTGCGGCTTGTTTCTTTCGTCTCCATTCGGATATTTCTCGATCATCGGTGTATTTTAATGAATAAACTACCGATGAGAAATTAAAACACAGAGAGTAAGTACAGGACCAGCTAGTAAGTCGTTGGGATTTGGAAGAGTTGTAAAAATATTACAGCTTGGAGAAAACTGCTATGTTTGTTTATATGCAGAATGTGTGCTACCGAACTGATCCGTCAGAGCATGGAACATGACGCCTCGCAGTTAGTGAGGAACTTGAATTTCAGGAATAATTTCTGACGCTGTACGAAATCCTTCGATCGTTTCCATCTTGCGGTTGTCTTACATAATCGAAATTAAGATACAAAATTACAATGATTATTTACTACTTAAATAACACGCGCCTAAAAACACGGACTATCCCTTGTGGAGTTACATTATAATATTAATTTTAACCAACGTGGATTACGATTTACGCTCTTACTGAGATATGTAACTGCAAGGCTATTCTGTTTTGTAACTTGACAGTGGAATCCGCGATGAGTTTCAAAATTGAAGTTCGAGTTCGAGACTCACTTCACTTCGCAAGTGCGTACTAGATGATTAGAAAATGACATTTATGTATTCGGTAAGAATACCATACCGAGGCCATCTTTAGTCATTTGAAATTCGAGTTCGACAGTCACTGCGTACTAGATGATTAGAGAATGACATATCAAGATGATGCAAGTTCGCTTTCGAGTCTAACTTGAGTGAGCTTCGATTTCGACTTTGTATTTTAGAGAATAGCCCTCCTGATATGAAATAATATTTAAAAGTGAACAGTCTCATGACATAAGGGTTGTTAACACGATCCGGCTATAAGTAAGGCACTGCGGTGGCGCGGGCGCGTTAATATTGAAGTGGCAGTCAGGTGTTCGGCGCTATCGGTTCAGTGCAGCGGCTGAATAATGCAGTGCCATACAGCATACTGCCTTTGTTTCCCACCCTCTGAAATCTGAGGCCGCGTGGAACATTACTTCTTACTACGATCACTCTATGAATAAATTAAAATTGAATGTTTTTTGAAATTGTTGATATGTAGGTCCATATCCTAACAATTACCTTTGCGATTTGTATTATACTTTTTTCTATATTATATGTGACGATAGTCGATAGTGATGTACCTACCTACATTATTGGATATATTTATTAGTTAGTGCGGTATTGTCTACGTGTGATCGATCTCCACCGGGACTAGGAGCGGGTTAAATTGGGCGGTTATTCTGGCCAGTCGAACATATTATATAATTACGATCGCACAGGAAGTGGACATGTTTGATTTTAAAACATACAATCATTTACGCTGGTTCACGTTCATTCATAATATAAAATAACATAAATGACTCCCATTTTTTTAGAAGAATGAATGACAAGGAAAACTCACGCTCTCTGACAGAACACAAGCAGTGACTGTGTGGAACTCAGTGAATAATTCGATGAAAATAGCGATCTGTTGTCATCTTGGCAACCTACTACGTGTTTGATGGAGTGTTTGAGATAAGGTTAAATAAGAGCTCTTAGTTCGAATACCGACGTCCCCCAAGTTAAAGATAGAACATAGCCAGGGATATAATAAAAGTCTACTTATGTCCCATTACGTAGCATTGCATAGCATAAAACAACGTTTCAACCAGGTATCCAAAACCCTTCGTTTTGTAGCCACTACCGATTAAGCTACGGGATCATAATAAATAATTAAGGCAATAAGAAAATTATGTGTATAGATATGTAAAGAAAATTCCATGCAACCAGAATAGGATTGCGCTATGAATCTTAAGGGCTGAACCCTTTCACTGCACATTCAATTAACCGACACAGCGGCCGCGGTGAGAAAAATCACACGCAGGAGAAAATACTGCAGCTACTTACAAACCAATTGCCCTGAATCGAGGGCCTCTATCATAATAAACTCAAGATTGTAGGGGTGAGGAGGGATTCGTATAAAATAAACATGATTGCTTTCTAATTTTTATTGCACTGATAGGAAATGGAAGAACAGATCAATAACGTATGATTTACATAGTATTTATTTATTTATTTACATATTTATGTCACCTCTTAAAAAGAAGAAACAAAGGGCAAACTTAATGCCTAATGGCATTGTCCACCAGTCAACCCTGGGTGAATGCGGAAATAACTGATGGTAGGTGTTAACACAGAAAATATATACTCTAGAATAATTACTAAAATCAAATTACATAACAAGACTACATATAAATACACATGCATATATACATAAATACTTTTGTAATAGTATTGTTGCGATTTGATCACTATCCAGCGACATTTTACTTATTAGATAGCCACCAGTTGGGTAATTTACGTAGCTTACATCAATAATGTAAATTGCATCACGAGCAAAAAATTTGAACAATGTTTCCAAACTTATGTAATTAATTTTTCAAACAACCACTTACAGTGTGACCTCCCATATTTGGAATGGCTGATCCACATCGAACAATGTCTCGGTGGCCCCGTGTAGGTGTTGCATCGCTTTATCCTCCATTCAAAGCACTTCGTTGCCAAGAACGTCATAACTCGCTGCCAACATATTAAATCTTAAAACAGAGTCTATGTCAAGGACCCGCCATACAATTAAACGCCATTCCGCTACACATTTGTCAAAGGAGAAAAGGTTAATGTTTGGAAGGTTTTACGGCGAATAGCCAAGAAACATTGCGGACCCTTGGGATGTAGCCGAATACCTTGGAAGTAAATATCTACAGGAGGCTTGCTTAGTGGCCATGAAAAGAGAGGGTGAGAGGGCGTGAGCGATTCTCATCAATAGTACCTGTACAAGAAGATATTCACAATTTCCTCGCTCATATGAGTTGAAATCTTGCATCTAATTAATCACGCTACCAAATTGGTGATGTTGCAAAACCATAGCCAAGTGAGTGAGCAATCAAACCTTTCAATAATAACAGTTTGAATACGCAGCCAACAATGTCACTATTTTAGTGCGTATTTTCAAAATAATGAGCATTAAAAGAGCCTGACAAACTTAATGTAAAAATGCCGATGGACATTAGTCAACACGAAGTCATGGCCAAAAAAGAAGGAAAAAAGCAAGAACTTATTTTAACTTATCCCTTGTTTTGATGAAGAATTGGTCGTGAGCAACCGGTTCATTGCCAGCATGACGAAACTTGGCTTTGACCGCTCTTCTACAGATGTCCCAAGTCAATAGGACAATATGGATTGTAAAGTAAGGACTATATCTGTATAGCCCCGTATGGACTATGGTTCATACTATTCAGAATCGTTTAATGACAATTAGGTATCACTAATACACACTAATCTCTGATCTTCTGATGTCTAATCATTTTCAGTTTAATAAGAGCCGAAGTGCCCAGCGTCTAAGTAAACAGCTGATCTCGCTCGTTCTGTAGCTCCAACAAGGAGACGGACGTTCATTCACATAGTTTCAAACTACTGAACCTACTGTTCAATTGCTTCAACCTTATGGCTGACCAATGTACTTGGTACGTTCATCTCGGAAAAATAACATTCATCGAAATAGTTTACATAACGCTAACGAGGCGTGATTTTCTTAACCAATACTAAACCTAATTGGAGAATTTATCCTCGGGTAGATTGTTCCAAAGCACATAAAGGTGTCATGATTTTTTTTTGATAATTCCATTCAACGTGGGTTAACCAGTACCAAATCCCGAAGTACATTCTAAATGTAACTATATGTGGCAAGAAGTCCAAAGTCGCCTACCACAAAACTCCAGCAGTCTCGTTAAACTTGTGCGCACCACCTACGCTTTAGTATTCGCGGGATAGTGCCATGCGGGATAATTTACTTAGAAATACACGTAGGGAACTGCACTACGAGCTACAAGATTCAAGAGTTTATATCGAGTCTGCTTGAAAGTCGTCCTAAGAATAACGTTAAGTTACATCTATTTGTGTGCGGCTGTCACTGACTGAACTAAGTTCGATGAGAATATATGTACCTATAGGTGCGATACCTATATCTCAATATTGATTTATGGGTACTGCGTGTAAGATGTTATTTGAATGTTTTTGGTCGATAAAATGTAGAACACTAAATCCTTGTGTGTATTACTGTGTTTGGAGAATGTGGAGACACTTAACGTGGATAAAGATTACCAGATGACGCAAACATTAATAAAAAGAGCAGTAAATAGCGCACTTGGTCTGGGAAGAACGATTTCTACTAGTACTTGTTTTAGTCAACTTTGACGATCTTTTAGAGTAAAGCAACTTAATTATAAATGAATCAAAAGAACGTTTTTGATGTAAAACAATCAAATACTCTAAAAATTGATGTTGGAAGAGCTCCAGCTGCAGTGATTAAAATTGAAATGAACTATTTGCTCGAATGTTAATTCCATATCATAAAAAGTGGTACAGACGTCAGAGGATTATGAAAGTAAAGAAAATAGTAAACGTGTGCGGTGATTTAAACGCAACTGCTCGTGGGAGGTGAGCTGACATGATCTACCACAAAACTCAAAGAGTCTGCTCGTTAAACTTTCCACCTACTTGCCGGTCTTCGCGGTGTCATATGTGAAGAATTTAGGGTGTCCACACAATACACGTAACAATAAAGAATTAGAACGAGGCATTCTAACGTTAAGGAATTTAAGCAATACAATCTACTGAAAATATATTTGCAATTAAATCAAGTCTAGAATATTGTATAAAAAAATAAAAATAAAATAAAATAAAATAAAAACTTAGATGTAATTTATCTAGCCGTGTACTTTAAGATAAGTCATCTTAAAGTACACGGATAGTGGCAGGTTCGGGATGGAAACTTTTTTGCTATGAGAATCGTGTAGATAAGTTAATATCGAGCTAGTTTAGTAGCTGTAACTAAGTTTAGAGCTCTTGATTAAGTTATTAATATTCGATCAAAATTCAGTAAAATTATACTATCACGTACCTACTTGTAATCTACATTATCGTTTTAATTGGTCGATATGAGTAGCTAGTACCTAACTCCAGTTCACGCTACCTCTTCTGATGCTTCCTTACTCACATATTCCTTCCAAAGTTTGTCCCTTTAACTCAATAGAAAAGTTTGCCACGACCTTTTGCTAAAGTTGTAAATATCGCTCAATAACGTGACAAGAGGCACGTCACGGCCGGCGTCACCAGGCGTCACGCCGCCGGTGACTGACTGACTGCGTGACTCGCCGCTCTTCACAATAAACACGTCTCTCCTATCGTTAATCAACGATACACCTTCAGGGACCGGTGGCACCCGATAGCCGCGGTTTAATTTACCAAAGTTATTTCATTAGTGAAAACGAGTATGTAACGAGTAATTTAATAAATCTAAATTATTGTTTTATTGTAATTAATATTACATGAACTGAACCGCAGTAGGGATGTATCCTATTTTTTCGATTTTAAATGAGCAATCTCGAATAAGAAATGTCAACAACATCAACCTAATGACTAATTAGTTTCATTTCTTTACCTTTCGATGTCCTTAGCAAGTGTGAAAAACGTGAGAAACGTTCATTTTAGTTATTGACGTAGGAATGGCGCGACGCAGCGTGTTGTATCAAACTAAAGTGTGACATGTGTGATCACATGAAGAAAAGTGACATTTATAAAAAATAATTAATTTTATATTTATTTCTGAAAGATTAATTTTTAATATGTGTGGTAGATTAAGAACGTGTGACAGCCATTATGAATTTTCTGAAGTAGCCCGACATGCCGAACGCGGCATGTACTTATAACGTCATAGCTAAAATGCGGAGTGTGCCAGGCCTGCCTATACCAGAATTTACGCATGCTTACGTGAAATGTTAGTAAGTGGACGTTAATGTTAACCGCAAATTAAATACATAATCGAAGCCGATGTAACACCCGGCTGTCCAAAACAATGCCTTACCTTGTCAAGGTACAGCTCGGGGAGGTCGCAGGGGGTGAGTGGGAGATGATAATTAATTACTTCAAGAGTGGCAGGTGCACAATGACTGGAAACTGCTGGCGGTGACGAAGCAGGTTTTTTATGAGTCGGAAAACCTGGCAACAACGTATACTATTGTTTCCACGAGATAATAAAATATCGTGGAAGCGTTCACTGAAAATGCTACACTTTTTGATACTTTTTAATACGGCGCAGTTTAGCCAACCTAATCAAGTTTATAGTAGTATCAGAAAAAATATACGACATCTTCAATTTCTCAATATCAACATCAGAAATAAAATGTCAAGATTTGGCAAACTTTCTTCTAACTTGTGCATTATCTACTTACCTATTACCAAAGTAATTATTGTTAGTTGAATTAAGATTCCCAGATAGAACCCTCCTCAAGTAGGACAATCATGTGGCGCAATGATGAATTTCAATTACGTTAATTTATTATTATTTAATGGTATGTTATTAATGCTTTATTTTTATACAAAACGAGTAACCGCTCTCGCTTTGCTTCGGTTTTCTTATTTTTTTACACCTTGGGTTACATTATTGAAAAATTGAAAAAATTGAAAATTATTTATTTCATAAAATTTGTTTACATAAACTCATGTACACTAGCTCCCACACTAGGATTCCCTGTGTCGTGGGAGACTAGGATTTACCCACTCGTTATAAAATTACAGAAGTTATTATATTAGAAGAGAAGTTGAAGAACATATGATAACAAAAAAAAAAGAAGTAATTTTAATCTTAATATAATAGGGATGTTGACTAATTTTACGGTTTAATTTGATTTTATACATAGAACTTTAAGTTTCACGAAAAAGTTATTATAAAAATAATAATCTTCAATTTAAAAAACAAACAATTGACAAACGAAAAATCATTTACAAATTTCCCACCAATAACGACACGTGACGTCACCAGCCGATATTCAATACCATCTGTCGACTGAATTTATATTGCACTTGCATATAAAATACGAACAATGACGTCATAAGCTCAAAATGGGGTTTGAGGTCACGTGACAGTGAGTAATATTTGTAACATTATAAAATGATTACATTTAGTTTATTTTGATTGATTTCGACAAAAGAGTAATATTTTTGGTGTTTCAGTGTTTTCCTTGATAGTTTAAAAATAAATTTATTTTAATTTACTGATAGTGCCAAAATCCCTATTGGAGTTTTATTAAGGATTCCTATTTTTTTTTTGAAAATATAATATAGCCTATAGCCCGGGGATAGTGTAGCTTCCCAACAGAGACAGAATTTTCCAAATCGGTACAGTAGTTTCGGAGTCTATTCAATGCAAACAACCAAATATAAATTTCCTCTTTATAATATTAGTATAGATGAACAATCAACACACTACTCGCTTACTTTCAACATGATTACGGAACTGACAATGGTCGATGCATGAGTACCCATATCCCCATATACCCGGCACAATCTGGCGAGCCTTACCTGAAAATCCGAATTAAATCATATTTGGACGAGGGAACAATGCCCAGATATGCTCCACAGCGGAAACCTGCCTGCGGTTTCGCATTCACTCTCGACATTAAATCCTACCGTCGCACCTTTGAATACAGCTCAAATTTCAATCCCAGCTTTTATAACCAAAATTTACAAACGTACCCTAAAATCGACTGTAGGAGGTAGATTTTAAAGTTGATTTTACTGATAATGACTGAGGCTTTAAATACTGACCGGCGCAATGATCATGTTTTGCGAATGGAATATAATTCGAATTGTCACCTGGGATGTTACACATTCAAAATTGGACATTAAATCATGATCGTTAGCACTGAATTTGCAATAACGCGTACGCTTTCAACAGTGATTGAAAGCGCCAGATGCGGATAAAGGAATCAGTGTTGTATTGGCTAACGATAAGGTCGATGTTTGAATGGGACGGACGGTGTTGTAAAACAATGAGTGGATATTCACAGGTGCAACAGTGCGGAAGGCACGACAAGCGGCCGATTTCGCACACAGTATGGCGGACTTTCCGTTTCCGGTAGCGATTACGCGGTGACTTATGCAAGGCTGTTGGACAGATAACAGGTTCGGGTTTGATGGTTTTGCGTTCAATGGTGTTGTTTATTTGTGCCATGGGATTTCGCAGACTATGAAAATTTGAGGGTACTGCTAAAATGTATATGGACTCCCGTAACTTTTAAGCGCTGCATAGAGAATTCGTTCACAGTTGAATGGAACGTGATAACGAAAGTAAAATAGGAATAACCAAACAAGTTATAAGGTTCTCTCAAAAAAGTTTTAATTGTGTGTAATAGATTATCTTCAATTAATCTATTGCTTGGTTAGCGCGCCGGTCATCTTATTATAACAGCTTTAACATTTATCTGGTTACAATAAAATAATTATTCAACACGTCGACCAAAGTTTAAAAGTTATAATGAAAAGAAACAAAAATTAAACGAAAATTAAATGAAAATGAAAAGAAAATCAAATGAAAATGAAATGAGAATGAAATGAGAATGAAATGAGAATGAAATGAGAATGAAATGAGAATGAAATGAGAATGAAATGAGAATGAAATGAGAATGAAATGAAAATGAAATGAAATTAAAATGATTTCATTTTCATTTGAAAATGAATTTGAAAATGAAACAAAAATGAAATGAAAATGAAACTAAATGAAATGCATGTATTCGAGCGTACCAATTAGAGCAAAGAAATGAGATACAGGTAAGAAAAAAAATGTAAATGTCAATAATACGTTGCATTTGCTAATTACGTTTCAACGTTGTTAATTCAGTCAATCACTTTGAGGATCAAAACATCACACAGGGGCTTATTAAAAAATATTGCGACAACTTTTATTTAAGCTTAAAAACTTTTCCAAAATAGTAAACCCTATTCCCCTACCTATGTGGACGCCGACTAATGACGAACTAATGGCATCCTCTGCATTGCAAATGTAAGTTCCTTCCTCGCCCGTGACGTCTAATTGACGGGCCACGTGACGAGACGGTCGCGTGTCGTGTCGTGACGTTTATCCTTGCAACGCGTAACTTACGCGCGTTTCCTTCCGGGGACCATTTCAATGTAGTCGTTCAAAGATGCTCTCATTAAGTGTAACTAACTACAATAGATGAAAACATTTTATTTGTCTACCAGTATATATGTACCTGTAGTGATTATTAATGTTTGCTTATCAAACGTCATTGGCAACGACATTCGGCTAGAAATCAGCATGAGAAATATTGAGTTTTGAATAATATTATGTCTGTGGTGTAAAATCTTGGCTATGTCAGTATGTTTTTATTTTTTTCTTAATTTGCGTTTTATTTGGTTTGCTCGACGTCTGAAAACTACCTTTTTTGATCGGTAAATTTTGTCGTTTTTGAAGCTTCCTTCTTTAGTAATTTATTTATTTAAAAAATATATACCGTCATGGCAGACGTAGTGATGTATTGTTTTAATATCCAGGGAGGAAACAGAAAATTACGTTTGTTTGGGCTGTACTGGAAGGCTATTCTGTTTTGTAACACGACAGCGGAATCCGCGATGAGTTTCAAAATTGAAGTTCGAGTTCGAGATCTTGATATGTCATTCTCTAATCATCTAGTACGTATTTGCGAAGTGAAGTGAGTCTCGAACTCGAACGTCAAAAGACTAAAGATGGCCTCGGTATTATGTCATTCTCTAATCATCTAGTACGCACTTGCGAAGTGAAGTGAGTCTCGAGCTTTAACTTCAATTTTGAAAGTCATCGCGGATTCCGCTGTCAAGTTACAAACCAGAATAGCCTTGCTGTGCTGCCTATGATTTCCTCTTAAGTGTTTCGTCTCATAGGACTGAGCCAACTGAGCCCGTATATTGGATGGTCTGTGAAACAACTTTTTTTTTAAGGAAATAGCCGGCAAACGAGCTAACGATCCACCTGATGGTAAGTGGCTATCGTCGCCCATGGACATCAGCAACACCAAAGGCATCACCGATGCGTTGCCGGCTAAGAAAGAGAGAAAAAAAGAAAGAAAGAACTGGTTCTCAAGCCCCCAGCCGGAACACGACGAGTCGTTTGGCGGCTGACTCATGCTCAAGGGTGGTAGCTATCCAGGCGAACCCCATGGAGAAAGAATAATAGTAATAATGGTATTAATTAATAACTCATTTCAAACTGGTTTTAGGCTTTGTCATCGCGGATATTACAGTACGGATAGGTTCTACTACTATAGTATTTTTACATTATTTTAGATTCCCTATAGTGTAGAAGAGTGGTGAGTGAAGGAGACAAGGGAATATGGTATCATGGTGGAAGTGGGTGGAGGGAGTAAACAAGAACTATAGCTTTATTTATTTATTTTAAAAGTTGCACCAACAAAGTGAACACCTTTCCATTTTAAGATATTGTCATACACAAAATAATTACAACCAAGTGTCATTTCAATTACAAGTACAAACAAAATTTCTTTACATATCTTTTCTCCTATAAATTTCGGTAAATCTAATATATTATAAAATTCTCGTGTCGCGGTGTTAGAAGTTGAACTCCTCCTAAACGGCTCGACCGATTTTCGTGAATCTTAGCGTGCATATCGGCTATGTTGGATAATCGGACAACATCTATTTTTCATCCCCCTAAATTTTAAGGGTGGTCCACCCCTAAATTTTTTATTTTATTTTTTTAATCTTTTGACAGAACGAAGTCTGTCCGGGCATCTAGTTATATTATAAAATTAATGCATTACAATTCATTGAATAAAATTACAAAAACTCAAAACGCATTTAAAGCATAGAACAAAGTATTTAAAAACTTGTTTGTAATTGTAGTCCAAACGTTTCAGTTTTCAGGCTAACGGCTTGTTTCACAATCTTCAAGTAAGTCCGAAGTAAGCTATTCGTTGGTTAAGTTGACATTTCGTGTATGTAAAATGACACTTTAACGTCACTTTAACCGGCGAATAGCTTATTCAGGACTCTACTTGAAGATTGTGAAACAAGCCCTAAGACATATTGCGCGTATGACACAATTTTTTTTTTGTACCCAAAAGAATCGTAGCCTTGTCTTACGAGTCCGTGAGATGTTTTCTCATCAGCAACCCCTACGGTTTTATTGACAAGGTCGCGTGTCGGAAGCGGACGCGAGCCCTCCTAGCTCGTAGCGAGACTTATGTGCGCTTCCTTCCGGCGCTCCAGCCTCCAGCCTCCAGCCCAACATCTTGACTGACTAATGCGGAAAATATTCTTTTGCTGTCAAAGTAACATAGGTCTTAACTAGAGTAGTACTAGTCAGCAGTGACTAGTACCTAGTCATTCTGGGAGACATACACTTAGCTAAAACAGTAATATACATTTAAAGAGTCATACAATTAGCTAAATCAATAATATACTCGTACATTTAAACACAAATTCCATTTGAAATTGTTTACATTATAATTACCTATGTTAGGTACCTACTGTATATGAAGGGCGCAGAAAAGCAAAGAATATATTTACCTATCAAAATAGTAGAATATTAATAGAATATAGATAACGTAAAATTTCGTTTAACTACAGTTTTTTTAGGAAGATGACGCAAGTGTTTCAGTAAACATGTTGACAATACTGCGATCAAATTTTTATCAAGCAAAAAGCTGCGCAATTAGAAAATAGTGTATCAAAAATAACAAAGCTATTAAGTATAACAGGATGACTAAACCTCCAAAAAAGGTTTTTTTATTAATCGGCGCACGGTGGGGCGGCGGGGCGGCGGGGCGGCGGGGCGGCGCGGCCAAAAAGATTTAATCTCCAATCTCCAATTAGCGTCCGTCTGCGCGCAATGAAATAATTGCATGTTTCACTTCGGAGATTAAGAGATGACGCAAACAATTGTGGAATGCCTTGCTTGCTGCAGTACTCGTATTGTTTACACGTTATAGTTAGTCATGAATGAAAATATTGCCTTAATTTACGTGTAACTTATAACTTTGACTTCAGTCCATTATTGGCCCAATACTGGGCACGGTCCTCTCCTCTTGAGGAGGCCTACAGCATACTCCACCACGCTGCTCCAGTACGGATTGGTGGAGGGGTTAGTGGCCAACCCGAGTGCCGAAAGTTTTCAAGCCGCTCGAGGGCCTCCAACATGGCTTAACAACTGGGACCGACGGCTTTACGTGCACTCCGAAGCACGGAAACGCTCAAGAATTTTTGCCACTAGCGGTCACCCATCCAACTACCGACCGCGCCCGCTGTTGTTTAACTTTGTTGATCACATAGGATCGATGCAAGCCGCCGGGCTATGAGCACTTCCTTTATAACTTTAATTTATAACTTTAATATTCACAAAATAATTTTAATCGTTTTGAATTATTGTTTGACCATCATCAAAGCCGACATCAGTACCAGCTGGGCGGACAAACTATTCTCACTATGAAAGTTTTTTGTATCCACTGTTTTACTGCAAAACTCACCACGACAACACAACTCGCATTTTTCTCGTTGTTTCCTTTACTAGATATTTTTTTTCTCAATTATGACGACTACTGATCTTGACTGGCACTGATGTTGAGGCTGCTTAGGTTATAATTACAGTGGAGTCCCATCAACATCAAAATTACCCTATAGATATATTTAAAAAAAATATATTTGATGCGGTTAAAACACGGTTAAAATTTGTAGTTTGTCTATAAATCACGATAGAAAAGATTTCATCAAGTAATTAGATGCCGAGTTTTAAACCTAACTTGACTCCCATGAAGTATTTCGTCAAAAGTCAATAGCTTTAATTATTACTATACATGCGTTGTTTGTTGTAATAATAAAATATATTCAATAACTACAGTATCAACGTGCTTGCCATTTTTTTCATGTCGTATAAAAAGTGTGCATTCCACCCATTACCTTCCAATGACAACTCATTCTCTGGAAACATCACTGCTGCCCTCCTACATATTTCACCACTCCCTTCGATATCTATCGCTAGTTAAATGAAAATCAACTCTAAATAACGTTAAGAACGTATAGTTTTCTTTGTCTATAAATTAATGAGTAGTTGTTGGGAGTGCATGACCGACTCTGTAGTTCGGTTGGTTGTGACATATTCTGCTAAGGGTCTATGCTTCGGTTCCTGGCCATGGCATTTGTATGAAAGATTTTCCGATTGTTTGATGATGGATTAAAATTAGTTTATTTTATGTGACGCAAAATAATGATAAATATTTCATTATTCATATGAAAAATATTTCAAATTGAAGTAATTTAAAATACCAGCTAGTGTCCATTCATAATTAAAATGTATATGTATAGAAAAAATATTAAGGTAGGGCAAATAATTCGGTTCGCTTTGCGCTTTCCCCTCACATATCCTAGCAATAAATGGAGTTGATAACGAATACGTATTAGAGCTATGATATCGTTGACCAATCAACTGCACAGTGCACATGTCGGAGCCGTACCAGTGGCAGTGGAGCGGTGTACTGGGTGCTCTCCGCAACCACTGATATTATACGTAACAGTTCGACTGCACAGTTTCCACTTTCCAGTCAGAAAGTTGCACTCTGCTGATGACATCCGCGTCCGCTACTTGTGAACTGTGGAAAGAACAGAAATGGCATCATGATTTTGAAATGTATTTTCCTTTTAAAGTCTTCCAATTCGGAGTTGGCCACCATACTCGTAGTGTATTATGGCTTTACTCCTAATATTGTGCAGACCAATGCGGCAGTGGAACTCATGGTTTGTGGTGATGATTACTTTAAGATACCTACTCAACCTTTTTATCTGAAGTGATTCAGTACTTATAGTGATCAGTGCCTCGTGAATGATCCATGGATAATCCATGGATGGTGGTAGTATGCCCAATCTTTTTATGTTTGTACATAACTACCTAAATAATGATCGTGGTTATGTTATTTATTGATTGAGCTTCTTGATTACCTCCTGTAATTAGGTATCATTACCTGCTAGTATTAGGTAAATTTTACAAACCAGGAATAACGTTGTTTATGTGGTATTTCTATACATTTAAAGTTCTTCTCTGATGATTAGACATAGGTCGGTGGTGGACTGGTGGTCAGTGGACTGCGAACAGCGGGGGGACTGTCACGTCACGACCAACGATCTTCTAACTGAATTGACTTCTGCACTATTCAACGAGGCACTCTGTGGATTGGAACAGGTTTCAATTGTTTGTGCGCACTTTAAACTGCTCAAGTACATTGATTCAGAATATAATTATAATAACAAATTGAGCATTCTAATAACAAAAGTGTACAAGTAAATAACTGCTGCTGTTTCACCGTAAAGGATGGAGTATGCATAAATACGTGTCGTTGATGTCTCTATTGGTGAATACATTTCTTTAGTAAATCCACTGCAGATTGTTCCCAATTAGGATAATGTTAGTAAATCTAGATTTTTCGGTAATAGAGTATAGATATTCTGTTCATATTCTTTATCGGCTCCAATTTCTAGCTCGCCCATTACAACTGTTTAGCATTCTCCCTAAGCTGCTTTTACTCGTACATAGAAAAATGTAACTCTTCTGTAAGTTATGACAATCTTGTAAGCCTACGAAACTTTTTTCTTAGTTGTATATTCTGTATTCACTATAAAGTCCACCGTTTACTGGAAGAAGATCATTATTAATATTATCTAGTAAAAATTCTTAACATTATGACAAAATTTAAATAGGATAATAATAAATACGTGACGCTCAGTGAACGAACTTTGCTACTAACCATCGTAGAGTCAACTTACCCTGATGATGCTCCGTTTCGGGGCGAAACACGTGTTGGTGCTGGTATGTATGTTGGTATATACTTTTAATTATTGTAGTGCATGTTTCCGTTATGGGAGGGAGGGAGCCACGCAGGTCTTAAAGTATATACCATCATACATGTTAACCGCGGATTGTTGAAAAGTAGACTAATACTAACTTAATAAAACTTTATGAATAACCGACAGCTTCTTAACCGAAATCCTTAAACCTATCTTAAAGTTCAGCGTGTACCGTTATACGTATAGTATCAGACGTAGAAGTAATTCCTAAAAACATAATACAGAGTAGATAGATAGAATATCGTTAATCTCGATGCCACTCAAAAAATATAATAGACATTTATATGAGTACATTTACTGACAGTTCCTAAGAAATTAAAAACTCTTAAAGAACAAAAGAAAAGGCAGAATAAAAAAATTACGATGTTTTTTATTCTGCCTTTTCTTTTGTTCTTACGATGTATTTAAGACAAATTTAAGGATTTTTGGTTTTTGAGGTATCCTAGGGCAGTTACGTTTGTTTAGGTTTAGGAAAACACGAGTAGCGACATCCACAATTACTACCTAAATTATTTTTGTACACTGTCTACGTATATTATAGTTTTCAATGAAAGAATAGCTTCAATGTACGGTGTTCTTTACCATACACGAGCATCGGATCAGCACTTGATTTGCGTATGCATTGCTCAAGTGCTGGTGAAAAAACATTTCATTAGAGCGGTCCATTCGGCGTTATTAACATAGAATGCTGTGCTTGAGTATTTATCGCCTATTTATATAATTCGCGTATGGCCGGCTTCGGCGCGGGTAGACGTGCCTCGCATGCTAGCGCCCTCTTTACTGACGATTGAGGGTAGACAGAGGACTGACTGGGCTCTTTTAATATCAAGGTTGCGTCCTTCATTCAAAATATCAATCAAACTTTTCACACTCGCCCTGTATCATAGAGATTATTATAATAATGTATGCCTATAATAATGAACGCCTAAAGAAATTATTACACTCTTTTTGTTGAACTGTAGAATTATGCTCATTAATATAAAATGAAAATAGTTTTGAATAAATCATTTTTATGGTTTATGTTTGCGACAGTTTCAATTTATTGCAATAAATTCTGACTAAAATATTTAGATACAAAATTGTATTCTATTAACTAAGTGTAGTGCGCCCCTGCAGCAGCACCTTGAATTTCATCTTCTCGTTCATTCCAGCGGATAAACCCTAATGATTATGTTCGAAACCTTTCACTTCAGTAGTTATACCCTCTTCTATGCTAATATTTTCGTCTAAATAAATCCACTACATCTCACTGAACTACAGTATAAACTGAAAATGGAATTATGTTGCCATTAAATGACAAAATTATCATTTAGTGCCATTGCTGATTTTTCTAATTCACGATTACGTTTGTGACCTGTGCATTTACTCGTATACTACCGTTTTGAGAAGTCATATCTTCTAAAAACACCAATACATACTGATACGGACTTATTATTAATCCTCATCGATACCATTTTTTTAAACAGCTGATGTTGTTCTTTAGTCAGGTCAGTTAATCAGGTCAGATATCCTGAGAGACTAATGTTAAGCAAAAAACTTCAGACTCCTGAAAATATCAGAAGATTATCGTCTCTGGGATATTCACGACAGTAATTACTTCTAGCTTTTCTTCAAATAAAATTCGTCGTGAGTAGAAATATCCTCCAATGATTACGGGATTTACCTGGTATTAAGAGGAAGGCCTATCGTTACTTTATTCACTCAGATCCATTCAGATTCTTTTATTCGAGGCTCAGGCATATATATGCAAATGGTGACAAACAGCCGCCTTCGTTTACAAACGCACAATATACTTTTATAGCTCAGGAAAAGCCGAATCCTTGCCAAGTTACGCTACATCAATGTTACTACATTCTGAGTTTTATTTCCTTCGAAATAACGTTGCACGAAGTGCTCGTGGTACGTTGTGCGGTATGGTACATTCAAGATATTGTTTCACGTGTTTTATGAGGTGGGTCGAGATTTCACGGGGCTTTTGTCGAGGGCATTTTTGAGTGTTTCCTTTGGATATTATGTTTATTTGTAAGGGCGCAGTCGTCGGTTATGTTCGATTGCTTGTAATTCATGCCCGCTGGGAATACATGAGTATTTATGTGACAGGAGCGCCGTTTATTGTGCCTTCATCGTTTGCACACATACGAGTAGTTTTACCGTTTTGTCAACTATTACGAAACATAAACAAGGTGTTTTATCATGTATTGTTTTTTTTTTCAATATTATAAGTAAATACAAATTGTATGGGTAGACTACTATCCAATCTGCTAAATTAGTGGCAATTTAATCCTGGACAGTAATGATGTTTAAAAAGGAATTTTAAGGATGTATTTTAAAATAAAACTGTTAAATTGCTTTTCATGTATTTGACTTAAGTTAACAATTACTTTATTATTATTATTATCTGAAGAATAAAAAAAAATCTCCCTGGGTGGGGAGATGTAAAGATAATGTATTTTCTTTTTTAATTTTTTGAATGCATTGACGTCCTGAAGGCTATTCTGTTTTATAACTTGACAGCGGAATCCGCGATGAGTTTCAAAATTGAAGTTCGAGTCCGAGATCTTGATATGTGATTCTCTAATCATCTGGTACGCACTTGCGAAGTGAAGGGAGTCTCGAACTCTAACTTCAATTTAGAAACCCATCGTGGATTCCGCTGTCAAGTTACAAAACAAAAGTGAACTTGCATCATATTGACATGTCATTATCTAATCATCTAGTACGCACTTGCGAAGTGAAGTGATCCTAGAACTCGAACGTCAATTTTGAAACTCCGCTGTCAAGTTACAAAACAGAATAGCCGTCCTCCGAACACGGAAGAAAATTAGCAATGACATCAATGGCGTCAAATAGAAATTTTTGTAGTATTGTGTTATATAAGTATTTAGAAGAGAATAAACTTTAAATGACGTTTTTTTATTACAGGTGAGTTTTATTATTTAATTACTGTAATATAGGTTTTTTGTTTGATGTGAAATGTATGATAATGTAAATTTATAAAACAAATATATTTTTGACTACAGAGAAAGACATCATTGGTTTATTTCCACAGACCTGAAAAAAAGACGGACGTAACCTCGTCTAATCGAGAGTGAAGCATAGCAATGGCCGCCCGCTTACCATGTGTGCGTAATTTTTGATTCGCGATTGAAAAAGTGAAGTGTCAATGTGGGTGTGTGTACTTGTACGAATAGAAAATTAGTATTACTATGGGTGCTTCACTGAATTTGGTGTTGGGATTACGTCCGTCTTTTTTTAGGTCCGTGTTTATTCCTTTTCTAATTATAACCGGCCATGTTATTTATTTTTGGTGTTGTTTGTTGAACGGAATGATTGAAGTGAAGTTATTATGTCCAATTAGGATATGGTGTAAAGCAAGGATATTAAACTCCTAATGCAACTTGATATTTACATAAAATTATTAATATGAAACAATAATGGACCTGTCAACCTTACACATTTTCCATGCCGTTATTCAACCCTTTCGTCTATCATAAACAAAATGGATGTTCCTCGCAAAGAAAATAAAATGTGTACCCTATCTGTAATAGTTTTTCATCTTGTTTATATTGTCAACACTGCGATGTCCGAGCCTGGCGATCTGCCGTGGACCACTCAAAACAACTCAAGACGACATATTTTATTATAAAAGCGGCCAAGTGCGAGTCGGACTCGCCCATGAAGGGTTCCGTAGCAGCAAGTAATATAATATAAAAGTTCTTGTAGTTCGTTGTAACTTTGATCAATGTTTTTTGAGGTTTACGATTTATGACGTATTAAAAAAAAACTACTTACTAAATCTCATTCAAACCAATTTTCGTTGGAAGTTTGCTTAGTAATGTACATCATATATTTTTTTTAGTTTTATCATTCCCTTATTTTAGAAGTTACAGGGGGGGGGGACACACATTTTACCACTTTGGAAGTGTCTCTCGCGCAAACTATTCAGTTTAGAAAAAAATGATACTAGAAACCTCAATATCATTTTTGAAGACCTATCCATAGATACCCCACACGTATGGGTTTGATGAAAAAAAAATTTTTGAGTTTCAGTTCTAAGTATGGGGAACCCCCAAAATTTATTGCTTTTTTTCTATTTTTGTGTAAAAATCTTAATGCGGTTCACAGAATACATCTACCTACCAAGTTTCAATGGTATAGCTCTTATAGTTTCGGAAAAAAGTGGCTGTGACATACGGACGGACAGACAGACAGACAGACAGACAGACAGACAGACAGACATGACGAATCCATAAGGGTTCCGTTTTTTGCCATTCGGCTACGGAACCCTAAAAATGAGTGGTTTCCAAACTTTTCTCTGCTATTACTGCAACTGTTTTATGCTAATAATGTTTTTTAACTATATCAGCCGTCTCAGTTAAGTTTATAAAGTTATTAGGTGAATGTCAATTATTAATTTACAATTTAAAATAACAATATAATTAAATAATGAAGAATGCGGATCACGTGTTTTTCTTTTAATTTGGGAAGCATTTCATCTATAATGATATTGACATAACTAAAATTTATTTCGTATAAAGTTAACTCCCCATAGAATTTAAATAATCGATAGAAAACGTTCCCAGAACGTTTGGAGTGGTCAAAAAAATCCGATTTGTTACCTTTAAGAAAAACGAACGAATCTGCAAAGCTGAAAGGTTTTAAAAGTGGAACCCTGTCGTTTGACAGACTGAAAGCGAGCTAACTTTAATCCTGATCCTAAAAACCGTCAAAATCGTAGAAAAAGTCAAAAAGAGTGGAGCATCACACTAGACGGAGGGATATTCGCATCACACGGGTGTCGCTTCGTTGGAGATTGTGTACACAAAACAAAATGTTTTACCTAAATATTTGTCACGTATATAATATGTTTATTTATTTTAACGTGAACATTAAGACTCACACCACCCGTTCACTACTATAACATTTGCGATAGCGTAAATGTTAATATTATTAATTTGTGTTAAACAAAGATATTTTACTATAGATATTTTACGTGTAATGACCACGGACATAAAAAAGAACGGACGTAACCTTGTCTAATCGAGAGTGAAGCTGACAGCTGACAGCTCGCTTACCATGTGTGCGTAATTTTGTAATTTTTGATTGGCGATGGTGTCAATGTCGTAGCCGTATGGTGTCAATGTGTGGGTGTTGTGACATACATAATAATAAAAGAGTATCTGTACTACCCGCACACGAGGCAGTCACCATCCAGCCGTCAAGTGCACGGGTTGTGTTGTATCACTGAAAACCATTTTGTGTTTTATTTCTAATACCTAATCAGGTAAACCTAGACAGCACATTTGGCGACCGAGGTAAAAAATAAAACAAAAGGAAAAAGTGTGAGTAATTTGTGGTTCTTTTAAGTTCACAAAATGTTAACCTTGAGTTATCATACGAAAATGTCGGTGCTATTTGAAATATTGGAAACGCGTGCTATGTTTAGTTTTGGAAAGTTTTAAAAGAATCGTATATTTTTACGGAAAAAGAAAAGACAAGAGAACATTTGATAAAATACTAAGTACCTACCTACAAATGCATTTGTGTTCAATCTTTGATGATTCTTGATTAACAAAGTTGATTGTTGAATTAACGAAGGTATTTTCTTAACAAATGCATCTAGTACATTAAATTACATTCCATATATTGTAGCCTGATATTCGTATTGATAACACATAGGTTACAAAATACACATATTAATGGTACAAAATAAAAACAATGCGTGTTGGCGCAATAATAGGTAATATATACCTAAGATATTGTTTCATTGTTGTATGGTCGGTATCGACACGGCCAGTTTACTTGAAATGTACAAGCATTGGGATTATTTGGGATCATAAAATGCGATTAAAAGGATCTTGTTGATTGTTGTTGTTGTGATAGGTTAAAAACTAAATAAGTAATATTTAGTTTACAATGATAATAAAATTATTAATTATAGTAAGTTGAAAAATGTTTGATACTTCTACCTGCCAAAATGATAATAATCATTTAAAATGTCAATATAAATCCAAATTCAGTCTTCACATTAATATATTAAATATCTTAATAAGATAACCGTAAACAATATCATAGCGATATTGCTATACGGTATCTTCATAGTTTGTCTCAAAAATAGAGATACTAACTTACTATGTTATTTAAAATAACGCTTCACACTCATAGCCCCACACTAGGATTCCCTGTGTCGTGGGTGCCAAATTTAAAAAAGTATAGTACTTACGTAGCAAGTAAATTCAACGATGTTATTCAACGATGTTATTTTACTGATGTTATTCTAAGCAATGATATTATAATGTATAAAATATATTTTGGAATATCATTGATTCTAAGCAAAATCTATATAATAAACCACAAACAATGTTTGTTGCCATGTCCTTTAGACTGAAACTATCCAACCGATGTGTTCCAAACAGGGTCCATTTGAAAGGCAAATAATGCGAAGATGGTTTGAGACCACCAAAACAATGCATTAAGCACATTAATTTGCCGGTACCTATTAGTAGAATATAGGGTGATAGATCCTGTTGTAAGTCAAGATCCTAACCATACATACATGAAACTGTACCTGTTTACATTTTCGAAATTAAAAGAAAAACATACATACAAATATGTAATGACTACATATGTAATCAAGTCAAATACACTGCAAAATTGTCAGATGAGTGAAAACTCGTCAAGAACATAATATATTTGACATGTGTAAAACATTGGATTATATAAATCAAGAAGTCGTTCCAATTTTAATTATGCTTTAATGCCATTAAAATGATCACGTAGGGGAAAAATAATAATATACATTACAGATTTGATAAACAAATGATATTTAGTTTCTGAGATACAAAAATATGATAATGATAATTAATAAGTATTTGCTTATTTATATCGTATCGAAACGTGTTTCCGATTTTATTGATGGAATATTTCACTAAATAAGCGAGCAATTTTGCATATCGCCTATCTCATTTTGAAAATATGTATTATTAACGTCAAATGGACAATTGTAATAATCTAAAATATCGAAGGGACTGAATTATTACTGTTTCCAAATCGCGGCGGAAACGTTCTTGCGTATTCCTCGCTAAAACATTAATCAGTATCTCGAAAAAATGCTCTAAAGATTTCGATGAAATTTTGTAGTCGAGGATAAGTGCAAGGCAATCGAATTATTTATGTTTTTTAAAAATATATATATATATACACCACATGCGTTGGTTACACCATTTGCATAAGTTGATTCATGGTAAAGTACAAACCAGTTATAGGAACCGTTTCACCATGATTACCAAGTAGTTCATTCCGGGTAATATTGTTCCTAACTAAAATCAAGATTGTAAATAAATTTATGTTTTAAATGGATTATACTCTTAAGGTCAAAAACGGAAAAAGTCAAAATTATTTTAACAAAATAATTTAGAAAAATTATTTTAACAAAATAATTTAGAACATTCCTTCATTGGCCAGTATAATACTGATTCTATCTGGTTTGTACTAGAATGCAACCTATAAGCTTAGTTTTGCATCTTCTGAATAATATCGTGATGAATTGAGAAACTGAACAAACAGTTAAACCGTTAAGTAATGAAAGGCATTAAAAAACGAAAACTAACTTTCACGTACCTACATAAAACTGGAACGAGATCAAACGACAACTAAATGGAGTAGACATGGGAACCAATAATTATATTATCAGTAATCAAATATTTTGCTGCAAAATGTCTTAAATGTCGTACTAGAAATGCAAAGGTTGAAGCATAAAATACTTATAAACTGAGTCAAATATAGACCATTAATAAAAGGTATTTATAGTATCGATCAAGTCAAATCAGTCAAGTACTGACGAATAATAAAAGATATCTGTTATGGTATCGAAAATCAGTCAAGTACTGACAAATAATAAAAGATATCTGTTATGGTATCGAAAATCAGTCAAGTACTGACAAATAATAAAAGATATCTGTGATGGTATCGAAAATCAGGCAAATACTGAAAAATAATAAAAGATATCTGTTATGGTATTGAAAATCAGTCAAGTACTGAAAAATATTAAAAGATATCTGTTATGGTATCGAAAGTCAGATAAATACTGACCAATAATACAAGATATCTATATTGGTATCGAACCGCTTTCGAAATCAATGTTGCACTAAACCGTGGGAGGTAATGTTTACCGTAATACGTCAGTTAGTACTTACACTATTGACCAATACTAAAGATATCAATAATGATATCGAAAATAAAATATGAAATGGTCACGAAAACGTCAGTTAAGTACTGACCAATAACAAAAGATTTATAATATTGAAAGAACGTTTTGATAAGTATCGAAACTATTAACTTCTATACCAATTACCCCTGCTGGTCAACAAATATGAGGATATGGCTATTAATGGGAGGATATGTAAACAAAACGCATAAATTAATGGAATACCATTTAATGTTTCCTATGGTTAAAATACCTATATTCATGTATATTAACGAATCTTATCGTTTTAATGTATTTGCGTGCGAAGTTGTTATTAAAGGTATTCACACGCGCACCTCTTAACGACCGCTCCGAATGATCAATGACAAACCGATATCACTGTACGGCTGTCTAAGTAAATATCTATATATTTGCACATTATTGCTTTATTTTATTACATATCATATTAATAAGCCTAAATTAACTTAGTATGAGCCTGAATTCCTGCTAAATGGAATCACAACATTTGTTGTTGTGGACCAGATCTGCTCACTAAATATTGAAAATTCAATGATAATTAAAAACAATCATGTTTGAATAAGTGATAAAACAGTTATCACCGACATGTACAGGACCTACTATTTAATTGTTCCAACGAACAAAAAATATTTATTAATCAATTACAAGTACAAAGATACTTTGGAGTAACTAATAAAATCCTTACTTGAAATGAAACAAAAACGAAATGAAATGAAAATGAAATGAAGTTACAATACGAGTATAGTGAAATGAAATGAAATGAAAATACAATGAAATGAAAATACATGTATTCCAGGGTACTAATTAGGTACAGCAAAAAAAAAATTGTTACAAGAAAGAAAAAGAGATAACAAAAATAAATGTTAATAAGTAACACGAGATATATCTTATGAGTGTCAGTGCTGCAGTGTGCTGTGTGACCACCGAACAGGCCCAGACCCAGCATAAACCGTGATGCACAACATGAGCCGTGTAAGCACAGCGCCAGTACTTGATACGTAATTGCATTGAAAATAATGAAGTAATAATTTAATTATGGAAAAAATGACTTCAATCGTTCTAAGTTTCAAGAATCACAATAATTAATTTCAAGTGTGAAATACAAGTTTTAGAAAATTATAATCCTATTAACATCCCCATGTGTAACACCGCAAAAATGTAAGAAAAGGAAAAAGGGGAATTTGGATAATAACGAAGAATTTGAGGCCGCTGGGCTTCTAGTTGACATAACACGACGCTCAGAAGCGTTGGTGTTTCAACACTCCACGTACGCATTGGTGGTAGACGCTCGACCAAGAGACGAGATCGAAGCGCTTGATGATACTCGCACAAGCTCATGGAAGTTTCTTTACGTGTATTACAAGCAAGGTAAAAGTATAAAAATGAGTTCAAAGTCATACTCTGCCCATAGAATGTGAATATTGCTTTGTCGATAGACTAAATTACTTATAATTAGTCAATGATAAGGTTATAAATTAACTTGGGTTATTCATTGACGCAATAATTTTAAATGAAATACGCCACAGTCAATCAAACGTTAGTCCGGATGAATTTATTCACTTCTTTGATATACCCTGTTTGACAGGCCTGTTTGAATTTCCTGACCAGAACTTGATAACTAAACTACATTAAAGGCCAGATCAGCACTAAATTTGGAGAAATGCTCTCGTTGTGTTTTGTTGCAGGTCACTTCCAGTGTGAAATATACCCTTTGGTCCAGCCGTGCTGCGAATATGTACTGGGTCAGGTGCTAAAAAGTATACAAAATAATCAAATATTTTGTACTTAATAAAAAAGTGTTGTTATGGAGTTTCTTCAACTGGTTCTTCTCCACAACGATAACCCATAGCGAACCAGTTACGTTAGGAAAAATAAAAAAATAATAATAAAAAAAGGAAAAACAAGGGAAAGCAGAGAGGGCCGTATATTAATAATAAAAGAGACTAAATAGGAATAAATCATTATAAGAAAATAATGTTATAAATCCTTATAATAGTAACTTATTTTTTTGTATATTGTAAAAATAGTGATTTAACTGGACAAAAAAAAGGTAATCTTTGGAGATATAAAATGTTACGAATGTTAGAAATAAGTTGTGTACTTTGTTTGAACAAATAATATTTTAATCAAAGCTGAACTTATCAGTTATTTATCAGTGGACAAATTACATAATTAAAATTTTGTTGAAAGGGAGAGATGTGACATACATAATAATAAAAGAGTATCTGTACTACCCGCACACGAGGCAGTCACCATCCAGCCGTCAAGTGCACGGGTTGTGTTGTATCACTGAAAACCATTTTGTGTTTTATTTCTAATACCTAATCAGGTAAACCCAGACAGCACAGGTGTGTGTACTTGTACGAATACAGAGTTGGTATTCCTATGGGTGCTTCACTGAATTTGTTCTTGGGATTACGTCCGTCTTTTTTTTACGTCCGTATTAATGACTAAATACATTGCGAGGTTCAGGTTTTGATGACAATTTTAAATTGAAACACTCAAAGGCAGCTGTCAAATTTCATAATGAAATCGCTACAGCTGACTAAATTCGAGTGTCTTAATTTCAGCGCCCTCGTGGCATAATAACTACCTCCTTTTATACGTCATACAATGTCATTGCAGTTAAATTTTCTTTCCGTTTAAATCTTTTTTATCTGGTATATGTGTTACACTGATTGCATCATATTTCAATTAAACATTTAAAAATAATATCTTTTATTTTACCTTTAAAAGGAGTATTGTTAAGTACTCGTATAGAAAAACACGAAGTTTAAGAAACACTGACCAACTCCTTAGTCCATCACAAATTTCCCTGGCAAGGCATAACGGAAAATAAACAAAGTGTTATTGTAGCTTATTTTCATAAGTTAATAGTGGGGGTGCACGATAACAGTGCACCCCCTCGGACAATATGTATGTATATTATTTATGTAAATAGATGGACGGCGACCTGATTGCTCTAAGTCCACATGACAACGTTTCTACCGACTTTTCTCTTGGTAATCAACTATCCAAGGACTAGGTTAATATCGACGGATCTAAGTTAATGAAGGTTAAGATTTTTTCAAATGTGACGAAATGTTTTGCAGTAAGTAGGTGAAGAGTACTTTAAAATTAAGCAGGTGAACTTATGTAATATATCAATAATTATAAGTAACGTAAAGCAAAGTACATGTTTCATTTGTGTCCATCCCATCTGCGACATCCCTAAAGTGAGTGTGGGCCGTGTGAGCGTTTATGTCTATAGGTAATTTCTATCGTATTCCACGAGACTTATAAAATCAAAAATTTTGGCTTTCGAAGAAAAGCATTCGAGCAATATACACTTATACAGTAGAAGAAGTTAAAAGGTACCTTTTAGCCGGGGAGCAATAAACGGTAGCGGGATGATGGAGCGGCGCGGGCGTGTCGCGGCGACTTGCGAGTCCTGCGAGTCGCCGCGCGTATGAATACAAACGGCGAATTACCGCACGGACAGAGCGTGGAGTGGAGTGGCGGTCATTTGTGGCAAAACAGACTTATGAATAAATGGGTTTTGAACTTAGTTAATTTATTTATTTTGTATTACTACGTAAATAAAAATATTAGTGTTTTTTATAAAAATTAAATACAAAAGTTTGTTGTTTAAATCATTTTGAAGTTTTTTGTAATGAGTAAAACCTACACTTCTTTTTCGATGAATTCGTCAAGATGTTCTGTTGCGATCGAAGTGTTATAATATACGAAGTGTTATAATATGAATATATCCGTCTAAAGCTATGCCGTTTGCCGAATTACAAATACATTAGACATTACTGACAACCTTAATGGAAAATTTTTGATTCAAAATATTGCAATATAGACATTCTACATGATTAATGAATCATTAATCTTTCGAATACGATAAAAAAATTAACCATTGAAGTATAATGTCATAGAACAGACATCCCGAACAAAATGTGTTTCCCGCCGGGAGGTTATATTTTCAAAATTGAGCCCCCGTTCTCCTTTCAAAATCGAATGAATCAATTGAAAATTGAAGCCGACCGGCGCCAATTCATTGGGACATACATTGTGTTCGCGGTGTCGGTTCTATATGCTAGTAATAATACTTCAATGACAATCACAGAAATTTTCTGCCCAAATATTCGCGTATCTACGCCACTTGAGTCCGAGACCCCAGCCGATCTCAAGTTTAATACAAAATGAGTTAGTATCGATGCTGAGGGCAGTGAGGACAGTGTGGAGGCACACCACGTCAGTAAGAATGTGGGCAGTTAATAATTTGGAAAATTTCAGAAGTGGATAAATAAGAATTAGGACCTAACCGCCGACCCCTGTGTTGCTGCTATTATTGCTAATCCTTTACAAGTTTGGCCATTTCATGGAAGTATTGCATGACATACTATGGATTAATTTTTTGCTTTAAGTTCAGGTTCTAGAGTGTATGTGCGAAGTAGTTTATAGGGTTAGAGTAGGGTAGAGTAAGGGTAGAGACTTGAGCAAACTCGGTAGCCATGCCTGTGGTATACTTACGGCTCACAGTTACTAAAGTGTAAATAAGTTTCTATTAGAACACCGATAATGTTGCCTTCTAACTGGTAATTGCAGTAAACGTTTTTATACTGATGTTAGAAGAATATAAAAGATGATATGAACCAGTTCTAATAAAACATAGATGTTTAAAACTTCATGCAACATTAGCGTAAACCTACTTATTACAAGTACCAAAGATTAATAAAAGTGACTTATTCCATAAAGCACGTACAAAAAACTGATATCTACAAGAAAATTTTATTGCAGCCTTTAAGGTGGATGAATATAAAGTGGATTTATAGGGATTATGCGGGGAATGGTCTTCGGGGGAGGGGCTAATCCCTAGAAACGCGGTGCGCGGGAATTGAATTGGTTCTTGTATGTAAATTGTCGCATGTGAGTAAATAAATAAACGGATCCGTGACTTAAAGAGTCGTACTAAGGATCAGCTCGGCACCTTAAACGGTGGACGCTTCTCCTCCAATTTTTTTGAGGATTCAATACAGATTATGGATATTGCAGGGGTTCTGTTTCGCTGTTCTCTGAAAGTTGAATTGAAATTATTATGAGTGATGTACACATTCATTTATGTTTTACTCATCTCGCTGCTGGGCCCTATGCCAGGCCACGACAGGTATTTAGAACCAAACCTAGTATACATTGGCTAAATGATAACATACGTACTTTAAATAATAATCAGTTTAGCTTCACTGTAGTTGAATAAAAGATGGTACACATACAGTGTTACTCTTATGCACGACTTTATTGCTCATCATAGTAAAAGCGTTAAAATTATTGACGTGTCTATAAAAACGGGTTCACTAAATCAGATGTATATTAAAATACTATTGACGTTACCAAAAACACATCTCAAACATACTTGTAAATTACATTCATACAAACACGAATATCTAATGGACGTTTTAATGCGTCCGAGGCGCGCGCTCGCGACACTTTACGATATTTACGACGCATATTGTCGTCGACGCAACTTTTATCGACAATTATTATTTCGCATTTCTTCCTGTATCGCCCCGTATCACTCCTCTTGATTCACGTTACGAATACGTGAATAGCTCCCGTAAAATCGGTTATGACTTCTAAGATCGATTTGTTATTGAAAAATTATTTATTTGCACGAATAAATATGTTATCGGTCCCTGTGATAAAGTTTAGAGTGACTTAGCATTTTTTTTATTAAATAGATAAATTGTATAAAAGTGCGTTTTGGTTTTGTTGTGAATATACTTAGAAAAAAACTTGTCCTTAAAATTACGAATTGATCTATTGAGCCACTGCAAAATTGAATTATTTGCCAGTCAATTTCACTTTTCCTGCTGTAACTCTAAGAGAATTTAACATCATTTAATGGTATTAAATATCTTAAATCATTTCTACAGAAAGACTTTGGTTTAAGTGATGAAACTGTAGTCAAGCACAGCCTCATCATATTGAAAAGTATTTCGTAGAGTCAGTCCACGACAGGCTACCCACACATTCGCAGTTTCCAGTTTTACAAGCAATCGTTCGAACCTTAATATTCAATTAGTTCTAATTGAGATGAGGAGTGACGCGGACGCGGCGGAGGACAGATTGACGCCGCTACACATAATTCATTACCGTAATGGAGGCGTTATGGTCGACAGTAACTTTTTTAACGCGAGTGTGTAACCGCCTTAATGGGCAGAGGACGATTATTGGGGATTTATATCCGTTTCTGTTTTATGAGACGTTGGGATTCTGAGTGATTAGACAGGATAATGACCGCTGACTTAATGAAGTAATCACCGGAAGATTGTTATTCATGCGATTTTTACAATCTTATTTCATTTAAAACTCATGAAAAACTTTATTGTTATTTTGCTGATTTTAATCTCTCCATTTTTAAGCATCAATGAAAATAATTACATCAATAAATATTTTTTTTAAAGTAAGTAAATAAACGTATTTCATCATTTTACAATTCATCATTGAGTTTTTATATACATACGAGTAACCGCCCTCGCTTGCTTCGGTTTTCTTATTTTTTTTGCACCTTGGGTTACATTATTGGAGTTTTATTAAGGATCTCTATTTTTTTTTAAATATAATATAGCCTATGTTACCCGGGAATAGTGTAGCTTCCCAACAGTGAAATAATTTTTCAAATCGGTTCGGTAGTTTTGGAGCCTATTCAATGCAAACAAAAAATCAAATCTTTCCTTTTTATATATTAGTATAGATATATTATAAATTATAATTTAAATAACCTAACTTCCTTGACAATCTCATCACTTTACGACCCGTAAACTATAACAAGAATATAAAATATAACGAGAGAACCGTACTCCAAGCAGTGAAGTTGAACATATTATCAACACTAATAAATATGAACAGGGCAGAACTATGTTTGACCCTTCAGATATAAATTAGGGCGGGCGCAGACGTGCCGTTTCCGCGGAAACTTGTTACAATCAGCCGTTTCAGGTGGATGGAACAAGGTAATATATCAAAGTTTGCAACTAGACCGAGTGAGGTGCGAGGGTATGAGTTATGCTAACCGCACACCCGGTGTGCCGGTGGCCTGACTCATAAGCGTCGAGATGCCCTTATCGGCTCAAGACCGAGTGCGATCTCGGATCTTACAAATGCCACTTTTTCATAGGCTTTGACATTCTTGCAGCATTTCAGACCTAATCCTGATATTGCAGAGATTTTAAGATTGTTTTATTAATACAGGATTGGTTTATTAATGCGTGGGGAAACTTTTTGCGTGTTTCCATCGCAGTTTATGCCGGAAATAATTTGGAACCCCTGCTTCTTTTTAACCAACGCCACATCGATGACGCCTTTGGTGTTATTGATGTCTATGGATGATTATGACATATTAAAAAAAAATATAAAAAATGTGAACGTGTGAAAAAATTATAAAAAATGTGAATTGCTCCTTACAGAACCAATAAAAATAGATATGTACGAACGACCCCAATCATTCCAATACACTAGCACAACCAATAGCCAAGATGTGATAATGATCACGTTAGGCATCGATAACGAGGCCAGCCACGAAGGAAAGAGAAGAAAAAAGAACTGGCTCTCAAGCTTCCAGCTGGAGTACGAGTTACAAGTCTTGCTGAATCAAGCAAGACGGCGCCGCGGTGGTAGCTAGCCAGACAGGATACACAGAATAATAATATTAATGAATTAATAATGAGACTAAAGTAGTAAGATCACTGCTGGTTATGTTTTTGTAATTACCATAATGTTTAATACGCGTCAGCTCATGGCTCGCCCCCACAGCCACCGAAACGCATTTATCGCGAGGCGGACCTGTCGCGAGTAATTGAGTTAGCGCTAAGAAACGGAACGGCTCGCCCGAGACTTCAAGTTTGTTACTTACGAATGGTGCGCTTACAAATAGATGTAATAACTTGTTGTCTACTACATCTAACCATATAGGTAGGTATCTGTTAACAAACACACTTATTAGTTTAGTTAGTTTTTAGGGTTCCGTAGCCGAAAGGCAAAAAACGGAACCCTTATAGATTCGTCATGTCTGTCTGTCTGTCTGTCTGTCTGTCTGTCTATCTGTCTGTCTGTCCGTCCGTATGTCACAGCCACTTTTCTCCGAAACTATAAGAGCTATACTGTTGAAACTTGGTGAGTAGATGTATTCTGTAAACCGCATTAAGATTTTCATACAAAAATAGAAAAAAAAACAATAAATTTTGGGGGTTCCCCATACTTAGAACTGAAACTCAAAAATGTTTTTTTCATCAAACCCATACGTGTGGGGTATCTATGGATAGGTCTTCAAAAATGATATTGAGGTTTCTAATATCATTTTTTTCTAAACTGAATAGTTTGCGCGAGAGACACTTCCAAAGTGGTAAAATGTGTGTCCCCCCCCCTGTAACTTCTAAAATAAGAGAATGATAAAACTAAAAAAAATATATGATGTACATTATCATGAAAACTTCCAACGAAAATTGGTTTGAATAAGATTTGATGAGTAGTTTTTTTTTAATACGTCATAAATCGTAAACCGCAAAAAACATTGATCAAAGTTACAACGAACTACAAGAACTTTTATATTATGTTACTTGCTGCTACGGAACCCTTCATGGGCGAGCCCGACTCGCACATGGCCGCTTTTTTTGTTATGTTAGTTTTAATTTCATTGTTACTGAATTGTAGAGTTTAAGTTCTTCCTGAAGGAATTAAATCCATTTTTTTACTCGAAAGTAGAAAAGTGTTTTAAGATACTGTACAAATTGTTCCTTGAAAGCTGTTTTGTCTAATGGAGGCCATACACGATCAAGTGTACTTGTCAAGTTGGTAGTTTGATTTGACGCGGCATCCGGTGTGCATGAGACAGCTATATGGCCAGATAGCTATACCGTGGCCATACACGGTCAAGTTTACTGAATGCCGCGTCAAGTCCGCTGCAAACTTGACAAGTATACTTGGTCGTGTATGGCCTCCATAATGAATTTTTTAAATTCATGACATTTATTTATTTATTTAGACTTTATTGAACCATACAAATTTATAAGAACAAAAGGCGGCATGCGGCTTAGTGCCAAAATCATTATCTGCCAGTCAACCTTTATAAAATTAAACAAAAGCATCGTCTAGGAAAATCCCGAACATTGATAAAAGACATTAGGTGTATTGGCCTCCTGGCTCCTGGCTCCTGGCCTCCTGCTGCGCGGAAACTGTGACAAACGGACACACGGCGATAGATATCAATACGGCTTACTCTGTCACGGAATTATGTGTGGCCGTGTTTATAGCTCAAAGTGTGACAAGGGGTCCGAGCAAAAAACTTCGGACGTGACGCGGCATATTGATATCTCTTGTTTTGACAATAGTTTTTTCTGCGGATAATATCCTCGTAAAATTATAGCGGGGAATGTCCACTTCCTTATATGAAAGATATGTATTAGGTACATAAAACGTTAAAGAACTTCGAAGAAAAAATTAGTCTAATAAAAATAAAAAGCATTGACGGACATTTTATAGCTGACTGTGAGATGTTTCATAAGTTACGAAACATTTGTGCGTCCATCTGTGTAAAGATTTTTCTGTTAGAGGCTCCATCCATGCTTAAATCGAAATGCTGATTTTCGTATATCTGGGAGACATGGCTGTGCCCCCACCAAGACGAGGGCACGAAACCTCTTTTTTACCTACTTTTTCTTGAAGCGCTTCGTAATTTTTTTTTGAATCCTCATAACTTAGATTTGGATTATACCAGATAAACAAAATTCGCGGGATATGACTTATAAAACAGATAACTTATAAAATATTGGACTTATTAAACATATACGGTCTTATTACAGAACGAGGTCTATCGTTAGTCCTGGTACTAAACCTCATTTGAAGCTTGGACTAAACAAAATTGTTATTTCAAGACGCGGTTTAAAGCTAAGCCATGGCCTAAGAGAGATCGTGACTTTACGTCTGACACCTTACACACACGAAGAAATACGTGTCCATACGATGCCGCTGCTACTTGTCATTATGGTTGTTATGCACACATAGTAAAAAAGCGACTTCACGTCAGTCGTTACATTTCTTTGCGAATGTTATAACTACCCTTTATTTCTTTCATCTGAGACTAACATGAGAATAAGCTAAACCTGCGAGCCTCCTAGTTTAACGTTGGACTATTTCACAAATGTCAAAGTCAGTTTTGAGGTTGTTGTCATGTTTATTTCGAATTTGTTTTAACATGTAATAAAATCCAAGACAACAACAATCAATAGAATTGATTGAAAACTGTATAATTATTTATTTGCAATAATATTTACGCTCTTAATATTCATAATAGACGTGTTCCATTAAATATGTCAAAAACAATAAACAGCATCGTAGTATAATGGAACGTCGTAATCGAATAAATACTGACGTTTTGAATCAGTTTCGTGTCAAACCCGTGTTACCCCATTTAGACGCGCGCGCGAGCCACGAGACAATCCGCGAGACGCGCGCGTGTGAACAGGGCGCTCGCGGACCAGACCGCGGCGCGTCTTGCGCTCGCAGGGCTCGCGTCGGGAGCGGTTTTGTATGCGCGCGCCAAAGGGGCTCGCGCGAGCGCTCGCGTGGTGTTCACACGCGCGTAGGGGGCGTGGCTTACGGACGCGCCACGAGACGGTCCGTGACACGCGCGTGTAAATGAGCGGTGTCAGTTATTCAGCCAAGGTCTAAACTTGAAACCAATAGTACTAACAAGTCAACGAGTATTTTGCGTTTTGTAATAAACTTTGGTTTATAGTATGTTACTAAAGTCAGTATCGTACCAAGCCTGGACTATTTAGTCATGGTTTAAACCTAAACTTTAGACCTCGTCTTGTAATAAGGGGGATAAAGTTTCAGTTGTATAGCTTTTACACGTTAGATTTTATTGATATCTAAAAAAATTCGATTTCGTCACTTACTGATGATCATCAAAATTCATTCGTCCTTCCAGAAGTCCTAGAATTTGGTATGTGAGCTATTATTTGTACACAAACAACAATTCTAAAACTTCGAACTTCCCCCCCCCCCCAATCCCTTAAACTAGGGGATGTCCAGTATTTGTGGAGATAGGACTTGTATAGTTAGGGCGTGTAAAGTTAGAAACTTGGCTCTACGTGAGATCTGATAACTTTTTGATATAGATCCATGCAATGGTCTCGTCTTGGCAACACTTTACATAAAAATGTTTTTGTGGGATTATACTATTTAGTACAGTATAGTACACTTATTTTCGATACGGCTATATAATGCCACGACGAGAGCGTAAGTAAGTTAGTAAATTAGAATTAAAGTTCGACACATTAATGGTCCGTGGTCCCAATCAATAGAGCCATCTTACCTCAAGCTGATCAGAGTCACGCTCCAGTCGCCAGGTCAAACAGCAAAGTGTCGTTCCGGCACCAGTTAATAACCGAGCGATCGTAAAGCCTCCCAATGGCTCTTGTAACTACTTCTCGTAAGGTGTTTGCATGGCTACACTGTAGTGGCCATCAAAGGGAATCAATTTATAGGTTATGGCACGAGGATGTCGTAAATCTGAACTATGGAGGAGGATAAGGTGGGGAGACTGAGCAATCTGTCTGCTTGGAAATACTTCTTTAACACAGAAACAAAACACGTGATAAGTTCTTAATTCGATTCATTGAATAACTATACCCGATGACTAGATACGCTATGAGTTAGCTGCCTACTTTACAACTGAGGAACTGGTACAACCATCGAACCCATAGCTGGTTGCTATAATTGAAGAGAACTGCGGTTTACTCCAACCTATAACTCTAGTAATTTTCCATTAGTAGAGCCATTTGTAGCCAACCTGACTCCTAAGATCATATTATGCTACCCAAAGGCGTACGACATAAATGTCATCGAACGTTAAAAAGCGGAACGACAATTATCATACAAAACATGGGAGCGCTTAAGAATTAGCATCTTGCGTTCATTCCTTCTCTGATTAACCGATTGCTTTTTTATTATTCTATTCGGCTAATAAAAAAAATTGTAACAAATTTTAATCTAAATTACGAATATCAAAGTAATGAAAGTACAGTCTTTCATATCCGTTTCTTGATTGGCAATGAAATATCTAATTTATGAGTATCGGCGACAAATTTCCGATGTCCAAGTTATGACCAGTAAAAACTTGTTTTATACCACGTGAAAGACAGATGACCATGTCTTCCTTAATATAAAAGTATTTGATAATAAAACTGTAAGGAGGCTGATGTTGTGTGTGAAATATGGTTAAAAATTTGGTGTCGGCTTTATCTTGGATAGAACATATAGATGACTGTGAACACAGATCTCTGGGGGTAAATTCGCTAGACTTCTGTAAATATCTGGTAGTAAAGATCTGTTGGAGACCAATTTGCAAAGTCTCGAGCACAGGCGCAGAATAGCCAGCCTCTCATTTTCTATAGGGCACATTTTGGAGTGTCCGCAAGAATTATTTGAATTAATTCCCCCTTCCCCGTCCCTCCATCGAACGACGCGACGCACGGCGAGTATCCACTATCCATCCTTTCATCATGAATTGCCCGCCAGTACGGACGACGTGGTTTGCATCGTCATTCATTATGCGCACCGCGAAGGATTGGAACAGCTTGCCTGCGTCTGCGTTCCCGCTCACTTATGACGTGGATGACTTCAAAAAAGAGTGAATAGGCTTTTATTAAGCTAGTGCGCTCACCATCCTGGACCACATCTCCACTTACCATCAGGTGGGATCGTGGTCAAGCATTAATTTATTTTAAGTAAAAAAAAGTATTAGGATAATTTTGTTAACAAAAAAAAAATTCATTAATAAAGCGAGTAAGAGAAGGTCAGCGCAGTTATCAGCTGCAGCAGCGTCGGTAATACCTTCGTAGAGCTTGGCCTGGTTTATAGGCCGTTGAGTGTATCCCACCAAGAGGCATTGGTGTAGATTGGAAGTATGGACAGAGCTTCTTGCACCTCACAAACAAAACACATTACAGAACTTAAAGATCCAATAAAGCAATCAGTCACAAGCCACTTTCCACGTCCGATCAATCCCAGCCTCTTCCTGCCCACTACAATGTCGCTAATGACTAATTACGCTTGTACAATCCCTCCACCACACTGAATTAGTAGTACTCGAAAATTCTGTAACTCATACGGGACTATCGACTTTAGGTCTTAGCTTTAAGTTACAGGGTGGCGTCTAGAACGGAGTTTCGACGTTCTGTCCTAAGATACTTGGCGTTCGCTCATTAAGTATTTAGCGTCATTGTGATATCGGCTGCACTGCATTTTGCTTTTAATTTGTCTTGATCGAGGGTTTAAATTCCATTGTGGGAGGAATGCGACATAGGGCAGGGATATCAGATGCTCGGAGAAGGTTTCCTGAGGAAAGATATTGGCACGTAATGAGTTGAGTGCCATTCAAAACATCATTATCTTTGTTCGCTGCGAGATCGTACTGCGGTAGTGCATCGTTGTTTTGCTTCCCACTACATTCTTTTACATTTTTGATCACAAGAACCGCCATCTTGAATTGTAATATCCGTTTGAATAAGTTCTTTTGTATTTTATAAAGTGGGCTTGACGTAATTTATAAAATATAAATTGTTACTTAATATACATAATTTTGTACTGTACATAATTTTGGGGGTGTCACCGCGTGTCCTTTTTACTGAGACAAGAAGATGATTAAAAAAACTTCCTAAGTAGGTAAACTATTAGATCTAACCTGTATCATTATCAATTAATGTTATCAATTTTAGTACCCCAAACACTGTCTATGACTACAGAGACAACAAGTATAAAACACTGTCTATGTAGTAAGTATAAAACATTTACGATATAGGCAAATAAACAATAACCGGCAGCCGGCGACGTACCACATCCTTAGCTCTACGATACATCATAGATAAACCAGATCTTCAATTTCCCAATGAACGCTAATACGAGTAATAACTCGACACTAAGCACACGTGTCGGTCATTATCATCGGCAATGAGCGCGCGCTTGCCAATAGCGCTCATCGCACGGCTGTACCTACCGCTGTATGGCGCATGGCGGCGCGGGCGCGACATAACACTAACATAACTCAGCCGTGCGTGTATATTATGTGCTCACATGGCTAATTGTTTATTATTATCCAAGATAGACCATCTCTTTGATGATACTCGTATCGTTACTTATAACGTGGTTGTAAACATTGTGTGCGTAAATCAGGGCCTTTTACATATTATGTAGTACTATGCAGTGATAGCCTAGCGGTTAGAATGTTGGTCTCTCAAACAGAGGGGCCCGAGTTCAAATCCTGGCACGCACCTCTAATTTTCAAATATTATGTGCGTATTAGAAGTTAATTTTCACTTGCTTCGGTGAAGGAAAACATTGTGAGGAAACCTGCACACCGGAGAGTTCTCCATAAAGTTCTCAAAGGTGTGTGAAGTCTACCAATCCGCACTTGGCCAGCGTGGTAGACTAGTACGCCTCACATTGTGAGAGGAGACCCCGAGCCGTGTGGGACACAATTATGTCTTGTTGCTTTGCTTTTTTTTTGCTTTACATATTATGTTATTTTATTTATTGACGTTTTAATAGACGATTTTTTTTTAATTTAGATAACTAATGCAAAATACATGACTACATTGATGAGCCATTTATAATGTATTTCAAAGAGGCTTAGTATTACTCAACATGCGTGCTCGGTTCGTTTATCTCAGTTTCCTGCAACCCACCATAACTCGATCACTGATCGGGTACAGTCCGAACTAACAACGTTAAGTTCTCACAGTGTAAGTTTCTTGTGAACATACGAGTAGAAGTGTAGTGCACGGTGACGCGGCGGCACGGCATAGCTTTTTACCCGACTACGCGACGCAATGAAGGGTAAGGTGTTTATCACTCTAGGTATGTACCTATGTATGTTTGTTCCTCTAAGGCGTGTAGAGACCAAACAGGTTAACAGATTTTGATGATTCTTACGTCAATCGATACGTCTTAACTTTGCGCTTACTACTAAAGACATGACAATAATCAAAATTCATCACAGCGACAACCAGACTTCAAATTGTGAAAATTCAAAAAAATCGTCCAACTAAGTTAAGTGGGGTATCGTTGAATAAGTATTAAAAATACTTTTAGGTACCTTCCCTTATTTTTCAGTATCAATTTAGGGTATATTATAACGATTTAAAGTTGTTTGTATAACCATTTTCGCTAATTTACTAATTCCCTTAATGAAATGACAACATTGCTTTCTTTGTCTAGTAAAGAAGTCAATGAATCCTAAAAAAAAAGTGTAAAATAAAAAAAAAATCGCAGTCGGGCTGCGTAAAAAAACTAAATAGAAAAAATAAGCCCAGTACCCAAGTAGCAAAATAAAGTTATATAAATGGTAAACAAACGTCTTAGATTAACTTTCAGTCAGTCAAAATGGTTATATTACAGTATATTAGACGTCTATATAACGCGGGTTTGGGCGCACCTTATATGACATTTACATCGTGTAAGGGTCGTTTTGTCGTCGCAACGGCGTCAATTACGTTACATAAAAATCACATAGATGTTGCAAGTGTGACTAATATGTTTTATAATAGTGTCTAGTAATACTCCTACATAACTTTAACCGTATATAGATGTAAATAAAATTACAAAAGAGTCCTGTTATGGTTAAACACACAACATCTATATGAGTTTTCTTATGCGAACGGACAATATTTTTTCTTCTTGAAATACTTTATAAAAAGTTAAGCCAAGTGTTATCATGATTTTCATTTATATAATATAAAGAAAGCTGACTGTGTTGAAGATGAGGAGGGTGATGATATAGTGGCCATTAAATTTTTTCGAGAATATGTATGGACATCTTTGTTCATATTTTAACGGGCCTTCAAAATATTGATGTTTTAATATTGTATATTAAAATTATATATATGAATTGACTTTAATAATTTCCGCCATATTGCAATCAACTCACTGAGCGACCGCTTTACGACGTGTATATGACTACTGGTTATATACATGTATTTTATTCAACTTATGTCGTCCACCATTACGGTTGCAATTAGGGTTCTATGGAACAGAAAAATATGAAAAAAACCTTTATTAGTAGTTCTGTTTTGAAGTGAAACTTCTATATAGACTTCTATATAGGGGTATTAGGAATTTTCTTTCACGAAAAAGCGTTACCAAGGCGTGACGTAGACGTAGCCGATATATCGTGTGAAAATTTTTGAAATAAATATTACGTTGCCATTCGTTTTAAATATTTAAAATATTTATTTTTAATTTTTTGACATATATTTTTGAATTTCTTTTTTATTTATTTTTTTGATGTTTTTACAAATGTTTTTTTTGTTTACTTTTTTGAATATTGTTTTTAATTTAATAATAAAAATTATTTTTGAAATCCTTTTTGAAAAAAAAACTATTTTTAATATCTTAGTTTTGAAAAAATAATGTTGCCATTATTAAATTAAATTTACTGTGCTACTACTTTATTTAAGGGAAAATAGCTGTATTTTAGGGTATTTCAAATTAAATAAAATCTCATAGATCCACTTAATGTTTATTTACTAAGTTATCATAGAGTTGACATAAGCATAAGAAATCTTTTAAGGAAATAGAAATTTCAACACTTTTCCAAAAAGGTCCTTCGGCACGATTTAGGCGCCTAGTTGCCTAAGTCGTATCGCCTATAGTCTAAGTGGTAGGTACTAATGCTAAAAAATATACGGAACCACCTTGATTTTTGCTACTTTCTTTTTGATTGGGACCGCACGACAATGTCTTTTCCAGATTAATTGTAGGTATTTTTGATATTTTTAATGATTTATAATTTTTGTTTACTTTTCTTCTAAAACCACCACTTTTGTTAATTTTTTTTCCACTTTCCGGGATCCATAACTATGAATTAAATTAAAAATGGCTTCTGAGTCATATAAAAGTTACTTATTATCGTTTAAATAATTACATGAATTATAATAGTCATATAAGAATAAACTTATAGCCTAAAAGTTACATAATGATTGAACTAAACGCCTTAATAAGACTTTTTTATAATAGTTTATTATACAATCATTATAGGACAGTTAATTATTTAAGCGTTACATAAAAGTTTCCAAAATTACACAAAAATAGGAACTCCCGACTATTATCTGACTATAACGTTAACTCGACTCAAAGCTTTATCATGTAAACGTAGTGGCAGATACGTTTATATTACGTCACATAAATTCGTTGAGACGACGTTTACCAGACGTATTTATATGATTTAAATTATATATAACTAAAGCATCGTATTGAATACCACTTTACAATTATTTGGTTGCTACAAAACTGAAACAAAACTCTTATACGTCTTTTAGTTGTATTATATGACTAGTTTGCTACTTGGGTAGTTTAGAATGTTGTTAAAAATACTGAACAACTAAAAATATAAGGATTAACATTATTAACACACCGCATCACAACTTCGTGTTCTTTGGAAATAAGCGAAAGACGGCGGTTAGGTTGGGTAATTCTTCCCGTATGTTCGCTGCAGGGAATCTAGACTTATAGGCAGAGGTATCGATTGCGATGTTATGATCTAGTTAGCCTGCCCGAGTCCCCGCCTCACTCCTTCAATCAGCAATTAGCTTAGTTTGATGGATTACAAGGCACCGGTGTAGATTAACTTTGTTTGGATGTCTTTGAACTGTGTAATTTAATCACAATAGATTAATTACGGCTTAAAGCTTTCAATACTTTACAAGTTTTACAACAAATTGAAGTCACCCTTGTCTGTGCCAACAATCATTATGTATATTTTTATTGGTGATTCCTTTCGCTATCTCAATTATGAACTGATAGACAAGCGGATTTTCTGACAAGATTTTCGTGCTGAATACGATTAGTAGTGTATTGATTTTATTATTGAAATCGTTTTTTGTTGCAATACATACTCTACTCATAGTACCTATACCTAAGTAATTTCCTATCCTTCGAGCATCTGCTATTGCTACCTTGTAATGTAGCTGCGACATATTTTACAACACTTGGATATAAGCACTGCAATCCTAGTTTGATAAACACATATTTCACTCAATAGTCGTTAAGGATAATTAACAAGTATTTAGACCCCTGGGAACATTACCGGTTTTATGGAGCGATAGGGCTCTATCGCGCGCGGCCATGGTGGCTGCCACCTGGGGGACTTGACGAGAAAACGATGACGTTCGATATTTAGTGGCGTATCTTGTAGGTAGGACAAGCTTGGTTTGGTTATTTGGCGAGAAAGGGAAAGAGTATTTTTTATGTAATTAGCAGCCATACGAGGCGACGAACCACCAGGTGGTAAGTGGTCATCGGCATCGGTGGTCCTCGGTATTCGTGGTCATCGGTATCCGTGGTCATCAGAAAATAAATAATCATAAAATGAGCAGCATTTGAAGCCATAATCAACAAACATACCTATTTGGCTCGACGCTTAATTGTAGTTGTCGTTAAGGTGAACTTGTGACTTGAGCTCGACACATCTCCATAGTTTAGTAAGACATTAACAAGTATTCAGTCCCCTCGAAGCGTTAATGGGGCTTTATGAAGCGATATGGGGCTTATCGTGCGACGGGATGCGGAGAACTGACACCTGAGGGACGAGATGGGAACTAAAGTGATTACTACACTTTCTGTTGTATTTACGTACCTTAAAACTATTCGAAGTAAGAAATGGACAGAGAAAAGAGATTTCTAAGGTGACCAGATTGATCACGATACACGAAAACAAACCCGGTAGCTTCCTGCTGCTTCTTCTCCCGGGCCCTCTCACAGTAGGGCTTTGTCTGAAGCATTGGCGTAGCTTGCATGACTTTCAAAAATTGTTTGTAAACCAAACTAATTTTGAATAAAAACATTTTATTTGATTTGATTTGATAGATAAATTCAAGGAAATAGGTATACTTACAGTAGCTTCCCAGTATATCTTTAGTAATGTAGTTTTATACGGAAGAATAAAAGAGCGTACTTATATAAAAAATTGTGATATTCATAATCGCCAAACAAAAAGAATGCATCAAATAATTACGCCTTCGTTCTGCCTAAGTAAAGTGCAGCGATCTTTCATAGGGCTTGGTGTATATTTCTTTAATAAAATCTCAAAATTAATACGTGACTTCCCAATACAATCTTTCAAAAACCTTGTAAAAACACAATTGTTAGGCAAGGGATATTATAGTGTAGACGAGTATTTAAGTAACAAAGAGGCATGGAAGTGACCAGCTCTGCAACTAGTTCCGCTCAGATTAGTAAATATTTTTGTATTATTTTCTTTTAATTTTTTCTTTTTTGGGTCAATTTCAACAAACACGAATTTTGCCTAATTACAGTGGCGAATTTAAATTTGCTGTTTCTGATAATTTTTTTTGGCTTAAATAATAGGTAAATATTAGTACTACTGAATCATATACTAGAGATCGAAAAATTTTTGTTAGTTGATGAGATATTTCCATTTTAAATTATCAAATGCCACCGAAATTATTAAAGGACCACCGGAATTAAAATCCGAGCCACCGAAATTGATTAAATTTAAACCTGCTGTTTCTAATACACTTTATTTGGCATAAATAGTATGTAAATAGTAGTAATAATTAGTCACATAGTAGAGATCGAAAAAAAAATTATTAGTTCCGGAGATATTTTGAAATTACATTATCAAATGCCACCAAAATTAGGACCACTGGAATTAGAATCTGATCCACCGAAATTGATTATGCCAATGAGAAATAATAAAGGCACGATCATATTTTAATACTTTAAAGATACATTTTGAAGAGTAGGAGTCTAGATGAACGGACTCCTTTAAGCGGTGATTAGACACACTTGTGTTTCTGTGGCCTATTAGACCAGTTCCGATAGCTTCTAAAACGGTAAAAAGTGAAAAAAAATATAGTAGGATGAAACCCATTGCAAAAGGAAGAGGATATAATAAAAATTAAAGGAAAAATAATTTACGTTTAAGGGTAAAAAACGGTTTATCTCGATTTCCAGCAACACTACAAGTCCTATGCAAAAAGTTAAATCGCAAAGTTGTAGGTAATAAAAAGATCTACAACTTTTGTATTTACACTTTTTTACATAATATCAAAATTTATGTGAAAAATTCAAATAACCAAGTTTTTGGTTTTTATTTTTATCTTTTATAAAAAAAAATTCATGACATTTAGTGAAAACTTATCTTTGTATGTCCTTAAAATATTGTAATTTTTTGTTTTAAAATATTTTTTTTTTCACCTTATTTTGATATAATATCGAAAAAGCAACCTAATTTACAATCGAAAATTCTCACGTCAAAATATCTAATTTTTAAAAAAAAGGTGAGATTTTTGTTCGTTGGAATCTCTACTTTCTAATGGTAAATAAAAAACTATAAACTACTAACTACTACTACTACTAACTACTAACTATAAACTACTATGGTAAATGTTCTCCGAAAATGCAATGAAACGACAACTATTTTCGCATGTTTTTTGCAATCTTTATGTTTTATGGATTTGTAATTTTTTTGTCTAACAAAGTAACATGGAATCTTACGTTTTTCGATTAATTAAAATGTAAATATTAATAAATAGCTCAAAATTGTACACAATGATTGACAAAAAAAAATTAAAAACTCGAATCCGAAAATTTTTTGCAAAAAAAGTTGTCGTTTCATTTTCACCAAATTTCGTGATTTTTTTTTTGTAAAAGATAAAAATAAAAAACCAAAAACTTGGTTATTTGAATGTTTCACATAAATTTTGAGGTAATGTAAAAAATGTGTAAATAAAAAAGTTGTAGATCTTCTTATTACTTACAACATTGCTATTTAACTTTTTTCTATAGGTCTTGTAGTTTTGCCGCAAATTGAGATAAACTATTTTTTACCCTTGAACCCCCCCTCCCCCACTTTCCGACATCAGATCGCCCGTAAATTATTTTTCCTTTAATTTTCGTTATATTCTCTTCCTTTTGCAATGGGTTTCATCCTACGATTATTTTTTTTCGTTTCAAAAATTATCGGCACTGGTCTATACACGTCCCTATGCGCTTTGGTTTGCCACCGGAGCCACCGAGATTAGGCCACCGCACTTAGAATTAGAGTCAAAACTTGAATTTTAAAGAACACCGTTATTCACAGGTTAAATTTTATTTCACAATTATGGCTGAAAACCTTTAATGGAAGCCTCCATAAAATTTCTTGATAATCTGCTTTGTACTTTTACTAATATACATGACATCGGAATTGGATGATTTTGTATTCCTGCGCCACCGCAGTGAGTACTTACGTGTTTGACAGGAAAATTACGCAGCAAGTCGGTTATCCTAACACGCAGTTTGCAAGAGCACAACTGAACGGTGCGGGGAGAGCCAGTAAGGTGTCTTCCAAATCGTGTTGTAACAAGTAATGAAGTATACAAAATGCGCCACCGGTATTGCTTTTTTTTTGTAGGACATTTTTAAGAGATGTTTTATGAGCTGTTGCACTATCTTAAATTGCTCCGTAAATATATATTAGTTGTGTTATTTAATGTATTTCTAAAAAACATTCCTTTTCAATGAAATGTATTTACCAAAAAAAATTTAATTAATAAAATATGTAAATAAATGGAGTTCGGACAGTACACCGGAGTTAGATTTTAGGTCTTAGATATTTTTTTATTAAGAATCTATTTATTAAATACCTCTGAATACTTTACTATCGTGTAGATCACTATTTAAACTACCTATATAAAATTATGCATAATTGTAGTTTACTTCCACACATTAATTTTCAACCTCGCCGTCTCAAAAATGCACTTGGGAAATTCACCCTTTTGCAATATGTTTTAAAAAGATGTGCTGAGGAGTTTCTTTAAGGTTTTTCTTCTCCTCCATGACAAATCACCTTTCCGAAAAGCTGGTAGAATAAAAAATGATGACGTGCATTAGGTTAATCAGTGATATAATTTTGACTTTGACTTTGTCGATCAAATGGCAGTTGAAACTCCTACATTACTACGAGTAGTACGCTGTGCTTTTTAATACTGAATAGATACCTCGTGAAAATAGTCCATTATTACTAATAATTGAGCAACATTTGTGTTTCTCCAGCTAACAAGCTGCCAACCAACGAATCAATCTTCTACACCCCCAAATGAACCTATTCTATTTCATACCATTTTAAAATATTGTGATGATTGCGACGGAAACATTTCCATACGAAGCAAATTTTTAATGAAATGGAAATAAAAAGTAATTACTTTTCCTGTTACAAAACAATAATTGTCACAAAATTTGAAATCAGTTCAAACATTGACCTGTCAGAAACTGGCTCCCATCACGTTTGTTAATTTAAAATAACGCCCGCACAAACAAACAGTTCGCTTAAGACCAGACGATACCTTACGGCCTTAGTTCTTACCGACCTCTGCCCCTGCAGCGATCGCGCAAAATTAAAAATAAATGACTCAGAAAAGTACACGGCGCCCGCGATTTGATTAAATTAAGAGGAAAATACCTCCGAACGTACTCAAAGGGCGAGAAGAAATTCCTTTTTTCCTATTATTATAAAGCTTTTTTTAATGCGAACGTCTCTCCGCTTTGTAAATACGGCGATTTGCATGAATTTACTCGTTTACGCACCAGCGAGTTCACTAATATTTGAATATTGCCGGGAGGTGTTTTGTTCAATTATTACACAAAATATGGAAGTCTCCAGTCTCCAGTGTCACTTTGATGTCAACGGTTTTGTTATGGAAATTGACCAGCGACGAACTTAATGAAGTGGACTCAAAATACTTATTGAGTTTTTCGACAGACTTGACCTTTTGGAATCAAATTAAACTTTATATAGGTAGGTATGTATAAATAAATAATAATGGAAAACTATTCTTATCATCTAAACTAGTACTAACTTGACTGGTGTAGTGGTAAGAATCTAAGAATAAAAATCTTGAAAGCAAGCTTCAGACATCATCAGAATTAGTTCTGAATAATTTTAGTTCATTCAATAATTACTACTCTTGACAAGTCAAACCCGTTTTGTTCATTTTCCAATTAATTTCATACATACATTTAAGAGATATCTAAGGACATTTAACTACTCGGTTCATCGCAGTAAGAGGCTTTAAACCTGTAAACCCTAGGCTGTTGCTATCACTTCGCGTGCTCGGGTGTCAGTAATTATAACAGCTTGGACACGACTCCGCAATTACCAGTAAATCTTCGGAATTACTAAAACTTATCAGATTACATAACGAACCCAATTACTTAGAAAATGGATTCCAAATCCATAAATTTGTGGACAGTTGACCATTTGGTCAATTGTAACTTTAGCGCGATAACCCTAAACGCTATAAAGCACGGCAGTTAACGGTTAATTAGAGATGGGGTGGATATAATTTACAGTACAATTTGAGTCTCGGTCCCGCGTGGTCAGTATTGTGTCGGATGACTGATAAAGTAGTTGTGGTCACCCTCGCCGCGGGCCTCTATTGCCCCCGAGAGGACACTTTCTTAGTGGACACTGTATAGAACAAAAAAGCGGTCGGGTCTTAAAATAAAATAAACACTTTAACATGCACAGCTCATGTACTATTAATAAGTGTTGGAAATTATACATAATATCTATCTATAGATCTTCGTATAAATTCTTACACCAAGTAATCCATACCTCACCTGATAATTGGAGGACCACGTAGATCGTGTAATCTTGAATTGATTCTGCAAAGGATTTGAAGTTATCTTTATTATTGGGCGAGTTATTTGTTTCCAAAAAGATATGTTGCATTCGAAGTGAACGACATGCAAGTAAATGTCGATACAGCAGCTTATTCTGCCAAGGTCACCATTCATTTGTTTCTAAAGTTGAACTTGTTATAATTATTTCTGCATCCATACACCTAAGAATACTAGCGTAAAGTTTTAATTTGTAAGTTTAAATTGTGGAGTTTCTCATTTAAGACAATCTTATTTTGAATAATTCACCCTCATCCGTCTTTAGGTCCAACACGTCTCTACAGCTTTCTCTGTCCAATGATTGGAAACAAGAGCAAGTCGGTATCGCGGCGCGCGGCGTAAATCACAGCTGATCAAATCGCAACAAGTACAATTTGCAGTCTCCGGGCCAGATACATCGTATCGTATCGTCTTAGATAACTTCTGTGGTGTAAACTTTCGGGAGCGGACGTGTTTGGATCGGCTACGTAATCCTCTACCTCCCCTGGTCACTGTAGGGAGCCTGATACATAATTAATTAAGTACTACTTCTAATGTTGTATTCTTTTACTTCAATGGAAACGGATTTCTGACTAATACTAATGAATAAATCGCCAAAAAATATGCATCAAACCTCACATTTTCATAAGTCAAATAAGTATTAATAAGTACTAATTTGTGAACTATAGAAACTGTTTAGTGACCCATGGAATAAGGAGAGCCCTATCCACAAGTTTAATAATAAAAATATCTAAAAGTGAAGTTAACTAAATTTGATTTACCTCCTACATACCTACAGTAATTAGCCACAGCGGTCCAGATACTAACTCCTCTGTCGGTAACCGAACCACTCCATGTAACTCATCAACTACATCTTAAGCTTAATTACACCATAAAACAAATCCATGCGCGGCTACTCAAAGCAAATTGTGCCATATACAGACGTTATAAAGTTTTGATTAGTTTAAAAGTAAGCTGGTAACGTGTCCCGTGTACTAAACAAACAGGCTGATCATTCGTCGATGCCAATCAGGTCAGACGTTGTAAACATAACTAAGGAGCCGGAACTCACTTTATGGTCTTTTTAATACGACATCTCGGTGTCCGCTTTCATGTATGGTACTATGTTTACCAGACCATGATACATACATATTTGTATACTCATAGTTCAATCACTGACGAAATTCGTAGGTGATCTACAAAGTTATAAAAATATTACAGGTGTAAAATTGGAAGTTGGATATTATCAGCTATTTACAAAAAATTGCTCTCGGTTTTCAACGTTGGATAAATCTTCTTAGATAGTGATTTTTTGTTTAATTTCATTGTTGTCAAAACCATTAACTCACACATATAGGTTCACTAATATACAGTGGATAAACATGACGGAATATGCTCTGGGCTTTATCCGAGAACTGGGTCCTACCCTGTAATACCCATTAATGAGTTAAAATCACTCGTTAATGACTCACTGATGCACTTTAGTATGTGATTGATTTTATTAATTTCTATCATCGTTTCGAAAAGGTGTTTTCTCAACACTCGGGGAAACGCATAAACAATTATAGCAATGCTATGTCTATGATTGCAATGTCGTTTTGTATGATTATAATGTATGATTGAATGTTGTACCAACAACGTGGTCTTCGTTTCATTATCTTTAATGAAACTTACACAGTGTCGATGTATTCGAAACGTCAATAAATATTATGATTAACTACTAGTTGTCATAGTTTAATTTAATTGTCATATACTTACGCACTTACCTATATTTTATCGGCAACCACCATCCAACCCTACTCTAATTTAATAGTCCTACTTTTTAAACATTCCATAGACAGGCTGGCTCTCTTCACGCCGACAGGTTATGGCCCTGATTTATATCTGAGAGAATTAAAAATTTTACTGAGTTTTTAATTGCTTCCTCCGTAAGATCGTTAAATAGTAAGTTGTTCAAACTGACGTTAAGAGAATTGCTTTCGCTGATTATCTTATAGATCGGAATAAACAAATCGTTAAAGTAACCTACGTTGAGCAGTTTGTTTGACATAGTTAAGCAAACATTAACAAATGTGTTGTGAGACGATAACGGCCAAACTTCACCGCTTTTTTCTACAGTTTTAACCAGCGGTCTCTTTTATGGTACATCCAGTTTCCATTGGTATTTAAATCATAATTCGTCATGCGGTTCCAATGAAACAGTTATGAAATAATGGTCTAGTAATATCCAAGAAGCCAACCGAATGCTGAACGTTGTTTGTTTTAAAAATATACTTAATATATTTAAGGAATTATAACTTGTTTCGATAAAGGTCTTTAACGAACTAACGAAGATTATGTTGCCTAATCTTTCTTTCTTTCTTTCTTCTTCTTTCAACATGCGCTTGAAAAGATCAACTGACGAGGCCCAGCGATGGGGTTTTTAGGGCGACGTTCTAATACTAGTAGCTGTATATCAACTCCCGTTGAACTTAAAGGGTAATCAGAAGGCGCACAAAAGATAAGTTGCTTCAAAAACTCCAAAATGTACGGCACAACAATCGAGATCAGCGGCTTATCTGAGCGCGGTTCGACTTAATTAAACATGAAATTCAATTAATAGAGGACGCGAGTTATCGCGTATGGAATAAAAGGCAGATCCCTTCCTCCTAATTAAAATGTATTGCCTTATTTTACTCATTTTCCACTTACAATGACATCGCGCTACCGACTCCAACTTTTTAATCTTGCCGTGATTACTTCGTCTTAAGTTAACGGTTCTCGTTCGATCTAAAATGAATTTTATGGCCCGCTGACTGAGTCGATATTCACTTGGAGGGCTAAAACAGTGGGAGAATTGAGTGTAGCCAGGTTGAAGGCGACGTCGGAGGCAGTATCGCGCGAGTCACAAAGAGGTATTTGCGGCGACTTAAGGCTGAACATTAGTTTTTAAGGGTCTTATTTTGTTGTGTGCTATTAAAGCGGCGCAGTCTTTGATAGAATTAGTCGAGCCAATAAAATTAATCGGTTCGCCGAAGAACCAGACGCTGCTGTAATTATTGCGTTCGCTTTTCTTTCGTTATATTCGGATTTTTAAGCGTATCCTGAGTATGAAAATATCGACAGGTAATTTTGTATTTTAACTCTATTAGAATGTATGTAAAACATTGTTAATTATTGTTTTTTTTTTTAATTATGTTGGTTTCCATGACTATTAAGATGCACATTAAAAAATGCAAAAAAACTACGCAAGTAGGGGGAGATTTTATACCTACTTTACAAAATGTTCCTTGTCTTCTACTACAACGTATTTGCAAATAACATAAACGTAAATAGTCCTTCATTGCAGTTCGCCATCGCGGAAGTGTGCTATAAGAAGCCGCCTGCTGCGCTACTGGGATGGAATCATTGCCGACGACAAACACATTATAACGACGATAAGCCAACGCTTTAAATAATTTAGGTGAATGTAACTCAGCAAAAATTGTCAGTCTTCATACAATTTTAAAGGCAACTTAGCAACTCACTGTTGATGTAGGTATAGTCAAAACAAATGTTAAGGACTTTAAGTATCGGCATATAATACGTGTCGAGAGTATCGTAATAAAATAAACAATAACAGTAATTTTTAACATATCACATAAGATCAGTTGTACTCATATTCACTTGCAATAAAAAAGTCGTTTGTTGCCCGTGTACCAACTGCGTGGACCAACTGGTTGGTCTACGGGCAAAAAAAGTGCCCGTGGACCAATTAGTAGCTGGAAGGTAATTTATAGTGTTTGTGGTAGGTATATTTTTTTGCAGTTTTGTCAAGTCCGGCTAGTCCTGTCTTGTAATAACATCAAATTGTGCCAACAGCCTGAAATATTCCATAGCTTTATACGTTTGTTTTGTTTTGACGGTTGTCATTTGGTTTTGTTTTGAAAAAAATATGAAAATTAAATAAATTTAATTAGGAGAACAAATGAGAGCTGTCAAAACTATACAAACGTATTTTTCTATGGAAAATATCAGGCAATTGACACAATTTGATGTCATAACAAGACAGGACTAGGTAGTACTTGAAAAATTGCACAAAAAAGTACCTATCAAAAACACTATAAATTACCTTCCAGTTGGTCCACGAGTAATCAGTTTATTCCCGAAGACTAACTAGTTGGTCCACGGGTACTTATTTTGCCCGTAGAGCGTAGACCAACCAGTTGGTCCACGGGCAATATTTTTTGCCCGTAGAGCGTAAACCAACCAGTTGTTCTACGCAGTTGGTCCACGGGCAAAAAACGAAAAAGTAATCATTTGAAAAAAAACTATTATAATGTTAGGTGTATGGAGCCAAACCTTTAAATCTGAAACAGTAGGAGACTCGGAGCTGTACCTAGTTACTGTCGCCGCTGCTCGCGAGGTGATGCCTAACTGGATTTCCTGTGCAAATGCACTTGCAATTTATTCCTCAGGAAGAAACAGATTTAGAAAACATCCAGTTGCTATCAATTTCCTTACAAAACTGAGCCAAGTTTTTAGAGACGCTAAGCGCAATGTGTTGTTTAAATCTAAGGTCAATTTCTGACTGACTTTCTGAGGCGCGAGCTGATGTTAAAATATATTATATTACCGTACCATAATAACACTGTTGGACTTATTGATGGTATGGTTAGAGGTTTAAAATCCGGGAAATCCAGCAGAAAACCAAATTTTTGTTCGGTAACGGGCCTTTGATCACTTTAATGGGAGACCGCGACGGTGAACTTACAATCTGATAAATGATTACATTAAAATAATAGAACTTTTAAATCTTATATGCTAAGCTACGGCATAACATGCTTAGTATTTCACCCGCTGTGGTAGTCACGACCTGACACCACGGCGCCTACCATGTACAGCTTGTCTTTGTCATAAATTACAAATATTATCCAAAATATTCTGGATAATCTTCAAAAAAATCTCTATTTCGCAAGATTTATAATAATTGGATCTGTAGAGATTTGAAGGAAGCAAGCCGTTACCATGACTCATCCGAACGTTCTCAGTGCCATGCTAAATGCAATAAAGGTTGCACTTACAGTCACCATGAAAGAAAACTAAATTGCCCGTGCCGACCTAACTGGCTCTCGAAGGCTACCCTCGCCCGGGGACACCAGCGTAGCTTGAGCTCGCTTACGCCATAATTCTCGAGGTTCTAGGGTTTCAGCGAGTCGACGCTAGGGGGGGCTTAAGGTCAAGTGGGGCTGGCGGCGGCAGTAACAATTATAAATAAGTAGGTTGGAGCAATAACGGCCGCGACGTGCATTATATCAAGCAAACTGCCTGCGATGCACCGCCACCTAAGAGACACTTCACATAGACTAATCACATTTACAGAGCCGCTGTTTCAATGACGACGAATGGGAAGAAATTAAATTAGTACCCACTAAGTCCATCTTTCCTTATTTTCATTTTATAATATTCAGAGTAACAGCTGAATTATTAGAAACAACAGAACTCTTAATTTGCATAATCATAATACATTGAGAGTTTAAAATATTTCTCAGTTTAAGTTCAATACTATTATGTATTCTTTGGTTCAATGTAACTTAAGATCTGTATTTTTTAAATACCAAATGAGATTAAAACGCATATTTAATATTAGACGGTAGGTATAACTTATGTAATTGTATAAAGAAAAGTTTTGTGTAATTTTATTGTAAAATAAAAGCACGCAGCTAACAGAATCATGCGTTATTTTTCTATGACAACAAAGCAAATAATTTTCCATGGCCCCTTAATTTTTGTTCAAAATTAGAAATTTTATTAATGTAGACTTGCAGCTTCAATATGTTTAAAATGTGTGAGGTTCATGTAAGAGTGTAACGAGAGGTAGGAAGTGCAGACTGCAGTGTCCGCTCTGCGCTGAGCCGCGCCGCCTGCTCTGTAGATGGAGCTCATAGGCCATTCATAACTCGCTCGCGCTGCGTACGACCAGACGTTTTTATTTCTCTCGACAGCGACACAAACATAAAAACACCACTAAAATTTTAAATAAGCAGCGCTTTAAAGCGCCGTTTCGCCGGCTTAAGTCCGTATTAGGTAGTTAAATTTACATTTTACATTTGATATTTTCAGCCGTGAAAGTTATTCGTTGTTTGTATAGCTGCGAGCAGATTTATCGCTCGCGACCGACGCGGCCCGCTTTGTTGCGAATCGTTTACGTGTATTTATGGGGTAATTTAAACAATTCCAAACACTGCATACTTTAGTGCGCCGAAATGAGATACTGCAACGCATTATGTTGCTCGGCGCATTGACGAGGACCGCCCGGGCGACCGGGCGACCAGGCGACCGGGCGCCCCCGAATCAAACGCACGTCGGTCGCAATGATAACAATTTGAAAACCTTGATAATTTCCAACCAAACCATTTAAAACATTTAACATCTGCTTATTATTAGTGCATTATAATTCACGTGTCGTTCCAATCTTCAATACTAATCAATGTATCATTTATGTAGATAATTAGCAAAAAAAATACATTACAAGGCTCCATATACCAGCTAGTCTGATCGTGAGTGAGGAATGCACCGCAGCGCGATCACATCTATGTAAGAATTATGATTGCAATTTTCTAGCTCTGCCAACTTAATCCTAACTACAACTAAGCACTACTCTAGTTAACATTCCCAGCTTTTGTTAAACAACTTGTGAACTAAAGTAAAAAAATTACCACAATTTATTTAGCAACGTCAACTAATGGTTGAAACGGTGATTAATAAAAGGGGGCGTATTTGGAGAACAATTGAATACAAAAACAAAGAAAAATACTTTAGCCCCTACCACAGGCCGTAAAGAGATAGCTGACAATTCCGTCGTCAAGAAAAGTTATGAACGATTACTGAGACAAGAGATTAACAGTGAAAAATCGTCGCGTGACGCCGCGTGACGGCCCGTGACGGCCCGTGACGCTGCGTGACGCTACAAACAAAACATTACTAATTGCTGCTTCTTTTATTGCAACCGTCTAAACATTGCCTCGACGCGATTGCTACGATAACTAACATTTACATTTCTTAGAGATAATCCTGTTGATAAAGTTCTAATTAATGTTTACCTATATATTTTTAAATGTCATTCACTTTTTCATGTTCATTTATTTATATTTTAATTATTATATAAACATGATATTGAAAGAACGGTCTTTATTAAAAACAGTTTTTATCAATGTTTTGTCTTTTTATCAGTTTTTATTAAGTTTCATTATTTCATTCAAGAAGTTTTTCACTTAAGAGAGATCTCAAACATTTAACTGTTATATGAATTTTATTTAGGTACTATTTCAAATTGTTCTATTTATATTAAAGTAAATTAAGTTATTCTTAATAAAGATTTTTAGGAAATGTAACACCCCAACTCTGAGTCACTAACGGTTACTTTAATCACTTCTTAGTAATGACTCTGAGTTGGGGTGTAAGTCATCAAAATGGTGTTTTGCGACTAGAAAACATCATCAAGAACACAGATGCCATAACCGTACTAGTTATTGAAATTGATTAATAGATAATATAAAAAAACAGATGGACTTATCCGGCGACATGACATCTGAGCATGGTATTCCTATCCATTGTAGCCGATATCGTTTCTTGAAAAACGCGGCACAAACACCTCCCTTGTTGTGTTAATCCCCGAGCAAGGATTAGGGACGAATAATTCGCGGCAAACAAGAAACAAACAAACAAAAAACAACCCTCGGCGAGGCTAATCGCTGCCCTGATTACTTAATGTGTAGCGATTTTAACCATTAAGAAGTTTAAAAGTACTTTGGGAAAAATAATGCGATAAACTTTGGGGACAGTCGTACAGCGTAGTTGCATTTAGATTGGATGGAGACTGGTGACCAGCGTGTGTGAACCGCTGCCTCTCATTTACAAGAGGTAGGTTTAGAACGTCAACTTTAAATAACCTGGATTCCGTTTAGACTTACTAACTGCCAAAGAATGGTAAAGCTAGGGTTTGTAGAGGCAGGCGCTTGGCTCTTCCAGAAACTTGATATTGTTATTAACAGTAAAACCTGGTTTCTTTTACAATTTACATTTACATGTATTTGCATGCAAAATTACAGAATTCTCAAAAGGATTGTCAAATAAATAATCGAATGTTAAAGTTTATTGTAATCGTAGGAGAGCTTATCTTATAAATAGAATAATAATAAGATTTTGTATAATTATATTTTGCAAAGCAAAGCAAAGCAACAACCCATAATTGTCCCACTGCTGGGCTCGGGGTCTCCTCTCACAATGTGAGGGGTATTAGGCCGTAGTCTACCACGCTGGCCAAGTGCGGATTGGTAGACTTCACACACCTTTGAGAACTTTATGGAGAACTCTCCGGTGTGCAGGTTTCCTCACGATGTTTTCCTTCACCGAAGCTAGTGATAATTAACTTGTAATACGCACATAATATTTGAAAATTAGAGGTGCGTGCCAGGATTTGAACTCGGGCCCCTTCGTTCGGGAGACCAACGTTCTAACCACTAGGCTATCACTGCTTGCTTGCTTCCAAAAATTATATTTTGGTAATGGTGAAACCTTTCCGTTTCATACAATACAAGAAACGTAATAATAACTAAGTGTATACAACCATAGACAATTTTGCTCCTCAGGTAGATATACAATGATATTGTCACTCGAAACCTCTTGCTTATAACGCCAACTTACACAATAATATCCGAACTTAGACAATAAGCATTGAGATTAGCGGCCCTCTGCGGCCCGCTCACCTTGCAAACAATGTGGATATGAATTGAATATTAAGATAGGTGGGTTCCTTAATGGAGACTTATGTAAATAGTTGGCAGGAACACTTCCTGTAGGGGCGGGGCGGTTATGTTTGCTTGGGTCGTATTACCATTGAAGTACTTCGCAAGAAACTTTACAAATAGGCTATTGTTTTAGATTCTATTGATACTTTCCTATTTAGAACGCAGGTAAACAGCGGTGGATATCACAAGTATGTCAAAATGACCATACGCGCATAATGTTTGATATTGTCCTTTAGTACTTGGTGATTTTCGAACATGTTTCGAATAAAATGAAGTACAGAAAACTATTACGCGGCAGCATATCATACTCGTACAGGATGCCTTCTATATCTTTCAGCAGCTAAAATATACTACAGCAACAGTAGTGAACAAGTATAGAAAGTTCATGACACAGTCCATGAACAGAGAGGCGCAGTGGAAGTGTGCTAGGCCCATAACCCAGAGGTCCGGGGATCAAAACCACGCTCTGCTATGAACACTCATTTTACGGCGTACAGCTATTAAATTTTGGATTTAACTTTTATGTCATTTACAGATTTTTTTAGGTTCTAATTTATAAGTTTCGTAGTAAATTAGGAATCTGCCCAAACGGTGAAATTAATTTGTTCTGGCATTTTGTGCAGTTTTTGCTATATTCAAATATCCTTATAATTTAGATGGAAGGAATATGCAAAATGAGTAGCAATACCCGTTATAATATATAGTAATCCTCGTTTGGCATCATACAATAAAACGTAGACGCTGCGTCGCGGCGCTTCTCCGTAGCTCCTAGAGCATTAACATGGCAGAGGATAGGTGGAGCCTGGAGGCGTTCACGTTAAAAATGGAAAACATGTAAGGACTCTCCGTATCGAATCCTCTACAAGTTTGAGCGCCCGCGGCGGATACCGCTTGGCCCTTAACTTAAATGGAACTTAAACTTAACAGCAGCACCTACTTAACACTTGTAAACTTCTTTGACTGTCGAGTAAGTAGGCTACCTTATTTCCTACACAAAATAAAGTTTTTATGTTTGTCCTCTCCGCGGTTATAAACCATATTGATCCAATTTTGAAGTTTTGATGAGTTTTGATCAGATGAGTCCGCAAAGGTTTTTGAATTGGTCATGACTTGATGCTGCAGACCAGACGTAAATTATATGGAAATGTAACCTGTATACATTCAGTATTAATTTATAAACATGTGACTACTGTGCTGACTTTGCCATGCACAGTTCGAACGGACATTTTTTCCAAATAAATTAAAGCAAATACACTTGAAACTCGTTACTAAATTAGTTCGATAAACCCTCAACTCCTTAAGGATGCCAGTTCGGACGCAAATAGCTCTAAACAAACACGGCGGTACCTGAGGGCGATGAATCAATATCTTGAGCCGCTCGCCGCCGCTCGCCGCTCGCCGCCGCCCGAGCGTCCGTCGTATGCACATCATCGACATGCCACACATTGGGCTGGAAACTGCACGTTTGGGACATACTAATATTTCAAATATATGTATTACTTGATTTACTAGACGTTTATCAGCATCCTTAAAATTAAGTTTGCAATGGTTTAACTTTAAAGTTACGTCATGGTATTCTCTACCAATCAACTACAGTTTAAAGAATTTACAATACAATTTCCAAGTATTCAGTACCACAAGTTTTATGATTTTTTCAAAGTATAAGCATCAAAGTGATTTTATTTATTTTATTTATCTTTATTTTAAGTAGAACTCATGCTTTTGTCATTCAGATGGCTTTTCGCTTCATCTGTTAGTGCTTTAAAAATAATCACTACTAAGCTTTAAGTAAAAAATATTTTTATAGAATAAAAAGTTAATGACATCTCTAAGGCCCGTAATGTTAATAGCAGTTTAATCTATTTAGCAGTAGTTAGTAGGTAGTTCTTTGTTGAACCAACAATGACAATTTAAACTCAGAATCATAGATTAAACTGCTATTGATATTACGGGCCTAAGTGATCGAGTCAAAAATGATGAAAACCGTAGACGAACAAGGTTAACCAACATAGTCCAGCGAATAAGCCGGCTGAAGTGGCAATAACATAGTTGGAAGGACCGATAACCGTTGGGAAAGAAATCTCTCGAATGGCACCCGCGTCTCTGAAAAAGGCTCCAAGGGCTGATGGATGGATGGATGATATATCTATAAATCGAGAAGAGTTCAAGATCAGACTCATAAGAACAATAAAACCTTAAAGAAGATTATTGCAAGCATGTAATAAGATTTCATTTGTTTATTAACATGTAAAATTTAGATTGAGTTGAATAAACTATAATATGAATAAACGAACTACAATTAAGGCAAGGTATTCCGACAGAAGTATTTCCAATAGTTTTTTTATTTGTCCGATACCGTTGTCTGCGCGGCCCACCGTGCGGCCATACTGGAGCATCCAGTACGTCCCGGTGGCGCCCGAGGCTGGCTCCACCTAATTTGTATTGATTAAAAATATTCAGCATAGTTCCCAAAGAGGAATGCGGCCCGCTCGTGCGATTATTGCTTCAGATGTGATCTTGTCGGAAATTATATTACCCAGCAAAAACTTGAAACTTTCCAATATTATCCAGTTCATTATTATTTTATACATTATTATTATTATATACATATGTATCTTTTTACTGTAATTTTTTACAATCAATTTATTGAATTCTTGAATATTTCTTAACAATCTATCAGATTATTTGACTAAACTAGCTTGTGCCCGCGGCTTCGCTCGCGGAAGAATTGTTTCATATAAACGTCTAATTTATCCCACTCGTCTTCATCTTGTAAATTCATCTAGATAGAGGTAAAAAATATGCTTTAATAAAATGAAATAATTAAAAAGAATGTAAAACAGAACCTTTGGTCATGGTGGGGAATGTGAGGATCGAGACTACACATTTTTCGCCAGTGCAAAATAACTAACTCGTACTTAAATATGTAAGTAGAAATAGAAACTCCTTGCAACAGATTCAGTCGCCTTCAGTTGATAATTTCGCGGTCACCAATTTATCATTAAAACTCATCAATTCTAGCAGAAGATATCACTGACGTGCCTACCTCGTGTAACTGTTCACACAATAGGAAGACAACTAAGAACTATAATTATAATAAAGTAAACAGCATGTTCCCTAACAGGGCCAGGGAGGTGTGCTGGATGTTTACGGCAACTCGAGGATGTGGTCGTAAAACCGGCGGGAACACCCGGTGGAGCTGCGACCACCTGCTCGGCTGGTGAGGTGCCGGCTGTTAACTGAGCAGGGCCATATCGTACTGTAAAAAAAGTAGGTAAGGTGAACTGTGGTGGGATTTGGGAAGTAGTCAATAATATGCAACGGTGGTAAAGTCACGCTGCTAATGATTGTAGATGATGAAGTTTAAGGAGTACCTAGGTGGTGCGTACTTGTATTGGAGGGGATCTTTAAAGATGCGTTTTGCATTATTTTTTCAGAAATACGCTCACACTTTTATCCGTCCTATGGAGAAGTAACAACACGTAATTGAAAATCAATAAAAAAATTAAGCAAATAAGTATTATTTATCTGTTTATGATTTATTAATTGGTTCAAGATACCTGATATTATGAAACACATTTTGTTTATTAGTTAGTAAAACTTACACAAAGTTTTCAGTATTGCATATTATTATATTGCCTGATCACTTACACCAAGAACTGTCGGCCTTTGCACCAACTATGTATCCGCTTCTATTCTGTTCTGTTGTGCCGTCGATAGCCATTTCAAGTTTGAACAGAAATACTAAAATTCTTCGAAAAATGAGCATCGATGCTTAGTTTATTTTACGAACCAAAAGCAACACACACAGCATGTGAGACAAATTGTCCGATATTGTAAAGAACCATAAAAAATCTCCTCTAAATATTTACAAAGGATTGTGTTTTTGCACCGAAATCGGGTCACCTTTTGCTGTTTATTTGCTTACTCACAAACAAAACTGAACTTATGTTATGAAAACCCGCATTTATTTACCCGCTACATATTTGCCTAGTGTGGCGGTATGTGGTATCCATTTAAATCCTTTACTTTTCTAACAATAACGCATTAACAAAAGTCTAAGTTTTTCATTTTCCATACACTACGTAATGGATCTAATTGAACTGTAAGTATACCATTTATATCAACCAACAAATAAAACAGGTTAAAATGTATTTTAAAACAAGAATCCTATTCGATAAATAATATTAAGTTATAGAACACTTTTTTTCTGAAGTAGTAAGTTACTGTACCGTTTAGTTTTCATCTGTTCTTAACAGTTGAAAACAGTGTAACACAGTGTACAGTGTATAAAACGAACTGCTACGATTCGCGGCTCACCGTGCGGTTTAATGGGTAAACCTCCAAAGGAGGTGCGTTCGTCCCATAAATATAAGTTTAGCGAAGAGTATGAGACGAATTGTAAATGCGCAATTTGCCAAGTCGCCACTCGCAAACTGGTGGAGATTTATGTTCGGCGCAAATCCGCGCCGCGTTAAGACACCTCGCTCAAATCCTTTAGGACTCTACAAAGTTCTGATACAGGATCAGTTTCGGATAAAGTACGCATATTTGAAACGGGAAGACCTGTTTTTTGATAAGAGAGCAAAATTACATTATTGGCTCACATTTTATTAAGTTCTAATAATATTTAGGAGAATTTAGTTCCTGTCTTCGCCGCGATTATAAAAATGTTGTGTACCGCGTACAAGATTTTTTTTTCAGAGCATAGATACACAGGTGCTATACATACATACTATAATGTTACGCCGTTTACAAGAGTAAGCAATAATGATTTAATTTCAAATGTTATTGTATTTTATCGAATGACGCGCTTAAAAATTCAAATTTGGCCTTATATTGCAGAATTTGGCCTATTTATTTTATTTAGAAAAAATGTTGTGCGGCTAAATTATCAACAATCATCACCTACTTATGATATAAATCGTGACTCTCAGAACCCATTCTTATTTAAATGACTTTTTGTCAGGCGACCCCAGCTGTGGTACGGCGGGGTACAGCGGAGTACGGCGGGGCACGGAGGACCCCAGAGAAGCAAATTGCCGAACTGAGTGCAGCGATCTCCTTCACTTAGCGGCGGCGCCATAAATCTCGCACCGCGCGAACGAATGAATTAAGGTACGAGTAAATGACTCGTGGTACGTTACTTTTCAAACGCTAAGATTTACAAATTACTATAAATTTTTATGCGTGAAAATTCTTTATACAAATGTACCTAAGTATTGAGTATTGAGACTTTTAGACGTATTCATACGGCTTGGAATACTGACTCTAATCCCATGTCGGCACAGGTACTTGGTTGTCGTAAGAGACAACAGGAGCCGGCCCGCTAGGGGGTAAGGCTTCACATAAGGATTATATTACCAATTTCATCCTTTTATCTTTCCTTAAAACCTGCTTGACTACTTCCTTAATTCAGCCGCAAAATGTCTCGTCGTGTTCCGGTTTGGGGCTCGGGAGCCAGATCTTTTCTTTATTTTATTTTTTTGTAGGTCAACGACGCATCGGTGATGCTTTTAGTGTTTCTGATTGGGCAACAGTGGCCATTTACCATTAGGTGGATCGTCAGCTGACGATCCGACACAACTCGAAGCAACAAAGTTCTCCATCATCATCAAGTTCTTCATCTCCGCTTTCTCCGTTACTCAGAATCCATTACCACGTAAAGTGCATCGCCATTTGTAGTCGCTTTCGTAATTCAAATGAGTCACCTCACATTACAGGACATCAGCGCCCTTCGCGGGTCGTTAGGGCGCCCGGGCGCCGGGGCGTTCGGAACCCGCTACTGAAATAGACATTATGGAAAGTGCCACAATTACTGTCGTGACGCGGTGGAAAAGTTGTGTACTGACGGGTACAGGGCTGCCGGCATACGACGCTAGTGTTACCGGGTCTCGGATCTCGACCTAGGAATACTAAATACTATGAAGAAGATAAAGTAGTCATTGCAACGGGAAAAGTAATAAGATAATAACACTTTTGAAAACTTTGCTACAAATTGATTGTCATTAAAAACTCGGAAAATAGTCGAAGTGTCAATCTTATTTTGAAATTGATTACTATTGTACTTCAAATTTGCCTTTTTTGTGAAATACTGAAAACATACTTAATAATACCTAACTTAGTACTACTTGACGTCTACACTGTACACTACTTAATAACTGGTGCAACAATGTTTTCTGGTAATGTTTTCAATATAAAAAGTAGACAATAACTTCCATAAGTCTGGTTCACCCCTGCCTGCGGCTGAGTGAAGGTGGCGAGCACGTAAGACGTCATTTAGCGTCGGAATTAACATAAATAATAACGTCATTTCTCAGCGCCGGGGCCCGATATTGCGTCATTCGGCCTGCTCTTTATAGCGTCGACACTTAGCGGCGAATAAAAAGTGCGTTATAAATTCCGTCGATTTTTCCGCGCCCTTCTGGCTGGAGGTGGCGAGTATTTGCATCACAATTGTCTGGCTCTCGCATTCCGGTTCAATGTTTTAATTTCGGCAACAAATAACCTTCGCAGTAAGAAAGGTTCATTTGCATGTTAGTGGCGGTGGAGTGGTTATAAAAAGGCGCAGTGAAAATAATAACTGGCGCAAGTTACTGCGAGCTGTTAATGGGTTCGCGCTCAGGCCGCATGTCCGGCCGCCCGGCCGCCCGGGCGCCGCACGCCCGAGCGCCCCCCGCTGGCGCGCCGCCCGGCTAAGCCCGCGCCACCTCTTTACCTTTTTAGTTTCTCACCCCGAAGACACATAAATAATAATAAAACTAGCAATATTTGGATTTTCCCTCACACATTACCGAAATTATAATATTTTCTATATACTCTTCAACTCTGTTCAGAAATTTTCCTAAGTCCTGTATTATTGCATTCTGATTTGGATTAACTAACTACTTTCATTGTAAGAACAAAAACTTTTTAACAAAGGATTTCTGAAAATTAACGCCTTTTGACTCAGCATCGAATGCTTGTCCAATTAATTTATCATCCATGCAAATATAAAGTATATATAAATGTACCTAACATTGCTGAGGACTCGTGGTATGAGTTTTTAAACAAATTTTAAATAGTTTTGAAGTTATACTTCTTATTTCTGAAACGTTCTTTACGTTTGTTCATAATTTGTAACTATATTACTTTTAAAAAATATACGAAATACCCAAAAATAAAATTCAGGTGGAACATAAATTCGTGTATGCTCACAAGATAAATGTGAGCTTTTTAAGGGGCATGAAGCGCCGTCGACTTTTAAAAAATAAAACAAGGCAGATTGTGTGTGATCCCGCGGGTTTGCCGCCTAATGAGTTTGAAGCCGCGGCCGGGGATAAATCTTGCAGTTTGTGACTCTAAATATTCTGTGTGCGGCGTGAGCAACGGGCTAAGGCGGGTTATGTGTATAAGCGGGATGCAACCAACCCCAGTAGCAACAAAGTGGAAATCTATGGAGTAACGAGAATAACAGTAGACCACCAAGTACCAAGTAAAATAAAAACCAGGCAAGTGCGTGTCAGGCCACGCGCAATGTAGGGTTCTGAAGTAGTAAGTTTATCAACTATTACTCATTAACTACTTATGCTAATATAGCCGTAATAGTCTTTCAGCTTTCTTGTAAATTCATCGTGTGACCTATTTTTGAGTTTTTTCAGTCGTCCAATTCTAACCGTTTAGCTAGCAGAGGAACCCCCCACTTGACTCTAACCAAAACTAGCACTTCCGATTTTACTTCGGAATCCTAAAAATCAGCTGTAGGAAAACATACTTTTTTTCACCTGTTTTTATGAAAAATCAAAGTGTTGTGAATATTGAAAAATAAACGCAGAGAAGCTGAAAAAACTGCATTATTTTAAGAAGAGACTCGATTTATTATTGTAACTATTCCCAAAGGTTTCCTTTAGAAAACCAAAAATAATTCACCGTGTGAACCTATCTAGTACAGGCAATCATACACTGTTCAGTATCATTGAAAGTCCCTCGCTCCCGCTGCCGCTCCCGCTGCCGCTCCCGCTGCCGCTCCCGCTCGCAACTTGTCGCGGTGTGTTCACCCCGTGTTATACTCCTCAGATCGTTATAAATCAAAGCACGTTGCTTCTTATAAACATATTTTGTGTGTCGTCTCTTCTTCAAATCGTCCTCCGTTATGCACTGTTATGTTTTTTCGCAATTTTCTTTTACGACAGTATGTCTTCGCTCAAACTCTAAACGTTGGGAAAATTGTTTGATAGCAATTTGTCTGCAGTTTACAACGTTCGCGACGTCGCAGAATAGATAACGCCACTATTAAATACCGTGATATTACGATTGTATGTAAATTTAAGAGTTTTGTAATATTTTAAAGTTTTTTAAGATGTTTACTTTTCCCCGAAAATTAAAAATCTTTCCAAATTTTTTTTTTTGTATTTTGTAATTTACGTTTCATTTAAAATAAAAATTGACTAATAAAAAAAATTGATATTATTCTATGCTTTTTACATATGTATTTACAATGTAAAAACAATTAGTCTGAAAATCAAGCAATCAATTACCAATCCGCACTTGGCCAGCGTGGTAGACTAGGGCCTATACCCCTCACATTGTGAAAGGAGACCCCGAGCCCAGCAGTGGGACAATAAAATTATGGGTTGTTGCTTTGCTTTGCTTTGCTGAAAATCAAGCCTGCCTTATTTTTAACAAAACAATAATATCAAAAGTCCTCAACTCAGCGCGCACAAAGTTTCACCAGATATGATGAAGACTTCACCTTCCCCATGTTTTATTTAAAAGGTCTCGGTCCGGCCGCACAACATTGTATCAGGCGGTTGACGAGCGAAAAATTATTCAGCAGCGACCGGGAGACCGTCTGAAGCCGCGAGAAACTTGTTCCGCTGCATAATTCATGGGAAAACCCAAAAGGTACAAAGTGAAATGACCCCAGGTTAATAGAAATGCTTAATGGTATTTGTGTTCCCCTCGGCTGTGTTATGGTTTATATCGGCTATTATGTTCACATTTAAATCTGGAAAGGTTTGTGTGCCCTTGGCGGTCGTGAGGAGACCGTCTCATGCCGGAGCACATCTCTAGCCGAACAAATACTTAAGTGTATGGGCACTATGATAGCAAGATATTTCTGATGGATAGTATGCATGTCGTAATATTGAATTGAATTTTTGCCATAGTCAAAACTGTAGACTTGAAAACTTGATAAGTGAGACGGGTCTTTATTTTGTTTAACGCCTACAATGTATGTTGATATTCGCTTTATTAATTCTCTTAAGACATGCGTAACTAATTCCGAATCTTGGAGCCTACGTAATCACTCAACACAACGGTAAGTTCAGGCAAGCCGCGGCAACTTACGACTAATTACTTATGGAACGACCTCCACTAAAGCCGTGGTCACCCTCTCACAAGATACCCAAACTGTGGTGACCACACCACGCCCAGATAATGCCGGACGAGGGACACGGGTAACGAAATTCCGGATTAATCTTCGGCCGGATTTTCCAAGACAAATATGGCGGCCTCTAACTAAATGGCTGGAAATTATTGAATTAAATAGACATACCTATACAAAGGCTTGTGTTACCGATTAGAGGACAGTTCTGAGGGTATACAGAATAATTTATTTGAAAAGGTCCGCATTATAAAGGGGCCTTGTGCATAATATAGCATGCATTTGTGTAATGTTTTAACCACAATATTATTTCTATCAGGCTTTGAAATAGGAGTAAGGCACAAACTAATATTTTTCTTCTATAATGCATAATGATAAAGAAGAGGAAGAAGAATCATAATAAAAGTATAACATTAACATAATTTTACAATGCCCAGAAAAGATACATGTAAGTTCGATAAATAAAATGTATGAACCTATTAAAACTTAACACAAAATACTCCAGGGCTCAGCAATGCAACACCCTCAGGGAGAAGTTAAATTTGGATTTGTATTGATCACGCTGAATCGTGAGGTCGACAGCACCGCGGCACCGGCTCGTCCCAACTTGTGAGCGCTGTTACCGCAGATGGCAAACGCTACGACCGCCCAACTTGGGACTAAGACGTGGGACACGACCACACGACCACACGACAGTTGACAAGATGACCTATGTTGCCAACACATGGGAACATCTACACAAACATACTAATTAATTGATTGAATAACTTTATCTCCACAGAATATTCCTCACTAATAGAGAAGTGACCGATTAAGTATAGATACGTACATCTTAAATCAAACCAAGTTGATCAGAGTCCATGAATTAAAAAAAGGGTGCGTGTACTTTTGTACGCGCGTGAGAAGTTATACTTCTTTGACATAATTAAATAAATATTTAATTTAACGTGTATCAGTTTTAATTATCTTTCAAAACTATTTTTGTACTAAATAAAAATAATAAAATATTACTTGTGTACTGCCTATGTTTACACAAGTACAAACTAGATGGCGTTGTTCACGAACCTGAATCACGCTGTTGAGGCTCTGTGAGATTTGTATAAGTAATAATATTAAATTTTAAAAGAGGTAAAGATAATAAGAAGCTAGAGCCATCTATCTAGTGCTTTCATACCCCCTCCATGGTAGCGCAAACGTTTAACGCAACCTTTTTGCAAGTCGCGAAGTATAACTTCAAAACGAGGCGTCTATTCTTTTGATCCCAGAGTCCTACCTAATTCATCATGTACCCCGACATCTAACGAGGCGATGGTGCCATGTCCTTCCTGCTAGAGCTGAGCTCTGTACTTGTGTGTGATAGGGTTTAACTTATAAAAACATATTAGTGATAACTATTCCGCAGTCACTTTAAAATATCTTTAAATGGATTTGTTATGTAGACAAATAGATATACAAGATAGAGGAAGCCGCTCATTAAATCTTCATGACTTACGCCCCAACTCAGAGTCACTCTTTAGTACAGAATATGTATAGTGATTATTTACTAAGGAGCGATTAAAGTAACCGTTAGTGACTCTGAGTTGGGGCGTTTGTGATAGAGCACTAGGCTACCCAATTGATTTATTATCATGGTAAACTTAATCTTATTCCATTAAAATTCAGTGTAGTATAATTTACTTTAACCTTTTAAATGTACGATTCATTTATGTACAGCAAAGCTCAATTAAGTAACTTGAACGTTCTGAAGCGTAGCTTAAAAATTCTTCCCCGCATTAATTCAACATAAACACAACAGCAACAAACTTAACGTCACGGACAATGGAGCTTAGGCCTCGAACAAACACGAAACTGTAAGACGTTTCGGACAATTTACATGTTGTAATTTTAATTAGGATTCCAGCGACCGCGGCCCTCAGCCGGTGGAGCCACCAGTCGCACAGTCGGGCTCCCGGGCTCCCGGGCTCCCCCGGGAATACTTACCTAATGTTAATTTAATCCAAGACGGACAACGGACAACGTCCAACGGGGAAAAGTTGTGACTTCTCGTCTTGGGTTACTCTTGAACTTGTTCAGACTGGTGGACTTGTGGGAATGATTTTAAAAATAAAATTAGTTTTTACTTTTAAAGAAATGCGAGAACGGCAGTCGGTAAATCTAGTAAAAACTTTAAATGAGAAGGGTCAAGAAACTCCGAAAAAACAATTGTGATTAACAATATTTTCACCATTTTATTGCTCGAGCTCGCAGTCTACCAATTTACCAGTTTATTAAATTCGTTGACTAATTCATAATAAATTGCTGTATAAACCAGAAAATAAGTATAAATAAATAGTTCGTCCGATTTAGACTAAACTATACTTAATTAGCCTTTGTGCTTAGCCTGACGTAATATGGCCATGCAACATAATTTATAGAGATGATCTAGTCTCAAACTATTAGCAAGTAGATCCAGTATCCCAATAGGGGCAGGCCCTGTGCGGCCACGTGCTAAGCCGTGGTGTACAATTAAGGGCCCTCGGACCGCTGAGGCGGAGGTCGGGCAACTGCCGTTTAAACCTGTCGCCACCGACCAACTTCAATAAACACTTCGCTCCTCTATAGTTATTTACAATTTACTATAATATAGCTACCGACTATACACGTCATTTTCATATGTCAAGTCATAGTATACACGAGGTTCACCAAAATTGTGGTCGCCATCTTAACGCAACTTTAGACGTTTTCCAATTGTAATTTAATTGTTTTATATTATCGGGGTGTCTTCAAATTCCATTTCATCTATATTCGAGTACAATTTTATCATCCGTTGTCATTAGTTATTTCAATTTTTTTTTTATTTTGCTACTTAAGACAAGAGTATAATTATCTCTTTAAGAAATCTAGGTTATTGATCGATTTTGATAATTTGCGTCAAAAATCGGTTCTCTCATAATTGACGGTAGTAAAATACCCTTTTTTTAAATCCTACATCAACAGAAACTTATTGATTCATTCAGAGATAATATAATATACACACACTACTTCAACTCATGCGAATCATAATAGCTCCTTAGAAGATGGAAACGTTGGACTCATGTTTACAATGTAATTACGAAATCTTGTCACAAGCAAAAAGCGTTCAAACCTGTCCAAACGAACGTCTACCTATCTAGGATAATCCTTACACGGATAAATATCGTGCATAAGAATTCACCCGAAGCTGAGCGGAAAGTTACCAGGTCATAACTTCACAGATCCCGCAATTTGTATCTATATGAGATTTCTGAGCCACGCAAATATTGCTCCAATATATCTCATATCCTCGGAGATAAATCAATGTATGGATCTACCCGCACTGCGAGTAGGTTACCGTGTAGAACTTATTCTAGTGATGGAGAACCAATATTCATTTTTAGATAGTATTTGAAGAATGCGTATTCTGCTGATTACGAAACCAGCAGGGCGTAGGGTTCATATTTGGAAGAGGGCTGAACTGAACTCTAGCCTCTATCTGGATTCGATAAGTCACCTGGATGATTTTATTCTAACACACACTCTCGGTATATTCGCCTAAACGCTGTTACAAAAATTGCAGTATTCTATTATACCTAGTAAAATTCTAGCATCAAAAGTTTTAAATTACATTGAAATTAATTCCAAAACGGACCTCTGAACGTGTATGAACATTGTTAAAATTTGTAATTTTAAAGAAAGAGTTTACAACTCTTTATGATACAAGTGTAAATTAGGTACAACATAAACTATGTCCTCTCAAACATTCCCTCAAAGAAAATCGCACTTGCATAATCGTCCTTTACGATAATGTAATTAATATTTAATGCAAATCAGTAATGCATCGCCATAGCGGCCCCTAGCGGCGCGGTCAAGGCAATTAGTTAGCTAATTGAAGAGTCGCTTTGATGTTCTTTATACCTTTGCCCAGTGACGCGTGATCTCTTAACTGATCTCACCTGAACCCTCCAACTAATTTTATACTTGAGTCATAAAGAACGGGAGCGAGGCACGAGGCACGAGGGACGAGTGGACAGACCTCTCGTTAGATGCCTCTCATCTTTTGTTTCTGTCCCCTGTTTTTAAACAGATTTTGAGATTGCCTCCGAGTACCGACTGTCTCTGGTTTTAAAATAATAATTTTGTGTAGAATAATGAAGCAAATTACCTTTTGTACTAATATTCATGACCATCTGTAATAAACAATATTTCTTCAAGATTGATATTGTATGCTGTTGTTTTTCCAAATTGTTTGCAAGATTATATTGTAAGGTTCGTCTAAGTCAGGTATGAATTATGATGCATGTTCGAATTCCCGTGTATTTTACAATTATGCCAATTAAAATATTAAATTTATTCCAAGTCACTATCCATTGAAACAGTTGATAACAACCATTGTTTAGCACAAAGGTAGCCGCAAGCTTACTCCGGAACGTTGTCACCCAAAACTGTCGTCTTACACAACTGCCTTTGCCCTGGAGGCCTAAACTGTGTTAAGGGAAAACAGCACGTATGTCGAAGCGGTAAGGGCGTTGTGTGCTAGTGTAGTAATTAGTAACGGGTCAAAGCTACGGAAGCTGACCGCTCTTCCGGCGCATCGTCTTGCGGAAGGGACGTGCGGGAACCAGCTACGCTTCTACAACATGTTTGTGACTTCGGGGACTGAGTAATTTAAGAGTAGAACAATTTGCTTATTACTAGTCATTTTATAATAAATATAAGAAAATTCTACTCTGTCCGCGTGAGCTGTAAAGACTGATAGGAACAACAGCAACTGCAGTTCAAAAAGACTTAAAATCCCTTTACCGGGCAGTTCGACTTAGTTGGCTAGAACTACTTATTATAAGTACTATTATTTCTTCTGTGCTAGAACTACATTGACGACCTCCTGCGAGTCTCTGACTGCTCACTATTAGGACTTGATGCGTATTCCATTCGTGTGGAGTTAGTGGTCAACCTCGTTCGTGTGCCATCAGATTGCCTCCGATATAATCTAAATTTTACTAACAAAAAATAACCGACTTCAAAGTCTCAAAAACTACTTTTCAGATCTCGTTCAAATTTATGTGGGACCACATGACAAACACCTGCTTTCGATTAAAAAAAGAATCATCGAAATCGGGTGGCGTGATATTGAGTTATTCGTCAATTTGTCGCGCACATCTTAACACAAATTTACGACTTATGTGGTTTTCTCATAGATGCCATTGTCAGATCTCAATAAAATTTATGTGGGACCACATGACAGCCACCAGCTTTCGATTAAAAAAAACAATCATCAAAATCGGTTCGCCCAGTCCAAAGTTCTGAGGTAACAAACATAAAAAAAAAATACAGTCGAATTGAGAACCTCCTCCTTTTTTTGAAGTCGATTAAAAATGGAACGACTACCAACCAACAAAATCAATTGAAATGGCTCAACAAGCTATGAAGGACGTTCAAAGTTATGCAAAGTTTTCAAGCAAACCAATAATAACGCTCTTGGTTTGTAAAGTGAATCGATAACTCTCCATTCATCATGTTCTCAGGAAGCGGACCATACGTGTGACCGCGCGGCGTGTGCGGCGCCTGCCGCTTCCGGACAACCGGACAAACTACTCCCGGATCGGATGCCGGACTGCCAGGTATGCTATTGCACTGAATGATTCTTCGTCTAGTTTAAGGTTATGTATAAAGTTTAAATTAGGAATCAACAGAATAATTTATATGGCATGTGGCGTAATGTTTACCATGCCGAACCACCGTGCCAAGGATCTTGGCAAAAAAGGTTTGGTTTCTAGCGAGAAGGAAATTTAATGATGGGTTTGAATTTCTGTTCTCAGTTTGGGTGTATGTGTTCTTGTCTTTGTGTGTTGTCTGGCAACAACGACACGGGGAATCCTAGTGTGGGGCTATGAGTGTGTAGCGTTACAATCCACTTCAGAGCTGGCCCTGACTACTGGCCCTGTAATAATTCGTACTAGAGCTGCGTTGAATTCACTCTAAGGCCACAGATACACATGCTTAAGCTAACGTGCTAGTTTAGCTCTCAGGTGTGAAAATTAGTACATACTTACTTCCACTCGCCCGAACCCGCTGTGTATGTAGGTGCGTAATATGCATGTTTTTTAGTAGACATGAAGTTATTATGAAAAACCTTAACTAATATATGTCACTCAACTCACATTCTATTTATCTCATTCTAACAACTTCCTATATGTAATGTAAATACTTACTAGGCAAAGCCACGTAGTCCCTTTTAACCGTAACATATAACCACTTGCCAGTCCACTTACAGCAAACTCTTAACGTACGTTAACACCCACAGGGCACGACGTCGCGTGACGCTACCGGAAGTGACGCGGCCCACTACCCACTTCCGCCGCTTTGACAAACTGTCTGCAAGGTTGTGCGAGCTCACGACGCACGACGGACAGGAAGAAAGGCTTCGATAATTAAATAATTTGTTAGAAAACACTGATTATTTTGAGCATTATTCATTATATTATTTCTTTAACAAATAAATAGCAGAATGCATTTTGTTGTAATTTTCTTTTTTTATGGAAATAACTGGCAACCGAGCTGACGATCCATCAGATGGTAAGTGACTATTGTCGCCCATGGACATCAGCAACACTAAAGGCATCACTAATGAGTTGCCGGCCAAGAAAGAGAAAAGAAAAAGAACGAAAGAACTGGCACCAAGCATTTTTTGTCCCTAACTTATTCATAATATAGAATTGGACACTCATACGTATAACAAAGCAAAACCATCTTCCTTGGATGGTAGTGACCCAAGCAGACATTAATCTGAGTTGTACAAAGCACACCGACCTCTCGTAGAAAGGGCCTGATACCACTACATCATCCTTTGTTCAGCAAGAAGCACCACTATTTAAAGAAGATTAGCTTAAGCTAAAAGATATCTGGATATAGGAGCCCCTTAGGCCTAAAAAACCATAAAGTGGTCAAAATACCATAAATAAACCTCCTTCTGGCGCAGTCGGCTAAAAATTACAATATATTTTAAGAACAGGTTTAGAAGCTAGAGTTTTTAATGTAAAAAGCCGACTAATAACAACGTAACGTAACGTAAAAATTACGCATGATTTAAAATTTTGAACCTTAACAACCTAATCCTTCCTTACACGAAGCTCTTCAACCACCAATATGATTTCTGGCCTCTGTCCTGCTTCACCGCCATGGGATTAGGGTATGTATTCTAGGCTGTTCCAGTACAGTCAGTGTCCAAGTACTTAAAGGTTAATCCTAACTGAACAACAATACAACAATAGTTGTCGATAAAACTAACTTGGCCCATCGCAACAGAGGCCGGTCCGCTAAACTGTAAAGTTGACACTAATTCGTGCACGTAAGCGCTAAGGCCAAGTTATGGGCTATTAAGAAATTGTTCTCGCTCCGACCGAAGTGGAGGGGGTGGGTCAAGATTGAGGGGGGCTGGTTATTTGCGTAAAGTTTCGAGCGCCGTGTGTGCCACCCTTAACGGGATTGTTGAATTATGTACAGGATGATGTTAATAGTTTCAATTTTTTAATTAATTGTGAGTATTAATCAATCTACTTATCGTGCTAACGCCACAACTCAAAGCAGAATTTTTATGGTAATTCTTTACTAAGGAGCGATTAAAGTAATCATTAGTGACTCTGAGTTGAGGCGTAAGACTATTACAATGTAAGAGTAGGCGACGCAACATCAATTTCAAATTATGTATTTTTTATGTTGTTTAATACTGAATTGTACTCCTAATCGTTTATCAAAGACTCTTTGGTTGAAGCCAGTATATTATTTTTTGGTAAATTTTAGATTATTGTTCCTAAGTACAATATGCTTAACGCACTGCCGAGTTTACAAGTTTCTGCATTCTAGTATAACTTAACGTTAACGTCACGTGTAGTTTTATCTACGAATTTTACCCTTAGAAATCTACACTGATCTAAATCAATCTTTTTGATATCGAAATTAATGTTTATCCTTATTACCATTAAGTTCAGTTCTAATTTAGATTTTTATTCTATAAATAGGAAATTTTAGTAATTTTGAATAAACGCTTCCAATGAAAACATTGCACCCTGTATATTCCTAGATAGAATGTAAAGTCGTCGCTTAAAGTCGAGGGAGCAGCGGCAAATTGTACGAGGTGTTTAGAGCCGCGTACCCGTGTCCGGCGCCGGCGTCTTAGGTAAACTGACCCCAACCTCTCCTGACCCCTACGAGGCGTTGACAAATTCTATGGTAAATATTTTGGCGATTTCAACTCTCGGTCTGTTTTGTTTATATCGATATAGTGTTTAATTATTAATAAAGGTTTCAAACTGTTCAATTGCTCAAAGTTATGTTTTGTTATAACCATACAGATTATTTTTATGTAACATGTTGTGGCTATAATTATGGATACAGTAAAATTTAAGGCCTATTAGCTGTAGTATTTATGATTGTATACCAGTGTTGTCAGAAATGAGGAGATCCGTAGACGAACAAGGGTTACCAGCATAACTCAATGAAGTAGCCGGCTGAAGTGGCAAATGGGAATAAAGCAATTGAATTTGAATCGAAAATAATATAACAGATTAATATTCAGAAATCTTTCTAGATGATTCAGACAAGTTTATTATATTAACAAACCAATAGAATGTTTCACTGGTCACTAATTACGAGTATTATTATAATCAATCTCGACATAAACGGAGCACAAATGACACAGATATTAATGAGTAATTATTAATTAGTAGACAATAACGAAATCCGTAGACGAACGAGGGTGTCCGACATAGCTCACAGAATTAGCCGGCTGAAGTGGCAATGGGCTGGCCACATAGTTCGAAGGACCGATAGCCGTTGGGGAAGCAAGGCCCACGAATGGAGACCACGCCTCGGTAAAAGGAGCACAGGACGCCGCCCGACCAGGTGTACCGACGACCTGAAGAACAAGACAGCGGGTATCCGCTGGATTTAGAAGGCTCAGGACCGGTCTGAGTGGCGTAGATTAGGGAAGGCCTATGTCGAGCAGTGGACCTCAAAGGGCTGATGGATGGATGGATGAGACAATAACGATTTATGATATGATACATTATTGTCGCAGTAGTTTTTCGGTTATAAACACTAATAAATGTTTGTTTATCTATTACAAATAAATACTTAATGAAACAGCTTAAACGTAGTCCTTTAATAGTTGATATCAAGCAGTGGATAAATAAACACGCCTACAATATATTTAGATATCGATCGTAGTCAAAGGCAAACACGGCAGTTGTAAAGTCGGCCACTTGCAGCCGAACTTGGGCTAACTCCGCGTCTATTTGCGTAGCGCGCGCTGCGCTAATCCGATCCTATGCTGTCCCGTGGATGTCGCTAGTTCAGAGTCAAGTTATGGTGTACTAGCTGACCCGGCGGACTTCGTATCGCCTAACAAACATTTTTTTTTTCTAAAATAAAAGTAGCCTAAGTTACTCCTTGTTAGATCAGCTATCTGCCAGTGAAAGTCCCGTCAAAATCGGTCCAGCCATTTCAGAGATTAGCCAGAGCAAACAGACAGACAGACAGACAAAAATTGTAAAAAATGTTGTTTTGGTATATGTACCTTGTATACATCCAAATGCACTTAGTAAAAAGCGGTTATTTTAATATTACACACAGACACTCCAATTTTATTTATTTGTATAGATGATGATGTATCTAGTAGGTATCTACCGATCTTCAGCACAGTTCAATGTTGCCTAGTTTCATTGTTGTGATAGCTGAGCGGATTTGAGCTGAACTGACCGTTTGTAAGTTTGGTTATACTCCATTGCTGCCCCATGCCCCATGCCACCTGCTCTTAGAATGTTAATGTTAAGGCTTATGCTAGTAGGTTTTCAAACGCATACTTGTGAAGAACTTTGTGACCGAACTGAAGAACTGATGGTAAGTGGCTATCGTCACCTATGGATATCAAGAACGCATACCTAACACAGCGAGTCGTTTGATGACTGAGTCAAGCAAGATGGTGGTAACTGGTAACCATCCAGATGGAACCCATGGAAAAATAATATCAAATCAAATCAAAATCTTTTATTCACATAGGTATCACTGATACACTTATGCACATCATTTTTTAATCTACCAGCTTTTTGGAAGGGTGCTTTGTCATGGAGGAGAAGAAAAGCGGTAAAGAATCTCCTCGCACATCTTTTAAAATCATGAAAAGTTACGTAATATGTCCTAACCTACGCGGAACTGGATGCGGCACTAATTTCCTGGCGTCTTTGTCATTAATAATGGTGGTGGGTATGAATTATTAAAATCAATATTACTAATATTACGACATACTCTTACGACAACCATCCGGCGTGGAATTGTGGTTAGTAGGTACGCCCAATATGGCTAAGGGTAGGTAGGTAGAGAAGTTTTATGCGAATATTTTAAATTACATAATACAATAGCTAACAAGAAACGTTAACTATACAAGCGATTAAAACGATTTTATGAGAGAAAAAATCTGAATTTTACCAAGAAAAAAATAACCGACTTCAAAATAACTCAAAAAACTACTCATCAGATCTAGTTCAAATGTAAGTAAATTTAAGTAATTAAGTAAAATAAAATACAGTCGAATTGAGTACCTCCTCCTTTTTTGAAGTCGGTTAATAAGTAGTATAAAGATATAAAAACTTTTTGCTGAAAACAAGCAAGCGAATACTTAAAGTTGTTAAGAAATTGCACAAGTCATAATCTAATCCCAATCAAGAGAATTCCGTTCTCAGTGCAGTATAATCCCCTCGGAATTAGTAATTCCTTAGCGGGCAGGTTAAGTTAACGTTACGCTGGAGTTGGGATGCTCAGAATTTAATTAATCCAGCGAATAGTTAACGTTATCCACGGCCGAGCGAGCACGGGCCGGCCACCTTGCACTAGGGTACACGACGGTGTTACCTACCCGATATCAAATAATATATAGCAATTATTTTAATACAAAATTAACAAATTGAGTGTTTAGTAGTTAAATCTACCTACCATACCTAATATTCGTGTACTTTATCTAGTTAAACTGTTTTCATCAGTGTTCGACAAAGACTTGAACTTGTTCGTAAAAGATGCTGATGCCCATGCTGACTTCAGCTGAACATCGGCGAGGAGAGGTATACACAGGTTTATTTAAATGTCATGTTGTTTATATGAAATTCCTTTTAGTAATAAGACCAACGATTGTTTTGCACTTCAAGGAGTTTTTCTTATTGTTACACAGTTCCCGCTTTACATCAACATGACTACAACTTTAAGAATATTTATCTACTGAATCTTAAATCCACTGGAGCCACTGAGTGAATAATGTAACATTGCACAACTTTGTCCTTACTTTGTATGATTTGTAAACACTAAAAAAATAACTTAAGATAGTCTCCCTTTGAAATCACTATATTAAAGTCTGCAAGTAAAATAAATGAAATAGAAGAGTCCGGTAACAATCCATGTACCCGGCACATCTGCTAGCCTTGCAAGACGCTGTAATTGATTACTGAGAAAGAGCTCAAACTTTGATTGGTCGCGTCCGTCCGTCCAATTCAAGGCTTAATCCGAACACACACACAAACACACTCGCTTTACATACGAACGTCTTGTTGAAACTTGGCAACATGTCTAACTATGTCCACTCGAAAATGTTCCGAGTTAAATCTAATGTGGATGTAGATTTGCCGAATGTTGGACTGTTGGAGTGCCCGGAGGAAGACGTGCTCTAAACTACTAACTCTAAAATTTCTGTATATTTCTTCATATATTTCGCTTTGGTGTCCGGCTTTTTGAAACAAGATGTTATGTTTTTAATAGGTACAGAGTGAAAAAATTTTTCGTACGGTAATTCCTATTTATTATCTTAAAATCAATCCTACAAGGACTTCCGAAAAATTCTGTTCGATGACAGGATTTTTTTTATTCTAATATATGTATGTAGTATAAACAAATACATATAACTTTTAAGTCTTACGACGCCACTGTTGCAATTACTAGTAATTTTATCACTAGGTACTATCGATCACCGGGTTTTGATCATCGAATATCGATTGAAATAAGCTTTATCTTAGGCGTAGGGCCACGAACTCTACACCGCCTCCGAACGCACAATCAGACACCTACGAGCCATTTAAGGCCAATCAACGGAACTGATGTACTACACGAGTACACACACGTGGGTGAAGGAAGCCACAAGCACCTTGATTGAGCAATAAATCTAACGCTTGACACTATCGCTTCGGAATGCACTCCGTATCCTGTACTTACAGGAGGTAAATTAAGGATAAATAACGATAAGGAATAAAACGCACTGCGATTCCCTGTGTTGCGGTTGGCATGGTCATGGACAAAGTCTACTGAAACGCCACAATTATCCATGCCCCGAGAACAAAGTTTTATCTGTCCAATTACATATGTCAGCTCCGAACCGGAATTGAAGCCAAACATCTCGCTCGCTGGCAGATTCATCACCAAATGAGTTACAAAGCTGTCACTAGAACCGACTGCTTTTTAAATTTATTTTTTTATTGAATTGAAAGTTGTAAGTGATCATACACTAAATGCTTTGTGTTAAATGGCCGCAGCAGTCTTTCACATTTGGAATTTGGAACCTTCTTCAAATGGTACGCTGTCATAGATACCTATTGTATTACTCGACACGAGCTAAATTATTGCTTCATATTTCGTATCATACAAAAGACTGGTTGGCGACATGCAATTCCAAACAATGGATAAAAATACCTGGAACTGGCTTATAAATAATGAATAATACCTAATGTCACAAATCACTAGGGTGTGTGTGCAAGTTACTGAGTAATACGTAAACCACATGTTTATCGTTCAAAGTTAATTTTAAACAACAATTCAATTGTGTGTCTAACCAACAGACCACGAGAATTTTTATTAATATTAACCTACTATATTGCAACTTAATGTAGACACATCTGACGTGTCATTGTCACCAAATGAGTTATCCTGAGTTTATCCTCGCCACCATGAACCATTGAACCATGATCCAGTTAACTGCGTTAAAATATCAGTTTTTAATGAAAATCGCCCACAAACTATAGCTTTCATGAGAATGTACGGGACCTGATGGTAAGTGGTCATCATTACATCGATAAAATCGAACAGGCGAAATCGTGAAACTGTCCTTCGTTGACCATGGAACGATTTTTTTGGTATCTCATATATAGAAATGCTTCATAGTTGGTCGATGGCCTTTTCAAAGACGTACTTCTCTAACCATTAAACTTACAGCTATTTTGTTGTGACACGCAACAATCATATCAAATCTTTTTAAATTTTTTTCTACCTACAAAGATTAATTTAGCCACTAATTCTATTTCAAGGAATGAGTAACAATAGTACAATTTTTGTTGTTGTAGATATCTGGAGGAACTAAGTACATTATGAATATCGCAGATATTCGGCGTGTTCCTGCTTCGTGAGTCCCGGTCAATTGATCATTTTATATTATTTTTATAATTTTCTTCGTAAATGCATTAACTTGACCGACAAAACAGTACAAGTCTAAAAGGAAATGCAATACAATGTTTTCGCAACCTACCTTTATTGGTTAAGCTAAATAGCTCAGTTGATATTGCCTCTATCTGTCGAATAAGTGGTCAAGCACTAACTTATTCGGTATAAAAAAAAGGCCCATGATCGATAACCGAGCGCGGCAAACAATTTTAAGTTACGCTTAATGTCTATCCTAGGGACGTATGTGTTAACTGTTTATGTTGTTTTAATGATTTAATTACACTCGTGAAGATAAATGTGTGAGAGCTTATTAAAATTAGTATTGATATCAATTATAATCATCGAGCTTTTGTCTCTGCGCTTAATTTAATTTTCCTTTGTGTTAAAGCTGAAAAAATGCCGAGATGATATTTATTAACAATATAGAACCAGGATGTATTTTTAATTACATAATAATAATATATTATAGTATAGACAATGACTTTAGAACAACACTATGCGCGAGGCGCATGTCGCGTGTCACCAGCCTCCATTAGGTCACAGCGCTCTTTGTGTACGAGTGACGGGTGACGGGTGACGGCCGCGGTGATGTCACACCGTCGTTAAACAGCACTAGGTGGCACCATTTAACTATTGCTCATTTTTACAGGCGCCATATTACATAATGTTTATTTTTTTTCCTTGTGTTGCGTTGTCCTAAACAGCGGTAGTGTTGCCATTTTCTTTAGCTTTATCAGCAGCATTTTCATTTCCTGTCTTCTTTTTAGGGTTCCGTAGCCAAATGGCAAAAAACGGAACCCTTATAAATTCGTCATGTGTGTCTGTCTGTCTGTCTGTCTGTCTGTCTATCTCTCTGTCTGTCTGTCTGTCCGTCCGTATGTCATAGCCACTTTTCTCCGAAACTATAAGAACTATACTGTTGAAACTTTTTCAGTAGATGTATACCGTAAACCGCGTTAAGATTTTTATACAAAAATTGAAAAAAAAATAATAAATTTTGGGGGTTCCCCATACATAGAACTGAAACTCAAAAATGTTTTTTTCATCAAACCCATACGTGTGGGGTATCTATGGATAGGTCTTCAAAAATGATATTGAGGTTTCCAATATCATTTTTTTCTAAACTGAATAGTTTGCGCGAGAGACACTTCCAAAGTGGTAAAATGTGTCCCTCCCTGTAACTTCTAAAATAAGAGAATGATAAAACTAAAAAAAATATGATGTACTTTACCATGCAAACTTCCACTTAAAATTGGTTTGAACGAGATCTAGTAAGTAGTTTTTTTTTAATACGTCATAAATCGTAAACCGCAATTTACCTCGATCAAAGTTACAACGAACTACAAGAACTTTTATATTATGTTACTTGCTGCTACGGAACCCTTCATGGGCGAGTCCGACTCGCACTTGGCCACTTTTATTATTTTACATTTCTCTGCCTCAACGCGTGTTATATTTCTAACTTTAAACAGAAATTCGTTTGAGATTTTCCTGACAATACAAAAGAACAATTTTGGGCATTGATTTTTGCACACATACATAATTGACAATTGACTTAACATTAAGAAATGAATATCATCTAATTTCTAAAGATGATTTCAACAATTCGACTTCTTGACTTTCAGTGCGATGAGATTTCGCGTTAAAGGACGCTTAATGTACAATAATTGTACATACAAAAAAATAATAACAGTGCGACGGTCATTCATCGTGTGCTGTCATACACATGGTGCTGCCGTCGTCCAATTAAGCTGATACCTCTTGCCATGCGTCGCTGCTAACGGTCCCGACCTACTTGCGGCAGTGGCGGCCGGTACCCGCGAGGCTAATTAAAAAGTATGTTTGTATGTACCGCCAATAAAAGCACGAGTGTGGACTCGACACTTGCGCGGTGTTCTCACGCCGATATCCCTACGGGGCGCAAGGCGGCACAGAGCACACTGTTACAGAGACCAACGTGATCTTATACTACAAGTCCATTGCTACCAAGACTTTGAACAGATAAGTGTAGTGTTACGTAACACTACACAAAATTGTACGTAACATAGATGAAACGCAAACTCTTGAAGGTTTCGAAATCGACAACACCACTCTTTGCTTACCCATAATTTTGTTATAGTACCAAAGCGGATGATACTGATCCTATGAAATGCGTGTAATACAGTAACGGAGTAGCATTACTTTATTAGCAAACGTTCAAAAATTTACAGCTATTCAAAATATACAGTTAAAGAAGAAAAAAAATGGGTGGAAATAAATATTTTAATCAAAATATGCTCTAGAAAAAAATCACTTGAGATAAAAAACTGTAAAAGAAAAATTTTTTTGTTGCATTTTTAGGGTTCCGTAACCGAATGGCAAAAAACGGAACCCTTATAGATTCGTCATGTCGGTCTGTCTGTCTGTCTGTCTGTCTGTCTGTCCGTCCGTATGTCACAGCCACTTTTTTCCGAAACTATAAGAGCTGTTTATTATTTATTGTTATGTTTGGTGCATTGCATACTGATAGCATTGTGAGCAGCCTCTGTCCGCGGCGTGACCTGTGCAAGTCGCGGTGTATCGAGGTCGCATGTGTGCCTGTGAATCACATCGCACGGCGTCGCCGCACCACACCACACACACACACCTCGCACCATCTGGACCAACACAACACACCTACCGCCGCTGAAACTCTCGCTTACTTTAGTTCACATGATCATTGTACGTGTTATGTACCGGTATTGTGACGTAATGTATCGATATCCCATGCAGCCACCTTTATTTTCCTATAGGTAAGTACCTAAACTTCAAAAATCATGATTCTGGCTTCTTTGAAAAAGCCAGTCTCGCGTGATCCTGTGACCTTTTACATTTTTTTATAAACTTAACGCAGGAAGTTTTATTTTACTATCTAGCTACTCACATGCATAAAATCCCTTTAAGTAAATAGTGAAATTAACTATCTACTTTACAAAACACACTTCAAAACCATTGAAGTATTATTACTAGCGTATAGAACCGACACCGCGAACATAATGTAAAGCATGTCCCAATGAATTGGCACCAGTGGACTTCAGTTTTCAATGGATTCGTTCGATTTTGAAAGGAGAACGGGGGCTCAATTTTGAAAAAAGAACCTCCCAGATAGACACATTTTGTTCGAGATGTCTGTTCTATGACATTATGTTTGATACATTGAGATACATACATAGAGGAGACATCTCAAACAAAATGTGTGTTCCACCGCCGGCTTGCCCTCCGTTCTCTTTTCAAACTAGAAGCCTCGTTTGCACACCTGCCATAGAGTAAAGACGGCATTTTTTCAGTTTTTTCATAAACAATTTTGGCATGCGGCCGCCATGAGCGCAGCCGAGTGACAGCCGAGTGACAGAATGAAATGCAGCCGCCCGGCTGCAATGCACAACCCCGAACCCAATGTTCGCGGTGTCTGTTCTATACGCTAGTAATACTAGTTCAATGGTTTGATGTAAATTATTATACCCCATTTAGACGCGCGCGCGAGCCACGAGACAATCCGCGAGACGCGCGCATACGCGCGCGTGTGAACAGGGTGCTCGCGGACCAGACCGCGGCGCGTCTCGTGGCTCGCGGGCTCGCGTCGGGAGCGGTTTTGTAGGCGCGCGCCAAAGGGGCTCGCGCGAGCGCTCGCGCGGTGTTCACACGCGCGTAGGGGGCGTGGCTTACGGACGCGCCACGAGACGGTCCGCGACACGCGCGTGTAAATGAGCGGTTACAGTATCTACAGAAAGTAAGTAGAAACTCGTCACTCTTACCAAAATAATCAATCCGCAGATTTTATCTTAAAAGTATTGTAAAAAGCAACATCTCTCACATGACAAATACCACAATAGGTACCAATCATGCCACTGCAACTATATGTTGGCAACTACAGTACTGCGCAGTTAATAAACCTAGTTATTAAATATGGATTACCTATAACATAATAACTCCTCGCAAGAGAATTAGGTACACTACAAATTGACAAACTCGTTGATAGCGTTAATTACCAGATACAATGTACTCAACACATTCACTTTAGTAGTTCCGAGGAGCACATAAAGTGAAGTAGGTGTCGTAGCTGACAGCCGGGTAGCCTGGCAGCCTGGCAGCCTGGTACTGGTAGCGCGCTGCGACAGTGATTGTGATGAGGTGCGGTCGTTGTCCCCGCGTACGGTGAACTCTCAATTAATTCGAGTGGCTGAGCTAAGTGGGTGTGATCGCGACCGTCGCCGCGTCGCGCGTCGCTAATGTGCCACGCTGCCACGCCACACCGCCACGTACTGCGCTGGCACTGGCACTGCCTGCTCCGCTTCACACGTCGCTCTCTACTTCACTCGACGAGATAACAACAATTACTTGATGATGCCTTGTAATGTTCTTATCACATCGGTTGTGTTTTCAGTTGAGAATTGCGAAGTACACTTTGAAATGTGAATGAAGATAGAATTTTAACAACCTTTCCATCTATCTGTGAAAGTCATAATATTTGGGAAACAAAGACAAAAGACTCCGGTTGCAGACTAATGTACAGTTCCGGCCAGCCGGTTCTTTCTTTCTTTCTTTTTCTTCTCTCTTTCTTGGCCGGCAACGCATCGGTGATGCCTTTGGTGTTGCTGATGTCCATGGGCGACGATAGTCACCTAAGCTACCATAAGGTGGAATCGTCAGTTCGTTTGCGGGCTATTTCCATAAAAAAGTAGATTCTTTAATGTTAATCACTTGAATCCGTAGTGTTAACTGATTCACGTAAGTACCTATTTCAGCAATTCGTACAATAATGATAGAGCTCTACAATTGCTCTATAATTGCTGTACATTTCAAAAAATCTTTTTTTCAGCCAATTTCAATGTTCCTTAGTGTCGTAAAACAACATAAAATAACAGTTCATACAACGAATGATACTCGTACGTATATAGTAATATGATGTCCCAATAATTCATCTGGCATCACGTGTGTTTCTTAAGTAAGCGAATGACCACATCCACTTGTAAACAGTGCGGAGTCGACAATAACGACGCGATCGGTACGACACGACGAGGGCACGACGCGGATACGACGCAGGTACGGCGCGGGTACGGCGCAGCGCGGACGTGGTGATTCACGGAACAACTTACATTTACAGTACGTTTTGTTCATTGGGACAATGATGCAAACACGTTTACTGTCGTCGTGTGTCATTACGCGTTTTATTACAATAAAACTTAAGTCACTGCTCTTAATGTAATTTTAACATTTTGGCAGATATTTATTGTAACAGCCATTTAATGACTGAGTAAATCCTATCGAGGCTATCAATTACATGAGGTTAAAATATAAAACACGTAAGTCGCGGGTGTAAGTCGAGGTTGGTTACAGAATTAAAGTGTTAGCTCACCATGCAGGTGATGCAAGTAAAGAACCATATAAATATATGTATATGTATGTATATGTATGCACGAACACCGTCAGAATTATTATTCTGGCTAAAAAGAGCGCAGCGAGCTCCAATACTCCTCTATTGCTCAGATGCAGGTAAGGCTTGGCTTTAGGAATTAAAAAGAACTACATCACTATTAATTGGACTGTACATACAAACACACCTAATAGGAAACCGTGTGATAATGGTGTTCATTGGCTTAGTTACGATAAATTTATTCACTGCAATCACTTATTCATAAACATGTGCGTTGGAAAACAAATCAATCTGTTTTTCCCCAGTGTTATTTTTAGAGGAAAACTTCACTCTATTTATTTCCAGATGATCAAGGGACTCTCCCGACCAGGCCTCACGCGAACCAAAATAATAAATTAAAGTCGATCGCACTACAATAGAATAGGTACTCATACCTAAAAGTACCTAATAAAGCGTTGGCGCCAATGTTGGTGAAACCGGCGAACCGCCACCAACCGGTCATTAAACGTGTAGTTGATTAAAATGAGTCAGTGCGCTCCTGTTGACTGCTGTATGAGACATTACATGGGACCGTATCTGCCGCCGACTTATCAACGCGAAACATGAAACCCGTTGAGAGGACAATCGATTAATTACATTCTAAATCCAACTGTTTTAAACACTTATCGTGACTTATGGATCTTAAAAGGGTCAAGCGAAGTTATAGCACGTACCACGTACGACAGAGTGTCAAGTAGACGAGATTTCTCACATTATGATGACGAGTTCCAAATACTTTCCCTAATTTTACTGATTGCATCTCACCATCACTTTCAGCATTGAAGTTCGCAGTCTCATCTTAACACATTTTGTCTTTCATAGGAAACAAACATAGTTTATGCAGTACGATGGTGGAGAAATAATCCGACTGTGTTAACAATCCGTCGATGGTAATTGAAGATGATGTCTAATAATTATCGATGAGCACACTGACTTGGTTAAAGCCTAAGCACTATTTTAAAGACTTATAGTCTTTAGGAGACGTAAGGTGGGCAACCCTGCCCACCCGCACCTCGCCGCCGACGCAGGTTAGCTATTCCACTCTTTCCTTTAACAAATAAATAAACAAATAAATAACGCTTCACACTCATAGCCCCACACTAGGATTCCCTGTGTCGTGGGTGCCATGGACAACACACTAGACAAGGACATTCACACCCAGACCGAGAACAGAAATTCAAACTCATCATTCAAATTTCCGCCTCGCTGGGAATCGAACCCAGGACCCTCGGTGCGGCGATCCGGCATGGTAACCATTGCGCCACACTGGTCGTCAGGTCGCAGAAATATGAACACAAATCGACTCCACGGCGCGCCGTGTTGTGAGGTAGCGGACAATTAAGATGGCGGGTCAACAGCGGGCGGACAATTCGAGCAATTGCCGCACGTGGGAACCCGCTGACTCACCTCCAGCGCCCGACACTGCTCGTTAAGAAAGCATTCCTTTCAGTTGCCTTCAAATTGCTTCATTGCGATATGAATATGATTTCTGTACGCGGAAGCGCTGCGAGGTCTGCGCGCGGTGAAATTACACGGAGCGACTGCCGAGGAAATCATTGCTGATCCGAGATAGATGGTTTGGTTCCCTACACGATTTTTTTATTATATGCATCAACAAAATATAGTGTATTTCTTAATGTGTGGTAATGTTGAGAGGAAATGTCAATGGAATAACAATTCACTGGTTATCACAAAAGTACCTGACCTAATTGTGATGTGTGTTTTCATTTTGAGTTAAACAATAAATAGCTTGAAAAATATTTTATCTCCACTATCTAAGAAATACACAAAATTTAAAACAAAGCATTTTTTCACTATGTTGAATTTGATTAAGAGCACATCACAATAAATTCTCCGTGATACGTGGTATTGGTAGAATTTTAGTTTAAGAATGCGGTTGCACCTGAGCAATACACGTGTTCATGAATATAGGTATATCTCATTTGTAAATTACAACTATTTTATTAACTTCAACGACACATGAGTGAATAAAAGAAAATGTTTTGCGAGACAAGATTTCTGATGCCCCAGACGTAAGCCGACCCTGCGTTGCGATCTCGCAGGTACCGCGCGACTCGCAACAAATTGCCTGTAATAAAACTCTTCGCAATTAACGAGCGAGGGGAAAAATAATAAGAACCACCTTCAACGAAAGCGATCGTCCTCTAAAGCTCCGTCCAAATTAACGCGTAACTAAAAATATGTGATCTGTCTAACCAGCAAGGCTATTCTGTTTTGTAACTTGACAGCGGAATCCGCGATGTGTGTCAAAATTACGTTCGAGTTCGAGACTCACTTCACTTCGCAAGCGCGTACTAGATAATTAGAGAATGACATATCAAGATCTCGAACTCGAATTTCAATTTTGAAACTTATCGCGGATTCCGCTGTCGAGTTAGAAAACAGAATAGCCTTGCAGATCCATAATTTTTAAAATCTTTTAGTAATCTGCTTTTTGTATGTGTTTCAAAAATCAAACATTTTAGTAGATAGATAAAATGAAAAAAACACAATTTGCATTATTACACAATTGATAACACGTTACATAAATTGAGTAAGTACTAACAGTATTTAACGTTTTAATTTAATTAAAACAAAACAGAAAATTTATGTATATTAAATTGGCGTACTAATATTCAAAACAAACCTACCACGATGGTATTAATAGGAAATGTTTTTTAAAATTGAAATATGTGCAAGTATGTATAAATTGTCTTTCTTACAAATTAGATTAATAAAATAAATTCGTACTCGTTTTAAAGTCTCATCAGTTTGCATAGGGCTTTAATTGGCATTCAAAGGGAATTTTGGTTTAACAACCTGACAGAGTAAGCCGACACGGAAAATCAAATTTGTTTATTTCATAGATAATAATTGAGGTAAATTTATTATAAAATTCATTCATATTTCAGAAGTAATAGAAGTGGCAGCATCAAAGATATCAAAAATACGCAGAACTTATTTTGAACCTGTGATGTGGTGCTTTAAAGAAAAGTCACTCCATTTAAGAACTTAGTCGCACTTTAATACTTTGTACTAAACTACAAAGATTAGTTTTAGAAGATATTCTTAGCAGAAAAGGTTGTTTTGAAGATAGAAGGAACGTGACTCTAGACTGACTTGAATATAAGTAACTAAAGGAAACCCAGTGAGCTATTCGGAGTAGCACCAATTAAGAGAATTCCTCTTGAAAATATTGACTCAAAGTATCTAAGAAGGTTGAGCAATTCTTTACCCGCCCCCAGTAATCTGTAATCCTAAGGGGATCCAACCAAGTCAATAAGGTAGTCTATCAACAAAGCGAGTTGGAAACATCCAGGTTCGATATCACGAGATGTTATCAGAAGGAAGTTGGTCCGATACACATCGCGACGCTTGATTTATACCCGGAGTTAATCCGACTATTTACTAGTTTTAGTGGAAGGTAAAGAGGGCCTTTTTCCGGCATTCTCTCGGCCTAAAATATATGAGGACTCAAGTAAGGAGCATACAGCGACTTCTGAACTTTTGGCGTGTAATACTTGCTTCTATTAACCATGATTTCTCATGTGTGTGGTATAGTATATAAGGTAGAAATATTAAGAGACGAGTACGACTTTTACCTACTGTCAGAATTTAACTTCAAGTGTGTTCACAGCAGGGCCTTGTTGAAGCATTGGCGTAACTTGTATGACTTTCAAAAAGTGTTTGTAAATCAAGCCAATTTTGAATAAAAACATTTGATTTGATTTGATTTGAAATTTAGAATGTTGAAAAATGAAAATGATATGTCTACTACATTAACATTTTAATTTATGAATGCCTAAAATACGTCTGCTACAATATAGGATTAATATATGTATATGAATGTTACCATTAGCTTATGAGTTGTTCCCCACCTCCCTGCCGCTAAGGACAGTTATCAGTCAGGGCGCGTGATGTATGCGGGGCCGTCGTCGGCGCGCCTCCCGTGTCCGGCCGTCCACTTCACTGCCCGATAATTATCTAATTAACTTACCCTGTATTAGCTATGCGACTGTTTTTTAACTTTCTCGACTGTAATGCTGATGTGATAGTCTCTTTAGGCTACGTGTCATGTTACATATCTTGGTCGATGAGCACGGTACCTTGTAATACCACCCAATATAGTGGAAATTAAGTAGGTACAGAAAATCATCCTCACTTGAGTAACATTTGAACGTGGTTGAGCATGGCCTAAGGCCTCCTTGGAGGAAAAACCCGGACTCAGTTATGGGCTATTGGTCGAAGCCCCGTAAAGTGAATAAAGTGCTTTTCATTTTTGATAATTTAGAGACTTCAATGAGCACACATTGTAAGTGATTGTTGATACGATATTTAAACTAAGCGATTAAGATTTAAACATTCCACGGCATATAACACAATCTCGTTTGTGAAGTGATCTCCTCGCGAAGCACTTAGCTAATGTTTGATAGGAGGAACCGCGTGGAGTATCACGATGAAGTCGTGTCGTCCCCGCACCGCACCCGCTCCGTCCCCGCGGCGTGCCCGCGCCGCGCCCGGACCTGCATACGAATGGCACTGTTTACTCCACAGTTCGCCCACTCACTTAACTAGATCAGCGGAAAAGAATGACGTACTGATTAACAAGATTGTATGCATATTTTTACCTAGCTAATATTATCTTATTTTTTTGTATGAACTAGATTTGTGGATTAAAATATCTCATTATTCATTATTTTCTCTCTTATTAATCATTTCCTAATTGAGAGTTTATCGTAGCTGTCTCGCTAAAATGTTTAACGAAATACTACTACCATTATTAATTATATTGCTTTGTAACTCGTTGCGAATATTGTGAGAAATTAAATTAAAGAAATATAAGTAATGAAGAGCTCCATAATATTAATTTATTAATTTGTAATACTTACAAGCAAATTACAATACAAGCAAATACAACAAGCAAAATATAGAAATTTTCGTTTGTCCTGCGTGAAACTATGCGTTTGACCTCCTTTATGCTGGGAGGCAGGAAAATTGTGGTATATAGACGGCTATCTCGACCTGCTAAATGTACCTGACAAAGTTTGAAGCCTTATTTCCCCCAGCACTATAAAACGACAGTGTCACGGAGCCATAACTCAGCTAGTAAGACGTTGCACCTAGCGCCATCTGCGGCCGGCTCGTGTCCGGCGCGGCGCGGCGCGGGCGCGATACATCATCTGCCATCCAGTGAACGGACCGAACCGCTCTCGATATGAGAACTGCACGACGTGCTTGTGGTGGTTGTACAATGGGTACAAAATGTGCCAAATTTTAATAAATAACAAGTCACTACCAATGTCTTAGTGACAAACAATGTTTGGTAACATCATTTTCTTTAATTCTTCCTCCTAAACTTCTCGCTAAGTAACTATACCCGAGTAACTATAGTTTCAGCTCGGTGAAAAATTTAAATAATAATCTGTTTTGTGACGTGTTTACATGAGCAGGCAAATAGAAAATAGAACCATCTCGCAGCCTGTGTAAAGCTTGAATAATCTGTGCAATCAGTTGCGTCAACCTGCTACCGCTGCACCGTGTCACAGCTACAAATGTTAAATGTGAAATGCAGCTCCCGGTGTGCCCCCGCCACGAAGCAGTTATCAGCTGGCTGGCTGCGATTTTACTGCGATTTGATTGCGCTCGCGCGGCGGCCGCAATACTGCACTGTGAAGCGCACATATTGATAACTTAATATCGGGCGAGCTACAAATATGAGGTAATATGTCTTCGCAAAGTGGACTGCTGCCGCTACTGGTACTTTCTGCTGAGCTCTCTGCGGCGCAAGGAGTGTTTTATTGGAGCTCGAGGAATTGCTACTCGTAATTTGTCGATTGCCGCTTTTCTTACTGGCTGTATATTTTTACTTGATGTAAAGCTTTTTGTCGACGTTTATGTTTCTTAACCCATGTCTAGGCACGAGAATTTCATTCAGCAGTTTAGATTTGGGCGGCAAATTCCTGACATTTATTGAGCTTTCTGGGTGAATGACTGAGTGATGCCTAAAATTTCTTTGATAATTTTTCCCCCAGTTCCTAATTGCAATAAGAGTCGATTGAAAAAAAAATGCTCAGTAAATTCAAATTTCGGATTTTAAAACTTATGTGTTCAAAGTTACCTCTTTAAGGTTCGATCTAATTCAAAGTGTATACCAACTATTTCGATAATATTTGTGAATTTACAAGCTCTACGTAAATCTTATACATATTTTCCAATTTCTCAATTGTGCAGACCTTTAAAATGTCTTTACATACCAGAAGGCGAGAAGGCTGATTATTCCAGCGGGTTGAAAAAGCTTCCCTGCAATTACGGGAAGATCGCTTTCCATCCGGGAGGTGATTCTTATTATTTTTCCTCTTCCCGCTGTTAATTGCGAGCCAAATTTGGGGTATTATTAGAGGCAATTTGTTGATACCTGCCAGATTGCAGGGGCCGGATTGTGAAACACAAGATGTTTTTGCGTTCTGTTCACTTGTACTGAGGCAGACTTTTTAGAATTTTTAATTTTCATCCCCATGTCTCACTTTATAGTCAAGCAAATACCGTTACAGATCTCATCAAGAAACCCACCACATAATGAATTATAGAAGTTTTGAACTCTCATTTGATGGTCATCTGATTCACTATAGTAGAGTCGATTTACAGCCGATACAAATGTAAACAAACCATTAAAATCGTTTTCTAGGGTTTTTTAACAAATGACTTTAATTTGTACACCAAATGCGTTTTATTTAGACAAACTCTCATTAAAGTATTTGTAAATTCTTAAATAAATACATATTGATCGATAACAATAATTATAAACTCGAGTGAATGTGGAAACAAACAAAATTAAATAACACTATCATCATTCAAACACTTTGCAATGACAACCTTATTTCCAAAAAGCGATTTGAAACCTTTAACATAAGGTACTATTTTGCCTTAATGAGTAGTTTGTCTAAATAAAACGCATTTCGTGTACAAATTCATGTCAGTTGGTGAAAACCATAGAAAACGATTCAAATTGTTTGTTTACATTTATATCGGCTGCTAATCGACCCTACTATAGATAGTTTAGCTGATCTTCTAATTTTATTCACTACGATTTGAAAATCTTACATAAGCAAAATAAGTAAAATCTGTATATCGGCTAATCATTCCTACTTGAGAGTTCAGAAGTAGGTTCCCAAAAACTCTTCTCTTTTCCTGTTCTATCTAAACTTATTTATCCTTTTATACATCCATTGTAAATCAGTGCAATAAACAGGAGCCTATTACTAGTTATGTAAATGAATGTGAGTGTAAATTACAGTGTAATAACGCCCAGCGCGGCCGAGATTAATTGCCGAGAGACAATCGCGACGTGAGCTGTACGGAGTGCGGACGAGACGGACGAACGGTGGGCGACGACGAGCTACGACTACATTCGCACTCACGTTAATCTTGTGTGTAACTGTTAGTCATAAAGAAGTTATTTTATGCGTTTCGCCATTTTCACAGGATACGGTCTTTAAATCGGAGTAGACGGGGCTATTAATTTAAATCTTTATTGGAACCATCTGATTCTTCAAGTCCTATTTTCTAAGACAATGATCCATTTACACTCTGACTATAATATTCGTGACGAGAGTACTCCAACAACGTAAATAGTTATTGGTACTTTTCAATACCGCTAACCTTCTATTCACATTTTAATTCCTGTGAAGTAATTAATGAAAGTGAATGGAAGTCAAAGGTCCCAAAAACATGACTTTCCTGGAAGAAATTGTTCTGTAGCTATGTTGTTTAGTTTGTTTGTTTTTACTTTCGGTATGTTTTATGTTGTACTAAAAATACAAAGTAGATTTCTTCTTCTAAAACTGGAGTGTCATATTGCAGAGAGTATCTTTGACTACTAGATTTTGTATTCTAGCTTTGGATATCAGTAACTACTTGATATTAGATAAACAGCACTATTGCATACGAATGAGCAGATCACTTCACGATTTTCAAGTCAGAGTTAAAACAGAGGCTTATCTTCCAATACTACTATTCAATTGCTCATATCCTACTTCCAAATTTCCTGATTGAAATGAATCATCAAATCATTAACGTTCGATAAACACTTGAGATGTGGAAACGAATAGCCATACGTATAATAATATATACAGGAAAACAAAATGTATCGCTCGTTCAAACAAAGCCTCGTTCTGATTGCGGCCGGCAAGGCCGCTGGCTGGCTCATTTGCCGCCTGTGTCCATCACGCAGTGGTCACCTGAAGGCAGGCGCCGCGCTGACGCCGAGGGGAGACGAGCCACAGATCAACACTGTACAGAACCTCTACGTACCTCACGGAGCCACGTAGCTCGGTGATTAAACAACCGCTTCTATAATCGTCAGTAGATTATTTTGTTTACATAACGTCTTTGCGTAGAAAAAAAAATCATTTAATTAAGTTGAGTACTCAGACTCACAAAATATGCATATAGAAGAATAAGGTACGATGATTTAGGCATACTTAATTAAATTTATCATGCTGTAAGAGTAGGTGTATCATAAACCTCAGTAATAAAATCTGTAGTAGGCAATAAACCTCAACTCTTAAACCAACCACCACACAAGAATAGGCGTAGTATAGGTAACAAATAATGTATACATTTATGATGAATTCTGACACTGCCCTCCATTAATTGTCCTTATGATTCTGAAGTAGTATAAATACATTGCAAATGACAAAATTGCGGACCTCCAATTCCAAGTAACGAAGAAGAAGAAGAAGACGAGATCCAAGAAGTATCCAAGTAAGTTACTGCACATAAACTTTTCAGTGCTGTAGGGTGACTAGGCGGGGTAGTTCGAGATTAATTACTGTTTGATCCCGCACAACGGGGCCCCAGGTACCAGCTACCGACACGGACATTACTGCGCGCTGTCACTCGCTGATTTACGGCGATATCGCGATACCACGACGCGGCAACATCGCCGTATTCACTATACACAAACACACCGTACAGTTTAGCCGTGTGACCGCAGATCAACCTGCCGAATTTATTTTAAACTTACCTCATCGTGGATTGAACATATAGGTATGAGATACTCGCGATATCTATTTTGTACGCGATATATATTTATTTCGACTACCGCCGATATTTGAATCGTGGTCACGGCTGAAGTTCAGCCGGTCGAAATATCTGTCTACAAAATAGATATCGTGAGTACCCATATCATAATAAAAGCTGTCGAGTTGTTTAGTGGTCTAGACCTAGTTGGTTGACATGTCATGGATGTCTTCTTCTTTGTCGTTTCCTCGTGGCTGAGGGCCGCGATCATCATAAGATGTTATTCTAATTAGAATCTTCCAGGCGTCTCTGTCTTGTGAAAGTTGTATGGATTCGTGAATGGTCCAGCGCGTCGGTCTCATTTTCTATCATTGCACGTGGATGTATTTAAATTAAAACTTTAACTATGAACGTTATAGCCGATAACAGATATCTACGAAAATAATGCAGCGTAAAGATCAGCGATTAACTGATTTCCTAAAGGGAAAAATTAGTATCGATTTTGTGTTTATTTAAAAAACTTACCTAAGACCGACGAAAATCTGTAACAGAAAACGTGAAATAAAGTGAACATACTATCGAAAAGCCAATATTACGAGTGTCTACGCGTTTAATATTAACCAAGGTGATAAATTTTCGAAAACACGTTTCAGTAAAGGAACATTTATTTACCTCGCTCAACAAATTTCAACACGTCAAAGGTCCTAAAATTAAACTCCAATTGGTGCAAAATTACCGAACGAGTGAATACCATAAATCCATCTGTCTGTGTGGAATTGGTTGCTCGCACCTCGGACCAACCCGTAACCCGCTGCGGGCAAAAAGGCCCGATCAGCGTATTAATTACTGGACACTGACGGGTTGTAATAGGCTAAGTAATGACCCTTGTACGTTTGACGGCGGTGTGTCGGCTGTGTCGGCAGGTGATGCCGTACCAGTAGTAAGGCAGAGGTTACTAGATGTGCCAATATTGTAAGTGAAAGGGTTAGCCGTGGCCGACAGTAATTCCTCTTATAAAGAAAACTAGTGGATAAGCACTAGTGACTACGCAAAAGTATATACGCAAAAGTATCGTGTTAGGACGCAATATAAATAATGACAAACTTTTAATATAATTTATGTCTTTTTACTTTAAATTTCAAATATTTACTTTAAATTTAAATATAATTTATAATGATGTACCTATAATTCATAAGTCACACGTTTATAAGTCACTTGATGTATGCTAAACTGGCGTAGGGGGGGGCGAGGGTGGGCGACAGCCTAGGGCGCTAAATTTGGAGGGGCGCTACATTTGGAGTGAGGAACAAAAAAAGGAAAAATAAAATTCTTAATAAAAATACGTTCCCATTGATTCAGTAAAAAAAATTCCAGCAAAAAAGCTCGATTTTCATTTTCTTATATGGGCGCCACAAAATTCTTGCCTAGGGCGTCAGTGGCTCTAACGCCGGCACTGGATGTATGTAACACCAAGGCGTGTCACTTATGCACGAACTTTGTGGACACAAAGAGACATCTTTGAAGACACAAAGAGGCATCATGCAAGTAATACGAGTACCAAGCTATCATAATACGAAGATAGCACGTGGCGCATCCAGCAGGGATGTGCGGAGGTGTCGGTGGCGGCCATTAGTGCGATATGAAAGAACAGGTCAGCGCCGTCCCTAATCGACGCCGCAATCCATCACCCACGTGAATAGGTGAGCTTGTACCGAGCGCAAATAAAATGTTCTCGCGCTTTGTACTTCTACATACGAGTATTATGAATTAAAACGTGGGCAGAACTTTGAGTAAACGGAGTTCTGGAAAGGAAATGGGTATAGAAGAACGAGAAAGAAACATTTTAACTTTCGTTTTGCTTTTGAAATTGGCCAGTGAATCCTCTGTTTAGGGAAGATCTAAAAATCCTTCTTTTTTTCCTCGTACATACAAGCTGTTCACAATGTTCTGTTTCTATTCGGTTTGCAATGACTTATGAGCGTAAGTGTAAGTGAGCGTAAGTAAATGATATTATAGTTTCTTATTTAGTCATCCAAGCCCATTAAACAAAATCACTGTATAATAATATAAAGTGACACAATACAATTTCTGTATAGTAACAGTAAGGTGACATTTAGATTTAGCATCCAAGGCTGAAATACCATGGCTTACTTATATTGCCATAGCTTCCAAGCACATCTGCCCAGTAGCATAGCGTGGGGGGGCCGGGAGGGCCGTGGCCCCGGGCGGCACATAAAGAGAGGGCGGCAAGCCACTCGATTTTTTAATAAAAAAAAAATATTAAAATTAATTATTTTATATATTTTTTAAATGTAAATTGTGTTATGAAAAAAACAAGAAAAGTGCATTTTTAATTAATAAAAAATATTTTAAATAATATGGGGGCGGCAAAGTTCATTGGGGGGGGGGGGGAATTTTCGGTCGGCCCCGGGCGGCGGGAGCCCACGCTACGCCACTGCATCTGCCCAACTGTAATGTGTCAGCAGCTACTCATATCAGTGTTTGTGTTGCGGACCGTACAGCGACGTGCAATTTCACCGCACGTGCGCGGTGGCTGATCGATCATCTAATGCGACAATTATTGCTACTAAACGAACGACATTTCTAACTACACTGTGATCGCCAAATAAAATTACACAAACTTTTTACACAAACCACTTTATATGGAATATTATATCCGAACAAAAACAGTTTCACTGTAAAAAAACATGACAAGTACACTTCAAAAGATAGTTACAAAAATGATAATTAAGTTTTTACAAAAAGTTATGAAATCAAAAAACCCAAGTACATATCCGTTTTAGATTAGAAAAAAAAATTTGCTGGTAAAAGTAAAAAAAAATGGTGTACTTGGTGTGCATAATTATGATTTTCGCTCTGACTTGACATTGGAAGCCTAGGCCGTCAGAACAAGGCAAGCCCAGCTGTGTCGTACAACCCAGGATCTCGGGATCTTTGGCCCGACAACACAGAACACTCCATTCCATACGTTTAATATTTAACAGCTGCAGAGCGAAATAGTAAAGCAATGATAGTAAGCTGGGCTTTTCGGCTTGTATGGCTGTACCACACGCCACTGAATTTGGAAGATATTTTTTTAAACTTTTTAACCTCCGACGAAAAAAGAGGGATGTTACAAGTTTGGCGTGTCTGTGTATCGGTGTATCTGTTTGTCTGTGTATCTGTATGTCCCAAACGGATGAACCGATTTTGATCTCGTCCTTTTTGTCTGAAAGGTGACTTAATCGAGTGTTCTTATCTATGTTTAGTGTAAATAAAACTGACGGGATTTTTTAAATTTTAATTTAAGATTATTTTGAAATAAGCACGTACTATAAAGTATTATGCACACCAAGTACACCATTTTTTTTTACTTTTACCAGCAATTTTTTTTTTCTAATCTAAAACGGATATGTACTTGGGTTTTTTGATTTCATAACTTTTTGTAAAAACTTAATTATCATTTTTGTAACTATCTTTTGAAGTGTACTTGTCATGTTTTTTTACAGTGAAACTGTTTTTGTTCGGATTTCATATCTTTTTGTAAAGTACACTTTTTTTTTTAAATATTGCACGCCTTATACCGCGAAGCGGTTGAAGTTGTGCTTTACTCCCGATAGGTACGTCAAGATCAAGAAATTTTTTGCTCTAACTCTAACACAGCCAATATGCAGCAATATGTATAAGAGCTACTGAACCATCTGACTAATCCGTTTCCCACAGAGCTCGAATTTTTTTTACGATGTTTTATTATCAGTCAAATAAGAAAGTACCATTCTGGCAGGCATCTCGCGGTTGCGTCATCCCTTAATTTCTTGAAAATGCAAAAAATATTCTTTTTAACCTTCTCCCACAAGGCTATAATTTTAATAGGTTGTAATTTAATTATGCTTAAGTGTAAAAAAAATTGCCAACCCATTTTGAAGGTTGCAAGTATGTGCCAGAACAAAGCAAAGTTGTCATCGGGTGTGCAATTCATAACCTGCTCCCACATGGCTCAAATTTTCAGGGAACATTCTTTCAGTTGTTAAAAAGTCTATATAAACAGCTAGAAGATTCTAGCGGTTGCAAGTATCTGCCAGAAGAGTATACAGGGTGAATTTTTCAAGTGGGCGTGGATGGATAAATTCAAAACTATGAGGAATAGCGAAAAGTGGTCAAAGGAGTCTCGGAGCCGATTTTCACGAAAACCAAAAATGCATAATTAGATTTTCGAAAAATCAATAGCCAGGAAGCCGTTGATTTTGCCTCATGAAAATAATTATTGTTTGTAGGGTAACACTTTTTTTCCATCAATGTGTACGATCTGAGATCCTACAATCGCCCCATACATTATAGTGACATCAAATAGAGAAAAGAGCCTGAAATTATACATACAAGGATATAACTGTATGAAAATTATTTTTTGTATGGCAATACTGACATTTATTTCCGCCAAAGTGTATCTATAAGATCCACCTCATCCAACAATAGTTCCACAGTATAAGGAGATATCCAGTAACGTAACTCGGCCCTATTCTCGAAAAACTTGCCTACGGCCGCGCGGAAGTAGCCGTGCGATAGGGCTGCCCGCCGACAGTATTTTAATTTTATCAAACGACTTGAGTTTCTTTGTAGTTTTGTATTTGAGTAATACCTACAATATGGAGGTACAGTAAAGTACCATGATGGAGGTCGCCCATCCAATCCATTCAATGTCCAACTTCTGCAAACGTTGCTTAATATTTTTTTTATGGAAATAGGCGGCAAACGAGCTGACGATCCACCTGGTGGTAAGTGGATATCGTCGCCCATGGACACCAGCAACACCAAAGGCATCACTGATGTGTTGCCGGCCAAGAAAGAGAGAAGAAAAAGAAAGAAAGAACTGCCTCTCAAGCCCCCAGCCGGAACACGAGTCGTTTGGCGGCTGACTCATCATGCTCAAGGGTGGTAGCTATCCAGGCGAACCCCATGGAGAAATAATAATAGTAATAATGGTATTAATTAACAATTAAAATTAATATTACCAATATAATCCCTCGAGGGGCCCTACCACCAGCGGGCCGGATTTAGTCGCCTTTTACGACACCCATCTGGCGTGAGATTGGGGTTGGTATTCTAAGCCGCCCCAATACGGCAAAAGTAATAATAATCAACCATTTGATTTTTTTTAGTCCCTTATTTATCAATCTAGGCATTTTACTCGGTGGACTTATGAAAAATAAACAATTTAGGTACTTATTGCAATACGTACTTGTAGGTAGGTACATAAAAATAGTGAAGAGTTAGTTATTTGTACAGAGTTACCGACCTTGGTACAAACTCCGCCCGATCGCCAATCGCCACACGGCGGCCGCAGTTTCTTCCTTTTACTAGCCTTCCGATGTGTGTAGGTATGACGTGCGTGCCGACCGTTTGTATGAAGAGCGAATACTGGATGTAATAATATATAAACTGTGATAGTTCTGTATATTTAAATGACATCAAAAGCAGGCTAGAGCTTGAAATTATGCATAGAAAGATCATACATTTGTATGAAAATAAAAGATAGGTAGGTAAAGATTAAATAAATAATAGTAAAAAAAAACTAAAAAACACGCTTTTATAGAAAATCCAACTAAAAAAAAAGCGTGGGGTGCTTTTAAAGATATTATCCCTTCTACTCATTGACACCATGCACCCCACGCTTTTATTACAATTACACGATTCTTAATTCAATTTTATTTTCTAATTTTTTTAGTTAATTTTCTATAAAAGCGTGTTTTTTTAGTTTTTTTTTTAACTATTATTTATTTTTTCATTTTTAGTTTGATTTTTTGAAATGAAATTTAGGTTTTTTTCTGTCTTTCTTTCTTTCTTTCTTTAAATATTGAATTGTCATCGATCCTCAAGGTCTCTGTCTTAAGGAACTAGCGATAAGGTTTAGTTTCTATTGTATTATAGTTACGATAACGTTTTCAAAGTTCAAATTTTGGCGGCTGGCGGCTACGGCTAGTGGATATTAGTAAGATACTCTACAAAATATACCTACAGAATAAAGTAATAAGGTTGAACTTTAGTTGTTACAATATGGTATATGGATAATTATTATAAAAGGGCTATAATAATAATTGTTTTTGTTTCGTGCTTCGACTTTATTTTTATTTTTGTGATAGTTCTGCAATGCTTTTGATCTTGGCAACACGTGCCATTATTTACGTAAAAGAAATTCTTTGCGTTTTCTATTTTTGTAATGTGTATACAAGAGTATAATCTTCTATATATATAAAAATGAATGTTGCTAAGCGCTAAACTCGAGAACGGCTTGACCGATTCGGCTAAAATTTTTTGTGTATATTCCTTGGAGTCCACGGAAGGTTTTTATAATATTAAAAAAAAAGCACGGACAATACTAAAACAATACTTTTCTTTTCACATAAAAATTGTTTCAGCATGTATAAATATTTTAAACGGTATCCACGGGAATTAGTAGTAGAAACAATTAGGTACCGGGAATAATAGCTAACCGCTATATCGTTGCCGATCAACTGCAGATAAAAGAAGATCAACAGTTGTAAAAGTAAATCAACAAAATATCGAAATTGATAATCGTTGCACTCAGATGAAAGAATAAAGGCCGTTGCATTGTTCCTTATTCAAGAATCCTATCAAAGACTTTCAAGGCTCACATCAATGTTGAAATTTGCCATTCCGTAAAATCTATAAAATATATTTGCAAATATGTTTTTTTTTTACACGAATAAGTTAATGCTTGACCACAATCCCACCTGAGATGTGTGTAGATGTGGTCCAAGATGGTGAGCACATTAACTTAGAAAAAGCCTATTCACTCTTTTCTTGAAGACATCCACGTCATAGGCTGGCGGGAACGCCGACGCAGGCAAGTTATTCCAGTCCTTCGCGGTGCGTATAACGAATGACGAGGCAAACCGCGCCATCCGTACCGGCGGGATGTTCACGAAATTCAAAATGAAATTGCCGGTGAATTAAAGACATACAAATTAAACATACAGTTGATTGGGCAACTAATCAAGATGATGTCGTCAACTATCCACCAGAATTGTAAAATTTTCCGGGATGGACACCTCATAATCTTCAATTTTATTGAAAGTAGGATCGGTAGTCATAATGTTAAGAAATATTAAATATTAACTTATTTTTGTAAGTAATCGTCGTTTATTTTTGAGATATAAATAACGTGATCACTCGGAAAAAAATATTTAATTTCTACTGTTAACTTTTGACAGAACGAAGTCTGTCCGGGCAGTCGTCTTTTATTGTTGAGATGTAAATAACGTGATCACTCGGAAAAATCTATTTAATTTCTACTATTAATTTTCGACAGAACGAAGTCTGTCCGGGCAGCTAGTATTATTATATATTTGTGGAGAACTGATAAATAGCTTTGAGTGTGTAGGTACTTAAATGTATGTAAAATGTATGTATGTAGGTACTTAGATGTACTAAAAACTGTAAGGCGTTCGTTGTTAGTTTTCGCATCTAAAATCTAAATATCATGTTAACGTTTGCAAACCATTCTACTGATATCGATATGAAAACTTTATATCGGATATGTAACCGTTTGCGGAAAAAACCGAAAACGCCCATGTCTAGACGTCATTCAAGACGCCATGACAGTCTTGGCCTTTTTCGCGGTCAATTTCAAGTTCATTTCTAAAAACTCAAAATACTAATGTAAAAGACTTATTTTTCATTAATATATTTTTGGGGTGAAATAGATGCTAAGCTATAGTTTTAAACTAATTTCCAAATTTTGTCAACTAGCCTATTGACATAATAGGGTACTTTCGGTAGTGAATAATAAATTACGAAATATGATAAAAATTAAAATTTATGTAGAGATATACTTATATATTCTGATTCGGAGTTATAAAAGCACATTATTATTTTAATATATTAAAATAAAAATCGTAATTTTCAATCTGTATATCACGTGACCTAAAACACGAGCCGCCATGGTGTGACGTCATAAAGCAGTGTTGCCAATGCTACGGCAATTACCGTGTTCTACGGCTTTCAGGCCAAAAAATCACAAAATCTACGGTCTACGGCCCGAACCCTAGGGCCGTAGCAAATTCTACGGCTTTTCGCAAATTCTACGATCTTTCTGTTATTTATTATTTTTGCAGACATTTAACGAATATTGAACCCTTACAATAGTGTCACTAGGCTAATGAAGAGTGTTCCTTGTTTTGTTTGTTTTGTGGACATGAAATTCACTGCTGATGACCTTTTTTTTTTTTAGTCCGAGCGCTGAACCGATAGTATATATTGGCATAATTGGATAGCATAATATATTAGCAGCTGTGGACACGGCCCGCAGTTGATCTTTTTCCATACAAACACGGCTTTTTTATCTCATGTACACGGCCTTCCAAAAAATTTCATTGGCAACACTGTCATAAAGGCATTAAAGGCAAGAAACTGTCAGTGTCAGTACTGTCAGTGCAGTCTAAACCATGTCTAAACAGTCTATCAACTTTATCTTCAAGGAGTAATAATTGTTTTCTTTCGTCAGTGCATTTCATTTGTACCTATTTATTTATTAAAATGAAAACCGGTTTTGTAAAAGCAGATAGTACCAATCTGCCTAAAATTGATTCAATGATGGTTGCAAACTCAGATTGCAAAGTTCTTTGCGTGTAACCCAGACTTCTATTCTGCCGAATTCCGGAATGTTAAAACATCTTTGTAAGTATTACTTGTTATATTACACTGTTTTTCTATATATAAGTGCCAGGTATATCTAATTAGTAATAAAATAGTGGAAATGTTAGGTTATGTTTTTATTGCCTATGTTACCGTACTGCCAAATTAAGACTTTGTTTTTGTTCACAGATCTACGAGAATCGTACGGTGACGATGCTATGGGATACGTGCAGCTACAAAGGATCCAACATGTACTATGAAATGTACAATATGTCCAGAAAGTGCACTCCAACCATACTGTCACACTTATTGTTAATGAGCCAGAAGATGATGTGTTACAGGTGACATGCCATGATTGCCCTGCATCGACTGGGGGATGTTAACATGTTGCTGTGTTTTTAATGTGGTGTCATCGTCATAGCGAAGAGCCCTCATGCATTTCAATACAATGTTATTGAAAAAAATCGCCTAGCAAAGGTTGGATCTTCAATAATTAAAATAATAACCACAAAGGACATGAGAAAAAAGAAGGTAAAAACTTATGAAGGCAAAACTATTGATACAGTGACAAGTGTGGTGGAAGATTTTTGTCAGAATTAAAAAAAAAGAAAAATTACTTAATAAATTATTAATGTATTGTGCAATTTTGAATAAGTTACTTTTGTGTTGCAAGTAGTGATTTTGAAAAAGTCAATGATGTTGATATTATAGAGATTATGACCAAAACTATGTGTCTGAACTGCTGCACAGCGTTATTTCTTTTTGGAAACAAAATATTTTCCCAATTTTATATGAAACTGTAAAATATTGTTACGAACCACGGAACCCCGTACGGAAAAATGGAACCCTAAATTGTCGAAGACGTCTTTAATCGTTTTATTGCACTATTGTGTTCCGGGCGAATGACCTTCGTTCCTTTGTGTCTTGACCTTGATGCTAACTTTTATGACTGTGTTTTGTTTAATTATCTGGATTAGCGCGGAACCTTCTCGAAGGCCCGCGAGTTAAGTTCGGCCACCTATAAAAAGACGCGAATTGGTCGCCGTGACTCATTCCAGTTCGGGATACCAGTTCGGAACGATCGAAGCGATAACAGCGATACGAGCGATAAGGGAGTCAGGTTTGGGACTCCAGACGGGTCAATACGTGATCAGGGCGATAGTAAGAGGGTGTTGCGCGTTCGTGAACGACTGAGTGACTCTTACGCGGTTGTTAGTGTTAGTGTGTAGTAGTATTGTACCACCTTGTGAGTGAAATAAAGTACTCTTCGGCAACATCAGTGGTATTTTTCGAACCCACCCACTAGTAGGACGTAACAATTGGTGTCAGAAATAAGGATGCCACTGACCCCGAGGGAGTCTGAAGAAGGTGTACGTACGCGACGCCAGGCGGCGGTTGACGCGGAGCGACTCCTGGATGCTCGTCTAAATATGGCACAGGGTGTCCCAGGAGCCGCCACCGCGCCGACGACTTCAGAAACGACGACCACTACGGCAGAGGGAATGACGACCACCACGGCTGCGGGATCGGAGACCATGGCAGCCACACGAGTGGTGACCGCGACGTTTCCTGCCCCTGTTTCTGCTACTGTGACTGCTCCAGGAGGACTAGACTTGTCGGTTCTGCTGGGAGCTATCCAGTCACTGAGGGAGGAGCAGCGTGCAGCCGTGGAGAAGCAGTGTGCAGCCGTGGAGGAGCAGCGTGCAGCCGTGGAGGAGCAGCGTGCAGCCGTCCAGTCCCTGGAGAACAACCTGCGCCAGTCCCTGAAGGACGACATATTAGGAGCTATGAACGTCAAAATAGAGGCGGTTGGAACAGCAGTCGAGAAGCTTCATGAGGAGTTCGAGGACCACAAACAGCGGACTGACGAACGCGAGGCTACCTTGAAAGCGCTAGAAATGTCCGTGAGTGCCCATGATCGGAAGTTTGAAGAGATGGAAAACAAACTCCAGAAGGTCAAGGCTCTTGGGTCTGTGACCACCCCCGGACCTGTTGGTGCCCCGAAGTTTAAGGTGCCGTCATTTGATGGAACCACGTCATGGACGGCATTCAAGCACCAATTTGAGATGGTGTCAATGGGCAACGGTTGGGAAGAGGAGCACTCTCTCGCGGCGCTCACTCTTGCTCTCCGTGGCGATGCACTTCTTATTTTAGAAAACCTACCGGCTGATCGACGTAGTCTGGACGCCCTGCTGAAGGCATTGGAGGCGCGGTACGGCGACAAACATCTGGAGCATGTTTACCGAGCGCAATTGAAGGACCGCATGCAGAAATCAAGCGAGGGGCTCCAACAGTGGGCCACAGAGATTGAACGGCTTGTGCGCCGCGCCTACTCATCCAGCTCGACACCGATAGACGCCACGATTGTCCAGGCCTTTGTGGATGGAATCCGAGATCCTGAAGTTAGGGCGACCGTAAGACTAGCTCACCACCCAACCTTAGAGGCGGCGTTAGCTCATGCTCTCGAGGTAGAAGCGGTACGTAGCGACTACCGAACTCATAGAGTCCGAGAGGTCGTGGCGGCAGTCCGAGTTCAAGGTGGACCAGTGTGCTACGGCTGTGGAGAACGTGGGCATATCCGTGTCAACTGCCCGGTTCAGAGGAAAAATAGATCGGTGTCGACCACTACGCAAGTCAACACTACCGATGAGCCGTTAAACTAAATGGAACCAGCGCCGCGGGGCGGGCACTGGTTGGACTTCTTCGAGCCCCCACTGTACAAATAGCACAGGCATGCGATGGAAATAGTCTAGTGGCTGAGGGTCAAATAAATGGCCAATCATGTCGCTTCACCATCGATACGGGAGCATCAAAATCCATCGTGCGACCAGAGCTGTTGAAGAGGACTATCAATTGGGAAAGTGCGCGACCATCTTACAACCTGCAAACGGCGACAGGCCAGCCAGTGACCGTCCTCGGAGTTACGGAAGTTGCCATGAAGCTAGGAGATAAGACCTACAAGCAAACTGTGCTGGTGGCTAACATCACAGACGACTGCATCATCGGATTGGACTTCTTACGGGCACAACAAAGTGTCGTCGATGTTGCTAGGGGTGTATTGACATTCCCGGATCAAGAAGTCTTTTTGGAGGGATCTTCATCAATGACAGTGTGTAATCTTAAGACAGTCACACTTGCCCCACGGTCTGAAACCTTAGTCAACATCAGATTTCCTGGAAACATGAGATCCGACAGATGCGTCGTAGTGGAGGATTGTGGAAATCATCCAGGTTGGATAACGGCAAGGACATTAGTGATGACCAAACCAGGCACTAAAGTGAAACTCATTAATCTGAGTAACTCTACGATACGACTACAAAAAGGCACAGTTATCGGTCGTTGTGATGCTGTGCATTATCTGAAGAAAACGCAAGAACGTCTTAGCGAACACCTACCCGTAGACCACATGAATCCTTTAATTGAGAAGTTAAAGGTGAATTTGAGAACGTCTGAATATACGGAAGCGGCCAAGTTACTGATGGACTTCAGGGATATTTTCACGAAAGGAGATGATGATCTCGGAAGAACAGGCCTAGTGACACATCCAATAAACACTGGTGATACTCAGCCTATTAAGCAGAGGCCCAGACGTGTACCACTAGCGAAGGAACATGAAGTGACAGAGATGATCTCGAATATGGCACGCAACAAGATTATTGAGCCTTCCACTAGCCCGTGGTCTTCACCGGTGGTTCTCGTGAAGAAGAAAGATGGAAGCACGAGGTTTTGTGTGGACTACAGAATGCTGAACAACGTTACCAAAAAGGATAGTTACCCTCTGCCCCGTATCGACGATACACTAGATATGCTTGGGGGTATGAAATGGTTTTCTACGGTCGACTTGAAGAGTGGTTATTGGCAAGTGGAACTTCGCCCTGAGGACAAAGAGAAGACCGCTTTTACAACCGGTACTGGGAATGGCCTCTGGCACTTCCGAGTAATGCCATTCGGGTTATGCAACGCACCAGCTACCTTCGAGCGCCTTATGGAACGTGTATTAGTAGGGCTGCTGGGAGATGCTTGTCTTGTTTATCTTGATGACGTTATAGTCATGGGACGAACGTTTAAGGAACATCTGAAGAACCTAGAGCGAGTCTTCAGAAGATTCCGGGAATCAAATCTGAAACTGAACCCAAAGAAATGTGATTTCTTCAAGAAGGAAGTTTCATTCTTGGGCCACGTCATATCGGCTGAGGGTGTTCGGACCGACCCAAACAAGATAAAAGCCGTACAGGAATGGCCTACACCGAAGAATAAGACGGACGTGAGAGCTTTTCTGGGATTGTGTGCGTATTACAGGCGGTTTGTGAAGAACTTTTCCGAGACGGCGAAACCATTACACCGTCTTACAGAAGAAAAGCGGAATTTTGTTTGGGACTCTGATTGCGAGAAGTCATTTAGACATCTGAAAAAGGTACTTTGTTCGGCTCCGATCCTGGGTTACCCTAACAGGGTTGGAAGGTTTATAGTGGATACCGACGCCAGTAATACAGGGATCGGAGGGGTGCTATCCCAAGAACAAAATGGACAACACGTAGTTATCGCATACTTCAGTAAGTCCTTGTCGAAGCCTGAAAGAAATTATTGCGTAACTCGACGTGAATTATTAGCTGTTGTGAAAACCCTACAGCACTTCAACAAGTACTTACTTGGAAGGGAATTCACTCTACGTACCGACCATGCTGCTTTGAAATGGCTTCTGCAGTTCAAGAACCCTGAAGGCCAAGTTGCAAGGTGGATTGAACAACTCCAGGAGTTCAACTACACTATTGAACATCGCAGTGGAAGAACTCACTCCAACGCCGATGCCTTGTCACGAAGACCATGTGCCTACGATTGCCGACACTGTGTGAAACAGGAATCGAAGGAAGAAATTAAGTTGATAAAGGTTCAAGATATGAACGAGTCTTGGAGCAAAGAGGAGGTTAGCAAGGCTCAGAATGATGACCGAGACTTGAAACTTATAATGGAATGGAAGGAACGCGGACAAAGACCGCGCTGGAGTGATGTTTCAGCAACGAGCACGATCACCAAAGCATATTGGGCACAATGGGACAGTTTAGTTTTACAAGATGGCGTGCTGCACAGAAGATGGGAATGCCTTCACAACAAACAACCATCTTTGCAAATAGTTGTCCCTCGAAGCAAGGTGCCCTCGTTATTGAAATATGTCCATGATGGTACATCTGGGGGACACCTCGGCGTAAAGAAGACCCTAGTTAAGGTGAGAGAGCGTTTCTACTGGGTACGCTGCCGAGAGGATGTCGAAGAATGGTGCCGAAGGTGCGCAACGTGCGCATCAGTGAAAGGACCTCGAACAAGATCTAGAGGAAAGTTACAACTTTATAACGTCGGGGCTCCTTGGGAAAGGATTGCAATTGACGTAGCTGGACCATTTCCACAAACTGAAGACGGAAACCGTTACATTCTGGTGGTTCAGGATTATTTCACCAAATGGCCAGAAGTATTTGCAACGCCAAATCAGGAGGCTAAGACCGTTGCGAAAAAGCTTATTGAAGAAGTAGTGTGTCGATTTGGTGTGCCTTTGGAATTACATAGTGACCAAGGTAGAAATTTCGAGTCAGCATTATTCCAGGAGATGTGTAACCTGTTAGGGATACACAAGACCCGGACCACCCCGGCACATCCTCAATCAGACGGCATGGTGGAGAGATTCAACCAAACGTTGGAAAATCACTTGGCCAAGGTCGTCGAGGAACATCAACGAGATTGGGACCGGTACATCCCTCTATTCTTGATGGCCTATCGCTCCGCGGTCCACGACACTACAGGTTTTACCCCAGCTCGAATAAACTTCGGAAGGGAAATGCGCCTACCGCTGGATCTACTAACTGGAACTCCTCCTGATTCTCCAAAGCCGGCTGTTGAATACGTCGCAGACTTGCAGAAACAGTTGGATGAGACGCAGGAACTTGTTCGGGAACGTAGTCTTCATACCAGCGAGAGGATGAAAACCCGTTACGATCGAAACGCTAACACTCACGGTTTCAATGAAGGTGCCTTAGTGTGGTTACATAATCCTTTAAGGAAAAAGGGAAAATCACCGAAGCTTCAAGCCCGTTGGGAAGGTCCATACACGGTTGTGACAAAGATTAACGACGTTACTTACCGAATCAAGCAAGGAGAAAGAAGGAAGCCGAAGATTGTCCACGTCGATCGGTTGGCTCCGTATCACGGGTCCAATGATGCTCGGGACGAGCATGATTAAGGAGGGGGCAGTGTTACGAACCACGGAACCCCGTACGGAAAAATGGAACCCTAAATTGTCGAAGACGTCTTTAATCGTTTTATTGCACTATTGTGTTCCGGGCGAATGACCTTCGTTCCTTTGTGTCTTGACCTTGATGCTAACTTTTATGACTGTGTTTTGTTTAATTATCTGGATTAGCGCGGAACCTTCTCGAAGGCCCGCGAGTTAAGTTCGGCCACCTATAAAAAGACGCGAATTGGTCGCCGTGACTCATTCCAGTTCGGGATACCAGTTCGGAACGATCGAAGCGATAACAGCGATACGAGCGATAAGGGAGTCAGGTTTGGGACTCCAGACGGGTCAATACGTGATCAGGGCGATAGTAAGAGGGTGTTGCGCGTTCGTGAACGACTGAGTGACTCTTACGCGGTTGTTAGTGTTAGTGTGTAGTAGTATTGTACCACCTTGTGAGTGAAATAAAGTACTCTTCGGCAACATCAGTGGTATTTTTCGAACCCACCCACTAGTAGGACGTAACAATATAATAAAATAAATTGATCAATTATGTAATTTTTTTATTTTACTCTTTTTAAGTGAAGTAATTCAAAATTACAATAAACACTCATTTTTAATAATAATTTACAAACATTACAACTACACTTATGAGCAAAAATATGAAATCATCCATGTGTCTTCCAAATTATTATCAGGGTATCATTTTATAGCGCATTTATTAGTCTTCAAAATTATTTAGATTTCAGTAATCACCTCAATTTATTGTATATTGAAAATTCTATCAGATTTTTCTTCAAATATAACTGATAATTTTCATTTAGCGGACCTTGTGATTCCAGAAGTCCTGTTGTACTTGCTTTATATATTTGGCTTCCTTTCATATTAGGGGATGTTGCAATAGACACACAAGATTTTACCGGGGAAAGAGATTGGTCTTTTAATTTGAATTTAATCTGGGTTGATTTACTTCTGTATTACGCTGATATATTTGCTTGCACTAATTTACTTTCCTGTGATACTTGCACCTGGATTGATTTGTCAGTGGTCAGTGTTTGTACTTGGGTTGCCTTATCCAGTCTATTTTTCTCAGATTCAAGTACTGGTACATCTGGAAACAATCAATGCTCATAAATAATAAGTACTAACTTGATTTTAACATAAATGTTTGATTAAAAATAGTAATGCTCTAATATTATGTTAGTGTACTCAATAGCACTACGCTAAGGACCAACTATTAACTAACGCTAAATACAAACATTAGGAGTAACCATTGGTGCCCTCTTCAGTACACTTACGCCCCAACTCAGAGTCACTAACGGTTACTTTAATCACTCCTTAGTAAAGAATCGCCATACAAATTCTGTACTAAGGAGCAATTTAAGTAATCATTAGTGACTCTGAGTTGGGGCGTTAGACCGTAATACCAGATTTAGATGATGTTGCTGTTGGTTCAATGTAGTCTTCAGATAACTTACTGTTTTCAGTCCTTTGAACAAAATCCAGCCTTTGTGTGTTTGTAAGAGTTGACTGACTAGTACTTGGGGACAACCTGCATTTTTTCTCAGTATGAAAACAAAATCTGGATGGGGTGGTGTTTACTTAATTTTAACGTGTTTTACAGATCCCATTATTTTGTATTCTATATAATTCTCCATATCTTGTTCCAACTGAAATAATATGCATTAATTACTAATTTGTTGAGGACTTTCATAGTATTGTAATTGTATGATAAGTTACCATCAACTTAATTTAAACAGTATATACATATAAGTCTATGATTTATACTTATACAGGAAAGAAAGGCAAAGTATTATTGGATTTTAATTATGGCGTTTTACTTACATGGAAATGATCCTCACATGAATACAATCGACTTAATGATGATAATGACTTAGGATCTCGTTTTGCGAGTTCCAACCAAACATTTCTCATTTCAATATCATCTGGCACTTTGATAAACATACCTATACGATAGCGATTGTAGTTCATTATTTTCCCAAAAAACACCAAATGTTATAAACATTACTGTTAACGATAACATTAAATGACTGCCGATCTTACATACACGACTGACGACTGTTGTTTTTACCATTATGACGTCACCATAATGGCTGACAGCGTTATTCGCGGGAATAAAAAAGGTTTAAATTTAATTTAATTTTATGTCAAGAGAGCGTGTTTATTTTGCCGTAATATATTTTTTTGTGGCTTTTTATTAGAAAAAATACATTTTGAAGTACTTTTTCAAACTTAGTAGAATACCTTATTCAAATAATCAATGCTACCAACACAGAGTGACAGAGTACTACACCACAGAGTACTTAATTTACAATTTACAGCCATGGATATATTACTCTAACTGGATACATAACTTCGTAGTGGTACCTGACGATCGAGGACGTCATATTAAGAAGGACCATTTTTGTATTGTTTCCATGTTATCTATAGTCCCAGGATATATTATATTATTATACCATTAGAATATGATTTTTTATAATGGTTTAATAACATCTAAGATGAAATTAAAATATAGATGTACCGTAATGGTGTACCTTAATTTTCAATTTACTCATAATGCAATAATATAAAGTCGGTAATTTTAAAGAAATTTTAATAAAATATATTATTTCAATATTATCATGATTACTACCAGAAAAATTACATATAGAAAACATTTTGAAGAACCATATCAAAATAGGATATGTAATGGGATTTGTCCGGCTATTTGATGATGTGGAGTTCGGCCATGGATTGAAACACAATGTTATGAGATTCACGTACATTTACTATAAAAGACTCAAAATAATAATATTACACGCGCAAGCGACCGCGACTCAACATTGCGAACCTCTCTGTCCTAGTGTGTGAGAGAGATAGCGAGAGCGGAAACGGTAGTAACCGCAGACTAACTCAATGGCATAGGCCACAGAGTAAATAGACGCGTCTGTGGTGTTACAAACTCCCCCTCTAGCACGAAATAAGCGCCCCCGCATTCGTGCTAGCACCTACTTTTTCGTGGCCTACCACGCCTACGTTTTTCTTGTACCGCAGGCTGGTCAACACCGACAAACGGGGTGAGTTGCGATACGTGATACTTCCCCAGAAGCACATTGTCACTAACACGCTCTAACAAATAAGTAACAGGACCGACAGCCTCGCGCACTCGATAGGGGCCATCCCTTCGAGGAATGAATTTGGCTGTTTGCCCTTTACCTGTGTCGTTGGACCCTTGCGTCTTTAATAAGACGAGAGAACCGGGCTCGTAGTCTGGTGCTGCTCGGCGACCTGCATCTGCGTACGCCTTCTGAGTAGACTGGGCTCGCTCGTGTACGTCGCGCGCCTCGATCAACGCGGTGGTCAGCCGCCGCAGGAACGGGGTGATGCTCGCCACGAAGATATCTCCTTCGACGATTGCACGCATGTCTGATACAGCGTCCGCCGGTGCACGGAGCTCCCTGCCAAACGTTAGGAAAGCAGGAGAGTAACCTGTACTAGACGTTACGGCCGAATTCATGGCGAATCGGACCGCCGGTAAAAACGTGTCCCACGTGGAGTGATCCTTACCCACCAATATCGCCAATTGTGGTTTTAAATCGCGATTCTTCCTTTCAATTGGATTCGCTTCGGGATGATAAAATGAGGTCAAGGATTGTTGGACACCCATAACATGGCATACTTGTTGCATAACTTCGGAAACAAACTGGACTCCGTTATCGCTTATCATGCGACGGGCAACACCATATCGCAAGAAAACTTCTGCAATGAGTGTTTTTGCGCACTCTAGACTTGTGGCGTTCCTCAGCGGGAAAATTTCCACCCATCGTGTGCAGACGTCCTCAACGATAAGGATCCATTTATTGCCATATGCGGTTTCCGGTAGTGGTCCAAACAAATCAATGGATATTACCTCAAATCTCCGAGCTGTAGCGGGAGTCTGTACTAGACCCGCTGGCTTCTTTGTGTCTGCCTTGTAGCGCTGACACTCGACGCACTTCTTCACATGGTCAGTAACGAAACTGCGCATGCCAGGCCAATAGTAGCGCTTGCTTATACGCTGCAGGGTGCGTTCGACCCCGAAATGGCCGGCCGTAGGCGCGTCGTGATACTCCGCCAACACCTGAGCTCGCTCGTGCTCCGGGACAACTAAGCAGGCGTCCTCGTCGTCGGCTTCTGGTGCATAACGATACAAAATACCATCAGAAAGTATATAACCACAATTGGACCAGTGTCTCCCCCTAAATGGAGCGTCATCTGACTCTAGGTCCTCAATAATTTTGCGTACTTCCGGATCCTTTAATTGATTCTCGCGAATGTTGCTAGCATTACGCGAAGGAAAATCTGTGACAGCCAAGCATACATCACAACTAGCTTCTGCTTCCTGTGTGCAAGGTGGCCTGGAGAGCGTGTCTGCGATGACATTCGCTTTCCCAGGTGTATATTCGATTTGCAGATCGAATTCTTGCAATGTTAACGCCCACCTAGCTAACCTTCCACTAGGTGATTTGGTGCTCATTAACCATCGTAGGGGCTGATGGTCGGACTTAACAATTACTTGTGAGCCCTCTATATACCCCCTAAACTTGTGTACAGCCCACACCACTGCCAGAGCCTCCCTTTCGGTGGTTGTATAATTCCTTTCAGCAGCGTTTAACTGTCGGCTGGCATATTCAACGGGCCGCTCATCGGGCCCCTCGCCCTGCATTAATACAGCACCGAGACAATACCCGCTACTATCCGTCCGTAGGACGAATGGCAAGGAGTCGTCGACCTGCCGCAGGATCGGCGCGGTCGACAGCAAGGTCTTGATGCGGTCGAAAGCCTGCTGTTGCTGCTCTCCCCAGTGCCAGGCGCTGTCTTTCTTCAACAGGTTGGTGAGAGGCCGGGCTACCTCTGCGTAGCCAGCGATGAAACGCCGGAACCAACTAGAAGTTTGAAGAAAACACTTTAAATGTTTCAAATTACGTGGCGGGGTCATAGCAGTAATAGCGGCAGTTTTGTCGGGATCCATATGGATACCCCCAGGCATTAATATGTGTCCAAGGAACTTGACTGAGTCGCAAGCAAAGCAACTCTTCTTGCGGTTAACTCTCAAGTTAAACAGTGCAAGCCTATCAAATACTGATTTTAAATCCATCATGTGGTTTTCAAAGCTGCCAGGTGACAAGACAATAATATCATCTAGATAAGCAAGTACAGTGCCATTCAACGCAGTGAGGTTAGACTTAAATCTATCAATAAGCCTCTGAAAAGTTGCTCCTGAGTTACGAAGACCCATAGGCATGCGTATAAATCGGTATGTACCAAAGGGTGTGACAAAACTGGTTTTGTCACGGTCATCTGCATGTACATTAACATGAAAATAGCCAGAGTGCAGGTCAAGCGTGGTCATATAGGTACTGGCCTTTGCCGCATGCAAGATGTCATCTATCCTCGGCAATGGGTAGCGGTCAGGCTCCGTTACCTCATTGAGTTTGCGATAGTCAATACAAAGGCGCATACCTCCATCCTTCTTGGGAACCAATACTACATTGGCCGCCCATGGCGACTCACACTCTTCGATGACCCCTGCAGCCAGCAGCTTGTCCAGCTCCCCCTTCAGGGCATCCTTCCGTCGCGGGGACATTCTGAAGGGCTGGCAGGCGATGGGCTGCTGATCCTTGCTGACTTTAATGCGGTGAGTAGCATAGTCTGTTGCTGGACCCTCCTTAGCAAACCGCCCTGCATTGTTACAAATAAATTCATTAAGAATTGTCCTCTCATCAACTAATAGAGTGCGACCCTCATCTCTTCTTAACAATAGGCTGTCAGGTTGACTGCCATGTATGGGTCCGCTTTGACCAGAATGTTTAGGATCCATAGTATTAGTCTTCATCACCTCAATGGGTTGCGGTGAGAGATAGTAGGACCGCATAAATTCAAACCTTTTGCTCGGGTTATGAATAAAGTACCAAGTAGCATCCTGAATATTCATAACTATTCCAGCTTTGGAAATAAAATCTTTTCCCAATAATGTTCTACCATTAGGGTTACTAAAATAGAGAAAATCTGTCTGAATTGTGTGACCTCCTATGTTCACTGGAACACTAGCAAATGAAGCATCACATACCTGAGGTGATCCAATAGCTAATCGCACAGTACGCTGGGTTGGAGAAAACTGTACCCCTGAGTTCACTAAAAGCTTGTACAGCATGGGGCTAGCAATGCTCTGTGTAGATCCCGTATCCAGAATAGCTACACCGCTCCGTCCAGCAATGCGTATCTGTACTATGGGTAAAATATCAGTACGCTGAAATAAATCAACAGAATTAAAATCAACTGCACCCGAACCATTAGCAGACAATTTGCTCCTGCAAGTATCACACTTAGATTTTATAACCCCTGGTTGACCACAACCATAACAGCTAATAGGTGGTCTGGTTACAGAGCCATCTAATGAATTAACCTTACGTTTATGCTCTATTTTCTTACATTCTTGTATACCATGCCCGAATGATTTGCAATAACTGCAGCGAATGCGAGAACGCTTCGTGTAGCTAGGCGTAGGGGACGAACCGCTGGTAGTGGTAATGGGAACGCGCGATTTACCTTCGCTGACGTTTGAACACACAAAACCTTTAGAAGTGTTTTCTATATTACCTGCCTCGTTCATCGCTTCCTCTACCTCTCTCGCTCTCGTTAATAACATATCTAGACTAGTGACACTATTTCTCGGGACATGTTTTCTTATTTTTCTATTAAGTAAACCATATACAATATCTAATTGTAAACGCACATCCAGTTCATACGGAAACCGGGATATTATAGCACGCACTCGCGGAATAAATGCGTCAGAAGGTTCACTATTTTGTTCGTTCGCGAATATATCACGGAGAAGCTTATACGCCGGTCGCGGGGCTCCAAACATAGCGCGCATGCGGTCCTTCGCTTCGGTCCATGTAGCAACGTCTGACTTGATGCCTCTCCACCAGGTCGCGGCGCCACCACTCAACAGCATGGCCAATCCTTTGAGCGCATGTTCTTCGCTGACATTCGTACATTCTATATATATTTCGACTGCGTCGATGAACGATTCGATTGCGTCGGGATCTCGCTCGCCGCTTCCGTCAAATCTCGCCATGCAGTTAGCTAAATTTCCTTGGCCACGCGAAGTCGACATAGTCGTGGGACTCGTGGGTGTAGCCGTGGGATGTGCAGGTAATGACGTGTCGGTCTCGCTGGGTCGACTGTCGTTCAGTAGAAGTGCATTACGCATAACATTCGTCAGCAGTCTCGATAGTTGATCTTCGGTGATCTGGAATGCTCCCCCGCTCGCCGTGGGTGCTTGGTGAGGTTGGTCTGGGCACGCCTCGCATGCAACGAATTCCGATCCGGTATCGTGAGTAGGCCCTCCATGGGTTTCCTCTACTTCGGTCTCATCTCCATCAATGATCTCGTTGCGGCGTCGTCTGCCTCCTCGTTGCATCGCAATCGTGATAAGGAGTGTGAAAAATACGACGATGAAAAATACAACGATGAAAAAAAATGACGATCGAAAAAATTGATGAACGAATATGGCGTCTTTTCACGTATTGCGTCGTAACTTTAATCCACGGGCCCCACGTTGGGCGCCAATTGTAATGGGATTTGTCCGGCTATTTGATGATGTGGAGTTCGGCCATGGATTGAAACACAATGTTATGAGATTCACGTACATTTACTATAAAAGACTCAAAATAATAATATTACACGCGCAAGCGACCGCGACTCAACATTGCGAACCTCTCTGTCCTAGTGTGTGAGAGAGATAGCGAGAGCGGAAACGGTAGTAACCGCAGACTAACTCAATGGCATAGGCCACAGAGTAAATAGACGCGTCTGTGGTGTTACAGATATAATTTTTCTAAGTGTGGACACCCTACAATTTAAGAAGGACAACCTCAATCCGGTCTGGGATTGGTCGAATGGTCGTTCCGTTATGACATCATCGATCGTCAGGTACCTGTACAAAGTCTCTGATCCAGATAGAGTAACATATCTATGGTTGAAACGCACTTCCCTGAAGTTACACAAATATTTCAAGATCAAAATTTGCCAAATCGGTCCAGCCAATCTCAAGTTTAAGTGACACAAACAAAAAGCAATTTATTTTTATATGTATATACTAGCTGCCCAGGCAGACTTCATTCTTTAAAAGTTTTTTTTTTGAGATGTTATCTATTCTATCTTTCAAGTTAGATCAAACTGAACACGGTGTGCAAATTTAATTAAAATTGGTTAATTAGTTTAGGAGTCCATCGCGGACAAACAACGTGACACGTAGTTTATATATATTAAGATTAAGATAAATACATATGTCACAGTATTAGTTACAAACTCCTTCGAAAGGGCTTGACCGATTGTTAAGAAATTTTGTGTATATAATCAGTAGGTCTGAGAATAGGACGCAAACTATTTTTCATACCCTTATGTGATAAGTATGGTCCACGCCATTTTTTTTATTTTTTGGACAAAAAATTTTATTTGAATTGTCTTAGGATTTGGCATTAAAAATACACACAATTTTAATGTTTAACCCTTCTACCACCAACCCCTATTTTTTAATATCGACTCTCGGCGATCGATAATTAAATTAATAATTTACCAAACCTATAAAAACAAAAGTACTGTGACAAGTTTATTTGGACAATCACCCCTTGAGGGTGAAAACAAGGGATATAATTTAAAGTTATAAATGTGAAAAATTTCATAATTTTTAACCCAAGGGTTGTGATTAGGGTGTCCCTATATCTAGATATAATTTAAGAGGCAGTTCAACGTTTGCCCGGTCAGCTAGTATTTTTAATAATTTCTTCAAAATTATCTTTGTCATGAAAACTGATGTTTTTATATTATTGTGATTATTTTTGTGTAAGGTAATAATAAAATGAAACAATATTATTTATTAAGGTACCTACATCTATTTTTTTAAGTGCACTGCAATTATAAAAATATTTGAACACCATCGAATAATATATCCTGGGACTATAGATAACATGAACACAGTAGAAAAGTGGTCAATTGTGTCATCTTCAGGTATCTTCGAAGATTGTGATCCAGTTAGACTATTATATCCTTGAAGCAAGCACTCAATGTATAGTCTGTATACGCTATCTACTTACTAAGCATGTGTCTGTGGTCACAGCCATTAATATCGAAATATATAATACGCCAATGCCATGTACGAAGAAAAAAAAAGAAAATTCAATACCAACCTTCTAGTAAAAATTCATCCGAAATTAGCGATTTAGGCTGTTCAGATTCCAAAAAGGGACCGGGCCAAATTTTTTATTGTTGTAAAGTATTAAATAATTGAAAGATCGAAATAATTTTTAGTGTTTTATAGACACAATCAATAATCATTTTGACGTGTGAAAGTACAAAGTGTGGACGTTTCGCTAATAATTAAAAATATGGAGTTAAAAATTTCGTGACGGCTTGTTTCGTGACGTCACACTAGGTTTCGAGAAAAGAGACTATAGCGTCAAGTGACATTATTTTGAGAGTGTATTGTGTAGTGTACTTGTCGAGACGCTATTGCGTCTCCTGATTTACAACCCTTTTAAGATTCTTTCAACACCTCTTTTACCGACTATTTTAACTAAACAATTTATTACAACTTTGTTACCCGAATGCGCGACGCAAAGGAAGGTGATGTGTTTATCAGTCTATGTATGTATGTATGTGATTGTGTTTTTATGTGGGGTTGTAGAGACTAAACGGGTTGACCGATTTTGATGATTCTTACGTCAATCGATTCGTCTTGACCTTGCGAGTATCACCAAATACATGACAATAATTAAAATTCACGACAGGGTCAACCAGACCAGCTGGTACCCATTTTAATTTCACAGGGTTGCTTGGGAAAAAACAAGATTTGATTGGTTGAAGAATGGGTCCGGACTGATAATCCTTCTATGGTGTAGTTATTCAGTATTACTTTTAACAACATTATGATCTGCTGGGCTTGTTTTTTGGTTTTAGTTTTTTACGCAATCGGGTTTTCTGTTTTGAGTAAGAATGTAAAGAGCTGACTTTCTTGAAACTGAGTCTTGAATGATAATAATGAGTATTTAAAGCAAATCATCTAAAGAACAATAATTTAAATTATCGAAATTGTATTCCGAATGTGATCATATTTGTAAAAAAAATACCGGACAGTTTAAGTCAAACAATAGTAAACTATGGTACTCTACTCTTTGAATGTAAAGAAACAGAAAACAATATCCGCGTGAATATGATTGAAAATTGTGGATAGGTAAAATTATCATGTTCAATTTATTTGTTAGCATCCAATTCTCTCCACGCATCCTTAGATCCATTTACCGCACGCATATGCGTTCCCAGATCCAATCAGCTCAACATTAGAGAAGCGCATCTGCAGAATCTGATTTAGCGCCATAAGGTGAAGCCTCGTCTCATCTGCTAATCCATTAGCTACCTCGCGTTCCATATTTAATTCTTCCCCTCCCTCCTCTCCCTCTTCAGCAATTGTCCGCGCCATCCATGCACATGTCGCTGCCCTACGAACGTATAAAATTTGATAAATTGCACCGCCAACATGTGAACTACCCTCTTAGCTTAAACGGTGCGTATTCCTGGCCCTGGTGCGGAACTTGATCGAATTTTGACTTTATGCCCACTGTATAACACTTCTTCTAGAGTGATCCTTCAAAATATAAGTTATCATCGTTTAGTCACACAGAAATCCTGAACGTCAGATCTGCTACCACGAAATTAAGTCGTATGAGCGTGGAATTGGACCCTAAGTTGCTTGATACAAGTTCAAAACAAAATTGTAAGGTTTGACGGACGAAATGGCAAATGCACTTTGTTGTGAATGCCCGTGCAGTAACTGATTTGGGGGGACGGTAGGTAAGATAATGCAGATGTTTCGAAGGGACGTCGGAGGTAGCCCTGCGCCCTTCAGACGGATCCAACCCTAATATTGATGACAGGAGTTATCCCGCTTAGCATTTTCAATTAATATAAATGCTTCACAGACGTGCTCAGCTCGGCTCTATACAATTACGAACACCGAAGTCTTACGAAATGTAAGGAAGTTTATTTTATCAACCATCCCCGAGGAAGCCGTAAAAGGCGAGGTGGATGAGCACTTTTGTTTTTACAGTCCCAAGATAAAATTACGGGAACCGCAATCCAATTTGGTTCATAAAAATTGAATTCCAAACTTCGCTCACTCGTTTACAGTTGGAAATGAATAAAAACGATCCATCAATTCCGAATCGTACGAGCGCACGGCGAAACTTTCACCGGAGCAAAATCGATATGAAATTAGCTAATGGAAACTTGATAGCATACAAAAAACTGAATCCCGAAAGCCCCGTGAACGCATTCGCGACAATAAATCTCTGCATTGTCCCTTTTGCCGACAGATGGCGCATTAACCACCCCCCGATACTACAGGTAACCTTATACTCCAATGGGTGAAATGTTATAAGCGCTGGATAAATCGAGGAACATTTTATTACGTTTAAATGCGAGCGGTGTAAGCGCTTGACGGGTGGCAGGTAACTGCATTAGACACGTACAATAGAATATTCAATTATGGTAATGCGAGGTGCGTTCGGGACATGTGGGCGATTGTGCGCGAGCGACCGACGCCATTTTTGTCCGTTGGTGCGTTCAAAGTTTGGAGATTACGTCGCCTGTTTGAATGGCGACGGTTGGATTATGGGCGCATTTGGCGTTGCTTAAATGCTATTTAAAAATATTAGTGCAGGGTGGATACTAAATGTAAAGTTTACAAGCAATATTATTAATTTGTGAAAGGACTGACACTTTTTATTTTTTTAATAGAACATCTTATTTATTTTAACTCAGAATACAGTCCCTATTAATAAAATTATTAAATTAAATGAAATCTTGACGTTTAACGGAGGTAAAGTATCCTTAACTGCTGGGTCATGCAATAAAACCTATGTTAAAATGAATTTATCTAATTAATATCATGACCGTGGTATTATCCTCCGCAATCACGAATAGTTAGACGTCAGTATCAGTAAGCATTAGCTAAGTTCGACGATGAAATAATAGTACAGTAATTAGAGATTAAAGTGGGAAATCGAGCGGCCATCAGTGTACGGCAGGATGTGCGTCGGACGCGCCACTAAACACTCCAGCCCCAGACTTATGATGACTGGACGTGTTAAATTAGGGACACGAAAAATCATACTTATTCTCTCCATTCAAGTGCTTGTAGTAACATAATCTTGTACATACCTAGTTACATCAAGGCGGTTAGAAAAAATCACCTATAAGAAATTTATGAAAATTAAAAGGTGGTGAAGCCAAAGGCTTCAGTAAAAGTTACTGTGGCTTACTGTAATGCCATAACTTCTATAGGAGTTTAACGGATGCGTTAAAAAACCTCAAAAGTCCATGGTTTGAAATGCACGTCCTCTTTACTTGCTTGCAAATCCAAGCAGAATTTCTTTGGCTTCTTGTCTTGTTGTGATACCAACACAGAATGTGTGCCTAATCAGTCGCATTTAAGATACTCAATTCTTCTCCTTCTGCCTCTTAGTCGGTCACTCTTGTCAGAGCGCTGACGAGGTGCACGGAGATATATTTGGTGGATCGCTAACTTTTTAAGGACTAATTTTCTGGCAATATGCTTTCTTTTCTTCCGGTCAGAGGCATTATATTCAATTGCACCATGGTCAACTCACTTCAGCTAGTGACAAATTATGTTGAGCAGTTCCAGTGTAGATAGGCAAGTGGTGCGACGAGTGCAGCGCCGGTTGATTGCGCGGGTGGCGGCGCCGTGACAAAGATCCGCCGACAACAATCCGCGTCAATTTGCGAGCTGACAAGGTGCGGTCGCGACCCACCAGCGAGCCATGCGCCGTCGAGTAGATGTCACCCGTCAGCGTATCTAAGGGAATTATGGCAGTGGATAAATGAATGAAAAATCAATAGATTGCTCTTAATTGATAGCAAATTTAACGAATTAGATAGTTTAATAGGACTTTTATATTTTTCTGTAAATTAAATCCGTAATTAAGAAGTGATTTTGATTACGAGTCAACTTTCAATACTTAATGAAAGCTCAAATGACTAAATCCTCTGTCCAAAATGACAATCAAAAGATTGTACACACCTCCTGCGTCCATCAGTAGTGAAACTGTGAGATGTACAGGGTGTAGGCAGTTAATTTTTTTTACGGAAATAGCCGGCAAACGAGCTGACGATCCATCTGATGCTAAGTGGCTATCGTCGCCCATGGACATCAGCAATATCAAAGGCATAACCGATGCCGTGCCGTCCAAGAAAGAGAATAAAAAGAAAGAAATTCATTCTAGTTCGCTAACTCTAGTTTCAAAGCGCAGCCGCGCCGCCGCGCCGCCGCGTTGTGCCGTATAGGGCTCTCAATACGCGCCTCTAAATTTGCTGTTGGTCCCCTGCATGTTTAGGCGAGAAATTCCGAATTATCGACGAGTGTTTTAGTCTACACTGTAAGTATTATATTTAAGTATGGAATTTTAAACAACTAACAAAATATGTGAGTACATATTGATGCACTACATGTCTTTATCTGATGAAGGTTTCCATCACTTTGCGCGGGTATAACTTTATATTGCAAATATTTATGGTAAAGTGCAAAAGTCTTAATGCTTGTCAGCTCTGACTAAGGTTCGTAATATTCCATCTCTGCCCTTTTTATTACTGGAGAAACAGAAGTCTACAAGACTGGATCTACCTTCAATGCCGGTTCAATCTTTGTTACATATTTTTTCTTCATCTAGTTGAGCAAGATAACATTTAGTGAAAAATTTCTTTGTTTGTGATATTACATGCTACACTTAACCATATTTTTTCAAACCTTATCGAAAACAAGTCTCATGATTTACTCACACTAAACAAGTGGCTATCACAAACACAGCCAGCAATACAGATTGCTATAAATCTAACAGCTTCCGTTTATTAGCTCCCAGTACGTGGATAAGCAATTAGCAGTCATCGCGCGGTTATTGCCAACAATAACTGATTAGTTGTGAGCAAACACGAGAATCTTCTAGCGCTGGCGGGCGGCACGTCCCACCTTCGAGTACCCCGGTAACTGATAATGACGAGGAATGAACCTATTTCGATATCAGTTTAATACTTCCACAGAGTAGGACCGGGCGTTTACGATGTACGAGTTAATGATAGACTATCTTTAGTTGATACTTGTTATTTTTATTGTGTTGTGTTAACAAATACGATGACGCTTTATAAAATTAACTTTACGATTGTTGACCAAATTAAGGAACGAGATTGGCTTATGCCACAATAAATGCATTTTTGAATTGTTATCATAATTGACTACTTCCCTAACTTGCCACTCGGGTAAAATTGAACACTTAATCACACAGTTTCATAGTGGGTTCTTCATTAAGACAATCAAATTTGGTCTATTTCATTCGATGACAACAGAGCGTTGTAAACCGAATGGCAATACTCGTAAACGTGTAATCCGGTTGGTCGTAAAACGCGTAAAAATATAATTCCGCGGCGCGGCGCTCTGCGTAATTACGGTCCCACAATCAACGCGCGTAATAATGATTACGCGATAACACTGACGACACACTCGCAGCGTTTTATAATAAACCGCGGCGTCATGGAGCGGTGTTATAGAATCTGATATTCCTAAATTTCGTGACGTCACATTTCAAATTCGAATAATTGGTATGTATAAGTAAATATTAAAAAACAATTAATGGAAATAAAACTTATTTCGGAACTGCTGTTTTAATTTAATAATTTCTAGGTGTAAAACTCCATATTATGTACCTAACGTCTCACTAGGAGGGGGAGGTCTCACAAATGTGACCAGCTGTGACAAGGAGGGGGGAGGGGTTCAAAAGTCATGAAATTAGTGTGTAGTTTAGTTACGGACAAAAATTTTGAGTTACTAATTGTTGTGTCACCAATATTATTCTCCATCAGTGTCTTTATATTAATTGTCATCCACTACCGATACATTTCGTGAGCAAAACAAAATTTGACAATTATATACGAATAGGAATACATTAATTTAGTCTCTCGTAATAACACTATAGAGGTACTTTTATCCCTGATGTATTTTTGTGTAAAATTAAAGGTTCAGCGGGTCAAACGCGTCAAGTATGAATGCGCTCTAATTCGTAATCCGCGGTTTACTTTCTAACTTTAAGTGTCCTTAGAATATCCCCGATTGCTCCCGAAGGCACATTTTTAAAGCCGTACGCGCGTTAATGCTCAAAGTTTAGATTGAAATTTGATCTGCGCTGTTACACGTGGTGTAATACCATTCGTCATTGTTTGAGATTATGCCGCGCAGTCTGAACGCGGCCTAGTAACGATTGAAATGGGAATTGTAATTGTAATTTTAATGAATCGCCAATTATAATTATATGGGACGATGGAGGACAACTGTCAACGTTTTACTTTTTTGAAAGTACGACTATATCAACGTTTTATGTAACCAAAGAGAATTGAGTTTTAATTATTTTATTAAATATTTTATTTATGAAAATAATGCAGAGAAAGAACTACCGGATCTCATACATGTTTGTGGCCTGGTCACCGACTTCAAAAATTGAGTACTATTTTACAAAATCTTATCATAATAAAAATAAAATAGACACACATTCAAAATCCTGTACACATGACCTGACTAGTATTAAGCATGTGATGTGTATGGCGTTATCTTAATCAATAAAGACAACACATGGATTGATAGACTGAAAATAAGTATTTATCCTTGATTCTAAGCTATCCTCTCTTCCCGTCGCACTCCGTAGAACAAAAAATATTAGACTTATACCTAACTATAATAGTTTAAAATGTAAAGTCCAAAGACCATTCGCAGTCAATCATAATAAAATTCCGTAGTTATCATCAGTAGTACAATATTTACCTCCATTACGGTAAAGGTGTCATTATTACCGATAATAGGTACAAATATTGTGCTTGCCGCTTCTCCGTAGCAATTAAATGTTTGTGCGTTAGATAACCGTCATTGTAGAGCGGTACGTGCACGGAGGTACACTAAAAACATTGGATAATGACAAGGATCCTATCAGTTTAAGAACTTTTTTTGTCGATTTTTTTACTCTTACAGCTACTTGGAATATTCCTGCCGAACGAGGGCTCACGGTTCAAACACCAACCGATGTATCCTGATCATAGGCATTCTGTAGGTAATTACTCGGTGATCGTTTTGAACAGAACAAATAATCCAAGCATGATTTTGGTCAATAATTTTATTGACATACAACGTAATAATCTTTCATAAATGGACTATTAACAAGAGTTACTTCGATACTACGATAATAAAAGCAAAAAGAAATATACAGAAAGTGGTAGGGCATAGTAAGTGATGTTCGTGATTTTGTAAACATTTTATAATCAGGCAGATCTCAATATAACATGGCTTTTGATACCAATTTATGACAAAGAAACATATAAATCGAAAACAACATTACACCTATGCCGTAATTCTATAGCACACGTTTTATTTGTGTGTTAAAGAGACTAGCCACATCCAGACTCAGTAGCCGCTAGCTACATAAGACATGTGACATAAAACTGAGCGACACTCCAATCGGTCACACACCAGTAGATAGAAGCAATCCGGCGGACATAAACCTAGCCCGGACTGCCCGGACTGCCCGGTCTGCCCGGACAGATCACGAGACGATACGGAGCAATCCGAGCTATAATCCGTTTACTTTTATCTCCACTCGTGTCAACGACAACGTTTTCAGTACCATCTCATTCAACCTTAAATTGATTGCAATAGAATTAAATGTTCGTTTAATCAGTTTATTTTTATTTTACGTCATGTTTCCATTGAAGAAATTGTATGCTTGCAGTTCTGAGACAGTAAACAAATAAAGGTTCAACCAGACATCTGCAAGATAAAAGCAGAAAATTATCATAACTATTATAATAAATTAATTCATTAACACTTCATTAACTAAAAAATTATATCATAACTGTAAAGAAATGTTAATGTTACCTCACACATGTATGTTGAAGTTCATCACAATCATAACTACACCAATATTAGTCATCTTTCGAACAGACTGGAAATTGGGGCTCTATCAAACCCAGCCTACTTGAGTACTCTATAGGTTAAGGCTGTTGACGCCACAGTCAATTCTCAGACGACCCTGTAGCCTAGTTGGTAGCGACCCTGCCTGCGAAGCGAGGGGTCTCCGGTTCGATTCCCGGCCGGGGCAGATAAATATTTGTACTCGGGTCATGGGTGTTATTGTGATGTGTTATGTGTAGTCCATGCCACCCGCGACACAACACATAACCTACTGCGGGGGTGTGAGTGTGTTAGCGTTTATTTATTTATTATTTATTTATGTAACTAGATTAATTTATTGTATTACTAGCTGCCCGGACAGACTTCGTTCTGTCTAAAGTTTTTTTTTTATTAAAACCTTCCGTGTGCCTTAAGGGAGATGTAAGATATCCTATCTTTCAAGTTGGATCAAACTGCACACGGTGTGCAAAGATTAAAATCGGTTAAGTAGTTTAGGAGTCCATCGCGGACAAACAACGTGACACGTAATTTATAGATATATATTAAGATAGTCAAAATTGTTTAGACCTTTACAGGACTTGTCATCTTTATTCATTATCCTTATCCATTGTTTTCGTAACGATCAGCAAACTGAAAACAAACCCTCAATCTGCTGATCGGGTCGCTCGCGGCCGCTTTATGACGGTACATGTACTGTAAAAAAGCGGGCAAGCGCGAATCGTACTTGCAACGGTCACAAAGCTCACTTTCGGTCTCAGATTTTTTTACTGCTTTATGCATAAGCGACATAAAGTAAGAGACTTATTAGGTAATTTGGTAATGCAGTTAACGGTTGGGTGTTACTGGCTACTTCTAGTTATACTTATTGGAATAAATTGCTTCCGTTTGTGTTCCCGTTCAGAGAGTTCAAACAAGCAGACGGTTCACTTAATACCTAATAAGTGGACACTGGCAGCCATGGACATCAGCAACATGAAATTAGTTTCTGGCTTAAAACCTCATTATTATATTCAATTCCAGTTATCCTGAGCTAATGAAGGCTTTAGCGAAAGCATGTGATTAATTTGTTGTGAGCTTATGTTTTCATGTATTTCGTGTGAAAGACGGATCTCCAAAAAGCGCCAACAGTTTGTTTACGCGGCGGACGCGGGACGGTCGCGGTGGGCGGTGATTGAAACACATAAACGCGACCTGCGCTTTTACTGCCGACTCGCCCTTCGCCCTGCGGACTCACGGACAGGTTTTTAATCATTCAATGGTTCTAAGTTCAGAAAGGAATTTGCTTAGGCCCGGTACATCTATCTTGTTTTTGTCTATTTCCAGAACCAAACCCCTCGGTTAACCTTAGAACTAGAATGTAGGAGCAGTCTGATTTCAGGTTGGGGAACCTCTCCAACAATGTGCGTAAATAAAATACAAGTACAATAATTGTATGTTTAATGATAAAATAAAAATTAATATGCTAATTCGTAGCGCAATCGATGTAATTAACTAAATACTAAAACTTGATATACACCGCCGAACATGTGGTATAAAACAGGACATGTCATAGTCACCATGTAACTATATTGAAATTTAAAAAAAAATGTAACATAACACATCTATATGTCTTTTATTACTAAAATTATGAATATTTTGGTAAATTTTCAAATGTTTCTTATGATCCATAACTTTTTACAGTGTTTTTAATTTGACCACTATTTAAGTAAAATTTTTGATTTCCTTCTATCCAACGCTGCATAATTTCATGGTAGAACAGTTACCGAAGTGCGCAGACGAGTATTGGCCCGTGTGTCCCCGCTTCAGGACCGAGAAACGCTGTTGTGGTCGAATTGAAAATGATGGTTTGAGTATCCCGACAACGTATTCAATGCAAGACTGTTTAGAATCAAAGGACCTTTCTTTAAAAATCATTCGAAAACGTTTCGTTAGGACGAATATAAAAGAAGTGTTTATAGAATACGTTTTGGGTACTTATATATCACTAAACAAGACAAGGAGCTAAAAAGGAGTGTGTGCGTGTAATCTTTACGCGCGATTGAAGTAAAACTTCTTTGACGTTAGTGACACGTATTACCAAAAAAAATAAACTTACTTATTTAAAATAAATATCATATTACAGTTGACTCATATTTAGTAACAACTAGCTGGCACGGCAAATTTTGTACCGCCTAACAACTCTCTCTCTTCCACTCCGTCTTTAGATGACTATGTGACTTTATCTGATGTACAGAAATTCAACGCAAAAACACCTTTACTAACTTAGCATTAGTGCGCTGACCATCTTGACACTTACATTTAATTTATAAGAAGTGAAACATAACAGGGATTTTATGTTAAGACTAGCTGACCCGGCGAACTTCGTATCGCCTAACAAACAATTTTTTTTCTAAAATAAAAGTAGCATAAGTTACTCCTTGTTACATCAGTGAAAGTGCCAGTGAAAGTCCCGTCAAAATCGGTCCAGCCATTTCAGAGATTAGCCGGAACAAACAGACAGACAGACAGACAGGCAAAAATTGTAAAAAATGTTATTTTGGTATATGTACCGTGTATACATCCAACCAAATGCACTTAGTAAAAAGTGGTTATTTTAATATTACAAACAGACACTCCAATTTTATTTACTTGTACAGATAAAAGATGCAACCAGATGGTTCGAACAGCAAAACGCCAATACATTCATAATAATATCCTTAATTCCTCCCCCACGGATACGTGGAAATTTCTCAAATCTCTTGGCATTTGTAAACCACAAAAAATTGATTTTGGTCCATCACTCACATTGAAAGATATTAATAATCACTTTTCCCTAGCGTCATCACTGGACCCTATTATTCGTACTCAAACGATTGCTTCCATTGTAGCAATGCAGTCATCTCCTACAGTAACCTTTCAATTTTCCCCAGTTACCCAGGAAGAGGTTAAGAAGGCTGTTTTAAGCATTCGTTCCAAGGCTGTAGGTTGCGATGAGATTAATAGGGTAATGATTGTTTCCATCCTTGATAGTCTTCTTGCAGTTATAACGCACATTATAAATTTTAGTCTCTCCACTGCCCAATACCCTTCGCTCTGGAAGAAGGCGCTAGTGCGTCCTCTACCTAAAGTACAAAATCCTACCCTTCCTAGTCAATTTCGTCCAATTTCCATTCTCCCATTCCTTTCCAAAGTTCTGGAGACCTGTGTTTTCAAGCAATTATCTAATTTCATTTCCTGTAATGACTTGCTGAGCGTATACCAATCTGGATTTCGCTACGGTCACAGCACCACCACTGCGTTAGTTAATGTCACAGATGACATAAGGAAAGCTATGGACCACAAAAAACTTACGGTGTTGGTGCTGGTAGACTTCTCTAACGCTTTTAACACGGTCGACCATGAAATCCTTATTTCCATCTTAACCCATCTTCAGTTCTCCCCTGCTGCCCTGGCGTGGTTTACAAACTATCTTCGCGGTCGCCAACAAGCTGTTACCTCTGGGCAGGAATGTTCAGAATGGGCTGAACTTGACAGTGGCGTACCGCAGGGCGGTATACTCTCACCTATCATCTTTTCTTTATTTATAAACTCTATCTCCTCTTCCTTCACCTGTTCGTACCATCTGTATGCTGATGACCTCCAATTGTATGTTCACACAGATACAGAAAATCTTCACAGTGCTATTGGAGAATTGAATGTGAACTTGGAAGCTTTATCTAACTGGTCGCATAAATACGGGGTTGCTGTTAATACTTCCAAATGTCAAGCTATGCTGTTAGGTAGCTCGCGAATGCTGGCTAAGGTGGATCATCTCTCTTTACCTTCCATTTTATATAACAATGATGTCATCCCCTTAAGCCAATCTATTAAGAACCTGGGTTTGTTGATGGACAGCACACTATCGTGGCGCCCACAAATTAGCTATATCAGCCAAAAAGTGAATGCTTCAATGCATTCACTATATAGACTTAAAAACTTTTTATCCTTCAAGACCAAGCTCATGCTAATACAATCAATTATACTCCCCATAATTGACTACGGTGATGTATGCTACCCAGACCTAAACGAAGAACTTCTCAATAAACTGGAACGCCTTCAAAATAACTGTATCAGATACATATTCGGTCTGCGTAAATATGACCATGTCACCGAATACCGTCGCCAGCTTAAATGGCTGTCTATTCGTAAAAGGCGTAATTACAGAATTCTCTCTATGCTTTATTCCATACTGAATAATGCATCTTCTCCACCATACTTAAAGGAAAATTTTCAATTTGTTTGTGACACTCATGATAAAGTCCTTCGTTCTTCGTCAAATTTAAAACTTCACATTCCACCCATCTCTTCTGGTTTTTTCCATTATTCATTTACTGTTCAGGCAATACTACTCTGGAACACTCTACCTGTAAATATCCGGAAGGCCCCAACTCTGTGGACGTTCAAAAAACTAGTTCGCGAGTATTACCTTTCCCTTACTGACTGATTTGTCGTTTAAGAAATACTGTGAATACGCTGTTGATATAAATTGTATATATATATATATATATGTATATATATATGTGTAAGTGCACTGTATATATGTATAATGTATGTATATATTTTGTATATGTATGTATGTATTTAAGTATGTATGTAATTAGATATTTATTTAGTGAAAATAATATTATAAATATAAATATTAATTAAATATTAATTCTACTGTAGCACCTACCGCAACTTTTAACCTATCGCCCAGGGTTGACTGGTGGAGAATGCCATCAGGCATTAAGTCCGCCCATTGTGATCTAGTTTATAGGTTTACAATAAAGAGTAAATAAATAAATAAATAAATAAATAAACGTAAAGTTGACTAAATTAATCAAATAATTAAAATACCTATAGAAACTGAGCCAATCAAACAACGAAGTGATCGTGATCGCTAAATTTGGCACTTACGTAATGAAATTACGTGATAACTTACAATTCACTAAGTAAACGTAAATGATACTCTCGAACTAACGACTGGTGGTGAAAGAGTCGAGTCAAGTTGAGTCTCGCATACGACTCAACAATAGAAAACATGAATGTTAACAAGCAACTTTTGTAGTGCATCAAAGTTATGTTCTGATAGTTAGGAACGGCCCGCGGTCAGGCGTCGCGCGTCGCTTTAAAGGAGTTGGCAGCCGTCCGTGTTGTCGACTGGCGACTGGCGTGTGCTGCAATGGCCACTCGCTGCTCCACTTTGTAAGAATGTTTGCTTAGAGCTTCCTGTTACTAGTCCCCACTTCACGCGACGATGTATTGTTGATGTTGTTCAACTAACTTTGGATGTATTCTAAAAAACATTTCAATAATAAACTAGAAAGCACATGTTTGAAGGGTAAAGCAAGAAAAGTTTTGTACTTATTTTTGCTGTATTACAGTTAACTTATGTCGCATAATCGGAGAGATGATGATATATTTTTCTGCTACATTTTTTTTTCTAATGAATGATAAAATAATGTTAAATTAAAGTATCGAACTTAGGATCACCACAGTAACTGCCAACTGGGTAATTTGGTCAGTCACTTTTATTTAATTTATCGTTATGTTGACAAAGTTCATCCAAACTAGATGGAGAACATCATGGAGCACTCGTATATGTTGACATCCCGACAAAGTATCAACATTCTAGAATCCTACTACAGTATTTATTATGGAACAATAGCTATAGTCTTCCAAATATTGCGCAAAGGTAGATTACGTGAAATTCGAGCTAAACGGAGCGGAACACTGACTTTCAAACCAATAAACTTCGCCCAGATTTAATACAAGGAACAAGAAATCCTGAATCCAACAAAATACTATCAACTTGTAGCGAAACAAATTTCCTAAGCGGCATTTTAAAGCTTAGCTCGCAATTTCCTAGTCGGGGCTCGCAGTTCCCAAACCGCATCGCATTGTCCGACTCCGCGCGCGACGTTTATTGTCGGATGGCTGCGGATTTCGGAAATATTCCGACAACGACAACACTATTACGCTGCTTTGGTTACAAGAATCGCATATCCCAGTTCGGTTTTTCTCACAAATTATATCTTTATGAGTCAATTACTTGGGCGAGGACATCTTAAAACTGGCAAAAACAGCCAATTACTTGTAGATTTTTTTGCATCTCAAATAGTTTGTCATAAAATAATGTCATATTCTATAACACTCGAGAAAAAGATCTTTTCTTTTGGATGAATTTAGGCCTGCTTGAAATTCAGGCTGCCACAAGATGAATATTTTTAAATTCATTTGGTGATAGGTATTGGATTAGCTACTCAGCTCTGAAGCTGATTCACTACCACTCTAATAGAGCCTTTCTAGGTGAGATTTGAGTTAAAACGTACACCTCTCACTGTAAAGCCTTCAGACAATTATATTTATTGAATGAAATTATTTTATACTCAAGTATTTCTCAAGTATTTTTGATACTGTAATAAAATAATTAATTCACTTAGGAAGGTGTAGATATATTACGGAAAAACCGGGCAAGTGCGTGTCAGGCCACGCGCAGTGTTTCGAAATAGTTTATCGACTATTACTCATTAACTATTTACATATGCTAACATAAACGTGAGCTTTTCTTGTAAATTCATCATAACCTATTTTTGAGAATTTGTTCACTTGTCCAACTCCAACCGTTCAGCCAGAAGGGTATTAGTTAGGGTAGTACAGCAGGGATTTTTCAATATTTTATTCTACGATTTTGGAGTTTTTATAATGACGAAACTATAAGGGTTCAGATTTAACTTCGGAACCCTAAAAAACGTTTCTGTAACTCAACTCTTTGGGTCATCCATTAGCTTTAAGATAAACCGAATTTATGGTAAGGATGTATTTACGCGATTACTTTTATTATGGGTTACTATAATAGAAAAACTTGGTGCAATAAGTTATAATCAAGTGACAGTACATAAATTAGGAGAGTGAGGACATTGGAGCAGGGCTGCGGCCGCGACGTCGCCGCAGCTGATTTATTGTAATAAACAACACGTACAAGTACACAGCCCTAGTGTCGGGGCCACAGACTTAACAACGTGTAGAGATATTACATAAATCAACTATTATCATTAAAATAACAAAAAAATTACTCACAATTAAAAGTATTCGTAGTTTGAATGGCGATAATGGCGAATCACTCAAAGTAATCGATAAAGACTACTTAAGACTAGACCGTAGACTTTAGAGTGTAACGCCCCAACATAGTCACTAACGGATACTTAAATCGCTCCTAAGTACAGAATTTGTATGGTGATTCTTTACTAAGGAGCTATTAAAGTAACCGTTAGTGACGGAGTTGGGGCGTAAGTTACTCCATTCATTTTGGGTTCAATTTTCAAGCTTAATTCTTCAACTTGTAGTGTACATCGTGATTGTATATAGTGGTAGGATTTGACCTAAGTAGCTAATTATATAATTCTATAACTCACTGTCCTATATTTGCATAACTCACACCTCGCTAGGTGTGTTAATTGGTAAGAGAAAGGTTAAGGAACTTAAATTTTAATTGAAAAGAAAGAGGAATCAATTTAAGCTACTTAATTGTGAATTTACTCATTTTATATTTTCTTATATGAATAGTTTCAAATGGTAGTTCTATGTATTGCACAGTACTGATAAATTGGTGGCTAATTAAGGCTGTATCGGATATGTCCGCGCGATACCGCACTAAGACAGCCACGGATACAGTCTACGTACTGTGTTCTCCAGTTTAAGAAGCTGATATACTTAGGATACGGCATTACAACCGTATCATGGTCCTAATTCTGTTAGACGTGTTAATCACGACCTCCAATTAAAGTTCATCATATTCGGAATCATTAAATCTCGATGTTAGTTAAAATTAGTTTCTACTAAAATGACCCATGCAAATATTATTTTTGATGCAAAATCTAATCATTCTAGGCCAATAAGTACATCCCGTACGTACGTAGACGTTTACGCGATAGAATCGGAAATGATGAAGTCCGTAGAGGTTACCGACATAGCTCACAGATTTAGCCGGCTGAAGTGGCAATATGCTGGCCACATAGTTCGAAGGACCGATAACCGTTGGGGAAGCAAGGCCCACAAATAGAGACCTCACCTCGGTGAAAGGAGCACAGGACGCCCCCCGACCAGGTGGACCGACGACCTGAAGAAGACAGCGGGTATCCGCTGGATTCAGAAGGCTCAGGACCGGTCTGAGTGGCGTAGATTAAGGGAGCCCTATGTCCAGCAATAGACCTCTAAAGACTGATGGATGAATAGATGGATGGAAATACGTCTCTAATCTTGGTAGGTAGGTGGCCATAGTCCCCCGCGGACATCAGTTACATCACAGACTCATCATTACCTCTGTCTCTCCGACGTGACACCGAGATCAACACCCAAAACATTCCCGGTCAATTTTAGACGGATAGAAAGGATGGAACCTACAATCTGGATTGAGCCAGGTGCTACTGTCATTCATGAAGGACAATGTCAGTGGGTACCAAATTACCACATCCGCCCCCGAACCGTTCGTGGCTGCTGGCCGGCCGTCGGCCGTCGGCAACTCAGCGGACATAAATAACATATGGGCTAATCCGATACCAGTGATTTGTTGGCCTATTTACTTATTTACGTAACCCACTCCCCCCACCGCGCCCCCCCCCCCCCCGCCCTCACCTCTGCTTGCTTACACCGCTCACGTATGCTCACGTACAAGCTCGTAGATGAAGAATGCATCTTTCGAAACAAGTTTAGTTCAGTTCGTTGTATCAATAAACTTTTGGAGCTCTTTATGGTACCTATATAAACCCATGATCAATAACGCTTTATATCTCAACTAGCTGCCCAGACAGACTTGGCGCTACGTGAGATCTGATAATTTTTAAAAGTGAAAGCGTCATGAGCTTTTGAATTCTACACTATTGTTCTTTCCGCGTTAAGATTGCAATCTGCTTCGTGAGCTAATAACAGGTCAAATTCAAATTTACAGTTTATCGATGAGTTAATTTTGTGAAACACCGATTTATTCATTACTAGCACTGCATGTACATTTCGAAAAAATATAAAAATGCGTGCAGAATTCAGAAGAAGTTGGGACACAGGACACTGTAGAGAAACAAATATTATCAGCGCTAGATGGATGGATGCCAATAGATATGTAAATATCAGCGTATGTCATTCATTTAAGTTCTTAAGAATCCACTTCCCAATAAACAACTCTATAGTAGGCCGTTACAAGCGCGGCACAAACCGCGCACATCTTGATGTGGCTTCATTTTATCGATACATTTCCCAGATTACCCAATGTTCGTGACGGAAAACAAAGACGTAACTAAATTATTAAGTACTCGCAGATCACCCATCACCTCCTTCGACGACTATAAACGAACCCATAAATATCCTATTTATAATATAATAAAATTTATAACCTCCATAATTCTCGCAGACTTCGAAAGTGAGGCGACCTCTTATTAACAATTCCCTAACGGGCACGTCCGTATCTTAACTGATGTTTTTTTCGAGTCATAAGCGTCGTCGCCGGGACATAAGAATATTGTCCCTGTTGTTCAGCGATAAATTCTAAATTCGCACGAGAGTGTGCGCGAATAAAAGTAAATAGTAATGCTCAATAACCATTGACATAAATAGTATTAACAACAATTGATTTACATACAAATTGCTTTAGACAATATTGCTGAAGGAATGGCGCGCGTGACGCGTGCCATAGCGCCGCGGGGCCACGAGACGCGCGGGCCTGCTGTGATTAATGGCCGTGTTGTCTTCGAATGCACGATCTTGTATAAATGGCTTTTATCTGCCACTAATGATATTGTCTTACACTTAATTATTACCACTCTGTATTCTGTATTTCGCAGTTGTATCAACTGTTGTTTTTATGGTATTCAACCTACTACAGATTTTGCCATAATATTGGAAACTTTAATGAATAATTGGAATAAAAACATGAACTGATATGAAAATTGTAATTGAATTTTAAATTTCATACGAGATCGGTAAATAAGTGTAGTCTGTAAAGAAATATTTCGCTGGTGGCATGGCCAAGCGATAAAACGCGCATTTACCCCGACATGCGCGGAGCGTCTCACATTCATACACGCACGCGTCTTGCATATGCAGTCTCCGACAGGAATAAGAGCACCTGATTGCTTCTCATTGAACTGTGCGCGTTTTATTGCGACTAGAGGAAAGCAAATTACCTTCATCGAATTCCACATACAAATAAACGAGATTGGAAAAATTCTACATGCAAATGCGAACCGTAGCGTTTTAGTGTAACGAACGTACTCGAATCCCTACTTGTATGAGTCGTATGTTTAGAGTAATCTCGAGCTGATTGCTCCGCTCACTTGGCAAGCGTCACATATTTTCTAAGGCTTATTTATATGCATAAAACCATCCAGTTTAATAAAGCATGTGATAACGCATAGAACTAGTTCTGGCCGAACGAGTGGGACTGGATGAGATAGCACAACATGTTTTCGTAAGTGAGTTGTGTATAATAATGGCATTAACATATTTCGTCGTTGTTGCCGTGAAGCTGAAGACCATGGGTCGCATGGGTGGCAGTGGTGGCAGTGGTGGCAGTGGTGACACAGTCGCAGAACAGTTACAATAAATATGGGCGGCCGCGGCAGACTGCTCTGTATGCAAATATAATAGGCCCTATCTGGCCACTCGATTCCAGTAGGTATGTCCACCGCACGCGAGTTTTACTATCGGGTACAGACTTCAGAAAAATAAGCATTTTTATCTGGCAAAAAATTATGGAAGTATATCTGTCTATTGTCTGTATATAAGTCCCTCGGTTCAAAATGCACAAAAGTTTTAAATTTGGATACGCTCATTTAATATTGATCATTAACGAGTATTATGAGCTAAAGAGTGTACTTAACAAATTGTACAGTTATTCTTTTCAATAAAAGAGAATTAGTATAGTTCCTTCAATTTTTGAAATTTTGTCATATTATGTCAAATAAAACTTTTATATTCTGTTGAGATTTTTTTCTAACGCTACGAATCTTCTATCGCAGCTTCATTTTTTGTTAGTTATCGTACGACTCCGGGCTACGTATATGTTAATAAGTAGGGACAATAAAAAGATACGATAAGACATTCATGTTTTATATAAAGGCAGCGGACATAGGGTTAAGTTGGATTAACAAGGAGTTCATTTTCATAAGACATTAGGTCGATGACAAGGCCGTTAACATGCGGGGCAATTTACAAAAAATATGCCTTGTACTCTATTGTAGGCAATAACACAGAAAAAAAGATGTGTAGTAATTCTTATTTGTTTATCGAGACTCCTTTAGCGGAATACTAAATAAGGATATTATCCTGAGTAAATTACGTGGGTGAAACTGTTTTTTATATCTTTAACAAATGTATTATTTTTAGTCACTGTGTTATTCTTTGAAATATTACCAGTACTTATTTTAACATTATGTGCTAACTCTACCGTGAATATGTTGAAAACCAGCAATGTTAATCATGTTATTACAAAAAAAATTGGAATACGTTCAAAATTGGTTAAGTTACCATACATTTGTTTGTTGGAGCAAGTCGCCCACGACGTTAGACGTTTGGGCTCACTTTAAAGGAGTGTTAACATTATTTCAACATTGTGCGATACATCAAAAGTTAAATTTGTGTGAGTTCAAATGCAACTTTCGATAGTTACGGATTATAAGGTCATAATCATTACACTGTACATTTTCTTCTTAGCAGCATTGAAACAAATAAAATCTACTGGATTAAAACAAATGAATAAACAATAGGGTTGCTCTTAAACAAGTTAAATTCCGTATAAGTGTGGACATTAACGCGTAGCTCGGGCGGACGATAAATCAGTGCGGAGCCACAAAACCAACGACTATCGCCGTCGCACCTGCACCCGCTACTCGCTTTGCTTGTGTCGTGAGCTATCAAACATGTTTTAATGTTGTCATTGATCAACTTAAATTTACTTTAGATTTACCAGCCGTGGCTACTGTTTACTACAGTATAATTAATTTATATAATTAGTCCAGCCTTTTGTTTTAATCTTTGTTGCACGAAAATATTAAGTTAAGATAATGTTTTATTTCTGTCCAAACACCACAAATTGTACGGACTCCATCCATCTTTGATTCTACGTCCCCTGCTCGTGGCGCGCCCTGCACTGCTGAACAATGGACAAGGTTTTGACTGAAGGCCAATGCATACGTAACGGGATTTTTCCCGTACGGGACGGGACGTGAAGTTTTGGAAACATCGTTTCAGCGGAATCTCGTACGGGACGCGGCACGATGTTTTTCGCATACCGTACGGGAAAAACCGTTACGTATGCATTGGCCTTAAGTGGCCCTTTTGTTATAGGTTGTCGGAGCCTGGACCTCCCAGTTGAATCCCATCGGCACTCTTGCTTGTTGGAACATATTTTATAACTCTGAATAGCTACCACTCTCCTTATAAAAATTTGAAGATTTTTAATACCCTTTCACTTTGTACGCAACGTAGGTACTAGTCCAGTTGTTGCTTTGTAAAAGCAGATAAAAGGTTTCAATATTAATGGTTTGCGCCGCGCCAAGACGTCGAGCAGTCACGCCCTCTGCCGTCAATTCCCTATTCTACAACTTAAATCAAACGAACTTAATGGATTACTCTTTTAATATGGGTTTCCCAAAAAACAACTGAAATGTTTTCCGCAGAATACAGTATATTATTGTACAAATAAGAAAATATTCATACCTACTGCTCGCGAAAGTTCGATGCGAGTTAGGTATTGAGTTAAGGGACGTGAAATTACACCAGGAAGTCGTACTACACAAGCTTAGCGACTACAAATCTATCTCCGTAGCTGCACTTGCTAGGGTATGTCATAAATACTGGACAGTCTACTGTCTACTACAACAACCAATTTGAGTTCGCACCAAGATTGTGTTCAAAAACAGCAATCTTTTTCCTCAAAAGTGTGTTCTTATAATAATATCTTTGTGTTGTCCAACGCGCCCACGACTCAAAGAATTCTAGTGCGTAGCGTTATTTTGCGTTATATATTTTAAAATACTGTCCAGTACACAGAAGGAGGATGACGGTTTTTGAATACATTCCTTGGTTACTTATAACATTTTCCTTGCTTATTAAATTATTTTATTAAATTTTATAAAAATAAATAAATTAATACTAATCTGGTACATAATTTAAAAAACTAAATGAATTAAAAAACCAAATCCTTTTACGTTAAATATTTCTTAATGAACCACAAAAAGGGTTTAAGTAATTCCCGTTAATTCCGCCATTTGGCAAAGATCTGATCAACAATGACAATTAACTTTTTAATGTGAGTGATGAGCTGCTTCAATACAATTATAGCGATTGGTTTTAATTTAAGTGATTCGCTCATCGAATTGTTGCGGTTATTGGATGATTGATAGAACAACAATAACTTCAACCTATTTTCACGGAAACTCATAATCAAAAATTAAAACCTGACTATTGTTATTATTAAATAACGCTCTAAATAAAAGAAACAAGAAAATACTCTCAACGGAAGTTGTTATGTACCTACCTACATTCGATATTTATCGTCCATTAATTTTTCAATGTATTTCAATTCAAACATAATTCATAATTAGATAACAATGTTGACAGGATAGCCGAACTTATTACCTTTTGCACCAAACACCTTACCCGACACCTCGCATCAAAACGTATCTTCATATCATAACATAATATAACATATCGTCCGCCTATTCACAGATTCCCCACAATGATCCTCAAAAAAACCGTCATGATACTCGTATAATAGACGTAGGTAGTAAGGAACACCTACCCATTCCCAAAACGAATGTGATATTTCATACAAACATCAAGTTCGGTATTGATTATTTTAAAACGTTACATGTACATACCTCCTAACTATTTAGTACATAAGTTAGGAGCAAGCACTCAAGAAGTTGTACCTAAGCTCGCACAGGCAAAGCGCGAGTCACGGAGCTTCTTAGTGGCGAGTTGTTGAGAGGTCTCCAATTAGACTTTGGCAGTAGGTCCGCCACTGGAAGCCGTAACTGGCTTTTGTGTAAAGTAACATACATATATATTTATTTTGTATGTAAGGCTCTATACATCTAGAGTCTTAGCTAACCTCCCACGTGGTGCATCTTATAACAGCGGACGAGGACATGGCGCCTGGCAAGGTACATCCCCATTTAAACCCGACGGTAGTCATGCATAGAGATTGGGTGAGGCTCACCTTTGTTCTTACATCGACCGTGAAATGCTTTCATGTATCTGCGAGGTTGTCGACAGATAACGTTAAAAAATATCAATCTTTACGTCTGGCCGTTAGCGCTTGTGTAGTATTGTGAGCTAAATTTTTACCTTCTCTTTGGTAATATTCAACTGATTTTTAAACGACTTCAAAAAAAGGAGGAGGTTCTCAATTCGACTGTACTTTTTTTTATATTCGTTACCTCAAAACTTTGGACTGGGCAAACCGATTTTGATGATTCTTTTTTAATCGAAAGCTGGTAGCTGTCATGTAGTTCCATATAAATTTTATTGAGATCTGACAATGGCATCCATGATAAAATCATATAAGTCTTAAATTTATATTAAGCGCGACAAATGGACGAATAACTTAATATCACGCCAACCGATTTCGATGATTCTTTTTTTAATCGAAAGCAAGTACTTGTCACGTAATCGCACATAAATTTGAACGATATCTGACAAGTAGTTTTAGAGTAACTTTGAAGTCGGTTATTTTTTGTTAGTAAAATTTAGATTAGTAATGACTGTTTTGAGATTGGTCGATCGATTAATTATCGATTTATCTGGATCGTTAACGAATTTTTTAAATGTTTAGAAAGGAATACACGCAAGGTCACAAAAAAGATCAAATCAAAATTATTTAATAATAGTTAAAATTATCTGACATTAAATACGGGCAGGTTATATTGGATAGGATATTTGAATATTTGGACAATGTGACAACCGTATTTTAAAAATAAAATACAATAAAAAAACGAATTAAAGGTTGTATTGTAAATCGATGAAATCTAATAAGATCTGCGAATCCAATGAGAAGTGTAACTAAACTCAAACTGTCTTACTTAACTCACTAAGTTTCCAAGCAGTGAGTCGTCAGGAGTTGGCAATTAGTCAAATCGACGGCTTTTGATTTAAGCTAAAGTTCATTCGCTCGCCTCGGTGAGGTTTTCCACCTGATAATCTTCTATTGACATTTCGGGAAAGTTTAACCCAACTTTGTATATAGTTGGAAAGTTTATGTTACAGTTTAACCATTTGAGATACCTTTCTTAAATGAATTAGTTCAATATAGTAACATTGGTAATTTAATTATATGTTTCGTGGTGTAGCAGACAACTTAAATCTCGTGTGCCATTTATACAGAACAGATACACAGAACGGATATACAGAAACAATAGTACCGAAATTTGCACAAAAAAATATCAATCAAAATTAATAATTATAACATTATGGCCGAACGAACTTGGCCGTTTTACATTAACGCTACGTTGGGTTTATATTTTCCTCGTGCAACTTAGTTATTTTAAAAGTAATGCTTAAAAGCTTAAAGAAATAACGCACGAGTATATCTTATAAAGTAGGACACAGCGTGTAAATTTCAAGGATAATAGAAAATTGGCAGCGGCGACCGGACGCGTGCGTTGTAAAATATTAGCGCATTGCTTCCGGCCGGCGCGCGGCGTCGCGTCGTGGCAACGCGTGTAACGCGTGTGGCGCGTGGAGCACACGGGCGACGTGGCGCGAGAGACGCCACGCGACGCGAACGACTGCTACAGCGATACGTTAAGCTGTGGCCTACTCCTTACAATAAATTATTTTATTAATATTAACACACATATTATTTATATTTACATTTATTTATACATAACTAATATTTATTTACATTTACATAATAAATTTACACAAACAAATATTATTAAACTAAATTATATTATACACAAAAGTCCTACACTAACCACTTACTAAAATACTATATACAAAATAACATTTATTATTCATTATAAAAATCACGCACGGCATAATATTTACAAGTTACCACAGCGCGCACTTAACAATATTGTGCAGTGGAAACGTCGTCCACTTCGCTGGTTATTGTTCTTACATACGATGTACTCACGCGCCGCCGGCAGACGGACCCCTTCGCCAGTCGGTACACGATACTCACCGCGAAGCCCGTGTCGCCTGCTATCTTATCGCTTGCGCTTGCGCTTTGTTTACTCGCGACCGTAATTGTAATTTAACGCTGTCTATTTAATTTACTTCTATACTATCTCTGTCCTCATTCTACTCCTTCTATAATTTCTATGGTTTCTGGTTTTCTTACTGTGTGTGTGAACTATCGCTTGTGTCTACCGTGCCAATAAACTTTTCTCTGCCCTGTGTATGTTACTTGGACTTTCATTACGCACACCATCTCACCACCACCATAACTGGTGACCCCATAAGGACACTACGTACGAGGACATTAAGGTATTTACAACACAATGAGTGACAGTGGCGATTCCGTAAAGACCGTCGGATCACAAAGAAATGTTACGCAGCGAGCCCGCCGAGTGCGCGTTTCCACTGAACGTGACGTCGACGCCCGGAAATTAAAAATTAAAGTTCCGCCGTTCTCACCCGAAGATCCCGAACTGTGGTTCGCGTTGTTGGAAGGTCAGTTCGACAGCCATTACATCACCGATGATGAAATTAAATTTAATAATGTCACCAACAACCTTGACCTACAATATGCCAAGGCCGTCAAGGATATCATTATAAACCCTCCAACAACCAACCGTTATGATAAAATCAAGACGGAGTTGATCAAACGGTTATCCGCGTCACACGAGAAAAAGGTTCGACAGTTGCTTACCCATGAAGAACTTGGAGATAGGAAGCCGTCCCAATTTTTGCGTCATTTACAAGACCTAGCTGGACCTTCCGTACCTGACGACTTCCTTCGGTCAATATGGAGCAACCGCCTTCCTCACAACATCCAGACGGTGCTAGCATCACAGCCCTCACATTCGCTGGACCAGCTTGCAGACCTAGCAGACCGTATCCAGGAGCTGACGTCACCCTACAACGTCGCGGCGGCATCTACAAGTGGATCACACATGTCACACCAGTCCAACGAGATAGCGGAGCTGAAGAAGATGGTTAAGAACCTTACGCTCAAGCTGGAACATGTACGCGCAGGCTGTTTCGTCGCCGATCGTGCAAGACCTCGCTACCGTCAGCGTTCTTCTTCGCGCCATAGGAACCGATCTCAATCCAGCTACAGGAAGTACCCCGTGTGTTGGTATCACGCCAAGTTCGGAGCTCAAGCCGATAAATGTATGAAGCCCTGTGACTATGGAAAGTCGGTAAACACCGCGGGCAGTCAGTAGCGGCGACCAATGATTGCCTACCACACACGGGTCGCCTTTTCGTCACCGACCGCAACTCAAACATCCAATTTCTTGTGGACACCGGCAGCGACATTTGTGTGTACCCCCACTCCGCGCTTCGTGAGCGTCGTGCCAAAACGGACTTTGAACTGAGCGCAGCGAACGGATCCGTAATCGAAACTTTTGGTTTTATTGAACTTAGCTTAAATTTAGGCTTAAGGCGTAGCTTTTCATGGCGTTTCATAGTGGCTAATGTTACAAAACCAATAATAGGTGTTGACTTTTTAAGCTTTTACAACCTTATGGTAGATTGCCGACATCAGCGTCTAGTAGACAACACCACTACTTTAAGCTCAAACGCTTTGCTTGCTAATATTGATGTATGTTCTATTAAAGTTTCTACAGGTGACACGCGCTTTCATCAAATTCTATCGAGGTTTCCAGAGATTACACACCCTTCAGGTACGCCGATGTTTCCAAAACACAATACCGTGCATCACATTAGGACCACACCTGGACCTCCCATATCATGTACTCCCCGTAGACTGGCACCAGACAAGCTTAAAGTCGCCAAGCATGAATTTGAGCTTATGCTCAAAAATGGTACAGCTCGTCCTTCGGAGAGCCCCTGGGCTTCTCCTTTATATTTAGCGCCTAAGAAGGATAACGGCTGGCGACCCTGCGGCGATTACCGAATGCTTAATGCACGGACTATACCAGACCGCTATCCCATTAGGCATATTCATGACTTCGCCCATTCCATTTCAGGTTGTACTATCTTCAGCACCATAGACCTGACCAAGGCTTACAATCAGATCCCAGTCTTCGAAGGTGATATACAAAAAACCGCCATCACTACTCCCTTTGGCTTGTATGAATTTCCATACATGACCTTTGGTCTCAGAAATGCAGGCCAAACATTTCAAAGGTTTGTAGACGAAATGACGAGGGGCCTTGACTTTGTATACTGTTTCCTAGATGACTTCCTGGTTTTCAGCAGAACAGAGGCTGAACATGAAGCTCATCTTAATCAGCTCTTCAGTCGCATGAAGGAATACGGCGTCCTCGTGAACACCTCCAAGTGCGTCTTCGGCGCACCAAAGGTTATATTCCTCGGTTACGAGATCTCCGCATCTGGTACTAAACCTTCAGATGACAAAATACAGGCCATTCAAGAGTTCCCAGTTCCCCAGACTGCCAAACAACTCAGACGTTTCCTGGGAATGTTAAATTTTTATCGGAGATTTCTTCCTCACTCCGCATCCCTCCAAGCTCCCTTGAATGCCCTACTTTCCGGCAACGTCAAAGCATCTCAACCAGTCAACATTTCTGGTGATACTTTACTGGCTTTTAATAAATGCAAGGAAAGTCTCAGTGATGCCGCACTTCTGGCACACCCAGATTGTCAGGCCGAACTCGCTCTTGTTACAGATGCCTCCGACCTGGCCATGGGTGCAGTCCTGCAGCAGCGAAAGCATAATATGTGGGAACCCTTGGCTTTCTTCTCGCGGAAATTGACTCCCTCGCAGCAAAAATATTCGCCATACGACCGCGAACTCTTAGCCATATACGAAGCTATCAAATACTTTCGTCATATGGTTGAGGCTAGACACTTCGTCGTATATACCGACCATAAGCCGCTCAGTTATGCCTTCAGCGAAAGGAAAGCTAACTGCTCGCCGCGGCAGTTTCGACACCTCGACTATATCTCGCAGTTCACAACCGACATTAGACACATTTCAGGCAAAGATAACGTTGTCGCTGATCCATTGTCACGTGTCGAGGAACTGCAGATACCAGTCGATTTGGACGTGTTAGCTTCCTCTCAAGCCGTGGATACTGAGTTGGCTGAATTTATTTCGGGAGAATCCTCACTCCGGTTAAAGAAGCTAAAGTCCCCAACTCCTCCACAGAACTGTATTGTGATACCAGCACCTCAGCACCCCGTCCATTTGTCACAGCACCCTTAAGGCGACAAATTTTTGAAAATCTTCATAGCCTTAGTCATCCAGGCGCTAACGCAACAGCTAAACTCGTTGCCGAGCGATTCGTGTGGCCAGGAATTCGCAAAGACTGCCGCGCTTGGTCTCGTCAGTGCTTGGCGTGCCAGCGCGCCAAAGTCAACCGCCACGTATCTTCTCCACTGGGCACCTTTGATCTCCCTCGTGCCCGATTTAATTTCATTCACGTGGATATTATCGGCCCACTGCCCATTTCTCAAGGCTACCGCTATTGCCTCACGGCGGTGGATCGTTTCACCCGCTGGCCCGAAGTCACGCCCATAGTGGACATAACTGCTGAAACGGTTGGGAAGGCACTAATATCTTGGATATCCAGATTTGGATGTCCAACTGATATTGTCACTGATCGCGGTCGACAGTTTGAATCGTCACTTTTTCAATATTTAGGAAAAATGATTGGATTCAAACATCGCAGAACTACCGCGTATCACCCAGCCTGTAATGGGCTAGTGGAACGATTCCACCGCCAGTTAAAGGCTGCCATAATGTGCCACGCCGATCCCAACTGGGTGGACGCGTTACCATTAGTGCTACTTGGTATAAGGAGTGCATTTAAAGACGACATCCAAGCGTCTTCTGCCGAATTGGTGTATGGTGAGCCGTTGCGATTACCTGGAGAATTTTTTCAGACAACGGTGTCCCATTCCACCGACATATCAGACTTCACAACTCGTCTGCGCCAATTCGTGGCTAAACTCCAACCAAAACCTGCCGCACGTCATCAAAAAGATAAAATCTTTATTTTCAAAGACCTCACCTCTTCTTCTCATGTCTTTTTAAGAGACGACTCATCACGTGGGGCTTTACAGCCACCTTATACGGGTCCCTACGAAGTTTTGGAGCGAGGTGACAAGACCTTCAAAATACAGGTCAAAGGGAAAAGTGTCACGGTATCTATAGACCGCCTGAAGCCAGCCTATATGCTGATGGACCCATCTCCCATACCTACCCATCCCACTCCCATGTCCACACCTACCCCAATATCCTCAACTGATCCTGTTCCTGTAAGTCATGATATGCCTACTCAGGATAATATCAGAAGAACACGCTCGGGTCACAAAGTTCGTTTTCCTGATTTTTATCGCCCGTAGTGACGGTCTCTGGGGGGGAGTGATGTGGCCTACTCCTTACAATAAATTATTTTATTAATATTAACACACATATTATTTATATTTACATTTATTTATACATAACTAATATTTATTTACATTTACATAATAAATTTACACAAACAAATAATATTATTAAACTAAATTATATTATACACAAAAGTCCTACACTAACCACTTACTAAAATACTATATACAAAATAACATTTATTATTCATTATAAAAATCACGCACGGCATAATATTTACAAGTTACCACAGCGCGCACTTAACAATATTGTGCAGTGAAAACGTCGTCCACTTCGCTGGTTATTGTTCTTACATACGATGTACTCACGCGCCGCCGGCAGACGGACCCCTTCGCCAGTCGGTACACGATACTCACCGCGAAGCCCGTGTCGCCTGCTATCTTATCGCTTGCGCTTGCGCTTTGTTTACTCGCGATCGTAATTGTAATTTAACGCTGTCTATTTAATTTACTTCTATACTATCTCTGTCCTCATTCTACTCCTTCTATAATTTCTATGGTTTCTGGTTTTCTTACTGTGTGTGTGAACTATCGCTTGTGTCTACCGTGCCAATAAACTTTTCTCTGCCCTGTGTATGTTACTTGGACTTTCATTACGCACACCATCTCACCACCACCATAAAGCCATGTCGGAGGCCTTCGGTTGGCATGTATACTTCCGAAACTTGGGCTAGCGACTAAGACCTCCACCAATCCGCACTGGAGTAGTGGAGTATGCTCTAAACCCAAGAGGATATCCTCTTGGGCTTGACAACGGGTAATCTACGTGCTCGGTAGTGAGCCGTCAAAGGGTTGGAGCCAATATGAATTCATTTCAGTTGGATTCATACAGACCAAATTAAAAGTTGTAAGTTACTATATGTAAGAGCTACAAGCAACATACACACACACACACACACACGCCCGGCCACAGAGCGGAGCGCCGCCGAGCGCCGTGTCACACGTCTTGGCCGGCGCTGCGTTTAATTTATCCTCACGACCACTATTCGCTGTACTGTTTTTGTATTTCAGTTTAAATGCAGCCTGACACGGTTCACCGACACTGTTATCGCTCGATGTCCATAACAACAAAACATTGTTAAGGAGCGGAAGGTGGTTATATCCAACCATCCATCCATCATTTGACACTGATTTGTAACACTCCATCCTTTGGTGGTATATTAATAAAATCCTCAGCCTCTACGGAAAGATTACGACACCATGAAATATATTTTTTTATCTTAAGGTAGTTAAGAGTACCTATTCCAATATATGTAGGGGCACGGATTTAGAGGGATGTAAGTATGTAACCTACTAGGCTTCATTAGATACTAATTAGAATCAGGTGATTTTGACAATCATAAATAACCTACTAATTGTATGCAATAACCAATCATACGTTGTAATGGAAAGTCGGTAAGTATTGGTTCTTATTACTGACACAATCTTCAAGCTACACATCTCAGTGCTCTTACAATGATTTTAATAACATAATTGTGCAACGTCGCACTTCGTGTAGTCTGAGCTTAGTGCACCCAACTCGGCAGTCAGCGCCACGCCCCGGCCGAGGTACCGACGGACTTTAATCTCGTCGCAATCAAAGTTTCCTCATTCATATGTATTAACGGACACACCGCTAAAATATCTTCACGCCACATGTGTGACGGCACCACTACCAGTATATTCTAATTAATAACTGCATGAACAAGCACCTCACTTGCCGTAGACTGCATGAAACTAATAATAACTCGCTTTCATCCAAATATCCTCCTGCCCCTTTGTCACATACTGATTACCTTATTACAATAAAATTCAAGTATTACGTTAAGTATTAATTTCCCGCCGAGACGCGTATCTTCACACACGCTACACGATACGAAACGAAAGGACTTGCATAGTTAGGGCGTGTAGAGTTAGAAGCTTGGCTCTATATGAGATCTGATATATTTTTGATGTAGAGCCATAAGATCTAGTCTGGGCAACATTTTACATGAAAATGTTTTTAGACACATCGCTTAAAAATCGATTTATCAAAAAACTACGTTACAGTTACGTGGCACCATACCTACTACCTATATAAAAGAAAATAAAAAGTGCAGCTTGGCGGATATTAAGAACAACTATCGGCTACCTAGTTTAACTGGTTAACTATTTAGAAGAAAATAAAAGTTACGAGTGAATAAGGAAAGTCTAAGGCTTATTAGGACATTGGCAAGCGAGTCGCGCCGGCGTGCCAATACCGGCAAACTGCGAGTTACGGTATCAGAATTAGGAAGGGAACTTTAACAAGGTTATCTTACAACTTTATACCGATGACAGAATTTAAATGAAAACGAGATTTATAGCTACAATAAAGTTCTCGTCAGGAAATACCTATCCAAACAAAAAGATTCATTGGAAAGCCAGTAAAAGTTCTTGTTATGGCCAACTCAAACGCAACCTACGATCAGTATTGCCTGGAAATAGGAGATAGTTCTGGAGTTGGTGAAAAAGAAACTTAAGCAATAAGTAATACTTATTAAAACCCCGTTGAGTCACCACAAATCGCCCTAGGTAGAGCTAAACAGGCAGCCCCTAATGTTAAATAAATAAATAAATAAATAATAAACTCTAACACACTCATAACCCCGCAGACCTGTATCGCGGGTGGCATGGACAACACATATATTATTATAACACATCACAGTCACACCCATGATCTGAGTACTAAATTATTAATATCTATCTGTCACACAAATATCTCCCGCGGCCGGGAATCGAACCCGAGACCCCTCGCTTCGCAGGCAGGGTCGCTACCAACTAGGCTACAGGTTCGTCATCAAGTTAGACCTCAAGTCAAAAAAAGATATCGGGTGATATTGTGACACTACCAGACGATTTAGTAACAAACTCCACTAACATTTAAAACATGTCACAACATCTGACGCTCAACACGTTTTACCTACAGCATTGCAATCCACATCACCTATACCCACCTATATCGTTTGTAGACGCAGGCTCTTTGTTTGACGGACTCAATCACTTCAATACCGCAACAAAAAATAACAAAGAAATATTGGAGAAGTATCGTGGCACATTGTGCGGTAGTTGACGCCCGCATAGTATACGGCACCGGAGTCGGCTGGCAGCTAATACAAATTTCAATCAGCTTCTGTTCGTACCTCGGCTCATTGTCGAGGGAAAAATGGCCGGCAGGCAAGCGACCTGGATTGAAGTGCAAATTGAGTAATTTTCGCGGATGTTCACAGGGCGCTGTGTAACGACGCGACATGGCGTTTGTTACTGACGACTACGATTGTGTCACAGCACAGCTTTGTTAAGAGTATTTGTGGTCAAAAAAGTAATAGGTATATTATAGTAATAGGTATATATAACGCATGCATTAGGCATTTAAACTTCTTTCGAATTCAACCTCAGATTTTTAATGAGAAAAATGCAGGAATTAATAAATAATTAAGTAGTTAGTGAAATAATTAGTCAAAAATAAGTCTCCACTCGCAGATATACGAGCCACTAAACTACGAGCTATAAATGAACCACCAGCCACCATGACAATAAGTGGTTATTGTCCACCACGCCGCGGCGCCGGCCGACGTTGTTTAACTTTGTCACGTTAGCGATAGGTCGTGACCGCTATTGATCAACATCGTAGTCGTCTGGTCGTCTGGACGTAGTCGTCGCGAGTACAAACCTCCGCAGGGGTGTTCTCAAGACGAACAAACATAAATTTGATTAGGCCAGGTTCCGTCTGCGCGCAATCAACAAAGCGAGATATATTTTGTTTGCACGTGGGAACGGCTGATTGAAACCCAAGTGCTGGAAATGTTGGTTTTGATACGGCTGTGGAGCGCGGAGCGGATCGCGGGGGTGTTCGCTCGAACGAGCGCCATTCTGAACAGGTGCGGAGTCATTTACAGACCCGTCTCATTATACAATTTCAAATGTATGTGAAATAATCACGCATGTATTGTCTGTTATAGGAATTTGATTTTATTTGTTCATGAAAACAAATCAGTATGAAAATATTGTTAAGAATAACATGAACTGAATCACTTTTCCATGTACCGAAATTTTTGGTTCTTTAAATAGCTTAGAGATGATGAATGGTGAAATAGTAAAAATAACGTTTAAAAAACATACGTCCACAAGTGACTTAAATTGGTATGTTTGTGTATCTAAAATTCAAATAAAGGTAATTGATCCGGTGAGCAAAAATCTGATGCGTACCACGCGTACTACCTACTACTAAGTACCTACCGTTACACGTGTAACGCACAGAAAGCAAACAGATTGGTATAATGTAGTTAAAACGATGTTAATAAAGGAGCATCGCGCGCTCGCAGGTAGCGCATGATTTTATTACGCTCGGCAAACATTGCGCCCCCGAGCACGCAGCGCGCACCGACGAGGGAATTTTAAATTATACACGAATATATTGAAATCTGTTTGCATTTCAAAATGAGATATTGTTCAATGAATTTACTTTCGATTTTGGAACGGAATAGATATGTCAATAAAGGTTTTAAGAGACCTTTGATTTATGATTTTTTTGGCTGAAGCACAAGCCAAGCAATAGAAACGTGTCATTATCCGACTAACGTGGTAATGAACTGGCCGTATTTTTGAACTGACTGACGCTTGTCCTGCTAGGCTAGCACGAAAAGGTGAATTAATGACTTCATGGAAATACCGACACACCTCACAGTCAATATTGAAAGTTCACCAGAGGACTTCAAAAACCTGATAGAAAAGAAAATCATACTTCCTTTATTGTGAAAATTTTAGGTAAGTTACTTAAAGCTAAGGTACCTGTTATATTTTATTGTGAGGCTTCTTACACATATTTAAAGCATTCTGTTGTTTACGTTACCATTGACGAGCCCCTCGCCTCCTGCCTATTGCTTGTAGTTGGCTGTGTATAGAACAACCCCTTGCACGCTGTCGTCGACTTCTTCGCGCTTATTTTTATCACTTTACAACCGCTGTTGTCAAGAATCGTAGGTGGAGTACACACTCTCGACACGCACCGAACACATTATTCACACCGAACACGTTATTCAAAATATTCTGTTTTACCTGCAAACAATTGGTTTATCATTTGACATTATTGTAGACGAACTTTGAAGTATTTATACGTTTTTACATTATTAAAATAACGGTAGTGTGTATTGTGTGTACCAACCTACCAATATAATAATGTATGTAATGTTGTATTGTATCTAAAATACTCATGTTCGAGACATGTTACGTTGCTAAAACCTATGAGTATCTAAATCTTAATTATTAAAATCTCTGTATGTGTGTGTGCGAGAAAAATATAAAAAAACAATGGCACTCCGCGAGTAGCGACTACCTCCAACGTACACTGGTTAGCGTGATTCAAAAATAATAACAGTGTCATCTCGTGTACGAAGATGTATATTTTAGGAGGTGTCGAGGTGTCGGTAACGGTGTCGCGAGTTCAATGGTTTTTTCCCAACTCAAAAATGCCCAACGCGTCTAAAGAAGTTTTCACTTCAATTTATAACTAAGACTCGCTAACTCGCCTTGTAAATAAAAAAAAAACCGTAAATGCTTGTACTAGGTAAGTTCGTCGATAGTGTGCGGTTGACTTTCAGTGAAAATTCCTTGTAACAGCTCCTATAGTCGTTGTAAAGCAGAGCAGCAAACAAACATCTAATCACAATATTTTTGCAACTTTCTCGATTGCAGTAGTTGGAATCGTCGGGAGGCGGAGGGTCTCACTCAACACTCAACACTCAACACTGGCAATTCGTGAAAGAAAAATTTAATGTAATTTTGTTTTCTATCTCTCCATTTTTGGCTTTATTGCGATTATGTCTTTATTGAATCTCAAGAATGTTTGGTTGTCAAAATGTTAGATTGTTCAGGGAAACTCATTAAATTACGTTTGTCGTGTTACGTTTTTCCAACTCACCGAAGCAAACTCGATTGTTACTTCGCACTCAACGATATTTGCTCCTACTTTTGGTTTTCAACATGCGTAATAGTCTAAAGATCTAATCAGAACAAATTGTCATTGAATCAGATGCCTCTACATTGTTTCTTGCCTAAGAATCACAGTAATTATTGCTTAGAATTATTTGTCTAGAAAGTGAATACCTTAACTACCTATTATTTATTGACGGATGTGTCGTTTTAATTAAACAATGAGTATGACGTCAGACCACCCATAATAGTGAAGATGCATTTAATTTTAACTGTATATATTTTTAACCAATCAAAATTATTTCACGCAAAGAAAATCACCTTTCAAGATGTCTTACGAAAACTCGCCAAAGAATAGGAAAGACGATAAAAAAACTTGAAAATTGTTTTGTATTGTATTGTACACACAATACAGTTGAAAGAGTGGAATCAAACAATAAAGCCGGTGGAGACCGTCGACCGTCGACCGTCGACCGCGGAGTGTAAAGTTGTCGGCCGCTAATGCGAGCGCCGCTGTGAGATTAAAAACGATTGTGTCCTCCCTGCCTGCCTGTTGTTGCCCCGCGACGAGAGCTCACTGTTGTGTCACGAAATAAGTGTATTTAAACACTTATTTCGTCAACTGTTACCGATCCAGACAATGTTCATCATCAAACAACAGAAAACAGCAGAGGGCTGCTATTCCATGTCTGAGCCCGTGTCTGAGATCTTTTGGTTGTATTGAATTAGGTCCCATGTTGGCAGACGAGGGTGCCGTAGCGACAGGACCCGACCGATTTGGGTGGGAAGCCTCCGCGTAAGGATAATGCTATTCTTTCACTGAAGCCTGTCTGGTTACCGCCCTCTTAAGTTAAACGTTGTATTATAAAATGATAAGCCGTACTTTTTTATTTTCATAATTTATATAGAAGAACTCATGCTAATGATAACTGTAGATGTAAAAGCAGCGCAGACAGATGTCTATAGTTATCGTTTATCTAACCCAAAAGTCTTATTTGTAGTCGAAGACGCTTCTGGGAAAACACACTGACACTACACCAAATTCGTACAGTGTACCGACACGACTAAAATATGTTCCTACATCACCTTCACCACACTCGACAACAATGCATCAAAAACATCAACAACATTATTTCATCTCGGAGTAGATACCGTTCTGATAGAGTTTGGGGGTTCATGGGGGTGCTAGGGGGTCCGGGGTTGTGTTCTGTCGCTAGTGAGAATGATGTAAAGCAAACAAAACGCTCCGGTGAACGTGTAAATACTCGTGTTTGCCAACTAATCCCCAGTGGCGGTGAGTGTTCGCGTATTTGAAATTTTAATGGAAACAGGTGTTTAAGATACTCCTAAGGAAAGATGCCTTTATAGGGATGCTGGTTTTAAGCACACTGTACGTAGAACAGGTTTCCACTGCCTGTATAATACTTATATATACCTTCGTATTTTAGTATTTAGGTATAATTTTTAATATATTATATGTATAAGATAACTATGAAACAACTGCAAAATAAGTTTCTTCGTCCTATAAGGTTTGAATGAAAATGTTATTAGAGATATTATTATAATAGTATTAGTCTGTTTGCAAGAGATGTAAATAAAAGAGAAGTAAGTTGACGGGATTGTTTTAGCATTATTCTTCCTCAGCATTATCATTAGGTACATCCCGAAACAATCTCTGCCCTTATCATGCCTATAATTTAGTGATTGGTCTTCTAACTTAGTAGCTTTACGACTCTATCTAAAATGACCATGGCCTAATTCTATTATAATAAATGACTGATATGGAGCCGTGCGAACGTCTTGCTTCAGTGGAGGCAAGTAGTATGGTTTCAAAGATGAGTAAAATCTGCTCCTAGCTGACCACCGAAGCCTACGCCGCCTCTGGCCCGTTCAGTAGAGACGTGCCTGGCTCAGGAGTTACGAATGGTTTTCAAGTTTCAACCCTCATCACAACGTTATCTAAAACATCTCTCGCGGTCCAAACTGCGCACTAAAACCCTATTTCAACATAATGCCAAATTCGCAAACAAACGCTACAAAAGCCGGTAGTTGGAAGGTGCATAAATTTTTTGTTCGGGTGACCCGCGAGCCGGCGACACGAAAGAGGCCGCACCGTGTTGAGCAGTTGACCATAAACTAAGTAGTTACGTACCGATATTTTCTTTTTTGTTTGTTTTAAATCGTGTCCACACTTAGCTACTAGTGGATACATATTATACAAAATAGGAAGCTCTCTTAGCTTGTCCAGTGTCAATCATGATTACCTATTTACGAACACCCTAAAATTACGATTATTACGATAATTAGTATTCCTTACGAATACGCGTAGCGCAGTAGTAAAATAACCAAAAGTGAGTATTAACGTACTTAGAGCGAAATGGTAGGCTGACGTCGTTTAATAAGGAGTTAAGTTCGAGTGTGGTTACCGAAAGGTTTACCGAAGCAAAACGAGGGCGCTTACTAGTTTTAAATATATTTTAACTTAAATTTGATATTTAATTTTACGACAAACGAATGCAGTAGTTAAACGGGTAAAAAGTTTCTTTAAAATGTATTCTAGATGTCTTACTCCACAACCTTATACATACTATATAGGTCGTTTTCTTTAATTTAGTCTACAGTCTCTGCTTCCTCGATTCCACATAAACAAATAAATAGGGGCAAACAAAACACGACAAAGGCGAAAGGATCCGGCAGCCGTCACCTTCCACCTATAAATTTTTTGCTCACTTAACCCGATACACGGAAGAGGAGGCGCCGTCTTGCATGAAGGGTTGACCTGGTCTCGGCCACGGGATAGTGCTGTTTCGTACTTCGATACTATTTTAATGTGAGTCTTTCTAGCCCCACTCGGTCCCACTGACACCATCCCAAATATCCACCATCATAGAAATTGTTTTTCTATTATTTTTGTTCTATTTCAAAATTGGTTTCACCACATAATTGAAAGCTGCAATGTGTAAGATTGACAGTGGATATTTATAAGTATCTAAAAAATCTTAAAAATCAAGTCTTCATATTTTTGAGGCAATGATACACGTAGTTATACGGTTGCTTCTGGTTAACGTTAAAAGACCTTGACAAGCATCAAAAAGAAAGTGGAGGACGGTCTACACTATTGCTTGCATTCACTATCGATGTGAGGAGTGTGGTAATTAAAAAGATTGGCTTTTTTACATTGTCAACACATAAAAGCGACAACGGAGTTCGTCGAAACTATCACAGGTTTACAGAGTGTGTCGCAAGCAGCGCCCAGGCCTCGACAAGGAACGGGCGGTCCGGCGGGTCCCTCGGACCGCGTTAACATAATACTATGCAACCCGGCCGGCGAGCGCCTTATGTCCTTCAACAGTTTTTATGCGATTCCTGTCCTACGTGATGGTTGGTATGTGCCATTTTTCTTAGTCCTCTGGATATAAGACCGCACGGATTTTTTAAAGCAACGAAAGCTCCTTCTACTGTTAAATTAACTTTGAAAACAATCGCAGCATCAAATCCTGTCCAAACATCTTTCATATTGCAGCTGCTGAATTGGAAAAATGACAAATATCTTGATTCTGATTAGTCCTTTGCCGTCATGAAATATTGTTGTATCGACAGTTACAGGCTTAACTAACACTACGTACAATGTCACAATGCTGGCCGCAGTCAATTAACGATAATAGCACCTATTTTCCAGCACAACAATACTTGCACTGATAATATGTAATCATCAGCTCTAGTCAGCAGAAGCGCGTAAACAGCTGAGTGTCGTCACAGGCGCGCGGTGATCGTCGCAACGAGCCTCTAATTACACGTCGCGCGGCGTCACGGCGGCGTCACGTCACGGCGCGGCGTCACGGCGACACTCCGCCGGCACCCGATACCTTGTTACTGTCCGAGGGCGTGACGTACCTCAAGGGATCGCTCACTAATTGTGTTATTGCGCTCACATTGCATTTATCCTGCTCCATACATAAATTTAAATTGGCTTGTGCCGTTAACTGAATTGAACTGCTGTACCGTGATACCGTCGAAAGTTAGGTTGATCGGTTGATCAGTTAATGGCAATTATTTTTGAAGTCAGAATTCTTTGGTGAGCGATTTTTGGTAGACGAAAAACTTAACCGCTCATTTACATTCGCGTGTCGCGGACCGTCTCGTGGCGCGTCCGTAAGCCACGCCCCCTACGCGCGTGTGAACACCGCGCGAGCGCTCGCGCGAGCCCCTTTGGCGCGCGCCTACAAAACCGCTCCCGACGCGAGCCCGCGAGCCTCGAGACGCGCCGCGGTCTGGTCCGCGAGCGCCCTGTTCACACGCGCGCGTATGCGCGCGTCTCGCGGATTGTCTCGTGGCTCGCGCGCGCGTGTAAATGGGGTATAAGTGTTCGCGTCACCAATGACCTCGACGTGCTCGTGACGTATGCGCTTGCGCCAGACTAGCGATGCGCAGTATAGTGGCCTGTGTACATATACGCATACTAATACATTATAACTGCCTAATTTTTGAAGTTATACCTACTTCTTAAGCGACTTGCAAAAAGGTTGCGTTGCGTAAAACGTTTGCGCTACCATGGAGGGGGTATGAAAGCACTAGATAGATGGCCCTAGCTTCTTATTATCGTTACCTCTTTCAAAATTTAATGTTATTACTTATAGAAATCTCACAGAGTCTCAACAGCGTGATTCAGATTCGTGAACAACGCCATCTAGTTTGTACTTGTGTAAACATAGGTAGTACACAAGTAATATTTTATTATTTTTATTTAGTACAAAAATAGTTTGTGAAAGATACAATAATTAAAACTAATACACGTTTTTAAATTAAATATTTATTTAATTATGTCAAAGAAGTATAACTTCTCACGCCTGTACAAAAGTACACGCACCATTTTTTTATTATTTTCTAACGCACATTAAGCTGCAGGACAAATGAAGTACCAAACAACAAACACCCGAAAAGTAAGGGCGCATGTTCTCCACATTCCTTAACGAATCAAACACATGGCTCCGAGAAAGTGAGAAGAAGTGGATAGATGCTCTCGATATCGAGCAACGTCTAATTTCTACACGTTTCTAGGCGCCAATGTAGTAGTTTCGAATATACCTACAAGTGTAGTAAAATAGGTTGTCATGTAGAGATTAATCAAAACATCAAATGTAGTCAAATAAGCCGCGCCTGTCGTAACAAAAAATCTTGAATACTGCTGTACAGTAATGATTTGGCAGATGTGTACATTACGTGTACGGTGTACCATAAGTTATGGATTTAATAGAGTTAGATAGGTATAATATTACTGAGATTATCATGTCATGTGATTCATACCTATGTTAAAAATGTGAATTTAGTTTTCTAGTGAACAGATTGTTTTATGTTACTAGCTGCAAAACGAGTCGAACTAGCTGCTGATGGTAAGTGGCCAGCCAAGTTGTCCATGGATGTTTGTAACACCAAAGGCATCTTCGATTGATGCGTTGCCGAACAAGAGAAATAGAAAGAGAAAGACCTGGCACCCCAGCCCCCAGCAGGGACACGATGAATCGTTTTGCGGCTTTCTGAAGTAACAGTGTGATAGTTAACCAAGGCTTCACGGAAAGATAATAATATCTATAAAGCAGTAATAATATCGATTGGGGCCAGCGTTCTAAGCCGTCCAGAAGGCAAAGAATTTTCGTGTAATACTTATTAACACACAGGCAATGTTGTATTTCACCGGCAAAAACGCCATCAACCAAAGACATCAAGCAAAACACTGAGACTGACGAAAAGTTGTTAGCAGACGTCATTCAAATAGAAACCATTTACAAGAATCGAGGCGGTAACTCTACACTGCTATTGTTTTGTCTTTACCTGGCGTCATCACAACAATTCCTAATTAGATTTTTTACAACTCACGTAACGTAAAATATATGCAGTGTAGACTCACGGCGCAGGTAGGCAGGTGGGCAGGTGCACGCCCACCTGGCGGGCGGGCGTGCCTCACGGCGCCTCACTTCGCCTCACCTCGCCGCACCGCGCCTCACCTGCGCCCCGCCCACACCTGCGCGCTCCGTACCTACGCAGGTAACTAACTACGGAAATAACACCGGCGGCCTCTATCTACAGTCTTGTAATCAAAATAATACAGGTTAGTCTATTGTTATGGTTCCAGTTGTCCAATACAATGCTTCTATTATACATTTAATTTTAATAATCTAAATTTTACTAACAAAAAATAACCGACTTCAAAGTCTCAAAAACTACTTTTCAGATCTCGTTCAAATTTATGTGGGACCACATGACAAGCACCTGCTTTCGATTAAAAAAAGAATCATCAAAATCGGTTCGCCCAGTCCAAAGTTCTGAGGTAACAAACATAAAAAAAATACAGTCGAATTGAGAACCTCCTCCTTTTTTTGAAGTCGGTTAAAAATAAATTGAAATTCTGGAAGTTGATGAAAAATTAACTTGAGGTTTCTCACTCGTAGATAAATATAGACTTCGACGATAAAGAGATTGAAATTTTAAGTGAAATTGTATTCTAAAAAGTAATGAAGTATTCCATGATTTCTATGCCATGAAAAATAACATAGCGTGCCAAAAATAGCCATTTTAATAGAATGTTTTCAAAGTCTGTAATCAAATCACCTGTGCCTGCCCAGCCTGTTAAAATGCTTAGACAGAATGAGATACCTAATGCTGCATTATTGGTAGATGTATTAAATAAATTAAGTGATCGAATACGGATATAATAATGAAAATTATATAGAGACATATCTGACGGAATATGGAGTAGGTATCAGTATCAAGCGACATGATAATTTAACCCCAAATTACCAAACTAAAATGTCAAAATCCAGAGCATTCAAAGTACAATGATGCCACAGTAAATGACGGTTTCCCTCCACAGCCACGGTGTATGTAGAGTAGGTTATAGCAAATTGTTGGCTCAGAGAACCCGCAAACAAAGAACAAGAGCCAAGGTGAAAGCAGAAAGCAAAGGAAGTACACGCGAGATTAGTTATTAAGACGAAACAATGGCGGGCCAGCGCGGCTTCGGCAAACAATGTTGCTATACCACGCGGCGACTACGTATAATGTGCTCGGGAGAGGACATGCTGCGGCTCCGCGTGCCACGCGACATGCGACATACGACTTGTGACATGACATGCGACGTACGACGCGACGTGCTACTGAACTAAAAATAGTCGCTTGCTTAATTAATTTCGTTATTGCTGACAAGAAATCTTCTATCTAAACTATCTTATCATATCTATGAGAAGTTGCGCATATTCACCTAAGACATGATGAATTTATGCAACCGTGTTTGTTATTTCTACATAGGTACATATTTTTTTATAATGCACTTTAATGATTTACGTTAATAATATTTAAAACTTTATTTTTCCTGCTTTCTTCAGTTGAGGGCGTCCTTAGTTGAATTGGTAGTATATTTTCATAATATTCCCGAGGCGTAATTTACGCTAGATATATTTAGACTCTAAATATTAGAGAACCCGCGCCTGTTAGGAGCCAGTCAACTTTTGATCCAAAATGCACTCGATATAGTAAATATTTATTTCGTCTGTTGTTATACATTCGGTGGCTAGTCGGCAGCAGTCGGCAGCAGTCGGCAGCAGTCGGCACACAAGCGGTAATTGTCGTCACAAACAGCAGGCTACCTTTGTACTGTTCTCGCCCACTCTAGCTAATGAGCCGCGGGTAAACATGGAACTTTTATAAACAGCCTCTCAGCGAATTGGATTATTTCTCGCCTAATTACCTTAATGGCGCCGCTCACGGAAAATTCTCACGTGATAATATCTTGTGATAATATTGGATTTAGAAATATCATATGTACCTATATTAGATACAGTAATTTTTACATTGAGTTTGTTCCGGTGTCAGTGGGGGGCAGGCAGACTTCAAAAAGTTAAATGATCACTGAAGATCAATGGAATTCATAAACAATTCCAAAAAAACTTTTCTCTAGATGGGTTGCTAGTAATGCGGACTTTTTTAGTTTGTATACATTAGTATACAATACTTAGGTACTAGACTTTAATAGTTACAGCAATAATAAAATATAAATAAATAATTTGTAAAACTCTCAGTTACTGCTGTGCAGCAAGCAGTTACTGAACAAGAAAAAGATTGTATAGATGCGGGGGCAAGTGAGGCAAACGAGGCAAGTGCGGCAAGTGAGCCAAGTGCGGCAACCACCTCGCGCAGTTTAATTACGACCGACCATCTGCCAGCACCTCAACTCAACCCTTCCGCTCAAATTATATAATAATAAAAGACTAATTACTCGAGAAATTCCACCAATAAAGGCAAGACGGCGGACCCCGAAAAATAATAAAATTAATTAATTAAAAACAACCTTCCAGTTTTAAATTCCTCCGCGAGCCGCGCCGTTCCATTGCATTTATATTCGATTCGGTGATAATAATCGCGCGACAATCGCGAGCCTTCGATAAATATTTGCCCAAGATTTTCGACTCATAATTTAAACGAGAAAACTTTTTCAATTTCTACACAATACCTACAATGATCCTTGTTTTAGCAAGAGATTAGGTCCGAATTAAATTAAATAAATCAATGAAATTTCAAAACGGTACTCTTTCGCCTGATATGAGATTGCGATTTGTGCCAAATAAATTGAATTTAATGGTGGTTAACCACAGCGACAATTTTAGTTTATGGTTCTGTAATTTTTTGAAAAAATATTATATTTTCGTCTGTAAAAATCATAAAAGTATTACGAATATTGTATTTTTGGTAAAATCCTTGAAGCACCTTAGTAAACAAAAGTTAAACATTTTTAATTTACTTTTGTGCTTGGAATTTTGGTAATGGATAAAATTTATGTAAATAGATAAGCGAGACGAATGTGCTCGATGGATGAAACAAAGGCGGCATTAAAGTTAAGACATTCAAGATACAAAAATAAGATACTTCTGTATCCGATTATGAATGATTGCCATTTTTTATACAAATGCTATAGCTTTATTAAATCAGGAACTCATTATAATTTTTTGAGTTCCGTTACTGCCTAACTGAACCGTACAGAAATCTAAATACAAAAAGGGTACAAAAACAGAAGTGGATTAAAAAATTAAAACATTTTATTGAATAGGCGAAAGAATCGTTTGTGAGGCGGCGAAGCGTCGCGCAGGGGCGATAATCCTGATTGTAGGTTGAATAAAATTGAAACAATAACGAGCGAAGTGTACACTGCATTTGCATAGCGGCGGGTTAAAGAATTGGGTAGCAAGAAAAGGAGAGAGGGTTGCAAGTGTTGTGTGAGGTGCCACGCGCGATCGTACTGACAGGTATACTTACCTGTGTGTGTATGGTGTACTCACCATAATCATATCTATTAGACTAGTACTGTTATAATAAGCTGACATTTCTCATTTGGTTAGTAGTAGGTACCTACTGCACAAATTAGTTACTCCAGCTCAATCCACAGGCCTGGGGTACAACTGAGGAGATTTCTCCTATGAAGCCATCCCTAGGCACAACAGTCAGAATATAATGGAGTTTAGAACCTGACTAACCTGTAAAAATAGTTTAATTTTTATGCTAACGAAATGAGCATACATTCTTTGCAACAAACATTAAAACGTTTACAGTTAAAGGACATTGCAACAGCACACGTGCATCGGTTCTTTGTCAGTGTCGTCTCCGGAGACCCTATTGTATGATTCCTTACATCCAAAAAAAAAATAGTTAACCTTCCAAGACGGTAGGTATCACAATATTGCAAGACATCTCCGTGTCGAAGTTGTACAAAGCGGCCTTTGTTTCAGCGCCACAATAGACCGTCTGCACGTGCGTCGTGCACTCGCCCGTGAGCGACGCTTTCCTTCACCGGCCACACGCCACACCGGCTACACCGCGCCGGCTACTGGTGCAAGTATTTGCAATGATTAAAATGATACCACTAAATGTCTATGTCTAATCTATACATCTATACAAATAAATAAAATTGGAGTGTCTTTTTGTAATATCAAAATAACCGCTTTTTACTATATCCAAATGCACTTAGCATTTGGATATATACATGGTACATATACCAAAACAACATTCTTTTCAATTTTTGTCTGTCTGTCTGTTTGTTCCGACTAATCTCTGAAATGGCTGGACCAATTTTGACGGGACTTTCACTGGCAGATAACTGATGTAACAAGGAGTAACTTAGGCTACTTTTATTTTAGAAAAAAAAAAATAGTTTGTTACGCGATACGAAGTTCGCCGGGTCAGCTAGTACTAAATAAAATCCAAGCTCTTAGGTAGGTACTATTACTACCATATTATTATTACTCAAATTTTATATTACACGAACCATTTAGCTCATTTATTGAGACATGCGAAATACATTATGTGCTCCAAATTTCATAAACACACCTCTAACGGTTATTTAGATATTAACGTCCAAAAATCGTCATTTTTATCACTGACTGACCTATAGATCAAAACTAACCCAGTTCCACATGACCTAGAAACTTGATATTTGGCATCAAGGTAGACTATTAGGCATATGTAAAGGAAAAACTCCAAAAACTGAAAATTATTGATATTAGTGAAACTAGTGAATTTGCGGTTCCACTGTATAGAGTAAGTTTACAAATAACAATAGGTGTATTCACTATCTATAAACACTTATAATTTCTAGACAAAAAGTAATGATATCTCATCAAAAACATAAATGTGAAATGAGAGGCAATTTCAAAAACAAAAGAATTGAGATCTAAATGAGTGCCAAGTTCTGTGTAGAAAAGCCTAAAATTTTAGTCACAAAAACATGTAATTCAAGCTCTACATTTGACTTGGCTAGTATTACATCAAACTTACAGACTTAACAATTATAATATAGCCTATATAGGTAGGTACATGAAAACTAATCAAGTCAAATGTAGAGCTTGAATTACACTTTCTTGTGACTAACATTTTAGGCTTTTCTACACAGAACTTGGCGCCGATTTAGATCTCAATTCTTTTTTTTTGACTCTCATTTCACATTTATGTTTTTGATGAGTTACTATTACGAATTATAGTACGCACGTGCGAAAGCAAAATATAATAGGTTCGATTCGTGTACTACCTAGAAATCGTGCAGAAAACAGCGTGGTTCCGTGATCTAAACTGATAAAGAGTTAACAGAGCGAGCAGATCAAACAACAGCGACCGCCGTCCGTCCCCCCGAAGACATACAAAACTTGGGGATCAATAATCGGGTGCAAGAATGAACAACCTAACAACCTGTAAAGGCAATTAACGGACTTATCTCGTGAATAACGCGATCAAACGGAGGGGAGGCGGGCGGGGCGCGGGGGGATCAACTTGTAGTTGAGCGGCCGAGAAAGAGAAATCAATCTTTGAACCGAACCTACTGGACGGAAAATTTTATAGCTTACGACACGATTTCGAATCAGGCATGAAAAAAAACCGACTTCTAATAACTCAAAAACTTCTCCATAATGGGACCACATGACAAGCACCAGCTTTCGAATATAAAAAGAATCATCAAAATCGGTACAACCAGTAAAAAGTTATGAGGTAAAACACAAAAAAATACTATCGAATCGAATTGAGAACCTCCTTCTTTTTGAAATCTGTTAAAAATGAAGCTTAGTTTGAATTTCACTCAAGGATTTAAGATTATGTAGGTACATACCTAACTAATAGTTTTGGCGAGATAAAGTAGGCAGGTATAGTTAAGTAGGTATTATTCTAAATTAAATCGTAACTTACAAATTATGAAATTATACTTGTAGCAATATGCAGTCCGCACCAGTTTGAATAATGTCTTAGCTAGAAGATTTTATAACACAGGGTTATAATAAGAATATGGAGATATCACAATAATGAAGAGTTTATTGCAATTAATTTAATGGAATTGCAATAATAATGTCGTGGAGTTTAAAAACAATATCGACAACCGCCAGCGGCGGACTAATTTAAATATCAAAACTAATTTGTCGAGAGTGGCGCAGTTTGATTGTGGCCCGAATTAGGTGAAACATTCCGACGGACAGAGGAAAAATTTGAAATCTTAAAGGAGTAGATCAACTGAAAACAAAGAAACTTATGCATGAAAATAGGAATAAAATATTCTACTAAGATGACGATTCTTATTAAAGAAATAGTATTTCGTAAGGACATAAGATAATCATAAAAAAATAGAAAATGAAATATAATATGTCGCAAGAAAATCAAAGTACTCAGATAATAATAAAACTTAATAATATATCTATGTACCTATTCAAAAATGAAGTAAGTTTTTTATGTAAACGATAAATACCATATACCTACATAAAATCACAAGTTATTATTAGTTAGTTCTTTATGGCGTTGTAACTAAAATTCGGAGCAATTTATTTTAACGCCTACTTTTTAATCACCGGAGTTGCCCCTGCCCTGAGCTGCCTCGGAAGGGTTCCGATTGGGGCTTTAATTAGCAAAAATCGCGCGACATTTCATCTCGCTGTCAAACTTTTCCAACAATTATACTAACGGCTAGAGTTCAGTTAATTTGTTTTGCGCAAATGACCGGCCCTTAATGAGAATTAAGGTGTTTATAGAAAGGGACGATAATGGAGCAAAGTTCATTTCATTCCGATAATTTAGTGACAGCTGCCACGGAGGTCTGCGAGCAACTAAAGCGATAATATTCAGATTCCTTCTTTCTTATTCACACTATGATAAAGTTTGTTCCGATCACAAAACTTTTTTGTGTGGGGCTCATCTATCCAACTCTGGTGCTGATCTTCGTCAACCACCTGTATACGTGCACCAAAGGTTTCATGCACCGATATGTTGCGTCAGAAAATATGAATCACATAAAATAAGGTGATAACTATTTTTTAGTTAGCAAACAATCATATACGTATCTGGGTGAATATTTGAAAATAAGCATATTCGCTTGTTTCAAAGAACGCATCAAAGATTGTTACCAAAATTGTTCTTTATAGATTTTCTATATAGTTTATTATATTACATTGTTATATATGTGAAAGGGACAATTATAAAACTAATAATGTAAAAGTTATAGACAAAAGAAGATTTTTTGAAAACGGTAATGATATTTAAGACGAATGGTAATTATTAGAAATAAATGGTAATTAGAAAATTTAAAATGGCAATTAGAAATGAAGTAACTTCCAAAATCATTCAATCATTTTTTCATAATAAAATAATCATTTTTATAATACTTGAAATAACAATTTTAATGATTCAGTCTTCTTTTTAGAGATATCGATATAATTATAGTTAAAAATAAATAATTATAGTAAAATAGTGGATAGTAACATAGCAGTTACAAATAAAATCAATAATGTAATCATAATTAATACTATTAGTAGTACTACATTTGGGCATTGAACGTAGTTGATATACCTACAATTATTTTTGGAAAAAAATCCCATTTTGAAAAAACTTCGTTTCGGCGGCCAGTGATGAAATATGTGTCAATTAACGGAGTAAGTGATTATAATGAAAAATTATTCAGTGATGAAAATAAATATAAACCGTTAAAATATAAAGCAAAAAAAAGGTCTTCGGTAAAAAAAAATTGATAAGATTACATTATGTGATTACGATCAAAAAGAATTCAGTGATGAAATGTTGACAGTACTAATATTATACACCTTGTCATCGATATTAACTTCAGTTTGCAAATGTAGTTTATTATCAGGAGTTACAGCTGAAAGAAGTGTTACTTTCTCAATATCTGCAAATGGTGTCTTGATTATAACGTTAGATGTAATTTTTTCATTTTGTTTATCGTCTGCGTAAAGTACTGCTTAGCTCTATTGAGCACTACCAATTTCTTTGCAGTTTGGCCTTACTAACCAAGTGGTCCCGAAATTGCACTTCATTCAAAATGTCGACACCACGGATCTCAATGCTTTTGGAGATGTTAAGAGGAGTGTTCTGAAACTGAGGTGCCATGACGACATGGGTTTTCTTAGCGGTTAAAGCGCAAACTTGTGTCATTCCGAGACCCGCTCCAGAGATGTCTCGACTTCAGATACAAGTTTCATCCTCTTCTCCTCAATCTGCATCCGAGAAAGATTTGTTCGGCCTGTATAACGAGCATCACCCGTAATATCATTAGCATAGCAATGGATATTCCTGATGTCAAGCATATCATTGATATGCATGATGAACAGTGTAGGTGAGAGCACAGAGCCTTGAGGGACGCCAGCATTTATGGGCTTCGTGTCCGAGCATACTTCGTCAACAACGACCTTGATGCTCCGCTCCGATAAAAAATTGGCAATCCATTTGCACAAATTCTCGGGTACTCCGTAGGAAGGCAGCTTAGAGAGTAATGCCTTATGCCACACCCTATCGAAGGCCTTTGCAACATCCAAACTTACAGTCAATGCTTCTCTCCTGCTCTCAATTGATCTATTTTAGTGGTATCAAACCATCTTCGCATTATTGCCTTTCAAGTGTAACCATTTTGGGGCACATCGGTAGGATGGTTTTAAAGTCTATAAAGGACATCCGTACAAAATTGTTTAAATTATACAGAAGATATACCTTTACAACATGTAACATAGTGTTGTCATAAACTAAAGGTCATATTGATTATCTATTAAGGACTCCCTTTAGAAATTTTAGAATTTCTCATTATCTAATTACCATCCAAACAAGCTCATTACCGTTTTATTAAAAAAGAATGGTAAAGTCCGGTAATTAGATAAACGGTGATTAGAAAATCACACATTTTCTTGAATTTCTCTGTATTTAGTGACTGTTATTATTTTTATTATTTATCTATGTAAAATAGTTGTCTATGCAAGAACCTAAGACTTACATTATGGCAGAAAAACATATCTACTTACCTTCAAAAAATTTAACGGCACTGAGAAATATTTTGAAACAAAGCACTCGTGCAGTGGAATAATTTTATATTACGTCGTGCTGAAGCATGTTTTGACACTTCCGTTTGTTCGAAGAGGGAGCCACGATTGGTGGTCGAATGTTTATACCTAAAGGAGCGCTGTACAGTACAAAATAAGCAACAAAATTGAAGTGACCATCCTAATGAATGGTAATTATATAACAATGCTGGGACAAAATTCAAAATGATTTTATATAACGAAAATATGTTCTTTGCATCATGATTTTAATGTAAGGCATGCATATACTAGTCTATTATCGAAATCGTTGAAGAAAACTTCGTTCTTCGGTTGTATATTTTTTTTATACAGCATCATTTGTTGAAATCGGGGAAAAGGGACACTACTGGTAATTAGATTTTGGATTGTTTCATCACAATTTGCGCTATTTGGACTAATTATATTTGTATAACATCTACTGCGCCAAGTAAAAGACGGTTCGGTGGTTGTAAAAAGCACCTTGTCATAATCTATAACAATAAAGAAGTATGATATTTTCTAATTGCCGCTCAATTTCTTTATTTTCAAAGAATCGCCCATCTACCATCAACAGAACATTATTGTGCACAGCGGCCGTCACCAAACTGTTACGTTTTAGTTTAAGTTACCGAGAGAGGAAGCAGGGATGAATAAAGCCTCTTACGAGAACACTTCAAAATATACACACGCATACTATAAATAATTTATCCCCTTTACTTTAACTGGCCAATGAAGGGCTTTTCTTTTATTTTTCATTATCAGAATCATAATTTCAAATCATTTGGTGCAAGTTATTCCTCTTCCGTCTCTATATAGTTTTAGTAATTGCAGACAAACATAGTTATATGTATACTATACTGCAGTATTAACTGTACCTATTAGTGATGGCATTTAAAAAATCTCAAAGGAGACTATGTAAATTCTAAAGACAATTGTGGCGGTTTAAAGAATCGTCAGATATTTAGCGAAGCATAAACCCATGAATACTAATAAGATTATTACAGCAGTAAAATTAGCTAAAGAAACTCGACTAAATCTTAAGATCTTGCAGAGTATAACCTCAAACAGAGAAAGCAAATTCCAACAGGTATGGAATAATTTAAGCCCACGCTGTCTATACAAACAATTAACGCAAAGAGAAGCTCGGAGCAAATGTTTAAAAACTCGGACAAACAGAATAATTCATCCGTTGTTTCCCGAGATCTCTTCACCCTTCAAAGCGGATCTCAAGTCTACCGCAGTCCGAGATTTTCCTGCGCCCATTTTTGATATGCAAGTTACGAGATGCAAGCGGATATATTAACATGAGATGCCGCTGTACTTAAATATATTTTTTCTATGATCATTGAAAACAAAACGTGACGTAATATAATTTTAGACACAAGTAAAATGCAATAGTAATCTGTGATAGTCAGCAAATCTTAAGTCTTGTAATGAGACAATCATAGAGAAATGGTGACAAACATTCAAAGGCATTAATCAGAATATTTCTATGAAAAAGCGTCTCAGGACAGAGTTTGAATGACCTGAGTGAGATACACTTTATCGTTTCGTAAATATGCAAGAATTGCCTGAAGGAAAACCCTCATTCCTTGTTACTGAACTTACCTAGGTATATCATGAATCAGAAAAGAAACAAAGCAAAGCAGAGCGACGTTAATACAACATTATTTAAAGAAGAGAAACGAATATTGCGACTGTAGAAGAAATGAGGAAGATGGACCTCTTATCATTTGCTCCGAACCTGATTTATATTTGAGACGGCGAACCGGCAATTACCCGCCGAACTGGAATCATTGCCCTCGTCTAATTAATTCTTCCCTCTTTTAATGTTCAAAAATCGCGGCCTCTAATTAGGTTTTAATTCGTTTTATTGGGCCAGTCATGAAATAATGGCGGACCACTTGCCCGGTCGCAGGCCCGTTTTATTACCAAACCTTTCCGATATTTCAAGTTTACTCTCCTAACTTAATATCGCCTCGCTAATTATTTTAGGCCTCACTTAAACTTAGTTTAACTTTCATTACGATTTCAGCAAAGGTTTATAACCGTTCAAGCACTTCTGCTAATTACTGCCTAAATCCCGCTTAGTATTTTTCTCAAAACCAATTTGTTGTCTCAAAGATACCTTTGCGGGAACTTAAGATTTAAGTGCAATTACGAACTAAGTGGTATGAGTTGTATGAGCGATAGAGAGCACGTATACGAGTAAATTATGATGAATTTTTACAAGATTGATTTTTGTAAAATGATTTTTTGACACTCGTAATAAAAGTTTGTGGTTATTACACAGTTTAACTGTGATATTGAACCGCTTGCCTAGCAAATACGCTTTCGCTTGCTTAGCAGTGAATGACACAGGCCATGGAAAGTAACTTCAAACCAAAAGTACCATTTGCGGTACTGATGTGTGGAACTGTTGAAATTTAAAAACATCAACAGCAACGTAGCATCCTTTCAATTTTTACAAGAATGGGAGAAGAAACGTGTTGGCTAGCAAACTTTCCGGTGTAGGCGTCGCTGGGCGGCGCGAACCGTGACGTCACAGATCGGAGGCGATTTTTTCCGGCGATTGGTAATCGGCTAAGTCATTAGGAGTCGCTTTGTTTTTTATCGGCGGGTAATGACGCGGACAGTGTCGTTAGCGGCCGCTGGCAGGTGATGATGGCCAGGAATCTGGCGACGACCGACAAAAACTGATCGTTTTATAACAATCGAGAATCGAAGCTGGAATTTAATGATCTTCAAACTTGTTACTTACTTGTCTTTTTTCAAATATAACTACCATATTTTAAGTCTATTAGTATGCCATAACGTTTAGAGCCAACTTGTGTCGATCGTAGACGATTGAAAACCTAATCAACATCGCGGGTGACAGTATTTACATATTTCGCTTAATGACGTTAATATTTTGCTCTAATATAAATATCTACTTCACTCAAAATTACTTTAATCTTGAATGAATGACTTTTTACCTGGTCTGGATGACAATCCACAAAAACTTTTCCTCAGTCAGCCTGACTCATGTCTGACCGTAAAAAAGTCATATGACATTTAACTATTATAATTTAATTTCAATATAATAATTTAATTTCGCAATAGGCACATAATTTTTGATGAACTTATTGGAAATATTCAAACCTACCTGTTGAGTGCCTACCGCACTGGAAGTGTGAGCACAATAAAAAATTAAAAGCATTGGTTGGTCGGTTCTATTTGACGAGGAAGTAAACAGAACACGCCGAGCCCGAAGAGAGCTTAATTACATTCAGAGCGGAGATACCCACGCGAGTCCAACTTCGCAAATTAAATATTATTTTTTCCTTTGGTATGTTCAAACTTGTCCGCGGTCATGTTCCGAGGTTAACTAGTTACACAGGGCTCAGCGCCGACCGCTTTAATATTCGCCACTGGACGTCTACAATTACGCTCGAACAATTTCATAACTCCGCTCCGCCTTTGAGCGCAAACTCCGCAGAAAAAGAAGGAATATTAAAAAATATATCAGCTACAGCGCTGCGCAAATAAACAAGCGATACAAAAAGCGCTGCCGATACAAAGGACCGCGTAATTAGATTAGCGCCGAGTTCCATCGGACCTCGCTCCTTCTTTATAATTCGCTCGGGTTTCTAGACCTGCGGCTTGACAAGTGCGCTCTCGTACCAATGAGCTTTGATTTCCACTTGTTCTGGAATTCTCGATCGGCTCAAAGAGGTCGCATCGAGCCGCGGCCGCCGTCAACAACTCGCCCTCAACAGGCCCTTCAACTAATATCGAATATTTTGGACCAAAACTACTTATTATAAAGTGCCATGCGTCTTAGTTTGTTTCTGTGTATGTTTACGTGTTCTGCGTCCCTGAATATTAATCGAAAATTTGTTTAAGTACCATAGATTAGCAAGTTAGCTAACAAGATTCTTGAATGTTGAACAATACATATTGCTATCTAACGGTAACAACCACGGAAGCTCAAGACTGTAGCTCGACGATTTAGAATCGCTACAGGCTGCTGGGCTTTAAGCGCTTCGAATTCAAACACAGAATTTAGGTAGGTAAACGTACGCCGTATATCACTCATGAAAAAAAAAACAAGAAGAACCCAAGAAGTTACGGTCTGAATTAAAATCTGTCACAGTATAAACAAATTAATGCCTTCCAAGACTGCAATGTCAAAAGCAAGATGCTACTTATGCCTAATTATCCATCTCACGTCAATCCATACGTGTGCGATGTGAACACCGACAACACGATTTACACGATCAGCAATCGAATTACCGTTTCTCAGCATCATATTACGATCAGATAGACGGTCGTCGCCCGAAGTAATCCCGGAGTCGGCACGCTCACTCACGGGCCACCCGAATCCCGAGGCGATCCCATATCGATACGTATTGTCACTGGAAAAATTACCAGCGATTGCATCGCGTGTTATCGGAAACCTTATTATGATTATGACAACATATGTATATGTGAAGCAGTTCTAGCTCGGCAGCTTGTGACTTCGTAAATTGTTGATTGAATGAAGTAATAAGGGAAAGCAAAAATTTAAATGCGTTTTCGTTCTTCGGAGAGGTAATTGTTGTTCCTAATTTACTCTACATTTCATCCTGAATTTTATACTATTAATACTACTAGGGATTGAGGATATTGAAGGCTTTTAACCTAAAGATTGTAAATTCTAAGGCAAAAGTTAATTTTTATATTACAGCTCTAGACCTTCTAACTTAAGATGGAAATGCTAATAAAATTATGTTTACATATATGAAATTGTAAGCCGATAAAACAGTTAAAACAAGATAAGACAACCCAGTTTGATCCTTCATTACCCACAATCTATCAATATCCATCTATCAGTTAAAATGAAGAAGTAGAGAACTATTAAATCCAGTATTTATAGCACGTGCATAGCTCGTACTAGTAGGTCATAAGTAACTATTGATCATCTCAATAGTTACGTAACGCTGGGTGTTGGTGTTGCAATACGCATTACATCCTAAACGTGTCACATGTACACGTGTTCCGTATCTGCTGCGAGAGTCGAGACGGGGACGTAATGACAGATTACAGCTACGACCAGATATGTGATTCATGCTCCGGGCTTCGCTGCGCAACTAGCTAGTAGCTCTGCATTCACGCTGAGATAATGTTTGTAGGTTAAGTGTACCACTTATAGCATCTGTTGATATGGGTAAGTAACCGTGCAGTAAATTAGAGGTGAAGGAATATTTCAGAAGTTCAGTGAACAGGCTTTAAATCATAGATATGTAACGCTGTCCTATCTAAATATCGATGTAAGCAGTGATAGCCTGGCGGTTAGAACGTTGGACTCCCGAAAGGGGCCCAAGTTCAAATCCTGGCACGCACCTCTAATTTTCAAATATTATGTGAGTATTAGATTAATTATCACTTGCTTCGGTGAAGGAAAACATCGTGAAGAAACCCGCACACCGGAGAGTTCACCATAAAGTTCTCGAAGGTGTGTGAAGCCTACCAATTCGCACTTGGCCAGCGTTGTGGACTATACCCTCACATTGTGAGAGGAGACCCTCAGCCCAGCAGTGGGACATTATGGGTTGTTGCTTTGTTTTGCTTTGCTTTTTTCTCGCAGCAGGCATCACTTTTTCAGTCCGCCATTCAACTAACCAATATTTCGTACAAGGTTTGTATAACAAATAAATTATCATTATTGTAATTGAATTTGCTCAATTTTAAATGCTGATGACATCACGAAGACATGACCACTTTGTATCCCTGAATACGTATACATAAGTACATACGAGACATCGAGGGTAGATTGAGTTTTTGTGTTAAATCGTACCTCGCAGCCATCTTGCTTTATTCCCGCCGCGGGCGAACTTCGAAGATTTGCCGTCACCGCTCCTTTTGGATAATAGTCTTTCAAATAATCTTCAAATCTAACTGGCCGTAAAGACAAATAAGATTTGAAATAACCTTTACTTGCTGGCGTGCTGGTGGGTTTTTAAGAATAATAGATATTATCATAAAGGACGGATAGAGCGTTCCTCTTATACAGGGTTGATGGGAAACTATTTTTGGTCACGGTAAATAAAAAGCTTTCAAATATACACCAGCGTTTACAGTTCACATTGATGGCGCGTCACCTTTGTTACATGGCATTACTTACAAATGAATAAACTCCATGACAAGCTTTTTCAATTATTTTTAATACAGAATCGCGTACAAGAAGATATTGTTGAATGTTTATAATATAATCTGCAAAACGCCAAAATCTATCCATCTTAAACCAACGTCCACATGACACTGGGTCCACTGGTGACAGTGGTGACCCCAACATCCATAAAGACGTAATTTACGATACCTAGTCGTGATTACGACATCTATTTGGATATTATAGATGATTATTATTTATTAAAAGTAAGACGCAGAATGGTGATGCCTCGCACGGACACCTACGCACATCATGCCGATTGACTCCTGACCCGAGCATACGTGTGCGACGTGAAACAAGGAAAATCAATGAAATAGAATGCTTGAATTGTCAGTAGTTCAAGTTTATACTTATTAAAATGCTAGTGGTAATTGTATTATGTAATGTGTTGACGACCCTGTAGCCTAGTTGGTAGCGACCCTGCCTGCGAAGCGAGGGGTCCCGGTTTGATTCCCGGGCGGGCCAGATATAAATAATAATAATAAATAACGCTTCACACTCATAGCCCCACACTAGGATTCCCTGTGTCGTGGGTGCCATGGACAACACACTAGACAAGGACTTTCACACCCAGTACCGAGAACAGAAATTCAAACTCATCATTCAAATTTCCGCCTCGCTGGGAATCGAACCCAGGATTCGCGGTGCGGCGATCTGATATGGTAACCATTGCGCCACACGGGTCGTCATATATATGACATTATATTATACATATTATAAAATTTTATAGGTTTTTTTTTATGGAAATAGCCGGCAAACGAGCTGACGATCCACCTGATGGTGAGTGGATATCGTCGCCCATGGACATCAGCAGCACCAAAGGCATCACCGATGCGTTGCCGGCCAATAAAGAGAGAAGAAAAAGAAAGAAAGAACTGGCTCTCAAGCCCCCAGCCGGAACACGACGAGTCGTTTGGCGGCTGACTCATGATCAAGGGTGGTAGCTATCCAGGCGAACCCCATGGAGAAATAATAATAGTAATAATGGTATTAATTAATAATTAAAAATTAAGGATATTCATATGACAGATAAATATTTGTACCCGGGTCATGGGTGTTGTTGTGATATGTTACGTGTCGCCGATGCGACTTCAAAACCTCTTATGTGTAAAAAATCTGCTGTTTGAGGGAATCGATAAAAATCGATAAAGTTTTGTTTAGAAAGCACATCGGTGATTTTGAATTCGATAGTGCTTCAAAATGTAGAATCATTTTAAAAAAAGTGATTTTGCCAAAAGTGGCACTTAGCACATAAGAGGTTTTGAAGTCGCAACGACGATGTGTTGTGCATGCCACCTGCGACACAGGTGAAAACCTACTGTGGGGGGGGGGTATGAGTGTTTAAGCGTTTATATTATTTATTATTTATTATTATTATTATTATTATTATTATTATTATTATTATTTTTGCTTATACATTGTTTAATTGTCTCCTCGTAAGGGTAAATTCTAAACTCTCCTGCGGGCCTTAACCAAGCACGAGAGCCTAAGTGATATTGTCTGTCGCTAAAAATTTCCTGACTATCCTGCACGTATTAAGTATAACTGCTTTCTGTAAGGTGATGTATGTGAGCGAATGAATGTCTAAAATTTTAAGACTAGTGTGTAGTGTGTGAGGTATGATTCCGGTAGATGATATTACGATAGGAACGGTTTTTACAGTCTTAACTTTCCACTGTGTTTTCAATTCTATGGCTAGATCGGTATATTTGGTTAATTTTTCAGTGTGTGTAGTTGAGAGGTTATGCGTATTTGGTATTATTATTATTATTATTATTATTATTATTATTATTGGATGCTAGTATTTCATGCAAGTAACAAAGTGTAATGAGCTCCATACATTCTTAAGTTTTAACTTCCTCCTGAATGTAGTGTCACGGTGTGTGTGTGTGTGTGTGTGTGTGTGTGTGTGTGTGTGTGTGTGTGTGTGTGTGTGTGTGTGTGGCTACCGCGACAGCCTGCTGACCAATGGTGGAGTTTACTGATTGTGAGTATGTACATAATATTGTACATATTTTGTACAAGTGGTCGAATAAAATAAAATCTAAATAAAATGTATTTTACATTAACTTCGATTATGTATTTGAATTTTTTTATATTTGCATATTTTTTTCATTATGAAAGACTCGAAATACTAAGGCCACACGACAAAACAAATAAAAATATATGTTTAGATGTCCATGAGTTGCAGAACTAACTGAAATGAAGTTGACAAAAATAAATTTAAAAACTTTAATAAAAACGTATTTGATCTTCTGTTAAACATTTTTTCTTAGTTTCTAACGAATGTGTTATTACGTAACCTAGTTTTACTACCGTAGAGCAGTTTTATTGTCCCGTTAGTTACATGTGTGTAATACATATAGGTCCGTGCAGGTCAGGCGGCGATCCCGATAACGTACAACAAATTATGTTCATTAGTAGCTATCTAAGTGTATTGTCATAGATTTAATAGCCAATTATCTTCATAATTCACAGGAAATTAAGTTTTAAGTATGTAAGGTATACCGAAATTCGATAATTACATAATGTTATGAAATTCATAGCCGTTCGATTTTTAAAATAAATTTCGACAAATTAAAATCTACGTGTCTCCAATGTAGAGAATTATTTATGTTACGAAACGTCCTTATTTTTTGTAATTTTCACGGAGTTAGAGTAACTTGGCTTATTGTGGACATTCCCCATATTTTGGAAAAGAAAGATTGTTTACAAGAAAAAACCTTTTGTACAATCTGAAGACGCCACTTTGCACTTGGAAGCGTCCACTACGGTGATATCAGCCGCCGCTCCACACCGCACGCCAATAAAAGTTATCGCGTTTTTGTCTTACCTCTCTGATACATCCTCCACTGACATCTGAAACCGACAGCATAACCCTTATTCGATGGACATAAGGTTACAATTGCTCGGATCGAAAGGTATTGTGACAGCGGTCGGTGTAACGCCGAGGACAGCTGAGATGATCTAAATAGGCGGCTTCGGTTTTATGAAGGTAGTTGATCGCGGGATGTCCTCCGGCCGGAGCGAGACGCGGCCTCGGGGAGCCGTCCGTCCGTAGGCTTTATGTTGATGGCGCATGTGGAAAGGTAACATCTTGTACCTAATATGCACTTAAGAAGAAAAATCACGAAAATCTATGGATTTATAAATAATTTATAAACAGGGATCTCAACAGTAAAAAATGTTGTACTAACAATAAGTAATTCAACTTAATTTTAAATTTACATGTCTATGGAACCATTATTAGTCTTATTTATAAAAGTGTTGCACTGCAAACAGTCACTCTGAAATAAAATCAAAATTCATATTTAAGTTAAAGTGTTAAGTAAAGTTAAAGTTACTATGTGATTAAATTCACAGCCAGGAATGTTGTTTTATCAACTAAATTATCTTCCATATCAATACATTACTTCGTAAGTAGGTAATCTTTTTTAAACCACACCTTACCTAATATACATACAAATAGCAATTCTCTTTTTCTTTCGCTTTGCATTTTTGCATCTTACAATGACTGAATAGGAGCGAAACGAATACAATATATCACTGATCCTCTCCACAACATTGTCAAAAATATATGTGAGCTTTCTTCACCAGTTACCGTTTAAAATTTATCAGCGCAATAAATCAAATGACGGTGGGTGTACATTGACCCTCGTGTTCTTGCAAGGATAAGATAAATGTGCGGAGAGCGGTGCCGCCATAGCGGTAGGGACACGTGCGAACAGGTCACAGGTGCGGCTGTGTATTATTGTATCACTGATACACAACACTACAATCAGAGTCAAGCATACGAGTTTTAAATAACTGCGTAACTATATACTGTACGTAACGTATACACTATATTGTGTAAGAGTAGCCAAGTAAATAGTGAAGTTGTCTGCCCAGCTTTAGCTCAAGCTGGAATCCTCCGGACCATTTCGTGATTTGTATTTTATTGATTTTAAGCCTTATCTAAGTCAAGTGTTCAAGTTTCCTGTGATGCAAGAAATAGAAGTGCAGCCTTTTTAACGCTTTTAATCAGCTTATACCATTTGTGTGGGGCAAATGTTGCAAACTTAATTAGATCTACTTCCTCTTATTCTAAGAAGTTGATTTTTTTATTTTTGGTTTAGTTTTAATGACCTGAACACTCAGGTTCATTTATTTGTTATTCTCTAAACCAAACAACGCGAAATATTGTTCATAAAAGAGTTAAAAGTTTTAGCTTATGAAAATATGTTAACTCTACAGATTTTATCTTTAACTTCATTTAGTTTCGTTCTTTGAGTGGCAGCGCTGCTACTACACGATCTTGTAAAACACCGCGCCGTAAGATGACATTTGCTTATACATATAGGTAAACATGGCTAAGTTTAAGGCATGTTTAACTATATTTCACAACAAGATTTAACGATAATTTATAAAAAATAATAATATATAAATCTTACAAATACTACCATTGGGTATTTATTATACACTAAAATAAAATACAAAATGCTATCAAATCCCTAACAGTTAATAAAAAGTACACGATTTAAACATTCCTACATACAATAACACATAATAAAATCAAAACAAAGTGTCATACACGTAAAGCGCGAGTTTACACGTGTCCCGCGGGACCGGCCGCGGCCCCACGGAAGTCACGCAACAACTTCTGCGCGCTAATTGTTGTTCGCAGTTTGTTCGCCGCCGCCGCCGCCGCACCGCGCGCCACCGCTGGCAAGGTGATATTTAACGTGCCCACATTTGAATGTAAATGCGCAAACTTCCATCCCGGCCGAGTTTTGACGGCTACCTACGCACGTAATTTTCGTTTGTCCGAGTTACAAAATTTGTGGAACCGACATCACATTTAAATTTTAATCGCCCACTTCCTTCGCGAGGAAATTAGAATCACAATCGGTCGAGTTTTAAGACTGATTAATAACGACGGGACGTGTGTAGTTCCGTCGGCGGAGTGGAGGTGGGGCCCTAATGGCCATAGAAATTGAACAGAAACGTGAGTGGACAAATTGGAACGGGTCAAGATAAGGGCGGCCAACGAAGGAAAGGGAAATGTCCATAAACAACAGGCGACTCGGTCCCAATTAATAAAGCAGCCGACACTGAAGTAGTGCAATTAATTCTGCGCCTTCGGAGATTTTAATAGTTCACATAAATCAGAGCGAGCGGCCGGTGGGTTAATCGGCGTTTAATATGCCGGACCGGCCTATCGCGCGCCCAACTATCTTCTAACAAATATATTGCCCACGCCAACAGATAAAGCATGATACGTGATCCGGAACCATCCTATTTTGCCGGACTTTTTCCTTCATTACCTTTTGTGGTACTTTTTATTTACTTTTCATTTTGGCGCCCAACGTGGGAGTCGATTCCTTTTGAATCGTCAAAGGACGAAACGAGTAGTTTATCCAGGCCCAACAAGTTAAATGTGTGCACTCGTCCATTATTTCGTAAACATAAACGATTTCACAGGACCCAGCTGCAAGTTTATTCAATTATATTTAGAACACGGCCGAGTGTGCCCAAATTCAATTGAAGCTAGACTTCAGTTCGCGTTAAGTGGTTATATTCCCTTTAACAGTGGACAGGGGCCAGGGGCGCCAACACAAGGCGCAAGGTGGAAGGTGGGTGGGGTGCGAGCGCCACACCTCGGGATATTGAATTTGCAGCGGTGGCGACTCTCATTGTTATCTGCCATTGCAAGGTCGCACTCAATAGCCCCCTCCAGGTACTATAACCCTTTCTTTTGAATAGGGTTGCCAAATAGAAAACAATATTAGTTTGTTTGTTACAATATACACAAACTGTAACAAACTTATGCTTTTGAAATGTAAGAGACTTCTTCCACCCTTAAGACTTTATCCAGGGGAGTCTTTTACCTCTGCCCTCTGCATTTTCGTGACACTCGAACGAGACAATGGTGCTTGGTCCCATCGTTTCGTGATTTCTGGACTTTGCATCTTAATGACGTCAATACCCGTAAATAGCTTCGTATGTACAGGTGAGGACTAGGTTAGCGAGCATCATCTGACCCGTCAGTCCATATTATTATTAAATACTGATATACTTATGCACATCATTTTTTTCAGCTTTTCGGAAGGGTGCTTTGTCATGGAGGAGAAGAAAAGTCGTAAAGAAACTCCTCGGCACATCTTTTAAAAGAATGAAGAGTTACATAATATGTTCTAACCAACGCGGAATTGGATGCGGCACTAATTTCCATATATTCATTTACACTACGAGTATTTGATTGAGGATTTGAATAGGCAAATCACGTATTGACTTAGATAATTTATTAAAAAAACGTACACCGAGCTCAATATAAGAACGTTGTACCCTACTTAGGCAAAAGGAAGACGTCACCCAATTATGTCTGTTTCTAGTTAAATGATTATGCGTATCACTATTCTGCTTGAACATGCCTAAGTTGTTTTTTTTATGAATATAATATTACTGTAAATAAATTGAGAGGCTACTGTTAATATGCCCATTTCTTTAAATTTCTCACGCAGAGAATCGCGTGATTTTAATTTTTAAATGGATCTGATTGCCCTTTTCTGCAAAACAAATATAGCATCAATGTTAGCCGCTGAACCCCACATCAATATACTATGAAAGTATGCAATATAAAGAAGTTTAGCTGTTTCTACATCAGAAAACTGTCTTATTTTTCTAGTTGCATTATACTATTGCTAACCTGACCTACTTAGCTTACTCGCGAGAGCCGTTATATGGGTACCCCCTGTAGTTTAGAATCTAAGGTGACCCCCAAGAAAACCGTGGATTTTTCCATAGTTAGAATTTCATTATTTAATTTGAGGCTTTTACTAACATTCCGTACATTAGTTTTTTAGACACTTAGTTTTTTAGTATTACGCAGTAAATTATTTGTAGTAAACCAGTGTGATAAACGAGACATCACTGTTTATATCGTCAACATTCATTTTGTTTCTATTCGTCTTAAATATACGAGAAGTGTCATCAGCAAACAGGACAATGTCTGCATATTTTTTAATATAATACGGCAGATCATTTATGTATACTAGAAAAAGGAAGGGGCCCATGATCGGGCCCTGAGGCTCGATATAGCATCATAACGCAGTATAAAGCAGTTAACCATAAAAACCTCAAGACTTTTCTCTCCAAGTGCGTGGTGGAGCGTACTTTGATCATCGGTCGGCGCTGTCGGCAGCCCTAACCCGTTCGCAAGGGCGGTCATTGGTCAATTTATTTCTTGCAGGCGCGCCGGGCCGCAGTTATCACGATTGAATTAAGCAACTCGCCGCACCTCGCCCTGCGCCGCCGCACGGACCGTGATTTAGGACCACCGGCCCTCGCGGACACCTCAGAATGAACCCGCTAACAATGGCCACAGGAAATTGATAGTAATATTCAAATACGAAGTTATTGTTTTAAGAGTTTTTGCATATTGAAATTAAAAAAAAAACATATTTTAAATGATGTTATCATGATGCTTAAGCCCTCTGCACAGCTCTTTACATAATCATGGGAATATTATGTATAAATAAATGATTATTTGTAACTTTCTTCTAAAACTGTACACGTGTCAAATCCTAAAGTAGGCTAAATAAAAAAGCTTTAAAAATTTGCTGTTAAAAAATTAGGCAATACTACTTTAGGCAACCACTGAACAAGAGTTGCGATACATCGATGCCGCCCTTCGATCACACATTCGATCAATGATGCCCCCCCCCCCCCACCCCCCATAACTACATTATTTCAACAGACTACACGGAATAATGTACCTGTCTACTCAACGGCCCATACGCCAGGTTTCCTTTCAATCATTCCATTGTACACGTGCTCAAACATTCATCACTAGTTTCCAGCCTCGAACCTAGCTCGTATTTAAATCGCCGACAAAAAGGGAATTTGTAATTTGAACGGTGGGAACGGACCGGCGCCCGCTTGCCGGTTTATTTAAGGTTAATTTCAATGAATCGATTCAACGGTCAGTTTTAGTTTGTTTCCGATGAGGTCGGGGCTCCCGGGGCTCTCGGGGCTCGGGCTCGGGGTCACTGAAGTCCAAACGATCCGTTTGTTCGCTGGTTTTCAATTGATTTGCTAATGGCGGTAGTGCTCGGATGTTATTATAATTACGTTCGAGTTAGCAAATAAAATTCTCATTTGCATTGCCAATCAAAACGTTTCTCGTTATGTAGATGATAATGGGTTTTATCGTTTTGCGAAAGGACTACTACGGAATTTTCTTTATAGATACGTTTTCACGTAGCAGAAAATATGTACTAAATATAGGTCAAGAGACGCAGTTAAGGAGCAATGATAATACAACATGTACAAAACAAATGTACTTATCATTTGCCGCGAAATGAGAAACACTGCTGCTGGTTATCAGTGCGACCTGAAAACAAAAGGCGTAGGTAGACATAGGATATTCACACAGAAACTCACTCAATTTCAAAAGGGAAATAGACTTTTGAAATTAAAAATTTCAATAAGAAATCAATAAGCTATCGTAGCGCGTAGCGAACCTCCGTAGAGGTGTCTACGCGGGCTACGGGCGGGCTACGGGCGGGCTACGGGCTACGGGCTACGGAGGCTGTTAATTGCATTAAAGCCGTCGATGGAAGGTGCTGGAAGTTGCCTGCGAACTTTCCACTTAACTTTCTTAACTTCGCAGCTCCGCTTGACCCTCGTCGCAGCCATTAAGAAAATTCATTTCATTGTTTATGTTATAAGTGCTGTTAACATCGCTAAGTGTTACGAGGTGGGAGATAAACGCGGCCATTCGCACTTAATAGCTTTGTAAGAATATAACAAACTTTCCCTTTACGGAATGGCTCCGGTTATTCATCGTTAGACGTCAAATATTTCGACTTACATTTCAAACTATCATCGTCTATGGTACGAGTATAATATTACGACACGGCCATAATTTGGAGATGGATAAGTTATATCACAAATATAATTATTGTGACATACATTACGTTTAACAGTAAATTGTGAACAAAACTCATATAATAATATATTTTCATAGATATTATTATTAGCTAATATCAGGTATGTAAAGACGTGCTGAATTCGAATCCAGACCAGGCCAATAGGTGCCTAAATTTGTATGTACACTTGTTTGTATGAACAATGTTTTTGTGTTTAGTTATTTTTGGCGTTTCAGTGTTTTCTGGCGTTTTGGCTTTTATTAAGTTTAACAAAATTGGTACGTTTTACCATCAACACTACAGCCACTATTTACTGAGTGAGATATCGTCAAGATGTCACAAATAATAAAAACCAAAAGCCTACTTCGCTCCAAACATCAGATCAGAAGCTCGTATGTCAAACCGACTCGGTTCATTTAGACGAACCAATCTCATCCTCATTCGCATTCGAGAGCCGCTTGTGCTCTATCGAGAACATCAGTAAGTACAAATAATCCATAATTTATTGCAGCAACTAGAACATCGACATTTGCATACAATATCAATAGCGAGATGATAAAAGTGAAGCATCCAATCCAGCCCACGTCGATGGCGGCGTTACATCAAATTATTCCATTCCATTTTAGACGAAATGTATACAGAGCAAACATGAAAAGAGAACAAAATTAAGCATTAGAGCGGGACGCAAGCCACGGGCGGTAGCGGGGGCGGGCGGCGGGCGGCGGGCGGCGGGCGTCCTCGCGAACAGATGGTAGTATTAAGTGTAAAAAAAGACACTTTTAATTTTTAATACTTTTTAAAAGGTACAGGTAAAGGAAAAGACAAAAAACCCGCCTGCTATCAAAAAATCTATCACGATACACCTTTTTGAAATCCTTATGGTGAGCTCTTTAATTTGATACCCATATTGCGCTATTCCATCCATTTTTTTTATTGATACTTCAAAAAATGGCATCTCACTGACACGAGGTGGTCGCGACGCGGGCGCTCGGGCACAGAGCGGGCGCCGAGCGGGCGCCGAGCGGGCGCGGAGCGGACGCGTAGCTTGCGCGGGCGCTATCAGCTGTAGTAGCAAACATGTTTACTTGTTTGTCACGCTATCGCACTCACCGCGTTTAATTAATCTATTTACGTGCCGCTTGACGTCACTAGTGCTCGCTTGATCTTTAGTTGCCCATAAAATTTATATCTCGCACATAATTTCTATGTAAATAACACAATAAATTACATAGAGTACGTGAGTACTAGAACGTCCCACATGCGATCCAAAGGTGAACAAACACTTTAATTGTGACTCGTTATGATGGCCAAAATTTTCGTAGGGTTACAGAGTATTTCCGGTATTTACAGTATATTTCCAAACGCGGAAGTTACTTTTGAATGTTGTCAGGAGGAGCAATCGCTTCCGCTCGTAAGCTGCAGAAGCATGAATTAGATCCGCGGCTCAGGCGCGAGGGCAGCGCGGGCCAGGACGCGGCGGGCGCGGCGGGCGCGGCGGGCGCGGGGCGCGGGGTCAGGGGGGAGGGACATCAATAATCCTCCTTGTTATTCTTATGCAAATGCCCCGGTACGATAATAAGTGGAACGCGAATCACCAGACGTTATACAGATTGGAAGAATTCGCTGACAGCCCGCGCCCGCGGCCCACACTGCTTCCGTTTTCCGCGTGTGGCATTTGGCTACTATCAATGAACTGTATAATGTCGTTGAATTACAATTCACTGAATAAATTAATACAATTATACAACATTTTGTAATACGTAGGATCTACGAGTACTGTAACGTAACTATATTCGGACCGCTCATGAGTAATTTGATTAATAGGTAATTATTTCCAAGTAATTTCTTAGTCATAGGGATAATTAAATTAACAACTGGAAAATCACTGGCGACAATATTGCCTTAAGTCTCCTCTTATTACCCGTGCAAATAACAGCAAAGAAACTCAGGTTAAACAGGGAACTATTTATGACCGCACATCTTGATCTATGCGCATACCGACGCATTCGGATTGTGGAGCGAAGCGCTGGGACACGACGACCGTCAGCAACAATCTAGTACTACCCTAGGACTACCCCCCCACCCCCACCCCCCATCCATCTCTGGCAAGTTTCATCATAAGTAGTTAATACTGTATACAGCAATGCACAGGATCAGTAACCAATGAACGTATAACGTACCATTAACCTATGTATTTCAAAGATCTGATCCAAAATAATTTTGATCAAGGTGATTTCGTAAATTTCCCTTCCGTGTAGTCGTGCGGTGCGTGCTAACCAGAACACAGTATTGTAATGTACGAGCCCCCGATTCGATTTAATCAGCGTCGACGGCATTGTGATAAATTAGTTCTTATCATCTTTTTATTTGATTTATTGCCAACAAATTAATGTAGTTCATAGTATCACAATCACTTTGCTCAATATTCACTGCTATTAAATTTAGGTTATCTTATTTTTTTACGAAATTTATTTCTCCAGTCAGTAGTTGTCTCGCTCAAGGTTGGTCACAAATCCAGAGGATAGATGGTCGTCTCTGATATAGGTAACCAATGATATTTTAGGAACTATAGGTACGTTATACCCATATAAATCAACCAAAAAATTTGTTCCAAAAAGAACTACAACACAGACAAGTTTATCTTTTGTTTCACTACACCAATCACATTGTTATAACACAGGAAGGCATTTTAACGCTGTATGTCAAATGTCAAGCACTTCCGACAACAACAAAAGCGTGCGTATCGTCTTGTATTGACAGAGCGACTACGAGCAGAACGGTCAATTGCCTTTCTTACGCTCTTCATCGTCGGCGCGCTAGTGACATATCTACCTCTTTTTTACATTATAATATCATTGTAGGTAACGACAACCTACACAGCCGGGCGAACCGTATAGAGCTTCTACCACCTACCTCTGCCAGAACAACTATTACGACCACTACCTAGCTACGACTGTCTGCTAAAGCCAGAAATGTTTACAACCAACCTCAAACAAAACGACGACCCGTGTAACCCCGACCTATTTTGTATTTTTCTATTTAATAAAATATATTGAAGAGAATATTATACAGGAATAATGCAATTTAATTATTTACAGAACTTACTAACCAGCTGATAAAATTGAATAGAAAAAATCTCTCGGCATAATAGACGAGATGTACTTATAATAATAATGCCTTCATTATTTTACCGATTTACATTACTTACTTTTTATGAGTACCTACAACTACCTATCATACTGAACGTTAAAATGAACGCAGTTGTGGAAGGAAGTAGCACACAAGTTTACTGACACACACATAAACTTGTTTACAAGTAATCATCACTATCATCATCCACACACGCACACACAGGACGTGTTATCGCCGCCGGTGCGCAGGCGCAGCGCGCAGGAGCGATAGCGCCCGGGCGCGCGGGCGGCCACAGGGCAAGGCGTGCAACACCTACATACACATGATTACATTTACTGGAAACATGGTTGTACGTTCACTTTATATTGTGTCCAGTAAGGGAAACGTGATAATAACTTCCACGTTGATTTTTATAGCGACAGTTTATCGTACGTGTACCTACCTATAAAAAATTCTATCACGAAGATAACGTTTTATCGAAATTTTTAGGAATTTTACTCAATTTTAATAAGTTTAAATACAATGAATAAGTTTTTTTTTAATGTAATCAATTCCATAACAATTTGTGACGACACTGATAGCAAACATGTATAGGATATACCTACGCGGAAATTAAAGAAGTCTAGAAGTTTGTGACGTTTTCAATACGGTGCAAAATATATTATCCATATGAGAACCTTGGCAATTTCTTAATAGCAAAATGACTTTATCTCTATTGCTGAAATACCCAGAAGTTCTCCATTGTGCACAGAAAAAAATAGGTATGTAGGTGATTCCCAGCCACGTTATTGGATTTGAAACCATACAACCGATGTGCCTCATGTTCATTGAAATAATGCGAAGATGGTTTGAGACCACTAAAACAATGCATGAAGCATATTCGGTCGATTCATGAAGTCGATTTTCAACTTTTCCCATAACAAATTTTCCCGAATTGAAATTTTTTTTATTTTTATTTTAGCGTAGTAGCACTCGCCGGGTATCCACTAGTATACCATACATTTAATACTAATATTTTTTTTTTATTTAACAAACATCGCAACTTCCGTAAAGGAAAAACAGTAATAATTATTTTTTTAGAAACAAAATGGCGTCACCCCTACCAGCCATGAATGGCGCACATGTGTGACCGTATCAGCATGAATGAGGTGACTGATAACACACACACGCAAGCCGCCTGTACTGATGCTATAATTGTTTAGTGTAGTGATGATGATTTGCCTTTGACCTGTAGCCGGTAGGTGCTCGTCTTACGCTGAAGACGCAATTGGCCCAACTGGTACAATCCACGAGAACACTGCCTACTAAAAGGGATTGGAATGAACGTCTGAAAATCCAAACCTTTTACTACGAACTTCAAGATAACTAAATGAATTATTATTTATCAAGTACAATCAGAGCTTGGCCTAATGCCACGTTCCAATACACAATTTAAAGAAAAACATTTTGAAGATTTATTGACATATAAAAAGATGCGCTATGATAACAATAAACCACACGGCGAATAAACAGTCGGAAATTTTCCTTCACGGAAACAGGTAAACAGCGTGAACTCAGAAAATAGTAGGTATGTTACCACATACATTATATCTTGATATATTTATAAGTAATACGCAATTAGAGTGGACACATAAAACACTTTTCAATCTTCATAAATTGTTTAAAGTAGGCCATGTTTTGACAGTGTGAAGTGCGGCTGCGGCGTGGCGTGGCGCTTGGCGACGCAGTTTAGCTACTATAGCGATAGAACGCGACACCTACGACAACTAGATGACGCGGAAAAAGTTGTAACGTGGTTTAATTAGGCGTATTCACGACTCAACGCGAGCCGCGAACAAGCACCGGCAGTTCACCATTCAGTCGTCGCAGTGCAAATCACAACGTTAACGTCACTATGTAGGTACACAAGCGTTACGCAAGGTGAATTAAATGAGCTTTTTACATTATAAAGTAGTCTAAAATAGTCTAAATCGTACGAATTCATTATTCATTGCTGTATCACTAAAACCTCCCTGTATATTTTTCTGGTACACAGCAATGTACGACGAACACGGACGTAAAAAAAAGACGAACGTAATCCCAAGAACAAATTCAGCGAAGCACCCATAGTAATACCAACTATGTATTCGTACAAGTACACACACCCACACATTGACACCATACGGCTACGACATTGACACCATGGCGAATCAAAAATTACAAAATTACGCACACATAGTAAGCGAGTGGTCGCTCTCGATTAGACAAGGTTACGTCCGTTCTTTTTTACGTCCGTGATGCCGAATTAGTCACTGAATAATGAGCCACGTATTTTGATTCCAAATTGATATACATAGATAAATCTTCTACTAAATGTAGGTCTCTGCTTTCAATATATTTAGGGATATCGAATGAACATAGTTATAAATACATTCATATGAACACCTGCCACACTTACGAACAAACACATACTTAAATACATAGCTACGGACAAACACAACAGGTACCTTTTATTAATTTTCGATTTAATACTATTTTTATAGGTGACTGTTATTTAACCACAAAAACAGTTTCTAGCGGTCTTACCACAATAATAAAAAAATCTACAAGGAAAATTATTGTAATATATTTTTAGAATCAACACAATTTAGTTGGTTCTGTAAAACACGTACCTAGCTATTGTTCCAAGAATGTAATGCTCCACACTTGTAGGTTTATGTCTTGTTTTCCTATACCAGGTTAAATTAAAAACCGGAGCGATTCAGGCCACGCGCAATGTAGGGTTCCGAAGTGGTAAATTTATCGCCTATTACTCTGTACTCATTAACTATTTATGCTAACATAGCCGGGATAGTTTTCCTTGTAAATTCATCATGAACCTATTTCTAGAATTATTTCACCTTTCAAACTCCAACCGTTTAGCCAGCAGGGAGGGACACTTAACTCTAACCAAAATCAGCACTTAAAAGCCAAATATTTCGCAAACGGACCCCTAATTCCAAAAATGGTCTTAAAAGACCCATAATATTTTTGGGAGACCTTTTCAACGACACCTCCCACTATAGGATATGCGAAGAATAAAAAATTCATACTCTCGTTACCAATAGGTCCTCCCTACCCTACCCTGAAAAAAAATGTTTTTTAATATTTTATTCTACGATTCTAGAGTTTTAATAAATATGTATATCCATGCCAAATTATAGCTTTCTAGCACTAAGGGTCTCGGCACTTTGCTTCAGACAGACGGACGGATATGATGAAATTAAATATGTATTTACTCAAAAGCTTAATACTTTGATAATATCGGTTGAGTACTAATAATGTTAGTTTATTAAGTGAAATGCGATGCAGACTTTTAAGACTGCTACTGGTTCATGCGGGCGTTTTATATAACTGGACTGTAGAGTGTAGAATGCGTTGGAAGGAAGAAAGTCAAGGGTTATTTGGAGGGTTGGCAAGCACACTAACCTGGTTGCAGGAATCGACTTCGACTGGTACTCGTATTAGCTGCATCGACGACTAGGCGGCTGCTCCAATGTCTCCAATCTTCTTTCTTCTTGACTTCTTATATTAGGTATGATGCCGTATAAGGTTGGTTGAGGTTCACTATACACTTTACAGTAATTACATGAGTTATTTTGCAGGAGCGGTGTATGCGGCAATATTTGCATCAACTCGAATGCTTGGGCGATGCGATTTTTACAAAATATGCGGATTAATTAATTATTTGTCAATGGGCACGTGTTGCATTCGAGGACAGCGGAAGATGACTTTTTTTCTAATTGTTCTTCTCATTCCAAACTCGGTGGTGTGCGAGTAAATCCGCTGTATAAAAATGCGCTTGCCAGAAAGAGAAGGAGGATGGGAGTTTGAATAGCGAAGGAATGGGTTGCCGCGCTTTTATTGAAAATATAGAATAAATCGCGAGGTGCGATTACGTCTTATAATAATTTTGGCGGAAGCAGCTGAAGCAGGCAAATGCATTTACAGAGTAATGCCACTATTGGCGCGAACAATTATATTGAAGTTAGTGCTGAAAGTTTCTATTTCATTATGAATCAGAACTTTCAATACCGTCATTATGTATTGTTAATTGAATAGGTACATACGGATTCGATGAACGCACGTAACAAAATGTCATTATTTGTTTCTTTGGTAAAAAAATCATCTAATTATATAATATAAAAAAAACCTGCTAAAATTATGACTAGTCATGATTCTCGAATCTCTTGGTCTTGAATCTAAAACCTACAAATCTTAAGTGAGATCAAACACGACTTCGATTTCTGAGTTATTTTATTGTCTAACTGACAAAGTTTGGATAAAATAATTGAACAATGAAATAATAATGTCGCAGTACGTATACGCACGACATATTCTACCAAGGTACGTTATCGGCACCTAACGCGAGGTGAAAACCCGCGATAACTCGCGACCCGCCGCGCCGCCGCCGCGCCGGTCCCGCCACCACCCACGTCCCACACTCGGTACTTACGCATCATCTACTTTGGCTAACAATTTACACCATATTTAATGTAGTAACTATCTGCTTTACTACGACTTCAATAGAACGTTAACTTCTTACTGTTACTGGCAAAATTCGATTCGTTTAATAAACTAACTATTAACAGTATGTAGGTATACTAAGTTCTGCAGCTCTGCTCTGCTCTACTAATACATCCGAATTTTCATCAATGTTTAATTATTGGATGACATTTATCTCTTGTAATATCCTTTCTTAATATACCTAGTACTTAATGTAGTTAAGATCTTTTTTTATAATGTAAGTTATACTATTTAATTTTTTGTTAGTATTAGTTCAATTAGTTCTTTTATTTATTTATTCTAATTTAATAACTGTACCTACCTAATTAATATTTTAAAGAAATTCTTATATAATAAATAAAGGTTTAATTTAATAATCTCCTGATAACTGAGGTTTCTCAGGTTTTAGATGATATACCTATTTATAACTGACTAAGGAAACCATTTCACAAAGACCCAGTTATATTCATAACCGCAACTTGTTTGAATTATCTTTGCAAATATTTTTATTAATGTTTTGTAAGAATATGGCTTACATTGTAGGATGATTCTTTGATCGGCTTCGCCTCAAACTGCCGTAGGCGGGTTACATGCGGGGTAACAAGTGCAACGTCCCCGTACTAACTACTAACGTACTTATCATTATTATACTTATATTATCATTTTTATACTTTTATAACGTACTCAAAGCTGAGCTCTGCCGGTCTTTACGGTAGCTATTTATGGATATAAAAATTCTGTTACCGCTTATTTAGCTTTAAGTAAACATAATTTACCGGGTAAGCTGTGCTTTACCTAAAATAAAATTATTTCCTAATGATTTCCCCTGCGGGCTGCGGCTCAAATGCAGTCATGAGTGTCATGGCGATATTCACTAGCCATCACCCATACAGCTGCTGATATTTAACTTTTTGCGTTTGTATGAATCTTTTGCCGTCGACACGAGCTTGCCTTATTTACATTTCACAGCTTATTGGGCGAAAACTATCAGCTAAGTATCAAAAACATCAATGAGCGTCATATTATTGGCATCCGACGACGCCGTTATCCTAAGGTTATTGCCTCCGTTATTTTTACTAGTATTGCGTCGTAATTTAATTTGTGAACCTCGGCGGAATGAGGCCGCGGCCCGAGGTTGTGTCATGTAGGTGCACTGGCGTGCTGACTACTGGGTCCGCAGCGCTGGCCTGCCGAGGGACTGTAGCTCTTGCGGCGCGGTGATACGGCGCCGCGCGGGAGTATCTAGCTTAATGTTACCTACGCCGGCGGTGTAAGTGTTGACGTCAATCGGTAGGTTATTTGTGTGCGTATTATCTGCGCGATAGGCCGGGGGTGAAGGATCGCCGACGCAACGTTCACGTGTCGCCGATCAGTTTCTAGGAAGATGAGCGATACGACTGATTGATCGCTCTTTGTTCCCGCTCCGGTTTACTACCTACCTGTTACGCCACTCAAATTTGTCATCGCAGTTGGAGCGGGCGGAGAAAAGAAGCCCCGAGCTACAGATGTTCAACATAATCATATTCTTATTGTACTACATTTCTGGTATAGCTATAGAATGCATTTGCTGGGTGCATAGGCAATATAATTCTAGGTAAATTGCGTTGTTACGAAATTACAAACATATTTGTGTTTGTGCGAAAAAAAATAGTAAATGATAACATAAAGTACGCAGTTATGTTTCACAATACGTATGTACGTTGTCATCATCGCCATCGTATTCGTTTACTGCGGTGTAGGCTTCTCCCATATCCCCTTAGCCTATTCGCATAATCAAGGGTCTTAGACACTTCTCTCTAGCAGTTACCTCGCACAGGTCGTTTTCAGTGTTCAGTGTGTGAGTAGCATGAGGTAAAATACTAATAGTTTGTAACGATTTTGTTATTGTTATCATACTACTTTGAATGATATTAAAAACAGTAATAATCTAACAGGTCTGTCACAGTGACCCGGTGGCGCGGTGGCGCGGTGGCAGGCTGGCGCCGGGCCAGCGGCTGGCTCACCGACTCACGTCAAACACCGCGTTCATCTATAACGTGGAAACTTCAGATAAACAGTTTTTTCTTCCGATCCCAGTCAGCGGCTCAATAGAGCCGTCACGGTAGCCTGCTGGCCGTCACTGGCGCGCCTGGCTCGCCTGGCACGCTTGGCGCGCCGCCAGACCAATTGCATACGTAGTGTAGAACTACCTCCCTGTCACTAACATAGGATTTACGGTTGACGTGCCTGAAAATTGCTTTGTTTTTATTGTTTAAATATTTTACATTTAAAGGGTTACGCTGTCAGAGTTGTTGGTCCAAAAACTACCTATGTGAAGTAAAGTAGCTCACGGTACTCTGGCTGGTGTCCATCTTAAGGGCTCTAAATAATCGAGCAACAGCGCGAGTCAGGTGCTGCTACGAGTATAACAGAATAGTAAAAAGGTGTACTGTTGTATTTTATGTAGTTCAGATTTTACGGATTTCGTTATTTGTATTTCCCCTCAAGTTTGTTCTGATATCGTTTAACACTAACTAAAACGTAATTATTTCAAAGTTTAACATAACATAACATAACACACGTTACTTGTAACTAACAAAAGTATAAAAAATAAAACCGAGACAACCTCCGCACATCTTAACGTCCAGCTACATGAGCTACATCTAGGAGTTAAAAACAAAATGGCGAAACAGTTCTTACCGCGCCAAATTCTGCGCGCATTAATTTCCCTCGCATCGGAAGTGAGGAGCGAGGAACAAAGCACTCGGCGGGAGGTGCCATCGCGAAACTGCATTAACGCTCACGCCACATAAAGCAGGACGGCGCCACACCACCGTCACACCCGTGACACATCCGCGTCACACCCGTGCCACAAGCCTCTCGCACAAAACTTTTCTTTTTACATCTTTACGGTGGAATCTTTCGCATTTGACACACACAGGTTTGACGACCCTGTAGTCTAGTTGGTAGCGACCCTCCCTGCGAAGCGAGGGATCCCGGGTTCGATTCCCGGTCGGGGCAGATATTTATGTAATAGATAAATATTTGTACTCGGCTCACGTCTCCATGCCACCCGCGACACAGGTGAAAACCTACTGCAGGGGAATGAGTTTTTATATACTTTTATATGTATACAGGTGCCACAAGGCGCCTTTCGATTCCACGTCTCACAATTAATATATTTAGGCAAGGATAGCGGATAGTGTAGTTAGCCTAGTCTCATTGTATGAATGTCGGTTTCACTCGTTTGGGAGTTGGGGCACTTGGATCTCACTTCATAGTAGTAATAAGTGCTTTCTGTAACTATATAGTAGTAGTAGTCGTAGTAGTAGTAGTAGAGTAGGAAAAAATAAATCTCGGCAGTTTTTTGCTGCTTTTTGTTACGGGACCACACACGGATTTGATCAAAAAATGGCGTAATTTCATTTTTAAAAAGTGGTTGTTAAAATATGTTTTGAATAAAAAATAAAAGTTAGATTTTATCAGTTCTTTATCTTTAATTTCCCGAAGTATGTAATGTAAATATTAAATAGCTTCGATAAACGTAAAGGAATACAAGACGAAACACAGTGAAACACGAGTCATCTATCACGTACTTAGCGCCAGAAAGAAACATTATCAGAAAAGTTTACATAATTACATATAAATATATACATAAAATAAATACTTTGTAAAACAAAAAAAAAACAGTGTTTAAATTTTCCGTCCGAAAGATAAGATAGAAGATAATAAAATAGGTTTAGTCTTTAAAAAATAAAAATATAACAAAATATTTTGATTCAGTTATAGATACTTACTTCTCGTTCATATGTCGAAGAGATGATAAAACAGTACACAGTAAACAGGCTAATGTATTTTACCTTATAGGTAATATTACTATCAGCTCTGCGGTATGTCTATGAAACAAACAGTTACCTTGCACGTTACAAATAAAATATAATTACACGTGAGCGACGGCGACGGTTCCGAGTTCCGACCGCAAGCCGCCAGTTACCTGAACAAACAAACCCACGTGACGAGCTCGATATAGCTATGACGAGCTAGCCTAAGGTTGTCCGACGGTGTACTTCAATAATAATATGAATCAGAGCAGAATATAAATAGAGATTTTGTTACTAACTTCGCCGCAGGGTCATCTGGCGTCAACCGTCTCGACAATACAAAATGGTCTATGGAAAAGACTTCAATCGAATTGTTCTTGTATGGGGACTCCTTTTATTTTAATTTTTTTTTTTTAATTTTTGGTAGTTTTTGTTGTTACAATGTCACTAATACATTCAAATTTTATATAAACACCTAGTGTATACCTGTCACGGTTCAAGAATTAAAACCCAGTGACTGACGGACGGACAGCGGAGGTTTCCCGTTGGTAAGCCATTGGTGTATGGAACCGTAAACATGACTTCAAATTACACACATCCATAAGTTTCCAACGTGTGCCACAACTGTCCCTCGCCGTGAAACATTACAAAGCTATTAAGTTTCACGACATTCCCAACGACTTCTTTCATAAAACAATACCTACCCCTGCGCTACAATTTCGCTGTACTTTCGTCACGTCATCTCGAAGGGCCGCTTTAATTAATTAACAAATAATGACAATAGTGGGGTACGTTTTTATGAGCCGGTTTAAACAATGCCGACCATAGTACCGTAAACTAAGTTAAAACCCGCGATGTGTAAGTAATGACACGATATATTGCGAGCAAAAATAACCGCAGCGAAATTAGAATTTGTTTTAGTGAAGCATTTAAGCTGAACTCAGTCTTGTTCACTTGCTTCTAAAGTGCAGTTTTAGGAATTCTGTTTGAGGCATGTAGTGCGCATTAAAAACTTAGAATGTTATAAGTCCTATTTTCGTAGCAGGCATTCGTTCGTTAGTGCGTTAAGATTTAGATTATAATAATGACTTGGCATCCTAAGTCCATCGATTCATCGTTTCACTCAATGACTACGAAACAAAGACGAAACGAAATGTCACGTTTACATGTGAAATGTAAATATTGTACATAAATCATTATAATACAAAATGTACGATCACCATATTTTATAGAATTTGATTCAGTTGCGAAGAGAGACCCGTGCCCTGCAGTGGACCGTAAATGACTCGGAGCTTAAACCTTCCACGCCGCAGTCACGGTAAAATATTACTGAGCCGTAATTTTTACACATAGCAACGTGGTAGGTGGCTTTCTCAAGTAAGAGGACCCACGTTCTAAAGGTTATAATAATTACGCTTCACACTCATAGCCCCACACTAGGATTCCCTGTGTCGTGGGTGCCATGGACAACACATTAGACAAGGACATTCACACCCAGACCGAGAACAGAAATTCAAACCCATCATTCAAATTTCCGCCTCGCTGGGAATCGAACCCAGGACCCTCGGTGCGGCGATCCGGCATGGTAACCATTGCGCCACACGGGTCTTCATTCATGTTGGTTCCTATTGGCAGCGCTGACATCGCTCGACTCGATATAATTATCAGTTTGTAAAGACTGTCGCGTCTGTATTCAACAATCCTTAACATCTGCTCGTAGTATCTAGGAACCGCAATATTCCTAACACCGGATATATTTATTATTCCAACTATCCACATCCAGACCTGCCAGACGAACAAAAACAAAAATTACAAATCATAAACCATTAACACATTTCAGCCATTGTTACTTTATCTGCACAAACAAAGGATTTACAGCTTATTCGCTATCCATAGCGGCCAGCGGCCGTGGCGCACGTCAAGTATTAACAATTACTTTGACACTTCTAATTGCAAGGCATCCTGTGGAAGTGCAGACCATCTGGCACCGAAATGTGCCAACTGTAATTTATGAGGAATAGTAAACTTTACGTGTGAAGAAATAGAGGTGTGGCGGCACAAAAGCCGGTCGCGGCCGAACCGGTCGCAGCTAGAACAATTAGCGTTTGTTCAGGAGACGTGCCTCGGATGGCCGCCACATGTCGCCGCCGCCTCAGTAGGTGACAGAGATGCCACTTCAATGAGCCTTGTTGTTCCTGTTGGCCGCATTGTCTCTCGTGACAAGTTGTGTAAAGCTCATTAAATGCCTCGCTGGAATTAGATATTATTCAATGACAATGCCATCATTGAAAGTAATCCTCCTTATCTGATGGCAAACATGATTAAAGTATAATTCTATGCTGGACTATTTTATTACGTACATATATCAAATTATAGATCTTACGCCCCAAGACAGAGTCACTAACGGTTACTTTAATCGCTGCTTAGTAAAGAATCACCATACAAATTCTGTACTAAGGAGCGATTTAAGTAGTACTTAGTGACTCTGAGTTGGGGCGTTAGAGTTTTAAGCGCAATCGTTATGCACAAATACCTAGTTCACATACTCACCTAAGTCATGCAATGATATACTTTGATTAACACGGTAAGCAATGACTTCTACCTGTGTATACTATCACCATAGGTAACTACTTATTATGACGAAATACGAGCTTACAAATAAGTTGAACTTCATCATTCAGAAATGAATTCGACAGTAAAGCTTAGTTCATAATTAATTTCAGGGTACCTACTCTATGACACTCAAATATTTTTTTGAAAGGGTTGCAGGTCAGATTAGTGCGCTCCACTGTCGGCAGATACCGCACCGATACCGCACCGATACCACACCGATACCACACCGATAACCTAAGGGCTATAAACTGACATTCGACTCTCCCTGTTTATCGCTTCAAGAGATACGCATAGTTTTTTCATTTTCCAAAGATAACCAATTGACATGTTATTTTTAAACGATTTCTCTCCGATTCTGTCAAACTTACAAATTAAAATTCGATAAGAACTGTTTTGGGCGTCGGGGATTATTTCGGTATCGATAATGCGTAGTTAAATTCACAGTCAAACGACTCACGGAGTAATGCTAGCATTATGTAAGCAGGTTCATTAAGTAGTAATAAAGTTGTTAAAAGATCTTTTATTACAGTGACCATTAAAAACAAACACCTGGGAGAGAAGACAGCCGTCGTAAATGTGAAACGAGTACAACGTGCTTCGACCATAGACTTAAATATATTATAGACGGGCTGTTCCGAACAAAATCCGTGTCACATTTTTCATACTCTGTGACAGCGCTTCGTTCGGTCAAGTTCGGTTTAAGATGGCGGTGGCAAAATAGGTATATTATTTTGCACAATTTTTTTTTATGTAAGTAAGATTATAGTTATTTATCAATTATAATTTAAATAAACTCAAATAAAGTTCAAAGGAAAATAATGAAAACGTTTTAACTGTGCACAATAAACAATATGCGTTATTGTGTGTTCTTGAATGGTCGGCGTTTTTCAAAAATTACATCTGCCTACTTGTCTCGCTTGCTCGCAGCCGACTAAAATGCGTTGGCACCACTTGGTGTCAATATAGTTGTCCAGCTTTTTAGTACTGAACAGCCTGTCTAGTATAGTATCGTATATACATATAGGTCTGTGGCTTCGACAATATAAATGTAGATACCTACATTTGGGTACAAACATGTTTGACATACAAAAATATCTGTCGGTATCACCACGTAACACACTCCGTTACTCCGTCATTAGGAGAACCTAATCATAAAAATCCACATTTAATTTTCTGTTTTATCTTATCACCAGAGACACATGTCATAGAAAAAAATGGAATGACAGGAATTCCGAACGAATCTGATTACGTTAAGTGTAACGACGTTTTAGTAGATAGGTACCTATACATATAGAACCGCTTCGAACGAGAAACAATCAGTTTGTCGACTGACGTCCACAATATTTTGCTGTGTTAAAAGGTCAATGGGTTGTCTAAAACTGAGTAAACCGATCCATGAGGGTGTCCAACCCTGAAGAACCTCACATCACATTACTTGGATCAAATCTCATTCTATACTTGCTTCATGGCAATGCAGTCGTGTAACATGTTTTCATTTCAAAAGCAATAGTAGAGTTAACTGCATTAAGTTAACCATGAGGTGTGGCAACACTTCAGATATGATGGTAACTATATGAGCTAATTGTTATAAATTATTAATCTATACATCTATACAAATAAATAAAATTGGAGTGTCTGTTTGTAATATTAAAATAACCGCTTTTTACTAAGTGCATTTGGATGTATACACGGTGCATGTACCAAAACAACATTTTTTACAATTTTTGTCTCTCTATCTGTCTGTCTGTTTATTCCGGCTAATCTCTGATATAACTGGACCGATTTTGACGGGACTTTCACTAGCAGATAACTGATGTAACAAGACGTAACTTAGGCTACTTTTATTTTAGAAAAAAAAGAATAGTTTGTTAGGCGATACGAAGTTCGCCGGGTCAGCTAGTAAATGAATAAGATAACGGATATCTATTGTAGTACTAACCCTTTCAGGAACCTAGAAGCTTGGCCGAGCTCGGCTCTAATTACGTCTTCCTTAATTGAAAGCTACATGCCTAATTATAGGCACGAGTTAAACATGTCAACTTTTTCCCCCATGACTACAGAATCCTCGCAGTAGGAGAAGTCCGGTACATTGCCGACAATGGCCCGCTAATAACAAATGCGGGCTATCCGGCTCCCGGCTATCGAGCCGCGCCGTGTATTTATCGGTTCATAATCGTTTAGAGATCGGCGCGATATCGCTCGCCGTGTGACGTCACAATGCGATTTTGCCGCGGTAATACTAGCACTTCGTTCAGTGTTATTGCAAACGCGCGAACGTTATTTACCTTATAATTACCCGGATCAAATATCGGGTGCAGTTTGGATCGCCCGACGATACGATGTACACGGACAATGGAATGATTTTACTACCCATTTGTTGGGTAATACCAAACTCTCGTCTCTACTGAGCCCGCGAGATCATTCTCCGAGTCCATCGCAAAATTTTTATTAGCTCCTAATTAGTGAATTTATTTGCTTTTTCTGTTGCTTCTACTAGCAACTCAAATTCGAGCTATTAGCCGTCATGCATGCCATGTAGGTACGCCATACCGCGGCCGCTTCGTACCGGACTATCTTACCTGGCACAAAGGCCAAAAAGATAATTGGATTAGTTACACCGCCTGAGAGTTGGATGTTCTAATTGTATATGTAAGGTCTCCGACATAACTAAGCGACTCTATTTACAACTCCGTTTTGTAATTTATCTAAATTTTGCGTCATTTTTAGGTCATCCATCCATAGAGGATTTTTAACGGAAAATATAGTTATTTTAGTTATATAAGTTTTCAAAAATAAATATTCGAAAACGGCAGCTCGAAGTAATTCCCTTGTCCCGGGGACCACACGGCGAGCCACACGCGTGGGGACACGGGAACCACCCGTGAGGCCGAGAGGTTAACTCCTAAACAAATAATACTAATATTATACGACACCGCTATTATACCTATGCTTATTGTGTAAAATATTTAAGGTACTGTTGAGTAAAATCAATGACGGAAGGGACTTAATGAGGATAAAACAGAAGTTTGAATGCAAGTCATTGCCATGAGATTCAGACATCACTAGAGTCGCTAAGTTAGCTAAGTCGGTAGTTAGTAGGTAGTTAAGTTACACCTAAACTATAATTATGTTCAATATACTAGGCAGTTGGACACATTCTTTTTGTAAGTTAATAAAGTTAAAAAAATAATAATCAGGCGATAGAGAGCTTGCGGAAATCCATTATTATTAACCCCAACTCAGAGTCACTAACGATTACTTTATCGCTCCTTAGCAAAGAATCATCATACAAATTATGTACTAAGGAGCGATTTAAGTAACCGTTAGTGCCTCTGAGTTGGGGCGTTAGTCTATTTTGCACCAATCCGTGGATAACATATTATGATGGTATACGTATGCTTTAATATAGTCCACGCATGGACTAGGTATACATAATAATAATAAACTCTAGCATACTCATACCCTCGCAGTAAGTTATTACCTGTGTCGCGAGTGGCATCGACGACACATATAACACATCACAATCATATCCATGATCCGAACACAAATACTTATCTGTCACATAAATATCTGCCCCGGTCGGAATCGAATCCGGGACCCCTCGCTTCACAGGCAGGGTCGCTACCAACTAGGCTACAGGTTGTCAAATATAGCCTCTGTGTAAGTTATAGGAACGTCTACATCTTAAAAACACACAAAAAACGTAAGCAGCCATTATTGAGGGATGTCGCACCTATCAATTTCACACCAAACTCTACCGTCGTAGAGACAAAAGACACGAAAAGCGGCGAGGTGAGAGCACGTGGGGCACACGTGTTGCAAGGTGCCATTGTCTCTGTACAAGCTCCACATTGTCTCCACTATTGTGGGATGAAACGTTACTTCACGATACGACTCTTTTTAAAGATATACGGCTCAATATCGCACGATTTCTTGGATGCAATTTTTCTAAAGACGTTGTCTTGGAGCCATAAACATTGAGTTGTTTTTTGGTACGTCTATGGTGGTGTGATAGCTTTACCACCACTCGGTGGGCTTTGTAATATGATATATGGCCACAATTACTATCACTGACGAAGGTATGCGGAAAAAATATACCCTCTCCACGTGTTACGGTACACTCAAACTTTACTGAAACAAGAGAGAAATCTTACGTATTACTGTATGTATAGCTCCAACAATAAATTACTTTATATTAAAGGACGATAATATGAATAGGTAGGTTTACCTGTTTAAAAAATATAGCCAAGGGGCCATCCATAAATTACGTCACACTAATTTCATGAATTTTTGACCCCTCCCCTTGTCACACCTGGTCACATTTGTGAGACCTCCCCCCCCCTAGTGTGACGTATTTATATTATACGATATTTACCTATACATACCAATTATTCGATTTTGAAATGTGACGTCACAAAATTTAGGACCCCCTCCCACCCCTTGTCACACAATGTCACACTTCATCGACCCCCTCCCTCCCCCCTAACGTGTGACGTAATTTATGGATGGCCCCCAAAGTAAAAACCTCCTTTTTTGAAGTTTGTTAAAAAGAACAGTCGCAGTAGGTATGTGAAAATGCCTGACATAATATACCTAATATAAATATTTTTTTATACACTAGCAGCGCGCCCCAGCTTGGACTGCCAACTGGGTTAAACAACGACCATCTTAGTGTCCTCGGCACGCCATCACTGACCGCTACCGTGATTATTTTTCGCACGAAAGATTTAGTTTTGTTACAATTCCTTTGCTTCTTTTTATTCTCTCTTTCATGGCCGGCAACGCATCAGCGATGACTTTGGTGTTGCTGATAAACATTACGAAAATCTAATGTTCCGCAAGAATAATGTAGGAACCTATCGTTCTAATGATTATAGAATTTTTAGTATAGATGCTGAGGGTCTGGAGATCAATTCTCAAGTTGGACTCACAGAATTCACTCTCTATTAATTATACTTACCTTATATTTAACAATTCTTGTTTCTTCAAATAAAATAGAAGAAGGAACATCTATTAATACATTTATTCTATTAATAATGTCGTATTTAAATACCCGTAACTATTAATATTTTATTATTTACATTGTTATATTTATACAATCACTTAATTAATTACAAGTCAACAATAATCACTCTCATATTGGACGTAAGAACCTACTACGTATGTAGGTGTAATAAGTTCTCTACACTGATACCTTAAATAATTTGTATATGTGAAGCAACCAAGGTAAAGATAAAATAATGTTTTCATTAATACATTTATTATTATCAATACCATATACGTCATAAACAATCACAAATACATAATATCATACTTAAAAATCAAAACGATAACATGATCGTGAACGCACGTTGAGGGACACCTAGCGCCATCTTGTGTTCGAAAGCAGAACTAATAGCCGAACTGCGCTGCACTCGTGTAGCGGAGAAAGACGTTTTATTGAATTTGTTGCTGAGGACGTTGATTCTACAAAGTTGTCATTTATAATAACAGACACAGTATTTAATTATAATTTATATGTTAATGTATGACAATTCTAATAGAAAAAATAATGTCAAGTTTAATTTAGTGAACTTAAACTGCGTTTTCCGACCAATCGTTAACCGTACAAATAAAAACATTTCTTAGAATCCACTCGACGCTTAGGTACCGAGCGCACGATAACAAGGCGATAGATAGAGACAGGTAGAGCCGCGGGAAGGTGGAGCGAGGCCGGCCTATATAAACAGTTTCAATGGTGGGCAGATTGTATGTCGTACCGCCGTCCGTGGTGGTGGTAGCACCGCTCCGACAGCCTCACCTCAGTCACCTCACCTGCCAGACTGCCGGCAGTCACCGCGAGAGGCGTAGCTGACCACTCCGCGACGTGGAGGTTCAGTAGAAAGAGAAACAGTGAGCGGTCAATCAAGAGGTGCAATCATCGGTGCACCGTGCACTAGCGGCGGTGGGCCGGTGCTGGTGCCGGTGGTAAGACGCGTCCGCTAATTAAGTATAGGTGGGGGTCGGTTGCGGCGCACGGTGGTGGGGCGCGCGGGGGGTGCGGGGCGAGGGAGGTGCGGGTGGTGCGAGGGGGGTGCGGGCGGCGGGCGGGGCGGGAGGCGGAGGCGAGGCGGGCCGCGCTCATTCCGCCGCGCGCCGCGACGCCGACAGCACGCCAGCGCGCGGGCCATGGTCGCGAGAACCGATGAGATGTTCGGCTGCTACGGTGACAGCTACTCGTATCGCCTGTGGAGTCTGGCCAACGTGTGGGGCGCCTGCCGATGTGAGTAGCGCGGAGCCGGCGTGCGATCCCGACCCCGACCGCGAGTGCGTGCGTACAGTACAGTGGTGGTGTCGATGACAGTGCAGGGCCCGCTTATGGGAGTCGGCGGATGGTACGAACGGTTGGCGGCCGGCTGGCTTGCCGACATGCGGAGTAAGCAGGTCCCGACCTCCACCACTTCGGCCAGGCGGCTCGCGGCCACCAGTAAGCTTCTTTTCCTTTTATTTTCATTTGCTCCTTATTTTATTTCTTACCCTTTCACTTTTGTGTTCCGATCGTTTTGTTTCGTGTGATTGCCCAAAGTTTTAAAGTTGTTTAAAGTTCACTCACTAGAAATTTTGTTAGTATCCCTCGATTCATTCGATTAAAGAGAATCGGCGCCAAAGTGTAAAAAATCAAATTGTAAAGTTTTAACCAAAGTTTGATTCGTGTGCGAGGCGGAGGGTGCGACCGACCGGATCAGGTGCAAATGATATCACCTGTCGGCCGCATCACAAAATAAAGCTCGAGGACGTCTTCATTAGAAGTGAACTCTCAGTGGTGATCTCCCCTCGCCCGCGTCTCCCCCGAGACATAACTCATCCACTCGAGATCGGCCGTACCTGTGCCGTGCCGGTGGCTGGTGCTGTGTACAGTGTGTACACACTCGAACACTCGAAAGAAAGTTTCGTTTGACGAGGGGCGCCGCGCCGCGTCTTAAATCGTGAACGATTATGTTGTTTTAATTCATTTGCTTTTTTCCTCCTTGCCTTTTATTTTTTCTTCTTGTTCAAACGCCGCCTGTCTGGAGTGGGTAACGATAGGATGGGTCGGCGGTTGGCTCCGAGCCCTCGAGTCAGGGTCTCAATTGTAACTCTCAATCAGTGAAACTTTCGATTTCGATTTTTTATTGACCACAGGGTTCGACAACTATTTTGTTTGCGTGCGATGCTGCAAAGACTATTACGTTTCTCAAAGATAATACGACTACTCTTAACTACAAGTGAAATTTTCGCTAGCCCTTGCTCGTTTTCTGTATGTTGGCGCACACCAGGGCCAACGTGTTTTTTATTTGAATGACTAACGTTTATGTATTTACCATCCCCGATAAGTCTATCCACATTAACGATAAGGGCTTGTTAGTATTTTTCTTGTTGACAAATTTTCATGACCTGTACAAGGCATGTAGAGCGTTTTTGTAGCGTCAGTTTTCTCGTACTGTGTGATCGTAAAAGTGATGAATATTATTTTTATTGAACAGTGCGATACCGTGTCCAAATATGTATTTAACAATTCCAATTAAACTAAACTTATATTGTGTAAACAAAATATACAAAAACTCTACATGTGCTCAAAGTGGTCAAGATACGGTTTTTAGGGTTCCGTAGCCGAATGGCAAAAAACGGAACCCTTATAGATTCGTCATGTCTGTCTGTCTGTCTGTCTGTCTGTCTGTCTGTCTGTCCGTCCGTATGTCACAGCCACTTTTTTCCGAAACTATAAGAGCTATACTGTTGAAACTTGGTGAGTAGATGTATTTTGTGAACCGCATTAAGATTTTCACACAAAAATAGAAAAAAAACACTAAATTTTGGGGGTTCCCCATACTTAGAACTGAAACTCAAAAATGTTTTTTTCATCAAACCCATACGTGTGGGGTATCTATGGATAGGTCTTCAAAAATGATATTGAGGTTTATAACATCATTTTTTTCTAAACTGAATAGTTTGCGCGAGAGACACTTCCAAAGTAGTAAAATGTGTGTCCCCCCCCCCTGTAACTTCTAAAATAAGCGAATGATAAAACTAAAAAAAATATATGATGTACATTACCATGAAAACTTCCAACGAAAATTGGTTTGAATGATATTTAGTAAGTAGTTTTTTTTTAATACGTCATAAATCGTAAACCGCAAAAAACTTTGATCAAAGTTACAACGAACTACAAGAACTTTTTTATATTATGTTACTTGCTGCTACGGAACCCTTCATGAGCGAGTCCGACTCGCACTTGGCCGCTTTTTTTACGTCTTTTGTCTGAATCCAATAAATAATTTATTACTTATTATGAAGTAATCTTACCGCAACATTAAAGTAATTTCTGATGCATCTTAGCAACATAGGTTAATTAACTATGTTAAATACAAACTAGGTACCTACCTACTGTTAATTTAACCAATTAACTAACCCAAAAAAAACAATAACATTGTAGCTTGTAATATCATAAATTTGTTTATTTTCAAATCACTAATCATGTTTTCCATGGTAAGCTGTTGTGGACAATGTAGATACTCGTACTGAGTGTAGGTAGTGTTCCTAATCATTTGTTTGCGAACAAATCGTCGCTTCATTAGCATTCGGAGGTACGGCACTCCGGCCGCGGCACCGCTCGCTAATCACTTGTCAATATGATACGGAGGACGTTATCACCTCATTAACATGCTACACCTATTATATTATCAATCCTGCCAGAGGTACACTGCGCTAATTGAGGATATTTTTGTAAACAAAACTGTTAGCTTTAGTTACGCTCTTGAAAGGCTACAATTGGAATTTATAATCTGTCTAAATTTAATTATAATTTAGATTTTTTTACCAAAATTCGTATTATTTATAAGGACATTGCATTCGTGCCTAATAATCCATAGCGGATCTTATTTTTCAATTTTTAGATTAACTTTTTTCTGCTCCAGGTGAACTAATATTTTAATATTACATCTGATAAAATACTTAATTATTACCCATAGTTACATTGAAGCGTTGTTTTTTATATGTATTTTTTTACTTCAAAATTCAGACAATTATTTTCCCCTGCCTGCCTCCTCGACCAGAGGTTGCAGTCAGATTCGACCACAGTTTGGCAGTTATTTAGGAATGTTGTCGCGACTTAGATAATCCTAGTGTGTACATTTCAGTGTATTTATTAAGATATTTGGAAGATCAAAATTTTTGTTATTGGACGTTAAAAATACTCTGAAATTGAACAAAACACTTCCACTTCACGATTATGAATATCTTCGTTATGACTCCATAATACGCATGAAGCAGATACACTTAAGTACATAATATATTTTTTGTTACAAAGTCTTTTAAATGAGCCTGTATGTATTTCAGTAAGGATATATTATTTTTTAGTTTTTGGTAGTTTCCATACTAAGTAGGTACCTAGGTACTAAATTCCCTGGGGTTCGTGAATTGTTTTCCTATTTACTTAATTATTTTATAGCTTTCATTGTTCAAATAATTTACATGCATTAAACTTAAATGTGTCACGTGGAATATTTTCACGATATGATATTGAGGCTCTCATTTCAATTCGGGACAAAGTTCAAAATATATTTTATACGATAAACAATTGATGATTAAACGAACTTACCTTAAGTGAAGATCTTTCAAAATTATCTGAAAAGCATCGTCCAAATTGATTAGCTATCATTATTATTTCTAATATATCATTCAATACTTTATGTTAATTAATAATTTACTGGAAAAAAAAATTAAGATATGAATGCTTCATCACATTCTCACTAGATGGCAAGTAGAGATCTAGTCGTGGGCGAACTGAATACATCAACATTCCCTATGAAGCAACATAATGCAACAATTATAATCTACCTAAGCTTTTTCCACAATATCTCGCTAATGCTACAGTATGGATTTTCCTGTTGCAGTTTTCATTGTAGGTACCTACATTGAATGGCAACTACATTAACATTAACGTTTGTGTACCCAGTCCCAGTTGCTATAAGTATAATTATATTTTTAAAACATTTTATGGCCCAATTGCTACTGACTCTACCTGCTGATCGCTACTTGCATAATAACTTTATACAAGTTAATAAAATGTATAGGCACCTACTACGTTTAAACTGCAAATAACTCTGCTGCCTTCTCACCGATAGGAGAGCGACGCGAGCTGCCCACTGACTCACTGGAGATAGTGACTGCATCACACACTACCTATATTTTGCACCAAGCAACACAAATAATTATGTATATTGTTTGTCAATTTAATCCTGTTCTTGTGATTCATTTAATGACTTGAAAATTCGACCTCAACCGTTTAACTATGTGGGATGGAAATTTTAATCTACCTATACACATGCGACTCCACTTAGCTCCTTTAAGCGAACTACATTTTATTTGTACCTTACGTAAGTGCAAATACAATACAATTTAATTTGTAATATAATTTCAATATTTTGTTAACAGTAAAATATTAGGTACCAATATACTAAATAATAAATTTATGTCGGATTTATTAAAACACACGGAGATCTTACGTCCCTAATTAATACAATGGCCAGTCGATACAATACAGCTATTCAAGAACTACTGCATAATAATATAGGATTGTCAATAAGAAAGCTGTTTGTGCGTACAAAAACTTCAAATTCTAAATCATTTGATCATAATTACCCTCAACCTGAGTATTCCCAAGGTGCCCAAACATTACGTGTCGTTGATAATATATGCTTGAACAATACATACCTAATTATGTTAAACGCATGAAAAATATATTAAATACTTGATAACAATTAACAACTAATCAAATTATTCCGGATGCAATTAGGTGCTGTTTGTTTTATGATCGTAAGGATCGTTCCCGCAGCGAATTAAGCTGGGTTTATATTAGATAATAGAGATAATCAAAATGTTCAACAGATATTCTCTTGACGTAGGAATTCCTTCCTATTATCGGGTGTGAGAATAGACACTATTTAGTGGAATTACTACATGTATCTACTGGCAGAATGTTTTACAAATGAATGTTTCACAAACTACAGCCGCTGATGCTAGATGGTACTGAATATTCATTACACCAATCGCTGCACAGTGCAGCTGCCACGCCCGGTTGTGAACAAATATCAAAGTCAATGTGAAAGTTGATTTGAAGTTAAACTGTGTTTATTTCCGTTTGTTTACAATATTCTTTGACTTATGGAAAATGTACCAAATAGGTAAGTAACAAAATTTGATAGGTGACAAGAGTTCAAAACTCCTAGTTTGCTATCATTTATTAAAAAAATTCTGCAAAATAAACAACTAAACTGCAACTCAATAAAACACACACCCGCAATAGGCTTTTCCATCACACGAGTGGCAGGTAAGACGTCACTATAAAAAATAAATTGTTAAATGTCGCTGTCAAAGATATGTCTGCCCAATCTGGGAGTAGAACCTTCACCCCGCAATCAGTAGGTAGAGTCACTAGTTCAGTACCAACGGAGCTCTACATTCTATCTGCTACTTCTCAATCGTTTCGCGTGTGCTCCTCATGTCTCACAATCTTTCGTCATTTTGCCATACACTTATGCACATCATTTTTTTAATCTACCAGCTTTGGAGGATCATGGAGGAGAAGAAAAGCCGTAAAGAAACTCCTCAGCACATCTTTTGAAAATGAAAATACATTGGTATATTTATTATAAAAAAATGTCACTAACTTGAACGGAACTGGTTGCAGAGTTGGTCATTTCATGCGTCTTTGTCATTTAACCTACCCATCTACAGTATAGTAACCTTTGCCTAAAAGTTGAGATTTTACATATTTCTTAAGAGAATCCACTGGCAAGTCACGTATTAACTTCGGGATTTTATTGTAGAATTGTACACCAAGCCCCATAAAGGATCGCTGCACTTTACAAAGACGGTAAGATGACGTTACTAATTGGTGCATTCTTTCTGTTTGGCGATTATGAATAAGTATCACAATTTTGTTTATACGCACTTATATTGATCCGTATAAAAACTACATTACTATAAATATACTCTGAACTCTGAAGCTACAGTAACTTTTCACGCAAATTTTATAAATAGCCCCAGTAGCTCTTTTTTGTAGTATGAAAATGTGTTCTATATTGGCTGCTTTGCCCCACAGCCAATCTTCTTTAATGGTCCCACAACACCTTTAGTTCAACATCAATCTAAGGGAGATAAATTAGGATCACGGTACAGTACAATAAACAAGTTATCACACACAAGCCCACAACTAAGAAACGCGCGCGTCAGCGGCATCGAATTAGTTCCCGTCGAAACAACTCAACACCCGAGACGTTACACGTTTCAACATGGTGTCTACGTCTTTACGGGCGGGGTTTTTTGTACGAAGACCCCCCCCCCCCCCTCGCGTGTCCCTCACCCCCGCACAGGTGCGACCAATCACTCGAGCCACTCCGCTATCAATCGACTTATGTCATTATGTGTGTGTATGATAATTGTTGTAGTGGCAATAGGAAGCGGCGTGCGGCTGTGTGGGTAGGTGTTGCTGTGTGCCGATGCGGTGATAATTGTTGTGGCAATAGAGGGCGTGTGTGTGTGTGTGTGTGTGCGTTGTATCAGCGGCAACGGACGCGGTCTGCCCGTGCACAGATTACCGAACGATAGCGCATGTGAAGTGTCCGTCCGGTTTACCTAATGATAGGTATTTCTCCGTACTTACTATCATGTAACATAAGTAAATTATGAATCTATGTACGGTATTTATTACTTCTACTAGAAGACTCTACCTAAATGTTAATCCGTTACTTGAAAATATAAAAAGATGCTAGTAGATTTTTTTTACATAGGTATAATGTATAATATATATGTATAATAGGTATAAACTTAATTAAGTAATAAGTATTTTAGTACTTCTGTTTTGAATAACACTGCAACATTTGCAACAACTAGCGCCATCTGTTGTCCAGTAGTCGAACTGCAAACTAATATCTAAATGTTGGTTGATAACTTGTTACGATAGTATTCATTATTTAACTGAATACATTAGTAAAACAAATACGAAATGAACGTAATATTTTGAAAAGCTTAAAAATCTATATGTATAAAATACAAAAAAATACGAAGATGGTATAGATAAGCACATTTTTGATATTAGATTTTTCCCAGAAGTTTTTAGCGTAGCGACTAGTTTTAATGAAACATTTGTAGAAAAATCCTAGAAATCCCATGTAGATAATTACGACCGGAGATGGCTGCCAGAGATACAAAGAGCTTTCTTATCAAATCAAATCAAAATTCATATCAATTTATATAGGTATCATTTATGCACTTCATTTTTTTAATCTACCTGCTTTTCGAAAGGGTGCTTGTCATATAGGAGAAGAAAAGCCGTAAAGAAACTCCTCGGCACATCTATAAAAATAATGAAAAGTTACATAAAATGTTCTAACCTACGCGGAACTGGATGCGGCACTAATTTCCAGGCGTCTTGGTCATTAATATATTCATTTAGATATACTATAGTATCCTTTACCTACTAACTGAGATTTCACGGTGACGTCGACCACATATTTCTTAAACATTTGGATGGGCAAATCACGTATTGACTTAGGTAATTTATTGAAAAAACGTACACCGAGCCCCATATAAGAGCGTTGTACCCTACTTAGGCGAAAAGAAGACGTCACCAAATTATGTCTGTTTCTAGTTAGATGATTGTACGTATTACTATTCATCCTTCAATATGCCTAAGTTGTTTTTTATGAATATATGTAATATTACTGTAAATAAATTGAGAGGCTACTGTTAATATGTCCAATCCTTTAAATCTCTCACGCAGAGAATCGCGTGATTTTAATTTTTAAATGGATCTGATTGCCCTTTTCTGCAAAACAAATATAGCATCAATGTTAGCCGCCGAGCCCCACATCAATATACCATAGGTGATAGGACATGAGGCTATGAAAGTATTCAAAATAAACAAGTTTAGCAGTTTCTACATCAGTAAACTGTCTTATCTTTCTAATGGCACAAACTGACCTACTTAGCTTACTCGCGAGAGCCGTCATATGGGTGCTCTATTGTAGATTAGAATCTAAGGTGACCCCCAAGAAAACCGTGGATTTTTCCATACTTAGAATTTTATTATTTGATTTGAGGCTTTTACTAACGTTCCTTACATTAGGTAGTGAAAATTCAACACACTTAGTTTTTTTAGCATTAAGCAGTAAATTATTTGTAGTAAACCAGTGTGACAAACGAGGCAGAGCACTGTTTACATCGTCAACATTCATTTTGTTTCTATTCGTCTTAAATATACGAGAAGTGTCATCAGCAAACAGGACAATGTCTGCATATTTGTTAAATATAATACGGCAGATCACTTGTCTTTTGTTAAATCCACAGATCTCCTTTTAAATTTGCTTGTTACGACTTCCGGATATAACGACTACATGGCAGTGGTCCCGTCGTCGTCGCTCCATCCGAAATCCACTATATTGGACCGTATTGAGCGTTAGATATAGAAGCATACACTCTTTATAAAGAGTTGCAAATTTCAAGCAAAATGTTTATTAAGTTATTGAAGACAGACTAATTGATAGGGTGCCTGAAGACTACTACTGTCATACATGCACATTAACCTATCTTTGCATAATAGTCTGATTGTCGTCGAGCTGATGGTGGGGGAGGGGGAGGGGGCAGCGGCACCCATCCAACTTCCCGCCGCACCATGCGTTGCTTTACTTTGTTGATCATATGATACGAGGCAGAAGATGATTGTCACGAGCCAGCTCCGGTCATGTCTGCATTCAATAAATCTTTAGTTTTGTCTATTACCTGAAATAAAATGAAATTAATTTTATTCGAAGTAGGTTTGTTACAAACACTTTTCGAAAGTCACTCAACGCCATCGCTTCAACAAATCCCTACCGTGAGTGGTCCCGGGAGAAGAAGCGGCAAGAAACTCCCGCGATAATTTTTTTCCTACTCACAGTTACAGACAGCACTTAATTCTACTTATTGCAATATTTAATATAAAATAATCTAAATTTTACTAACAAAAAATAACCGACTTCAAAGTCTCAAAAACTACTTTTCAGATCTCGTTCAAATTTATGTGGGACCACATGACAAGCACCTGCTTTCGATTAAAAAAAGAATCATTGAAATCGGTTGGCGTGATATTGAGTTATTCGTCAATTTATCGCGCACATCTTAACTCAAATTTACGACCTATGTGGTTTTCTCATGGATGCCATTGTCAGATCTCAATAAAATTTATGTGAGACCACATGACAGCCACCAGCTTTCGATTAAAAAAACAATCATCAAAAACGGTTCGTCCAGTCCAAAGTTCTGCGGTAACAAACATAAAAAAAAACAGTCGAATTGAGAACCTCCTCCTTTTTTTGAAGTCGGTTAAAAAACTCATGTCCAAGCAGTCTTGTCATTTAAATACTCATCAACTTTGTAATATGCTTTGTTCATGAGAATACCTTTTACATGAGTTTTAAATTTACAGTATGGCATTTCTGTTAATTCTAACGGGATTTTATTATAGATTTTTACACATCTACCCATGAACGAGCCCCCAGTTTTGCTGAGTCTAAAACTAGGCACAATCAGTCTAGCCTTATTAATCAGTTAGTTCTTATTAATCAGTTTAGCCTGAACGTTTTATATTAGGCAACCGTAGCTCAGTTGTTATTCACTTTGCCTACCATGGTCCCGGGTTTGATCCCGGCAAAGGCAGAAATTTTGTGTAATAAACAGCAGCTACGACTTTCCACTCGCCGGACGCACAGATTTGCCTGAAGTTTACATTGACGTTGGCATTCTAGTAAACCTCAAACCTGAATTCTAATTAGGTACTATTTCCATGGTACCTAGTCGCACGTTCGCCAAATGACCGCAGTAGATAAACAATCGCTAGCAACGCAGTGCGCCGGGGTGCAGCAGTGGCGGTGTCGGTGTCGGTGTCGGTGCGTACTAACGAGGCCATATTTTCTAAAATTCAATACCGGTGGCGCACACCGCACACCGCGGCCGCACACACGTGCGACACCTCGATACCGGGAATTTACTGCCGCTCATTATAATCAAACTATCTCCCCAACTGTACCGTGTGCGCCCGGAGCCCCGGACCGTGCGTGTAAACTGTAGACAGTAGACTGAAGCCGCGTCTATAGAACACAGTTGTAATAGATACAATGAGCTAATAGCTGCTCTCAACAGTCTTAACCCTCAGTCTGACGACGTCGAAGTAGACTGATTAATGATTAAAAGTCAACATGATTCGTGTTGTACTGTAAATAACATGTTAAGCTGTCACACTCTAAAGTTTTCCACAAAGCTAACATAGGCACAAGTTCCGAAATGAGAACAATCCGAGCACGGCCGCTCCCTACGCGATGACCTAGCCCGGCTTTATTAAGGACCCATTTAATAAATGAACACCATATAGAGTAGAAATTATTCCATAATCAGTAAAGTGTAAAGTGGAGAGGCAGGATCTTGTTAAAACGGTCGCCCGGTCGTCGGCGCGGCGCGGTCCGGTGCTGAGCGCGTGCAATTAATTCGCCGCGCCGATGTTTTGCTCTTTATTATCCTTGATTTACGAGCAGCGCACCGACAACGCTTTAAAAACGATATTACGCGCCAAAACACCCCGTATTACACAAATAACCGACTCCAAATTGAATCGTTGCCTCGTTTGCTTTTATACAGCGCGGAAAGGTGTCCGCGATCATTTTAAACGCGAATGAATACGGTTAATTGTTTATTTGCCACCGGCCGGCGCTGCGTTGTGCTGCGGACGCATCTTTATGGTCGGTTTTATTGCGCTTTACGGCCTATCGAGGATTTTTACTGTCCCGATTGTAATTTGGACGTCATTACGGAATGTGTCCGACACATGCCACTGTTGATCCGTGCGTTACTAAAACCAACCTAGTTGTTTACGAAAGAAACGGATAAACATTTCGCCAGCAGATTCACAAGTAACACCTGTCCGCGGCCGCGCGGCTGCGAGATCCTCCGGCGCGAGCGCTCCGAGAGCCGTTCGTCCGTTCGTCACGGTCTGTGTAAATAAAGTAGGTATAAACCTCGTTACTCATTATTCAACAACATCGCACCTGCGTTAAATTATAAATTTCGAAGAATACTTTTTATATTAAATACTTTTAAATGATTCCGTAGCATTAAAATTTACGTAAAATTTGGCATGGCCTACACGTAAATTGAGAACGAACGAATTATTTCCATGATGTGGAGGTACCTTAGGGAATACGTGCGGAAATGTCCGCGCCACTGACGATAGAACTGAAACCTCTTTAGAGCCGGATTACCATTTGTACTATCAACATTCTACCGCCGTCAATCGTGCCGTCCGCCTCTCCTGAACGCCTGTAAGAAAGTTTAGCTCTTCCGGAGAGTCTATATAGGTTCTCACTTTACTGCATGTAAAAATTATGTTATAACAGCAGTGTTCTCTTGTTGCAGTCCGGCCGCTAGCGGGCGGTGGCTCCGAGGGAAAGCCTTCGGAGGAGGAGGAGGATCGTGGCGGGTCCCCCCTGGGGCCCGGGGGCCCCTTCTCCTGCAGCCAGTGCCGCGGCGCGTACCCCACGCGCGAGCAGCTCGAGCGCCACGAGAAGCTCCACTCCCCCAACACACAGGTGGATAAAGTCAAATATGTCAGTGTTCATTGTAATACCACTTGCATCTGAATAGCATTTTGAAGTTATTAGCAGTAAAAATAGGCCCAATTTAGAGTTCGGTTACACCCGTAACATTCATCGTAGGAACTGGGAGAAAAATCTCAACAAAACGATTATTTCCAAACCAAGATTCTCAAACGGCCTTCAAGCCTTAATGTAAATAATATCGATCAAACCTAAGATAAACTATGCAAATTACTATAAAATATGCAATAATGAATTTATTCTGTTCACAGACATGCAAGATCTGCCACAAGAGCTTTATCAACGTGTACCGCCTGCAGCGACATATGATTAGCCACGATGAGAGCGCCCGCCTTCGAAAGTTCAAATGCAATGATTGCGACAAAGCATTCAAGTTTAAACATCACCTCAAGGAGCATCTGCGTATTCACAGTGGAGAGAAGCCCTTCGAATGTGCCAATTGTGGGAAAAAGTTTTCACATTCTGGCTCCTATTCGTCTCACATGACCTCCAAGAAATGTCTTGTGATGAACTTAAAAATGGGAAGAATAAAACCGAACAATCCTGCGCTTAACCCCGATCGAAGTCCTTCGAGAAAACGATCGAATGCCATGGTTGCCTCGCAGCTCAATAACAATATAACACCAAATAGTAATTCATTTTTACCTACGCTACCTAAATATAATACTGCCGCGTTCTTTGCATGGACGCCAACGCAAGACAATAATTTTACCCAACCAGCGCTACCCCAGCCAGGTATGAATCCCTTCTACATGCCACCCGGAGTACCGATGAGTCCGACGACGGGTATTGCGCCTTATACTATTCCGGCTTCTATAGGTCAATTTTTTGCGCAGCTAGCATCCTCACAATACCCACTTAGGAAAATCGATAAACCCTTGAGCCCTAGCCAACACGGTATTCCTTCAGGAGATCCTGAGGATTTAATAGAAGAAGTCACTGAAGAAGATGATAAAAGATCAGAAGGAAGCGCTGAGCTAGTAATGGATATTGAAGATGATGCAATATCAGTGAAAAAGGAACAAGAGGACCTAGAGGCAGAGCCAAGGTCTCCTCATAATTTTGAATCCGTCCCTATGCCTGAAAACGAACATGAATCCGGTAACGATCATGCAGGATTCAATACAATACTGGACTCAGTTAGTGCATCTGTGACTAAACATTTTTTTAGAGCAAACATGGAAAAGCTTTCTCCAGTTTCCGGAAACATTTGTCCGAGTTTAGAATCATCCCCTGCTCAGCATATTGTGGTTAAAAATAAATTCGCGGATACAAACCAATGCTCAAAATGCAATGCCACGTTTAGCACTATTGACGAGTTAATCAAACATGATAAAACTGAATGTGAAAACATATTCAGAAAACATGAAAGCTTAGCAGCTCAAGTTGCAGAAACAGTAGCTTTAAATAGATTGGAAGCTGAAATTCGGGCATCTATGCAAAGTGGTGTTAGTGCTAGCGAAGACGAAGATTTCAGTAGGGACGAACGCGAGGATAAAACTTCTTTGAATGACTCAGACAGAAAGATCAGAGTACGTACTGCGCTAACGGAAGAGCAACAGGTAATACTAAAGGAACATTACACTATAAATCCGAGACCAAATAGAGAAGAGTTTAAGAAAATCGCTCAGCGAATTGGACTCGATAGTAGAGTTGTGCAGGTCTGGTTTCAAAATAACAGAGCGAGGGTGCGAAGAATGAATCAAACGGTTCCAATATCTGATCAACCGTTGGATCTTTCTACGAAGAAATCTAATGTATCCGTGACGTCAAGTCCTTCACCTTCGCCACCTTGCAGCATTTCAGTAACACATTCCGACTCTGAAGAAGCGGTAAACCTGAGTCAAAAGTCATCTCGCAGTACAACCCCGCACCATACACAATATTTAAACACGTATCCACATTCCAACTGTTCATCTTCGTCGTTTACCGACTTTGGATTATCACCCTCACCCGGAGAGAATTTGAATGGTCACAAAAGGCCATTACCTCAAAAAATACCTATAAATCCAATCTTACCCATGGACAAACTCCTACAGTATAATGATCTTGCGAATGCTAGATCTCCCATCCTGAATAAACACATGCCGGCTGAGACAAACTGGCAAGGATCGAGCCCCTCATATGAGAGGAATTCATGGGGTGACGAACTGCAAACTCCAACTGAATTTGACGATAAAACATTAGTACTTAAGAAAAATAAGCTGAAGAAAAACGCTGAATTTAAAGAAGGCGAAGGACAATTTGTATGTGACCAGTGCGACAAAACATTCGTGAAACAAAGTTCACTGGCGCGACATAAATATGAACACTCAGGTTAGTAAAAAAATTTGAATAAATTAATCTTCTAACAATAATAATAATAATATTACGACCCTGTAGCCTAGTTGATAGCGACCCTGCCTGCGAAGCGAGGGGTCCCAGGTTCGATTCCCGGCCGGGGCAGATATTTAATTGACAGATAAATATTTTTACTCGGGAAATGGGTGTCATTGTGATGTGTTATACGTGTCGTCCATGCCGCCCGCGACAGGTAAAAAGCTACCGCGGGGGTGTAGTGTGTAAGCGTTTATGTTTATGTTTTATGTTTATTTCGTGATAATATTGCATAATTTTATGTACCTTTTCTTCTCTTATTTTCAGGTCAACGTCCGTACAGATGTTTGGAATGTCCGAGGGCTTTTAAGCATAAGCATCATCTGACCGAGCACAAGCGGCTCCACACCGGCGAGAAGCCCTTCCAGTGCTGCAAGTGCCTCAAAAAATTCTCCCACTCCGGCTCCTACAGCCAGCACATGAACCACAGGTTCGCTATCTGCAAACCCTACAGGGATTGACTCACACGCCGCTAGCGTTACATCTTATAGAAATCCCAAAGTTTTGTGATGAAGCTTCGTATTCGATTTGCGGTAAAACAAGTCGCTAGTCAACATTTTGTGATAGCCTTTACGCAACGCGGCGCGTGCCAGAAATCCCAATTGAATGTTGACTTTGAAAATATTACAAGATTTATGTATGGCTTGAAAACAGATAAATGTATTATAAAGTATGCATCGAGTCGCTCTTTAAGTGTTCTTGTTAAATTATAACAAACTTGTTAATACAGACCGCCGCGCTACTATACCAATATGGTAAGTGTCGGTCGCAATTAGTTGATGTAGTGAGCCAGATTAGCGAACAGTCTCGATTTTAAAATAAACAGAATTGTTTTATCAAGTTCCGAATAACATTCAAATTGAGCCATAGATATAAAGTTTTGCTTCGATGGTATTGTGTGAACATCAAAAATGGACTCAGATATGTTGTGTTTCAGTGGATGATGCTCTCCACCAGAAGATAGTATTTGTCGCCCGGTATTTTGATTGGAATTTAAATAAAATTTTAGATCGTTGCTCAACGTCATATTTTTGTACGCTAGAACATTATTCTAATTTCCAATGTATTAAATGACTAGTGCCAAACGTAACGTACCAAAGATATGTGCCACGACAAGCGCCAAAGATTCAAATGATCTTTTTGATGTTTCGATCTGATGATATACTGCTAGTTATATATGTGCCGAATCCCAAAGGCCAGTACCTGTAGCATAATACTCCATAAATATATTTACTTTATTTTATTATTTTTATATTATAGTGCCAAATGATATTTAAGGTTTGAGTGACGACCGTGTCGTTATTCGTTTGAAACTTATTTTTAATATTCAGAGAGTAAATAATGAATAATTGTGTGCAGTTGCAACATTTAATGCAAATTAGATGCTAAGGCGAGGAGGAATGGACGCGCGTCCATCGTGGTGACAATATAGTAGTCATAGGGTCCGTTGTTGTAACATTTCTGTCTGTATGTATGTATGTACTAATATAATGTATTCGATTCAACTGTATAAGTACAAGAGAGTACACATCTGCTTATGAACGAATCATCTCGAAACCGATTTTATCTATAAACTGTCACTATCTTATCAGTATTCTTCCAAGTAAAATATCTTAAACCGTCTGTCTCAAAATTTATCTTCCGTTTATTGCTCGTTAACATTTTAAAATTAGTATAACTAAGCTTCTCGTATTTGTAACATACATAAGTGTTTAGATAGATTAAATCTTACTTAAGTTTAAAGCATTCCATGATATACTCCTATGGGATCTCTACTGTGTTTAAAAAACTCTTTCGATTAGTCCAAATATTAGTATATTGTTAGAAGCTGTACATAATGATTATTGTAAATAATACAAGAATTTATGTAAATAATATGATCGCTTTATCAAATGGTAGTACTCGCGCGCAGCGTCGACCTTAGCCGGCGCCGCGACGTCTTACGATGAATTAAGAGACAATAATTAATGAACATCTGTTTATCCAAATACAATAATATTATGATACATGAACAGTATCTTGTAAAACAAATTGTAAAACTATAGTGCTATTGTGATTATACTCAGTATTTTAATTGACACCAATCTGAATTCCAATATTATGTTAAACAGTAGATAACCGTTTAAGTTATAGCTAACTTCCATTTCCAAGTAGTATCATAATTGTTACCTAACAATTAACTCTGTACTTAATTCGTATGTTGTGTATTTACTTTTGTTGATATCGACACGACGTACATATTATCTCATTTTATATAGGTTTTAGATTAAACATTATCATATATGCAGCTCTATTCAAATTAAATGTGGCATACTAATATCGATCATTTATATTTACTTAATTGAATAATATTATAATCACACCATGGCAATCAAAATTTTGTCTTTTTGCTAAACAGATTATAAGAAAGTGATTCAAAATACAAAAACATGGCAGCATTAAAACCGGGCAAGTACGTGTCAGGCCACGCGCAATGTAGGGTTTCGAAGTTTATCGACTATTACTCATTAACTACTTATGCTAACATAGCCTAGATAGTTTACCTTGTAAATTTATATTATAGCCTATTTTTGAGATTTATTTCACTTTTCCAACTCCAACCGTTTAACCGTTTACACTTGACTTTAACCAAAAGTAGCACTTTAAAGTCAAATATTTCGCAAACGGACCCCTAATTCCAAAAATTGTCTTAGAAGACCCATAATATTTTTGGAAGACATTTTTAACGATACCCCTCACTATATTACGCGACGAATAAAAAATTCATCCTCAGTCCGCACGTTACCTACGTAGGGGAGGTACCCTGAAAAAAATATTTTTCAATATTTTACTCTACGATTCTGAAGTTTTGATAAATATGTATATCCATGCCAAATTACAGCTTTCTAGCACTAATGGTCTCGGCACATTGCTTCGGACAGACAGACGGACGGACATGACGAAACTAATAAGGGTTCCGATCTTTCTTCGAAACCCTAAAAATTTATGTCGTACCCTAATACATTATATAATACTTAATACATATAAATTATAAACATTCCGCAGCCAGATGGCACCTGGAACCAAACAAAAGCCTATTTTGACGCACCGAACAGCAAAAGTTTGGTAAAGAGCACGCGACAAATTGTAAAACTATAAAATAGTTCGTTAACGATTGCAAATCGCGAACTAAACCTGGACAGGCCTATTTAGCGAAAAGCACTACACAAGAATTCATTCAAGTAATAAAACAAAATTACACTGTGCTAGATAGTCAGGCACGTCATGAGTGCTATGATGCTATGTTGTGCTGCGAGCTCCCTACATTACGACTACCCGCCTTACACACTGACACTCTTAACGATTGAAACGGCAGCTGTAAAACATTTTTATTTTGATTTGAATAGAGCACAACATCCACATTTTTCATCTTTCACTTCAGCAGTACGTTAGAACAGAAAGTTCCTAAGCCAAATACATTATAAGAGATACATACCTAACGATTATTTCTATATTTTGTAAGTAATTAGATAAAAGTAATCTGTAAAGGTTTCTAATCAACGAATTACATAATTTACTTACTACACGCATTAATATTTCCCATTTAGTGCAGTGGTCGGTGGTCACTGGTCACTTTGTTCGAGTTTATTATATTCAATAAGCATTGATGTACAACACTAGTGGCGCCACCGTCGCGGTGGCCGTTGAGCTTATGTCAGTATTTCGATACACATACATAGCTATAATATTAATTACGATTACTACACGCAACAATTCCAAATCTAAACTTATCTTTACCTAATGTAAACTTATGATCGGATTAAGCGAACCTGTTTGAACTATTTCATATTTTATTGTAATTTTATTTTTAAGTGATTTCCAAATTGTGACCGGTGGGCTAGATAAACCAAAGATTAATTATGTTGAAGTGAGACGCGGAACCTGTACCATATAGCCTCCCGTCGTCCCTAGCCGTAGTTATTAGTTTAAGTTAGTTATCTACGTGCCAAATATAATTTTAAGTAAGGCTTCGTTTATATTTTATATGAAATGGAAATTTTATTTTTTACATGAAGGCATTATGTACTATGGCAATGTTTAGTTACGGACGCTGTCGGCGACGCCGGTTGCACAAAAGTATTTCTTCCTTTGTTTAAGTGTAGTGTAAGTGATAAGCCAAACGTGAATTCCTATTGCCATATTGTGTTTGTTGTATTCGCGTGCGGTCACTGCGTCCGCGCGTCCGCGCGTCCCACCCGGGCACCCGCCACACCCGCCACACCCGCCACACCCGCCACACGCGACGCGAGTGACGCGAGTGACGCGAGTGACGCGACGTGATCATTGTTGAATAAGATACCTACTCTAGACTAGATTGTTAAACTTACGCATAGATTAACATGTGTTAAAATATTGCCTATATAAATTATAGTAATTCATTTTACTTGATATTATAATGTATATTGAATTTATGAATATTAAAATATATATATTGACATTTCAATGCAGCTGCCTGCTTTTATTTTTGGTTTCCTTCATGTAGGTACCTACCTCTGTGATGGGTTGGCTAAAGATTTAAGGTATCGTACGATTCGTACCTGATTTTGATATTGGTATGAGTTGAGAGATGTAGTCAGGGCTTGGTATGAACGTTTAAAATTATTTTTAAATCCAGGAGACGCGTTTTAAATTAATTACGACAGAAAAAAGTGAGCTGCACGCCGCACACACTTACCTTATTCGCCAGCTACCCGCGGAACAGGTGTCAGTTTGTTTTTTAAGCAGAAAATTGTAGTAAGTTTAAATATAATAATATAAGTTTAAGTACGATGGTGGGTAGCAATATTCTGGGTTGCTTGTTAAATTTTGTTACATTTCTTTTAAAATAACCTCTGACGCCCCAACTCGAGAGTCGCTAACGGTTACTTAAATCGCTCCTTAGTACAGAATTTGTATGATGATTCTTTACTAAGGAGCGATTTAAGTAACCGTTAGTGACTCGTTGGGGCGTAAGAAACGTAAATTCTGTCTCATGTGCAGCCACGCCGTGGCTGAATCTATAGGTAATAAAACTCTATTTTACATTTTTTTTATTTAACTTTACATTTTAAACATTAACAATCGTAGTATTACACAAAATCAACAATAGTAACTTTTATTCTTACCTATAATAATTACCTTCAATCAGTCTTTATTTACTTGACCTAAAAACATACTTTCAAAAAAAATCATATTAAATAGAAAACCAAAACAAAAAACTAAATGCAACTCTTTTCATGTTCAAAAAAGAATACTTTTTTAAGTGAGATAAATCAAAAAGAAAATAATTATTTTTTGACAAAAAATAAAACCAACGAAAAAAAAACTGAAACGCGAAAAATAAAATAAACCATTTAGTATTATAAATTAAGATCCTAAATTAACTGAAAATAAATAATTTCGAGACCGTGCCAAACAAACAAACAAACAAAATTAATTACGTAAAGTTCATTTTATAAGGGCAGTGCACATCTTTTCACCGTTTGTTTTTTCATTGGTTTGGCACCGCCTCAAAATTATTTATTTTCAGTTAATTTAGGATCTTAATTTATAATACTATTTGGTTTATTTTATTTTTCGCTTTTCAGTTTTTTTTTTCGTTGGTTTTATTTTTTGTCAAAAAATAATTATTTTTTAATTTTTAGTTGCTATGAAAATTATTAAGTTATTGGTGATATATTCAGTTACCAGGTAAAAATATAGTAGTTGAAACATATATCATCTCCTATTTTCGTACCTTTAGGGGTAAAATTTTCTTTCCAAATTTAAACAAGAGTAACTTCAAGGTATACAATATACAATAAAAAAAGAATCATCGAAATCGGATCATCCAGTACAAAGTTATTGGGGTAACGGGCAAAAATTCCGTGGGTGAATAATCAATCATCCCCTGTTTTCGTACCTTTAGGGTAGGAATAAAATTTTCAAAAAAATATGGGACCAACTTCAAGATATACCCTATCCATTAAAAAAAGAATGATCAAAATCGGACCACCCTGTGCCGATTGCTGAGTGATCATACATAAAAAAAATAAAAAATAAAATAAAAAAAATATATACGCGTCGAATTGAGAACCTCCTCCTTTTTTTTTCGTCGGTTAAAAATCTTCCAAAAACAAATTGACATCATAAACAGATTGTGAAGTTATAAGCATGAATTGCATACCATTTTTGCACATTTCATGCAAATAGGCAGTCTACACTTAGAACAGGGTTTCTCAAACTTTCGGCTCTACGAACCCCTGTTAAAGTTTCCAGGTGACAGCGAACCCCTTAAATCCCCCCTCCCCCAAAGAAAATAATAAAATTGACAGTTGACGAAAATAAGGTTTTTATTTCAAAAAAGGTAACAAATAAAGTGCCGAAAGAAATATCTTTTTAATATTAATTTGATGGGTGTCCTTGTTTCTTGTTGCAAATGGAGTCAATTTTAGGAGAAATTTTGGTTAACTTTAATCTTAATTCTGACTCGGTATCAAGTCGATTTCTGTATAAATATTTTTTATCATAACCAGGTGTGAAAAACTACTGTCACATAAGTATGTTGTAGCGAAGGGTAAAAGGAAATTCACCGCTTTGCGTGAGAGTTCGGAATACTCTTCCTGTCTAGCTGCCCAAAAATCTATCAAAGACATCCTTTATAAATCAGCTTGAAGAGTTTCATCTACGGGCATTTCTAATAATGACTCCTGTTGCTTAATACTTAAACTAAAATTTATACTCTCGTTCGTGACCGCAAATGGGTTACGAATCCAACCATCTTTAGCATTATCAATATCCGGAAAATACCTTTTCAGTTCGTCGGAAAGCTGAGAAAGATGAAAAACAATTTCAGCCCTTAATTCGGAATCCACAGATAAGGCATTCGTCGTGATAAATTCATACAAAAGAGGAAAACACAAGACTAGGCTACCACCATGTGTGCCGCACGTGCCTGCCAATTATCAAGCCACCATTACGTAAATCTTGTCGCGAACCCCCTGCCGTCGAATGGCGAACCCGTAGGGGTTCGCGTACCCCACTTTGAGAAACCCTGACTTAGAACATAAATGAACAGTCTTCGCTCTCTTGTTTGGCGTACAGAAAAAGCATCTCTTTCTTTTATTCCTCTCCAATTTCAGGCTTTCGTCGTTTGTAGATGGTGATGCTGACGCTAATTGTAGTTTCAAAGCTGGAGCAATGCTTGTCCTAAAGTTGTGGGTGAATTTCTGCCAATTTCATCTTCGTTACTATCTGATTGTACGTTCAACCACTGCTCTATTATATCATCTCTATTTGTAGAAATATATTTTATTTGGTTTGCCATCACAAATAACTCAAAAAAAAAGAGTAAAAGTAATAAACAAAAAAAACTAAAAAAAGTTACGTAACAATAGTCGTGGATACCACAGACCCACGCGCACATCAATACTCACTTAAGTAATAGCGTTATAGCGCACGAAACGCATCCGTTCTCCCCTGAGCGCTTAGGCCAACTATCGGAAGGTACTTAGGAGCGCTGGAGCGGGGTAGCCCTAGGGTCAACGCCGTGTTTTTTACACGCATTCAAAGATTGAACATGGGTCCATTGGACCCACGACTAAAGTTAAGGGTTAGTTCAAACCATGGATATTTTACTCTATCTGGATCACTGACTTCGTAGAGTTATGTACCTGAACTCCGATAACGTCATATCGGAATGACCATTCGACCAATCACAAGCCAAATTGAGATTGTCCTTCATAATTGTAGGGGTTCATACTTACCTTTGATTAAAGAAAAAGAGAGGATAGGAAATAAGGTCACGTGATCTGAAGCCAAAAGTTTCTCAAATATGGCGTCGACTCCGCCCACAAATTAGTGTTGTATTTTACACATATCGATATAATATTTTAAGAAAAAAATATATGATGATATGAATTTATTTCATTAATTAGTTTATAAAACACAAGAGTTCTAAATCAAATATACTGTTATAGAGTGAGATATTATTATTTATATGATATTCCTACAACATACCACATTGTTTTAAAAAACCTTAAGTAACTTTTTCAGTATTTAATTATACAATATTTTGAATAAAATTAAATCTAATATAAAATTTAATCTAAAACGATTAACCTTAATACTGGCTTAAAGATATATATATTTATTTAGAATTCGAGATTTTTATTCGATTATGAATCGATACAAAACATCGTATTAAATTATAAGTATTAAATATAAAATATGTATCATGTTTCATTTATTAACATATTTCTTTCTTTTTTTCTCTTTCTTGGCTGACAACGCTTTGGTCGCGATACCCACCTTACAGGTATATTTAATTATATGAATCGATATTTGGACTATTTATTGAGATATTCATGACGAACCGGACTATCGATACATAAAACACCCGGATTAAACATTCCTATTTAAAATTTTATTTTCTTCTTTTTCTCTCTTTCTTAGCCGGCAACGCATCAGTGATGCCTTTGATGTTGCTGATATCCATGGGCGACGATAGCCACTCACCATCAGGTGGATCGTCAGCTCGTTTGCCGCCTATTTCCATTAAAAAAAATCATTCGATACTGGATCGATCAGTATGACGACCCTATAGCCTAGTTGGTAGCGACCCTGCCTGCGAAGCGAGGGGTCCCGGGTTCGATTCCCGGCCGGGGCAGATATTTATGTGGCAGATAAATATTTGTACTCGGGTCATGGGTGTTATTGTGATGTGTTATGTGTAGTCCATGCCACCCGCGACACAGGTAATAACCTACTGCGGGGGTATGAGTGTGTTAGCGTTTATTTATTTATTTATTTATCAGTATCAAATCACTAGGATCGATACCTGGATCGATACACTGCGATACGATCCATATCGATCTATACTCTAGTCGTTTTGCAGCCGATACAAATGGAAACTAAAGATTATTATTAATAATAATAATAATAATATTAATAATTTTATTTCGGAAATACATCCATAATAAATATTATCTATATTAAAATAGATTTCTAGGGTTTTCACCAACTGACATGAATTTGTACACCAAATGCGTTTATTTAGACAAACTACTCATTAGGGCAAAATAGTACATTAAGTTAAACGTTTCAAATCTCTTCTTGGAAATAAGATTGTCATTGCAAAGTGTTTGAATGATGACGGTGTTATTTAATTTTGTTTATTTCTACATTTACTTGGAGTTTATAATTGTTATCGATCAATATGTATTTATTGAAGAATTCACAAATACCTTAATGGGAGTTTGTCTAAATAAAACGCATTTGGTGTACAAATTCATGTCAGTTGGTGTAAAACCCTATAAAACGAGTTTAATGGTTTGTTGACATTTGTTTCGGCTGTATAGAGTATCGATACAAGGCACCTGGATCGAACATCCCTAGAAGCAACTGTTTTCATAAAATGGCGTCCGAAAACAGGCTTCAAGGCGGAGCTTAGATAGATTTCTTTAAAATGTTGCCAGAAAATTGAAATATGCTACATGTATTGTACTCTTTCTTTAAGTTTAAATTGTCGCGTGTAAGAACAGGACAGATGTATTTTTGGTATTTCGGGTCATATTTGCATAATATATGTATAATGAAAAAATGTATATGCAATTTAGGGCATATCCTCTACTTTTTCTTTAATCAATGATACTTACACAGAAAAATAATGTCCTATTTTGATATGGATCTTCCAAATGTTTTCTATTGGTATTTTTTCTAGTTTGAAAATTTAATGTTGAATTAATATATTATCATAAAATATTACAATATTAAATATAACATTTTAATTTTTATACTCCTATTTCAATGGTAGGATTGAAACATTACGCCCAAGGGCAAATTTAGTTTAGAGCACTATAATAAAGTGCGTTTGAACCATGGATATATTACTTTGTCTGGATCAATGACTCTGTATCTGAAGATTGATGAAGTCATAACGGACCATTTTTGTATTGTATCCATGTTATCTATAGTCGCAGGATATATCATTCGATTGTAATTTTTTACTCAATTACGGTACATAATAATATTATTTTTTCATTATAAAAAATAATACTATTAAGTAAAGTAATTGAGTATCTGAATTTTCAATTTACTTTACTTACTTCGTCTTAATAATTTTAATACGGTGACTTTTAAGATATTTTAATAAATTAACTCGTAATATAATAAGTCGTTATTAACTTTGATGGACTTTATAACAACGCTATTATTTAGGTCAATAAAATGGTTTTGCAAGAGTGCAGATAGGTTGCAAAAAGTGCAGATTTAGTTGAAGAGCACTATACGACAAAAAGTTTCATGCATCTAGTCTGTTTCTTTGTGGTTGCTAGGCAGCAGTTTGCTTACATTGAGTGCAAACCGAATGTGACTGGAGTATAGAATAAGTACTATTATTTCTTCTGTATACCACAGAAGATAATAAAGTCTGTGTTGGCTAGTGATTAAGTACTCTGTGGTGTTGATAAAACTGTTTGAAGTGTTTGACGCTTTGATTAAAGAAAAAGAGAGGATAGGAAATAAGGTCACGTGATCTGAAGCCAAAAGTTTCTCAAATATGGCGTCGACTCCGCCCACAAATTAGTGTTGTATTTTACACATATCGATATAATATTTTAAGAAAAAAATATATGATGATATGAATTTATTTGATTAATTAGTTTAAAAAACACAAGAGTTCTAAATCAAATATACTGTTATAGAGTGAGATATTATTATTTATATGATGTTCCTACAACATACCACATTTTTTTAAAAAACCTTAAGTAACTTTTTCAGTATTTAATTATACAATATTTTGAATAAAATTAAATCTAATATAAAATTTAATCTAAAACGATTAAAACTGGCTTAAAGATATATATATTTATTTAGAATTCGAGATTTTTATTCGATTATGAATCGATACAAAACATCGTATTAAATTATAAGTATTAAATATAAATAAAATATAAAATATGTATCATGTTTCATTTATTAACATATTTCTTTCTTTTTTTCTCTTTCTTGGCTGACCACGCTTTGGTCGCTGATGTTCATTGGCCGCGATACCCACCTTACAGGTATATTTAATTATATGAATCGATATTTGGACTATTTATTGAGATATTCATGACGAACCGGACTATCGATACATAAAACACCCGGATTAAACATTCCTATTTAAAATTTTATTTTCTTCTTTTTCTCTCTTTCTTAGCCGGCAACGCATCAGTGATGCCTTTGATGTTGCTGATATCCATGGGCGACGATAGCCACTCACCATCAGGTGGATCGTCAGCTCGTTTGCCGCCTATTTCCATTAAAAAAAAAATCATTCGATACTGGATCGATCAGTATCAAATCACTAGGATCGATACACTGCGATACGATCCATATCGATCTATACTCTAGTCGTTTTGCAGCCGATACAAATGTAAACTAAAGATTATTATTAATAATAATAATAATAAAAAATTTATTTCGGAAATACATCCATAATAAATATTATCTATATTAAAATAGATTTCTAGGGTTTTCACCAACTGACATGAATTTGTACACCAAATGCGTTTATTTAGACAAACTACTCATTAGGGCAAAATAGTACATTATGTTAAACGTTTCAAATCTCTTCTTGGAAATAAGATTGTCATTGCAAAGTGTTTGAATGATGACGGTGTTATTTAATTTTGTTTATTTCTACATTTATTTGGAGTTTATAATTGTTATCGATCAATTTGTATTTATTGAAGAATTCACAAATACATTAATGGGAGTTTGTCTAAATAAAACGCATTTGGTGTACAAATTCATGTCAGTTGGTGAAAAACCCTATAAAACGAGTTTAATGGTTTGTTGACATTTGTTTCGGCTGTATAGAGCATCGATACAAGGCACCTGGATCGAACATCCCTAGAAGCAACTGTTTTCATAAAATGGCGTCCGAAAACAGGCTTCAAGGCGGAGCTTAGATAGATTTCTTTAAAATGTTGCCAGAAAATTGAAATATGCTACATGTATTGTACTCTTTCTTTAAGTTTACATTGTCGCGTGTAAGAACAGGACAGATGTATTTTTGGTATTTCGGATCATATTTGCATAATATATGTATAATGAAAAAATGTATATGCAATTTAGGGCATATCCTCTACTTTTTCTTTAATCAATGGGCACGACACGATCAATGATGCCCCATATACATGCGCGCGCGTATGAACAGGGCGCTCGCGGACCAGATCGCGGCGCGTCTCGTGGTTCGCAGGGCTCGCGTCGGGAGCGGTTTTTTAGGCGCGCGCCAAAGGGGCTCGCGCAAGCGCTCGCGCGCGCATGTAAATGGGGCATCATTGATCGTGTCGTGCCCCACTATTTAATTCTCTCGCGCGTAGGGGTGTGGCTTACGGACGCGCCACGAGACGATCCGCGACACGCGCATCTAAATGAGCGGTGAGAATTCGAAGATAAGACCGACGGGTTACTGGAAATCAAATACGCTACTCTCAGTTTATTTAGGCTTCAAATAACGGTTCAAAGTTTAATAGCTCTTTTAGTAACTTAGACTTATGCGATACTAACATAAATTATAATTAAATCAGTCTTTGTTTGGTTAATTTATGAATACATATAGTATTATTTTAATTATTTAGGGAAAAAGAATTTACCTTCACTGTGCCTACGTTTTCTAGGGACTCTAAAACTGTCACGCATTTCACTTCCTTTAGCAGGAACCTCCCTTCCATCCTGTAAAATCCAAGGACGGCTAAAATTCTTTCCTTTTCCGTAAGCTGAAGGTTCTATTGGAGCTTTTGGGTGAAGTTTGATTCGCGCGAGGGCTCTAATCTTCAAAGTAGGTTCCACATCTACTGGTTCTGGGATGTCGGCTTGTACGCCTTCATTGGTTGTACTTGATTCCATAATTAGGGCGAAGTGTTTCTTCTATAAAAAAACTGTGATAGATTGTTGAAAGATAAACATAGTAAACTGCTGTCTTGTTTACCCGTTGCTAAGGAAACTTGAAGGAAACTGAAGAGACGAGCGAGATGAGAGTTAATTAAAACCCAATTTAGGCCATCTAATTTATTAATTTAGTACTTATCTAAAAACGTACTAAAAGAGAACGATTGCTGAGTTTATCCAACTATTAATCAAGGATTAAAAAAGACAATAAAAATCAAGCACCACCATCATAGGGACCAAAAAATCAACGTTTAATTATATACTTTAATCTATGGTTTAAATAAAATAATGAGTAGCGCAAAAACAAAACGCAAATTGATTGTCATATTTTTGACATATGTCAACTTATAAACAGTGTCAAACCCTTTGATTAAAGAAAAAGAGAGGATAGGAAATAAGGTCACGTGATCTGAAGCCAAAAGTTTCTCAAATATGGCGTCGACTCCGCCCACAAAATAGCGTTGTATTTTTCACATATCGATATAATATTTTAAATATATGATGAAATGAATATATTTGACTATTTAGTTTAAAAAACACAAGAGTTCTAAATCAAATATAGTGTTATAGAGTGAGATATTATTATTTATATGATGTTCCTACTACTTAACACATTGTTTTAAAAAACCTTAAGTAACTTTTTCAATATTTAATTAAACAATATTTTGAATAAAATGAAATCTAAAAATTTAATCTAAAACGATTAACCTTAATATTGGCTTAAAGATTAGAGATTGGCTGATATTTATTTAGAAACCCACTGAATTAAGCTTGTCGATAGTTTATATAACGATATTTAAAATATTTTATTCGATTATGAATCGATACAAGACATCGTATTAAATTATACGTATAAAATATAAATAAAATATAAAATATGTATCATGTTTTATTTATTAAAATATTTCTTTCTTTTTTTCTCTTTCTTGGCTGACAACGCTTTGGTCGCTGTTATTCATTGGCCGCGATACCCACTTACAAGTATATTTAATTTCATGAATCGATATTTGGACTATTATTTATATTGGGATATTCATGACGAACCGGAGTATCGATACATAAAACACCCGGATTAAACATTCCTATTAGAAATTTACTTTCTAATTGCTAATTCTAGTTGCCGGCCAAGAAAGAGAGAAGAAGTTCTTTCTTTCTTGGCCGGCAACGCATCAGTGATGCCTTTGGTGTTGCTGATGTCCATGGCCGACGATAGCCACTCACCATCAGGTGGATCGTCAGCTCGTTTGCCGACTATTTCCATTAAACATTACACTGCGATACGATCCATATCGATCTAGAGATTCTAGAGTATCGATACAAGGCACCTGGATCGAACTTCCCTAGAAGCAACTGTTATCATAAAATGGCGTCCGAAAACAGGCTTCAAGGCGGAGCTTAGATAGATTTCTTTAAAATGTTGCCAGAAAATTGAAATATGCTACATGTATTGTACTCTTTCTATAAGTATAAATTGTGGCGTGTAAGAACAGGACAGATGTATTTTTGGTATTTCGGGTCATATTTGCATAATAAATGTATAATGAAAAAATGTATATGCAATTTAGGGCATATCCTCTACTTTTCTTTAATCAATGGTTTGACGCGTCAGAGTACTTTTGGTTTGACGTTTGATTGACTTTGACGTTGACGTTATGCATGCATTCAGCATTGTTGCTGATTCTGCTGATAGGATAGAAGCTGATAGAAGCTCTGCTAGAAGTGTTGGTTTTTACTCTTCTTCGATATTATCATAAAAATTGATTGACAATTCGCATATTTCGCATTCGATTTCGATTCGACGTTGTATTTTTGTTCGTGTAACCCATGTGCAATATTAGAGAAGTTGTGAAAAAATCTACAATTTTGTGACAAAATAATTAATCATTTTTACCCAATGCTACCACAGTGAGGGAATCGATATGAGTGGAAAGACCAAGCAAGCCCACCGGACGAAAAATAATGTTAGAGTAAGTGCATACTTTATTATTACACTTGTCTCTTAGGATCACTAGTCTAAGCTTGTAAATGTGGAATAAACCAAAGCCTGGATCTTATATTTATATTTAATCCAGCGATTTTTTTTATATTGGTAGTTGGTTACCAACCCTGGTAGTTATATTTTGTATTCCTCATTCGCTTCTAATTCCTTCAGATGATACACAGTCATGGTACCAAGTCCATACTTCATTAGTTGTAGTGCTTGTATTGTACTGCTTTAAGTAATCCCCACATTAAGCGATCTCAGAAATATTCTTTAAACATCATTTGAATGATTATGCAGTTATTTGTTTATTGCCTAATAATCATATATAACCAAAAGTATTGGATATCTAAAATAAAACTTTTTGGATTTTGGTTTATCATATTTTCTTTCTGAATATTACATTAGAAATTTGAAATAGCATGAAAGGTAAATGACAAACACATTGTGTAACCAGGCAGGAGACCTCCCTTTGCCAAACATTTATTTTGTGTCTACTATTTGTGTATTTGAGCTAAACAATAATTTTATTATGATTTACATAGATCACTTACAGTGTTGCCATTATTTCACAAATATGTTTATCTCTGCAGCCATCCAGCAGTGGGCGCAGCGCCGAGCTGCTCAGTAGCACGGTGAACCCGGCGCTGGTGATGGTGGGGCCCGGCAACCTGCTGCCGTCTGTCTTCCCCAGCCTGGCCGGACCCACCATAGACCCACCAGTCAGTAACGAGTTCCTATTATGCTTCAAGAAATTTCACAAAAAGGATCCTATCACCAAACTTAAGGTATATTTAATGAATATTTTTACTTTGAAATAGTTATGTTAAAATGTAATTTGTATAGATAATGTGTTTAATTACAAGCTGGTGCCTGAGATATTGTCTGTAGAAATATTTTTTATACACATACAACAATTTTCCCAGGGATTCTAATATGAAAGGGTGTGAGCATGGTTATGTGTATGGTATAGAGTACATACAATCAGTTTCTAATAAACCTTTAAAAGATGTACAACATTCTTTCCTTAAGAAACTCTGCTACAAACTACCAAACTGACCTAAACTGAACAAAAACCCCCATTTTACGGGATGAATTTTCAAAAATCATTTTCTTTCTGCATCTCTACCACGATGTATGGATCTTTTAGGTTGTGTGTGTTGCCTGTCAGTCAGTAAGGGCCTGCGCCCACTTGCAGCACGGCATGGCAAGGGATTTTTATGCGACAAATATGAATAAAAATTAATAGTATGAGAGACTGAGAGTAGAATTGAAATTTCAATGATCGCCATCGTAGGTACAAAAACAAATCTGCGGTATGCATAGGGATGCTTAGACATGCGATGTCGGCAGCCTTGGGAGTGTCTCGGCATCCCTTGGCATGCTTCGGTAGCCTTCGGGACGCCGAGGCAAGGTGGGGCGAGTCGGTAGCGCCCGCGCCCCGCGTGATCCGTCATTAGCAGCGTTGTTCTTAATCATAACATAATACTTGTTGTAACTTGTGTAATACGTAGTATGTAGAACGACAACGTTACTACTTTTCGGAAGAAGAATAAAATTACAACTATAGTGAAAAAAGGCTACGCACGAGCACGATGTCGCGACGTCGTGGCGTGTCTTTGGACGCCGTGGCATACTTAAGGATACCGCTGCATAGTTGCCGTTCTGTGTCGTCAGTGAGCGCAGGCCCCAGTACTAACAGTTAGTGTTGTGATAGCACTGTGACGTAACAAGTAAAGCATGTATTGTGACATTTGCAGGCCCTCAATGAGCTCAATGATCTGGTAGCCAAGAGTGAGCAAGATGAGGTGGTCAATGCGTTGGGCAACTGGGCGCATTACTATCCATCGTTGACTGTTGATACGGATCGGAAGGTTCGAGAAGCGACACAGGTGAGTTTCCTGCTTACATTGTTAATTTAAATAAAAATAAATGTAAGACAAGTATCCCATCTAAAAAAACGTATAAAAAGATTCATAGTTAAAGTTATTACTTCACTGATTTTATTAAGAATCTTGCTCTACGATACATGAAGCTTATATAATCAGATTCTCACACCCCAACAGAGACTGGCCAGCTATCTCTGCTTTTTCCTGAATAAATAAAGCTTACATTGTGTTCGTTTAGTAACCATTGCGACAGCGAGGTAGGTGTGATACACGGTATGTTTGCAGACGTGCCACGGTGCGATAGTGCGCAAGTGCGGGCGGCGGGTGGCGCCGCACCTCAAGCGGCTGCTGCCCGCGTGGCTCATGGCGCAGCACGACGAGCACACGCCCGTGCAGCGCGTGGCGCAGGCCGACCTGCAGGTCGGTACACGCGCACACAGCACACACACAGCTTTATAATGCAACTGGGAATACCACACATCACAATGTTTACTTAACCACAGAATACATAATAGTACATATTGGTACAGAAGAGTCACTCCGCAATATCATTTGAATAAATAGGGAATCTTGTTCCGACACAATAAAGTGTAATTCAGATCGCACAGCGCTAATCGTCAACAGACGTTGACATCTAGATGTTGCCTCTCTTTCTAATCATAACTCTTATCCTCTGACAACGTCAAGGTTATAATTTTTTGTGATGACATGTGTGACCGATTACGAATGTCCTTCTGAAGCTGGCCCGACACGTCGGATGCGGCACGTACTTGTAACATCATACCAAAATTGCGGAGTGCGCCAGGCCTGACTTAACACTATAACATTTACTTGTTTGGCAGCAGTTTAAACGCCAAGCGACCGTGAAATGTTACCTTCGTGTCTTCGAATGAAGAAGCGGCCGATATCATAACATTATAACGTTTCTGTCACTGCAGCACATGGACCCTTTTTCCTGTCTTGAATTTCAATGCATGTCATCCATGAAGCATACTAAGGGATACACATTCATGTGACAGTTACACATTTGTTTTTGTGGTATGGGTGTTCAAGTTGAGATTTTAATCTGTGGTAGTATTGACATATAAATCTGGCAATATTAATTTTGAGTAACACTTCCTTCCGCATATGTCTGCCATCAAGAGATGTAAAGTACACCTGTATCTGTAATTTTGTATTGTGAAAAGTAATACCAACAAAATAATAATACTTCAGCAGTTCGTGCTAACAGATACGTCTTTGCCACCGGCTAGGCAATGAGTTAAGTTCAGAGATATTAAAGTATGGTGGAGAAGTGATATGAAGGTGTATGGACCTCAATCACCTCTGCTAAACAACGAACAAGGCTATCGCACCCATAGTTGCCTGTCGCTGCGCTCTATGTGACCTAAGTCAGTGGCAGATAAGCTTCCATTATCCTTCTAGATTCGGTCATAAACCTGGTTACCCTTTCCTTCAGTGGATATCCTCGCCGTAGGGCAGTGATCTCCTCTTTAATGAAGATTTACTTCTGACCATGCGCATTTAATTCTCATTAATAAAATTGACGTTTCATTGCAGGCGACATTTCCCAATGAGAAGCTAGCTGAAGCCGTAAAATTCTGCAAAGCGGACATCTGTAACCTGTACATGGATAACCTGAAGGGAAATGCTGAATACATGCTCAGCGGGAAAAAGTATGTCGCTTATATCTTTGTTAACTGATAGATTTGTGTATTGTACAATATTACTAGTTGTATCGGCGCACTGCTGTCACTCTTTACATTTATGAAATGAAACAAACGAAACTTGAATGTGAAACTGTGTGTGAAATTGATGCCAGCATGGGATTGGAGTCAGTGTTCTGGGACGCCCTAATACGGCAAACAATGTGCAAAGTTTCATTATAAACGCAGGAGAACAATGCTTTCATACGCCCTGGTCACGAACAATATGACTGAATAAGGGAAGTACTGAGCGGATCGATTGTGGTGGGGTATTGAGTGTGATGTTTGTCCACGGTCAGGCCTGGCGCACTCCGCACTTTTGGTACGATGTTACAAGTACGTGCCGCGTCCGACGTGTCGGGCCGGCTTCAGAAGGGCTGCCACGCGCCGCCGCGTCGCGCAGGCCGTGTCATACATTCGTAATCTATCACACATGTCATCACAAATAAAACAAAGCTGACGTTGTCAGAAAGTTAAGAGTTACGATTAGAAAGAGAGGCAACGTCCAGATGTCAACGTCTGTTGACATTAGCGCTGTGCGACCTGAATTACACGTTATTGTGTCGGAGCAAGAGTCTCTATTTATTTACATGATTTTGCGGATCGACTCTTCCGTACCCATAGGTACTATTAAGTATTCTGTGCCAGGGTGGAAGACGACGAGGAGCGCGCGGCGGTGGTGGCGCGCGTGACGTCGTGCACGCTGCGCGCGCTGCGGCTGCTGCTGGACGCGCTGCCCGCCGCGCACGGCGCCTGGCTGTGGGACGCGCTGCTGCCGCTGCTGTGCGCGCGCTCCTACTGGCAGCTCGCGCAACACCCCGACCACCACGTCAGGTGACTCCACTTAAATATGTTACACTCGTTGAGTGAAAGAACTGTTTTTGCGTTTGAGCGATATTCGTGTCGTGGATCCTTCGGCATTCCTACATGCAAGCGCACACTAACGGCAACTATGCCGCGGTATCGTTAGGCACACCATGACATCCTTAGGCACGCCACAGCGACCTCAGGCACGCCACGACGTCCTTAGGCATGCCGAAGCATACCCTCGCAACTTCAATTTAAAACTACATTAATTAGTTTTTCTTCTGACACATGTTACACAACTTACTACAAGTATTATGTTATGATTATGATTACCGACTGTTTGTGCTACCGACTCGCCCCACCTTGCCTCGGCGTCCCGAAGGCTACCGAAGCATGCCGAGGGATGCCGAGACACTCCCAAGGCTGCAGACACGGCATCCCTAAGCATACCGCAGCTTTGTTTTCGTACCTAAGATGCCATCATTGAAATTTCAATTTTACTATCATACTATTAAGTTTTATTTCTATTTGTCGCATAAAAATCCCTTGCCATGCCGTGCCGCGAGTGGGCCAGGCCCTTAAGGCTGCGTTTCCACCAGAGATGTGCGAGGATGCGTAGCGAGGGATGTGCTTTTGAAGAACCAATAGAATTGCTTCATTTACTTAGCCTCGCTTAGCACAGCTCTGGTGGAAACGGCTTAGCGGAGCGAGATTTTTTTACGTACAAAACAAGCGAGAGAGTGTGCGAGAAATGTTTTACGAGGGATGTGTTGCGAGGAATGCGTTGCGAGGTTTGCTGTATCAGCCTGTCCATAGACCATCCTCGCACGGTTCGCACCGCACAATGCGCATTTTCATAGCTCCGCTACACATCCTCGTACGACAAATTTTTCTCGCAAAGCTTTGGTGGAAACGCCCACACATTTCCACAGCACAGCTACACATCCTCGCATTTTCCTAGCACAGCTTTGGTGGAAAAGCAGCCTAAGCGGTAGACGGGGGGCTTAGCCCCCTTGCCGTATATAATACACGCAACTCACATCGAAAGTTATATCGATTAAAACAGCCGTTTTTAACCCCTGACAAAAAAGATGGGTGTTATAAGTTTGATGTGTCTGTGAATCTGTATGTCTTTCTGTGGCATCGTAGCTCCCAAATAGATTAACCAATTTTGATATAGTTTTTTTTGTCTGAAAGGTGACTTACTTAATCGAGTGTTCTTAGCTGTTTAGCGTTAATAAAACTGTCGGGGGATTTTAAATTTTAATTTAAGATTCTTATTCAAGGAAAAAAGATCGATACAAATTTGTTTGTGATGGCAGTCTGACCGTGTGTGTGTGTGTGTGTGGTGACAGGGCGGCGTTCTACCAGCTGACGGGCGCGGCGCTGGCGCGGTTCCCGGAGCGCTTCCCGGCGGAGCTGGCGCGGCGCGCGGCGCGCTCGCTGCTGGCGCCCGACGCCGCGCCCGCCGCGAGCCGCGAGCGCTGGCGCACGCTGCTGCACGTCCTGCTCCACGTGCCGGTCAGTCTGACCAAATCAATTACTTTTACTTTGGCTTTGACTCTACCTATGATTATTTCGACACGTCAGAATCCTTTTAAAGATGCAATTATCGATGTTACATCCTCCCGTATTACATTACAAGTTAAGAGGACACTCATGTTAAAAAACTGATATTATCCAGGTGCATTTATTCTAAAAGTATATTATTATCTTTCCAGGACTTTCTAGATCTAATAGAGCACAACCTTCTAGAGAAACGTCTATGGGAAGTATTTGAAAATGGTAAGCATTGTTAACATTCATATTGAAAATTATGATGAACGTCAAAAACAATACTAATAATTTCTTAATTTCACCTTTGTATAGCGTGTGATACACGCACACATTGAAGTCGGTTGCATGTTGCCAGTGGCGTGGGGCGAGGCGCAGCGGCTGCACGAGGCGCTGCCGGTGCTGCTGGCGCTGCTGCCCGGCGACATGCAGTCCGTGCAGTTCTACGACAGACTCTTCACCACGCTCTTCAAGGGGTATGCGATACCTGCGACACGCTCACTCGATCACCACTATCACCAGCCACTGTGACCAAAAGTGATTAATTGGTATAAATATACTGATTAATTTCTTAAAAACCTTCATTGCAGGCTTCGTCAAAAGTCATTGCTGAATGATGAAACGGAGTGCGAGCACTGGAGCGGGGTGATCGCGGCCGCGCTGCGCTACGTGTCCACAGCGCACCGCCGCGAGCCCGGCGCCGTGGCGCTCGTCGCCCGCGCGCACCGCGCCTGGCTGCACGCCGCGCTCGCCGCGCCCCCCGCGCTGCTCGCCCCCACCGCCGCCCACATGGCCGCCCTCGTCGACCACTGGGTGCGCTCGGCCACGGACGCCGGCCACCCGACCTTCGAGACCCTCGCCCGCGAGTTTTGGCTGAACGTCCGCGCGGCGACCGCCGACCTCGAGCACGCGACCGGCGACGTTGCCCGCCCGCTCGCCGCGCACCTGCAGCTAGTGACCGGCCTGAAGCGAGCGCTCGACGCGCCGCCCGCTCCGGCCGACCCCGCCGACCCCGCCGAGCCGCCCGCCGCCGACCCCGTCCGCGAGCGCTGCCTGCGCGACCTCGCCGCCGCCGCGGACGAGCTGATCGGGCGGGTGCTGCTGTTCGCGCACGCGCAACGCACGGTCCCGTCGATCCTCCCCTTAGTATTCCCGGCGCTCGATACATTCGACAGCCCCGAGCTATTCGCGAGTGTCGCCCGGAAATTCGGGGCTGAATCCGTGTTGAAGTTCTACGAGAGTGTGTTGAGGGCGTGGCTGGCCGACGACGAGCAGCGGTGCGAGACCGTCGCTGACCTGGTGTTCCTGATGCTGCAGCATCTGGAGAACGGTGAGCAGGACGCCGTCCTCGATTCCTTCGAGAAGGTACGTTTGTAAGAAGTAATAATTCATTAACCCGCGTGTAACGTGTTCGGGCTCATCGACTCGGGCGCGGGAAATTGGATAGGTTAAAAAAATTCCATGGTTTTTTTCCCGCGAATCATTTAAAGGTCGATGATTACGTAACGTGTTTTTATCCGGACGTAACGGGACGTGAAGTTTTGGAAATATCGTTTCATAGAAAACAGGACGGGAACGGGGCACGCGTCCCGTCCGTGATTCCGATGCGTATGCACAATCGCTCCGTTCGCTCCAAAGAGCTAAGTAGTAATGCACTTGCTACTTACTGTATACGCTAATCGCCTCATACAAAAAATAATTATAAATAAGTACATCAGTTTTCATTACATAATTATTTTTTTTAATAAAACATTTCAATATTATAATTTTAAAATAATGTTACCCATATGATTACAATTATAAAATAAATGTCACATAATTAATTTTTTTCATGATGACATACGAAAATACTTATAAAATTGAGTCTCATCATCCATAAGTTCTTTGTAGAAATTGTGGTATTCTCCTTCTTGTTCTCTTTTCTGCCATGTAGGATGTACAGAAAATCTCAGAAAAGCTTTTTCTACGTCATCTAAAGCAGTAGCAATTAAAAAGAATTCTTCAAATGAAGAATTATGTTCCGACACGTTCCTACACGTAGCACGATAGTTCCGAGTTAGTGTCACGTTGCGTATGCATTAAAAATCCCCGTCAGTGTTTACTAACCACGTCCCGTCCCCGTCCCCGTCCCGTCTACGTTATCTATGCAGCGTCCTTAAGTTGTGCACACCGACACCGGAAGCGGCGATGGACCAAAGCCAGTTCGATGTGTTAAGCTGAAAACAAACTGTCGGACGCGGCTTACGGACGCGGCTGAAGGATGTGACGTAATAGGTATCTAGATAATGAATGTACACTGAGCTGTGCAAACTATCGGAGGTAAGTCGCGGACGTGACCTTGAGGCACCTTGAGGCGTTCGGACGTCCAAGAGCTATCTGGCGCGCTGGATGTTTTTGTCATGTGCACATTATCAGTCGCGGCTGTCAGCCGCGTCCGATCGGACGCGGCTTATAATATGTTTGCAGCTTTAGTGATTGATGATGGTCGATGTTACTCTGCCGCCAGCTGTCGCCAGAGGTGGTCCGCTGGTGTCTGTGGCGGGCGGCGCGCGGCGGCGCGGGGGCAGCGGGCGCGCGCTGGCTGCGGGGCGCGGCGGCCGAGCGCGCGCTCGCGGCGCTGGTGCCGCTGCACGAGGACGCGTCCGCGCGGGACCTGCTGCTCGCCGCGATCACGCACACACACAACGACGGTACGTTGCTATCAGTATCACATTATATCACTCACACTGCGTCACCGAGCGCTCGCAAACTAGCAGCGATAACGCTTGGACCGGTGTGTTTTAGCTTGTGGTGGCCTCCAGCCAGTCCAGATTAGTTACATCCGTATCGATTACCTACTTGATGAATGGGTAAAAAAGTATTACAGCTCATCCTAGTCAGGTCATTTGCAAGATGTCGTTCATCACTACTTATTATAAAAATAAGTCCCCCGCCGCGTAATATCATTCTTGTAACGCAAGATCTCGAAAATTATTAGACGGATTTTCATACAGTTTTCAATAATAGATGAAGTAGGTTATAAGGAAGGTTCAAATATACAATAAGTTCATTAGGATGTTGATGTAAAATGTTAAACTTATATTTCCAGACGTGGTGATCAGTGAGGCGGCGATAAATAGGATCGTGGCCGCGTACTGCGAGCTTCTGGACGAGCTGGCGGCGCGCGGCGGGGCGGCGGGCGCGGCGGGGGCCGGCTGCGTGCGAGCGGCGGCGCGGCTGGCGGGCGCGCTGGGCGGGGGGCGCGCCGCCGCGCTGCCGCTGCTGCTCGCCCTGTTCCGCGTCACGCTGCACATCCCTGTTAGTATCTCATGTATTTATGGCCAAAAACGAATTATACATTTTATACATATCACACAGACTTTTTGTCGATGATATGCCGTAACGTGTTTGTATCTTGGGCAGGCCTGGCGCACTCCGCAATTTTGGTATGATGTTATGAGTACATGCCGTGTTCGACGTGTCGGGCCAATTTCTATACAAACTAAAATTAAAAAAAACTAAAAAGAAAATAATCCCAGTAGCTTAGAATGTTGTTAAAAGTAATACATACATACGCGCGAAAAACATAACCCTTCCTAACAGTCGGGTAAGAAGACAACCCTGACGTTAGGCTAAGATTTACGATTAGGAAGAGAGGCAACGTCTAGTTGTCAACCTCTGTTGACGATTAGCGCTGTGCGACCTGAATTACACTTTATTGTATCGGAGCAAGAGTCGCTATTTATTTACATGATTTTGTGGAGTGACTCTTCTGTACCGTACGTACAGTACGGCCGCTGTATCTTGGCGCGTCTGAACATAGGCTTTGCGAACTTTAGCGCATGTAAGACAGAGATGGCAACACGAACATGCTAACGTATGACTGAGACACAATACACCGCGTATCGAGTATTGGCGAATTATGTTACTGCGCAGTCTTCTGCGCGAAGTTCAGACGCGCCAAGATACAGCGGCCGAAGTATACGTATACGTACTATTAATATGTGTTCTGTGTCTTGAGTGACAGTGGTATAACAGTGTGTGTTACAGCGCGGCTCGCCGGCGCTGGGGGAGGAGGCGTGGTCGGCCGCGCGGGGGGCGTGGGGCGCCGGGAGCCTGCCGCCCGCCCCGCGCCAGCAGCTCCTGGCCGACGCGCTGCGACTGATACACTGCCATCTGTTCCAAGAGTGAGCTCACGTTTTTAAGATAATAAAACATTCGATTGCACATTATGTACATGTGATGCATTGCCTCAGTGAAGCGATAATTTAAGGTTTAGTACTGTGTAATTGGTATCGTTAATGCGATGATGATGTATGAGGTCCACTTACTCGCTTGCAATTTCAGTGCCGAAAACCTGGACATTCCGCGAATCGATCATGTGGTGTCGCTGTGTCCGCACTTCCTGGAGGGCGGGTCGCGCGACGAGCTGGTGGCGCTCGCGCGGCAGGTGCTGGCGGCGGCGCGGGGCGAGGGGGAGGGGGCGCTGGGGCCGCCGCTCGAGGTGTTCGCGCTGCAGGTGGACGCCATCTGGGGGGACCTGTCTTGCCCGCTGGAGGACGACAGCGAGTGGCTGGCGGCGGCGGTGGGCGAGCACGCGGAGCTCGCGCGGGGCCCGCTGGTGGCGCGCGCCAAGCGCATGCTGTTCCGCGCGCTCTACCTGCGGGCGGCGCTGCCGCGCGGCGACCTGGTCCGCGCCCAGTACTTCCAGGACCAGTTCTGCGACGTCCTCTACGATTACGCCGTCCTGGACGTGCTTTACGATCACTACGCTTTCGTAAGTATATTTTGACAGGCCGTTAACGTAGGACGCGACGTATTGATGGAATCGACTCTGTCGTGAACGATTTCAAAAAAGTAAACATAATTATAATGGCAAATTCAGGAGTAATTTAAGTGCATCTACTTTGTTTTGCTCTAAAAATATTAAAAATGTAATGTTGGTGCAGCCAAGTTTTACTTGAACGTAAACATTGAGAGCTAGTTCCATTACAGTGGAAGCACTACGAAATAATTCGCGCGGCGAAGGAGCACATGGAGGAGGCGGTGTCCGACATGGTGGCGCGGCTGCCGGGCGCCGTGCACGACGCCGTGACGGGGGCGCTGCTGGAGCGGGCCCTGCGCCAGGGGTACTACTGGGCGCACGCCAACCGCCAGTACGAGCGGGCAGCGCGCGGCGCCCGCCCGCCCGACCCCGGCGCCGCCGACGAGCGGTCTACGGACGCCGTCGGCGAGCCGGAGCGGACCGACAGCCAGCAGTCGCACTCCACCTCCAGCTTCGAGATCCTGGAGGCCTCGGAGGGCGCAGAGAGCGTGGACGGCGACGCCCCCTGCCCCTGCCACCGCCTGACGGGCAGCCCGCAGGAGGCGTTCACGCCGTTGCTGGGCGACGTGCAGCTGGCGGGCGGCGCGGCGGCCGGGCCGCGGCTGCGCGCCGAGCTCGCCTCCCGCTGCGAGCGGGCTGCTAGTTACAGGGACTTCCTGAGTGAAATGATGCTGAAGAGCGGGTACTTCCACGTCGCTCAGGTATTGCATTAAATTTATTACAAATTTTAAAAAACATAGTGTTTTAAATAGAATGTTATCGTCCTACAATGCCATAAGCCAAAATTTTGATATTTTCATGGGTACTTTGGCTTCGGCTAAAGTACTTATTCGTAAAGCCATCAAATGAGCAACCTTACTTTGTAATTTTTATTTTTTACTTATAATACCTAACACGTTTTTCTTTTTTGCATGTTGTGTTCACTGTGTTTAGAATGGACACTGTGCGTCCTTATAACTTTTTTTTTTTTACACTAATAAGTTAATGCTTGACCACAATCCCACCTGATGGTAAGTGGAGTGCTACATTATATAAGTGTTACATTCAATTTGTTGATTCACAAATTAAATAAAAAAAAATACACAGCTTACGTTACAGAATTAATCATTGTCATTATAATAAAAACGACCGACCCACTACATAGAAAATTTAAGTTCTTAGAGATAGAGTTCTTAGAAGTCCTCAACACTTGATATTCGATGGATGGATTTGATTTCGAAAAGTAGGCAAAGTTTCATCAAAAGATCCTCCCTGCCAGTTTCGACAGACCCAATAAACTTTCAGATGAAAGCACTGGAGGAGAAGAAGAAGAAGCAGCTCGCGAAGGCTACGTTCGACGAGCAGCAGGACGCGGCGCTGACCGAGTTCGAGGTGACGGGGCGGAGCGAGGTGTTCGCGCGTTGGCGGGACACGCCGGAACAGTACGCGGCTCTGGGCGTGGCCGTGGACGAGCGCGCGCTGCACGCGGCCAAGGAGCTGGCCATGGTGCGCGCCTACTACTGCGTGGCCGCGGCGCGCGCGCCCGTCGACCAGCTGGTCGCGGACGTCGGCGCCGAGCGCGGCCGCGGCAACCTGGACGCCGTCATCAACGGATACTACCGACACAACGACACCATGCTCTTTGAGAGGTAAGTATATTTGGTACGCGACGCTGACTCGCTGTTACAAAGTTCTATGTGAATTTTATAGTGTGTTCAATGTTCATATTTTGGTTATCTTGTCACTTACATCTTTATAAGTGTAAGTTTTATCTGATTGTTGTACTTTTTGTAGTCATTACTCAAAATATTTTACAGTTAAAATGTAAGATGTTTAAAAAATAAACCGTCCGGTGTGTTTTTTGGTCGGCATCCGTTTGGATGTCGTCAGCCACTTGTTCATTGGACGACACATCACCGTCGACTCACAAGTACAAGTATAAAGCCGTGTCGTTGTCATGTCGTCCAATGAGGAATACAGTGGCCCCTGTTCGGTGTTAACAACCTTGTGTTGTGTTGCGGCAGGTCGCTGTCGGGCGCGAGCTGGCTGCAGCTGAGCGGCACGGCGGCCGTGCTGGACCTGCTGGGCGAGGCGGTGACGTCACGCGGCTGGGGCGCGCCCGCGCTGCACTGGGACTTCACCAACATCGCGCTCTGCTCCGCGCTCACGTCGCTCGCGCTCAGCACCGACATGTTCACCGCTGAGCCGCTCCGGGTAATATATATCACACACACATACACCGCAGTCTTGTAACAAAAGAAAAAGGCACGCGGCGAAAAACTCGTAGCCCTCGTTTACACAAGTCATCATTAAAATATTAATTATTTATTCAGAAAATCCCCATCACGATCATTCTATATGTAACATAAGAAAATTCATTTTATTAAAGCAATGTATAATAAAAACGCATTCGCAAGTTTGAGATCTTTTGCATCTCAAACTTGCGAATGCGTTTTTTCCCATCAACGGCTGCAACGGGACCGTCCTAGTGATATAACGAGTACGTTCTGATTGGTAGTTGGCGCTAGTGGCGCGGCCGGCGCTGGAGCTGTACGTGCGCGTGCGGCAGTTCATCGGCGGCGTGCGGCGGGAGTGCACGCGCCGCGAGCCCTCCGCGCACGTGGCCGCGCTGCCGCGCGAGTGGGAGGACATCTTCGCGCCCGACGCCACCAAGAACATCCTTCTGCTCATATGCCACGTGCTCGGTGAGTAGTCACATGCTTATGTCCCTTCCATGTCTACGTTAATGTTAACAGCTGCGCCGGAATGCGCTCTAGTGCGCAGATATGGACGACAGAATTAAAATCCCTTTGAATCGGCGAAGAAACCGCCACCCAAGTTATCGCTTAACGTGTAATGGCATTGAAACGGTCACGTAATTCTAAGCGCGCTCACTGTGGTCGGACCTGTTGCGGATCTTTTTTAATTCATTAATTAACGCATTAGGACGCTGGTGTAGCAGGGACGTAACGGTATCAATACGAAAATCATCGATCTAATTTGTGATCGGAGTCGCACCGAACAGATCGGTGGCGCGATAGTTTGTGTGTTGTTTGGAACATTATGACGTTGTTGGCAGACCACAGCTCGCGCACGGTGTGCGCGGCGCAGGCGGCGGTGCTGCGCGCGCTGGCGGGCGCGGCGCGGCTGCTGGAGGCGCGCGCCGTGCCGGCCGTGGAGCGCAGCGGCGCGCTGACGCTCGAGCGGGCGGTGCGCGCCGCCACGCGCGCGCTCGCCGACACCGCGCACCACGGGTACAAGTACCTCGCCTACTACACGCTGCGCTCGCTCGCGCCCGCCATGATCGCTGCCGACGGTAAGTACTTACCATTGACGATGGACGCGTGCTTGTTCCGGTTTAAACTTTGATTTAATAATTTACATTGCACATTTTTAGATGTTTAGGCATGATAGACCCGAAGGTATTCTACATTAACAACATGGACGCTTAACGACTGTTATCTATAATTTTTATAAAACTATAAATATCGTTATAGCTGTAACTGTAGCTGTAGCTGGGGAATGTTAGATCCCTATGTCAGTAACGGTGCGTGGTGTCCAGAGGCGCGCATGGCGGCGCTGGCGGCGGCGCCGGGGGTCGCGGACGACGAGGACGAGGGGGACGCGGCGCTGGACGGGCTGTCGCTGGCGCTGTACGACGACCACCTCGACCAGCTGCAGGAGCTCGTGGACGCCGCGCTCTCCGACTACACGTGAGTGCACTCCCACCGCTGCCACCGCTCCCCCACCGCTGCCACCACTCCCACCGCTGCCACTGCCGGCTTACGGCTTCCGTTTACCATGATAGGTGTTCACCATGTTCACATGTTTCAGTCAATCTTGTGGATATGAGACCTTATAGTTATGACAGTTTATAATTACATATCGATTCGATCGAATTTTACGAAAAATTCGTCAATTTTGACGATTTGTTTGTATGTACACTATGGTCTTCAATTATTAAAATTTATTTAAACCGTAGTGATGCCTGATCCGAATACTGATTCGGTAGAAAAAATAAAAAGGAACCCGTAATGGGCGAATCTGCTTCAATAATCCCCCTGCATCATTCATCGAAGTTGGAATTTGCTTTACGTGACACCCAGTTGCTCAACTTCGAGTGAAACTAAGTGTTGAAGACTCGCCACTTATTTTCTTACTCAAACTCTACAGGACGGAAGACTGTGAGGAGACTGCCTGCGAGGGGTGTCGGGGTGTCGGTGAGATGTCGGTAGATGTGTATATCGTGTGTGTGTATGCATGTATTGCAGGTTGTGCGACGACCTGTGCGAGATGGCGCCGCACACGGACAGCCACGCGGTGGCGCTGGGCCACCTGCTGCTGGGCGCGGCGCTGCACCGCCACTGCGAGCTGGCCGCCGGTGACCTCGCGCACCACTACCACACCTTCTACAAGTAAACACTGACGCACACACACACACACACACACCGTGCGGGTTGTTGCTATCGTACGATACTTTAGGACAAAGATTAATCAAAAATGTTGTTTAATGAATGATAGTGAACAACGCGGTTTGCTTGTTTTGAAAAAATACTAACGGAGATCGCTAAAATCGGGTGTAACGTGAGGAGTTCGGATAAAAGAAATGACCGTTGCTTGCCAATTGTTGTTTAATACTAAAACCATAAAAGTACTTCATAACAATTAATATTACGTACATCACACGCCCATCGAAAAAAAAAGAAAAAAAAATTAAAGTAAAACATTGATTTTTTTTAAGATATTACAATTTGATTGACATAATATTCAATTTTTTAATTGTTCTTCAAAACATAAAGAAAATTAATTAAACTAAGTAAGTAATACAATCAGTTGGTAATTTTCACAAATGGTCTAGTCCTATTTTTAGCATTTTATCATTTATCATTTTAGCATTATACTTAATTGGATTAGCATTACAGTCATACTTTTATTTCCTACTTTGCTTACTCACAATTAAAGTGTACAAATGATGATCAGTATTATACTGATTCCCGAAAGATGCTGCTGAATGAGGTCCACCGTCGCTGAATTTGAACCCCCTTGCGTGTTTTGGTTTATAAACACATCTTCTTTTTCTACTGTTGATCTACACATTATTAATTTATTGTCCGACGATTATCTACTTAGACTTTTCTTTTGATATACGAGACGCGCACCGCTCGCGACGCGACCGAACTCGGGCCGACCGCTGGCAAAGGGTCGCCATGTAATGTGAGGAGTTCGGATAAAAGAAACGACCGTTGCTTGCCAATTGTTGTTTAATACTAAAACCATAAAAGTACTTCATAACAATTAATATTACGTACATCACACGGGCCTACTTTATTGTTCATTACAGAAACCATAATACCACAAAAAATGAATTTTGCCTGATTAAATATAAAAAATAATAATATAAAGTTACAATTGGAATGTATTTTAAAAGTTAATAATATAAATTTTACTAACAAAAAATAACCGACTTCAAAGTTACTCAAAAACTACTGGTCAGATCTCGTTCAAATTTATGTAGGACTACATGACAAGCACCTGCTTTCGATTAAAAAAAGAATCCTCAAAATCGGTTCGCCCAGTCCAAAGTTCTGAGGTAACGGACATAAAAAGAAATACAGTCGAATTGAGAACCTCCTCCTTTTTTTGAAGTCGGTTAAAAATCAGTTTCACAATTTCAACGATCGATTTTATGAAATGATATTCAGTGAAAAATCTAAATATTTTACCGCCCGTCATCACTCATAATTATAATATATATATTAACAGGAATAGGTAAATAATAACAATCATAAAAATATTAACGAGAAATCGAACAACTCCATTTTTTATTTTTTATGGAAATAGCCGGCAAACGAGCCAACGATGCACCTGACGGTAAGTGGCTATCGTCGCCCATGGACATCAGCAACACCAAAGGCATCATTGATGCGTTGCCGGCCAAGAAAGAGAGAAGAAAAAGAAGGAAATAACACAAACATTCATCAGTCATCGATTTCATTCAACAAATATGCATGTTCTTTATTTTTAGGGTTCCGAAGTAAAATCGGAGTCATGGCCGTCCGCCCGTCTGTCCGTCTGTCCGAAGCAAAGCTCCGAGACCCTTAAGTCCAGTTTACACGTATTAAGTAGTTAAGTAGATAACTACATTTTAAGTAAATTAATACGTGTAAACAGACAGTTTAGTAACTTTATAGTTAAAATTTAGTTAACTACTTGGTGGATCGTAAGCTCGTTTGCCAGCATTTTCCATAAAAAAAGAAAGAAAATGTAATGCTTGGTGTGTTGGTACCGTCCAGCACGCACGGCTACGTGGAAGGCGTCCTGTCGGCGGCGCTGCGCCTGCTGCCGCCCGCCGCCGCGCACCTCATGGCGGCGCGCCTGCCCGCGCTGCCCAAGGCGCTGCTGCCCTGGTTCATCCGCCTGCAGGACTTCGACCTCAGAGGTATTCGCTTTACAACGTGTCCATGTCATCGCGTCATTCGTGATACGTAGCTTCCAGGGCTCGCTATCATTGGACGACCCACGACAACGACGCCGCGCAGGCCGTGTCATACATTCGTAATCTATCACACATGTCATCACAAATAAGACAAAGCTGACGTTATCAGAAGTTAAGAGTTACGATTAGAAAGAGGCAACGTCCAGATGTCAACGTCTGTTGACATTAGCGCTGTGCGACTTGAATTACACGTTATTGTGTCGGAGCAAGAGTCTCTATTTATTTACATGATTTTGCGGATCGACTCTTCTGTACCAATAGGTACTATTATATATGTATTCTGTGGTAGGTATAGCGTCAGGTATCATGTGTGTGTTGTAGAGGCGTGCACGAGCGCGACGGTGTCCCGGCTGGCGTGCGGCGCGGTGCTGCGCGCGCTGGGCGGGCCGGGCGCGGGCGCGGCGCGCGGCTGGTGGGCGCTGCTGCCGGCGCGCGCGGGCGCGGGGCTGGCGCGCCTCGTGGCCGCCGCGGTCGCGCCGCCGCTCGTCAACCACCAGCTGGCCGAGGTGCGCGCCCAGGGGAAGGACTTGCCGAGCGCCAAGGTTATCTCATTTATCTTTATATATTCATTCATTAGTCACATATGTCATGTCATTATCACATTTGTAAAGCAGTGATAGCCTAGCGGTTAGAACGTTGGTCTCTCGAACAGAGGGGCCCGAGTTCAAATCCTGGCACGCACCTCTAATTTTCAAATATTATGTGCGTATTACAAGTTAATTATCACTTGCTTCGGTGAAGGAAAACATCGTGAGGAAACCTGCACACCGGAGAGTTCTCCATAAAGTTCTCAAAGGTGTGTGAAGTCTACCAATCCGCACTTGGCCAGCGTGGTAGACTATGGCCTGTACCCCTTACATTGTGGGAGGAGACCCCGAGCCCAGCAGTGGGACAATTATGGGTTGTTGCTTGCTATCACATTTTACCAGTGTTACATGAATATTTGTTCGCTCGAAGACTGGAAATGTTCGTTGAGCGAAATAACAGCTCAGTTGTGGCTTCTGTAAAACGTCATCTTATGTGTAATTTACGTCCATACTTTGACCTCAAATACAGTGTTACTGGACGTGCTCGGACGTTACTTATAATCTCTGGTAAGAGGAAGGCGAAGTAAGCCACTTACGCATTAATGCTATGATAACTAAAACATCGGGAGCGGCCGGAAATAAACACTCCTTCCAACGATTTACGAGTTCCGCATGTTGAAGGTAGCCGGTGTGACATAGTAGCTATTTGTGCAGGTGTCGGTGTGCGTGAGCGAGCGGTCGGCTCGGTGCGAGCTGCGCGGCGAGGAGAGCGGCGAGGAGGGCGGCGAGGCGCCGGCGCTGCGCGTGTGGCTGGCCGCCACGCACCCGCTGCGCGCGCCGCGCGTCACCAGCGCGCCGCCCGGGCCCGACGCGCACCTGTTCGCCGTCTACCTCGGCTACCGGGTGAGTGCCACGGGACCACACGAGGAATGGACTCCGGAAAGTAGAGACCCATGCTCGGTAGTGGGCTATTAATGAATCGACGAACAAGTCGCCAGGGCACCTTTTTGTAAGTAGACGCCGTAGACGTTGCCGACGCGTTGTTGGCTTACATTAAAATTGTAAAATGTAAATTGATGCTCCAGAGGTGAATTTAGTTCGGGCAGTAGGAGCACCTAATAGAATTTTTGCACGCTATGCGTTCAGAACGGGCGCGTGGTGGAGGCGATGCGCATGTGGGTGGCGGCGGCGAGCGCGGCGCTGCGCGCGGGCGGCGCGCCGTGCTACGTGTGCTACTGCCGCGCGCACCCGCTGGACGGCTCCGAGCCCGGCCGCGCCTGCCGCCAGTGCCGGAACGTCTTCCACGCGCGCTGCATCGTGAGTACACACACACACACACACACACACTGTTGGAGCTTGTATAAGAAAGAATATAGTTTGAAATAAACGTCTAGGATGAAAGATTTTAACAAAATGTAATAAATACCGCAGACGAAACTATATCACTGCGATAGTTTCCTTCACATATTCAATACATGCACGTTCTACGCTGTCCGCGTGGGCAGACAGTGCGTACGTGACCTAGATATGTTACATTTTTATCCAAATTTAGGTCATGTTGAATATCATTGAAACGGGCCTGAATGAGGAGGTTGGTGAGTGCAGGAGCAGCGTGGCCGCCGTGAGTGTGTCCGCGGGGGTTTCGGTAGTAAAACACGTGACCGAGCTGACTCTAGATGTTTAATGCACTAATTTGTATTGCTAATTGACAGGGTTTTATTGGTGTCAGACGCTTGCTAAGTCACGTCTTGTACGTGTTCACGGGGTCCACGCGCCCAGCTAGGCAACTCGTGCTTGGCACAAGGACGCTGCGCCAGCACAATGTACGAGTACTCGTACATACTGGCATCTGACACCGAAAGAAAAGAAACCAAACAAAATTTATACACATAGTCGCTAACAAAATAAGTAGAAAATTGTAAACTTGTAAAAATGATTGATAACAAAAGTAAGTAACTAATGCACTTGTAAACAAAAATGTAAATAATGCACTTGGGCGTAAATGTTAAGTTGCAATTATTGAATCCTAATCTAAACGTAAATGTGTAAAATATAAATGTAAACAAAACATTGCAGTAGTAAATTGTAAGCTAAAATATTGCAATCTAAATTCCATGTTAAAACTGGAAGTTGCAGTGTCCACTTTCGCGGCCGATTCCCGTTGCTCGTTGAGGTCCTACGGCGACGTGACTCTCTGCTGCTTTCTTCTAGCGAGTCTGGAGTCTGGTGGAACTGTTTGCTTCCTGCGGCGACGGTTTGTTAACTGATAACAATATAAGCACTTCCTGCGATCTTCTTGATTGTGATGTTGCCACCAGTCTTCCTGTACTTTTGTATAAATACAGTCGACGCGATGCTTTGATAAATTCATGAGTGCTTTTGTTTTATCAGTAATTGTCAACTTTGAATCCTTAGCAATCTTCAACGTCATTCTTCAGTGTAGACTGTTGTAAGCAGCCTCACACTCGCAGTTCGTTATTGTAGTGTAATTAAGGATTCACTTTGCAAAGATTGATCTTGGAAGTCACCGTGCCCTTGATCTTGTTTTATAATGTCACCTTGAAAATATAATATTTGTTCAACTTGTCAAGTAATTGTAATAGGTGCATTCTCAGCAATGCCCACGGTGTCGTTTTGCTTGCACTGCGCTCCAGCTGATCACGCCGTCACGCGATGACGCAGCTTTGTTAAAACAACTGAAGTAAGTAACACGATTTGCATGATACGTGTGTAGATTTGTACATATTCATCAATTCTTTAACGAAAGGAATGTCAATTGTAGTGTATTTATATGTTTTGCGAGTTTTCAATCAGCTGTGATTAAGTTAAAACCCATTGTAGTGTAGTCTGCGATGATCTTTCTTGCTGATCTATCTCCGGGACAATGCTCTCATGATGTCAGTTATCGCTACTAGCTATATGTCAGTTTCTTCTTAGCGTAAACTGTACAATGTCAATTTCTTCGGTAAAATGCTTATAATATGTTGTATGATGTATTTTATACATGTCATGGCTCTCCATCCACTTGTCTCGTAGATTGAAGAATGTCAAAATGTCAACCGCTGCTGCTGTACGATGCATTTCGTACAAATGTCATGGCTCTCCATCCACTTGTCTCGTAGACTGAAGAATGTCAAAATGTCAAATGCTGCTGCTGTACGATGCATTTCGTACAAATGTCATGGCTCTCCATCCACATGTCTCGTAGATTGAAGAATATCAAAATGTCAAATGCTGCTGCTGTACGATGCACTTCGTAAAAATGTCATGGCTCTCCATCCACATGTCTCGTAGATTGAAGAATGTAAAAATGTCAAATGCTGCTGCTGTACGATGCACTTCGTACAAATGTCATGGCTCTCCATCCACATGTCTCGTAGATTGAAGAATGTCAAAATGTCAAATGCTGCTGCTGTACAATGCACTTCGTACAAATGTCAATGCTCTCCATCCACATGTCTCGTAGACTGAAGAATGTCAAAATGTCAAATGCTGCTGCTGTACGATGCACTTCGTACAAATGTCATGGCTCTCCATCCACATGTCTCGTAGATTGAAGAATGTCAAAATGTAAAATGCTGCTGCTGTACGATGCACTTCGTACAAGTGTCAATGCTCTCCATCCACATGTCTCGTAGATTGAAGAATGTCAAAATGTCAAATGCTGCTTGCTGCTGTACGATGTATTTCGTACAAATGTCATTGCTCTCCATCCACATGCCTCGTAGATTGAAGAATATCAAAATGTCAAATGCTGCTGCTGTACGATGCACTTCGTACAAATGTCATGGCTCTCCATCGACATGTCTCGTAGATTGAAGAATATCAAAATGTCAAATGCTGCTGCTGTACGATGCATTTCGTACAAATGTCATGACTCTCCATCCACATGTCTCATAGATTGAAGAATGTCAAAATGTCAAATGCTGCTGCTGTACGATGTACTTCGTACAAATGTCATGGCTCTCCATCCACATGCCTCGTAGATTGAAGAATGTCAAAATGTCAATTATACTGCTGTACGACGTATTTCGTACTAATGCCAGTGCTCTCTTCATCCACTTGTCTCGTAGATTGAAGAATGTCAAATAATCTTCAGTAGCCTGTAGAGCTCCAATTCCTTGCGTAGAATGTCATAATCTCCACTCCGACCTCAGAAGAGTTGCAGCAACGTGGTCGGCATGATGATGTCAGTATGTCAATGTCAATAATGTAAACATCACCACGTTGACTGCTTTTGTTTAGTTTTTTACATCGCCATTGAATAATTGCTATAAACAGGTGCATTGTAGACAGTGCCCCCGGTGTCAAATTTCTTGCAACCCATTCCAGCTGATCGTGCTTTCAGCTGACGTAGCTTTGTTTTAGAACAATTGATGTTACACGGTATTCGTAAGATACGTGTAAAACCGTCGTATTTTGAAACGTTTAAAGCGGCGTTACCCTGGGAGCTGATGTGTTTCTTGTTTTTATAACGGTTCATTCTTCTGTACTCTGCTAGTTGTTGTGCCTTAAACTTGCCAGATTTATACTTGAAACCCTTCTTCATCAGTAATCGTGATTCACACCTTCCGTCGGGTACGTGATTACTTGTGGACGCATACAGTTGCTTGTTAATTTTTTCTTGAAATGTCACGTTATTGTTGTGAAGTGCAATTTCCTCGAAGTTGGCTATGTCATTTATGTTGTTTAATACGATTATTATTTTGTCATTTTTTAATACGATGTTGCATTGAGATTTGGACGTCTCCTTAATCTTGCAGTTAACGTTCACCCCTTCTTGTAGTGCAACAACACGATCAACGTTGCGTATTCTTCTTGCTTCAGCAAACTGTAGATTGCTGGCAGTTGAAAGTTGAATGAAAATGTTCTTCCTGAGATAAGGACGTATATCCCGCAGTTGATGTTAACCTCCTTGTTGTGCAGCAAAACGATTAACGTTGCGTATTCTTCGTTCTTCGGCAAACTGTAGATCGCTCGCCGCTGGTCGCTTTCAGTGCTCTCGCAGCTTCAGTACGGGTTTCGCGCCCTTCTCAACTCAGCTGGGGAGGTCCGCTTGTGGAAGGCCAACTGAGCCGATACGCTAGCCGCAAGGGAGCCGCTAAAACACCGAAAGTAAGGTTCGAAGGACCAAAATGACTGAGGAGGTTGGTGAGTGCAGGAGCAGCCTGGCCGCCGTGAGTGTGTCCGCGGGGGTTTCGGTAGTAAAACACGTGACCGAGCTGACTCTAGATGTTTACTGCACTAATTTGTATTGCTAATTGACAGGGTTTTATTGGTGTCAGACGCTTGCTAAGTCACGTCTTGTACGTGTTCACGGGGTCCACGCGCCCAGCTAGGCAACTCGTGCTTGGCACAAGGACGCTGCGCCAGCACAATGTACGAGTACTCGTACAGGGCCACAAGAAACAAATGCTCAATTTACTGACTGTAATAGTAAAACTTATGTTTGTCCACAGCGACGCTGGTTCAAGATGAGCAACCGTTCCAACTGCCCCGTTTGCCGAACCAACTTCTAAACAAACACACACACCACACACCGTTATGATATTAGGAATGAGGCCAATGAGGGTGCTATATCAATTATCACTATACCGATTAAGCGCTCATACATTGTGATGTTTGTGCGGCAACAATGTCGCCAGCTGCACAGCCACCATCTTCCTGCATCCGGTGTGATAAGAGGAACTACTTTCAACCGGTCTTACAATAACTTTTGTCGCTATGTACGTTTAAAAAAAAATGTTCCATCATTACAAATTACGAGAAAGAGGCGTACCTAATCAAGCGTAATGTAGTTTTAACGTCACTGTAGTTTGGTATGGCTGCAGTGTTTAAACATTGATATGTATTATTACGGTCGCCGTTAGGATAATAACATAAGCCCAATGCATACGTAACGGGCTTTTTCCCGTACGGGCCACGTTCCGTACGGGATTCCGCTGTGTATGCATTATCGTATATATTTTCTATGAAACGATGTTTCCAAAACTTCACGTCCCGTCCTGTATGGGAAAATCCGGTACGTATGCATTGGGCTTAAGAGCCGAAATTTTGATCGTCTCATTCGTATTGTTCCCCGTAGCATCAGTTATTCATTGATGTCGTCTGTGCAGTAGAAGCTAAGTAAAAAACGTTGTTTTACAATGACCTTCATTAAACATAAAAAAACATTCACGTATGTGAGAGTATGAAGTAGACGAAATACATAAATGTAGTAATCAGTCAACATTTTGAATCGTTCGCTAAACAATAACTTCTATTTGGACACACAAATTATAATCTAGTTGATATCATCATGTACTTTTCAAAACATTCGAAAATTCTATATGTATATTACGTGTATAATATTTTAAATAGTTGTTTATAAATAGTAGAGTTCATAATTTTGTATAAAAGTAAATATTTTTTATTATTCATGTTGTCAGAGTTGTTGTTTTCATATTGTACTTACGTATTTTATTACAGTTAAATAAATATTAGACGATGAATGATTGTACTCCCAACTTATTCTTATTACAAAAACACTGTAGGTAATCAGTATCCGGTGCGCAGACGGGGCGACTCGAAGGACCAACACCCAGCTCAGGCCGCTGCAGCCATAGTACAACATATCGTTGATTCTCTTATTGAGAGGATCCGATATTCCGAATTAGACGCGTTTCTGCACCCATCTGCTTACCGGATAATTTTTTTTTTATATCAAATATCTTATTTAAAGAAAAGTATCGTGAATATGTCGCCTAAAAAATATGTTCAAGACTATCATTAATATAGAGGGTGGAAAAAAATGTCGTTGGATGAAAAGTACCCTGAATATTAATGGTGACTTTTACTGAAAGGAAACATTCCTTTATTTTCACAAATAAGTAAAACTGCATTCAAACATTTTTGATAATTGATAATCTAACCTGTAAAATGGAAAAAAAAAACATCCTGTATTTTATAGGATACCAATCGAAAGGGTTCATTCACAAGGATCAATTTTTTTTAAGCAACATAGTATCTTAAATTAAAGGAAAACAAGAAAAATATGAATTAGTTGAAAATTTATGTAGATTACCACCCTGTGTGTAAATTAATGATAGTCTTGAACATATTTTTAGGCAACCCATTCACGATACTTTTCTTTAAATAAGATATTTGATGTAAAACAATTCGGATCTTAGACTATTATAGATTATTGTCGGCTGTCGAGGCGTCGTCTCACGGCGGCAGTCCCCGGGCCGACGTATCTCGTGGAGCGCGTCGGGTACCAACACCAGTAAATGTCCAGTTTAGCCAATCTCCTTGAATGTATATTTTTGTCTGTCCGTACTGTAGATATACTGCGAGTCCGTTTGGGGCGACCTAACGTTTAGAATACGATTTATGATTGTATTTGTTATGAAATATTCGAGCTCACTCACAGTGGCTCAGTGTACAATAAGAATGATTGGTGTTGTAAAAATAAATGTGGATTAAAAATTAATGCAATTTTATTTGCCGTGTCCTTCCTTCTACTACCGGGTGAATTTTCAAAACTGCCATTTATGCATGTTATTCAATATTCTGTCTTGGAATATAAATGTGATCACTCAAAATGTTTACTAAAACCTTAATTATGTATTTACTTAAAAGTCGTATTAAGTTAAATAATAAAATTCTGATGTTAGAGTGTTAAAAAATTTAAAATAATGCTCGGAAAGTCATTAACCTCCCTGTTATTTAACGGTATGTTTCATTAATGTCACAAGGAACTCAAAATACCGCCCTAAAAATGCTTTTTTACTCTCTATACGTAAGAATTAATGTCTAAGCTGAATATTCATAAATGTTTTTCAAGCGTAAATTATCTGTAATACCATTATTTGACCGTTTAAAATTTTGTCACGAGATTATCGTCATTAACATCCGCGGTTTTTGTTTCGTGAAATTTGTTCAACGAAATTATTATTTAAAATTTTAAAAGCAATTCAAAGTGTTCCTTACACCCGCTTCTCTCAGTTGAAATCAAGATTTGGATGAAAAATGCATTGTGAATATGATAAAGTACGCGAAAGTTAATGATAAGTATAGTTTGTCAGAAAATCTCGTCATCAAACTCCTGAATATATTTTTCATAAAAAAATATATAATTCAACAATAAGTACCCATGAATATCGCCTAATGGTATTTAATAAAAAATAACTTAATTCCATTATAAGTGATATAAAATTGAGCAAGTTTTGGTATGTTTTGTACCGTTTCGTCATAAATCGCTACCTCATTTACCGCAAAATTCTAATGACGTGAATGATTCCTGTAGAGGATAATGACGAATCCAAATAATATTAACAACCTGATTGAGTGTAGCCACCAAGAAATTAACTCAAAAGATGCCGTTAATCCATAAAATCAACCCAAAAGTGCGTATATACTTGATAAATATGCAATTTTCTGATTTTCTTTGCATTTTATACTTGTAAATAGATCTGATTCGCTTTTAAAGATCCGTCGATTTGAAAGAGTGCTGTAAACGAAGTGGTTCGTCAAGGACTATTTCATCCCTTTTACTAACGGTCCTAATGTTGGTGAAACTTGTCTATGGGTTATTGTCGAAAGCATTTAAGCTGAGAAGCGCAAACAGTTCTCATATCTTGCCTGGGTCTATGCTCGAAGCTAGAAAGCTCCGGATATTAGATGTAAGAAGAAAGCTTTTAACTTTTATTTCTTTATGGGGTTCGCCTGGATAGCAACCACCTACTACCACCTACCCTTGAGCATGAGTCAGCCACCAAACGACTCGTCGTCTTCCAGCTGGGGACTTGAGAGCCAGTTCTTTCTTTTTCTTATCTCTTTCTTGGCCGGCAATGCATCGGTGATGCCTTTGGTGTTACTGATATCCATAGGCGACGATAGGCACTTACCATCAGGTGGATCGCCAGCTTATTTGCCGGCTATTCCCATAAAAAAAACCTATCTGCTTAGTCCTACAAAAAGACATTCAAAAGAAAACTTACTATCGAATCGACCGTATTAAACAATGGCACAAAGCCTCTGGCCAACCAATCTGCCAATAGAGCTTTTGGATTCCTCATCAAAGCTAAGACTAACTAACGTTATGGCATACTTAGAACAGAATGACTTTCTCAGTGACTGGCAGTACGGGTTCCGCTGAAACCGTTCGACAGACCTTCTACCATATGACACTCACACCTGAGGCGAAGTCCTCGTTTCTCTTGACATCTTGAAAGGCATCATCTTCATCATAGGGTTTGGCAAGCTAGCCTTTCAGCTGAGTTGCTCGACATTAGCAATGACAACCTTTGCTGGAATTCCAGAGGTCTGTTCCCCCTCAACTCTATTCTTGCTGCACATCGAAATCAGCTCATGTTCAATGTGTATAGGTTCGCAGATGACAGTACAATTGTGGAGAGGTAATTGTCTACCGCTCGGACGGTCCAATAAATACAGTTATGAAGAAGTGGTCTTGGTCGAGCGTGTGAATCTCACACTTCTGGCACTCAATGGAGCGATACCAACTCTTTGAGATTCAACGCCACAAAAACATAAGCGTCTATATTCACTGCCAAAAAGGAGCCCGTTCATCTTCTTCTTCTTCGTTCTTCTGAAGGTATCTTTCGAATACATCGTCAGCCTTCGGTTGTTAGAAGTGGAGATACACTCAAAAATATATTCTGGCCGGTTTATTGAATCCAAACTATGGCAGCTTCTAGAATTCTGGGTGCCCTAGAGACGAACGGAAGAAGAAGAACCAAATGCCATCTATCAGCGTGTGATTCCATGTAGGGGCATGCTTTAAAGGTGTATTGATGACCATTGAGACCAACTTAGAAAGCCTCAAGCACGTGTGTAGAGTAGCCAGTTTCTAGTTTTCTGTTTTTTTTTGTACCATTTTGGAGAGTCTGCATGGGACAATATTATGACATAATCCGTCAATCTCCACAATCGAATGTCCAGATAAAACATCATTATCTTGCCTTTGCCATAAGCATCCCTATGTCCTCTATGTGCAAACGATCCTTTGCTTGATCATTTATTATGCGAACCACGAAGGTCAGGAATAAATTCCTGCGATTTTACCTTGGGTGTCTTCAAGTTAAGAGTAAATATTCTTAATAAAGTAAGTTTGGCTTATCAATCAAGCAAGTCTTCATTATCACTTATCTTTGATTGTAGTCATGCATTAAGTTATAAAAGTCATGTTGTTTTTATGATTGATAAAATCTATTAAAATACGTAATCAGTCATTAAAATACTACAATACGTTATGTTGATTTTATCAAATCAAACGAATATTGTTATTTTTCTTGATAAAAAAGTTGATTACACGTTGGGATTTAAATTTTCGTCATTACCCTCTACACCTCATCATTTACGTCAATGGGCTATATCATTTTCCTCTACACAACATCATTTACTTCAACAGGGCTTTTCCTTTTTTCTGGATTTTCTTCTGAATTTGCTGTTTAAATCATAGTTGCAATATATAACGAGCTTTCTCTATAAAAAACTAATCTAATTCAGTTGTTATTCCTTAATTTCTTGGACAAAATAAAAAGTTACCTAAAAAACGTCATAAAAATGGCCAAAATGAAAATTCACCCTAGTACCGCTTAGACCTTTTACCTATTAATGAGTAGGTTCATTCGCCACTATTGTCTCCATTGTACTCCTACATAGTAAATTAGGAGTTGAATGCGTTGTGCGACGTCCCAATCTCCTTCACAATATCGCTACAAGCCTATTTGGTCTGTCGCCGTATATCTAATTAGAGTAATTAGCGATAGACCCCAGCTAGGTACAAAGGGCAGTAGGTCATACAAATCAAGTTCGCTTGTATGTTTTACCAGAATTTTGGAGTTTCATGCTTAAACCGTATAAATTCAAAATTATACAGGTATCATTAATACACTTAAGCATGTCATTTTTTTAATCCAGCTTTTCGGAAAGGTGCTTTATCATGGAGGAAAAAAAAAAGTGGCCAAGTGCGAGTTGGACTCGCCCATGAAGGGTTCCGTAGCAGCAAGTAACATAATAAAAAAGTTCTTGTAGTTCGTTGTAACTTTGATCCATGTTTTTTGCGGTTTGCGATTTATGACGTATTAAAAAAAACTACTTACTAGATCTCATTCAAACCAATTTTCGTTGGAAGTTTGCATGGTAATGTACATCATATATTTTTTTTAGTTTTATCATTCTCTTATTTTAAAAGTTACAGGGGGGGGGGGGGACACAAATTTTACCACTTTGGAAGTGTCTCTCGCGCAAACTATTCAGTTTAGAAAAAAATGATATTAGAAACCTCAATATCATTTTTGAAGACCTAGATAGAATTGATCATTTTTGAAGACATAGATACCCCACACGTATGGGTTTGATGAAAAAAACATTTCTGAGTTTCAGTTCTAAGTATGGGGAACCCCCATTTATTGTTATTTTCTATTTTTGTGTGAAAATCTTAATGTGGTTCACAGAATACATCTACTTACCAAGTTTCAGCAGTATAGCTCTTATAGTTTCGGAAAAAAGTGGCTGTGACATACGGACGGACAGACAGACAGACAGACATGACGAATCTATAAGGGTTCCGTTTTTTGCCATTCGGCTACGGAACCCTAAAAAGTCATAAAGAAAGGGCATCGAACCTAATTGGCACACCTACAAGTCCGCCATTTTGAAGAAACCTCGATTCGGCGGCCAGTGATGAAACATGTGTCAATCGATAGACTAAATGATTATGATCAAAAAGTATTCAGTGATGAAATGTCGTAAGTGACATACTTTCTGAGATAAGTGAGTTCAAAACTGTAGAAAAATAAAGCAAAAAACTTCGTTTCGGCGGACATTGATAAATCATATGTCATTCGATAGGCTAAATAATTACGATTAACGCTTCCCGCCCACGTCAGTCTTTTTGTAGGACCGATAATCGGGCCGATTTTTCCTGCCATATTATTTCTGACCGACTTTTTGACCGACTATTGCTATCAGTACGTTCTATTTTTCTCCTACAAAAAAGCGGTCACCGATTATTGGACGTGGGCGGGAAGCGTAAAAGGTATTCAGTGATGAAATGTTGTAAGTGATATAATTTCTGAGATAAGTGAGTTCAAAACTGTAGAAATATAAAGCAAAAAAAACTTCGTTACGGCGGACATTGATGAAACATATGTCAATCGATAGGATAAATGATTACAATTAAAAAGTATTCAGTGATGAAATGTTGTAAGTGATATACTTCCTGAGATATTTGAGTTCAAAACCGTACAAAAATAATGCATTAAAAATTATCATTTACTTATTTTGAATTTATTGGGTCAATAATGAAAAATAAGTATATTATGTCATATGTGTATGTGCTGCATAGGTACTTGATTTATTAATAACGGGTAGATTTGAATTAAAAAAAAGCAAAGCAAAAGCAAACTACTAGGTTGTTTTATAAATAATTTATTTGCCACCAGCGGCTACAGCTTTCGCAATTACTCTAAACCAAAAGTTAAAATTCACTAATGGCTTAGTTTTCTATATCATGTCTGACAATCACTGAATCTAAAAATTCCGCTGGTGATAAAGGCAATGTTTCCTGATGTCAAGGCCATGCCAAGAACACACATTATATGGGAACAACATGACAAGGTTCTTTTTCCCACTATGCATGAGCAGTACCATCCCGCGATTTTATCTCTACTCTTAAGTTGTTTGTTTGACGAATTTGTTTAATTTTTATAATACATAACGTAACTGAGGTAAGCAAAAAAGTGACCGGTACACTTCAATTGCTGTATCGCCATAAAAACTTAACCATAAATACGCCATAAACACTCTGGTCATCCCTCACCTTGATTATGCTGATGTGTGTTGTACAGATTTGTCAGAGGAACTTCTGAATAAATTGGAGCGCCTTCTTAATAACTGTATTAGATATATCTTCGGCTTACGTAAGTATGACCAAATTTCCCAGTTCCATTCCTAACTTAAATGGCTATCCATTTGATACAGGCGAAACTTCAGAATTCTCTCAACATTTTATGCCATTTTGAATAATGTGTCTTCTCCTGTTTATTTAAAGGAAACCTATAGCACTGCTTATTTCGGGAATTCCTTCACAATACAGTTCATACTGTTCTGGAACTCCTTGCTTGTAGACATCAAAAAATCATAGACTACCAAAAGCTCCTTCAAGAAGTCCGGCAGCACTACCTGAAGCAATTAGAATGTTGTCGCCCGTGGTCTTCAACCAGATGTTATATATGTATTTATAAATATTTATTTACTTAATATATAAGATGTTTATATGTAAATCTGAATAAAACTGTATTTATTTAATTTTGTTTATGTGTAATGTGATTTTATATGTATATAGTAATTATTCCAAATATTCATAATATTTCTTATCTGGCATAGCACTGATACAGTTACAGATACACTAGAAATAAAAAGATAATTAATTACAAATGTTTTATTTTTGTCCGGTTTTGAACTCAAATATCCCAGAAACCATATCACTTACCACATTTTATCACTGAATACTTTTTGATCGTAATCACTTAGACTATCGACTGACATATGTTTTATCAATATCGGCCGAAACGATGTTTTTTGCTTTATTTTCCTGCGGTTTTGAACTCAAATATCTCAGAAAGTATACCACTTACGACATTTCATCACTGAATGCTTTTTGATCACAATTATTTAGTCTATCGATTGACACATGTTTCATCACTGGCCGCCGAATCGAGGTTTTTTCAAAATGGCGGACTTGTAGGTATGCCAGGCTCCATACAAAAATGTTGGAAGCCCTTTAGCACATATTTTAAAAATATAAATACATTGGTATATTTATTTAAAAAAATATCTCTTGAACGGAACTGGTTGCAGAGCTGGTCATTTCCATGCGTCTTTGTCATTTACTCATTGCTCATCTACAGTATAGTAACATTTGCCTAAAACTTGAGATTTTACATGTTTCTTGAACAAATCCACTGGCAAGTCACATATTAACTTCGGGATTTTATTATAGAGTTGTACACCAAGCTTCATAAAAGAATGCTGCACTGGCTGCACTTTACAAAGACGGTAAGTTGACGTTACTAAATGGTTCATTCTTCTTGTTTGACAATTATGAATATCACAATTTTATTTATGCTCGCTTCTTATATTGTTCCGTATAAAAACTACATTACTATAAATATATCTACTGTGAAGGTACAGTATATTTCCTAGAACCCGTTTACTTTAGACTACAGCTTCAGCATGACGACCAATTTAAACGGGCCTATTCGACTTTATCTTCCGGTAATCCTCATTGGTCGGTTCATTGAAGTACACGTGAGCTATATAAGTGTATAATAATAAGAGATACATCTTTTTAAGTATAATACGGGTACTCGCGATATATATTTTAGACGCCGATATTTCGACCCTGTTGCAGGGATCGTGGTCACGGCTAGACCAGTGGTCTAGGTCATCGTGTTCAGTCCACGATGAGTTAAGTTTAAAATCATGTAATAAGAGATACCTTGCTTCGTAGAACGGCTCTTAGGAGAGAGCCTCGGGATCGGTAATGTACGTGTCTACGGCAGGGGAGCGTGGCGGCTGGCGCGCAGCCGCGCAGGTCTCCGCGCTCCCCGCGCTCCTCGCCTATCGATATCAGATTTCAAATGGATTGCAGGACAAGCGCCCAGTCGCCGTTCTTGCTTTCTTACTCATAAGCCGGCGTGGCGGCGCCAGATACAGCTCAAACATTTGAACACTTTTTTGAAGGTCTTTTAAAACACATTTGAACACATATTGTCGCAACCTGCCAGACATGTTATGCAATCGTTTTTCTTCACAGTATGCTGGTAGACGACAAACAAGATGGACGAAGATTTTGTGGATTTCTTTATTACTTAAGTGCTTGTAGTTATTTATTACATGTGCAAAACAAGTACATAACCGTTTTACATTAGAAAAAAAATTGCTGTAAAAGTAAAATTAAAAAACTTGGTGTGCATTATACTTTAAAGTACGAGCATGATTCATAAAAGTTATTAACAAATGTCTTCCAATGTCCAGTTGGATGATCGAAAGTCATAATCATGCACACCAAGTAGTTTTGTTCGGATTTAGTATTCTATCAACTGCCTACCGCGCACGACCTTTCGCCAAAGCAACGGTCCCGCAACTGGACTTTGCGCAAGTGTGGCAGGCTACGCAAACATTTGAACACATTCAAGTTTGAACGCTTTGATGTGCGCTAAAAAACCGATACCACATGGCAAAGTGCAAATCTTTGTTCAAACATTGAACACATATTCAAAGTCCCGTGTCACACATATCAATTAAAGAAGTGTTCAAATGTTTGAACTGTATCTGGCGCCGGCTATACACACACACCTATCATACATCACACAGCTACAGGTATCTGTATCTGCCTATGTCATTATATGCGTTACGTTTTCATTCAAGGTATCTGTCAACAAATTCATATTACATATGTTGGTTTCTGAATGTTTTTATTGATTTCTTGAAGTAGAATTGCCTTTTAATATGCCAATATGTAGGTATGTAATGTTTTAAAATAAAGTTATTATGGTAAAAATAAAAACACAGACAATATTTTATTACTTATCTACTGATAAATAAAATTACACATTTGTATATTATCAAATAAGTACATAACAATAAAACTGGAATTGACCGATCATTCTTTTTACATAGTTAGGTCACGAAAATTTAGTCTAAAACATAAGTAGGTACCTAACATAGAAAGGCAACCACCTAAAACATAAGTACATACAGAAAATAATTTTATTTTGATTGAAGTAGGTAACTGAGCTGAGACAATTGGCACGCGTTGACGACATCTTATTTATTGATGGAAAAACATCTTCGTTATACATATATTTTTTCTCAAACCAATATGTACCAGCCGAAGAACGAAAATTATGTTTTCTGAATTGAAACCCGGCGCGGCGTACGATGATGGCGCGCGGCATGAGGGCCGCACTTCAACCCGCTATCACTTCTTCACTTACCATTAAATTATATTAGGTATAAACATTAAAGATACCACAAAATATATATCAATATGTCACGATTACTCTAACACCTGTTACGATTACGATGAGGTATGTAAGTAGGCATGCATCTGATTCACGAATATTAGGCCGGCGCCAGATATAGTACAAACATGTGAACATTGCTTTGAAGGACTTCGCAAAGACATTTGAACACATATTGTAGCAACCTGCCAGACGTGTTTTGCAATCGTTTTTCTTCACAGTATGCTGGTAGACGTCAAACAAGATGGACGAAGATTTTGTGGACGCGGTGTGCCTTTTGCAACTCCACAAATTCAACAACGTACTCGTTGCTCCACTCCATCCTTAAAATTACGATCTTACTACGAATAAACGAATAAACGACATGTGCACGACCTTTCACCATCGCAGCTGTCCCGCAACTGGACTTTGCGCAAGTGTGGCAAGCTACGCAAAGATTTGAACACATTCAACTTTGAACACTTTGATGTGCGCTAAAAAACCCACACCGCATGGCTAAGTGCAAATCTTTGTTCAAACTTTGAACAAATACTCAAAGTCCCGTGCTACACATATTAATCAAAGCAATGTTCACATGTTTGAAGCTATGTCTGGCGCCGGCCTTACATATACTTAAAATCACATAGTATCAAAATCTGTTTAGAAAACTACACTAGAAGATACATAGGTACGTACTAGAATATAACGACAACTAGGATACAAGGAGACTGGGAGCCGTGCCCGGGGCTCGCCGGCGGCAGCGCGGCCCACTGCCCACGCTATTATTGTACTCCACACTAACATTATCTAAATGCACTGTTACAAGAATTTCTAGAAAATTCCTTAAAACGAATGTAAACTCTCTTGAAAATATCTGACTTAATATCGCTGAAGTTTCAAGCGATGAACAATTTATAATAATATTAATAATATTTAAATGTGTTCAAAATATATAAAATTGACATTACTCGTCTATAATTGATTAGGCCCCAACTCAGAGTCACTAACGGTTACTTAAATTACTCCTTAGTAGGTACAGAGATTCTTTACTAAGGAGCGATTAAAGTAACCATTACTGACTCTGAGTTGAGGCGTTAGAATTTAGAACCAGACAAAAGAAAATCTCAATAGAACTCCAACTTTGTTTTCATAAATAATTTTTTGCAGTATTTTCCAATTTACTCGTGAAAACAGTTTGGTACAATCCTAGTTTGTAACTGTTACAAACTTCTCCCGTTTGAATTATCGCAAAGCAATATGTTAAACGTGAAAGAATCTTCGCAACACATTTGGGCTACGTTGTCGCCGGGAGAATCGCAAAGCTCCGTTACAGCATATAGAGGGTACATGAATACAACGAGGTATCTGTGGCTACTGTTATTTGTGTAGGAAGGGAGGCGCAGAGCTGCTTTGTCCGGGAAGATGTGAGGGCTTACACCAGAAGCAATTCCTGTTGATCCCTAGAAAATAAAAACATTTATATCAAAAAAGTTTACGTACCGCAAAAATTCTTAATCTATACTATAGTCACCACGAACTAAGAAGCCCAATTTGTCGTTTGCCATCACAGTGACATTAGAGATGTACAAAAAAATCGGTTCACGAAAGAAACCAATTTTTACAACAAATCGATTCAAAATTATAACACCTTCTAATCGATTCGATAATTAAATTTTAAACTAAAAACCGTAATATTTAGGTACCTAGTTACCTACCTACTACCTCGATTAAGCTATCTCGTACCGCGTATTCTCAATATGTACCTATTTACGACTTCAATAAAATATTCTTTTATCCATTCGCCCATGAACTTCAACAACACCAAAAGCATCATTGGTGCGTTGCCGGCCAAGAAGAGAGAAGAAAAAGAAAGAAAGATAAATCATGATAGAATGAAAGTCCCGCTCAGTTTCATAATAATATTTTGACATAATATTATATTATGGGCGTCAGGAAAAAACTACATTGAATAAATTATTGCTTATTTCGTAAGACACATTCATGTATCCATAATTATTATTTTGTTGAAAAAAAATGTTTACCGCAACCTTAAATATTTAATTACATTTAACATATTATCTGCAGTTACTGTCCATGGATGGCGAAGTGCCCCTACATAATAGAAAATGTCCTTTGTCCTTCAATTCGTCGTGGTATTATTGGGTACCTAATTTTAAATCCAAATGCAAGCAAATCATTTTTAACAATGTAATTAAATTAATCAATTTTCATTTTTAAATTTCGATTATAGTAATATATCGATTATGATTGCTTTTATAAACGGTTTAAAGCCGTCACATCACTCACATCACCCTACGTCAGATTAGATTTAGGCTTCTTCATATAAGATTGTTTCGACGTCATATATTTTTATTAAATTTTGCATAAATTATGATGTGATTTTTACTAGATTTTAACGTATAATATGATTTATAATCAACGCCAATGAAAATGAGTAGGGATTTTTAACAAATTTTGGCAAAATCCTTTGTCCGTAAGTATTCAACCATTCATGTCAAGTAAATGAATATTCCATTTCGCTCAAAGACACCCATACAAGGTTAGTTCATATTAATAAATAGCAGCTATCATTATGGGCATCTTAGATAATTTTGACTTATAATATTATATAAAGAGGAAAGATTTGATTTTTTGTTTGCATTAAATAGGCTCCCGAAACTACTGAACCGATTTCAAAAAGTATTTCACTGTTGGGAAGCTACACTATCCCCGAGTAACATAGGCTATATTATATTTTCAAAAAAATTAGGGATCCTTAATAAAACTCCAATAATGTAACCCAAGGTGTAAAAAAATAAGAAAACCGAACCAAAGCGAGGGCGGTTACTCGTTCTTAATAATTATACATTGATCTTAAACCGAGACCAGCAAACGGGACGAGTTCAAGTTACGTTTGTAGTTACAGTCTCTTTCAAAGTCATAACTATGGGATTAGTTTACCTACTGCACTTCCGATGAATTTTATGTTTTTTATCAATGTCCCGAGGTAATATTTCTTAAAACATGAGAAAAACCAAGATTGCGTGGGCAATAAATGAGAGACACTGGCGGTTCGAGCCGCCTATATCCTTGACACGATGTGTCGAGTTCTTTTAAAAGTTTAGAAGAATACTGTCGCAAGTGTCGTAATTGGCCACATGGAGTCGTGGTCACTGGTCCGCTATATAGGCTGCAGGTAGTGCAGGTACAGGACGCACCGGTCGAGCAGGGGCGGCAGGGGGGGCGCGGGCGCGAGGCGCGCGGCGTGGTCCACGCGCTCGTCCAGCAGCAACGCGCCGTGCAGCACGGCCGCCGTGGCCAGGTACACGTGCGTCACCAGCCCCGCCGCGCGCACGCGCCGCACCACGCCGCACAGCGTGTAGCCCTGACACAACACCACATAAAAGTTGTTCAGGATAATCAACAAGTAAATTAGTAAAGGTTAAATAAGTGTTTGAAAAATCAGTACAAATAGAGAGATAATTAATAATTTATATAATGGGTTGTATGCAAAAGTAATAAATAAATAGTAAATAAATTAAGTCTTCTAAAGTGTTTAAACACGCCAGGTGTGAGCAAATGTACAAGTCATACCTCACAAGCAACCAAGATCTATAAACACACAATCCCCGAAACCAGCCGCGAGCTCATGCATGTTCATAATAAGCTAGAGATCTCCGAGTGCCGGGCAGCACGGCAGCACGGCAGCGCTCACCTCAATCACAATCATCTTCAGAACGCTGAGAGCGACGACCAGATCTTGGTATCTACAACATAAAAAGGTTTTCTTTTGTAAACTGCCACGAAATGAGCAGACCTGCCACCTGGTGGTAAGTGGTCGTCCTCGAACATGGAAGCTAGTAACGACTTAGACGTCGATGCGTTGCCGGTCAAGAAAGAGAGAAGAAAGAAAAAAGAGTTGGCTCTCACACCCAGTCGGTACACGACGAGTCGTTAGGCATGTGAGTCAAGTCAGAGGACGGTAGCTAGACTGGAAGCCAGACAGGCTTCACAAAAAATACCGGTTAATGACTAAATAATAATATTGATTGCAGTAATGCTTATTTGAAACCTTACCACCAAGCCGGCCGGCTTCTGACACCTCTTACGAAACAGTATTCTAGGCTGCTCTAATACAGTCCAATTTATGCTTTAAGTTTATGAGCTTAAAGTATTACAGCCCTTGTGTTTACGGTGCTTTTGGGGAAAATTTTACTTATTAAAGAAGGTACTGTTTATTCGTTCGAACAAGAAGTACTTTTGAATGTTGACGTGATTGGCCGGCAAGTATCACACGTTCCATTATTCAACACGAGTGGCTTACAACTTAACGTTTTTACGAGCGTCTGCTTCGTTTATGTCCTGAAAATCTTCGAGAAAGCGATTTACATACGTACTCGAACAATACGAACTGTATCCGTACGTATAGAGAAATGGCGCGGCAGGATGCGGCCGGACGCCGGGTGAGAGCAACAATCCAACCGATGAGTACTCACAGCGCGAACTTGATCATCCGGTGGCGGCGGGTGGTGGCCTCGTCGTCCACGTCCCGGTAGACCTCCTCGAGGCCCGCCAGGACGAGGTACAGCGCGAGGCAGATCAGGAGATTCCTCAGCATGCTGCGGCCGGTGCGGCCGGTCGGAGCGCCGCCGACTGCACGCTCTGCACGCGGGATGACGCCCGCTGCACTGCCGCCGCCGCCCCGCCCGCCCCAGCGCCCCCGGCCGCCCCCGGCCGCCCCCAGCCACCCCTAGCCACCGCACCGATATTGATGTGTTGCGAGACGACACAGCAGCGCGCCGATCAATTCTAATAATACACCTTAATAATGAAGGGGTGATTGTAAAAAGGGTTTAAGTAACAAAAACAATAATTCGAGATAAATGCGTTTGAAAGTCAAGACTTCATTGTCGTTATATTCTTAGTATTCAACTTCAAATCTGTTTTTTATGATTCCAAATTATTTAAGATACCTTCGAATTCTCAAAAATAAAGTATTTTTTTAATTATTACTCTGTAATAAGCAAATATTGTCAGTTTTGCAATTAAAACCCAATAAAAAAGTGCCACATCCGTGCGTTTTTCACGAAACAAGGATTTAAATAACATTATATTATATTGAATTTTCCACTATAAAACCTATGCCATAACATTAAGAATCGAAAGACAGATTCAACGATACCAATAACTCTGTTTGACGACATCAGTTGAACCCTTTTTACACTTACCCCTTCAATTAACTCACTGATGTAATATTCTCGTAAGCTATGAGAAAAATAATTCAGTCCGATTCGAGTTGAACAGTGAAATTACTGTTCAGAACAGTTTGTGCTGTAGAAAGTTAAAAAATTTTAAAGGATGTCGACGCGTGCCGTAGTGCTACGGAGTACACAATGCACTCTACAAAGTCGCTACGCACAGCGCTACAGTGCTACGGCGCTACGACACCTCTACTTTTTTTTGTGGAAATAGCCGGCAGCTAGTGTTGATAAAAGGCTCGAGCCTTCCGAGTCTAGAGCTCATTGAAGGCTCGAGCCCTCTAATAAGGCTCGAGCCTTCGCCTCGAGTCTTACATGAAGGCTCGAGGCGGAGGTTCGAGCTCTGGTCCAGGGCTCGAGTCGAAGCTCGAGCTTTGTCTTCAGGGCTCATTTTGTAACACTGTAATTTCAGGGTCCCCTAACCAAAACGTACTGTGTTTTGACTACGGAACCCTAAATAAGCCTTAACCTTAAAATTTTAAATTAGGGCGCGGTACGAATTTCAAATTTTTGGAGTTTTCTCCTTAGGTATAGATTTTCATAAATAAGCCCGCGGTATGAAATTTTATGGGCAGTAAAATCAAACTTACTCCGTAGCGTTATGCGTTATGTTTGTAATTCGTAACATAGAATCTAGATGGCGTTGGATGGCTGATCAGTAACAACGCCATCTAATGATAGTAATAATCTTGGTACATCCTATTCTTATGATGTGAAACATCATCATCATCGTCATTCATCGTTGTCATCATTAGTCATCTTCATCATCTCCTTCATCATCATCACCACCATTCAGCATCATCATCATAATCATCATCACTATCCATTATCATCATCACCATTCATCATCATTGCCATTCGTCATCATCATCACCAGTCATCATCACCCCCATTCATCATCACCCCCATTCATCATCACCCCCATTCATCATCACCCCCAGTCATCATCACCACCAGTCATCATCATCATCATGATCATCATCATCATCACCACCACCACCACTCGTCATTATCATCATCACCATTCATCATCATCACCATTCATCATCATCACCATTCATCATCATCACCATTCGTCATCATCACCATTCATCATCATCACCATTCATCATCACCCCCATTCATCATCACCCCCAGTCATCATCACCACCAGTCATCATCATCATCACTATCATCATCATCATCACCACCACTCATCATCATCATCACCATTCGTCATCATCACCATTCATCATCATCACCATTTATTATCATCACCATTCATCATCATTGCCATTCGTCGTCATCATCACCAGTCATCATCACCCCCAGTCATCATCATAATCATCATTCGTCATCATCATCATCATTCTTCATCATCAACATCATCCTCCATCATTATCATCATCATCCATTGTTTGACTGATTTGACGATTGAAAGCTAGATGGCGTTAAACTCTAGGCGTGCGTCGGAACTAACACACATTTTTTTTTTTTAAAGTAAAAATGTTTGTATGAAACTTTCATAAAGAACCCAATTTGGTATACCTATTGAAATGCTAAGTAAATAAAGCTCGAGCTTCGACTCGAGTCTTCAATTGAAGGCTCTTGAGCCTTTAAGGCTCGAACCCTAAAGGCTCGAGCCTTCTAAGGCTCGCGAGCCCTTAGGCCTCGAGCTTTGAAGGCTCAGTAGCTCCGACTCGGAGCTCGAGTCCGGGACTCGGAGTTCATTTTTCTCAACTCTACCGGCAGCCGAGCTGACGATAACATCATAATAATTATGTTACATCTGATGGTAAGTGACTATCTTCACCCATGGACATCAGCAAAAATAAAGGCATCACTGATGCGTTGCCGGCTAAGAAAAAGAGAAGAAAAAGAAAAAAAGAAAGAACTGTCTTTCAAGCCCCCAGCCGGAACACGACGAGTCGTTTGGCGGCTGACTCATGCTCAAGGGTGGTAGCTATCCAGGCGAACTCCATGGAGAAATAATAATGGTATTAATTAACAATTAAAATCAATACTTATTGCCAATATAATCCCTCGAGGGGCCCTACCACCAGCGGGCCGGATTTAGTCGCCTCTTACGACACCCATTCGGCTTGGGATTGGGGTTAGTATTCTAAGCCGCCCAAATACGGCTAAAACATCTACACAATGTTTTTCTCTGGTATCGTAAAACAGGAGGGTTATTTTCAATATCTTCCATGACTTTTTTATGCCAACCAGAAGATATCCTCAGCTATATCTACATTGTTACTTTTATAAGTCAGAAAAAAATCTTATTCTTTCATTTTACAGATCTAAAAGTCACAAGTCTAAAGGTGTTTTGATAAACAATTAAATGGAATAAGTAAGAAAATTATACATCTGTGAACGGTTTTTGAAAGTTAAATGTACGTACATACGTAGTACTACGTTACTGCGGTTTAATAGCGGTTGGAAGTCACTTTCATACAAACCAACATCGTCAGTTTTACAGTTACAAATATGAACATTTTTATGTAACTTCATGGTTATAAACAAAAGTTAATTATAACATATTTTTTGGAAAATCATCCCTTAAAAGATTAATTTAGGAGATGGAACTTAGTACGCAATTTCGTCATTTTTTAAATTGTCCAACTCCAACCGTTTAGCCGGCAGGGGGGGAAGACACTTGACTCTAACCAAAATTAGTACTTTAAAGCCAAATATTTCGCATACGGATCACTAATTCCAAAAATGGTCTTAGGAGACCCATAATATTTTTGGAAGACCTTTTCAATGATACCTGTAGGGGAGGTACCCTGAAAAAAATGTTTCAGTATTTTATTCTACGATTCTGGAGCTTTGGTAAATATGTATATCCATGCCAAATTACAGCTTTCTAGCACTAATGGTCTCGGCACATTGCTTCGGACAGACAGACGGACGGACATGACGAAAGTATAAGAGTTCCGATTTTACTTCAGAACCCTAAAAATGACATTTCATACTAGAATTGCCTTTTCCTTTTATTAATTATTACGCAAAATAGATACTGTATATATACCATCTTAAAGTTTATATAAACTAAAGCGAATTATGACTCTTAACTTTTTCAAAACCAATAACTAGTAATTAGGGTTCCGTAGCCAAATGGCAAAAAACGGAACCCTTATAAATTCGTCATGTCTGTCTGTCTGTCTCAATTGATTGTATCAATTGACTGTATCAATTGATTATTATACTATCTTTAAAAAAAAGCGGCCAAGTGCGAGTCGGACTCGCCCATGAAGGGTTCCGTAGCAGCAAGTAACATAATATAAAAGTTCTTGTACTTCATTGTAACTTTGATCGATGTTTTTTGCGGTTTACGATTTATGACGTATTAAAAAAAACTACTTACTAGATCTCGTTCAAATCAATTTTCGTTGAAAGTTTGCACGGTAATGTACATCATATATTTTTTTTAGTTTTATCATTCTCTTATTTTAGAAGTTACGGGGGGGGGGGGGGACACACATTTTACCACTTTGGAAGTGTCTCTCGCGCAAACTATTCAATTTAGAAAAAAATGATATTAGAAACCTCAATATCATTTTTGAAGACCTATCTATAGATACCCCACACGTATGGGTTTTATGAAAAAAAAATTTTAAGTTTCAGTTCTATGTATAGGGAACCCCCAAAATTTATTGTTTTTTTCTATTTTTGTATGAAAATCTTAATGCGGTTTACAGAATACATCTACTGACCAAGTTTCAACAGTATAGTTCTTATAGTTTCGGAGAAAAGTGGCTGTGACATACGGACGGACAGACAGACAGACATGACGAATTTATAAGGGTTCCGTTTTTTGCCATTTGGCTACGGAATCCTAAAAAGCGGCCAAGTACGAGTTGGACTCGCCCATGAAGGGTTCCGTAGCAGCAAGTAACATAATATAAAAGTTCTTGTAGTTCGTTGTAACTTTGATCAATGTTTTTTGCGGTTTACGATTTATGACGTATTAAAAAAAACTGCTTACTAGATCTCATTCAAACCAATTTTCGTTGGAAGTTTGCTTGGTAATGTACATCATATATTTTTTTTAGTTTTATCATTCCCTTATTTTAGAAGTTACAGGGGGGGGGGGGACACATTTTACCACTTTGGAAGTGTCTCTCGCGCAAACTATTCAATTTAGAAAAAAATGATATTAGAAACCTCAATATCATTTTTGAAGACCTATCCATAGATACCCCACACGTATGGGTTTTATGAAAAAAAAATTTTAAGTTTCAGTTCTATGTATAGGGAACCCCCAAAATTTATTGTTTTTTTTCTATTTTTGTATGAAAATCTTAATGCGGTTTACAGAATACATCTACTGACCAAGTTTCAACAGTATAGTTCTTATAGTTTCGGAGAAAAGTGGCTGTGACATACGGACGGACAGACAGACAGACATGACGAATTTATAAGGGTTCCGTTTTTTGCCATTTGGCTACGGAATCCTAAAAAGCGGCCAAGTACGAGTTGGACTCGCCCATGAAGGGTTCCGTAGCAGCAAGTAACATAATATAAAAGTTCTTGTAGTTCGTTGTAACTTTGATCCATGTTTTTTGCGGTTTGCGATTTATGACGTATTAAAAAAAACTACTTACTAGATCTCTTTCAAACCAATTTTCGTTGGAAGTTTGCTTGGTAATGTACATCATATATTTTTTTTAGTTTTATCATTCCCTTATTTAAGAAGTTACAGGGAGGGGGACACACATTATACCACTTTGGAAGTGTCTCTCGCGCAAACTATTCAGTTTAGAAAAAAATGATATTAGAAACCTCAATATCATTTTTAAAGACCTATCCATAGATACCCCACACGTATGGGTTTGATGAAAAAAACATTTTTGAGTTTCAGTTCTAAGTATGGGGAACCCCCAAAATTTTTTTTTTTTCTAGTTTTGTGTGAAAATCTTAATGGGGTTCACAGAATATATCTACTTACCAAGTTTCAATGGTATAGCTCTTATAGTTTCGGAAAAAAGTGGCTGTGACATACGGACGGACAGACAGACTGACAGACAGACAGACAGACAGACAGACATGACGAATCCATAAGGGTTCCGTTTTTTGCCATTCGGCTACGGAACCCTAAAAACTAGAGGAACAAACTTGAACAAAATGTATTCGAAGATCTCCCAGAGAGCAAATAAAATAGGCGAAAACTTTGCGACACATCATCTCATACTCAAAATAAATTACTTTCAAAAATAAATAATATTTACTTCGTGACTGACTTTCATTTAACCTGCCCAAACGTGAAACATCGTTGCAAATGAGAAGGTATAGTTTAGTTCAGTTAGTAGACGATCCGAATTAGAAGCGTACTTTTTATCAAATATAAGTAAAGTATCGCGAACCTTAAACCTAAGTGTGAGTGAGCGAGCAATATGCGTGTACGTATTAGTTGACCCTTCCGTCTCACCCCTTATAACGTGAGCAGGACAACTGCAGCTAGGACTGATAAAACCTACACAAAATTGATGAAATCGGCATTACGCATTAGACTGTTTCCTCCACGAAATCTGAACGGATTTTGAAAAATTTTCCACGATAATATAAATAAAGATCTTGGCTATGTCGGTATGTTTTTATTTTTTTCTTAACTTGCGTTTTATTTGGCTTAATCGACGTCTTAAAACGACCATTTTTATCGGTAAATTTTGTCGTTTTTGAAGCTTCATAATTTCTATAGTAATTAATTTATTAAAAAAAACGAAACATACCGACATGGCAGACGTAGAGATGTATTGTTTTCCAAAAAATATGTGCTCTGATGTTAATCTCCAGGGAGGAAACAGAAAAATACGTTTGTATGGGCCGAACGGTACTCCGATATCCTCTTAAGAGTAATATATCCATGGCCGGAACACAACTCGTTTGGCGGCTAACTCACGCGAGATAATATAATAATACCAGTAGGTAATAATATATAAGTACCTAAGACTTAAAAATTATGTTATTATAATCTAAATGTGAAGTCGTTACCACCAAGCGAGCCGGCTTCTGCTGCCTTTTGCGACACCCTGATCTGCCGGCATAATATTAAAGTCGGTATCAATAATATTATTTATTATTATGTAGTCATCACAATTTCCGTCATACCTCCGGAGAGATCAACCAAAGAGTGCGTCGCTGCGTCGTCATCTCATTTATTCATTTCACCAATTTCATAAGTGATATATTGATGATTGATAAATAATAAGGGTATGTTAGTATGTACCTGTACAATATTCAATAAGGAATTACTTAAGTGAATATAAACACATTTTTCCTATTAAAATCTTTATTTAAATAATGACTAGATATTTGGACTAAAACAAGTTGGTACATTGGAAACATTAATTAGAGAAGTTTTTTCTGAGTTAATATTATACTTAAAATAAAGCTTACTTTTTACAATAATAATCAAAATTTTACCAAAAAATAACCGAATTCAAAGAAACAGTCTTCTGTTCGAATAATAAAATAAAAGTAATAAAATGAATGCACAAATAAAATAAATAAATGAATGACAAAGATGCATGGAAATGACCAGTTCTGCAATTCTGCAACCAGTTCCGCTCAGATTAGTAAATATTTTTGTAATATCTTTACGGCTTTTCTTCTCCTCCATGACAAAGCACCCTTCCGAAAAGCTGGTAGAAAAAAATGATGACTCTAACCGCTCATTTACACGCGCGTGTCGCGGACCGTCTCGTGGCGCGTCCGTAAGCCACGCCCCCTACGCGCGTGTGAACACCGCGCGAGCGCTCGCGCGAGCCCCTTTGGTGCGCGCCTACAAAACCGCTCCCGACGCGAGCCCGCGAGCCACGAGACTTGCCGCGGTCTGGTCCGCGAGCGCCCTGTTCACACGCGCGCGTATGCGCGCGTCTCGCGGATTGTCTCGTGGCTCGCGCGCGCGTGTAAATGGGGTATAAGTGTATCAGTGATACCTATATGAATAAAATATTTTGACTTTAACTTTACTTTGAAATGTAATAAAATAAATGCTTTTGCTTTCTTTCTTCAAAATGGGAACATCAACGTAGTCGAAGTCAATTAAATAATATGCATAAACTAATCGTCAGATCTCGCTGAAATTTAAATAATTTACATGACAAGCATCAGCTGTCGAATATAAAAAGAATTATCAAAATTACTTGCTTACTAAATTTTAACTACTAAACTATCCCTTTACACGTATTAATTTACTTAAAATTTAGTTACGTGTAAACCGAACATAAGCGGAGCTGCGCTTACTTACCGGCATAACTCATCTGTCACTGAGTTGCGTCAGTTGTGCAGACTTGTGCATTACGCAAAATAGTTTTAAATCACGTCAATATGCCTTACTATGCAATATTGGAGTGCAAGAATGACAGCAGAGCAATGAATTTATTTAATGACAGTGTTTCATACCAAAGAATCACAGATAAGCCTAGTTTTAAATTTATTTTGTAATAATTTAAATTCAAAACATAAAATTAAAGGAAAATGTACTAAGGTCAGTGACCTTATGTGACATGGAAAAATAAGAAGTAACTTCAAAATCTTCAAATGTTATGGTGCATTTTTAATTCTCAGACTATTCGTAATTGACAAGTAACAACCAATTAAAATGTAAGTTTCTAAGTTTAAATAATAGGATTATGGATTTACTTGTGTTTATTTGGCTAGAACGGTTCCCATACTAATCAACACTTGTACCCAGTCTTGTACCATTTCCACTGCTGTCTGTGTTCCGTGAGACATACTGTTGATGCTCATTTTATTTGTGTAAGTATATCATTTGAGCATCAGCAGGGACTTCTGTTCGTGGAATCTTTTTGGATAATTGTATATCATATAATTTATTCTCATTAATTAACACAAATAAACAGTCAACCAAACCACGAGTGCGTGAGTGTGTATGTATGTGCGTGCCTCTCTGTGTATGTATGTGTGTGTGTGTGTGTGTGTGTGTGTGTGTGTGTGTGTGTGCGTGCCACTCTGAGTTTATGGGTGTACGTGTACACACACATGTACGTATGTTTGTCAGTGTGTGCGTGTGTTTATCCGTGTGTGCGTGTGTTTGTGTATGTGTGTATCACAGTCTGTCCGTGTGTGTATATGTATGTATGTCCTAATTTTGCAGCTGTCGGTTGATCCAGTCTATGTCTTCGTAGAAGCGCGGGTCGCTCACCCGCAGGGCGGCCCGCTTGTAGAAGAAGTAGTACCAAGGGGACACTGAAACAACAACTTGTATTTTTATCTGTGTCTAAAGCCGGCGCCAGATACAGCTCAAACAACACTTCTTTGATTGCTATGTGTGGCACGGGACTTTGAATATGTGTTCAATGTTTGAACAAAGATTTGCAATTTGCCATGTGGTATCGGTTTGTTAGCGCACATCAAAGCGTTCAAACTTGAATGTGTTCAAATGTTTGCGTAGCCTGTCACACTTGCACAAAGTCCAGTTGCGGGACCGTTGCTGTGGCGAAAGGTCGTGCGCGGTAGGCAGTTGATAGAATACTAAATCCGAGCAAAACTACTTGGTGTGCCATGATTATGACTTTCGATCATCCAACTGGACATTGTAAGACATTTGTTATAACTTATAATTTTTATAAATCATGCTCATACTTTAAAGTATAATGCACACCAATTTTTTTATTTTTACTTTTTACAGCAATTTTTTTTCTAATGTAAAACGGTTATATACTTGTTCTGCACCTCAGATGATCATCTGAGTTCTGCACATGTAATAAATAATTACAAGCACTTAAATAATAAAGGCATCCACAAAAATCTTCGTCCATCTTGTTTGTCGTCTACCAGCATACTGTGAAGAAAAATGGTTGCAAAACATGTCTAGCAGGTTGCGACAATATGTGTTCAAATGTGTTTTCAAAGTCTTCAAAGAACTGTTCAAATGTTTGAGGTGTATCTGGCGCCGGCTTTATAACAGGACAGAACATGAGCAAGACAAATTGTACAGTAATAATAATATTTTTTTCCTCAGCCGTGCATTTTGCCAGATAAGAAGTATTTTCATTTGCCCTTCATTGGACGAGGCTTTCCACTGCCAGGCTCCCGGCGTCCCAAGCGCAGTACCCTCACTACGCTTACAGCATGGTCATTTTCAGTGTTGATATCCAACAGGATTCTTTTTACACATAACTCATATGAAATTCTATCACTGTTATTGTCAGATTGACTATCTTTAATGCGAACAATAATCATGTTATTAGCTCTGCGTTCCCGCTCTGCTAGTTCTTCAAGCAATGCGTTGGTATCAGGAATTAAAGTAGTTGGCAATACCGGCGCGGGTGGCGGAGAAGTTTGTGACTCAGACAGCTATTTCTTTAAGTCGTTCAGTTTCGCCCGCAACCCATCGTATGATTTATTAACTACAAGCTCTTAAGGACTGAATCTTTTTTCAACTAAATCCAACATAATTTAATCTAAATAAAACAACAACAAAACGGCCAGAAAGTGGAAACAAATTAGTATTGTTTGAATGTAGATGCAATAACCACTTCACACAGAATGTAATGCCGGTCGCTGGTCACTCACAGCATCTCTGAGCAGTGGTGAGCACCACCAGGATGGCGGAGGCGCTGGCGTCAGGCCGGCCCCACTTCTCCAGCAGCCACACCGAGTGCAAGATGACGCTGGCTCCGATGTACGCGGTCACCACTGACGCAGCCACCCTGAACTTGCGGATCAACACTTCCACTAGCCCAGCCTGCCACAAACCAGAACAGAACTTTAATTAATCACATAACATGTGATTTGTTAACATAAGGGTATGATAGATGACTGATTTTCAGCTTGTACTTCCTTCCTCGGCCCCGTGTGGTGCCGGCCCCGTGTGGTGCCGGGTCCACTGCCCCGTGTGGTGCCGGGTCCACTTAAGTAGAATAGCACCACTCCCGTTCTTCCTGGGATGTCGTAAAAGGCGACTAATAGGACAAATCCAGAAGATGGGCAGCAGCATCTTTCTGTGTGTGACGAATACCGGTCAGGTCACCTGCGGTCACCAACACGCACTAGCCAAGCGTGGTGACTACCGGCTAAAACCCCCGCATGAAAGTCACGAACGAGCCTCGGCCCCCAGTCCCCGGCAGCCCCGCTATCCCTAGTTACGGTAGCGGCTATGGTAACGGCGGGGCAGGGGGTGCTAAGAATTGCCGGCAGAGATCGGGCTACCAATCAAAACGACGACTTCTGCACCTGGCAACATATAACACCAGGACACTGAGGACCGACGACAAGGTAAAAGAGCTGGAAGAAGAGATAGACAAGTTAAACTGGAGTATTGTGGGTTTATCTGAAGTCCGAAGACAAGGGGAGGACACGATAATACTCAAATCCGGAAACTTGTTCTATCACCGGGAGGGCGAACACCTGTCCCAAGGTGGTGTCGGGTTTCTCGTCCACAAGTCCCTCGTCAACAACATTGTGCAAGTTGGGAGTGTGTCGGCCAGGGTAGCGTACCTTACACTCAGAATATCCAAACGGTATTCGTTGAAGGTCGTACAGGTATATGCGCCGACTTCGACACATCCCGACGATGAGGTTGAGGTTATGTATGAGGACATTAGTAGAGCCATACATACCTCAAAAACTCATTTCACAGTTGTGATGGGGGACTTTAACGCAAGACTAGGCACGCGAAATGACAACGAGATGAAGGTGGGACCCTTCGGATTTGGACGACGGAACCACCGGGGACACTTGCTGGCAAACTTCATGGAGAAGGAGGACTTATTCATGATGAACTCCTTCTTCAGGAAGAAGCCGCATCGCAAGTGGACCTGGATAAGCCCTGATGGTTCAACAAAAAGCGAGATAGACTTCATTCTGGCAGACAAACGGCATATATTTAATGATGTCTCTGTGATCAGCAGGCTTAAAACCGGAAGCGATCACCGCCTTGTAAGAGGCACATTAAATATCGACGTCAAGCTGGAACGGTCACGCCTGATGAAGTCTACGCTTCGCCCAACACCTGTCCAAATCCAGGGTTCCGAGAGCTTTCAACTCGAACTACAAAACCGTTTTGCGTGCCTAGAATCATGCACGTCAGTGGACGAGTTTAACACCAGGATGGTAGCAACTGTCCACGAGGTAGGGTCGAAGTACTTCAAGACCCACCCCAGTGGTAGATCTCAGGTTCTCTCAGAACAAACCCTCGGTCTAATGAGGGACCGACGAGAACTATGTGTGCAGTCTCCGACCTCTATGGCGGAGTACAGACGGCTCAATGAACAGATCTCTAAGTGCAGGCGACGCGATTTGCGAAACAACAACGCAAATCGTGTAAAAAACACAATTGAGCGAAACCGAGGCTCCAAAGTGTTCGCCAGAGATCTGTCTATTGGGCAAAGTCAGCTTACGAGGTTGAAGACCGAGCTCGGCACCATAGTGTCATCGAAACCCGAAGTTCTGAGAGAGACGGAGAGATACTACGGACGGTTGTATGCCTCCTCTCAAGCTCCAGCTCCCCTCGAGGAGAGCGATAAGCGAGCCAAACTAACCCGACACTACACAGAAGATATCCCGGACGTCAGCCTGTATGAGATTAGAGAGGCTCTCAAACAGCTTAAGAACAACAAGGCACCGGGTGATGACGGAATCACAACCGAGCTATTAAGAGCTGGGGGGAAACCCCTCCTAGTGGCGCTCCGAAACCTATTCGATTCCGTCATTAATACTGGTACTACCCCGGAAGCGTGGAGCAGAAGTGTGGTGACTTTGTTCTTTAAGAAAGGGGATAAGACCCTTTTGAAGAACTACAGGCCCATTGCACTTCTGAGCCACGTTTATAAGCTGTTTTCGAGAGTGCTCACAAATCGCATAGCACGCAGGCTTGACGACTTCCAGCCCCCCGAACAAGCAGGATTCCGAAAAGGCTACAGTACCATGGACCACATACACACGCTGCGGCAGATTATACAGAAGACCGAGGAGTATAATCTGCCGCTATGTGTTGCCTATGTGGACTATGAGAAAGCCTTTGATTCTATCGAGACCTGGGCAGTACTAAATTCTCTTCAGCGGTGCCGGATCGACTACCGGTATATCGAGGTGTTGAAGTGTTTATACACATCAGCCACCATGACCGTCAGAGTACACAACACAGCAACGAACCCCATCCAACTGCAGAGAGGTGTCAGGCAAGGGGACGTTATATCCCCAAAACTGTTCACCGCTGCGTTGGAAGACGTGTTCAAGTTGATGGAGTGGAAACGACGTGGCATTAACATCAATGGCGAACACATCACACACCTGCGATATGCCGATGATATAGTCATCCTGGCGGGATCCCTGGAGGAACTTGGTACAATGCTCGGGGACTTGAACAGCGCCTCGCAACGGGTGGGTCTTAAGATGAACATGGACAAGACGAAAATCATGTCGAATGTCCATGTCACACCCGAACCGGTTGTTGTGGATGGCGCTGCTCTCGAAGTTGTAGACGAGTACATTTACCTGGGACAAGTGATCCAAATGGGTAAGTTCAACTTCGAGAAAGAAGTCACTCGTAGAATCCAACTCGGATGGGCTGCGTTCGGGAAACTGCGTCATATCTTGTCGTCCAAAAAGTTACCTCAGTGCCTGAAGTCGAAGGTGTTCGAGCAGTGTGTGTTGCCAGTGATGACATACGGATCCGAGACGTGGTGCTTCACTATTGGTCTAATGCATAAGCTTAGAGTCGCCCAGCGGGCTATGGAACGAGCTATGCTCGGTATTTCTCTACGCGATCGAATCAGAAATGATGAAATCCGTAGACGAACGAGGGTTACCGACATAGCTCAGAGAATTAGCCGGCTGAAGTGGCAATGGGCTGGCCACATAGTTCGAAGGACCGATAACCGTTGGGGAAGAAAGGTCGTCGAATGGAGACCACGCCTCGGTAAAAGGAGCACAGGACGCCCCCCGACCAGGTGGACCGACGACCTGAAGAAGACAGCGGGTATCCGCTGGATTCAGAAGGCTCAGGACCGGTCTGAGTGGCGTAGATTAGGGGAGGCCTATGTCCAGCAGTGGAACTCAAAGGGCTGATGGATGGATGGATGGATGGACTTCCTTCTATGTGCATACATACTTGTACTCACCTTGTACTTCATTCATACTTTGTTTCTGAATTTGTCAATAGTAAACATCAATAGTAACTTACATCAATATTAAAATGCTTACATGCATGTTATTCTTTATGGTATAAAATGATTTATTATTTTTGTACAAAAGTATTTGTCAGTAAAATGAAAACTGTAAAGGAAAAATTGTATTAAAGTAGCAGTCAAGCACAAGCTACTAGAAACTAGAATATTATGTTTTAAAAATATTTTTTAATCAAATCAATGTTTAGGCCTCAGAGGCAATCTCCAGCAGGACCTTTTCTATTTTGCCTTTAATGTTTATTACATTTGATAAAAATTACATTGTAGGTACTTACTTGAAATAAATATGTAGAAAAGAATGTCATCAGCAAGATCGTGAGCGACAGAACCAGAAAGAGATCCTGAAAACTACACAAACATTGGTTTGGTAAAATTTTTACACTCAAAATATCAGTCTGACCTAGAAATGGTAACTTATTAATGTTTATTATTTAGTCTTATTATTGATACTACATAATCTACAGGCTTGACAGCCAGTTCTTTATTTTTTTCTCTATCATTTTTCTTAGTCAACAATGCCGTTGGGGATGCTAATGGCTGTTGGCGACAGTGGCCACTAACCATCAGGTGAATCGTCAGTTCGTTTGCTGGCTGTATAAAAAAATGGTAGGCTGTCATAGTGCTTTAATTTAAATATTTTTTCTTTAATTTTCTACAAAATGTCTAAAACTAATTGACACTATACTCACATAAACAATACCAGTAAGCTATCGCGGCCTCTTGGAAACAAACTTATGCAGTTGAAGATGATATCAAGAAACATGAATATAAGTTGACTGAATAAACAGAACGTGTATCGCGGCGTCGATAGCTTCATGTTTACTTCAATATAATTAAAACCATCCCTTAAAATAATATAATTTCTATTTCGCTTAAACTTTTAGCCAAACGTTCTTGATTTCTACAATAAGCTCCATTCTATTACTGCAATAAATAATAACAGTTTAATTCATAACATCGCAACTAAACAAATGGAAAATGAAAGTTCTGAAAGTATGTATGTAAGTAAAGTAAAATACCATACGCCGATTTCAGTATTTCCAATTTTTGCGAAGTTTAGACTCTACGGACACAAAGTACTTTACTTTCCGCAAAGGAAAATGGAAAAGCTGGACTGGACTAGAAAGGAAAATTCAAAATATGCAAATTGCAAATGACGTCAAGGGACCTCCCGAGTTACAGATGTTGTGACGACTGACGAGTGACGTTAACTGACGTTTATGAGTGACGTGTTACGTCACTATTTTATACGCACAACGCACAGAGTACTTGAATCACAGACAATAATCATTCAACAATCAAATCTTTATTCAACTAAATCTGCAGTTGGCTATAATGTTGGTAGCATTGAAATAGGAGTGTAAAAATTTAAATAAATAAATAAAACGCTAATGCCCCGTTTAGACTTATTGCCCTATTGGAGCGGCTTAGAATACGAACCCCAATCCCACGCTGGATGGATGTCGTAAGAGGCGACTAAATCCGACCCGCTGGTGGTAAGGCCCCTCGAGGGATTATATTGGCAATATTGATTTTAATTGTTAATTAATACCATTATTACTATTATTATTTCTCCATGGGGTTCGCCTGGATCGCCTGAGCATGAGTCAGCCGCTAAAAGACTCGTCGTGTTCCGGTTGGCGGCTTGAGAGCCAGTTCTTTTCTTTCTTTTTCTTCTCTCTTTCTTGGCCACGCTTTGGCAACGCTTTAATGATGCATATTTAATTTTTGATGTTGCTGATATCCATGGGCGTCGATAGCCACTTACCATCAGGTGGATCGTCAGCTCGTTTGCCGACTATTTCAATTAAAAAAAAGACTCGGGCGTGAGCCACGAGACTCGCTTCGGGAGCGGTTTTTTGGGCGCGCGGCAAAGGGGTTCGCGCGAGCGCTCACGCGATGGTTACACTAAACTTGTCTTACGCACGCGCTACATTCGACAACGGCTACTAGTGCCATACGTACGTGTTTTATTAGATCGTATTTTTCGAAATCATATTAACAATAAGTTAAAATATGATACTGAATGATAATAATAATGAACTTAAAACTACTAATAATAAAACTTTGTATATTCAAACTAATATTATAAAGAAGAAAATTTTGAAGTTTTGTATGTTTATTTGTAGTGAATATGGATACGAATGGCATGGACGGAACATCATATAACACAATAACACATCACAATCACACCCATGACCTGAGTACAAATATTTATTTGTCACATAAATATCTGCTCCGGCCGCGAACTGAACCTGGGACCCTTCGCTTCGCAGGCAGGGTCGCTACAACTATGCTACGGGGGTCGTGAAACCTTTGATGAACACAATAACAACGCTAATATTATGTCCATATAATGACTATTGAACTTAAAAAGACATATCACGTTCAGCAAAGGAAATTTAACAATATTTATTACAAGAACATTGCATTTTACAATTCGTTCGTACCTTTTTACTTAGATATGTACACGACGTGCAAGCTCTCGCGTAGTCCGCGTCTTTCTGACGCATGGACGTGTCCCGCACCCTGTGCATACTATGAAATACCGTCCGCGGACGTTTTCGGCTGACAAAAACATCCAGCGCGCCAGATACCTCTCGGACGTCCGAACGCCTCAAGGTCACGTCCGCGACTTACGTCCGATAGTTTGCACAGCTCAGTGTACATTCATTATCATCTAGATACCTATAAGTCGCGGCTATCAGCCGCGTCCCCTCAGCCGCGGCTGATAGTATGTTTTCACCTTCACTCACAGAGTACTTAATCAATACGTCCTTCACTCACGATTTACCCTACATCCAGTTTATATTGCCAGTTTATATTAGTTTTTTATCGTGATTACCAATGATTGCTGCATTAAAATACCGGTATTGTTGAGTCTTGCTTATAAAGCTATCTTGTTGTTTTGTCTATGATGTTTTGTCCAATAAAGCAAGGTTGCCAACTATAAACTATAATAATTTGCAAAATAACCTAACTTTTAATTAAATAAAAGATACGTTCATCATTATTAACAGGTAAAATGAAATTGTATAAATTAAACAGTAAATAAAAAAACATAGTCCGAGAAATTTCCTGGAAAACGACTTAGATTTTCGTTATAATTAATCCTATCAGATTCCATTGACAAAAGCCATAGTCAAATTTTGACATTTGTTTTCGCGGTATCAAAAAGTGATTTTTGTACTAGAAAAGTGTGAATATTTAGTTGACGTTTACAATGTTTATCAACGATTTGTGATGAAGAAAACTTACATCTGAACATATATTTGGCTACAGTTAAGTACTTAAATTTCATTCAGTATATAATAATATGAACAAATTTTCTTTCACTTGATGAACTTCCGTTGTGACAGGAAAAGGAAGTGTAAGATTAGAGATCATAAAAGGTATGGTGGGCGCTCGTCTCCACATCCTTATCCTGTTTACTATTCGAATTCGATTCGACCACTTGAATAAAAGAGTGCAAGCACTGGGCGAATGCTGTGTTAATTTAATAATTTATCCTTTGTTTTAGGATTAGAACTGTCAAAGTAATATAATTATATAGATTAGCACAGTGCAACAACATATGTACCTATTGTAGTGCTTTCTATTTTTAAATGAGCTCATTTTTAAGTAGAGAAAGTTATGAAAGCAAGTTTATTTAAAAAGACAAAAAAATTATGAAACAATGAATTATTACACATTGTTATATGAAATAATAAGTTCTGTTTGTTTGTGAATTATCGTATTAAGTACCTACTTTATAGAAACTTAACTATAAACATAAATGATGTGCACTTTATTAATATTAAGTAGGAATTATAAATAAACTATTTGGCGGTAGTAAATAAAAATATATTTATCGCTTTTATGAATCAATTGAGTAAACAGGGAATCCTAGTGTAGGATCAGCAACCCTCAACCCTATGTCTTGGTACAATTTGGTTTCAATAAAGTTTATTATTTTATTATTTAAAGTTTATTATTGAGTGGTCCTATGCAGACTCACAATATATTGAAAGGTAACCATCACAGTAACAGATAGAGAGGAATAAATAAATAACTTCAATTCCCAGGTACTTAATTGAAGATGACATCAGACCTGTGCGAAGAGGATGTAGTCCAGATATCAACGCCACAAATATTATCTGTAAGCTACGTTTACTACATTACTGCATTTTATGGATGTGACAGTTGTTAAAGAACTTGTAGTCCACGCACTGCTAAGTGACCACTGCACACATCTTTAAGTTACTTATACTGTTTTGCTACTTCAGTATGAGTAACACATTTTAAATATTCCTCTGCCGACATGTCACTCAAGACTCAGAAATATCATCAATTTAGATGTTTAAGTACAATGAATTGAGGTTGTTACGGATATCTTAATTATAGATTACTAATTTATGAGTTAAAATGATTAGTTTATTTAAATAAATGGATAAATAAGGTCATGAGACCACCTGTGATCATGGACATTGTTACATCAATAGCATTAACTGATTAGTTGCTGGCCAAGTGGTCGCCTGACCTGTTATTCCAAGGACAAGGAAGGGTGGTGAAAGGAGCTCCGTGCAGTCATCTGCAAATTTAACTCATGAATAACCACATAACATTATGAAATGGGGCGGGAATAATTATGTCATCACCATAAATGGATACAATGGCTTATAGTGGTTTGATCCTTAAGATCAAGAATCGAATCTAGTTACAATAAAAAAAACTTGTATTTTATTAAAGGAAATCACATCTATCTCACTCCCATAGTCCACTCGTGCCAACTTTACCCAAAACTTACAGAAAGTGTTATAAACAGTATGTCATTACTTCCCAGAATTTGATCATTGTTAGCTATACTATCGAATGGTATAATAATACAGGGTGAGTTTTTTCCAAAATCAACGGGTTCGATTCCTGGCCAGGAAAATTAATTTTTCAAAAATCTAATGACGCAGTTTTAGTTTTCATCAAAATGAGCCCCGAGACTCCATTGACCATTTTTCGTTATTCCTCATAATTTCGAATTTGGCCATCCACGCACACGAAAAATTCAATGTATATGTATAGCACAGACATAAAACAAGAACAGACGTAACCTTGTCTAATCGAGAGTGAAGCTGACAGCTGACAGCTCGCTTACCATGTGTGCGTAATTTTGTAATTTTTGATTGGCGATGGTGTCAATGTCGTAGCCGTATGGTGTCAATGTGTGGGTGTGTGTACTTGTACGAATACAGAGTTGGTATTCCTATGGGTGCTTCACTGAATTTGTTCTTGGGATTATGTCCATCTTTTTTTTAGGTCCGTGATGTATAGGTACATATTATATGAATAATGAATAATTGATTCCTACATGATGCGCAGGGCGACAGCGTGGTGGTGGGGGGTGCGATGGGGGGCTCCCCGCGCGTGCAGGCGTCGTCGGCGGCCGTGGAGCTGGGGCGGCGGCTGCTGCTGGCGGCGCGCGCGGGAGACACGCCCGCCGTGCTGGACCTCATGGCCAAGGGCGCGCCCTTCACCACCGACTGGGTCAGTTGCACAAGTTGAACATAATAGATATACATACTTCTATTTATTTATACTACTCCAATGTCTTTAACACATTAACGGCACAGGTCTTTTTTTAATGGAGGTACCCAACAACAACAGCGCTAACTATTCACCTGATGGTAAGTGGCTATCGCCCAAAGGCATCACTGATGCGTTGCCGGTCAAGAAGGAGAGAAGAATAAGAAAGAAAGAAACCTGGTCTATCTGGTGGTAGGTCTCTCCTATAGGAGGGGAAAGCATACTATGCAGAAATTTTCATACCTTAGTAGACTGTTATTTTACGATACGACATTACGTGCACTCCGGAGTACGGAAGCGATGAACGAATTGGCTACATTATACATGCTACATATAGGCACACACTTAACTATCGTACGTTAGTACCTACATTAATACTTCAATGGCTATAGGCAATAAAATAATGAGTGCATCTCGAGTTACTTGCTAAGAGGGGGCATCCTTCAGAATTGTCATTAGAACCAGGCCAGGCACACTCCGCACTTTGGTATGATGTTACATTACAAGTACGTGCCGCGTTAGAAGTGTCGGGCCAATTTCAGAAGGGCTGCCACGCCGTGTCATACTGTACATTCGGAATCTATCACACTGTCATCACAAAAAATAAAGACAACCTCGACGTTGTCAGAGAGGATAAGAGTTATAATTAGAAAGAGAGGCAACGTCTAGATGTCAACGTCTGTTGACGATTAGCGCTGTGCGACCTGAAGCACACTTTATTGTATCGGAGCAAGAGTCGCTATTTATTTGAATGATTTTCCGGAGTGACTCTTCTGTACCGATAGGTAGGTACTATTATGTATTCTGTGGTATAACGTGAAGTATACAACCCGACAGCTGGGCACGTCCCCGCTGCACCTGGCGGCGGCCAACGCGCACGTGGACACGTGCGCGGTGCTGCTGCGCGCGGGCGTGTCGCGCGACTCGCGCACCAAGGTGGAGCGCACGCCGCTGCACCTCGCCGCGCACGCCGGCCACGCGCCCGTCGTGCGCCTGCTGCTCGACCACGGCGCCATCGTCGACTGCAGGTAGCTGCTTGTATGAAGTATTCGTATGGATTTGGATGGAATATTCTGGAAAACTGTGAACGTGTTTTAGAACGTGGATAACATGCTACTTTTTATTCAGAATATCACTTTACTTAATTGAAATGAATGATTGAACATTTTGGTCCTTCGAGCTCAATCAGGACACACATTTTCGTAAGTCACGAAAAAGCACGAATTTTTAACGCAGGCTTATGTCACACTATTTGACTATAATATACGATACTCGCGACTCGCCGACGACTTCATGACCGTACAATAATACACCACTTTACGCACCGTATCTGTGTATTATGACGATTGCCCTAGATGTCCTGGAACAGAATGTAGATTTTGGTCAGAGTTTTGCCTACTGGAACCTAGACTAGAGCCCGGGGTCAGTACCAAGGAGTGCCAAGTGGGCTCCAGAGTGTTCAGTACAGTTGATCCAGCGTGACGTCGGGTGTTGTCGTGCCTGCCGCAGGGACATGCTGCGCATGACGCCGCTGCACTGGGCGGCGGCGGGCGGGCACGCGGCGGCGGCGCGCGAGCTGCTGGCGCGCGGGGCGGACGCGCGCGCGCGCTGCAAGTTCCGCCTCACGCCGCGCCAGCTGGCGGCGCGCGCGCAGCACGCGGCGCTCGTGGCGCTGCTCGACCGCGCCGAGGCCGAGGCCAGCGCCACCGCCATCACCGGTACGCGTACTTCATACACTGCTTCTTTTTAACCCCCGACGAACAGAGGGGTGTTATAAGTTTGACGTGTCTGTGTATGTCTGTCTGTGACATCGTAGCTTCCAAACGGATGAACCGATTTTGATCTAGCAAGTGCGTGTCAGGCCACTGTTAGTGTTCCGAAGTAGTAAGTTTATCGACTATTACTCATTAACTACTTATGCTAACGTAGCCGTGATAGTTTTCCTTGTAAATTCATCATATAACATATTTTTGAAAATGTTTTCACTTGTCTAACTGTCTAACTAATCAATATCAGTCGCCGAACGACTCGAGTTCCGGCTGGGGGCTTGAGAACCATTTCCTTCTTACTTAGCCAAGAAAGCATCAGTGATACCTTTTTTTTATAGCCTGAGGGGCTGACGATAAAGCAGACGGGCCACCTGATGGTAAGTGGTCACTACCAGATGAGCAGTACCATATGAATCGCCAATGCATCGCCGGCCCTGAAGGAGAACTCTTTTTACACCTTTTTTGAAGAACCCTATGTCATAGCGTTCCGGGAATACCTCTGAACGAAGCTCATTCCACAGCTTGCAAGTGCGGAGAGCAATCTGTGTGGATGAAACTTCAATCTTCGATGAGTGATGCTATGATGGAAAGAAAGAAAGAAGAAAGAAAGAAAGAAAGAAACATTTATTCCGACACAAGCATTGCAACAATGTTTAAAAAATCAGTGGTAGAAAGGTGAAGTAGGCATCAAGTCGAACAATTCCTCGGAGCACTCACCGTTGTAAAGTCTGTAGAACACACAGAGAGAACCGATATCTGTTCTGAAGCTCGTTCTAACCTGTGAGTGCCTCGTGGGTCGTTGACAACTCGGACCGCGCGACCAATGGGTTAAGCTGGTATTGCGGTGCCGCTGCCCAGAGGTGGGGGCAGTACTCCATGTGAGGCCTGACTTGAGCTTCATACAGCATAAGTAGGTGCCTCGCAGTGAAGTACTGCTTAGCCCGGTTCAGGACACCAAGCTTCTGGGAGCACATCACTCGAGATGCCAACTCCCGAATCCCAAAACGTTCACTCACGGTGGGCGCGGTGCCGTGGAGTTGAGGCGCTATGACAAATTGGGTTTTCTTAAGTCTTACTGATGTCTAAGAATGGCCACTTCCTACTAACTCGTCTGCTTCTTTAATTTCGGCAGTAAAAAACCGTGATATTTATTTTTCGCTGTGCTAATTCCAGAACAAATGGCGGCGGAGACCAGGAAGACGCTGGAGGCGGACGCCGCAGCCGCCGCACTCACCAGTAATACTCATTGCATTATATTTATTATATTAAATTTACACTATTGGCGCCCTCTACAGGACATAGTTAAGAGTTGTCTAAAAACTGGAGTACAGTGTACAGTAAACACTACAGCATGATGTAATGTTGCAGAGAGCGCGGAGGTGCGGCCGGAGCGGAGCAAGGCGCGGCCGCCCGAGCGCCCCGAGCGCCCCGAGCCCGCGCGGCCCCGGCCGGAGCCCAAGGCCGAGGTAACTGGCTTCGTGAACAGTACACATTTACACACAGATACAGTTTTTTGTTTATTACATACTAATGCTAAAACCGGGCAATTGCGTGTCAGGTGGTGTCAGGCCACGCGCTATGTAGGGTTCTGAAGTAGTTTAATTTTGAAAATTTTGAGGCGGGGGGGGGGGGGACACTTGACTCTAACCAAAATCAGAACTTTAAAGCCAAATATTTCGCAAACGGACCCCTAAATATGAAAATGATCTTAGAAGCCCGAAAAACATGGCAGCTGCAATTTTGATATGATTTCATCCAATTTGTAAGAGAGAGAGAGAGAGAGAGAGAGATAGAGAGAGAGATGGCACTACTTTTTACTTGTAAGAACTTAAGCTGCAAACATACTATAAGCCGCGTCCCATCGGACGCGGCTGAGAGCCGCGACTGATAATGTGCACATGACAAAAACATCCAGCGCGCCAGATAGCTCTTGGACGTCCGAACGCCTCAAGGTGCCTCACGGTCACGTCCACGACTTACCTCCGATAGTTTGCACAGCTCAGTGTACATTCATTATCTAGATACCTATTACGTCACATCCTTCAGCCGCGTCCGTAAGCCGCGTCCGACAGTTTGTTTTCAGCTTTATCCTTTAGAAATGATTGATGATATGTAACGAGTGTGTGTATCGTCGTTGGCAGTTGGCGGGGGGTGCGGGGGGCGGTGGGGGTGCGGGGGGAGCGACGGCGGCGGCGCGGCTGCTGCGCGCGCACGGCATCACGCTGCTGCCCGCCGACGACGGCAGCACCGTGCTCAACGCCATCCAGAGCGGACGCACCGTCGTACTGTCCGGTAATACCCGCCCGCACGCACGCACGTACACACACACACACATACACACATTCACACAGACAGGTTTCGCGCAAAAAATACAACAGCAGGAAATCGGCACTACCCGATTCAATTGATTCGATTTGACGACTCTGTAGCCTAGTTGGTAGCGACTCTACCTGCGAAGCGAGGGGTCCCGGGTTCGATTTCTGGCCGAGGCAGATTCGCGACAAGTTTTATATCATTTAATAAATTGTATAATTAATGTACTAAATTGATTGGTTTCATTTAATTTAAAGTTTATTTTCTTTTTTTTAGGGCAATTAAATAAAAGCTTTTTTACCATTAACTTATTTTTTATTCTTTAGTTATGATTGGAAATGTTTTTCGCGTTCTTTTCAGGAAGCTCTTTCACTTGATACTCATACTGTGGTACTGCAGAAAAATAACTAGTCCGCCATCTTGGATGATCCCCCATATTGGAATTAAAATGACGTCACATAGCTAGCATGCATTGTCATCCGAAATAGGTGTCGTACCAAATTTCAGCTCAATCGGTTAAAGATAACTGATTAAAAAAAAAATTAAAATTCAGTTGCAAGATTCCACCCGGACAAACATACATTACAAATAAAAGCTTGTAAAAATGTTCCATCCAAACAGTGACTTATTTGCCTTGGCAACAGACGCAGGTAAGCTGATGCTGAAGGAGAGCGGGACGGGCGCGGGGGCGGGGAACGCGGCGGGGGGCGCGGGGAACGCGGCGGGAGGCGCGGCGGGCGCGGGGGGCGGTGCGGGCGTGGTGTTGACGGCGACCCCGGTGCGCTCGCCGCCGCAAGGTGTCAAGATCTTCACGCTCAACAACAAGCTGCTGTTGCCCGGCGGCGGCCGGGGCGGTGGCGGCGGCGGGGGAGGGGGAGGGGGCAACAAGATCCCCGTCAAGAAGGTCATCAACCCGCATGAGCTGCAGGTACCGTCCTTCCCTGTCTTAAGCCCAATACATACGTAACGGGCTTTTTCCCGCACGGGATTCCGCTGCGGTATGTACTATCGTATACATTTTTTATGAAATTATATTTTCCAAAACTTCACGTCCCTTCCCGTACGGGAAAAAACCCATTACGTATGCATTGGGCTTTACTATTTACCCTACCTTACGAATGTCAATTTATTGTTTAGTTATTGTACCTTACCTTGATGCAACGGAAGACAAGACGGCCTAATGTTTAAGCGTTCTCTTGCAGAAGGCCTCACGGCTGTAGGAGAAAAATAATAATAAGCCCGTTCTCGACCCGCGGGCATCTGTAATGATATGTAAAACTTCCAGCAAATGAAGTTCGTGCAGCTGTCGTCGGAGGCCAAGGTGCTGCCGGGGGCGGCGGGCGCGGCGGGAGCGGGGGGCGCGTCGATGAAGGCCAAGGCGCGGCTGCGGGGGCGGCCGGCCGTCAAGATCATCGTCAACAAGAGCAACCTCAACAAGCTGCTGGCGGCGCCCCCCGCGCCCGCCACCCTCCCCGCCGCCGCCCCCCTCGCGCCGCACAATGGACTGGAGGTGCGTCGTGTGCACGTTACTTGTAAAATAAATAGCAGGGATCTGGAAGTGATAAACGTTCTCAAAAGTTATGACGTACTTATCATTATTTTTGTTACAACATTCAATCAGCTGGGGAAAAAAAAGAGACGCTCTTTTTTTGGAACAATGTTCCATAATGCGGCTGCGGCGTGCGGTACGTCAGAATTTTAAAATGTCGGAAATAATTTATTGTTCTCGGCGGAAATATTTCACGTATTGGAAGTTGGTAACGCTTTCATATAAAAATAAAAAAGGCGTGGTCGGCTCACGCACGACTAGAGTTTAACGCCACGGTGATGATGATGATGTTGATGGTGATGATGATGATGTTTAACATCATCAGAATAGGATGTACCAAGATAATTTTATTATTATCATTAGGTGTTACTGATCAGCCATCCGACGCCATCTAGATTCTATGTTACGAATTAGACATAACGCATAACGTAACGGAAAAAATTTGACTGACGTGAAAACATTTTCACGCAAAAAGTACTGAATGAATTTTCATGAAATTTAACACATGGCATCATGATCTGGAATAAGACATGGGGTACTTATTATCCTAGAATACGCGGTTCATGATGATTCTGTAGCTGAGTCGGGAGCGACCCTGCCTGTGAAGCGAGGGGTCCCGGGTTCGATTCCCGGCCCGGGCAGATCATGGGTGTAATTTGTGTTGTCCATGACACAGGGTATCCTAGTGTGAGGATATGAGTGTGTAGCGTTTATTTAATAGTACTAGGCGTACTAGGACATGATGAGTGACGAGGAGGTTCGATTTGCAGATGGACACTAGCGAGGCGGGCGGGGAGAGCGGGGAGAGCGGGGCGGGCGGGGCGGAGGACGCGGCGGCGCTGCGCGCGCAGCTGGCGGCGGCGCGCGCGGCGCTGGCGGGCGCCACGGCCGAGCTGCGCGCGTGCAAGGAGCGCCTGCGTCAGTACGAGGGGGACTGAGCGCGCGCGGGGGCTGGCGGGGCTCCTAGTGGGGTCCCCCCACGGGCCGCTACAGACCGCTCTAGGGTTGGCGCGGAGTGTCGTGACCGCCCCGTCTGCTGACTTCCTGCACTTATACAACGTTGGAAGACCGCCTTTATATTGACGTAAATAATTACTTACACGAGTAAAAATTTACTAACCGTATCAAATGTAAACACACTTTGTAATTTGTTGTTGTTATCGTAATTTCTTAATACTTTTTTATATTTACGAAAGTTACTTATGTTTTTGCACAAGCGACTTCCAGGTGTAATGTGGACCTGAAACATAACACTATAACATTTTACTGGTGGCGGCACGACAGCTCCTCGCACACACACACGCGCACACAACACAGTGTCGTGTTGTCCACGGAGCGGCCCGCGACAGGCCGCAGATATGTCTGTACATATTAGTCAACGACTCCCCCTAAGTAATTTTAGATACTATTATAATGCTACTGCCACATCCGCGTGCTCGCACATTTGTAACGCGTTATACAGCGTACACGGACCTAAAAAAAAGACGGACGTAATCCCAACAACAACTTCAGTGAAGCACCCATAGTAATACCAACTCTCTATTCGTACAAGTACACACACCCACACATTGACACCATACTGCTTCAATCGCGAATCAAACATTACGCACACATAGTAAGCGGGCGGCCATTGCTATGCTTCACTCTCGATTAGACGAGGTTATGTCCGTCTTTATTTCAGGTCCGTGACAGCGTATTGTATACTGTAGCGCGTTTTGTAGCCAGAATGGCAACGCCAGGTGTAGCCGTGGCATGTAGAGATGCCGAGCGCATCCCGACCTCTGTGATCGTAACGTAACTTTGATATAACTTCGATTAAGATGTCTTACTTATTTTAAATTGTTATAATTAAGTGTAGTTAATTATTATTATCGGTTCCCTGAAATGGAACTACAGTAAACATATTACGTTTACATGAAACTGTCGTCGCTGATGCTGGTACCGTGCAATGGACGGTGGTTTCTTTGGATATAATTCGGTGACATATTATGAACGGTTATCCGGCAGCAAGCGAAGTTCACTCTGTGCCCTATAGGGAACCGCTGTATATACGAATGAGTATAATTTAACGAAATATTCGTTACAACAAGTCAGTCCAGTCCGCAGTTATTATCGGAGAGCTAGTCAAACAGCTATGTAGTGGGCGGAGATAAATAATTTTATTAATTGTCTAATCAACTTCTACTGAAGTAATTTAATAGTTATTATGTTAAATTGATTCCACGGCTCAAATATATACAGACTTTTAAAATAGGTGCAAAATGTTATTGTGATTATAAACAGAAAACTGAAATGTTATTTAGTCGGTCTTTCAAGGAGCATATTGATGGTTAAGAATTAATAATGTCTATCTCAAAAAGTAGCTTCACAGGCAAAAACATTTTTATTTTATTTTGATTTATTACACTTTATTGCACACCAAAACAAACTTAGAAAAGCTTTACAATGTTAATATTTTTTTTTCTGTTCAAAGATAAGATTACTGAAAGTTTAATTTATCAATAACTTTATTATTTAAAATAAACATCTTATAAATATATAAATAACTTATTAAATACCTTTATTTATAACTTTTTCAGTAACCATATCATTGAACAGAAAATGTATTTTTTTGCCATCGCCTGTGAAGTTACTTTTTGAGATAGACAATAATGATTCTTAACCGTCGATGTCATAATTGTTTTAAAATAATGTTATGTTCCCCTTGTACATCATATAAATAGTAGAGACTTCGATGATACGATGCTGTAAGCAAGTGGCCATCAATATACAATCGCAGCACTGCCACAGCGCCGCGGCGCCGGAGGGACAGGGACAACACGAACTAAACAACAGATGAACAAGGACACAACTATTGTTCAACTGTTCAGGGCAAAATCGACCAAATATTATTATCATGGTATATCGAAAGAACTATCCCTTAATAGTTAATGAACCAATAATAAATGAACAAAGCTAAGTAAAAATCAATTAGTTTTAAAGCCCAACTATTTCACGTGCACTTAATTTTCATTTTCCCGGATTAAAATGGAGTTAGCGTCATTGCCAGGAAAACATTCAAAAGGATAAATTTATGAGGATTGGTTTGGTCGAGCCCGCCCCCCAGCCCCCGGCGTATTCAGTAGACTTGACGCTCGTATCTTTTATACTTATACATTTTAACATAAATATTGTAATTTTAACACTGTCAGCATATTTAAGATAATTATAATGTCGTTAAATAAAACTATTTTCATATTATTGCTGCATCTTTTATTGTTGTAATATGTACATTAAGAAATTGTGATTTTCATAATTTATTAAAATGTAACATTTGACTGCATTACTTTACATGGACCATTTTTGTATACGTTTCGGCTCATTTGAAAATTTGGTTTACATCATATTATGATATGTATCATATTATACATATTATACATTTTTCAGTAGTTTCGAATGAAGGCTCCGTCATGTTTACGGTAGCTATGGTTTTAGCAACCCAATCTTAAACTGCAGAGTACCCCACACATCAATAGAAAAATTGTAACATAAAATGCAACAGTAAGTATTACACCTAATATTATAGTATTTTACAAATAGTAACAAGTTTAGATTAAGCTTATTGTTATGTTTACTCCGCACATGTAATTCAAGACGCTCCAACAACAGACACTCGACGGAGGTCCAACGGAACACCCGACGGTACCTGCACCGCGGTACTGTATTCTATCCGCAGTTTTTTTCTTAAATTGGATTGTGAAATGTTATTTTCGGCAACGTGCCTTTGTTTTTCCGACATTTATGGGCGATGGAGACCACTAACAATTCGGTAGGTCGTTTGCGGCTACTTCTTTCGATATATCCAGTTCCGTTTCCATGTCATCAACGACCCCAAAAAATTAATAGTCTAAAATAAAAATAATACATTACGCAGGTCGTCACACACACAGTTCACATGCGAACCGATATCTTGTATCGGCTTGTATCCTTGTATCCTGCCGCGGTAGTCCGTTTTGTTAGACGAGACTTACTTGGTAAACTATATCACCACTTTTATTTTTATTGAAATATTAATTTAAAACTTAAAAAAATTATAATGAATCGTGTAAACTGAAATTAGCGGCATTAAAAGATTATCTTAAAATCATTTTAATTTTGTGTTTATTTATTTTTAAACTACAAATTACATTAAAAATACATTCTTCTCTTAATAAGGCACCTTTCCGAAACGGTGGAAGATCGAAAAGATTTGACGTCCATAAGTGTATTGAATAACTACATAAAATAAATTATATTTGAGTTTGAGTTTATTGTGAGTTTGTTTACCAAATAGGACTCGACTGAACACTGACTAGCCCGTGGCGTGTGGCGTGCTGTGTGCTATGTGCTAGGTGCTAGGTGTTGTTCCGGCGCTGGGCGCGCGCCTGCAGCACGTCGCGGAACTGCGCCAGGATGGCGTTCTCCCGCTTGGCGCGCTCCTCCTTGCTGAAGGCGGCCAGCGCGCGCTTCTCGTCCGCCGAGTAGATCTGGTTCTCCTTGCGGATGCGCACCGCCTCCATGCGCCGGTGTCTGCGGGGGGACACACACATACACTCTTAGAGGGTGGTGTAGAGATCCCCGTTATATTACTGACTTATTAACATTGATAATAATAAAGCTTCGAGTAAGCTTCCCACCGAGGGAGTTTGTCGCCTCTTACGACAACCCTGGTCTACCAAAATAGGAGTGGGGTCAGTATTATATCCCAATATGGTCAAAATAAAGATAGTAAGTGATGGCTATATTTAAAGCTGGTATTCACATAATGTTGACCGTTCTCTTAAAATTATCTAATTGTTTGAGATTGAAAAAAAAACCCAAAGCCAACCTGCTGCCACTCATAACGTATCCCACAGACTCGTAGGCCGCTATCTCGTCGGACGTGAGGCCGATCTCTCCGCGGCGCGGGATGCGCTTGCCCTCCGCCACGTAGGCCGCCATGGCCGCGCCTTCGCCCGGCAGCAGCGCGCGCCCGAAGTCCTTGTGGCCCAGCGCGGGCCCCACGCGGGGGACCGGCCCCACCACGTCGGAAGACACCTCCTCGTCTTGTTTCTTTGATGACTTCGAAGACTCCGCTGCCTCCAAGATTTCATCCTCTTCTGAAGTATTAGATAAATTTTATTACGACTTTATTTGAAAAAAGCATCCCGAAAATTAGCACGATTGTATGAATTAATAAAACTAAAAATTAATTTTGATTTCTAATAAAAATCAAATGTGAATTACAAGTGAAGATATTATACTTTTGAATCATTAATTAGAATATTTTAATTCTATAATCTATGTGATCTATGACATTTATTGTTTCATTATTATGATTATAAGCATTCACTTTAACAAAAACCAATGTTGATAAGTGGATAATGTAGCCTTGGGTGATAAACTGTATGTTGTAGTGTCCCGATACTTACTTCCTTTCTCCACCCATATTTCCTCCTCGCTGCTGGAGCTGCTCCCTTCGCTGCTTGAACCCTTGCTCTTCTTCTTCTTAGCCTTTTTTCTCGCCCGTTTGGCTTTCTTAAGCTTTTTCTTCAATTTCTTTAGCTTCTGCTTGGTAACTTCCTTGTCTTTGTCTTTCGATTTTTTCTTTTTCTTGTCCTTGCCCGTTTCAGATTTATCTTGATTTTTCTTTGGTGAAGGTTCTTCTTCTGAACTGAGAATATAACATACAAAGTTTTTTAATTGCGTCAATATTTTATAGGGTTAAATGAGTGTATACAGGAAAGAAAGGAAGTATGTCCTTCTTTGACTGCTGCAGCAGAAACAGGGATATCAGATCTGTTCCACAACTATAAAATAAATCATTAATATGATACAATAAAAATAAAGATGTTTAATAAAATTTCAAGTAATTTTCTTATCAGATATTGATAATTTGAGGTCTAAGATACATTTTCTATTCTAGTGGAGAGATTTTGTTGTATGTGACTGACAAAGGTAATGACCTAGTAATGAATTTGAACACTATAACACTTACTCATGTACAAGTGGAGACTTCCCCCACACTGAAGAACTAGGGGTCTGGCCAATTCTTTCTCTCTGTTCACGTCTTGCATCTAGAAACTCCTCCTCTTGGGGTTTGTAACGATTTTTGAATGCTGGTCCCTTGCTCCCACCAACACCTTAATCATAAAGACAACATTTTAGTACACAATGTATAAAAATTAAAGCAGCAAGAAAGAAAAATAATTTAGTAAATTAACAATAATATTAGAGTATCCTTCTGCCATTATGTTTCATGGTCCACCTGTTAATACTAATTATGGCCATAACTCCTTAGTAAAAGCAAGCAGGTCTCTAAACATCATTTGGACTAACATTGACCTACATTTTCTCTTCAGTCCAGCAACACATTATGATCTATATCATTAACAGGGAAATTTTTTAGATGACCTCATTTTATTGCTTAAATGAGTAAGTTCTTCTGAGATCTAAGAATAAAGATAAATGCTTTTAAATATACCATGTTTCCAATACTAAGATGACACACTTTCGGTAATTAGAGCTAAAACCAACAATATTTAAAAAAATATAGATATGTTATGCACTTAGAGATCAACAAAAAATCTGTTCTGAAAAGAGCTACAACACACACATGTTTATCTTTTGTTTCACTATAGCAATCACATTGGTTTAATACACAAAGGAATTTTAACACTGTATGTTAAATGTCAAGCACTTCTGACAACAACAAAAGCGTGCATATTGTCTTGTATTGTCAGAGCGACTACGAGCAGAACGCCAATCAATTGCCTGTTCTTATGATCTTCATCGTAAGCGTGCTAGTGACATATCTACCTCTTTCTACATTATAATATCATTGGCTAAAACAAAAAGAAATTAGTGATTGAAACTGACCTCCTCCAAGCCCACCGCTATTATGGAACTCCCTGTGGGAGGTCCGGCCCCGGTCCCGGTCCCGGCTGTGACCTGCCTCTTGGTTCCAGTGTTTTCTCTCTGGCTCCCTGCTGTGATTTCTATCCCTCTCTCTGCTACGACGGTCATTGCTGAAATTTCTTTGCTTGCGTGAATCTCTGCCGTCTCTCGGGTCCTTCGTATCCCTTTCGCGACTCTTGCGGCGATCACGACTGCGACTTCTTTTCTGGTCGGGGCTGTGACTCCTGCGGCGGTCGCGACTTTTCAATTCTGGGCTACGACTCTTGCGACGTTCTTGACTCCGACTTCTATGTCGATCGCGACTGCTCTTCCTACTGTTTTCTTTGCTACGACTTCTGTTCTTCTCCCGACTTCGACTTCTGTGGCGGTCACGACTACGACTTTTACGTTTTTCTCGACTGCGACTTCGGTTTCTGTCACTGCTCCGATGCCTGCTGCGGTCACGATCTCTAGCCATGATTAAAGTTTTGTTTGGATGTATTGAATAATGTAGATTGAAGTGTGAACATTAAGTAGTACACTTAACCTCGCACAAATTACTTTGGATAATGTGTGTTTATGTTTTGAAACTCAACATAGTACTAGATTGCTATTAGATTTAGTTAAATTAAACACTATTTTCATTCGTTTTGTTGGATTTATTCAACAACATCGACATCGCTCGCTCACCTATTTTGACATATTGACGTTGAATTTGACAATTCTAGTGTCACAGCTGTCACTGTCACACAGTACATTACCTTGGATACCGTACATTTGGCTTTCAAAATATTGTTTATGACATGATATAGTTCTCGCGTGTATCATAAATCGCGTTTAACGTTTTGTGCCACTGAACAATCGTGAAAATAATGATGTTTTGGAGCATGGAAAATAGAGAGAAGGATGGCCATCTCTGTATATGAAAAGTGTCCGTAAAAACGCGTAAAATTACGGGTGGCGTTGTGGTGCGGTCTACAACAGCTATGTTCGAATATCTATTTGGCGGACACTAGCGCAATTGATTACGGGTGGCATAACTCAGCAAACTTTACTACGTCTACAATTACAGCCATGTTCATGTATCTATTTGTCACATACTAGTACACGGTACCATTCAGAAATGGCCATTAATGGAACCTTTATTTTCTGGAAACAGCTGGACACTTTTTCAACTTTCCCTTCTTAGGAGATGGCCCTCCTTATACCTCAATACTCATGTTTTGGAGTGAAGATAAGCGGGTTCACCACAAAATTTTGGCCACTCAAATTAGTCAAGACACTGAAGTCCACGAGCATGGTGGTCGGTAAGTCTGAAACTTAGATTTTGGAATTTATTTTGTCAGGATCAAATATAATTAATGGATACCAAGGTACACTGATATTTTATTGGATTCAAAAGTAAAATTAGATACACAAATTACACAATCGTAATAGTGGATGATATGATAACATTACAAATTCTGTAGAAGATTCAGCTGACAAACGTCTCGTCGTGTTCCGGCTGGAGGTTTGAGAGCCAGTTCTTTCTGTTCGACACATATAGGTCGTGGTGACGGGGTTTATTATACAGGATTTAATTAATAATATCCTGACTAATTTAGACGTACCTAACCTGGGGTATTAAAGGCGACAAGTTTTCGAGTCCGTGAAAGAAATCAGATAGCAGTTTTTACATTAAAACATGAAAATCCAATTTCCAATCCACTAACAGTAGTGTATTACACGAACCTGGAACGAAGTCGAGCGAGCGACAAGGTATGGGCGCCCGGTCGGTTCGTGCCGTGCCGAGGGCAGCTTGGACCGTCACGTAACGTACGGCCCGGACGTGCTACCTCCTACCATATCGCCACTGCTGCCCTCTCATTACTTCTGATTCTCTTTACTCGCGTATCAGACATTGCTGGTGACGTAGGGCGGTCTGATTCCGTTCCGAACCAAACAAGCTATGGACGGTGCACATTATCGATTGACGGTGAACCGAAGGCGTCGATGGTAGGAGCGTTGGCGCTTCAAGTTATTTGTCTAGATCTCAGGGAATGCAGCTCAGCACGGAGCTACAGAGGGCGATAGTAAACCGCCGCCGTCATTACTCAGCTCTCGCTCGCCAGCGGTTGATAGCAACTGCGATTTACCATGCGGCTAGTTTTGATGAATATTCACGCCGTGAATGGAGTTCGGTTGCGGCTCGCTGACTCGCTGTACTAGAATCCATAATTCGATGGACTAAAATGACTAATTGACAAATGTCGATATTTCAGGGTAGTAATCGGCTAGTTACATTAAAAATTAAAACGTGTGCAATTCACACGTGATAGAAGTGAAACCTTCAAAAACAAAGGTGTTAATTTAATAACGTGTATTATCTACTTTTAATTAGGTATCTTTCAAAAACTAATTTGTACTAAATAAAAATAAATGAAGAGTAAAATGAGCAGCTAGCGTCATCTATCCAGCAATAAAACGAATCTTCTATCTTGTTCCTCGCGCCATCTATGAATACAACTTAGCACTTTTTTTGATAATACAAAAACAAACCGAAAATACCGTTTATCTCGGAAACGGTGCATCATAGACAAATTTTGACAACATTGCCAACCGGGGGGGGGGGGGGGGGGGTTGGCCCTCCTTAGGTTAGGACTCCTATAGACTATATTACATAAACCTTACTAGACCCACCCCTAACCCCCCACCCAAATTGTCAAAATTTTTTTTTGGAAAAACAAGAAGCACGAACATAAGAAGCACTGTTTAATGCTTCCTATCTCATTTTCTCTCACATTAAATCTTATGAATTTATGTGTCTGTCTCTTTTTATTGTCCCTTTTTCGTTTCATCGACTTTCAAATGACAACGATGCTAAAGAAGTTTTCACTTCAAAAAGTAATTAAAACACCAGATGAACAACCGTTAGGTACTTATTTTCTGATGTACTTGCGTCTTTAGAGGTCAAAGTCTCTCAAACGGTTAAAAGGTACTCGAGGACTCTGAGTATACAATATCAGGGACTTCAAGTGCGCGCTGTGCAAACATTGTCAAAGAGAATACCGCCAATGTCCCTCGAACTCTACGTGTTCGCGACTATACGATGGATTACGGCGTTAATTTCCTCGGTATTCTCAATCTCTCGTCTGTATGGGCGATATAGCATTGTTATAAAATGACTGCGATAGAAGAGTACCTCAAGCATTGTCATTCAAGCATTCTGTGCGTCTACCGTGCATGTTGAGCGCCGTCACTATTGAGTAGGTATCTTATTAATAAGTCTGCGATCTCCGGTGATTAGATTCTAATGACGCATGTTCAAAATGTACTAATAGGTAGGTGTAGCAAAATATTACAGGTAGTAAGTGCCACTGTGTTAGACACCACCAGGCTAATGTGAGCTGGCCGTACTTTACCGCCCTACCAGTGGCGTAGCTAGGTTTAAGGAGGCCCCATATCAATTTTTTTGTGGGGCCCCCTCAACGTCAGCCGTCAAATATAAAAGGAGTGCCAACTGTAGCGGTCGCAGGCCGCTGGCGAGCTTTTCTTTTGGGAGTGTTAGTGCCTTGGGGGCCCCGTATAATTGATACGGCTGATACGGCGGTAGCTACGCCCCTGTACCCTACCGACCTGCCAAGGCCAACCTACCAACCTACGGCCTCTATCGACATGCTTTCTAGAAGATCTTTGATTTTTCTACTTACGTGAATAAAAAATCGAAGATTTATAGAATCAAAGATCTTATCGGTATAATTTGCTAAATTCTTACTTATTTAACGGGTTTAACGATGGGTGTCGAGCGTGTGTTTATTTTTGTCCTTAGCTATTGTTAGGTAATTATTCTATAACGTTTATTATAATTTTATCATCGAATTAGTTCAGTTGATATAATTATTGATATTATAACAAAACAACTGCGAACGGTCGTTAATTTCCTGTATATTTCTGCCCGGCCTTGACACGCGCCCGCCGACCAGCGGCCGGGGCCGACCGGGGCCGCCCCGCCGCCCCACGGCGCCCCCAGCGCCCCGCTCGCTGCAGACAGCGCATCTAAAACTGTTTTAGTTCAAGTAACTCAGCTTGACAAGCGTTTTTCCTTTGACTTAAGACTTCTGTCTTCACGTACTAAAGTACGTTTTATTTTACAGGCTGTTTTATTTTTTGTTTCTTTTAAGTGTACTTGCATATTCAATGTCCATGAAACGCGGCGGTCTGTCCATGACGCGGCCCAGCCCTGCGGTGAATGTTGATTTCATAAAGGGAAATCAGAAATCGTTCAAATCATTCCAGGGGACTGCGGAGCATACAATCAGGTTATAATTTATCGTCTGTAGGTAATTAGCACGTAATATGATGTGATCTATCTGTGTTCCAAGTTTCAACATAAGGACGTCATGGAAATCATCGAACATCGGACAATCTTAAAAACTTTCACATCCATAATAGTAGAAGGATTGGAAGAAGAAAGTAGATGACTCACAACGATGACGGGAGAATTATGAACGCTGCGAGTGAATTCGCGTTTTTGAATTATTTTGGTGTTTTTTTTTTAAAGTATGTGGAAATGCGTGCAAAACCATGAAAAAAATTAGCACATAAAATTTCCTTTCTAAGCCTACAAAAGTCCTCAAAATTCGTTATGCTAATCAAAAGTTATTGGGTCGTAAATTTTTTTATAAGAAATGGTAATGATATTGAGCAGCCTGGTAATGACTTTTATTTAACGGTAATGACTTTTTGTTAGTGGGAATGACAAAATTTAATGTTAATCAAAAAATTTTTAAAGCCGTGTGTATTATAGTTATGTGTATAAGTTGCATATGAAGATAAAAAATGTCAAGCTAAAACCACTAATTAGAGTATTATTGGTAACGAGATTGGCAGTAATAAATTACGCAATTCTAAATATGAATTATTAGTTCATGGAAATAAAATTACCTCTGGTAAAGAAAGGCATATGAATTTGAAATTTTGTGGGGAATGTCTGTTAAAATTATAAATAATATAAAAGATGTGATAGTCCCTTATTTAGCTAGGTTAGTAAATAAATGTGTAAATCTAGATACTTTCCCAGATCTAATGAAGTACAGAAAGATCATACTGATTTTTAAATCTGGGGACAAAACAGGCCTTAATAATTACAGACCTATTTCTATTTTACCTACGGTCTTCGAAAATAATTAAGTTAAATTAAACGCTGAAGCACTTCACCGCTTGTAATTTACTCCACCCTGAGCAATACGGTTTTACCGAAAGCCGTAATACAACAAATGCAGGTGCTAGGCTTCTCAAACTTATCTTTGAGACCTGGGAGAATTCACAAAATCCCATAAAGGGTATTCTGTGACCTGTCTAAGACGTTTGATTGTGTTGAACACTAAACATTACTGCTTAAGCTACTACTACAGCATCAATAACAATTCACTTAACTTGACTGTGTCGTACTTGACGAGTAGAATCCAATGTGTTAGTATAAATGATAACAAGTGATCGAGATCTCAATCTGTGATGGGTGTACCACAGGGCTCGTTTCTGGGCCCCTTCCTTTTTCTAGTATACTTAAATGTCGTATTAAATTAAGAAATATGTAGACATTATCATAGTTGCTGATGTCACTTCTCTTATATTTAAGACGAATAGAAATAAAATAAATGACGATGTAAAAGTTCTCAGGTTTGTTTGTCACACCGGTTTACTACAAATAATTTACTGAGAAATGCTAAAAAACTAAGTATATAGAATGTTTGCTACCAAATGGAATAATACGAGACAGCCCCCTTTAACACGTACAGCAGTACCAAGCGCGTCACTTCACTCTGCGACCAGTAAAAAAGTCCGGTTTATATTTGATTCACCTTATAAATAATGAAATTATAACTATGGAAAAATCCACGGTTTTCTTGGGTGTCACCTTAGATTCTAAACTACAATGGGGCAATCATATATTGGCTTAGTTAGTAAATGCCATTAGAAAGATAAGACAGTTTACTGATGTAGAAATTGATAAACTTGTTTATTTTGCACACTTTCATAGCCTCATGTCCTATGGTATATTGATATTATTGATGTGGAGTGCAGAGGCTGACATTGATGCGATATTTGTTTTGCAGAAAAGGGCAATTAGGACCATCTATAATTAAAATTACGCCACTACCTGCGGGAGAGATTTAAAGAAATAAGCATATTAACAGTAACATCTCAATTTATTTACAATTATATTTTATTCATAAAGAAACAACGGCGGTTGGTTGAAGCAAAATAGTGATACGCAAAATCATCAAACTTGAAACAGACATACTTTTGGTTACGGATTCTTTTCACCTACGTAGAGTACAACGTTCTTTTGAGGGGCTCTATGTACGTTTTTACATTAAATTACCTAAGTACATGATTTGCTTATTCAAATGTATAAGAGATCTCTGAAATCCCAGCCAGTAGGCAAAGTATATTATAGTATAAATGAATATATTATTGACAAAGATGCATGTAAATTAGTAATGCATCCAGTTCCGCGTCAGTTAGAACATCTTGTGTAATAATTTCATTATTTTAAAAGATGTGCTGTGGAGTTTCTTTACGGATTTCCTTCTCCATGACAAAGCACCGTTCCGAAATGCTGTTAGATTTAAAAAATGACGTTCATAAGTGTATCAGTGATATCGACATGAATAAAAGATTATTTCATCTTATTTCATTACATTTTTTGGAACGAAGTTCCTTATCGCGCGTTGCGAAAGGGGGCTAGGCGGAAAATTTGGTAACGAAAAGTTGTAACGACACTTTTTGCCATCATTAGTCATTTTAACTCATGCGGCGTCGTTACATGTCGTGCGGCGTGCGCATGTTTCTCTGTCTGTTCTCTCTCTCTTATAGAAAGCAAGCCAGATATTTTCGTTTCTTGCAGTAAGTACTAGGATAGAAAAAACATGCAGCAAGTGTGCCAAAACAAATCTGGGATATTAAATTTCTCATCGGCTTTGTTCACGTAGTAGCTTGCTACTAACGAGGAAACTTTAATTTATTTTTCTTTTCAGAGAATTTTCTTCAGAAACTTTTTTTATTTTCTTTTCTTCTTATCTCTTTCTTTGTTCTCCTCTTCGTACAATGCACAATCTCCTCTGATTTCGGTTTATCTCCTCCGTCTAGCAATTTTTTGTTTCTCCGGTTTTGGCCTTTATTTGCATTAAATTTTCGTTTATATAATTTATTTTACTAAAAAGATATTGCAAAATTAAAAAGTTTTGTAGATTCTTTACCAACAACTTGTAGCTCAAATTTAATTTACAACACACATATCAAAAATTTATCGTTGAAAAAGACATTACTAGGTCTCATTACTCAATCAAAATTTATTTCAAAATCTCCAATCGTCATTACCATTCACACAAAATCATTCCCATTTACAAAAAAACAAATGGGAATGATGCATATGGTAATGATTTTTTTTTCTTTTTTGCTTAAAATTCATTTTGTTAATCATTAATTTATGAACTCTTTGTGCCAGTGAAAATCATGTTCCTATTACACATACGTGTGGAGTATTAAAATTAATGTATAATTTATATTTACCTTGTAAGTCCAGTAAATGGCGATGATTCAAAATCGGGACAAAGTACTGAACGTCGTTGTTTTTCATGAATAAAAGTTGTTTCTCCATGCAGCAGTAAAAATTTGGCCTGTTCCACTTTTTACAATGGACTAGACGAGGAGGAACGAGGGGTACTCTAAAGCGTAGCCCAAAAAACATTTGAGAAATATAACGTTTGTCGGTACTGACATGGAGTTGACGAATTTTCGTGACTAAATTTTAATTGATTTTTTTTACTAGTTCTGCACTGCTGATTCCATAATATTATAATATGTTTTAATGTACCTAATTATATATTGTTTCAAAATATAAAATTAAACACGCAATGTGTAAGGCAGGTTTTTCAAAAAATATAGTGGAATATCAATATCAGCAATTTCCCTGCAAATGGTAATGATGTTTTGGGTGTGTTATTCAATTTTTTTATATAAATTACTTCAAATAATGTAATGTAATATGTGGGCGCTTATGTAAAAATATGTATAAAAGCAGTTTCTAAAATAAAAAATTATAAAAGTAGTAAATTAAATTTTTTATCAATCGGAACATCTTTTTTGTGACTTTGGCGAATTCACCCCTGCACTGGCCTGAGGCCTCCTCATGAGCTCCTATTTATGGAAATAACCGGCAAACGAGCTGACGATCCACCTGATGGTAAGTGGGTATCGACTTCCATGGATATAGGCAACATGGAAATAGGCATCACTGATGCGTTGAGGACCAAGAAAGACAGAAGAAAAAGAAAGAAAGAACTGGCTCTCAAGCCCTCAGCCGGAACACGACCAGTCGTTTGGCGGCTGGCTACAGCAAGAGGGTTGCAACTATACGGCGGACCTCATGGAGAAATAATAATAGTAATAATGGTATTAATGAACTATTAAAATCAATATTCATCAGCGTGCCGGATTTAGTCGTCTCTTACGACACCATCTGGCGTGAGACTGGGGTTAGTATTCTAAGACGCCCCAATACGGCATAAAATTCATACGGCTCATGAACTTGAAGAAGCTTGGCGTTGTCTTGATACACAGTCAGCAAACTATTTTGAAACATTACTAAGCTAGACGCTACACTTGTATTTTTTTAAATTTATTCTGATGATTAATGAGGTTCGTTCATGTTTCGTCCATATCCCATCATTTCCTTCCCTCACTACTTTATACATTTTTACATAATGCTTATTATATTTTCAGTAAACATAATTATAGCGAATATTCCGTGGCGCTACTGTGTAGCCAATACACAGAATGTATAAATGTTCTCTATGATGCTACCTACATTCGGCTGTATCAGGCCTTCAGCCGGACGCGGACGGGGCGACGCGACATGTCGTCGACGCAGTGTGCACTTTTTAGAGCTCTGTTAGTTTGTATTTGAACAAATTGAGATATTGTCTGCGCCAGTTTCGCAGCGTGTGTTAGATTTTATCCACTCGAATGTCGCTAAATTTGTTTTGTTAAATCAGCACTTCTTTTCAATATTTAATTTTCAAGCGACGGTTTTTATGCCAATGATAACATTGTTTTTCTCTAGTTTATCGTTCTCAGCATCTAGTATTATTCAGAGGGTAGGGTCAGAGTTCTGGAGCCAGGGAGCCGCAGCTGGTGGTCACTAGGCTCCACCCCGCAGCTCAATCTCGACGGTGCTCATGCATCATGGTAAGGTTTCTTATAGCACACGGTGGCCTAAAATCGCGCTTGATCACGCTTTTACGTTCGTACACGGTGTGAAAACTGGTGACTGAGTTGCCCGAGCAAAGCGACGTCGCGACGGTGCTAAGTGTCCTGCATTAATAGAAATCAAGTCATAAAATCTTTGCAAGGTGTAAATAAAATACTACTTATGTTAGGCTCAGCTCAATGAAACGACGATATCCAACAGCTATTTTATTATACTTTTCCACAAGACAATTTAAACACTAAAATTAGGTTCTAATATTACTACTTCCAGAGAGACATAACTTTTGCAACCGACCGTTCAGGCCAAATGTCGAAAGACGAATGAATCGCGTTTGGTGCTCTTTGCTATAACGTAATCGATACTGACTGACGTTGGATCAATACATCAGTACGCCTGACGGATACTGATGACAGTAGGCTGCATAAGTCAACTACCATACTGATATTCACAATAGTTATACAAAGAGAATGCATTACACTGTATTTATATAATAGCACGCTAACAGCTCCGTTTATTCCCACTTGTCCTGTTGAGTAGTCCTGTTGACAGGACTAGTGGGAAAAAAATTCCCACTAGTCCTGTTAACAGGACTAATGGGAAAAAAATTCCCACTAGTCCTGTTGATTAAGAAAATATAAGTTGAAAACGATGTGATGATCAGAGTGTCGCAAATGCAACTGATCAACGGGGGCATCATTTTATCTTTGTTTTTACAAAAACTTCGTTAATATTTTTATACATAATATTATTATATCTAATATATAAAATTCTCGTGTCACGGTGTTAGAAGTTGAACTCCTCCGAAACGGCTGGACCGATTTTCGTGAACCTTAGCGTGCATATCGGCTAGGGTGGAAATCGGACATCTATTTTTCATCCCCCTAAATGTTTTTATTTTTTGTTTTTATTTTTTTATGATACAGCATACAAAAATAATAATATAAAAGTACCCCTAATTTTTTTTATTTTTTGACAAAATTTTTTGTTTTTATTTTTTCTTGATACAGCATACAAAAATAATAATATAAAAAAAACTTTTGACACAACGACACAACTTTTGTTGGGGCAGCTAGTTCTTTAATAAAACTCAAAGAGGCACTTTTACTGTTTATAAAAATTATTATTAATGGTATTAGTATTAAATTATTATTAGTATTAGGGCTTGTTTCACCACCTTCAAGTAGAGTCCTGAATAAGCTATTCGCCGGTTAAAGTGACGTTAAAGTGTCATTTTACATACACGAAATGTCAACTTAACCAACGAATAGCTTACTTCGGACTTACTTGAAGATTGTGAAACAAGCCCTTAAAGAAATAACGACTGTCACAACAAAATGATTTGCTGTCAAATTGTATTTATAACTCAATTTCGTAATTTTGTCGGTTACATTAATTCACATTACAGGACAACATATAGATTGAAATCAATATTACCAATATAATCTCTGAGGGGCCCTACCACAAGCGGGCCGGATTAAGTCGCCTCTTACGACACCCATCTGGCTTGGAATTGGGGTTAGTATTCTAAGCACCCAATAAGGCTAAACTAAGGAGCATAAATAAATAGAGGGAATAAAATTGAATAATTAAATAAAGGTAATAAAATCGGGTATAAAAAGGGTATCTTCCAAATTACAGAACAGAATTAGTGGGATTTTTTTCCCACTAGTACTGTTAACAGAACTATTCCACATGACAGGTGGTAATAAAATCGGGTGTCAAGCATAGTCTTACTACTAACAGGACTAGTGGGAATTTTTTTCCCACTAGTCCTGTCAACAGGACTACTCAACAGGACAAGTGGGAATAAACGAACAGCTCGGCCATCTGACTGTGCGTACGTCCTCGTACGTGATTTCAAAAATACATTGAAACTGTGCAGTCATCAAATCTTCATCGTAGTATTATTACGTGTTACAAACTACTGGCAACACTACCAAGTAGATGGCGGCACATTAAGAGTAGATTGATTATAATACTTCCTTAATTTCATATTTCATTATAATTTATTAAAAGAATATTATTAATGAACAATTATTTATTTTATACATATGTATTAATTATTTTGATTGATAAATGAATGTAAGATAAGTCATAATGAGATATTGTATTGACTCTGATTTTTCGATATAAGCGCATGTAACGTGGAGCTGAGATCATTCTGTGTAATAAAGCGTGTAAGGTGTTACTCTGCCCAAATATAGCCATACGTGAAGTATTTAAGTGTCCATTTTATTTCGGCCATCCAACCAACATCATAACATCTCAGAAGTTGGGATTCGAAAATGTCTGGGCCATATCGCAACGGTTTAGGCAAATGGAAGCGAAGTAACCCCGAATTTATAGTAAGTGATACGTGTAGTGCAAAAGATCAAGAATTATTTTTTCTTCATCGCCGGATAAGGGTCGTACACAATTGAAGAAAAGGCGCGTGAGACCTACTGATGCTGAGGTTATCCCCGAGTTTCGCCCGGAGAAGAGCAGCAGTAACGTAAAAGGTTGGTTACATAAAATTGACCAACTTGGCGACGTCTACGGGTGGAACGACACAGATCGGCAACTGTTATGCAGCTAAGGTTAAAGGGCGCGGCACGCGAGTGGTACGACGATCTAGATGACTATAACCTCACGTGGGATGAGTGGAAACATGCTCTGTTTGTTGCTTTTCCACGTTCGACTGATTATGTGGATAGACTTGAACAAATGCTGGCAAGAACGAAGCAAGATTCTGAGACCATGACGAAGTATTATCACGAGAAGCTGTCACTTCTAAAAAAATGTGGCATCGATGGTGAACGTGCGAATTCCTGCATAATACGAGGATTGCCAGCGGATTTGCGAGCCAATGCAAAGGCGTACTGCTGCGATACCCCTGAGCAACTTTACTTCGGTTATTTGTCTTCACTGGAGAATTATCGGCGATTGGATACTTCGTCCACTGCTGCTCGAGGAACATGGAGGAGAAGTGCGCCCAACACCGTGACGAACCAACATCAACTTCAACCCAGGGCGTGCTACGTGTGTCGTCAGCCGGGACACGAGGCTCGTGATTGCAGGATGCAGAAGCGCTGCGAGACGTGTCGACGCGTTGGACATACGACTGCTTCGTGTTGGTTTGCACCAGGAGCATCCCGACCACAAGACCAAAAGGTTAGCAATATTTTAAGCATTACATATATTTTTTCCGATATGTATAAAAGGATAGCATATGTGAATGGGCGCGAGGTAGTAGCGTACATTGATACTGGAAGTAAATTAAATATCCTGACAATCTCGAAGGCCAAGGGGTTACAAGTCGATATTCGACCTAGTTCTGTCACTATGACAGGCTTTGGGGGTAGTTGTGTTCAATCTCTTGGATCATGCTACATTTCTGTACTAATAGATAACCTAACTCTAAATGGAAGAGTGGAACTGACGGATTTTATAACTACAAACGTTGATTTAATAATCGGTCAAACAATGATTAACAATGATGGTGTCAGCTTGGTGACTACAGCTTCATCCGTACAGTTTGTTCCGAGTCAGACTGTTGATAGTGTACTCGCGGAATTAGATTTAAGGTCAACAGATTTAATTTTAAAGTATCCGCTTTATTTAAAATATAATGTGACGATACCCAAACAGAGTAGCCTATATGTTGAAGTGTTTATAAATTGTGAACAAAGCATTCAAGAGAGGCACACATTCTTGACGCGCACAGTGTGTTCGCAGGTTGGTGGAATGGCATATGTAATACCTTCAGTTATCATTAATCCGACGAACTGTTTCATCAAAGTCATAAATGTAGGTAACGACGATATTCTATGGGTCGCAGGGAGATTGTTAGCTAGGGCAGAGTTAGTATCGGTGCCAGTTAATCAAGATCCAAAAGTCTTAGCTGTAGATCGGTATCCGGTAAAGGACACGGTAAAAATTTGCTTAGCTGATTTAAACAAAGGACCTCTTAGTGATTGTGAAAATAATCAGTTATTAGAATTATTGAATAGATTTGGACATTCTTTTGCTAGGACCACTAACGAGTTAGGGTGTACAAATTTGATTAAAATGCATATTCGTACTATAACTGATAAGCCTGTATATTGTAAGCCTTATAGATTATCCTACAAAGAAAACGAGATCATACAAGAAAAGATAGATGATCTTTTAGGAGCGGGTATAATAAGGAGATCTATGTCTGACTACGCCAGTCCGGTAGTACTTGTCAGGAAAAAGAGTGGAGATTACCGGCTTTGTGTGGACTACAGAGCATTAAATGCTAATACTATCAAAGATCGTCATCCTATACCACATATTGAAGACCAGGTTGCTAGACTGTCAGGTAAATATTTTTTTACTACACTCGACTTGGCCCAGGGATACTACCAAGTGCCTATTGATGAGGGGTCGATACATAAAACTGCATTTGTAACCCCTTCAGGTCAATACGAGTTTGTGAAGATGCCTTTCGGTCTTGCAAATGCGCCTGCGGTATTTTCTCGATTGATTCAGATGACACTTGGTAAGGTCGATCAAAATGTAGCTCTTTACTTAGATGACGTGATGATTCCGACGGTAACAGTCCAGGAGGGGTTAAAGTTGTTAGAAACTGTTTTAGAATTACTGCAGCGAGCTAATTTAAAGTTAAATTTAAGTAAATGTGCCTTTCTTAAAACCACTGCTACGTACTTAGGTCATGAGATTGCTGCCGGGACAATACAACCTGGGGAAGCAAAAATTAAATGTGTAGCAAATTATAAGCGCCCGCGTAATGTCCACGAGATAAGACAATTTATTGGTCTAACCTCCTATTTTAGAAAGTTTATATGTAACTTTGCACAAATTGCGCGTCCATTAACTGAACTCACCAGGAAAGATGCACAATGGGTTTGGGGTTTAGAGCAGGAGACAGCGTTTCAAACTTTAAAACAACGTTTAGTTGAAAGACCAGTTTTAGGGATATACAATAGAGATTCTGTTACTGAGCTGCACACTGATGCGAGCAAAGCAGGGTTAGGCGGGATATTGCTGCAGTATCAAGAGGACGGTACGTTAAAACCGATAGCATACTTCAGTAGAATCACAAGTAATGAAGAAAAGCACTATCATAGTTATGAGCTTGAAACGCTGGCCGTCGTTGAATCCCTTAAAAGATTTCGTATTTATTTATTTGGCATAAAAGTTAAGGTTGTTACCGATTGCGCCTCATTAAGGACAACATTAGTAAAACGGGATTTAATCCCGCGCATAGCCCGTTGGTGGCTCACTATACAAGACTTCGACCTTGACATAGAATATCGCCCAGGCGAAAGGATGAAGCATGCGGATGCTTTGAGCCGGAACCCGGCCACAAATGCTGTCCTTATGATAGATAATCCCGATTGGCTTGTCACTCTGCAAATGCAAGACGATAAAATCCAAAACATTGTAGCTCAACTCAATGAAAATTCAAAAATTAATTTATCTGTCGATTATGTTGTTAAACAGGGGATTTTGTTTAGGAAAACTATAGCAGGAGAGCGGTTCGTAATTCCAAAATTAGCTAAATACGGTCTATTACAAAAATATCATGATCAGATAGGCCACCCAGCGTTCGAGAAATGCGAAAAGCTCATAAAGCAACAATTTTGGTTTGAGGGTATGACGAGATTTATTCGGAAATACATTAATTCTTGTTTACAATGTGCATTTAATAAAAGCAACTATGGTCGTTCAGAAGGTGAATTAAATCCGATCAATAAGCCTGCGATACCAATGCATACATTACATGTAGACCACTTGGGTCCGTTTGTCAAGACTCGTAAAGGTAATGTATATATACTAGTAGTAATTGACGCTTTCACAAAGTTTGTATTTGCCCGCCCCGCTAAAAATTGTAGCTCACTTGAAACGATAAGATTGTTACGAGAGGTTATTATGCAATTTGGTTATCCAACTAGAATTATTACCGATAGAGGAAAAGCGTTCACAAGTAGGTATTTTAAAGAATTCTCCCAAGAAATGCAGTTCAAGCACGTATTAAATGCAATAGCCAGTCCGCGTTCTAATGGTCAGGTAGAACGCGTCAATCGCACCCTGCTCAATGGATTAAACACCATGTCTGAAAGTGAATGCACTTGGGACACCAAGCTTGACGACATCGTTTGGGGTATTAATAATTCGCCAAATTCAACAACTGGTCTTCCACCGTTTAATATTATGTTTGGTCATTCAAATTCTCGGTATCCGTCTTTTCCATCTGAGGCACCCAGTACCTCGCAATCGCAGCAACAACAACTACAAGAAAATAGACGAATTGCTAAAATACGTATAGACAGAAATATGACAGTGATGAAGTCAAGGTTTGATCGAAAACATAAGAAGTGTAGGAAATATAATGTCGGACAGCTAGTTTTATGGAGAGGAGGTATATCGAGGGACCCGACTTCTCGAGTTACGAAAAAGCTTAGTGGTTTATATACGGGGCCTTACAAAGTGCTTAAAGCAGATCATTCTATAGATAATTATACAATCTCTAGTATAAAGGGCATGAAGGGTTATAAGAAATTCAGCGCTGTCGTTAGGGGAGAAACGCTCCGACCGTATGTCACAGCCATGTCTTGACAGTAACAGCTCAGGCAGCGATAGAGAGGTCGATAGGGACGATTTGATAGATCTTCTTGAAAGCTAAAAGCCATTGATAACTCTTAATACTGTGCGGGCCAGGCATATGTGGTTCTCACTCGCAGTTCAATGTATTGTATAGTGGTTAGAACAGAAATTACAGCTTTGATTACATTATATCTGTATTAGTCTTCTAGATGGAAAAATAAATGTGTACTCTTCGTAAATTACAACTGCAACATTTATTGTAACGTGCCAACTATGTGTATACTTATTAATAATTATTGTCATAATCTTTGTGCACAGATTTACTCGTAGATATTCAAGGTATTTATAATACATTTCTTTAAGTATTAACAGGATTTTACTGCTTCTGTTTCAAACATATTCCCTACTAGTATGTGTTTATCTTATTAACCATTAAATAATTCAAAACATTCACAAATACATTATGTAATACAATATTAATATTAAAGACTTTGTGACATAAAACAATGAGCAGGAATAACAAAAGAATAACAACAACAATAACAAAATAATTTAATAACAAATATTTCGCTAATAACATAGTCAACAGGAAATAATAAATAGGTACTTCATTGCATAAAGGCAACATTCTTGATAAAATAAATATTACAAGAACCTGTGTGAAAAAAAAAGATGACTGTGTGCTGTGAACTGCTGTGTGACCAAGTTCAACTATACAACTACGCTTGAGTTCTGCTGTGTGAATACTAGTGAAGTTACTGTGTGATCTAATCTTCATTGCATAAAGGCAACATTCTTGATAAAATAAATATTATTAGAACCTGTGTGGAAAAAAAAGATGACTGTGTGCTGTGAACTGCTGTGTGACCAAGTTCAACTATACAACTACGCTTGAGTTCAGTAGCTCGAGCACGAATATTTGCGAGAAAGTATTCGTATGGTTAACGTAAGCAATTTGTCAAATTTGTATGGCATTCTAGTACCATTTACGTACGATAGGGGCGCTTTTGAAAAAATGGCATACAAATTGCTTACGTTAACCATACGAATACTTTCTCGCAAATATTCGTGCTCGAGCTACTGCTGTGTGAATACTAGTGAAGTTACTGTGTGATCCAATCATATAAATCATAAGACGACTGTGTGAATATTATTACCTGTAGCTTTGTGATCAAGCAGGTACATACATACTCAAAAGACGAATTAACTGTGTGTAATAGAACATAGATACCTACATACGAATTGATATCATTTTCTATATGTATGGAAAAGGGAATTATAGTGGAATAATATAAATAATAAACCCTAAAATATAAAAATGCTGTGTGATCAAGTTCATAATAAATATACCTACTAAATATTTAGCAAATTACCAACTGTGTAATAATATTTATATAATTACATAATAACATTAATAAATGTGAAGTTACTGCCGTAATATTCTTTTTCTGTTATAGAGCTTCATATCTACTACGCCGGCTGAAGGGGGCAGCGTGGATCGCCGTGGGACACGGCTACAGCAGGATGGCCGAATGTTACAAACTACTGGCAACACTACCAAGTAGATGGCGGCACATTAAGAGTAGATTGATTATAATACTTCCTTAATTTCATATTTCATTATAATTTATTAAAAGAATATTATTAATGAACAATTATTTATTTTATACATATGTATTAATTATTTTGATTGATAAATGAATGTAAGATAAGTCATAATGAGATATTGTATTGACTCTGATTTTTCGATATAAGCGCATGTAACGTGGAGCTGAGATCATTCTGTGTAATAAAGCGTGTAAGGTGTTACTCTGCCCAAATATAGCCATACGTGAAGTATTTAAGTGTCCATTTTATTTCGGCCATCCAACCAACATCATAACATACGATATGTTAATAAACTTCCTATACCTACATAATACATTCATCTCTGTTCTAAGATACCTCTGTCAATTAGAACATTTTTTTTTATCTATCATAACTAATTGCATTAATACAATTTTGATTATTAGTGTTACACTTGCAGTAATAACAATACAATGACAATTTCTATGTCTTTAAAGTAAACATTACTCGTGTTAAAAATTATTTACATTTTTTTTTTGCTCTGGTCAGCATTATGCTAATATATCAATATAATGTATTCAAACGTTTTAAGCAGCTGTATACAATAGTCTTCCAGTTACTAAGTTAGGGCAATCACAATCAATTACTTCAATTATTTTGATATCATTCATTTTCAATAACAGAAATGTTCCTCAAGTCACTTTAATGCCCATCAGTTAAAATATTGAAATGAAAATTACACCGCGTAAACTGTCCATCTACAAATGGGCGCTAATAACAGTAGAAATGTTTAAAAATTGTTTTATATTTACATATATTAATTTTTTTAAATAGATAGGTACAAAGGTCTTTGGATTGTGACTACCTGAACTAGCAAAACCTTCCTTACATCTTTAAATTGCCTATTGTCTAATGTCACGATAGACAGAACCTAGCTTATCAATCATCGGCTTCAAGAGAAAAATACATTATACTTAGTCTATGTAAGTTAGGGTAGGCCGGGAGAAAAAAGCCGGAGGAAAAAAACTCCCAGTACTCTTTTTAAAAAAAGGTCAATAGTAATAAAGGTCAAAACAGATTTATCATACCCAGACGGTTCCAGGTCGTGTTTAAATTATCAGCTACCTTGCTGCGTGGCGCGTCTTGAGTGTCTGCTGCCCCTTCCATTGTCCTCATCTCTTGCCTCATACTTGGCCGTGATCAGAGAGTGTTGCTCGAGCTCTCCACCACATCCATCACGATCAAGCTTTTGGTCCACTAGGTCCGATTGTAGCTCATTTTTATTCTCATTTTCATCGCTCGGGCCGTCTTTGACAATCCCTCAGCCGTCGCTCTAGCTCACCGTCCGAACCGTGTATCTTCACTTTTATGACTTACAGGCTCTTCAGTCGTGGTTTTTTCGCAACAGTGGCATCTGTGTATCTGCCTCCGAGCACTGATGTATCCCCACATTGAATAAATATGATCCTGTTTTGGAAAAAGCACAAGTCCTCCAAGCAAACCCTTCGTACTCACACGTTTGTATATCTGATGGACGAGAATGTACTATTTCAAATCGACAATCACTGCCGCTGCCTGAGATTGAGCCAAACAATGATGATAATGCTGATGACGGAGATTACCATTCTTCGAAATATCCGGTAAGCGGATAACGTCTTTGCTTCGCACTTTCGTTTTGTAGTTGGTCTAACACCATATGTTGGTCTAACACCATGTTATGTTGGTCTAACATCATATTTTGGTTTAACACCATATGTTGGTCTAACACCATATTTTGGTTTAACATCTTACGATTGCGTCTTGCCTTTCCAATAGAAGCATGGTCTCAATTTTGACATTCGTTATCGGCGCTGTCCACTTGGTCTAACACCAGAAAATTGATCCCTTCCATTCCAGGTATTATTATTCTAATCAGATTTCTTTCATCCATCTGAAACGAAGATGTCCGTCCACCCGAGCAGCAGCCTACTACCCGGTAACCAGCTAAGTAATATCACCAAGATATTACATCCACATTGCAAGGGAAAGGATTTCTGAATGACTTCCTCTACTCTGGCCCATCTTTTTTTTAAAAAAACCTCTCTCCGTGATGAATCCCTCTTCAACAAGAAGACAACAATCACATCTACCAAACATCAATGAACATTGTGTAGGTATTCCCATCCATTCAATAATGGCTCTCGAGTCTGTTTGATACTTTGAAGTTCCACACCACATACAAAAATGCATACACGACACACACGCCATACACACATGTCATACATACATCATATCACACATACAGATCACCAATTTTTATATAGCTTCGGGAAACGTTGTAGAATTCGATAGACTTGTAATAATGACGCTTCATCATATAATAGTTTGGTGCCATACATCAGACTCACTATATATCAGTCTATAGTTTACCTGATGCCTCAATTAATCGCAACATCGCCACTCATCGTGTCAAAACTTCTGGTTAAAACCTGGAACTAATCACACATTTACAGTATTTTATTTAACTCTGAATCGGCTGCAACACTATCCTGAAAAATCTCTTTACTCCAGAGTCTCTCTAGTCCTAATTCCTTAGTTTACTAATGAAATTAACTAATCCTGCGCTAATATACAAGGTACATAATTATTTATAGTTCACAATGAACAACTTCTTGATAAATGATTTCAGACTGTTTAGGTGAAATCAGATACTCTCGAGCTTCAGTATTAGGTATGTGTTCGTTATCATATCATCATCATAATATGTCACACCACAGCATCGTCATATTATCATATCGTTATCATTATTATACCTGCACATAAAAACTGAATTAACATCGTTTGTTTTGTTTCAATCGGTTCACTCACTCCAAAATATACCGGTAAATTTAAAAAATCACCGTCCATACATTAATTAAGTGTGGTTACCGAAACGTACACCGACTTCAAAAAAGGGAGGAGGTTATCAATTAGTCACGAATAATTCACCATCCTTTAACTATCACGAGTATTTTAAATAAAGAAAGCAGACAAATTCGTTTATGGTTTCTAAAATTTAGATATACATATATATGATACCAGCCGAAGCGAGTTCGGAGCAATTAGTCCTTGTCCTCAAGTGAACTTATACCTAGTACAGTCTCCTGCAAAGAAAAGTGACCCATCTTTATAAACATAAATATACATACGAACAGCAACGTTTCTGTTGCCTTTGTCACGACCTTGTAGCTACGTGTCGACCTGTTTTTGTGGAAACCTGTTTCTGTCACTTCGATGCGGCTAAATTACAATTTATATTTCATTTCACGATGGTTAGCTAACTAGAATCAACAAATCTATATATATGTATATAACGCAAAAAAATATTTGTACGGATGTCCTTTATACACTCTGAAGTCGATTTTCCACTTTTCCCATGCAACAATTTGAAGATAATAAGTAAAGATGGCGCATCAACGTCAACACAAAACACTAATCTGTCTTAATCATCAGAATTTTTTTAACCTAGTGGAAAACGCCGGGTTCTGAAATAAGTTATAAAATAATAAAAAATAACTAGTTATAAAATAAATGTGAAAACAACAATCATCTTGCCAGGATTTGAACCACCAACTTTATAAGTGGAGGCTCTTGGTAGTCGCCGCGAAATTAGTATAGGGTTAGCGATAAGCATCGATTAGCGAGACGTCGTGTGACGTCACACCATTCATTCTCGCGGCATAGGTTGATCATGTGCTATTTAACAAAATATGTGGGTAAGTCAAAGTTTTTTTAGAAATTCTATTTTTGCTTCTTGGAAATTACAGTTCATAAGTTACGCTGTTAACATGGTTAATATATCCTCCTTATGACCACAACCTCTCCACATTTTAATTTATATTTTGTTTACAAAATTATAATAATAGCCGAAGAACCAATTAAGTAACGAGTATTTAATTTAATTTTATAATTTATAATTAAATATAGTATGTTCAAAAAATAACGGGAATTTTTACATTTTGCGGATTTGTAGTGTCCGATTGTAAAACAATTTTTTATTATGTTGACACAATTGCCCCTTAAGTATGATAAAATTTTCAGCTGTATTCATTGTGAACTTTTCAAATATCAACCTTAGCGTCTAGACTAGTCTAAATCGCCGAGACCATAAAAACATATGGTCTCGGCGATTTTTGATTCATGGCTTTTGCACCACGATAATGCTGCACCTGCTCAAACTTGATTACTTGTTCGTGAACCAAAAATAGAATCGGAACGATGCTCTAGCCTCCATAGCTAGCCAGACATGGCTCCTTGTGACTTTTTTCTATAGAGAACCTGAAAGGGCCGTGGTTTTTAAGCAATGACATTAAAACACATCCTATCCTAAAAATCGAGTTTTAAAAGTTTTTTGGGGATTATAAGAAGCACTGGCACTTTATTTAAATGTCTAGTGGGGACTATTTTATAGGCGGAAAACACTAATGCAGACGAATAGATAAAAATATTTTTTTCAAAAAACGAAACTTTCTCTTATTTTTTGAACACACTACGTATATATAATTATACCTATAAACAGGTCGACACGTAGCTACAAGGTCGTATCAAAGGCAATAGAAACGTTGATGTTCGTATGTATATTTTTATACAGATGGGTTACTTTTCTCTGCACGGAACTGCAGTCACCTGCAGAGAAAAGTAACCCATCTCACACACACAGTAAAAGATGTACTTGTACACGCATCTTTTACTGTGTGCGTGAGATGGGTTACTTTTCTTTGCAGGGGACTGTACCTCCTACTATGTGTACTCGTAAAGCAGCAAAGGAGTATAGCCTAAATATAGCCTATTACTTTTGAGTTAAAGACTTCCCAACGAATCTAGCTAATTTATAACATAACCCGAATGGTGTACTTTACAATGGTGGAAGAATTTTTCAAATGGGTGCCGTAGTCACAAAGATCCTTTACACAAAATCGTGCTCACATAATTCTCCTTCTTTTTTAGCAAAGATGTACATATTTTAATCACAATTAACAAAATCTACGAGTGAAGGAATATTCAAAATTAGTTCAGAAGTTCCAGAGATTACTTTTCACAAACAAGCTCACGAACACAAGAAACTTACGAACTTTACGTCTTTATAATATTTGTATTCCGATCGCGTCGCGTGACGCGTATTTGTGTTTTGCACCGTTGCAACGTGCAATGCTGATAAGTTAGGAATAAGCGCGTTTTCCAAGGTACCCATAAGACATGAGTGTGAAGACGTGAATGTGGCGTCTACTGTAAGCAAATACCAAAGTAATATTAATCGCGTACTAAAAAGGTGCACAAATTTATTTTAGGAAATAGCCGTTCATTGTTTACGTTCAGCTTCGTTATTAAACAATCCTTGAGGAAATGAATTATGACAGAATCCCGACCGTAGACCGGGAGTCGCTTGTCATAATATAATCTGTTTACATCTGTAGTACCTACTTATAATAATCTGCTCATCATCATGATCCTCTCACTCACTGTAACCAGTCAAAGGTTTAGGTTCGTTTCGATTAGTCTGTGCGTCTCAATTATATGTAATATATGTACTAATATATGTACTTAACTCTAGTACAGTTTCATATTATCATTACTAGTAACAACATCAACGGAAATAAGAAGAAATATTCCGAAGTAAGAAGAAGAAGTATTCCGCCGTCTAATACCGTTATAGGCAATAACTTTTCGTCCAATATAAACCTCAATTCAAATTCAATAAAACAGTTTTAACCTCAAACATTTCAAATAGTCCTCCAAGCTCACATACTAAAAGAAATCTTAAATCTTACCAGTTATAAGCTTCTATTTAGTTTTACCTGTCCGGTATCTGTAATCAGATTCTATCCGATTCAGATGAAGTCAATTGACTCTTCTCCGTGTCCATCGATCTGAAATGTGGCACACATGTTTAGTTATCACGACAAAGTATTTTTATGGTAAAGATGTCTTGACCAGGCACTACCCTCACAATTGGCTCCAGACGAGGAGCTCCATAATGAGTAATAACACACGAGATTAAAATATTTCACATGCACATCCTAAGGTTGGCCTCAACAATAGAACTACACAACGTTGAACACACGTAAAAGTGTATATCTTTTTTAGCATAATTATTATTTTTACCTACTTACTTTGCGTTCACGTCACCAGGTAAGTATAATGTAAGGAACTTAAAGTTTTGGACTCAATTATTGTCAATACAATAAAATTGGAAACTTGTAAATTTAAGTCATGGTCTACCGCTCAAAAGATATACCATGGACACTATGGAGTTGCTATGTCGGTAGATATGATCATAAAAAAATATTTTTGTGTTACTGGTGTCACTGGATTTTCTAACAATATGTAACAAATTATTGCATAGGTTTGATGTATTCTAGTGTGACGAATTATATGTGACGTATAAGAATTCTGGACACCCGGCGTTTACCATAACATTAAAAAACTGTACGGAAAAAAAAGTCAAAAATCGCCTTCATGAATGGACTGCATCATGGACCATCTTCGCATCATTGCCTTTCAGTTCCTAGCACATCGGTTGGATGGTTTCAGAGTTCAAAAAGGGCGTCACCACTATATTTCTTGTGTTATAAAACTCTCCAGGACCAAACAAATTCGCACTCGAAGAGGCTCGTAATAACGGCAGAATAATTCCAGCGTCCATCTCTTGATCCCATCACCAGTCCATCGTAATCAAGCCGAAACCGCCATACTGTTGTATTGCATTGGGTGACCTGCAGTTCTACTGTATGCTGAAAAGACTTACATTAAATTTGATCAAAGGAATAATACGATTATAGTGTCATCCTTATAGAACGGTCTAAAATGAATCGTTATTCAAATAAAACAGACAAATTATATGGACCAACGTAATGTAACATTCTACGGAATCACCACATAATATTTTCAAATATTTCAATAATAAATATTCAGTGAATAAATTTCCTGTAAAACAACTGGTGTTTTATTTAGTTTTCAATACTCATATATTAATTTCATTACAGCATTCGCGGGTAGTGATCGTTTTCAGTAGGTATTGGTTTTCGTTGCTGGCCTTGAAGGAACTTAACACTACTTAAAAAAAACCCTACGACTACCCACGTCTTTGTAACTTAAATTTTAAACATACTCGTTTACTTAATTTCCTTTCCTTAGGACAAGGATGACCATGCAAGTATAATATGTCCTATTAATACTTCAGTTTAGTACCCACACATTTTTTTTGGTTATACGGTCAACTGTGCTCAGCAAGCCCTTTACAATGTCGTAACTACCTAATATCAGTTCTCGGGTAGACAGAGGTTAAGCGCAAGCAGAATAAAAAAAAGAAAAGAGACAAAAAAAAGTCATCGAATATTTTTCATATTAAAGCACGTGTCTTGGCATGTGGCAATTAGCACGTGGCATCGAGCAGAGAAGAGAAAAAAAATATATGTGCATATACTCACTTTCTTTGGGCGTGGCCTGAGATTTTTAATCTCTCGATCTCACTTCTGAGATGTTAGGCTCAGCTCAATGAAACGACGATATCCAACAGCTATTTTATTATACTTTTCCACAAGACAATTTAAACACTAAAATTAGGTTCTAATATTACTACTTCCAGAGAGACATAACTTTTGCAACCGACCGTTCAGGCCAAATGTCGAAAGACGAATGAATCGCGTTTGGTGCTCTTTGCTATAACGTAATCGATACTGACTGACGTTGGATCAATACATCAGTACGCCTGACGGATACTGATGACAGTAGGCTGCATAAGTCAATTACCATACTGATATTCACAATAGTTATACAAAGAGAATGCATTACACTGTATTTATATAATAGCACGCTAACACTTAGGTCACGAAGAAGCATGAATTTCCAGTTTCCAGTATTCTATTTCTAATAATATAATTTCCTCCTCCTCCGACGAGGCTGAATAATCAGGTTCTAATTCGAGTCAGGAGCGAAGAAAAGATAATGCATTTGACAACTTCGGAATGAGATAAGGAAGTTTTTATAAACAAGTTAATAGTAAAAACTAAATACACGGTTTTATAATGTTAATATACTTGTTTTATTACTTCGTTTACTAAAGTCGTTACGCCTATATGATAAATATTAATAATCTGTGGTACGCCTATCTTTATATCCTACTTCCCTACCCTAATTTGTAGACATTTAACTTAAAATTTGTAGAAAATTATTCGATTTAGGATATTAATATTGCGTTTTTGAAAAAATGAGAATGTTAATGGGAAATCAATTAATAGTAGACAATATATTCAATTAAAAAAAAATTAAATTTGCGTACGGAATACATATAAAATGAAATGAAATAAGTTTTTATTCGAAGTAGGTTTGTTACAAACACTTTTCGAACGTCACTCAACGCCATCGCTTCAACAAATCCCTATCATACCCATAATTAATACAATCATTTATATGATAGACGCATATTAATAAACACTGACAAACAACATTTACATTAAACACTGACAAAAACAAACAAAATACCGTGGAGCACTGGCACAAATGAGTAATACAGTGCGCCCAACTTATCTGTGAAATGGCGAAAATTGGAACTACAGTGCGACCAACTTATCTGTGAACTGAGGGAGGGCGCTGTCGAACGCATTGGACCAATCACTGGGACGCAATTCGAGACGTAGTAAATGTCAATGTCATTCATTGACATTAACACAAAGAACTTAAGAATGGGGCAGCATTAGTTCCAATTTTCGCCATTTCACAGATAAGTTGGGCGCACTGTAATGCTGCCCCATTGTGTTAATGTCATTAATGTCAATGAATGACATTGACATCTACTACGTCTCGAATTGCGTCCCAGTGATTGGTCCAATGCGTTCGACAGCGCCCTCGCTCATTTCATAGATAAGTTGGTCGCACTGTAGTCTATACACTACACGGTCAGCTGCTGCGAACTATAGGCGCCGCCATATTGGCCTTGGCTGCTCTGACGAGCGAGCTCCTTTCACTTTATCCCTACTCCGCGGCCGAACGTCACGCGACATGCAACACACAGACGAAAAAGTTTAAGACGATGTAATAAAAGTTTCACTTTAAAAAGAAAGAAAATCTGAAGGTTTCTTTTTATTAGTACCTACCCCCAAAAGTTAACGAAAAAAAAATATTGCGTGACAAACGGTTAGAAAAGACAGATCTTCGCAGATTTTACTGAAAGGGTGCGTTTTGTAATCAGGACGGATTACAAAATACTACATCAAAGGCGCTTTTATTGACGAAGCATTCTCAAATTTAAATTTGGAATGAAAGAGGGACCTGCAGTAAAATCCCTCGGGATCAACGGAACGACAAAAACAAAAGGCGAAATATTAAAAATCTGTCAAAAGATTCCGATCGATCATCACAGCAATGAATCGCCGGGTGCGGCGGGCGGGGGGCCCGGGAAGGGGGAAGGCGTGGAGATTGATGGGTGCCATCGCTTCCGTCCGTTAATCATCGACGTGTCTCTCCCGCAGGCCGCCACACCGCCACACCGGCGCTGCGGAGGCGTCGCTCCAACTGCTTAATAACACCCATTACGTGCGATATTTAATTATTGCTCTACTGTTACCCTCTTTTGTGTTGTAGAGTATTAAAAGAGTAACGGAAACTAGAACGTGTAGCTTTAAAGGCCATTAGGGTCAACAGCAACTAATCATTCGGAACAAAAAAAATCGATCTTTTAAGGCCGGCCAAGTGAACCATTCTCAATAGCGTAGAGTTCCGTACGTGCCGCAATACAAATGCCTCCCCATACTATAACTGCCCCTCCACCATATTATTCCTCTTTTCCAGCGATGCTGCACAGCATGCCTCTCACCCGGCCATGTCCACACTTTAATCCTTCCATCGAAAACCTTGACTCATCTGTGAATAAAATTTGACTCCAAGCATCGTCATTCCTATTTTCGTAATTGTGAGAAAACTCGAGCTTTGCAGCAGTTTGAAAGAACTCCGCGATACGCTATAGTTGAATAATAATCTAAATTTTACTAACAAAAAATAACCGACTTCAAAGTCTTAAAAACTACTTTTCAGATCTCGTTCAAATTTATGTGGGACCACATGACAAGCACCTGCTATCGATTAAAAAAAGAATCATCGAAATCGGTTGGCGTGATATTGAGTTATTCGTCAATTTGTCGCGCACATCTTAACACAAATTTACGACTTATGTGGTTTTCTCATGGATGCCATTGTCAGATCTCAATAAAATTTATGTGGGACCACATGACAGCCACCAGCTTTCGATTAAAAAAACAATCATCAAAATCGGTTCGCCCGGTCCAAAGTTCTGAGGTAACAAACATAAAAAAAAATACAGTCGAATTGAGAACCTCCTCCTTTTTTTGAAGTCGGTTAAAAAGACGTGAAATACGAAAAAAATATCCAGAACATTCTTTTTTAAACAGGATTAATGTTTGAGGCCAGTTCGCACTTTAATTATAACAGTTGGACATTAAACCTTTGCGTTCCTCTAAAGGAGCATTAGTCAAAACGTACCCACCCATTCTTGTGCTGCGGCCATTTTGTAAGTAATGGGAGAAAAAAGTTATTTGAGTTTAAAATATTTAAAAATAGGTAACAATGAACAATACGAAATTACTTAAGGGAGTATTATATTTTAAATTATTTAGTTAAAATAATTATAATACATATAAGAGTATATTGCATTATAATATTCTTTATATTTATCTGATTCATAATAAAATATCAAAAGATTTTGCAACCAAAAACAGGTTCTGCAATAACAACCTGTAAACAATTTTAATGCCGTTAAAATTGTATTGTGACGCAACACAATTGTAGTTATTTAAATTACATTACATTCTGTAATATTCACATCCCCCCATCAACTTGTTTATTTTATTATCTTTAGTTGTTATTGAAAACAAATTAAATTTTTAACGATGAAAATGTTAGGCATTAATTGATTCTTTTTGTACGCCAGAAGGGCTGAATGATTTTAGATAAAACTTTACTCAGGTTGATGGTTTTGTTCTGTAACTTAGGTTCATACGACGCCGCGACGGCTTGGTACGAGTATGTGGCATTCGGATTGTCAGGTATTGATGGGTACATACATATTTTAAATCAATAGCTGATCAACGAACAGAAAACCCATCTGATGCTAAGTGGTCAACGTCACTCAGCCAGCTGGCACGCGCCGGCTACTTTTATTTTAGCCACAAATCAATACGCCCTTCCTCGGCATCTCTTCCGAACGGTGAACGTCGAACGACGAGCAGTTGAGATGGGACATTGAAAACGCATTCATAACGCCTTTCGTATGGGAACATAAAGAGTGTTGGCTATGTTGGCAATTTACTCACCATCACGGAGGTCGTCACTTGCTATGGTCAACGGTAGCGTCACGTCACTATGGTCTAAAAATTAACTAAATTTGATTATGCAGGCTGGGCTGCTCAGTGAGCCGGCTGGTGTCGTAACTGTGTTAAGGCCCTGCGATAATAAGTTTCACGGCTGACGGCGGTCGTTGTTTTGTCTCGCGACGGATATAATTCAATCGGAGCGGTACCTGGTACCACACTGAGACCATAATTCGAAAGCTTAATGGATCGACCTGAAATCTCGTGCTCGGCGGATCCAATATGGCGCCGTTTTTGTGTCCATAATTCGAAAACTTGATGGATCGATCTGGAACCTTGTCTTGCATAAAAAGTAAAGTAGCAGAAGGTAGCAGCTAAATCTTGTTTTATTTAGTATCTAATACTTTTCTGAAGGGTGGTAGCTACCCAGGCGAACCCCATGGAGAAATAATAATAGTAATAATGGTATTAATTAGCAATTAAAATCAATATTACCAATATAATCCCTCCGAGAGCCCTACCACCAGCGGGCCGGATTTAGTCGCCTCTTACGATACGCATCCGGCGTGGGATTGGGGTTAGTATTCTAAGCCACCCCAATACGACAAGAATTTTTAAACACATACTCGCTATCCGCTCCCCGCGTCTCTCGCACTATGGTTGTACACTAAACATCAATTAACGGAACCTAACCCGACATTTGACTCTTTTCATGCTTTACTCGAGAGCAACCCAGCCGTAGTCCAATCGCTGATCAAGCGCTGGCAGGCAGACTGTACGAACATTCTTAGATTTGCAAGTTTTCTCGGATAAATTGATTGCTTTCTGTACACAAGTAATTCCGTCACGTCACTAGCCTGTCTCTCATGTCCATATAGTTTACCGTAGACGCTAGTATTAGCTTCAGATTGCATTACGCATCTACTGTACTGTTATAGACAAGTTGATTCCCTTGACTTGTCACTATCAACAGGATTACAAGTAGGACGTGTTACATGCATGTTGTGTAACGGATATGGATACGGATACATCGTGGGAGGAATCTGATGGGAATGCAAATCTGGAAATAAAATGGATAGGGTTGCCATCGTTTCGAAAAGTTTATAAAAAAAATTAAATCTAACAGAGTAAGTACTTTATCAATGAAATATCGATGCTACCTTACTACTTTCGGAAAAATATCTGACAATAATTCATTTCAATAAATTATATATACTTACTAGCCTGATAACACCCAGTTTTATCAATTCAACGTTATTTAGTTTTACTTTGATTCCGCGATCCTACCAATCTGTCTACCATATTGACAGTTCTTCTTTTTCTTAATCTGATAGATTAGTACGAACTTATTTTAGGCTTTGCCGACAAAATGATATAACTTTACTACTTTTAGTATACTGACTGACTCTGAAACACTACTATTCCCAGAACATCCTAATTATCAATAAATATTAAATTCCTTCATATTCAAATTAATCTTACCCTGGGTGCACTACTGAACAGTGGACGAGGTTACATCCATCTCGCCAGCTCTCTGCTCATAGTCGCTGAGTTTTGTACCATCCAGTTTAATCCCCTCGGTATCTTGTGGCGGCATTGTGGCTGGGTTTTCTGCTATCACCCTCCTTCTAAAATTAATCTAAATGGTTACACGTGTGCTGTATACATTATAAGAGGAACGGCTAAAAATGCTACTTGGGCGGCAGCGCTCTCTTGGTTGTTTGGTGTTACAGATGTCTACAAAAGCGATGATAAGATGTGATCAGCTTTAGATAGGCAGATAGTAGATTGGAGCAGCTGTACGGTGTGAGGTGACAACCCTAACGTCTTCGTCGTCGGTTCGAGTGCGGCGATGCGGAACGGTCGAGAGTGTTCGGAGAGCTGATTTACATTACATCCCTCCATTACCGTGTCGTGTCACGAGTCCTCCGGGCTCCGAGCCCCGACCTCCTTCGACAATTATATGTATTATGTTGTGTATATCTCAGATCATTGCATAATCGTGTGAGTTTGAATTGTGGGGAAGCGTAAGTCATGTTAGGTCTAGCTGATGTCTTTAGCTGAGAGGAATCTTTAGAGGATTGGTAATAAAATTTCAGAGTCTAGTGTGATTGACGTCGCCAAAGTAATAATAATAGTAATATAATAATAAATATAATAATAAATAAAATAATAAATAAATAATGTGGAATTAAATTGAAAAGTGAAGCGGTTTCAAAAGAGTATGCGCAATGTAGGGTTCTAAAGTAGTAAGTTCATCGACTATTAGTCATTATCTACTTATACATTACATAGCCGTGATAGTTTTTTTGTAAATTCATCATATAACCTATTTTTGAGATTTTTTTCACTTGTCTAACTCCAACCGTTTAGCCAGCAGCGGAGGGGTTTACCACCGTTTACCCACTGGTGGATGAAGCCAGTGGGTGCACGGGTAATTCGTGTTAAAACAGTGATAGATTTATTCTATCCCTGTCGCTCTTCCGCATGATTGGCATGACGGGAGAAATGGTAATAATAGCTTAATGTGCATGATCGTGATATAGATATCCCTGTTGTGCCTATGCTAAATACCGAAGAGTAAATAAGACAGCCAAATACTATGATTGTACAGTATCACTGATGTCGCACCCTCGAAGACTTCTGGTCGCCTTGTACTCGCTTTAATTAATAAACGACGGCAAAAAGTGTCGTTACAACTTTTCCTCTTATTTTTTTCCGTCTAGCCCCCTTTCGCATCGCGCGATAAGGAACTTCGTTCCAAAACTCTCAACGATACCCCACACTATAGGGTACGCGACGAATAAAACATCATTCTCACGTTACCTGTAGGGGAGATACCCTGAAAAAAATGATTTTCAATATTTTATTCTACGATTCTGGAGTTTTAATAAATATGTACGAGAGCCATGCCAAATTACAGCTTTCTAACTTTAAATGACGGACAGACGGACAGACGGACGATTATACTTTTACTTCGGAACCCTAAAAAATTCTAACTCCATGGTGTAATGAAACTACTGCTATTACTTGCTATATTATCTATTATGTGCTATAAAATGTAGCTATATAAATGTAATTCTTTTGGTTTGAGTGTTAGTGCTGGTGTGATGAGTATGAGGGATGCTGGCAACAACCCGTTTCAGTAAAACCATTAGTGGCTAGCTCGCCGCTCGCGCCGCGCCATGTAGCCGACCGGCATTTCAATGCTTAGCGCGGCCAATAATCAACATGAAAGCCAATTAGGTCTAATTTCCGAGCGGCCAGGTCGTCGACCCCCGAAGCCGGCCTAATTGAGCGTTTAGTGGTTGGATTAAAACAATCGGGCTATTTACAAAAGCGGGCGCAATTATCGCCACCCAATTAATTTCCCACGGCAGAGCTATGGAGCTACGCGTATATCTCGAGAGCGATGGTTCCGATTTAAAGTGAATGCCCTGTCCGCAGTCCGCAGCCGCCGCTCACTTACACAAAGAGTACCTCGAGGACACTTCCCAGCGCCTCTTACGGTGAATAAGAAATGATGAATATTCAGGTTTTAAAATTAAAATTGATCATGACGTCGGCATCTGGCAGAAGTGGAGGAGTATGCAGTTGGTCAAAGATTGATGATCAGCTTTAGGATTGGCGATGACCCTTTTTGCAACCGATTGGAAGGGTGAAATTGACTAATTGTGTATAGGTTCGTTGAAATATGATTAGGAATCTTACATAAACGTTTTTTGAGAAACTTTCGCTTTATTTTATTAAACTTAGCGATCCTAGAAATCGTTAGCAAATGCATTTCTATTGATGTTGGTTGACACATAATATTAAAAGTTTGCTTGCAACATTCACAATAAACACAAAAATCTTCATGTACAGTCGGTAGGAAAATAAGGAACCCTTTTAGTCTCGGAGCCGAGCCAAGCCGACGTTTATCTACTAACATAAATTTTGAAAATGTAATTTCGCTCGGATCCGTTATCGTGACTTATTCGTAAGCAACCACTGAAATTTTTCTCTGTTTCGCAGCCGGTAAGTAGGTCAAACCAGAACAGGAGTGCTCCGTCAAGGTCGCGAGGACCCGCGGGCTCCCACAATGTCCTTGAGAGCACTCGCCCGATAGGGCTCTTAAGATGTGATGTCATTGTTAAACATTTTATCTACAATAGGTTTATGATTTTTATAAGTAGTTTCAGTATTCGGTAAAAGGACCTAAAGTTAAATGATAAAGTTGCGGCAGATACGAAAGTACATACTTAAAATTCTTCTATATCTTGTGTTTTATGTGGACACATACGCACATACATATTATGTGCATTTTCTATGAAGTATGCAAGGGTGAAGCGTCGAGCCAGTTTAACAGATAAAACGATTTGTTGAGACTGTATCGTCGCTGAACTACTAAACACAACTAAACGCATCTGGATTCTCGTCTCTCACTGGGCCGGCGCGGCGCACGGCGCACGGCGCACCACTCGCGAGAACTGCACCAACTAAACTACGCTCCAAATAGGCCCGATAAGCGCCGAACTAAATTTCAATCATTCAGAGAGCAGCTCTCAAATCCTGTTACCGAGTTCCAAGTTTGATTAACTTTGAACAACTTGTTAGGCGTATTGGTTTTGAGGGCAGCGGCGGCTAATGTGTTATCGGGGTATGGTTTTACTTTGGAACCAGCATGATTAACAAAGACATTCAGATAAGCGATGACCAATATTAATTATATTTTTTATCTTAAAAGCTACGTTGCAGATTAATAACAATAAAATAAACATTTATATTGGCATTTAATGAAAGCCCTCCTTCAACGATATATATTCAAGTTAAAGCGTCACTTCAGTCAAGTATTTGAAGTTTAAACAAGAGAAATTCATAATTTAACGTTCTCGAAGGTTCTCGTCCACGCACCGCCGGAAGGCTTATTAGTTGAGCATAATGCGTCATCTCGTCGTCTTTATTAATCCGGTATGTGACAAATGGCCCATTGTGGGAGCGAGTGTTTGCGGAGGACTTCACTGGGACTCCCACACTCCGCGCACTCCGCGCACACCGCGCACTCCGCGCACTCCGCGCACTCCGCGCACTCCGCGCACTCCGCGCACTCCGCGCCGCGCTCTTTATCATCGGAACATTAATAAGCCGGCTATAACCGGCAAGGGGATGTGAGAAAAGGCACACCATTAGCTGACCCCGAAATTAATATTTTATGCGGGCAGGAACAACATTATGAATTCTAATAAAATATTCAGTGCGAGTTATTGTCATTCATGTCATCTTTTTATTTTGTTCTGTAACTATATTGTATATCTATCCAAAATGTATTTATCTACATTTTTGAATACCTGCGTTAATAAGGTACATATATTTGCATCGTATCTAATCGTTATATGAACCTGTGATGTGTAGTTAAAACACCTTCAAATTGAAATTAAAATATATCAGATTTTGTATTGGCGTGAAAAATGTTTTTTTCTATAGGTACACGGAGGCGTGGATCCTTCTCAATGCCCATTTGTCCACGTCATAACTGAATACTGACCATGTGCGGTGGACGAGCCACTAGCCACTAGCCACTAGCCGCTAGCCGCTAGCCGCTAGCCGCTAGCCGCTAGCCACTAGCCACACGCCCACCACGGTTTGTGGTCTCTGTAGTCTGTATCTTTACTATAACAACTGTGACTGTACCTAATTTCTAAATTATTATTTAACTTTTTCCTTAGCGACTCCCGCTCTGCAGTCTAAATCCGACCTTAATTTATTTTAAATGTATGTAACAAGTAAAATTTGGCTATGTGTACCTATTCTCCTTGTAATATCTAACTATACCAAATCTACTCCTACGAGCGTGTATTTTACTTCAAAACAGGTACTAAGTTTTCTCTTCACATTAATATAAAGTTACCATGGATCTACATTTACAACACTTTCCCCCGAGAGCCGGATCACAACACCGTACATTCTGCGCTCAACATCCTACTTCACATGAAAAGGAATTTCCAACAAAAGCGGTAAATGGATAGCGGAGGTGGCGTGTTTATATCCCTTTGCTACTTTTATATGCGAAAAAAATATATTAAATTCCAGGCGTGTGTTGCTTTCGCGCTGCGGTGGTATTTTTTCCCGGCATGCCATATGGAGCACATGTGCAATGTTAAAAACTGTTGCCATGTTCGGTACATGAACGGCCCGGCCGCGGCATGTACTGCGCACAATAAAATATCAATTTAGCAGATACTTAATCTCTTGCGTTTGTACAAGTTAAGTGGATTTTAAATGTTGGCTTCGACCCAATTTTTGAAAAAAGTTCAGCTTTTGTATTCACATTTGTATGCCTTAATCGCTCATAGTGCTGTGGATCGAGTAGATGGTAAGCGATTTATTCAGTTTACATTAAGCGAGCGTGTGAGAGTGTGTAAGTGATAATTCTGATATAAGAATACCCAAGAACTTGCTGGTCTCGGGCTGTCAGTACCCCTCCACATCTCCATCGTCAGATCGACGTGCTTCAGTATGTTACAGTACGTATTGTACACTATGTACAGTGTATACTACAGTATGTACATATGTATGTGTGAGGGAAACCTCAATACTATTAGTAACGAACTGTGTGTCAGATTTCCCGTTAATTCCGGGAATATTGACGTTTGCACATCAAACAAACAACATGAGCCCATTGCGTTCAATATTGGATTCGATTCAGGTAAATATATGCGTTTCATTGTTGACACAAGCGGCACACACTTGCTTGTTAACACCCTCATTAAAACGATAAAATATCGCATCGAAACCGACAAGATGATAATGGGCGCATCACGTGGAATATTTAATGCTTAACAACCAGCCAATTGCTATCGTTAGCAATGATTTGTGCGCTCGCGAGAACAATTTTAATTGGCTTGTTGCACCCGAACCCCTTTTGAGGACAAAATTATTTGATTACTAGCTGACCCGGCGAACTTTGTATCGCCTAAGAATGTAATAAATCAGAGATCATTAAAATCGGTACAGCCGTTCTTACCCGTTATAGTTTTTGTGGGCATATCTTCTCCCTCTCCCACTCCCGCTCCTGCTCCCTCTCCCTCTTCCGCTCCTGTTCCCCTCCCCGTGTTACAACTATAACTATTAATTTTTGTTTTTTAACTATAAGCTTACATATTATTATTAATTTCACATTTCTGAGTTCAAAAATAACGAATTCGGGATAAATTTCGAGAAAATCGTGATAAAATTATTTTTTTGTGTTTAACTATTAGCTTATATACAATTTTTCATCGTTTTTACTTCAAAATTGATGAAGTTCCCATACTAACTTGCACCCCCTTAATTAACCCTTTGGGTGATGATTTTCCAAGAAAACCTTTACTGTAAAATTTTGTTCCTATCTCAAGCTAATAGATCAATTTTCATGTTTTTAACTTCAGAAATGACGAAGTTGCGTACTAAGTTCCATCCCCTAAATTGACCCTTTAAGGCTTTTGTTTATAACTATGAACTTACATAAAAAATTCATGTTTATAATTCTAAAACTGACGAAGTTGGTTTGTATGAAAGTGAATTCCAACTGCTATTTTTACCCCTTGGGGGATAAATTTCCGGGGGATAAAAATCCGATAGCCGATGTAACTTAGGGATAATGTAGCATTCTAAGGTGAAAGAATTTTTAAAATCGGTTCAGTAGTTTTTGAGTTTATTCGTTACAAACATACAAAAATACAAAGCTTTCCTCTTTATAATATTAGTATAGATGACATCGCATGCGATAGACGCATGTACTTGCGACGTCGCGGGCGCATCGACGACGCAGCGACTCTGTCAGTTACTTATTGAATCGGTATTCTTGATTTTATGGTTGTGTCAACGGTGCGATATTTCGACGCAGCTTTGTCACTGCACTATTCATCGGACGTCATTTGTGCGTCGTGTCGTTGTCGCATCGCTGTCACACCTGATACAGACACTGCGATATTGAGACCCACCAATAAATAATTTTTGAAACGTGTTCTTAGAAAGTTATGCTTTACACTTATTACACTTTATTACACTTTACAATTATACGGGGGTAATAAAATGATGACGTAATCGGATATTTCCCGCCCTAGACGACAGCTCGCGGGAGGTTCGTGTACAGTGGCAGCGCAATGGAAATCCAATTGGATGTTCAAAATTAAATTTCTCATCGGCGCGGTGGCTGTCAAACACAATATTGAACCAGTCCGCGACTCATCTCCTGTAATTAAATCCCCTGGCGATTGACGGCAATGGGATTGGATTCAAGTTTCGGTTCTAATAATTTCAGTAGTTAATTTCGGTAGTTAATAATTTAGTTTTTTTTTTGTGTTCACCTTATTTATGTGATTATTGTAAATATAATTAGCAAGTTCGCCATGCGCTACACCTGCGTGCGCCCCGCGCAACACCGCAGGTCACATTGAAAAACAGCGGACCTCACTAAATGTGACCTTTTTCTGTTGCACCGGCATGGCACTGCATTTAATTTTTAATCATAGCATTACATTTAAGCATATTGTTGCATCTGTTGCAGTGCCCTGTGAGAGAAATAATTGTTTTTCTTTCTTTCTTAATTTTAATGTTGCTGTTAATGCTCAATACCGGAGTAATCTCCTCTTATACATTATTTCTGGGAAGCAGGTGAAATAAGTTTGTTTTATCCACTGTCAAGACCCACTAGCAAGAAAATATATAATCCAAGGATATGGCGGAGGGCTGTTATCTTTACCTTGGCTGTGGTTACTGTTTTCTTCATAACGTTAATTTAATAACTTGTTGGTTTGCGTTCGGAATGGCGCGGCGCGGCGCGGCGCAGCGGTGAGCTCGATGGAAATTGTACCTAAATCAGTTTGATGATACCTTTACCATGATCACATTAAATATATTATGATTACTTTATTGTAACACCAAACTGGCTGTATCACCAGATCGCTTTCTGCTAAGAAAGGTTTAGTGTTTCCATGGTTTTTAAATCTGATATTCTTCTTTTCCTTGAAGCAATGCATGTTGTGATTTAATCGATGTGGCTTCATTAATACAGATCTTTACTGTACGAGCGAAATATATCACAATAACCGTTGTTATGAAAATATTTTTATAATTAAAACATCACCTACTAAAATATGTTATTTACTCTGGAGTATTCACACGAAACGTAGTTCAATTCCGTTAAAATCGTCGCCGGATGACGCTATTGCTGAGCAAATAAAAGAAAAGCGTTCCGTCTAATTTTCGCTTGTATACGGCGGTGATAAAGTTTAAAACGTCCAGGCAGATGGAATGATAACGAAAAAAAGCAGAATGTAAGCGGCAGTGACAGCCTCCAGTGCAATTAGTCGCATTCCGTTTTGTGACAGCGTTCCATTATGCTAAGAGCGACGTCGCCGCGCGCCGCGCCGCCCCACGCCGCTGCGAGCTCACGGCGAAATCCGTCATGAAAATATTCCCTTTAAACTAGTCTAAGCGATGAAAGCGCTTCACGGTTCGATAAACATTGCAGATTGGAACGTGCTCGAAATTCAGTTTGATCAAGATTTAATCTTTAGTTTTTGTCGAAGGCTCAGAGCGATATAATCCGATGAAATGTTCCGCATGCGCCGCCGCTCCGTCTGCTGTAGCTTACGGTTGATTAGTGTCGCGCGAATATTTTATAAACTGAATAATGTAAGAGATATCTGTTTAACATTTCACAGTTACATCATCACGGATTTTACACATTCTCCTATGATACGTCTCCTAACTAAATAACAATTTTATACATTGATGTGTGGTTAAATCCACGTGCCACAACGGTACCGGTTTGGAATCTCAGAGTACTACACACGTCATTCTTTCCTGGTTTACGTAGTGAAATAATTATCTTTAGCTTTGACAAAGAAAAACATTGTTAACAAGATGAGCGTTCTTCAAAAAACTATTCTTTAAAGAATAAATATTATTATTTAAAGAGATAGTCTCGATTGGCCTGGTAGCAACAGTGTGACATACATAATAATAAAAGAGTATCTGTACTACCCGCACACGAGGCAGTCACCATCCAGCCGTCAAGTGCGCGGGTTGTGTTGTATCACTGAAAACCATTTTGTGTTTTATTTCTAATACCTAATCAGGTAAACCTAGACAGCACATTTGGCGACCGAGGTAAAACATAAAACAAAAGGAAAAAGTGTGAGTAATTTGTGGTTCTTTGAAGTTCACAAAATGTTAACCTTGAGTTATCATACGAAAATGTCGGTGCTATTTGAAATATTGGAAACGCGTGCTATGTTTAGTTTTGGAAAGTCTTAAAAGAATCGTATATTTTTACGGAAAAAGAAAAGACAAGAGAACATTTGATAAAATACTAAATACCTACCTACAAATGCATTTGTGTTCAATTTTTGATGATTCTTAATTAACAAAGTTGATTGTTGAATTAACGAAGGTATTTTCTTAACAAATGCATCTAGTACATTAAATTACATTCCATATATTGTAGCCTGATATTCGTATTGATAACACATAGGTTAGAAAGTACACATATTAGTGGTACAAAATAAAAACAATGCGTGTTGGCGTAGTAATAGGTAATATATACCTAAGATATTGTTTCATTGTTGTATGGTCGGTATCGACACGGCCAGTTTACTTGAAATGTACAAGCATTGGGATTATTTGGGATCATAAAATGCGATTAAAAGGATCTTGTTCGTGTGATAGGTAAAAAACTAAATAAGTAATATTTAGTTTACAATGATAATTATTAATTATAGTAAGTTGAAAAATGTTTGATACTTCTACCTGCCAAAATGATAATAATAATTTAAAATGTCAGTATAAATCCAAATTCAGTCTTCACATTAATATATCAAATATCTTAATAAGATAACCGTAAACAATATCATAGCGATATTGCTATACGGTATCTTCATAGTTTGTCTCAAAAATAGAGATACTTACTAACTTACTATGTTATTTAAAATAACGCTTCACACTCATAGCCCCACACTAGGATTCCCTGTGTCGTGGGTGCCAAATTTAAATTTAAAGTATAGTACTTACGTAGCAAGTAAATTCAACGATGTTATTTTACTGATGTTATTCTAAGCAATGATAAAAAAATATATTTTTGAATATCATTGATTCTAAGCAAAATCTATATAATAAACCACAAACAATGTTTGTTGCCATGTCCTTTAGACTGAAACTATCCAACCGATGTGTTCCAAACAGGGTTCATTTGAAAGGCAAATAATGCGAAGATGGTTTGAGACCACCAAAACAATGCATTAAGCACATTAATTTGCCGGTACCTATTAGTAGAATATAGGGTGATAGATCCTGTTGTAAGTGAAGATCCTAACCATACATACATGAAACTGTACCTGTTTACATTTTCGAAATTAAAAGAAAAAACATACATACAAATATGTAATGACTACATATGTAATCAAGTCAAATACACAGTAAAATTGTCAGATGAGTGAAAACTCGTCAAGAACATAATATATTTGACATGTGTAAAACATTGGATTATATAAATCAAGAAGTCGTTCTAATTTTAATTATGCTTTAATGCCATTAAAATGATCACGTAGGGGAAAAATAATAATACACATTACAGATTTGATAAAAAAATGATAGTTTCTGAGATACAAAAATATGATAATGATAATTAATTAGTATTTGCTTATTTATATCGTATCGAAACGTGTTTCCGATTTTATTGATGGAACATTTCACTAAATAAGCGAGCAATTTTGCATATCGCCTATCTTATTTTGAAAATATGTATTATTAACGTCAAATGGACAATTGTAATAATCTAAAATATCGAAGGGACTGAATTTTTACTGTTTCCAAATCGCGGCGGAAACGATCTTGCGTATTCCTCGCTAAAACAGTAATCAGTATCTCGAAAAAATGCTCTAAAGATTTCGATGAAATTTTGTAGTCGAGGATAAGTGCAAGGCAATCATTTGTGTTTTTGAAAAAAAAAAATATACACCACATGCGTTGGTTACACCATTTGCATAGTTGATTCATGGTAAAGTACAAACCAGTTATAGGAACCGTTTCACCATGATTACCAAGTAGTTCATTCCGGGTAATATTGTTCCTAACTAAAATCAAGATTGTAACTAAATTGATGTTTTAAATGGTTTATACTCTTAAGGTCAAAAACGGAAAAAGTCAAAATTATTTAATTTAGAACATTCCTTCATTGGCGGGTATAATACTGATTCTACCTGGTTGTACTAGAATGCAACCTATAAGCTTAGTTTTGCATATGCTGAATAATATCGTGATGAATTGAGAAACTGAACAAACAGTTAAACCGTTAAGTAATGAAAGGCATTAAAAAACGAAAACTAACTTTCACGTACCTACATAAAACTGGAACGAGATCAAACGACAACTAAATGGAGTAGACATGGGAACCAATAATCATATTATCAGTTATCAAATATTTTGCTGCAAAATGTCTTAAATGTCGTACTAGAAATGCAAAGGTTGAAGCATAAAATACTTATAAACTGAGTCAAACATCGACCATTAATAAAAGGTATTTATGGTATCGATCAAGTCAAATCAGTCAAGTACTGACGAATAATAAAACATATCTGTTATGGTATCGAAAATCAGTCAAGTACTGACAAATAATAAAAGATATCTGTTATGGTATCGAAAATCAGTCAAGTACTGACAAATAATAAAAGATATTTGTGATGGTATCGAAAATCAGGCAAATACTGAAAAATAAAAAAAGATATCTGTTATGGTATTGAAAATCAGTCCAGTACTGAAAAATAATAAAAGATATCTGTTATGGTATCGAAAATCAGTTAAGTACTGAAAAATAATAAAAGATATCTGTTATGGTATCGAAAGTCAGATAAATACTGACCAATAATACAAGATATCTATTGTGGTATCGAACCGCTTTCGAAATCAATGTTGCACTAAACCGTGGGAGGTAATGTTTACCGTAATACGTCAGTTGAGTACTTACACTATTGACCAATACTAAAGATATCAATAATGATATCGCAAACAAAATATGACATGGTCACGAAAACGTCAGTTAAGTACTGACCAATATCAAAAGATTTATAATATTGAAAGAACGTTTTGATAAGTATCGAAACTATTAACTTCTATACTAATTACCCCTGCTGGTCAACAAATATGAGGATATATATGGCTATTAATGGGAGAATATGTAAACAAAATGCATAAATTAATGGAATACCATTTAATGTTTCCTATGGTTAAAATACCTATATTCATGTATTAATAATAACGAATCTTATCGTTTTAATGTATTTGCGTGCGAAGTTGTTATTAAAGGTATTCACACGCGCATCTGTTAACGACCGCTCCGAATGATCAATGACAAACCGATATCACTGTACGGCTGTCTAAGTAAATATCTATATATTTGCACATTATCGCTTTATTTTATTACATATCCTCGTAATAAGCCTGAATTAACTTAGTATGAGCCTTAATTCCTGCTAAATGGAATCACAACATTTGTTGTTGTGGACCAGATCTGCTCACTAAATATTGAAAATTCAATAATAATTAAAAACAATCATGTTTCAATAAGTGATAAAACAGTTATCACCGACATGTACAGGACCTACTATTTAATTGTTCCAACGAACAAAAAATATTTATTAATCAATTACAAGTACAAAGATACTTTGGAGTAACTAATAAAATCTTTACTTGAAATGAAACGAAAACGAAATGAAATGAAAATGAAATTAAGTTATAATACGAGTATAATGAAATGAAATGAAATGAAATGAAAATACAATGAAATGAAAATACATGTAAATACCCTGGAAGGGTACTAATTACAGCAAAAAAAAAATTACAAGAAAGAAAAAGAGATAACAAAAATAAATGTTAATAAGTAACACGAGATATATCTTATGAGTGTCAGTGCTGCAGCGTGCTGTGTGACCACCGAACAGGCCCAGACCCAGCATAAGCCGTGCTGCACAACATGAGCCGTGTAAGCACAGCGCCAGTACTTGATACGTAATTGCATTGAAAGTAATGAAGTAATAATTTAATTATGGAAAAAATGACGTCAATCGTTCTAAGTTTCAAGAATCACAATAATGAATTTCAAGTGTGAAATACAAGTTTTAGAAAATTATAATCCTATTAACATCCCCATGTGTAACACCGCAAAAATGTAAGAAACGGAAAAAGGGGAATTTGGATAATAACGAAGAATTTGAGGCCGCTGGGCTTCTAGTTGACATAACACGACGCTCAGGAGCGTTGGTGTTTCAACACTCCACGTACGCATTGGTGGTAGACGCTCGAGCAAGAGACGAGATCGAAGCGCTTGATGATACTCGCACAAGCTCATGGAAGTTTCTTTACGTGTATTACAAGCAAGGTAAAAGTATAAAAATGAGTTCAAAGTCATACTCTGCCCATAGAATGTGAATATTGCTTTGTCGATAGACTAAATTACTTACAATTAGTCAATGATAAGGTTATAAATTAACTTGGGTTATTCATTGACGCAATAAAATTAAATTAAATACGCCACAGTCAATCAAACGTTAGTCCGGATGAATTTATTCACTTCTTTGATATACCCTGTTTGACAGGCCTGTTTGAATTTCCTGACCAGAACTTGATAACTAAACTACATTAAAGGCCAGGTCAGCACTAAATATGGAGAAATGCTCTCGTTGTGTTTTGTTGCAGGTCACTTCCAGTGTGAAATATACCCTTTGGTCCAGCCGTGCTGCGACGATGTACTGGGTCAGGTGCTAAAAAGTATACAAAATAATCAAATATTTTGTACCTAATAAAAAAGTGTTGTTATGGAGTTTCTTCAACTGGTTCTTCTCCACAACGATAACACATAGCGAACCAGTTACGTTAGGAAAAAAAAATTTTAAAAAAAAGGAAAAACAAGGGAAAGCAGAGAGGGCCGTATATTAAGAATAAAAGAGACTAAATAGGAATAAATCATTATAAGAAAATAATGTTATAAATCCTTATTTTTTTGTATATTGTAAAAATAGTGATTTAACTGGACAAAAAAAGGTAATCTTTGGAGATATAAAATGTTACGAATGTTAGAAATAAGTTGTGTACTTTGTTCGAACAAATTATATTTTAATCAAAGCTGAACTTATCAGTTATTTATCAATGGAGAAATTACATAATTAAAATTTTGTTGAAAGGGAGAGTTGTGACATACATAATAATAAAAGAGTATCTGTACTACCCGCACACGAGGCAGTCACCATCCAGCCGTCAAGTGCGCGGGTTGTGTTGTATCACTGAAAACCATTTTGTGTTTTATTTCTAATACCTAATCAGGTAAACCTAGACAGCACAAACAGTTCAGTGTTAATATGCGGATGTTGGAGCTGCTAGTGTCGAGACGATATCCAATAATATGAACAGTTCTTGTTCTGAGAACATTCTTGAGTTCGATAGCGATCTATAGCTTATTGTGTTCCGGCGCTCAGTGGGGAGCGCGAGAGGCAGGTGCCTTTTGATATTTCCGTCTTTATTTAAATAGTCCCGATGAATATCGTCAGTCGTCGCTTTGTAATAATCATTTCATAGTTAATAAAATATGTGAAATCTGCTGATGCTTTGGTCAACACATTGGACTATTGCATTTACCTTTTTTAAAACTCTCTTACTTACCTTTTCGCAAGATAAATAGCAGGATCATTGTATTTTAGCATTTTATATTACTTTTCTTTATTTGGTAAAATGTACCGATTTCAAAAACTTCAATACTTCAAACGACTAAATATTTATATTATGTTGGTAATTCTCACTGAAACGTTTCCGTATATAAGCTTAAATTACCTACGGAGAGAAAAATGATTGATGAAAAAGAAATAAAAGCCGAAATAATAAACGAAATAAAAAAACACAATAAAACATCAAAGCCGTATGAAAATAACAGTAAGCATTGTGGAGTAATAAACGATAAGTTCAAACATCACGTTTTTCATGTTTTCTTTATTAACGTTGTTTCCAAACATAATGCGATCACAGGAGCCCATAAACTGATACAACGAACCTTAAAAAGCTTTGCGGCAGATGTGACGGTAATAAAACGTGAAGATTGTGTAGTCATAACACACCAGCCACACCAGTCACGACTCAAGAGGGACACAATGCAAATGAAATGAACGGACGACGCTCGGTAGTCGGTCATTAGCATTCGATCCTCGGACATAACAGGGTTACAGCTTTATGAAACTGATATTGTAGTATTTTGATTTGCACTGCTACTCGTCCAGTGAAGGAATGAATAATGTATTCTACGTTTAAGAGGAAAATGCTATGATTAATAATTGTAGAAAAGCTGTAGGAGTTAAACCGCTTATTTAAAATAATTTACGATCGCTTTTGTTTTGTATCAAAACTTAATGTGTACGCAATTATGAAGACTTTTAGTTCTCATTGTTTATCAGTCTTTTGATGTGACCTGTGGTGCCGATTGCAACGATATAATCGTAGTCTGCGAGATTTGTTGCTAGACTTTGTTATATTTTCACATAGAGAATGACAACTTTATGTTTTCTCAGGACTTGTGGCAGCTACTCAAGGCAAACTTTAAGGGACAGGACCCTGTGGCACATCGCCATCATTGGGTACACTAGGTCAAGGCAGATGTGGGCGTCTTCGTGCAGTCATGCATGAAAAAAATTGTAGTTGAAAGGAATGGTAACGTTTGCTCAAGCATGCTACTTACAACACCTTGGTATGTAGTGTCTTGGTATTACAGTTGGTGTAAACTTTTTACCTTCTACGTACACCGCTACCCTCTTTTTATGTGTTCTAACTTTTTTTTCCTCTACTCAAAGGTCGCCTGGAAGAGATCGCTACCTGAGCGATAAGGTCGCCCTTTGTATACCTTACTTTATTTTAATATGACCACAATATTATGACTGTGTTTATTATTGTATTTTGGTGTACAAATAAAGAGTATTTGTATTTGTATTTGTATGTCTACGACCTGTCTATGAAAAGCGTAACGGCTAAGAAGAAGAAGATGATACATTTATTTCAAAAATGCTTATTATATAATAGTTAATGTGGCTAATTAGGTACATTTGGACAAATTTAATTTAGTTTTAGGTACAGGTGTACTTAAACTAGCATTACATCACAGGGAATATTTTACTTAGTGAAACTCTGTAACTGAGTATGTGACACGTTTATTATTATTCTAAGTGTAACACTTACATTTTCCGTTACAGAATCCGCCTTCCCTGACGATATTCATTATCCTAGTGTCAAATGAAGGCACACACACACACACGCAGATAAAATAAGATCCGAGGACTTACACGGAATGAGGATCCGGTCGTTACTTATCTCGTCTAATAGCTTCCAGTAACACGGAAGTATCCACCGCGCCGCCGCGCCGCGCCGCGCCGCGCCGCGCCGCGCCGCTACGGGTAGGCACTGCGTATTGTGATTTGATTAACACAATCCAATCTAGTTTTATTGTAGCTAATATCACGCTGCGTCATCGCTCTGGAGGAGCTTCACTCGGGAACAAGTACCTTCTGACAATTATTACACAGTAATAGAAAGGTGAACAATACCGTGTATTCATGGAACATTTTTTAGACATTAAAATGATGTAGCTCTTGGAAGTTTTGATTTAAACTGATTTACGAGTCATGATAATATACTTACCTATACATAAAGAGGGTTTTATTTTCCATCGTATGTGCGGAACTGAAGTAATCATGGCTGCTCCACTGGACCCATTACGATGATAAAATAAAATTTCAAATTTGTAACGAAACAGATTACAAAGGCCGAGTGTAAGCCAAAGTTTAGTACGCTAAGTACACAACACAAGTTGTGTAAAGTGGCTTCATAAGTCGCGTTAAGCTTCTTGCACACAGCCCTAGTTGGGTAATGCTCTATTCGAGATTGTATCATTACACCGAATAGATTCTATGCTGTGGCCACGCAGCCAGGGCAGGGACCCCAGTGCCCCAATGTAATTATATCACTTTTCGTAATAATTCACAAAAAAACGCTTACACACTCATGCCCCCGCAGTAGGTTTTTACCTGTGTCGCGGGTGGCATGGACGACACATATAACACATCACTATCACACCCATGACCCGAGTACAAATATTTATCTGTCACATAAATGTCTGCACCGGCCGGGAATCGAACCCGGGACCCCTCGCTTTGCAGGTAGGGTTGCTCCCGACTAGGCTACAGGGTAAAAAGTACATACGGAAACAATCTACAAAGAGGATTTTTCCTACTCGCAGCTGCAGTTAGGTCTTACTATTAGTTAGATATCAATTTACTTAGGGTTTTACTTAATAATATTAGACGATGTTCAAACAGAAAAGAATTTAAACTTAGTATCAAAACTTACTGTTTGTAATAGAAATTTCTTTGTAGGTATTAAATAACACAAGTTAGAAGTATCTTGTGAAGAAATATCAGTGGTGGTCCAATAACGGCTTACAGTAACGTTAGGAGAGCTGTTATACTATTTACTCAACTTAAATTGCTTTTCTTGAACGTTTTGATAATATGTCAACGATTACATAAATATGTTCGTTATATATTCGAGTTAAGGTTGTATTTCGGACGTCCCACTAGGCCTCTTAATGAACTCCTCAGCTGTTCGCGCAACTTCCAACTACTCCAGCAAGTCAGTAAGTCCTCGATGCTCCAATTGTCTAAATGGTTAGTGTGTGTTAATGAGGCGCCAGGCTCGCCGGTCTTAAGTCCGGTTTACACGTATTAAGTAGTTAAGTAGATAAGTAAATTTTAACTAAATTTTAAGTGAATAATTTTTAGTGTCCGTTCACACGTAATAATTTAGTAAAGCTCTTTAGTTCATACAATTCTACTTAACTACTTAAGCATTTTACTAAATTTTAACTAAATTTTAAGTAGTAACTAATTAAAAGTGCCTGTCCAAACGTGTTAAGTGATAAGCCCCGCCCACCTACTTAACAGAAAATAGAAAAATTTCTAAATTACTTATCTACTTGATTACTTAACTACTAAATTACTAAACTACTAAATTGTCCATTTACACGTATCAATTTACTTAAAATTTAGTTAACTACTTAACTACTTAATAATATAGTAAACCGAACATCAATGCTGCTGAAACTTGGGGTAGTTAAGATAAGATCAATTGTAGGTCTTCGGCTACTAATAATAATTTTGGGGTGAATGGAGCTTCATCCATGCTTCAGTTCAAACCGGCTGGATTCCTCTGCCCGTAGAGGAGCAAAAAGAAAAGCGGGATGTTGCTGCTTTTGAATATCATTTAAGATCGGAGTACTTCTTAAGACAAATGATACGAGCCCAAGTTCGATAACATTGCTTCGATTCTTATCATTTTAATGTACCTAATTGACACACGTATACTACAAAAATTTAGCTTCGTCGAACACCGAGGAGTCGACGAAAACTTGTAAGATTTGATTACCCACATACAGGTGAAACTAGACAAAAGCTTTTAAAATATAATTCGTTTTAAGCCAGCACGAGTAACTACAAGTCAAAAATAGCTGGTGACAATGAACAACAAAGAATAACTGTGTTTCTTTGTTGTTGTGTTAAAACTGAAAATAACTGCAGACAGTCCGAGAGCGCCGGTTTTAGCTAAAGGGGCTGTCACGCGGAGTTGCTTGAACTAAAACAGTTTTAGATGCACGACGGTGAAGCACGGCCGGGCGCCGCGCGAGCTAGGAAACCGGTCAGAGACAACAATCGTACATACGCTCACCTGTAAGCTCACCTGTGATTCGTCCAGCTTGCAATACAACTTGTTCTCTGCAAAGTTTCATTACTCACGTGGCAGAGGTGCGGGGTGCGGGGCGCGGGGTGCGGAGTGCGGGGTTCGGGGCGCGCGGGGGGCGGGGGATCTGTCACGTGTCAAGGCCCCGACGGAATACACTTTTTCGCGACACAAATCGGTCCTGGCTTAATGTACGTATACACAATGTATCACGGTTTGATGTAAGGATTTATCTAATGTAACGGAATTTCTAGTAACATCGGTATCGAAGTAAGCTTACGATGTACAGTGTTTTAAAGACCTAGAAGAATAGATAGCTCTATCTTTCCATAGCATCTGCGTCATGTAAAAAATTTTCAGGTACATTTTTAGAGAGTAGGTGGAAGCTAGCCAGGTCGTCCGTCCGTCTGTCCGAAGCAAAGCGCCGAGACACTGTACTAGAAAGCTGTAATTTGGCATGGATATACATATTTATTAAAAATTCAAAATCGTATAATAAAATATTGAAAAGTATTTTTTCTAGGGAGGTCCTCTATAGATAATGTGAAGATGAATTTTTTTTCATAGTGTGGTTTAATTAGAGTCAAGTGCCCCCCTGCCGGCTAAACGGTTGAAGTTGGACAAGTGAAAAAAGTCTAAAAATACGTTATTTGATGAATTTACAAGAAAAACTATTACGGCTATGTTAGCAAAAGTAGTTAATGAGTAAAAGTCGATAAACTTACTACTTTGGAACCCAAAATTGCGCGTGGCCTGACACGTACTTGCCCGGATTTGTTTTATTGATGTTTCCCGATTACTCAAAGACGCCTGGACCGATTTGGAATTCTTTTTTTATGCGAATGGAAATGCTTTCAGATTCGTGCCATATTTTATCATATAATGATGGGATCCACGAGGGACGGAGGGAACTCCTGTATACATTATGGCGATTTAGATATGTTTTTTGAAGGCTAGTTCTTCGAAGTCGGTTATTTCTTATGGTATATTTAAATTATTTGAACGGCTGAACTATTTTTTGTAGCTATTGCTTACAAGGGACGGAAATGTCCATCTAGTAGCGAATTAAAATAAATTGGATGATGTTAAATATATTAACAGTAGTAATAGCTATCAAGTGTATTACAATTATCATGGCAATCGATGAAAATTTTTAGAAATAAATATAATAAAAAAATAAATAAAAAAGTACATAAGCTTCAAAATCATCGAAATAGTAATTAACATCAAATACTTAGCAAAGACGGGACAAATAGATTTTTATTTATCTTTTTTTTATGGAAATAGCCGGCAAACGAGCTGACGATCCACCTGATGGTAAGTGGCTATCGTCACCCATGGACATCAGCAACACCAAGGCATCACTGATGCGTTGCCGGCCAAGAAAGAGAGAAGAAAAAGAAAGAATTGGCTCTCAAGCCCCCAGCCGGAACACGACGAGTCGTTTGGCGGCTGACTCATGCTCAAGGGTGGTAGCTATCCAGGCGAACCCCATGGAGAAATAATAATTAAAAAAAAAGAACAGCTGTCATGGCTGTCACGGCTGGCAGATGTGAAACATCGAAATGCGTTGCCACGATCACCAAGTCTAAAATCAGGTTTACCCCTCGCGTAAAGATGTTTCACATCAATAATGGTATTAATTAACAATTAAAATCAATATTACTATTCTTAGTTCCATCTTATCTCCTTCTTAAGTATTTTCTAATCTAAAATTTATATCTAAATCTTACTTTCATCTTAAGTATTTTCTAATCTAAAATGTATATATAAATAGATGATGATTTCATGTTACTCGTATAAATTATTACTATTGTTGTATTTGGTGCAGTCGCACGGTACGGTACGCGGCGGCGGCGGCGGCCCTAACGTTGTCTGACATTCCCCCGGGGCTCCAGCGTTATTAATGAGTGCCGCCTTTGCCCCGCGCCCGCGCCCTTTGTGAATAGCTTTTAATTATCTTAAAATGCTCTTGCAACCGGTTTTGTGAGAAACTTTTAAATTACGCTGGTTTATTCAGAACACTATAATAGCAGCCGGTAACTAACCACATATTTTTAAATTACGAAATACTTTATCTAAGTGAATTGTATATTTGATGCTAGCATTGTTATAATACTATTGCAGTGTTTTAATGGTGAAGTCATAATAATATCTACGTCGGTTTATGTTTCTGCTACGGTTTGGAATATGCTTTATTAATTATAATGGAGGAGAAGAAATAATGAAGGAAATTTCTCTGAACCTAATGCTATCACTTACTTTTAGCCGTACTTGTGTGCCTTAGAATACTAACCCCAATCTCACGGCGGATGGGTGCCGTAAAAGGCGACTACGTCCGGCGTGCTGGTGGTGGGGCCCCTCGGAGGGATTATGTTGATTTTAATTGTTATTGAATACCATTATTACTATTATTATTTCTCCATGGGGTTCACCTGGATAGCTACCACCCTTGAGCATGAGTCAGCTGCCAAAAGACTGGTCATGTTCCGGCTGGCCGCTGGGGGCTTGAAAGCCAGTTATTTCTTTTTTTTTCTTCTTGGCCGTCAACGCATCAGTGATGCCTTTGGTGTTGCTGATGTTCATGGGCGATGACAGCCACTACTTACCATCAGGTGGGTCGTCACCGGCTATTTCAATAGAAAAGGTTGTGCTTGCGTAGTTAAACTTAAGTACCGTTTATTCTTGTTAACCGTAGACTTTCTACTACGTAAGTTATAGAATAGCTAAGTATTTCTACTGCATGGTCGGAGTAGTCAGTAACAATATAATAATGTCTATCAGGATCATCTTGCAGTTATATTTACCCCTGTAGTAATTTTCTGCAATCAGTATTAGGTATTCAATTTAAATCTGTTTTTATCAATAAAATCTTTGAGTAGATAATTTTCACGTTAAACGTTAACACGTTAACGTCATTTACTAGTTGATTTATGCTGTTTCATTTTATATCTCTTGTCCATAAAAACAATTATAAAAAAACAATTTATTATAATCGTTAGAAGAAGCCAAGCCTTCAAAATACGTTTTTTGCGTTAAGTAAACAGACGAGGAGTAAAGAAATAATGCCGACAAGAAACAAGCCGTGACCCGCCGCCGGCCGCCGGGAAGCGCGAGACTTTGTTTTTCTTTTGGTAAATCGACCGTGAAATTACAATAACATCCGATGCTAAGCATATTGAGATAACCTTACACAACATTCGGAGAGTAGCACTTCGCATCTTCAGGTACTCGTCATACGCGCTACTTCAAACAGGGACTGTTTTCATACCAAGTTAACCAACTGACGATTAGCTTTAAATATTATTTGACACAATGTCGTTCCACTTATATAAAAGTGAGTCGTACTACATAAAACAGTTTTATAAGCATAGTGACTATCCCCTTCTCACAAAAGGAGATAATTACATTATATTAGTTATTCATATACACGCTACGATGGATGTTTTCATATCATACTAAAAAAGGACTTGCAACGACACTTAGTTTCCCACAAGTGCATAATACACAGACGTAAAAGTGAAGAGGCAAAGCCGAAAGCGGGTCTGAAGTGCAAAGTGCGCGTCGCTCGGCTCGGTGCTCGGCTCGGCGCTCGGCACGGGGTCAGGTCGGCCGCCCTTGAATCCGCGCCAACCAGGCTACGCGGCTAGCGGCACACGGCTCCCGCTACGCAGCTACATACAATGCTACGGAGCTACATCGCTACGGTGCTACGGTGCTACGGTGCCACATCGCTCCACAAGCGATATTGTACTGTACAGCTTGCATTCTTTTCAAAAACGAATGGACCGATTTCAAAAATTCTTTATCTAATAGGATACTGTTTCTGACTAACATGGACTATATTTTATTAAAAAAATAGGGATCATAAGAAAACCGTAGCAAAGCAATGTGTAAAGATAAATAATAGTTAACAAAAAAACTAAAAAAACAGGCTTTTATACAAAATCCAACTAAAAAGTAGAAACTTTCGAATTAAAAAGCACCCCACGCTTTTAATTCACGATTCATAATTCTTATTTTCTATTTTTTTAGTTGGATTTGGTATAAAAGTGTTTTTTTAGTTTTTTTTTACTATTATATGTTTTTTCAATTTTTAGTTTGATTTTTTGAAATGTTTAGATTTTCTTTTTTTCTTTTCAAATTGTCATCGGTTCTCGATAAGTCTGCGAAGTTTGAAAGAAATCTGACCATTTGAAGTGGGTCAAAATCAAGTCCAAAGGAGTCGGTTACAAACAAACATACATACAGGTGAAGCTAATATAAAGCATGTAATAAAGAGGGGCTGGCTGCTTCCATTCTGTATGCAAATGTGTTCTCTGATTTCGCATTTAACCCTTTGAGCATAATTAGATTTAAGTTTGTTTGAGTCCCGTGTAGTAGCGCGGCCGCCGCTCTGGTGTTGTCAATCCTTTGCTACTAGCGCTCGCCAAAAACTAACTGCAACTTATGAAAAATTTACAAAATTTACATGCTAATAACAAACCACTTTTTATGTTGGTCACATAATAAACAAAAATGGCCTCCACATGCTGTTTTTGAAATATTTTCACATGAATTTATATTTTTTTTGCATTTAATTAACGTCTAAAACCGTCTGAAAATAGATCTGGGAAGTTTGTGATGAATAGTAATGAAAGAATGTACGTTTTATAGTACATTCGTACTATGTAGTACACAAATGTGTTTTAAATCTGGTCGATGATTGTTGATGCGCTTCAAAACTTGATTAATTGAAGTGATGCGCTAATTAATTTCGTGGGAATATAATGAATGCTCCTATGAACGGCAATATAATGATTATTTTTATTAAATAGGAATAGAAACGGCTAAAGAAACTTTTCAGAATATCTTTTAGGAAACAATACCAACACAGATTACACACCACAGATTATAGCAGTGACCAAGTGAAAGTGTACATAATTTGCCGATTGTGTACATGACGTTCACGTTTAATTTTATGCGTTCAGTTGGCGTTTGCAAGACGCTAGTACGAATGGGCTGTTTCGTCCGTTTCGAATGAGTTTTTCGTGCGCTGTCGAGAATATATCATGACATTCTCTCGACCGCAGTTACCCCGGAGCCCGGACACGGGGCTGTGGCGGGAGCCCGGCGGGTGGCGCGCAGGACCCTCGTCTCGCCCACCGTGGCCTGGCTGTTGGTTTCAAACGAATATGCAAATTGCTTAATTTTTCACTTTATCATAACATAAAGTCCTTTAAATTTTAACAACTTTCTAAATATTTCATAGCATTCGTTTTACATTTTAAGTGTACATTTTTTTTTTAATGTACAAACTAGGCTTTTCGTTGACTAGGCCTAATAGACTAAAACAATTTGAAATCAAATGCTATTCTCGGAAAATGCAATTAATGTAGTATCCATGTTGTTCACTCCTCGTAACCTTTGTCCTATTTGTATTCTTCAGCTATAGAGATGCCTGTGTCAGTAAACACACTGAACTGTTCTCAATTTAAGCGGAATTTCGTCTATGTAGATTTATTATTTCAGTTTGACCGATCAGAAGTGTTTTATATTCCTTTCAGCAAGGCGGCCATCAAACTAAGGTATTTTGATTAGCTAAATAGCTCGAGACAGTTGGTAATCTTTGCTCGTGAGGTGGTAAGTAGGTCCTCAGTTCTACTTCATGATTCAGTGATTCTCATATCTCAGTACATGATATGAGACATCTCCCAGGCAGGTACTGGGCCGAGCGACGAGCGAGTGTCGTCGTGGCCCTGACCCGTCGATTGTCCCGAAGACAACAGTTCGGTGAGCTCTGCTCGTAGCTCGTCGCTTGCAGCAGACGTGCCGAGGTCACGATGTAATGTGTTGAAAAATGTTAATGGTATTTTTGTTGTGTAAATGGACATGCAATTTTTGGCAAAGGGGCTCATGTCTGGGGAGTGTTCCGATTTAAACATGTATGAAGAATCCACAGAAACGAATTTTTTGTATGATTCTGATATATTGCAGTCTCTGTTATAAATATTTTGTGTATGTGAAGTCTACTAACTTGAAATTGGCCAGCGTTGACTTAGACGCAAGATGACTCAAGCCCAGAAATGAGAGTCCTGTGTTATGATAACAAATTTCAGTCAAATACTACCAAGAGTTTTTTGTGACTATATTATTGACTATATATTTGTGACATAACTATTTACGCGTTTTACTAACACCAGTAACATTTTAATTTAAAAGTGATGGTTTTAAGGTATGTGTCATAAAAAGATCGCTTACTATAATGTTACATTTTTGGTAACAATAGCTTTACAATCACCTTTTATCGAAGAACGCTATTTCTTTATAGCTGCTGAAACTGGTATTTGTATCCCGCGTCTATACAAACTGCCTTTTTATAAACTAAACTCTTGGAAATACCCTTTGAGGTGTCTTTTAGCGGCGTCGGCGAGAGCCGCTCGATTTATCGAGAGTTTTGAGAGCCCGAAGGTGTTTTAAAATACACGCCGACACAAAAGGCTTTTTGTACACTGACAATAAAGAGGATAAGAGACACTATTGATAGGACATGCCTCTCAGGTATTTTGGGCGTGAACTCATTCACATTATCATTTGTTGAAAGGGTCACGGACCCGACTCACGACCCACTGCCACAATCACAATAAACTGAAATTATTTAGTGTAATTATCTGGCTCCATAATTATAGTTTAACTTTTAACTAACTCCTTGGCACGGCTCATAGCCGTATTCTAAAATAAACAGTTTACTTCAGGTCGTTAGTCTTTAAGAAGACAAACATAGATAGTTTTCATAGATAAGTAAGTTTGATTTTAAATCTCGATACTTAAACCTGAGAGAGGCACTGCGTAACCACTGAACTACGAGTAGTTCCACTTCCCTCGGTATGCATTGCTGCTGGTACATCAGCAGAAATGATTCAACCATCCAGTCCATAATAATACGAACAAGTGATTTTGAGTTAAAATGATCTAACCAACAATTTATTACATTCGGCTATTGTTTGAATTTGTACGAGTATTTAAAATAAATAAATAGTGGAACAAGATGAAACATGTGGTTGATACCTTGACACCGCCCCCTCGAGCCGACCGCACGGTGCACGTTCACAATAGCTCGGATTGCACGAATCCGAAGGAATCTTAAATTGTAATACCCGCGAGTCTCAAATTGCAGTGAAATTAAAAAAGAACTGTAGCGGGGCTCGAAACAATAGAACAAAGCGTACGTAGCGCGGAGTGCGAGTATCTTCGGGCCGCGATCGTCCCAGCCACAACAGTTTCTATTGTGTGGACGAAGCTAGAATTTTCCGCAAACATCGCTGCACGGCCGCGCTCGCCTGAATAACTTTAGAAATAGGTTTTTACATAAGAGAACGCTGAGCGCATGAAAGTAACCCACATTTTATCAATAGACAGGTACCGAGGCGGCGCGGGCGGAACGAGCTTGGCTTTTAATGTTACTGTGCATTAATATGACATGTGACGTCACAAGCTGTCACATTTGCATTGGACCCGCCACATGTTGATATTTGAAAATACTCACGGACACTGGCACTCTGACGCACGTCGTCACCGATTATGCTACCATTTCGGAAAGGTCGGTAATCAAGCCGTCGTAAAAACGACGAAAGAAATTACTTTGTACATATTCCATTAACACAATGTATGTTAGGCAATTACACAATAATGTATCCTATCCGGCTAAAATGTTTGCGGACCTGATTATTTATGTATATTGTCAACATAAATCTTTACAAATTTGATGGGATTTTCACTAGCAACTCCCGTTCAATCTTCGGTTATAGGAATGTGTTTAGGTATTGCAAAACTGGAACTCTTAGCTTGCTTCAATACGGCGATGTAATGAATAAGTGCTCTACATTTCTTGGATTTTGGATTACTGGGATTCCCTGTGTGTGAGTGTCATGGAATGGTGCCAAGGGGGTGTCATGGAAAACACATAAAAACAAGAACACACACACCAAGACCGAGAACAAAAATAGAACTCTTCATTCATTTTTAAGACCCGTGTGGCGCAATGGATACCACGCCGGACCGCCGCGCTGAGGGTCCTGGGTTCCATTCCCAGCGAGGCGGAAATTTGAATGATGAGTTTGAATTTCTGTTCTCGGTCTGGGTTCATTTCATTTCATTTCATGAAACCCTATTAATGGAATACAAAACGCGCATTTATCGTATTATTATGAGGGATATTAACAATATTTTTGATTTTTTAAAATAAAACTACAAAATACCAAGCCGCCATGATATCCTGAACGTCAATCAGTCTCAAGCAGCGCGAATTACGTGACGCCTCTTTAAACAAATGAATATGGCCATACTGAAAATGACATCTTGTCTATTATTTTCCTGAGGCGTGACATCACAAGCGACGCCATGGCACTTTGAAGTGTTTTGGTGCGAATTTTAAACTTATAAATGAAAGTGTATTTATTTTATACTAAACCTTATTTTTTTTGCGGAAATGTGATATACGTTGTAATTATATTTCCCAACAATATAGAAAAATACTTCAAAATCTGTCATCATGCCCATTGTTAAATACTACAATAAAGATGAACATGAAATGTAAAAATCGTAGGTTAAGTGCAATAATAGTAATAATGTAATAAGTCTATTAAAGTAGGAATAATCACATAATTATCTTATATATAAAATTCTCGTGTCACGGTGTTAGAAGTTGAACACCTCCGAAACGGCTCGACCGATTTTCGTGAATCTTTGCGTGCATATCGGCTAGTAATTAATATAAAATAACATTTTGTAAGCCGTGATAACGGCATAGTGTAGTAGTTTCACCAATTTAACCTAAGACTAATATACAATGTACCTACGAGTATACTATTACAAATAAATAAAATTCATTCACTCATTAATTCATTTATTATCATGAAGTATACTCATGCACAATGTAGTTTCGAAACCTTTTACTTGAATGTATCGTATAAATAAATAAGATTATGAAAGTGTTTCGGCAATACTGTTGTACACATAGTGCAGAGTAAACTTGTGCCGCAATAAAACGCCTAAACAGTTACTTCAGAGGATTTAAGGGAACTCCCTCGCAAGGCAAACTCATATTTATTAGGCACGCTCCAACTTTTTACAAAGCGACTTACCGAGTTTGCACTTACTTGCGGGTTTGGGGCCACCCAGCGAACATGTGGCATAAATCAGCATAGTAATGAGATCGAGGTAAAAACGCGGCTCCGCGGCAGCGTGCCAGTCGCGCCGCCGCCCTACACTGTACTCCTACATATTGTGTTCCTCACTATCATTCATTACAATCCTCACATTTTCTGTTCTTTTCTAAATGAATACAGGGCGAACTGTAAGCGCTTCATATCATCAGATTGTTACTAATAGCTTGCAACAATTACGACTTGCTGTCCTAAATAATGTTCATAAAATTGAAAGTTGGCCGTTATCTAGAACGGCTCCTTCAATAAATAACAATTTAAACCTCGTTTGAAGTTGCCAGGGTGAAGTTTCAAAGCGAACGCATATTTTAGCCGCGCTCCAAGTTTCCCACAAAGCTTCTTACCGAGTTTGCACCTCGCAGGCGAGTTTGGAGCTATTTAAAAAGTGGCAGAGATCAGCATATCAACGAACGGAGAAAGTGATCGGTTGAAGCTTGGCTAACGTAGTTTTCCAAGGTGTGATTAAATCTAGGCAGTTGAATAGGTAGCAGTAAAAGTGTAATTTTGGTTTATTTTTATATTATTTAAGGGTCGTAATTTGTGATTAAGCATCACTGTGAGCATTTGATTGAATGGCGAGGCGTGCTGAGTGCGAGAGAGTTCGAGAAGTAGACTGTAGTAGTAGTGTCAGCAACATGCACTTACAAAACTCTCAGTATTAGTACTTATTATAAGTATTTCTTCTGTGATATTAGTAGACATCGGAACACACTGTAGGTGTGGCAACTACACTACACTAGGTGCACGGCATAGTTTCTTTCACCGGGTTTTCTTCAAAGATCGAGTTCCTTTTTGCTTTGTGAATAAAGTCCCAAAAATTAAGAGCATAATTAAAATAAGTAAATTAATTTAATTAAAATAACAGATTTGAATAAAAAAAAATAATGCTATTTCCAAATTGTTTCCGCGGTTGTAATCTACATTTATAAAACACGAAGACGGATTTTGTAAGGATGTCCTTTATAGACTTTGAAACCATCGAACCGATGTGCCGCAAAATGGTTTCATTTGAAAGGCAATAATGCGAAGATGGTTTGAGACCACTGAAACCATACATCTTTTTCCATACAAAAATATTTTCCGTAGTAGCACAGCGCCGGGTATCCACTAGTTCACGATAAAATGAGCCACCATAATGAAACACGTCAGTAGCTCACACGACGTCATCAGTAAACGAGCAACACATTCTTTATCTCGTTTATGTGCAGCGAGAAGGGGCCGGTAATATTCCGATCTCGTCTCGCGTTGTCGCTGCCAAATGGATGGAAATGTTGTTTATCTGACTACTCCACAATCGTAAACAAAATGTGTTCTTAATAGTCATACAATGTCACGTGCGATACCTGCAGTGTAATCGGCACATTCCCGGCGTATGGCCATTACCATTGCATATAAAACATATCGAACGCAAACGTTCGCCGCCATATTGACAACTGATACGGGAGTTACGGGACATAAACCGCTCCAACGACTCGCACTGAACATATTGTAACTACTTTGTGGTGTGCCCAACTTAATCAAATTATATTCATACGAGCAGTGTGTCGAGATTAAATGATTTCAATTTTTCTCTCAAGGGGCCATCCATAAATTACGTCACACTAATTTCATGACTTTTTGACCCCTCCCCCCCTTGTTACAGCTGGTCACATTTGTGAGACCTCCCCCCCCCCAGTGTGACGTCACATATTATGAAATTTTACACCTAGAAATTATTAAATTAAAACAGCAGGTCCGAAATAAGTTTTATTTCCATTTTTTTTATATTTACCTATATATACCAATTGTTCGATTTTGAAATGTGACGTCACGAAATTTAGGACCCCCTCCCACCTCTTGTCACACAATGTCACACTTCATCGACTGCCCCCAAGTACACTCGACGCGGCATGGTGTCTGCTGAAATGCGCACGTTATTCTGTGATCGTAACGTTTTCTCCATTCGGTAATGGGTTTTAATAATTAATAAACGTTGTTGGAGGGAAGCCGCTGCATTTTGTAAATGGTTCAATATGATATAAAACATCGAGCGGGGCCTTTTAACGTTTACCGTACAGTAAATTATTTAAAAAAATTACGAGGTTGGCGCAATGAATATAGTGACTGATATATTATTCAATAAAGTCACTTTAATTTAATTTATAGGACAGCGCAAACAAACTCGAGAAGAGTCGAGCCAGATGTCAATTGATATGAGATTTTGGAGACTCCCAATATGCCGAATTGTTTGCCGAGGGAGAATCAATGAGTAGGAATACCAAAGAATCGGAAGTCTCTCCCGATTCCTTAAATTTCCCCATTTACACTAAAAACGTTTTGAGAATCAAATTCAATAATCAATTAAAATATTTCAATTCAAATAATGGTTAATATTTTGAAATTAGACAATTTCAGTCAAATGAGCAAGATGGTGACAAATGATAATTACTGACGTGTTGTTGGCCAAAAAGCTAAGTGGGGGACCTCAATAGAGTTTTTGGCTGTCGAAACTGTGACCAAAACACTTAAAAACATTTCAAAGTGTCAGGTAAAGCACATTACCATCAGAAGTTAATTATCACTTGCTTCGGTGAAGGAAAACATCGTGAGGAAACTTGCACAGTATTGAACATCTGAGAGTTCTCCATAATGTTCTCAAAGGTGTGTGAATATTTACGAATATAACCAAAATGTTAATATTTGTGAGTAGCCACGTATTTCTCCCCTCCCTTCGTTTCTAGCTAAACGTTCGACATCGTGTTCACGAAATAAAAATTGATGTTCCACGTAATTCCTCACAAGCTGACGATGCCTAATTCGGAAGTATGTTAAGGAAGATAAAAACTTGTGAGGAGAAATAACCGTAAACAAGTCAATAATATGAGCGGCGTGGCGCGATGGCGGCGCGCGACGCGCATATGGCTACAGATGGGCTATCGGGAATCATAATGGCGCAGCTCACGCTAGCTTGTTTGTGTTCCAACATACGAAGCTTGTTATGACATGACGTGTGGTGTACGGTGTACGGTAAACGGAGGCGACGTGCCACCCGGACTTTTTGTACCTACAGCTCCCACGGGAAGGTGCAGTGGTACAACTGTGAGGTTAAAGTTTAGTCTACATAGCTTGATCTTAATTGTTTAATTACTTTAATTGCTCGTTTTAAATAACAAAAACTACTCTATAATTATTAATGTTTTACTTTGTAAAAATTTGGTAGGGACTAATACCCCATGAAAAGTGGCGGATCTCCTTTGTTTATCAGCTTAGCTGCAGGGATGGACCCATATTGAAGGAGACTTTACATTAAACCGCTGTTCCAGTGTGCGATGAACGAGAGACTATAAAATGCAATTATTGAAAGCTGTAACGCTGTCGCAACTTGTGTAACTAGACAATATGGCAAAACGCAATACAAGTCAAAACGATGCTTTAAAATTGTTAAATTACAAATGCTATGGCTATGGCTTCAACACATTAATGGCCTAGTACTAGACACGGGTCTCTCCTCGTAAGGAGGCCTAGAGCATACTCCACCACGCTGCTCCAGTGCGGAATGGTGGAGGGGTTAGTGGCCAACCCGAGTGTGGGAAGTTTTCATGCCGCCCGATGGCCTTCAACATGGCTTGTCGACTGTTATCTTACGATAACAACCGGGACCGACGGCTTAACGTGCTCTCCGAAGCACGGAAACGCTCAAGAAATTTTGCCGCTAGCGGTCACCCATCCAACTACCGACCGCGCCCGCTTTGTCGATCACATAGGATCGACGCAAGCTGCCGGGCTATGAGCGCTTCAAATTACAAATAAATTGATGTAATAAATTAAATTAAATAAAGCTTACAGATTTTGGCTCAAGAATGCTCGGTTGGGTTTTATATATTTAGTAGGAAGTAATATAGTAAAATTGTGCCAAGACTGCGTTCCAGAGCCGGCAGTATTAAGCGGTTTTGTCATTTATTTTACCGTCATTAGGCAGAGTTATAAGAAGCATAACACTCAGTCATCTATTTGACTATGACATAAGAAAATCATCATCATCATTGTAAGTCCCAAACAACAAAAAATCTATTTATAATTAGTCTTATCAGTTGGTTCTGACACATAGAGTCATAGGTGAGCATTAATCGCGAATACATTCTTCTGCATGGAACGCGAGATGACGCTACGGGGTCATTAGGGAGCGTGATGGTTCCACCTCACTGAAATAGTAAAATATCCTCTCTCCTAAAATGCTCCTTACGCTGCAGTTAACCAACCATTATAAAACTTCAACCTCAGATGACGTCAACTTTCACAGCACCTAATGCGCTAAATGTTGAATATGAAACTGATTTATTATCATGAGGTAAAATGTTGTTGTTACGCATGCCAATAACAATAAACGTCCAATCGCTCACCGGATGTAAATGAAGCATGAACGGCGGCCGGAATCAGCCAGTCCATAAAGCGCCCGCAAATGTTCAATAAATCGGGCCGCGCTGCTCCGCTCAATCAGCCCGCGATCACACGCGCCATACACACGCCCTCAGAACAATGTTGTGTTTAACGAAAAAACAACACAATGATTTGATTCAATCAAAGTGTTCTGAGCGCCATCTTGTTCACACCCCGCTGTCGCTATTGTTGCCGTTCTCTGATATAATTAGATAAAACTGCGTGTGAGTAATAACTTTGTATTGAGTAAAAAATATACGTTAATTAACAAAATTCGGCATGAAAACTTTCGACACTCGGGTTGGCCACTAACTCCTCCACCGATCCGCACTGGAGCAGCGTGGTGGAGTATGCTCTAGGCCTCCTCAAGAGGAGAGACCCGTGTCCAGTAGTGGGCCATTAATGGTTCGGAGCCCAGTAACAAATTAAATTAAATTTTGAAATTGTAGAACTTAATAATAAATTGTCCTCATGTCAGGAAAATTATCTTGACCAGTTGTCGGAGAATGTGTATTTTATTAACCGTAAATAGTATTGTAACATGTTTAACATTAATTGCAGATATTTTTTGTAGTTGGACGTTGTTGGTTATTCACATTATAATATAGGCTAGATCATGTACGACGTGTAATGGACGGGGAGTGGGACTCTGGGAACAGATCTGGGTGACAATAAGCCCCAGGGGTTCAGGGGGTCTGGCCAGTACGAGGCGATAGGAGGGACTCCAGTTCCCATCGGATTTTAAAAGCCGATATTGATGACGATTGTATGATAAAACTTTAATGAATCTACGCTGTCCTTCCAATATTATTGCTACCACGTATAAACAATATTGCTCATTGTTACGATATTTAGTTGCCTCTACTCCATTTGGTATAAAGTGAAGCAAATTGTATTTTGTGAAAAAAATTATTCACAAAGTGTTTACAATCCGCCAAAAATTGCGATAAAATGGAAACTTGAAAATTCGCTCCATACAAATATTTATTTGAATAGAACTTGCAAACTAGCTTTATGTAAATTTCAGCGCAAAGCTTTTATCCAACCAACAAAATTATTTAAAATATTTAAAATGGTTAAAAGGTATGAATATAATATTCATATTTTGTGAATATGCTGCCACTGTAAGTAATGTATGTATTGTTAATGCTTCACAATAGATCATCGGCAAAGATTGTTTTTAAGACTCAAAATATTATTTGAAACAAAGGTTTATTTATATTAAAACTTGTAAAGTTGTATTATGAGCCTTGCTAATAACGTATTAGGGTCTCATTTCACACGCGAGCGGTCAACTCGGGAAGTAGGTCAGCCCGGCCGATGCGAGTTGCTACGACGGATGGGCTACTTCCCGCTACGATATCGCTACGAGGCTACGCGGCTACGCGGCTACGCGGCTACGAGCTCCGCGCTGGGAAGACGGGAGACGCACGCGTCGCACGCGTCGCATGCGGCTATAAGATATCGCACGTTGTTTTCAAACGGTTGTTCCCCAGACTCCTGCCAAGAGCCGGGTCACGGCCGCGCTGCGTCATGACGTCACCGCGCCCAAGATCATTGTCGCATTGCGTTCTACGCTGCACTTTATTTTCTTCAAGATGTCCTTGCTTTCAGCGGTTATTATATTGTTACAATAATTGCAATATTAACAACGAAGTGAAATAAAAGTGTACTATAGCAGTGAGACATTAATAGCAGTGAAGGGTCGAAATGATGAATGGCGTTATAATGAGATTTTAATGAAGTAGTTAATGGTACGAGGCGTTCATTTGTATAAAACCATGCTCATAGGAACAGCAGTGTTATAATAATATATTTTATGTGGCTATATTTTATTGACTATGACTGTATTTAATGGAAGGGAGTTGGAATGAACTTTAACATATATCATGCGTTGGAAAATGACAGATTAAAATTTTTTCGAATAGTTATATCTATCGTAACAAACACGAAATTTTTCAGGTTGACAATTTACGGAAACGTGTTGAAACATAGATTTAGTCTTAGTGGATTTAAATTGAAGTAATTCATTAGGATTTACTGTGATGGAGTCGCATTATCTTCAAATCTTCTGTAAAAAGGCCAAGGATATCCCACTTTGGCCATGGTGTTGAGCTACGTAGTTAGATTTTTGATCAGCTTTAATCCGTACGCCGCAGTAGCGGAGCGGGTACTTCCCCCTCCCTCCCCCCCCGCGCCGGCCAAATATTGTAATAGAGGCATTTGTCAGGATTAGCTAAATGGAGCCCCCCTCTGCCCCTCCGCCCCCGCGTGCCCTCGCGCCCGCGTCGCTTCCACCGCAACTTACAAATTTAGTCACAAAACCATCAAATCACGTATTTATTTTTATAAAGGGGTTCGAAAATTGTTAATGAATGCTGGCACTTCTCCTTTTTATGGTTTGCTTGTTTTGGTATTATTATATCGATGCTTGAAAGGCAAAATTTACCAAGCGATATGTCGGGTGATATTGAATTATAAACCTTATAATCGCGTCGAAAGCGTCGATATTTACCATTTAGGTATGCTAATTTTATTCCTTATTCAATTCGTCAATATTGATAATTAGTGTCTAACATTTTACGAGAACAACGGAATATCAATTTTAATATTTAACACTAAGTTTTTTTAAATATAATAATAAGTACGTTAGCGTTTTCTCCTTTGTATTTCTCTAGGGCTCCCCGAACACGACACAAGACGCTCGTAGTGACAAGAGACACGTTTAACTCATACATACCTGTCTCGTGCCTGAGACTCCGCGCCCGACCCCGACCGCACATAAATAATTTTCATTTAAATCTATAACAATTTTATTTTTTTATTTATATTACTTATTACGAATTTAATTTTAATTTATGAGAATTTTAATTTTAATTTTTATTATGAATTTAATTTTAATGTATTTATATTACTCTAACGCATTAGTCAAGCTGTAATGTTAGATTTAATTTTGAATAAACAAATAAATAAATAACGCTACTACTGAATGTGCCCCCTTGAGATATAGAAAAGTTCCTGAATTGGTTCGGTACTAGGAAATACCGCTCGGCATCTCTAAGTCATTTGAATATCCGTAATATATTTCGTTAGCCGCCGTGGTCAGTACACATTGCAAACGACGCATAATAATTTGGCAAAATTTATTGACGGCTATTTTTCATTTACGTGTGTTAGAAATCTTTTATCGTAAAGAGTACGAAACTAAATCACTTCACTAAACAAGCAAAACTAAATTTCTATCACCTCTTGCAACCACTGGTTTACATGCAATAAAGATTCTTGGTCACTTGTAATACAGTAAACGGTACAGGATTTCGTTGTAGTCTTGAGTAAATGGTTTGTTCGTGAACAAAATACATCTTAAATCGGATTAACGAAGCCTGTTACTGTTATTTCAAACACCACTCTACCCTTTTATATGTACCGCTGTAATAATATTTCTCAAAGCTTGTAGCTTCACATTTCGAGAAGAATTTCTCTAAGTCCCTATAGATTGCGACAGATTGGCATTTCGCGAGTTTTCTCTCACAGCATTCTTCTGATCCTTGTTTAATGAGATCGTGGATGATACGAGCCCTCTGCAGTCTTATAATTTTGTTTGTCTCTCTGTAATGTAAATTGGCTGTTTATTTACAGTTTTTGACAATATTGCTATAGGTAAGAACTTACTAGCTACTTAACTACTTAATAGAACTACTACCTAGCATTATCATTCGGCGCTCAGTACATCCAAACGACGAGCGGAATCCTTATTGAACCATTTATTTACAAGTTAGTGTCGTGCGAGTACGAGTACAAACAATAAAATTGTATTTGATATTAAAATGCAAAATTATAAAATATATCATGTATGTATACTTAAACTAAAAATTACGCGCTGTCTTGCCAAATTCGACACGCCTAGCGAAGAAAAGTAAATAGCAACTATGTAAAATCATACGTGAAATAAGAACAAATATAAAATATATCTCTTATTAAAGTAATTATTATCATGCATCAAGTCAAGTCAAGCCAATCTTTTCGAGTATTGCGGCACAAACAATGAATGACATAAAAATATGATGATTGTGTTATAGGAAGGTGACGCCGACATAATATGTATCAAGTTGTTATCGATTTTTATTGTGATATAAAATAAAACGTGTTGCTAATAACATAATACCAAAATTAAATCGCAGATAGTTAACTGCTATAAATAAGTTAAGTTAATAACCTATTACAGAAGCTGACCAGTCGCTAGTCGGTCTGAATGTAAAGGGGAGTTTCGTGTAAAGTTTTCGCTCCCGCTGAGATTTCGGAGGCGCGTTGGTCTTTTTTCCACACTGCTCCAGTTCTGAAGCGGCCCGAAGCGGGTCACGGCGCTTTACGGCACTCCTCATTGTTCTGTGACGTCACGGAATTCAATCGCCTTAGCCGAACGGAAACTAAGGCAATAAAGTGAATAACCAGAGCGAGAACAACCAACTTTGACTATCGCTTTGGCCTTAACGTTTTATCGACTCAAAGTGACCCACTGTCGAAACTGTTATGATCCATAATTTTAAAACTTGCAACTTGTAAGCCTGATTTTGTATACCGTACGTTGAACATATTTCAAAAAACTCACTTGGAAAATCGTTCTTGGATTAGAAAGAATATCCTATCCTTGATTATAATATTTAATTCCGTACTAAGTATACATATCAACCGAATATTTCAAGTTTTTCAGTTCTCCGGAATCTATTTTCGCCTAAAAATGTAACATCAAAAAGGTGGAGATATTCCGAAATGTAAGAGTAAAATTTTAAAGTAACGTTAAGAGAAAAATACATTTTAAATTATGTTATGCGAAGTTTTTTCATGAATACATTACTTGATCACGTAGCTTATTAACAAAACAAGTGGCCGTGAAATATTTCGTTAACATCGAGCAGCGCTTTGTAACTGTTCAAAAACAGCAGCTCCGTCTGAATAAAATTTACGTCATAGATTTTAGTGGAGTTACTTGAATGTCGACAACTGGGGATGTTTGAGTCAAATTTTAATGCATTGACGGATTTTACACACTTATACATCCGGTACCATAAAATTGCAATCAATATTTTACACACTTTTATACATCCTGTACCATAACATTGAAATCAATATTTTACACGCTTTTATACATCCTGTACCATAACATTGTAATCAATGTCGTACACACTTTTATACATCCGGTACCATAAAATTGTAATCAATATTTTCCTTACTTCTTGCACTTGTTGTGAAGTGATTTTCAAATGCGCAAATCATTCTAAATAAATTAAAGGTACAGATCCATCCACGCTGACTGAAAAACAGATATTCAATCCATTAGGCTAAATTCTAATGGATTTCTTTTACATCTTACATAATAAATGTGAAGGTTTGGATGTGTATCATTGTGTGGATGTGGATGTATTTAGAATTACGAAAAAATCGAATACTGAATGAATTTGGCATACAGACAGAAGTCTAGAATAAAGGAAATTATACTTTTCATTTCGAGAAATTGAACTGTTCCCGAGGAATAAGATGTACAATTTAGGTTGAGTTGATTCGTTGTTGCTGAATGGACTTTAATGGGAATTTTGTCAAGTTGGTCCTATTTAAATATGGTGACTATCTTATGATGGGTTCTGGAGATAAAGAGTGTAACTCCTCAATGGTACGGAATAACTGATCCGTGCTTAAAGATATTTGTTGTTGTTAAAATTGTTAGCATTGACATCAATCATTTTGATAGATATATATATCGTATAGTATAGGGTATAGTTGAAAAGGTCTTTCAAAATTATTATGCAAAGACCATTCCTCGATTCAGGGGCAAGTTTGAGAAATATTCGGTTTTGAAGCTAATTTTGGTTAAAGTGTCCGCCAGCTAAAAGGCGGAATTGTGAAAAAATTCACGCTCACTTTTTAAATAACTGGTTTTAAATAACCCAAGCACAGTCTGATACCAAAAATAGTAAAGGAGGTGGCCAACATCTGTATGGGCGTTTGCCCCACTTGTGAAGTATAATGTACACATTTTATTTTTACCTTACATTAAAGCTTACAATATCTACTTTAGTAATTTTATCAATAAAAATCTGTAGAACTCGGGATTCTCCTTTTACGAGCACTTTTAGCTCTTGTATGTTGTCAACATAAATTCTGCAAAACATAAGTAATCGTGGAAAAGTATTTTAAAGAGAGATTTATTTAATAGATATTAAATAAATACTATTTATCTTTTGGATAATTCATTTATTTATTTAATTTACTTTAATTATAACTTTATTCATACAAAACAGTACCAGCAGTAGGTACTAAATAAAATATACGTATTGACTTGTCACCTACCTACCTGGAAATATTCACAAGCAAACGCAATATAAATAAAACTGCACATTGATATTATTAAGTGTTTAATTATATACATTTAGTACACATATGTAAAAATTGAGGAATAAAAACAATAGTATCAAACAAGGTAAATAAGGTGATGCATTATCTGGTGTACCCATCTACTTGTTCTCTACTCAAGATCAGCAGTAATTAATATAGAATTTAAAAATGATGCAGATGTGGGGGCTTCCATGTGATGTTGGTGACGTGCCCACCCCAAATACCAAACTAATGTCATCACGTGAAAATGCCATACTTGTACTGCAGTGATCCATTCTACCAATATGGATTGAAGGTTTCTTGCAACCGAAGATATTGAGTGACGTGCCATGCGCTCAATATCAATCGCGCAATTAATGCACCTCATGGCAAAAAATCAAACACAATTATTATTTTGCAGAAATCAAACTCAAAAATCTTCTTTTGGCATTTGGCAAATGGCAATATAGCAGACATTGGCATTTCTGTCAGTCAATTGTCAACCTCCAGTGATAGCAATGGAGGTAGTAGAAGATTAAGTGTATACAATACAACTTATTATTATTGTCAATTTATTATAACTACTCGCTGCGGAGTTCAGAAGAAAATTAAAATTCTAGTTATGTTAAAATAAATAGAAAACATGTCTTTTCAGAGGACTAAAACCTTGTACAAATAAACGTATATTTAACTGTTTCCGGGGCACATCTTGGCCACCTCCTTTACATTTGATAACTGTTTGGGTATGTAACTATATTATAGTAATTCTTTAAAAACATTTTTATGTTTATTTCATTCAAGTAAATCATAAAATTTCTTACGTATTTTACAAAAAATACCTAAAGCTTACGGTAAGATCTTCCAACTAAATTTTCATACTGTTAGACATTTTGTATCCGTTTCCGTTGAAACTCTTCAAATTTCCGAGCGGGAAATATCCTGTTGATCCAAAATGATTGAATTGTCAAGGATGTCTCGGATGTTTACAGGAGAGGGTGTTACTGTATAGACTGTGCGGCGAAGGGATTAGTGAACATCTAGACGGTACAATGAGGCGTGATGAAGCTTAAGGGGAGTAAGTTAATTATGTTCTTGGAGAACAGGAAACGATGCGTCGCGGTATCGGTACTATCGGTATGTAGTGGTATCGTTGCGACTTGCGAGTCGACTCACTGCGAGGATCGAAAAATGCAAATAACATATTAATTATGTTAATGTTTTTGTTTAATAAAAAATTATAACGGTACATAAGTTTTATAGTCACGTGTTGTAATCAGTAAGACTTATCAGCAACGTGAGGAGCCGTGCTGTACGAGGCTCGATGTAGGTAATGCGGGGAGCTCTTTATATTTGTTCATACACAGCATCGCGGCGGTTTCAGTCCGAATAATAGAACGCGGGAGTAAGGTTTAGCGGCCAGTTCCAGCTCCACTGAGCGAACGCTTTCACTGTTGAATTTTTGATCACTTACACTCACCATTATGGGTCATATTAGCTTTTACATATTGTTAGTAACCATTGTGTAAGCGAGTGACCTGCTATTATACTAGCTATTATTTTAGCCAGGCAGTTAATGTACCCTACGGACCCTACAACTATACAGGTACCGTGGGATTACACTAGGCAGGACAGAGCTCAGCGACCTCAACAGAAGGAACCGATCGCCCCTCGATGGTTGTCTATTTCCGGTCTCCTCCGGGAATCCGGGACCGCTCGCTTCGTATGCAGGGTCGCTACCAACGAGGCTACAGGTCGTCAAAATCGTCAGGGTCGTCTACAGGTTCGTTCCTAAAAGTAAGTCGAATGCCTAGCTATTGCTGTCGTCGCGGGATCTTAGAATGATTGAATTTGGTTCGTGATCAAATAGTGTACATTTTGAATGAGTGATAACATCAAAAATTCATTTACAGATTTAGGGTTTTGTCAAACCTATGTAAGAGATATGAAACGGTATAAAGTTTCACACGAGTGTTCTTAAGCTGCGCGTGAGTCTTGCCTGTCGTAATTGACCGACATTAAATGTTAGTGAGCCAAGCATTAGCTGTTTGTTCTGTGTGGCTGTAGTAAGCCGCGCCGGCGCCGCGGTGCATCCCTCGCGTCCGATTGAGAATATTCTAACAGCATGTTAACGCTGCAGGATCGCTGTAATTACGCACGCAGGTATTGTCCAACAACTCATAAATATGCAACCGTTGCGTGGATTTGAATAGCTAATATTATTATTAGTGGTGATTTGGCTAATAATACACAGTGAAGTACATATAACTGCATAGAATTTGAATACTTAATCCAACCAAAAACATTTCATGTAAAATATACTGCCAAGACTCATGGGGGCGTGACTGTACAAACGTTATCTTTACAAACGTCACATCTTGGGTAAGAAGTGTGGCTTGGTCGCTTTGCGAGCACGGACACTTTCATGATGCAATACTTCTTACAGACGGCCAAGCTATACTTCTTCCCCAATATGTGGAGTTTGTAAAAATAAGTCACGTTTTGTAGAGTTAGGGGCTTGGCTTACAGCGATAAAAGAGCTTGTGAGTCTTGGCAGTCTATTTATATATGTTTTTGTATGTATATGTCTTTGGTAAGATTTAATTTCTTTTTGTATCTATTTTAGGCTTTTCTTGTAAGTCTACCATTGTTTTATCACACTCCACTCTTTGTCCTAATACAATAATAAAAATAGAAAAGGAACATAATAACAACTTACAATCAGTACAATAGGTGCTTTAATTAATAATAATAATATGTCAGTAACTAATAGGGGTAATAGAGGTATTATTGGGTAAATTATGGATTTTAGGAGCTGCCTCCCAAGCGGCAATTTTAGCGTAATAATTAACCTTAATATGTATCTAGTTTCTAATGTCCATAATTTGACAATTGTAATTTTAAGTGCCATAGGCATTGTTCCAAACACATATGAAGTATAAATGCTAAAGGAGGTGGCCAACATGTGCCCCGGAAATGGTTAAAATACGTTTATTTGTACAAATTGGTTTAGTCCTCTGAAAAGACATGTTTTCTATTTATTATAACATAACTAGAATTTTAATTTTCTTCTGAACTCCGCAGTGAGTAGTTATAATAAATTAACAATAATAATAAGTTGTATTGTATATGTATACTTAATCTTCTTATACCTCCATTGCTATCAGTGGAGATTGACAATTGACTGACAGAAATGCGAATGTCTGTTATATTGCCATTTGCCAAATGCTAAAAGAAGATTTTTGAGTTTGATTTCTGCAAAATAATAATTGTGTTTTTGGTTTTTTGCCACGAGGTGCATTAATTGCGCGGTTGATATTCAGCGCATGGCACGTCATTCAATATCTTCGCTAGCAAGAAACCTTCAATCCATATTGGTAGAATGAATCACTGCAGTACAGGTATGGCATTTTCGCATGGGGTGGGCACGTCACCAAGATCACATAAAAGCCCCTGCATCATTTTTAGACTCAATATTAATTACTGCTGATCTTGAATAGAGAACAAGTAGATGGGTACAACAGATAATCAGCCAATGCATCACCTTATTTACCTTGTTTGATACTATTGTTTTAATTCCTCAATTTTTATATATGTGTACTAAATGTATATATCTAATTAAACACTTAATAATATCAATGTGCAGTTTTATTTATATTGCGTTTGCTTGTGAATATTTCCAGGTAGGTAGGTGACAAGCTAATACCGTTTATTCCCACTTGTCCTGTTGAGTAGTCCTGTTGACAGGACACGTATATTTTATTTAGTACTGCTGGTACTTTTTTGTATGAATAAAGTCATTATTAAAGTAAAATAAATAAATAAATGAATTATCCAAAAGATAAATAGTATTTATTTAATATAAAAATCTCTCTTTAAAACACTTTTCCACGATTACTTATGTTTTGCAGAATGTCAACCTACAAGAGCTAAAAGTGCTCGTAAAAGGAGAATCCCGAGTTCTACAGATTTTTATTGATAAAATTATTAAAGTAGATAGTGTAAGCTTTAATGTAAGGTAAAAATAAAATGTGTACATTATACTTCACAAGTGGGGCAATCGCCCATACAGATGTTGGCCACCTTCTTTGTGGTTTTTCTGTATCCCCCTGTGTAGAAGGTTAAATTTTTTTGTTAATTGTGTGCAAATACCAGAGTAAGAGTACATACCAAATTCATCTATTTAGGACTTTGGAAAATGTCCTAAAGGTTGTATTTTAAATACAGATCTGCGTCTCCATTCCCCTTTTGTGGGGGTTGGGTGATGAAAGTTGCAGATCTCATAATTTATTTGTTGTTTATGTGCAAATCCGAAGACTAGTATTTGGACCCTGGACCAAGGATAGAGATAGCTATACGATTACGAGCTTAGATATATTATGTATACGCTTAATTAATTGTTTTGTCAATTAAAAATTAATGCCAGAATGTAAATAATGTAAGTTGATATTAGAACGGCGGCGCGCGGCGGCTGACTGTCGGCTGTTGGTAAAAGGTTGACACAGTGAAATGCAATTTTCCACTCAACGTGGACGTGGGCGAGGAAGGGGCGAGGGGCGATGGGTGAGGGATGCGGGGAGGGGGTGGTCCCGTGGTCTCCGCTACGTTTGCAAAGGAAAACGATGCCATGCGCTGACTTTGATAACTTTTTATCAGAGATCTTTAAAGGAATATCAAAGCAGTTTAAAGTGCCTTTTTCATTTTAAAGCCTTTTTTACCCAGAACTACCTAACAATTAGGTTATTACCTCACTGATTACCTAGAAAACCTAAGGAAGAAGGTTCGAAAACTCTCAGAAATTAATTCGTTCTGCCCCAAAAGACGTGAGAATTTTACAAATGAAACAATAAGCCTCGAAGGCACTTTAAACACCAAAAACAAGCTATCGTGAATAAAGAAACATTAATATAATACAGTGTTTTAAATACGAGATAAGTCTACACAGCGACGGCGAACAAAATTAACTTGAGCACGGCCGCTCGCGTTCAGCAGTTACACTTTGCTCTCCGAATGAATATATCGTATTTCAGATATTACAATCTCACAAAAGATGTTTAAAGAAGGCTTTGGAAATAATGAGGTTCATTCCCTTTTTTAAATTTTAAACTTAAATAATCAGATTTGATTTTCTTCATATTGTTCATCATAGCTGGATGAACTCTGCTAACCTGAAACAACCTACTCAACATATACTTCTTCTTGGAGGAGTTCGAGCTTAGCAGTGAGACAGCAGTTTATAAAGATAATCAAATTGATAATAGTAATTGAGTAAAGTTATCCCGAGAGCGAACCGCCCGCGCCGCGCTCGGCGCACGTCTAATCAATCTCCACATCTCCCACGACTCCGTGGAGCAAGTTGAGCTGAAACTTGTGACATTAGCAGTAACTCGGTGACAAATAACGACAGACATTCAACTTGTGATGTCTACTAACTTTATGACTTTACAACTTTAACGAAGATTCAGCGGTTGGTATCTGTTCATGATGTTCTGTTCAAAATTAATTAGATAATAATATACCTATTGATATAGTTCAAGCTGCGGGGGTGCTTTGTATAATTAATTCGCTGCTTTAGAAGGTAGCCTAATGAGGCAATGACAACCTGCTAATTATGATAACCCGTAAACTACCAATACAAGTTACGCCCGATATTACTAGGGTGAAAGGCTCCCTTTTCCAGTCGACTTGTGCAAAGATCAGCGCTAGCTTTGAGTAACCGATATTGTTTTATTAAATATTTTGTTTAGCTGAGTTAAATTAAAACTCTTTCGGAACGATCGCAGAGATGTGGTGGTACCAACTGTACCGCGCTTCATTACAACGGTTCTAGTTTGCGGTGAAAATTCATTTCGTTTTAAATAAACTCTAAGCGGCGAATGAAATGAAAAAACCGTAGCGCGGCGAGAACACAAAATGTAAAACTATTTTACAAAAACAGGAACATGGCTGAGCTTCAAAAAAAGGAAATTATGGCAAAGAAAAAGTTGTAATTGGTGTTAAAACACGTTATCCTGCGCTCGTTTGAAAATTCGTGCAATGTTCGTAGAGGCAGTGGTGTGCACGTAGCGGGTACCATCCAGGTTTTGTATAGCTTGTACAGACAAAAACTGAACCAATATTATCAGGCTGAAGGTTTTTGTGCATTATGGCGCTAGTATGACAGACTACACTTTAGATACAAACCATTTAGGGCTGGTAAAAATATGCAGGTATCTGGGGGCACGGCAGTGCCCCCGCCAAGTCGAGCAAAAAAGCGGCACGGCCGTACCATCCTTTTCTCGAAGCAATTCAGGCCATTTTCGACGCCCTATAACTTCGTTGTGGATAAAGCTAGAAGCCTGAATTTTTAGTAACCAAGCAGGCATTGTATAAACACGGTATATTTCAAATTTCATTCAATTTGAACCAGTAGTTTAAGAATTATAACTAGTCAAAGTTTCTTAATTTCGTCACGCACTGACTGACTGACCGATCACCAAAACTCTAAGGCACTTCTAGCAGACATAGAAGCTTCAAATTTGGAACACAATTAGTTTTTAGTGTATAGATCAAGGAAAAACTAAAATATTTTGCAATTTCGGTCCAGTTTTCCAGATACATCAACTGCATAAATAACTTTGTAATCCCATATAAATATATAGGATTACAAAGTTACATTTGCAGTTAGTGAATCACTGTACCTGTATAACGAAGTAACATTTGCAGTGAATGAATCAGTGTACCTTATATAATATAATGGAATAAGAGGTGTAGATAGGTACCTAGATATAATATGGTCACTATAAGATGTTGTTACTTGTTAGGTTAGCTAATTACGTAATAACTTAAGACAGAAGGACTCTTAAGTAGGAACTGAATAAATTAACCGACTTGGTATTACATGGATCTCACAACTTTTTACGGTAGAAGAACTGAGTTGCGAGACTTGGTTTTTTTTACAAGTTTTGTTTTTGATGGCATACAACTGTCTATACAATGAAACTGAGTTGAGCCACGTTCCATCCAAAGTCAAGCTCCTCTATTGTTTTCTATATATCTAAACTAGGTGGTGGCTCCTGGTCCGTAGTTTTTTTTCGGTTCTGTCTTTATTATTACCATCTTTTTAAGTTATGAAGTTAGAATGTTAATTTATTATTGCCATCAATGATTATCTGTAAAATTATTTACATGTGAAATTTAGATCTGTTGGAGTAACCCTCAATATCAGTATCATAGTCATCGCCGTGTTATCCAATGGGTCTCATACTTTCCAACTGATCTGACTGATCGCTTCAGAGGACACTAACTGTTTATCAAGCTAAAGTTCGATGTGCATCTAACGTTCTACAATGTACTTGTTAAGTGATTTTCTCACAACATCGTTATTGTACATCGCTGCTGCGCTAATGGTGGAAGTTCTGCATCATAAGTTTATCTTACAACTTTCATAGATGCTTCTCGTGAATAAATCTTTATAAAACTTTGACTCGGTATCAAAGTATAAGTTTAAATGTTTTCTATTTTCATCTTATACTTACACAGAACACAAAAACAACTGCTTGCATTGTTTGATGTTATTTAAGATTTGATACATTTCAGTAAATACACCGCCAATAATAAGTTCTCCTATAAACTCACAGGAGTCATATTAAATTGCTTTAAAAAAATTAAGAGATTAAATATAATTTGCTAACCTCACATGTTTTAAATTCATAATAATGTAATCATGTAAGTTAAGAAGATTATCCTTATGCTTTAAGCAACATTGAATCATTATTTTTATTTAAAACATCGGGTTTGGGTCCGCTGTTCCAAGGGCCACTAAACCAAATTTGATTTATTGTGGCTGTACACGTTTTGGAGTTAGGTCTGGTTGCCAAGTGTTTCTGTTCGGACAAACTTTAGGATGTTACTGGCTTCCAGTTCTTTGACTTGGATAGGTGGGATTGAGTCAATTTCACATACATGAGACAGAGTACTTTACTAGAATCGATATCTTTTACAATATTCAGAAGGCATCATTATAAGTACTACAGCATATTTCTATCATTCATTTTTGGAGCAAAAGCATGTGAGTGAAAAAAGAAATGATTGTATTAGGGAATTGACGTCAGCGTACGAGTATTTGAATAGGTTATCGGCTCTCGCGTTCTCGCATTAGGAGTGAAATCGTAATCGAAGTGCGAGCCCTCGAGACCCGGCGCTCAACGCTCGACGCTCGCTGCTCGAGGCTCGTTCCGGAGAGCACTCGCGCCACTCACCAGCACCACTCCCGCCCCGAACTCGATAGTTCCAGTTCAATAGTGAAGGTTATACGTCAAGGTCTAGTTGTCTCGGAATTAGAAATCACTTTTTGTTTCGACTTAAAATAGACTGCTACAAAAAGTAGAAAATTTTCTTGACAAAACCTATTATACTTTATTTGAAAATAGGCATGGTTTTTATGGAGAAATCAGAAGAGTGACCAATGCTACATCGGCTCTGAAGGAGAACTCTTTTTTAGAAAACCCCATGTCAGTGCTCCTGGAATACCTCAGAGGGAAACGTGCGTGGCAAATAGAATCGTGATGTGGATGGAATTTAAATCTTTGTTGGAGTGATGCAGTTATAGAAAGGCGAAGTTGGCACCAGGTGGAATAATTCCTTCGAGCACTCACCGCTGTAAAATCGGAATTTCCATGCTTTGAAATTGTTGAAATGATTGTCCATTAAGTAATTACTCCATTACTCCAGAACCCACTTAGAAAATATTTCAGACAGAAAACAGTTCTCCTTAATCCTCATCATGAATGTAATCGCCATTTGCCAGTAGCAAAGTGTATGAGCTCCAACTTCCTAATCAAAGTGTGCTCGTTAAGAGTGGCTGCATTTGAAAGAGGTTGCTCCATCGAGTAGGGAGGGTCCATTGGCGCGGCTTTATTCGAGCAAGGTCGTCAGTTTTGTGGATCGATAGAGTATTATTAGCACATACACATTTAATACATTTCAAAACGAACGCATTGCGTTAGTGTGTCAAATTGATAGTCACGTTTAGTTAACCACATCAGGCAAAGCGCAAAGCAATCAAATTATCATATGGTCAATGGTAAGGCACCACGTTACAGTTTGAATCGGAGCCGCGCACTTAACTGAGTTTAATATCGGCTTTTCAGTGCTGCGCTATAATTTTGTCTCGTAATTAAATAGAGAGCCTTCACACTATTATCAGACGGGTTGATCAAATCATATACGCAGCAACTGCGAATGCATCGCTTAATTAAAATCTTGTGTCAAAATATGTTTGTGTACTAGTAGGCATAACATACATATGTAGATCTATGTAAACGGAGCAGAAACCGAGTAAGGAACAGGTATCATTAATTAAATCGTCATCTAAAAGAGGATTAAAAACCCATAAATGCGAATCTTTTGTACATTCCTCTTACAAACCCCAAGTTGTAATTAGCCGACATATTACCATCAGACGGCACTAGGGGATAGATGAAAATTCACGGCGGATAGTATCATAGTCTGGGATTTCCGATATTCGGCCGACCACCGACCAGCCCATTTATTTGTCGAAAGAAAAGTTTGTACATGTTAAAGTGCAGTGTTAAGTGTTAAAATTACACTAGTGTACTTCTCCATGTAATAACTCAAACAACAACCGTAATATTACCTTTATTAACTTGTATAGGTATAAGCTGCTACTAATATTCTGCGCTGCGGACATCATATTATTCTAGTTAGTATTCACTTTTGTTCGTTTTTCGTACAATTTTTTAAATAACTTCCAATATTAGCTAAGTCGAAAAGTCGTCGTTCTTGTATCTAACTTAAAGTTATTCTATTGCCTGCGTTTTTTGCCGTCCTCAAATACAGTTGAATTTTAAATAAAAATATATTGAAAATTTGTTTAAGTATTGAACCGCCCGAGCGCTCGCTGCTCCCGGCCGCGGGCGTTTCGTTATGAGTTTAGACTTTAACTGCTCGAACAAACTGTAATAAGGGGAAATGATTTATTCTGACATTTTCATTTGACCATTATCTGATTTATTAAAAGATATTCGTATACAATATTAAGTCCCAATTATGCGTTTCATGCTTGTTGGTTTTATGACATACTATGGTTTTATTACATAGTGCCATGTTTACATTAGGTACATAAGTCTAAAATCTTTTCATTTTCAAGCGTTAAATTATATTGATCATATTATGTAACAAAACGTAGCCCCAACATAAAAATGTCACAGACATATTTAAATACTGAGATTTTAAGCAATTTCTCTGAGAGATATAATTTCACCAATTTAAATTATTCAGCAGTTTTGTAAAAGAACAAGTCTCAAATTCTTGATCCCACTACCTCCGTTTTTACACTATGCAATTGAAGTTCATTTAACGCAAACGTACTACATCTATCCCTTGGCACCGTACAGGCAGCGTAGCTTAAAATGAAAAACTTGTCGAAACTAGGGCGATTAATGTTATTTCGATTGCTGTCATTGAAGTATAATGTCATAGAACAGACATCTTGAACAAAATGTGTGTTCCGCCGGGAGGTTCTATTTTCAAAGTTGAGCCCCCGTTCTTCTTTCATAATCGAACGAATCCATTGAAAATTGAAGCCGGTAAAAATGTATAAAAAAACTACCTGAATTTGGGGGAGGGGGGGTGATGGAGGGGTGGGGGGGGATGCAAGGAACCCCCCCTACTATTTTTTTTCGCAGGAAATGAATACTTTTTTTTTTATTGAATTTTGAAATTCTAACTTTGATTCAACTTAACACTCTAAATTACGAATGCCAAACGTCGAGAATGTGACGTTAAAATGTGAAACTGTTACCGCTCATTTACACGCGCGTGTAGCGGATCGTCTCGTGGCGCGTCCGTAAGCCACGCCCCCTACGCGCGTGTGAACACCACGCGAGCGCTCGCGCGAGCCCCTTTGGCCGCGTCTAACAAACCGCTCCCGCCGCGAGCCCGCGAGCCACGAGACGCGCCGCTGTCTGGTCCGCAAGCGCCCTGTTCACACGCGCGCGCACGCGCGCGTCTCGCTGCTCGCGCGCGCGTGTAAATGGGGTATTAAGAATTCGACTCTTAATACTGTGATGCCACCCTCAATCCTCCGCGACGTAATATCGAGATATTTAGAAAAAACGAACCTAACCACAAAATACTAAAACAATACACTAAACACACCACTGCCTTAATGACATGACAATGACACTTGACAGTCGACAATTTGCATTTTCTTCCCATACATAGCATTGGCGTAAATACGTTCAGCCAATAAATCGATTACAATTCTTTTAATCGATTTAACTTCGTCATAAATGTCGACGGGACCTCCGTATGAGGTGACACTACACCACTTCTACTATTATTTTAGAAAAATAATGACAAAAATCATTATAATTGCAAAATTACATTATATGCACTTTTAGGGAGAAATGAGGGGTTTTTGATTCACAAACAGGCTTCCGAACGTCTCCGGCGCTGCGGGAAGTGCAGCCCCTCCGCCCTTGCGTAACTGCGCCTTGCGTCTGTTACAGCGGGCGGGGGCTGCTCTCCCTCCGCGCCTCCGGGGTTTACATTCACTCTAGGGGTAGGGCAGACTAGTACCACGTGGGGTCGGGGTTGACTAAGTCGGTTTTGTAACCATTTCTAAAATGTAATGGTGGTGGGTAGATACGAAAACTATTCATTTAAAAATCCTAACGAAATCATACAATTATGAAAATACGCCGATTCTGCATTAGTATTTACAAAATACAATACTAATAGAATTATTCGATAGGTAATGAAAATATTTCGATTAAAAGCATTAGGTACAAATTTTTAATTTGTAGTATTATGTTTGTCACGTAGTACCAAACGATTACGATTCAATTCGATGATTATTTCAATTCTGATTGGTATAATTGCCTTCATAGCTCTAGTAGTGTTTGAATACTCTATGACAGTTCTGACATTGTCAAAATGGCGGTATGAATGTTTATAATATGTCGTGTGAAAAGAAAAGTATTTTAGTTCATTTTAAATATTTTGGTGTCTACCGCTTCAAAAATTAGGCATCAAGGTGTTTGCATGGGTCCCCGTATTCACAGTGATAGTTATAATAGTGACAAAATAGTGATATTTCATGTTTACATAATGTATTATGTTATTTTAAATTAAGAGATTTAACATATTTCGGCTTTTCTTGGTGTGAAAAAAATTGCGTCTCCGCGCGCAAAAATTGCATCAAGATACCTTTTATGTACCCCTGGGTAAGATAACACACATATATCAAGTAAAATTCAGGTAGCCACCATTCAAAGTTTACCCTTGAAGCCGATCGGCGCCAATTCATTGAGACATACATTGTCATCGCGGTGTCGGTTCTATGTGCTAGTAATAATACTTCAATGATTGCTGTGCGGTATTTTATCCCTACGAGTTCATGAGTTCAACGTGGGAAGTGTGAACTTGCTAAAATATGACTTGTTATCATTTAGTTCGTAAATTGCCGAGTCTAACACATACGTCGATAGTTGAAGTAGTATTATCGAGTGACCTACTTAGGGCGGATCACGAATGAGCGACGTCTCTTAATCCTCAGAGAGCTGATCGAAGAATTAAGAGGTTATTCGTCTTTACTGTGAAGTACCGGAGTGATAGACGACCGCCTTGACCACGCGACGCGCGGGGACCGGTGACAGGTGACAGGTGACAGGTGACGGGTGATCACACGTGATACGATAATATAAACGTGTGTCTTATGTTCGGTTTACACGTATTAAGTAGTTAACTAAATTTTAACTAAAATGGTACTAAATTGTCTGTTTACACGTATTCATTTACTTAAAATTTATTTATCTACTGAACTACTTAATACGTGTAAACCGGACTTTAGTGCTATCTCATCCTTCTGCACTTTTGGTCAGTATTTTTAATATTTGTGATCGTTCTTAGAAATCAGTACAGCAGGTTTTTGAACAGAACTGATGACTCGGACGGTTATTATTTAACGCAGCAAACTTTAATAATAAAAGATTTGGAGACAGCAACGCACAAACCAGGCGATACATTATCGGTGGTGCATAATATGAGGATTGCATCATAAAAATTACATTCGTCAATGATGTCGATGGAAACTGTGACCACTTTATGGCAGCTGTAGGCATAGCTCAGTTACGTCGCGCGTCGTCCCGGTTACGTAAGGCGCGCAGGACGGCTGACTGCCCGCGGCCACGCTGCTTACCGTATACAATGCCGGCTTTGAGCGGTCGCGCCGCGCTCCCCGTACCACATCCAGCCCGAGTTTACATACAGAGAGGGTTTAAGCACCGATCTACTAAGACTTGAACTACTCCGAAATTCATGCACTTGTGTACACGGCGCTGCTGCATGGGTTAGCCGTTAGGTGAATGTCGTGAAGAATTCTTTGGAGTGTGAGAGCTTTTGTTTTTGCTGATCATACAACTTTCGAGGTTCGCTGGTGATTCTTTTTTTTTTTATAATTCTTCAAATAATCTTGAATATCGTTGTAGCTGCCTGACGCAGCTATCATTATACTTACCACGTACCTCCTATGAATACTTACGCAGTTACCAATACCTTCTCAATACCTACATATTTACCTTACCGAAACATTACCTGGATACCAATAGGAAAGAATAAATACAACAGCCTAACTTATATGTCAAGCTAAGTGAAACAAACACCTCAAGGGAAATATACTATTTATTTGCTTTGACGTTCTGTTTAGAAACGAATGATGTCTGTTTAAGAAACAAGATAAGCGCAGTCCGTCAGCATCTTCCTCGTTCCTCTTCATCAGTCTTCAAGCCACATGATCTCATCTTCGAAGCACCCGGCACCCGGCAGTTATCTTCTTAGGTATATATCTTCACGCCCGTGTCGTGTGTTCGCGCTCGCAGCCGCAGGAAAATGTAAACCCATTTGGGCCTCGCGCAATATTTATAACATCGCCTCGCGCAGTGCGAAGGAGAGCGGCGATGTTAGAACGAGATGGCAATACTTAGCGACAGATATAGTGTTATTGTTACAGGAGTGAACGAGACAGCATGCAAATAATCATTGTTAATTTTATTACCCTTTACACGTGTTTTTTAATCCTCTTTCTTGTTGGTCTTTCTTTTTCTTGTAAATTAATGTAGCTATTTTTATTGGATATTTTTCTTTACAATTTTTGTATATAAACCCGTTCATTTTTACCAAAAATAGGTATATTCCTCCGATAACCAGCAGAAGTATTACTTGAAGCAACCTTCCTGATATAACATTAGTAGACCTTCACTGAAGAAACACTAAATCGTCATAAAGTCTACTTATTAAAAACTTAATTATTCAATTTATTTGGTAAGTGTTTTATAAACTTGTATTGTACCTATTACACCGAGATGTTTTTGCTACACCCAGCGAGCGACGCACCTTATTTATTTGTAAGTCGCAAATGGCTCCATTGAAGAGCTAAATGGCTAGCCAAAAGCGAGCTTGGTTTCATCATTCAGCGCATTCAAGTGTTTCCTGCACCAGTCAAAGCCAGTCAGAGCCAGTCAGAGCCAGTCAGAGCACCGGCGGTGCTATGAATAGTCACTCAGCATTGATCAAATTAATGTACAACTATGCATAGTGTCAATAGAAATGCGAAATTATATATTTAATTTTTTTTTGGCGTAGGAACTGAATAAAACGTTAACTATAAGTTTGAAACGACTCAGTAACAGTTCCAGTTTTTAACAGTAGAGTACTGTATAGTAGTATGCGTCGGCGAGTGACATATTCACATTTCAGGAACTTTTCTATGCAAGTAGGAAAAATTTTGCGACAAATAAAATTTATTCGATTTTGAAAAGTGGAATAAATCTTCATTTTGTATAGTGTGGGTAATAAATCTGTGGGAATGTTTCGCCTCGCAGCGCGCGTCAACAATACTTTGAGTGCGGCCCCGGGGACGGCCCGGTACTCTTACAGTTTACACAAGAATTTATAGATCTACATTCCGAATAAATGAGGCATTAATTTTTTTACGTGCTCGTTAAACCGTTGTCTTCTCATATTTAGCTTACAGCTGGGCGCCGTGTTCTCCGGCTTTGTTCTCATCGTCATATCCCTGTTTATGCGCCTCTTTATCCTCCCGTAAACTCCAAGTGATTAGATGATGTGTCTTCATTGTGAGAGTGACAAGATATATACTACGTTTAAGGAAAGCGAAAAGGAAAAGTATAAGTATATCCTGAATTAGAACTTTATTGTGACATTAGGATCCAGTTTTTTTTTTTGGATGTCATTTTAGAATCACACATCAGTGGGGTATATATCTAGACACGCGGCAGCGTGTCAGCCAAGTTCAAGCAAAGGAACTGGCTAGCCAGCGCCGAGTGTATATTTACACGAACCACTTGGTCCTAATATATCTACTGATATTGACTCTTGTGTGTAAATGAAGTTGATATGTATGTATTTATTATGAATATTGCCTATAAATGGTTGGGCGCGTCCAGCCCCGCGCTGCTCAGCGTCCGATGGACATTATTTACGCATTGATAGCTCGTCCATTTCTCATCGACAGAACAATCATTTTCACTTTCGCCTCCTCCGCCGTAATCTGTTATAAATGGCTCCATCATTCACTTCTTTTAATAAACGGAGAAAGTGCTTCGGACACGGACGGTGGCGGGCGGAGTCGTCATTTCATTCTTAAGAAGCGCAATATTTGCTTAATGGAGCCTCCGGGCGGATGCTTTAACGATTATAACTTTTTAGGTGGTGCGTTATGATAATAACTGCTCTTGGTGAACTTATCATGCTATTCAATTTTGTTAAACGACCCCTTGTAAAATATTCGGCAAAGGAGAATCTCTTTTTGTGACTAAATCTAATGTAAATTATTTATTTATTTATTTACTACCCCACATCCAACAGTGGGTGCAAAGCTAAAGCGCACTAAGTTAATAAAAGAGTAATCTCTCTTGACGACACCCACGGTATAAACGGGAACATGGACGTGGGCAATTTGATGCGAGACACGTGTATGGTAATCAAACAGGCATTGAATAACCTAGTTATCTATGTCTACGTAATCGTTGGCTTTAACTTTCATTTCGCCTGGCACTATCGGACGGCTATCGGTGGTGGAAACTGCCTTAAATACCGCCCCAGGCCGTTGCGACCAACATCTATAATTCCGGCACTAGACTACTCCCATGTATTCACTTCGACCAGTTGGTCTGCGCGGCCGTTTGGCTCATCGCAATTAAGCCGGTACTGCTATACAATTAGCTCGTCCACAGGCAGTCTGGATAGTATCGTGGACGGTACGTTTATGTTCCACACAACTAGCGATCCACTACGCCAGTTGGTCGGGTGTGGACAGACCAACGTTTTAATCTCTATAGTCGCATTGTTAAATGGTTCACTGGCGTGCCCAGTTTATGAAGTTTTAATACATCGCGACCGACGAGCATAATGCTACAATTACAAGGTAGGTCAGTCCGGGCTATTCAACAACAAAAATAGTTTGATCATAGCAGCTGGTAGATATGTTTGGGTTGAGCCATTAGGTGCTTTCTTCTTTTTCTCTTCTTTCTTGGCCGGAAAATATCGGTGATGCCTAAGGTGTTGCCGACGACCATGAGTGACGGTGACCACTTACCATCAGGTGATGTGGTTCTCGTTTAGCGGCTTCTTTACGTAACCGTCTCAAAAGAGTTCTGTTTTTAAGCGACTGGACAAACGACGTAACTTAAATTTTCAGTAATTTATTTATTTAGTGAACAAAACAACATTTTTTATAAAATAAAATGGAAGTGTAACATGAATGAAAGTGCTCGGAGTGCTATAATTTTCCTCTCGACTGCTTGCTTTCTTGCCGACTGAGTAGTTTGATGAAGTAGAACGACGTCGCGAATTGCGATTGATGACCGCCGGGAAAAACTTGAGGTGAGCAGGCGGTGGAGGGGGTGAGGGACGTGCGGGGGGGGACGAGAGGGGGGGGGGGGGTTCCGTCCTGTGTTACGGCGGCTAGAGGTTTATTTGTCCTGTAAGTTTGTTGTCGCTGTTCCAGCTGGTGTTTGCGCTACGACGAGGCGTTTACACATGACGTCCGTGGCCGGATGTTCTATTCCCTTGTAGTGTAATTACTATCATAGTACCCTATCAAAATGCATTGGCAGCATTAAGGATTACAATAATTTATGAATTTTTGACATATTACTTACGTAATAATTAAATGTTATTAGCGTTAATACCAATTAAGTTCCTTTTTACCCGACTGCGCGACGCAAAGGAGGGTAATGTATTTATCAGTCTGTGTATGTATGTATGTATGTATGTATATGTCAAACGGGTTAACCGATTTTGATGATTCTTACATCAATCGATTCGTCTCAAGCTTGCGAGTGTCACAAAAACATAACGTTAATAATAATTCACGACAGGGACAACGAAGCCGTGTTGTCTAAATGAAAAAATTAACGTGTACTTAAGTACGTACGTGAGAAGTTATACTTCTTTGGCATCATTAAATAAATATTTAACGGTAATAATTTAATAATATTTAGTATTAATTATACTAAATAATTATATTTTAATTTATATCAAAAAATAATACATGACTAACAGAGTAATAAAATAGGTATTTAAAAATGATTTTTAGGTTTCTTTCATCATTTTTCATTCTGAGTTACACTTATGGATATACAGGTGTCCCAGGGTCAAGTGACCGCCCGGCGTCTATCGATTATTTGGACAAAACTATTAACAAAAAACCAATAAAGTACAGGTCTAATCGGTTTGGTTCTTTTTTTATTAGCTTTTTAATTTTTTTGGAAAAAAACCTGACTTGCTGCACTATTTTCGACATATTTTTATTGTTTTTACATTTATTTTCATTCTGTTTTTTTAATTTACCAGTTGTTATCATAGTTTATCTATTCGAGGTATAAAATCTACCCAAAATTAAATAGAACATATTTTTTAAAGACATTATCTGAATTTTTTTTGAAAAAAATTCCCTTTTTTATTTAATTTCGCTAAAAAATTGGAAAAATGCCCTATGAATATTATTATTTTATCAATTATCATTAAACTACATGATATTACCTACAAAAACTCATTAACATGTTTGTAGTTATCTAAATCTTTTACCGAACTACAAACTCTTGAAATATGCACCCTATTTTCGATAATAAGAAGATACTTTTAAAACCAGGTAGACTTTTAAAACCAGGCTAGTGGAACATTTAAGTGTCTTACTATCAAAAATACGTTTTGCCCTTTGATAGAATAATTTTAAATGTTAGAAAACAATAAAAACAAGTGCAAATTTAAATCATTTATTTAAAAAAAACAGTAATTAATTCATAACATTTTCGAAATGACTGCCTTTGGCGTTAATACAGGCTAAGGCTCTAAATGACGGTCAAAGCTCGTTATTTGCACTTCGAAAGGTTCGCTCCTACTTCTGTAGCAACAAATGTTCCACTAGCCTGGTTTTAAAAGTCTACTCTTTTTATTATCGAAAATAGGGTGCATATTTCAAGAGGTTGTAGTTCGGTAAAAGATTTAAATAACTACAAACATGTTCATGAGATTTTGTAGGTAATATCATGTAGTTTAATGATAATTGATAAAATAATAATATTCATAGGGCATTTTTCCAACTTTTTAGCGAAATTAAATAAAAAAGGGTAATTTTTTCAAAAAACTTTCAGATAATGTGTTTAAAAAATATGTTCTATTTAATTTTGGGTAGATTTTATACCTCGAATAAATAAACTATGATAACAACTGGTAAATTAAAAAAACAGAATGAAAATAAATGTAAAAACCATAAGAATATGTCGAAAATAGTGCAGCAAGTCAGGTTTTTTTCCAAAAAAAATTAAAAAGCTAATAAAAAAAGAACCAAACCGATTAGACCTGTACTTTATTGGTTTTTCGTTGATAGTTTTGTCTAAATAATCCATAGACGTCGGGCGGTCACTTGGCCCTGGGACACCCTGTATAACGATTTAAAGTTGGTTAAACAACCATTCTCGATAATTTACTAAAGCCCCAATTAAAGAATCACCATACAAATTCTGTACTAAGGAATGATTTAAGTAACCGTTAGTGACTCTTGAGTTGGGGCGGTGAAATGAATTCATTGCAAATTTTACCGTCTTACTAATCCTAATAAAGAAGTCAATGAATCCTAACTAAAAAGTGTAAAAAAAAAATAGTAAAAAAAAAACTAAAAACCATGCTTTTATACAAAAGCCAATTAAAAAAGAGAAAATCTTGAATTTCGTGCTTACCCCACGCTTTTAATTCACGATTCTTATTTTCTATTTTTATTTGGATTTTGTATAAAAACGTGTTTTTTAGTTTTTTAAAGTACTGTTTATTTTTTCATTTTATAGTTCGATTTTTTGAAATGAAATTTTGTTTTTTTTCTTTATTTCTTTATTTTTTTCTTTAAATATTGAATTGTCAACGGTCCTCGATAAGTCTACGAAGTTTGAAAGAAATCTGACCATTTGAATTGGGTCAAAATCAAGTCCAAAGGAGTCGGTTAGAAGTTACAAACAAACAAACATACAGGTGAAGTAAATATAAAGTGTGTAAAAATCAGAAAACCCAACTACGTAAAAAAAAACTGAAAAGAAAAAACAAGCCCAGTAATTCAGTATGTTGTTAAAAGTAATACTGAACAACTACACCATAGAAAGATTAACGGTCGGAACCCATTTCAATTTTAGAGGCTGCTTCGGAAAAAACAAACAAGATTGATTGGTTGAAGAATGAGTCCCTACTGTGTAGTTGTTCAGTATTACTTTTATGCTTTTAAAAACATTTTGAACTATTGGGCTTGTTTTTTCTTTTTAGATTTCTTATGCACTCAGGTTTTTTTTTTAATTTTTTTATATATTCTATTCATAAGAGTAAGGACTCTTATTAAAGAATAATTCCAGTCATTGGATTACTATGAAAATTAGTACAGTATAATAATAATTATCTATGCGCCAAAGTAAACCCCGAGTAGACCTACATTGACATTCCAATGGTTAATTTGACTTGAACACAGCGGCACCAGTAAACAATGCGTTGTTGGTTCATTATTCCGCGCTCGCGCTAATCAGCTTGAATGATATGACGCTCTCCCGAATGTTCCATATTGCACAAGTTGATATTAGACTTTAGTCAATATTCAGGCGACAATAGAGATTAATTTCGCATGCGCATATGAGTAAGAGATTATGTGGATGTGTGGCTTCATGTCTCCTAACACAGGATGCAATTAAGATAATTTGAAGATCGTTTGCTAACACCAGTAATATTGATAGTATGTATTAAAGCAATACTGAAAGTAATGTACGGCGTTGTTTTAAACTTTTTGCTCAGGAAACTGGAATTCTTCAGTAAATTATTTTTACATTTTTTGACTTCGTACCCATACATACAGAAGTTAAAGGTTCTTAAATAATATCATAGATAAATCATGAATGTAACACCACAGACGCGTCTATTTACTCTGTGGCCTATGCCATTGAGTTAGTCTGCGGTCACTACCGTTTCCGCTCTCGCTATCTCTCTCGCACACTAGGACAGAGAGGTTCGCCATGTTGAGTCGCAGTCGCTTGCGCGTGTAACATTATTATTTTGAGTCTTTTATAGTAAATGTACGTGAATCTCATAACATTGTGTTTCAATCCACGGCCGAACTCCACATCATCAAATAGCCGGACAAACCCCATTACATGAATTTAATTTGGATAACGCTTACCCTTTGCCAGTTAACATTAGGATATGAAATCCTATTACTATCATGTCATGTAAATTATAAATATCTGGATGATCGAGCTTTGCTCGGCATTTTTTTTTGGTAAATCGTGTTTTTGGAAATTATATATAAAAAATTGCTCGTATAAAGGTATTAGAAATATAAGGTGTTGGTTAAGACGAACATTAAGTTACATTTAGCTCCTTATACGAGAAGAAGAATGGGTTTGCTCGAGCACGCAACCCCCCTCTCCCCCCTACACGTATTAGTATGTCAGCGATTAGCATAGAACAACGATACAAGTAGCGGTGTTAAGGGGCGCTCGGGCGCTCGGGCGCTCTCGTGTTTGTGTGTGCTCTGACTGAGCAATATCACGCTCATTGTGTTGGTAGCACATTGTCTTCGTACATTTTACCTTAGAGGTATTTTGGACGTATTCAAGTATGTCCTTGATGGCATGGTTTGGGATCAGCAGGCCGCACGGCCGTCATAATCAGTCACTAGATTTTAATTTCCAGATTACTAATAGGCAATAAAAATGATTCGAACCTTCCATATTTTCCAGCGGTGTGTGCAGCAGAAGAGAAAGTCAGTCAGTTAGGAGCGAGTTGGGAAAAGTAAGCTCTATAAATCCGTCGAGGGACAGGCCCAGATACTTCCCCTGGGCTCGTACCTCCCCTGCCACTCCCAGAATTTAGGCACCATCTGAACTCGGTGTACTGTAATAGAGGACGACCTCTGTTTTCTTTTAAAAATATTACTCATGGGTCCTTTTAAAAGCTCATTTTACAATAGAGAATACGAGGCCTTCTCTGATTTATCTAAGGGGCGTAAGAGAACATCGACGAGTGTTCCTCGCAACTGATGTTATTCACGAAAATTTACTTTAACAACAAGTATATGAAGTTTAATAAAATATATAACGATATATTTGATGTCGTGATTTATATTCGGTGCTTTGTAAGTAATCATGGAGCACAATATGATAATACCGAGGAGAGCCATTAGTGTGTAGTTAATTAACCATCTGCATTGCCGGCCGACGATAATTACCGCGGCGCGGCCGGGAGCTGCGGATCACGGATGAATATGGTTCATGTCTAACGACCAGTTTCAGAATTTGTTATGTATTGTGAAATTATGTTAAATAGTTGGTGTTTCACGCAGCGGCGGCCTGCAGGTTGCTGTGGCGGCTCGCCCGCGCCCGCGCCCGCGCCCGGGCCGGGAGGACGGTAATTGACGGACCGGGATGATTGCTATCTCCGTTTTTAGTAATAGGTGAACCGAATCAAAGGGCCAGTGAATTTGGGTTAAGCTACATAAACAATTGTACAGGTAATTAATATCTTGCACCGATTTTTTTCCCGGAAATTGTGTCGATTTTGTAATCTGAACCTGTGCTGGTTAATTTGATAGTTGACTTAGTTATTAAAGGAATATTTTTAGAGTTTAACTCCTAATCTATCGATTTTCAACAAATGCATAACGTAACGGAGACGTTATGCGTTATGTTTGTAATTCGTATCACAGAATCTAGATCGCGTTGGATGGCTGAACAGAACAACGCCATCTAATGATAATAATATAATAATCTTGGTACATCCTATTCTGATGATGTAAAACATCATCATCATCATTTATCATCATCATCATTCATCATCATCATTCATCATCATCATTCATCTTCATCATGGCGTTAATCCAGTCGTGCGTAGGAGCTGACACACATTTTTCCCCTCAGAGTTTTGTTAACCTTCTTTGTTCTTGGGATGTATTCACGAAAAATACCATGTACGTTATTTACACAGCATTTCCTGTTTCCAACTATCCAGCGTAATTGAGGAAAAGAAGTAAGTCCAATTTAGCAAGACATACATTTTACATGTGTAGCTTGTGCTCACGCCAAACAACATAGCTATAAGATAATAATCGTAATAGTACCTCTGTCTCATCTATTCACCGACATACCCAATATGAGTCCGCCCATTATGAACCATGATTAATTTCCTTAAAATTGCTGTAGCCAGCTTCAGTACTTTTTTGGTAAACCTGAGATGTCAGTCGGCTCCCATCTAGATGGCGTTCCATTAAATCATTCCATTTGCAGGGCGCGCGCTGAGAGCGTCCTGCCCGCGTTGTGTAACCGGAGCGGGACAGCTCGCGTTCCGGATAATGTGGAAGGTCTCTTTTCAAATTATTGGAACGTATTATCCATAATCGGCTACGGCTCGAAGAGCAATAATGGGAGGGCCGTCGAAGCGCTACTTAATTTTTAAGCTGCACTTTACCAGGCGTCGCCAGCGACTTACCCACAGGCCGCAAGGACTTAGGTGCTCCCGTATTGATATTGTACGAGAGTACGACACCGCAACGCAAACTTCACACAGAGAATTGCAGAGAAAGTGTCAGCAGTGTTAGTTAGCTCACAATGTGGTAACATCTAGGTACATTTTTGCAGCAAGCGATAAAATATCAAATTTATAAAAAATGTGGTACTGAAATATTTTAATTCGCACGTCAAAGATTGGGGTACAGAATTCTAAAATCGATAACTGATCGACCCCAGCAAAGTAAGTAATATGGTAATCATAAAGTCAATTCCATCATCTTTGTGAACGTGATAATAATAGGTATTCCATGAAACCCTGAACAGCAATATTTTACGATGAAATCGTATTTTGATCCAACCCTACGGGGAATGTGATATCATTTAATTTCGTGGCTTCAGTCACGGAATCCAATCTATCGCTGGTTCGCTTGTTCTGTGTAAATCATGCCCGACGGCCTTCTATTTACATTCAAATTGGTGATCAAACAAAAATATCTCGACCATGGTGAGGCCAGCGGCGCAAGGGGAGAGCTATACGTCATATCCCTTGATGGAAGTGGACGGTTTATTGAACTTTTAACGAACGTAGGTTAATCAGAGTTGAGCAAAGTTTAGTAGGATGTAAAACGCTGTTTAAATAAAAGTCTGTGAAGTTATTACCTCCGCAACTCTTACTTCTGCGTCAACAAGATTCTTTGAGGTCTATTTACGAGTGGGTGATTGCCAAAAACGTTTCACCTGTAACAAAAATGTTGCTTTCTATCTATCTCACTTCCATCTTCCCCCAGCGATGTTATTGAGTATGAACTCCAAAGTTCCATTGTGACTAGCTGGATTGCATTCGAATTCGATGCTCTCAATAAATAAAAAACCAAATATTTTTTGAAAAGATTTGTGAACAAAAGTAAAAGTGTAAATCATCATTGGGAATGGATATTGGTTATATTTACATGGAAATGTACTGGTAAGAAAAAAACTAAAATATCACGCACAAAAGTAAATATAAGAAGAAAAATAACACAACATTTCCATTTCGCTTTAAGTAAGACAAGTGCTAAGTTTGGAGGAAACACGAGATACGTGACGGCCGCGGCGAGAGGGCGATATATTGCCAGCTACAGCTACTTGGCGGGAATTGTAATCGCTGTTTTACGTTGGAGCAATGTAAACTAAAGGGATGTACTATTCACCAATTTTGATACAAAGGGCTAAATATTGAGGTGGTTTGCTAGGCAAAAGCTACGAAGGTCATTTGAACCGAATCATTAAAGCTTTCGTTTTTGTTTTTTTTTATTTATGACTTTTTGACAATCTAGAGGGCTCCATTTTTAACTCCCGACGAAAAAAGGGGTGTTATAAGTTTGACGTGTCTGTGTATCTGTATATCTGTATGTCTGTCTATGGCATCGCAGCTCCCAATCGGATGAACCGATTTTGATCTAGTATTTTAATTTAAGATTATGATTTATTAAGCGTGATGTGTCATAGTCAGTAGGTAAACGAAATAAATACGATCGTTCGTACTTCCGGGCTGTATCATGCCTTGGCTTCGCCGTGGCCGGAAAAAGGGAGTTAAGGGCCAAGCAACGTCTGGCCCGCTGGTGGTAGGGCCTCTCAAGGGATTATATTGGTAATATTGATTTTAATTGTTAATTAATACCATTATTACTATTATTTTTTTTCCATGGGGTTCGCCTGGATAGCTACCACCCTTGAGCATGAGTCAGTCGCCAAACGACTCGACGTGTTCCGGCTGGGGGCTTGAGAGCCAGTTCTTTCTTTCTATTTCTTCTCTCTTTTTTGGCCGGCAACGCATCAGTGATGCCTTTGATGTTGCTGATGTCCATGGGCCACTTACCATCAAGTGGATCAGCTCGTTTGCCGGCTATTTACATGAAAAAAAAACCATTGAAGTATAATGTAACTACAACAGACATCGAGAACTAAATCTGTGCTGCAGCCGTCGCCGGCCAGGGCGGTCACGCAGGGGAGGGGGGAAATAAATCATAAAGTGTGTAGCTCATGAGCTAGAACTCATTGCGTGACCATCGAGTCCGCAGATTCGGTTCTACGCTAGTAATAATTAATAGTTCAATGGTAATAACCGTCAGTACTTCCCTAGGAGCTGAGTTGCCGGCCCCCACCGTCCTCCCGTCATGTAGGTCGTGTCGGTCGTGCGCGCCGTACTTGAACTACTTGGCACTCGGCATGCGCGCCGCGCGCCGCCGCCGCCGCTGGCTTAGATAACCACTCGTGCACTACCTACTTATTATAATGACAGTTCAGAGAACATTACCGTGTGTCGGTTAATTATTAGCGATTACTTCCCAGGTTTGGGTCCTCACAATAGGCGTAAACAGAATGTTGTAGGATCAGCGTTATATTGGCAATTTTTTATAATTTTATTGTTTTTAAATTGAATTGTTCTGAGTATCTGAATTTTACTAAGCTGCTTAAGGACTACTGACCCAAAGGCTTTTCTTAATGTAGTCACAGATGATTACTAAAAAATTTCCGAGTGTATATTTTTAAAAGTGTCGCTTGCACTAATGTCATTATTTTCGCAGTAAGAATCTGCAGCATTCCGCTTTACTTTAGGCCCGTTTCATGAAATAGACGAGAAATCTCAGTGCAAATCAATTTAGCCGACTGAAGGGGCAGTTGTAATTAAATAAAACTCGTTTCGCGGCGGCTGAAGTATTTGCAGCCGCAATGAAACGTGCACCGCCGCGCCACTCCACCGGATTGCTGTATAAGTGTGAATTTCGCAGCACTGTTCTGTATTTCACGAATTTATTTGGATGTTTTTATGCCCGTTGGGTTCGTAATGAACGTTATAAATACAGTGGCTCTAAGGTGTTTTGGACTTGCTAGATAGCAACAGTTCAAACTTGTTCTCAACTAAATGTGTAAATATACCATGATCCCCATTCTTCCCCTTCCCCATTCCCCTCCTCCGGGAACTGGACTCCTATTTGTTGGCCTTCACAATCCTTTGTAACGAAATATATTTAAGCTATGGTTGTACTTCGATGTGTGTGAGTATTGATGGACTTTATGTGTGGGAAAACACGAAACCATTCAGTAGATTAAGGGATTTATCAGCCGAATCGGCTTTAACCAATTAGTATTATTAATAAGCTTTAAGTGTAGATACAATAACTGAAAAATAAATATTAAATTTTTGTGTAAATGTTTACTGATGCCATTATCAGATAGGTAGACTAGTAGTACTAGGTTTCATTCAGTAGCAAGAAGCAGTGATTTGAACTTTGATCTTCCGCACGTAGCCGCGTGGGGGCCTCAGTTCGAACCTTGAATCCTGCACGCACCTTTAATATTCTAAAGTTAGCCAAATCACTTGCTTCGGTGCACACCTAAATGTTCTATCACGTGTGAGGTCTGCCAACCCGCACTTGGCCAGCGTGGTGCACTATGGCCTGCGCCTCTCACGTTGTGAGAGGAGCCCCGAGCCCAGCATTCAGACGATCACCTACTGATTGTGATGTGTGATGTGTGATGGATTGTGATGATGAAGTATGCAACAAACTGATCACAGCCTCAACGTAATTTATTTAGTAGTATTTTTATAATTTAGTCATAACTTAGTGAGGTAATGGTCCGTGAGCATCCGCAGACTACGAGAGAATCTTGTCCACTCGAGTCCTGCGCCGAACCTCGGTTGATTTGATGCTCATTTAATTTCATGCTCGAGTTGAAGTTTGATTAATTTGAAGCTGATATATTGAGGAGGGCGGCTCGATCACAATGAGCAATAAATAATTATTATGTTACTTACCACGTACGGAGTTGAACAGAAAATTATTATTTATATTTAGCTTGGAGAGTTTTCAGATAATTTCAACTGGAAGAAGTCCCATGTTATTAGGTATATTTTGTAGACTGATCATCAAATGATGTAAGATAGGAGAAATAAACAGCGTTCAGTAAATCACAGATTCACCGCTGGTATCTGCGAGCCATCTACATCCACACGTTCTGAAGTCTCACAACTAAACGACTACAAAATTTCCTCTAGTCAAAGGAACCTCATTTCCTATATTGCTTTTCTGAAAGTAAACGCCTTTAGTAGCCAGTTCGAGATCGAACTCAAACACTGGAGGCGGCGCCCGGCCCGCGCCCGGTTCGCGTCCGGCCCGCGCCCGGCCCGCGCCCGGCCCGCACCCGGCCCGCACCCGGCCCGCACCCGGCCCGCGCCCGGCCGCCGCCGCGCCGCTCGCCGCTCGCCGGCAGATCTCATCGCGATATTGAAATAGAAATACTTCACGAACAATACTTTATGAAATAACGAAATTCATTACAGATAAAAGATTGTGAGCTTAAAATGATTTATTTAAAACCCGGCCCTTTAGCTATCTCGGTCTGAATGAGTGCCATTTTATGATTTATTTAGGCAGGGATGGGTATTATGAGTGGTTTTGATGAAATTAGTTGTAAGAACAAGTTCGTATTTCGGTCAGTGACACTTTCAATCCCATTCAGACGGTGTTTTGCTATTTACAAATGTTGTTAGCAGTACCAGAAGCAGTATAATTTTGTAACCGACCAAAAATTATATTTTTTGGAACTATTTTCATATTGGATTTTGAAAATGTTATCAACAGCAGTTCTTGAAGTAAGAACGACGACCACCTATGGCTTTATAGTCATCACTATAAATTGTTTCTATTTCACATCTACACTAACAGAAACTTGTGAGCGCGTCACACGTCACGTAAATCGTATTCTGATAAAGAAAGGCTCGATCTGAGCTTCAACCAGGCTTCAACCCAAATAATTCCAACCAAAAAAAATACCATAATGCCGATCGCATCTTAGTAATCATACTCGCCATAACCTAAACGGGATTCATGAATAATAAATGAAAATATTTATGAATAGCTTAAATTCAGCGGCGGGTTATTGAGTGATAAAACGGTTCGGAGTGTAAGGATGAACCCTTAAAATTGATATCGCAGAGAGCAAAAGGTCTTCCGGCGGTCGATAGCGCGGGCTGTGGCGAACTTTAGCTGCGCGACAACGTACACTGTACGGCCATAATGTGTGGCGTAAACGGTTTATTTACTCCCATATACTGCGGCGAAATTCAAAATAATTTCAGTTTATTCACGAATGAAAGCTATGAGCTTTTAATGTTTTATTCACCTGTGAAAGGATAAATTATTTTCTTTTATTGTACATGTTCATCATTACGACACTTAACATTATGTGTAGCAAATTTCCAAAGGTAATTCAAAGAGCTGCCGAGCAAGAAGAAAGTTATTGTTTTCTTTTTTGGCCATTACCGATGATCGCTTCGGTGAAGCCTTTGGCATTACCAATGTTCGTGGACGACAGTGAGCTCTTAACTTCAGGTGGCTCGTCTGCTCGTTCATTGGATATTCACCAAACATATACTTGCTATGCAACCGAACAATGAACTCAATCCATCACCACAATCGAAACACATCGATGATTGGACAACAACAAGAAGCAGCGAAGTTTAAATATATTGCAAAGAAAGTTGGCTTCAACTTGAACATAGATGAAACACGTTACATGTTTGAAATAAGTAAACGCTATAACACCCCACAGTAGGTTTTTACCTGTGTTGCGGGTGGCATGGACGACACATACAACACATCACAATAACATATAACTCAATATAATAAAATATATAATGATGTGAAGAATAAGAAAAATATTGGAAGCGTTTTATGTCTAGGCTCGATATCAAGACACGTAATGTATCCATCACTATTCAAACATAGCAAAAAAAAATTAAAAGCAACTGAAGAGTAGCCATTAATTGTTTCTCAGAATCATTCGCCTTGCGGGACTCAGAAATGACTGCATTTCGGAATCTGTTGTTGAAACTGAACTGAAGATTTATGGTCATAAATCGCGTTTCGCGAGAACAATGGCTCGTGCGCCGCGGCTGCCGGGGCGTCCATCATTCACGTCGCGAGCTATTGACACGTTCGCTTCGATCGCTATTTTTTAGCATCGGAAACGTCACGCTCGTGTCATTCCCATAAAATAACTGGTCTATCGATATATTGAACAATAAAGCCGTATTTATTAGCGAAGTGAAATGAAATCACAATAAATGCCATTGTTCGGGATTTGATCGCGACATTGTTGTTTAAACTTCGTATATTGTCAATATCGGGTTCTCCATCATTATCAACATCATATTTTATGAGTATAAATAAGTTTTATCGCACTAGAATTGGATTTTCTGTCAAAATATGCGCAATGTTCAGGTCCTTTTATTTCCTTCATCTGAGGTTCAGGTCTTTAACCGACGAAAAATATTATCGCTTGAGTAAAACTTAAACTCAAAACAATTTATTTCATGTTGGTTTAAATGTTTTTATCAAGACCTTGATAAACGAAATTGTTTTACTTCTTAAACTTGAACTTACCACGCATGGACTCACGTGATTTTCATTACAAATTGCTGTAACAACCCTTTTCTGTAATACAGAGGTTTCATCCTGTCCTAGATTACAGATACAAACAGAGAGACGTCGTCCCTCGTGCGGCTCGTGCGGCTCGTGCCACCCAATACGTTGATTTTGTATTAATATGCAAACAACAAACGGACATCCAACATCCAAACCACCTGGCGATAGGATGACTAGTGCGTACTGTGGACATATTGTGTTACTAACTCCAAATACACACACCCACCCCTCTGCCCCCCTGCCCTATGCAATGTTGTCTTATAGAGATATTATATCACTAATGCCCACAAGCCGGCGGCAGCTGCCAATTTAGTTAAGTTTCCGTCTCCATATGAAGGATATAATAATATTATGAATCCACATTGTGAATTTATTAATCGAGAAATTATGAATATTTTACATTTCAATTTCTAAAAATCAATCTCTCATGGTATCCTGCTTTGGTAAGAGGAACCTTAATGTAATGTGAAAGAAGTGTGATTTACAAATGTGTTTTATTTTTGTGATTGTTACGTCCAATAAAGGCAATAAGTACAATGTTATTCGGAGACCTTTCGACCCAACAAAGTATAATTTATAACGAAGATGATACACGAAACTGCACGAACAGAAAGGTTGGAAAGTTAAGGGAATGTTCTGGCGACGGAAACACCACAATGTACCAAAGTTTCAGGGAACGTTGATGTCAGTCGTCGTATATTCGGTCTAGGTATATCGCGGATACAGCGTAAACTTGAAAAGTACGTAAAATGTGTGTTATAATTTCTGTTGATGCCGTTCGGTATCACGTAGCCTTATATCCAGCTTTAAGTTTGTAAACCCATCACATAAAAATAACAAGGGAAACAAAATTGGATTTTACACACCTTTTTTATGGAAATAGCCGGCAAACGAGCTGACGATCTACCTGATGGTAAGTGGCTATCGTCACCCATGGACATCAGCAACACCAAAGATATCACTGATGCGTTGCCGGCCAAGAAAGAGAAAATAAAAAGAAAGAAAGAAAGAATTGGCTCTCAAGCCCCCAGCCGCAACACGACGAGTCGTTTGGCGGCTGACTCATGCTCGAGGGTGGTAGCTATCCAGGCGAACCCCATGGAGAAATTATAATAGTAATAATGGTATTAATTAACAATTAAAATCAATACCAATACCAATCCCTTGGGGGGCCCTACCACCAGCGGGCCGCATTTAGTCGCCTCTTACGACGCCCATCCGGCGTGGGATAGGGGTTACTCGTAGTATTGTAATCCGCCCCAATAGGGCTAATCACCTGTACTCAGTTTTACATATTACGATATTATATGTCAAAGATCGTAATTTAATAATCTTATTACTTAGTACGATGGTTGACTGTGTTTGTGTTCAAACCTGTGCTCCAAAATGTTACGATGGATTTTTCATAATAAATCTTTATTGTCAGATGTTAGATATCTATAGTAGGTAGGTATGTCATTCTGATAGAAACAATTATGCTTAATATTATGTTAGCGTTGTACCTAAGTATAAACATTTATTTATTTATTTTAAGATCGTTCGTGGATTATAGTCTTTAAAAATAAGAAGACGTTTTTTGTTAGTTTTGATTCGAGTACCTACATTGTTATCAAATAATTTTGATAACTCGGTAAGACGTGTCGTTATGCTTCTTACATCGATATGTAATAATGTATGTTCACAAAAAACCGGCGCTAGTGCTGAGACTGAGCTACCGGTGGCCTTAATCCGCTCGCAGTTCTTTCGCTTACCGAGGTTAACGACTGCTCGGAGTGTTAAAAGATCGGCTGCTGGAAAAAGCTAACGTAAAGCAATTATTAATCGCTCCAGCGGCGGCGGCGGCGGCTAACGACCCGAGCGCGCTAGTGTTCATTACTACATGTGTAAAACATGACTACATGTGTGTTTGAAAAGAATACGTGGTTAAAGATTTGCACGTTCGACTAGTGAGCTAGTGTTGCTTAATTTGGCGACAAAAAGGTGCGTATTTATATAATTGAGTACATAACAAGTATAGTAACAAAACTCACATGATTAAATGATTTTGAGTTTAGCTATAAATAATGATGAGTCGGAGTGAAGTGGCTAGTACGTATACATATAATAGTGTCAAAGAGTAGATGATTGCGGGACGGATTCCTTCATTTCCCAGCGACATATTCACCTACATTAGACAACATACGCAACAAATTGCCGTGTCACTATCGTGACGAGAACTTTCGATTACCTTCAGACGACAAGACGTCGTCGGAATGACAAGGCGCGATGGGACCGCGACCCGCGTACATGAGTGCGAAATTCCAGGAATTATTGGAATTTGGGCTCATGCCCGAGTCACCTCATGTCGTGCCCTCCGCCTACTGTCGGTAGGCCTACGTGGGTGACGTCACAAGTCCCGTAATTAAGAATTCTTGGGAGCCGCTTCGGGACTTTACTTGTCGATTGCTATCTCCGCGCCCGACCGCGCGGCCGACCGGCAGGCGGGCTCTCCATCGACAGTTTAATTATCGAACAACTGACTTGGCTTCCGCTTCGGGTATTTATATCGGTTTCAAATCTTGACTGCTTTGGGGTTTCCAGATGATATTTTTATCAATACTCAACTTGATTTATCAATTGTGTTATACGGCCCTTACACCCCCTACGTCACAGCGTGATGTTCACACGCTCGGGGAGCCTTGCGCAACGTTTTCTGCTTCTCCGAAGCTTACGGCCACCCGTGAAACATTCACACGGTCGTGGAGCCTTGCGCAACACCAGCTTCTTCTTGGAGAACTGCGGCCACCCACGGACCAGCGACGCCTCGCCCAAACGTCTCCGCCACAGGACGCTCTTGCCCGAATCGTCAAAGCAAGCGGTCGCCTCCGCTGCTGGTGCTCTTACTCGATCGTGTAGTAATTGAGCCCAGTTAGTTAGATTAGATAAGTTAGGTTTAAAGTTTTATTTTATATTCCTTTTTCTTTGCAATAAATTTATTAAGCACAGTTTATCGTCTTTTGCAACCCCCATCGACAGCCAACATCCATAATTATTGTAAAAACAGTATACAGGAAAGGAGAATTTAAAATTCATAAGAGTAAAGAAATATTTTTTGGGTATGTCATAATTATCATGATTGAGTTATAGGTAGATTTTTATAGAATATGCTGTTTACAGTTTAGTGTTACACGGGTTAGTTTTTCATCCAAATAGAGAAAACCAAAAAAAAACTAACCCTAATAAATAAATAAATAATAGTAATATTTATTATTTCTGTCTGTCTGTTTGTCAGCCAGCCCCCTTTTTCTCGGGAACGCGTGAAGGCACGAAGTTTAAATTAACATCCAATACTCAGGTCTGCAGTTTATTGTTGCTGTGAAATAATCAGCTTCTAAGTCAATGCCCTATATTTTGCACTCGCAAGGAACTTATGACTTATAGGATACTTCCCGTTGACATAGAATCATGAAATTTGGCAAGAAGACATTAGTAAAGAGAAAAAACTGGGCAAGTGCGTGTCAGGCCACGCGCAATGTAGGGTTCCGAAGTAGTAAGTTTTTTTTTATACGGAATAAGTTAGTGCTTGACCACAAAACCACCTGATGGTAAGCAGTAATGAAGCCTTGGATGGTAAAGCACACTAACTTAGTAGAAGCCTATTCACTCTTGACTTGAAGACACCCACATTATAATCAGAGGGGAACACCCACGCAGGCAATTTATTCCAGTCCCTTGCGGTACGTATAATAAAAGACGAAGCAAAGCGCGACGTCCGCACCGGGGGGATGTTGACGACAAAGGGATGAATACCCGCCGTGCGTCTGGATGTTCGATAGTAAAAAGTAGAGGGGGGAATTAAGTCATGTAATTCCTGCGCACACTCTCCAAAATAAGTATATCCTATAGAATACTGAGAGGCTGGCAACTCTGCGCCTGAGCTCGAGGCTTTGTAGACTAGACTCTATCAGCTTTGGGTCACCAATAAGCCTCTTAGCTCGCCTCTCCATTGAATCCAATGCTGAAAGATGACATTTAGCTGCACCAGCCCAAATGTGACTGCAGTACTCCACACAAGGCCGAACCTGAGCTTTGTACAGGGTCAAAAGCTGTTGTGGTGTGAAGTACCGGCGCACCTTAGCTAAGACGCTTAGCTTCCTAGCAGCAGTCTTAGCTCTGGATTCAATGAACCGCCCAAAGTTAAGGTTTGACGATATCTCAACTGCTAATAACTGAAGGCGGTTAGTGTATTCCAAGGATACATTCTGGAAAGTAGGAGCCAGGGTGAAAGGTTGGCAACGCCCCATTCGGAGACAGCCTGAAGTGTGAGATTCACACGGCCCACCATGGTCTCTCGTCCAGATTGTATTTGGTCTTTACTGGCCTGAACATTTGCCAGATATCGCCAGTAAGTTTATCGACTATTACTCATTAACTACTTAAGCTAACATAGCCGTGATAGTTTTGCTTGTAAACACATTATATAACCTATTTCTGAGATTTTTTTCACTTGTCATACTTCAACCGTTTAGCCGGCAGGGGGAAGTTGACTCTAACCAAAATTAGCACTTTAAAGCCAAATGTTTCGCAAACGGACCCCTAATTCCAAAAATGGTCTTAAAAGACCCATAATATTTTTGGAATACCTTTTCAACGATACCTCACACTATAGGGTATGCTTCGAATAAAAAATTCATCCTCACGTTACCTGTAGGGGAGAAACCCTGAAAAAAAAATGTTTTTCAATATTTTATTCTACGATTCTGGAGTTTTAATAGATGTGTTTATCCGGTTTTTAGGGTTCCGAAGTAAAATCGGAACCCTTATAGTTTCGTCATATCCATCTCTATGCCCCACTTGGACACAGCCCAAATTGTGAGGTTTATAAGTTCCACCATCACTCTGCTATCGTCTGCACCCATAGATAACAGGCATGAGCAGGCCATTACTATGTATCAAAGAGAAGTCCCAAACCTCGCCGATAAGGCCAGAGGATATTATGTCGGAGCTGAAAGCTTGCTTAAAATGTACTCGTAAGTATGCCAAAGTTATGGCTTGGCAGCCAAACCCCATGTGGCAAGTAAACTTTTACTGCCTGCCCTTACGTCTCGCCCCTCTCTCACTTCCTTGTTTTTGTCTTTTACACACATTACCGACTACGCATGGAGTATTGTATAGAATGCCTGGGCGAAGTATGAAATAAATAATATTTCATACATCACCTGAACCTTTTGGGTGTTTTATACATTACCAGGTATTGTGTAGAATACCGAACTACCGAATAACCGGAGGAGAGAAGGGAAGAGATATTACCTGCCTGAGAGGAGATGCCGGCTGACATGCTGGATCATGACGTGACAAGGCGTGGCGCGGCGCGGTATCAGTGCGGTGCGGCTCGGTGCGGTGCGGCGCGGGGATTGTTCCGGCAGAGACTGAATGATAAATGAGGGATAAAAGCTTTCCTCCGCTTAATTCGCTCCCGGAGGTCACGCTTCACTGACTTTCTCTATGCCAAGACATTTGCTAAAGTTACCGTGCTTTTAAATTGGAAAGTTTTAAAAATATAATATTTCAGTAAAGTTTTTAGCATGTTAAGCTTAACCGCAGGGATGTGCGGCTGACCCTAACAGCATTAAGTTGGGAACATGTTGCGATTAGAAAAAAAATGAAAACAAAATTGTTTGAAGACACTTGCTAAAAGTGCCCACTGGCCACCCTACCATTGACTAACCGACCAATGGTTTGATGACAACTAAAACAATATTATTGTAACCCGATCCTTAGTGACAATAATTACTGGATTGTACATTCAAGGAATCTACTCTGATCGAGTAGACTGGTATGAGTTTTTAAGTTAGGTTAGGCTTACGTTGATAAGTCATGTTAGACCCCAGTGAGATGCAACATACGAGAACCTGCTCTTCCTCTCTACTATTTTATCAGCTAACTAATATCACTTGATGTTGGTCTGTCAGACCCGTACCTTACCTCAGGGTCCGCGGAAAGAGCATATTAGATAGGTCGGAAACGGCTGTGATATTTCAGGAATGCTGTTCCGAGGAACACTTTGGAATGAAGACATAGAATTTTCCTTATTCCCCGGCTTTATCCTATTCTCGATTGTTTTCTGGCCGCTATAATCTACGTTTTGAGGGTTCCGTAGTCATTCCGGAGTACTACAAGGCTGTTATTTGAAATTGGTATACGTACGTTAGATATTTTTGCGTTTACGTCATGGTGCGGCGTATCGCTGGTATGCGGAGACTATTTTTGATTTAGGTATCACTTGGCGAAATATTAACCTTTCATGTACTTGCCCAAAAGTAAATTGAATTTAAATGGAAAAATATCCAAGCAAAGTATAGTTGATCAACGAACACTATGCGGAACCCAACACTACGCGGAGTTCGTCCAATTTTATTGCATATTGCGTGTTTCGTTTTCGTACGTCTGTTAACAGTCTCAAATGTACCTTTTACAACTATCTCTACGACGATGAAGATTTTATCTATCAAAAACCTAATATCAATTTCATTCTTAGTTACTTTAAGCTGACAAGTTTCATAAACATAATTTTACTCCTCATTTCCTATCATCGATATTTTAATACTATTTAAAAGCCACGCTTCGTAACTTGCATCGCTAAGTCGTTTTACGATGATTATACGCTTGGCCGCTGTAATAGCGTGCCCCGTGCCCCGGGAGAGATAACACGTAATCAAGCGCGTATCCGGGCAAACACTGATATTGGCGCTGAACCCTTTCCCAAACTCCACGATTGAATTTTAAAGAGGCCTCACAAAGGCCCATAAATAAAACACCCTTCATTAAGCAATGAACGCTGCTTTTATCAGATTTAACCGGAGATAATAAACTGTTTGCTGAAGGCACGATTACGAAATTTGAAAGTCAAATATTTATTGGTATTATCCGTTTAATTACAGCGACCGCGATATTCGTTGATCTATCCGGCGAACTCGAGATTGCCAATGATGGGCATATTCGGAGCACGAGAGGGTTTTATTCATTATCCCTAGTTTTAATAATGTCTGAATCCGTGAAACTTTGATCTTGTGACGTGAATTAGGTACACGATTTGCATATGCGGTGCTACACGGGCGGATTAGAAGGAGCGCTGACCCACTTGAACTCGCCTACGTCACTACGTGTAGTGGACGAAAGACATTTGCTATTCAGATTGAAGGAGTGCGGTCTCGTGGCGGCGCGCGGGGGGAGGGGGCTGGCCGCCTGGCCGCTGACGTGGCCTTAATGTCGTGATAGATCGTCGTCTGGAGCGGCCTTTGGGACATTAAAGTGCGCTTTATCTCTCCGCCCGCAGCCGGTAATTGTGGCGCTGTCGGGCCGTGTCAGACGCCGAGCCACGCCGAGCCACGCCGCGCGGAGACAATTCCAATTGCTCTCGTCGCCTTCCGCGGGCCGCGGCCAAAGAAGCCGGCGCTATTGTAAAAACTTTTAATCCGCCCTTTGTTACTGTTATCGCTGCACTGGCTACGTCACGTCCTCGAGTGTCGGAAATGGAAAACGGACTGAAGATACGCTTTGGTTAAAGTATTTATTTCCACCCGTGTTGTTATACTCTTTAATAAACTAACAGTTTATAAAACTAATAAGTTTATTTCTGAACATAGTCAGTGTCACCCGTAATAATTAAATACCGATAATATCAGATGCATTTTTCATTTTAAATTTCTCTTTTTCCTTTAAAACGTACGGTACACAGCGATGCAATTGAAGTTCAGCCAGCCGGCCAGTTAGAGACAGCGATTTCAGAAGTTATAGCCTTGAGAACGATCTTATAAATAAAGAAGAATTAGAAGACACCGCGTATAGGAGTTCCACCGCAGTGACTTGCAGCTTGGCGGCCGTTCAATTGCGCAAGGCTCTTAATGTACGGAATTTAATCTACTTGCCCGTTCTATATCACGAAGGACCAGGATTACTTGGAATGTTACAATTTCCGGAGATTCTAAAGTTAAATCAGTACGGTGAGCGCGCGAGTGACTAATCAAAGGCTAAAGCGTTGAATTATGTAAAATATGGATATTATTAAGCTAAATTTAGATTGAACTCCGTCGTAAGTACTCGTCACGTTTCACAAGTCAGGTAGAGTCGAATCAGCCTGAGGTATTTTTGTTGAATAATGTTTTTTCAGACATTATGTATAATTAATTACTTGCTCTCAAAAATGTACCCACGTACCCACTCGTACACATTCAAAGTTTTGTGTTTATTAGGGACGAGTAACTGCCCTCGCTTTGCTTCGGTTTTCTTATTTTTTTACACCTTATTGGAGTTTTATTAAGGATCCCTAATTTTTTTGAAAATATAATATAGCCTATGTTACTCGGGGATAGTATAGCTTCCCAACAGTGAAAGAATTTTTGAAATCGGTTCAGTAGTTTCGGAGCCTATTCAATGCAAACAAAAAATCAAATCTTTTCTCTTTATATATTAGTATAGATTTATAAGTGGATTGAAATTCTTTAATGACTGCAGAACGATGTACGAGTAATGTTGGCAGTTGGCGGGGCCCGGCCGTATTACCTGGTATCTTTTCGTACAGGTAGTGGTAGGTTCAGGGAATGCTTGGTCAGTGGTGGGGATCCTTCATGGCTGGTGTTGATATTAGTTTGCACTAAAAGGGGCGCTTGGGACTAGCCAATATGGCTTTGCCAGTTGCAAGCTGTTTGCGTGCTGTAAGACGTCCTAGCTGATACGCTTGTCTGAGCTTATGCTCAGACTATAGACATTGTTGTCTTCCTCAACGGTTGCCATTTAAATAAACACAATAAATTATGAGTTGTGTATTTATAGCATGAATTTGCATAAAACGGGTACATGAAAATCAATTCATACCGCAGAATAGGTATGTTATACAAATGAAAGTTCTTGATTCCTGTTCATGTGTAAATGTCGCTTCTGATAAAGTATAACGCCGCGGTCCTCACTAAGTCTCTCCGTGTCGGTATTCAGCACAGCATATTATAATTCCAACTTGGCAAGGCAGTTAAGCGTAAAAATATTCCAGCTAAGCACATCCACAGTAAAGAATCCAATAATACCAAGAACTGGCAGCAGACCAGCGTTGGAGCAGATATTTAAATTTGGTCGAGGTTTCAAGTGCCCGGTTTTTAGTACCATTTCTGCGCTTCACGCTTCAGTATGCGTTTTAAATGTTAATACTTTACTTTAAACTTGATCATTATTATCAAAAACAGAACTGACAACTAACAACTCGTAGTAACTCGTTACAATACACCAACATTGACTGATAGATATTCTATCTAGGTACCTAGGTACCTGATAATGTCGTGAAGAAATAATGATAAAATTCAATTTCCATTTTAATAATTTTTATTGCCTAATTCTTTTCGATCTAAATTTGGATTTTGATCCAAAGCTAAATTAGGTGAATTATGGAGAAAGTTCATCTCCGTTATTACTGTCAAATAATACGATCTTTATAATTAAGTAGTGGCAAGGGTTGAACACCCGCTGGGCGCTCGGCCGCGTGGACCGCGCGGGCCGCAGCTCGCAGCCACCGCCATGGATATTTAAATGAAGCTCAAAAGATGGTAATTGCCCGCGGTTCACCTCATAACCGCATTTGATTTGTAAATGTTGACGCAGTGAATCCTTGTTATTCCATTTCTCATTTGTTATTAAGATTTTTAGGGTTCCGAAAAAAAATCGGAACCCTTATAGTTTCGTCATGTCCGTCCGTCCGTCCGTCCGAAGCAAAGCGCCGAGACCCTTAGCGCTAGAAAGCTGTAATTTGGTATGGATATACATATTTATTAAAACTCCAAAATCATAGAATAAAATATTGAAAAACATTTTTTTCAGGGTACCTCCCCTACAGGTAACGTAAGGATGAACTTTTTATTCGTCGCATACCCTATAGTGTGAGGTATCGTAAGGTCTTTCAAAAATATTATGGGTCTTTTAAGACCATTTTTGGAATTAGGGGTCAATTGCGAAATATTTGTCTTTAAATTACTTATTTTGGTTAGAGTCAAGTGTCTTCCCCCTACTGGATATATGGTTTGAGTTGGACAAGTAAAAAATCTCAAAAATAGGTTATATGACGAATTTACAAGGAAAACTATCACGGCTATGTTAGCATAAGTAGTTAATGAGTAATAGTCGATAAACTTACTAATTCCGAACCCTAAATTGCGCGTAGCCTGACGTGTTTTTGAAGGTAAGGATTATAATTGTATTAACAGCGATGATATTTTCTTAACATTTTTTTTCTAATTATTTTTCTTCCTTAGTGATTTTATAGCATTCATACATCTATATATATAAAATTGAAAAGCGACACACCGCTGATTAAACAAAAAATCTCAGAAACTACCAAACCGATTAAGATGAAATTTGGCAGGGAGATAGTTTCTGCTAAGGAGACGTCCACTAAGAACGGATTTTTGGAAATTCGTCCCCTAAGGGGTAAAAATACGGGTTAGAAGTCACTTTCATACAAACCAACTTTGTCAGTTTTAGATTTATAAATTTGAAATTTTTTATGTAAGTTTATAGTAATAAAAAAAAGTTAACTTTAACACATTTTTTTAGAAAATCATTCCTTAAAGGGTTAATTTCTTCAATTTAACTTAGTACGCAACTTCGTCATTTTTGAAGTTAAAAACATGAAAATTTATATATTAGTTCAAGATTAGAAACGAAATTTAAAAGTTATGTGTTTTTTTGGAAAATCAACCCCTAAAGGGTTGAATAAGGTTGTGCAATTTAGTATGGGAACTTCGTCAGTTTTGAAGTAAGAAGGGTAAAAATTTGTATATAAGCTTATAGTTAGACAAAAAAAATAACTGCATCACTGTTTTCTCGAAATTCATCCCCTAAAAATAGGGGTTGGAAGGCTTTTACATATAAATCAGCTTCGTCAGTTTTAGAGTTATAAATACGAAATTTTTATGTATGTTTATAGTAATAAACAAAAGTTAACTTCAACAAATTTTTTTTGGAAAATCATCCCTTAAAGGGTTAATTTCTTGGATGGAACTTAGTACGGAGCTTCGTCATTTTTGAAGTTAAAAACATGAAAATTTATGTATTAGTGCAAAATTAGAAACAAAATTTAAAGGTTATGTGTTTATTGGGAAAATCAACCCCTAAAGGGTTGAACAAGGTTGTGGAAGTTAGTATGGGAACTTCGTCAGTTTTGAAGTAAGAAGGGTGAAAATTTGTATATAAGCTTACAGTTAGACACAAAAAATAACTATATTACTGTTTTCTCGAAATTCATCCCCTAAAAATAGGGGTTAGAAGTCATTTACATACAAATCAACTTCGTCAGTTTTAGAGTTATAAATATGAAAATTTTAATGTATGTTTTTTGTTATGAACAAAAGATAAAATTGAGCTGAAAATCATCCTTTAAAAGGTTAGGGGATGGAACTTACTACGCAACTTCGTCATTTTTGAAGTAAAAAGGATGAAAATTTGTATGTAAGTTTATAGTTAGACACAAAAACTAACTGTGTCACGGTTTTCTCGAAATTCATCCCCATAAAGGGTAATACTAAGGGGTTATAATATTTAAGAAGCTACTACGTCATTTTAAACTCAGTAATGTGAAAATGTATATGTTAACATATAATTAGAAACAAAAATTAATTGTAACAGGTTTTTTTAGAAATTCATCCACTTAGGGGCAAAACCAGGGGATGTAAGTTTGTACGAAACTTCGTCAATATCGAACTCAAAAATGTGAAAATAAATCAAAAATTAACTGTAACAGGTTTTTTGGAATTTCATCCCCTAAGAGGTTAATAAAGAGGTTGCAAGTTTTTCTAGAACTTTGTCATTTTCAAACTCAGAAATATGAAAATTAATATATAAGATTATAGTGAGAAAGAAAACAATTGTGTAGAGGACTTTACGAACGGTAGGGGGAGGGGAGAGGGACAGGAAGCCGTAGAGGGACCGGGAACGGGAGAGGAATAGGTAGCGGAAGAGGGAGAGAGAGGGAGAGGGACAGGAAGAGGGAGAGGGCCGGGGAGCGGGAGAGGGAGAGGGACAGGAAACGGGAGAGGGTCCGGAAGCGGGAGAAGGAGAGGGAGAGGGACAGGGAGCGGGAGAGGAATGAGTGGGACAGGGGCAGGAAGCGGGAGAGGGAGCGGGACAGAAAGCGGAAGAGGGACTGAGTGCGAGAGAGAAACTGGAAGCGGGAGAGGGACCGTGAACGGGCGAAGGAAAGGGACAGGGAGCGGGAGAGGGAGAGGGAAAGAGAGAGAGAGAGAGTTTGAGTGGGAGGGGGAATGGGAGCGGGAGAGGGAGAGGGAGTGTAAGTGCCCGGATGGAAACAACAGAACCGTTTTTAAAGATATTTGTACTGTTCATGTTGACATCGTAAAACCAGTTCATCATTGATCCATTTAGGATCTGGTGGTGTTACTTGGAGACAAGATATGTAACTCCTGGATGGATGGAATTAACGGAACCTTTTTTTTTTTAATGAAACTCAAGAGCCACTTTTTCTGTACATTAAATATTTTTCAAAATTTCGGTTAGGGGCACTTCAATAACGTGTTAGAACACCAAACAATTTGTTTTTAAAATTATTGTCTGTTTGTCTATCTGCTTGTATGTTCGGGCATTACATGAAAACTCTTGACCTGATTTCGACGGAAATTAGTTATGTTGTTCCTCATACTTTGGATCACGGTTTAAAAAACTTTTCGTCCCGATAAAATTAAAAGTTTTCACCGGAAACAAGATGAAACTTAGTGTGGAATATTTTGAAATATCAACGATTTGCTTTAAATTTGCAACAAACATTCCTCATTTAATTGATGAAATACATGTTTTCGAGTTTTTCAAAATTTTTCATGAAAAAGAAAAAAACTAATGTTATCTAATGTTGTTTATTTTTCAAAATTCATTCCCGGAGAAATGATTTGTGATTATATCGTACGTTTCAGTATATAAATTCCTAAATATAAGTACTTCAATATAAATTAATCTGTTTTTAAATTTTCTTCTGCAAGGGGTACAAATATGATAAGAATAATTTCCGCATGCGAAGCTGCGGGCAACAGCTAGTAATTTTAATAAACCCTATAAAATGTTATACACTCATAACCTGACACTAGGATTCCCTGTGTCGCGGGTGCCATAGACAACACACAAAGACAAGAACACACACCCAGACCGAATTCATCATTCAAATTTCCGCTTCACTGGGAATCGAACCCAGGACCCTTGGTATGTCAATCCGGAGAATCCAAGAGAATCCGTCGGAGTCTCTTGATCACGTCTCCCTCCTGTGCGCGTTCGGGACCACTCTGTGGCGGAAAATATACAGAAACTTGAATTTTTTTTTGTAACAACCCACACCTACAATCAACCTGATGTTATGCGATCATTAGAGCCCTTGGATAAAAAAAAAGCGGCCAAGTGCGAGTCGGACTCGCCCATGAAGGGTTCCGTAACAGCAAGTAACATAATATAAAAGTTCTTGTAGTTCGTTGTAACTTTGATCGAGGTAAATTGCGGTTTACGAATTATGACGTATTAAAAAAAACTACTTACTAGATCTCGTTCAAACCAATTTTAAGTGGAAGTTTGCATAGTAAAGTACATCATATAATTTTTTTTAGTTTTATCATTCTCTTATTTTAGAAGTTAAAAAAAAAATTTGAGTTTCAGTTCTAAGTATGGGGAGCCCCCAAAATTTATTGTTTTTTTTTTCTATTTTTATGTAAAAATCTTAATGCGGTTCACAGAATACATCTACTTACCAAGTTTCAAGAGTATAGTTCTTATAGTTTCGGAAAAAAGTGACTGTGACATACGGACGGACAGACAGACAGACATGACGAATCTATAAGGGTTCCGTTTTTTGCCATTTGGCTACGAACCCCTAATATATGATAGTTATTGGAACATGACTTCAGTCGCGTATTAGCATCGTCATTTGTTCATTGACATGTCCAGAGATAATTAAATTTAGCTGTATTGGGGCGGCTTAGAATATTAAGGTAGGGGAGCCCTATCGGATTATATTTGGTAATATTGATTGAAATCGATCGAGTTAATTAATACCATTATTACTATTATTATTTCTCCGTGGGGTTCACCTGGATAGCTACCCAACCATAGCGCCAAGCGACTCGTCGTGTTCCGGCTGGGGGCTTGAGAGCCACTTCTTTCTTTCTTTTTCTTATCCCTTTCTTGGCCGCCAACGCATCAGTGATGCCTTTGGTGTTGCTGGTGTCCATGGGTGACGATAGCCACTTACCATCAGGTGGATCGTCAGCTCGTTTGCCGGCTATTTCCATAAAAAAAGCGTCATCGATTCATACAGGAGTGTCGGTACTGTCGGTAATCACCCTTCAAAGTAAGTTGAAGAACAGAACAGAACCGAAACACTCCAGACTCCAAGACTACTTCTGGAAATAACTTGACTTACTGCTGATTTTTTATTAATACGTGGTTTCTTCGTCGTTGCTTCAGTCTAGATGGTTCAAGAACCGGTAGTCAACTTTAGTATAACGAGGCTGCCTTTTTTGAGCCCAGCTGCTTTATTCCAAAGAAATAATCTTATTATTTCAGACCGTGCCGCGTGCTCAACGTATCTGATCCTTCATGTGTAGTATTTTAAAACACACAAGATTTGTTTAAATATTATTTAGAAGATCGTAGCTTCTGGCTTGCTGGCTAAGCTTCTGGTGGCAATGCCGAAGCAACAGTTGTTTTCTACAAGTTAATAACCAAAAATAAATAATGTTAACGAGCATCATAATAGCAGTTGTTTTGCCAAGAAGTAGACATAAACATTTTTCACCGCATGAAACCAACGGATTTTTCAATTATGTTAATATTTCTGGTACAAAACGTTAAGTAAATAATGGGCTTATACAGGGTTATTAATCTGTTTCAATATATTTTTTCATGATGATGTTTTTTTCAAGGAGTTATCTTTTTGGGTTCAAACGAAATTCTCCAAACTTAGTCTTTTCTGTGGAATAATAGAACGTATTTATAACTTTTTTATAGTAAATAATAATAAAGTAAATACCGATCTGGGAAAACGTTTTTTTTTTTGTTAATAACATTGGAGATTGACCACCCACCAACAAACAACCAAACACAAGCTCACCAAGCCTTGTCCTCGAGGTTACGAATGGAGCGCAAACATAATATGCAGCAAATTGTATGGACGTGCAATAGCCACGGCCAAGAATAGCCGTCGCCGGCAACCGAGACGACACTGATAGAATTCCCGGAGCGTGTGAGGCACCGGTTATTACTAAACCCTCTCGGGAATTTTCCAATATTGTGGCCAGAAGCTGTAGTAATAATATTACACGAATTGACTGAATAGCGGCACTCCGCTAGCGGCAAAGTAATACGTAATAATAAACGTGGGTTTACAGTTCGATCGATATGTCAAGTAGGGTTATGGTGTTCAGAATAACTTGTTGAACATTCCCTCAATGGAGAAATGGAGTAGCTCCTTGATATTTGTAAAGGAACAGTCGCAGTGCAGTCACAGAAAATTTAATTTAAAGCTAGAGCTAGAGTTTTTATTAGGTACGCTGTAGATGTTTTGAATAAACAACGTTTTTTATTTAAAGAGTACCTAGCTGTTGCTTTGCTTGCAAAGAGAAGCTAGAGGAAAACAAAAAAACTATGGAAGTCTTAGTAATAAGAATTTTATTCCTTAAGTTAAAACAACAGTCTGCAGTAAGTGGTGAGGCGAGCGTCATCTTTAATAAACAATGACAAGATTCGGTGTTGTCAATGTTGTGACTGCAAAGGTTGGGCGTGGATATGTTAAATTATCTCATAATATAATTGTTGCGGTAACGTTCCAACAACAAAAACACCACGCCATTGCGTAAGCGAAGTTGTGAAATAAGAGAAAAGCAATGCAAAAGTTTTGCAAGTAAGAAATAACACTTTCTCTGTGAGAGGCCGCGACCTGAGCCGAGATCTGTTATTAAACCGCCGGCATCTGTACAAGTAATTGGGAGCCCGGGCCGCAGTCCCCGGGACTGGAGGAGAACTTCACGTACAAAGTTCGCTCGCTAACTTCGCCATTGTACCGTGCATTGTGCGCTGCGGATTTAGCTGAAAGGATAACCCACAGTGTGTTCATATTGTTAGGACGTTAGGAACTATCTAGTCCAGTAGTGGCTCGGGTTTTAGTTACTGTCGTGTGGTGGATAGTTTTGGCGCGTCTTTCATTTCGGTGAATGGGTCACTTGCAAAAATTATAATTAACAAACGTCCATAACATTTATTTTTTATAGCACAGTGTACCCGACCGAAACCGGCACCTATCTGCGCTTACCGTTGCAATATTTTTATTTCTACATTATGTTATGTAACTAATCGATGACTGAGCAGACGAGCTACCTGTACACCTGCTGGGATCCATGTGGCCGTTGCTCATGGACATCAATAACACTAAAGACATCAGTGACGCGACTGACCGACAGAAAGCTGGAATCCACCTTATTACTGGCTCTGACACTGCGCCTGAAATAGACTTATTATACCTATCTAAAACATTGCCCGGCCCCCAAAATAAATAAAATTAAATGAACATGAAAGAAGAATGGTCATTTTTCACTTGACAATGTATAGACATATAAATAAATATTAAAATTCAGCTAATAGAATTGTATATTAATTAGTAATTAGACTTACCACAATGTTAAAACAAAAGCTGGAAAAAAGATTTTTCAATATTTGTTTAAGCTTATTCTAAGTCAAGGATAAAAGTATTATATGTTTTGAACGCATCTCAACTTACTTTTTTTTACGTCGTTCCGTTTCAGACATTGCTACTTTCTTTCTTTCTTTCTTTTTCTTCTCTCTTTCTTGGCCAGCAATGCATCGGTGATGCCTTTGGTGTTGCTGATGTTCATGGACGACGATAGCCACTTACCATCAGGTGGATCGTCAGCTTGTTTCCCGGCTATTTCATGGACGAATGAAGTAAACAGAAATTTCTGTGTAGTAAAATTTTTACAATGAAAAAATAACACTGTGTATTAAAGTTTCTCGCAGTGATCATTAAGAAGTCTATAAAATAAATTGACAACCTCTTGAACTTTCTCACCGCCATTAATGGGACATTATTGGACATTGTCAGAACGATGACGCCATTATAATAATTACGACACGTTCACGAGTCAGAGCACCTGTCTGTCCTTTTTCATTAGAGATGAGGCCGGAGAGCTTCCAATATAATGTTGAGGAGGTCTTCCCTTAACTGACCTCAAATATCTTAATAGCCTGTCAGTTAATAAAAAGGTATTACGTGGCCATCTGATAACGTGATTTACAGCAATATTGTTCCGGCTTTGAACTTATTACGATGTCAGTAGATTGGGCAATTGATGGTGAAAATAAACCAATATTACATATACATACTGCCGTCATAACGCCCTTTTGGGCACATCTAACAGTTTGTAAATTGCGAGAAAGTAGAGTTTAAAAATCCAAATAAAATCAGTAATATCAAGTCTAAAAGGCACAAATGACTTATGATAACCACATATGACTTTTCAGTGTAATATTTTGCCTGCTTATATAAAATATTACAAAGAAAAGGCACTTTTTGCACCTGTGCCTTTTCATCGCATTAAAAAGTGATCATAATAGTACATGTCATAATGATACATAAAGGTATAACTGCCAGTTGCGATTTTTCTTTTACATTACATTTTAAGGCTTAGCATTGGTAAACATTAAATAAAAGAGCATATTTGTCACAGTTCAGTTGTGCCCTTTAAGCTTATGATTTTTCCTGTTTATTGTGATCCTAAAAATCTACGAAAAATCAGGCAGATAGGTCTTTTTTCCTGATTTCGTGTATGTATATAACTCAATTTCGCAAAAAATGTTAGTTGTGCCCTTTTTCCTAATGACGACAGTATAGCAGCCCACAAGTACATTACACAGAGCTACACATTTGTTACTTTATAAAGTTTATCACAAGCACTCAAAGTTCACTTGGTGACAATCGAACTTAATTTTTAACCAACTTCAAAAAAGAGGAGGTTCTCAAATCGACTGCTCTTTTATGTTACCTCATAACTTTTTGGTGAGTGTACTGATTTTGATGATTCTTTTTATATTCGAAAGCTAGTGCTTGTGATGAATAAACCTTAAGTATTTACATAACGAGAAGCAAAATTGCGTCCTTAATATTTCTATTTCGATACGATTAAAGTTTGGCATTTATTACACTTTAGATCATTGCTGTTATGATTCACTTCCGTATTTTTACGTAATTAAGGAAAATGAGCGAAACTTGGAAATTTCCCAAATAAAAACACATGTCAGTGCAAAAGCCAAGTTTCAGGCATAAATTTATAGACCAAGCTTTTTTTCCCAATGTTAACACTTAAAGTACAAAAACAGTTTATTCAGCAAAAGGTTTTGAAGGTGAAAGTCAACTGAATTCATGGACAAACGAAAACGCGATTTTCATCTTAGCGAAGACGGTACTTCTCTGATAGGTTACTTTTTGTGCATCCGTCAGACATTCAACCGCTTATTCACTGTAAGGTTTTTGCTGAGGACAGCTGAATAAAGAGCGGCCTAACATGTTGCGGGATACGCACAGTCATTACCAAAACTTAAAGTTGTTCACGATAGAATCGGAAGATAAGTATGGTCAGTTTGGCCAGTCACGCGTCACGCCCCACAAGTATCCGTATAATGTTTTTGCAGTAATCTTAATACATATCATCGTTTTTAAAAACAAAATTTGTCAGAGCATACTACGGCCCAACATTTTCGAATGATACGAGTATTTGGGTAAATTGCGAGGCGGCGACGCTATATCAAACTCTGGTATCTGATGTATCGGGAAATAGTGTAATTATCAATTTCAACTATCTAGCCAAAACTAGCTGTTGATCGTATCAATTAATGACAAATATCTACGAGTTGTTTATCTTTATATCTTTTATTCATATGTTTTCTCCTGTTCTAATTATCAATTTAGAATTTACAGTAAGAGTGTAAATATCCAAAGATGAATTTATTTGTACACCACTCAGCAACAGACACAGATTCAGCCTGCGTAGGAGTAAGTTAAGTTACTACAGACAAGAGGCGTTTTATAATTACATCGTACATTACGTAATTACAATTACACGGTAATTTAATGATGATGACCACAGACGTATAAAATGATGACACAAGAAACCCTATTACCCTATTATATTATTATTACTCTATCAGTAGCTTAAAGACACCAAGCATTTTTATTTTAAGTAAATTGAAATTAAAATTCATTCCATATGGGCTATAATAATAAATGGTTTGCTCCAGGCGAGGGAATTCCTTAGTCAGGCCGCACATCGACGCTACACGCTACACGCACCGTACATTTACGTCGCTAAAATTACTGCGCTACAATGCAGTTTGCTAGAAATGTATCGTAAACGCGCACATCGGAAGCACAGTTGTCGCGTGGTATCCCTTTCAGAATGTCGACATCATCGTCTGACGACGAGGATTTATTGATGTGGCGCCACATAAAACAAACGTGTTGGATTCTGAATTTGTGTGGCGCGGTAAACGTCTCGCCACAAAGTGCGCTACAAATGTGTCCTTGGTGTGTGCGTGCTAGCATAAAAATATACGGGAGCGTTAAATATCGCGCGGTCCAAATGTGGCGCCACAACTACTGTAATACAAGACGTGTATGTCTCGTGAGCGGCCTTCCTTGCGACCTACAGCACATACAATTTTAAAAGTCTGTTTTTTAAAATATACATTTTTAAAATGTAAAGCTGTACAGACTGGAAGCCTATTTAAGTTCTCTTATTCACAAAATAACCTGCCGTGACTCGTGACCCTTCAATAGTGGGACAAAGAGAACCGATAAATTTCGTCTTTTTTGTCCGAAACGGACCGCACACCGCACTTTATCAATTGTAAAATACGTACAACTTTATTTTCTTTGATTTACTGTTCGGTGTCTCTTGACTAAGTAGTTTTTCAAGAAAAACAATTTATCAAATATTGTAACACTACTCAATCAGTTCCTTCTAAATTACATAACTGGCTTTCACTCTGGAATCGGATGTCCTCTGTCTGATCCTGCCACAATCTGCCACGATGCTCAAGTTTGGATTGGCAGGCTTCACACACCTATGCGATCAATATGAAGATTGCCCCAATATGCATGGGTTCACATAATGTTTTCCTTGCCAAAAAAATATATTATTATGTTAAATAGTGGGATAGAACCCGTTTTACCCGAGTATTAGCCATTCCTTCACATAATAATACTGCATTCTGCACGCGAAAAAATATTTAGTCGGGATTCTTCCCATATTTTTTGTGTTTTTCAAACAAAATACAATATTATTTAAGCCCCAAACTTATTACAATTTGCGGCAACCACTTACAAATCGTAGAATAGTTTTTGAAATGCAAAAATTGGCTATCGCAATATTATATCACTTTCACTACTTGCAATATTAACCACTAATTTGTCTATACTAATGTTATAAAGAGGAAAAATTTGATTGTTTGTTTGCCTTGAATAGGCTCCGAAACTACTGAACCGATTTAAAAAAATCTTTTACTGTTTGGGAAGCTACACTATCCCCGGATGACATAGGTTATATTATATTTAAAAAAAATTAGGGACCCTTAATAAAAAATAATGTAACCCAAGGTGTAAAAAAATAAGAAAACCGAAGCAAAGCGAGGGCGGTTACACGTATCAAATATAACAGAACATTTTTTGTCAAAGTTGGCAAACAAATCGGCAGTTCGGGTCCTTCCTGTAGACCGGGCAATAAGTTCACGTTGCCGGGATTGGGGCTAGGAAACGGATATAGGTGATGACAAATGGCCCGTGTGCTGCTGTGCTAGCGTCTGTAATGGTTTAGTGCTAGTGAAATGCGCAAAAAGTATTATAAATGCTGCAGCTATATTGTGACAGTTTTTGTGTACTTAAAAATATATGTAGACTTTATTAATTAATTAAATTTATAATAGATATGTCACCGGCAAAACCCGATTTCAGGTTAAACTAGTTTGGCCTAGGCCAAACTAGTTTGGCGCGACACGATTAGGCAAAACTAGTTTCTCGTCAATAAGTTTGGCTTATGTTTAACTTACCACCAAATAAATCATTGTTAACCCAAAAGTAGTAAATGATCACCAAAATTAAAACAGCATTTTAATGTAAAATTATAACCAAAGATGGTAATTCATTTTTTGATTCACAAACAGGCTTCCAAACGTCTCCGGCGCTGCGGGAAGTGCAGCCCCTCCGCCCTTGCGTAACAAACTGCAGGCACTCTATGCTCGCCTACGCAGCTTCGGCTTTTTGGTCGCATGGTGTTTCGCTCACATGGTGCCTGCAGTTGGTTACAGCGGGCGGGGGCTGCTCTCCCTCCGCGCCTCCGGGGTTTACATTCACTCTAAGGGTAGGGCAGACTAGTACCACGTGGGGTCGGGGTTGACTAAGTCGGTTTTGTAACCATTTCAACCTACATCTGGAAATTAAAAGAATCCAAAAGAAACAATATATACGCGAGCAGTTAATTTGGTGAGCATTTACTACATTTGGTGTTCAAATACAATTTGTAGTGCAGTCGTGACTAAAATAGCTGTAATTTAAGAGGTTTAAAGCGCAAAGATTTGTCGAATAAATATAAATCCGTAACAATTCGGTTCTAATCAGTTTTAGACTGTCGAGAAACTAGTTTTGCCTAATCGTGTCGCGCCAAACTAGTCTGGCCGAGGCCAAACTAGTTTAACCTGAAATCGGGTTTTGCCGGTAACAGATACATCTATTACTTTTTCTAGAGGCACTCGTTTGAATTTGTAATTTGTCGATTGTCGGCTTATGCTCATGTCACAAACATGCTAATAGCCGGTTGATTTCATTGATTTGCTCCAGCCGAGTGCCTCTTTGTTCACTCGAGTCTATCATAATGCACCTGCTGACCTTGGCACCGCTACTCACAATACGCTTCTATACTTGCGTATACTTTCAAATCGTGAAAAAAGTATGATATAATCTCACACTCGGTTTTGTGTGTCTGAAACACAATCATGATTATACAATAGTTTTTTTTGTAATTATCGATAAACGAGCTGACGATCCAACAGATTATAGCCACCGTCGGTCATGGTCATCAGACACCAAAAGCACCGATGCGTTGCCGACCAAGAAAGAGAGAGAGAAAGAAAAGGGAACTTTTTATATTGAAATAGAATTGCATTTTTCATTTTTATAAAGGAGGTGGCCAACATCTGTATGAGCGATTGCCCCACTTGTGAAGTATAATATACACATTTTATTTTTACCTTACATTAAAGCTTACACTATCTACTTTAATAATTTTATCAATAAAAATCTGTAGAACTCGGGATTCTCCTTTTACAAGCACTTTTAGATCTTGTAGGTTGACATTCTGCAAAACATAAGTAATCGTGGAAAAGTGTTTTATAGAGAGCTTTTTTATATTAAATAAATACTATTTATCTTTTGGATAATTCATTTATTTATTTATTTTACTTTAATTATGACTTTATTCATACAATAAAGTACCAGCAGTACTAAATAAAATATACGTATTAACTTGTCACCTACCTACCTGGAAATATTCACAAGCAAACGCAATATAAATAAAACTGCACATTGATATTATTATTTAATTATATACATTTAGTACACATATGTAAAAATTGAGGAATTAAAACAATAGTATCAAACAAGGTAAATAAGGTGATGCATTGGCTGATTATCTGGTGTACCCATCTACTTGTTCTCTATTCAAGATCAGCAGTAATTAATATTGAGTCTAAAAATGGTGCAGGGGCTTTTATGTGATCTTGGTGACGTGCCCACCCCATGCGAAAATGCCATACCTGTACTGCAGTGATTCATTCTACCAATATGGATTGAAGATTCCTTCATCTGAGGATTGAAGGTTTCTTGCTAGCGAAGATATTGAATGACGTGCCATGCGCTGAATATCAACCGCGCAATTAATGCACCTCATGGCAAAAAATCAAACACAATTATTATTTTGCAGAAATCAAACTCAAAAATCTTCTTTTGGCATTTGGCAAATGGCAATATAGCAGACATTCGCATTTCTGTCAGTCAATTGTCAACCTCCACTGATAGCAATGGAGGTATAAGAAGATTAAGTGTATACAATACAACTTATTATTATTGTTAATTTATTATAACTACTCACTGCGGAGTTCAGAAGAAAATTAAAATTCTAGTTATGTTATAATAAATAGAAAACATGTCTTTTCAGAGGACTAAACCCTTGTACAAATAAACGTATTTTAACCATTTCCGGGGCACATGTTGGCCACCTCCTTTCTACCCGCGATTAATGAAGCGCAGCAATAATCTGTGAACCGCGTTTTCCAATAACCAAAAAATCTATTTCAACTCCACGATCCAAGAACCTTTCTGATTGCGTTTCCGTGTCTGCTCGATTCCCGTTTTTTGTTTCTTGGCCATTTCTGCGTCCATTCAATTTTATACTTTCGACTGTACTTCGCAGTTCGCACTACATAAAACGGATTGCCGCTCAGAATACTATGGAAAAATCAGGCTAATAAAGGCTTAGTAATTGTTAAAATATTCGTAGCACTCCTTATTTAGTAGCTATCGGACATTGCATGCGGCGATGTTTCCAAACGGGCTAGATTTGAAATATATTAACTATGCATTTTTTTAGAGAATCGAAAATGTCCATCCTAGAAAATACTTTTGCATCATTTGATTGCACAGGAAAGATTTTTTTGTGTAAGTTACAGGATGTCAGTCCGAGAGGTACTGGCATAAACTAGTGTTGTTTTTTAAGTATGTGTGTGCGTGACTGCATGTAAAAACACTAAATTAGCGTAGTTTTTGAAGCTTCACTCAACGTCAAGGCAGTGAGTTACCACCTTTTTACGCGAATGTTTTATTTATCTGAAGTTATTCATTATACTTTTTTATACGCGTAGAATCTACAATGTGACGACTACAATTCGACGACCCGTGTGGCGCAATGGTTACCATGCCGGATCGCCGCACCGAGGGTCCTGGGTTCGATTCCCAGCGAGGCGGAAATTTGAATGATGAGTTTGAATTTCTGTTCTCGGTCTGGGTGTGAATGTCCTTGTCTAGTGTGTTGTCCATGGCACCCACGACACAGGGAATCCTAGTGTGGGGCTATGAGTGTGAAGCGTTAAAAAAAAAAACAGAAAAAAATGTAGATAAATCATTAAATCGAGAATGAATATATTGAAAGTGAACCGCAACTGCTTATTACTTCTGGCAGTCACTCCGCTCAGTGTTGATCACATTTGTGTATGAAGTGTGTGTCAAGCATTCATTATATTGAAACCGAACGTCGCGAACGAATAATGATGATTTTTTAAGTACTATTTGCAAATGATAATTCTGGATTTCTTGCTTTATTTTATATAGATATTTTATTGAGTTAAATCATAGAACACACGAACAAATGTGTTCTATGAGTTAAATGGATAACGTATTCAGCTGGGAATCAATTAGATGTAATAAGTATTAAAGTTGTGGGATATATTGGTCCCTCCTAGCCTGCCGGTTAGCTTCCTTTGGTCACACTAAACCTTTCTAGATAGCTATTACAATTATATTCTTTAGGCGCGTTATGAAATAAGAAAAAAATATTATTATTACGTTTATATTATTGTTTTTTTTTTTTAATATTATTTGAATATTGTTTTTCTGAATATTGGTTTTTTGAATATCGTTTTTTATAATATATTTTTATTAATAACGCTTCACACTCATAGCCCCACACTAGGATTCCCTGTGTCGTGGGTGCCATGGACAACACACTAGACAAGGACATTGACACCCAGACCGAGAACAGAATTCAAATTCATCATTCAGATTTCCTCCTTGCTGGGAACCGAACCCAGGACCTTTGGTGCGGCGATCCGGCATAGTAACCATTGCGCCACACGGGTCGTCAGCTACTCAAATATTTGAACACTTTACAATATAGTTTTTTTTAATATTGTTTTTTTTTTTATATTATTTTTTAATAGCTTTTTTATGTTTTTTAGAATTTTTTAAATGTTTTTTTAAATTGTTTTTTTGATGCCAAAGAAGTATAACTTCTCACGCGCGTACATAAGTACACGTTTATGTTTTTTTACATACTTTACTAATATAGTTACTACGGAATTGTAGAAATATAAATGGCATTCGTAAAAAGAAAAATATGGTTTGAATCGTTGAGTCAATTTAGTGAACAAGAAAAGCCGGCAATCTAAAGGCCGGACTGTACCGCGCGATCCCGGCGATCCCGTAAGCCGCGCGGCAGCCCGGGATCGCCGGGATCGCCTCGCCCTTGCCGCAATAACGATAAAACAGGCGATTTACCGACCCCTTCGTGACTTGAGTATTTTTATCATTCCTTCTTTTTTAGTGCTGTTTAAGTACTTTTTGCCTGTTATGATTATCACATTACTACATATTGTATTATGTGATTTACGCCTCAAGCTTACGGCTTACAGTTAAAGTTAAAATACGAAAAATGTCAACCTTGTTGCTTGCTCAATGTAAGGTATCAACAGATATCCCGTAGTTATCATTTCCAAATTGAGTTGCTAATGAACAGTGGAGTAGCTAGCCCTAAGGAGGTCCCATATCAATATTTGTTGTGGGGCCCCGTCAACGTCAGCTGTCAAATATAAAAGGAGTGCCAACTGCAGCGGTCGTAGGCCGCTGGCCAGCTTTTTTTGGGAGTGTTAGTGGGGGCCCTTATACGCTGGGGGCCCCGTATAATTGATACGACTGCTAATTAATATAACGTATTTAAGTGTATATTATATGTGGCAGCCGGGCAGCGAGCGACTGGCAGCCCGATGCTCATTTATACCGCTGCAGCGCTTATCATTGCATCAGTAGGTACTAGGTACTAAGGAAAAAGATAGAAACAGTAGTTAAAGTGAAGTAAACTGCGCGTACAGTCGGTTAGGTATTATCTTCGAGGCTGTTCTGTTGTTTCGCTCGGTGAACAACTAGATAACATTATATGAATTTAAGTAGATAATAAAAAATACTCAAATTGTTATGTAACTATACTTGAAGAACAATGATTTGAAATAATAGAAAAAAAAACTAAATAACACGCTTTTATACAAAATCCAACTAAAAAAATAGAAAATAAATTTGAATTAAAAATCGTGTAATTGTGAAAAAAGCGTGGGGTGCTTTTAAAGATATTATCCCTTCTACTCATTGACACCATGCACCCCACGCTTTTATTACAATTACACGATTCTTAATTCAAATTTATTTTCTATTTTTTTTAGTTGGATTTTCTATAAAAGCGTGTTTTTTAGTTTTTTTTTTTAACTATTATTTATTTTTTCATTTTATAGTTTGATTTTTTTGAAATGAAATTTGTTTTTTTTTTCTTTCTTTCTTTTTTTTAAATATTGAATTGTCATCGGTCCTCAATAAGTCCACGAAGTTTGAAAGAAATCTGATCGGTTGAAGTGGGTCAAAATCAAGTTCAAAGAGAAGTTACAAACAGACAAACATACAGGTGAAGCTAATATAATGTAATAAAAATAGAAAGCGTTTACAAGCACATCGAGGTAAGTAAACCGCACCAAACTTACTTAATAAAATGCTAAAAGCGAAAAACCTTTTAGTGTTTAAAGTAAGCGTTGGGATCCTCTGTGCACTGGTGAGGGGCTCGCCCCACGCCCCACGGCCCACGTCCCACGCCCCACGCCCCACGCCTGCGGTAAGCTCTCATTATATTATTATTATTCGAAGCCCTGTATTTTAAGCCTCTCTTGGCTTAATCGAGCTTATACATTTATGTAAATATTGTAACATTTTATTTTAAATGTCTGTAAAATTGTGCTTTAACTCATACAAAAGGGAGTTGATATTGCGAGTTAAACTTTCAATTTTTTTTTGTTAGTATATTTTAATTTTTTCACTATATCGTACTAGATTTTCTCATACTCCTTGGAGTGACGTATTTTTTACCGTATTTATAAAGGCATCGTTATAATGTTGAACTGTTCGCTGTTGGTTCACGCCCTGCATACAACTAATAGTCCACTCCACTCCACTTTTTAATTTAATAAAGCCACATGTATTAAATCCAGAACTTAACAAAATGTAGCTTATGCGTAAACGATATGTATGAATGAAGTTGGGATATCCATATAAATGGATATCCCAACTTATAAAAAAAACTTATAAAAGTGTCACACAAATAATTTATTTAATTCCTCAGTAACAATAATGCTTCTGCTAAAATAATTTGATCTTCATGTCGCCTTTCCATAAGTCGCTTCCTACCTAAAAGATGCCCCGATAAACGTAAATCTATTCTAACACGTATTTTTCGACGAAAAAATATGGTATTCCATTTCCTTTGACACATAAAAAGCAATACAGCATCGGCAACACGAAGCCATTTGTTCTCAGCGCGTTTATAGGCTCGAGAAATAAATATCAATCGATAGTCGGCTCAAGGCTGTATATCGCTATCCTAACAAAAGGGCTTTCTAACGGACGAGGGCCGGGGCGGGCGCGGGCAGGGCGCGGGGGCCGGGAGGGGAACTTGTATTCTTCGAAAGCTTAGCCATTTTATGATTATTTTTTATTTATATTATAAAAGGAAACGGGAGATCCAACGCAACGCAGCAGAGGCGCATTATTGTTAGTAAAAATATGCGACTTATGTAGGTGCACATTGATTTTCAAAGAAATACGACTTTTCAATTTTATCAGCTGTCATCACTGTAGTCCATAGCGATAGTCCTCGGTTGTGCTTAGATAAAACTTTTTTCATAAGTTCACCAGCCAAGATACTGTAAAATGTATTATTTTATCTGTATTTTTGTTGTTTGTTTTTAATGTGTAATGATGTATTCTATTAAGTATAAATTATTACAAATCCTGTTGAAGATATTTGACGTTTTTTAGGAAAGGGAAAATATTTATGTTCTTTATTATTCCAAATTGTTTCTTCTTGCAAAGTTAATGATTATTACCATATTATTATAATTATTAAAACTGAAGTTATTTTGTTTATTGATAATTTAGAATAATAAGATAAAAACAGTTATTGTATTAATGATCCATGGATCATTAATATCGTGATATTGGGGAAAGATCTGATGGAGAGCACGATGATGGGAGAGACTGTGGTATTGATGGCCAAAGCTAATGCAGACTAATAATGTATATCAGTTACTGGAAGCATGTGCTTTTAATGACCGCAAACACTTTTAAAAAACTTGCGTGACAGAATTGATCTTTAATATTCTGCAGCAACGCTAGAATTTCTGGAATATTTTTTTTAGTTATTAGTCTAATAGCAAAGACAGCACGAACAGGCAATTTCCCCTGTAAAAGTATGAAATAGGAAAGTGCTCGCCGCTTACAAAGCGGACGCCGACAACGCAATTAACGTAGGTACTCCACCAAAACATTTTTTCTGTTTGCTCCGTTTGTTCTAACAACACCGTTGATTTTAGTTGAAAATGCTTCATCTCAATTTTGAAGTAATAACTAGAAGATTAATAAAAAAACGTATATAAGATTAGTTATTAAATAAGTACGTAATGATAAATATTTCTTATAAACACAATTATCTTAAATTGCAGCCATTAAACTTGAACAGTCATATTAATCGAAACGTACTTTAGTTCGAATACTGCTGGTGAAGGCTTTATTTTTTACATATAACAAAGCTAGGTTCTCTTCTTTTCTGTCTTTATGGTGGTCAAGCAGCAGACGTTACTGGATTTCCCGTTGATCCATGTGACTATGTCATTTAAAAGTAGAAAAACTAGCGCCATAGAAGCAAAATTAAAAATGCGCCTTAATTCGCAGCTGCGTCATGGCCCGCTCCAAATCCTTTTTACTGGCAAATGAGTAAAATATTAAAATCTGTACATGTTATTACTGGAGTCTGGTGGATCTGTGGTCTGTGGTGTCGGTTGTAGACCTTTATATTGTCCGTTCCACACTTTTGTTATTGTCAGCATTCTTTCATTAAGATACAAAGCTTTGATAGCAGACAGACGAAGCTTTACAACCCAGTGCTTTGCCACAGAATTACTTACTCACTCAAACCACCAGTTTGTGAGGTTTTGTATTTTTGTCATTTTTTTCAATATTATTATATTAAAGCGACTAGCGTCCCTAGGACATCATTTAAATCCAGTGCAAAGAACGCGAATGCAGGCGTTAAGTTTTTTATGTTTTGATATGAAATCATGCTTAAATTATCTAATATTAATATTATTACCTAATTAAATAAAAGTTAATAATGCTTCTAACGGCCACCTCGCCAAAAAGATGACCTAAGAAGGTTGTGTAATCCAGATTCTTGACTCTATCAATGAGTTTTTGTAATGCAATTTCATTTATTCGTTCTTCATCTCCTCAGATAATGTTGTCTACCATCCTATACTTGGCCAGCACGGTGATCAATGGCCATGGAGTAATTCAGTCGAATCAAGCGTAGTGGTTTGGCAAATATACGAGTTGTAATGATGATGCTTGAAGCTAAAATAAATGCTGGAGCTTCAGAGCCAGTTACTTGTTTTCTTATTTATTTATTTATTTAATAATTTATGCACACATAGAAACATTATACAGATAAAAAATCAAGTAAGGATGGTACAAAGGAACTGCTTATTTCTTATGAAATTTCTTCCAGCAGCCCTGAGACTGGAGAGCGGTATGTCTAGATGGCAGAAAGACTGTACACAAAATACTGTATTAAGTATTTAAAGGAACTACAAACATACATAATATAAATAAATACATACAAGCTTAAAAACAATCATACATAAATACATACATACATACATAAATAAATTATCTGATTATAATGTGGGTGTCTTCAAGTCAAGAGTGAATAGGCTTCTACTAAGTTAGTGTGCTTTACCATCCATGGCTTCATTACTGCTTACCGTCAGGTGGTTTTGTGGTCAAGCACTAACTTATTCGGTATAAAAAATAAAATAAATAAATAAATAAATAAATAAATAAATAAATACATATAACTACAAATACCGACGATGAGATGATATTGTACCTACAATCGTGTAAAGTTTAAACCGACGGATAATATATTAAGATAATAATTTCTTTCTCTTTTTTCTTGGCTGACAAAACATCGGTGATGCCTCTGGTATTAAAATATTCATAGGGAATATTAATCATAATACTTGAGAACTACAAGTATTCACATAATTATTGTAGTTCTCAAGTATTCACTTAAAAAGTAAGGTAATGAATGCGCCAAGTCAAAGCGGGGAACTTAATGTTACGGATGAAGGATCTTGGACACCTCCATGCACCTACACGTAACAAGTGTTAAACTTAATATGGAATATCCATTCTGAAATACAATATATTATTAATGTATTATTATTAATTAAACTTAACCTCGCGGCGAGCGCCCCTCGCGTCTCGCGCCGTCGCGCTGAACGACATATTTATCGGAGCAGCTGGTTTTATCAGTACCAATTTCTGACAATTATAGTCAGGAACGAGAGCTGAACCCCCCCGATGGCCTCCAACCTCCCCTTAATCAGCCACCCAAAGCCTCGCATAACCCCTGGTCCGATTCTGTTGTTAAAACTTCTTCTGTTTGTTTTTTTTTTTATAATAATAATATGAATCCTGAAAATAGTTCAATTATTATAAACTGATTGTTTAAATAAACCGATATTCTTGAGGCGTGAACCATGTCACATTTAGACGTCCGTACGGTTCGGCCGCTCAAATCGAAGTGAGCTCTCGGCAGTTTAGCAACTGGTTTTATATCGCCTGATTCATCGAATGATCTGACTAGGGTGATATCGAGTATCGAGTATCGAGTATCTTATCGAGTAAACAAATGGAAGTAAATTCGTAATCGAATTATAATGAAATATCGACTTACGCGCCGATACGGCCATTCTGCAACAAGGTCGCCTCGACCTTAAAAATAATAACAAAACACTTTACATAAGAAAGGAAAAGTAGGGAGGCCCCTGTCCTCAACCTAGTCATCACATAGTAGAGAGGCCCCTGTCCTCCATCTACTAGTGAATCCTATCTAGGGAGGCCCCTGTCCTCAACCTAGTCAACACACAGTAGAGAGGCCCCTGTCCTCCATCTACTACAGCAATTAAAAATAACTTACTATTATTTTGTAATTATTCAATCTTTCACCTCATTCGTCACAATCGACGACTCAATAACTTCAACTTCTCACCCTTCTCACTGTCTGTTCCATAACCTTCAACTCTGCGCCGATACGGCAGCATCCTTGACACATTCACCTGATTTGGATGTTGCAGCGCTTTCTGCAAAAACCATCCATATTATCCGTGGAAATCACGACGGAAATCATTATGAGAAAGCGTTGCCAATATAGGATCTGTAGGACAAGATTCAAATAGAGAGAACCAACTTTACAACAATTCGTCAGGGTCGCAGTTCATCAATATTAGAGATTTCGTCCTCAACGGTCCTTATGTAGCAGCAGTAAACATATAAATGATGACGTACATTGTAATAATTCTTTATATTTTACTATCAAACAAATTTCCATGGATTCCGCCTATCGAACGTTACTCATTTAAAGCAAGACTCGTGGCCAGTTTCCAACCATCTCTTGTTTTTGATTCAACAAAGCCACGCATCATTTAAATGTTGTTTATCTCCTCTTTATGGCGTCTTACTCCCCACTACTTAGGGTCACGATTCCCTAATCGTTGCACATCTTCTGCCCGACGATGTGTTGCACATCCGTGCATACTCAGTCCGTCTACGAATATTCAGAGTTCATTCTGGGCGCTGTCTCTGGTAGTACATACAGCGTCGCTCAACTTGATTTTCAGATATGCGCCAATTTGACCAATTCACCAAGCTGGACTAGGACATTCCATTTTACCCACCGTCAACCTTGCCAGCAACGACTTTTCCAGCAATCTGACTGAAAAACTTGAGTACTTAGCATAGATAGAAAGCGGAAATTTGGATCCCAAAGCAAAAGTAGTTGCGCTAGATTTATATATTTGTGCTTTCCAGCAATCTGAAGCATTTTCTTCCCACACGACATCCCAAAAATATTGGCATGGCCGCAATTAGCCCTCCTGTGTTCAGGTCTCTACCCCGTAACCGTAAATAGAGAACACCTAAGAGCCGTCTTTGTTTCGACTCAGAGCGAAATGCTTTGATCCGCCCATATACTCGCAGTAGTTATTTTTGCCACTTTCATTTCCAATCTTCTTTAAATCCGTAATTGTTTATATTGCCTTTGTAATAGATAAAGTCTTCAACAGTTTAAATCCAAATACATTCGCGAGCCGTAGTCTGCTACCACGGTCGACCACCGCTAGTTTAATTTTTCTTTGTCTGAATCTAAGAAACATCTCTTATCAAATTCACTCTGTATGGCAGAAGTAGACTATTTCAACTTCACTGGTGACTAGTAGATTAGAATCATTTGAGTATAGGAGGCCTTCACCTTAAAATCTCTTTAGATTTTAATGCCAGCTATAGTTTTTCCACCATTCCAACTTTCGTAAGTCCCTCTGATAGAAAGGTCCCTCCATGAGCGTTATGAATGGATAAAAAGGATACATCCAACAGCTTTTCAAAACTAAAGAGTTCCGATATTGTTTTCGTTATGGCTGCTTGTAGTTCTCACTTACACTATCATCATCTATTCTACAAGTCATAAAAACGTCTTCCATGGTAAACATGTCGAACCTTCCATACAAAATTGAATATTGAATAAATTGAAATCGCTGTCCAACTGCGCCGCAATAAAAGCAGTAAACGTGAGCACTCGAGATGGATACTAAACCGTGCGAGAACTGTTACGTAGGCATCACTTAAATTTTCTCTATTTGGTCATCTATTCCACGTGTAATTTTTCTTTCCTTTCTTATATCAGCTAATCGCATTCTCATAATCTGTATATTATTACTGTGTAAATTTTCTAAATTAATACTACTCCTGCAATCCCCTGAAGTATCTTATTACTTCCTCAAAACGATGACTTCGTAGTGATTTGAACAAGCAACATTCTTCTTTTGCATGAAATAAAGATTCAATAAGTCTTCAAATTCTCCAGCACTGCCTTCGCTCAAAATTTTTACGGAATCTTAACCGAACGAATCAGCAAAAAGCGTTGAACTCATGTGATATGGCTGTTACATCTGTTAGTTCAAAAAGCGACGAATCCCGCTATTCATAAAATATCCAACTGACCTGGGATATAAAAGCCATGGTTTCATAATTGTTGCATCTTGCTGGTGCTCCATTTATAAAGCGGAAGAATCACAGACCCTGTCCAATCGTCAGGCCACTCTCCAGTAAACCAGATGTGGTTACATATGAACATTTCAGATATCCATACCTTGTCCCCAAAGTATCCGCCGCAAACAGGTCAACAGCGGTCAAAGCAGCGATGACCACAAATTGAATAATTAGAGATCCTTGTTCAAACAACTCCACGCCGTCGCAATGCGTGACAATCATTTGTTCGCTGGAGTTCAGGAATAGAGCTGGGTACAATAGTTTCACCACTGGTCAGTCACTGCGCCTAATTTCGAAGTAGCATACTGGTCCCATCCTTAATCATTTAACTTTAAGCCTCCACCATTTAGAGAGAAGTCTGATTTTCTTATACAGTTCTACGGCTCTTATGCCATGCTACTCACATCTTCAGAGCGCCAGAATGCAGATACTTCCTCGTGTCTTATTACTGGGCTCATTTCTGAGCATTCTTCACAATCCTCATGTTTTGATAGAACGCTGGTATTGAAGGCCCTTTGTAGATGATGATTCCATTGCCTTCCACCCGCAAAAAACACAACCTTCGATCGTATGTACCTTCGATACGATACATAATCCATAGGTTGGCATTCCACGCATAATTATCACAACGTTTTATAAACTTGAATTAAACTCAGACGTTATACGCCCTCACATTCATGGCCCCACAGTAGGACCTGCGTCGTGGGCACTCGAAGCCAGGACCTCTGGTGCGGCGGCAGCCGTCCAGCATGGCAACCATTACTCCACAGGTCGTCACGTTGTAATCAATTGCATTACATTTTTCACTATTTCATGATATGCGGGTTCTCTTAAGTGGATACCGGAGTACCTCTATGTAACTCTAAAAAACTATTGTTATCACTCACCATAATCTTAATAAAACGATGATTTTGTGATTATCTCCAACAATATTCCAGCGTTATAGTAGTCAATCATGGTTCTTGGAGTGGTAATACGCTCAAAAGACCAGCCGTTGACGTGTCAAATCAGATACTTGCGGATAACATCACTTAGGCGTACGGCCACACACACAAACACGCTCCCCTTTTTTTACAACGGTCCTCGCATCTTCGACCATAGGGCTGGACGGGAACACAACATAATACGCTAGGTGACCCCAAATCGTATTCTCTTTACTATATCACACGGTAGATTTCTTGAACTGTCCGCGTTTTGCTTTCTGTACAAATAAATCTCTCGTTGTACAACTGACATCCCTTTAGTATCTGGAACACAGATTTATTAAAAAAAAACAAAAGCTAAATTCAAGACCTTTTTAAAACATGAATCGCTTCTGGCGCCACAGCGCCATGAAACGTTCCACTTGTTTTTCCTCCTCACACCACCACGTTCATAGAGTTGGAAGTCGTTGAAGCCAGAGAATCCCACGCGCCAAACGTTCCTGGCCCGGAATCAAGCTTGTTGCTCCGCAGGCAGGGTCACTACCAACTAGGCTACAGGGCCGTCAATTACTTATGGCATATCTTGTCTTGATTTGTACCCGCAGTTTGCCATTACCTGTGCGACGATGCCGTCACATCACCATATTTCACACGTTCAAGTTCCATGGTGACCGTGCCAGGAGCTGACACTCGTTTCCCCATATTTATCACTACCAATAGGCATATAATAGAAAAAAATAATAATAATAACGTCTTACCAATATAATCGCTATGCCACTTACACTCCTCGCTGAAAATCCTGGTTTACGTATCCCGCTTCTGATATCGGAGCAGCTGGTTTTATCAGTACCAATTTCTGACAATTATAGTCAGGAACGAGAGCTGAACCCCCCCGATGGCCTCCAACCTCCCCTTAATCAGCCACCCAAAGCCTCGCATAACCCCTGGTCCGATTCTGTTGTTAAAACTTCTTCTGTTTGTTTTTTTTTTTATAATAATAATATGAATCCTGAAAATAGTTCAATTATTATAAACTGATTGTTTAAATAAACCGATATTCTTGAGGCGTGAACCATGTCACATTTAGACGTCCGTACGGTTCGGCCGCTCAAATCGAAGTGAGCTCTCGGCAGTTTAGCAACTGGTTTTATATCGCCTGATTCATCGAATGATCTGACTAGGGTGATATCGAGTATCGAGTATCGAGTATCTTATCGAGTAAACAAATGGAAGTAAATTCGTAATCGAATTATAATGAAATATCGACTTACGCGCCGATATATTTATTTCGCTAACCTCCGACTATTCCTTTGGCTTTGAGTTATAACTTCAAAGAGATGTTTCCTTCAAAGGTTCACTGCAAGTCAGGTTCACGTTTCGTGTCTTTAACTTTTTAATATCGTACATCGGGAGAATCGTATAGAATTGTAAATTATAAAGTTGAAATAAAATTGTTAAATTTGTAAGGTACGTGAAAATCGGATGAAATTCTTAAAAATATTATCTCTGGTACGAAATGTGGTACTCATACTCACACTTAAAATTTACTTTAAAAAAGTCTCAGATTCTAGAACATAAGTGCATGTTATAAATCATTTTTTTAAATTATTAATCTCTTAATAGCAATGTCAACTAGGTCACTTAGTATCTTTAGTCTTTATTCGAGTATTTATTAATATCTAAGTCAATTGTAGCAGCAGGTGGGATCCGTCAGCACCACCTGTCCGGTGATTGATTCAATTGATAATCTGGCTCGATTGTTTTTTGGTTCCGCTTCAAATATACATTTGATGCCAAATTGATTCCACTCCCTCTGACTAGTGACTATAATTGGATTGGAAATGCAATGGAAAAGTATTTTACGCTGCTCAAATGGCAGATGACGATGGATGCATTTGACATACATATATTTTAAAATATTTTGTACTTTTCAGTATCCGAAGCTCGTTTTTGCGTCGTTGTGGTGCAGGCTGAAGTACTCCTTTGTATGGGCCGGTTTCCATCGATGAAAGTTATTTTATTATAACCAAAAAGAGTTTATTAATATATTTTGGGTTCTAATGAATGAGCATAATCGTGATCAATCACTCTAATGAATAACACTTTTGTAATGTAATGTATGTTTCATAGCAAATAAGCGATATGATTGGTTATATATACATACACGTCACACGGTGACGTCACGCCAACCTAAATCACGCTATCGAAGTTTTCAGAGATCGCTAGTATATATACAAATGTTCCGACAAGATCAGCCGGGGCTCGGGAAATAAATAAATACTGTATATATGTACATATATGGCTCAATGTTGCTATAAAGCAACAACTCAATGGTTTGGTCAACATGTATATCCCAAATTGCATTTCAAACAGCCGCTACGTAAAAACGTTTTGTACAGCTTTTCGAAACACTTGAAAGTTTTTTTACAGTGCAAAATTTTATTCGGGTTTTCATCGCAAAATGTGGTTTTAGTGGGCTTGAAATAAAAGCGATCTTTTGGATGAAGAGCAACTCGATCCACAGGCCACTTGTGTTCGTTTGCAGTGGGTTGCATACGTTATATAATACGTATACACTATTGAGTCAAAGTAAATCAAAAACACTACTTGGACTTGTGACTTGGGCTGTCTCTTGATGTCAAAATAAAATCGTTGCGAATAATATGCATGTTAAAGAAACGGAATATGATAATGATTAATACAGACGCGTCCAATGAGACCAATCGTTACTTTTGAGATTAAATTATTCTGAAACATTTACAAAAATTTTGTTTGTTTAGGTTGTTTGTTGAGGGTTCCATCCATCCTATATTTAAAGCTCACTCTACTCGTGTTGCACTATTGTATGACGACCGTGTTCCTCGCTTGGAGTTGACTACGCTATGTACCATCTAGTTCATTCCCGACAGTAAGTGTTTTACTTCAGAAAAAGAGGAGGTTACTAGTCTGGTAGTCTAGTAGCCACCCCCCTGCTTCTAGAATCAACCGTTCAATATGTTTGCTTTGTATTGCAATATCAAAGGGCTTCTCCTTCGACAACGCGTTGATCGACGATCAACGTATGATGCTGTGCAGCCGGGACCTACTTATTTAGTTGGCTCACGTGTTTTTCTTGATAGAAAATCAATTATAACGGTCCTTAACAATAATTTATGATACGATTTTGAATTCTAATAGAAATTACCGAATTCCGACCCCAGTAAGTAGACAGTAATTATACCCGTGTATACAAATTATTAAATTAAATAAATGTACAAACTTCGTGTGAAATAATTTAAACGTCGAGTGTCAGCGCACTGAATGTTCTGTTATATTACGCGAGGTACTTGGAAGTTAACTAGATCATGCCTCGTGTGTACATTACACACATTGAACTACGAGTACAATGGGATTAATCTCGCCTTGGTTGAGGTCTGATCCCTTCAATTAAGGAGGTTGTGTTGTTCGTAAAGCCTCCTTTGTAAAGGGGATGTATATTTTATGCAGGACTGATGGAATTACTGACCATTAATAATAATAATAAGTCTTACATTTCCTGGTTAATCACTCTGTATATTCACTATTATATATTCACTGTCAGAAATATAATTTTACATTGAAATAGGACCTATAAAATTAAGTAATTGCATAAAGACTAACAAACTTTTATGGCGTATTGGGGCAACCTCAATCCCATGATGTGTGTTGTAAGAGTCGACTAAATCCGGCCCGCTGGTGGCCTACCACCCCAGCCTAGCTGGGGCCCTAGTCCCTCGAGGGATTATATTGGTAATATTGATTTTAATTGTTAATTAATACCATTATTACTATTATTATTTCTCCATGGGGTTCGCCTGGATAGCTATCACCCTTGAGCATGAGTCAGCTGCCAAACGACTCGTCGTGTTCCGGCTGGGGGCTTGAGTCAGTTTTTTCTTTTTTTCTTCTTTTTTCTTGGCCGGCAACGCATCACTGATGCCTTTGGTGTTGCTGATGTCCATGGGCGACGATAGCCACTTACCATCAGGTGGATCGTCAACTCCTTTGCCGGCTATTTTGATAAAAAAACCATCCCTATATTTCATATGGTAAAAAATTGTGTTGATCTGAACACTATCTCGCTATATTGTTCGTGATATAATATGACGTTAAGCATTCGAAGCGAGCGTCGACATAAAGTATCGCGAGCCGACGCGTTGGGAATATCGAAGGTTACGGCGAACTCGGGGCTTGTTTGTCCAACACGGACGGTACTTACTACTTACCGACTGCGACGTAACTTTTCTATCGAGCTAACTTTCATCAAGCACTCTCCATCTTGTTTAGTTGAGATAAAGTTTGCTAATTTCCACCGCTGTTAAAATCAAAAAGTACTGTTGGAATCTATAAGGAAATTAACATGCAAAAACATTCAGTAGTAATTACGTTGATTGTAATGTTATGTAAGTTATAAATGGGTCAGAAGGACAGGTTGAGTTATAATGCAAATCGTATTGGTTAGAAGCATTTTTCGTTGTCTCCTACAGTAAACACTATTCCCATAATGTATTCCGTAGCTTATGCTACGGCGCGTAGCAATTTTGAAGCGAGTGTAGCAAAAGCTATAAATATCAAATTATGGAGCACAAAAGTCTCTCCTGTATTGACAATAAAGTACCCTCTGAACGTATTCAGCGACAACAACAATTGGCTTGTCGCAAAACGAATCAAGAGACATAAAGAATCCAATAACACTTTTCATCGCCGTTGTAACGCAATAAAAAGAAATACTCGAAGCGCTTTGGCGCTTGCCTGGCGCTTGCCTGGCGCTTGCCTGGTGCTTGCCTGGCGCTTGCCTGGTGTTTGCGCTGCGGCTGCTCGGGTTAGCTCACGGTAGACTGTTAGTTCTACTTACATTAAGTGGGCGTCATTGGCATGTCTGGTCGTTACTTATCAATTGTTTTAACTTTTTATTTACACGTAAATGATTCAATTAGCGTTCACAATTGTATTGTATTTTGAAGTGATACCTCCAATGGCACTTTAAAATATATTTTTGAAGTGTTTTGGTTCATTGAACTAAGCATGCCGAGTTCTGGCAGATAAAATCCTTAAAACGTACGTGGAGCTCTCAATGTGTCCGGCGCGCCGCGGCGCCGACATAATGGACTTTCACCTTTATTCTGTTAAAAGGATCGCATTCTCTGTCTGGGAATAGCCAACGAGTCTAACACAGTAATGCTTGGTGACGAAGAAAAATGGATTTCAAATATAACAGATATTAGAAGCGACGCGGCGACGTTCCAATGCCGAGGGAATAGAATAATAAAGAAATGAATGTTCTAAGGTGGACAATGCGTCCAATCTGGCGGCCGCGCGGCCGGCGACAACTCGCCAAGCAAGTTGTGAGGGGGCCGAGTTCTTCTGATTGCTCCCTTGTGCCTAGCGCCTCGTGCTGCCGCGCGCCTTCTTTAATTGCTGTTCGTTGGTATTCAAGCCCGCGCCCGTTCGTTAGACAAGTTTCGAAGGCGGCAGAATTTAATATGAAGAATATCGACAGGAACGACTGCGAGTACAGACGCAAGCACGTCCACGGAATCCGAATAGCAATTCAATGGGCTAGTTAAGACTTGGGGAAACGAATAATTTGATTTCTTTAATATTATAGACGTTATTCGCGGGTATTTGCATTTTAAATTCTGTTTTGTTTCGTCTTAATGAATTATAACAAACAAATTACAAACTTTCGGGAAAATAAATGAATTTGTAACAAAGAACGCACCGTTATTTGAATTGAATTGAATTTAATTTAAAACTGTAATGATAGGATACCAGATCAGAGGTAAGGTACAGGAAAATAATTTTATTTCCATGGACCGTTATAATATCCTACAATAATGTTATAATTTCCACAGCTGCAGGTTGAACGTTACAGCAATTCGTCACAGTTATAACAACCTATTGGTGTTATTTTCCTGTTTCATGTTAAATTACTCTTTTTTCTTTTCCTTCTCTCTTTCTTGGCCGGCAACGCATCAGTGTTGCTGATGTTCATGGACGACGATAGCCACTTACCATCAGGTGAATCGTCAGCTCGTTTGCCACTATTTCCATAAAAAAATCCCTTGACATTTACTTTGACATATGAGCCTATTCATTGTGATAATATACTCGTACGTGTATTATTTACATAATTATGAACTACCTAGATAGTCCTTTGCTTCTTTTATTTTATTTAGAAATACATCTCATAAAAGAACTTAACTAAAAACAATTCAACGTTTTGGTGGTTGACAAAGTTGGGGCCAATGTATTATTACGCAGTTCTAATTCAAATAACATTTGCCCACAAAGTTACATTTCAGGGGACTACAGTTTATAACTGTTTCGCATTAAATGTAACAAAGCAATATTTGTAAGCCGCTCGGGCCGCGGCATTCATTTTTAAACAAGTACAAGACAATCACAATGAAGTTGGGCCCCGTCGCGTCGTCAAAGCGTTCTCCAAATCCGCTTACGGCCATTTAAATATTCAGCGCGCCCGTACCGTGTGGCGCCCGGGCGCCCTGCGAGCTGCGACTCCGTGTAGCGACACAATCGAATGTTTCGCTTCTAAAATAAACAACTTCGCTGCTGTTGTGAACATAAATAATAAGTTATCGGTAAAAGTCGGAACGCGCAAAAATACAAAAGTCTAATATTTGACTTGTCACGGTTAAAATGATATTGTCATTTCAATCTGAATTTTATCTCAAAAAATTCAACTGCGATGTGATAATCATGTGCACATATACACATAGCACACTCATAATTCGATCAAGTCAGCGCCATTGGGAAGCGCGTTGTGCCAATTAGACAGTGCGCTGTAGCGACAAAAAATATTGAACGACTCCTCGCATTGACTGGCGATAATAATCCCATTTCGTCTGCCAACATGGACGCAGTTTCCAGTCACGATGACTCAATTTATTATAATATATCTGGATTTAAAATTCAACGTCTCATTACACCCATGAATAGTTAAGTAGTGTTCTGGTTAAGTGAACTAACATCCCAAACCTTTTTACAGTAGTTCCCGGCTTATATTCAGGCATCAAGTCACAGAACTTTTGCACAATTTTCCTCTTGAAGGCACTATCGACGCATTACCAGTCAAAAACGAAGCAAGGAAAATCCGCGTAATTAGGTCTTTCTGTTCCACGCCGCAATCAAAATAAGTTTAAAACTTTCCCGGTCGATTTTTGGAGGAGGGTGTTATAGCTCTGCGTGTAAATACCGTACCAGCATGCAACTTCGGAATTAAAGTGGGGTGTACAAGCCCATCAGCTTGTAGCGAGAGGGACCTGGCGCTGCAGCATCGTCCATTTGATAGCGTGCACTCCAAGCAGGATAACGTTGAAAGGAGAATGCCCATTTTGTATGGAGAAATGTACTGCCATTAATATTTTTGTGCCCCGATGAAAATACCTTTATTTGATTATGCTATCTCAATAAATTACACAAACCAACTTTAGTCAATTTTTATCTTAGGAGTTACGAGATTTTTAACAAAATTATTTTGTATATAGGTTATAGTAGACACAGTAATATAGACTCTATGCAGACGCATTAAAATTGTATACGTTTAAGTTTCAGATTCATTTGACAGTCCCCTAACACCATCTAGTTTGTTGTGTAGTAGTCATAATCGAATCAACGCAAACTATTGGCCCGAAGGATCTTAAAAGATCCCTGATTGGCTCTAATTCCAATATAAATGGCCGAATACTTTTGTGTTGTAAAAAGGAAGTTAAGTTACTTATTAATTTAAGAAAATTAAGCCCAAGAAGGATTTTTTAGGAAATACGGTAATATACATAAAATATTTTAGTTTAATTTTTTGTACAAAAATCATTGTGACACAATTATTTTTTGAGAGTACTGGCTATGGGCATTCTCCTTTAAAATGAAGCATTAAAATATCGTAGAAGTGTAAAAGAATACAAAAAATAAAATTGCGTTATTTTAGCCACGCCTGCCTTAGATGTATAGGCATACTACAAATTAAATCCTCTGCTAAACATATTGTTTTCAAGTTTTAAATTCTTATGACATAATTATTTCTTGCAGGTGGATCCTAGACCAATTCATTTCTCTTCATAACATAGGTTCATTCGAAAAAGTCCTGATGCTTAGATATATATTTCACCTTGTTCTGTACTATCCAATATAATCGATAGTTACTAGGTGCTTTAAATCATCCTTCCGACTTTCACTCTGTCAACCTGTCATAATATCTCCGTATCATTAGAGCACACATTACCATCCGGCCGTCACGTTATCTTATCTGTGACGATATCGACGTTTCTCGACAGTGCGGCCCACTGCGGCCCACTGCCGCCCTATCGCCCGCAAACGTCGAATCAATTAAGATTAGATCCGGATTCGCTAGACGCTATCAATTTTCTTCTTCATTTCCATTACAGAAGACGAACGCCTTGTCTTTTAATCTGCCTTATCGTGTCAATCTATGGAAAAGTTTATCTAGAAACCGATATTGATTGACATAAAATATAATTAAAGTGAAGTAAAAAAGCTATAATAATATGCTGCAAAGTAGTACAGAACATAAATTTTGGTTAAAGCACATTCACTATGACAGACGGGACTCGCTGCTCCACTGAAATAAATCTTACGTGAAGTCTACCGGGGATACGGGGGTAGGACCGGTCCGTAATCGAATACCGGGTGATTTTAATTAATTTCATAATTATTTTGTTTTATACAATTTCTACTAATGTCGTAGTTGTTCAATTCGAAAAAAATGGGTAAAACTTAATCATTCTATAAAAACTGTGGCAGCTCGGCAAGTTTCAGAAAACTCAAGGACATTATTTTGAAATATGCTTGTGCACAAAGTAGGAAGATAAATATTTTTCTCAAAGGTAAGAAAAATCAACAAAAAGGTGTTTCCATTACAAGCGCTCCGGGGAGTTCGTTTGCGAACTAGAAAAAACACGAGTTTACAAACACCAAGCTCCGCAAGCATCGAGCGTGTCGTGTGTGAGTATTGAGGTAAGGAATACCAAGTATAACACTTTCACTACGAGTATTTTAGTTCAGTATAATTTAAAAAAGTTGTGTATAATTATTTTCTATACTAACTAGATTTTTTTATTTGTGTTACGAGTCACAGACAGAATAGAAATACAACTTTAATTGCACATAATGTGTCACTAGACGCATTTAATCTACTTCCAAAAGGCGATGTTAAAAAAATTTAATTAACTTCAGTATATTAAAATCAATGGCCTCAGTATATTATAACCATGTTCAATATAAACCTCAAAACTTACATCATAATTGTTGAGCACTATACGAGGCTATTGTATCCGAAACTATTAACTCTGAACACGTACATCCAATATTTGTCGATAATAATCTGAAGTTTATGAGGGTCCATGACATGACATTTGCTAAACTAATATTACCACATCGATATACAATCATTAAAAATTGCATAACATTAAAGAGCCGAAAGGTTTTTTGATATTTTTTTTAGCGTAAGGGAGTGCCACTCGGCCACTCATGAGCCGCCATTGCCTTCATATCCGTTTATCGTCAAATTCAATTCTGAGCAGTAACAGATTAATGTTTGATGAATGAGTAGAAGGAAGCGGGAAGGGAGAAGCGGCTTTGGCGTCGAATCAAATATTTTTGAACAGCAGGTAGTTAAAGAAAGTAATTTAATATGTTTATGATACTAGCAAAACCGTCCTCGCTTTGCTTCGGGAAAAATAGTCCTAGTCCTTAAATGAAGTTAAGATGTTTCTAAAGTGATTATGAGACATTGTATTATTATTGTAATGAAATATCGTAAGTAAAGAATCGCAGAAGTCCTGAATTATTAATTTCCAGATTCATAGTATATTCGGTCCGCGCGCCGCGTTGTGGTGGTATGCAACGCATTACATTCAAAACACAAACTTTCTCTAAAATAAAATGAATTCGTAAACATTAAAACTTTTCGACATTCCTTTCTCACGCTTAGAAACAATAGAGATATCCTTAAAGTACGTCGCCTAAGCTAATAACACTTTAGCGTTGGAACCATAAAACATTTTGGCTATTGAAACATTTGAAGCGGATGCAATAAATTGTACTCGTTTTACAGATAAACTGCGTGTTCTATAGACGGGTGTCATGTGACGTGAAATTTTCGTCAACTTTCAAATTAATGGCTGTTTGAGACAAAGAGAACAGATACACTTGAACGCTCAGGGCATAATTTAGTTGGACCCCTGCTACGGTTAATGGGCATGTAGTAAAAAAATTATAGAGCGTACGAGGGAACGAAATGGGTTCCGGGAATGAATCGCTAAGAGCGTGCAATTCTGGCACAATCCAAACCGTTAGCCAATGGCTATCGAGGATCGAGATACTGTGCTTTTTTCTTGGTTACAGTGGGGAGATGGCGTCGTGACGCGGGATATAACCCGGGAACATGCGGGAAGCGAGGCATTCAAAAATCAGCGCGATCAGAGGCAGTGGACTACTACTACCTCCAGTATTAATATCAGTGTATATCTAAGATTAATTGTAATTTTAGTGTTTTCCTGAAATTGTATTAAGTTAGTAGTGAATAAGTGTTAGACTAATTTAAAGTCAGTGCAAGTAAGGGGCTTCTTCGCTTCGGACTTTGGTAAAGTACCTAGAAATTTATATTATTACATAAACTAAGATAAGCCCCACAATTGTACCTTAACAATTAATTGACCCCGCGTAACGAGAGATAGATTCGAGGATGTATCCAGAAGATTGGTTAACATCCGTGAGAGTGCGACAGCCGTGGTCCATTTTGGACAGAGTGATACTGGGACTATTCCTATCAATGATCTTGTACCTGGTTTTAATTATGCTATACGAGTTTTATCTGAAGCACCGTAACCGAAGGCGTAACCGTTTAACAGACGGAGACCTACGACTTAGTTAATATGCACGACACTTGTGGGATTTATCAATGTACATCGGTTGGCTATTCCTCTAACTTTCATTATGGAATGTATTTGTTAACCTAGTGTGTTGTCTCTCTATTTGTGAGTAGGGGTTTATAGAAGTAGATAAAACGTAAATAGTACTGTAAATAGTTATACTTATCATGTAATTAGATTATAACTGCCACAAGGGTTTTTGGTACGGGCTTGCACATTTTCCCTTGGAATTAGTATGGCTAGCAATGGGAGCCCGGTTTCTAATAGAATTTGCCTGTAACTATTAGAAATCTAAATTTATCTTTTGCTTGAATATAAAAATTTTGGTCAAGATAATAAAATGAATTTGACCTGAAAATATACCATCTTTCATTATCCGTCCTAATCTCACTTTCAGAAGTTACAAACTTAGGAGGCTACATTATGACCTTAGACACATTTATCAGAAGTTCAGATTGTAATTGAAATATTTACTTGTAATTCACATAACGCATGGAAATGCTACACTCAATATTAGATTCATATACATATAACGAATTGTACATTCCCTAACTGATTTGTTTACACTAGAAAGTAATCAACATTGACACATTCTTACAATTACACTAGATTACATTTGTTAGGATTCGAGATCAAACTGAATAATCATATATAAATTACCTAAAGGATCAAACCCTTATCTAGAACTACACGTGTATTGAACGCCTGAACACAAAGAGGCCGACTACAATGACACTTTATGACCAGTGGACCCTAAACGAGGTTCTTGTATAGAGGCAATGGGGCTCAAGTCTCGCCTTAGTAAAGCAGGTAGTTACATTTTATACAGGGTTATGTTTCCTACTTAACTACGACGAAGAGGGATGCAGTCGACTTCGGGCAGCGGCTCGCCATTACAGGGAGGAAACATCATGATTATTTGGGAAGTAATTAACAAGTGTCCTGTTAAATTTATATATTCTTAGGAACATAGGGAGTTGAGAGACATTCCGATCCAGAGGCATTTAACCAGTTAATATTACTTTGTTGTCACGAAGGTGACCCATCTAAAGCACAGCCCTGCAGGGACTACTGGCGGCAGAAACGGGCACTCCCATCACACAACCCCCCCCATTGCAAGACCCTCCGCCCTCGATTTGGCCAAATCGAACCATAACAAATTATATAATATATGAATAAATCCATGGTACCCGGAGCAGGCTTATATAGCCACAAAAGACCCAGCTTTCGAGCTAACGGGCAACTTAATTACGCTTCTCAGCGTCCAAGGAGGGTCTATGCTGCTCCATTACCCGTCTAAAGGGGCCCGTTATCGGGTGTAGGAATCTCTTGAGTTGTCGACTGATTCTGGTCAGTTTAGGCGGTTGATTTAGTCCCGCACAAGCTTAACCTCACCACCGTTCTGTTCCGATCAATAGAGTTATGGAAATTACATCTATACTAGATACTCGAAATATGTAACTTAATATTTTACCATGATATAAAGCCCTTATAAGACGAATAAAAATTAGTGAATCGGAGAACGGTGAAGGTTTCGTTTCGTTCTCGTGGAGGCTGTGCTCGATCGACAGAACGATCGATCGCTAAATGAACAAATAAAGGCTTGTGCCGAAGCATCTGGATGTCTCTTCCCCCATTGGGTGACACAATTAGAGTTAACTAAGATCAAACAAAGACCAAATTCTCTTGTCCACGTCTGAATCAAACTTATAAATGATTAAGTTCACGCAATTAAGCTCAACTAGACGATCACGACACACACGAACCACCACAGAATGGTGCCGCGAGACCAGGATTCAGATACGTATTCGAAATAACGATACGACTGGATATACATTAGAAAAAAAAAATACACAACGTAGAAACAAAAGCAAATACACAACGTAGAAATGCGATTTAGACGAAAGTGAGTTTGGAAACAGAATAAACCAACACATAGAGAGACAAATACACTGTGCATGGTATAGCTATATGTTATATGTATAAAAGTGTAATTTACAGGAATTCCATTAAGGGAGTTAGTGTGCATGTCGCTATAAAAAATAATTACATTTACAAGATATCATAGGGAAAGGGGGAGCATTACGAGCAGTATGTCTTATAAATGTACAATTTACAGGATTCACAAGGAGTCGGCGGTGCCTGAGATATTATTCCCTTGCTTGTTACTTACTTAGTACTTTAGAATAATTTTAAGTGAACCTAAAAATCAGTATATTCAAGTTGTATCTGCACTCAGTCAAAGCCAAATAGCAGCATTACATTAATTTATCTAATTTCTTAACGAAACAGGCACCAATAAATAGAGAAATCCGAATCTATTTTAAGCGTAGGCCTTTCAAAAAAAAAAAAAAAACGAACACAATGCCGGCGAACAGGGTGAAGCGTCATATAAGCAAAAAAGGTGCGGGGTTTACGACTCCCGACGAGACGGAGAGATCGGAGCAGGTAGTTACGAACCAGATGACGGAACGTAGCGGGATAGATGCGAACTTGCGCAATGAGACCGTAACTAATTCAACATTAGAACTAATTTTGGAAAAAATTAACGAGTTCGATAAAAAATTACAACAACTTTCGAATGTAGATAGTTCAAGTACTCGCTCAAACGAAACGAATAACGTGTTGAACGGTAATATCTCTGATAGACAAGGGCCGATTAGCATTGCTTCAACCGATCCCAGTACTTCGACTTCAGAGGTCAGGAACATATATGTAGTACAGCCATCCGTAAACAAGCCGAACTTTGATGGTAAACCGTTATCGAATCCAATAGTATTTCTAAAGAAATTAAAAGGGTACATTAAGGCGGTAAATGGGTCAAACCGTGAGGTTGACATTGCGTTAGGATGTATTACAGGTAATGCGCGGAAGATTATGGATTTATATTCAAAAAACTGGGTTACCTTCGCTGATTTTGAAAGAGATTTTAGGCGCGTATACTGGACAGAACAAATCCAGGAGTCGATTAGATATAAACTGATCAACGCGGTGTATACAAGCGAATCGGGAATGTCTATGTCTGAACACTTCGCGAATCATGCCGAATCAATGCAATCCTTAACCATTGCATTTAGTGAACGGGATTTGGTGAATTCCATAATGAGACATTTTGCTATAGATATTCAGCGGTTGTGGTTTACGCGTCAGGGCGAAGTAAGCATAATAGAAGGAATAACGTTTCTACGAAGTTTAGAACAGAATATAAGTGAGAAACCGAAGGGTAACACACGTGTTACTGCAGGTAAGGGGTTTAAAGATAGACAATACAATAGGTCGCCGTCGGCGCGTCCCTTTGTCGCAACAATCTTGGCAAATAGGCGCGGGGGTAATTTTAACGAGGGGCGGGGACGAGGAAGCTACCGAGGACATGCCGGTTACAGAACAAACTACAACAGACCGACGTTATCGGACAAAGAAAGAGTCAACGCCCGACCGACTGTCACTTTTGTTAAGGAAGGTGAAGGTTCTAACGGGTCTAACCATGTGGGGGAGCTGACAAAAAACTAATCCTCCCTACACAAGCCCGGTCCGATATCTTAGCTTTGTGTGACAATGGGAATGACAGGACCGCGGGACGCGATACGATTAGCGTAGCTTATAAAATCCTGACTAATAATGGCTGGAAACCAGGGGATAGTTTGGGAGCAAAAATAGGCGGTATTAAACGGCGAATAAGAATCAGAACGGACAATGACAGGTCTGACTGCAAATTGGAAAATAGGAGTATAGCGATCTTATTAGAAGATCAATTTCATAACTTATTAGAATGCGACGAGAAGGACACCACGTGCGAGTGTTGTACTAGGAGAGGATTAGAATTAAATACGATGTTTCACGAGTTAGACGAACCGATCGGTGTGAGTATTGATTATTCTTTACCCAAGTTACCTGAGGTATGCTTGAAATTATACGGTAAGAGTATGAGAGCACTCATCGATACCGGTAGTCAGATTAGCGGGATAACTAGAGAATTGTACGATTCCATTACAAGGGAGAATGGGATCTTATCGGAAATCGCTATTCCGGCAATCCAAATACAGGGGGCGTTCGGGTCACGAAGTGAAAGTACTAATCGTTTAGTTCTGATAGAATTCCAATTAGGAAATACTGTAGTGGAAGCACCTGTATTAGTAATGCGGCGTTTACCTAGATCGATAATATTAGGATACGACTGGTTAGAGCGAGTGAAAGGAATAGTTAACTGTAGTAGTGAACGGACACTGACTATTGAACATTTAGGAGTTAGGTCATGTGTTAGGCTGAACTCTGAGTGCGGAGTCGAGAGACTAGGGGGAGAGGAAAACGCTGTCACGATTAACTCAATTTTAAACCAGGGCGCTATGTTTTTAAAACCTAGTATACTGAGCGAGGGACCAGTCGGTGAAGAAATAAAGGGATTACGTTTTGACGATCCTAATTTAGATAGTGAACACAAGGAGCTGTTACTACCTGTACTAAACAAACATTGTAGAGTATTTATGAAACAATTAGGGCTGACAGACAGATACGAACACGTTATTAAGTTGACGGATGAGACTCCTTTTGTGAGACACAGCTATCCTGTACCTTTAGCCTACAGAGAACAAGTTAAGGCAGAGCTAAACGAGTTAGAAAGTTTAGGGGTAATTAAACAAGAAGCTACGCCATATTGTAGTCCGCTCACTTTCACTAAGAAGAGAGATGGGTCAATCAGGCTTCTGCTAGATGCGCGCGAATTAAATAAGAAAATGGTAGGAGATGCGGAAACCCCACCACTCACTTCGGAAATATTGCAGTCTTTCCATGGAGTAAATTTTATTAGTTTAATTGATTTAAATAATGCTTATTTTCAAATACCTTTGCATGAGGACTCGAGAAAGTATACTGGATTCTCATTCATGGGACGTACTTACACCTATCAAGTTTTGCCTCAAGGATTAAAAACATCTGTAGCGGGATTTTCTAGGGCCATGGACCTTATATTAGAGGGTGTGCGCGAGTTTTGTGTGAATTACCTCGACGACATAGTAATATTTACCACAGGTGACATAAAGTTACATTTGGAGCATTTAGATCGAGTGTTAGCTAAAATAGAGACAGCGGGATTGACTGGTAGATTAGAGAAGTGTAGGTTCTTATGTGTCGAAGTGAAACTGCTAGGGCACATAGTAAATACTAATGGAGTACGTATGGACCCTGAGCGGGTGGAAGCTATAATGAACTTCCCCATACCACGAACGATAAAACAACTACGAGGATTTTTGGGAGTAATTAATTATTATAGGAGATTTATCTCAAGATATAGTGAAGTGGTTAGGCCTCTCTGCGATCTACTAAAACAAGGTACAAAGTGGTCATGGACAAAGGAGATAAATGATTGCTTTGAAAAGACCAAAAGGTTATTTCTAGACACTATACTTCTCGCACACCCAAATCCGAAAGAGACTTACTATTTACAGACCGATAGTAGCACCCTAGGTATTTCTGGGTATGTTTTCCAATTGGACGATAAAGGGGAGGAAAGAGTGTTAGGTTTCTGTAGCAAGGCGTTATCGTTAGCAGAACGGAAATGGACTGTGACGGAGTTAGAGTTATGGGCTATCATATTTAGTTTGTCAAAATTCGAGACATATTTGAGAGGGGCACGATTAGTGATCAGAACCGATCATAAGAGTTTAATATTCCTACAAACGTGCAAATTACTGAGCGCGCGAATGATACGATGGGTACATTACATAGGTCGTTTCGACTACACTGTAGAGCATGTGAAAGGGAAGTTAAATACAGTAGCGGATGTATTGTCGCGACACATAGCAGGTGTCACAGATGTTTTAACCAACAAGGTCAGCGGACCTGAGATGAATTTATTTAAGACATCGTTAGAACGGGTGATACGAGACCGATGGAAAGAAATAGGTAGTTACCAAGAGCGGGATAAGGTCGTCAATGATATTATTAGGCGTATGAAGATAGCGGGCACGTCCGAATCGAAATTTTATACACTTAAAGGGGGGATTCTATATAGGACTGATATAAAGAAAAACACTTTGAGACTGTATGTCCCCGAGGATTTACAAAGAGATTTAATCATCTCCGTACATGAAGAAATAGGTCACTTCGGACGTTACAAAGTCTACGCTTTGATGAAAGGTCGGTACTATTTCTCGAGAATGTCTCGCGTGATAGGGAAGGTCGTAAGGACTTGCGAGATATGTCAAAAGGCTAAACACACATTAGAAACACACACGGGGCCGATTAAAACCGTAATGGCAAATGAGATAGGAGAACGAGTTTTCTGCGATATTTATGGTCCACTACCGTCAGGACGATTCGGGTTTAAATACATATTTGTGATACAAGACGCATATAGTAAATTAATCAGATTATATCCGCTACGTCAAGCGAGTGGTAAGGCCTCGTTAACATGTATAAAGAAATTTCATAAAGAAATCCAGGTTAAGGTATTATGCTCGGACAGAGGGTCAAATTTTACTTCAAAGGCTTTCGAGTCAGGCATTCGTCATTTAGGCATCGAATTGACTCATACATCAGTCAGAAACCCACGGCCAAACTCAACGGAGAGGGTAAATAAAGAACTAGGAAGATTGTTTAGGACATATTGCCATAAAACACACCGATCTTGGGTAGATCTACTACCGGACATAGTAGATTGTTACAATCAATTAGTACATACCACGACAGGGTACTCACCTAATGAGATAGTATGGGGGAAAAGGACCTTGCTGTCAACTGATTACGACAGGGACGTGGCCGATGTAACCTATGTATCGCGAGAGACACTAGAACAGATTCGCCACAGGGCACGACTGAATATAGCTAAAGCATCGAAGAGTAGGGAACGTTATTATAACAAAAATCACAAGTTAACAGAATTCGAGGTAGGCGATTTAGTAAAACTCAAAACTTTCACGATTTCGGACGCGGACAAGAAACTAACGAAGAAGTTTATGAGGTTGTATGAGGGACCTTACATAATAGGAGCAATTCCATATAACAATGTATATACTTTGGTTGACGTCCGTACAAATGAAGTAAAGGGTAATTATAATGCGATTCACCTGTTCCGTTACTATAAAGACGTATGAATCAGTGGTATTATTGTGAATAGAGTTTGTCAGGGATTTGCCCAAACATAGGAGTACTTTCAGATAAAAGACCAGTTATTACGTCGGGAATCGAGAAACTGAGGCGTGGGTAGGCTAAGACTAGCGTGAGTCTGTATGTATATAAAATAGATATTTTAAAATTACTTGTAGTAACCATGGAAAAGGGGGAGATTAAGAATTTTAAAATTCTATTTGGGGGAGTGTGTGGTGGTATGCAACGCATTACATTCAAAACACAAACTTTCTCTAAAATAAAATGAATTCGTAAACATTAAAACTTTTCGACATTCCTTTCTCACGCTTAGAAACAATAGAGATATCCTTAAAGTACGTCGCCTAAGCTAATAACACTTTAGCGTTGGAACCATAAAACATTTTGGCTATTGAAACATTTGAAGCGGATGCAATAAATTGTACTCGTTTTACAGATAAACTGCGTGTTCTATAGACGGGTGTCATGTGACGTGAAATTTTCGTCAACTTTCAAATTAATGGCTGTTTGAGACAAAGAGAACAGATACACTTGAACGCTCAGGGCATAATTTAGTTGGACCCCTGCTACGGTTAATGGGCATGTAGTAAAAAAATTATAGAGCGTACGAGGGAACGAAATGGGTTCCGGGAATGAATCGCTAAGAGCGTGCAATTCTGGCACAATCCAAACCGTTAGCCAATGGCTATCGAGGATCGAGATACTGTGCTTTTTTCTTGGTTACAGTGGGGAGATGGCGTCGTGACGCGGGATATAACCCGGGAACATGCGGGAAGCGAGGCATTCAAAAATCAGCGCGATCAGAGGCAGTGGACTACTACTACCTCCAGTATTAATATCAGTGTATATCTAAGATTAATTGTAATTTTAGTGTTTTCCTGAAATTGTATTAAGTTAGTAGTGAATAAGTGTTAGACTAATTTAAAGTCAGTGCAAGTAAGGGGCTTCTTCGCTTCGGACTTTGGTAAAGTACCTAGAAATTTATATTATTACATAAACTAAGATAAGCCCCACAATTGTACCTTAACAATTAATTGACCCCGCGTAACGAGAGATAGATTCGAGGATGTATCCAGAAGATTGGTTAACATCCGTGAGAGTGCGACAGCCGTGGTCCATTTTGGACAGAGTGATACTGGGACTATTCCTATCAATGATCTTGTACCTGGTTTTAATTATGCTATACGAGTTTTATCTGAAGCACCGTAACCGAAGGCGTAACCGTTTAACAGACGGAGACCTACGACTTAGTTAATATGCACGACACTTGTGGGATTTATCAATGTACATCGGTTGGCTATTCCTCTAACTTTCATTATGGAATGTATTTGTTAACCTAGTGTGTTGTCTCTCTATTTGTGAGTAGGGGTTTATAGAAGTAGATAAAACGTAAATAGTACTGTAAATAGTTATACTTATCATGTAATTAGATTATAACTGCCACAAGGGTTTTTGGTACGGGCTTGCACATTTTCCCTTGGAATTAGTATGGCTAGCAATGGGAGCCCGGTTTCTAATAGAATTTGCCTGTAACTATTAGAAATCTAAATTTATCTTTTGCTTGAATATAAAAATTTTGGTCAAGATAATAAAATGAATTTGACCTGAAAATATACCATCTTTCATTATCCGTCCTAATCTCACTTTCAGAAGTTACAAACTTAGGAGGCTACATTATGACCTTAGACACATTTATCAGAAGTTCAGATTGTAATTGAAATATTTACTTGTAATTCACATAACGCATGGAAATGCTACACTCAATATTAGATTCATATACATATAACGAATTGTACATTCCCTAACTGATTTGTTTACACTAGAAAGTAATCAACATTGACACATTCTTACAATTACACTAGATTACATTTGTTAGGATTCGAGATCAAACTGAATAATCATATATAAATTACCTAAAGGATCAAACCCTTATCTAGAACTACACGTGTATTGAACGCCTGAACACAAAGAGGCCGACTACAATGACACTTTATGACCAGTGGACCCTAAACGAGGTTCTTGTATAGAGGCAATGGGGCTCAAGTCTCGCCTTAGTAAAGCAGGTAGTTACATTTTATACAGGGTTATGTTTCCTACTTAACTACGACGAAGAGGGATGCAGTCGACTTCGGGCAGCGGCTCGCCATTACAGGGAGGAAACATCATGATTATTTGGGAAGTAATTAACAAGTGTCCTGTTAAATTTATATATTCTTAGGAACATAGGGAGTTGAGAGACATTCCGATCCAGAGGCATTTAACCAGTTAATATTACTTTGTTGTCACGAAGGTGACCCATCTAAAGCACAGCCCTGCAGGGACTACTGGCGGCAGAAACGGGCACTCCCATCACACAACCCCCCCCATTGCAAGACCCTCCGCCCTCGATTTGGCCAAATCGAACCATAACAAATTATATAATATATGAATAAATCCATGGTACCCGGAGCAGGCTTATATAGCCACAAAAGACCCAGCTTTCGAGCTAACGGGCAACTTAATTACGCTTCTCAGCGTCCAAGGAGGGTCTATGCTGCTCCATTACCCGTCTAAAGGGGCCCGTTATCGGGTGTAGGAATCTCTTGAGTTGTCGACTGATTCTGGTCAGTTTAGGCGGTTGATTTAGTCCCGCACAAGCTTAACCTCACCACCGTTCTGTTCCGATCAATAGAGTTATGGAAATTACATCTATACTAGATACTCGAAATATGTAACTTAATATTTTACCATGATATAAAGCCCTTATAAGACGAATAAAAATTAGTGAATCGGAGAACGGTGAAGGTTTCGTTTCGTTCTCGTGGAGGCTGTGCTCGATCGACAGAACGATCGATCGCTAAATGAACAAATAAAGGCTTGTGCCGAAGCATCTGGATGTCTCTTCCCCCATTGGGTGACACAATTAGAGTTAACTAAGATCAAACAAAGACCAAATTCTCTTGTCCACGTCTGAATCAAACTTATAAATGATTAAGTTCACGCAATTAAGCTCAACTAGACGATCACGACACACACGAACCACCACAGCGTTACACCGTCTAAATATTCATCGGCGGTAGTGGAAGGGCCCGTCTTTATTTATCACCGATAAAAGATCATCGATTTCACTTTATTATTCACAACATTAGACTTGATCTCTGCAGAGGGATAGCTGTTCGAAAATGAAGTTATGCGCTATCCAAAGTATACCAATAGTATAAGCTATGACTAAACTGTAATTCTGTTATAATGTTTTTTATTAAATGAAAAACATTAATGCTTGACCACCATCACACCAGATGTTGTGATGTAAGAAACCCACATTGCCATCCGTCATTAGGGTTCCGTAGCCGAATGGCAAAAAACGGAACCCTTATGGATTCGTCATGTCTGTCTGTCTATCTGTCTGTCTGTCTGTCTGTCCGTCCGTATGTCACAGCCACTTTTTTCCCAAACTATAAGAGCTATACCATTGAAACTTGGTAAGTAGATGTCTTCTGTGAACCGCATTAAGATTTTCACACAAAAATAGCAAAAAAATAATAAATTTTGGGGGTTCCCCATACTTAGAACTGAAACTCAAAAATGTTTTTTTCATCAAACTCATACGTGTGGGGTATCTATGGATAGGTCTTCAAAAATGATATTAAGGTTTCTAATATCATTTTTTTCTAAACTGAATAGTTTGCGCGAGAGACACTTCCAAAGTGGTGAAATGTGTCCCCCCCCCCTGTAACTTCTAAAATAAGGGAATGATAAAACTAAAAAAAATATATGATGTATATTACCAAGCAAACTTCCAACGAAAATTGGTTTGAATGAGATCTAGTAAGTAGTTTTTTTAATACGTCATAAATCGTAAAACGCATAAAACATTGATCAAAGTTACAACGAACTACAAGAACTTTTATATTATGTTACTTGCTGCTACGGAACCCTTCATGGGCGAGTCCGACTCGCACTTGGCCGCTTTTTTTTCAGTTATGATTTACATATATGGTAAATAAAATAAGTCAAAATAAAATTGGCTTTTCTACTCATTTGCGTAAATCAAATACGGCAGATTGTTTCCATACAGGAGATAAGAGGACACGCCTCGCAGTTGTAGTTCCAAATTATACACAAGCTGTTTATTGCAGGTTTATAATTCTCTTTTATATTTGTTTTTAGTGTAGTGTAGAATGCTTGGGATGAAGCACTGAATTCACTGAACATTCTCAAGTATTTGTACAGAAGCCGGCGCAATTCAATTAACACATTTACATTACAGAGTATATTTCGTTCATCTGTCCTCAGACTTACATTTAAACCCTCATTTAAACTACATAAGAGAGACAGTGAGGCGAGGGCGAGGACGGGGTAATTAGCGAGTGATTGCACAAAGAGCCCCGCCACCGCCGTCGTACCTGTGTCGTGCTGTGTAAATTAACTGAACATCGAACACGGACAGAAATAGTTGGGTGATGCGGGTAAAAAAATATCAGCGCCACTTACAGTGGGTAGAGAGAGACTTTTTGCGCCGTGGCTGGTAAACTTAAATGTAACTAGCTGTTGCCCGCAGCTTCGCATACGGAAATTATGTTTTACCTTATTTGTACCTCTTGTAGAAGAAAATTTAAAAAACGGTGAATTTATATTGAAGTACTTATATTTAGTAATTTATATACTGAAACCCACGATAAAGTCACAAAGTATTCCTCCAGGGGTTTTTGAAAAATAAGCAATATTCACATTAATTTGTTTTTTATTTTGCAAAATTTTGAATAACTGAAAAATATATGTTCCATCAATTTAAGCAAGGAACATTTGTTGCAAATTTGAAGCAAATCGGTTGATGTTTTAAAAATATTCCATACAAACTTTCATCCCGTTTCCCGGGAAAACCTATTAATTTTCCGGGATAAAAAGTATCCTAAAATATGACCCGGAGTATTAGTAACAACTTAACCAATTTTCAACAAAATCCGTTCAAGAGTTTTCATGTGATGCCCGGACAGACAAACAGACAGACAGACAGACAATAATTGTAAAAAAATATTTTTGTGCCCTGACACGTTATTTAAGTGCCCTCTAATCGAAATTTTTAAAAAATATTCAATGTACAGAAAATTTGTCCCTTGAGTTTTATTATAGTAATAGATGAGACATATTTTTTATCGATGAATGAGTACCTAATTATGATGGTGTACTTTGCCGTCATTGTTATCCGGTTGATTACACCTCTTACAATCGGAAGGGTGAAAGAAACTGTTTACAGCTCTACCACTATGCGTGAGTACTTTTAGTACCTAATCATCTGGGTAGTTGGAGACCCAAAAACTGGGTGGTACGAATTCATACAGAAGGCACTACGTGACATAGCGTCATCTGTCTTTCATCAGGATTCAGCTCGAGGAGGAGACGTTGGATAGAACTTAAGGATGGAGGCAGCCCCGCAACCATAACATTATGAGGTACTATTAATACTTACCATCATCATAAAAAAATTCAAATATTTATTTTATTAATGTTAGATCCAAATAGTACAAGCTTATGCATGTCGTTATTGCGTCTAGAAGCCACAACGTGTTGACTGAGCTATACGAGATTAGTTGTCTAGACGATATTTGTGGTTTGCGAGCTGTACGTATGTCACTGACGGGTATTTCATGTTTGCCTTAAAACAATTTGAATTTTAAACAAACCATTTTTCATGTGTCAAATTTCTTAATCATTTCGAGTCTTGATCCCTTTTTATAACGAACAATAATAACTTTTGAGAAACTTTTAATCACATTTCTCAGGAATTTTGTTTCATCAAAAACCAGCTATGAATTCCTCGGAGAATACCCGGGGCCAAGTAGGGCAACATTGTACTGGAGCTAGTGTAGTAACGCATTGCGATGAACTCACGACAATATTAGCGCTTCTCGGTAAGAGGATTAGCTGGCAGCTGGCAGCTCGTCAGGTCGCCGGGTATGGAGATACATGCGACACTAAATCCAACTTCAATTATGAAATTAGAACAATCATGTAATTGTACTCAGAACACGACGTTATTTCTAAATCCACTTCTCTTCTCTTTTAAATAATTATAAATATTGACATCGTTGAGGTTAAATTGTGAATAAGGGTGCTTTTTCACCAAAGATGTGCTAGCTACGTTGTTATGGATGCGTTTAATATCCACCAATCATATTCATTACACACTCCCTGTGCTTTCCCAATTGTCTATACGTCGCATAGGTCGCATAGCTCGAACTGCGCATCGTCCTCGCACAGCTACTTTGCGGCGGCGCATCTTCATAGCGCATCTTACACGCTCCTCCACACAGCTTAGCATCAGTGGAAACGGTCAGATAGTTTCTTAGCTTTTACATTCTCGCAGCATAGCTGCATAGCACATCTCTGGTGGAAAAGCATCCTAAATATGGTTCTAACTCGCCTACTTCGCCAGCCATAAATCAAAACTTTGTAGTTGTTTTGCTCAGACCTTCTATTGTAAATTGCCTAAAAACAGGGTCAGTATAGGTGGTTACCCGCAGGTTTGACTCGAGGCACGGTTGGCTCGCTTGACCCAAGTCCTGTGAAACCTGGATCACCTGGAACACGTATGGAATAGATAATGGTCCATAAAGTAGGAATCAAAGTCATCTCTCAATTTACACTATTATTAAGATGAACTCCTTCATCGATCTATTGGCTGGAGTTCTACGATCGCCCATTATGATCGATCGGAAAAAGTTGTTTTTACAATTGAGATGTAAGGAATTAAACCGCTATTCTTTCTTTTGCAGCTATACATAATATAATAATAGTACACAGGTTCACAAACTTTGCCGATACTTAATAAATTTAACTATAAATCACTTCATTGTTGGTTAATTAAGTTACCAATATTGAAAGATTTCAAAATTATTCTTAAGCTGAGGAATAAATGACTACTTTTATTACATGCTTTATATTAGCTTCACTTTTTGTACCCACTCCTTTGGACTTGATTTTGACCCACTTCAAACGGTCAGATTTCATTTACACTTCATAGATTTATCGAGGACCGATGACAATTCAATATAAAAAAAAAAGAAAAAACCTAAATTTCATTTCAAAGAATCTAACTAAAAAATAAAAAAATATATTAAAAAAAACTAAAAAACACGCTTTTATATAAAATCTAACTAAAAAAAAATAGAAAATAAATTTGAATTAAGAATCGTGTAATTGTAATAAAAGCGTGGGGTGCATATTGTCACTGAGTATAAGGATTATCATTTTGATAATATCTTAAAAAGCAACCCACGCTTTTTTTTACAATTACACGGTTCTTAATTCAAATTTATTGTCTATTTTTTTAGTTTGATTTTCTATAAAAGCGTATTTTTTGTGTTTTTTTTTCATCTATTATTTATTATTACCATATCTAAATGTTGTGGGGATTTGAAAAACTAAAAGTATTCAAACTATTATTGCTAAATTTAGGTTTTAAATGCACCTCCTACAAAATTACCTAGAGCGGCGAGGGGTTGACTCGAGTACAACGCAACCATATTTAATCCTCATGAGAAGAAATATTCTCTCATGATGGAAAAAATACAAAGAAAATTCGCGCGGTTTCTGTACAAACGTAAATATGGGTACTACCCATTTTTGTACCCTTCCCTATTCGTTTCCGGGATGGTCGGTCTCGATAGTCTTGAGCTAAGACGAAAGCTTAGTCTGATGGTGCACTATTATCTCTTACTCAATGGGAAAATTGATAACCCCTCGGCTCTCGCCTCTTGTGAGTTAGAGGTTCCGTCACAGATGCGTGGCTTGTACGGTGGCAGGAGGCCGAGCCGGCTGCTGGCAGAGCGTGCGGTGCGCGCGCGCCGCACGGCCGCTGCACCGCAAAGGGCCGCTCCCGTCCTGCTCAATCGCTTCCTAACTCATACTCCAGAAGCCGACATATTCTGTAACGCTTTAAATACGTTTATATTGCTCTGTTCAGTGTTCCTTAGTTTTAATGTATAGTATGTAGTTCTATCAACCATGTATACAATGTATGTACCTATTTGACTTAGTTTTAAATTCTGCACGTAATGCTTTGGGTTAGTCCTGTTAATTATGTGTATTACATGTGTGTGTATAAATAAATAAATAATTGTCAGAAGCCGAGATAGGCCCGGGCAGATAACAGGACGGCGTGCCCGTGGCGGGCGTTGGCTCAGTGCGGTGGGATTGTTCAGTGCAAATTGTAATTCTACACCGTTCTGTATTCAGTATCGGGTTAGTATTCTGCAGTACTAATGTATCACAGTCTAAGGTTATACATATGTCCAGGCGTCTCAATCTGTCCTCCATGAATATAAAGGAACCTTACTACGTGTACAGGTGCAAGTTCAGTTTAATTAAGCTCATATACAACTATTCGTGCGTCAAGAAAAAATTGAAAACAATCCCGCGGGAGTACAGTAGTTCCAGTGATCATTAATCAAACATTTTCAGTATATTAATGAAATCGTTTTCATTTTATTATTATACGCGGAACAGAAAGCTCCATACCACTTCTTAGATTTTCACCCCGTTTCAGGCTGGAAATTAATTTCTGAAAACTTTTTCGTAGTTTTATACTTTTATACATATATGTCTCGACGACTGATATAGTAGACTTCTTCAGTAGGAGAGGGGTTGATTGAGTGACGCAGTGGCGGGACGGTCGGACGGTCGGAACACTCGAGCCGACATCGACACGCGATCGCGTTAATGCCGTAACCGTGTCATCGACTACCCGCCCGCCGGAAGGAGCCTGGCCCCGCGGAGATCGGTTACTATTACGTTCTGCTCGTACAATACCTCCATAAGCTATAGTAGTGTTGACGGTTCGTATAATATCCCTAGAATAACAATCACTGGCTCACCACAACCGAAGCTAGAGCGCTCGTACGTGTGTCACAAGACTGCTCGGTAGCTATTCTCCTCGACTACTTAAGTAGGTACAGGAGGAAAATAATCTATTGAATAGACACTAGAACACGTAACGATTGAAACATGATAGTGGCCCGTTGAAAATCAACTTATAGTGCGCTTTTGTATGTTTTATTGTTGAAAATATATTTTAGAAGTAATAATGAGTACAAGTTTCAATGAGAGTTATTTACACGTTCCTTTATAGAATACTAAGAAATTCAATACCAAGTCTCCGCTAGCCAACCGCCGCGCGCCGCGCCCGGCGCCGTGGGAAGCCGCCTGAGATATTTAAACGGTGAAGACCGAGTGCGGTCCACGACTAGGAAATAGGAATGCAGAAACGTTTCACTATCGCATCTCAGCAGGTTCCGTACTCCGCGTCCGCCCGCTGACCTAGTTGATTTATGGTAACCCAACATCAACTCGGTGCCTTTTTTTAAATGTTTCAGAACAATTGCAGCTATCAGAGGTCATTGCTTTCTCCTTACTTTAGTAAATAGTTAGTCGTACAAAGTTATTACCTGCCGTTAACTCATTAATTTAAGCTACGAGAATGTGTAGTGAAAGTAGTACAATGTCGTATGAACAAATGCACTGTGCCTTAATTTAATATTATGAGGGCACCGAGTGTGCGGCCATTCATATTGGGATGGTATTTTACGGGCACGAGTATATTATGGAATGGTAAGCAAAAATGTACAAATGTTTTTAAAACTGTCTTTCGTCACGATATTCAACCTTTTGAAAAAGCTCAAACCATTAGATTCGTCTCCACTTAAACACACCCACAACTGAAAAGCGCTATTTGTTTTGTTTTTCTTTGCATAAATAATGCATGAAGTTTAAGTCAAGTGCTCGACAAATTTCATACAAAATTCATAACTAAGTAGTTCAACAACTAGTCCGCTATAAAAGATCTTTGAAATTGCTACGATTCTGTTGGCAGAGCAAATACCGCGCGTCCCTCGCTCGCGCCGCCGCCGCCCCGCCGTCCCGCGGGACGACTCGTACGATGCTCAACGCTGCTTAAAGATCACTATACATGTAAACGGGGTTTCTTTGATTTTTTAATATAAATTTTCTATCAGTCACTAGCTAAGAACACAAGTTAATTTTGCAAACATTTTCGGAAGACTAGCAATGTGATTGGTAGCTAATATCAACGGTGAATAGAGTAATACTTCTAACGAGTATTTTATTAAGATGGCCGCAGAGGAATAAAAACGAGGCATGGAAGGTAAATTGTGGGAATTTATGCTATTTGTTTATTCATGTATTAAAATGTTTCTTCTAAAACCCTGACGTGTTACTCAAAACAGAAACATCAAAAAATAAAAAATAAATAAATGAAATGAAATAAGGACGTGAAGAGTAGTACAATATTTCAGTCATTAAATTCTCGTAAGATCCGATCACAATAGAGCGTGCGTTTCTTGCCGGCCCACTGTGCACCGGCCGCAGCGGAAGGAATTCACTCGCCGAAGCTTTGAGGTTTCTTCTTAAAATTAATGATAATTTTGTGTCGACTCTTCAAAGCAAAAGTGGCCGACGAGTTATGCCATCTCGCTCCTAATGAAAGAGATTTCAGTATCTCATTACCTAAGAGGTTCTCGGGACTTGAGTAAGTAATTAAAAAATAATAATGTTTCTTTCTCTAATAATTCTTTGACTACTTTCAGTGGTTATTAATTTTCACTTTTAATATTGTTATGCAACCGCTGCAGCGCTGTCGTCATTCATTGGGATAGACTTAATGTTATATTAATAGGACGCGAGAACAGTTATATTGCTTTAAGTATTAAATTGTATTAAAACAAAAGGGACGTGGAGAACAGGTCTTACCGCCCCATCAGCTGGGATCTTGAATGTTCGTCTGATGTTATATTATTATAAATCGTACCTATTTATATTAACGTGAAATGTATTAACCACCAATACAATACAATCGTATAAGAATACTACGATAAAACTTTAATGATATAACATTTTTGGTTACAGGTACATTTACGAGTTTGTGGGACCTTGTTGTTTTCACTAGGGAGAGGCCGTCCACCTGCTCGGGCTCCAACAAACACGAAGTATCGTCCATAAGCGTGAGTCCACCGATACTTTGTAAAATACTTGTCTATTTTTTATTTCTCGCAACAATATCGCTTCACATTGAATAACAGAAATTGATGTGCTATTCAAAATACGTCCACAACTATATCAAAAGCACATCTTTAAGCCCCGTTGGTAAAATATAATGCTGTGGTTTAGATTTGTGGTAAGAACATCCGAGGATGGAAACTAAAGAGTGACTGAAACTAAAAGTATTCGGCATTAAATGTCAAAGAAAGAATATGCAGACCGGCCAACAAAGAATGATTGCCCACTTTGTAGAGACGAAGACACGATGATGACAATAGCTTAAGGAGTGGAGCGCAGTAAATACAGTGAAATGAGGTCAGCCTGTGGGCTGCCTGCGCTGCCGGCCGCCGGCGACCCCTGGCGGTGACCCTGTGCGGACTTGGTGCTCGAGGCACGCGCGCTGTACTTACAGACAGTTTTCAACCATCCTTTATTTATAACATTTGGGCAACGCGAATAGTTTTCTCGGAAAGTTTAAGATACAAATTAGATGATACGAGTAGAACCACATGGGTATTTTGGATGGCATGTTGCGTGGGCTTTGTTTTTCCGTTAAGGGATTTAACAAAGTGGTTCACAAGTTCCTCATTTAAGGTCAGCAATGCCCCATATTACTGATATCCGTGACGGCGGTGCCCGACACGCTGCTCGTCTACGCGGTCACCAGCTTTTCGCAACAACAAAATCATAAGTTATCGTTGAGTTATTAAGAGGGAGGGGAGGGGGAGGGGCAGGGGTAGAGAAAGCGGGAGGGAGAGGGAGCGGGAGGGAGAGGGAGAGGGAATGGTCTCTGATTTGTTAAACCTACCAAAACTATAAAAGTTAAAAGTAACAACAAAGTAAATTCATTGATTATTAGGCTATACGAAGTTCACCAAGACAGCTAGTGTTAAATATTTATTTAATGATGCCAAAGAAGTATAACTTCTCACGCGCGTACATATTTTTTATTAAAATCTTCCGTCTGTCCTATCTTTCAAGTTGGATCAAACTTGACACGGTGTGCAAATTTGATTAAAATCGTTTAAGCAGTTTAGGAGTCCATCGCGGACAAAGAACGTAACACGTAATTTATATATATTAAGATAGTATGATTAACACTTTTAGTACACCAACATACAAAATATCAATCATCCCTTAATTGCGCAGACTAGGACTTTTAAGTACCTATCTAGGCTATATGTTAAGTCTGTAAGTTTGATGTAATACCTATGTTAATTTTTTAAAATTTGGTTTGTTGCTTGCTAACTAATGAAAACTAGCCAAGTCAAATGTAAAGCTTGAATTACATGTTCTTGTGACTAAAATTTAAGGCTTTTCTACACAGAACTTGGCACCCATTTAGATCTCAATTCTTTTTTTTTTTTAATTGACTCTCATTTCACATTTATGTTTTTGATGAGATATTATTACTTTTTGTCTAGAAATTATAAGTGTTTATAGTAAATATACCCATACTCTATGCAGCGGAACCGCTAATTCACTAGTTTCACTAATTATCAATAATTTTCAGTTTTTAGATTTTTTCCTTTTCATACGCCTAATAGTCTACCTTGATGCCAAATATCAAGTTTCTAGGTCATCTGGAACTGGGTGAGTGTTTTAATCTATAGGTCAGACAGTGATAAAAATAACGATTTTTTGACGTTAATATCTAAATAACCGTTAGAGGTGTGTTTATGAAATTTGGAGCACATAATGTATTTCGCAAATCTCAATAAATGAGCCAAATTTGACAGGTTTATTTGGAATAGTTTTTGAGATATGAGGGGATCAAAAATGGCTCCAAATGGTTCGTGTAATATTACACACGGTGCTACTCGCCAGTTCTGTTAGCTTGAAATTGGCTTGACACGCTACCGCATGTCTAAATTGTATTCTATTGATATAGCTGAGTAGTGAGGCCATTGACCTCGGACGATCATCAAATGAATGCTTCGTTTAGATTAAAAATGTTTAGAATACATCTAAACCTAAATGGAAATTTTCGTGTTTCATGATGCAAACGAATGATATGAATGAAAGGGGTAACGGTTGGTGAATGAACGTTAAATGACGTGCATATTTGCATGCCGCTCACCGCTCGCCGCTCGACCGCGCCATTCATTATGAAAAGTTTTTAGTGAACGAACCAAACGTACCCAATCTCTTTCGTTGGCATTCCGAAACCAACTTCGGCAATTCTGGCCATTTCATTATTTTCTTTATTTTTAAAGTTTTTTACATAAATATAAAACATATTTTTTACTATGGATCTTTTACTATTTCATCCCTCGTCGCGGCGTCGCTGAGAAATTGCAATAAATATATGGGAATTGGAGAAGTGATGCCCGCGTGTTTTCAATTACCACTATACATAATAACTAAAAGAAATGTACAAAAACACTTTAGAATGTCATAATTTTCCATAATTTAAAATTAAATTCTAATTTTAAGTTAGTCTGTTTCAAATCAAATATTCTATTCGAATTCGTTTTGTTACAAACTCTTTTAGAATATCAATATACCAACGCCGTTGCTACAAACGACTCAAAGTAATAATGTTTATCCTATAAGTTATAACGTTAAATGGCTACCAATATGTATAAGCAAATTTTAAGTTAAAACATTTTTCATTAATTTAATATTTCGTGGTCCTATAAAAAAGAACGTAATAAAGAACTCTAGATAAATCATTGTTTACCCAAACATGACTTCGTGAAGTTTAATGTTTATGGGTTCCTCGACAAAATATAACAGTAGGCTCTTATGTGTCAAACTTTCCAAAATAAGGAAGGTTATTGAACTGAACTAGACAGAGCCCCACTGGACAAAAAGGTGAACCCTACCCTAATCTAATTTTCCTCTCATTGGAGTTTACTGGGCGCGAGCTAAATCCGATACGTACACGTATACTGAGACGTGGTTAATTGTACACGCCCCAAGACAACGTGGTAAAACGTACTTAGCCACTTTACTAAAATCATCCGTCCTCTGGGCTCGAGTTAGAGCCGCGATAAATTTAAACACATCCAAGAGCGTAAGAGGGTAGAGTGGAGAGTACACGAGCGTTATTCAAGTTGGCGGGTAAATATTATACACAATGAATGTGCTGTATAATGTATACTGTATATTGTATATCGCTTAAAGCGGAGCGAGCGAAGTGCTAACAGGCGCGGCGCTCACCTGCGCCGAGTGCGGGCTGCGAGCTACGAGCAAACTTTTAATATGGTAAACCTATTAGACCGTTTTATTTATGCCTCCGATAGCAGAAAAGTAAGCCGCGGGAAGTGAGCGGTTGCTAAGGGTTTTTTTTAAACCTTTTGAGGAAAGTAATAAAAACTGTTTACTGTATTCTCATTTGTACTTAAAACATTACTCCGTTCACTGACGTTGGCTGCCTCTAATAATTCGGTTGTTCACGACTGGATTGGAAAATATCGTAATTACTAGAATTCTAGTCTTTCTTGATTTTTAACCCCCGACGAAAAAAGAGGAGTGTTATAAGTTTGACGTGTCTGTGTATCTGTATGTCTGTCTGTGGTATCGTAGCTCCCAAACGGATGAACCAATTTTGATCTAGTTTTTTTTGTTTGAAAGGAGACTAAATCGAGTGTTCTTAGCTATGTTAAATGTAAATAAAATTATCGGAGGTTTTTTTAATTTAAATTTAAGATAATTACTGTTATATAGATAAGCTACGTAACTACCACTGAGTCGCAAATTGATTTTCGTCATAGATGATCTCAATATTTACATGAAATCAGTTTAGTTAGTTAGACTTTAAACTAAAACAGAAGCTTGTCAAGCATAGAAATGCTATAGAAATCTGTGTAGCATTCATGACATACACTGTATGAAAAAGCTACTTAGTATTTTATCAAATCTGTTAAAAATAATAAAACACGATTGAACATTAAACATGAACAAATACATACGTCATTTTGATGTTTACAAATCAAAAAAATATGTTCACAGCAATAATTTTATAAAGTGTTACATACAAATTAGAAGCAGAGAGCGCGGGGGATCAATTTGGCGAGATTTCGACTCATGAGACAGGCGGCGCGAATTATGTACGAGAACTCATTAAAAGTTGTCCTGTCGCCGCCCGCGCCCGCCGCCCGCCGCCCGCCGACACGGTTTATACTCGTATAAATTTAATCGAGAATTACTTGGTACCTGCCATCCTTGCCGCGGCACACACTGCGGCAGAGGGTCCATTCAATGCTTAGCCATTTTCAAGACGACTCTCACACCTCCGCACCGAGTCTCCCAGACTGCCCCTGAGTCCCGCGAGGCATACACAGATGACACGTGGTAGACACCTGCGACCCGAGAGCAAAACATTTATCGGTTACATGAATAACCAACTGGGAGTCGAGCCTGAGACCATTCGTATTGCAGGAGCCGCCATGTCAACAGGGATACATGTGATACAAGGTCGTAAACAGTATGGTTTATTGTTACTATATTGTTACTATAACGAGTTGTAATGTTACCGTTGATTTCCAACTATGTTATTTTTTTGTCCATTGTAGTCAAACCTTTATTGAATTTGGTTGTATTTGAGGTTTATGAAGTGAACAATGATGAACTATACACAAAATTGCTTGAGAAAACTTAGTTTCATTTTACATGATGCTAATAATGTAACGGTAAGTAGCCCTCATGTAGCTAGTAGTTCGTTGTGATTATTTGTTTTAATTATATTAGTACATTTCATTTACTGCATGCGTACGATACGAGTACGAGAATATGAAAGATGATAATGATCAAGTTTGTATGTTTTCGACCTACTGCGTGCAAATTGAACATGCAGTATACACTGATCTCGGTTTGAATTTTAAATTGAACGAGTACGTTGATGCAGTGTGTCCATGAGAAATGTTAGCGGAGAGCGTGAACCGGTGAGAGTGCGGCGTGCGTTGTGCTGGTGCGGCAGTCGGCGCGTGTGTCGCTAGTCGCTACAGGGAAACTACTTTATTTGTAAAGTGTTCATTTGGTGCGCCGCGGAAGCCGCACTGGCTTTCATTAAGAAAATTCAATAGAATGGCGTACGCCCGCCGCCGTCAAAGGCTGTTCTGACAATCTATCAAAAACACAGGCCAGATAAAAACAACTTTACTAATGATATCAAGTTAGCGCACTTTGTAACTTCGAGAACAGTTTGAGCAAAATTATACTTTGATTATGCTTCAGATTAAGTAGCAAAAGTTATAAATAAAAAAGCAAAAGTTAGAAATAAAAGAAAGAATTCATGGTTAACATCTGGGTTAAGAACTTCATGTAGACATAAAAGGCTTCTAAAAGCGTTTACGAATAAATCTAAAAATAAAATCCTAAAATCACACTACAAAATATACGAAAAAGTACTTAAGCGTTGCGTTAAATTATCGAAAAAACTAGATAATATAAAAAAAAATGAAAAATTCCTCAAATAAAACAAAATCAATGTGGAATATTATAAAAAATGTAACAAAAAAACCGAAGTCAAACCGAATTACTAATTTGAAATTAAATATTAATAATAGCATAATTAGCGATCCAAATATAATATCAAATTCTTTTAATAATTATTTTGCGAATATTGGTTATAGCCCACAGAACAACCAGCCGCCTAGTGTTTTAACCCAATCGACTAACTCTCTGTACCTAGCTCCTGTAACAAACCGAGAAATATATGCTATCATCCGAAACCTACCCAGTAAATACAGTTATGGGATAGATGAAATACCGCCAATACTAATAAAAAAATGCGGAAATGAATTATCGGCACCAATAACTTTACTTGTGAACCAATCGTTTGATGAAGAGATATTCCCTGAAAAACTTAAGATAGCAAAAGTTAAACCGTTGTTTAAAAAGGGGGGAAGCTCCCAAAACATAAATCAGTACCGACCAATATCACTACTACCAACTTTGTCAAAAATATTCGAAAAGGCTATGATAATTCGCGTCTACAATTTTCTCGAAAAGTTCCACCTATTAAGCGAAAATCAGTATGGTTTCCGTAAACATCGATCGACAACAAAAGCCGTCTACAGTTTTCTCCAGGAGGCGTATAGGTACATAAATGACAAGGACTACGCAGTCGCACTACTACTCGATATGAGCAAGGCATACGATAAAGTATCACATAGTATCTTACTTTCAAAATTGAACTCTTTGGGAATCCGGGGGAAATCTTATAATTGGTTTAAGTCATACTTATCCGGTCGAAAGCAATACGTACAAATACGTCATTGGAACGAATATACAGGCGAATTAATGCAAATAGAATCGGATATCCGTGAAACAAATTGGTCTATACCACAAGGTAGTACGCTCGGTTGCGTTTTGTTTATCATATATATAAACGAACTACCTAACACATTAATAGACATAAAAAGTGTCCTTTTTGCAGACGACATATCGTTGTTATTTAGATGCACGGATAGTCCTGAAAGTATAGACACTATAAGTGACACGTTTAACAAGGTAAAAAATTGGTTGCAACAACACAATTTAGAAGTTAACAATGAAAAAACGAAATTAATACAATTTAGGCCATATCAAAAGAAATTATTAAATTTGAATCGAGTCAAACAGTCTATATCTGTCAATGAAGTTAGTGATTTTAAACTTTTAGGAATTACTATAGACACTCACTTAACATGGAAACAGCACATTAATATAATTAAATTAAAACTAAGCCAGTTTATATATGCCTTCAGCATTTTAAAATCAAACACAAACTTTGAGATCGCGTTGTCAGCATATTACGCATACGCTTACTCCCGCATGCGCTACGGTATCATGTTATGGGGCCATAGCACAGATGCAGGAACCGTATTCATTTTACAAAAAAAACTAATACGAATTCTTGCTAACATCCACCAACCAAACAGTTGCAGAGAATATTTTAAAAAGTACGAAATACTTACATTGCCCTCCATCTATATTCTAGAAATAGCATGTCATGTCAAGTCTAATTTATACCAATACACCTTTAACACTAGCGCCCGCCGAAAAAACCTATTATTACTCCCCACATCGCGTTTAGAAATATTCAAAAAAAGTCCACAATATCGCGCCATCCAAATTTATAATAAAATTCCGGAAAATATAAAAAATCTAGAAACCGAAAACTTATTTAAAACCAGATTAAAATCATTCCTCGTAAGTAAGGCTTACTACTCCATTGATGAATTTTTGTATGAAAAAAGCCAGTAGATTACATTTTATAATATTAAAAATGTTTTGTAATGATACAATTAAATCAAATCTAGCTATTATTTATGACATGTTACTTATTTTAAAATAATTTTACAAAAAATTGACAATGAATGAATTAATGAATTGAGGAATTGTTAAGTTTTAATGTTTAATTTTATTTATTATTTTAATTTTAATTATGTTTATACATTAGATACTTGCCATTGAAAAATTTAAAATTGTGTTCAAGAATTATGTATGTTTTCTGCCGTGCCCAGCCTGGGTCGTGTGTACACTATGCCTATTTATAAGATCTTGTAAAATCATCACACGTATATGGCAATAAATAAATAAATAAATAAATAAATAAATATAGAAGTGCGTCTTTTAATCGACAAGGTATTCCGTCGTTCGTCGTCGTCATTCGTTGAAATTACTAGATTCTTGTACTTTGAAAAGTATGCGTGTTGAAGAGCTCTTATCTTCTCTTACACCGCCTACTCCCCGTCGACAGATTCCGATCACAGTTCGGTTAACTCGAGACAACGATCAATGAATGTCGATCGTGATTGCGCAGAAATGTGGTCTGCAAAGTATTCCAGGTAGCTTGTCGTATTCAGCGTGTAATATTTTTTAAACGTTTTTCGGTATATCGCCTTTTATCAAACAAAGTTGTTATTTGTTACTGATTGCACGAGCGAAAATTACTATTAAATAATAGACACACAGTGGCTAATACGTGACGATTGATAGCAAACTATATACATACATATACATATATACAGGGAAATAAAGTGACACAGAACTAGTGAGAATTTTTTTCTTACTAGTACTGTCAACTACTCAACAGGATAAGTGGGAATAAACGATAATTATGACGTGTACAACTGTACAACAGTCTGCTCGACGCCGGGAGCCTAATGTTGAAACAAGTATGGTATAATCCCTACCAAATTTTGCTTGAAAAATGCGAACGAAACATGTGATCACCAAATTTTAATTATTTTTGAATTAAGGTACTTTTGTACAATTAATGTCGACGACCCGTGTGGCGCAATGGTTACCATGCTGGATCGCCGCACCAAGGGTCCTGGGTTCGATTCCCAGCGAGGCGGAAATTTGAATGATGAGTTTGAATTTCTGTTCTCGGTCTGGGTGTGAATGTCCTTGTCTATTGTATGTTGTCCATGGCACCCACGACACAGGGAATCCTAGTGTGGGGCTATGAGTGTGAAGCGTTATTTATTTTATTTATTTAATGTGTATTTTATTATAATGCACCTACTTTGTACAAAATAAATATCGTAGGTACCCGTGATATAGTGAAATGTGTTCGATCCACGATCAGTTAAGTTTGATAAAATACTAGTAACGTAAAAGTAACAATAAAATTCTTTCTAAGTTCATCATTTCATCATATTTTTACTAACCCTAGACTATTAGCTATCAAACTGATCAGGCATTTTTAAGGCATTTTTACTCCCGTTTACCGTTATTATACCTACTCCCTTGAGAAATGTATATCGAACTCTACGAGATGCAGGTTCCTTACAAATTGCCACCTTTCTCTACACCGCTATTTCCCTTATGAATACAGCAAAAAGAATATATTAACACATACCGGCGCCTTTACTATTGACACAGGCATTAACTACAGCAGTAGCACACAGGTGTAGCCAACTAGCCACAGATACATAACAGTACCTATAGGTAGTGTAGCGTAGTCTGAACACAGAACTATAATATATTTTATTATTTTTACAATAATTCTTCGACACGAGTTAGATAATTTTAGTTAATAGTTCCTCGAAATACTAAGCATTATACAGACAGTACCGAACTGTGAGAGTCTTTGTGGAGACTTGTCTTCAGTTTTCTATCAAGTCTGTGAGTTTGTGATCGTTAGTTTATCCGTTCGACATGTTAACCCCGGGTCCTAATGATCTTGCTAACGTTGTATCTTGAAACTTTGCAGCAGGGTTATTTTAACGGAACGTTCTGACATATTTTATATTTAGGCACATGTTTAAAATATTCTAAATTGAGTCAACACCACTTCGAAATACTCTCCATTATATAAGACACAAAGCTTATTTTAGTCTCCCCAAGTCACCGAGGAATGCTTCTAGGCGAGTTTATCGTAACCAATATAGAATGCAGGCTCCATATTTGTGCCAACGTATCATCGATATGCAACATAAATTGCTCGGGGCAGGGCACGGAATCTTCCGGAACGCTGACTTCTTGACAAAAATGACCAGAAAAACTTGCCTAACAGCTTTTTGAGTGATATGTTGGTATGAAATTCTCACGCCTAGAAATTCTTCAAAATATTTTTGCATCGACACGCATGCTGTACCATACGACCGTGTGGTGGCGTGTGGGTTGATCGCGGTGAACGTTGAAATTATCTCACAGATTCAACCAACTCACTTAGGCCTACTGTCCACGGTGGTTTCATTTGACGAATGCATGCAAGCTACACAATGAAACATGGGCACAGGCAAACGCGATGATGCCACTACGTGGACACATTTCATACTCAATTGACGTACAATTTACGTGCCTGTGGATGCCTTTCCAGAAAATCCAAATTTCAAATCCAAGTTCATGAATAAGATATGATTTAAATGTTTTTGGCAAATATTAAGCGGCTTCGTGATGGTGATCGCCGGACGACTCCAGTGCTGCAACTAAATATCTTGAGAATTAAGAAATGAAACCATGTTAGGTTTCCTCAGATTTTCGGCAGGATGCTTCACGGTCACATTTTGAAGAATTGATATTTAAAGACAATTACTTAAGTAATTTGTTGAATCGAGTCCTTTTTACCAACTCACCACTGGAAGGCACAAATTTACTGTCTTCATAGCGTAACGCGTGGTTTGAACCGCAATCAGTCGTAATACCTGAACGCTGTCCTTTCCCAACGTTTAATCTCCAGCTGAGCGCTGCACACACACGAATGTTCATTACATATTCGCGTATATGTGCGTGTTTGTGCGTGTGAGCGGGTCGGGTAATAGAATATTAAGTATTAACGGCGGTCGCGGCGAGCAAATAGCGCGGTTAATATTGTAGCGAGGTTTGAACCGACTCTAACGCAATTATCTCGCGACGCGACGCGGCGACGGCGCGGCCGCACGACCATTGTCGGAGAAATGTAAATTACAGCCGAACGCAATGTGCAGCCGCTCCAAGCGTTTTAAAAATTTCACGACAAGCGACAGTTCATAATTTTTCAATTAAATTGTAAACACACAAAAAGAATTGTAATAAAATCACACACTTAAAATGCTGCCTTAAAATACCTTTAGCCAACTCGTCATCACCAATGCATTATCGCCAAGAAGCCTAAAAACCCCTCTACTGATATTATTTATCTCCTCTAGCCATAATCAAGCCAAGCCTAGCTAGCACAGCCAGACGATCCGGGATCAATCATCGTAGTAAGCTACTGCCATCGCCACTTTGTAATATAAAACACATTTTTTCAACTTATAAAAAATGTAAAAAAAAAATTAAAAATTTGCTACATATCGTTATTGTAAAACGAACGTGCGATACGCTATAGTACTCTTGAATGTTCCACAAAGGCTACGATTTTAACATGATATCTGTACAACAAGCTTAGCAATCTCCAGATGCTCACTCCAATAGGAACGTTCAATAGCGGTCCAATCTTGCGGTAGTAATACGTCTAGTTCGCCTTTATGCCGCAACAATACCCTTTGTGACGTCACGGACGGACGGACGGGAAGGGATATCAGAATGATGACAAATACTCGTTCGTCCGATATCATTTCTGTCGCGCGGCGGACCGTCGGCCGGCTGGTGGGAAATTCATTTATTCTCCGTTGAAGTTATTGTGGTTGGACGTGAATACGGTTCTATTCGAGCGTTTGTCACCGGTAGCCGCATCACAACGGCGCAGTGTTTCTAACTGAATGTTCGCAGAGTACTCTGGCAGAAAATAGACATTTTGTTACGTGAAGGTTCAGCGTTGTCAACATAAAAATAACGTGTTTATAAAACGACTCAGCAAGATCTACAGAGCAATAAACATACTAGGTTAGTAGAAAGCAAAGCGAAGGCAACGAATTAATCCATTACTACGAACTCAACAACTATTGGCAGCGAGACAGCACGACACGGATCGAAGCGCAACCATTTGTTACTAGAATATTCAATCCAGTAGTACGGTACATCTAGTGCACGAGATATTCTAGTTCCCGCTGCACACGGGCCGGGCGCGGGCGGGGCGCGGGCGGGGAGCGGCCCGGCCGGATACTACACAGTACACGCATAGTCATTTCACCTTTATTTTATCTTCTGATTAATAAAATAAAATAATGATTGAATTCATATTACTTGTATCTTCACAATAATTTATAGTATTGTCAAATGGATTCCAGTATAATTTATTGTTAAAAATATTATGTGTTATTGGTTTACTTAGTTGATAGATATGTTTTTCTCAATTGCCGTAAGGCCCTCTTGATTAAGAACATATTAACTACAAAGTTCGAAAGCCATAAACTTCTATTTATGAACACGAAAAGCAAATGAACCCATGATCATTTCAGCGTTTTTGGAAGAAACACCTCTAATCTAAACATGAAAATGAGGGTTGAAAGTTTGTTTGAAAATTTTGAAGAAAATTTGAAAGCGTCATCGTCAGTATGAATGACGCCCATATGACGCCATTAACTGGGTTGGCAGCTGCACGGGTCAATTTATCGCGCGACATCTCACTGGCGGCACGGTGCAACGCGACGTCGCCGCGTCGCGTGCTGTGACTGCTGCCCACCTAACGTGACTAATCCTTGTTCCTGATAAATTATTATCACAGCCATTCACATGCACATCAATAACAATATTAATATTAGTCCAGCAATACGAAGAAGAATAATATGGTTTCTTTTGGACTGTAATCACAATATGTGTATTGGGGTGGTTAAGATTGCTACCTCCAAACCCACGCCAAACGGGTATAGTAAGAGAGGCCTAAATCCAGCCCACTGGTGACAGGGCCCCTCGGAGAATATACCGGTAATATTGATTTTAGTAGGTAGTTATTAGTATTACCACTATTGTTATTTCTCCGTGAGGTCCGCCTGGATAACGACCACCATCTTGCTTAAGTCAGTCGCCAAATGACTCGTGTTCCAGCTGCGGACTTGAGAGCCAGTTCTTTCTTTCTTTTTCTTTTCTTTTCCTTTGTCGGCAACGCATCAGTGATGTCTTTGGTGTTGTTGATGTCCATGGATAATAGCTATTTACCATCAGGTGAATCGTCAGCTCAACTGTTGAAGACAGTATAACAAATATATTGGCGGACAATGGTTTATCTAAGCCGAATATAACAAATTTATTGAAACGATGACCATTTAAATAAATTGATAGGAATGAAAAAAAATACGTTAATATTATTGAAATATAGATTTTCCGAAAATAACTGCCATTACGTCATAAAATTGAATAACAAAATAATGCCTCCTGTATCTTGCCTCAAAATATGTTCTAAACATATTTCCACCACACATCCTTAGATTTTACACATTCAGAAGCTCCTAGAATACAGCATTTCGAGTGTATGCCTTCCACAGTTAGATACTTTATACCAACCCATAGTTAACTCATTGCACCTCTGGCAACTTTTAGATTCAATCTCATAAGGCTGAAATTAAATCAATCACTGAGGCGCGCAGATAATTATAAATATTTGGCTGTATTTTAAAGTAATTATTGTACCTTAATTTTAAATTGGTTTGAGGGAACGAAACCAGAAATTCGCTTCGAATCGCTTCATTACCATCACTGCGGCGCGTAAATTACGAGCGGCATACATTAACACTTTCGATGGCGCGTGCTACAACCATTACTCGATTACTCTCGGTTTAATTTATACAAGTCATAAACCGTCGCTGTACCGCACGGCACGGCACGCTGCCCCCTCCTGCCACCCCCCCCCCCCCCCCGCTCCACCGGCAGATTTACGTAATATGTGCGCGTACAACCAACATTTGCGAACTTTTATTAACTACGACAACAACGCTTGATTTCATCCAAATTCTATCTCAAAGGAACACTCGTTGTTAAGGAACAACGTGTAGACGTGCGTCGGATTTACATCACATACTAACGTTCCTTGTCTCGGTTGGCGGCTCGAATCAGCAACCTCGATACTCGAACCACAGATCCTGCATTATTGACGAGGCTCTTAGTCTTCGAAGTGAAAAGTTGCGACATTCCGAACAAGTGAGGCGCTCCGACGTGCCGCGCCGGTATCCCGATGGCTTTTACTGTGATGTTCTCAAAAATATAGTTGTATATCACAACATTTTGACAATTTAATCCGTCCGTGATATGTGAAAGTGCATAAAAGCGTATTAAATGCCTGACTATAGGTAGGCGTCCACATATGCATAGACTCACGGACCACACGCTTCTTCTTTACAGTAGTGCCGTAGACAGTACTCAGTTTCGATGCGAGCTGGTGACATCTTTCTACTTTTCCACTATTTGCTTTTTACAGGTGATGCAGGTGAAAATCGTCCGCTCACATCGGAGAGTTGACATCGGTAATCGGATCAGTCGGCATTCCGATTACTGCGGATACTGTGTCTGCCTACAAAAGTCGATGCGATTCATCCGACGCGTGCAATATGGAACTATGGACACACCCTAATGGACATTAAACAAATACCATTATCTCCTCGAAAGTCAACATAAGGCGGTTCATCTTATTGTTTCACAGATACAAAAAAATTGAATTCAGTAGATAACGTTTTCCTACTTGAGGTCCAAGCTCCAATCAAAACTTGTTAGTTTACTTACGATTTCCTCGACGAAGCTAACTCGGTAACTTGAGTGCACTAGTAGTGTATTTACCGAGGACATGTCCACGTTCGCCGACGGACACCAATTAGCGCGTGTCAACAGTCGTCGGTCGCTGCGCCGAGACGAGCGCCGGGAGCCCGTCGAGAGCCGCCGAGTGCCGAGTGCTGCTCAATAATTTAGGCCGGCTCGAAGCTCGAATATCGATCTCATAACTACTGATGAAATGTCACTCAATTTGTCGATTTAATTACCGTATTATTATTCAAACTGATAGTCGGCAGTTGCATGGGCGTAGCCACGGTGGGGCAGGGTGGGGCACTTGCCCCATCCTGGCTCTGACCTGTAAGCCTGTAAGGTACCTAATCAAACTTAAAAAAACTTAATTATCTAGGTACTAACTACAAGTTTGCTAGTTACATATTATTTTAGACTGCTGCCCCACCTTGAGACCATGGCTGGCTACGCCCATGGGCAGTTGCCTCCCTAGCGAGATCCTGCGCTGCGTACGATGCCCGCAATGCATCTCGAAATGACGATCAACAATATATCGACGGAAGTTTGGTTTGGTATGATGGTTGGTTGAGTTATTAGAGCTACGAATTCTACCGTACTTATACTTTCAGATATTCTCAATTTATTACTAACGACAGAAGTTCAAGTATGTCGTTCAAATCGCATCAAGTTGAAGTGCTCACCGCGGGGCGAGCTTTGATGTACCTGCAGGCACTAGTTCAGCTATAAACATCGACAATACGAGCTGATATGATCTGAACGTCCAAGTCACGCGCACCAAGTCATCTGCGAGCAACATCCTCCATTTCATACTTGATTTAATTTTTTAATGATGATTTTTTTTATAATTATCTATTATAATATTTGTTTCTATAAAGTAAATAAAAAATATAGGTAGATATTTACATGGGCGTAAAATAATATTTATCTCTAGTTTAGAATCCTAGGAAGGTTTATTTTCCTGGGAAATTTATAAATTTGCGGTTCTTGTTATTTTCCGGTGACAAATACACGGTACGCCACGCTATTATTAAGGAGATACAAAGATAAAACATATCAGGTAGCTTCACGGTATCTGACGTGCGCGTGGTTACGAGAACGACGCAAATAAAAAGGATTTGATTGGCGGCGGCTCACGGTTTATAAAACAGAACGAGCGCCGCTCGAACAGAACGACAGGTGTGGGGATTTTAGGCTTTAACATTGTTTATGGATAAAAAGTTTCCGTGATTTCACGAGGACGTACCGGTGCCTTTTGCGATCTTTGTTCATCGTGACAGCAGTTTGGCCATTAAAATTATTTCACTTTATGACTACGACCAGTCCCCTCCCTATTAGTTATGACTTTTTTGTCTTGTTTCTTTTATACATGCAATGGTTTAGATAAAATTAAAGAAGATGATGATATCATAACTACGAAGAACACACACACACATTATCATCTACTAACATAACATTACCTCAGTAATTGATTGTTTATGTTACGTACATTCTAATCCTTAAATTCTGGGATATACTTTTTTACTACAGAACACTGTACAGACAGAAGTATTATTATCCTTTTGTCCAGACTTGTGCATGTCAGATTTAATATTAAATGCGTAGAGCAAAGAATATTTCAAAACACGGTCTATTACAGCTGCCATCTGCCAAGAGCTTCAAGCTTAGAGAAAATTCCTATTTCCGTACCATTCGTCTTTGAATATTCGAAAGAGGAGACAATATGAAAATGTGTTTCTCTAACATGACGGCCAGTGCAGTCAAATTGTATTTGAACTAGGTTTGATTTTACACAACTGTTCCACAGCTGGGCGATGCTGGCAGCTGGGCCTCGTGTCGAGGATTAATTGACAAGGATCATGAGATGGTTTTGATCAGTGGAGCAGGTATACTACAATACTGATATTGTAAATCCCTAAATATCAAGCGTTTCAAATGAAGTATTCGATTGCAGCCTTCAGGAGTAACGATGTACATTACACTGTAGATTTTAATTCGGGGAGTTTATTTAGATTTTAGGTTCGTCTAATTGACAGACGGAATTTAATCTTTTCTGTAACATCTACTCCATGTCCAACCACTACGGCACTCGGCAGAGACACAAAGAGGCGAAGAACTGCGATACTCTATTAAATAACTTTTGTTGACACCGGCGCGGCGCCGGCGGCGCGGCGTAAACTAAATCGGAAATTGGCTCTTCATAAATTCTTATAACCTTTCAGATTCGAGACGTTGCGAAGTCTTCTTTGTACTTTGAAATACTTTTATTACCTGACGCTATGGGACTGTCACAATAACAATGTAATGTAATGATAATAATGATGGCTGTCAAAAGACCAGACTTTAACGTCGCTCTGGCCTCAGTAAAGAAGGGTGGACAGACCCAGTCTCAGTATGTGTAATAGTTTCAACTGTTTATCATTCGTACCACCACATCCCACATATAGTAACGAACAGTGCAATCGTTCAGCACATTCAGCACAGCGTACGATTATAATTATATTAAAATTAAACAATAACAATTTCTGCACGAGTGAGTTTGAAAGCGGTCGCACATCCCCGGCGCCGGCATCCGCCAGGTCAGCTCCCACTGTATTCACGTTAATACTAAAATGGTATGCATCAACTAACACGATTCTATTTCGGCGCATTTATTATTAATTTATTGCATAAATATTCACAAACTGATACTACGTGGAGCAGAATTATAGCGAGGATTAAGCTGTTCAACCAATAATAGCTGGCAGTTATTATAGTTTATAATTTGTACTAACAATCTGATTATTGCCGCACGATTAGTATTAGTTTGTTTATTCACGAGAGGAAATATTACATTTTTATGTGATTTTGCTTACTTGGCTTCAACCACTTCGGCCTTTAAATTTGTAATAGGTCTATTTACTGTATCACAATTACATAATAAAATAAATGTTGTTTTAAACCAAGCTCCATACTCGTATTATATTATCAATTTTTAGACGAGTCCTTAGGTAAACAATTTTAAAGTGTATTTTTATCACATCGCATATTTGTAATTAATTAGTTATTTTTTACAATAATTTAAATTAATATTTAAATAAAAAGTAGTGGCAACATTGTTACCAAATAATAATGTCGGTGTGAGGTCGCGCGGGCGGCACCTCACCGGGACGCCAAGGCGATGTCGCCGCGTCGCCGGCCACGTATCCAAACAATTTATATTGAAATGCCATACATTTGGCGACCTACCTCACTTGGCGACGGTGTGGTAACGTAGCCAATTTGGAAGCGTAGCCACCAATAACGGCTCCCTGAGTGGAGACTGGATACTGCGAGCTGGCAACGTGGCCATTAAAATGTACTCGTCTAAGTTGCACCTCCCTCACTGAGTAGCCAACGGGCCGCCATTTCGGGCGCTCGGTCAACTTATTTATGGAAAAAATTAGTTTCGATAGAGAAAAATTTATTGCTAAAATTCAAAATCATCCGTATTTGTGGGATAGTGCATAGGATATTTTCTAAAATCTTCATATAGTTTTAACTCACGATAACTAACGCGCACACCTGACGACTTAAAAAATTAGCAAATTCCAAAAAAAGCTTTTGGCTACTCGTACATATCCGTCTGCTGCAAACGGAAATCAAAAACGGAAACCTTCAATCGCGAGGATCACATTAACTGAGGTTTAGAGTCGGCACTGATCCTCGTTTATGTGATGTAGGACAGCTACAGCTGCGCAGCGACAAGTTAAATGACATCCAACATCTTCGCAGCTTACGGCGGCTTATTGGCCTTCCAGCGGTTGCCTGCTGATAAGTGGCTACGGGAGCCTCGAATACTTATAATTAAGTAGGTATGTTATGATTATATAGGTATGTTTGGAATCACTGAGTCATTGCTTATCCTTAAGAACTCACTTTTTATAAAAGCCGTATCTTTTCATGAAGATTGCTTGGTCCTCGCTTGAGAGCCATCATTATTTCATCCTTTTCCTTTCTTGATCGGTAATACATTAGTAATGCTTTTGATGTTGCTGTTCCATGACTCATGATGACCACTTGCCATCTTACATCATACATGTAAGGCCGTATATAAACTAAGCCTTAATAATAAGTAAGCTATTGAAAATACTGTGAAGACTCATCGGACCGCGTGCGACTTGCCCCCTCTTAAGAGCATCGACCTCGCTGCCTCCGACATGACACCGATCGTCTGCTCGTTTCTCAGTTTATTCCTTCATATTTCTCGATGTCGTTTACGACGGCGGAATGTGCGCCGCAATAAATCGTTCCAAACCGATGGCTACATCGAGCTCAATCTAATAAACACGCCGCACGCCGCCCGCTGCTCGCCCCGCGCTAATGCCCAGTGGGGGAGGGAGAGGGAAGAGGATCACCTGGCTAACAACCGAACACTGATGAATATCATGGAAACGCTTTGCAGTACTGAAAGTGCACTTAGTCACCCGGTCAATTACTTTTGACTCTGTTCTGTACTACGAACCGAGTGCATTCATTCGCATTTTATGTTAGGGGAGGCCTATGTCCAACAGTGAACCTCTAAGGGCTGATGGATTGATGAATCGTAATTGTGGTTTGCATTCTGAAGTAGTTGTATATGAATTATGTAGTAAAGTCTGCTAGGTGACGTCCACCGGTGTGCGTTGGCCGTAAGGGTTTGTAGACACATACTACAGATGGCTAGGCGTGAGGTGTGACCCTTGCGGCCGTGTGACACGTCACCGCACTGTCTAGACCAGCCACGGAATATAATAAATAATATAATGAAATAGAATATAATATAATAGAATATAATGAAATACGGTACTCGTACTCGTACATATTATGTACGAGTACGAGTACCGTATTTCAGGCTCAAGGTATTAAATCATCCAGTCTTTTGTTCTAAGGAGCTGGATGTCAAAGAAAACCTTACTTTTATCATTTCATGAACGCATCAACAAAATGGAATAAATTTCCATTCATATAATATTTAAGAAATTCGATACATTGATATACATTCTACGATTTGTTAAAAGAAGAATGTAAAAACCCACTCTTCTTTAGATTGAACCCCAACGATAATATCCCACGATTAGATATAGATGTTTGTGTTGTGTCCATTAGTGAACCATTGGGTATCGGAGCGTTTTCTTTTATAGCCCACATGAAATAACCGCTGTAGTTTTATAGGTCTCTTATAGAGGCTCTATAATCCTTAAGTCAGTAGGACATCGAAGGAGGACATGTCGCTGGATGTAATACCCAGTTTAATACTGGAGAAACTCAAGTGCGAAGAACCCTACCAGGGTTTTAAGGCGGTGGTAGTAATAAAATGTTGTATGAGATACTTCTTCCCATGCTTCTGGTTTCACGAAGTAAAGTTACGAAGTAAAGTTTTATCCGTTTTTAGCATGCTTCGATGCATAGATTTTTTTATTTCTATTTTACTTCATAAAGTTGGGATTTCCTGTAATTCACTGGTTCAACAAAATTTAGTTTTTTTCTTTCTGCCTCTATACTTGCTCAAAATCGCTCGTGACAGACGGACGCATAGAACGATGGACACTCCAGAGACTGTGTTGATGGTAAAAACTGCCTACATTAACGAAATACATTAAATAAAAAAATTTATGACCCGCTAACACGAGTACAAGCAAGTAAAGTGGCAGAACACTTGGATTGCGGTGAAACGACCGGAGCCGCCACGCCCGTGTTTGTTCACGGCGATTGTCTGTTTACTATTGACGAGTTGACGACCCGTGTGGCGCAATGGTTACCATGCCGGATCGCCGCACCAAGGGTCCTGGGTTCGATTCCCAGCGAGGCAGAAATTTGAATGATGAGTTTGAATTTCTGTTCTCGGTCTGGGTGTGAATGTCCTTGTCTAGTGTGTTGTCCATAGCACCCACGACACAGGGAATCCTAGTGTGGGGCAATGAGTGTGAAGCGTTATTATTTATTATTTGTTTACTTTACTGCAGAGTAACCCAGGCCTCCCACACGATGTACACGCGATGCTACAATTTACATACAAATTCGTACAAAGTAAAACCCTCCCGAATCTATTCATACAGTGAAAAAATCCCACGTCAATCTGCGTTCACCAAATGTTCAGCTACATACCTCAGTGCAGGACGTTTGTACCTTTGATCTGGATCGGGTAATGAATGGTTTGTACATTCGCTCACCGCACCGCCTTCGAATAACCTGCGTGTTGCAATACGGGTAGCGTGGACAATGGACATACACAAATAAAGCGTTGTAAAAAGTAAACAACAAACATTTTCAAACGATTGTAATTTAGGGGCGCGCGGGCGGTTGAATTCAATCCATGAAAAAACAGCAAAACAGGTACTAAACACTGGCGGGGTTCTCACAGGATACTAAGCTTAATCATTCAAAAACAAACTTTCCGATAATTTTAGAAAGACAGTTACTTTACAACTCAATCTGACTTAACAAAAACTTGATTCCGCAACTCGCGGTAACTCGCAGTAACTCGCGCCCGGAGAGTTCGCGAATGTATCGGATTTTCGTTGATGAAGAACAAGTGAAGTTAAGACAACGATCCCACTTCTGATGGTTGTTTGTTTCATCTTCCTCCGACTCTGGAAAAATTTTACAAAACATATTTCCAAATATTTCCATCTTCGCAAACAAACAACTCGCGAATTCTTTTCTTTGAGAACAAAAACGTTTAATTGAATTGCCGTAATTCCAGTTTCCCTCAAAAATTAAACCGTTGTTTGGGAAAACAGAAAAATAAGGGAACGGAACGCAGCGAGAGCGAGCCCTCTTGTTTTATTATAATCGGCTTGGTATACAGCGTGCGCCCGTTTGCACAATATTCAACAATTTAGCACTCGTGTTTATACGATGTTTACTATTTCAGAAACAACTGGGCGTAACATACGAATACAACATTTAAAAACTCCTCAGTATACACAACATAAAATATACCTACAATAAGAAAGATATTATGGATTTTTTTTCCATACAAACTTTCATATCATATCGCCGGGTACTAGAGGGTTCTCTAGTTCGGAACTATAATACAATAAGTTAAAGACGATCTATTCTGAACGAACGCAATCACAATTTAATGTATGCTGCGCGACTTTTTATAACTACAATAAGAATATTAATATCGTAATGAATATCTAAACTTATTTAAATTAGGTATATCGTGTAAAAAAATGTTTTAGTGCCGCAAAGTCCTTAAAGTCGGTAAAGCGAGAATTACAGAGTAACTGATGTACTTAGATAGCTAGGCCAATAATGCCTAACATAACATTATACAGATGTTTCTTGCGAAGATTGTTGACACAAAAATAATTAAGACGTCACCTTTGATGATGTGTAATCACGCTGTATACCCGCAAGGAAAGTTGGCCGGATGGTGTTGGTTATATTATTTTTTGTGGACAATTTTCAAGTGATCCGAGCGCTTTAGGAACGAGGTGAGGCGGGGGCGCGGGGAGGCGGGGCGCGGGGGCGCGGGGGCACGGGGGGCTGGAGGTAATCCACCAGCCAAATATCTATGCTTTTGTCGCTCCGTGACGGTGGAGTTTGATTTGAGTGGCCCTCGTCTTACTGTTTCGGTTAATTTATGGTTTTAGGATACGGATCTGCTCGGGTTTCCATCTTTTAGATGGTTTTAGGATGTTGCTGCTTTAAAATACTGAGTGAGTATACGAATGTGTTACTAGTTTTTAGGGTTCCGTAGCCGAATGGCAAAAAACGGAACCCTGTCTGTCTGTCTGTCTGTCTGTCTGTCTGTCTGTCTGTCCGTCCGTCCGTCCGTCCGTCCATCCGTATGTCACAGCCACTTTTTTCCGAAACTATAAGAGCTATACCATTGAAACTTGGTAAGTAGATGTATTCTGTGAACTCCATTAAGATTTTCACACAAAACTAGAAAAAAAAAAATTTTGGGGGTTCCCCATACTTAGAACTGAAACTCAAAAATGTTTTTTTTCATCAAACCCAATACGTGTGAGGTATCTATGGATAGGTCTTTAAAAATGATATTAAGGTTTCTAATATCATTTTTTTCTAAACTGAATAGTTTGCGCGAGAGACACTTCCAAAGTGGTAAAATGTGTGTCCCCCCCCCCTGTAACTTCTAAAATAAGGGAATGATAAAAATAAAAAAAATATATGATGTACATTACCAAGCAAACTTCCAACGAAAATTGGTTTGAATGAGGTCTAGTAAGTAGTTTTTTTAATACGTCATAAATTGTAAACGGCAAAAAACATTAATCAAAGTTACAATGAACTACAAGAACTTTTATACTATGTTACTTGCTGCTACGGAACCCTTCATGGGCGAGTCCGACTCGCACTTGGCCGCTTTTTTTTCAAATAAAATATAACAAATTAATTTATTTAATATAAATAAAATATAATAAGATGTTTTTAAATGTCGTACTTGTTTTTAAGAATTGTTTAAATCAAGCATGTTTAGATGGACATCTGCTATACGTCGGCACCACGACCAGTGCCTGGAGCCGCAAGTGGACCATCGTCGCTACATCGGCACATCCCACACACCTGTCCCGCGATTTGTTCGCACTCGCATGTATTATGTAGCCCTTCCCCCTCGCCCCTCGCCCCTCGCCCGTCCTTTGTCACCCGTCTTCCATTCTCCACTAAAAGCCCGCGCCGCTGTCTCGCGTTCTTTTGTTAACTCTCCAGCGATTATGCCGGAGCCGGGACCGCTCCGTGTAAATAATGGAATAGACGCCCGCACAAAAGGATTCAGCGTTTCTTACTGCTAATACAACGCTCGAGATGTCTTTCTTTTTCACGAGAGCGATGGATTTCCAAATTTGCCTATGAGAACAATATGCTTGTACTGAAGGAAATCCTAGTTTTGAACTACGATTGTATCTAATCATGAAAGTTTTGGGCTTTCTGGTTAGGTTAGTAATGGTAATTAAACGGGGCAGTTTCTAATTACCGAGTGAATCCCAGTGTTGGTTAATTTCCGAAACGGCGGGAGCTTCAGGATTGTCGTGTGATGCCATGTAATGGCTAGCAACAGTGGCAAACAACTTACTATAGCGAGGGAAGTCAGGAGTGGGAAATAAGATTATTATTACTACTAATCATGTTAGAAACTATCTCTATAATATGGTCATTATGTCTCTTGAATCGTCATACTGTCACTTTAGAGTTTCGCTTCATTAAATAATCAATACTATCAGATGGAGTAAAAAACTAGAGCACAAACGTCATAACAGAATCACTTCAGTAAATGTATGATGAACCGTCTATAAGCTGTCAGACTGCTATTAGCTGTATGTGTGTTTGCATGTCGCGGCAGGAAAATTTATGTGCGTAAGAAACTGGGTTACCGGCTTACCGGGCCCGGCCGGGCGCCCGCTCCCTAGGATATCTACACCTAGCTACAGTTGTTTTAGGGATGCCTCGGAATGCATTATTCATGTTAAATAAGCCGAATACCGTACACAAACCGCGTGTAGCCCTAGTGCGATTGAACGTTAGTCGCAAACATTTCAATATACCAGTCATTGCATAGCGAATGTATAATAGATACATTCATTAGAGTAACTGATGGTTCACACTTATACCTTTGCGCGATGTTATAATGCCTTTAAGTTTACACGGTGCCTGCTATATTTTGTTGTGTGAAAAGGAAACATTTTTTAAGTAAGAAAATTTACACGTACAAAAAAATATCCGCCTAAGTACTAGAAATTAGAATGTACGTTATCAGAGGCCAGCCAGTGATGATAAGGAACGTGACGTAGTAGACTTCATTCGCCTTTTGAGAGCATTATGGAATATTCTCGGAGACACCGAGTGACACCGACTCGCATACCGGTCCTCGCCCCGCCGCCCCGCCGCACACTGGGGATTTTAGAGACGGTTTGTTTCAAAAATGCCTAGAGAAGGCGGTTTTAAACCAAATGCAGTAATTTTTTTTTTATTAAATAGCTGATAAAATTTCGAAAACATTGTCGGAGCCCGATTTTTGAAAATCATAATATATAAATATATAATATAGGTAGTTTCAAGAAAACTTTTACATTATTGGTAAATGCAAAGATCATAACTCTTGTATACCTAAATTGACGTACGTATACTTACTGAAAATTGTATACATATACGTTCTAATCTATGTAGAACTAAACAAACCCTTATATATATATGTATGTATTACGTGTATATACATATACATTATATTACAGAATATATGAGTATACATTTATTCGTGTGAACATTTATATGTATGTATATATATATATATATACATATATATGTATATGTAATATATTATATGTATATTTATACATAAATATATACTAGAATGCATTCGTAAAAATTTTGGTTTTCATTGCCAGCCTATATCATATATACATAATATATATGTCGCAGATAGGTGGTTCAGAAAATAATAAACTGTGGGCGTTTTCATCATTTTACTTAGAAACCCATTGAAACACATGTTTTACACTTGCTACTAATTTAGTAGGCAATTACTACTGATACACATGGCTCTGAACAGATTAAGTTACTATGTCGCTCGAATAACATAACCAATCGCTAATGGAACGCGGTGAAGTCGGATTTACATCGCGGTGCGGCATTCAGGGTAACCAACCATAATTCACACGTCGCATTGCACACTCATAGCCATCCCGGCTCCACAACTTGCCCGCGCCTCTCGCGCTTATTAAAACCCGTGTGATAAATCCGCCAATCGCTGGCACTATGACCTATCTCATCAGAAGCGAACCATCACAGCCGCATGGGTGCTACTCTTCGCAAAGGGTATGACTGTGCATAGAAAACAGTCCACGTGCACTTCTCGCTGGCTCCGGCATAACGCGCTACTGACTGGTCAACACACGCAATACCTGCTCGATCGCAGTCCATCAGTACACACTGTACCCAGTTGTGCTCTCCATAAAGTAAACGTTGTGCAATGCTAATGCAAATTAAACTCGGCCATAATAACGACGTTCTACTTTATCGTCCGCTCAGCTCGGAGGCTGTCTAAAGAGTGCCCGCTGCCGGTTGGCAAGTCAATAGCTGTCCTCTGTGACCCCCGCCACCACGTGTACTCAAATGACAGTAGACAATTTGCACGGTGCTGCCATCTTCCACTTCCGAATACACCCAAGCTAGTTCCAGCTTGACGTTCCATTTTATGATTTGAAATTACTGATTTCCGACACGGCCATCATGACAGGCCCCACGTCCTCGTGGGTGCTTTGTGATCCCATACTCGCGATGGTGTATAAACCATCGAACAAGCTTGTGAGCTCTTGAATCGGAACGCTGTATACATCATAGAGTAAATTCACTATCATGGTTAATCTGTAACAAGAAAACAAACAAAAGTATCTCTTTAGCTCGGCCTTTCCTGATCTATTGGAAAGCTACTTGATCATTGAGGCATTAAATTTCTATAGCCATATCTAAATTGTTGAGGGTCAGCGTTGACCCTGGCCCCTGATCAGAGTAGAACGTAATGGTCTTTTAGCATCTATTGGTCGACGCATCCACTGAACCTGCGCTCGTAAAAAAAAAAAAGAATCGTCAGCATCGAATCACACTAGGGCTGTACAGTTATCGTCTTAAGCCAAATAGGTGGTAGCTAGTGGTAGCTAAGCCCATGCATCGAGGTTATTGCGTAAATATTTCGAGTACTTCACAAGTACTAAAATAGCTCATAATAAATGAGTTAATTCGTAAAATTGAAATATTCTACCAAAAATGTCTGACTCAATAATTTGTGATGTCAATATAATGTGTGATTTTCAAACAATTCGTTCCACGCATCATTAAAAAAAAAACAACCGAAAACAATGTCACTCTGTCAAGTTTTTTTCACCTTGTATGACTAAATTGACTAAGGTATTTGAATTTCACCAAAAATTATTTCAACATTGAACGAATATTCAACCAAAATTTACACTTAACGTAGTTACTTCATAGTCGTGGTCAAAGAACGACTAAGTAAGCTGATAATAAAAATAAAAATAAAAAAATTATGGTGTAATACCCCCAGAAAACGTCTCTGGTTTCTTCCAAAATCAGACTTCTATCAAAGTTGACTGCGTACTGCGTTCCCCAGGACAATAAATAATTTCCGCAACAATAAAAAAATAGGTATCTTGCTCTTTGCATTACCATTGAATGCTTACATTGGATAAAATTCAACACAGCAACAATTAATTTCAATAAGATTCATTCAAATAGTTACTCTATGAATTTTAGAACTCAATACCGATTGATTGCTATTACTGTGACCTCTCACTATATGGTAAACCAACGAATCAATTGTCGAAGAAAGTGAAAGGCATCTCCAGGATACAACCAACAAATTATTATTTTCCAATTTGGTTTGTACACTGAAATTGACTACATAATAAAATAAAATAAAAACTAGACATTACGCGACCAATATACGTGTACATTCACCACCCTTACGAGTGTTTACTCGAAATTATTATTTTTTAAGAAAATTACGTTGGTAGCCCGTTTAAGCGTAACACTGCGGCAAAAGAGTACCTACCTGCTGAAGTAAAACGTTATTACTGTGAAATGCAGATCACCTGTTTCAAACAGTCTTTCTGAACTAGCTGAGAAGGTAGTGACACCTATTATGAAGTTCCCCATGATAATATGTGATACCACCACAATAATATTCCCTTGCCAAAGAACCAGCTTACTGCAGCATAGCTGTTAATGAATTTTGTAAGTCACCTTAATTGAGTTACTTTGCGATGGGTACATTTTATATCACGTCAATCAGTTGACTGTTTAATCTGTGAGCAATTACAGGTTTCAGTAGAAGTGAAGATTGAGAAAAGGGTTTCTTTATTTAATTCCTTATCTATCATAAAGTGCATACTATAATTTGATATTGTCACTAAGAAAAGATGTGTTAATTTTAGTAATATTTAAGCACTTTAACTTTTACCTAATATAATTATCACACACAAAGATCATGGTGCATCTGACGGAACTGGCGACTAGCCATGGTACGTTTCTACTTTGACGAGGTTAGGTATCTTAAGCAATATTTTAAAATCAAAAAAAAAAACTGCACCTATTAAATTTTCTCACCATGTCATCCTGTCTGTTTTAAAGATAATTAAAAAACAGCACAACTCTTCAGTAAAGTAATAATAAAATTATCTTTAGATGTTTCTTGTAAGTAACAAAACGTCTATTCTTCACTTATTTGGTGCCAGTTACTCAATGTTGGGTGAGCAAAGACCAGTGATCTTTGTTACCAGATCCTTTGTTACCAGAAATCGTCAAGTATCCAAACCCAGGTAACTATCAAATATCAAATGCGAAATCGCATAATTATCACAAACTCGACAAGGAATAATTATTGTTTAGTTAAGCCACAAAGAAAAGAAACAATACAGATCACCTGTTATAATCATGTCATCGTCTCTGATGGTAATTGCAAGCCATAGTGCAAGAAGCCGGATACGCTCCCAACAGTATCACTATCAACAAACGCTACCTGCATTGATGCCCGGTATCATTACGCCGCAATCGCAATGATAGCCTCTTGGTTATTTCCAAGCTTGCATGTCCATACAACAGTCACTGTCACTTAGTTTATCTGAAACACACAAAGAAAAAAAACAACGACAAGACACACGAAATTTCTAAATGTTATTTTTCTGAGGGTAGCCGATAAAATAAATAATAACAAGATGTTAGAAAATAGAAAATTCTTTATCTCATTTACAGAACGCTTCTGGTTTCACAAAACAATATACTTGCACTGATTTTGAATAACTCTGTTAGCGCAAATTAATAATAACTACGATGAAAGATACTGTGCAAAGACTTTATAACACTTCGTTGAATCAAGCACAAATAAAGCGAAACGATTTGTTGTTTACGCAAACCTCCACTTTAAACAGCTCTTTCCGATCAGTCCTATTTTCAGGAAAACCTAGATGCTACAAGAAGCACAATATTTTTTATTAAAAATCAAATTCACGAGATTTTAACTTTGAATATTCTGTCAAGTGTTTTTACAGTTCAAGATGACGGCACCATTTACACTGGAAGTCAAGATATTACACAAAAATACTCTCGGATGTTCCGATTCTGCTTAGTGATACCATTTATTATTTTGTCGCTTGCAGTCGTCGAATAGAAATTAAAATAAAATGTAATTTAGTAAGGGTAATGAAATTAAACAAATGAGAACAAACATGCCATCCATGTGGGGGATTGCACTATCGCAATAGCTTGTTATCTCTTTCACCTAAGGTAACTATTTTTTTTTTTAGTGTACGCCGTTTAGAAAATAACTTTTCTTTTAATATACCCGGTTACTCGGTAACTCGCCACCATACTCAGCAAAAGAAACGTATGATCCTGGTGCTATGTAACGCGCCACAAAGACGCCACGGATATGACAACCAGGCGTTGCCTGGACACTGAGACCAGTGTTGGCCAGGAGTTCAGGCAGATAATAAGAAAAGCTGTTGCCAACGCGTCAGTCAACGAGGATGTTCATCAAGCATCTGTTCGTGATAAATGAAGAGCTCTAGCTCTGTTCGCTACGAGATAACATGCTGGCTGCAGGAGCTTACCAATAATAATAATAATGAAATAAAAATGCCATACCGAATCGCTGTCTTACTTTCCTTACGTTTATAACCTCAAACGAATCCTTATTTGGCATGTTCGCCGTCCACTGTTTGTAATATCATATCAAGATAGCCATCTGAAGAACCTGAAATTCGGATTCATTATCCCACTTCTGATGTCGCAGATAGGTGGTTCAGAAAATAATAAACTGTGGGCGTTTTCATCATTTTACTTAGAAACCCATTGAAACACATGTTTTACACTTGCTACTAATTTAGTAGGCAATTACTACTGATACACATGGCTCTGAACAGATTACTATGTCGCTCGAATAACATAACCAATCGCTAATGGAACGCGGTGAAGTCGGATTTACATCGCGGTGCGGCATTCAGGGTAACCAACCATAATTCACACGTCGCATTGCACACTCATAGCCATCCCGGCTCCACAACTTGCCCGCGCCTCTCGCGCTTATTAAAACCCGTGTGATAAATCCGCCAATCGCTGGCACTATGACCTATCTCATCAGAAGCGAACCATCACAGCCGCATGGGTGCTACTCTTCGCAAAGGGTATGACTGTGCATAGAAAACAGTCCACGTGCACTTCTCGCTGGCTCCGGCATAACGCGCTACTGACTGGTCAACACACGCAATACCTGCTCGATCGCAGTCCATCAGTACACACTGTACCCAGTTGTGCTCTCCATAAAGTAAACGTTGTGCAATGCTAATGCAAATTAAACTCGGCCATAATAACGACGTTCTACTTTATCGTCCGCTCAGCTCGGAGGCTGTCTAAAGAGTGCCCGCTGCCGGTTGGCAAGTCAATAGCTGTCCTCTGTGACCCCCGCCACCACGTGTACTCAAATGACAGTAGACAATTTGCACGGTGCTGCCATCTTCCACTTCCGAATACACCCAAGCTAGTTCCAGCTTGACGTTCCATTTTATGATTTGAAATTACTGATTTCCGACATATATATATACAAATATATATGTATATATATATATATATATAATTGGTAAATGCAAAGATCATAACTCTTGTATACCTAAATTTAAGTACGTATACTTACTGAAAATTGTATACATATACGTTCTAATCTATATAGAAATAATCACACCCTCATATATATGTATATATTACGTGTATATATATATGTATGACATTTATTCGTGTGAACATTTATATGTATGTGTATATATGTATACATATATGTACATGTAATATATTATATATATATATATATATATATATTTTATACATAAATATGTATATATTAAATAAGTATATAGTATATACTAGAATGCATTCGAAAAATTTAGGTTTTCATAGCCAGCCTATATGCATATATACATAATAAGGTTGTTTCAATAAAATATATAATATTATGTATATATGCATATAGGCTGGCTATGAAAACCTAAATTTTTACGAATGCATTCTAGTATATATATACTTATTTAATATATATATTTATGTATAAAATATACATATAATATATTACATATACATATGTATGTATACTCATATATTCTGTAATATAATGTATATGTATATACACTTAATACATACATATATATAAGGGTTTGTTTAGTTCTACATAGATTAGAACGTATATGTATACAATTTTCAGTAAGTATACGTACGTCAATTTAGGTATACAAGAGTTATGATCTTTGCATTTACCAATAATGTAAAAGTTTTCTTGAAACTACCTATGTTATATATTTATATATTATGATTTTCAAAAATCGGGCTCCGACAATGTTTTCGAAATTTTATCAGCTATTTAATAAAAAAAAAATTACTGCATTTGGTTTAAAACCGCCTTCTCTAGGCATTTTTGAAACAAACCGTCTCTAAAATCCCCAGTGTGCGCCGCCCCGGCCCGGTGCTGAGGACCTTTATACGAGAGACAAATTACTAAATTCTAACACTCACATTATATTTTAATGCTTGCAGGATTAAACGTTGGACTACAGTCTACAGTCGTTGAAGTTTAAATGTCAAAACTATTTATTATTGCACTTGTTAACTACTTTATAAATTACCATATAAAGGATTAAGAAGTTGTATTTTTAACGCAATATTAAAATTATTAATTAATAATGAATTAATTTCAAATGAATAATGAATAAATTCACCCAGGTGTCTTTTTGGTGGCTAAATACGGCCATTGTCCATTAACTTTTTATATTCTATAAAAGTCCATTTACATTGCAGCAGGAAACTGAATATTAATCGTTGCACCACAAAGTGAGTGCTATCGATAGAATGGATGCTCGACAAATATTTTTAAAACTATTTTGAATTTATAATAACTTACTGACTGACTGATCACACAGTACTGACAAGTGGTAGGTTAATATCACTGGTGGAGGTGGTTGACCTGCAGAGTAACAATAAGTTTGTGTAGCCGCTTGTGGCCGCCACTTGTCTTGAGCTGAGTCTGCTGTGCCGCTGTGCCCGTGTCGCGTGTCGCGTGTCGCGTGTTGTAAGTGTAATTACCGCTGTCCTCGCTACACACTACACTAGTGATGTCTTGTGTAGTGACTTATTGGAGCGTCCTTCGCTGCTGTCGACTGTCTATATAAACATACGTATAAACACACATGTATGAAGACACATGTATTCATGAGTGGCACAGATTTGGTACAGAAATTACACACCATTAATTGCTAACTAATTGTGCTCGGTTAAGTCGTTTGGTAACATTGGACCTTGTACTTTATACATTACATCCAAAACTTCGTTAAGTTTTGAACATTTTCTTTTGGATAACAACTTATAACTAACTCCCTCAGGTAATAATGCATTAATTTGTATCTTACAAATGTCAAGAGCAGGTTTATTAGTTGTCACTTTCCTTATATCCAAGTAATGTTTTACTTGATAAAAACGGTTTTCCAGGCTTGAAGGTATAATAGGGGTGGAACATGTGTTCAACTATAGCCTCTCAATGAAGTTACATAAGCGAGTATAAAGTTGTTTCTGAAGACCTCCTCAAACAAAATACGTCACGTAGCGGGCACGTGGGGGGAGGGGGGGAGGGATTGCTTTGAATACAGCGGCGCGGCCACAGCGGCGGTGCGGGCGATGTAGGTCGTAGTCGTAAGTCGTAACCCATCGCGCGACGAAATTACTTTCACGCGCGCCGTGCGACGCTCATCCACTGAATAAAGTAATATCTTATACTATTAGATTGTAACACGTCCGTCCATTTATACGTTTAGCATATCTCTTATTTTTTATTGAGATAAGGTTCACGACAGTCGATTCGAATCGTAAACAGTCTCTACGAATGGCTCATTAACGGTCGAGCACTTGAATGAATGTTTATGGTAGAAAGAAATCAATAGTGATGTCAGGAACTTGCGATTACGATTACGATTACGAACATGGTTAAGTGTTACGGAAAACTTATGATACACAACATACAATACATACACATACATATAATATGGTAGCGGTATAATGACGTAAAAAGTGGTTGAATTTTATTGACTAAAAACAGTACTCATCCATTAAAGTTTAGAGGCAATTTGAGAATTAGGAATATAATTAACAAATGAAATGAAATGGTGAAAATTATGCAATGATGCAATAGTTCCCAAACTCAAACTTTCACTTTCACCTATTTTTTATCTTAAACCGAATAAATTAAATTAAATAGCTAATCACAAAGCACGCAGCCCAGTAAACCGCGGCGCAGGTGTCGCGACAACTTTATCTTAGATTGAATACGTTAAATTAAATAGCTAATCACAAAGCACGCAGCCCAGTAAACCGCGGCGCAGGTGTCGCGACAACTTTATCTTAGATTGAATACGTTAAATTAAATAGCTAATCACAAAGCACGCAGCCCAGTAAACCGCGGCGCAGGTGTCGCGACAACTTTATCTTAGATTGAATACGTTAAATTAAATAGCTAATCACAAAGCACGCAGCCCAGTAAACCGCGGCGCAGGTGTCGCGACAACTTTATCTTAGATTGAATACGTTAAATTAAATAGCTAATCACAAAGCACGCAGCCCAGTAAACCGCGGCGCAGGTGTCGCGACAACTTTATCTTAGATTGAATACGTTAAATTAAATAGCTAATCACAAAGCACGCAGCCCAGTAAACCGCGGCGCAGGTGTCGCGACAACTTTATCTTAGATTGAATACGTTAAATTAAATAGCTAATCACAAAGCACGCAGCCCAGTAAACCACGGCGCAGGTGTCGCGACAACTTTATCTTAGATTGAATACGTTAAATTAAATAGCTAATCACAAAGCACGCAGCCCAGTAAACCGCGGCGCAGGTGTCGCGACAACTTTATCTTAGATTGAATACGTTAAATTAAATAGCTAATCACAAAGCACGCAGCCCAGTAAACCGCGGCGCAGGTGTCGCGACAACTTTATCTTAGATTGAATACGTTAAATTAAATAGCTAATCACAAAGCACGCAGCCCAGTAAACCGCGGCGCAGGTGTCGCGACAACTTTATCTTAGATTGAATACGTTAAATTAAATAGCTAATCACAAAGCACGCAGCCCAGTAAACCGCGGCGCAGGTGTCGCGACAACTTTATCTTAGATTGAATACGTTAAATTAAATAGCTAATCACAAAGCACGCAGCCCAGTAAACCGCGGCGCAGGTGTCGCGACAACTTTATCTTAGATTGAATACGTTAAATTAAATAGCTAATCACAAAGCACGCAGCCCAGTAAACCGCGGCGCAGGTGTCGCGACAACTTTATCTTAGATTGAATACGTTAAATTAAATAGCTAATCACAAAGCACGCAGCCCAGTAAACCGCGGCGCAGGTGTCGCGACAACTTTATCTTAGATTGAATACGTTAAATTAAATAGCTAATCACAAAGCACGCAGCCCAGTAAACCACGGCGCAGGTGTCGCGACAACTTTATCTTAGATTGAATACGTTAAATTAAATAGCTAATCACAAAGCACGCAGCCCAGTAAACCGCGGCGCAGGTGTCGCGACAACTTTATCTTAGATTGAATACGTTAAATTAAATAGCTAATCACAAAGCACGCAGCCCAGTAAACCGCGGCGCAGGTGTCGCGACAACTTTATCTTAGATTGAATACGTTAAATTAAATAGCTAATCACAAAGCACGCAGCCCAGTAAACCGCGGCGCAGGTGTCGCGACAACTTTATCTTAGATTGAATACGTTAAATTAAATAGCTAATCACAAAGCACGCAGCCCAGTAAACCGCGGCGCAGGTGTCGCGACAACTTTATCTTAGATTGAATACGTTAAATTAAATAGCTAATCACAAAGCACGCAGCCCAGTAAACCGCGGCGCAGGTGTCGCGACAACTTTATCTTAGATTGAATACGTTAAATTAAATAGCTAATCACAAAGCACGCAGTCCACGCCTGGTGCGAAGAGTAGTGTACGGGGACATAAACCGCGGCGCAGGTGTCGCGACAACTTTATCTGAGGCCGAGAACCCTCTGAAAGCCCACACAAATTCTAAGTAGATACATTTTTTTAAAGCCCTAGAAAGGAATCGCTGGCTGGATTTTTACATGAATATCTTTACCATAAATAGCTAGGATGCAGGATTACAATCGTACGAGTATACATATTTACAGCGACCGCCATCGGAGGGTTTTCGTGAGCTCTAGGGTTTTGCACAATGCTTTGAGGAAAAAAGTTCAGGTGGGAATTCAATTCAGTTAATATTATCAAACGAGTCTCAACGTGTTTTTCCTTGAAATAAAAAATAAATTTGATAAGGAGTGCTGTGTATTGTTAATATTGTTGTGATAAAAAGTAAATTTTTGCCTTGTTTGAGAAATTATTTTACTTTATTAAAAACGATTTGCTTTTATAGTTCAAGACTTCCCATTCAAGCACCAAATAAAATAACTATGACGTTTCTACCAAATATGTTAGGGAAATGCTCAAAACCTTGCATTATCATAGCTAATATCGCCAGGACTCTAAACCAATGCTACGCCTACGACAAAACAACGTGGATTTACTTGGAACGTATCTAATTACATTAACACGGAACTACTTCCCGGCGAAGAGTGCGGAATAACTTGCAAGGATAGCATAGGGGAGGGGGAGGGGAAGGGGAGGGGCGAGGGGAGAGATCGTGTTAGCGCGGGAAATTGATCTGAAGGAGGGCGGTCCCTAGAGGGCGCAGGACACTAACTTCCTAACTATCTTTTGTTACTCATTTAGCCGGTGCGTATGTTGTGGCTATAAAAAGAAAATGTACCAGTAAGTCAATTATTAACACAAACATTACTTAACATTCTGACTAGGGTTGAAGGTCGCTCGCTCTGCGGCTTGCGAGTAACTTACTGAAATTAAGATGGATTCATCGGGTACTAGTAACTCAGTGGAATTACTACATTTTTATCCCCAAGTGCGCAGTGTGCCCCAGTGTGCGATCGCAAGGTGTGCAACCACCACACACCGTGTCGTACCGCATGCCATCAACCATGCCTAATGAAAGGTTTACGTGTCTGTGACAAGAGCAGTTTATACAATACTAGCTGTTGCCCGCAGCTTCGCATACGGAAATTATGTTTTACCTTATTTGTACCTGTTGCAGAAGAAAAATTAAAAATCAGTGAATTTATATTGAAGTACTTATATTTAGTAATTTACTAGCTGACCCGGCGAACTTCGTATCGCCTAAGAATGTAACAAATCAGAAATCATTAAAATCGGTACAGCCGTTCTTAGCCGTTACAGTTTCTGTGTGCTCCTCCCTCTCCCTCTCCCTCTCACGCTCCCGCTCCCGCTCCCGCTCCCGGGATAAAAAGTATCCTATATCCATCCCCGAGCTTTATTTTATATCTGTATAAATAACTAATCTATCAACTACATATAACAAATTTTTACCTTATCCCACAGGAACAGGTCTGTTTTCCGGGATAAAAAGTATCCTATGTCCGTCTCCTGATTCTAAGCTACCTCCTCACCAATTTTCAGCCAAATCGGTTCAGCCGTTCTTGAGTTATAAATAGTGTAACTAACACAACTTTCTTTTATATATCGCTCACCTAGTAATATAATGGCACATCTGCGAAAAATGCGAAATTGAGTTCATACGGTATACGTGTTTAAAAGTGCATAATCTGCATAGTGGTAAATATGTATTAATGTCTATACTAGTAACCAAACCCATACAATCTGTAAAAAACGTAAAAAGAACCCATAAATAAAATTAATTTTAAACATTTTTATATCATTTTTGAAATTCGCTTCTGTAAAATATGACAAATGTAGATGTGCCGTTGTATTACTAGGTGAGCGATATATAGATTTAGTTAGGTATTCGTCGAATTATATTCTACTTCATTCACAACTAATTTCAAATACCTTATAACAAAATTAAATATAATGTTCAATAATACTGATGTATAAATTGATTAATATAAACCAACGCAGAAAATGAACAGAGTTAGTTTCCATCCATTTTTTGCTTCTTGCAAAACCTTCCTGTCATCCGTGCTTTAACTCTCCATTATTATCCGTCACGGCTCTCGGAGCGGGCACGACGTGACGCTGTGCCGGCCGTCACATATATTTCCATATATCGGCCACATGTCACCAATATATTGAAGGAGGCGTGGCGCGTGGTATTAAGCGCGGGAGATTGGCTTCGGCACAAATCCGCTGACGAACGAACATGTTACTCCGACGATATTGGGTCGACAGGTATGCCACCTGCCTGGATAACAGTTTCTGAGATATTATGAAAAAACTTTTAATATAAACGTTTTCGTCATATTTATGAAGCTGAGGAGGCAAATATTACCACCAGTCCCTGTTTGCCAACAATCAGATACTCGTGTTTACCGGACCGGTTCATAAAGGATTGTTAAAAGAAAATCCACTATGGTCCAGTCAAATCAAATGTCAAAATCTAAATAAACTAATTTAATGTAAATTAATACAACTACAGTGTCCCGTTGAAGGTACTAAAAAAACACTTAAAATATTGGAGTAGCATAATCCGAATGGCTTAATGTAAACATTGCATGTTCCAATGATATTTGTATTTTTATTGTGTTTCTCAAAAAAATCGAAATAGGAAAACTGCTGCACTGGTTATATTTTGGACAACATACTCCAAACTGAAACATGATACTTTACGAGTACATTGAATTCTTAACAGATTTTAGTATCGCAGTTTAGTCGATAGCATGAAGAAGCAAGTTATATATCCCCCCGCCCCCCCGCCCCCCCGCCTGGCAACGCGGCGATGTTCGCAACGAGCCTCAAGCCGCGGCTCATCGCATACGTCGATGCTATAAATCTTTTATTAGCAAAGTTCCACAATATTGAACTTGTCCGTGCTCCGCACTGCTCCGGCGCTTCCTCCACAATCTTTCTCCGGTTCCAGTGAGCCGCCGCCGACTTGCATCAAAGGTAATTCTTAGTTTGTTCGAAAGTCAAATTAAAAGCTTCTTTATGAAAGTTTTCATAGTCGCTCAGTGAGTGGGAAAAAGTGAAAGATGAAGAATATTATACGTATTATATTTTATTGTGAACTTTACAGTGAAACGCTTTATTTGATTTAGTGGTTTTGTTATAGACTTTTATTAAAATGTATTAACCTACTGTAATAGGTTTGTTCTGAATACATACTAAAATTAATTGGACGCTGCCGCGCTGGGCCGAGTGCACCGCTGCTGAAAATGCAGACGAGAGGTTAAAATATTTCAAACTCAAATCGCTAAGCTCTGAATATGAAGATATTTATAAAGTTGTAGAGCATTTGAGACTTTGAGGTCGTTTACATCCAACCCAATAAACCGTTATCCGCTACTTTCCTTTACTAGGATTTTAACGCTGAAATCACAATGTTTTTCAAATATAAGCATATCATGCGCGGCTCACGCATTGTGCTGGTTCGAGTTCTAGTTCTTTGTTTGTTAGTGGTCCAATAGTCTGGTGTCCCGCTGGCAGTGGTGGAGCGGTTTACCTTTCATGGCCACGCTCCATTCAATGAATGCGCATTGTGTCGCTCGGCAGTCGGCAGTAGTCCGCTCTGGCGGCGGGCCCCGAGCCCCGGGCCCCGGGCCTCGACGACCATGTTGCGGCATTGTTTACACGTTTGTAAACATTTTTAATCCTCTCGCGATGACGCATGTTTTTATATCCTCTTTTTACATCCTTTTTAAGGATCAGTCTCGCTGAGGATTTTACTCGTTTTCGTAACGATGATAGTATTTTTAATTTATTCATACTACTGTGTTCTTTTGTTTTAGGAAGGAAGTCGAAATTTGAATTTAACAAGCTTGTGTTTCAGTCTTCAGAGGTTACGATCAGAGAAGTTTTATTGGACATACATACTAGACTAATACTCGAACGATCCTTTTTGGCAGAACAGTAGAATAAAATATCGAAAAACATTTTTTTCAGGGTCCCTCCCCTACAGGTAACGTGAAGATGAATTTTTTATATGTCGCGTACCCTAAAGTGTGGGTTATCGTTGAAAATGTCTTTCAAAAATATTATGGGCTTTTGGAATTAGCGGTCCGTTTGTGAAATATTTGGCTTTAAAGTGCTAATTTTGGTTAGAGTCAAGTGTCTTCCCCCCCTGCCGGCTAAACGGTTGGAGTTGGACAAGTGAAAAAATTCTCAAAAATAAGTTATATGATGAATTTACAAAGAAAACTACCAAAGATATGTTAGCATAAGTAATTAATGAGTAATAGTCGATAAACTTACTACTTCGGAACCCTATATTGCGGGTTTTTTTTTCAAATTTTCACCTTTCCATTTCGAATTAAATTACCTCCAAAACAGCTTAACAAATTTTAATAGGACTTAACTGCAAGTTATACAAGCTCTTAGGACTACCGGATGACTATCTTCTTATGACAGTTTTCAGAAAAATTGATAATATGTAAAATTCAAGCAAATTCCATTCCAAGTGTTTGAGATACAGGGAGCTACGTGGCCGCCGCCGTCCGTCGTCGCCGGTCGCTCACCGCTCTCGCTCACACGAACGGTAATAAACGGTTTATAAATCCCACCTGAAACGAAGATTTTAGTATTCAACGGCAAATACGGTTTTATTTTCATGGAGAATTATTTATGTCTGAGAAAATACGACTTACACCGTGTCAGGGAAACCTGATAAATATTATCTTGGAACGAAAATACGAGCAGTGCGTGTTTGGGTGTTTAACATGCAGGCGGGCACGGAAGTAGCTAATATTTATGCTCCGAATTGATATCTCACTTCTAAATGAAGGAGTTTTCCCAGAAACGTGTGTCGTGAATGTGACTTTTATTTATTTCAAGTCAGTGTAAACGAAAGGAAATAGTTTGCTCAATGTGTCATGTAGATACTTTTTGATAATAGCGAGTCGGAGCGGATCATGATAAAGTTTAAATGGTTGATAGAATTATTAAGCGCAAATATCCTATGAATATTAGCTTTTATGTGTATGATAATTTACTACAGAGTGACGGTTTAAATAGAATGGGTCTAATGAATAAGGGACCATGCGAATAGTCCCGGATATTGAAGAGCAGGGAGCATTAGGCAGACAAAGGACGTGCTATCCATTATCTGCGGAACCCACGTCAGGGACCGCAATCACCGTCCGACACGACATTATGTGGCAGCTCCAGCGTCATACGTTCGCCTCCTGCAATGTATTAAAGTAAACTCTCACGATCAAGCAGAGGAACGAGCAAGTATAAGTATTCAGCTCGGAACGCGCCCTCGTTAAAATTCATGCGGCCAAAACTTGGCCGTAGATTGCATGTGTGCTGAAATCGTCGGTAACAGGTAGTATTTTACAAACATTAATATGAACGTACCGCTCTGCTCCGAGGATTAATGGCTGCGGGGAAATGTTAAATTATACAATTTGGCGATTGAATCAGAAATGATACAGCGGGGAGATGTTGCAAATTGCTAAGCGAACGTTCTACTTCAGTAACACACGCGATTGAAAGTAATCATTTGATGGAGGCGCGATAAATTAGGTAATTTATTATGGTGAGAGCTAAAAATTTAATGAACGTTTGCTGCTTAGACTGGGAAATCAAAATTTAATGAAAGATAACGAAAAAAGAACAAGTTGATTTCCTTATAATTTAGTATTTATGTCAAGCATATTAGTACATCCGATACTCGAATGTGACACATTTTATCAAAGTTTGCTCATCAGATAACGACGAAGATGAAATTTCCGAGAAATTATGGACGAGGTTAGGCGTAAAATAAATCAATGTTGTATTCAGGCGACGTGTCCAGTTACAGGAGTAAATAGGTGCGCGGAGACTGGACCCGGGGACTCGTTCGGAGCACGGACTGCGAACAGAACGCGCTACAAACAGAACCCATAATGAGAAAACTTACAGGACCAAGAAATCAAAAATTTAATAAGATAATAATACAGTAGCTATATTACGATATTTTTAGAGTCATGCAAAAATAATTATGTGGTAAATTAAATTGAGTTAGAACTTGTGTATGTACTTATGTACAGTGAAAATTGTACGCGCTATCGCCTGTCTTGTCGTGGCGGGTTGCAGTGTGGGGAGTTTCAGTTGCAGTTCCCGCTACAGCTTATCGCATTACACATTAAAAGTTTACCTACTGTTGGATGTTCGATATTTGCGGCGCGACATCCCGCTATAATCATTTATACGGCGCTTGGCTTCTGTGTGGTTTCTTAACTCTTGTGCAGAACACATATCTTTAATAGTTTGGGCACGTGTCGCCTAATGTGGACGAAGGTGAACGGTCGGTATTATCGGAGGCTGACGAAATGATCAACTTCATACAAAATGCCGAATTTCCGATTCGATTGATTTAGAACAGTTATATCTGACGAGCTTACGTGTATTTATTGAAATCGGTTTATCTTTTGGATAGGTTATTTTGCCACAACCGAGCCACGCGTCGTTCTCAGATAAGGGGTGATGTTGTACCGGAGACAAACACGCACACCGAAGGGATAACAAAGTATTTTTCGATATGGACACAGGACAGTGTCGAGTTCCGCGAGACGAGCCTAGGGATGTTCGATCCAGGTGCCTTGTATCGATACTCTGGATCGATACGGATCGTATCGCAGTGTATCGATCCAGGTATCGATCCAAGTTATTTGATACGATACTCTGGATCGATCCAGTATCGAATGATTTTTTGTTTTGATAGAAATAGCCAGCAAACGAGCTGACGATCCACCTGATGGTAAGTGGCTATCGTCACTCATGGATATCAACAACACGAAAAGTATCACTGATGCGTTGCCGGCCAAGAGAGATAGAAGAAAAAAAAGTAAACTTTTTAATTGGAATATTTGATCCGGGTGTTTTATATATCGATACTCCGAACCGTCATTGTCATGAATATCCCAATATAATTAATAGTCCAAATATCGATTCATATAATTATTAAATATACCTGTAAGTGGGTATCGCGGCCAATGGATGTCAGTGACCAAAGCGTTGTCGGCCAAGAAAGAGAAAAAAAGAAAGAAATATGTTAATAAATAAAAGATGATATTTTACGTAGATATACCGTATAATTTAATATGATGTTTTGTATCGATCCAGAATCGAATAAAATATTTTAAATATGGTTATATGTATAAACTATCGACAAACTTAATTCAGTGGGTTTCTAAATAAAGATAGATCATTAAGCCAATATTAAGATCAATAGTTTTAGATTAAATTAAATTACCCCCCGCGCCCCCGTCGCGATCGGAGGTCATTAACTAAGCTCTCTGTGTTAAAATTCGGAATTTCTTGAAATGGCGCTAAAATCAACTGAAAATGCAATTCAATACCTTACTACAACGGTGATAAGTCTGCAGGAGAAAGTGTCATCACTAGAGAACATAATTAAGGAACAAAATAACATGTTAAAACAGTTGATAAGTGCTAAAGAAAATTATTGTGCATCGAACATTAATAAAAATACGACGGAAGAAGAGGGTATTTCGGCTACAAAGCAGTACAGTTCGCCAATGAGGGATGCCAGCGATCGGACGAAATCGGCAGTCTCCGCGACCGCTCGGACGAGCGCAATCATCGGGACGGCCGAACCCACCCGACCAAGCGCCCAATTGATAACATCTAATGACAGCGCGCCTGCGGAATCGGCTTCTCACCGCGTGAGAGATATTCAGCGGGAACATTCAAACGTAGGCGTAGCGCACGCGGTTAACAAACATATTGGCGCAAATGAAAATCCCGCTCCGGCTATTGACATAACACTGCGTGATGCTGAATGGGTCAACGTGAAACCGAGGCGCTCGCGTCAAACAGCGGCCTCTAGTACACGCGTAAATAATCTGGTGACGGAGGACAAGAGGCTAGCGAAAGATTTGGAGGTAAATGTAACCAGGGGTGGTAAAGGGACTCAATTGAAAGTTATGAAAACGGCACCGATTATTAAGGGAAATAATACGTCTGAACTTCAAATCAAGGCAGTGGGACGGAAGAAATACTTCCATATATGGAGACTTGTATCAGATACCACAGAAAAACAATTATCAGACTACGTCCGTGGTATATTGGGACAAGATAGCTACTTTGAAATCGAAAAAATAAGCCACAAAACAGAAAGGGGTTACTCGTCCTTCAGAGTATGCGTATCGGAAAGCAATTACGACAAGTTGTTTAATCCCAACATATGGCCTAAAGATGCTGAATTTAGTGAGTGGGTGTTTTTTCGAGCAGCAAGAAACTTACAAAACCAGAAGAGGACATAAAATGATAATTAATATTCTTTATCAGAACGTTAGAGGCCTCCGGACAAAAACATCGGAATTTCTAAGCCTTCTTGAATCCTCGGGTTCAGACTTATTCGCGATCACCGAGACCGGCTGCAACGAGTCCATTCTGGATGCTGAGATCGTCTTGCCAAACTACTCTGTGCTACGCTGCGACCGGGCGGACGGGCGTAAGCAAGGCGGCGTGCTGCTGTCGGCCGCGCCGGGTTTTGTGTTGCGTCAAGTACCAATGCCCGATGGCATTAACGTGAACAGGTACAATTTCGAGTTAGTTTGCGCGGGTGTTTATAAGCATAATCGATTTTTAGTGGCTTGTTGTGTGGTGTATATCCCACCGCAAACGGAGGAAAACGAGTATTTAGTTATGTTTGATATTTTGGAAAAAATAAGCATGAAGTTTAAGAATAAATTAGTAATCTTAGGGGATTTTAATCTGTTTTCTTGTAATAATTATGTATGTAATTACTTTGAATACTTCGTGGCGTTTTGTGAATTCGTTCAGTATAATACTGTTCGTAACTGTAACGGCAGGCAGCTGGACCTGGTTTTGAGTGCTCGCGGCGGCGTAACGGTGACGGAGGCCGACGAGGCGCTGCGGCCGGTGGACGGGTACCACCCGCCGCTCGCCGTAGTCGTGACCGTCACCGGCGCCGCCGTGAGCGGGGAAGGCTGCCTCCCTCCCCGGGACCCACTCCATGAACAATACAAGCAGTGGAACTTTAACAAAGCGGATTACAATAAGTTGTACGGTTCAATCATGAATATGGACTGGAATGATTTGTATTCTACGAATGATCCCAATTTAGCTGTAAGTATATTTTATAATCAAGTGAATGACGTGTTTGATAAATGCATTCCCTTCAAAACTGGAAAACGAGATGAGTCTAAGCGTATATATCCAGTATGGTATACGGCACAAATTATTAAAAATATACAGACCAAATACAATTTGCATAAACAATATAAAATCAGTAACTCGCGGAGCGACTACGAAGCCTTCTCGCAGTGCAGGGCGAGAGTGAAGGCGGAGACTGAACACGCTCACGACCAATACCGCGAACGCGTACAGGACCGTCTTGCTTCGGATCCGAGGGCATTCTGGCAATTTATGAGATCAAAGAAAGGCATTTCTAAAAACTGCAAATTAATTCAGGACGGACGATCTCTCTCGGATCATGAGTGCGCGAAGGAATTAGCGCAGTTTTTCTACTCCGTGTATAACCCGGAACCAGCACGGCTCGAGGTTCCAGCGATTAGTGCTACGGTGGGGGGCGGTGCGCGTGTACACTTGGCGCAGCTGGAACCGGCGGAGGTTGAACGAGCGCTAGCACGGCTCCCGCCGAAACGCTCGGTCGGACCGGACGGTATTCCACCGTTTATTCTCAAGGACTGTCGTATGGTGCTAGCGAAGCCACTACTACACCTGTTTAATGTTAGTCTCGCAGCTATGACCTTCCCGGATAGGTGGAAATTAACTCGTGTAGTGCCGGTTCCCAAGGGAAAGGGTGGTACAGAGCCGGGCGACTATAGACCGGTGGCACTGCTGAGCGCACCTGCCAAGGTTTTCGAGTCGGCCATATATCACGCATTATATGCTCAGGTGGGGGCTCAGTTGTCCGACGCACAGCACGGCTTTCGTCCTGGGCGGGGGACAGCAGGGAATCTGCTACATTTGATGTGTGAGGTGGTGCCGGCGGTGGACGCTGGTGGCCAGGTGGATGTCGCCTATTTCGACTTCCGGAAGGCGTTCGATACGGTTGACAATGACGTCCTGCTCACGAAGCTGGCTGGCGTGGGCTGTACGACGCATACGCTGACCTTCTTCGCTAGCTACTTGCGGGACAGGCGTCAGTATGTCGATTGTGGAGGGCACTTTTCGGAACAGTACTGGACAAGATCAGGCGTCAGTCAAGGCAGCAATTTGGGCCCCCTTCAGTTCGCGATCATGATAAATGATCTGCCGGAGGTAGCACAGGAGTCTGATTGCCTTTTATTTGCTGACGACCTGAAATTGGTGCGCGAAATAGGTGACATCTCAGATCACGACGGTATGCAGAGGGATGTGGATAGAGTGATCGAATGGGGCAACAAGAATAAGCTGTTTTTCAACGTGGCGAAGTGCTCGGTACTCTCATTCAGTCGCGCGCGCAGCCCCCGGCACTACCCGTACCATGTGGGAGGTATGCCCCTGCGGCGCGTCACAGAAGTGAAGGATCTGGGGGTAAGGTTCACTGCTAATCTCAACTTCCGAGACCATATAACCGAAGTATGCAAAAAAGCGTACCGAAACCTTGGGTTCATATTGCGGCAATCAGATGGCTTCACCAACTTTAATGCCCTGCGTGCCCTGTATGAGGCCTTGGTCAGGAGTCACTTGGAACATAATTCGGTTATATGGGCTCCGAGTGAGATCAAGTATAACCAAATGATAGAGCGGATCCAGAATAAATTCGCTAGATACCTTTACTTTAAATTATATGGCGTGCATCCTGGTTATCCGCTGCTGTATCCCACCTTGTTCGTCCTGGGCATGGTGGGATACAGCAAACTAGAAATGAGAAGGGAGATGACGCTCGCGAAGTACCTTCTCATGATATTGCGGGGAAAAAAGGATAATCCAGCCATCCTAGAGCGACTTCAGCTATGCGTACCGGACGGTTACATAGAGCGCCGCCGGCCCCCGGCCCTGCTTGCCCTGCCGCGCGCGCGCACCAACCTGTTGAGCCGCGCGCCGCTCACCCGGGCGCTGCGCACGCTCAACGTGGTGGCAGAGCGAATTGATTTATTCAGTTGTACACTGAACGAGTTCACAAAGACGGTCTCGAATGTTATTGAATTTGGTACGCATTGAATATTGAATATTGAATATTGTATATTATGATATGATTGGACTAATGTAATTTGATTTGATTTATTATTATAATTATTTAATTTTATTTATTTAAATTTGGTATAAATTATTGACATTGATTGTAAGTTGGTATTATATTAATTCGTTATTATCTGACATTTTGACATTTGTATAATTTTTAGTAATTATATTTTGACATGATTTTTAAGTTATTAATGGGTACTAAATTAATTCTTATTTGACATATTGACATTTGTGTAATTTTTATTAATATTAGACATAGGATTTGGAATTTTATTGATAGGTATTGATAAGTATGTAAATGATAATATTTTTTATTGTTAACATTTCGATTTATTTTTGTTATTTACGCTAACGCATTAGGATTCCCCTGTAATGTTAGTGTATCATTGGATTAAATAAATAAATAAATAAATAAATAAATTTTATATCAGATTAAATTTTATTCAAAATATGGTATAAATAAATATTGAAAAAGTTACTTATGGTTTTTTTAAACAATGTGGTATGTAGTAGGAACATCATATAAATAATAATACATATCTCACTTTATAACACTATATTTGATTTAGAACTCTCGTGTATTTAAACTCATTATAAATCAAATAAATTAATATATCATGCAAAGCTTATAAATTACATTTGCCAATCCTTAAATTTTAATGAACGCTGGAATAGTAAATTGGATAAGCGCCTAGGATCAAATCGATTACTTTCACTTAAAATGCTATTGACTAACGAGAAAAGCCATTCGGAGGGCACTGAAGTTCCTACCACTGATAAATACCAAAGAGCTATGTCGCAGAGTTTCCCTAAATAACTTTTCTAGCTAACTAATACTTTAATTAATGGATAAGACTTTCTATCCAACAAAAATTCAGGCAAATATTGCTTAAAATGTGGGGAAGCCTTCTTGTTCGTGTAATAATGATGCGCCAACCACTGATCTAAAGAAATCTACCTCAATTCCATAATAATTTTGATCTGATCCGAACCGATCCGATCCACCCTGCATGTGTATCGATCCACCAGTGGATCGAATGCCATTGTATCGATACAAATATCGAGCGGATCGTATGCCATTGTATCGATCCACACAAGTATCGATCCGGATCGAACATCCCTAGACGAGCCGCTAAAATAAACATGCGCCGAGAGTGGCCGCGCCGCCGCCGCTCGCTTTCACATTTTAAATTGATATTCCGAAGAGGTTCCTCGGGAGCGCTGAAGCCCAGTCCATTTATGGACCATTTACTCTTAATAACTGTGCATATTTAATAGCTTTAACTGGAACTGAACGGGTATTGAGCCAATTACTCTGTACTTCACTGAATTGTAGGCATTTACTTCCTAATGAAGGTAACGGAACTTTAAAGTATCATTAGTTAATGTGGCGGATGTAAGTGCCAATTATCTTCAAGTAACGTGTTAAATATGTCAAAACGGAACAGTTCTAATTAATGAATATAAAGGCTGCATCTCGACGTAATAAAGTGGAAATTAATTGTATCTTGTTAGTTAGTACGATTTTGCAAATCTGGTATTATGATGTTCAGTTCAATCTCTCCTGAAATTGAGGAGGAGTTCCACTTCCATTGTGGATGAAGTAAGGTTGATATAATATGAGAAGTTTTTATACCGCCTGAAGGAGTCCTAGTTGCCGTATCAAACTCTAAGGATAACAATCAGGAGCCATGACTGAGAACGTGCTTCCTGAAGAACGAGCCACCCTGGGCCACCCTGGGGCACCCTGGGGCACCCGCCCAGCCCAGCCGCACTGAACGTGCCGGTTGGTTGATCTTGCGTAATGAGCGTTTTCGTTATTGAAAATAAACGTATTGTCATTCCAGTACACTTCTATACTTCTGTAAACGTAAACGCAATTTGTATATCATCGTATACACTCCTCTTCCTGAACGTTTATAAAAATGCTTGCTGTACAAATTACTTTATCGTCTAATGAAATTGTGTTCAGCATAAAAAGCGCATATATTTGGAGCGTGGCTGATGAGCGTAATGATACGAGTCGGGCGGACTCGGGCGCCGTGAAATATGGCAGTTTGTGCGGTATCGGCGAGAGGCGGAGGGCGCGGGGCGCGGGGTGCGGGGTGCGGGGTGCGGGGGAGGTGATAAGACGCCGATAGCAGCGCCGCTGACGCCGGTGGCATGGAACACCAGCTACCTACACCTACTCTTTATCGTGTACAAGCAGGTGATTGGAGCGGCGCGGCGCGGCGGCGGCGGCGGCGGCGGCGTGGCGCCGCTGTCTGTAGAGCGCGGTGCAATATTATGTTGTTTGTTTAGGAGTTTTTCTTATAGAACACGTTATATATTTTAGGCATACGAAAAGAAAACCTTTTATTGCCGAACGGCAGAAATGATAATATTGATTTTAATAGTTAATTAATACCATTATTTGGTACTATTATTATTTCTCCATGGGGTTCGCCTGGATAGCTACCACCCTTGAGCATGAGTCAGCCGCCAAACAACTCGTTGTGTTCCGGCTGGGGGCTTGAGAGCCAGTTCTTTCTTTTTTTATTCTCTCTTTCTTGACCGGCAACGCATCAGTGATGGCTTTGGCGTTGCTGATGTTCATGGGCGACGATATCCACTTACCATCAGGTGGACCTCATTTGCCAGCTATTTCCATAAAAAATAAGACTTATAAATTCATCGAGTTCATACATCCGGATGTCAATTATTTATTCTGAAACTCTTATGAACACAATGCTATCCATTGTGTTTGTGTAATACTAATACATATGTACTAGGTAAGAAGGAAAACGAGAACATTGCATTGTATTCCGGCGCGTCCGTCATACTCGTACTTTGCAAAAATAAAACAGCGGGTGTCCCGTTTCCTTTCTGGTCAGCAACTCATTATTCAATTTGGTTTTGCCTGTGACGTCACTGATGTACATGGTTGTAACATTACTTCCCTAGTTACGTTATTATTACAAATATTATCTTAAACGAGTAAATTTTCTAGGAAAAAAGAATATTTAAAAAACAAAACGGCCCAAATCCTCCTTAAATGTCTTAAGCTTGTAAACAAATCTCGTTACACGCCGGCCTTAAATCTTGTTATTTTGGCATTTATCGCGCCTGACTCCAGCCCGCTGTTGTTCTCTCATCCGGCAATTCCTCAGCTAATTAAATTTTTCATTATCAGATTAGTTTGTGGCAATGAATGAACCCGGCGTGTTACTGGGTCCGCAATACGGTTTTATGCTCATTGTTAAACCAGATTTACCGTGTACTTTATTTATCGTTAAAGTTAAAACTTTATGACTGCGAAACAACTTTGCATAATATCCTATAAATACGGTTGCCGTAACTGCTATGCTGGCAACACTGTGCAATAAGCCCTCAGCGTACCAAACGCCATGTTAGATCGTTGGCCAGATTCTGTTTGAACTGTCCATGCCGTGCTTAAAAGTTTATACAGACGTGTTGTCAATTAAATTACTCCATTCGCTATCCCATTAATTCATCAGAATAATATGGGTAGCAATTTAATTTAATATTTTGCCACCAACTACATCCATGCTGTGAAATACACCATCGAGGTGTTATTGGTAAAATAATATGATGGTCACGCGCAGGCGCACCTGGAGCATTTTTCACATTGGAAACTCTCATGAAATTATTTAACGAGGGACGGAACTAATTTGGTAATGTTAGCTCGGCTTCATTTATCACGCGCTCCTCCGTGATCCTCCGTGAGCCGAGCCTGCTCCTTAAGTGATTTACGGCCACCTTGCACCGAGTATCTCCTAAGTAATGACTCTTGCTCATCGTACAAATGAAAGGGACCTATCGTATTGTTCTCTTAATCTCGTGTTTATTGCCTCGCTATTGTTGTACTTGACGAATAATTGCTCGAGAGGAATATTTCAGACATCTTCTCATATACGTATAAAAGTCTCGAGTCACTGTGTTTGTGGTCGCACTCTGTAAAATACACGCGGGCGATTGTTTTGAATTTTTTTGGGTATATTTGGTAGTTATGAGGATAGGTCGTAAAGTATATTTGATACCGCTACGTGATTAGAATGTCCCTATCCAGATTTTTGGCAGAACAACGTTTGCCGAGTCAGGTAGTATTTTAATAAATATGGAAGATAATAGTAGATTAGTAGTCTAATCTAGAAGAAAGTAACCAAACCAAATTAAATTCAAGCAAAATTGAAACTTTTGTACTTGATTCAGGAATGCCGGTGCGACCGAAATATCTCACATGCTCTCGGTAGTTCATGAAAATTCCAGTTCAACTGAAGCAGAGAGATTACTTCCCTAGCTTCACGTAATACTGTCTCACAAAATGACTCAGTATTACGTGAGAGCGTCAATCGGTTCTCTAATAGAAGGTAAATGAACTGCAAAGTTCAGTAAAGAATGCTCACGTAGTTATGTGTAGTGAAGGAGTTCGCTTGTTAATAGTTGCATGCGAAGCTTTGCCAACACTCTGGTGCAGCGGTGTGGGGGGGGGGGGGGGTACCGAGTTGCCAGGCGTTAGGCCGAGCGCTTCGAGTACCATTTTATAGATTCATCGGCTTTATCGACAATACTTTCATGGTTACCGTTTGTTGGATTTAATTTTATTGTGTCAAGCGAATTATCACCTTTGACAGAATATCATGCGTAGTTAAATAAAATATAACTTACTTATTTTATTTCAACAATTTGTAACCTTTTCTTGGATATGTACGGGTAGCATTATATATCCGAATTAAGCTTCATTCAGATCTACCAGTACGTAGCATGTCGCGCATGTAACGAAGAAGTAGAGAATCTAGCCATGATGGCAATTTTACTAGAACGGGAAGAATCGGGTCATGTTGAAGAACAAAAAAGAAAGATAAAATGTATTGTGTACCCAAAACGGAAAAAAGGAGAATTCTACACATTATACGAGGAGCTTGTGGACAATGAGGATTTTGTAAATATTTTGGGATGAGTTTAAATAAGTTTGCGGCCACCGTAACTAGACTTAAACCAGTGAAAACCAAGCACTCTGCCTCAGACAAAACATTCTTGTTGAGAATGCTGGACGGTGTCGGCCCGTGTCTGCTCGGTCACGCTCTGTTCGCGTGCGGTAGATATTATGAATACACCTACATTGTAGGTATAAAACAATATTTGTTTCTCTGTCACGGTCTATCTGTAAATCTGAACGGAGCTGTAAGCGTCACCGAGCGCAAACAAGAATTGAACAGGACAATGACCACATACGACATACCCTGCGTGCTCTGTGGAGTAAGTAGTGCGGCTAGTAGCACAATTTTACGAGCGCCTCCGTAATTCGGTTGACAAGTAATGCCAACCGCCTTCGTTGTTATCGTAAGCTAGCAGTTATTAAGCCTTGTCGAGGACCTTCAGGCGGAATATGTACCGACATTTGGATAGGCCAAATGTCCCGCCAGCCAACCACGTCTATGACTGAAGAAAACATGGCCAAAGTGCGTGATCTCATACTAGAAGATCGTAAATTGACCATCTGGGAGATGTTTTCTAGACTAGGCCGCGAACATTTTCTATCCATCCTCGTATTGTCCAGGCCTCTCCGAATACTAAGAGAGATCAGTGATCTGCTGTAGACCGCTAATGGATTGTTCAACATAATGTTCCAACTTTCGCTGTAGAATTATCTAAGTGACGTGTCATAAAACATGAAGATTAACGCACGACGGGACGTGTCGCTTGCTCGCTCAGCTATACATCTTGTTCGACGGCGCGGCGGCGGCGCGCCGTGTTCGATCGTTGTATCGCCTTATATTTTTATAGTACCTACGTGCTATAAATAAACGCTTACACACTCATACCCCAGCAGTAGGTTTTTACCTGTGTCGCGGGTGGCATGGATGACACATAATTTACAATCACACCCATTTATTTACCATTACCTTACCTTACTTAATTTACCATTTGTACTCGGGTACAAATATTTATCTGTCACATAAATATCTGCTCCGGCCGGGAATCGAACCCGAACCCCTCGCAATGCAGGCAGGGTCTCTACCAACTAGGCTTCAGGGTCGTCCCAATAAAATACAAGGCCATACAGTGACACACTAAAAAAACTTTATAGATAAATAATAATCTTAAGGTTTATAAGGAATATGAAGACGGAACCCTTATAGTTTCGTAAAGTCGTAGAGTAAAAATTTTATTAAAAAAAATTCGAAGTACATAAGTAGGTAGATTTTTTTTCCATAATATGGGATATCGTTGGAAACGTCTTTCAAAAATATCTGGAGAGACCATTTTTCGTTTTAGGAGTCCCTTTGCAAAATATTCGGCTTTAAACTGCTATTTTTAGTTAGAATCAAATGCCAGTGTTGCACATGTGTGACTTCAGTTAATAAAATGTACCCAATATAGTTTGTTTTTAGCAATAGCCGACGAGCGAGCAGACGAACCACCGCGCACCGGATAGCGTGTGAATATCATCGCCCATGAAGTATGAACATCAGCGACACTAATGGCATCAATTAAAGATAAGTTAAATATCAGCTGAGAGACCGGCCATGGCCAAATTAATGGTCGCGATGATAACGAGTCCCGGTACAATTATTTGTAGCTGAAAAGAGCTCCCAATGTCGAGAAACAATAATAAAAGCTGTCAAAACAAAAATTCTTTTAGGAAACTCTGTCATAAAACATAATAAATTGTTCGTGGAGAGCTCTAAAGCGCGTTTCTATGGCTGCATTATGAGCGGTGCTTAAAAACTTTTGTGGTGAGTGTTCGGTGTGTAGCCACAGCGGGCCCGCCGCGAGGTGGCGCGGCGGCGCTACACGAACCGTTCACTCACACATGAGTCAAGAGACCGTACACAGTGCAACATTATTTCCTCGGTGTAACTTCATGTCATTAAGTCTTATACACTTTATAATTAATTCACTGATCCAGCCGAATTCGGTTTGCATATATGTATATATTTCATGAGCTATTGTTTCGCTATTTAACAAAAAGAAGGTAAAAACTGTATTAGAAGCACTACGCTCACTTCTCCTCCATCCTCAGTTATCTCATGAAAGATGGACGGCTGCGAGCTTGCATTGCATACAATGTGTGAATTTTTTTGTACAAAACGGCTGTTGTTGTTATGCTATAATACATAGGCTCTTTTTTGACAAGTAATTCTGCCATAAAACCATATACAAAATAAATAATACGCAATAAAATGTTAGTTACAAAATAAATAATACCCAATGAAATGTTGACGAAGTTAGGGGCAGTTTGTATTCTGAAATGGAACCACAAAGTGAAGCAAAGTGCGATCGCTGGTATCTAAATAAACATCGAGGGCAAACACGTACCTACAAATATTAAGTATATTCTCTGGGCGTAAAAATGTTGGGCACGTACCACGGACATAAAGCTGGGCTTTGGTTGCTCCTCCGCCCCTCCGCGCCCCTGCGCCCTCCACCCGCCCGGGCGCCCGGGCGCCCCCTCCTTACACACGCACTACGCCTATCATTATGAGTGTCTCGATACTTGCTTGCATTTGGACTGGCTACAACGCGAACGGTGTGAGCATCAATTACACAACGAATAGGTTTTTCACACGCGATTCTATAATACTATTATCATTGACAAACATGGATTTCCCTTGAAATAATAATACATTTGAGTTCACAGTTCACACACAAATTACGATGAACATCAGCCACTGCTCTTCATCTCAACGAGTAGTGCTCAACTAGTTCGTTTTTTTTCGGAAGCCCACCACGTATCTATTGTAACATGTGTAGAGTCACGCTGGCCGCGGCCGCGCTCGGAGCGTGAACGAAGTCCCTTCACCATTTGGGTTATTCATTTTGCACCCCACTATGATCAACGCTCTAATGGAGCAATCAAAATCAAATAAGGTTTGCGCCTTCGAAACGGATAAGTTCGTAAAACCTTATTGGTGATAACGATACGATGACCAGATGACCACTGTATTATTTACTTTTAATCCACGGCAATCGATAAATCTTAGAAATGATTAAATATAATTATTTTGTTCAGGCTTATTTGTATTCCTAATTTATTTGCATACCTATAAACTCCAACTCCATCTATAAAATACAAGTTCAGCGAGAAACTCACTATCTCATTCCATCCCGCGGTTAATGAGGCGGGATGCAGTTTGCATATTTATTGCTGTGTTAATGGACGCGGTCCCCAGCGTCTCGCGAACGGAAGCAGTAATGGACCCGTTCTTATCGGAGCCGATATTCCGTCGCCGCAGCGCCCGCGGGCGGCCGACTAATGGCTCTGATTATCTTGCCTCTAGTAATTCACTTCGAATCGTCAACCGATCTCGATTGCACTCATTAAGCCTCATAGCTTCAGATGACAACTTTATATCTTAAGAAAATCGAGACCAGGAATACAACAATCCAATAGTTATAAAGATAATAATTTGTGAGCCGTGTGTTTATTTACTTTCGATGTCTCCGTTATTAGTATCCTAATTATACTCATAATTGAAGCATATTACAAACAAAAACAAGCGAATGAAACTTATAAGATGTAGCGACGATGACACGCAAATTCAAAAGATGTCACAAGTCTTGGCTCTTGCCGCCTGCCCCGTGCCCCGTGCCCATCTCGTCTCTTGTCTCTCTAAGTAGTGTTTCTTGTCACGCCGGAAGCCAAACTTTCATAATTTGTTAACGTCGCCGACAGACTGTAGCTGACAACTTTTCCAGCAAAGGTACATTACTGAACAAAAACATCATGATCTTGGAAGAAATCTTTGAAATCGATTTCATAAAAGTAAGTGTGAAAGGAATTTCGAAATCGGCCTTTCGCAGTGTCGAGTCATAAGAGTCTTGCTTACAAAAACGACTAGCAATATCTAGGTAACGATACAACTTTCATTCGGAAACGGAAATGTTCAAGAAATTTACTAGCGGTCACCCATCCTACTACCGACCGCGTCCGCTGTTCCTTAACTCGGCCGATCACTCAGGATCGACACGAGCCGCCGGTACGAGGGGTTCGATTATCCGCTTCATCATAATTATTCAGATCATTTGATTATCCGTGGTCGATATCGCCGATCCCAAGAAATAAGTGCCTACTTATAAACTTGTGCCGTGTCGATTTCTTTTTACTTGTTATGGAGGAGTGAACAAAATCAGAAAACTTCATACCTAACTTGATGTGCTTATGAACGGCCCGAGAAAATATAATGTTTTTCAAGGCACCTATTCTTCATCGAGTAAGTTTGTTCCACATGATTTACAGGCACTCTGCGAGTAGCTGTGTGTCGCCGCGCGCTGGCTTCTGGGTGCCTTCTGCTGTTTATCTGCAATGTCTCGTGCGGGTGCTTCTCTTGTTTAATGCTTTCACTGTCTATTAGTTGTAATTGGGTGGAACTCTTTTCTAATTAATCGTTGCAGTAATTTGAACGGTGAACCACTCGTGCTGGAGCAGCGCCTGTACTAGACTGCTGGGGAGCGGAGCGCTCTATGTTTTAGTTAGCTGTTATTTTATCGGCTCACTTGTTTGGGGTGAGTACTTTTGCACATAGATATACGTATATCGTGTGTATCGTAACTATCTTATAGAGAGAATACATAATATATTTACTTATTGTATTTCACTTTGTTTTATACTGTGTTTAAACAGTAATATAACACGAGGTGTTAATATGCATGTGCATTGTGCAGGCCAGTGAAATGTTGGATTTTACAAATTTCCAACTAGCAACCCACCCCGACTTAGCATCGACAAAACATATCTGTAATGACTACATTTTTTCCATCGCAGTACTATTTCGAGTATTTGAAAACTGTATTAAATCCGTTCTGTAGTTTTTGAGATCTTGCCGACATAAAAACAGACGTGGCGAGGGACTGATGAGTAGTGATGTAGTTTGCGAAATTCAGCTTTAATCTAATTGTTGCCGACGACCCGCTGGCCGAAAACACGTCGGCGTACAACCTGCAGGGGGTCTCGCTGTCGGCCCATTTATCGACGACTTCATCGGGTCAACAAGGGAAGCTGACTGCGAACATAATAACAACTACATCACTCGATAATATTATATTGTTCTGGTTCTAATCATAATACAACAACGGTTTTGATCAAAAGTAAATTGCGTTTTCTTCATTTCCGAGGAAAATATATTCTGAAACTCTATTAGGTTGCGGAAGTGAAGTCAATCGCCCGGCGCGTAACGAAACAAGTCGACTGGCGCGACGCGCTTGTTAAAACTTGTTCCATGTGGCGACGCGCAAAGTGTTTGGGCTATATACATTTTAACTTATCACTGGGACATAGTATCAGACGTTTGTATGGTATTTTTCAGTTTTTTTTTTAAATATACACAACTAAGCGGGTTATGCGAGAATGTTTTTTTAAAACTTTTGTTAATTGTAGACCCGATGTCTGACATTACATAAACTCTCAAATGTATCATCAAAGGAGGTTTCAATTCAACCCCTCCATTGTTGAAACAATCTAGAGATTGTGTAGTAATGAACGGTGTTGGTAATTACAAGTGAACGGGCACGGAGACGACGGAGTCGCTGACACATTCCATTTGCTCCGACGACGAGAGACGAATACACTGTAAGTAGGTACCTACAGTCTACAGTTTACAATCCGCAGTCGTTAAAGCCTCGTGTTCATTAGTCCTTGTGATAGACCATGTACTATAAAAAATTGGTCATGATTCATTGTCTTTGTGTACTGACTTCAGCAAGGCTATTCTGTTTTGTAACTTGACAGCGGAATCCGCGATGACATTCAAAATTTAAGTTAAAGCTCGATCGAGACTCACTTCACTTCGCAAGTGCGTACTAGATGATTAGAGAATGACATAATACCGAGGCCATCTTTAGTCGTTTGACGTTCGAGTTCGAGACTCACTTCACTTCGCAAGTGCGTACTGGATGATTAGAGAATAACATATCAAGATCTCGAACTCGAACTTCGATTTTGAAACTCATCGCGGATTCCGCTGTCGTGTTACAAAACAGAATAGCCTTCCTGCATTCAGCAACTTGTTTGTAAAACAATAATAAACATCAATCAGACCTCGGATTGGTCCGAAACGAGCCAAGGCATTCCGACATAAGTAAAACGTATGTACATAAGTTGTTATTATTATAAAAATAACTTATATTATACTTGGCTTATTTTAATTTTTGACTTTACTAAAATAATCGTGAAAGCTAAAGGTCAGGTGTGCGAATATACTGACAGCATCTGCAACAATATTAACTTCGCAATGTGTCTGGGTTGAAGCAATGTAGACGTTCATCGACCGGCTCCGCGCGGTTATCGGCGCGCGGCACGAACTGATCCCATCTGTGGGAGTGGTGCTTACTGCTGCCACTGCTGCGACACTGCGACACTGCGACACCGCGACACCGCGACACCGCGACACCACGATACTGCGACACCGCGACACTGCGACACCGCTACACCGCGACACTGCGACACCGCGACCATGAGCGCTCTCCATTAGCGACATTAGAGCGTGCGCTCCGCTTGCGCTAATACAATATCTATTATTGAAAGCTGCAACAAGCGCTTTGTTTAACATTAAGTTTTAAGTTTATTTTTAAGTACTAGAAGACGGTTATTGTTGCAGTAATATCAAGTCGTTCACACCTGTAAGTGAAGTAACACTGACCTAATGATGTTATTGTAACTTGTATTGTATATTCTTGTCACAGTGTTTACTTTGTTGGTGTAACTTATAGAAATAAATAAATAAATAAATAAATAAATAAATAAATTACTCCTCTTAAATTATTGTAATAGAAATAACTACTGTAATGGAAGCTTTACCTATTGTTATACAAGTAAAAAAAGATATCTTTTTAATTTTTTTCATTTATTAATATTGAAATAATGCTGTTAAAGAAATTACTATTATTGACAAAAAAAAATTGAAACAAAAATGCTGTGTGTATGGAGATATGGGGATCTTTCCGGTAGTAAACTACAGTCTGCACCTCGCTGAGGACGTCAGGTGTATTCGATAAAGATTACGGAAAACTGAAATCACAGAAATGGAAAATTTAATATGTTTTCAAATCGGAAAACATCGGTGAATTGCAGTTTCATCACTTCATTTCCTACAAGTTCGTATTTGTGACGATCACTGAATTTGAACTTTGAACGGAAACCAAGTCTGTGAGTAAACATAATAAATTAAAGTTTAAACTTCATTCATAACTAAAACAGGGCGCCGATAGAGTCTCGCAGCGCAGCGAAACCATTTGTCATTAGAAACCCTTCCCATTAAAACTCTTGACGTGGGATTTAACTGTGCATCGAAAACCACTGAAATATTACTTTGTTAAACTTTATTGTATATTAGCGTACTGTATTATTCGCGGTTTTTTAATGTTTAAGGGTTTAAGGTTTAACAATGTTTAACAAATGAACAAAATTTTAACCAAGGTAACATTACCACAAAAAAAGCCTACGTATCGCAACAAACTTGCTCAGTCACACAGTATGTTCACATATAATAAATAATAGCACAAATTGGATAATATGATAGTTAAAGTTAAATTAAGAATTTCCTCGTTTTAACTTATGTCACCATCGTTTTAAATCTAGACTCGGCGGAAATTAAGAGTCTGAAAATTTGGAGACATAATATCGCAATAATTCAAATTCAAATACGAAATACAAGGAGGTAATCACTGCTCGGCGCCTGAAGCCAAGTGATAAACACTTCCGGTGCTATAAAACTTGCGACTATTGTTGGCACTTTAGACGTAAATGTTGGCTCATTGTTATTCTATTTGTCATTATTGTATGCCAGAGCGCTGAGTGGGAAACGAAGGGTTCGAGCGACCAGAGGGCTAACGGACGGGTCGTTAGGCATTGTCATTATTGTGGCAATATTATTGTGTTAGATATATTTTATTTAGTGATTAATATTTCAAGTAAAATAATTTTAATGGCGAGTTTTCGGTGTATCTTAGTCAAAACTAGCTAACCCGGCGAACTTCTTATCGCCTAACAAACTATTTTTTTTTTCTAAAATAAAAGTAGCCTAAGTTACTCCTTGTTACATCAGCTATCTGCCAGTGAATGTTTCGTCAAAATCGGTCCAGCCATTTTAGAGATTAGCCGGAACAAACAGACAGACAGACAGATAGACAGAAAGACAAAAATTTAAAAAAATGTTGTTTTGGTATATGTACCGTGTATACATTCAAATGCACTTTAAAAAGCGGTTATTTCAATATTACAAACAGACACTCCAATTTTATTTATTTGTATAGATTGTATAGATGTATAGATAAACTTCCATCACTCTCATATACACGTGAGCAGGTACAAAACAGGGAATCCAATTGTAGTTTCAACATTTCAGTAACTGGATTGTAAGCCGGGGGCAGTTAAACCCACCGAGTAGTGTCAACAGCGCAATTGCGAAGTGAATCGCTGAAATCCGTCGGATTCCGTAATAATTCTCAGTGTAAGTTGCAGAACAATTTCCCCAACTTTGTCCGGTTGAACCGACGCGGCGCGGCGCGGAGTGAGTTTGCACTAAACCGTATAACACGAGCTCACAAAATAGTGGAACAGTTAATAATCTGGTGGGACAAAGGCCAAGCGCCGCCCCACGCCGCCCCACGCCGCCCCACGCCGCCCGACTCAGTAGTCTACTGAGTTTTACTCATCCTTCAGTAGGCTTTACCAGCGACACTTATGACTGAATAACTAAGTTTCCAGATTAATGACTCCTCAATAATTGTATGAGCTTTAATCGCGCAACTTCCGATTGTAGGTCCGTTACTTTGCGACGTTACTGAAAACCAATGTCGTGGTTCACCTCACGGCATTTTGCTGAGTTCTTTCCTTTATACAATATCATGCACCAATTTACAGTGCCCATCAGTCGTGCTTTAACACGTTCTTAAACTATATATGTTCCTATATATAATAAATATATGTTCGTAGTAAATTCGTCCTCAGTGATCGAGTCCCAGCCTACCCATAGTAGGGCTCCGGCTCGCTAGCGTAATTACGTACAGAATTAGGGCAAGCCTCATAAAAATTCTAGCGACGCTTAGTCAGCCGAGTGTATTTAGCAAGATCCATTCGAAGTCACGTCTGCACTTTTATAGCTCCAGCGTGATTAGCTACATACATACCTCGCCGTGTCGTATTACTGATCGGCTGGCACTTGCGGCGCTGCTGGCAGATCTTGTCACTCTGTATCGACTATCTCATCTCAAACATAATAATTATGCATATCGAATTCCGCCAACGTCCTCAATGCAAATACGTGGAAATAACCTTGTTTGGATTATTGACTATTACAATACATTATAGCTTAAACTATTTATATTGTCGTGTGTTCCACCTGGTCCCGACCTATTCTATAGCTTCACCGTGATGTACGTCGGACCTCCACTATTTCGATTACTTTCACAGCAATTTTAATTCTACTGCCAAATACTCGTAGTTCTACCATTTACGGTGTTAGCTCAATAATGCATCAACGTTATTTTCTGAGTCTGACTTCTTCTGAATGCATGGTTATGGTCGTATAGGTAGCAGGGCATATAAGTTAATAATATGTCGTTTAAAGTCCAACCCACGTAGATTGAAATACGATAATTTTACCGCATGTGATCCCGCTATGGACACAAATAGACAACCCAATTGGATTACATGTGAGAACCAGAAATATAGCTGAATCGATTCCGCTGCGCGCTGCAGTCCGCTCGCAGCGCCCGCGCCCCCTGCCGCCCGTGTGCGGAGCGCGCGAGCTCGTTTACACGCGCCCTTATTTACACTCACAGTTACACACGCCGATGAAAAAACGACCGAAGCTAAATAAACGTCGAACGAGAAGGACGAGGGGCTTATTTATTGTAGATAATAAATTTTGCGATCGAAACTTCGACGGGTGACATTTATGGACCGCGATGAAATACTTATAAGTGGATTGGATGTTTATCCTAACCATCGAAATAACCGAATTTTATTGTCGAGTTCAGTTACAATAAGCCAATTAATGAAATGCAATATTTTTTATACAAAACGAGTAGATATGTTGCTATAATTATTATCTGCGTATTTTTTTTTACGTTTGCTGAATAACAGCGAAGTACGAGTTGGACTCGCACACGAAAGCTACGCGCTATACAACAGCACCGTACAATGCTTACGCTGCAAAATATGTTTCTTGTATTTTCTCTTTAATTTGTAACTTTATTACCCGACTGTCAGGAACCGTTATGTTTTTTATTTTTTTTTTTTTTTACTTTTATTATTTGTTGGTATGGCAGCTGTAGTAAAAAATATTTTGTAAAAATTTCAATTGCTTACCTATATTGATGAAAATTCCCTTTTTCCTACTCCCTTTTTTACTACTTTACCTTATTTTTAGTCTTTGTATTGTTGTTGTAGCGGTCAATGTAAAAACACACACTTTATTAAACATACGCTGTAAAAATTGGAAGTGTCTACCTATTATTGTCTAAGAGTTAAAGTCCTGTGACAGACCGACGGACGAACAGCGGAGTCTCGTGAATAGGGTACCGTTGGCACCCATATGAGGGATGATTCGAAAACGTCGCGGAGGAAGTGCATGCAATTAATCATAGACTCAGCTACATTCTAGTGGCAACTTCGTCCGGGGGAATTTAGCTAGGTTATATTGTTAGGTCACTTTAGACTTACAAATAATTGCTTTCTTCGAGTACCTACATGGATTTATGCATTTGACATCTTATAAAACTTTAACTCGTTTGCTGTACGCGTACCAACGGAGCACCTCTCGATATTCTTGAAGGAAGAGCTGTGGCCAAAGGGGGTCGTCTTCCGCAGGTTCCATGGACGTCGACGACCACCGGAGGTCACCGTATACGCGCTCCACTTAGCCAGGAATAGGTGATCTTTAGTTATAAGTTTATATTGATATAATATGTATCTTATGGGCCTCGTTCCCTGATATAAATAAATAAATAGAATAAATAAATAAACAAAGTAAATAAATAATTTTAGTAATTTTATTAGTCCTTGAAATATTTCAGTATTAGATATTTTCTTTATGAGATGACGATAGCTCGGTAGTAGTCGGTAGTCGGTAGTCGGTAGTCGGTGTAGATAGCAGTAGAAGTGGAGCGACGCGACGTGATGTGTCTTGGTGGTGACAATTTCCTGATAAGAGTAGCACAAGAGCCGAATAGTGAACAGGCGGCGGCGGGCGGGGGGGCGGCGGGGCGGGGAGGAGGAGGCTATACGGGTAACGCTAGATAAGCGACGCGATTATCACACAATGAGTAAAGCTTCATCCGAGTGCGCTCCGGCTGAAGTATCAGTCGTAGCCGATTTATAATGCGTTTTTGATGTGAAACATCTTTACGCGAGGGGTAAACCTGATTTTAGACTTGGCGATCGTGGCGACGCATTTCGATGTTTCACATAGCTGTCAGCCGTCCCATGACAGCTGTTATTTAAATATCATTAGTAGAACTCTGAACAGGTTTCCTCACGATTTTTTATCAACTTTGGTACTTATCCTTACATAACTATTCTAAGCTAACCTATTTAATTAATGTGTTAGCATATTTTTGTTATCTGTTTTATTGGCCCTAAATAGTGCAAATATTCAAATATCTAAGATGTTTTGCTACTATGCTAGTGGATAGATATTAAGTTATAAAATCGACTGACAAGTGACATCTACAAATGGATAGACCCGTAGCTGGAACGTATTGATGAGAGGTTCCGTAAACCTACGTGTGAAACGTACACAAAGTGCTTGTAGAACGATGCCTGCTCTCGTTGTGGTTTCCTTGCTCGTGCGGAGCGGGTGGGAGGGGGTGCGCGGGGGCGGCGGGGGGGGGGGGGACGCTCCCCGCTCCTTTACGATGGCCGTATCAACCTCTTTGTGCCGTGAATACATCTCCGAATCACATTTTTTCACGACTGTTCGCATCTTGTGACAAATTTGAAAGCATTTATAAAGAAATCTGTGCGAGGATGTCAGAAGGGTGTTAGCATACCAGAACTGAAAATTTCTGTGATGTATTTTTTGTTTTACCATTTTATCCATTTGTCACGATTAAGGTTTTTTCTTGTTTTTTACGAGTAAATCTATACTAATATTTTAAAGAAATAGTGTAAACGTGAGATTTTTTGTGTGGGGAAGAAGTTAATAGAAACCACGGCATTTATTCATCATATTCTTATATGAAACATTATTCCAGACTAGATTCAGAAATGTTCCCCAATATAGAACGGTGACAATTTTCCTTGTTTTAATTATTGCTACTCCATATTAAAAGTAACATAAGGATTTCTCGAACATAAAAATTCAAAAAATTCAATATGCTCCTCGTCATCGTTATAATCTGTAAAGAATTCAGTACAAACATTAGTCGTAGCCATCTCGAGCACATGTTCTCAACTGTAAGTCGAAGGAGCTCCGGGAATCCGGAGGGAGGTTTCAGCCAACCTGCTTCGACAGTTGCACAACAGGACTGCAGCGAACTTACCGCCTTCACACTTCTACCTGCTATACCTGCTATATCTGGTACGGAATAACAAGTGCTTCAAGAACTTTTTAAACTTTTCTCCAACTTTTTATCAAACACCGCTTTACTCCACTTTTCTTTCATAAGTGCCGGCGTCGGTGTCGACGTGCTATGACTTCTGGCACCGGATATTGCCTGTCCCGTGTCCCGTGTCCCGTGTCCCGTGAGACCCGTGTCGTGTCACAAACTTTATAAGTGGAATGTCTGTATCTATGTACTATAATGTATTTATAATACAAGATCTTCTTTAAAAAACGTCTTCGTTAGACCTAATGTTTATGCAGAGTATCAAAGTATACTGAACGACTGAAATAATGTTCATTGTTCGAAATTGTGTACACACTACAAGAGTCACTAAACAATAATTTCAGTCGGTTTGTGTACCGGCGCGTGGCGACGCGGCCGCGGCGCCGCGGCGCCGCGGCGCGGTGGCTGTGCCGGTGCCGGCGACCAACTCTCGTGCACACAGGCCTTACTGCTACTACTGTGCATTAAACAGTTCAGCCGATTCTCACCGTCTCTCATGGCCATTGTACTGAGCGTTTCCACAAGTGTGTGCTTTGATTCAATGTTAGGCTTATTGTTAGTAACCTCATGTCACTTAGCTAGCGGCAGCCACTTTAGTTAGCTGTCCTCCACTGTCAATCAAAAAAATAAAGAGGCTTAGGACCTCTGGCTTGATAGGAAAACTGTGCGCTAATTAGTTATAGTACAAAGGCAAATCCATTGGAAGGCTGAATGACTAGTCAAAGATAGAAAATAGTAAAAAATCTTAATTCATAATAAATTAACCAGCAAATGGTAAATAAAATTGCTTGGTTGTTTTATTTGATATTCTGAACCAGTGCGAAAATAAATAGGCAATGAAACACAATGATATCGGAATTCAGAAGGAAGCCCAAAAAATGTCCGAGCCCTCCACGAACAATGATTGAAATACAATATTTGTGAAGCTCACGATGTCACGATGTCACGATGCGAACATCTGCTGTGTAGGATGTATTGTCTTATCAAAAACTAAACTCGAAGCTTCGTAGTGTTCATAATAATATTAAACTGGTTATTATTCAATGAACAAGGTCGATTTCCCAAACGAGATGAGCGGTATAACATTTCGGAGATGTTCATTTGTACAAAACCACACTTCGGGTTCTGTTCAAACAAATAATGCACGTGTAATTTAACGGGAGTGTTTACCGGTGTTCAATCCCACTATTTATTGCATTCTTGTGATACGGAATGAATAGAAGTAACTCTTGAAGTACTTTATGGCCATAAACAGTACGGACGAAAAACGCTAAAGTACAGAGCGAAAGTTAACGTGAAGTTAGGTGGTTCAGTGTCAACGGCAATGCGGCGGCGCGGTCTGAGGGCAGGCTGTCACTTTCATTCTTTACGTGACAGCGGGACATCGTCTCTGAATTCCAAAAAACTGCGTTCATAGCATGGCGACGAGTAAAACATACAGGGAGCAAGATTCGTACATGAAAGGGGCCAAGAAAAATGCTGCGCGTGGTGGCCACAGAACATGTCCACCGTCCACTGCAGCCGCCGCGTCGTGTAGGTTAGCTCCTTGGTTTAGTTCCACTCGCAGTAGTGACTCTACTATTTACTAGCATTATATTGTGAAGCTCAGCTGTATAATTTTTATTAGCGTTATCTAAGTATATCAGCACTTCTTATTGGTGTCCAAATAACTGTTAAATTAACTTCCAGAACTGTATCTGGTTTGAAACCATTCCATTTCGGTAACAAAGCCGTCGCGAGTAAAACCACCTGATGGAAGGTCGATAGTCTCCGCCCTCATTTAGCTCGTCGCTTCAAGCGATCGCTCGGGGTATCTAATAATACGTGATCCCGTGCAAAGAAGATAGCTTTTTGATCGAAGTTATGATACATAATTGTGAAAAAGTCTTTAAGAGTCTTGAAGACTTGTCTGTGTAGACCTATATTTATTTTTGTTGTTGCTGTTGTGCTTGGTTATCAGTTGGTACATCGGTGCCTGAATTCCAATGGTGATGTTACGATTTGTTATTATTATAATATTTACAAACAATAATAACTAACGAGCAGACGGGAAATTTTGTAGCTCCATTGCATACATACGTGTGTTGATGACTTTTCAGCATAGGTACATACGCGTAAGTACGATCGAGATGATTATATTGACCTTTTTTTGAAGACAGAAAAAATATTTTTATTTATTCGCCGATTCGGACCTGACCGCAAAAATCGATTTTAAAACTGCTACTGTAAAACAAACAATAGTTATAGTTATTTTCTATTACTTACTTTATTCATTTCTAGATAAAAAAAACACGATTGCCTTTTAGTCAGTGTTACAGTTCTAGATAGGAGAAACATTTAAAGGAATATCGTTGGGAAAATCGCTTAGAAATGGAAAATTTGTATATAAGTAAAATAAACTGAAACTTTATCTTTTTTTGCTCGATATTATTTTTTTGGTAAATCGTGTGTTTGGAACAATTGATTTTCTTTGTCTAACCTTAAACTTGTTGCTTAAAAACGCCATTTACTGAAGTAGCTTTAGTGTTGCTACTTGCCAATAGATGTCAGGAGTCTATTGTAGTAGTTTTTCATTGCCTGAAAACACGGATAAAACGAAATTTTCGAAAAATGGATCCTAGCTAGATCGATTTATCGCTTCCGAAACCCTCTGCATACTTAATTTCATAAAAAGCGGCCAAGTGCGAGTCGGACTCGCCCTTGAAGGGTTCCGTAGCAGCAAGTAACATAATATAAAAGTTCTTGTACTTCATTGTAACTTTGATCGATGTTTTTTGCGGTTTACGATTTATGACGTATTAAAAAAAAACTACTTACTAGATCTCGTTCAAATCAATTTTCGTTAGAAGTTTGCACGGTAATGTACATCATATATTTTTTTTAGATTTATCATTCTCTTATTTTAGAAGTTACGGGGGGGGGGACACATTTTACCACTTTGGAAGTGTCTCTCGCGCAAACTATTCAATTTAGAAAAAAATGATATTAGAAACCTCAATATCATTTTTGAAGACCTATCCATAGATACCCACACGTCTGGGTTTAATGAAAAAAAAATTTTTGAGTTTCAGTTCTATGTATGGGAAACCCCCAAAATCTATTGTTTTTTTTTCAATTTTTGTGTGAAAATCTTCACGCGGTTTACGGTATACATCTACTGACCAAGTTTCAACACTATAGTTCTTATAGTTTCGGAGAAAAGTGGCTGTGACATACGGACGGTCAGACAGACAGACAGACAGACAGACAGACCATTTTTTCCATTTGGCTACGGAACCCTAAAAATCATTGGAGCCGTTTCCGAGACTCAGATTATACATAATAATATACAAGAATCGCTCGTTTAAAGGTATTAGATCAGCAGGGTCAGAACACAGACTTGAACCATCGTTGGCCTTTGTACCGTTATTAAAGCGTGGATTTGGAAATTTTGAAATTGGAAATTTCATTTGGAAAGGGTGCGGGGGAGGGGCGCGTGGCGCGGGGCGCGCGGCGACTACCAATTACCAAAATATTAATGTTTTTGCTGAACGAACCCGTCACAGAGTGGTTTTTTGAAGCAAAATGTTCCGAGAGCATTAAATAGCCGACTTCATTACAGCGCGGGCAGCGGCGGCGCGGCCGGACTCCGACGTAAGGAAATGAATATTGTACACGACCGCTATTGCTTCAACCCATTTAAGGCCCACAACGTGATACGGGTCTCTCCTCGTGACTGAGGAAGCGTCGAGCACACTCCGAGCACGCTGCCCGCGTGCGGCTTGGGCAACGATTGCTATAAAAGTGTCGATTACTTCATGGAACCCAAGGTTTAGTGTTATTACTACATAAAGACTGACTCTAAGGGGCTCGGGGCCATACGCGTCACTTTACTCCAGTGTTATTACTTCCTGGTACGCACTCCGCACTCGTACAAGTCGGAACGTAATGTTTCCGTCTCTGACTGACATGAGGACTTGCGTCATAAAGGGTGACCAACTACAGTCCTTTCAAGAAATTTGTGACACAAGAATAAGCTCCTTTCAAATATGTGTAGGTAATTCGAAGCGCATTTCAATAGTGTAGGAGAAGTGTTTGGACGGATGTCCATAATTTTATAATAATGTAAAAAGGGATAGCGATTGGATAACTTGTTGGCTCTCGCTAATAGATTACGCGCCATCGGATACTTTGAGCAACACGGTGCGTTGCGTTGCGTTGCGTTGCGGTGCGGTGCGGTGCGGTGCAGTGCGGCGGCCGCGCGTGCGATCGTAACTGTCCTCGTAAATTACGCAGTAGAGACGTGCACGGCCATTAATTATAAATTGCATGTTTAGTGCAGCCGCGAGCCCAGCATGTCACACTTAACATATCCGGCAACATGGCGGCCCGTGTAGCTGCACCAGATTACCAATATTCTAATTGTACATAAATAATGTAACGCACGTACAATACATGACTGCCATAATGTTAGGGGTTTATTTGATCTGCCAAGGACTAATGACGACATATTCTGTCACTCGTGTGGTAAACTGTGTAAGTTTACCGTTTGATTAGGATGGGTAGAGGGGCATACGTTTTGGGAAACAATGTGTATTTGTTCAGGACTTCAGGTTCCAACTTTCAATGTAAAGGAGATCGGGTGAATCCACCTGACTGGATTACATGTAAACCTTTTTCGGTTAAAAGTAATATTTTACAGTTCTTTTAAAACTTGTTTTGCATAAATCTGTTTCATGCTTGTGTAGAAATATAAATAACAATATTTTACGTATACATTAAGCACTAAAAGATCACAAAAGGTTTGTTTCCCACGAATCTTTTACCGCGGTGATAATGTTGGCTACTTATTATTCATTAAATAATAAAAAGAATGTCTCATTTTCTAGAACCTCGTTCCGGAGTGTGGCGCGAGGCGAGGGGCGAGGGGCGCGCGGGTTGCGGCTTGAAATTTACGAAATATTAATGCGTTTACTTACCGGGAACAAAGCCGTCACCGGCCTGTGTTTGGATGCAAAAAGTTTAGCGCTAACTTTCTGGGTTAATCACATAATAGCGGTGGCGGTGTAGCGCGCACTGTACACTGTACTTTCGGTGTAGGCGCGGCGGTGCGCGGCGGTGCGCGGCGGTGCGTGGCGGTGCGCGGCGGTGCGGCGCGGGCCGATGACTGTATTATATGCATTACACGTCGCTTGAAACATATTATATGAGTTCATTTCACAAAAACAAACAAATTTTCACAAAAACGAGTAGCCCGCGGCTGTGTGTACTGTAGGTCTTTAATTTACAGATTTAGAGCGATAATCCATCCATACTTTATCTTGTCAAGCGCAAAGGAAATGTCTGTGTTTTGATGATAATAGTAACTCTTTTGAGAGCTGATGGAGAGAAATAACTGCAGTACAACTCCAAAGATAGTAGTTTTCTGATACATTGTACAGATACTCGTTGGCTCTTTGTTGGTCACCACTCGCCAGGTGCTTCGCTGCACTGTACCTCATGCTTACGTTTAACTCGAGGGTGTGGGGACATACTGATCGACGTATGGATAAATAAGGGTGCATACTTATCGACGCGTAATCCGCTTTAGCCTATTACTAAAAGCTTTATGTCAATGGCAATAAGACAGTCGCTCGGCTCGCCGAGTCGTGGATTTAGCATTCAAATCAACGCTACATCCTTCTTCTTTAACACTTCTTTATTATATTTCAACCAACTTGTACTAGTTTCAGTGGTTACATTATTTTCATGGGGGTAAATTTCATTTTTTACGTTTGCCAAATAAATTTCGGTCCAGTTTTAAATACAGATCGTCCGCTAGAATTCTAAATTTGCATTCGGTAGAGACCTATAGGTTATCAAAAGGTTTGCCTTTACTTTATTGTTATAATTCGTGTATTATAAGAGTCATACGAGGATCGAATAGCGTTGATTAAACAAATGATGGTATAATATTAGACGTGAGAAAAATCTGGTGTATTTAACTTTTTTTTAATATCAGCGAGAAATTTTATTTTTATTGGTAGTGCTCCTGACACAGGTACGACAGTCACCAAGATTGTCTGCGCCGCTAGTCTTTAACTGACGTATCGCAACTCAATATCCGGCCTCAGCGGGAGGGCTCGATTAAATTAAACGGTATCAGATAACGAAAAGGACGGCATTCCGCTTGCAGCATTTTTTTATTTATTTATTTAACACTTTATTGTTTGTACAGAAGCACACAGGCAGCACAAGGAAGGAACACAAAACAATGGGCAACCTTATCGCTTTAAAACGAATTCTTCCAGGCAACCCAGCAGTAGACTAAAAACAGCAAGAACAGAAAATGGGTAACAGGCGAACTACATGAAGTAAAACATTCCTCGCAGGTACCGTGGGACCGGGGACGTCGAGTACATGAGTGTCTAATGAACCTGATATTTTGGTAATAATATAATAAAAACTACTCTTTCATATAGCTACATAGATTATTCTAAACGTGTCGATTGAGTCCTGCATACTCAGCTGTGCGGTTGGAATTTAGACAAAAAGTGGACCCCGATATTAACAATAAGGTTTTAATTTGTTTCAAATAATAACAAAATCTTATAAATTGGTTTAATGAGAAAGGTACTAGTACAGTCCTCGACAAGAATCTTTAATCGATGATTAAACAACATACTTGCATTATTTCCGCTGCCGACGGCTCCGATCCTTCGTTAGCGTTCGAGTAAGTCTTACGCCAGACTGAATCTCAGATAGACATCGTAAATATTAATTTCCGTTGCCGAGAAAAGTATGGCTTGAGTTTTATTTGAAGTAAACGGAGAAGTTTTATTTTCAATTCGTCCAAGTGTTATTTTTGATCCAAATCGCTTGAAGTCCACGTCGGTCGGTCTAAAAATAACCTTTTTAATAAAATTTTCAATCTTCTTCTTCTTCTATCGCCTTACTTCTATCGCCCGATATAATTTAATTTGCACTTCAACAATTCTGGATTGTGTTTACGGTCAGCCTTTGTTGGAGTCCTTGTAAGCGAAACAAAATACGACATAATAAATGGCCGGCTAAGGGTTATTATCAAATAACTGATGACGTACTGAGTGGGAGCTGGCCAATATCGCCGCAGTACCCCCGCACCTCGCCGCCGGTTCACTGAGCAAATACGAGTATTTACCCCGCGCTCGCAATCAAACTTGCTTCCGAGGGTTAGATTTTTATTCAAAAATCTCTATATTTCGTTTTCTACGATGAAGTGTTACACTTTAATGACGCAGGCCGCACGGGTCCGCTCGAGGAGTGTAAATATCATGCACAACGCGTCTTGTCGTATCTACTCATATGGTTTTATACATGTGATAAATGAATGCTTGACTGCAATGCCACCCAGTGGCTAGCCAGTTCCTTTGCTTGAACTTGGCTTGACACACTGCCGCGTGTCTAGATTTTACTAATAATAACGTAATCAATGTACACATAATGCAACTTAAAACATTTTCGGTACTGAAGCTCATTCTTCATTAATAGAACACCTTTAAAGTTTAATGGCGAGAGGTCAATCAGCAGCCGTGATCACTGTGCTCTCGGATCCCTCATTTGTTTTAGACATTGAGAATAAATTGAAAATTAATAATTCCGCGCGGGCGCTCCTTGAGCTGTTCTCGCCCGTTTCGTTAGGGGGCGCTGCATTAGTGATGAACCTAGCTCTGTACATAAATGGTGATGCTTAATTCCACCTTTTTATTCATTCATTCTGCTCGCAGTGGCGTTAACTGCCACTCGATAGAATAACTTGCTGTTGTTTGTTTTTGGGTGTATTTTAGACAATTTCAGCAAATCGCTTGGAGCTGGGTATGTCAACCGCATGGCCGTGGTACTGGTGCTGGGTCAATTTCAACAAACGCGAATTTTGCCTAATTACAGTGGCGAATTTAAATTTGCTGTTTCTGATAAATTTTTTTGGCTTAAATAATAGGTAAATATTAGTACTACTTAATCATATACTAGAGATCGAAAAATTTTTGTTAGTTCATGAGATATTTCCATTTGAAATTATCAAATGCCACCGAAATTATTAATGGACCACCGGAATTAAAATCCGAGACACCGAAATTGATTAAATTTAAACCTGCTGTTTCTAATACATTTTATTTGGCATAAATAAATATGTAAATAGTAGTAATAATTAGTCACATAGTAGAGATCGAAAAAAAAATTATTAGTTCCGGAGATATTTTCAAATTACATCATCAAATGCCACCAAAATTAGGACCACTGGAATTAGAATCTGATCCACCGAAATTGATTATGCCAATGAGAAATAATAAAGGCAAGATCATATTTTAATACTTTAAAGATACATTTTGAAGAGTAGGAGTCTAGATGAACGGACTCCTTTAAGCGGTGATTAGACACGCTTGTGTTTCTGTGGCCTATTAGACCAGTGCCGATAGCTTCAAAAACGATAAAAAGTGAAAAAAAATTATAGTAGGATGAAATCCATTGCAAAAGGAAGAGGATATAACAAAAATTAAAGGAAAAATAATTTACGGGCGATCTGAGGTCGGGAGGGGGGAGGGAAGGTTTAAGGGTAAAAAACGGTTTATCTCGATTTCCAGCAACACTACAAGTCCTATGGAAAAAGTTAAATGGCAAAGTTGTAGGTAATAAAAAGATCTAAAACTTTTGTATTTACACTTTTTTACATAACCTCAAAATTTATGTTAAAAATTCAAATAACCAAGTTTTTGGTTTTTTATTTTAATCTTTTACAAAAAAAATTCACGAAATTTAGTGAAAACTTACCTTTGTATGTCCTTAACATACTGTAATTTTTTGATTTAAAATATTTCTTTTTTCACCTTATTTTGACTTTATATCGAAAAAGCAACCTAATTTTCAATCGAAAATTCTCACGTCAAAATATCTACTTTTTAAAAAAATCGGTGAGATTTTTGTTCGTTGGAATCTCTACTTTATAATGGTATATAAAAAACTATAAACTACTTACTACTACTACTACTAACTACTAACTATAAACTACTATGGTAAATGTTCTCCGAAAATGCAATGAAACGACAACTATTTTCGCATGTTTTTTGCAATCTTTATGTTTTATGGATTTGTAATTTTTTTGTCTAACAAAGTAAATTGGAATCTTACGTTTTTCGATTAATTAAAGTGTAAATGTTAATAAATAGCTCAAAATTGTACACAATGATTGACAAAAAATTAAAAACTCGAATCCAAAATTTTTTTGCGAAAATAGTTGTCATTTCATTTTCACCAAATTTCGTGAATTTTTTTTTTGTAAAAGATAAAAATAAAAAACCAAAAACTTGGTTATTTGATTTTTTCACATAAATTTTGAGGTTATGTTAAAAAAGTGTAAATAAAAAAGTTGTAGATCTTTTTATTACTTACAACATTGCTATTTAACTTTTTTCTATAGGACTTGTAGTTTTGCCTAAAATTGAGATTAACTATGTTTTATCCTTGAACCCCCCCCCCCCTCCCCCACTTCCCGACCTCAGATCGCTCGTAAATTATTTTTCCTTTAATTTTCGTTATATTCTCTTCCTTTTGCAATGGGTTTCATCTTACGATTATTTTTTTTCGTTTCAAAAATTATCGGCACTGGTCTATACACGTCCCTATGCGCTTTGGTTTGCCACCGGAGCCACCGAGATTAGGCCACCGGACTTAGAATTAGAGTCAAAACTTGAATTTTAAAGAACACCGTTATTCACAGGTTAACTTTTATTTCACAATTATGGCTGAAAACCTTTAATGGAAGCCTCCATAAAATTTCTTGATAATCTGCTTTGTACTTTTACTAATATACATGACATCGGAATTGGATGATTTTGTATTCCTGCGCCACCGCAGTGAGTACTTACGCGTTTGGCAGGAAAATTACGTAGCCAGTCGGTCATCCTAACACGCAGTTTGCAAGAGCACAACTGAACGGTGCGGGGAGAGCCAGTAAGGTGTCTTCCAAATCGTGTCGTGACAAGTAATGAAGTATACAAAATGCGCCACTGGTATTGCTTTTTTTTGTAGGACATTTTTAAAAGATGTTTTAAGAGCTGTTGCACTATCTTAAATTACTCCGTAAATATATATTAGTTGTGTTATTTAATGTATTTTTAAAAAACATTCCTTTTTAATAAAATTTATTTACCAAAAAAAATTAAATTTATAAAATATATAAATAAATGGAGGTCGGACAGTACACCGGAATTAGATTTTAAGTCTTAGATTTTTTTAAATTAAGAATCTATGTATTAAATACATCTGAATACTTTACTATCATGTAGATCACTATTTAAACTACCTATATAAAATTATGCATAATTATAGTTTACCTCCACACATTAATTTTCAACCTCGCCGTCTCAAAAATGCACTTGGGAAATTCACCCTGCTACGTGCTCGTACTTCACACTTGTCTCTTTATGTGATTTGTCGATTGAGATAGATTTTTTTATTTACAAAACGTAATCCGCAGTATGAGGAACTCGCAGAATATCCAATAAATTCAATTACCGATTCAGAAAAGCCACGTATTCACGTAGAAGGATTGCCGTGCGCGCTCTACTGAACCTGGTGACTGGTGACAGTACTGACAGTAGCAACATGTGCGGAAGGTTTCCTTCATACTACATTTCTTTACAACCTGGATTCTTAGAGCGTAGCACACGAAAACAAAAAGACTTTAAGTGACTATATTATTATAATAGGTAATTTATTACTCGTAATTGCAGTTTAATAACAATTAAGTAAAATGTATTATTTTATTAGTCAAAGGTGGTCAAAGTCAAAATCATGTTTTCATGTAGATATCATGTAAGTATAAGTGTATCTTATGAATGTCATTTTTAATGTGTTTTGTTAAGAAGCATAAATGGTGGAAGAAACTCTTCCGCACATTTAAAAATCTAAAGTAATGAAAATATTAAGAATATAATTATATTCTAACCTACGCGGAACTGCATGTGGCACCAGACGTCCTTGACATTAAGATAATATTCATAGTATAGTATTCCTTGTCGACAAGTTAGGTATTGCAATTAGCAACATATTTTTAAAGAGCATTCAGGGCTTCATTTTATAATTTACTGAAATCGCATTACTTTTTATGTGTTTCATAATAATAATTAAGCTGTTCGAGCGACTTTAATATCTGGCCAACTCGTTAAAATTCGGTGAAACGTTCGCTATCATTACTCGCGACGGTGGCGCCGCGCGGCGGGGGTTTTAAACGCGACTTATTTCGCTCGGAGTGAAATCCCTCAGGGCCCATGTTTAACGTAAATGTGTTACTATAAAGCTAAATAATTTTTATTGTTTATACTCTTCCCCTCTTTGCCTTTATACATTTTGCTCAACTTTTCGCCAATTTTATTAGGCCTCAAGACGGGAAAAAATCTTTCGCAGCGTCTTGATTTGGATTTAGCATTTTGTTAACACCTTCAACTTATTCTCAGTGGGAAAATAATTTCATTGTATTTCTCTATCTTGGCCGGCAACGCGTCAGTGATGCCTTTGGTGTTGCTGATGGTCGTGGACAACGATGGCCACTTACCATCAGGTGGATCGTCAGCCAGTTTGCCGGCTATTTCCATAAAAAATGTTTTTCTTTTATGCAAAATTGTATTGACGGCTTTCAAGGAACATAAAATAAAACGATGCCTTACGACGTCACTGTTTACATTAATTATAACAAATTTTTGTCTGTATTGCAGCAAGGTTACAAGGAAGTCCGGTCGATAAGGAGCCGTCCGCTGGTATCGGCGGCTCACAAGCGACGATAACAGCGGACAGCGGGCGGCGGGCGGCGGGCGGCGGGCGCGCGCGGACAGAATATTAAATAGAATACTGTATTCTAAAGGAACACGGAACGACCCGGACGCCTTTTGCATAGAACCCTTAATGTCGACCCTCCGCGGCTCGTTGTGTACGACGGTATCTTTTAAGGTGTCAGAAAGGTTTCATAATTATTATTGTATCATTTCTCTTCTCAGACGATACTCTAGTCGATGGTGCAGACTTCTCCACGACAAGGGTACAAAAATAATATCTTTAATTTCTTCTTTTCAGGGCGTCGCTAAGGAAGCTCAGTTATTGTATTATTTTGTCGAAGTTACGGACATTTACTTTGTAAGAATGGTTAACAGTACCGACTCTGCATTGTATAAAGTTCTAGTCGTCGTCATTATTATTGTCGCCAAATATATCAGGTACCAGCCGCTGTTCACGAGTACATAATTATAACGTACAGGTTTTCTCTTGTATGCAGACAAGTGTTAATAAGGCATAAAGAGTATTTATATTTACATCTCAAAATTGCCTTATTTCCGTGATTGCTTTAATTATATTATACTTTAATTACATTATTAGACAGTTCAAAAAACGATTTAGACGCAATATTTATTAATTTCTCGGGCTCGAATAATAATATTTATGTGTCGGCCTCCCATTTACCTCTTAATACCAGAGACCTCGCGATTTCTACTATTGATCCTAGATGATATTTTTTTAAGACCTCTCAAATCAACCGTAGCATCAGTGGAGACGGGACTTGTGGTCTCTATCCCTCTGTACTCGTCACGACTCAGCGGCCACGTCCTAGCGCACGTCATTTGTCACGTACGCAGCGTATGACGTAGTGCTATAAATTAGCCGTCATGTCAGGAAAGAAAAAAAAACAGTTTTATTACTTTTATAATGTCATTGCGTTCTATGTGAGTGGCTACACTTGTATTATGTTGCTGCTAGATTTACGTTTCATTTGTATACTGATTGATGATTTACTCGTAACTCGCCAATATTGCAATGCTTGAATACAAAGGTACTGCATTCTTCTTGTTTTTTTTTTTTTAAAGAAATACGCTGTACCAGTGACTTGAATACTAGAACAAGCTCAAAATGTTAGTTTCTCAGTTGTTTTTATGTGCATATTTAGTCTCTAACGAGATTCGGATTCGGAAATTGATGGTTGTTGAGGCAGCCGAGTCTCAGATGAAGACCTAACTAAGGGCAGCCATAGTGCGAGTCGTGCGGATGCCTGCGCGGACGATGATGATCAGTATAGTGTACTGAGACTTGTCACATATTTTGGAGGAGAACGTCACAGGATCAATGAAGGCTGATTTGATGATGAGGATGACTTTGTGTAGACTTTTCTAATATCAAAGTTGGGTTAGCGAAAACTATAACTAGACTGACGATTAAGCTGTAAGCGCTGTGATAACAACCTCGCATGCACTCTGCGAGCATCGACTCACAGCGTCGCGTGCGGCACGAAGGTAAACCTATCGGCGCGATATCAACAACATTGATATTTATTAAATATGCAAAATTACACTCATCTGTTAAACATGATACACTGAAAATATTCAACAAATAATAATAGTATCAGCTTTATTGTGTTACCAACAGTTTTTACTTGTAGCAATCACTGGGTACACGACATAACATCACAACAGCAACGACATCGGATAATAAAGCTTTATTAATGTCGTAAATGCTTGCACTGGTCACAATAAGATTCGAGTCACTTCATCATTGGTCAATATAATATCGCTCTCCAACATGTATTTATCTCGTCTCCTTGTTGAGTGTCCATTGATTGTACCTATAGAGAGTCGAAGACTGTATTTTATCTTCCGTTTAGAATCAACCGTGGAATATATTTTGGTATTTTTACTGCTTGTTTCTGAACAAATTCTCGCCTCGTTCTTGGTTGGCAAAGCACCGATGGTGACTTGGATGGTTGTAGAATGTGAACCAGAATTACACATGCATGATGCAGTTCTTTTCGCCATCGCGTTCTCTATTTAGTAGTTGGCTCAGTAGTTAAACCGGGTTAATTAAAACCAGGTAAAAGCACATTATCTCTCTAATTAACCAGTTTCCCTCCTTTCTTCCCTCTCTCTTCTTCCGTACACTTGTCATCCTAAATCCATATTTGTATTGTTGTAATTTCCTTCATATTATTCGTGTGCCTTACCTCATTTAATCTTATCAGCACTCCACATCTTAAGATTGTCTGGAAGAGATCGCTGTTTAATGATAAGACCGCCTTTTGTACTTCATTATACTTGTTTACTTTTAGATTGTTGTTGTCTTATTATTATTGGTGTACAGTGAAGATTTAAATAATAATAATAATAGTTTGTAGCCGATGATAAAACAAGCGCGTGAAGAAAATATTTAGATACAAGTTAGTGGGTGCTTACGGTAAAGGGCTGGTAAATCCGTCACATCCGAGCGATTGGTGGTGGATGTACTCCTTTCACGGTGGAGTAGCTCCGGGCGGCGGCGGAGCGTGTCGCGCGGATTGATTGCGGAATGTCACGACACCGGCGGAGTGCGGAGTGCGGAGTGCGGAGTGCGGAGTGCGGAGTGCGGGACCGATCGCACCTCATCATTGAAATGTACTTTCGGCGATGACAGAGACCTATCACTGTGTGCTCGCTATCGCACGGCACGACGACGACACGATGCAAACAATGTGTTCATAAAAAAACATACGACTTTAATCATATTTTGTTTACTTAAAACCCATATGAATGTTAATATTAATTTAGCAGAGAGTGTTGATACTGTAAAATTTTATTAAAGTTTTGAGAAGGAATGATGAGATAGAAAGTAACAAAGACATGTAATTACATAATGTAATTGAATCTCTTTGGAGATAACTTAATTGCCTGAGCCGTGATCTGTTTATGTTAGCTGTTTACAGGACGATAGTCGCGGTACACTAATCGTGAAGACTAATGGTCCCTCGATGGGAATCTGTGAGGATGTTTGTCACCATTACATGGTAAATGAGGACGTTAAGGATAAGCGTGTGTCGAGTGCCGGCGTAGTGTAGGGTGTCGGCGGCGCGAGGGGAGGGTGTGAGCGGGGAGAGGGGGTGTATCAGCCGCGATTAAGCCTTCATTGCTGCAATCTGCCGCGGAACTTTCTCAACGACAAGTTTTAATTGCATCGGTGAGTGTCGCTGTCACGGGCGTGACACCGGGACACCGGGACACCGTGACGCCGCACTATGGGACCAAAGGACGTTATCCATCTCAAAAATCGATAACTTTTTTGTTTCTGGAGATTTTTGATAGAAAATTTGTACACGTATTTTTGAATCTATATGCTATTAGAAAAATGAAACGCCATAATTTTAAAACTAATATTAATTCCGTGAAAGTAAATCAAAAATAAAATTATGTATTTTTCAATTATTTAAAACAGTTCTTACGAGAATAAGCTGACCAATACTGATAATAATAATTACCTCAATACTAAAACCGGCCAAGTGCGTGTCAGACCACGAGCAATATAGGGTTCCGTAGTTGCTGAAGTTTATCAACTATTATTTATTAACTACTTATGCTTACATAGCCATAATATATTATCTTGAAAATCATCATGTTACCTATTTTCGTGATTTTTTTCATTAGTCCACCTCCAACCGTTTACCTGGTAGGAGGGGTTTGTTTGACTAAAATCAAAATTGGCATTTTAAAGCCGAATATTTCTCAAACGAACCCCTGAATTAAAAAATGGTCTTTCTAAACCCTTAATATTTTTGAAAGACCTTTTCAAAAATACCCCACACTAAAGGGTACGCGATGAAAAAAATTCATCCCCATGATATCTGTAGGAGAGGTATCTTTAAAAAAAATGTTTTTCAATATTTTATTCCACGATTTTGTAGTTTTAATAAATATGTAGGTATATCCATGCCAAATTACAGCTTTCTAGCACTAAGGGTCTCGGCTCGGTTTTTAACATACCTGTGATTAAAATGATAAACACAAAAAAGTCATGAGAAAATATTTAAGTCAATAACAATTTTAAATTACGTTACACTCTTTGAAGACGTTAATACGCCATCAATAGTACTTAGTTTACGTAAATAACACATCAATACGCGTTAATTTATGAATAATCGTAATATTTAGAAATTCCCTTTTTCCCTCATAGGACATTATTGCTTCTAGATCAAAATGGCGCAGTAATGACGCAGCTTTTTTTTATTTCCTTGTATTACTGAATAGTTAAGGAATCCAGAAAAGTTATTATCTCGACACCGGCAGCCTTCGGCAAAAATGAAAACTCCAGTTAAAATATTGAGAAAAGGAAAAATTCCTTACGTCATTTTAAAATAAATAAAAAATAGACGATATTTATTTTTTCATAAAATCTTAACGTTATCATAAAGTAGACATTCTAAGCAATCCAAAAATGTATAACACTTAAATACTTTCTCGTAAAACTTAAAAGTAATCTTAACTGAAACTTTCATTATGAATTATTAGTTCTGACGTAAATATCGAAGTCCAATGTTTCAGAGAATTTTATTATACCTGGAACTAAAATATTTTTGTTTTTTAACGTTACTCATAAAAGTCCTATTATCTGAGAATAATATACCATGGAAATAATTTTGAAATTACAACATTCGTCAAAACCATTTATGAGATGGATAACGCCATTTGGTCCTATAGTGCGCCGTGACGCCGCGGCCAGCTGACTAGCGGGCGGTTAGCGAGCCGCTCAGATACTTTGATACTTTATTGGTGTTACTACTCGTATATCTTATGATTTTGCGATGTATGAGCATACAGACAGTGACTGATCTACTTGGAACGTTACAATATTGTGAGCGATGCAGAAACATTCAATAGCATAATTCAGGTCGGCGTGACATGCGAGAGAAAATTATTGCTCATCTTGACTTCACTTTTCATAATTATATTTATACAAATTTTTATAAACAATCTAATTACGGCACGTAATTGACTATTAGTTATAAAATTTTCATTACTATACTTGAGACAAACTCGTATCAGAATTCATGTCAACAAATTATTAAAATTCCTTTATAGGGTTTTCACAAACTGATTTGTATTTCGCACACCAAATAACTATTAAAGAACTAAATAATCATTATAACGTTTGTGACATCTTCATTATTTATTTTTACTATTGACCTATAACAACAACACACTAAGAGAAAACTACGTAAAAACCAACATCTTAAAACATAGTGAATATAGTGTACGTGCAAACTTAGTGGAAGCGCTCATAGCCCGGCGCCCGGCGGCTTGTGTCGATCTTATGTGAGCGACAAAATTAGGCAGCAATGGGCGCGGTCGGTTGTTGGATGGGTGGCAAAAATTTCTTGAGCGTTTCCGTGCTTCGGAGGGCACGTAAAGCCGTCGGTTCCGATTGTTATCATAGGATAACAGTCGTTAAGTCATGTCGGAGGCCCTCGGGCGGTTTGAAAAACATCCAACACTCGGGTTGACCACTAACCCCTCCACCAATCCGCACTGGAGCAGCGTGGTGGAGTATGCTCTAGGCCTCCTTAAGAGGAGAGACCCGTGCCCATTAGTGGGCCATTAGTGGGTTGAGGTCAGCCAGCCAAAACGTGCCAACTTTATCCATCCACCCAGGAGACATTCTAAAGACATAAATAATTATGTTGGAGCACGCTGCAAGTGCAACCCATACAAGTTTATTGTGTGTTGCCGACTGCGGCTGCTGCGGCTCCGGTGCTACAGCAACCGCGTGGGCTTCCAACATTTTTGTATGGAGCCTGGCATACCTACAAGTCCGCCATTTTGAAAAAACCTCGATTCGGCGGCCAGTGATGAAACATGTGTCAATCGATAGAGTAAATGATTATGATCAAAAAGTATTCCGTGATGACATGTCGTAAGTGGTATACTTTCTGAGATATTTGAGTTCAAAACCGTAGAAAAATAAAGTACAAAACTTTGTTTCGGCGGATATTGATGAAACATGTGTCAATCGATAGACTGTGATTACGATCAAAAGTATTTAGCGATAAAATGTCGTAAATGATATGCTTTATGAGATATTTGAGATCAAACCAGTACAAACATAAAACATTTGTACTTATTTGTCTTTTTTATTTTTTTGTGGATCAAAACTATAACTATATACATATAAAATATCACAATATCTTTAACAAAATTAAATAAATACATATTTATTCATATTTACATATATACATATCATGTTATATATTAAGTACATAAATATTTTTATATACGTATATATAACATCTGGTTGAAGACCACGGGCGACGACATTCTAAATGCTTCAGGTAGTGCTGCCGGATATTATGATTTTTGAAGGAGCTTTTGGTAGACTATGATTTTTTGATGTCTTCAAGCAAGGAGTTCCAGAACAGTATTAACTGTATGTGAAGGAATTTCCGAAATAAGCAGTGCTATGGGTTTCCTTTAAATAAACAGGAGAAGACACATTATTCAAAATAGCATAAAATGTTGAGGGAATTCTGAAGTTTCGCCTGCGTCGAATGGGTAGCCATTTAAGTTAGGAATGGAACTGGGAAATGTGGTCATACTTACAGTTATTATGAAGGCGCTCCAATTTATTCAGAAGTTCCTCTGACAAATCTTTACAACACACATCAGCATAATCAAGGTGAGGGATGACCAGAGCCTGCACCAACATAATTTTGGTCTTGAACGGTAAGAAGTGCTTATGGCGATACAGCAATTGAAGTGTACCGGTCACTTTTTAGGGTTCCGTAGCCGAATGGCAAAAAACGGAACCCTTATGGATTCGTCATGTCTGTCTGTCTGTCTGTCTGTCAGTCCGTCCGTATGTCACAGCCACTTTTTTCCGAAACTATAAGAGCTATACCATTGAAACTTGGTAAGTAGATGTATTCTGTGAACCGCATTAAGATTTTCACACAAAAATAGAAAAAAAACAATAAATTTTGGGGGTTCCCCATACTTAGAACTCAAACTCAAAAATGTTTTTTTCATCAAACCCATACGTATGGGGTATCTTTGGATAGGTCTTCAAAAATGATATTGAGGTTTCTGATATCATTTTTTTCTAAACTGAATAGTTTGCGCGAGAGACACTTCCAAAGTGGTAAAATGTGTGTCCCCCCCCTGTAACTTCTAAAATAAGGGAATGATAAAACTAAAAAAAATATATGATGTACATTACCAAGCAAACTTCCAACGAAAATTGGTTTGAATGAGATCTAGTAAGTAGTTTTTTTTAATACGTCATAAATCGTAAACCGCAAAAAACATTGATCAAAGTTACAACGAACTACAAGAACTTTTATATTATGTTACTTGCTGCTACGGAACCCTTCATGGGCGAGTCCGACTCGCACTTGGCCGCTTTTTTTTTCCTTGCCTCAGTTACGTTATGTATTATAAAAATTTCGTCAAATAAACAACTTAAGGGTAGAGATAAAATCGCGGGATGGTACTGCTCATGCATAGTGGGAAAAAGAACCTTGTCCTGTTGTTCCCATATAATGTGTGTTATATGGTTCTTGGCATGGGCTCGACACCAGGAAACATTGTCTTTAACACCAGCAGAATTTTAAGATTCAGTGATTGTTAGACATGATGTAGACAACGAAGCCAATAATGAATTTTACCTTTTGGGTTAGAGTTGCCAAAGCTGTAGCCGCTGGTGGCAAATAAATTATTTATAAAACAACCTAGTAGTTTGCTTTGCTTTTTTTAAATTCAAAGGGCTTCCAACATTTTTGTATGGAGCCTGGCATACCTACAAGTCCGCCATTTTGAAAAAACCTCGATTCGGCGGCCAGTGATGAAACATGTGTCAAACGATAGAATAAATAATTGTGATCAAAAAGTATCCAGTGATAAAATGTCGTAAGTGGTATACTTTCTGAGATATTTGAGTTCAAAACCGTAGGAAAATAAAGCAAAAACATTGTTTCGGCCGATATTGATAAAACATGTGTCAGTCGATAGTCTAAGTGATTACGATCAAAAAGTATACAGTAATAAAATGTCGCAAGTGATATACTTTCTGAGATATTTGAGTTCAAACCCGTACAAAAATAAAACATTTGTAATTAACTGTCTTTTTATTTCCAGTGGATCTGTAACTGTATCAGTGTAATGCCAGATAAGAAATATTACGAATATTTAGAATAATTACTATACACATATAAAATCACAATATACATAAACAAAATGAAATAAATACAGTTTTATTCATATTTACATATAAACATCTTATATATTAAGTAAATAAATATTTATAAATACATATATAACATCTGGTTGAAGACCACGGGCGACAACATTCTAGTTGCTTCAGGTAGTGCTGCCGGACTTCTTGAAGGAGTTTTGGGTAGTCTATGATTTTTTGATGTCTACAAGCAAGGAGTTCCAGAACAGTATTAACTGTATTGTAAAGGAATTCCCGAAATAAGCAGTGCTATGGTTTTCCATAAAATGTTGAGAGAATTCTGAAGTTTCGCCTGTATCGAATGGGTAGCTATTTAAGTTAGGAATGGAACTGGGAAATGTGGTCATACTTACGTAAGCCGAAGATATATCTAATACAGTTATTAAGAAGGCGCTCCAATTTATTCAGAAGTTCCTCTGACAAATCTGTACAACACACATAAGCATAATCAAGGTGAGGGATGACCAGAGTGTTTAAGGCGTATTTATGGTTAAGTGTTTATGGCGATACAGCAATTGAAGTGTACCTGTCACTTTTTTTCCTTACCTCAGTTACGTTATGTATTATAAAAATTAAACAAATTCGTCAAACAAACAACTTAAGGGTAGAGATAAAATCGCGGGATGGTACTAATCATGCATAGTGGAAAAAAGAACCTTGTCCTGTTGTTCCCATAATATAATGTGTGTTATATGGTTCTTGGCATGGGCTCGACATCAAGAAAAAATGCCTTTATCACCAGCGGAATTTTTAGATTCAGTGACTGTCAGACATGATATAGAAAACTAAGCCAATAATGAATTTTAACTTTTGGTTTAGAGTAATTGCCAAAGCTGTACTCGGTGGTGGCAAATATTTTTTTAATAAAACAACCTAGTAGTTTGCTTTTGCTTTGCTTTTTTTAATTCAAACCTACCCGTTATTAATAAATCAAGTACCTATGCAGCACATACACATATGGCATAATATACTTATTTTTCATTATTGACCTAATAAATTCAAAATAAGCCATTTACTTATTTTGAATTTTGAATTTTTAATGTATTATTTTTGTACGGATTTGAACTCAAATATCTCAGGAAGTATATCACTTACAACATTTCATCACTGAATACTTTTTAATCGTAATAATTTAGCCTATCGGTTGACATATGTTTCATCAATGTCCACCGTAACGAAGTTTTTTTGCTTTAAAGGGCTTCCAACATTTTTGTATGGAGCCTGGCATACCTAAAAGTCCGCCATTTTGAAAAAACCTCGATTCGGCGGCCAGTAATGAAACATATGTCAATCGATAGAATAAATGATTGTGATCAAAAAGTATTCAGTGATGAAGTGTCGTAAGTGGTATACTTTCTGAGATATTTGAGTTCAAAACCGTAGGAAAATAAAGCAAAAAACATCGTTTCGGCCGATATTGATAAAACATGTGTCAGTCGATAGTCTAAGTGATTACAATCAAAAAGTATTCAGTGATAAAATGTCGTAAGTAATATGCTTTCTGAGATATTTGAGTTCAAAACCGTACAAAAATAAAACATTTGTAATTAATTGTCTTTTTATTTCTAGTGGATTTGTAACTGTATCAGTGTAATGCCAGATAAGAAATATTATGAATATTTAGAATAATTACTATATACATATAAAATCACAATATACATAAACAAAATTAAATAAATACAGTTTTATTAATATTTACACATAAACATCTTATACATATATTAAGTAAATAAATATTTATAAATACATATATAACATCTGGTTGAAGACCACGGGCGACAACATTCTAATTGCTTCAGGTAGTGCTGCCGGACTTCTTGAAGGAGCTTTTGGTAGTCTATGATTTTTGATGTCTACAAGCAAGGAGTTTCAGAACAGTATGAACTGTATTGTGAAGGAATTCCCGAAATAAGCAGTGCTATGGGTTTCCTTTAAATAAACAGAAGACGACACATTATAATAGCATAAAATATTGAGAGAATTATAAAGTTTCGCCTGTATCGAATGGGTAGCCATTTAAGTTAGCAATGGAACTGGGTAATATGGTCATATTAACGTAAGCCGAAGATATATCTAATACAGTTATTAAGAAGGCGCTCCAATTTATTCAGAAGTTCCTCTGACAAATCTGTACAACACACATCAGCATAATCAAGGTGAGGGATGACCAGAGTGTTTATGGCGTATTTATGGTTAAGTGTTTATGGCGATACAGCAATTGAAGTGTACCGGTCACTTTTTTCCTTACCTCATTTACGTTATGTATTATAAAAATTAAACAAATTCGTCAAACAAACAACTTAAGGGTAGAGATAAAATCGCGGGATGGTACTGCTCATGCATAGTGGGAAAAAGAACCTTGTCCTGTTGTTCCCATATAATGTGTGTTATATGGTTCTTGTCATGGGCTCGACATCAGGAAACATTGCCTTTATCACCAGCGGAATTTTTAGATTCAGTGATTGTCAGACATGATATAGAAAACTAAGCCAATAATGAATTTTAACTTTTGGTTTAGAGTAATTGCCAAAGCTGTAGCTGCTGGTGGCAAATAAATTATTTATAAAACAACCTAGTAGTTTGCTTTTGTTTTGCTTTTTTTTAATTCAAACCTACCCGTTATTAATAAATCAAGTACCTATGCAGCACATACACATATGGCATATGTATACTTATTTTTCATTATTGACCCAATAAATTCAAAATAAGTAAATGATAATTTTTAATGCATTATTTTTGTACGGTTTTGAACTCAAATATCTCAGGAAGTATATCACTTACAACATTTCATTACTGAATACTTTTTAATTTTAATCATTTAGCCTATCGATTGACATATGTTTCATCAATGTCCGCCGTAACGAAGTTTTTTTGCTTTATATTTCTACGGTTTTGAACTCAAATATCTCAGAAATTATATCACTTACAACATTTCATCACTGAATACTTTTTAATCGTAATTATTTAGCCTATCGAATGACATATGATTTATCAATGTCCGCCGAAACTAAGTTTTTTGCTTTATTTTTCTACAGTTTTGAACTCACTTATCTCAGAAAGTATATCACTTACGACATTTCATCACCGAATACTTTTTGATCATAATCATTTAGTCTATCGATTGACACATGTTTCATCACTGGCTGCCGAATCGAGGTTTTTTCAAAATGGCGGACTTGTAGGTGTGCCAATTAGGTTCGATGCCCTTTACCCGTTATTAATAAATCAAGTACCTATGCAGCACATACACATATGGCATAATATACTTATTTTTCATTATTGACCCAATAAATTCAAAATAAGTATATTATGATAATTTTTAATGCATTATTTTTCTACAGTTTTGAACTCACTTATCTCAGAAAGTATATCACTTACGACATTTCATCACTGAATACTTTTTGATCATAATCATTTAGTCTATCGATTGACACATGTTTCATCACTGGCCGCCGAATCGAGGTTTTTTCAAAATGGCGGACTTGTAGGTGTGCCAATTAGGTTCGATGCCCTTTATGTAACTTTAACCACTTTACGGCCTGCGCTGACGAGACACAATCATCGGCGTACTTTTGTCCCTGACATAATAAAAGGCTTGCTACTGTATCGACTAATACTTAAGGGGAAATGACAGCACCGCGTCGCATGCAAAGAGCACCGCATCGACGGAAAAGACGCTATTTTCGTCGAAAATATTTGCTCACCCCGCACGTTCATACTGTGTGTTCTTGAAGGACTTTTTTTACGGTTCCAGGTTCCTATGGAAACTAAAGTACCTCGTTGTAGAACATAATTAACATTGTTATGCAGCTCTACGGCGTTGTACCGCACTTGTATGTATAATTGAAACCAATAATCCACCTGATGGTAAGTGGTCACAGTCGCCCGGATATTAGCAACGCCCAAAGCATCACTGATGCATTGCCGACCAAGGAAGAAGAGAAAGAGAGTAAGAAAGAACTGGCTCCAAAGACCCCACCTAGAACACGAGTGGATCGCGGCTAACTCGGCAAGGTTGAACAATTAACTCCAATGGATTAGGTCTGATGGAAGTAAAATCAATACGATAAAACTTTCGTTTTATAAGCGACAGGCATCGCATATAAAGGTCCTCCAGCTTGCAGGAACAACGAAATTAACAAAAACCGCGCATAATGAGTACATCACTGATACAACCTATTCTAAACACAGAATTAGTTCGTGTGTAGTGTTAGTGTGTTGGCTTGAAGTGAAGTACAATATTAATTTCAATCCGCGCCGCCCGCGCCGCCCGCGCCGCCCGCGCCGCCCGCGCCGCCCGCGCCGCCCGCGCCGCCCGCGCCGCCCGCGCCGGGACCGGGGACGGTCATTAGAGGCGTAATTGAATTGTAAAACTGTCCGTCGAGCCCTGAACCCAGCGACTGATCAAGAGATCTGACCGCCCTAGGCTAATTATGAGGACGCGCCCCCGCCAAAAAAGTAGTGAGTAGAGTAGTAGTGTGAAAATTTTAAGATGGTTCATAAAAGTTTTCAGATCGATCTGCAAGCGAAACTAACGTTGTCCTTTAATCTGCATGACATTCAACCTTAGGGTGGCAAACCATTTTTTAAGCTGATCGTACATAAAGGCAAAGTACCTCATTAAAAAAACACGGACACACTAACGTGCTGTCCTACGTGGGCGAATCAACGCGAACGCGAAGCGACACGGCGCGAAGCAAAAATAACAAACACTCGAGATGTATGGAAGTGTCCTACGTGACCAAAAGCACGTAGGGGGCGTTGCGGTGCGGCGCGATTTGAAGCGAACGCGATCAGTTGGTTTGATATTTTCGCGCGAACTTCAGCGGCGCGGCGTATGTCAGTGGCGGTGAAGTGACAATTCGCGCGCACGTAGGACAGAGTCGCTGCTTCGCTCCGCATCGCACTGAATTCCCGTAGAAAGGAGGAGACCGTACATTTTCTCAAAAATCTGTGAATGCAGTTCAGAATATCTTAAAAACTTATGGATAGTCTCGTAGGAACGTTTTCCTATAACTATAATGGTTAAGGTACCTGCCCTTACTGACCCGTCTCAAAAATCCACACTGTACATAGAAAAGACATCTCAAACAAAATGTGTGTTCCACCGCCGGCTTGCCCTCTGTTCTCTTTTCAAACTAGAAGCCTCGTTTGCACACTTGCCATAGAGTAACTTTGTATATGACACTTGCCGAACCAAGACGGCAAGCCTAACACCGTGTTCCCTCGTAGGACACCGCAACTTCCTCTACGTGCTTTTGGTCACGTAGGACACTTCAATACATCTCGACTGTTTGTTATTTTCGCTTCGCGCCGCGTCGCTTCGCGTTCGCGTTGATTCGCCCACGTAGGACAGCGCGTAGCAAGCTTATTTAGTCTATTAACACGCTAGTGGCTTGCCAAGTTCAAAGGCTCCTTATGATTTTTTAATTAAAAATGGTGGGAACATTGCACAATAATTTAATTTAATTCGTTTTAGTTGATTTAAGTTAATATTTTGTTTTCTTACCGATGATAAGTGCAATGCACACCCCCGAACCCGATGTTCGCGGTGTCTATTCTATACGCTAGTACATAATAATAGTTCAATGGTCCAAACGTGTTAAGTGATAAAAATCTACTTAACAGAAAATAGAAAAAAATCTAAATTACTTGTCTACTTGATTTCTAAATTTTAACTACTAAATTGTCCGTTTACAACTTTACACGTATTAATTTACTTAAAATTTAGTTAACTACTTAGTACATATAAACCGAACATTATTGCGAGGCGGATTAATCAAAACGCGCACTAGGCACTGAGTGCCTGGCAAGTGGCACTCCGTTGCCAGCTCACCCACTCGCTCGACCACCGATCGATTCGAGTAACAAGTCAGTGTTTGTTTTATGCGCGCTTTTTAAAATTTTAAAATTTATTGTTAAAATCAGGGACTCGTCTCTAGGAACTAGACTGTCTCGGTCTGGTTGAAATGTGTAGCCTGTATAGGGTAGATGCAGTGATGCTGGATTAGTGCATGTGAAAACACGATTTTATCGCGCCCCCCCGATCCTCGCGCCCTAGGCTGCAGCCTAATTAGCCTAATGGTTAATCAGGCCCTGCCTGAACCCTCCAGTTAACTAAATAGTTAGTGTAATGGAATTCTCTCATTCGATTGCAAAGCTATTGATGTGTATTATATATAACGCCTGTGATATTTGTTTCGTTTGTACGATGCAGCTGTAGATTTGCTCCCCAGTTGTGGCACATGATAGATGATAGTACTACGTACTTGTCTGGCCATCGGGTACGGTTCCGGCTATGGCCGGTATGGGACGGGTTGTACTTATACGTACGTACGTACGTAATAACAGTCGGTGAGTAATCTTATCATGTCCACATTCGTTGGTGCATGTTAAATAGTTTCATGTCGACATCATGAATGAATTGTAGGTATCATTCAATATTTTGTGAACTCTGCTTATGTGTATCACAGACGAGCAAACATGTACACGACTATTAACCGTGCGGGGGAGGGCGGGGAGGGACGACTCCCCGGGGACCGCTTTGCATGTTAATTCCGGTTCAGTCTCTTCGTGCATTGCACTAATGCCCCGGTTGACACACGGCGACACGCGGCGCGCGCCCGACTCGATGTCCGCACACCTGTCACCTTTTGTAGGATGTCTATAAAACGGTAGAGTCATGGCTTTTGTCGCTAATAAACAAAATCGACGAGAGGGTTTTGTGTGGGTCAAATCTCGCAGTCTTTATAAGAGGTACACTGCTTTCATTCTAATGACTATATATTTTTGTGACAAACATGACCTAATATTTCACTCAGGTTTGACTCTAGATGAGGGAAATTCTGAACAGCACAATCATTAGGTTACTACAAAAGCGACAACGATGATACTATAAAAGCTTGAAAAATATGCATATAGTTAATTAAAGTTTTTAAACTTTTGACTTGTTTTTGTAACTAATAAAAACTAACTAGTTCCTTAGACACTAGGTGTGCGTCACATGTGACGGACATCATAACACCAAGGAGACATTATTATTTCTGACTATCCAACTCTGCTAAAATATTCACTTCTAAGATTGGTTAACCGCAAACTCGTGGCGATTAAGGAACATTAAATAACACACCCACGAGAATCGATCGTAAAAAATAATGGTACGAGTAACTCGTTCAAAAGTTTTACACGAAGCATTAAAGTTAAACGTAGTTTTTACGAGAGCAGTTTAACGATATCAGCGTGGACTGGAACGAGCGGCGCGAGGGGCTCCCGGGCTGGCTGCTTTCAATCAGGACATGCGGTAAACAATGGAGTGCATTCATGTAGAATAGATTGTAGACAGTTTAAGCTTCAGCGGGTCCTCTCACGTCACGTTTAACTGCACCTTGCATGCGTGCCTGCCCTGCCAGCACACGCTGACTCTGCTTTGTAGTCTATTTTCAATCATTTAAAGAGAATTGGCTTCTCTAAAACTTTTACTGTGTGGAAAAATTTAAAAATTTGAAATAAAATCTACAATAGTTATTTTAAAACGAGCGATACACTGGCTTAGCGCTCCAGGAGCCATCGACGTTCTCGTATAAAAGAGACTGCAAATAATATTTCAAGAAATGTTCATACTGTTACTGTAATCCTCTTATGCTGAAAACTTTCATGATCCTCGCAAATGGCAGCGCCGGAACGAGAACGAGACAGTCGCTTCTCTGTTATTGTTATAAATTGAATTGAAATAATAATTATAATCAATTACTTTAAACTCACCTTTATTATTCATTTTATTCACTCAAAACAAGATATAACAGGGGAAGATCTTGTGCCTTGCGGTTAAAACAATTTGTTCAAAAGCTCTGTGCTCTGAATCGCGCAATAAATAATTTATGTACATCATAGTTGATTGGTATTTTCTTACTGTTATCCCAAAGAGACGAGCTCCCGAGGAAAAAATAACAAGCAAAGGATTACTGCAATGGTTACTGTTTATCTCGAAAAAACAAAAATCACAGACAAGAAGCAAGGTTGGTTCAAACAAAGTGGAAACGTATGAGCCAGTAAAGATCATCGGCTAAAATTTATACTAAAATAATTAAGGATTCCCGAGTGCATAATAAAAGCCATGTTCTGGATTACTACATATTATAAAAGCCACTTTTTGTTCCGCAAATGTACATTGCACCTGAGGGAATAATAAATGTGATATGAATTCCGAACTAAACTGGTTTAAAACCAGTGAGCAAATCGTAATTATCGTTGGTTTCTTAACTTACAATAGCCCGGTGGCATGTGTCGATTCTGATTGATCCGCCCAGTTAAGCAGTTGAGTCTGCGTCAGTCAGCGCGAGCGTACGCACAGGTCAATGACCTCCGCGGCAAAAATGGATAATATAGTATCAAAAAGATTGAAGTGTTCAAGCTGTAATATTGTGATCAGCGAAGTTTTAGCTTTTATCCAGAATAAAATGGATGTAATGGATGAGCAAAGCTTACTACAAATCTGTGAAAGTGCATTTAGTGTGGAGGATATCGAAACGGCAAAATCGTTACTTTTTGAATCAGTAAAAAAGCGACTGAAGACTAGAAAATGCCAAGGTAAAACACAGCGCAATATTGAAGATATCATTTGTTTACTCAAAGAAACAGATCCTGAGCAATTACCAATTTTTGTTGCAAAAAGACTAGAAAAATTGCCACCCGTGACTTTTGATCATATTGATGTGACGACGTTACTTAAGAAACTTGTTCGTTTGGAAAAGTCAGTGCAAGATGTACAAGACCTTTATGTTACTAAAGCTGAGTTACACAAACAATTAGACGAATTACGTAACATTCCATCGATTCCCAATCAAGAACTAAATGTAAATATGCGAAGAGGAGGATATTCTTTATTTGACAGCGGACCGATGGCGTTATCTATTTCTTGCAATAATGAGTCATTTGTTGCGGAACGTAATAATCTCAGCGACCATCCATCTCTTTCACCCAAATCAGTAAATGCATTAGAACAACCTGGGCGGCTAATCTACACTTCGCCTATGCGTAAAGCGGGAGCGAGTGAGACAGCAACACCTAGCAAGACGGAGAAAGTGCAAGCGCATGATATTACGAGTGCTAAGAGTGCAAGTAAGACAACTAGTCGGATCATGCATCGTATTAGCTGTGATGTCGGGTCAACACCGCCGCACGTATTGAATTGTACAGATAGTGAAACAGCTGTTTGTGATGCGAAAAATGATATGATTAGCAGTAACGTAAATAGTGCAACAAATAATGTAATTACAACTAAACAGTTATCTTACTCTGATATGCTTCATAAGGATGGCGAGTGGAAGAAGCCGGCTAAAAGTGAGGAGTGGATTTTATTGCAGAAAAAGCGATACAGGAACCGTTTTATCGGCGAAAAGGGTATCGCAACCGTTGACTGTAATGTTACTGATAATAAATTTAAGGCGGCAGACAAGAAAGTTATGTTATTTATCTCGAATGTACACAAAGACGCTGCAGAACAGGATATCATGGAATACATCAAGAATAAAACGGGTGAAAACGTATCCCTTATTAAAATAGCAATGAAGAGGCAAAAAGAATATAATGCATATAAATTTTTGGTATCTCAGCACAAAGTGGATACGTTTCTTGATAATAAGATATGGCCATTAGGTATAACTTTTCGGCGCTTTGTAAACCTACATAAGAGGCCTGTAAAGGAAACTATCAATTAATTTTATTTAATTATTGAATTGACTGAATTATTATTATAAATAAATAAATAAATAATATAGTTATAAAGAAATAGAATTATACAAGAAAGGACATTATACAAGAAAAAATTGACATATTAATAATTAATTTATTAATATTATTTACTATTTAATTAAAATTAATAATTATATGAATATTATTTGGAATGGAAAACCATAGTAGATTAATCAGCTTTAATTGCAAATCTGTCAAGAGATCCATTGAAGGTGTTAGAGAGTTATGTCGTTCAGCTGATGTGATAGCCCTACAGGAGACATGGTTATTGCCCCATGACCTACCATTCCTCAATACAGTCAGCGACGAATTTGCTTCTACTGGCGTTTCTGCTGTGGACATAACAGCAGGTCTATTGTGTGGGAGACCCTATGGAGGCGTCGCGTTATTGTGGCGTAAAAATGTATTTGAGACAGTGTCAGTGATTGAGTGTGACAATGTGCGTGTATGTGCAATCAGGATAACTGTAAGTTGTAGATCCATAGTTATCTTTAGTGTGTATATGCCTACAAACTGTATTGAACATTTAGCAGAGTTTAGTGCGTGTCTTGGTACTATACGATCGGTAATTGAAATAGAGGAGAATAAGGGAACGGAAGCTTTTTACATATTAGGAGACTTTAATGCCCATCCGGGCGAATTATTTTATAATGAAATGATAAGTTTTTGTGTAGACCAGTGCTGGCTCTGTATAGATGTAAATATGTGTGATAAAAATACATTTACATTTCATAGTGAAGCTCACAGCTGTAACAGGTGGTTAGACCACTGCGTCGTCACTGATTCAGCAAGGGAAACGATTGTTAGCGTATCGGTACAATATGACGTGTATTGGTCTGACCACTATCCACTTGTAATAGAATGTGCTTTAAATAAACTTAAGCCTAAAATCATTGAGTCACTAGATACGAGGCCTACAAATCGTGTTATATGGGGTGATAGACATGCACATCAGATCAAACAATATCATGATCTTTGTCACTCAAAATTGAGTATGTTAGGGCTACCACATGAACTCCAAGAATGTTGTGATGCATTCTGTCATAATAAAGAACATCACGTAGTCCTAGATAACATGTTTTGTAGCATTGTTAACACATTAACGTGGTCAGCAATTAAAACCTATAGGGAAAAGTGTAAGAAGAAGGGAGGCTATGTCACTGGGTGGAATAAGTACGTCGCTGGCCCGCATCGGGAGGCGCGGGATAAGTATCAGATGTGGACACTGGCGGGTCAGCCCACCAGTGGTCGCATATATGATGAGATGACGGAGTCCAGAAGGCGTTTTAAAGAAAAAATTAAAATGGTGTCAAAACAGGCAGGATCAACTTAAAATGGACGTCCTCGCTACGAATCACGCATCTAAAGACTTTAAGAGTTTTTGGAAAAACACCAATAAACTGAACGTTAGGCCGAGCCTCCCGGTGAGTGTAGGCGGCGCTTATGATCACAGAGACATAGCTAATGCATTTAGGAGTCACTTTGCTGTATGTTCGCCCTTGAGTGATGTGTCGAACAGTGTGAGCGGTGCTGAGACTGTTGAAACCAGGCGGTATGAACGGATAACTGCGAAGACCATTGCAAAAATAATTAATGGTATGAAACGTGGGAAATCGCCTGGTCACGATAGTCTCAGTATTGAGCACTTTAAATATGCGGGGGTTCACCTTCCGCGTATCCTCTCGTTGTTTTTCAGTCTGTGTTTGAGTCACTCGTATCTACCGGAGGCCTTGATACGAACAATTGTAGTACCGATCGTCAAAAATAAGACTGGTGACGCATCTGACATGAGTAACTACCGTCCCATCTCACTGGCTACTACTGCGGCTAAGATATTTGACAGTGTGTTAAACGGCTGCCTCCTCAAATATGTCGATATACATGACGCGCAATTTGGTTTCAGAGCAGCTTTATCAACTGAGAGCGCCATTCTCACTCTAAAACACACTGTCAAATACTACACCGCAAGGAGGACGCCGGTCTACGCGTGCTTTCTTGACTTGTCCAAAGCTTTTGACCTGGTCGTGTACGATGTGCTGTGGGACAAGTTGAGGGACTCGGGTGTACCGGCGGAATACATATCCCTCCTCAAATATTGGTATGCTAACCAGAAAAACCAGGTGAGGTGGGTCGGTGCCCTCTCGGATGAATACGGACTGGAATGCGGTGTGAGGCAAGGAGGGCTGAGCTCGCCACTACTATTTAATTTGTACATCAACCAGCTTATCGGGGGGCTCAGCAGCACACATGTTGGCTGTCACATTGATGACACATGTGTCAATAATATAAGTTACGCAGACGATATGGTGCTGCTGAGTCCGTCGATAGCAGGGCTGAGGAAGCTGCTATCAACCTGCGAGACATATGCGGAGGCGCACGGCCTAAAATACAACTCTAAAAAGAGTGAAGTGATGGTTTTTAGTGCACCTAAACAGCGGCCTCGCCGTGTTCCTCCCATATGTCTCAATGGTGTAGCGCTTAATTTGGTGGCGAGTTTCAAGTACCTCGGGCACATTGTCACAAGTGACTTAAGGGATGATGACGACGTAGAACGAGAACGCAGAGCATTGGCAGTCAGGGGCAATATGATTGCCCGCAGATTCACTCGGTGCACTGCAGACGTGAAAGTCACGCTATTTAAGACGTTCTGTCAGTCTTTCTATACCAGTGGTCTGTGGGTAACATATTCGCGCCGGGCTTACAATGCTCTGCGTGTACAATACAACAACACCTTCAGGATGCTGTTGAAGCTGCCGTGTCGCTGTAGCGCATCAAAGATGTTTGCAGACGCACGAACCGACGGGTTCCACGCAATCATGCGTAAAAGAGCAGCCTCTTTGTTACAGCGGTTACGTAACAGCAGCAACGGCATCCTGAAGATGATTGCTGCCCGGCCGGACGGCTATATCCAGAGACACTGGGTGGAGCTTGTCCTAGGCCTAAAAAAGTAGGTTAATGTTAAATGTACCTAATTAATGTGATATAATGTGACATAATTGAATGAATAATATAATTGAATGAATATATACCTATTGAATTAAATTAAATTAAATTAAATGAATAAATAATACAGAATTGCACTAACAACGCTAACATATTATTAAGTACATTTGTTACTAACACACTAACAATCTATGGATCTCGGGTCTGAAATAAAGATTTATTATTATTATTATTATTATTATTAAGTTAGATGTGTGACAGCTAGTGGCAAAAATGTCTTGAGCGCCTCCGTGCTTCGGAAGGCATGTAAAGCCGTCGGTCCCGGTTTTTATCGTAAGATAACAGACCTTAAGTCATTAAAACTTCCGACACTTGGTTTAGCCATTAACCTCTCCACCAATCCGCACTGGAGCAGCGTGGTAGAGTATGATCTTGGCTTCCTCAAGAGAAGAGGGAGAGAAGAGACTCAGTAGTGCTAGTTTGTGCAGTTGTTGTAAGTTTGTGCAGTTGTTGTAAGTTTGTGCAGTATCTACGTTAAAAATATAAATGAAGAAGTCGATTCTCAGCTTGTTCTCTCTAGATCATTCACGCTTGTACTCCTAAATTATGGATGACAATAAAATACGTGGACTAGACAAGTAGTGAGAAAATAGTGTAGATCCCTCCATTTCAAGTTTAAACCAAACTACCCGCTGCTCGTGATGCACCGCTGTATAATACAATGAAAGACAATAAAGACTAAAAGAAACAATGTAATGACAGCACGTCCCACATATTGGAGATTGCAGTGCTCTAACCATGCTCGGTCAGTTTATTCCCGATGGTCCTCACCCCAGTTTTTTATTAACCGCCAGGTTGGCTACTAACCTCCTCCTAGAATCAATCGTGAATATGTTTTTTTACGTATTCCGATGACAGGGTCGATGACTCTACCATCGAGGTGGCTAAGTATTAACTGTATCAAGGCAGTCGTTTGCTCTATTGTCCTCTGTCGATATTTCTCGAAGCGAAGCGGGGCCGGGTCACTAATGTATAGTATAATAGTGTAAGAATATTGTGCAGCGTCGTGTTTAAGGAAGTCGGCACAATACGTACTCAATACAAGAAATGAGAATTTCCCAGAGAGCAATGAAAGTCTTCGTCTTGAAATTATATAAAATATTCACAACTCCCGAGGGAAAGGTAAAGTTAACAATTGGAAACATCATTTTTGTTCACTAAATTTTCATTATATGTTTCGTGTTAAAAATTTAAAGAGATTTTTAAAGCAAAACTTTATTTTTATTGTTTTCCATATTAAATGGTTTTGGTTAAACACCAAGAAAAGAAAAAAAAATACTCTCACATCTAACTGTGGTGACTTCGTCGATAATAACCTATCAAGATCTTCTACCAATTCGCACTTGGCCATCATGGAGGACTGTTATGACAGCAGTACACTTTACACAATGAAAGGAGACCTGAGCCCAGCAGTGGGTCAGCTATAAGTTGGAACTAGTTAAAAGCTTCCAAATTCGGAGCATAAATAAATAATTATTAAAATACGAGTTTGTGTGGCTCAACGTTCAGGTGAATGCATGTAGCTTTCGTTAGCACTAAGCGTTCAGGTTATCAAAGTACCTTGGTAGTCTAGCTCCTCGTACGAACAACTTCTCATCGGCGGCAGAGCGGGCGCCGCTGAGAGCAACCAGAGCAGGTAACTCAAAGTCAACATGTTCAACTCGGCTTAGTTTATGTCTAACTCGACCAAACTTATCCGAACTTGTCGGAAGTATAACCGACTGGGCCGAATTCCTACTTAACTGAGCCAGGCTGAACGGTTCTCAACAATGCAGATCTGCATTGTATGCGGTAGTCGGTTAGCAATCAACTATTATATGAGAATAATTTTAACTAATCTTGGTAATGCTGGAATCAATGTATAAATTCTTAAACAATTTATGAAGAGAGGTCTGGTCTTGATTCCCAGAGTAGACTTGTGGTTGACGGATAAATATGCATAAATCTATTCTTATAGATTAGGTCTTATATTTAGGTCTTGCTAAAAGGTCCAAATCGCACTCTCGAGGCACCAGTTCGAGGAACTGAAAAAAATAGACTTGTGCATATTAACTTCATGATATTTGACAGGGTTTTATGAGTTTCCCATCGCTGTCTCAATTTTATCATGATCGTAATCCACACTACTAAGTCGACACGAAGGCATAAAATACATTCAAACCATGCCTGACCAGGCCGCGTGTCTCTGTAACGGTAGTGTTCATGATACTTCACTTTTGGCAACCTTCCCAATGCAGCACACAATGCATCAATGTTTTCAGAATTTGAAAATTGGAAAGCAGAGATGATTTTACTGATTATTTTTGAAGAACATAGTTCAAACCAAATCGCAGAGGGCTAATTTTCTTTTATGTATATGTAAAAATCCCTCTGTCCCACTTCCAACCAGCAGCCCATTTACTTTTCGCTCCGTGCCCCGTGGTGACCAAGAAAATGTATCTTTAACATTAAAGTATAATGTCATAGAACAGACATCTCGAACAAAATGTGTGTCCCGCCGGGAGGTTCTATTTTCAAAAATGAGCCCCCGTTCTTCTTTCAAAATCGAACGAATCCATTGAAAATTGAAGCCGCTCGGCGCCAATTCATTGGGACATACATTGTGTTCGCGGTGTCGGTTCTATATGCTAATAATAATACTTCAATGATCTTTAAAGTCTTTTTTAAACATTAATTGAGGTAATTTTTGCGTAACAAACACATATGCACGTTAAATTGATTAGTAAGTGTACTAATCAATGTATCATAAGTAAACAATATTAAATTTATTTGAAAACACGGCGTTTGTGTATCGACGACACACACTGGCACGTTTCAGTCCTATTTTCTACGCGTCCTATCAAATAACTCTGCCTGCGGTTTACAAACAGGAGCTACGATGCGCCCCTGCCGCCAAAAAAGAGCAAACGTGAAATACGCTGTATGCCGCAGGTCTGCTGGTCCCACGGCACGTTTATTTTGGACTAGCCTGACCCGCCGAACTTCGTACCGAATATTAATGAACTAAAATGTAGATATCTCTTCCCCCCGTTCCCTCTCCCTCTCCCTCTCCTCTCCCTCTTCTTCTCCCTCTCCCTCTCCCTCTCCCTCTCCCTCTCCCTCTCCCTCTCCCTCTCCCTCTCCCTCTCCCTCTCCCTCTCCCTCTCCCTCTCCCTCTCCCTCTCCCTCTCCCTCTCCCTCTCCCTCTCCCTCACCCTCTCCCTCTGGGCCTCTCCCTCTATAATGTAAATTATTATAATTTACATGTTACCTAATTAATATTTAAGGGAACCTTAAGAACACTGCTGAGATGACACGTCGCGTCGTCACGTAATTACTGATGAGCTAGCAAATTGAGTGGCCGGCCCTGGGCCCACATAAAGTTAACGAAGAAAATATAATCCCTCGAGCAGACGCTAGGCTTGCAGGACCTCCAAACATCAATTTTATATCCGCCAGAAAAGTAAATATATTATTATCAAACTAATCTTGATTGGTTAACAATTACATACGACCGACGGACTGACTGACGTTTTGATTTATATTTACTACATGGGTAAAGTTATGTATTGTGAGAGTTAAGCCCCGTATTCATGGGAAACATTTGTTTAGCAACAAAGTTGAATCAACGTGTTGCGGAATTGCTGTCAACATGTTGCTGGCAACAATGCATGTTGCCAACATAGTTGCTAGCAACATTCTCGCCGCTCACCAACAATGTTGATCAACTGTTCTTAAACAAATGTTTACCATGAATTCGGGGCTTTACGTTATGGACATAAATACATTTTTAACCGACTTCAAAAATGAGTAGGTTCTAAGTTCGACTGTATTTTTTATGTGTGTTACCTACCTCATAATATACCTGATATGCATCACCAAGCGTCCCCATGTGGTCCCATTGAAATTTGAGCGAGATCTGAAGAATAGTATTTTTGAGATATTACAAATTTTGAAGTCTGTTATTTTTTTAAGAATTATGTTGTTTAAAAAAAAAAATTGATTTGGGGTATACTTTTGTGTGAGATAATATCTCCCGTACCCCACTAATTAATTATTTGACGACCCCGTGACTCAGCTGATAGTGGCCTGGCAGGATCGTGAGGACATGCGTGATGCGATACGTTCCGAGTCGTGGCGGGTTCTACGTCACGGGTACAGGTTTGTTCTCGGATCCTGTTTATTTGAAATGGGTTCACTTCACTGTGTTGTGTAATAAGCCCACACAGTGGCTTGTGTGTGAGTGTGTGAATAATGTTAACATTTACATATTCCACTGGTTATTGGTACTTTGTTATTTTACTGTCAACTTCATACTGTCAACTTGTTCATACTAATTTTTTTAAATTGCATCCTCCCGTCGTCTAGTCTAAGTCAGTCAGATAGTTCATTAAATTACAATTAATTTGAATAAACTTACTCGGACAAACATAATATGAAACAGTTTTTAAAGCAGTCATTATTTCCAGGCGCGGCCTTTCAATATTTCAACTCTGAATGGTTTCTCTTTGTGAATGCAAATAATATAACAGGCTTTAGAAATATTATAAGTTTAATCATGAAATACGAAGAGCCTTTCAGAAGTAACCGTATTGAATACTCGTGAAACGAAAGCCCCATTAAGGGCTTTTCATCGCAACTTAAACCCGAGCTCGCGCGCCGCCGACGGGAATGCGGCCCAATAAAATAACACATTGATTTTCTCGCCTTCTATTCGCTGATATATCGATAATTATCTTCGCTTGTATGAAGGTACTCATCGTAGTAAATATTATCGTCACGTCTATTTAAATTGATACGTGAAATAAAATGTAAACAACGATGTGTGTTTTATATTATTTGAAGCTGTTGTAAGTATATAAATGCATATAATATAAAGTTAAAAACGTGAACGCTGCACTGAAAAATGACTGAAAAGAAGTATGAAAACAACTTGAATACCAATTTCAAAGTTCGTACATGAAAAATAAACCATAACAATAGTTGTGTACAATTAAATGTTATCCAATTTATTATGTTTTATTGAAATGATATTTGACTTATTGGTTATTTGGTGGATTTAATATTTAGCAAGAAGTAGAAAACTAACAGTACTATAAATCGAAGATTACAACGGCTAGTCGATGCGGTGCCGTCAGGAGGGCCGTGCCCGAGCCACAGCGCTGCGCACGGCCGGCGCCCTATCTCTGTTTGCACACGGAGCGCCCGGCGCCCCCTCGCGTCCACAGTGTCCACTCGTCGTTGTACCCACGGTACCGACACCAGCAGTCTGTAGGTAACCAACATTATATTGTCTAAGTTACGGTCGCAGTGTATTTTCGTGTGCCTTCGAAACAAGAACACTTGATTTGGCTAACTTCTTTTTATCATTGTATAAATGTACGTTACATATAATTTATAATGCTTACGTATCTACCTAACTTTGTTTTTTTTGTATAGGACCAGTATCAGTGAGTATAATAGGAATAAGCAAACTGAGAGCTTATTTATTTTTATTTGTCCTTTATTTTGGGTAAAAGTAATTAATTACTTTTTTTTTCAGCTTGATAACAAACAACTGTTTCATTGAAATAAAGCATTTTGGCAGCAATACTTATTTCAATCCCAGTCATCCATCAGCCCTTGGAGGTCCACTGCTGGACATAGGCCTCCCCTAACTTGCGCCACTCTGACCGGTCCTAAATCTTCTGAATTCAGCGGATGCAATCTGTCATCTTCAGGTTGTCTGTCCACCTGGTCGGGGGGCGTCTAATACTCCTTTTACCGAGAAGTGAGCACCATTCGAGGACATTTCTTCCCTACCGGGTATCGGTCTTTCGAATTTTGTGGCCAGCCCATTGCCACTTCAGCCGGATTATTCACTGAGCTATGTCGATTATCTTTGTTCGTCTACGAATTTCATCCTTTCTGACGCGATCACGTAGAGAAATTCCGTGCATAGCTATATAGCTCGCTGTGCGACTTCGAGCTTATGGATTAGGCCAATAGTAAAGCTACAATTATTGGTTTAATGTTCACGGGCTGCAGAGGGCAAATCAAATGGTACTGCCATTGAAGGAGATTAGGAATGAAAAAAAAAACAAGTGACCTACCAAAAACATTTCTTGTAAAATAAGCTGCCAAGACCCACAAGCTCCTTAACACTTTCAAGTAAAAGTTATGGCTTCATGAGACTGGCGCTTGTCAAGCTCCTAATTCTGCAAGGCGTGATTGTAGGTACCTACACAAGCCTTAATTCTACAAAACTTGCATCTTGGACAAAAATATCATTAGGCCTTTTACGTTTTCGATTCGTGAGAGTACCTACTCAAACTGTTGTCCTTACACCAGGACGGATCGTAATTACAATTTTAATTTGACTTAGTGTTTCTAATTTATTACGGAATAAATGAGACAAGCAGGACTTGTTTTATTCATTCCGAGTCGCTACACGCTTTAATTAAATGCTCCACTATAAGCGGCCTGCGGACTGTGGACTGTGGATGGTGGACGAGGTCGTTGTTCATAATTGCGTTTTCTTTGACCGTCTCCGAAGTCACAACAATGACCCCAGTATTAGTCTTTTTTTATTGAAATAGCCGGCAAACGAGCTGACGATCCACCCGGTGGTAAGTGGCTATCGTCGCCCATAGACATCAGCAACACCAAAGCCATCACTGATGCGTTGCCGGCCAAGAAAAAGAGAAGAAAAAGAAAGAAAGAACTGGCTCTCAAGCCCCCAGCCGGAACACGACGAGTCGTTTGGCGGCTGACTCATGCTCAAGGGTGGTAGGTAGCTATCCAGGCGAACCCCATGAGAAATAATAAGAGTAGTAATGGATTTAATTAACAACTAAAATCAATATTACTCGAGGGGCCCTACCACCAGCGGGCCGGATTTAGTCGCCTCTTACGACACCCTTTCGGCGTAGGATTGGGGATAGTACTCTAAGCCGCCCCAATACTGCTAAAAGTCAATTTACTGTGTCAAACGTGTAATTATTTTTTTTTGTTATGGGGAATAAATCCAAGGGGATTATGACTTCACCAAATGACCAGTAGCTTTCGTTTTACTAGGATACGGAGATAATTGTACCACCGATAAACTTTTCCATAACATCCAAAAGTGAGTTCCTAATTCATTGGATACTGGATTTCACATAACATATTTTAAAACGAATTATTATGCTTTTGACCAAAATACATTTTGTGAAACGTAAATTTTATCTGTTTAAAACGGATACATTTTAAAGGATTTAAATTATAGCTTTTCAATTTGTCAATCAACCGATCGGAATGCAATGTTTCTTGCGAGCGGATATTTCTCGGCTGTCAACAGCTGTTCTGTGCACAGTGCACGGTAGGGAAAACTCCATAGAACCAGTGAACTAATATACTAATCGTTCACTGTATAGAACAAGTACACGACCAAGACACGATCGCTCGCACATGTAGAAGCGACTGGCGACAGTCCCTGAGTCGGCGCCACATTGCAAGATTGGAACCGAAAGTTTTAAATGTTCATTAAGCCAGATTCGCGTTGCAAATTTGGTTTTGAATGTATAAAATATTACAGTAAGCATTTGAGTTAAGTTTAAGCAAGGACTAGCCGTGCAATTAAACGGCCATTTCATCGAGTTGACTGCGATGTGTAGAGCTCGGAAATAAAACTAAATGTTTTTTCAAATTTTTTTTAATGACGTTGACAAAACAAAAATACTTTTTTTAACCTTTTTTACAAACCAAATTATTTTTCATACCAATATGTATAATTTACAGCTCTCCTCACAGCACCTCACTCAGTCAAAACTCAGTATACATTAATATACGAAAAAGTAACCACGTATGTAAGCCAATAACACTCAGTTATGGTTCATTTTTGATGACTTACCGAAAATGTTGGATATTTATTTGATCGCTTGCCTGTATGACTTATTCATTCCATTTCCGTTTATTTTTGTTTTAAATTACGCTCGTTACAATTTATTTTACATTTCTTACTTCGCGTATTTCACCACTGAAACGATTTTACGAACGAGATGATGTCTGTAAATAGCGGTCCGCGGTAATTGTTCCAGTTCTCACGCTGTTCCCACAGTCCGCGGGGAATCTTCACTAATGGCACTAGTTTACAACCTTCAGATGCAACGCGCGCTCTCACTAATAAAATATGATCCCTTTGAGATTTGCCGGATAGCTTGCTTACTAATGTTTAGAAACTCCACTTGATTCAGATGATTCAGCTCGTTATCTGGTGTTGAATGGCCACTGCAGCCCACTGCCATATATTGAGTGCAAGCTGTGAAATGGCTAACAAACATCTTGGAAAATCATTGGGATATCAATCCTCTGACAACAATCATATTGATGACTGATACTTTCACTTCCAATCAGAGATTCCAATAAGAATCAAAAAAATGTGGGCGTCGGAGAGTGGTCCGATACATCGCTAATATTTTTTTTGTTAAGTTTCATTTTAAATTAAGTTACTCAGCAATTCAGTAGAAATGTCAAAATATTAACAAATGGATCATTATTTCGGTGACTAGCAAATACTCCCGGAGTATGGAGATTAGAAAAAATGGAGATTAAGAAAATCGAAAGTTGCTGAATCAGACAGCGGGTTAGCGTCGAATGCGTACGGAACCAAGTTGGGGCGGTTTCTGTAGATAGGTACAATTATATAAAGAATTCAGGACAATATTATTGATGTTTACCTCACCGGCTTGACACATCACTTCATACTTCAGTTTGCTACATCACAATTACATTACTTTATTAAAAGAACATAGCAGAAATTATTGTTTATAGTTTCCCCGACTGCATATTTCAAAAATAAAATGTAACGAAATTTCACAAATTTCTTAATAATACTAGCGTCAATCACGTTAATTATTATACCTCATTTCAGCGTAAAGGGCAAAGGTTTCAAAGGAGGGATAGGCCCGTCAGTACTACGATATTCATACGAAATGTTCTTCATACAAACAAAAGGTAGCGCCACTTGTAGTGTCCTGTTGGGCCAACTGGAATGTAACATTTTGTATGCGCGTAGAGGGCCTACATATGAACATATAAATAATGTCCTTACATATGAATAAATGGTAGAGGGTTCGAAAACTCAATTTCTGAAGAGGTTAATATCACATCTAGGAAGACAAATAAATTGGAAGACTTAGGTACATGAAAAGAACTTAAATGGGGTTGACATTTTTTTTTTTACACAAATAAGTTAATGCTTGACCACGAATTAATTATTATGTGACAGTTCAACTTAATGAATTATGTCCCGCCACAGAACCGCTATTACTGAGGATTTGTGAAGCATGCCAGATCCTTCAATTTGAATGAACTTTACAGAAACTTGGCGGATGGCATGATCTGAGGGCATGATTGGCATTTTTTTTGTTTATTTACGGTTTATTATTTATTAATACCATTTAAAGGTGTATGAAATTTGGCAGTCTAAAAGTCGATGCATACGTAACGTGGACGGGACGGGGACGGGACGGGGACGGGACGGGACGTGAAGTTTTGGAAACATCGTTTCATAGAAAGTGTAAACGATAGCGCATACGCCACGCAGGCACGGAGGGGGCGTGAACGGGACACACACGTATATCTATGCCCGTCCACGTCCTGTCCCCTTCCCGTCCACGTTACGTATGCAGCGACCTTAAGTTTACATGGAGAAGGAGTGGAAATGGAAATAAACATTACACACACTACCACGCCATACGCACGATACACGCATACGCACATAAATGTCAATGTAAAGTTAACCACACCTACGGCTGACTTTTGATCTTAGAGCGAGTCTCTAGTAATAATAAAATGACTATTCAACTTCAAGGTAGTGGAGTTTGTTTACATCCAATTACGTCGATTAATTTGATATTTTTTCATTAAAAGGGCGAAATGTGAAAATTGCGCCCATGCCGGGGCAGTGACTCGGAACGCAATTTGTGATATTGGATGTCGGCCCTGCCCTGGGCCCGAAGAGGGGGAGGAGGGGATTGACATTACACAAGCTTGCAATAACGCCCGAGATAGTCATTTGTTAATAATAATTAATTTTTATTGAGTTAACTTTTAAATAACTTTTACAAGCTGCGATTGTTTGCTAGCGGTATACTCGCCTGTCACAGGAGGGCCCAGCGGCATGTACACTTGAGCAACGCAACGTGCTATTTTAAGGGTGAGCAAAATGTCTTGTCAATCTTAAGACTACGCCAAAAATAGCAAATATATAGTTTTCGAATTATTTTATTTATGTGTTACGAAAGTTTAACAAGTTTATCAGAATTGAAATATAAATTCAATTAGTAAATAAGAACGAGAGTGTATTGAAGTCCATGAAACCTCACTGGGCAAAATTCCTTACATAAATTTAATCATTAAATTATTAATAACATGCTAATTTACTAACAAACACTCTTAAAAAGTCAAGCAACAACATCAACCCCATGATTTGGTCAATTTCTGAATCGTATATGTACTGTAATGTTCATATTTGCACGGTTCCGTAACTCAGAAAGATAAAACGGATCTCTTGAGATCACTTCGTTGTCCGTCCGTCCATCCAAATATTTTCTGCTACGTTGCAGCACTAGTTGGTGATAAATAAGAAAGACCCACATTAATAAATAAAGGGCTTCCAACATTTTTGTATGGAGCCTGGCATACCTACAAGTCCGCCATTTTGAAAAAACCTCGATTCGGCGGCCAGTGATGAAACATGTGTCAATCGATAGACTAAATGATTATGATCAAAAAGTATTCAGTGATGAATTGTCGTAAGTGGTATACTTTCTGAGATATTTGAGTTCAAAACCATAGAAAAATAAAGTAAAAAACTTTTTTTCGGCGGATATTGATAAAACAAGTGTTAATCGATAGACTAAGTGATTACGATCAAAAAGTACTCAGTGATAAAATATCGTAAGTGATATGGTTTCTGAGATATTTGAGTTCAAACCCGTATAAAAATAAAACATTTATAGTTAATTATTTTTTATTTTTATTATACATATTATATTATATATAAAGTAAATAAATAATTATAAATACATATATAACATCTGGTTGAAGACCACGGGCGACAACATTCTAATTGCTTCAGGTAGTGCTGCCGGACTTCTTGAAGGAGCTTTTGGTAGTCTATGATTTTTAGGGTTCCGTAGCCAAATGGCAAAAAACGGAACCCTTATAGATTCGTCATGTCTGTCTGTCTGTCTGTCTGTCTGTCCGTCCGTATGTCACAGCCACTTTTTTCCGAAAGTATAAGAACTATACTGTTGAAACTTGGTAAGTAGATGTATTCTGTAAACCGCATTAAGATTTTCACATTAAAGTAGAAAAAAAAACAATAAATTATGGGGGCTCCCCATACTTAGAACTGAAACTCAAAAACTTTTTTTTCGTCAAACCCATACGTGTGGGGTATCTATGGATAGGTCTTTAAAAATGATATTGAGGTTTCTAATATCATTTTTTTCTAAACTGAATAGTTTGCGCGGGAGACACTTCCAAAGTGGTAAAATGTGTGTCCCCCCCCCTGTAACTTCTAAAATAAGAGAATGATAAAACTAAAAAAAATATATGATGTACTTTACCATGAAAACTTCCACTTAAAATTGGTTTGAACGAGATCTAGTCAGTAGTTTTTTTTTAATACGTCATAAATCGTAAACCGCAATTTACCTCGATCAAAGTTACAACGAACTACAAGAACTTTTATATTATGTTTCTTGCTGCTACGGAACCCTTCATGGGCGAGTCCGACTCGCACTTGGCTGCTTTTTTTGATGTCTACAAGCAAGGAGTTCCAGAACAGTATGAACTGTATTGTGAAGGAATTCCCGAAATAAGCAGTGCTATGGGTTTCCTTTAAATAAACAGGAGAAGACACATTATTCAAAATAGCATAAAATGTTGAGAGAATTCTGAAGTTTCGCCTGTATTGAATGGGTAGCCATTTAAGTTAGGAATGGAACTGGGAAATGTGGTCATAAGTCGTAAGCCGAAGATATATCTAATACAGTTATTAAGCAGGCGCTCCAATGTATTCAGAAGTTCCTCTGACAAATCTGTACAACACATAGCATAATCAAGGTGAAGGATGACCAGTGTTTATGGCGTATTTATGGTTAAGTGTTTATGGCGATACAGCAATTGAAGTGTACCGGTCACTTTTTTCCTTACCTCAGTTACGATATGTTTTATAAAAATTAAACAAATTCGTCAAACAAACAACTTAAGGGTAGAGATAAAATCGCGGGATGGTACTGCTCATGCATAGTGGGAAAAAGAACCTAGTCCTGTTGTTCCCATATAATGTGTGTTATATGGTTCTTGGCATGGGCTCGACATCAGAAAACATTGCCTTTATCACCAGCGGAATTTTTAGATTCAGTGATTGTCAGACATAATATAGAAAACTAAGCCAATAACGAATTATAACTTTTGGTTTAGAGTAATTGCCAAAGCTGTAGCCGCTGGTGGCAAATACATTATTTATAAAACAACCTAGTAGTTTGCTTTTGCTTTACTTCTTTTTTAAATTCAAACCTACCCGTTATTAATAAATCAAGTACCTATGCAGCACATACACATATGGCATAATATACTTATTTTTCATTATTGACCCAATAAATTCAAAATAAGTAAATGATCATTTTTAATGCATTATTTTTGTACGGTTTTGAACTCAAATATCTCAGGAAGTATATCACTTACAACATTTCATCACTGAATACTTTTTAATCGTAATCATTTAGCCTATCGATTGACATATGTTTCATCAATGTCCGCCGTGGCAAAGTTTTTTTGCTTTATATTTCTACGGTTTTGAACTCAAATATCTCAGAAATTATATCACTTACAACATTTCATCACTGAATACTTTTTAATCGTAATTATTTAGCCTATCGAATGACATATGATTTATCAATGTCCGCTGAAACGAAGTTTTTTGCTTTATTTTTCTACAGTTTTGAACTCACTTATCTCAGAAAGTATATCACTTACGACATTTCATCACTGAATACTTTTTGATCATAATCATTTAGTCTATCGATTGACACATGTTTCATCACTGGCCGCCGAATCGAGGTTTTTTCAAAATGGCGGACTTGTAGGTGTGCCAATTAGGTTCGATGCCCTTTAAATTTATTTGCTCATACGTAACAACATATTGTAGCGTGGATATGAAACTCCAAGACCATCCTATACCTATGAATTGATCAAGTTACTATTCCGCTAATATTCATATTTAATCTAATGAAGCCTTGAAAGGATCGCTGTCTAAGAAGTATCTGGGGTTTCATTTGATTAATGCAAACTATTTATATTTACGATGTCTTTGAGTATCTTCTTCCTCTTAACTATTTTTTGCTACCGCCGGCTAGTTAAATAATAAAATGTTGAAATATGATTAGAAGTCACTACACTACCCGATACTACTGGAGCTTGAAGCCGGGTTTATGGTAGGCGCTGCCGCGCTGCTGCCGCACATTAACTGGAATGTCTTCACGACGAGGATATTCACGAACCGTCGCCAATTTTATTATTTAGTTCCTAAATAAAGTCTACGAAAATAGGTACTTTAACGAACCTAAGCATCTCGAAAGAAACTGGATCGAGACATTATATTGTAAAGTAGACTCTGAAAGCTGAATATTAATAAGTTTATAAGTACTTAAATAAAAGCTTTAAAAAGTGTGGTCAGGTTTACTTCACACGTAAATGATTGGAGAGGACGTGTAGTCGACATTTAAATATAATTATAACATTATCGCTTTAAAAGGACCGGCCCTTGATTAAAAATGTTTTGCTGGTTTATATGGATCTTCTTTACTATTATTAATATTACAAAGAGAGAAGACAAATTCTGTGAGCACAAATTCGTGGAAAAGGATCTCTGGAACTACGGCACCTATTGAAACAAATTGTTCACCATTTGAAAGGTACATTATTCGAGATTGTTATATGCTGTGTATTGTGTGTATAATGTATATATGTATATATAAACTAGCTACAGACCTGACGATACTAATTGTCGAGTAGGTCGGAAACTGCGTGCGTTTTGAGAGCTTTCACGGCGTGCACTGCGTGAATAATTGAATATACAGATAAGAAAATAATGTATGTGTTATACAAAATTTTTCCTCATAAAAAAAATTTAATAGAATTCCGCGATGGCATATATCTATCTTTTAAGGATAACTCATAATAACCTTTTTTATCTGAAATAACAACTTATTTGCTAAGCGTTTTAAATAATTAAAGTATAAATGATATAAAACGCACACATATTTGTCCTTAAACTATATTATACATGAAATAAACAAGATGTAAAAACTCGCGCAACGTAAATTGTGGTGGCGTTCATTCAGAACAGATCAATAGAGAGACAGTGCGTTTGGCGGACAGTGTCTATACTACTGCTACTAGCCGTTGGGATGTTGGAAGTCTTACTTAAAGTATAGCCTATGTTTTACTGTCTTGCTGCTTTATGAGTACATACAGCAGGTAGGTACTGCGGTATAAGTTCACAGGACAAGGACGATGTCGGGTCTGTTAGTAGTATATACAGGGTGAGTTGGAAAGGTATAATGATACTTATGTATATTTACACACTAGCTGTTGCCCGCAGCTTCGCATGCGGAATTTATGCTTATCATATTTGTACACCTTGCAGAAGAAAATTTAAAAACAGGTTAATTTATATTGAAGTATTTATATTTAGAAATTTATATACTGAAACCTACGATACAATCACAAATCATTCCTCCGGGAACGGATTTTGAAAAATAAACAACATTAACATTAGTTTTTTTCTTTTTCATGAAAAATTTTGAAAAACTCGAAAACATAATATATTCCATCAATTAAATGAAGAACGTTTGTTTCAAATTTAAAGCAAGACGTTGGTGTTTTAAAAATATTCCGTACTAAGTTTCATCTTGTTTCCTGGGAAAACTTTTAATTTTATCGCGACTAAAAGTTTTTTAAAACGTGATCCAAAGTATTAGGAACAACTTGACTAATTTCCGTCGAAATCAGTTCAAGGGTTTTCATGTGATGCCCGGACAGACAAACAGACAATAATACTCCTGTCCTTTTCTCTCCCTCTCCCGTCCCTCTCCCTCTCCCTCTCCCTATCCCACTCCCGGGCCCTATCCCGCTTCCTGTCCCTCTCCCTCTCCCTATCCCGCGCCCTGTCCCCCTCTCTCTCCCGCTCCCGGGCCCTCTCCAGCCTTCTGTCCCTCTCCCTTTCAATCTCTCTCCCTCTCCCTCTCCATCTCCCGCTCCCTGTCCCTCTCCCTCTCCCATTTCCGGTCCCTCTATCGCTTCCTATCTCCCGCTCCCGTCCGTAAAGTCCTCCACAAAATTTTTTTGTTTCTCACTATAAGCTTACATATTAATTTTCATATTTCTGAGTTTGAAATTGACCAAGTCCTGGAAAAACTTGCAACCTCTTTATTTACCTCTTAGGGGATGAAATTCCAAAAAACCTGTTACAATTAACGTAGTTTCTTAAATATTTAAAATCCCTTAGTATTACCCCTTATGGGGATGAACTTCGAGAAAACAGTGGGTACAGTTATTTTTTGTGTCTAACTATAAGCTTACATATAAATTTTCAAGTTTTTTACTACAAAACTGACGAAGTTGCCATACTAACTTGCACTCCCTAATTAATTAACCCTTCAGGGGAGGATTTTCCAAAAAAACACATTACTGATTATTTCTAATCTTGAGCTAATATAATATTTTTTTATGTTTTTAACTTCAAAAATGACGAAGTTGCGTAGTAAGTTCCATCCCCTAAATGTGTCCTTTAAGGGATGATTTTCAGCTAAATTTTAACTTTTTTTAATAACAATAAACTAACATAAACATTTTCATATTTATAACTCTAAAACTGACGAAGTTGATTTGTATGTAAATGACTTCCAACCCCTATTTTTAGGGGATGAATTTCAAGAAAACAGTGATGCAGTTATTTTTTGTGTCTAACTATAAGCTTATATACAAATTTTCACCCTTCTTAATTCAAAACTGACGAAGTTGCCCTACTAAATTGCGCCGTCTTAATTAACCCTTTAGGGGATGATTTTCCAAAAAACATAATACTTATAAATTTTGTTTCTAAACTGGAGCTAATATGTAAATTTTCATGTTTCTAACTTCAAAAATGACTAAGTTGCCTACTAAATACCATCCATTCAATTAACCCTTTAAGGGATGATTTTCCAAAAAAATGTGTTAAACTTAATTTTTGTTTATGACTATAAACTTACATAAAAACTTTCATATTTACAACTCTAAAATTGACAAAGTTGGTTTGTATGAAAATGACCTCCAACCCCTATTTGTAGGGGATGAATTTCGAGAAAACAGTGATACAGTTATTTTTTGTGTCTAACTATAAGCTTATATATAAATTTTCACCCTTCTAACTTCAAAACTGACGAAGTTCCCATACAAACTTGAACAACCTTATTCGACCCTTTAGGGGTTGATTTTCCAAAAAAACACATGACCCTTAAATTTTGTTTCTAATTTTGAACTAATATATAAATTTTCATGTTTTTAACTTCAAAAATGACGAAGTTGCGTACTAAGTTAAATTGAAGAAATTAACCCTTTAAGGGATGATTTTCCAAAAAAATGTGTTAAAGTTAACTTTTGTTTATTACTATAAACTAACATAAAAAATTTCATATTTATAACTCTAAAACTGACGAAGTTGGTTTGTATGAAAGTGACTTCTAACCCTTATTTGTACCCCTTAGGGGATGAATTTCCAAAAATCCGTTCTTAGTGGACGTCTCCTTAGCAGGAACTATCTACCTACCAAATTTCATCTTAATCGGTTCGGCAGTTTCTGAGATTTTTTGTTTAATCAGCGGTGTGTCGCTTTTCAATTTTATATATATAGATAAGATACATTGTAAATTTACAGCATATCATTTTGGGATTTTATGTATTTGTTTTGATTTTGTGAAAATAAATAAATTTAATGAAAGTATCAAATAAATAATGCCGCGCATACGCTAGTAGTAAAAGTTCATTGGCCGCGCGCGTAGTAGGTATCAGCTGTGCCTCAGCACCACGTCGCCGCGCCGCGCCGCCCCGAGCCGCTCGACCCGCGTCGACCAACTTTTCCTTCATACTTTTATCGGCTTAGGACGATTAAAAAATCATATTAGGACGCCTACCAGAAAAAAGTCGTGTTTGGATTTGATAGTGAGTAATTCTTTAGAAGCTACCTCAAACATACATCATCTAGGTCTTTCAGATCATGAAACAGCTCAAACTCTTACATTAGTGGTCAAGAAATCAAGAGACTTAAAACCTAAATATTGGTTTGAAACAAAACTGGATTTTAGTAAGGAAAACATTTCTAAATTCAAAGAGGCTATTAAAAGTTTAAGTTTTGAAAATGTAATCGCTGAAAACAATGCAAACAAGTCATTTAGCATCTTCCATGACGACTTTTGCCTATTTTATAACCTATGCTTCCCAAAGGTTACTATAAAATTAACAAACAAACCTATGAAGAGAAGGTGGATTACGAGAGGCCTCAAAAGGTGTTGTATAAAAAAAAGACAATTATATTTCAAATACCATTTTTCTAAGGCAAATAAAAAAGGTAAATATAAAAGACGATATATGAGGTACGCAAAAATCCTAAAAAATTGCATATTTAAGGCGCAACAATTAGCAAACAAGAAGTACATCACTAAAGCTAAAAATACATGTAAAGCAGCATGGACAATAATTAAAGATACTCATAGTAATAACAATAATAACAATGAAATAATTAAAATTAATGTAGGAAATAAAACTTATAGCACACCACAACAAATTAGTAATATAATTAATGAATATTTTATAAATGTAGGAAATAGGACAAATGCAATTACGGGAAAACATAAAATAATTATACCAAATAATAATAAAACTATATTTTTGACTCCAACAGATGAAAAGGAAGTATTCAATACAATTATGTCACTAAACAATACAGACTCGACAGGGTATGATTTAGTAAACACAAAAATATTAAAAATAGTAGCAGCTAGTATTAGTCGACCTCTTAGTCATATTATTAATCAATCGTTTACGCAAGGGACATTTCCAGATAAACTCAAGATATCTATAGTAAAACCTCTTTACAAAAAAGGTAACCGTGATGATGTCAGTAATTATAGACCAATAACACTTATACCAGTCATTTCAAAAATTATAGAAAAAGCCATGCATAAACGGTTGTACAATTTCGTAACAAGTTCAAACATATTAAAAAAGGAACAATTTGGTTTCATAAAAAACAGCTCAACTACACTTGCATGTTTTTCATTAGTCAAAGATGTTACAGAAAGTCTAAATGAAGGTACACCAATATCTGCTGTATTTCTCGATATGAGCAAGGCTTTTGATCTAGTATGTCATGAAATATTGCTGGATAAGCTATATCGTTACGGAGTGCGAGGAAACACTTGGGATTGGATTAAAAGTTATCTAACAAATCGAAAACAAACAGTCGAAACAACAAGAATATTAAATAACCATAAAATCAAATACCAGTCACAACATCTAGACAACAAAAATGGGGTACCACAGGGAAGTATACTTGGACCTCTTTTATTTGTTATCTATATTAATGACCTTATAGACTCAGTTAGTGAAAAATGTATCTTATTTGCTGACGATACGACTGTAATAATAAAATGCAATGACGAAAAAACATACAGTGACAAAATAAATATGGCTTTAAATAATATTTTAAATTGGCTTAGTGATAATCATTTAAAAATAAACATCGATAAAACTAAATTAATTCAATTCCAATATCAAAATAGCTCAAAACCTGACATTATTGTAAAGTATAAAAATGATCATATTGAAAATGTTGATTCTTGTGCATTTCTAGGTATAACAATAGATAAATACTTAAAATGGGACACACATATTGATAAAATCATTAGTAAGTTAGACAAATTTATCTACGTAATAAAGCGTTTGCGACAAACTGTCAGTAAACAAGCAGCTTTGGCGGCATATCATGGCTACATAGCAAGCGTCTTAAGATACGGTCTCATTATCTGGGGAAACGCAGTGAATGCCGAAAAAGCATTCAAGTTCCAAAAGAGATGTATAAGATCCATATGTGGCATAGGACCTCGAGAGAGCTGCAAGCCGTACTTTGGATTCCTTCAAATTCTAACATTACCTTGCATGTATATATATGAGATGTGTGTATTTGTTTTCAAAAATAAGCATCTATTTAAAACCTACAGCGATATGGGCCAAAACAGATGCCGTCACAAATTTAAACTATGGGTACAAAAACAAAGATTAAATCAGTTTAAAAGGAACGCGTACTGTATGGCAATTAGTATATTTAATAATTTACCTGATAAGTATATAAAGCTGAGGTTAAAAGAATTTAAATTAGAACTGATACAATTATTACATAACAAACAATACTATAGTATTAAAGAATATTTAAATGATAAGACTTTTTAATTTTGAAAATATAACAATTTATTAATGGTATAGTGAATTTGTTATTTATTTATTTAGATTTAATGTTGTTGACATTTGTATTTAATTTAATAATTTATATCGATTTTACATTCAATTATCCAATTTTGACATTGTGTCCTTTAAAGTTAGTTAGGTACCATAGCTTAATTGTTAATGACTACAATAAATATGAACATGATATGTATAAATCGTAGGTTAAGTGCAATAAAATAATAATAATAATAATGTTATAAGTCTGTAAAAGTGGAAATAATTAGATACAGTATGAAATAATATTTGTACGCCGTGCTAACGGCATAGTATAGTAGTAGCACCAATGGAACCTAAGACCTTATATACAATGTACCTATACTATTACAAATAAATGCATTCATTCATTCATTCATTCATTCAAAAAAACCATGAAATATCAGAAAATTGGACAACAACATACCTAGTAAATTATTATTTTAAAGTGAAACATAATAATTTATTAGGTTGGTACCTACTTAATTAACTTAAAGAAAGTAATTAATATGGTATTCTTGGCGTTATTTAAAAAGTTGGAATCACGATATTTACGTTTGATTATTTACATAAACTACGAACTAAACTTACCCACTAAGTGTATTTTAATAATTGTTCTAAGTGTCCACCTCCGTTTTGGATGCACAGTTCAGCCCGGCGCGGGCGCAAATTGTCTTTTAAGTTTTCTTAACACTAACCTATTCGATTTAACGACCATAAAAGCACTTATAATTTTGTCTTTTAATTGTTCTACACTTTGACACTCACGTTCGTACACAAGTCTTTTAATATCTCCCCACAAATAAAAGTCCAGAGGCGTTAGATCTGGTGACCGTGCCGGCCACGCAATGGGTCCACTACGACCTATCCACCGATTGGTAAACTCCCGATCTAAATATGCACGAACTTCACTATGGAAATGTGCCGGAGCTCCATCCTGCTGGAAGTACATGTCACTTGTCAGATAGATAATGAAAGCGGTACTTCCAACAATTCCGTCATTACGTATCTCAGAATGTCAAGCTACCACCTCCCAGTTAGTCTGCCCTCGATGAAGTAGGATCCGATAGCACAGTCATTTATGTAGGAACTGTTCGTTTGAGAATGGTAAAGGACCGTTCCTCCTTGTTCTTGGCGTGATTATTTTCACTCGTTTAACAAATAAATCGCAACACCAATAATTATTAAAATCGCAAACACTGCTGCGCTCACGGCGGAACGACTGTTTGTGTACTGTGTATGTGTACCTACCTACATTGCTTTCGCACGGCAACGCGGCAGACGCGGGGCGGGGCGGGTGGGGGTTAGGCCGAAGCGAGCGGCGCGGCGGTTTTTGGCCTTTGTCGGTACGTTATTTACGACGGCGGCACGGGCGCCCGAGCGGTTTCATAGAACGGCGAAAAAGCATTGCGAAACGTTCATTTATCGCATAGGGCACGAAAGGCGTAAGCTAGGCTAGTAGTTCAATGACCACGCGCGTTCTATCAGCTGTGCCCCGCCCCGCGCGCGTCGCATCCCGCAGCGCGCTACGCTATCCCGTAACTTTTCATTCAAATTATTATCGCTTAGGACGATTAAAATGAAAAAAAATATCAGAATGTGCAATTGCACAATGACCTGCAAAATTATTATTTTAAAGTGAAACATGACATGATAAGGTAGGTAAGTAACTTAATGTAGGTAGCTTATGTAATGTAAGTAACTTATGTAATGTAGGTAAGTAGCTTATGTAATGTAGGTAAGTAGGTAGGTAGCTTATGTAATGTAGGTAACTTAATGTAGGTAGGTAAGTAACTTAAGGTAGGTATAATAAGTAACTTAATAGCGGGGCCCGGATAGCTGTCGAGTCCACCATGAAGTATCTGGGATTGGTGCTCGACAGCCGATGGGAATTTTGGCCCCACTTCAGGCGTCCATGAGGATTTCCCCCCGTAAAAAAAAAAGGTAAGTAACTTAAAACTTAATAATACTTAATCTTGGCGTAGGTATTTAAAAAGTTGGAATTACGATATTAACAACAATTGGCTATTTACATTAAACTATGAATTAAACTTACCCAATTAATTATTCAAAGTTTCCACCTCCGTTTAATTAATCGGTACATTAATAGGTATTGTTCATTTGAGAACGGTAAACGACTGCTCTTTCTTCTTCTTAGCATGATTTAAAATCACTAGTTTAACTAAAAATTGTCAATGTAAACAATACGATTAATTAACCGACTTTTTGTTTAATTGCTTTGGACGGCCAGACGCAAGGGAGCGTCTTACTCCGCTCCCCCGGAAGGCCCCGGAAGGCCCGGCCGGGCGAACGCCTGCGCATACGTACGTAGTAAGTAACGACGGCGCGGGGCGGCGGCGCGGGGCGGAGGCGCGGCGCCATAAAACGATAAAACCGAGCTTCGGGAATAGCGGCGAATACAAAGCATTGCGAAATTCATTCATGTATCGTATAGCGCGCGCGACTAAAATGATACTTTTAACTATTATTTAAAATATTAATTTTATTATGTTTTTTTTCTTTTTGTAAAACATCTTAATATTAATTCAAAGTAATTAATTAGGTAGTCTGTGTCACATAACGTGATAAGGTTCGTATTTTTTTTTACGATTTAGATTCGTAAAATTTTATGCTAGTTCATCTCAGTTGCCACTTCGGAAACTATGGTTTTTTTTTTCGAGACACCTTTTGGAATCATCCTGTATAGATAGTCCGCCGTGGAGGCCGTTCACTCGATTATCAAAACATTACATTCTGAGCGCGTTCAGCCGCGACCCGCGTCCCTTCGACCATCTCCCCGGGATTTAGGGGCCCAATAAATATTAATAAAGGGCAATGCGACGTAAATAACTAAAATGTATTATAGGAGCAATCGCATGCCCTATAATTATAGTCTCAGATTATAGTGAAAACATTATCGACACCGAAATGTAGTTGTGCTTACCTAAAGCCACTACCAGTACCGTGTGAGTGATGCGTACGTTTTCGGTTCCCTTGCCGTTGCACGTATTGTCTACTGTAACTCTACGGCTATTCGCCCACGACCGATAATCGGTGACCGATTTTTTGTAGGAGAAAAACCATAGAAAAACAGAACGTACTGATAGTAATAGTGCAACGCACACGTCCTACATAAGTCGGTCAGAAATAATGTGGGAGAAAAAATCAGCCCGATTATCTGTCCCACAAAAAGTATGACGTGGGCGTACATTGCAAGCGTACATTGTACATTGTTATTTTTGTTAGTCAAAAAAGGTACCATTATGCGGTTAACGACCGTCACCACGTCCTCAGCGCCCGCGCGTGAATAAGTAATAATCCCGCTAGTTCAGAGCGCTAAGTTTTGATGTTTCTTGCCAAACAACAGATCTAAGGAACTCTTTAAAATATTAAGAACCTTAGTAGACCGGGTACTTAAAGTTAAATGTTATACTATCTTGGAATACTTCGCTTACAATTAATATGCATCTTGCATCCGAACATCTGTTGAAGATGCTTTTTTTGTGACACCGCTTTTTTTGTAAAAAACGCAATATAATGTGAACATAAAGTAACGTCTTAAACACGCCTTGACAGCATCGCTTCTACTGGCTCAAGGTATAGCATAAAATGTAGGAGATGGATACTATAAGCATAGACTAATTTCAGCAATTTGAAGTAAGCACTATGTAAACATTGGAGTATTATAGCGTATAGAACAGACACCGCGAATATCGGGTTCGGGGGTATGCATTGCAGCCGGCCGGCTTCATTTCATTCTGTCACTCGCCTGTCACTCGGCTGCACTCATGGCGGAAGCATGCCAAAATTGTGACAAAATAACATTTCAAAAATGCCATAATACGTTATAAGAAGCTGTAAAAATCAGTCAACTAGGGAAAAAAAAAATAGTTGTGTTACTTACCATCGGCAAGGAAACAAAAAATTAACTTAAATCAACCAAAACGAATTTATTTCATTATTGTGCAATTTTCCGCAATTTTTGAATGAAAAAAACATTAGGCGCGTTTGTATACTTGGCAAGCCGCAAGCGTGTTAATGGACTAAATAAATGCTTAAGCTTGCCGACGCTCGAGACCAATTTAAGTGGTGTTGGTTTTTGAGATGAATGAATGGTAAACGTTAGAAAATCGTTCAAACGCTAAATACGTTAAATAAAGTTGGAGTAATGAGGACAGAAAGACGTAACTGTCGATTTCTTGTCAATGTTTTGTGATCAATTAATTAAGATTACTTTTAATTAATTTTCGTTCAATCATCACTACCTGAAACGATTATTTTCATGCTCATTATTTTTATTTTTCATGTTATTATAGAAATACCGGTATTATTTAGATACAAATCGGAAGAAAACTGAGCTTGGAAAAAGTTCCAATACTTCTAACAGTCTCGGATTATGTATATAAGAATACCATTGTACTGCTGTATTTCATATTATTTTCGTGTAAGCTGTAAGGCGATAATCGTAACAATATTATCTCGATACATTTCTATTATTTGAAGTATATCGCACTTATACAAAATTTAGAACATAATCGAATTATACATATATCCTGGGACTGACTGCATTGACGCCATAGAAAAATATTTAACCGATGTCAAGTGATCCGTCTTCAGGTACTTCTTAGAGCTTACCGTACAGTTGTACCTATTTAGACACGCGGTAGCATGTCAAGCCAATTTCAAGCTAACAAAACTGACGAGCAGCACCGTGTATAATATAGTTCTTGCATGTTTCTTCGAGTTTAAACACATAATACTTAAACAGTACTGTTAAAATACTCAGTGTAGTGTTTAGAGGGTCAATAATACACACATTTTACTCTGTCATGGGTGAGGTAGGTATACGCAAGGCTGACGTCTGCACACGGCACCTAGCACGCAGCATCGCTGCCGACTGACTGGCAGTCACCCAGTGACTGACAGCTGTGCTTATACACTACATCCCTTCTTTATTTTATAATAAATAATAATTGATTACAACTGTTCGTTAGCAAATAATATATTGCAACATTGACATAGATCTGACAATAATAAATTATTCAATATCCAACTTTTATTTTCTTTGTGTTATTTATTATCATTATTGTTGTACAACATGTATTTCCCATTTCTGTACATCGTTTTCACCATCAGAAACTCACACCACTATGTGAGTGCAGGGTTAAAGTTTGGTGTCAATCTGTTAGCCTCAGTTACTTATTATTCATCGATATATTTTTCTGTAGCTAATTTAGAATCTTGTAGCTCCCTTAGTACTGTCCACATAATATGGTTTCCCTCTTTTCTTTAATTGAATTATAGACCTGTCAATTTCTGTCTCTCACATTACTGTCATTCTTAGAGTGAAAGGTATTTTACTGGAAGTGATTGGAAGCTTCATAAAAAAAATTGATGTTATTCTCGCATTTCACTAAATACTACTCTGTAGATCATAATTATATTTTTAACAAATGTCAAATGTAGCATTGAAAGTAGATTAACCCAAGCCATTTACCACAGTCATCTACTTCAATTATCAAAAGTAACAACATAACTTCTGAAAAATCTTGAGTAAGTCCCTCTATTGCCAAGGCTCACCCAGCCGATATGCATATATTATCCATTTAGTGTCATATGTGTGCATCATATGTGTGCAATATGCATCACCCATACACACCCCAAACTTCACTTCTTCAACTTCACAACTTTCTTTCTCGAGATGGAGACTGATCTCGTATTGTTCAGTATCATGATTTATCATGATTACCTATTTATAGGTACTCGACTGGTACATGACTTACAGGTATTTCCCTAACGCTATCTTGTTTTCTTCAAGACTAAGTGAGAACAAAACTCTTAAATTATTTATAGAATTAACTTTTGCTATTTTGACCTATCGTGATATTACTTTCCAATTTTTTCTTGAGGGTACTTCATTAATATTGAGGGTAGGTCACAAAACTTGAAGTTAATTTGAAATTTTCAAACGTTAATCTTAAGAATTTTGAGTCATTCAACTAGACATAATTCATGATGTCAATATAATATCTAAAGTTCATACAACTCGCTCAGCGCATTATAAGAACTCAACTTTAAACAATTTTCCTATGTGACATTGTTATTTCCATCTCGTGTCACTAAGAAATAAAAACTATTTGCCAACCATTCATTTAATGCCAAGCTATTTAATTCTACCACCAGCATTTACACTGTGAAAGTCACAGACAATTTTTGAGGGTACTTCATTTCATGGTAAGATAAGGGGTAAATCTTGAGAATTTGAGTCAATGAACAAGACTTAATTCATGATATCAGTATGATTGTCTACAGTTCAAACAACTCACTCCACGCATTATAAGGGTCAACTTTAAACAATTTTCCTATGTGACATTATTATTTTCATTTATTGTCAGTAAGGAATTCAAACCATTGGCAACCCATTCATTTAATGCTAAGCTATTTTGCTCTACCAGTATTTACACTGTTAAAAGTCACAAGGGTATTTAGAATAGTACCAGTAGAATCTCTAATAATCTTAAAAATAGTTGCTTGTGAAACTACGATCACAGCTGACCAATTTATTGTCTCTTTAATTATCATGTAAACTTGAGTATTCTCTTCATTATCTTAACTCTTGATTCACTATCAGTTTAGTCAGTTAAGTTATGATTCTCTGGGAATTTGCGTTTGCTTCCCAGGGGAGTTTCAGTCGTTGACAAGCACTCTGTGTGAGGATGCTTTGTGAAATGGTGGTCCTGCGTGCACGGTTACACCCACTTACACATATGTACATTCGGCTTAGTAATGTGGCCACTCTAGCTTCTAGATGGAGATCTAGTGCTTTCAGCTTCCACAACATCAACGTCACTTTAAACTTGATAGATCTGTAATACAGAAATATAAGACCGATGACGAGCCTCGGACTGTACTGCTTTAGAGATAAATCTCTAAAGTTGCTACTTAGCACTGTCATTCAACTAGAAATAAGTTTTTTTTTTCTTGGCTAAGTCTGACATAATTAAATCGAACCACTTTGTTAACGCATAGTCAATAATTACAGTATGAACCTTGCCCTTGATAGGTATTGTTTTTGTATAATGTCGTGAAAAGTATGGAAACTGATAAAATAACCTTTTGGTCATTAGCCATCACTTGATGACGCTAGTTAACTATTTATGTCAATTTTACATGAAAAGAGCGCAGAGAAACACCTAAGGTGTTGTCATTTTGCAGATGGTTCAAGTTGGATGAATATTAGTAGTATGTTGTATCTACGTAAAATAGTTGATTACAACGTCGTGTTTTATTGGACTACCTCAATATACTGAAATTTTATTTCTCAGTGTCTCATTGTCTCTTTACTATGGAGACAAAATCATAACCTTGACATATAATATTTACCTTTATTCTTCGACAGCTCAAAAAGATTAATATTTACATTGCAAGTAAAGATGTTAGATGGAAATACTACGATCTTCTGAGTCTGTAATTGCTCGTTGCCACATGGATGAATCTTAATTTTTTCAATAATAATAATATATCCAATAAATTAGTGTGGACTATATTATATAAGAATTGCAAAAATTTAATATAATTATCATAAAAGCCAAGTCCGTTACCATGGACTCATAACTGCTGTCGTTTGTCATATTTTGTCATAATCTGCTCACATATGTGATATGTTCACATATTACATATTATACTCGTCTGTAACGAATTATTATAAAATAATGAATCGTCAAAGACGGAACTATGTCATTGTACATTTCATACATGGTCAGATTCAAAATTACTTCAAAAGAAGTTATGGAATGTTAACACATGAATGGAATAAAATATACCATACCAATAATCACTGTCTTACTTTTATTCCTTACATAATACTTGAATTCTGATGCCACATCATCTCTTTACTTGGTATTTGTAATTCATATTGATTGAGGTAACTTTCTGAAAACCTGCAATTTGTTATTTCATCCCACGATTTCATATCAGTGAAATGGGACCGATTATGATGGGAATCATCTCCATCAGGCATCTCGAATGGGTGTCTTATGAATCATATCCAACAGACATCTTTGGCTTTCAATGACATTCATAACGACATATCCATAAAATATTAATTTGTAAATATTTGCAGCCACTGTGTATGCATGGCTTTTTACAAATGTAACGTTATTACAAGTGTAACATGATTGCGTAGCCTTAAACATTGATTTACAATATTTGCGTGCCTTTACAAATGTAACGTTATTACAAGTGTAACATGATTGCGTAGCCTTAAACATTGATTTATAATATTTGCGGGCACCTTGTATGCATGGCTTTTTACTAATGTAACAGTAACATGACTGCGTAGCCTTAAAACATTGATTTATAATATTTGCAGGCACCGTGTATGCATGGCTTTTTACTAATGTAACAGTAACATGACTGCGTAGTCTTAAAACATTGATTTATAATATTTGCAGGCACTGTGTATGCATGGCTTTTTACTAATGTAACAGTAACATGACTGCGTAGTCTTAAAACATTGATTTATAATATTTGCAGGCACCGTGTATGCATGGCTTTTTACTAATGTAACAGTAACATGACTGCGTAGCTTTAAAACATTGATTTATAATTAACAGTATATATTACGGTATATTATATACCACTTGTATACAGAATACATTACAGTATAATGTATAATGCTCAATCACCTCGAATGACTTGCCATAGCAGTAATTCAATACATCGATTAGTTTGGCTTCTTCCTCAGAATTCCAAGTCAAGTACCTACTCCATACCTTAATTTATTTTATGATAATTATGGTAAATACCCAATAAATTGAAAACTTTTTTTTTTCCATTTTTTTTTAGCTATAAAAGCGTTACAATATCTCTGACATTTTAGACTGAACTTTAGTATTCCACATATTCATCCATCCTTAAATTTTAATATACCTTTTAGGAAATACTCATTATATTGAATAACTTCCGCAAACACTATATTTTAATGTTTTATAATTTGGCTGAACATAAAAATGTTCCACGTCACTTTACCCAGAACTTTGATTTTTCTTTTCGAAACAGCCATCCTTGAGCCATTACGAAAATTTTTGAATGAAACAGTGAAATCGGTTAAGCTATCAAGAAATACTAAAGTTCATTTTTATTTATACAAACAAGAAGATAAGTATATTACAATAATAACGTGCTTCTTTCGAGCATTTTTTTTTACACAAGGTATAGCATTCTCCTTACGAGTCTTGTTTAAATTTGCGTGCCCCTTTCAGGCCTTTTTGTACTCAAGGTACATTAACAAGTTCCTTACGAGTCTTGTTTAAATTTGCGTGCCCCTTACAGACCTTTTTGTACTCAAGGTACATTAAAAAGCTCCTTACGAGTCTTGTTTAAATTTGCGTGCCCCTTGCAGGCCTTATTGTACTCAAGGTACATTAACAAGCTCCTTACGAGTCTTGTTTCAATTTGCGTGCCTCTTGTAGGCCTTTTTGTACTCAAGGTACATTTACAAGCTCCTTACGAGTCTTGTTTCAAATTGCGTGCCCCTTGCAGGCCTTTTTGTACTCAAAGTACATTAACAAGCTCCTTACGAGTCTTGTTTCAATTTGCGTGCCCCTTGCAGGCCTTTTTGTACTAAATGTACAGTAACAAGCTCCTTACGAGTCTTGTTTCAATTTGCGTGCCTCTTGTAGGCCTTTTTGTACTCAAGGTACATTAACAAGCTCCTTACGAGTCTTGTTTCAATTTGCGTGCCCAATCCGGACTTAATACTTGTAACGGGACAAGTGGGATAGACCCGTACAACCTGCGTGAACCTTGACGTAGCTACAATTATCAATAATTATATTTAATTTAATATTGGCTTTAGCGATAAAAATATTAACATATATAATGCTTCAATATTGCTACGTAATACGGATTTTAAGGTATAATAAACTTTTTACATATTACGTGCATATGCTATCACATTGTTTGTAGCTACTTTACAGGTTCTTTCTTAATATGGTTGTATAGGCAATGATCTTTAAGTGAACTGTATTGGCGTGACCACGGAACACAGACACAAGGGCGTGACCATAATAATAATATTGAACTGCTAATTAATTAGCAAAATTACGTCTAAAACTTGTTTAGATAATATAATCATAATCTTTTGAATTCATGGTAGAACGGTATTTGAATTGTGAAAACATTAACCACAGCATTATATTAATAAGTGGGGTAGATTCTCAATCGTTTCTTTCCAAGTTATTGTAAGGGTAACGTCGAGTTTCACGTTTTTATTAAATACCCACCAAATACAAACAAAACTTAGGATATTGTTATTGTGATGCGGTAGCTTTATTTGAAATAAGAAACGAAATAAATTACTCTTTCACATACTACAATTTCCTACAGCAATATCATAGGAAATTTATGGTCTATTTGAAATAGTTACTTGAGGCATGGCCCTTTGTGAACAAAATGATTTGCATGGCCTTCGAAGTATTTAATTAGTTTCGATGCTTAGACAACCATTTTCTGTACAAATATGGCAGTGGTACTTTAAGTTGCCGAGTTATTAAAACGTCAACACTTAAATAATTGTTACTTTAGTGCACGCAATTAGGTATATCCACATATAAATTATGTGGTTGTAATGTAATAATACACTTTACTTACTTAAATGCGAATATAACAGAACATATTCGTTACGAATTTGCCTGTCCGAACGAATGCAAAGGTGGCATTACTCCTTCTTTTTCTTCCAACATTTTTTGGTAATTCCTTATGATTTTTACCGTCGTCGCCACTTGTAGTGTTTAGAGGGTCAATAATACACACATTTTACTCTGTCATGGGTGAGGTAGGTATACGCAAGGCTGACGTCTGCACACGGCACCTAGCACGCAGCATCGCTGCCGACTGACTGGCAGTCACCCAGTGACTGACAGCTGTGCTTATACACTACACTCAGTGTCGGCCTTACTCCAAAAAATAAGTCCGATAAGAATGACTAAAGTCTGTGATAAATAATAAAATATTATGTACTTTAATCTGTGAATTAAATTAAATATTAAATGAAACATTTGGGAGAGCTTGTAAAGGTTTGGTAACTGCTTGTCGTCGCTCAAAGTTACTCTGTGGCAAGTGTGTAAAGAGGCCTTCTAGAGTTTGAAAAAAGAACGGAGGGGGGGGGGGGGTCATCCCGGCGGTGGGACACACATTTTGTTTCAGCAGGGCTATTCAGTTTTGTAACTTGACAGCGGATTCCGCGATGAGTGTCAAAATTGAAGTTCGAGTCCGAGATCTTGATATGTGATTCTCGAATCATTTGGTACACACTTGCGAAGTGAAGGGAGTCTCGAACTCAAACGTCAAACGACTAAAGATGGCCTCGCCTCGGTATGAATAAACGAATGACAATTGGACACGAGCTTCGACGGTGACGTAATTCGATGATCGAGAATAATAAATATGTCATCCTCTAATCATCTAGTACGGCACTTGCGAAGTGAAGTGATCCTAGAACTCGAACGTCAATTTTGAAACTCCGCTGTCAAGTTACAAAAGAGAATAGCCTTCCTGATTTCGATCGATAAACGATCGATTGCACGGGAACAACTAAGTAGATTTTGTTAAGTCTGTAAGCCAACTTGTACCCGATCAAATTGGTATACGATCCAAATTTTACCGTGCGTTGAATGTAAGTTCCTGTAAGTTGGTGGTTCAATAGTTAGCTACACTAGAAGGTCCTTCGCGCAGTTTGTTACAGTCCGCAACCCCGTAGCTAGCTGACTGGTCCTTGTGGTCCGTCACGTGTGTCGCGATGTCTCCCGGGAACAAAACATTACTGTCTATCTTTAGTGTAACACTTACAAGTAAAGATTAAATCTAGGACCCATACTACGTCCATTTCAAGTGTCATATTTACTTAGCAACTAAAAACGTAACACCATCAGACGTGCTATGGAATGACACCACCTTGGTCTAGTTATCTAACACCCTAAAGCTTCCCGCCCACGTCCGATAATCGGTGACCGCTTTTTTGTAGGAGAAAAATAGAACGTACTGATAGCAATCAAAAAGTCGGTCAGAAATAATATGGCAGAAAAAATCGGCCCGATTATCGGTCCTACAAAAAGACTGACGTGGGCGGGAAGCTAGACGTCTATCATGTCATTATTTGTGGATTATTATATTTTCCTAATATCGTATAGTCTTATCAATTCAAATCTGTGACTGGACTCGACGTAATTTATTCACACTTCCTTATGGTAAGTGCCTGTCTCATCATTCCGTTACAAGCTTCAGCCTTGTAATGCGCCGTCTACAAAATAAGAGCGACGTGACGACACTTTGTTCGCAGTTGTATTGCTGTCGTGTTCATTGGCTAGCATTGACTCGTAAGGCTAAGTACACACACCAGACGAAGGCTTGGTGCAGCCCAGCATTTTAAACTACAAACAAATTGTTGAGACAAAGACAGAGAAATGAGAAAAAAGGCTGGTTCCCTGGCCGCCAACACACTGTGATGCCATTGGTATTACTACTTACCATCAACGTATCTGCTCAATTTGTCACTTTATATCCCATAGCTTTCTGTAAACAAACAACGTATTATGTATTTTGACCTCAGTTCATCGATATCTCAAGTAACACTAGAGTACAACACCTGCTGCTATAGTTGTAATCACAGCGGCCCCCGTGTGCGCTGCACCTTACCCACCGCGCGGCTCCGCTCGGCAATAACAACTATTATCGTGTTCCATTGTTGCAGTTCCTCTGCTGCATTACGTCTGCGGAGTTCCTTCTCTGATTAAAAACCTCTCACGGAACACCACTCGTCTTGTATTATTGTTTTCTTCGCTAACCTACAATTACGACCCGCATCCATTACATCTCGGCCGCACCCCTTCTATTGTGTTACTGTACAATATGTAACATATTGTACTATCGGTATTTCTAGAGATGGGTGAGTAAACTCACATAAGACTCCTGCACTCTCTGATCTTCATAATCTAGACACGCGGCAGCGTTCGTTCATTTTGTTTACAGGGTCTTTATCTTTATAAAACGAGTAATAGTTTCTACTTCACTGAGATTTTTTTAAGCAAATAGTCATTTATAAAACACAAGTGAAACTCAAATCACAAACTAAAAGAAAGACGAATACTTCACGTGTACTCCAAAAGTGTTTTTGTAAAAACCTCATTTAGTAGGAAAGCACAAATGCAATTTAGCTTTAAATGTACGCGAAGCATGCCCCGACTATAAACACGGCTGCTTGTTAAAACTTGTTGGAGCAGCCGCCTGGGGTGCCCGGGGTGGCCCCCGCTCGTGTATCGCACGAGTACCGCACGAGTGCATCGTGTCAATGAGTAGAAAGGATAATATATTTAAAAGCACCCCACGCTTTTTTTTACAATTACACAATTTTTAATTCAAATTTATTTTCTATTTTTTTTAATTGGATTTTCTATAAAAGCGTGTTTTTTAGTTTTTTTTAAACTATTATTTATTTTTTCATTTTTTAGTTGGATTTTTTGAAATGAATTTTTTTTTATTTGGATTTTCAGAATGCTTGAGTGTGTGACAGAAACGCTTATTTGCTACAAACCACATGAGTTAATCATGTGCGTTATGTCCATTTGCGACGATAGCCACTTACCATCAGGGGGATCGTCCGCTCCTTTGCCGGCTATTTCCATAAAAAAGCTCCTGGACTTATATTATTTGTTACTATCCAACGCCTGGCCTTGTTAAGACTCGCAGGGTTTTTTTTATATGCGTATAATAATGCTTATACGCTACGTTGCCACGCTGTTTAACCGACTTCAAAAAGGAGGTTATCGATTCGACATGCATGTAATATTATTAGAAGTACAAAAAGATTTTTAGGGTTCCGTAGCCGAATGGCAAAAAACGGAACCCTTATAGATTCGTCATGTCTGTCTGTCGTCCGTCCGTCCGTCCGTCCGTCCGTCCGTCCGTCCGTCCGTCCGTCCGTCCGTCCGTCCGTCCGTCCGTCCGTCCGTCCGTCCGTCTGTCCGTCTGTCTGTCTGTCTGTCTGTCTGTGGATATCTATGGATAGATCTTCAAAAATGATATTGAGGTTTCTAATATCATTTTTTTCTAAACTGAATAGTTTGCGCGAGAGACACTTCCAAAGTGGTAAAATGTGTGTCCCCCCCCCTGTAACTTCTAAAATAAGGGAATGATAAAACTAAAAAAAATATATGATGTACATTACTAAGCAAACTTCCAACGAAAATTGGTTTGAATGAGATTTAGTAAGTAGTTTTTTTTTAATACGTCATAAATCGTAAACCGCAAAAAACATTGATCAAAGTTACAACGAACTACAAGAACTTTTATATTATGTTACTTGCTGCTACGGAACCCTTCATGGGCGAGTCCGACTCGCACTTTGCCGCTTTTTTGGTGTAACTCACGTTCTTCTATCTGCTATAGTTTTGGAGACAATTTTGTGCAAACTAATATAACTGCACAGGTTTTGGCAAAAAAACCGTGAATATAGATACATTTAAATTTGTAACCCCTATAAATAATTGCTCTACAGATAGTTTTTTGTGTTTCATGCTATAACTGTGATTAGCTTATATTAATTCTTACATTTTATTTTTCAATATATTTATCGTGAACATTGATTTATTTAGAGTTATTTATCACTATAAACCGATTTTTTCAATACTGATTAGGGTACAATTCTATAGGAATCTCCCTAGATTTTTTTTACTTATCTTCATGTATATCAGTTTACACAATGACAATAATTTATAGGTGCAACATAATTTAACTCTACTGGTATCAATTATTACGTAATATTAGCACACATTTGAAATAAAAAAGGTACAACTCACAGGTTTTTGATGAATTACTTTAATATATGGAACGTAGATAGCGTGTGGTGGTGTAGGCGGTGCGCGAGCAATAAGGTTAACTCCGAGATAAAAGTTAATAGTTTATTGCACTAAGCACACAAAACACAAAGGAAACGATAAAGTACAGCTACACTAAATACACAGCACATAAGAGGTCCATAGAAACAAGAAGGAGAGAGAGTGATAGCACAGGAATGACAGAACAAGCAACAGTCTTAATATTAGGTACAGATAGCGAGTTAGGGCGTAGTGAAAGCACTAAGGTAGCCGAGCGTTCGAGCGACACGGGTTAGCGCGATGCGTGTGGAAGGCCGACTGGCGCGTCCGGCGACGAACTGAACGCGCGCGCGCTGCCCGTGAAGCGGGGCGCGGGAGACGAGGCTGGCAACCGGTTCGCGCGCCCGCGCCGCTGGGCACGGCTGGTGCTGTGACGTCACAGAGTGACGTAGAACACCAGAGCGCACCAGGTTCGATCCCGCGGTGTGAATGTGTGAATGTATGTAAGTGTTGTGTATGTGATGTATATGATAAACATAATATACTACATAGGTGTGAGTGTGCTTGTGTGTGTGTGAGATATAAAATATAATGCTGCACCCGCAACACGCCATCGCCAGCCATCACCACGACGCACACCCCGCGCGCGTGCAGAGGCCACAGTGGCCACTTCCGCCGCGCAGCAGCAGCCAGCGGTGATGGCCACGGCTGAGTGCAGCACCACAGCGGGACGCGTATTTGTGACCGACCGTAACTCGCGAGTGCAATTTTTAATTGACACGGGTAGTGATTTGTGCGTGTACCCTATTTCTGCGCTAAAAGACCGACGACCAATGTCGAATTTTAAATTGTGCGCAGCTAACGGCTCGAATATCAACACATATGGTTATGTCGATTTAAAATTAAATCTAGGTTTAAGACGAGATTTTTGCTGGCGTTTCACGGTTGCGGACGTTACTAAAGCCATAATCGGCGTAGATTTTTTAAGTCACTACAATTTAATAGTTGACGTCCGCAACCAACGCGTCATAGATAATACAACAACGCTGTCAACAACTGCCTCTATTGCACATACTAATATATTTTCTGTGAAGGTAGCGACGGGCGACACGCGTTACCATACATTACTGGGTAAGTTCCCTGAATTAACGCGCCCTTCTGGCACACCGAGGACACCAAAGCACACCACGGTTCACCACATCCGCACCACACCCGGCCCACCCGTCTCTTGCTCACCACGTCGGCTCGCAGCCGACAAGCTCAAGATAGCTAGGACGGAATTCGAACTCATGCTCTCTAACGGCACTGCACGTCCTTCCGAGAGCCCGTGGGCTTCGCCGCTGCACCTCGCTCCCAAAAAGGATAACGGTTGGCGGCCGTGTGGTGATTACCGCATGCTGAACGCGCGGACGGTCCCCGACCGTTATCCAATTAAACACATCCACGACTTTGCCCATAATATAGCTGGTAACAAAGTCTTCAGCACCATCGACCTGGTTAAAGCCTATAACCAAATCCCGGTCTACGAGGAGGACATCGCGAAAACAGCCATAACAACACCTTTTGGTCTGTTTGAGTTCCCTTATATGACTTTTGGTCTCCGCAACGCAGGGCAGACATTCCAGAGGTTCGTGGACGAGATGACGCGCGTTCTAGATTTTTGCTACGCATATCTAGACGACTTCCTGGTATTTTCTAAGGACGAAGACGAGTATGAAGAGCACCTGCGTTTACTCTTCACTCGAATGCAGGAATACGGCATGCTGATCAATACCGTGAAATGTTTTTTTGGTGCCCCAGAGGTCACATTCCTGGGCTACCTCATCTCACAAGATGGTACGAAGCCTCTGGAAGCCAAAGTACAGGCTATAAGGGAATTCCCCCCACCCAAGACCGTTAAGCAGCTGCGCCGTTTCTTGGGTATGGTAAATTTTTACAGGCGCTTTCTGCCTCACGCAGCAACCATTCAGGCCCCACTTAACGCCCTGCTTACGGGCTCGGTGAAGGGGTCGCAGCCGGTACATCTTACTGGTGACTCTCTTTCAGCTTTTGACCAGTGTAAGGAGAGTCTTGCAAACGCTGCGCTATTGGCACACCCGGACTGCGATGCTCCTTTGAGTTTAGTCACCGATGCGTCCGATGTAGCAATGGGTGCCGTAGTTCAGCAACTCAAAAATGGTAAGTGGCAACCACTTGCGTTCTTCTCGCGCAATTTAACACCAGCGCAGCAGAAGTACTCACCCTACGATCGCGAACTCCTCGCGATCTACGACAGCATCAAGTACTTCCGCCACTTGCTGGAAGCACGCGTCTTTGCAGTCTACACTGACCACAAGCCGCTCAGTTTCGCTTTCCATGAACGGAAAGCCAACTGTTCGCCCCGTCAGTTCCGTCATCTAGATTTCATATCGCAGTTCACGACCGACATCCGTCACATCTCCGGTAAGGATAATGTGGTGGCGGACACATTATCACGCGTCGATGAACTGCAGCTGCCAGTCGACTTCGATATACTCGCGGAGTCACAAGCAGTGGACCACGAGCTTCTTCAGTACCTCAGCGGAGAAACATCACTTCGCCTGAAGAAGCTCACCATCCCTGGCAGCAGTAGGGAAATTTACTGTGACGTCAGCACACCATCAGCACGGCCTTTTGTACCACTGTCACTACGTAAGCCGTTATTCGACAGTCTTCATGGTCTCAGCCACCCAGGTCCCAAGGCCACCGCCCAACTGGTGGCCGAGCGCTTCGTCTGGCCTGGGATGCGCAAAGACTGTCGAGAGTGGTCACAAAAGTGCCTAGCGTGTCAGCGCGCCAAGGTGAGTCGCCACGTGTCAGCGCCGTTGGGCACGTTCGACTTACCTCGCGCTCGATTCGCCTTTATCCACGTGGACATTATAGGGCCCCTTCCAACATCTCAGGGGTACCGCTACTGCTTGACCGCAGTGGACCGTTTTACGCGCTGGCCGGAAGTAACACCTATGGTAGACATCACCGCGGAATCGGTCGGTAATGCGTTGTTATCGTGGATATCCAGGTTTGGATGTCCAGCCGATATTGTTACCGACCGTGGGCGGCAGTTCGAATCCACGCTCTTCCAGTACCTTGGAAGAATGATCGGATTCAAGCACCGCCGCACCACCGCCTACCATCCGGCCTGCAACGGCATGGTCGAGCGATTTCATCGCCAACTCAAAGCAGCGATAATGTGCCACGCGGATAGCAACTGGGTCGAGGCCTTGCCCTTTGTGCTCTTAGGCATCAGGTCATCCTTCAAAGAGGACCTTCAGTCCTCTTCCGCCGAGCTGGTCTACGGTGAGCCGCTCCGTCTCCCGGGGGAATTCTTCCAGGCGACCGCTCCCGAGACCACCGACCTCTCGGATTTCACCACCCGCCTTAGACACATAGCGGCAAAAATCCGACCCACACCTGCTGCACGTCACACGCAACAAAAATCCTTTGTTCAGAAGGGACTCCATTCAGCGAGCCACGTCTTCTTACGAGACGACTCGACCCGAGGTTCCTTATCACCACCTTACACAGGTCCTCACAAAGTGGTCGAACGTAGGGACAAGACTTTCCGTATACTGGTTAGGGGCAGGGAGGTCACAGTAACGATAGACCGACTTAAACCGGCCTACCTACTCGTAGACCCATCCCCCATCAACAATCCCATCCCTACTCCTACGTTCCCTCCGACACCAGCGCCCACTCCTACACCAACGCCCGCTCCCTCACCCGATCCTCCGCCCGCACGGTTGAAGTCCACAGTTCCGGAAGGCGGCAAAACCACACGATCTGGCCGCCGAGTTCGTTTTCCGGACTACTATCGACCGTAGACCCGGTCTCTGGGGGGGAGTGATGTGGGCACCTTCGTCCCACATTCGCATTATGTATATTTATTATATTTTATATCTCACACACACACAAGCACACTCACACCTATGTAGTATATTATGTTTATCATATACATCACATACACAACACTTACATACATTCACACATTCACACCGCGGGATCGAACCTGGTGCGCTCTGGTGTTCTACGTCACTCTGTGACGTCACAGCACCAGCCGTGCCCAGCGGCGCGGGCGCGCGAACCGGTTGCCAGCCTCGTCTCCCGCGCCCCGCTTCACGGGCAGCGCGCGCGCGTTCAGTTCGTCGCCGGACGCGCCAGTCGGCCTTCCACACGCATCGCGCTAACCCGTGTCGCTCGAACGCTCGGCTACCTTAGTGCTTTCACTACGCCCTAACTCGCTATCTGTACCTAATGTTAAGACTGTTGCTTGTTCTGTCATTCCTGTGCTATCACTCTCTCTCCTTCTTGTTTCTATGGACCTCTTATGTGCTGTGTATTTAGTGTAGCTGTAGTTGCTGCTGCGGCGGAGGTCGCGCCGCAAAGCACGTGCTGCGCCATCGCGCGGCAAGTAGGTGCGCGGCGGGCGCGTGCGCGCCGCGTGGTCGCAAGGGCGTGGCAAGGTTGCGCCCGGGCGGTGCGATACGTCGAGTCGGTGCACGACACGTATTGTTCATTGTCACTAAATTCACTGTCACTCATTGTTATTAAGCGTTCTAAGTCGGGTCACCAGTTATGGAACGTAGATAGCGTGTGGTGGTGTAGGCGGTGCGCGAGCAATAAGGTTAACTCCGAGATAAAAGTTAATAGTTTATTGCACTAAGCACACAAAACACAAAGGAAACGATAAAGTACAGCTACACTAAATACACAGCACATAAGAGGTCCATAGAAACAAGAAGGAGAGAGAGTGATAGCACAGGAATGACAGAACAAGCAACAGTCTTAACATTAGGTACAGATAGCGAGTTAGGGCGTAGTGAAAGCACTAAGGTAGCCGAGCGTTCGAGCGACACGGGTTAGCGCGATGCGTGTGGAAGGCCGACTGGCGCGTCCGGCGACGAACTGAACGCGCGCGCGCTGCCCGTGAAGCGGGGCGCGGGAGACGAGGCTGGCAACCGGTTCGCGCGCCCGCGCCGCTGGGCACGGCTGGTGCTGTGACGTCACAGAGTGACGTAGAACACCAGAGCGCACCAGGTTCGATCCCGCGGTGTGAATGTGTGAATGTATGTAAGTGTTGTGTATGTGATGTATATGATAAACATAATATACTACATAGGTGTGAGTGTGCTTGTGTGTGTGTGAGATATAAAATATAATAAATATACATAATGCGAATGTGGGACGAAGGTGCCCACAAATATTATAATATTTTCTACAAAAAACTTAATGTACGGTGACAGTAAATGTTTTTATCTACAAAAGAATGTACTCATGTCTCCGAAACTAGCGATCAGATTCTAACCATTCTGTTTTTATTGGGTTACTATACTGTATATTATACCATTAATTCTAATTCGCTTCAGTAGTTTTTTGTGAGATGAACTAACACGTGTAATGGCTTAGCTTACTGATACGAGCTACGCGTGTGGACCGGATTTACATTTCTAAACAAATTTTCTGGTATTCTAGAAACAACACAATTTTCTACAAAACATTAGAAGCGCTTGAAAAAATATGACGCTAATTGTATTGGAGGAGACAGAGCAGACGAAGTTGTTATTGTTCGTTTAATTTTGTAGAAAAACTCCGAGAAACCGACGAACATTGAGCACGGACGATGAATATTTGTTTACCGCGGTGACGCTCCGCGCCGTGGAAACAAAGGACAGCATTCAGTGCGGAGCTATTATTATTATTATAGTAGATGAATCAATAAAATATCCTTATGTCACTACGATTAAGGAGTTCTTAATCATTTCTGCGTATTAAGCAACTTATCGCAGTTGTGCTGGTCAGATAACAAGTGTCTCTACGCGGAGTTTAGACTTTGATGCATAGGAAGTGGTGGTGGACACGCTGCGATCTCGGCAGTACAGCTGACACCATGTCTTGTCCCGTGTTCGTCCGTGTCCGTGTGTCACGCGGCGGCCGGAATTGCGGCGGTACCGTCATAGTGTGTTTCGCCGGCGCAGGAAGAATATTTACATAATTGCCGGGTCAAAGGTAATATACAAACGACTTTTTCACTGACAGCGCTGTGAGCGGCCGCCGGCCGGCCGGGGACGACTCTTTGTGGCATTTTATGCAAAGTGCGCTCGACGGATCATAAGCCTCTCCACCTTTTTACCCGCTATGCATATCAAAATTTAGATTTTCAATCTGTCTGTTATTATAATTGAAAAGCATTACGACTCTAGAAAAGTTCGTATGTTTCAGCTTCAGTTAAAATGGTTATACGTTATCTTTATAGTTAGGTTTTTATTGAAAGTTAATAAACCTTTCATTGTGTTTTAAAATATTGCCTTATTACTAAGTATGCTTATATGTAGTTATTTTGCAAAACAGTTTGTTTTTTATAACTTCACTTGCTCAGTTGCGGGAAATGTTTCAGATATGATCTGGTACGAGTAATATCGTCGGGTGAACAATAGCGCGAGTTAATGTGTTCATTGTTCGTGATGGCGGGGGGCGGGGACGGTGGGAGCAGCGGCGGGTCGTCCCGGGACAGTTATTGTTGGGTCTTGTGATGTTTCCGGGCCCTCGCGGTCCCCGTGGGCTATTTATTTTATTTTAAGACTAAGTGGAGGTTACGTTGGGCTGTGCTACTATCGCTACTATTAAATAATTCGTTGACGATTATCGAAAGCTTGATGATAGGCACTTTGAATAAAACTTCATATCGTCGAGCGATCGTCCCACACTTGGGTTTGCAGGCTGAGTAGCATTCCATCGAGTCCTCACTGTAACATGGCAGCACTGTGGGGTATTCTCCGAGCCGGTCAGGTAACCCGTGCACCGTGCCCTGGAGTAGACCACTAACAACTTGAAATTACAATATAATGTATTTATTTTGGTATATCCACCACATGAGAAAATAATATCCTGCTTAAAAACGGAATGCTTATCACAAAAATTTTGGAACGAAGTACCTTATCGCGCGTTGCGAAAGGGGGCTAGACGGAAAAAATTAAGACGAAAAGTTGTAACGACACTTTTTGCCGTCGTTACAACTCGTGCGGCGTCGTTACAAGTTGGCGCATGTTTCTCTGTCTGTCTCTTTCTCTCTCTTATAGAAAGCAAGCCAGATTTTCGTTTTCGATTATTTTCGTTTCGTCTTTCTATTTATTAGTGAAGGAATTGTAATAAAATTTTATTATAAACTAAAGAGAAGGTAAATAAAATTTTATTACAATTCCTTCACTAATTAATCGAAAGGAACTTCGTTCCATCCGGGTGTCCCTTGACACCTCTCATTTTTTTTAGAAGTATGACGTAGGATAAGATGATAGTAAGCTCAGTGAAATTTTTCAGTGAAAATTCTGTGGTACTAGCACAGTACTAAACAGCGTCGGATCTTACGACGGAGCTAGCCAGACAGGAAACCTGGGGATATTAAGTCTTATCGAAATCCGATTCGAGTTTAACCGCGTATCAATTAACGTAGACTTTATTATCCCATGGTATTTCAATGTAGGAATGCGGGACGCAGGAGGCGGGCCTCTGGTCTACCGCACGTTCACACCGGATTAATGATTTAATTATAGTAAAATCATTGCATCATTTTAAAACCGTACCTGACCTCTCCGTGTATGCGGTACACACTCACTCGCAGTGGGAGCCATTACTATGGAATATAGTGCTTACTTAAATGGAAGAGACTTTAATAAATAAATAATAATTTATTTATTTTTTATTTATTTATCCATTTGTTTTATAATAACGCTTCACAGTTATAGCCCCACACCAGGATTGCGTGTGTCGTGGGCGCCATGGACAACACACAGAGACAAGAACACTCACACCCAGACCGAGAACAGATATTCAAAGTCATCATTCAATTTCCGCCTCGCTGGGAATCGAACCCAGGACTATTGGCTGACCATGTGGCTTGTGGTTTAATAATAGATTAGGTATATTATATTAAACAATTACAGAGTCTCACTCACCTTGGAAATTTTTGCAGGACACAATATGTCCCGAAAACAGATGATTTAGACAATTTACCCAACGTGTAGTGCCTAGATTATTATTATCAATGATCTTCAATTTACAAATTGTATTTGCATGTTTTAGGCAAATTATGCAGATTATAGTGGTTGAAGTGGAGTCGCCGAGCGGCTTCGCGACTCCCGGCAGTCCGCGCTCGAGGGTGTCTTCGTTCGCTGCACTCGCCGACCACAGCTCTACGGGTGACACTTCATCGATCTATTTCAAGTTAACTAAATGCCATCAAAAACAAAACTTGTAAAAAAAACCAAGTCTCGCAACTCAGTTCTTCTACCGTAAAAAGTTGTGAGATCCATGTAATACCAAGTCGGTTAATTTATTCAGTTCCTACTTAAGGGTCCTTCTGTCTTAAGTTGTTACGTAATTAGCTAACCTAACAAGTAACAACATCTTATAGTGACCATATTATCAATATTAAAAATCTTTTATGTTTTAAATAAATAGATCGACTTGACCATCGCATGAAAACACAATGTACCTCACAAGTAATACCTACATATTGTATTAAATTTGATTGTTTAGTGCGATTGCCAAGTCAATCTATTTATTTAAAACATAAAAGATTTTTAATATTGATAATATGGTCACTATAAGATGTTGTTACTTGTTAGGTTAGCTAATTACGTAACAACTTAAGACAGAAGGACCCTTAAGTAGGAACTGAATAAATTAACCGACTTGGTATTACATGGATCTCACAACTTTTTACGGTAGAAGAACTGAGTTGCGAGACTTGGTTTTTTTTACAAGTTTTGTTTTTGATGGCATCTCATTTCTTTTTGTAGATAGTTCTACTTTTTTTCCTTTTACAAGTTTTGAACCTTTTACAACCTTTGAACATAATTATATCTAGGTACCTATCTACACCTATTATTCCATTATATTATATACAGGTACACTGATTCATTCACTGCAAATGTTACTTTGTTATACAGGTACAGTAATTCATTAACTGCAAATGTAACTTTGTAATCCTATATATTTATATGGGATTACAAAGTTATTTATGCAGTTGATGTATCTAGAAAACTGGACCGAAATTGTAAAATATTTTAGTTTTCCCTTGATCTATACACTAAACACTAATTGTATTCCAAATTTGAAGCTTCTGTGTCTGCTAGAAGTGCCTTAGAGTTTTGATGATCGGTCAGTCAGTCAGTGAGTGACGAAATTAAGAAACTTTGACTAGTTATAATTCTTAAACTACTGATTCAAATTGAATGAAATTTGAAATATACCGTGTTTATACAATGCCTGCTTGGTTACTGAAAATTCAGGCTTCTAGCTTTATCAACAACGAAGTTATAGGGGGTCGAAAATGGCCTGAATTGCTTCGAGAAAAGGATGGTACGGCCGTGCCGCTTTTTTGCTCGACTTGGCGGGGGCACTGCCGTGCCCCCAGATGAAGTGAGCGACTTACTTCGCTAACGTTAGATAATAATAATACCACTCGATGCTTCATTTTAAGCGAAAGAGAGATGGTCAGTGTCTACGACCCGACTGATTTCAACTAATTTCCTCATAATCACGATCACTGTCACAGCTATTCCAACGGAATTACATAAAATGCTTTTCTCTTTTGATGGACTTTTCTCAATGATATAGTTTATTTCGGTTCAATTGATATACGTGGATGTGTTTAGTGAGGGGGAGGCGGGGGGAGGCGGGGGAAGAGCGAGATGACGGCGGTGGTTGTTTGCCAACTGGCAGGTTGGTTGGCGGAGATACAAAATTTAATAACACGTATTTCAGCTACTCCACTGAAATAATCACCTTACTTTATTTTCACGTCGAATTTATGGAACTTCGCCCCTAGTTGTATGGGACCGGGAGGTACGGAGCTATGAAATGTATGCCTTCTGAAATCTAAATTGCTATTTTATCAGTTTGGGGGCAGGTTTCTTTAACTTTTAAATGAAATTAGGAAAATATCCATTAATTACAATCGGTAAACAAAAGTAGCAGCTGAATTTGTCCATAAAAGTATGTATTTGTTTGGCGTGAACAGGGAGTACGCGGGGTACGCCCATGGCTGAAATATTATAATATTACTAGCTGACCGGGCAAACTTGTTCAGCCAAAAATTTTTTTAGGGGTAGGGAGATGAAAAATAGATTTTTTCCGATTCTCAAACCTAGCCGATATGCACGCAAAGATTCACGAAAATCGGTCGAGCCGTTTCGGAGGAGTTCAACTTCTAACACCGTGACACGAGAATTTTAAATATAAGATTATGCTAATTTCTTAATTAAAAGAACTTCTGTACTAACTTATATCTCTTATCCCTTGATATGAATGAAAACCTAAATAATGCTACGGTTCTATAATATTAATATGATCCATGCAACTGGGTCGAAATATCGGTGTAAATACAAAACTCTTGAGCACCTCTTCACATTCCAAATGTTTAGTGTTCGCGATAATAATATAAATTTAATATCATATAACACATGTAGGTTTATTAATACATATACATTAAATAATGTGAATAAATCAACATGACTTTTTGCCGCACCCCGTAATATTAGCGTTTATTATTGACCACGAATCCTATTGAAATATTACGATTACATTGATTGTAAGTGGATGGATTAAGTGATATGGATTACGAGGGTTCACGGGGGTGCCGCGGGGGGAGGGGCGAGCGGTGGGGGGAAGGGGACAAGGATGTGCGCAGCACATTCCATGGAAAAAATGTGCTGAGTCGAGCGTGACACGACTTGAGCCACGCGAGGAGTAATTAAATATTATTTTCTGGATCAGATTTTTTATTAATCACCCGGAGGAAGACCTTTCTCCACAAAACGTTCAGAAATTTACGGCCAACATGGCGGGCGTTCACTGTATAAAAATAATGTTCATTTCTAATTTTTGGTGCTTGTTAAATTTGTGGAATTAGGTATGAAATTTTATGCAGAGTTGAAAATAATGTTTAAATTAAACTTAAGCACTAGTGATTCAACCTCATGTCGCTTCTACTACCTAAGTATTACGTTAAGGTTTACCATGCCCTATTAGTGCTAAGACTCGGAAGTATGTATGAAATGAAATGAAATAAATAATACGTAAAAAAACACGCTTTTATAGAATAACCAACTAAAAAGATTTTTTTTATATATTGGGGGCTTTATGTATTTGTCCTATCATGCTTCTAAAAATTCATAAAAATGTATATTTAAATGAGTATAAACTGAATAGCATGCTTAAAATGACTGCGTTGCAATTTAGTAATTGTAAATTTATCTATACTAATATATAAAGAGGAAAGATTTGATTTTTTGTTTGCATTGAATAGGCTCCGAAACTACTGAACCGATTTAAAAAATTCTTTCACTGTTGGGAAGCTACACTATCCCCGAGTAACATAGGCTATATTATATTTTCAAAAAATTAGGGATCCTTAATAAAACTCCAATAATGTAACCCAAGGTGTAAAAAAATAAGAAAACCGAAGCAAAGCGAGGGCGGTTACTCGTTGATTATAATTATGATGTTAATATAAATTTTAGGAGAAATTTGTATAACTTGTGTAAAAAAATTGACACTACAGTTGACCAAATAGATTATGATTTGAAATTTTTACCTTTCACAAAAAATGCTCTGAAAATAAGGCAGGCAGTATCCAAAAAAGTTTCAACTCTAAACCAATACACACAAACTGACGTCTTAGTATTCTCAGAGGAAAATATCAGTAAACTTAAAAGCGAAAACAATACCTTTTTTCGACCCTACAAATGCAAATGGGAATTCATTTAAAATCCTTCACCAGAATATTGCTGGATTATTAGGTAAAATGGACATTCTAGAGATTACTTTAATGGATCTAATAGATGAAAACAAGATGCCAGACATTATCTGCTTCACAGAAACTTTTATGCAGACAGGTGGCGAAAATATAATAAAGTTATCTAACTTCGACCTAGCAGCTTACTACAATAGAATAAATGGGCAAAAAAGAGGAGGCGTGTGTATTTTTGTGAAGCAAAATTTATTTTATACAAATGTTGGGTATTTAGAAGAATATGCCAAAGATATGGTCTTTGAATGCTGCGGGGTAAACATACCTAGCCTAAATTTAATAATTATTTGTGTTTATAGAACACCCAATTCTGACCTTAGTATATTTATGGAAAACTGGATAATATCTTGAGAAAACTCACATATAAAGCTGACAAAAAAATTGTCATTTTAGGTGACATAAACGTAAACACATTGGAGGTAAACAGAAATTCAGCTCATGTAGTAGATTTTACAAAAAATTTCAACCTCACTATACATATAACTGAACCAACTAGACAAAATTCCTGTATAGATCACATTATTAGTAACATTCCTACTGCAAAGGGAGAACTACTGCACCTAGGCCTTTCGGATCACAACACTGCACAAATGTTAACTATCCCACATATACATAAAAGTACCCCTAAAACATACTATTACATATTCAAAAGAGATTATTGCAGTGATAACGTGAAAAAATTTAGAGAATGTCTGTCTAATTTATCCTTCTCCGAAGTTTATGAGCAGCAAGTAGTCGATTTAGCATACGATACATTTTTAGAACTAATGTCTCTTTTCTACCGGTTATGTTTTCCACGTATAAGGATAAAAATTCTCACTAAACAAAGAAAAAATTGGATAATTAAGGGGCTTAGGGTTAGTTGTAAAACTAAACGAAGTCTTCGTTTTAAATACTATAAGAATCGTAAATCTAGTTGTGTAAAAAATTTATATATTAAATATTGCAAACTATTAAGATGTTGTATAAATACCTCAATCAAAAATTACAATGATAATTACTTAGTTAAATCTAGCAACAAATGTAAGGCCGCGTGGAAACTGATAAATAGTCAATCTAAGTCCACCAACACGAGTCTGATCACAGAAATAAAAACGGAAGGGCAAACATTAACTCGATGTGAGGATATAGCTAATGCTTTTAATAATTATTTAATAAATGTACCTCATACTAATAATAATATAAGTAATACGTATAAAGATAATATAAGTAATAGCATATTTCTTAGGCCGTGTAGTACGAATGAAATTCTCAAAATAATAATGTCCCTAAAAAACACAAATGCTGTTGGTTTTGACGAAATATCAACAAAAGTCGTCAAATATTGCTTTCGTGAAATTGCACCAATACTCACTCATTTAATAAATCTTTCCTTTATGAACGGGACTTTTCCAACTGTACTAAAACAGTCTATAGTAAAACCTCTCTATAAGAAGGGTGATAAAACCTTATTATGCAATTATAGACCAATTGCAATCTTGCCAATTTTTTCAAAAATTTTCGAAACAGCTATGCATACACGCATAATGGAATTCATAAATAAAAACAGCATAATAAAACACGAACAATACGGTTTCCAAAAAGGTAAATCCACATCCATGGCATGTTTTCAAATAGTATCTAAAATTATGGACATCCTAGATACTAAAAAACGACCTGTAGGCATATTTTTTGATATGACGAAAGCGTTCGATTTTGTTTCGCACAAATTATTACTAGAAAAATTGGAAAAATATGGGATAAGGGGACCAGCCCTAATGTGGCTGACATCATATTTAAAAGACAGAAAGCAGTGTGTTTCTATAACAGGACTAAATAAATATAATGAATTAATTGACTTTAAATCTATATACAAAACAAATGAATATGGTGTACCACAAGGAAGCGTTCTTGGGCCATTACTATTTTTATTATATATTAATGATTTACCTCAAGTGACGAACAAACCATGTATTTTATTCGCTGATGACATTTCCATACTTACGACATTTACAAATGACATTAAAAATGAAATAATTGACGTAAATATTACAATTGACAAGATTATAGAATGGCTTAATAATAATAATCTATCTGTAAATTTAAAGAAGACATTTTATGTACAATTTGTAACTAGGAATTCCACTATTTCAAAATTAGAGTTAAAATATAAAGACGACCCGATTATTGAGGCAGACCAAGTAACATTTCTTGGTATAAAAATTGATAAATATTGCAACTGGAAATCACATATCAATCACGTTTGCAATAAAATAAATAAATTTGTTTACGTATTGCATAGACTTAGGAAAACTTCAAGAGTAGATACATTAAAGACAGCCTACCATGGTCACGTGTCGTCTGTCTTAAGGTATGGTTTATTAATATGGGGTAATTCAACAGATTCAAATAAAGGAATTGTTTTGCCTAGAGTACCCAGAACTGAACTATATAAAAGGAACTGTTATGCGATGTGTGGCACAGTATAAATGCCCTACCATCATTTTTGACAAAATTACCGGTGAATAAATTTAAGTGTGAACTAAAAAAATGGTTAATAGAAAAATGTTATTATTCAATAGATGAATTCCTAACTGACATGACAGTAAAGAAAATAAAATGAGGGTAGCGTAATTTAACTTTAATATACTCGTATTATGTACTTCAACTTTAATTATGAAATGGTTGAATTTAATAGTTAATAATGATTTTGTAATTAGATAAGACTTTTTTTTTGACATTTTCTATATAAATTTTGCATGCCATAAAAGGCGGAATATGGCGTACCAAATTGTATGTTAACACCTTAATGTTACTAACCATATTCGAGCAAATAAATTGATTTGATTTGATGATTTGATTTGAGATACGCAAGGTGAACGCTCCCCGGAAAAATTTATTTCGAATTGAATTACTCACTGTATAAGGCATGTAAAATAGTAAATTTGTATAATTTCTACATAAATACAGAACCATTTGAACAAAATCCATAAAGCGATTTGGAAACCAAAGGACGATGAGTCAAAACGTTCCCACTCTTGTTACAAGTTGAGACCTGAATATTATTAGAAAAGTCTCAAAAATATTTTTTGTATGGCGGCAACTTTGTAATATATTGGCACAGATTATGCCTTTCTGTGTGAAATAAGTTAGGGAAAAAATTAGAGAGTTATAAAAATCTTTCATTACATAATGTAGAACAAAGACGAATTTGAACGACGACATTCAGCCGACACGGACCGAATGCCATAAATCGATTGTATACGGTTAAAAATCTAAATACGTCACCTCGTAGATCACACAATAAGGTCTTCATATTATCATCCATCATCGATTACCGGCAGACAAGTAACTGTGAAACGTTATTAAGGTAATCCAATAAACAGTGCTCCAGTGTACCGCTACCGAACTAGCGGAACTCGAGCGCGGGCGGAGAATATAGGGGATATTGCTTTAGATCGCAGTGCCAGCTGGAAAATTAACTCACGGGAGCTATACTCGTATAACTAACAAGTGCCCTTTACTGCAACCGACTTCCTCCCGCTGCCGCGCTGCTCCGGCGGACAGCGGTCGGAGGCCGGACAACGAGCTGTCACCGACATAATGTTGATCTCTCTCATAGACACTCGCGATCACGAAAGTGCGAAGGAGCAATGAGCTCCGGCCACTCAGGTTACGAGTCCTTATTAAATTCCTGGAGTTTTTCGGCACCACTTACAGGCGTGACGCACGTCTATACACGATGTACCGCGCACGTGCGAGCGTGTGGGGTGGTTCGGCTCGTTATCCACATCCACAATCATCTACTCCACTGGTGATAAATGTTAATACGATGGGAATGTTTTGTTAGGTTAATAAATATAATTATTATTTTTATTGGTTACCTGTGGCTGTTTGCTGCAGACATCACAATATGAACATGTTTCTTTAAGCTTAAGGTACTTATTATAAGTACTATTATTTCTTCTGTGCTTAAGGTAAGAACCTGGAATGTTTCATCTCTTACAATATTTCCTTGAGATCTATCCAAATCCGCTCACTCACCTAAGAAGAATATTTCATCCACTACATTCTACGTCTATATTTTACCCGATATAATAGAGGTCGCCATTCAAGTGGCAGCGAGAATACAAAAGGTTGACGGAATAATTCTTATCTTAAATGGAAATGATTCAATATACCTAGAGCCGCCATTCGTCAACTGAACGTTTTCAAACTAATCATTGATAAATGATTCAATGGCAAAGTGGTTGTGATGGAAACATAACATTCACTAGGCAAATTAGTTGCCTTCCTGTACATTTTCCAACCATCATATTTACCTTAGATTCTGTTTTTTGAAATGGGTGTGATTATTATTTGGTTTCCAGTATGATAATATAAGGCGATCTCATCAACTCACATCTGTTTGCGATCAGAAACAGAGACACAATCCCTGTAAAAAGATTTTTGAAATTTTGGATCATCATCGTATCCTATTTTAACATCAAAGTAGATAATACGTAATAGTGGTAGTGGGAGGCGTTCAGGTAACGTCGTCGCCGAATAATATAACATAATGACATCATTTTTCGTAAGGAACATCAATCCAGTGTATCTTTATGGTGAGTCCCTCCATAACGTGATACATACAATGTTCGATATTTACGGTACGACCCGGGCGGCTGCCGGGGCTGCCGGGCGGGGCGCGACCGCGACACCGGCCGATAAGCGCCTCCGCCGGCCTTTTGTTGCGGCCTGTTATCGAAAACGTTCCGCTCTCAGCATCCGACAGATTAGCTCCAGGTGGTGTGGAGCCGCTACTGTCACTCGAGCTGTAGCCGACACGTCGACATCTTCTACATTATCACACAACGACCACGTTCACTAGGTCCATTATTCTGACTAAAATATTTTGGCATCTTTTTGAGTTGGAATCTCCTTGTTTGTGGTCCAATACAGATACCGTGCTCGCTGAACACCCGTGCTGACACAACACTATAATCTATTCTATATTTTATGATGTTCCGCGACTGAGAACTTACAATTGTTGAAAATTATTCTTGCAACTTATAGTTACAAAATTAAGGCTAAATTGTGTTTACTTAGTTACTTAATGTGAGTTAAGATATGACGTATAATATATATCACGTATAGTGTATCAAGATATTCACGAAAAAGAGCGAATATGAAATGCTAAATGATTTAAAACCATAAAAACCGAAGCACACAAATATAAAAAATGCATAAAATGCGAATTTGTTTATAGGAAATTTTATTATCTCTGACCCACGACTATATACTATGGGGCCAATCTCCGTTTAAAATCTTACGAATGTTTTCAAAATAGAGTCCGTTTTATTTGTCGTAAGAAGTAAAGTAACTATAAAATTAATTTTAATTTTATAATTTTTTTTGGTTCTATTCATTATGAGCAGCAAAATATTACTTTTATCGATATTTCTTTACACATTTTGGTACTATTGAAGTGTTCTAAGATGTTTATAATGGTTTATAGAGGTGTTATTGGTGCCTCATAGGGCACTTATTATCTGAGGCGTTAGGATCAGAAAGTAAGGATAAATGTGCACGTCACCGTGTGGTGGGGGAGGGGCCCGGGGCGGGACGAGCGGGAGGGGCGAAGGGGGGAGCGGGGTGTCCCGGCCCTGACCCAGTCGGGCACGCAGCGCTGCGCTCCGGGGCTTTGGCACTTACACATGCGTAAAGATATCACAATAACAAATAGAATGCAACTCTTATTACAACATTCCCGCAGACGTTCCGCTACTAGAGGGTGCCCGATGCGTTTAGCAATATCTTCACTTCGTATTCGATAAATCACTTCGCTACGAATATAATTATAGCTGGCACTCTATGTTTATATTTTGTAACTATGTACATATAACATTTATTACACTTCTCATCTAAGTACTATTTAGGCAGTAATACCGATGATGCATCATATCACGGGAGGATATCACGGGGATATTAAACTATGTAGTAAACTAAAACGTTATTTAAATACTATGGAAAAACAGAGTTCAACCCAGTGAGCAAAATAAAAAAACCTATAAGGAATATGTAAATCGATATAAACGCGTTATATCGATGACACAAAAAACACAAAATAACTTTTATATTAAATCTGCTACAAATAAAGCAAAGACATCTTGGACAATTATAAACAACAATAAATATGTATACCCTAAAGAACGCTACACAACAAACAAATAAACGCTAAACGAACAAACGCTAACACACTCATACCTCCGCAGTAGATTTTTACCTGTGTCGCTGGTGGCATGGACGACACATGTAACACATCACAATGACGCCCATGACCCGAGTACAAATATTTATCTGTCACATAAATATCTGCCCCGCCGGGAATCGAACCCAGGACCCCTCGCTTGGCAGGCAGGGTCGCTACCGACTAGGCTACAGGGTCGTCAAAGAAAGTGTGCGTAAGTTAATATTTAAAGAGAAGGAAATAACTGACCGAATGAGATTGCGACATATTTTAATAACTATTTTATTGATGTGGTTACAACAAACTCTAATAAAAATTATCACATTTTGACATCACATAATCCTAATACAATATTTCTGACACCTACCATACCATATGACCATACCATAGGTTAATTTTCGAGTAACAGAGACCCATATTTGTTAGTAAGATTTATTAGTAACTCATTGAAAAATACTAACAGTCACGGATATGATGGAATTATAAACAAAATTATTAAAGATGTGTCCAATTTAATTGCCCCAGTTATGTGTTACTTGGTAAACTTATGTCTTAGGAATGGTACATTTCCCGATATATTAAAAGTGTCGCTAATAAAACCTCTTTTTAAAATATTTAGTGTGAATAATTTAAATAATCTTCAATGCAATATTAATTCATTGTTGACATCAATTATAGAATGGTTTGAATGTAATAATTTGATAATAAATCTTAATAAAACTAAAATAATTAATTTTAAACAGTACAAATGAATTAATGATTAATTATAAAGGAACGGATATTCAACAAACTGACAGAACAACATTTCTAGGACTACATATTGATCAAAGAATGAACTGGAAAGGACATATCGAACAAGTCTGTAACAAACTGAGTAAGTTTTGTTATGTTCTTCGTAAGCTTAGATCAATTGTAAATGAATCCACAGTTTTAACTGCATAGCACGCTTACGTTGCATCAACAATAAGATACGGCCTTATATTTTGGGGAAACTCAGTAAATAAAAATATTGCATTTCAAGCCCAAAAGAGGTACGTACGAGCTATGTGTAATATAAAACAAAAAGATTCATGCAAACCCGAATTGAAGAGACTAAAATTATTAACTCTTCCTAGTATGTACATTCTGGAATGTGCAATTTTCATTAAAACAAACATGGATAAATTTAAATTAAAGACGCGAGCAAGACATCATAATAAATTGCAAAAAGTACCGAGCAAAACGAATATGTTAAGACAAAGCTTTTTTTGTATGGCACCTATTATATATAACAAAATACCAGCACATATACGTGATATACAAACTCGTCGATAAACCGCAATATTTGGCGATGGAGTTCTTGTTTGCGGCTACCGAAAGTTCCTACACTCTACACTGAAGTAATTTTTCAAACAGGTAATATCATCACAAGCGACGTGCTCCCGCGCACCAACAACTACAATGGATAATAAAACTAGTCAACACGTCATACGTCACACACACAATACAAAAGTCGCGCTGAACTCTGACTACAGTAATTTAATCTAATATAGATTTAATACAGTACTGATAGTGTTGTTAGCGGTATCGATTGTGGCACGCAATGAGGTCATTAGTGCAAATGGATGCGCAGACTGTCTGCCGCTGTCACGCAAATTGCCACGTCTAATGGCAACGTGACAATTGACTGCGATAAATAATACGGCCGCAGCGTTGCACCGGTAATGTAAATGTGTGCGAGTTTCAGATATTGAGTGGCTACTGTTTAATTGAACGTATTTATTTTTCCTGAAATACACCTGGTCGAAAAAGTTAAATACACAATATAGTGTATACCCCACATCAGAAGAGTTGATTCACGCCCCCTATTTTTTTCTTAGTTCCTTTATTTTTTTTTGTCCGTAGACCACCCGGTTGCTTTACGCAGTTGGTCTACGGGCAACAAACCATTAAAACTAGTGGTAAAAATCGGTGAAAAAGTAAATATTTTGCTAAGATTATACCAGGTAGTAAAACTAATCGCTTTCATAAATGGGAGGTATTCTACGTAACAATGACATAAGTAATAAAGCTGCTACAGAAAATAACAACGTTAGGGCTTATTTTATTAATGAAGTTTCGATATGTAATACGAAAAAAACAAGATACTTTTACAAGAAAGTGCACTATACCTGCAGTTGTGTTGGTAAGTCACCGCGCGCCTTGAGCCGGAAGCTGGATTTCCTGCCGGCGGCTGGCGGCTGGCGGCGGGGGCTGGCGGCGGCGGGGGCTGGTGAGGAGCCGCGCTTGATCGAGTTAGCTGCATCTCGGGGCGTGCCCGCAGCTGCCAGGATATTGGCTGCGCGCGATACTACCGGAGACGAAGGCTCGGGACTACATTATACGGGAAAACCAAAATATGGCCACTGATTTACTCAAAAATGGATTGCTCCATCACACGTAAATACATAATATTACTCGAAGTTGTGGCCAATAATGTGCCCTGGAGCTACTTACATTCCAAAACTGCATGTGAAAATTGCTAGAAATTACGATTTTGGGTCGAGAGGGGAATCAAGAAATAATATTTCTGTTACCGATAAGATTATTGAAGAAGTTAGGGATGATGATTCTCTAAATTAAGCAAAAATGTCATATGATCTGCCTGAACAATTCCAGAAATGGCAAGTTAGACATTAGTAATGACACGCATGATCTGGAGGGACAGTCGACATGACGTGGCCCACGCGCCGCGGCCCTCCGGGGGCCGCCCGGTGGCCACCGCGGCACCACCCCCGGCGATGTGTCTTCTTAAGTGGCCATAATTCTCGCAAGACCGCGCCATGGGCCATCTTCATTCATTTGCTACAATTTTACCAATATTATACCAATTTTAACAATATGTACCTACAAGTATGCTATAATTCAGTAATTTTGTTTTATAACATTAGTTAATGTATAATCAAAATAAATCTTAAATAAGTTCTTTTCACTCAAAAATGCTAAAAATTAAGAAGCACAAAAGTATAAAAAGCAGCGAAGACATTTTCTACCAAACCAAATTGTATGGAGCGTTCCTTATGGATATTTATTATTAATAATAACTCCTACTTAGTATAACTCCACCAATCAGCACTGGAGCAGTGTGGTGGAGTATGCTCTAGCCCTCCTCAAGAGGAGAGAGCCGCGGCGTGCACAGTAGTGATCCATTTATGGGTTGAAGCCAACCAATTACTTAGTTTTAATCTGCGAGCACAACAATTATTTTCAACTTATGTTCATAAGAAACAGACTACTGGGAATCACTTATTAGAAAATATTATTCATTTCCTTCATCCTAGCTAGCAGGTTGGCAGTTTTCCCGTGGGATTTGAATTGAGCACGAGTTTGGAAAGAGAACGTGACAAACCCGTGCGCGTTTCGAGGTAGTACTGTTTCCTATTGAACACGTGAATGGAAGCACGCGACCGGGTTGGGTACTTGTATATTAACCCTGGAATGTATCAAGAGTTTCTATCACCGTAGAATGGAGGTTAAAGAGTTATTCATGCATCAGCTGGATATCCACACTACTACTTCTAAATCCGCTCTACAAGATTCTTGACATTGTGCAAGATTCTTGACTGTTGCTAATAATTATATTGTTTTTATTTACTGTATTATTTGTGTATGTATCAGCTTTTAAAATTATTTATTAGAATTATAATTTTAATCTGTTATCTTTTCTTAACGAGGGGAGGCCGTGGAGGAATCGCATACGCTCCATTACTCTCTCATTAGAAACGTAACTCCATTAAACGAATTTAATAATCTGTGTCTTTCCCCTCCGTTTATCTCAATTATAAAAGTAATATCTCAGTAATAATAACCCTTCTCTGTTCTTCAACCCCGTTTATAATATTCCTTAAAATTAATTTCATACAATTTAAATTCAGTATTTATCAGATTCAATATTATCTAGAATCAACACAAAATTTTCTATATTCGCTTCACCGTAATAGTGTTGCATTGTAAAACCTATGTAGCATCACAGGCGCATTTTGTAGTATTCCAGAGCGAAGCACCTTGTAGCATGGCCTACCGTAGCAAGATGTAGCGTCGTACAGCGTAGCGTGTTGTAGCATCGGATAGCGTAGCATGATGTAGCGTCGTAGCATCGCCTACCGTAGCATTACGTAGCGTCGTAGAGCGTAGCATGTTGTAGCATCGCCTACCGTAGCATGATGTAGCGTCGTAGAGCTTAGCGTGTTGTAGCAAAGTAGTGTTGAAGTCTCCCGTATACGAAGTTGGGCTCGACAATTTCAAACTCTAAATAGGTGACAGCTGATCGAATTGTTGATAAGGACTTGTTCATAATGTTTAAGTACTTTGTGGACTTTTCAAGATATTAACTATGGCAAAATTGTTATTTTTTTACATTTGATTGTTTTAACTGAGTACATTACTTGGCATAAGGATACTGAATAATAAAGTAGAAATGTTGACATTACGATTTTAAAAATACCCTTAGTTGTCCACATCCCAAGAAATGCTACCACCAGCTCGCATGACAAATGGTGCCGCATTTACCAGCTAGCCGGGACCATCCGCAACGACTCTATTCGAATGCGGTTCTCGTTCTCTGGCACCTACTCTGCACAATGAATCCATCTCGCTTTATTAGCGGAAGTCTGCTGGGAGCCGAAAACGGTGCAGTCGCAGATTGGAAGAAGGCTCCTTCACCGCCGTAGGCTGCTTAATGTAACTTTACTTACAGTTATAATATTGGACGTTATTGAAAGATTATGGATCCTAAGTGATCGACAAAGTTAAGCAACAGCGGGCGCGGTCGGTAGTTGGATGGGTGACCGCTAGTTGCTAAAAATTTGTGAGCATTTCCGTGCTTCGGAGGGCACGTAAAGCCGTCGGTCCCGGTTGTTATCGTAAGATAACAGTCGTTAAACCATGTCGGAGTCCCTTGAGTGGCTCCACCATTCTGCACTGCAGCAGCGTGGTGGAGTATGCTCTAGTATGGAGAGACCCGTAGGCTGAAGCGGCAGACTGTCACGCGCGGGGCGCGGTGTACACCGCGAGCGACTAGCGCTCCGTCTGTCTCGGTGCAGTCGGTGCAGTCCGTGCCACTGCAACCACTTGCCATATTTTTATCCAGCCTATAATATAGAAGTAATCCAAACTGGATTGTCCAAACATACATTGTTTCATTTGTCACTGGCAACCACACAAGAAATAAGTACTATTATTGATAAGCTTAATAACAATACTAGTTCCGGCATACATGGTATAAATACTAAAAGTATCAAATGTGTAAAAACCTTCTAGTTAATGAGCTTATCTTATGTGTAAATAATAGTCTAGCCTGAGGAATCTTCCCTCATGAATAGTTTAGCATGAGGAGAAGTCTAAAAGTTGCAAAACTAATCCCAGTTTATAAATCTGAAAGCAAAACTGACCCAGGCAATTATCATCCAATATCGGTTCTGCCTGTACTGTCTAAAGTTTATGAAATAGTCATCTATAATCATTTAGAAAAATATGTATCCTCGCAAAACTTTATATATGACAAGCAATATGGCTTCAGGTCAAAGTCGAATAGACTTTCGGCTACAGCAGATATTGTAACTAAAATAAAACTAAATACTGACAAAAAATACATAGCAGTTGGTGTCCTTATCGACTTAAAAAAAGCATTTGATACTGTAAGTCATGATATTTTTGTTAAATAAATTGTCTAACCTTGGTATAGAGGGTCCTGCATATGATATAAAGTTACATCTAAACTTAAGTCTTACCTCAGCAACCGTTATCAAGTAGTGAAAATCGGAAATACCCAAAGTAGCCCTAGAAATATCACTTGTGGAGTACCCCAGGGTTAATTTTGGGTCCTCTTTTATTCCTCATCTACATTAACAGCATCAGTAAACTTGACCGATCATTGCCAGGACGGTACTAGAACTGCTCCGCAGCTCCTGCAGCCTCCGCACCCTGCGTACAGGGACCTTATTGCCCTTTATTTGTTTTGTTAAACTTTAAATGTTTCTCATGTAAGTGAATAGTGTATTCTTATGAGAAATAAAGATTCTCTTAAACCTGAAACCTGATTTTTAGTATCACCAGCATCGTCCTACCTACTTGCATTTGGAAAAGTTCGAGATACTGTTCGGGGGCCACGCCGCAGCACAAGCGCCCATAAATTTATGACGAGGACTTGTTTTATGTTAGTTATATTTTCATTTTTTGTTATCTTTAGTTCTTTCCTTTAACGCATTTTTTTGTTATGTGCTGCATTTGGTATCCTCGAATACATGTATTTCATTTCATTTCATTTGATACAAAATTAAAATTACACGGTGTGAATGAATAATTGTGATAATGTTAATATTTATTTTAACTTGTGAATATCAAAACACCGTTTTTCAAAATTTTACTACCAATAATATATCCTGTAAAATTATTAAAATATTTATAACATTCGTTGTGTTATGATAAATTGTTTCCCGTTTATGCATGAAGTAAGATCATTACAGTCATCCGTTTATAGCAGTAACCGATTAACACGGTCGCAGGAAAATGACGAGATGAAACGCACATAAAACGTGTGGCACCAAGCGCGGCTCCTGCCTGACTAGCAAGCGGAGCGTATCAGCGTACTAGCGGAGCGTACTGGCGGAGCGGAGCGAGCGCGGGCAGCGGGCGGGGAGCGGTGCGGGGCGCGGGGTGGGGGGGTGGCGGCGCGGCGCGGTGAGGGCGCGGCGCTTCGTCAGTCGCTCCGAGGTGAGCGCTGCGACCCGTCGGCTGCGCGCTCGTCCGCGACCCTCCGCGGTGCGTTACCATGAATTGATAGTGAGACGGCGTGGGCCCGGACCCTCCTTAGTGTTCCTCCGGTGTCGGTCTCGCTGTGGAGCCAGACTCCAGCCCGCCAAATTTGTATCGCCGACGAACGAAAGACCGAAAGGCGCCTTCGCGCGCTCGCTGAGAAACGGAATTGTGAAGTAGTGAAAGAATATGTAAATATGGTTTTTATTTTAAAATGTTTCGTTCGATTGTGCTAACGGCTCGAGTAATGTGTTACGTGACATTCCTGTCGGATGCCAGTCGGTCCGACGTGCTCGCAGTCCCCGGCGCTATCGATGTGGTCTCCGCATCAGGCTCCACTGTTAACCATTTTTAGGAAACTTTTTATTGGTTGTCTTGGTTTAGTAGCTGGATTTCAATAAACTGTTCGATAATTTTAATCACTGCAATTGATCCACCGTTAATGTCCGTTTATGAACTGGAAATTCAGGCTGCCCTTACCCCTATTAGTATTACTATTTAGCTACACAACGTTATTTACGTAACACAAATATGTATGTTATAAATGGACAGTGTATTGTTAACAATGTTAACACAGCAGTAATAACGGTGTAATACTATTTAAACCCTTCTGCGCGGAAGAAGCATGTAGCTACGAGTAAATGGCCCCTCGTGGTCATGCGTGAGGCCACACGTGGTTAATCTCCGCTGTTATTTTTTAACTGCTTCTCAACTATATTCTTATCACTGATCACTGATGGGAATGATTAATAGACATAATTTTCCAGTTTCAACGAATTCAGTAGGTGTGAAATGATATGGTTAGTTTATACTCCTGCCATAACATTTTATTAAATCGATTGACATACTGTGGTAGGTATGTGTTTCGTGCAAAATTTACAACGTTCCATCTTAAGAAAATAAAACATGATCAAAAACATAACCAGTGTGAACTAAATGATCAAAATCACGATCACGTCCTACCAGCGTGCATGTTACCGCGCCGCTCGCCTCCTCCCGCTGCAACAACGATGATGCAATCCTCACAAAATGTCCAACTACGTGTGAACCCGCCACTCCTGGTTTTCCTGGCAAAACTCTTCTGTCAGCATTCGCGTCCATTTATTGATATGCACATAATGGCATTGGTATTGGATCGGATGGTGTGAACAGAAAAGAGTTTTTTCTAGGGGACTGCAATGTTCCCTGTGTGATATTGAATGTGGTAACATGCCGACTTTTTCCATTTCAGAGATTATGGAAATATTACAACATAATAATATAAGAGCGAGTATGGCCTGTTTTTACTTAATTATCAAATGAATAATGTAAATAATAACCCGCACATTATTAATCTATACTAATACTAGCTGCCCGGACAGACATCATTCTGTCAAAAGCTTTTTTTTTAACCTTTTGTGTGCCTTAAGGGAGATGTAAGCTATCCTATCTTTCAAGTTGGATCAAACTGCACACGGTGTGCAAATTTGATTAAAATCGGTTAAGTAGTTTAAGAATCCATCGCGGACAAACAACGTGACACGTAATTTATATTATTATTAAGATTATAAAGAGGAAATATTTGATTGTTTGTTTGCATTAAATAGGCTCCGAAACTACTGAACCGATTTAAAAAATTCTTTCACTGTTGGGAAGCTATACTATCCCCGGGTAACATAGGCTATATTATATTCTCAAAAAAATTAGGAATCCTTAATAAAACTCCAATAATGTAACCCAAGGTGTAAAAAAATAAGAAAACCGAAGCAAAGTGAGGGCGGTTACTCGTATTATAGAAAATTCACGTTAGTATTTACTAAGTACCAGGTACCAATAAATCAAACTATGAAGATATTGTTAACAATGCATTTAAAAATAACATAAAATGGCTAGAAGAAAATAATTTAAAAATAAATTTAAACAAAACGAAATATATACAATTTCAATTTCATCAAGCGCAAACGCCACTATTAAAGATATAATATGATGGAAATGTGATTGAAAAAGTTAAGGAACATAAATTTTTAGGTCTCATTATAGACAATTATTTAAATTGGAAGGCATATGTTAATTACTTAAGTTGTAAACTCAGTCGATTTGTTTTTGCTTTGAGAAGGTTGACAGAACATACTTCAAGACAAACCGCAGTAATAGCATATCATGGTTATGTACTTTCTAATTTGAGATATGGAATTATTCACTGGGGTAATTCTGTTCAAACTATTCGAATATTTAAATTACAAAAGAAATGTGTAAGAGCATTATATCGTGTAAATCAAAGGCATACCTGTAAACCGTTGTTTATTGAGCTTAAACTATTAACGCTACCATCATTGTATATACACGAAGTGTGTATTTTTGTGAAAGAGAATATACATCTGTTTGATATCAAACATACGAGATGTCCACGCAAATCCAAAAACAAATACTATCTAGTTCCAAACGAAGCCGCAAAAACTAATTTTTATCAAAAAAGTTTATATTGCATGGCCTGCAAATTATACAATCATCTACCAGATGAAATAAAAGAGCTTAATGTAACCGGGTTTAAAAATAGATTAAAAAATATGTTAACAGCCAAATGCTATTATACAATAGATGAATACTTAATTGACACACTTAATTAAACAATTTATTCTTCGGCTTTTTAATTTAATTTAATTTATAATAACTAATTTTTATTGTAATTTATAATAATGTTGACAATGTATTATTATTTTATGATGGTTATTTTATTATACTTTATAATTTATTATTGACACTAAATTAATTTTATTAACATTATCAGATATTCAAATGTACGATAAATAATTACTTTTTTTAATCATAATATGACATAAAATTTTGCAACGCCCATAAGTGGCACATGTAAGTTCGGATAGCATTGTATGTACCACCTTTATTTACTACATGATTGCAATAAATAATTTGAATTTGAATTTGAAAGTAATTTATGTTTTTGCCGTATTGGGGAGGCTTAGAATACTAACCCCAATCCCACGCCAGATGAGTGTCGTAAGAGGCGACTAAATCCGGCACGCTTGTGGTAGGGCCCTTCGAGGGATTATATTGGTAATATTGATTTTAATGGTTAATTAACACCATTATTACTGTTTATATTTCCCGATGGGGTTCGCCTGGATAGCTACCACCCGTGAGCGTGAGTCAGCCGCCAAACGACTCGTCGTGTTCCGGCTGGGGGCTTGAGAGCCAGTTCTTTCTTTTTTTCTTCTTTCTTTCTTGGCCGGCAACGCATCAGGGATGCCTTTGGTGTTGCTGATGTCCATGGGCGACGATAGCCACTTGCTATCAAGTGGATCGTCCGCTTGTTTGCCAGCTATTTCCGTAAAAATGTTTGTTTAATATAGTGAAATTGTGACTGGTTTTTGTAGGAGCAGTCTAGCATTACATAAAAAGCTTGAATGAGTCCACTGGTTCAAAAGATTATCGTAATTATTACTTAAGATACCTACAAAATATTCAACTGCAATTAAAATCTAATTGATTATTATTGTTGTCATATTCTTATTAACAGTCCTAATCAGATACATCTAGTCTAGGCCAAATCACGATACGCATAAACATTAATTAAAACTTTCTCGTCCATCCGGATTCCCATACCATTTCGAAAGTATAATTTCCTCACACTTGGTGACGAGAATTGCTTTTATGTAACACAAGGAACTTAAAAATAGAATGAAATCGTAGCCCACAAGTGTTCGCCAAAGATCTGCATTGGGCCAAGTCAACTAACGAACGTATCAGAGTTTCGTCAAAATTCAAAGTTCTGGAGGAGGTACAGACGTACAGCAGACGTTCGTGTAGCTCCTCATGTGCTTCTACTCTTACGCCCCAACTCAGAGTAACTAACAATTACTTAAATTGCTTCTTAGTACAGAATTGAAAATATTAGAGAGATTCTTTACTAAGGACCGATTAAAGTAACCGTTAGTGACTCTGAGTTGGGGCGTTAGACAGACAAACGACGAGCGAGTTGACCCAATACTGTACCAAAGATGTTCTGTACGAGATTATGCAAGCTACAGAATAACAAGGCATCAGTCGATGACGGAATCACAACCGATCTGCTAAAAGCCCCTCTGGTGCTACATCCACAAGTTGTTTGATTCCATCATCGATAGCGGCGGAACTACTTCGTAATCGTAGAGCAGATGTCTGGTGAAACAGTTCTTCGAAAAGGACAATAAAATCCATTTAAAGAACTATAGCCCTATTGCACTTCTGAATGACAAGCTTTTCTCAAAGGTATTCACTAATCGTATTGCACACAAACTTAACGAATTTACTTGAACAAATGATCCAAATGGTTATCCTTGGGCTCGGCAGAGCTCGGGATACAAGTAAAGTGTTCGACCAACGTGTGTTGCCAATGTTGGCTTATGGATTCAAGACTTGGTCTTTATTCATTCATTCAGTCATTTCTTTAGTCATTCTTCATTCAGTCATTCAAAGGCTCTACGTCGCTAGGAGAAAAAATTCGTAACGATGAAATTTGGAGATTTAAAAAAGATACCAACATAGCTCGCAAAGTTAACCAACCGAAGTGGCAATGGGCAGGGTACATCGTTTGGCGGATAAATAACATGAAACCACGCCCCGTGGACTGATGACCTAAAGAAGACAGCGGGAAGTCGAAAGGCTGATAATTAAATACACTGTCCACAACAACTTCGGAGGCCTGATAATGGAATCACCCCACAGGATATTAGCATTATCCTACTAATATTATTAATGTAAATATTTGTGAGGGTACGGATGTTTTTTACTATCATGCAAAGCCGCAGAGAGAGAGGTAGTTTGTAAATAATACTGTAAGTTTTCCTATATCCTTGCCATATTTGTTTGGCTTTGTTATAATGCAAAGAGAATTCGATTTTCTTTTGGACCTAAAACATTTCCTGTTTTAGGATAGTGGATAATTTTTGGATAATGTTTATAAAGACATAAATATTTTATACTGATTAACAACAGCTTTATTTAATTTTAACGAGTGAATATACTTACTCAAGGATAGTTTACTAAACAGCGATAGCAAAAATCAAACTTCTACGTGCCTCAATTATTCTTAAAAAGGGGTACAAAAGATTTCCCTTCACGTATTAATCTTTACCTATATATTTATTTATTTATTTATTTATTTATTTATTCTTTATGTAAGACCTATGAAAAGGTTTTTACATGGGCGGACTTAATGCCTAGTGGCATTCTCTACCAGTCAACCCAGGGCGATGGCGAGAATTTGTAGCAGGTGGCAAGAATGAAAGATACTTAAATAGTGTTCAATATATTATATAAATACAAGATAATGATATAAATACATATATTATTCATGATATATATCAAATTCTATAATATATATATTAATATTATAATATTATATAACAATATAAGATATTATATCTATATACTTAAATATATATAATACATACACACATTATGTCTGATGAAGTATAACAATAAAATGATTAGATAACAATTTTATGAAGCGAGTTATTAATACACTAAACGAAAAATTTGAAATTATACTGAAGATTTCAGAAGATGTTCGCGAACCATTTTCTTGAAAACAGTTTTGGAGGAAGCTTGTCTGATATTTACCGGCAGGGCGTTCCAGAGTAGTGTTGCCTGAAAAGTAAAGGAGTCTTTATAGAAACAGGTGTTGCATGATGGAATATCCATTTTAAGATTTGCAGAAGATCTGAGTACTCTATCGTGGGTAGTGCAGCGGTAATGAAATTTCTCTTTTAGGTAGGAAGGAGAGGTGGGATCATTCAAGATAGAGTACAGTAGCAGGAGAATTCTAGAATCACGCCTTTGACGTATAGAAAGCCATTTTAGCTTATGTCGGTATTCGGATACATGGTCATATTTGCGTAAACCGAAAATGTAGCGGATACAGTTGTTTAATAGGCGTTCTAGTTTGTTGAGAAGTTCTTCTGTTAGATCCGGGTAGCATACATCAGCGTAATCTATAATGGGCAAAACTAAGGTGTTAATGAGCATAAGCTTTGTCTTTAACGGAAGAAAGTGTTTAAGACGACTGAGCGATTGTAACGAGGCCACGACTTTACGGCTCAACTCTGCGACTTGTGTTCGCCAGTTCAAAGAGCTGTCAATTAACAACCCCAGGTTCTTTACAGAGTCACTTAGTGGTATTCTGGTGTTATTATATGTAATGCCTGGCATGTTTTGTAGATCAGTTTTGGCAAGTAAACGTGGACTACCAATCAGTAAAGCCTGACACTTATTTGGGTTGACAGCCACCCCGTACTGACACGACCAGTCTCGAAGCAGGGTTAAATTATAATTAATCTTATTGAAAGCTTCGCTCAAGTCGGTAATGCTGGATTGTACGTATAATTGCAGATCATCTGCATACAGATGATACGAACAGTTTATGATAGACGTGAGAGAGTTTATAAAAACGGAAAAGAGTATGGGAGAGAGAATACCGCCTTGCGGCACGCCAGTTTTCAGGTCGGCCCAGTCCGAAGAAACATGACCGAGTTGAACCGATTGCTGGCGGCCGCGAAGATAAGAAGAAAACCAGTCTAATGTAGTAGGTGAAAAATTTAACTGAGACATGATACCCATGAGGATTTCGTGGTCGACCGTATTAAATGCATTAGAAAAATCAACAAGCACTACCAGCGAGACCAGTTTTTGATCCATTCCGAGCCTTATATCATCTGTTACTTTGACGAGTGCAGTAGTAGTGCTGTGACCAGGCCGGAAACCTGACTGAAATTTACTTAGCAGGTTATGTTGATGCAGAAAACGGGAGAGCTGTTTATGCACACAGGCTTCCAGAACCTTTGATAGAAATGGAAGTATAGAAATGGGGCGGAAATGGTTTGGTAATGTAGGGTTTTGTATTTTAGGGAGAGGCTGGACAAAAGCTTTTTCCACAAGGCAGGATATGTACCTGAGGTAATTGAGAAGTTTATAATGTGTGTTATTTCAGGTAGTAGGTTGTTTAGGATGATGGATATCATGTCTCGGCTGATGTTATCACATCCCGTGGCCTTGGACTTTATTGCTACGATCGCCTTTTTCACCTCCTCTTCAACTACTGTCGACAGTTCAAAGCTAGGAATTGAAAGAGGTTGTTTCAAAGCAATAGAGGTGAGGGTTTGAGACCGGATTAGAGGATCCAAAGAAGATGCAGAAACAAAATGTTGATTAATATCATCTAAAGTTAAGGTAGGTCCATAATCCGGTAACGGAGGCTTTTGTACACCAAGAGTTTTAAGGAACTTCCACACAACGGCGGGCGAAGTATTAGTTACATTGCTGTGGATATATCGGCGTTTGGCTGTTCGTATCAACTGATTACATCTGTTCCTAGCGACTTTGAAAGATGACCAATTAAACTCCGAACGTTCCTTCTTATATTTCCTAAAAGCACTGTCCCGTTTAGCCATAGCCCTACGTACGTCGTCAGTCATCCAGGGCGCAGGAGGACGCTTCAGCCTAACCGTATGAACCGGGGCATGCGCGTCATACAAACTGATGACATGATTGTTGAAAATGTAAATTTTATCGTCAATTGTAGACGCACCCACCAACAGCTCCGGGGACCAGCTCAACGCGTCTCTCCTCAACTTATCAATGTTAATCCTGGAGAAGTTGCGTAACTGCAGAATACTTGGGATATGTTTCGGAAGTCTCAAATTGTAGGAGATGTATATGAGGTCATGCCGGGAAAAACCGGGAGCTGGTAATTGACCGTGTATTCCTACAAGGTCAGTAGCGGCGGTAAGGATTAGATCAATCCATGAGTCTTCTGTGTCCAAGTTATGATGAGTGGCTCGCAGAGGGAGAATGGTAAGATTGACTGACTCAAAGATTGATCGAAGTCTATTAGCCCTAGAAGAATCTTTCAAGAGATTAGTATTAAAGTCGCCCATTATTACGTAATGCACATACCCGGAGCCCAAATCATCTAGTGCTGTTTCTAATGTCGTGAAATAGTCGATGGATGGAGGACAATACACTACACCTAGAACTGCCTTCACACCCATACAATCCATCTCCAAGAATAGGTATTCAGCGGAGGCAGTATAACTGGAAGGGGATTTCAAAAGTATTTTGTAAGGTATGGATGCCCGTAGGTATATTGCGACTCCACCACCTACCTTTCCAGTTCTGTCATTTCGAATAAGCACGAAACCTGGAAGTGGGAACTGGGAAGACTGTAATGCCGGCTTTAACCAACTTTCAGACACCAAAATTGCATGAAGGTTGTTGTTTGAAAAAGTCACTTCAAAATCTGCAAAGTGGCGTGGCAGGCTTTGTGCGTTTATGTGGCATATGTTTAAAGATTTGGACCGAGAGCAAAAAATTCCATCCAACTGTCCTTGCAAAGAACTGCAAACTATGGAGTCGTCGCATGAATCATAACAATTGTCTGAATCTTCTTCAGCTGAGTAGTATGAATTATCCGACATAATTGTAATATTAATATATTATAAAGTAATAAAAATAAATATATAATATAATATAATATAATATAATATAATATAATATAATATAATATAATATAAATATGTATATAATATAATTTAATAGAATTCAAACAAAGTAAATTGTAAGCTAATATTACAGTAACAAAACTACTAATTTTCATATTATTATCTGCACCATCCCATCAGTTGACTGTTAACATATTTATTGAGAAACATAATTATATGATAAGACAACATTAATAACACAAAAGGATACTACATTACAACAACAAGAAACTTAATAAAACGGTCACATAAACAATATATCTATATTAATAATATATAAAACAATGCAATTGTCATTTGTTTTGACGGTTGTTAGTGGTTTTGACGGTTGTCAGTTATAAGTTTTATATCTAAGAGGGAAATGTAGAGGGAGACACGCACGCACACACCGTTTAGTTAAAAGTAACATGACATTGATTTGTTAGGTGGTACAAAGTTTCCCGCGATAGCTAGTTTTACAATATTTATACAATATCTAAATGTATTACTTGCATCAAAAGTACAAAGTTTATCATTAAAATGTCGACCCTGTAGCCTAGTTGGTAGCGTCCCTGCCTGCGAAGCAAGGGGTCCCGGGTTCGATTTCCAGCCGGGGCAGATATTTATGTGACAGATAAATATTTGTGCTCGGGTCATGGGTGTGATTGTGATGTGTTATATGTGTCGTCCATGCCATATTGCGGGGGTGTGAGTGTGTTAGGGTAAAAAAAAAATCGTTTCAGTTCTATGAGCTCTTTGCCGAATGAAACAAGTGATCCTTCGGACTTTAGTGATTCCTCTGGCAGTTCTCGTGAGCAACGAGATCTATTGATATAGTTTGTGCATATAATAAATAGTCCATAGAATAACGTTTTCTCGTACATCTTCTGAGAAGACATCGACCAGTTTCAGATTTATTATATTATGCATAATTATGTATGTAGTATCGTAGATGTTAATTACTTATTAATTAAAATTGTTCATTCCTCTTTATTCCACCCATATTATCTGTAAAAACATGGATTTAAGCCCACAATGCCTAATTGAATTGCAGTGACCTTTTTAAACCGAAATAAGTTTGACACTTGAACTATGCACTTGAAATACGGAAATATTATTTTTTTACATGAAATAAGTTAGTGTTCGACAACAATCCCACCTGATGGTGGCGGCGAAGCCCAAGATGGAGAGCGAACTAACTTTGTAAAAGCCTATCCTGTCAACTTAATATGACCTATAACAATGATCCAAATTAAATACAAATAGCATCTATTAATAAAATTAAAATTGGGATGATTTTTTCGATTCTTTAACTTTGCCTTTGTGCACGTTGTGATAAAAAATAGAATATTGTCATCGAGTAACTTTACAGGCAGCCATAACTTACCTTCGATTCTAGCATAGGAAGTCTAAATTATCAGTAAAATATTTTGCTATACTCGTCGAGCCTCTTGTTCAGACTTGTTACATGGTTTCGAGTTCAAACAAAACTCAGCTTGATGACATGATATTGTTTTTCATTTTTCATAATAATTATTGTTTCTCTTCCCATACATTGCCGGTGGCTAGTAAAGTGGCTGAAATATTTTTCGAATGTCCAGCTTCCCTGTATTGCCAGCAGATCGTTACCGTCTGTCGGCCGTGGTTCCGTCGTCCATAGACATCAGCAATTTGGAGTTGTTAAATTTTAATAAGTCCATAAAATGTATTGCGTTGCTCCTCTGTTATGTCTATATAGACTTTTTCCAATTTTTTACTGCCGACTTGCTTAAGTGACTTACTTAAGATAAGAAAAAGAAAAGAATAGGCGAGTGCACTCTTATATTAGCTATAGGAAGAAAATCAGGAAGGCATTTTCCTGCTGACGATCTAATAACTTAGCAAAGGTAGATGTTTTGATTAAATCTTAAAAACTGCAACTCGATATTACTACATTATAACGGAATTACAATGAAACGGCTAGAAAGATGTTTCTTCGTCACTATTGTACGCCGGTCTTCTAGTTATTACAACTGTATTATGTACTTTTTAACCGACTTCAAAAAAGGAGAGTATTCAGTTCGACTGTATTTTTTTTGTTTGTTTTTACCTCAGTTTATTACCTCAGAACTTTCGACTGGGTGAACCAATTTGGATGATTCTTTTTCTAATCGAAAGCTGGCGCCTGTCATGTAGTCCCACTTAAATTTGAACTAGATCTGACTAGTAGTTTTTGTGTTATTTTGAAGTCGGATATTTTTTTCTTGGTAAGGTCAGATAATATTTATGTTGTAGTCCAGTAATCAAAAGGTCTAAGTAACAGTTAGGGTTTTATTAGTTAAAATTTAGAACCATTTCATTATTATTTTTCTCTCTCCTGGCTGGCAACAGTTTTTTGGTGTTGCTGATGTCCAGAGCGACGACAGCCACTTCCCATCAGTTGGATTGTCAGCTCGTTTATCACATTTTTCCATAAAATAAAATAAACTTGACGAGTGCGAGTTAAACTCGCTTGAAGAGGTTTCCGTAAGTTAATTATGTATTTAACGTTATTTTTCTACTTTATTTTTAGGAGTTAATTTACATAAACCAACCACTGGATTTCAAAAATGTGTGAGCGAACTGTTCGTTTTTAACCCCCGACGGAAATAGAGGGGTGTTATAAGTTTTTCGTATCTGTGTATCTGTATGTCTGACTGTGGCATCGTAGCTCCCAAACGGATGAACCGATTCTGATCTAGTTTTTTTTTGTCTGAAATGTGACTTAGTCGGCAATGTTCTTAGCTATGTTTAGTGTAAATAAAACGGTCGGGGGTTTTTTAAATTTTACTTTAAGATTATTAACATTTTACTGCAATACTCAGCTTGGGTTATGATGATGATGATAAACTCAAGCTCATGTTCTGCTGAGCTGAGTTCATCTCTTGTGACTGCTTCAATATTATGTTCTTTAATACACTGCGACATACTGTCCTTGTCTGTCCGATGTACGAGCTGCAGTCTGCTGGCAGGTTTGCTTTCCTTGGCACAGGTAGAAATAATTGTTTTATGTTGTATTTTTAATAGAAAATACGTAATAAATTAAGTATCTGTGTGTGACCGTTGAGACAATTGTTACATTAGTAAATGTAGTTTGTCGAAATATAACACAAACACGAGCTAGACCAAAGGTCACTGACCGATAATAATATCAGTCTAGCCAGGGTTTTCTTGGTTACTGTATTCCCGTGTGGGGTGGAGCTGCTAACGTTTTTACTTACTTTAGAAAGAACTCAAAGAGCTTTAGTAAAAGTAATGTTTAATAAACCAATACGCTTTCCTTCATTTACACTGCATAATACGTATAAGTTAGATACTACTCGCCAGATCTACATTCTAAGCTGTTTAATGAGACCTCATCGGACACTTGAATATCAAAATTTCATAACACATCAACGTAGAACTCCCTCCATCTGCCAGTTACCGCGATGCAATTCAAAATTCAAACAGAAACAATATTTGTTTATGTCGTCTTTCTTATACAATAGATTCAATAAAAAAATGTTTTTCTATCATCTAACCCGGCTTAAAATAAAACAATTAATAACATCACATTTAGTAGAATTAAATTATGAGGAAACCGAAAGATCTGTAAGTATCTCTCCAATATAGTAGGTAAAATTTGCGCGCACACACACACACACACACACACACACACACACACACACACACACACACACACACACACACACACACACACACACACACACACACACACACACACACACACACACACACACATTCGTACCTGTAACACAGGTGATGAACCAAGTGCAGGGCCGTTGCGACTTGTGAATGTAATGTATTTTATCAATAAAATATTTTTGATTTTTTGATTTTTTATTGTTTAGTTTTGGGATGACTTGAGATGCCTCCCTCGAGCCTCTTGAGAACTAACTTTTATAAGGATGGTAAATTGAGAAAAATATATCGATATTAATATCGAATCGAAACTTTTGAAAATTATAGATGACAAGCGAACTACAGCCATCATTAGTACCGGTTATGCATGCCTTTTATTGTATTACGAGTAACCGCCCTCGCTTTGCTTCGGTTTTATTATTTTTTTACACCTTGGGTTACATTATTGGAGTTTTATTAAGGATCCCTAATTTTTTTGAAAATATAACATAGCCTATGTTACTTGGGGATAGTGTAGCTTTCTAACAATGAAAGATTTTTTTTAAATCGGTTCAGTAGTTTCGGAGCCTATTCAATGCAAACAAAAAATCAAATCTTTCCTCTTTATATATTAGTATAGATTAATTACTATCTAACGTAATATACGTAAATTGTAACCTGTGAGTGTAACCATACATTGGTTAAACATCCTTGCATATTCCCAAAAAAATAAAAATGCTGAAATAATATGAATGTTAGCCGAATAATTGGAAAAAATCACAATAAATATGGATCGCGAAGAAGGACAACTTTTACCTAAAAATTTTTGTATTTATCAATATAGAATGTATTTTTGTATTCATTCCCAATGCGATAAATAATGACTAATGTAATGTTGCAAGGATGCTCACCGCTACTCGCTAGTCACCTGAGCAATGAGCGCGTAATGGTCTCTAGCAAACAGGCACGTGTCTGTGTCACAGTCAACTAAACCTTCTTGACTGCAGTGTCATCGCCATCGCCATATACTCATAAACTTTTAACTTGATAGCAAACAGACGGTTGGAAGAGGCTGTAACTTATTAGCTGTATGTTTACTAGTCCGGTCAATTTAGACATTCGAAGGTGCATAAATTCCCAACAAGCTGAAAATCAGTAAGATTGTTCAAAACATAATTATAAATAAAAATTTTAAGTTCCCCATCATTCCCGTGTATGGAAAAAAAAATTCAAGGTCAAAGGTCAAAAAAATGAGTTTTCGCGATTTTCAGCAAAACGGTAAGTTTTATCATAAAGTACCCCAGACAAAAATTGTAGATCATAAAATTATCTATAAAAATGTATTCATACTTTTTTTCCTACGAGCCACCGTTTCTGAGATGTACTTTATGATAAAACTTACCGTTTTGCTGAAAATCGCGAAAAACTCATTTTTTTGACCTTTGACCTTGAATATATCTGGGGGCACGGCAGTGCCCCCGCCAAGTCGAGCAAAAAAGCGGCACGGCCGTACCATCCTTTTCTCGAAGCAATTCAGGCCATTTTCGACCCCGTATAACTTCGTTGTGGATAAAGCTAGAAGCTTGAATTTTTAGTAACCAAGCAGGCATTGTATAAACACGTTATATTTCAAATTTCATTTAATTTGAACCAGTAGTTTAAGAATTATAACTAGTCAAAGTTTCTTAATTTCGTCACTCACTGACTGACTGACCGATCATCAAAACTCTAAGGCACTTCTAGCAGACATAGAAGCTTCAAATTTGGAACACAATTAGTGTTTAGTGTATAGATCAAGGAAAAACTAAAACATTTTGCAATTTCAGTCTAGTTTTCTAGATACATCAACTGCATAAATAACTTTGTAATCCCATATAAATATATAGGATTACAAAGTTACATTTGCAGTTAATGAATTACTGTACCTGTATAACAAAGTTACATTTGCAGCGAATGAATCAGTGTACCTGTATATAATATAATGGAATAATAGGTGTAGATAGGTACCTAGATATAATTATGTTCAAAGGTAACTTATAAAAGGAAAAAAAGTAGAACTATCTACAAAAAGAAATGAGATCCCATCAAAAACAAAACTTGTAAAAAAAACCAAGTCTCGCAACTCAGTTCTTCTACCGTAAAAAGTTGTGAAATCCATGTAATACCAAGTCGGTTAATTTATTCAGTTCCTACTTAAGGGTCCTTCTGTCTTAAGTTATCACGTGATTAGCTAACCTAACAAGTAACAACATCTTATAGTGACCATATTATCAATATTAAAAATCTTTTATGTTTTAAATAAATAGATTGACTTGGCAATCGCACTAAACAATCTTTAATATAATATGTAGGTAATACTTGTGAGATATATTGTGTTTTCATGCGATGGTCAAGTCGATCTATTTATTTAAAACATAAAAGATTTTTAATATTGATAATATGGTCACTATAAGATGTTGTTACTTGTTAGGTTAGCTAATTACGTGATAACTTAAGACAGAAGGACCCTTAAGTAGGAACTGAATAAATTAACCGACTTGGTATTACATGGATTTCACAACTTTTTACGGTAGAAGAACTGAGTTGCGAGACTTGGTTTTTTTTACAAGTTTTGTTTTTGATGGCATTTTTTTTCCATACATGGGAATGATGGGGAATTTAAAATTTATATTTATAATTATGTTTTGAACAATCTTACCGATTTTCAGCTTGTTGGGAATTTATGCACCTTCACTATCATTTTTTGGTCTAAATTGACCGAACTAAAATCGAAACCCTTATAGTTTAGTCACGTTCTTCCGTCTGTCCGTTCGTCTATCTGAAGCAAAGCGCCGAGACTCTTAAGTACCAGAAAGCTGTAATTTGGCATGGATATACACATTTATTAAAACTCTAGAATCATGGAATAAAGTATTTAAAAACATTTTTTTTTAGTGTACCTCCCGTAAATGTAACGTGAGGATGAATTTTCTATTCATCGCCCGTTCTATAGTGTGGGGATCGTTGAAAAGGTCTTTCAAAAATATATGGGTCTTCTAAGACTTTTTTTGGAAATAGAGATCCGTTTGCGAAATATTTGGCTTTAAAGAGCTAATTTTGGTTAGAGTCAAGAGTCCCCCCCCCCCTGCCGGCTAAACGGTTGGAGTTGGAAAAGTGAAAAAATTCTCAAAAATAGGTTATATGATGAATTTACAAGGAAAGCTATCACGGCTATGTAAAATTAAGTAGTTAACGAGTAATAGTTGATTTACTTACTACTTCGGAACCCTAACATTGCGCGTGGCCTGATACACATTTGCCCGGTTTTTTATACTGTAGCCGTAAAGCCACGTGGAACACTGTTGGACGTCATTTGAATATCAGACACTTGGGCGTCATTTGAATATCAGACACTTGGGCTGGCATGGTGGATGTAGTACGTCGAGGGCCTATTAAATGAATGCAGTTAATGTGTTGATCCAGCAGTGCTGTGTTTGCAGTGTCGCCGGTGGAGTGCGGGGCGGTGAGCGGGACGGTGAGCGGGGCGGGGAGCGGGGCGGACAGCGGCGCGGCGGGGCGGCGGGGGCGGCGTGGCGGCGGAGCGGCAGCGGGGCGGCAGCGGCCGCGATGCGCTGACGCGATGTGCGCGCCGCCATGTGCGCCCGCTCGCTGCCCGCCCGCGCGGCGCGGCTGCTGCTGCTGGCACTGCTGCTCGCGGGTGAGCTGCTACACACTACACACTCTCCACACTGTATTACAACTTGTCCATAAACTGGCTTCACGTGGTTGATCGCTTACAATTCTGCCACCAATCTGGAACCGTGATCATCTTGGCATCTACCAAGTCCACATAGTTTCAACCTCCAGCAATGGATGCTTTAAATAAATCATCTAAAGACGCATAAAAACAACAAATAGAAGTCTCAGAACTATGCAACAGACAAAAATCTTACAATTTTAGACTAGTTTAACATCAATACCAAGAAGTTAAGACTCGGAGTTATTGAGTGGTAAAAATGACATGAAAAATCCGTCTCAGGTGTTGAACACTATTCTGGATGAAAATAGAGCCGAGCTAGTAACAAAATGAACCACTTACTCGTAACTTGACCACTGACGCTGTCGGTAATGTCGGTGTGCGTGCAGGGTGCGGCTGCAACCCGGACGCCAAGCGGCTGTACGACGACCTGCTCAGCAACTACAACAAGCTGGTGCGGCCCGTGCTCAACGTCAGCGACGCGCTCACCGTGCGCATCAAACTCAAGCTGAGCCAGCTCATCGATGTGGTACGTGCACCGCCACACCACTACACCACTACACCACGACATCACTACTTCAAGTAAAACAAGCTAGTACGGCACGCGCAATGCGATGTCTAAACTATAAACTTGACATTCAATTCGAAACCTGTTGTAAAGTTACTGTTCACTTGAATATAAAACAATTTTCTCACCGATGAAAGGCGATAGAAAAATATTGTCTAACCACTACACTCTGACGCATGTTTGAACTGTACCAAATTCATTAATTATGATATTTGTTACAGAACTTGAAGAACCAGATCATGACCACAAACCTGTGGGTGGAGCAGGTCAGTGTCATTCATTATTTATATAACGAATATGTACCGAACATTAGTTCAGTAGCTATTAGAACATATTTTATTGCAATATAACAAATGAAATATTTTAGGTTTTTACTGGAATTTGTTAACAAAAATAACAAAACGAAACAGCATAAATAAGTAGTTGTCTTTAAACTTTAACTCTTATAGACTTAAACTGGGTGTAAAGTTTAGGATGTAATGTTTGCGCGTCCCCCGACAGAGCTGGTACGACTACAAGCTGTCGTGGGAGCCGCGCGAGTATGGCGGCGTGGAGATGCTGCACGTGCCCTCCGACCACATCTGGCGCCCCGACATCGTGCTCTACAACAAGTATGTCATGCGAGTACTGTTTGCCAGGCAGGACTGTCTCGACCTATCGTTTGCTTGCATGGAAAACTTGCTTGCCCATTTTCTTGCTTGCCCATTGCCCAGAGTTCTCCATTTTGTCCATTCTAACCACATTTGGCTGATTTTCTTTCTACCTCTAATAATATGGTCTCATTTGTATTGTAGACTACGAGGACACTGTCATAGGTCCTAGGCTACTAGCGCGTTCACAAAACCTAATACAGCGAGTACAGAACGCATGTATAAGATACGCCTGCGACATACCAAGCTCCGAGCCCATGTTAGCTCTTATATAAATGACGCAAATATTTTAAAAATGAATTTACGCCGGCAATTACATTTTGCGTAATTAATAAGTTAAAATGGTCCAAAAATTGAGACGTCCTAAACGCAACCAGGACCTCTTTCTTCAAATTAATATACCCCAGATTATTACTCTGATTACACTGCAGCATTCCTTGGTAGTTTCAAGTACAACGCCACCAAGTACTTGAAACAACCACGCCGCTGGAACAACTTGCCTCCACCTTTTCGCAGCCTGAAAACAATAATAAGTTTCAAACTCGAATGTAAAATAGACCTTTTATACCTACAGAAAACGATTTAGCACGCAGACACGCACACACAAAAACACACGCACGCACGCACGCACGCACGCACGCACGCACGCACGCACGCACAACAAACACACACAATACACTGTACAAATATTACATAATATTATCACACATAAAACGCTTTACCATGCAGAATACATTTTAGTGTAGTAATATTTACTGTGTCAATAATGTGGATAGGTATAATTTAACAAATGAAATAACTTATTTTTAGGGTATAGCCGGCCGACGTAGCAGGTTCTCTTTATCCTCACACTGATTTCTCCCCAATATTACATAGTGATCTTCATTTTACTTTACTTATTTCTGTTGATAAAATTTGTCTTGTTGTTAGTTTGATATCCACTAATTGTAGTTATATTTGAATTTTATCAAACTTTGTGTCTATCTTGTTTTAAGTTGCATTTCATTAATAACAACCTAGGTATTATAATTAAGTATTATTGTAACTGAATTCGAAATTGCAGTAAAAAAATATAAATAAAATAAAATTAAATATTTATGAATTGACATGTAAATATAAAATCTATTTTCATCCTCAAACAGCTTGGGAAAAAAAAGTGAAGAATTCTCCATCACGTTCTCTTAATTCAAAAATAGGATGCACCCTGTATTTTCTCTTTTTAACCGACTTCAAAAAAAGGAGGAGGTTCTCAATTCGACTGTATTTTTTTTTATGTTCGTTACCACAGAACTTTAGACTGGGTGAACCGATTTTGATGGCTGTCGTGTGGTCCCATATAAATTTTATTGAGATCTGACAATGGCATCCATGATAAAACCATATAAGTCTTAAATTTGTATTAAGTAAGCGCGACAAACGGATGAATAACTCGATATCACGCCAACCGATTTCGATGATTCTTTTTTTACTCGAAAGCAGGTGCTTGTCACGTAATCCCACATAAATTTGAACGAGATTTGATTAGTGGTTTTAGAGTAACTTTGAAGTCGGTTATTTTTTGTTAGTAAAATTTAGATTATCTTAGATTGTGCAAGGCTCCACAGTAATAGTAATATTACTGAACTCCAGATTTCTAGACCGCTCGCTGTGTGGGCAACTGTGAATGCTGAACGCAGAACGCGACCGCAGAACTCAGACCGCCGGGGTGATGTGTTCGGCGCCTAAAAACAGGAAATTGACCGTTCTGCTCGTAGTCGCTCTGTCAATACAAAATGATACGCACGCTTTCGTTGTTGTCAAAAGTGCAGGACATTTGAAATACAGCGTTAAAATTAAAATGCCTTCGTGAATTATACCAATGTGATTGGTGTAGTGAAACAAAAGATAAACGTGTGTGTAGCTCTTTTCGGAACAGATTTTTTGGTTGATTTCTAAGAGCATAACGTATCTATACCGGGTGTTTTTGACGTTGTGCACAAACTTTACCAAATGATTCTATAGCATTTACTAAACATATCTTATACAGGTACTAGTGCATTATAAAACTTAGTTTTTAAGTTATTGGTAATTCCATTTAATATGGGTGTACATTGTAAAAGGGTCTTTATTTGTGCTATGTTGCCGCTCAGTACAGTCATAATCATTCAAACTATACTTGTTTCATTTTAAATGTCATGTCATTATTGGCTTGACTTGTCAATAAAGGCCCATTTAGACGGAGAGCTTCTCGTCTCGAAGAAGCCACGATCGAATTAATAAAAAAATCTTTCTTACATTTACACCTCTCGCTATTTGACGACAATTTCCTCGCAATGGAATATTGATTGTAAACTTAACTCCAATGACAAATTTCGCACTCAAAACGTTTTCAACCGTCTTGTATAATACACGTATGAATTTGAAAAAAGTGAGTCGAATACAAGTCGAGATTGTCGTAAGTAATCTTACGTACATTTTGTACCCAAATAGACGTAGGAAATTATCGCCTTGATCGATAAGTTACGAATGTCATATGAGATAATCGTGGATGAGAATTTAGTTCTTTCCTGTATGTAAACATTTGATACGATAATGTTAAATATGTTGATTATTACCAGTGATAGTAGTGTACGATAGATACTAGAAACTCTCCGTCTAAATGGGCCTTAAAGTAAACAAACATCGTAAAACTTTTCGAACTAGTATTATTACCTATTTGGTTTTGTTAATGTCACTGGTCGCACAGACAGCAAAATCGATGAGAAATAATTGTTAACGTCAATAAAAGTTTACTAATGTCAAAGTTTCATATCAATCATAATGCGACGTTGCCAGCTTGCGTAAAGAGATTACACATTAGGCAATTTACGTTCAAGTATTTAGTTTGTATGAAAATGAAAAAAAAAAAAAAAAAAATTCAAAAATGAATCCATAACGAAAGATGACCAATTTAATGGTCTGAATAACAGGCCGAAGTTCGTGCACAAAGTCAGGAACACGGTGTATTTTTTAAATATCATTGCATGTTGGTTGCTGCAAATCCGAACGCAATTGTAAATTGTTGTATAAATATATCACCAATTTTTAAACATAGTTACGATGCCTATGTCGGAATAAATGTTTCTTTCTTTCTTTAAACTCCAGTAGTGGAAGGATTTCGAATTTGAATTGCGAAGCGTTTGTTTACGATGGTTAATTTTGTTCAGTGCGGACGGCAACTTCGAGGTGACGCTGGCGACGAAGGCGACGCTCAACTACACGGGCCGCGTGGAGTGGCACCCGCCCGCCATCTACAAGTCCTCGTGCGAGATCGACGTCGAGTACTTCCCCTTCGACCAGCAGACCTGCGTCATGAAGTTCGGCTCCTGGACCTATGACGGCTTCCAGGTCACTCGCTTTGTTTCATTGGCTAGTGCACTAATTTACCATTTTTAAATTTATTGTCTATTTCTCATATTATTATAATTTGCCAGTTTTTAGTTTAATAAATAAATAAAGCTCAATATGGTAGGACATGTTTTACAGAGTATTATATAACGGCAGGTTGACTTGCGGCACGTCGACGAGGTGCGCGGAACCAACGTGGTGGAGCTGGGGGTGGACCTCAGCGAGTTCTACACGTCCGTGGAGTGGGACATCTTGGAGGTGCCCGCCGTGAGGTTCGTTCACGGTACAACTACTGTACCATCCCGCCGTGATTACTTCTGATCCAGAGAGTTACGTAAAAATAAGGAAATCATTTTATGAATGGAGTTTCACATCCAGATGACAGCAACGGAACCCTTATAGAACTTGGTAGTATTTCAAAGTTAGGTACGTAGGTAACAGGCAAAGCTTAGGAACGCCCACAACTATGTATTTACATTGCTAGTGAGAAAATACAAGACGACAACGCACGTACGGCCATTTTGTAACATTGAACCCGAAGACATCTTTAACATTATCTGTTCATTTCACTTTCAGAAACGAGAAATTCTACACGTGCTGCGATGAGCCATATCTAGATATAACTTTTAATATAACGATGAGAAGAAAGACATTATTTTACACGGTGAACCTAATAATCCCGTGCATGGGCATATCGTTCCTGACGGTGCTGGTGTTCTACCTGCCGTCGGACAGCGGCGAGAAGGTGTCGCTGTCCATCTCCATCCTGCTGTCGCTGACGGTGTTCTTCCTGCTGCTGGCCGAGATCATCCCGCCCACCTCGCTCGTGGTGCCGCTGCTCGGCAAGTTCGTGCTCTTCACCATGATCCTCGACACCTTCAGGTGACACATTCACCTCCACATTCTATTTACTAAGCTAACATTACTAATTACTTGGTGTGTGTCAACTGTGTTATTCATGTTATCGCTCCGATGATTAATAATTTATAGTTTAGCTTGCAGAACGAAGCTTATCGCCCGACATATTCGAATGTTGCAGCATATGCGTGACGGTGGTGGTGCTGAATGTGCACTTCCGGTCGCCGCAGACGCACACGATGGCGCCGTGGGTGCGTCGCGTGTTCGTGCACGTGTTGCCGCGCCTGCTCGTCATGCGCCGCCCGCACTACCGCCTCGACCCGCACCGGAGCCGCTTGTGAGTCGTTGCTCACGCACTATGACTACCATGAACGAGCCACGGTGACCATCACGACGTTCATAACGAATGTATGCATGCTGTTGCAGCGCCGGCATAGTGACGACCGAAGGCTGGACCGGACTCACGTGCGGCGCGGCCGATGGCGAGTCGCCGGTGTGCGGCGGGGTGGGGGGCGCGGGCGGCGCCAGCGGGGCGGAAGGCGCGGGGGGTGTGGGCTGCCGGTTGCACGACGCGCCCGCGCTGTGCGACGCGCTGCGCCGCTGGCACCGCTGCCCCGAGCTGCACAAGGCCATCGACGGCATCAACTATATCGCCGACCAAACGCGCAAGGAGGAGGAGTCCACTAGGGTAAGCTAAGTAACCATCACAGGATTAGGTACTATACGGTAGTGAATGCAAAGGATTTTATTATGGAGATTGTTTAATATCAAAACAAAGTTCTGTTTAGGTCACAGCATCGATCGGAAAGTATTTATTTTGTTTCTTTTCTCTTTTTTCGTGGCCGGCAACGATGGTAATGCCTTTTGCGAAGCTTAGAGCTAAAGATGTTTATGGTCAACGATGAACACCTTTTATCGGGTGGCTCGTCTGCTTGTTTATCCACTTGAGACATAAAAAATGTGTTCGCACCCTTCAGGTGAAGGAGGACTGGAAGTACGTGGCCATGGTGCTGGACCGGCTGTTCCTGTGGATCTTCACGCTGGCCGTGGTGGTGGGGTCGGCCGGCATCATCCTGCAGGCGCCCACGCTGTACGACGAGCGCGCGCCCATCGACGTGCGCCTGTCCGAGATCGCGTACACCGCCACGCGCCCGCGGCACCACTCGCTGCCGCCGCGCTAGCCACACAGACAGACACCCGCGCCGCCTCCTCATACTGACTGCCACCTATAAATAATATTATTTATTGTACATAAAATTGTATTATTATTGTAATAGTTTTTACGACAAATGAAGTGATCGAAGATAATTCGAATTTCTTTTGATAGAAACGAAATAAATCAATTGTTTACATTGTTTTGTTTTATTTATATTCGCTTTAATTGAAAGTGTGATGATAAAGAAATATGCGAAATATAATCAGTCATCGGAATCATGTCTGCCGCATTGGGGCTTCTCAGTATATTAACCTCATTCATATGCTAGCATACTGTAAGAGGCGTCAGAACCCAGCTTCCTTCACCCTGCTTGGTAACAAATCTTCATGTGACCGTTACCATGGAATTGTCTAGTTGTTATGGTTTCTTTCTATCATGTAAATTATCATTCATTCCTTCCCATCCCTATTGATTCATCCACACAAACTTATCCTGTGAGCAAGTCCTGAACGTGTCAGCGTAAGCAACAACGCCATCTACGCAATTCATCAATTTCAACGTATAATATCATTAACATGAGACAGGTCAGTGCGAATAGCAGAATTCTCACCGAAGTCAAACTGTCCCGCACAACGAGACCACGCCGCGGCGCCGCCCGAGAACATTAAGGAACAAACCACGACAACAGCAGCTGATTTGTGATTACTTACCTTTCTCCAATCCTTTCAATTTCATCTTTTTTATCACCTATTTAGCCATTTACCAATTTATCTGGAATCACAATCCAATCGAAGTTAAGGGTTCGCAAGCAAACACAAGATGGTTCCATACGAGACTGTTTTATTAATACCATAGACTTAAATAAGTCTATGATTAATACATAAAATGCTGGTGGTTCACAAATAATTACCAATCATCTACCCTCATGTAACTCAATACATTACATTTCCCCCCTCTTAAAAAAACGATGTTACTTAAAAAAAATTAAGGTTACATATTTTGAACTTATCGCTAAATTACAATTTATTATTTAGGAGACATAGGTAGATCAATAAGCTAATTAAAATAACTTTAATTAACCAACATAATATTATCTCCAGGGACACGCTTAGTTTTACCTAAATGATATACGAGTACTCTTTATATAAGTAGTACCCCAATAAAGAATAAAGATTATACTTGAAAGTTTACTGGAACAAAAATAACAATAAATAATTATTGGAACGAAGTTCCTTATCGCGCGTTGCGAAAGGGGGCTAGACGGAAAAAATTAAGAGGAAAAGTTGGAAAGACACTTTTTGCCGTCGTTTATTAATTAAAGCACTCGCTTTCACTGTCGCTCTTCCGCATATTGATTGGCATGACGGGAGAAATGGCAATAATAGCTTAATGTGCATGATCGTGATCTGGACGTCCCTGTTGTGCCTATGCTAAATACCGAAGAGTGAATAAGACAGCCACATACTATGATTGTACAGTATCACTGATGTCGAACCCTCGAAGACTGCTGGTCGCTTAGTATTAATCGAAAGGAACTTCGTTCTATCCGGCTGTCCCTTGACACCTCTAATTTTTGTCATTATAATTTCTACCAAACGACTTATACATCAAATTAAACAAAAAAAAAAGAAAAAAAATATTATTCTGAATCATCATTAAATGTCTGTTTCTTACGCGGCTTTCTATTGACCCAATCGTCATTGTTGGTTCGTACAGAACTGTTTATAGCGGTGAGTGCCGTAGGTGTGTTCTGAGCTGAGCTCCAGGAATCAGCTACGGAAGTCTTCGGAGACCCACCCACACAAACCTTCTCGGTCTCATCTCCGTTTTGGTCCAAGTGCTCAGTATGTACGTTAAGTACATGGTATTTAATGGATTTTCTTACCCGTATTATTTGATCAATATGTTTTTTTTTATTCATTTATGTTTACGTTGTTCACCATCCTCGCATTGTACCCTGTACGTGACGGCACCCGTCCACTCCGTTATCTTACCTTCCTTCCACGTCGGCCCATACTTTGAATAGTTTCTTACTAATATCGCGTTCGTATTAAACTTTAATAGTGCCCTCTATACAACTATCTAATATATTATTTAGAACACATGCCAACTAAATTTACCCAGTCAATAAAAGTATAATTTTATATAATAAATACAACAGTTATTCGCTGTAGCTAAAAGGTGGCGCTATTTCTACCAGCTACAAACGATTGTAGGTTGAACACTATTCGTAAACACGCCTGGCGTACTCCGCAATTTCGGTATGAAGTTACGAGTATATGGGCATTTTCGCCAAAAAGTGTACATTTCGTTTTTACCGTGTCCCCTGACTTCATACTTCGAATTTTCTTAATTATAATGTCACAAAGATAAAATCTTAATTTTTATTTGTTTCTTTGTTTAATAAACTTTACGGGAACACCAACGAAAGTTGCCATTATTGCCTAATATAATTGTTATTAATAATTTAATAAAATAAGACCATCGTTTTTACGATGTCCCCTGCAGATTTCGACTACAAAACATGCGATAAAACATGTTTTCTTTGTTCGGAAGCATTCAAATTTGGGGCTATATAACATTAACTGAATGTCAGCACTGTAAAAAAATTAGTTTTTCTTCAGTTTTTGACTGCTAATTAGGAGAAATAAGAGTTTAAAATAAATTTCAGAAAAGCGTTCAGGTGGAATTCCACCATCCGTTACCGCGGTTTTGTATTTTTTGTAAATTCAACGATGAAAACTGATAAATATTACGCATGGGAAATCATTTTTGGATAATCGCATGACAATCTGTGCATTGTTATGTCAGTGTTTTTTCAGTAGTTTTCCAGGGATTAAGTAAATAAAGTTGAATCAACCTCGTAACATTTTAAAGTTCTCTTCCGAAACTGCTGATTTCTCAAGGTAAAGGAAATATATTTATATGGAAATGATTGTATCGAAAAGCGAATATTTTATCGTTGTTAATTTGTTAACATTATCGTAGTATATATAATTAAATCTAATCAAAATTTCAATTTGAATGTTCAGTTTGGGAATCCGTTACTTCCGTTCCGAGACCATGCTAGTGGTAACGTATTATGTGGAAGGGAAAAGTAACGGAATGGAATAGATAAAGTTGATGCTACACTGTGGCAATTGGGTTGAGTACCTACCTACTTGAAATATTTTTTAATGAGTTTTAATATGGTTTGTAAATAAAAAATATTGCTGTCAGATTATTATATGATTATTTTATTGCGGCAAAAGTTAAATTCGGAAACTTTATTTATAAAAATAGTTTTATTTCTGTATTGGGTCAGCTTTTACGACGCTTAAATTGGGGTGACAAATATGGATCCCACGCTGGCATACTAGGGTGTCTCAAAAGGCGACAGAAGCCGGCCCGCTTGTTTATAAGATTTCACAAAAGGATAATCTTATCAATAGATATTAATATGGGTAAACTTCTTTTAGCCCATATCCAGGAATGATTTAATTTTTGTTATGGAATACCTATGTATTTCAACACGCTGATAAATTTTTAGAAGTTATGTGGAACGAATTTTGCATTTTTCTCCCAAACCACTGGCTCTACAAGAAAAATATATTGTATATAAAATATCAATCTGTTAATGAGCTTCAACTTTTGTAGGAAATATTTTTCTGTAAAATCAATATTTTGACGTGCGCACAATCACCACCGTTTCGTACATGAGACCCTGCGCCTCATGTATGGTCAGGATCCTCGATCCGTCTCCGCTACCGAAGCCCTCGCTCTTCAAACTCTCTTTCTCGGCTTGGGTGAGTACCAAGTAGAGAGTTTTCTCGAGGGTTTTTGGGATCGTCGAATCCGTAAACCGCTTCAGCTGCAGGGATCTCAAGCGTGGTGCCGCTGAGTAGATTCCGCTGTAGACTTCGCTCAGCGCGTACGCTACGTCCACTGGGTTCCTGTACGTGCACAACAGTTCCTGGCCTATTCCGACAGAACGACTTGGGCGATTGTAGAGCAGCTCGAAGAGGTTGTTGCGCTCTATGAACGGGAGTTGGTTAATATCTCCAATGAGCAACACATCCATCGCACCGGTGAGCTTTATTGCCATCACAATGGCTCCGAAATGGTTCATGAGGGCTTCATCGACTAGTAGTCGTTCATATTTCCTCTTTGAACCATTTACGAGCACTGAGGCCATTGTGCGCACCCTTTTTTCTGTTGTCGTTTCCGGTTTTGTCTTTTTGCCTGGAATTTGTTGAGAGACGGCGTTCATCGTCTTCATTATCACTGACAGCATTCCCTTTTTCTCCTGTCCGGCTTGCTTCTGTCCAGCTGTGATGTTTTCAGCTGCCCTCCTTTGTTGCAGCCTTTCAGAGCCACTTTGTTCCTCTGGGTTTGCTAGAGGGTGTCCCCATCTGTCCACCGGGTCTTGAGCGGAATTAGAGCACCTTTGACGTGGTTTGAGGAAACTGAGGTTTTCGCCCCGGTCCTCATATACCACGACCTCGTGTTTTTCAGAGGCTTTGATGCTCCCCGCGTGATCTTCCGCTCGGCCCTTTATATAACCCACCACCATAGCATCCAGGCTTATTTTCCGTGGCACTTCTTCGCCCGGTTCTCCTAGTCTCAGTAGCACTGCGCTCGCTTGGGCGAACTGGGTCTCGTTGTCGCTCCCTTCGAATAGTGCGATAGTTTTGTTTCGTGACCGCACTATTTTGCAGCGCCTGTTGGCCACTGAGATTTCGGATAGCGCGTTATATGTGCTGCGCTTCATTGTTGCCCTGAATGTACTGCCGTTCAGGAGAGCTGCTAGGCCCGGTGAAATGGCCACTCTGCCTGAGCACTTTGTGTTGCAGAAGCTTATGCCGAACCTTTCTTCATTATTGTCCATAAAGAGTGCCACTCCCCGGATTCTCAATTCTGGTTCCCCTCGTTCAGCATTTTGGAGCAAGTTGCTAAATGCTGCCATGGTGTTATCGAGGGGTATTCTTGGTCACGGTGTGGTTGGGTTGGGTTGGGTTGGGTTGGGTTGGGTTAGGTTAGGTTAGGTTAAGTTAGGTTAGGTTAGGTTTTTTTTTTTTTTTTAAATAAAACTTCAGTTCCACGGACCAGTCGTCCGTGCCCTTTTTTGAATAAAGTTTTTATTTTTATTTATTTATTTGCTCCGCTGTGTTCGCTGTCGCTGCCACTTGTTCGCAGGCTTCGTTGTTACACTGTACCTGCGGGCAAGTAGCAGCGGCAGCGAGAATTTAACAATTTTTGGTTTACTTAAAACTACAGGACCAATTAATCTATTATTATAATTACTATTATTATTAATATTATTATTATTATTTTTTTTTTTTTGTTAGTGTGTTATATATATATTTTCTTATTACTTTTTTTTTTTTTTTTTTTTTTTTTATTATTGTTATTAATTGTTCAATGTTTACACTTTTTTTTTATTATTATTATTATTATTATTATTATTATTTTATTTATTTTTTTTCTTTTTATTTTTTTTTATACACACATATTTCTTACAACTAAGTACATTGTTCTTATTACTAATTACACTTTACCCTATGTTGTTGTTGTCTTAGCCTAACGAGTACAGAAAGAAAAGTACACTATGTTATTATTTTTAACAAAATTTTCTTATCCTATTTCATTTCCTTCACGGAGGCCGCTAACGCCTTGAGTTGGTTGGCGTAATCAATCGCCTTTGGGTCCCTATTCCGGATTGCCATCGCGATGTTGTAGTCCTCCAGTCTCTCGTCGGTGGCATTCATAGCCCTTTGGATGAACTGGGCTATGGCGTCGTTGCTGCTGTCTGCGTAGTATGTGCAACTGATGGTATTACGCGATATTGCCACGACAGCGTGGGGGACACTGTTGTGCAGTTGCAGGTGCTGTGTTGACGTGCGCACAATCACCACCGTTTCGTACGTGAGAACCTGCGCCGCATGTATGGTCAGGTTCCTCGATCCGTCTCCGCTACCGAAGCCCTCGCTCTTCAAACTCTCTTTCTCGGCTTGGGTGTGTACCAAGTAGAGAGTTTTCTCGAGGGTTTTTGGGATCGTCGAATCCGTAAACCGCTTCAGCTGCAGGGATCTCAAGCGTGGTGCTGCTGAGTAGATTCCGCTGTAGACTTCGCTCAGCGCATACGCTACGTCCACTGGGTTCCTGTACGTGCACAACAGTTCCTGGCCTATTCCGACGGTTAGGTTAGGTTAGGTTAGGTTAGGTTAGGTTAGGTTAGGTTAGGTTAGGTTAGGTTAGGTTAGGTTAGGTTAGGTTAGGTTAGGTTAGGTTAGGTTAGGTTAGGTTAGGTTAGGTTAGGTTAGGTTAGGTTAGGTTAGGTTAGGTTAGGTTAGGTTAGGTTAGGTTAGGTTAGGTTAGGTTAGGTTAGGTTAGGTTAGGTTAGGTTAGGTTAGGTTAGGTTAGGTTAGGTTAGGTTAGGTTAGGTTAGGTTAGGTTAGGTTAGGTTAGGTTAGGTTAGGTTAGGTTAGGTTAGGTTAGGTTAGGTTAGGTTAGGTTAGGTTAGGTTAGGTTAGGTTAGGTTAGGTTAGGTTAGGTTAGGTTAGGTTAGGTTAGGTTAGGTTAGGTTAGGTTAGGTTAGGTTAGGTTAGGTTAGGTTAGGTTAGGTTAGGTTAGGTTAGGTTAGGTTAGGTTAGGTTAGGTTAGGTTAGGTTAGGTTAGGTTAGGTTAGGTTAGGTTAGGTTAGGTTAGGTTAGGTTAGGTTAGGTTAGGTTAGGTTAGGTTAGGTTAGGTTAGGTTAGGTTAGGTTAGGTTAGGTTTTTTTTTTTTTTTTTTTTTTTTTTTTTAAGGGTTCCTGTCCGGGCGCTGTACTGGCCCGGCCCGCGAGCTAAATAATCATCCCCTAACATGTGCGTCAGGGCCCTTTTTTGCTTTATTTATTTAAAATCATATACATTTACAAAGGTTTACAAAATCTGGACTTAGAAACCATCTTATCACTATTACATTAAAGTTCTTACTTTCTATGTTTTTATCTCTAGCTCTTAATTTTAAGTGTATGTCTAATTTCTTTTAATTGATTCTTACTTATTTTTATTACCACTTATATTACCTTATTTTAATTTATCTACTTCATATTTAACTAATTTTTAATACTTTTAACTTACTTTTTAATCTACCTTTATTCATTCCTTTTTTTATTTATTATTACTTATTTTATTACATGATCTTATATTTATCTAGTATTAAAATCTATTACATTTTTATCCTTATTCTATTACATTTGTATGCTTTCATAGTTTACTGTCTTACTTAATTCAATTTTATGTTATATACTAATTGACTGTGATAACTATCACTATATATACTTATTATATATATTTTAGTTTATCCTTTATTACTTGTTCCTATTTATAACCTTTATTGCTACTTTTTTACAGTATTCTATGAACTTATTTCTTAATTTATGATCTTCCATTATTTTACTTATACTATGCTTTTTAATACTTTGTTTTAGTGTGGTTTCTATATCCTGTCGTTCTTTGCCATGTGCAGGACATTCCAATAAGATATGTAGAATATCTTCGGTCTTATCTGGATCACATATACAGGATGGGCTCTCCTTGCACCTGAATCTATTTAGATATTCAGAGAAGCCACCATGCCCAGTCAAAACCTGAACCATTATTGGGTCCAGCGTGACTCCCTTCAGCACCCGATATGCTCGTATTGCATCTGGAAAGAAGACCCTGGTGACCGCTGCAGTTTCTCCGGTCATGTAGCGCCGGTTCCATTCATCGAGCGATTCCAGTCGGATTTGTCGCTTTATGAAGGAGACCGGGCACAGATCGTAATGTGGTCTTCTTTTTAGATTTTTTGCTGCGTCTTTTGCGAGCACATCTGCCCTTTCATTACCTTCCAAACCTACGTGGGCTTTAATCCAGAATAGCCGCAGTATTCTGTCGCTTGCAACTATGGATCGTAGGTTTGCATAGGTGTTCTGTGCCAAAGGGTGGAAGGAATTTCCGTTGATAACGGCATCAAGGGCTGATCTTGAATCGCTGAGGAAGTTTACGCATGTGGACGAGCTTTTCTTTGCGTGTTCTGATGCTTCAAGCAGAGCCAAGAGTTCTGCTTGGTATACGGTGCAGAATGACTCCAACTTAAGTTTTCGGGTCACGGTCTCAACACCATTCATCCAAACGGAGAATGCTGCACCGACTTTTCCCTCAATCTTACTGCCGTCTGTAAAGATTGTCAGGCCATTGATGTTCTGTTGGGTCAATTCTGCATCGTCCGTCACGCATTGATAGCTTAGCTGTATGTGTTCCGCGGGGTGTGACCTGTTTGAAAAGGCATTTGGTTTCTCCACTTCTCGGTCTCCTACTACTCTTCGGGAGTGCCCTTTCCTTATTTCATAGAGGAGAGATGCCTCTTTCACTCTAAGATCCAGAGGGAGCAACCCGGCGAGTACCAGCGCCGAGTTGAGGGAAACCGTTCTGTACGCCTTGATCATTTTCTGTACAAACCCGCGCTGCACTGCGTCCAGTTGTTTTCTACAGCCCAATTTACTAGCTGCAGGCGCCCACGCGCTGGCTGCATACAAAATGGTCGGTTCGACCACAGCCGTGTATATAGTGCGGACCACTTCAGGCTCCAGGCCCCACTGCACTTTTGCGGCTCTAGATAGCTGTTTATAGAGTCCTATTGCTTTGCGGCAGACGTTTTGGACGTGGGTATTAAAAGTTAACTTTTCATCAATGGTGAGACCTAGTATTTTTATTTCCTTAGATAGTTCAATGTCTACCCCGCCCATGGTCAGAAGTGGTGAGTCATATTTTAACTTGTTGGTTATTACCATGGCCTTGGTTTTGTGTGGCGCAAATTTGAGTTTGTTTTTGACTCCCCACCTCCGGACAAACTCGAGGGAAACATTGGCCCGCTGTTGGATCTCCAACGCAGTCTCACCATCAAACACCAACACCACGTCATCCGCAAAGGCCTGGCAATAGTGACCACGTCGTTCCAATTCTCTTAGCAGTGGGTCCAGGAGCAGATTCCACAATATAGGGCCCCCTATTGAGCCCTGCACACATCCTTTATTTGTGCATTTTGTACTAATGGCACCGGCGTACCTTAAATTGACGCTACGTTGGCTCAGGTAACTATCTAGGAGTCGCCTTATGTTTACCGGACATTCTTCCTCAGCCAGTCGTACTTTTATAGCCGGCCACCAGGCGCTATCGAAGGCTCCCTCTATATCCAAGGATACGAGCGTAATTAATTTTTTATCGCGCAGCTTACTGCGTATATGTTGGATCAGGGTATAGAGGGAGTCTTCCGTGCTCCTCTGGGGCATAAAGCCGTACTGGCGAGTACTCATCCTCGGTACCAAGTGCCACTTGAGCCGATTCACTACCATTTTCTCCAGGATTTTGCCTAGGACAGGTAATAGGCCAATCGGCCTATACGACTTGGGGTCTAGGTAGTTCTCCTTGCCCGGCTTCCTGAGGACTACGACTGTAGCCACCTTCCAAATCTCAGGGAAGTGACCTATTTCTAGGGACTTAGGTTAGGTTAGGTTAGGTTAGGTTAGGTTAGGTTAGGTTAGGTTAGGTTAGGTTAGGTTAGGTTAGGTTAGGTTAGGTTAGGTTAGGTTAGGTTAGGTTAGGTTAGGTTAGGTTAGGTTAGGTTAGGTTAGGTTAGGTTTTTTTTTTTTTTTTTCCTGTCCGGGCGCTCTCAGGCCCGGCCCGCGAGCTACAATAAAAGCCTCCCCTAGCATAGCTCGCCAGGGACGTTGTTTACTTTATTGTTAAACGCTTACAAGATTTTTACATGTTTGTGAAACTTACTCTATTTACATAATTGATTTACGTCTATTGCATATTATCTATTTATTATCTACTTATTTAAACACCCTTAATTCTACTCAATTTTTTATTTTATCTGCTATGTTTTTATTTATATTTTCTATTTATTGTAGTCTTTATTATTGCTTATACTAATATCTTATTATAATTTCTTATATTCTATTACAACTTTTGTGTTTTCTTACTCTATTACATATCTATTTATAATTTTACATTTCTTATGGTCTATTTAACTTAACTATAATATTCTTCTTCTTTCATCCACTTTTATTTCTACATACGTTTTTAATTTTTGATTACACTCTATTTTATTGCTTTTACTATTATGTTATTCTAATTACTTATATTTTACTTATTCTCTTATTATCTTTATCTATTACATCTGGTCCTTATTATTCTATAATATTTTTATTCTTGGACTGCTTAATATGTTTGTTTGTATATAATGTGTGTGTGGGGTTTATATTAATTCGTCCATTTTGCCTAAAGTTCTTATGCTGCTGGTTATTTTTGTTTCTACTAGGTTAATTTGTTTCGCTAATTGTTTAAAATATCTTTGCTTTTTCTATTATTATTATCTATGTTTTATTTTTCTATATAAGTATAATATATATAAATATATATTAGCTTATATAAGTTTCCTACTATCTTTTCTTTATAACTATTAATTTATTTGCTTTATTTTATTTTATTTACTTTATTTATTTATCTTAATACTTCAGCTCATTATTTATTAATGCTTTGAAAGTATTTTTATAACTTTATTATTTTACTATCATTTGTTTTCCTAGCCTTTTCTACTATTTCCTCTATAAATTTAATGAATGTTTTCTTTTTGTCAGATTTCATAATTTCCGAAATATTTGGGGTGTTTATTTTAATTTTGATTTTCATTTCAGTTTCTAGTCTTTTCACTTCATGTACAGGACACTCTATTATTAAGTGGAGCACTGTTTGCTCCACTTCTGGGTCACAAACACATACTGGGGTATCTTTACAATTAAATCGGTGCAAGTACTGGGCGAAACCTCCATGCCCTGTCAGTGCTTGCACCAGCGTGGGGTTCAGTTTCAAATTTTTTATTATCATGTATGCGTTTTCAGCACTGGGGAAAAATACTTTTGTGGTGGAAGCTGTGTCAGCTTTTGCGTACCTATCGTTCCATTCTTTTCTCGTTTCCTCCCTTATCGTCCTTTTTATAAAAGATATTGGGCATCGGAGGTAGTTTGGTACCGTTTTTAAGTGCAGTGCTGCCTTTTTCGCCAATTCATCAGCGCGCTCATTCCCCTCAGTGCCAACGTGTGCCTTGATCCAGAACAGTTTGACCCTCTTGTTCTGTTTTTTCAGCTCTACGATATTTTTATTGACCTCGAATGCTAGTGGGTGTGATGAGTCAGAGTCCCGCAGCAGTTCTAACGAAGATCTGGAGTCACTCAGAATGTTAATTTGGGCATCTGGTAGTTTCAAGGCGAGATCCGTCGCCCTTAATAGCGCATACATCTCCGCCTGGAAAACTGTGCAAAATGACTCCAGTTTGAACTTCTTCGCTATCTTCTCTGACCCATCCCGCCAGTAGGACAATGCTGCACCCACTTTCCCATCAATTTTACTTCCATCTGTGAAGATGAAAGAGCCGGTTATGTGATGGTCTAAAAGTGTCTTTGCTTGCATGTCTTCTAGACATTCAAAGTCGGCCTCCACTGCTGTTGCTGGATGTGGAGTACGCAGGTAGCACACTCTTTCTTCTATCATTCTACCTTGTAGTATATCTTGCGGTTTCCCCCTCTTTGCTTCGTATAACTTTGCAGCTTCGCGAATTCGCATGTCCAGCGGGAGGAGTCCTGATAGAATTAGAGCGGCATTAAGAGATACCGTCCTGTATGACTTTATTATTTTCTGTGCAAAGCCACGTTGTACCGAGTTCAACTGTTTTTGAATTGACAATTTATTTGTAGCTGGTGCCCATGCACTGGCTGCATACATAATAATTGGCTCTATAACTGCTATATACATTGTCCTGATTATCTCCGGATTGAGCCCCCATGAGATTTTCGCGGTCCGACATAATTGTTTGTAGATATTGGTTGCTTTCTTACAGACTTCACTGACGTGTTTTTGAAACGTAAGTTTTTTGTCTATAATAAGCCCCAATATTTTAATTTCTTCTTTGATTTCGATCTTTGTGTCCCCCATGTGGATTCGTGGTGTTTCAAATTTCAATTTGTTTGTTATAACCATAGCATGGGTTTTGTGTGCTGCGAACTTTAGTTTATTTTTGTAACCCCACGCCTCCACCTGGGTAAGAGTTATATCTCCTGCTTGCTCAATTTCCGGTATAGACAACCCGGAGAGAACCAGGACAATGTCGTCGGCAAATGCCTGGCAGTATACGCCTCGTCTTTCCAAATCGTCCAGTAGGGGGTCCAGCAACAAATTCCAGAAGGTGGGGCCTCCGATTGAGCCTTGCACGCACCCCTTGGTCGTTGGTTTACTGCAGGTTTCCCCAGCATAGCCCACTGATACTTTCCGGTCATTGAAGTAGCTTATGATCAGCTTCCTCAGATTTTGCGGGCATTTCTTCTCCAGCAGTTGGTTCTTAATCGCTGGCCACCAAGCGTTGTCGAAAGCTCCCTCGATATCGAGAGATATCACGACGCTAATGAGGTGATTGCGTAAGTTCTCTCTTAGGTGTTGCATTAGGTCGTAGAGGGAGTCTTCCGTACATCGCTGTGGCATAAAACCATACTGTCTGGGATTCGATTTGGGTAACATATGCCATCTGAGTCTTCTGATCATAAGCTTCTCCAGAATTTTCCCCAAAACCGAGAGCAGCCCTATGGGACGGTAGGATTTGGCTTGCGAGTAATCGTCTTTACCTGGTTTCCGAAGCACGATTACTGCAGCCTCCTTCCAAGGGACTGGGAAGTGGGACAGCTCGAAGCACTTGTTTGTGATGGCCAGAAACAGCTCTAAGTTTTCTTCTATTGCTACTTTACAGATGTCCGGCGTGAATCCGTCGGGACCTGGAGCCTTCTTTACATTAAAGCTGTTTATGACCTTCTTTAATTCCGCCGTTGTGAAGGGTGGGTCTTGCGTGTCATCTAGCGCATCTTCTCCCATTGTTTCTGCTTTTTGTCGCATTATCTTGTGTACATCTTGATCTTGTGTTGCCTCATCATCCGGATAGAATGTTGAGGCAAGATGTTTTGCAGACTCTTGAGGGCTAAGCGCTCTTCCTTCTTTTATGAGTGGCTGATCTTCATGCCTTTTACTGGTATTTCGGATGACTCTATATACCCTGTCCCACATACTTTCCCGCTCTTGGGAACCACAGAACTGCTTCCAGCTCGCTGTTTGTGCCTCTATTGTTGCCGATTCGTACGTCTCTTTGGATTCCAGATATTCTTGGACAACGTAGGGTCTCCGCCGAGGGGCTGCGCATGCAATCCGTCTCTTCTTGGTAACCATTTCTTTCTTCAATCTGGACAGCTCTTCGGACCACCAAGGTAAATGTATTTTTATATTTTTCTTTAATTTTGGTATTGTTTTGTCACACGCATTCTTTATTATTTTTATGTACCTATCTATTGCTATTTCCAATGTGTGTTGTTCCTCTATGCTATTTATAAATTTTGTTGTGAATGCTTCCTGTTCTAAATTTTTTGTTATTTCCTTTCTAAAGTCATGCCATTTTGCTTTCTTTGTGTTATATACTCTAGTTGAATTTATTTTTCTTATTTCTGTAGGTTTTTCTAATTTTATTGAGAATATAATTGCGTTGTGGTCCGAGCTAGTTATTCCCTTGTCCACTCTCCAATTTTGTACAGTCCCAATCATATCGATTTTGCATGCTGTGACGTCCACGTGACTTTGGTACAGTGTCCCCCCCCTTATCGTGTAGAAGGTTGGTGTAGTACCTTCGTTCAGGATCTCCATTTCCATTTCCGCTAAAGCTCCAGCTAGAGCTTCCCCTCTGTGGTTCTCCCTGGTGCTTCCCCACCATGTGCTCCATGCGTTTGTGTCTCCTCCGATTAGAATTTTATTGGTATTTAACTTTTCACAGATTGCTTTAATTTTGTCAATATCATGTTCAATTGGCTGGTTCTCTTCAAGATAGATAGAGACCACTCCAATTGTCCATGTGTTTGTTATAAGCGTGGCTGCTACTAGGTTTTCCGATGTTAGTAGTGGGTGTTCGCGTATTTCTATATCGGAGTCGAACACAACGATTGCTGCTTTATTGGGTTTTTCTCGATTGAGAGACCGCTGAATTACTCTGGTTCCCGGCTGTTGCTTTAGCATCCCTTCGTTCCCGATGTAAGGTTCGGACACCATAGCAAAGGCAGTTTTCCGTCTAGCAGCTTCAATTAGCAGTTCCTGCGTTGCTAATTTCTTTCTCTGGAGGTTAACCTGGATCACTTCGTACTCTTTTATTATAGCTTTTGAGTGTCCTGTATGTCCTCTATTCTTGGTCAGGGTTTTAGCAATATGCTACAGTTGATCTTGCCAGAGAATCCCATCTCTTGCGTACTGGGCATTCTCTGTCAAAAGCGTTATGATCTGTTTTATCATTTTTAGCCACACAGGTTAGGTTAGGTTAGGTTAGGTTAGGTTAGGTTAGGTTAGGTTAGGTTAGGTTAGGTTAGGTTAGGTTAGGTTAGGTTAGGTTAGGTTAGGTTAGGTTAGGTTAGGTTAGGTTAGGTTAGGTTAGGTTAGGTTAGGTTAGGTTAGGTTAGGTTAGGTTAGGTTAGGTTAGGTTAGGTTAGGTTAGGTTAGGTTAGGTTAGGTTAGGTTAGGTTAGGTTAGGTTAGGTTAGGTTAGGTTAGGTTAGGTTAGGTTAGGTTAGGTTAGGTTAGGTTAGGTTAGGTTAGGTTAGGTTAGGTTAGGTTAGGTTAGGTTAGGTTAGGTTAGGTTAGGTTAGGTTAGGTTAGGTTAGGTTAGGTTAGGTTAGGTTAGGTTAGGTTAGGTTAGGTTAGGTTAGGTTAGGTTAGGTTAGGTTAGGTTAGGTTAGGTTAGGTTAGGTTAGGTTAGGTTAGGTTAGGTTAGGTTAGGTTAGGTTAGGTTAGGTTTAGGTTAGGTTAGGTTAGGTTAGGTTAGGTTAGGTTAGGTTAGGTTAGGTTAGGTTAGGTTAGGTTAGGTTAGGTTAGGTTAGGTTAGGTTAGGTTAGGTTAGGTTAGGTTAGGTTAGGTTAGGTTAGGTTAGGTTAGGTTAGGTTAGGTTAGGTTAGGTTAGGTTAGGTTAGGTTAGGTTAGGTTAGGTTAGGTTAGGTTAGGTTAGGTTAGGTTAGGTTAGGTTAGGTTAGGTTAGGTTAGGTTAGGTTAGGTTAGGTTAGGTTAGGTTAGGTTAGGTTAGGTTAGGTTAGGTTAGGTTAGGTTAGGTTAGGTTAGGTTAGGTTAGGTTAGGTTAGGTTAGGTTAGGTTAGGTTAGGTTAGGTTAGGTTAGGTTAGGTTAGGTTAGGTTAGGTTAGGTTAGGTTAGGTTAGGTTAGGTTAGGTTAGGTTAGGTTAGGTTAGGTTAGGTTAGGTTAGGTTAGGTTAGGTTAGGTTAGGTTAGGTTAGGTTAGGTTAGGTTAGGTTAGGTTAGGTTAGGTTAGGTTAGGTTAGGTTAGGTTAGGTTAGGTTAGGTTAGGTTAGGTTAGGTTAGGTTAGGTTAGGTTAGGTTAGGTTAGGTTAGGTTAGGTTAGGTTAGGTTAGGTTAGGTTAGGTTAGGTTAGGTTAGGTTAGGTTAGGTTAGGTTAGGTTAGGTTAGGTTAGGTTAGGTTTTTTTTTTTTTTTTTTTTTTAAATAAAACTTCAGTTCCACGGACCAGTCGTCCGTGCCCTTTTTTAGATATAGTTTATTTTTATTTATTTATTTGCTCCGCTGTATTCGCTGTCGCTGCCACTTGTTCGCAAGCTTCGTTGTTACACTGTACCTGCGGGCAAGTAGCAGCGGCAGCGAAAATTTAACAATTTTTGGTTTACTTAAAACTACAGGACCAATTAATCTATTATAATTAGTATTATTATTATTATTTTAATTATTTTTATTATTATTATTATTATTATTATTTTTTTGTTAGTGTGTGTTATATGTATTATTATTATTATTTTTTTTTTTTTTGTTAATTTTTTTTTTTTTATTTATTATTATTATTTACACTCTTTTTTTTTTTATTGTATTTTTTTTTTTTTTTTTTTTTTATTATTATTATTTTGTTTGTTTTTTTTTTTTTTTTTTTTTTTTTTTTTTTTTTTTTTTTTTTTATACACACATGTTTCTTACAACTAAGTACATTGTTCTTATAACTAATTACACTTTTCTCTATGTTGTTGTTATCTTAGCCTAACGAATACAGAAAGAAAGAGTACACTATGTTATTATTTTTAACAAAATTTTCTTATCCTATTTCATTTCCTTCACGGAGGCCGCTAACGCCTTAAGTTGGTTGGCGTAATCAATCGCCTTTGGGTCCCTATTCCGGATTGCCATCGCGATGTTGTAGTCCTCCAGTCTCTCGTCGGTGGCATTCATAGCCCTTTGGATGAACTGGGCTATGGCGTCGTTGCTGCTGTCTGCGTAGTATGTGCAGCTGATGGTATGACGCGATATTGCCACGACAGCGTGGGGGACACTGTTGTGCAGTTGCAGGTGCTGTGTTGACGTGCGCACAATCACCACCGTTTCGTACGTGAGACCCTGCGCCTCATGTATGGTCAGGATCCTCGATCCGTCTCCGCTACCGAAGCCCTCGCTCTTCAAACTCTCTTTCTCGGCTTGGGTGTGTACCAAGTAGAGAGTTTTCTCGAGGGTTTTTGGGATCGTCGAATCCGTAAACCGCTTCAGCTGCAGGGATCTCAAGCGTGGTGCCGCTGAGTAGATTCCGCTGTAGACTTCGCTCAGCGCGTACGCTACGTCCACTGGGTTCCTGTACGTGCACAACAGTTCCTGGCCTATTCCGACAGAACGACTTGGGCGATTGTAGAGCAGCTCGAAAAGGTTGTTGCGCTCTATGAACGGGAGTTGGTTAATATCTCCAATGAGCAACACATCCATCGCACCGGTGAGCTTTATTGCCATCACGATGGCTCCGAAATGGTTCATGAGGGCTTCATCGACTAGTAGTCGTTCATATTTCCTCTTTGAACCATTTACGAGCACTGAGGCCATTGTGCGCACCCTTTTTTGAGTGTCTGTGCCGGTGCGGTGGGTGAGTCTCTCCTGGAGATCCCTCGCTGCCTCCGTTGTATTTGTTATTATTAAATCTTGCCCCTCTCGGAAGTGATTCACAATCCAAGTGGACTTTCCACAGCCCGGTACCCCATTGACCCATGATAGCTTGGGCATCTCCCAGTTGACTTCGGGTATAGTGTCCGCCATGGCCAGGATCCTGTCATTTAACATTATCCTGGTGCATCGGGCGATCACTACAATGGGGTCGTTTGGAGGGGTGCGGAATTTTTCTCGGCCAATCCGCCTACTCTCCTCTTCGTCCTTGTCGACGAAGCCTCTGGTTGCGCAGTAGGCTGCCATATGATTTCCCTCTTCCTCTCCTACTATAATTTGGGAAGTGTTGTTATCGTATATGGCAGCTTCTGATTTCTCGAGTCTCAATTTCAGCAGCTTTCGGTCGTCTTGGAGGAAGGCCTGTAGGATGTCTTCACAGGTCCTCACGTTGTCCTCCGTTGTCGCTGCTGTCATGGCCTTGAACTCGAGAAATGCGTTTATTAGATGGTCCAGAGGGGTCCTTGCGTCCCGGAGAATTGGCGGCTTAACCAGCCCCTTTTCGGCTTTTGTTGTGGTAGCCTTTGGTTGTGAATCACTTCTAGGAGTGCTTTTTCTAGATCCTTGTTCTGTTGTCGTTTCTGGTTTTGTCTTTTTGCCTGGAATTTGTTGAGAGACGGCGTTCATCGTCTTCATTATCACAGACAGCATTCCCTTTTTCTCCTGTCCGGCTTGCTTCTGTCCAGCTGTGATGATTTCAGCTGCCCTCCTTTGTTGCAGCCTTTCAGAGCCACTTTGTTCCTCTGGGTTTGCTATGGGGTGTCCCCATCTGTCCACCGGGTCTTGAGCGGAAGTAGAGCACTTTTGACGTGGTTTGAGGAAACTGAGGTTTTCGCCCCGGTCCTCATATACCACGACCTCGTGTTTTTCAGAGGCTTTGATGCTCCCCGCGTGATCTTCCGCTCGGCCCTTTATATAGCCCACCACCATAGCATCCAGGCTTATTTTCCGTGGCACTTCTTCGCCCGGTTCTCCTAGTCTCAGTAGCACTGCGCACGCTTGGGCGAACTGGGTCTCGTTGTCGCTCCCTTCGAATAGTGCGATGGTTTTGTTTCGTGACCGCACTATTTTGCAGCGCCTGTTGGCCACTGAGATTTCGGATAGCGCGTTATATGTGCTGCGCTTCATTGTTGCCCTGAATGTACTGCCGTTCAGGAGAGCTGCTAGGCCCGGTGAAATGGCCACTCTGCCTGAGCACTTTGTGTTGCAGAAGCTTATGCCGAACCTTTCTTCATTATTGTCCATAAAGAGTGCCACTCCCCGGATTCTCAATTCTGGTTCCCCTCGTTCAGCATTTTGGAGCAAGTAGCTAAATGCTGCCATGGTGTTATCGAGGGGTATTCTTGGTCGCGGGTTGTGGTCCTCTTTTGGTCTCGGGATTTCTGCGTTGTTTGTTGCTGTCTGTGATAATGTGGAGTTCCTTCTGGCAACTACCCGGAAGATGGAGTCCAGGTATTCTAGGAAGCATTTTCTTTTATCCTCTGTTGCCAGGATGTCACTCAGGATTGGCTTCTCCAGCTTAACACCAATCTTGACCTCGGTCTCCATCCGGATCGCCAGGAATCTGGGGCATTCCAAGATCACGTGCCAGACTGTTTCGCTGAGGCTCGGGTCACATTCGCATCCGGGGCTGTCTTTCAACTTAAACCGGTGCAAATATTCTCCCGTGCCACCGTGTCCTGTCAAGGCTTGCACCTGAATCTGTGTCAACCTTGTCTTCCTTATGATTGGGTAGGCTTGGCCCACATTAGGAAAGAAGGTCTTCGTGGTTGACCCAGTGGTTGAGGTAGTGTAGCGATCCTGCCATCTGAGGATCGTTTCCTCTCTGATCTTTCTTTTGACATAGGACAACGGTATTTCTGCGTAGTCTGGTGTTTCTGACGTGTTCTTGGCGGCTGTTTTTGCCAATTCGTCTGCCCTTTCATTTCCGGCGGTCCCGACATGAGCTCTGATCCAGAAGAGCCGAACATGTTTACCTTCCCTCCTGAGTCCCCTGATGTTGTCTTTTATAACTTTGGCCAGGGGATGAGATGGTCTGGGGTTTTCGAGCAGTTCCAGCGAAGATCTTGAGTCGCTCATGATGTTTACTTCCATCATGCCGCTCGAAGCCATTTGTTCCACAGCCTTGTGCAAAGCGTACAGTTCGGCTTGGAACACTGTGCAGGAGGGATCCAGACTAAAGGTCGAAAAACTGGTTTCTTTCCCATCCTTCCACCATGTCAAAGCAGCTCCGGTCTTACCTTCTATCTTGCTGCCGTCGGTGTAGATCTGGTGTCCGACTATGTGATTGGTGGCTAGGGTTTCGGGATCTACGCTCTCTAGCACTTTATAGTTGATGGTGGTGAGTGCAGAGGGGTGAGGTAGGTCTTCGTGCCTCACCGCGCGTTCCAGTTTTCTTCCTGGTGGTAGGTAGTCTGTTGAGATGTTCTTTTTTGCCTTGTATAGGCTTGCCGCTTCTTGGATCCTGAGGTCTAAAGGAAGTAGCCCAGAAAGGACGAGTGCAGCGGTAAGTGACACAGTTCTGTATGCCTTGCAGGTCTTTTGCGCGAAGCCCCTTTGCAGCGCCTCCAACTGATTTTTATTCATTTGAAGGTCTGTCGCCTGGGACCATACGCTGGAGGCATATGTCACTATCGGTTCTATTACCGCTACATAGATGGTGCGTACTATCTCTGTGTTAAGGCCCCAAGTCACCTTCGCTGCGCACGCTAGCTGTTTATATATGTCTGCTGCTTTTTTACATGTTGCAGCCACGTGCGATTTGAAGGTGAGCCTGTTGTCTATGATGAGACCGAGGAGTTTCATCTCTTTCACCAGATGTAGTTGGGTGCCCGACATATAGAGCTTTGGGGGGTCGTACTTCAGTTTCTTTGTGATGAGCAGCGCGTTGGTCTTTTGCGCTGCGAAACTGAGCTTGTTACGCGCCCCCCATTTGACTACATCTGTTAGCGCTTTGTTGGCCGCGCTTTTCAAGGTCTCAATTTTGGCACTTGAGAACACTAGTACGATATCGTCCGCGAACGCTTGGCAGTATACCTCGTTGCCGGATAGATGGTCAAGGAGTGGGTCCAGGATAATATTCCAAAAAGTTGGTCCTCCAATGGATCCCTGGACGCATCCTTTCGTCGTGTCTTTTTCGTACGACGCTCCGGCATAGTTGACTTTGACCTTGCGGTCTTTGAGGTATGAGCTGACCATTGCGTATAAATTTCTGGGGCATTTCCTTTTTATTAATTGGTATTTTAGAGCGGGCCACCACGCGTTGTCGAAGGCGCCCTCTATGTCCAATGATACCATCAGTACAATCTTCTTATTGTCCACTTCAGATCGCACGTGTACCATAAGGTCGTAGAGGGCGTCCTCGGTTCCGCGCTGCGGCTGGAAGCCATATTGCGCTTTGTTAAGAGTTGGAAGGATGTGCCACTGGATTCGGCCTACCATGAGTTTTTCTATAATTTTACCCATGACTGATAGTAGGCCGATGGGTCGATACGACTTAGGTCTGGTGTAGTCGTCTTTTCCCGGCTTGCGGAGGATAACAACGTGGGCGGTTTTCCATTGCTTGGGGAAGTGCATTTGCTCTAAGCACTTGTTCGCTATGGCCATAAACACTTCCCTGTCGCAGTTTATTGCCGCCGTGCATATGTCTGCGGTCAACCCATCGCTCCCTGGGGCCTTTTTAGGGTTTAGCGACTTCAGCACCAGCTCGACTTCCGCTGAAGTAAAGTTTGGGTCGTCCGCTGACAGCTGCATTGGTGTTTCCAGTTGTTCATCCGTTAGCCTTCGGAGTTGCATGTGGTATTGGTCATCTTTCGCTATGGAGTCTTCGGGGTAGAACGTGTTTGCGAGAAGTTCTGCTGATTTGTTCGGGGTCAGCGTTTGTCCGCTGGCGTCCTGCAGCAGTAGATCTTCTTGCCTTCTCGCCGTTCTTCTTATGACTCTGTAGATTCCGTCCCACATGCTCTCCCTCTCCTGTGTTGTACAGAATTCCTTCCAACTCTTTGTTTGCGCATCCTGAGCCATTTGGGTGTATGCTTCCTTTGCCTTTAAGTACTCCTGTATTACCGTCTCTCTACGGTGGGGCGCAGCGTTCCTTATCCTGCGCTTTCTCCGATGGGTTTCTTTTAGGGCCTCTTCCAGGGTCTTAGACCACCAAGGCAGCCTTGCGTTCCCCTTCCAGGGCCCTATTTTGGGTATCGAGGCCTCGCATGCTTCCTGTATGGCTGATGTATATGCCGTGATCATGGTCTCTAGGTCTTCGGGAGATTTTCCTTTGTTGATGGTGTTCGGGGTGATGTTGTTTTCCCCTAGAAGTGTCTTGAAGTGTGATCGGAATTCAGACCATTTTGCCTTCTTCGTGTTATATGTGCGCGTGGTTGCGACCCTTGTTGGTTTTAGTGTCGCATCCAGGCGCACCACGAATGTTATGGCGTTGTGGTCCGAGGTTGTAATGTCTCCGTTCACCCTCCAGTCCTCCACTCTACCTAGGAGCGATTGACTGCAAGCCGTCACGTCCACTATACTGGTGAACAGTCTATCGCCCCTGTAGGTTTCAAAGGTTGGTGTTCTCCCGGTGTTAAGGACCTCTAGATCCATGTCATTAAGGAAGGTGCTGTAGGCTGTCCCTCTCGGATTTTCGTGGCTGCTGCCCCACCAGTGACTCCAGGCGTTTACGTCACCCGCCACAATGATGTTAGAGGTTTTGAGCCCCTGGCATGCGGTTCGTGTACGCTCCAGGTATGGCTCTATGTCTTGGTCTCCCTCGAAGTAGACCGACACCATTCCTATCTTTAGCTGGCCCGCTGTTATGAGGGCTGCCGCCTCAGTTTCGGTGACCAGCTGGGGATCGTGGATGATTTCCAGCTGTTCTCCGAATACGAGTATCGCTGCCTTCACTGGTTTTTGCCTGTTTTGGGAACACTGGATGACTTTTGTTCCCGGGTATTGTCCGACCGTTCCCTCCTTCCCCACGTACGGTTCTTGGACTAGGGCGATGTGGATGCCTCTCTTTTTTGCGGCTTGAACCAGTTCAGCTGTTGCCAGCTTAGATCTCTGCAGATTGGCTTGGATGATCTGCAGGCTTGTTCGGTCGAGATCGTTCGTGGGAGACCTTTGTCCCTGGGTGCCCTTAGCAGTAAGTAATGCGGGATCGCGCTATCGCATCCCATTTCATCCTCTCAGGACATTCATCGCTGAATGCCTGGTGATCTCCTTCGCTCTTCCCATTTGCCCGGCGGCAGTTTATACAGGCTGGTGCTCTTTGTTTTAGCCTGCTCGGGCATTTTTCCCACGAGTGGGTTTCCCCGCAGTAGCTGCATGCTTGGTCCTTTTCCTTGCATATGGCCCTTGTGTGGCCATAGCCCAAGCACCGACTGCACTGTACTAGCGGGGATTGATCCACTATTGGTCTTCTTTGGAGGCCAATATAGATGTTGCCGGCCTCCGTGAGCTTTTTGTGGAGTATCGGGGAGAGCTCCAGGATTGGGTGGCATTCTAGCGCGTTCCTCGCTTTTTTCCTGTAGCGGACGCGGATTGTCATGTCCTTTTCACCGACATCCCTCAGTAGGTGTTGATTTTGAGCGATCAGATGTTCTATTATTTCCTCATCGGTGTGATAGGCCATGACGTCTTTTATTTTGGCTAGGGGGTTGTTGGTCCTAGCCACTTCAACTCTGAGATTCCTATCCGCGGCCACTCTGCTCTGTATCAGGGACATATCTTCTTTTGTACTGCAGCTTAAGATCACCTTCTGGTTTTTGGCCTTCCTCACCCGATCCACCTTTGCTCCTGTTTTCTTTAGGTCCAATGCCGCTCTGATAGTCTCAATGACGTTTTCCCCCGTCTTTTGAGGGTCCGTCGATGACACTATCAGGGTATGGTTTGGACTGGGCTTTGGTGGTGCGGGCTTGGCGAGCGCCTTGGCATAGGTCGGCTTTGAAGATGTTGTTGCCTTGGCCAGTTCTTGAATGGCCATCTCTGTGCCTATGCTGAGAGCTGCAGGTGGCGTTTTCTCCTTGAGCTCTCTCATTGTCCTCAGTTCTGAGGACATTATTTCGAGGCGCTCGGTGATCGGCTGCAGGTGCTCGTCGATATCATGTGGCGGGGTCATTTGTGGGGTTTCTGTGATCTTATTATTCATTTCGTCCAGCTTCTGTTTTATTTCTTGCAACTCCTTGGGGGGTTCGCGGAGGTCTTTCCGAGGGTTGGCTACATGGTCCTCTATTTTTTTATTTTTGTCCAAGAGGACATCAGAGCTGGCTTTTATCTTCTCCAGATCCTGCCTGAGGACGTCTAACTGTGCCGAGATGGAGGACACGCTAGTTGTTAGTTTGGCGTGACTTTCCATAAGAGGCTCGAGATCTTGCGGCCTCTTTTCCTCCATGTTCCTCGTGGCTACAGCTAGGGTTTCCTTCATTGCCAGCTCTATTTTCTGAACCGTAATAGCCAGGGTCTTTATTTGGCTATACGGCTCTTGTGTCTCATAGCCTAACCAACTCCTGATGGCTTTCGTCTCTTCCAGGTTCCCGCTGATGTCAATGCGGGCCTGCCTCAGTTCCTCTGTCAGGGCTTTTATGGTCTCTGCCATAACTTTGCCATGGGCTCTTTCCACCCTGACAAGTTCGTGGGCATGGCGCGTTCTTTCTTTTTCAAGATTAAATTTATGCCTAGACCTGGAGTCTGACAAAGCCAGGACGGTCTCATACATAGTCTGCAGGCATTCGAGAGTAATGATCTTACACTCTCGTTTCATGTTGCCTGCAGCCTCTAATGCGTCTTTGGCCCTCTGGAGCTGCTCGTTGGCCAATTTGGTCGCGAGGTCCATCTCTACCCCCCTCCGTTTGTGAGTGGTTCTGATGATGCTTGGACGTCCTTGGTGTTGTGCCTCAGAGGCAATGGACATGTCTGAGAAGTCATCATCCGACTCTATCGGTCTGGGGGGGAGGTCGGCCACTTCCCACGACGCAATTCTGTCGAGAGCTGGGTTGATTTCCGTTGATGTTGTCGGTATCGGTGGCAATTCCGTCGAGTCCTCGCTTACCGAAGATCTTAGTGTCGGGGCTTTTACTAGGACTTTTTCCCTGAGCGACCTTTGGGGCCTTACAGGGGGC